>CP141139.1:24076216-28876216 GCA_035236585.1 Warburgia ugandensis | reverse complement strand
AAATTGGGGTGGTTGAACTTGAGTTTGAGCTTCAGCTTGAGGGCCAACATCCTCACATGAGGTTCTTCTGCCACCCTGGAGTTCCTTCAACAGTTGATCTTTGATCTTGCTATATATCTCCACAACTGTTTGCTTTTTCCATTCTTCGAATTCTTGTAGTGTGGGAGCCTTTTGTTTGGGGAAGAACTTGGAAGGAATAACACCCTGACCCTGGCCCCTTACCTTGCCAGGGTGCTCATCCTTGTTGCCCATTACCCTAAACAGGATGTCCTCCTTTGCAGTAGTGCTGCTAAGAGTCCTTGTAGTTGCACTTGCACTCTCTTGGGTCAACTCTTCCTGCACACGTAAAGATCATAACATGATCAAATCACTATTATATATGTAATATTTATATAATGTACTATGCAAGGGTATAAAAGTATTTAACTAGGCAGTATGCAGATAAAGTAAAAGTATAAAACTTAAAGCCTTAAACCACTTGCAATTCTTGAAGCAATTGTTGCACTTGTCTCATTGGCAAAGGTGTGGGAGTTACGCCCTTTTGAATGTGCCATTTTCCATAGAATAGCACGGTCAATGGGCTTCGTTGTCCCACCCTTCTTTTGCTATAATAAGAGACACTAAGTCAGAGTTAATAAATAAAAATCTACTATGACTAGACAAATGGAATGTCACATGATATACTTACTACATCTGCCTGTAATCGTGCATAGCCAACCCTTGAAAGGTGGTGCAGCATATGGTTCTATGCACGTGCCTTATGTCCTTTTATAAGCTTTGCCTGGACATCCAAGTAATGTTATCAAAATATAATCAATTATAATAATTATAAGAATCAAAATTTAGCTTGGCTAGTTCAAGTTGTGATTACCTCAAAATCAAGAGATAGCCTATACTGTACAAATTGATTCCATGCTTCCTAGTCAATGAAGCAGGAATACAACAGAGGGATCATGTTAAGCGTAGAAGGATCATGGGAATTTGGAAGTATGTACTTCCTTTCAAGCTCACTCTTCCATTTCCTCCACTGTTTAGTAGCTCCTAGCAATGCTTGCTTCTTGCACTCGTCAGATACGTCAAAGGCAGACTACAAAACAAAAAAGAAGCATGTTAAAGTGACTAACTTACTAGTGAGTATTGTAGCAACTTTGTGTATCGTGATTCATATGCAAACAAAAACAAAATATATAAATATAAAGGAATATTATATTATATGTAGGAAGAATTTACATAACTTGACCATTTCCCATATTGAATCTTTGACTTGTGGCGATACAAGTCTCCAATCAGTTACTGATACTGGCACAAGTCTTCTAACAGTGCAACATATAAAGCTAGCATAGGCATGTGCAGCACCACCAATCGGTTGGCCTCTAATATTGAATTGTACCATTTCTTTTATTCCAACAGAGGTTCTCTTATTTATACGATCCATTTGTGTTGGATCCCTCCCCCTGACCTTTCTCTTGACACTGACTAGTGGTGTTATTGATGGACATGTGCTTGATAGCCTTGATTGTTTTGCTTCTGTGTGTTGTAATTGTTCTACTTGTACCTCTTCTACTTGCTCCATGTTTGCTTCACACATAAAAATGAAAATGACTACAGTTAGATAAGAAAAGTGGAAGATGCTTTCCAAATATTTCTATTCAGGAGACAAGTCTAGCATAGGCATATAGATCTGTGCACATCACCCATCAAATTTAGGGCTCATGTGTGACAAAAGCACAATTTATGCATGTCTACAAGATATGTTAATAATGCAGCTGCTTTCCTCATTAAGAGCATAGGATGTTCTCCAGTATTGTAATCCCTTCCCCAATACTATGACTTATTTCTTTTAGTCAATGCTTTATACCAACAAAAGATTGAAGGTTAACCACTGTGCAAGTGCAAAGATAGGTAGAACTTGGAAAAAAGCAAGTTTTTGTTGTAGTGGAAGCGATTTCCATAATTGAGTTTATCATATAGTGTTACTATACCCAAAACACTGATGGATCAAACAACTGGTAGAACAAACACTTGATAAGTGGAAACAATAGCATGACTATCACGAAGATAAACATAGATATGATTATCCTTGGTAATATTCCACTTATCACAACTACATATACACAGGATCTTCTCTTTGTACACTCCACATTTTTGAAGTCTCAAAATGAGTATGCTGGGGAAGATGGATTGTTGCAACAGGACTTATTGTAGAAAAGCAAAGAGCATAAAATCTTATATAATTGTTCATGAAAACTTTTGTAGTATTCTACAGGTATGGTGGAAAGTAGTTAACAAAAAACAAAACATTTGAAAAAAAGGTATTGGTTTTTACGTTTTTTACAAAATTGTATACAGATACGAAAATTCATAAATACATAACTTTTTTCGCTTAGATCTATGAAAGATCAAAGAGGAATGGTCGTTTTCATCTTCTTAGCCTAAAACCCATCAAGATCAATGGAAAATAGTTAACAAAAAACAAAAAATCTAAAAAAAAGGTACTGGTTTTTACGTTTTTTACAAAACTATATATATATGCTTAAATTCGTAAATACATACCTTTTTTGCTTAGATCTCTAAAAGATCGAAGAGGAATGGTCATTTTCACCTTCTCAGTAGGTTGGAGTCTGGACCATTGAGAGATTGAAATTAGGGCTGATGAAGGTTGAAAACGATATATAGAACAATATAGGACAATATAGAACAATATATAGAACAATATATATTATAGGACGGTTATTTAAAAACCGTCGGTTTTTAAATAACCATCCTATATTGTTCTATATATTATAGGATGATTTTTAAATAACCGTCCTATATTTCATTATGTATATTATAGGACGGTTATTTAAAAACCGTCCTATATTGTTCTAACTTCTATATATTATAGGACGGTTTTTTGGAACCGTCTTATAAGTTATATAGGATGGTTATTTAGTAGAAAAGTGTATGTTGTTGCATAACTGTCATATAAGCTATAAGACTATAAGAGTTATGTATTGAATTAATCTTAGTTGAGGATGTGCTTAAATAAAAATAGTTATTAAGTATAGAGTAAAGAAAGAGTTATGTAATTAACTCATCTTAATTTCCTTAAGGATGAGCCTAAAAACACAGGGCATATATGTAATTAACTCATCTCAGTTGAGGATGACTGGATGAGTAAAGAAAGAGTTATTAATTAATCTTAGTCGAGGATGTGCTTAAAAAAAAAATGTTATTAAGTATATACTAAAGAAAGACTTATGTAATTAACTTGTCTTAATTTCCTTAAGGATGAGCTTAAAAAGATAGAGCATATATGTAATTAGCTCATCTCAGTTGAGTATCAGCTTAAAAACAAAGTTATGTAAGTAACTCTAACTCATACTGTCATACTCAATTCAATAGTTGTTGAGGTTGAGGATGAGTAAAGTAAGTGTTATGTATTTAACTCATATGATTCTGATCTCAGTTGAGGATCAGCTTAAAAAAGAAAAGTTATGTAAGTAACTCATACTCAATTCAAAAGTTGTTGAGGATAAGTAAAGAAAGAGTCATGTAATTAACTCATTAGGTAAGAATGATTGAATGAAAATAGAAACAGTTATGTAATTAACTTAGTAGCTTAAGAATGAGTATAGAAAGAGTTATGTAATTATCTCATTAGTGGACAATGAGTGTAGGAAGGGTCTGAAGGGAATATTTATTAGTTATGTAATCAACTCATTAGGTGAGGTGAGAATGAGAATAGAGAATAGGAGTTGTGTTGAATTAACACAAATGTTGAATGATATTACTAAGGGAGTTACTGAATTTTACTCTACATGAATGATGGATCAATCATCAATGGATCATGGATGAATGAGTTATTCCTAATCTATTATCATCAATTGGGAGTTAGAAATGAGAAACAAATATTGAGCTATATGAGTTTGATACATGATATTCATGAATTTGATTAAAAAGAGATACATTAGATCAATTGGTGATGACATGACATGTGAAATTAACATAAGAAAATCATTAGCATTTATAATTTTATACAATATATGACAGTTAGTTAGTCTCTCACTGCACTTGTACAAGTTACAAAACTTGGTTAACTAATTTTCTACCAAGTGTAACTTGTAAGTTTGTAACTGACAATTGTAGCTAATCTTAAAATGGTTGATAAGAAAATTAGAGAGTTAGAGACAGTGTGTAGGTCATAGCTATTAGCTAAGTCTTCGGTTATAACTTATAACTTATAGTTATATCAAACAACTAGTCAGGCTAGGGTGCTTTAGCATAAGACTTCAAATTCATTTGGATAATTGGATTTGGGCTTACTTACATACAAAAAGACAAAACAATTGCCTTAGACTAGATTGACTTAGTAAGTGAGTAGACCTACATAATTATTAATTAGTTAAAGTTAAACCTTTATGTTTTCAGTTTTCATTTGTTTTTCCCCCACTACAAGGGGGCCCCACACATTGGATCTAACATCAAGGACTCAAAATATTTGACAAATGATTGAAGTGTGAGTTTCATTAACTCCAGTTGCCACTTGCCAGTTTAGAATTGGAGGAAAGAAGGCTATCTGTCCCCATCACACAGGCCGACGCCAGGGCTAGGCTGTTTGCCGGCATAGGTAGACTAGTCACTGGTAATTTGGCACATCACATTCACAGATTGGTAAAGTACTAATAAACCATAGCCATATGTGTAAAATAAGACGGTTAGTCCTTAACCATCCTATATTCTTATGTAAAAATAGGACGGTTAGTGCATAACCATCCTATATTCTTATAAAAAATAGGATGGTTAGTGCATAACCGTCTTATATTGTACATAATATAGGACAGTTAATGTATAACCGTCCTATATTGTATAAATATAGGACGGTTATGTATTAACCGTCCTGTAAACTGTAATATTGACTGTTATTAACTTATTAATGGTCTTTTATTTATGGTTATATTATAAGACTGTTGTTATCGAGCCGTCTTATATAGATAACATTAATCAAATACAGAAGTAATAGAATCGCCTAAATCGGTTAAAGGCTCCCCAACCCAACCCAACCCAAGCTGCTTTTATAATTTACAATTTTACATTTGTTTCAGATTTTCCTTTCCAGATATCTTCTTCAAGTACAACCCTTCTAACACGATGAGCAGTAGCACCCCTACTACAGGTACAACACCACAGGTATGTGTTTGTTTTTTGTTATTTCTTTATGAAATTATGATTCTGACTTTCATTCCTAACTCTCATTCCCTTCCCTTATTAGTAATTGTTGGTGTAGTGTTTAGTTTACTGTTAGTGTGAACTAATTTTTTTTTTTCATTTGCATTTTGCAATATAGGCATAAGTTGAAGTTGGGAGCACTGATGTTTCTGATAACTTGAATATGCTACACCACAACAACGACGACGATGAGCTTGCTGATGTGGAGAACATGGAGTTAGCTTCAAAATCCAATAGAGGTAAAAAGCATAGGAAACTAATGTCTCAAGTTTGGAATTTTTTTGAACACCTTCCTCTATCAGAAGATGGAAGGCAAAGGTGTAAATGCAAGAATTGCTTTGCAATATATATTTGCGATATCAAATTTGGTACTGGTAACTTAAAACATCATATAAAAACTTATCAATGGAGCTCTTCTCGTGATATAGGCCAGTTGCTTTTAGCTCAAAGTCAGAGGACTATGTCACTAAGTGCAGCTTTAGATAATAAGTTTGATCTTGAAGTTTATCATGAGTTAGTAGCAGTTGCAGTTGTTCTACATGATTTTCCTTTCCAATTTGTTGAATATGATGGAATTAGAACTCTACTGAAATATTTGCGTGCATATTTGCACTTGATTAGTAGAAATATAGTAAAAGCAAATGTTTTGAGAATGTATAAAAGGAAAAAAGGAAAGATAAAAGAGATGTTAAAGTTGGCGCCTGGTAGGATAAGTTTGACATCTGATTTGTGGACTTCTTGTATTACTCATGGTTATATAAGTCTCACAATACATTTTCTAAATAGTCAGTGGGTCTTACAAAAGAGGATATTAAATTTTTGTTTCCTACCACCTCTACATAATGGAATATCATTAGCAAAAAAGGTATACTCATTATTGGTAGAATGGGGGATTGAGAAAAAGATTTTTTCAATCACTTTATATAATGCTTCTGCTAATGATTCTTCTATTGAGATGTTAAGGCATCAATTAAACATCAAGAACACTCTTATTTGTGGTGAAGAGTTCTTTCATCTACGTTGTTGTTGTTGTCATGTTTTGAATTTGATTGTGCAAGATGGTTTGAAAGAAATTGATGATGCTATTCAAAAAATTAGAGAGAGTATCAAGTATGTCTAAGCATCACAAAGTAGAAAACAAAATTTTTTAGAGTGTGTGAATCACATGTCAATTGAGACAAAAAAGGGCTTAAGACAAGATTGTCCTACAAGATGGAATTCAACCTATTTGATGCTTGAAAGTGGTCTTTGTTACCAACATGCATTTTGTCACTTAGAACTAAGTGACTCAAATTATAAGCACTGTCCTTCTTTCAATGAATGGGAAAAGGCTACAAAAATTTTGAAGTTTTTGGTAGTTTTTTATGATGCCACTTGCATGTTCTCTGGATCCAAGTATCCCACTGCAAATCTCTACTTTCGTGCAGCATTTGTAATTTATTTGAGTTTAACACAATACATGAGAAGTGATGATGACTATATGAAGTGTATGTCCACCCAAATGTTTGCCAAGTTTTCAAAGTACTGGTTTGAATTCAGCACCATTTTGGCAATTGCATGTGTTGGATCCTCGGTATAAGCTCTCCTTTGTGGAATTTTCATACAAGAAATATTTTGGCAGTGGCTGCTTGGAGTTTCCTCAAGTTCGGGATAAGTTATTCTCTCTCTTCAATGAATATATGGTTAAGATTTATCCTATTCCTTCCTCCTCATCTTCCTTAGTGGCTAGAGGTGTTAATGATAGACAGAACATGTCATATAGTCAAGAGGTTTTAGATGTCATGAAGGTAATTTTATTTATAATTGTATCTTTCATTATATGTCGCTTACTACTTAGCATATTAAATTTTACTATGAATTGTCTTATAGTACGTTGAATAATATAATTGCATTTGCATTAGGAATTTGATTCATTTGAAGGTGAAGGAGGTACTTTGGCGATGCAAAAATCACAATTGGAGCTTTATTTGGATGAATCAAGATTGCAAGAGTCAAAGCTAGACATTCTTGCATTCTGGAAAGGCAATCAATATAGGTTGTTTGACTAATAATCTCATATAAACACTATTTTTTGTAATCTTATTTACATTTATATTTGATTCAAATGTTGATTTTAGGTATCTTGAACTTGTTGCCATGGCTCGTGATGTCTTGAGCATTGCCATATCTACAATTGCATCAGAGTCTGCTTTTAGTGTTGGTGGTTGGGTTCTTGACCAATATGGATCTACTTTAAAGCCAAATACCATGTGAGCGTTGATTTGTGTAAGAGATTAGCTATATGGATTAAAAGGTAATAGTTTATGATTCTATATTTACATTATATTTTATATGAGCTTAGTAATGACTAATGAGTGTTCATTCTATATGATTGTAGACTATACCATTACAATTGCCATGGATGAGCTTGCCGAGGACATTGTAAGCATAAGTAGCAGTGCAGGATCACTTCAACCAACTGAAGACTCTGGATCAATTCATTTTGATTAATTTGTATAATTTTCATAACTTATTTTAATTTGTTGTGTTTGATACATTGATGGAAGTAGATTTCCCTCATGTGCTACTTAATCCCTATTTATTTACTACTATTATGGTTATTTGATTCATTTCAGTCTCTTTTACATATCATGTGACGTGAGTGGTGTAAAGAACTGTGTTGCTTCTAAATAAAATAATAAAATATTACATGAACTTTATTGGTAATTTGGTATAGTTCAATTTTCACCAATACCAGTTAGTAATGCTTTTTGTGTTTGTTTATGTACTTGTTGTGTGGATCAATGGATGGAGCAATGACCAATGCAATGACAATGAGCATGAAAGGAGTTGGAGAAATGAATTCTAACCTAACAATTTATGTGGGGTTAGGTTGAAAGTTTAGTTGTTCATAACTAAGAGACACATGCCATTGAATTCTGATTTTCTGGTTCAAAACCTCATTGTCATTGCTTCAGGTGATCAAAAATTCAGTTCAGTCAGAATCAGAAGATCAGTCACAAATTTATAGTATATATAGGACGGTTATTTAACCATCCTATAAAATACGTAACATATAGTCACATAGGACAGTTATGTCATAATCGTCCTATATGTTATATTTTATAGGACGGTTATGCCATAACCGTCCTATAAAGCATAACATATAGGACGGTTATGACATAACCGTCCTATATGTTACATGTTTTATAGGATAGTTATGAGACAACCATCCTATATGTTATGGGTTTTCTAGGATAGTTATGTCATAACCGTCCTATATGTTATGTCTTATAGGACGGTTGTAAAATAACCGTCCTATGTTTTATGGTTGGTTCACTTGGGAGCAGGTTTTTTATTAAGTCGTAAGGGAAATTGAGTCATTTCATGTTGTGTCATATTGTGTCATTTCGTGTCATGTATCCAACACGACTCAATCAATTAATTGTGTTACACAGGCCGTGTCGTGTCATATTTTTAAGAACCAGGTCGTATGAGTCATAGGTTTTTGACACGATTATTGATCATGTCGTGTTCGTGTCAACCCATAACTCTAATCATGTTGTGTTCGTGTCACCACAAACACGACCCACCAACCCAAATTTCCACCCCTACTTCAAAGTTCTCAAGTAGTACATAATTATTTAAGAAATCATGGAAAAATCCCAAATGTAATCACCTACCTCAAAATGCGGTACTCCCATCAAGCACGTTAGCTATATCGTATCATGTGCTCTGACGTACCAGTCACATCATAAGTCATCAATCACTTGGTATTCTCACATATTAAAATAAACAAATCCAAGTGATAACTTTCCTGATCTAACAATAATCCTAGATTAACGATCTAGATCATCTAATTAACCCTCCATTAGGGAAATCTTGAGCTAGATGTTGGTCTTTCTAATATATAGATAATCATCTGTCATCTTTGATGGTCAATCTATGTCACAATTCATTCAATTAATGTCCCTTAATCAAAAAAGGGTCAATCTCTTTCATCTTACGAAGTTTGGAGGCAATTCGATCGTTGGATCACTCCTTATCACTTATGATCAACATATGACCATTAATTCCAATCATTTTCATTATGGTCCATCTTATTTTTATATTTATCTAGTGATTTTTAAGTATCTCCAAGATTACACATCGATCTAATGGTGAGATCTCTCTTTAATCAGCCAATCCTAAGGCACCTAATTAAATCAATGGTCAAGATCACTTTTGTTGAAAATCACTTGAGATCTACTTGTCTAATCCCCTAGATGATCTTATATTTAATGCATACAATCAATTTCTACGGCTTGATCATCCCTTGATTGGCTTGATCTAGGTCATTGAATAGTATTTTGTGATTTGACTCTTTTAAAAGTGTTCAAATCAAGGTTTTCATCTCAAATCTAGGTTCATGTCATCATGACGATTGCAATGGATGCCTCAGATCATGATTTTGACCTCTATAGCTTCCACAATTGACCTTTTAATGAATGGACAACTCAGAAATAACTTAAATTAAATAAAATTAGACAGCTTCCCGACGACGCGCACTGCGTGACGCACTGACAGAACGTGCCCACCTGTTTTGCCATGTGTAAGTGATGCTACACTTGCAGCCTGCATGCACACATTGAGTGTGTGTGTCATCCTAGCGCATCTCTAGTGGCGTCCTGGGCTCAACTCGATTGGGTCGTCGTTGCTGAGGATGACGACTAGACTGGTCCGCTGTCTCCAAAGATAATAATCTAACTATAGTCACCATCGGCGACATCCACAGTCCCAAAATTTGCAATTTTTACACCATTTTGATTATTTTTTCATGTACATTCACTTTATGACCTTCCCATCAACTGATTTTGCATTTTTTTATGGTTTTTATTTGATTTTTACTACGTTTATAAAATTTTCTCCTTTTATTTTTCACATTTTTAGCTTCCCTAGCCATCAGATCACCATGAGATTTCATGGGTTTTTTCCTTGTTTCACCATGCACAAGATGAACTATTTAGATCATCCATCTATCACCATTTCATCAGTTTATTTCTCAAACAACAGTAACGTGTAACACTCATCAGAAAATGGCAATCCACGTTGTTTTTTAGCGTTAAAAAAAATGGTGAAACTCAATAGAGCAAATTGGAAATGAGAAGAAGGAAAGAAGAATAAGCCTACCTCAGGTTAGGCTGGCCGAAGGAGAAGAAACCCGTCGCGTGCGTGAAGAGGGCATCACATCATCGCAGTCGCCGGTGATGCCATTATCACTGGTGATGGCGTTGTTGCTAGTGACATGGGGAAATGGGAAGGGGGAGAAAATTGATGTGGGTATTAATGGGGGGAGGCGCATTTAAAGTCCCCCATAAATACTAATTTTTAAAATTTATTTTTATTTAATTTCCAAATTTCATTTATTTCAGGAATGATTACCAGCCATAAATGCTAGTAATCATCGCCATACCTAATAAATGCCCGTCAACTCATGTTGTTTTCAATGCTAGTTCTTGTGGACCCCACCTTGGTAATTACTATTTTACTCCTCTAATTAATTTATTAAATAGAAGAATTACTATAATTAGTCATTTTTCATCTAATCTTTGATTTTAGCTTTCTTAGTGGCATTGAATTCAATTTCTAGTGTATATTCCAAATATTGAGATTTTAGTTTGTGATTTCATCTATAAAAATTTTCAAATCCCTAATATTTTAATTTCCATAAAATTTCAAATTTCCACTTAATAGGAATTTCTAGAATTTAAAAATAGTGGGCGTTACAGCTATAGTGGATAGGCCTCAAATAAAGAAGTATCTTATGGACTTGAGAGAGAGAGAGAGAGAGAGAGAGAGAGAGAGAGAGAGAGAGAGAGAGAGAGAGAGAGAGAGAGAGAGAGAGAGAGAGAGAGAGAGAGAGAGAGACTAACAACAAGGCAAGAGATGTCCATAAGCATTGGAGATTATCAATAACTCTAGATTCTTAGTTACAAAATAGGTAGCAAGTCTTGTCACCTCTATTTCGGTGAGCAACCTCTTAAACCTTGAAAATCCTGCACTGGTATGATAAGGAACAATTGCAAGCCTTAGAGATGCTCAAAAAAGTGGGAGGAGGATGTAATTTGTTTGTGCAGTCTCCATTCATTTATAAGTAGCAAATATACAATTAGAAGATGTTCAATTTTAGTTCCCATGATAAGGATAAATTGGTTTGGATCCCTAATCGTAAGCATAATGTTCGTGACTTCTTACTATGATTACCTCAGAGCTAATGCCCAATAGTAATGTGAGGGGTGTCTAGTTGTTCTCTACGTCATGTCACCACTTTCTGTCAACCTTCACGTGGTTGGTGTTTTTAGTAGACCTTTAATTTACATGTCATGTAGGCCAGCATTCAAAATGACCTAATATATATTTTGAGATCATATAAGAATTAACTTAAATAAGAAAAAATAAATTAAACTACAACGAACACTTCAACATACAAAAAATTAGTCTTAATTAGTATGCATATCCTACAATGAGTTACATGATCTACAGGTTGCCCTAAATCTTTATCAATTTAAGGTAAGATCAAAGTTTCAAGCTGGATCGTCCCTCTAATTGATGAACGGTCTTGATTAAGCTTCGGATCTAGGATTCAGAAATTTTGTGTAGGATAAGAATTTTAGGCTATTACTATTGCAAATCACATAACCACACGTAACTCATAAATCATCCTTTAAAATATAAGTTAGAAAAGAACTGAATTACATAACAGGATGAAACAAAAGTGATTTGGCCTTGTACCGAACATGGTTTAATGCCCACGGGAAGGAAGCAAGAATGAGGAATCCACCAAGTGTAACAAAAATTTTATTCATTATTCATAAAAACTAGTTACACAAAAGAGAAAAGATCTTAAGCAGGAGACATCCGACCTTAATCTAAAAAAATACAAAATTGCCTCTATTTAAGTGATAACACACAAATAAACTTAATACCATTAGTGGTAAATATTTAGAGCAAACTAAACTATAACATTAAAAAATAAAAAATAAAATGTAGGATAATAGTCCTCATCAATCTCCCACCTAAAAAGACTTCGACCTATCAAAGTAGGAACATCGAACATCCCAAGTGTATGTGTGCCCAATATGGGGTCTTCAAATGCATATATGTACTTGGCTCATTAGTAAGAATCCTCCATATATGTAGTTTACCAATGTGGGGTCTTCAAATAGTACCTATATACATGGGCCTTCACTCATCTCTTACATGTACATCTTCCTAAGGTGGGGGCTTCGTTGTAGTACATATGTAGTGTAAGAGGTCTTCTGCTCTTAAGGACCTGACGAAATAGGGCACTCCTTTGCCTCTGATATTTTTTGAAGTCACTTCTAGGGTGGCAATTATCATCATGATTGCCTCGTGGAGAAGGCAAGGCTCCTAGTGTATCAAACTATCAATAGTAATCCATAAGGTTTGGATTTAGGTGCTGAAGGTTGTACTCTGTGGTTTAGGTGCAATCACAAGCAGACCTGTCCTTCCACTTGACCAGGAATAGAAAAGCCCCTTTTCTTGTGGACACTATCTGATCATCAAGTATGTCCTCTGCCTTCTCTTTTACGGGACGAACCTGTGGCTGCGGAGGCAATGACTACATGGGTGGGGCAAGGGTCCAGGGGCTCTAAATAGGCTGGCTGGCATCAGTGCTCGTGCCAAGGTTAGGGTTAAGACTAGGATCAAAGGGGGAACTGGTGCAGTGACGAAAAGGAATTTGATCCTCCACATTATACATTGAACTAATTTCCCCATTAGGAGGAAGATCCAAGATATAAGCATTGCCCCTACCCTCATCAGTATGCAAAAGGGATCGACACTACGAGCATGTAATTTCTTAGCGACTCCTTGTGGAAATTGTTCAAGTCTCATGTGGACCATGACATGATCACCTGGCTAAAATTCCATATATCATTTGTGCAAGTTAGTAGCAAATTTATATTTATTATTACTTACACTAATCCTTCATCTGATCTTAGAATGCAGCCCATGTATATGCTGTGCAAAGGACTAGGTCGATTGAGATGGCTTATGTGATGCAAAAATAGGTATGAGATTTATAGGCATCCTAGGTTGTATCCGTGAATGACTTCAAAAGGTCTCATACTAGTTGTCCTATTTATAGAATTATTATATGCAAACTCAGCAACTGGTAAAACAACATCCCAACTCCTAACGTGCTCTCCTACTAAGCACCTCAACAAATTTCCTTAGCTTTGATTCAAAATTTTTGTCTGATCATCCATCTATGGGTGATATGTAGAAGAGAATTGAAGCCTAGTGCTCATCATGTGCCAGAGTGACTTCCAAAAATAGCTAACAAACTTAACATCCCTATCAGACACTATGGACTTTGGTAACCCATGTAACTTGACTATTGGCTCAAAAAAATACAGGCAATCCTAAACCCATTAGTAGTCTTAGAGCAAGGAATGAAGTGGGCCATTTTAGAAAAATGGTCCACAATAGTAAATACGGAATTGTGCTTCCTGATAGCCTTGGGTAGTCCTAACATAAAGTCCATGATGAAATCTTACCACGGATCATGTGGCATTGGTAAAGAGGTGTGCCACAGATCATGATTTTATTAATAGCTTGACTATTCACACACATCATCCATGACCCATCTTTTTTGGGTGTGAGCAGTGCAAGAACGGCACAAGGACTCAAGCCCTCCCAAATGAAATCTTCCTTAGTAATTCATCCACCCGTTTCTTCAACTTAGCATGCTCGATAGGATTCATTTTGTAGTCGGGAAGGTTCGGAACACTCGATCTGGGGATCAGATTAATATGATGCTGAATATCCCTCATGGGAAGTAACTCATGTGTTAACTCATCAAGAAAAACATCTTGATACTCATGTAGAATGGGTGCTACCTCGCTAGAGTACTCAAGAGCAAGCAACGTTGGGGTCCCTTTTGCCACTAGGGCATAGACGACACCTTTGAGTATCTAGGAGGGATGAAGCATCATCAACCCACTCAACTCTGTAAGGTCTAGGGTGAGGAAAGGTTGAAAGTCCTAAAGTGGGAGATAGCATGGGTGGAAATTATATTCGTGCAGCTCCCACTTTCAATGATAACTTCACAATTCTTTTCACCACTCTTGACATATGTATGAAAAATGTTTGTCCTATGCCAATCATCACTACCCTTTGGGTGTTGAAACACGAAAAATTCTAGTGTAAATTTGGGGGGGGGGGTGTTTGTTATGAATGCAAACTAATTCAAATCCATAGGGGTTTTATGAATGCAAACTAATGCAAATATGTATTTGGGTGGGGATAGGGGGGTTAGTACAAATGAAAACTAATGCTGATCCTATGCAACCATATGCTCAGATACCAAATTTGATGTAGGACAACATGCAAAATGACCTAAAATATATATGCTAAGATCATATTAGGATTAACTTAAATAAGAAACATAAATTAAACTACGACAAACACTTCACCATGTAGAAAATAATTCTTAATTAGCATGCATAGTCTACAATGAGTTACAGGATCTGCAGACTTCTGCAGATCTTTACCGATTATAGTAAGATCAAAGTTTCAATCTAGATAGTCCCTCTAATTGATGAACTGTCTTGATGGCACTTTAGATCTAGGACTTAGGAATTTTGGGCAAGATAAGAATTTTAGATTATTATTGTGATAAATCACAAACCACACGCAGATTAGAAATCATCCTTTAAATGACAAGGTAGAAAAGCACTAACTTATGGAACATGATGAAACAAAAGTGATTCAGCCTTGTACCAAATGCAACTTGATGCCCATGGGAATGAAGCTAGAATGAGGAATCCACCAAGTATAATGAAAATTTTATTAATTATTCATAAAAAATACTAACAAAAAAGAGAAAAGATCTTAAGTAGGGGACATCCAACCCTAATCTAAAAAAAGACAAAATTGCCCTTACTTAAGTCACAACACTAATAAACCTATTACCCTTGGTGGTAAATATCCCAAGCAAAATAAACTATAACATAACATAAAAGAAAATGTGGGATTGATGGTCCCCATCAATATCCCCAATTGAAAAGACTTTGACCCTATCAAAGTAGGAACATTGAACATCCCAAGTGATGCGGGGTCTTCAAATGCATATATGTACACTTGGCTCATGAGTAAGAATCCTCCATGTATGTAGTTTCCCAATGCGGGGTCTTCAAATAGCACCTACAAAAAGTACCTATATGCATGGCTCTTCACTTATCTCTTACACATACATCTTCATAGGGTGGGGACCTCGCTATAGTACATATGTATGTGTAAGAGGTCTTCTGCTCTGAAGGACCTGAAAAAATAAGGGCCCTCCTCCATCACCTCTGATATGTCCTAAAGTCACATATAGGGTGGTGATCATCATTATGATTTCCTTGTGGAAAAGGTGCGGTTCCTGATGTAGTAAACTATTGAAAGTAATCTAAAAGGTTTGGATCTAGGCATCGAAGCTTGTACTCTATAAACCAGGTGCATTTGAAAGGAGGCCTGTCCTTCCACTTGATAAAGAATTTTCAAAAACCCCCTTATCTAGTGGATACTATCAACCAGGTCCTCTAATTGCTCTTTTATGGGACAAGCCTATGACTATAGAGGTAATGGTTGCATGGGTGGGGCATGGGGCCAAGGGCTATAAATAGGCTGGCTGGGATTAGTGTTCATGTCACAGTTAGGGCTAAGACTAGGATCAATGGGTGACCTAGTGGGGTGATGAAAAGGACCTAAATCCTTCACATTAAACCTTGAACTATTTCTCCAATCAGGAGGAAGATCCAAGATATAAGCATTCTCCCCTAGTCTCCTCAGTATTCGAGAGTGTTCTCCTCTATTCCCCTACTCACGATGATGGCTACTCTAGCACGCGCATTACCTATGAGATGTTCAGGTTGTGACTCTACTGCCTCAGTGCAGGAACCTTGATTATCTAATCATGTTGTTAGTTTAGCATGCTCGCTAATTACATGATCATTCAACTCAGCCAACTGGGCCTAAATTTCACGAAGGATTTCACTAAATTGTGAATCCATTGGTTGGTAGGATTGATCGCTTTGAGTGGACATATACTAGCATGCCTTGACACTTGACAACTAAATAAGTACAACTCTATGGTAAGAATCCTAAACCTATATTCAATGCTCCAAATCTAAATGGAAAGAGCGCATAATCCCTTTAGAATGTAACTAAACACAACAACTTATAATGCGCTCCACAAAGTTTTGTCGCGGGTTGAGCTACTTGTTTAGCTTGTAGGGGGTAAGGGGGGTAGTCACCGAAAGGTAAACAAAATTCATGTTCTATGATGCCTCCAAAACACAAAAGGTTCTAATGCAAATCAGTGGGGTGGGGGGGGGTGGATTTTATGGAAGCAAACTAATGCAAATACCCGTGACAAGGTAGGGTTATGAATGCAAACTAATGCAAATCTATTGGGGGAACAAATGAAAATGAATGTAGACCCTATGCAACCTTATGATCAGAAAGCAAATTTGATGTGGGATAACATGCAAAATTACCTAATATATATGCCATGATCATATCAGAATTAACTTAAATAAGAAAACATAAATTAAACTATGATAAATACTTCAACATGGAGAAAATTAGTCTTAATTAGCACACAAAGCCACAATGAGTTATAGGATCTACTAACTACCCCAGATCTTTACCAATTAAGGTAAGATCAATGTTTCAATTCAAATCATCCCTCTAATTGATGAACTGTCTTGATTATATTTCAGATCTAAGGCTCAGGAATTTTGTGCAAAATAAGAATTCTAGGTTATTATTGTGCAAATTACGTAACCATACATAGCTTAGAAATCATCCTTTAAAAGGCAAGGTAGAAAAGCATTGACTTAAAGTACAGGATGAAACAACAATGATTTTGCCTTGTACCGAATGTGGCTTCATGCCCATGAGAAGGAAGCTAGAATGTGGAATCCACAAAGTGTAATGAAAATTTCATTCATTATTCATCAAAATTACTTATACAAAAGAGAAAATATCTTGAGTAGGAGACATCCAACCCTAATCTAACAAAAAGACAAAATTGCCCCTACTTAAGTCACAACACACTATTAAACCTAATACACATTGGTAAATATCCCAAGCAAACTAAACTATAACATAACATTAAAAAAAATGTGGGATGGTAGTCCTCATAATTCTCCCCAGCTAAAAAGACTTTGACCCTATTGAAGTGGGAACATCAAACCTCCCAAGTGTAAGTGTGCACAATGCATGGTCTTCAAATGCATATATGTATAGTCGACCCATTGACAAAAATCCTCCATGTATGTTTCCTAACGTGGGGTCTTCAAATAGTACATGCATGCATGGGTCTTCACTCATCTCTTGCACATACATCTTCCTTAGGTAGGGACCTTATTATAGTATATACGTATGTGTAAGAGGTCTTCTGCCCTTAAGGACCCTACGAAATAGGGACCTCTTTCGTTGCCTCTGATATGTCCTAAAGTCATGTCCATGGTGGTGATAATCGTCATGATTGCCTTGTGGTGAAGGCAGGGCTCCTGGTGTAATAAACTGTCGATAGTAATCTAGAAGGTCTTGATTTAGGAGCTAAAGCTCATACTTTTTTATCTAGGTGCATGCAAAAGCAGGCATGTCCTTCCACTTGATGCAAAATTTTTGGAAACACCCTTGTTTGGTGGACACTATTTGATAATCAAGTATGTCTTCTACTTGCTCTTTTGTGGGACGAACCTATGGCTGTGGACATAATGGCTGCATGGGGCCAAGGGCTTTGGATAGGCTGGCTGGGATCAGTGCATGCATCATGGTTAGAGTTAAGACTAGTATCAATGGGTGAACTGGTGGGGTGATGAAAAGGAACTAGATCCTCCACATTAAACCTTGAACTATTTCTCCAATCAATAGGAAGGTCCAAGATATAAGTGTTCTCCCCTAGTCTCCTTAGTACTAGAATGGGATCGGTACAGTGAGCCTGTAATTTCTAAGCGATTCCCTGTGGAAATCATTTAAGTCTCATGTGGACCATGGCATGATCACCTGGCTTAAATTTCTCATATCATTTGTTCAAGTTAGCAGTAAATTTATATTTATCGTTACTCAAACTAATCCTTTCTCTGATCTCAGAATGAATCCATGTAGATGCTGTGCAAAGGACTGGGCTGACTCAGATGGCCTATGTAATGTAGACATGTGTATGAGATCTACTGGCAAAACAGCATCCCAACTCCTAATGTGCTCTCCTACTAAGCACTTTAACAAATTTCCTAGGTTTCGATTCACAACTTTTGTCTGACCATTCGTCTATGGGTGATAAGAAGAAGAGAATTGAGGCCTAGTGCCCACCATGTGACATAGTGTCTTCCAAAAATAGCTAATGAACTTGACATCCCTATCAAACACTATGGACTTTGGTAACCCATGTAACTGGACTACTGACTCAAAAAAAATATTGGCAATCCTAGACACGTCAATAGTCTTAGAGCAGGGAATGAAGTGAGCCATTATAGAAAAATAGTCCACAACAAAAAATATGGAATCATGCTTCCTGATAGTCTTGGCTAGTCCTAACATGAAGTCCATGCTCAAATTTTTCCATGGAGTATGTAGCACTGGAAAAGGGGTGTACAAATCCTGTATTCTATTTGCGTTGCTTTACCTATGACATTGCCCAATGATATTGGCAACATCTTGTTGAAGACTAGGCCAATAGAACCTATCATAGATAAGAGCAATTGCCTTATCATGACCAAAATGGCTAACAACCTCACCCATCTGGCGCTTCCAAATGAGAAAATCTCTTAAGGAAGTGCGAGGAAGCCATAAATGAAGGCTTCTAAACAAATATCCATCCTGCAATAGGTAGTCCCTAACACTCCATATCTGACCCTCAAACAATGATGTGTAAACCCCTCCAAAATCCGAGCATGGTGGATAGTCCTCCTTATAACGCTCAAACCTAGTGACCTCAACTTCTAAGGTGTGTTGTAACGCCGCCACCTTATGACTTAATGCATATGCAAGTTTGTTCTTCAACCCATTTAGCATGCTCCATATTTAATTTATTTTGGGAGCTAAGGTATTGGTCAAAGAATAAGACAAATTCATTTGGCAATAGGTAATGCCTTCAATGTTATAATGACTGACAACTACATAAAACTCCTTGTCATAGGTGGAGTATTTTTTCTATGCGTTATTTAATTTCTCACTGAAAAATATCATTGGGTGACTCTCTTGACTTAGAACTTCTCCTATACCTAAACTAGATGCATTGCGCGCCACTTCACAAAACTTTGAGAAGTTTGATAGGTGCATCACCGGAGCTTCAATCATTTGCTCTATGATTTCTTTGAATGCTTTGGAAGCAGTGTTCATCCATTTGAACTCCCCCTTCTTCATGCATTCAGTAATGGGAGCCATAATGGAAATGAACCCATGGATGAAGCGATGATAAAAGGTCACTTAGCCATGGAAACTATGGGCCTCATGAATATTTTGTGGCTCACTCCATTCTACAATGAACCTCACCTTCTCTAGGTCTATAAAGATTCCCTGAGAAGAAACCAAAAGTCCTAAGAAGATAACTTGTTGAGAATCAAATGAACATTTCTTAAGATTTGAATATAGCTTCTCTATCCTCAGTGTCTCATAGATTTGCCTCAAGTGGATGAGGTGCTGTTCTTGGGTTTGACTATAGATCAATATGTCATTGATGTACACAAGGAGGAACTTGCCAATAAATGACCTCAGTACAAGTGTCATGATCCTCATGAATGTGCGAGGGCATTTGAAAGCCCAAAAGCATGACCATCCACTCATATAAATCATTCTTCATCTTATGCGATCTTCCACTCATCCTATGGATGAATACAAACTTGGTGATAGGCGCTCTTAAGGTGAATCTTTGAAAAGATCCTGGCACCCACCATCATGTCCAACCTATAGTCAAGCCTTGGCATGAGAAATTGATACTTGACTATGATTTTATTGATAGCTCAAATGTCCACACACATCCTCCATGATCCATCATTCTTGTGTGTGACCAGTGCAGGAATGGCACAAGGACTCAAGCTCTCTCTAATGAAACCTTTGCTTAGTAATTCATCCACCTGTTTATTCAACTTAGCATGCTAGATGGGATTCATTCTATAGCGAGGAAGCTTTGAAATACTTATCCAGGGATCAGATTGATATGGTGCTGAATATCCCTCATGGGAAGTAACTCATGTGGTAAATCATCAAGAAAAACATCTTGATACTCAAGTAGAACAAGTGCTACCTCGCTAAGGTACTCAAGAGCCAACAACAATGGGGCCACTTCTACCACTAGGGCATAGAAGAAAGGCTCACCTCTAATATCCCTCGCAAATGTAGTGGCACTAATAATGTGTAGGCCTTTAGCTTTCACCTTGCCCTCCTTGGCTAGTCTGCTATTGCCTTCTTTTCATTCATTTAGCACTATGGTGTAGGGGATTGAGTTAGATCTTCTTGCCATCATACAAGAAAGAGCATGATTTTGACCCTCCATAAATAGTAATGTCCATATCATAAAGCCATGGCCTGCCTAAATAATGTGACATGCATCCATAGGTACCACATAACACCATAAGGTGTCTTCATATGTTAGAAATTCTATGGGAACTTGACACCTTTCAGTAACTGGGCATGATGAAGAAGCATCAATCCACTCAACTCTGTAAATTCTAGGGTGTGGAAGTGGTGAAAGTCCTAAGCAGGAGATAGCATGAGTGGAAATTATACTCATGCAGCTCCCACTATTGATGACAACTTTACAATTCTTTTGGCCAGTCTTGACATATGTATGAAAAATCTTTGTCCTACACCAATCATCACTACCCTCTAGGTGCATGAGAGTGCACTTGACTACCATCATACATGGGGTATTACCCTCGTCATGGGACCTACAGGTCTCTTGCACCATGGAAACTCTCTAATTGTTCTCCTCATGGGCCTCCTCCTCATCGTTAACCTCGCTAATGGGTTCATAAACCTCCCCAGGCTATCCTTCATACCCATTGTCCACATCCTCACCTTCTATAAATAGGGATGTAGTGGGGGTCCTAGAAGAGCATTGCACAACAACATGCCCAAATCCTTGACATTGATAACACCTACTTTTGGCATTTACCCATGAACTCTCTCATGACACAACCTTTCCTTTCTCAACATTAGATGCCATAGTCACTTGAGTTTTAGGTTGCTGATTCCCAAATGTAGATTTAGTCCTAGATTCATATTGCTTAGTAGGTTGTGGTATGTGTTACCACTCTAATTCTTGCACTATCTGATAAGAGTGATCTAAATAATTTATATCATGGAGGATGAGTTCTTTCTAAAGCTCAGGGCGAAGGCTTGTCCAAAACCTAGACAAGGTCATAAAGGGATCCTCCCTAATATTGCACCTTATCATAAAATCATTGAAGTGAGCAATGTATTCAATGACAAATAGACCTCCCTAGCATAAGTTCTGCCACTGATCTAGTAACTTAGAATGGTAGGATAAAGGAACAAATTTCTCTATCAGCCTGTTCTTCATGTTCTCCCAAGGGAAAATGAGTGGACGCATGGCTACAGCTCACTGATGCTCCAATTTGGTCCAATAAAGCCTTGCTTGACAATTCAGTTTAATGTAAGCAAACTGGACCCTATGTTCTTTGGACATTTTATAGTAGTCAAAGTAATGATCCATGTCCAAAAGCCAATCAAGAATTTTCTTTAGATTCATTTCACCATCATAGGTAGGGGCCTCAATCTTGATAGATTTTAGGGCCCAATTTTTAGTGATATGTGGCTCATAATCATGATGATGTTGCAACTTCTTTCCTAGAAAGAAATGAAAGAGGGAAAGTTTAATAAATCTAATGCCTCAATGTGGGAACTCTGATCATCTAATCATGCTGCTAGTTTAGCATGCTGACTGATTACACAATCATTCAACTCAACCAATTTCTTGAAGGATTTTGCTGAGTTGTGAATCCAATGGCTCGTTAGACGACCACTATGATTGAACATATACTAGCATGCCTTGACCCTTGACAACTAAACGACTACAACTCTATGGTAAGTACCCTAAACCTATATTCAATGCTCTAAATCTAAATGGAAAGTGCACATAAGCCCTCCAGAATGCAGCTAAACACTACAACCTAAAATGAGGTTCACAAAGTTTTGTTGCGGGTCGAGCTATGCATTAAGCTTGCTGGGGGTGTAGGGGCAGAGCCATTGAAAGGTAAACAAAATTAATGTTCTATGATGCCTGCGAAACACAACAAATTCTCTAATGCAAATCGATTGGGGGGGGGGCGGTGTTTACGAATGCAAACTAATGCAAATCCATTGGGCGGTATGAATGAAAATGAGTGCAGATCCTAATGCAAATCCATGGCAAGGTAGGGTTGCAAATGCAAACTAATGCAAATCCATGGCAAGGTAGGGTTGCAAATGCAAACTAATGCAAATCCATTGGGGGCTATGAATGAAAATGAGTGTAGATCCTATGCAACGTTATCATTAGATAGCAAATTTGATGTAGGATGGCATGCAGAATGACCTAATTTCCAAGATCAAATTAGAATTACCTTAAATAAGAAAACATAAATTAAACTATGATAAACACTTCAACATGGAGAAAATTAGTCTTAATTAGCATGCATATCCAACAATGAGTTACAGGACTTGTAGACTACTGTAGATCTTTATTAATTAATGTAAGATTGATGTTTTAGTCTAGATCGTCCCTCTAATTGATGAACTGACCTGATTAAGTTATAGATCTAGGGTTCAGGAATTTTGTGTAGGAGAAGAATTCTAGCTTATTACTATTGCAAATCACATAACCATACGCAGCTTAGAAATCATCCTTGAAAAGATGAGGTTGAAAAGTATTCACTTACAAAATAGGATAAAACAAAAGTGATTTGGCCTTGTACCAAACGTGACTTTATGCCCGTAGGAAGGAAGTTAGAACAAGGAATCCACCAAGTGCAACGAAAATTTCTTTCATTTTTCATCAAAACTACTTACGCAAAATAGAAAAGACTTAAATAGGAGACATCCAACCCTAATCTAAAAAATACAAAATTACCTCTACCTAAGTCACAACACACTAATAAACCTAATACCCTTAGTGGTAAATATCCTAAGCAAACTAAACTATAACATAACATAAAAAAAAAACATGGGATGATAGTCCCCATTAATTTTCCACACTAAAAAGACTTCAACCCTACCAAAGTAAGAACATCAAACCTCCCAAGTGTATGTGTGCACAATGAAGGGTCTTCAAATGCATATATGTACACTTGGTTCCTCAACAAAAATCCTCCATGTATGTAGTTTCCCAATGTGCAGTCATCAAATAGTACCTACATGCATGGATCTTCACTCATCTCTTATACGTACATCTTCCTAGGGAAGGGACCTCGCTGTAGTACATATGTATGTATAAGAGATCTTCTGCTCTTACGAACCCGATTAAATAGGGCCCTCTTCCATCACCTCTGATATGTCCTTAAATCACATCCATGGTGGTGATCATCATCATGATTGTCTTGTGGTGAAAGCTGGGTTCCTGGATAGTAAATTGTTTATAGTAATTCGGAAGGTCTGGATCTAGGTGCTGAAGCTTGTACTTTGTTATCTAAGTACAATCAGAAGTAGGCCTATCCTTCCACTTGACGTAGAATTTTAGGAAACCCCTTGTCTAGTGGATACTATTTGATTGTCAAGTTTGTCATGTACTTGCTCTTTTGTAGGATGAACCTTTCATTGCTGAGGTAATGGCTGCATGGGGCCAAGGGCTATGGATAGGCTAGCTGGGATTGATGCTCGCGTCATGGTTAAGGTTAAGACTAGGATCAATAGGTGAAGTGGTGGGGTAATGAAAAGGAACTAAATCCTCCACATTAAACCTTGAACTATTTCCCCAATCTGGAGGAAGGTCAAAGATATAAGGGTTCTCCCGTACCCTCAGTATTCGAAAGGGACTAGCACTATGAGCCTATAATTTTTAAGCAACTCCTTATGAAAATCATTCAGGTCTCATGTGGACCATGACATGATCACCTGGCTAAAATTCCTCATATCGTCTATGCAAGTTAGCAACAAATTTATATTTATTCTTACTTAAACTAGTCCTTCATCTTATCTCAAAATGAAATGGGCTGACTCAGATGGCCTATATGATCCAGACATATGTACGAGATCTATAGGCTTCCTAGGCTTGTATCTATGAACAACCTCAAAAGGACTCATTCCAGTTGTCCTATTAAAAGAATTATTTTATGCGAACTCAACAACTAGTAAAACAGAGTCCCAACTCATAATGTGCTCTCCTACTAAGCACCTCAACAAATTTCCTAGGCTTTGAATCACAACTTCTATCTAACCAACCATCTGTGGGTGATAAGTAGAAGAGAATTGAAGCTGAGCACCCATCATGTGCGATAGTGTCTTCCAAAAATAGCTAACAAACTTCACATCCCTATTAGATGCTATGGACTTTGATAACCCATGTAAAAAGAATACTGACTCAAAAAAAATATTAACAATCCTAGATGTGTTAGCAATCTTAGAGCAAGGAATGATGTGGGCCATTTTAGAAAAATAGTCCACATCAAGAAATATGGAATCGTGCTTCCTGATAGTCTAGGGTACTCCTAATATGAAGTCCATGCTCAAATCTTGCCAAGGAATGTGTGGCATTGGCAAAGGAGTGTACAATCCTGTATTTTGTTTACACTACTTTGCAAGTTGACAAGTATGGCATTGCCCAATGATATTGGTAACATCCTGTTGAAGACTAGGCCAATAGAAACTATTAAAGACGAGTTATCTTCTTTTCATGACCGAAATGGCCAACAAAATTGCCTATGAAGAGATCCCAAATGAGAAAATCTCTAAAGGAAGTGTTAGGAAGACATAAACGAAGGCCTTTAAACAAATATCCATCCTATAGGAGGTAGTCCCCAACACTCCATGTCTACCCCCAAACAATGATGTGTAAATCTCTCCAAAATCTGGGCATGATGGATAGACCTCCTTCAAACACTCAAACTTGGTGACCTCAACTGGTGAGGTGTGTAGTACCACCACCTTATGACTCAATGCATCTGTAGGTTTGTTCTCTACCCTTGCATTGTGCTTAAGCACAAATGAATGTTCCTTAAGAAATTCAACCTATTTAGCATGTTGTGGTTTTAATTTCTTTTGGGAGCTACTATATCATAGGGCATCATGGTCAGAAAACAAGACAAATTCATTCGGCAGTAAGTAATGCCTCCAATATCTTAATGACTGAACAACTATTCAAAACTCCTTGTCATAAGTGCAATATTTTTGCCAAGTGACATTTAATTGCTCACTGAAAAATGATATGGGGTGACTCTCTTGACTTAGAAGTCCTCCTATACTTAAAGCAGATGCATCATACACCACCTCAAAAACCTTTGAGAAGTTTGGTAGTGCATCACTAGAGCTTCAGTCATCTACTCAGTAATAGGAGCCATAATGGAACTGAACCCATGGATGAAGTGAAGATAGAATATCACTAACACATGGAAACAGTGGACCTTGTGTATATTTTATGGCTTGCTCCACTCCACAAAGGACCCCACCTTCTCTGGGTCTAGAGAGATGTCTTGAGAAGAAACCACAAATCCTAAGAAGATAACCTATTGGGAAACAAATGAACATTTCTTAACATTTGCATATAGCTTCTCTATCCTCAGTGTCTCATAGATCTGCCTCAAGTGGATGAGGTGTTGTTCTTGGGTTGAACTATAGATTAAGATGTCCTTGACGTACATGACTAGGAAATTGCCAATAAATTGATGCAACACATGTGTCATGATCCTCATGAATGTATTAGAAAATTTTGAAAGCTGAAAAGGCATGACCATCCACTCGTATAAACCATCCTTCATCTTGAAGGCAGTCCCCCACTCATCCCTTAGATGAATATGGACTTGGTGATTATTGCCCTTAAGGTCAATATTTGAAAATATCGTGGCACTCACCATCATGTCCAGCCTATTGTTGAGCCATGATATGGGAAATTGATACTTGATTGTGATTTTATTAATAGCTTGATTGTACACACACATCCTCCATGACCCAACTTTCTTGGGTATGAGCAATGCACCAAGGACTCAAAGCTCTCCCAAATGAAACCTTTCCTTAGTAATTCATCCACTTGTTTCATCAACTCAGCTTTGTGCATGGGATTTATGATGAACATAATTCACTTGGGTTAGACTTAGGAGTCATATCCAATAAGACCGCATGGCCATTATGAAGGTAGTATCCCTATCAAGTTGGGCCATGAAGAATCTTGAAAAGGATTGGATTGACCCATAGACATAGTTCTATTTTAACTTCATCTCCTTAATGAGTCCATATAGGGTTTTGGCATTTTTCATTCTTTCATATACTAGGAGATTTCACTTGGAAAAGAAAATGTTCCATACAAATTCAAGTCCATAACCATGGGTTCAAATGCATGAGATCTTTGTAGTGGGGAACGTTCGAACACTCGATCCGGAGATTAAATAGATATGATGCTGAATATTCCTCATTGTAGGTAACTCATCTGATAGATCATCAGGAAAATATCCTGATACTCATGTAAAATGGGTGCTACCTCTCTAGGGTACTTAAGAGCCAGCAATAATGGGGCCTCTTTTTCCATTAGGGAATAGAAGAAAGGCTCATCTCTTATATCCCTAACAAATGCAGCGGCACTAACAATGTGTAGACCATTAGCTTTTGCCTTACCCTCCATGACTACTCTGTTGTTGCGTTCTTTTCACTCTAATGGCGCTTTAGGTGATATCAGATCCCCTTGTAGTCATGCAAGAAAGAGCATTAATTTGACTGGAAATAAATAGTAATGTCCATATCATAAAGCCATGGCCTGCCTAAAATAATGTGGCATGCATCCATAAGCACCACATCACACCATAACATGTTTTTATATGTTAGAAACTCAATGGGGACTTGACACCTCTAAGTAGATGGGAGTGATGAAGAATCATCAACCCACTCAACTCTGTAAGGTCTAAGGTGGGGAAGGGTTGAAAATCCTAAGCGGGAGATAGCATGGCTGGAAGTTTTATTCGTGCAACTCCCACTATCGATGACAACTTTACAATTCCTTTTGCCACTCTTGACATATGTATGAAAAATGTTTGTCCTACGCTCATCATCACTACTCTTTGGGTGCATGAGAACATAGCCGGCTATAGCCATACATAGGGTATTACCCTCCCCACGGGGCCTACAGTTCTCTCACATTGTGGCAGCTCTCTGAATGTTCTCCTCATGGGCCTCCTCCTCATTGCTAGCCTTGCCAACTGGTTCATAAACCTCCTCAGGCTATCCTTCATACCCATTGTCCACATCCTCACTTTCTACAAATAGGAATTTAGAGGGGGTCCTAGAAGGGCATTATGACACCTTGGGTTTTACACAACAATATAATGCCAATTTTAAAAAAAATTTAGGATCCCTATTTTATAAACTTTAATTTAAAAATCAATTAAAAATAAAAACTCAAATAAAAATGCGTTCATTTGAAAATCTCGAGAGTCATACAACTCTAAAATCACAAATTTAACAGTAAAATAATATTCCCTTTTCTATTAAAAATTTGCCAGAATCTCCTCTGTTTTTAGAACATCGCATATAACACATGTGGTACAACAATAACTAATAAATACAATAAACATAACACAGCACCTAGGAGACTCAGTCTCCATACACATCCATTAGAATTAATTACAAACTTTGTCCATTTCTAATATCCCTTGGGGCCTCTTTTTCCACTAGGGCATGGAAGAAAGGCTCATCTCTAATATCCCTCAAAATGCAGTGGCATTAACAATGTGTAGGCCTTTAGCTTTCACCTTGCTTACCATGACTGGTTTGCTGTTGCCTTCTTTTTGCTCATGTGGTGCTTTGGTGGTAGAGGATTGTGTTAGATCCTCTTGCTATCATGCAAGAAAGAGCAAGAATTTGATGGCCATAAATAATAACGTCCAAATCGTAAAACCATGGTCTGCTAAAATAATGTGACATGCATCCATAAGTACCACATCACCCCATAAGGTGTCTTTATATGATAGAAATTCAATGGGAACCTAACACCTCTAAGTAACTGGGAGTGATGAAGAAGTATCAGGTGAAAGACCTAAGCAGGAGATAGCTTGGGTGGAAATTATATTCGTGTAACTCCCACTATTGAGGATAACTTTACAATTCTTTTCACCACTCTTGACATATGTATCAAAAATGTTTATCCTACAACAATCATCACTGCCCTTTTGGTGTGTGAGAGCACACTTGACTATTGTTATACATGCGGTATTACCCTCCCCATGGGGCCTACAGGTCTCTTGCACCATGAAAACTCTCTGATTATTCTCCTCATGGGCTCCTCCTCATCACTAGCCTCACCAATGGGTTCATAAACGTCCTCAAGCTATCCTTCATACACATTATCCACATCCTCACCTTCTATAAATAGGGATTTAGTGGGGGTCCCAGAAGGGGATTGCGCAGCAACATGTCCAAATCCTTGACGTTGATAATTCCTAGTGTTAGTGTTTACCCTTGAACTCTCTCCTCACACAACCATTCCTTTATTGACATTAGATGCTGCAGTCACTTGAATTTTGGGTTGTTGATTGACAAATGTAGATATATCCCCAGATTCATATTGTTTAGTAGGTTGTGGTATGAGATACCGCTCTAATTCTTGCACTATCCAATAAGCATGATCTAAAGAATTTATTTCATGGGGAATGAGTTCTTTCTAAAGCTCAAGGTGAAGGCCTATCCTAAACCTAGACAAGGTCACAGAGGGATCCTTCCTTACATTGCACCTTTACATAAAGTCATTGAATCAAGCAATGTATTCAGTGATAGATAAACCTTCCTAGCATTAGTTTGGCAACTAATCTAGTAACTTAGAATGGTAGGATAAGGGAACAAATTTCTTTGTCAACCTATCCTTCATGTTCTCCCAAGGGGAAATGGGTAGACACATGGCTGTAGCTCGCTGATGCTCCAATTTTTTCCAATAAAGCCTTACTTGACCAATCAGTTTAATATTAGCACAATGGACCCATTGTTCTTTTGACATTTTATACCATTCAAAGTAATTATCCATGTCCAAGAGCCAATCAAGAAATTTCTTTGGATTCATTTCACCATCATTGGTAGGGGCCTCAAGATTAATAGATTTCAGGGCCCTAATTTCTCTAATATGTGGTTCACAATAGCAATGATGGTGATCACCACCTTCTTTGTGGTTACCTAGCTCCTACATGGCTAGTCTAGCACACACATTTTCTTGAAGAGGTTTAGGTTGCAACTCTAAGTCCTCTATGTGGGAATCTTGATAATCTAATCACTCTATCAGTTTAGCATGCCAGCTAATTACATGATTATTCAACTAAGCCAAATGGGCCTGAATTTCCTAAAGGATTTTACTAAATTGTGAATCCATTGGCTAGTGGGACTTCCCGTTAGAGGTGGACATATACTAGGAAGCCTTAACACTTGAAAACTAAACAACTATGACTGCTAAACACCCTAAACCTATATGAAATGCTCTAAATCTAAATGGAATGAGTGCAGAAGCCCTCTAGAATATAACTAAACAAAACAACCTATATTGCGCTTAACAAAGTTTTGTCGTTGGTTGAGCTATGCTTTTAGCTTGCCAAGGGTGTAGGGGGTAGAACCCGTGAAAGGTAAAATTCTAATGTAAGTTAGTGGGGAAGGGGGAGGGGGTGGGGGTGGGGGTGGGGGGGGAGGAAGTTTATGAATGCAAATCCATTAGGGGGTTATGAATGCAAACTAATGCAAATCCGTTAGGGGATTTATGAACACATACTAATTCAAATATGTGGGGGAGGGGGTATGAATGAAAACCAATGCACATCCTATGCAACCATATTCTTGAATACCAAATTTGATGTAGGCCAACATGTAAAATTACCTAATATATATGCTAAGATTGGATCAGAATTAACTTAAACAAGAAAACATAATTTAAACTATGATGAACACTTCAACATACATTAAATCAGTCTTAATTAGTATGCATAGCCTACAATGAGTTACACAATCTACAAATTTTCCTAGATCTTTATCAATTAAGGTACGAAGTTTCAATCCGGATTGTCCCTCTAATTGATTAACTATCCTGATTAAGCTTTAGATATAGGATTCAAGAACTTTGTGTAGGATAAGAATTCTAGGTTATCATTGTTGCGAATCACACATGTGCTCAGAAATTGTCCGTCAAAATACAAGGTAGAAAAGTACTGACTTATGAAACAGGATGAAACAAAAGTGATTTGGCCTTATACTGAACATGGCTTTACACCCACTCCAAGTAAGCTAGAACAAGGAATCCACCAAGTAAAAATTTCATTCGTTATTCATCAAATCTACTTACACAAAAGAGAAAAGATCTTAAGTAGGGACATCCAACCGTAATCTAAACACAGACAAAATTGACCCTACTTAAGTCACAACACTCTAATATACCTAATACCCTTAGTGGAAAATATCCCAAGGAAACTAAACTATAAAAAAGATGTGGGATGATGGTCCCCATCAATCTCCCTAACAAAAGACTTCGACCCTATCGAAGTAGGAACATCGAACCTCCTAAATGTATGTGTTCCTGATGTGGGGTCTTCAAATGCACATATGTACACTTAGCTCATCAATAAAAATCCTCCATGTATGTAGTTTTCCAATGTGGGGTCTTCAAATAGTACCTACATGCATGGGTCTTCACTCATCTCTTACACATACATCTTCACAAGGTGGGGACCTCATTGTAGTACATGCGTATATGTAAAAGGTTGTCCACTCTAGAGGACTCGACAAAATAGGGGCCCTCCTGCGTTGCCTCTGATATGTCCTAAAGTCATGTCCAGGGTGGTGATCATCATCAAGATAGCCTTGTGGTAATGGTGGGGCACCTAGTGTAGTAAACTATTGACAGTAATCTAGAAGTTTTGGATCTAGGTGCTGAAGCTTGTACTCTGCGATCCAAGTGCATTTAGAAGTAGGCATGTCCTTCCACCTGATAAGGAATTTTTAGAAACTCCCTTATCTAGTGGACATAATTTGATCATCAAGTATGTCCTCAACCTACTCTTTTGAGGGATAAACCAGTGGCTGGGGAGGTAATGGCAGCATGGGTGGGGCATCGAGCCAAGGGCTTTAGATAGGCTGGCTGAGAATAGTGCTTGTGTCATGGTTAAGGTTAAGACAAGGGTCAATGGGTGAACTGGTGGGGTGATGTAAAGGAACTAGATCCTCCACATTAAACATTGAAATAATTCCCCCACTAGGAGGAAGATTCAAGATATAAGCATTCTCCCCTACCCTCCTTAGTACTTGAAGGGGACTGGCACTGCAAGCCTGTAATTTTTTAGCGACTCCCTTTGGAAATTGTTCAGGTCTCATGTAGACCTTGACATCATCACTTGGCTAAAATTCCATATATCATATGTGGAAGTCAGCAACAAATTTATTTTATCATTACTTAACTAATCCTTGGTTTGATCTCAGAATGCAACCCATGTATATGTTGTGCAAAGGACTGGGCTGACTCAGATGGCCTATGTGATGTGGACATGCATGTGAGATCTATAGGCATCCTAGGCTTGTATCCATGAAGGACCTCAAAAGGAATCATACCAGATGTCCTATTAATAGAATTATTACATCCCAACTAGCAATTAGTAAGACAACATCCCAACTCCTAATGTGCTCTCTTACTAAGCACTTCAACAAATTTCCTAGGCTTCAATTCACAACTTTTATCTAATCATCTATTAATGGGTGATAAGAATAAGAGAATTGAAGCTTAGTGCCCATCATGTGTGATAGTGTCTTTCAAAAATAGGTAACAAACTTTACTTTAGTAATGCATGAAACTAGACTATTGACTTCCAAAAGAAAATTTTTAAAATACTGGCAATCCTATATGCGTTGGTAGTCTTAGAGTAAGGAATGAAGCGGGCTATTTTAGAAAAATGATAAACAACAAGAAATATGAAATTGTACTTCTTGATAGTCTTGGGTAGTCCTAACATGAAGTCCAGGCTCAAATTTTGCCACAAAGCATGTGGCACTAGCAAAGGGGTGTACAATCCTATATTTTGTTCAAGCTACTTTACCAGTTGACAAGTATGACTTTGCCCAATGATATTGGCAACATCCTATTGAAGGCTAGGCCAATAGAACCTATTCGAGACAAGAGCAATCATCTTATCACAACTGAAATGGCTAGCGACCTTGCCCACGTGACGTTCCCAAATGAAAAAATCTCTCAAGGAAGTGCAAGGAAGACACAAACAAAGGCCTCTAAACAAATATCCATTCAGAAAGAGGTATGTAACAACCACTAATTTTTAAGTAATTAGAACATATTTTAATTGGAATAAAAATAGAAATTGAATTGCTTGTAAATTGAATTTCAAGGAAGTGATCCCCTTGAAAACTCCAAATTTGGATTTGGAACAATAAAAATTGAAAACTATGAGTCAAGATGATTCTAACAACACTAATTTTGCATGAAATGGAGTTCAGGGTGAAAAATCCCCAATGTTTTACTAATTTAGGGGGGTTCATATTGGTAATGACACCCCCCATAGTTGTTTGTTTGTGGGCTGTAGTTGGACGCACCACGAAAGGAGCAGGCTGATATGTGGAGGGCCAGGGTCCACACATTAGCATGGCTCCCCTACAATGGATGATGAGAAAACACTAAGGAAGGGGAAAACAGGGGCAACTGCCAGAGGTAGGCAAACCTTGCTCCAATCTGTTCCCCATCTCATCAACCTCCCCACGTGCATAGCTTCTTCTTCCCCACCATTCAAAACCTACTGGCGCTACGGCCTCTGCTCGGATCTCTCACCAGCCCTCAACTCCCTCCGTTTGATTTTTCACTAGCTAAAACCCCATTTCATTCAATCTCTCCTCTTCCATTAATCACCCATCAGCACTAGCACAAAACCCTCTTTCCTTTACCTCCTTCGGTTGGCCACACAATAACTAACCACTAATCTCCTTTCTTATCTGGTAGTTTTCGACCACAATGATTGTAGCCAATGATTATCACCAAATGCCTAGAACAACGACATATCAATCTCTTTCCTAAGATTTGACTTATAATTGACCATCTAATGCCAGATCTATGAGATCAGGCACCACATCTCTTTCTAATCTATAGTGTTCGATGATTGGAACTACAAATCAATATATCTTTACTTTTTTGGTATACTAATTAATGACAGAGACATGATCAGAGTCATCCATCTATGGAATAATGATGAAAGCCTATGAATTGGTCAATCAATAGATCGACCTAAAGGAGGTACACACGAGAACTGAGGATAAATGACATACGAGGTAGGTGGATTATGATTACTATTTTAGAAAGTTTAATAACTGTCATCTCTTTATAACAATGATTGTATGTAGATGATGATTTGCAAAATATTATTGTTAATTAATAAAATTATGGAAGCATGTGATAAATTTAGAAGTTATCTTGTGATGCCTTCCAAATTATCAAAAATTGAAAATAGAATGACTAACTTAACTAGAACACTTTACTCTTACCTTAATTGTAATGCCCAAACAAAAGAATGAGAATTATACTCATTGACTGGAACTTAGTATGTATACATCTAGAGGATGTTGATAATACTTAGAAATATGATATACATTCGGATTAGCTATAGATGTGAAATGACCTTAAAACACTTGTTTTATCCCAATTATAACATTAAGACAAATGAGTAACCAGACTGCCTACCCTTAATTTGAACTTATACTTACACCAAGTTTCCATTGTAATTCCGTAAATAAGGTTTGATCTTACATGAGCTACTAAGACATAAGGATTTATATATTGATACTATAACATTTGGAATGCCCAAATAGTGTAAAATGTTAATTAGTATATCAATAATAAGGTAACAATTTCAAAGTAACTCACAAAGTGTTGAACTATAGGAAGACTAAGCAAATGTGCTAGGGTGTCATCTTTGTAACTTAATGGCTTGAGAATGATTAAATGATTCACATTTAACCTAGGAAAGAGTATTCAAAATTCCATGAACATGCAATAAATATTTACAAGGCACGACTATAAGGTGTAACATGTGTGTTTTTATTGATAAAGGCATTTATCACTAGTTTAACTAAGGTCCACTGAGTGATAAGCGCTTTTAAGATAATGTTTAAATATTAACATTTTATAATCATACTTGGATGTGAACTTTTGGGAACTGGAAGAGCATTATCTAATTTATGAATAAAGAATGCATGTTTTGAATGCTCACAAAGATATGTTTTTATAGCTTCTTAAGAATATGGGTTGAAATGAATAGATTTGAATGGTTTCTCATAGAACTTTGAACGAGTAATTTTATTCTCATGAAATGATTTTTGGAGACATATATGATGCATTATTTGGGAAGGCACTTGACAAGTGGCTGCAAGTCCTCATGGATATAGTTTTATTGATTCTTAGGCAGGCTTTCTACGAGCAACCATAAGCCTTGATGATTATGGATTTCATCAATGGTTTGGCAGGTACCCTATGACTGCCCATAAGTCCTAATGGATATAGTTTTATTGATACTTAGGCCAACACTTTGCATGTAGTTATATGTCCATATGGATATGGATTTCACATATGGATATGGATTTCATTGATGTTTTGGGTAGGCACTCTAGGAGTGTCCTAAGTCCCAGAACACTCGGCAAGTGCTCTATAAGTACTGTAAAACCTCTAAGATTATTTGATATTAGCCCTGCGATGGAGACGATAAGCAGTAGGAGTATCTTCCCATGGGGAAGTGCTTTGAGTGGATTTTCATCTTACATGTATGAGACAAATTTTCACAATTACAATTTCAATTATATTTGATGCAGAAAGAACTATTTGCACTTATGAATTGATCATTATGCTTTTGAAAAGCATGAGCAGCTTTTGGTTTTGTTAGATTATAGATTTATTGAATGTGGTTTGTTAACAATTGCACATTAAGCATATAGTGTGCTTTTTGACCTTATCGAGTGACTTTATCTTTATCAATACTGTGCTTTGTCGTATTTATTTAATTGGTGGTTTTACCATTGGGATTTCAGTACATACTGATTCTTCTAAACCGACAGTTTTACCTTGGTCATATTTACTAAGGTGTCAGATTAATTGAACTATATGAGTGATTCAATTTGATTATATACTGATTCATAACTGCATGTGAAAATACATAATGTCCATGAAGAGAAACCTGTTAGATGACTACTTTTAAGAATGATAATGAGAATGCTAGATACCCCACTCTTCATAAGTAGATTTAACTATCAAATGACAAACAACTTAGATATTTGATGTCAATACAATTAAATGCTCATGAAATGATAAAAGCTTGGAATGCATCAATTCTCAGGAATGAGATAAGGTAAAGATAACTTTAGAAATAGTGAAAGTCATAAGATTCATCAATTGTATTGAATTTCACATGTAAACACATTGCATGGATTTATGATTTAACACAATTTCAGCATGAAGTAGTTATTTGAAGACATCATGAGTTTTGTTTAGGTATGATAAATACTAAAAAATACCTTGATTTAAGTAAATCATGAACTGCATGACAAAATAGCCCCTTATTCCACCTACACAAGCGCAAGCTTGTTGAGACATTGTGATTGTTTACAATGTTTCAGATTTAATGAATGAGAATAGAAATATGAACAGGTCGAATGTGAGAATAGCTATGGAGTTTGGGATTTCAGAAGATGGAGATTTTCCAGTATCTAGATGGTGAGCTTAGCAACCTTAGATTAGCTTTCTTATTTAGTGGAAAATGTAAATGCGTATTTACTTCATGTTGTGGATTCAATTGTATTTAAGGGAATATGTTGCGCATGGAGGTTCTAGGAAGTAGTAAATTTCATGTATTTGTTTTCAAAGCAAAGAAAATTATTTGTATTGTTTATTAGGTGTTCCACATGCATGCATCAAATGCGCATATGACTACGCAATTTTCAGTAGAAATGAAACATTCATTTCACCATAAAATCATTGTGTTTTGTCTAAAATTACACTCGATATTTTTAGAAAAACTTAGTAGAAGAAAAAGAAATTTTTTGCTATCTTACTTTTGAAAAGAATTTTAAACAATGGATATCCTAAATTTTGAAAATGTTTTCAAAAGTATTTTCAAAACTCGAGGGGTCACAAGGTAGTCCCTAACACTCTGTATCGAACCCTTAGACAAGGATGTGTAAATCTCTCCAAAATCCAGGCATGATGGATAATCCTCCCTCAAACACTCAAACCAAGTGACCTCAACTTGTATGGTGTGTAGTAATGCCACCTTACGACTTAATGCATTTGTAGGTTTGTTCTCCACCCCTGCTTTAAGTTTAAACACAAATGAATATTCTTGAAGAAATTCAACCCATTTGGCATACCACGATTTAATTTCTTTTGGGAACTAAGGTATCATAGGGCATCGCAGTTAGAGAACAAGACAAATTCATTCGACAATAAGCAATGCCTCCAATGTCATAAAGACTAATAGAACTCCTTGTCATAAGTGGAGTATTTTTGTCGTGTGTCATTTAATTTCTAACTGAAAAAATGCTATAGGGTGACTCTCTCAACTAAGAACTCCTATACTCAAACCAGAGTACCACTTCAAAAACCTCTGAGAAGTCCAATAGGCGCATCACTGAGGCTTCATTCATCTACTCTTTGATTTCTTTGAATGCTATGGATGCAACATTCATCCATTTAAACTCCCCCATCTTCATGCACTCAATAATGGAAGCCATAATGGAACTAAACCCATGGATCAAGAGATGATAGAAGGTCGCTAACCTATGAAAACTACTAACCTCGTGAATATTTTGTTGCTCTTTCCACTCCACAATGGACCTCACCTTCTCTAGGTTAGTAGAGATGCCCTAAGAAGAAACCACAAGTCCTAAGAAATAACCTATTGAAACAAATGAATATTTCTCAATTTGTAGATAGGTACTATGTCCATATATTTGCCTCAAGTGGATGAGGTGCTGTTCCTAGGTTTGACTATAGATCAAGATGTTGCCAACGCACACAACCAGGAACTTGCTAATAAACAGCCTATGCAAGTGTGTCATGATCCTCATGAATGTACTAGAGGCATTCAAAATCCTAAAAGGCATGACTATCCACTCATATAAACCATTACCTTGAAGGTGGTCTTCCATTCATCCCTTGAAAAAATACGGACCTAGTGATAGTAGCTCTTAAAGTCAATCTTTGAGAAGATTGTGGCACTCACCATCATGCCTAGCCTATCATCAAGCCTTAATATGGGAAATTGATACTTGACCATGATTTTATTGATAGCTTGACTGTCCACACACATCTTCCATGACCCATCTTCCTTAGGTGTGAGTAGTGTGGGAACGACGCAAGGACTCAAGCTCTCCCAAATGAAGCCTTTCCTTAGTAATTCATCCACATGTGTCTTCAACATAGTGTCCTTAATGGGATTCATTTTGTAATGGGGAAGGTTTGGAACACTCAATCTGGGGAACAGATGGATATGATGTAAAATATCCCTCATGGGAGGTAACTCATCTAGTAAATCATTAGGAAAAATATCCTGATACTCATTTAGAATGGGTGCTACCTTGCTAGGGTACTCAAGAGCCAAGAACGATGGCGACGAGCTTATCTCTAATATCCCTCACAAATGTGGAAGTACTAACAAAGAGCACGAATTTGACTGACCATAAATAGTAATGTTCATATCATAAAGCCATGGCCTGCCTAAAATAATGTGACATGCATTCATAAATACCACATCACAACATAAGGTGTCTTTGTATGTTAGAAATTCAACAGGAACTTGACACCTCTGAGTAACTGGGAGTGATGAAGAATCAACAACCCACTCAACTCTGTAAGGTCTAAGGTGGGGAAGGGGTGAAAGTCCTAAGCCGAAGATAGCATCAGAGGAAATTATATTTGTGCAGCTCCCACTATCTATGACAACTTTACAATTCTTTTGGCCACTCTTGACATATGTATGAAAAATCTTTGTCCTACACCAATCATCAAAACCCTTTAAGTGCACGAGAGCACACTTGACTATAGTCACACATGGGGTATTATGCTCCCCATGAGCCCTAGAGGTATCTTGCATAATGAAAACTCTCTAATTGTTCTCCTCATGGGTATCCTCCTCATTGCTAGCCTCCCAATGGGTTCATAAACCTCCTCAGCCTATCCTTCATACCCATTCTCCACATCCTCGCCTTCTATAAATAGGGATTTAGCATGGGTCATAGAAGGGCATTGTGCGGCAGCATGTCCAAATCCTTGACATTGATAACACCTAGTGTTGGTGTTTACCCTTAACACATCCTTTATCGACATTAGATGCTGCAGTTGCTTGAGTTCTGGGTTGTTGATTCCCAAATGTAGATTTAACCCTAAATTCATATTGCTTAGCAGGTTGTGGTTTGGGATACTGCTCTAATTCCTACACTATCTGATAGGCATGATCTAAGGAATTTATATCATGGGGAATGAGTTATTTCTGAATCTTAGGGCAAAGGCCTATCCTAAACCTATACAAGGTCACAGAGGGTTCCTGCCTTACATTGCACCTCATCATAAACTCATTGAATGGAGCTATGTATCAGTATAGATAGACCTCTTTGATTCAAGGTTATGAATGCAAACTAATGCAAGGGGGGGGGGGGGGGGGGGGGAAGTTTGGTTTACTAATGCAAATCTCTTAGGGCGTAAAAATGAAAACTAATGCGGATCCTATGCAACCTTATGCTCTAATACCAAATTTGATGTAGGACAGCATGCAAAATGACCTAATATATTAGACTTAACTTAAATAAGAAAATATAAATTTGGTATTAGAGCATAAGGTTACATAGGATCTGCATTAGTTTTCATTTTTATGCCCTAAGAGATTTGCATTAGTAAACCAAACCCCCACACTCCCAATTAGAGGGTTGATCTAGATTCAAACTTAAATTTTACCTTAACTGGTAAAGATCTAGGGAAATCTACAGATCCTGTAACTCATTTAGAATATGCATGATAGTTAAGATTGATTTTCTACATGTTGAAGTGTTTTTTGTAGGTTAATTTATATTTTCTTATTTAAGTTAAGTCTAATATATTAGGTCATTTTGCATGCTGTCCTACATCAAATTTGGTATTAGAGCATAAGGTTGCATAGGATCCGCATTAGTTTTCATTTTTACGCCCTAAGAGATTTGCATTAGTTTTCATTTTTGCAACCTTATGCTCTAATACCAAATTTGATGTAGGACAGCATGCAAAATGACCTAATATATTAGACTTAACTTAAATAAGAAAATATAAATTAACCTACAAAAAACACTTCAACATGTAGAAAATCAATCTTAACTATCATGCATATCCTAAATGAGTTACAGGATCTGTAGATTTCCCTAGATCTTTACCAGTTAAGGTAAAATTGAAGTTTGAATCTAGATCAACCCTCTAATTGGGAGTGTGGGGGTTTGGTTTACAAATGCAAATCTCTTAGGGCATAAAAATGAAAACTAATGCAGATCCTATGTAACCTTATGCTCTAATACCAAATTTGATGTAGGACAACATGCAAAATGACCTAATATATTAGACTTCACTTACATAAGAAAATATAAATTAACCTACAAAAAACACTTCAACATGTAGAAAATCAATTTTAAGTATCATGCATATCCTAAATGAGTTACAGGATCTTTAGATTTCCCTAGTCTTTACCAGTTAAGGTAAAATTGAAGTTTGAATCTAGATCAACCCTCTAATTGAGGAATGATAATGATTAAGCTTCAGATCTATGATTCAAGAATTTTTTGTATGATAAGAATTATAGGTTATTACTATTATAAATCATGTAACCACACACAAGCCAAAAATCTTCCTTTAAAAGACAAGGTATAAAAGTATTGACTTACCAAACAGGATGAAACAAAAGTGATTCGACCTTGTATTAAATGTGACATCATGTCCACATGAAGGAAGCCATAACGAGGAATCCACCAACTTTAACAAAAATTTCATTCATTATTGATCAAAACTACTTACACAAAACAGAAAGGATCTTAAATAGGGCACATCCAACCTTAATTTAGAAAAAATAAACAATAAACCAAACACCTTAGTGGTAAATATTCCAAGAAAATAAAACTATAACATAACATAAAAATAAAAAACATGGGATGGTGGTCCCCATCAATCTCCCTAATAGAAAAGACTTCAGCCCTGTCAAAGTAGGAAAATTGAACATCCCAAGTGTATGTGTGCCCAATGTGGGGTCTTCAAATGCATATATGTACACTTGGGTCATTTGAAAAAATCTTCCATGTATGTTGTTTCCCAATGTAGGATCTTCAAATAGTACCTACTTGAATGGGTCTTCGCTCTTCTCTTACACGTACATCTTCCTAGGGTGGGGACCTCTCTGTAATACATATGTAGTGTAAGAGGTCTTTCGGTCTTATGGACCCCGAAATAGGGGCCCTTTTCCGTCACCTCTGATATGTCTTGAAGTCACATCTATCATGGCGTGGCCAAGTGGTAAGGCACCGGGTTTTGGTCCCGACATTCAGAGGTTTGAATCCTTTCATCCCAGACCGATTCTATCAAAACAAAAATTGTTCTCTTTAACAATCTTCTGTTTAAGAGTGGTGACGGAGGAGGGCCCCTATTTCGGGGTCCATAAGACCAAAAGACCTCTTACACTACATATGTATTACAGAGAGGTCCCCACCCTAGAAAGATGTACGTGTAAGAAAAGAGAAGGTGGAAGCAACCTTGTACTTCCACTTGACCAGGAATTTTTGAAAACCACCTTGTCTAGTGGACACTATTAGATCGTCAAGTATATCTTCTACCTTCTCTTTTGTGGGACATATTTGTGGCTACAAAGGTAATGGCTACATGCATGGGGCATGGGGCCAGGGACTTTGGATAGGCTGGCTGGGATCAGTGCTCGTGTCAAGGTTAAGGTTAAAACTAGGATTAATGGGGGAACTGGTAGCGTGATGAAAAGGTATTTGATTCTCCACATTAAATATTGAATTAATTACCCAATTAGGAGGAAGATCCAAGGTATAAGCATTGTCCCTCATACTCCTTAGTACTCAAAAGGGACCTGCATTGCAAGTTTGTAATTTCTAAGTGACTCCCAGTGGAAATTATCCAGGTCTCATGTGGACCATGACATGATCAATTGGCTGAAATTCCATATATCATCTATGAAAGTTAGCAACAACTTTACAATTATCATTACTTAAATTAATCCTTCATCTGATCTCAAAATGCAAAGCTATGCAAAGGACAGGGTTGACTCAAATGGTCAATGTCATGCATACATGTGTATGAGATGCAAAGGAATCCTAGGTTGTATCTGTGAACAACCTCAAAAGGACCCATACCAGTTGCCCTATTAATAGAATTATTATATGCGAACTCAAGAACTAGTAAAAAAGCATCCAAAATCCTAATGTGCTCTCCTACTAAGAACCTCAACAAATTTCCTTGGCTTTGATTCATAACTTCTGTCTGACCATCCGACTATGGGTGATAAGTAGAATAGAATTGAAGCCTAGTGCCCATCATGTGCCATAGTGGCTTCCAAAAATAGTTAACAAACTTGACAGCCCTATCAAACACTATGGACTTTGGTACCCCATGTAACTGGACTACTAACTCAAAAAAAGTACTGGCAAATCCTAGACACGTCAGCGGCCTTGGAGCAATGAATGAAGTGGACCATTTTAGAAAAATGGTCCACAACAACAAATATGAAATCGTGCTTCCTGATAGTCTTGGGTAGTCCTAACACAAAGTCCATGCTCAAATCTTTGTGTGAATGTGTGGCACTAGCAAAGGGATGTACAATCCTATATTCTATTTGTGCAATTTTTCCACTTAGCAAGTATGACATTACCCAATGATATTGGCCACATCCTATTGATGATTGGGCCAATAGAACCTATCAGAGACAAGAGCATTCATCTTGTCATGACTAAAATGCCTAACAACCTTGCCTACGTGGAGCTCCCAAATGATAAAATCTCTCAAGGAAGTGCGGGGAAGACACAAATGAAGGCCTCGAAACAAATATCGATCTTGTAGGAGGTAGTCCCTAACACTTTGTATCTGACCCTTAAGACAATAATGTGTAAACCTCTCCAAAATCTGGGCACGGTGGATAGTCCTCCCTCAAACGCTCAAACCTAGTGACTTCAACTTGTAAGGTGTGTACTAATGCCACCTTATGAATCAGAGCATATGCAAGTTTGTTCTTGACCCTTGCCTTGTGCTTAAGCGCAAATGAATATTCCATATGAAATTCAAACTATTTAGCATGCTGCAAATTTAACTTCCTTTAGGAACTGAGATATTGTAGGCCTTCATGGTCAGAGAATAAGACAAATTCATTTTGCAGTAAGTAATGCCTCCATTGTCATAATGCCTGAACAACTGCATAGAACTCCTTGTCATAAGTGGAGTATTTTTTCCATGTATTATTTAGTTTCTCATTAAAAAAGGACATGGGGTGACTCTCTTGACATAGAACTCCTCCTATATCTAAACTAGATGCATAGCACGCCACTTCAAAAACCTTTGAGAAGTTTGATAGGCACATTATCGGAGCTTCAGTCATTCACTCTTTGATTTCTTTGAACTCTTTGGATGCAGCGTTCGTTCATTTTAACTCCCCCATCATCATGCACTCAGTAATGGGTTCCATAATGGAATTGAACCAACAGATGCAGCAACGATAGAAGATCACTAACCAATGGAAACTGCATAGCTCATGAATATTTTGTGGCTTGCTCTACACCATGATGGACGTCACCTTCTCTAGGTCTGTAGAGATACCTTAAGAAGAAACCACAAATCCTAAGAATATGACCTATTGGGAAACAAATGAACATTTCTTAAGATTTGAATATAGCTTCTCTATCCTCAATGTCTCATTGATCGACCTTAAGTGAATGAGGTGTTGTTCTTGGGTTTGACCATATATCAAGATGTCGTCAATGTACACAACTAGGAACTTGCCAATAAAGGGCCTCAGCATGTATGTCATGATCCTCATGATGTACTAGGGCATTTGAAAGCCCAAAAGGCATGATCATCCACTCATATATACCATTCTTAGTCTTGAAAGCCATCTTCCACTCATCCCCTACATGAATACAGACCTAGTGATAACTACTCTTAAGGTCGGTCCTTGAAAAGATCGTGGCACCCACCATCATGTCCACGTCGAGCCTTATTATGGGAAATCAATACTTGACCATGATTTTATTGATAGTTCGACTATCCACACACATCCTTTTTGGCCCAACTTTCTTGGGTGTGGGCAGCGTGGGAATGGCACAAGGACTCAAGCTCTCCCGAATGAAACCTTGTCTTAATAATTCATCCAACTATTCCTTCAACTCAACATGCTTGATGGGATTCATTCTATAGTGGGGAAGGTTCAAAACACTCGATCTAGGGATCATATCTATATGATGCTAAATACCCCTTCTGGGAAGTAACTCATGTGGTAAATCATCAAGAAAAACATCTTGATACTCAAGTATAATGGGTGCTACCTCCCTAGGGTACTCAAGATCCGACAACAATGCGATCTCTTTTGTAGCTAGGGCATAGAAAAAAGGTTCATCTCTAATATCCCTAGCAAATGCAGTGGCACTAACAATGTGTAGGCCTTTAGCTTTCACCTTGCCCTCCATGACTGGTCTGTTGTGGCCTTCTTTTCACTCATGTGGTGATTTGGTGGTAGACGATTGAGTTGGATCCTCATGTTGTCATGCAAGAAAGAAACTAAATTTGACTGGCAATAAATAGTAATGTCCATATAGCAAAGCCATGGCCTACCTAAAATAATGTGACATGCATCCATAGGTACCTGATCACATCATAAGGTGTCTTTAGATGTTAGAAATTCAATAGGAACTTTACATCTCTGAGTAACAAGGAGTGATGAAGAATCATCAACCCACTCAACTCTGTAAGGTCTAGGGTGGGGAAGGGGTGAAAGTCCGAAGTAGGAGATAGCAGGAGTGGAAATTATATTTATGTAGCTCTCACAATTAATGACAACTTTGTAATTCTTTTCCCCACTCTTGACATATGTATGAAAAATGTTTGTCCTATGCCAATCATCACTACCCTCTGGGTGCACGAGAGCACACTTGACTGTCGTCATACATGAGGTATTACCCTCCCCATGGGGATTACAAGTCTCTTGCACCATGGAAACTCTTTGATTGTTTTTCTCATGGGCCTCCTCCACATTGCTAGCCTTGCCAATAGCTTCATAAACCTCATCAGGCCATCCTTCATAGCCATTGTCTACATCTTTGCCTTATATAAACAAGGATTTAGTGGAGGTCCTAGAAGGGCATTGTGCAAAAACATGTGCAAATCCTTGACACTGATAACACCAAGTGATGGTGTTTACCCTTGAGCTCTCTCCTGACACAATCTTTCCTTCATCAAAATTAGACATTGTGATCACTTGAGTTTTAGGTTGTTAATTCTTAAATGTAGATTTAGCCGCAGATTTATATTGCTTAAGAGGTTGTGGTATGAGGTACTGATCTAATTCTTGCACTATCCAAAAGGCTTCATGTAAGGAATTTATATCATGGAGAATGAGTTCTTTCTAAACCTCAGGGTGAAGGCACATCCTAAACCTAGACAAGGTCACAGAGGAATCCTCCCTTACATTGCACCTCAACATAAGCTCATTGAATCAAGCAATCTATTCAATGACAGGCAAACTTGCCCGGCATAAGTTCTACCATTGATCTAGTAACTTAGAATGGTAGAATAAGAGAACAAATTTCTCTGTTAGCCTGTCCTTCTTCTCCTAAGGGGAAATGGGTGAATGCATGGTAGCAACTCGTTGATGCTCCAATTTGGTCCAATAGAGCATTGCTTAACCAATTAGTTTAATCTTAGCAAACTAGACAAGCTGTTCTTCAAACATTTTATACTAGTCAATGTAATGATTCATGTCCTAAAAGCCAATCAAGAATTTGCTTTGGATTATGTTTTCCATCATAGGTAGGGGCCTCAAGCTTGATAGATTTTAGGGCTCAATTTTCAGCAATATGTGGCAATCAAGATTGTCCCTCTAATTGATGAACTGTCCTGATTAAGTTATGGATTGAGGGTTCAAGAATTTTGTGCAGGATAAGATTCTAGGTTATTACTATTGCAAATCACATAACCATATGCAGCTCAGAAATTGTCCTTTAAAAAATGAGGTAGATAAGTACTAGCATACAAAACAGGATGAAACAAAAGTGATTTGTCCTTGTATCGAACGTAGCTTCATGCCCATGGAAAGGAAGCAAGAGGAAACCACCAAGTGTAACAAAAATTTCATTCATTATTCATCAAAACTACTTACACAAAAGAGAAAAGATCTTAACTAGGGCCATCCAACCCTAATAAAAAAAAGGCAAAATTGCCCTTACTTAAGTCATAACACACTAATAAACCTAATATCCTTAGTGGTAAATATCCTAAGCAAACTAAACTATAATATGACATAAAAAAAAAAACATGGGATGATAGTCCCCATTAATCTCCCCCTTCAACCCCAAGGTCTTCAAATGCATATATGTACACTTGGCTCCTCAACAAAACTCCTCCATTTATGTAGTTTCCCAATGAGCAGTCTTCAAATAGTACCTAAATGCATGGGTCTTCACTCATCTCTTATATGTACATCTTCCCAAGTTAGGGACCTTGTTGTAGTACATACATATGTGTAAGAGGTCTTTTGCTCTTAAGAACCTGACAAAATAGGGGCCCTCGTCTATTTCCTCTAATATGTCCTGAAGTCATGTCCATGGAGGTGATCATTATCATGATTGCCTTGTGGTGAAGGCGAGGTTCCTGGTATAGTAAATTGCTGATAGTTATCCAGAAGGTCTTGATCTAGGCACTGAAGCTCATACTCTGTGGTCTAGGTGTAATTAAACGAAGGCCTATTCTTCCACTTAACACAGAATTTTAGGAAACCCCCTTGTTTAGTGGACACAAGCTAATTGTCAAGTTTGTCCACTACCTGCTCTTTTACAGGACGAACCTGTGGCTGCGGAGGTAATGGTTGCATGGGGCAAGGGGCTTTGGATAGGTTGGCTAGATCATTACTCACGTCATGGTTAGGGTTAAGAATAGGATGAATGGGTGAAGTGGTGGGATGACGAAAAGAACTAGATCCTCCACGTTAAACCTTGAACTATTTCCCCAATTAGGGGGAAGATCCAAGATATAAGTGTTTCCCCTACCCTCCTCAATACTCAAAAGGGACCAGCACAATGAGCCTATAATTTCTAAGTACCTCCCTATGAAAATTGTTCAAGTTTGATGCAGACCATGACATGTTCACCTGGCTGAAATTCCTTATATCATCTATGCAAGTTAGCAGCAAATTTATATTTATCATTACTTAAACTAATCCTTCATCTTAACTTAGAATGAAACCCATGTATATTTTGTGTAAAGGACTAGGCTAACTTAGATGACCTATGTGATATAGACATGTGTATGAGATCTGCAAGCATCCTAGGCTTGCATCAATGAACGACCTCAAAAAGGACTCATACCAATTGTCCTATTAAAAGAATTACTATATGCAAACTCAACAACTAGTGAAAGAGCATCCCAAATCCTAATGCACTCTCCTACTAAGCACCTCAACAAATTTCCTAGGCTTCTATTCACAACTTCTATCTAACCACCCATTTGTGGGTTATAAGTAGAAGAGAATTGAAGCTTAACAACTATCATGTGCCATAGTGTCTTCCAAAATGGTTGAAAAACTTCACATCCCTATCAAACACTATTGACTTTGGTAACCCATGTAACCACACTATTGACTCAAAAAAACTACTGACAATCCTAGATGCGGCAGCAATCTTAGAGCAAGGAATGTAGTGGGCCATTTTAGAAAAATGGTCCACATCAACAAATATGGAATCGTGCTCCCTAATAGTCTTGGGTAGTACTAACACAAAGTCCATTCTCAAATCTTGCCATAAAGGCTATGGCACTACTAAAGGGGTGTGCAATCCTGTATTCTATTTACACTACTTTGCTAGTTGACAAGTACATCATTGCCCAATGATATTGGCAACATCCTATTCTAGACTAAGCTAATAGAACCTATCAGAGACAAGAGAAATCGTCATCTCACCATTGAAATGGCCTACAACCTCGCCCACTTAGAGCTCCCAAACGAGAAAATTTCTCAAGGAAGTGCAAGCAAGACACAAACGTAGACCTCTGAACAAATATCCATCCTATAGGAGGTAGTCCCTAACACTCCATATTTGACCCTCAGACAATGATTTGTAAATCTCTCCAAAATATAGCCATGATGGATAGTCCTCCCTCAAACACTCAAACCTGGTGACCTCAACTTATAAGCTATGTAGTAGCACCACCTTATCACTCAATGCATTTGCAGGTTTGTTCCTACCCTTGCCTTGTGCTTAAGCACAAATGAATTTTCCTAAAGAAATTCAGCCTACCAAGCATGCTGTGGATTTAACTTCTTTTGGAAGCTAAGGTAATGTAGGGCATCATGGTCAGAGAACAAGACAAATTCATTCAGCAATAAGTAATGCCACCAATATCGTAATGACTGAACAATTGCACAGACCACCTTGTCATAAGTGCTGCATTTTTTCCGTGTGTCATTTAATTTCTCATTGAAAATTGCCATGGGTGACCCTTGACTTACAACTCCTCTTATACCTAAACTAGATGCAACCTACGCCACTTCACAAACCTTTGAGAAGTTCAGTAGGTGCATCACTAGAGCTTTAGTCATCCGCTCTTTGATTTCTTTGAACCTTTTTGGACTCATCATTTGTCCATTTAAACTCCCGCTTCTTTATGCACACAATAATAGGAACCATAATGGAATTGAACCCTCGGATGAAGCAAAGATAGAAGGATGCTAACCCATGGAAACTGTGGACCTCGTGTATATTTTGTGGCTCGCTCCACTCCACAAAGGGCCCCACCTTCTCTAAGCCCACAAATCCTAAGAAGATAACCTATTAGGAAATAAATGAACATTTCTTAATATTTGCATATAGCTTCTCTATCCTCAATGTCTCACAGATCTACCTCAAGTGGATCTGTTCCTAGGTTTGACTATAGACTAAGATGTCATCTACGTACACAACTAGGAACTTGCCAATAAACGGCTGCAGCATATGTGTCATGATCCTCTTGAATGTACCAGTGAAATTTGAAAGCCCAAAAGGCATGAGCATCCACTCATATAAACCATCCTTTGTCATGAAACCAGTCCCCCATTCATCCCCTGGACAAACACAGACTTGGTGACTGCTGCTCTTAAAGTCAATCTTTGAAAAGATCGTGGTACTTACCATTATGTCCAACCTATCATTGAGACGCATTATGGGAATGGATACTTGATCATGATTTTATTAATAGCTCGACTATCCACACACATCCTCCATGACCCAAGTTTCTTGGGTATGAACTGAGGTAAGTTTCTGAACAAACCTTATCCCTTTCTAAAATTTCCTCCATACATTGCTGAAAGCTGCCAACATCCCATGCCTACTTTGTCAACATATCAAATCTGCTTCCTCTCTCTATATCTAAGGCATTACAAAAACATTGCAATGCCAACAATATATGCTTGTATAGGTGATGACAATAATGATATCCAATAATATGTAGTATGAGATATAAAGATCAGGGTTTACTATAAAGCTAATGGATGTAAAACATTGGTATAAGAAACTGAAACATCAAATCTCAAGAATGGAATAATGTGTGAATTTAAAGAAATCCAAGTCAAATGCAATCACTAGTGAAAATAAAATTTCGCACATAAAATATAAAAATATCATAATTCAAATATCATGGCATGCAAACATGAATAATACATATTTCATGAAACTGGTAGAGCCAAATACAGTCAAATCCATCATATCAAAGCATGAATACCTATCATGAATAACAGGGCATGCAACCTAACCATGTTCCTCGAGTGTCCCACAACACTCTCATATCCGGCCATGAGTACTCATAACAATTTGTTTCCTCTAGGTACCTCACCTATAGCTTACCCCCTAGGTAGCTTGCCCATCCGATAGACCCGCCCACATCTAATCGCTCCACATAGGCTTCACCCTTGGCATGCATCATCATGCTGTGGGTGCATCAAGATATGTTTGTAACTACATGTGTATAAAAAATAAGTGCATAGATCGCTATGCTGCAGCGGCAGCCACTCTGAGGTATCAACCACTACCACTCGCCATCAACATTAGAACATCAAACTATGATCTGCCGAGGTAGAGGAGTCAGTCAAACTGCATGGGTGGCCTGCCCATGATTACCACAACTTGGAGTAGTTTGCCCAATGGCAGGGTAGGTGTCTATCATCCATATCTTATATACTCAGAGGGCAGGTGGCTAACCCTACAACCTTCATAGCATAGCATCCACCAAGCAGAAACACCCGTCATAAGGCTATGAAAAAATACAAAACCATGCATAAAAAATCCACATCTAACATCCTCAAATAATCTAGTCGATGAAGCATAAAGTGTATCAAGAACAATGCATGAATAATGTAAAACAAAAAGATAGTATAAGCATTGGCAACACATGCTGAATGGTAATCTTAAGGAAATCATGGGGTTCGCATACATATCCATGCGTCAAAATTTCAATGTAAATGAAGTCATTGGGTATACAATCATGATTTATAACATCAAAGGAATACTAAATGTTATCACCTACCTTAGACAAAGAATCACTCATCTGTACCTCTCAAATCAATCAAACTCCACACTGAATCAGTCCACCTCAGTGCCCCCACCTGGATGCACATCACATCTAGGTCATACTTAGAAATCAAATTATCTAGGTTGGATTACATTACATTTTGTTTCTCAATGTATCATATTTCAATACAATCCAATGGCTCACATCCATGAAATGTCAAAGTGGGGCCCGCCTCAATCGGCTGATAATCCAAATTATGCTAATTCGGGCCCACTAATCACCATCATGTTTCTTTCATAATTATGTCATTACATATTCTAGAGCTATCATGCTCAGATCATGTCGATCTTAGAAAATTTATAGCCACATCAACAAATGGGCACTATTACATGCAATTCATGTATAATATTATCTAATTACAACTAAATCAATAAAATCAACTGGTTAGGTTGATAATGCTACCTCATGTACGTCCATCTAAAGGATGTTTAGTTGTCTATGTCACTTGATCATCAATCGATCGCCTTGAATGTGCCCAATCAATACTATTCACAGCAATCTTGACAATGATCATCCTCATCATCCCAAATTAGGGAATAAATCAACAATTTTAATCATATAATCTCAATAATTCATTTGAATAGTATGGATCATAAAACTTGATCCAATTTCACACCTAAATCATCAATTGATCTTAGCCATTGATCAAGATTGGCTAAATCATCTCACAAATGTCCCAGATCTAATATATTTCACACGGATCTTAATCTACCAGTCTTAAAGATCACAATGGAAGGTTCAGATCTTACAATCTCACCTTATAGATTTTTTATCTTGCTCCATCCAAATTAAACGATTATATGATTCCTGATCAAAGATTTGGCCATTCCATTGTGTAGAACATGCCAAAATATGTTTAGGGCGTGTCTTTCAATACATTTCACTAAGTCATCGATATTGATAGGCCGTTGTTGGAGAAGGTGGCCAACATGATCGTTGCCAGAGGCATGTTTCTTTATGACTCACAAATTCATCAAAAGAGAATGTAGATAAGAGTCTATCCTTCACTCCTCTAAAATTAGATGGAGTTCTAAAATCATTTGATGCTAGAAAACATAAAAAAATGGGTGTTGATCGCCGATCACTAGCATCATCTTCTAAGGCTCATTCTCCCTCATTTCTTGCCTAATCTCCACGATTCTTAAGTTCTTTTGGTCCTCTCATCTTGTTGAAGAAGATGAATGGCTCAGATCATTGGTTTGAGACGTCATGTTCTCTAACAAAGTCAACATCTCCAACGAGTTTGGCAGTCAATTTTTCTACGAGATGTAACCTGATCAACCAAACCATCTGATGGGTCTTAATCGTCTCTCCACACAAAGAAAGATGGTCGCCTTGGACCATCAATCCAACAGGCTGTTTCTTCGGTGATGATCACCTTCCTACATGTAATCATCCCTCTATTTTCTCTAGCTTGCCAGCATCGCATGTCATTCCAGGCAACCGACCTCCCCTGTGCACTCCCTTTCTCCTTTTCCTTCTCCCTCTCTCCTTCTTCCTTTCTTCTTCTTGTTCTTCTCCTCCTTCTCCTTTCTTTCCTCTCTCTTTTCCTGGTTTGTGTCATGAAAAACAGCACCTCCCTTTTTTATAATATCTTTTGTTTTACAAAAATGCCCTCCATATTTGAATCACCATATCTCCTCCATCCTAACTCCGATTTCGACAAATTTAGTGTTGTTGGAATCATATTTTCAAGTACAATCCAATTATGGAGGTCTTAATACTTGATTTGATGTCTATTAAGTTTTTTACTTATAAAATTTTAAAAATAGGAAATTCAATATTTTATTTTCATCTCAATTTAACATTTTCTAGAATTTACTCAAATTGGGATTTAAAAATTAGGGATGTTACATTCTTCCCTCCTTATAGGAATTTCAACCTCAAAATTCTTTTCACTTTATCCTTTAAAAAATTCTAGAAGCATCCCCATATCACAAGATATACTAATCGTGTCAATAATTCCAGAATCAACAGCAACAAACAACAATTTTACCTCATGTAATCTTCTCAAATATCAACTCATATATAAATCAATAAATGTCAAACCATCTTGAATTAAACAACTCATAATTTAATTAGAACATGTCATAACCATATATGATGCAATTAACATAACCCAAACTCTTATCCATGAGTTAGTTATCTGTGTACAACTTTAGTATGGGTAGAATCACCATATGAATAAAAATTGGAGTATCCCAGTTCACATATAGGAAAATCAATGCCAAATCTATTCTAGAGCATATTATCTCACCAATAGGCAATGTATACCAATCAAAATCAAATCATATCAGCTCACGAGTAGGCAATATATGGCAATAAAAATTAAAGAATATTAGCTCACCAATAGGCAATCTATGCTAATTAAAACAAAGCATATATGCTGATCAACAAGCAAGCTATGCCAATTAAAACTACTCCACAACACGCTCATACTGTGAGCACCTAGAAGCCTACCACCTAAAAGCCTGTTAGTGCCTCTCGCACCCGCCCTCATTGGTCGCCCTCTTAGGCTGCCCTCATCGGCTACTCACAAGTATAAGTCATAAATCAAATTCTAATTATACATAAGAAAATGATCTCATACAAAGCACACATCTCTATCATACCTTTCATCTAGTGAGAAATCAAGTTTATATATGTAATATAAAAAAACAACATCCATACCACTGCTATCATGGAGAATTCAATAACAGAGCGATAGCAATCCACCAGATTAATGAAACTATCAACCTTATTCACCAATTTGGGCTAATAATAGCCCATCGCAGTCTCAATAAACTACCTCTCTATCAATAGAGGTATCATGGTCAAGGAACTTCACCTTCTTAAACCATAACTCATACTTACATAATTCACAATAAGAGATGAGTCTTTAAGATACTAATAATAATGCTCAAGGATTTCTTGTGCTCCAACATGCCATGGAGTATTCAAGAACATCATCCACTAACATAATCATGACTCATCCAAGTAACATTTGAAAATTCAGCCCATCATATCAATATATACTGTCAATGTATTAGTTCCATCAATTGATATGACCCAAAACTTATAATAATCATAACAAGTTCTACAATCATCTTCAAGGCATCTTACTCACTATCCTTGACTGGTGATAACTAGACCTCAAATCAATCTTTATAAATACCATGCACCATCCAGAGTTGATCAAGTGGATCATCAATACATAATAGAGAATATTAGTTCTACACCATGGTGCTATAAAACAAGTGATAATCTATGCATAGCAATAAGGATCTCTCTCTCTCTCTCTCTCTCTCTCTCTCTCTCTCTCTCTCTCTCTCTCTCTCTCTCTCTCTCTCTCTCTCTCTCTCTCTCTCTCTCTCTCTCTCTCTCTCTCTCTCTCTCTCTCTCTCTCTCTCTCATGAAGAGGACTAACATATCCTATGAAGACCCATTAGGTCTATTAAATCCCTTATCAAGTAACTCCCATCGCTGGACCTCCCCAGTTCTGCTAGGACCATCCTGTATGGCCCCTTAGAAAATGACACTATGTCTGATGCCAAATCAATATCAACATCAATCTCCTGCAGCAAAAGATCCTGAAATATCCTCAATAAAGATTATGAATTCTCGAGCACCATTTGTGTGCTCAATCTATAGTCGCTCTCTATCATCCACCGTCACATTAACAAGGAGGACTCAACATGTTAGAAAAGTATAGCTCTGCCCTCAAGACAAAAATAAGAAAAGCCTCGAGTGATGTTCCTTCCTTAACAGGGTCAAAGTCAATAGCTGTCTAGGTGCACTAAAAGTATTTCTCACATAAATAAACTATCCACCAATAAATATAATCCATCCCAGGATGATAACATAATCAATCATATCAAGTAGGATGAGATTAATATCCATCCTCCCACTCATCATCTCCACCAATACCCCCATAGAAGTCCTTACAAATTTCAGTAACTCTCTCATTGGTGTCATAACATCCAACTGAAAGACTGTCACATATATACAGGTATATTCATCAAGGTGCCAACACATAAAATGTAAGAATAACTAGATCCTAGATCAAAGAGGACCCTAACATGCTTACCAACAATTAGGAAAATATTTTCCCACCCCCCAATTCGAGGCTTGTGCTTGCCTCCAAGTAATGGCAGAAACTCATCACTACTAATGTGGGGTCATCTCTGCCCTATTTCTAATATCAGTCAGACTAACTTGTTGTCCTTTGAGACAGTCTCAAATTAAATGCCCTGGCTCTCCACAGTCAAAAAATCTAAAGGATTACTGATGTGATTGCAGCTACTGATGTTATTACCACTAGTGCGATTGTATACTAACTCTAAGACACAATTGTTTAGGTGTTTCTCTTTGCAACTAATGCATCATCTCTTATTTCCATCCCAACATTGCATGCACAAATATCACTAGTTTAGTAGCCTCTATAAATGTAGCGATGAAAAGGGTCTCTTGCCTTACTAGGTTGACTTGAACTACCCATGTTCGAGCCTCTACAATCAGCCCTTCTCCTAAGAGAATCGCTCTCTAATATAAAGGTCATGTCTATTAGTCCATGCAATTATAGTAAACAAAGAAGATTTTGGCGCCATTTTCGGGGACCCACAACAGAGTTTTCATAAAATTTAATTAAAAAATCCAAAAAAAAACCTAAAAAAAAAATTTAGGAATTGCATTATTTTAGTATTTTAGGCATTTTTAAGTGCATTTTTCAATTTTCTTAGTGCATAATTACTCTGTTTTCTGAATTTGGTACTTATTTTTATTTTATTTTTTCTAGGAAATTGGAAAGTGGATCTTCATCAAATAAATAGAAATTTCTCAGCTTTCCTAGAATAGGATTTTTTTATTTTTTTTTTTTTTGAGTGAATCTTACAGTGAGGATCATTGTAACTTGCAATTATTAATTCCAATTTTAAAAGGATTGTATAAAACATGGCAAGTGTGGGATAATATGGCCCATACTTGATCACCCACTATAAGTTTCCCTCATTCCTTTTATTTTCTAGATTAGGGTTTAAGTTAGAATAATTTTGCACTATTTTGTAGTGTAATTACATATAGAAAACCTATTTGATATTTATTGTATTTTTAGGATTTTGCATTAGTTTATTACTTTAATTACAATCCTAGGGCTCATTTATTACTTTAAGGTGATTTATATGTTGAACGAACTATCATGGAGTGTGAAAATTAATTAGTAAGGGCACCCAACCCACAAGATCAAGAGTAGATTTCATCACCACTTCTTAGCCCACCTAGGATAATCACCACAAGCATGCAACCTATCTTTCAAATTAAATCGATTAAAAGATACCTACATTGCCATCACAGCTCATAAGACCTTATTACTAAGACGCAATCTATTGTCACTCTAGTGCCTTCTAAGCACTGTGGTTATAGTGGTGTCTTAAAATCCAAGTGATTTTCTCACACCTTCTGTTGATGTTTATTGAGGTCTAAACACCTCCTGACATGAGGATTGTATTAATCACCTTACATAGAACCTAACTGGTAAGCAGTAGTCAAATCTAAAAGAGAGGAGGAGAACTAGATTAGGCAAATTTAAAAGCATTGTGCCCACAGAAATTCAAGAAAGTCAAAATATTACTACTAATTAGCCCAAGGATTATTTGACAATGCCTTTTATTTGCACATCATGTAGAGTTAGAGTCAGCATTTAGATTAGGACATTTTAGATTTGGGTAATTTATTCAAGGGTGTCAATCTTAGAACCTAGAGCTAATACCTTTTGACCTAGAGATTCAACATATCCAAAGACAAGGGGAAAGAAATCTAGTTCCTATCCCCATGGCTAAACCACCAATAGAGATCGAGCACAAAACAATTAGAGATTTCTATGTACCTCTACAACTTAATACCCCATCCTGCATAGCTTTACCTCCCACAAATGCTAACCACTTTGAGTTAAAGTCAGGAGTTATTCAATTATTGCTTACCTTTTATGGTCGAGACTTAGAACACCCCAACCTACATATCAAGGAGTTCCTTGATATTTGTCCCACATTTAGGTTCTAAAATTTTTCAGATGATTCTATTAGGCTTAGACTACTCCCATTCTCATTTAAGGATAAAGTGAAGTCATGGCTTAATTCCTTGAGGTAGTTTCCATACATACATGGGACCAATTGTCAAAGAATTTTTTGAATAAGTTGTTCATGTTCACAAAACAAATGCCCAGCATCATGAAATGATCAATTTCCAACAAAGGGACGATGAGAAATATTATGAATGTTGGGAACGATGGAATGAACAGCTACAAAAATACCTTCATCATGGATTTGAGAAATGGCAGCAAGTTCAATACTTCTATGAGGCATTGACACCTCAAAATAGACAAACGATAGATGTAATGAGTGGAGGGACCCTCATGCTAAAGGATGAAAGTGAGGCATGGGAGTTCTTTCAAACATCGGTCAATAATTCTCAACAATGGGATTATTTAAATAGGAGAGCAAGAACCAACTAGCCCATTAAGAAGGGGGATCTCTATGAGATAGGAGTGCATACTAATCTATCCCATAAACCTGACCTTGTAGTTAAAAAATTAGGTGGAAGAATGGACAAACTTGAAACTATGTTTTAATCTTTCATGGCTACTACCTTATCCCATAAACCTCCACAAGAGGTATGTGCTACTTGTTCTAGTCCAGCTCATTTAACTTCAGCTTATCCATCCAATAAAGTATACCTTAAATATCTTGTAGATCAACTGAATACATTGAATGCATATCGCCAACCTAGCCATAACCCGTATTCTGAGACTTACAATTCTAGATGGGCTAGGCATCCTAATTTTTCCTGGTCAAAGAATAATCACCAAGGGGGACAATCAATGAACCCCTACCCAAAATTTTCTTGCTGGGCCAATAGTTCCTCAATAGCTACATGGCTTCCAACAACCTCAGCAACTAAAGAAACCATATTTAGAGGATAGAATTGAGAGCATGATTGCAAAACAAAATAAAGAAACAAAAAGGGCTCTAAACCAATTCCAGAATAATGATTCTCAAGCCCTAGCCAAACTAGCATGCAAGTAAGCCAATTGTTAACTAAACAACATAATAGGGGAAAGGGACAGTTCCTTAGTCAACCCCTCCCCAACCCTAGGGTCAAGTTCTTAAAACCTTAACCCTCATAAGCATGCCAAGTCTATAACCACCCTTAGGAGCAGTCATCAGATTGATAATGAAGAAGGGTAGGTTAAGGAAACTGTAGCGAAAAAAGAGGAAACTAAAACACGGTAGAAAGAGAAGAGATAGAAAAATCCTATAGAACCTATAGTGGAGGCACCTTATGTGCCTAAAGCACCTTTTCCTCAGTTACTGAATAAGGAAGGAAGGGAACAAACTTCAATGAGTTAATGAAAGTATTTAAACATGTGTAAATCAATATACCATTGCTCAATGCAATTAAAGACATCCCTACCTATTCCAAGTTCATAAAAGAGCTCTGCACAAGAAAAAGAAAGTTGAATGTACAAAAGAAAGCTTCCTCACCAAGCAGGTAAGCTCTTTAATTCAACACAAGATCCCACTGAAGTTTAGAGACCCAAGATGTCCTACAATTACATGCATCATTGGATATCATGGCATAGATGGGGCACTTCTTGACTTAGGGGCTAGTGTTAACTTATTACCATACTCTGTCCATGAGTAGCTAAGACTTCGTGAGTTAAAACCAACCACTAGCACACTGCAATTAGCTGAAAGATCAGTCAAAATTCCTCATGGTTTGGTTGAAGATGTGTTGATGCAAGTAGACAAGTTTTATTAGCCTGTTAATTTTAATGTACTAGACACCCAGCCTATATCTGATCCCGATAGTCAAATTTCAGTCATTCTTGGATGTCCATTCTTGACGATGTATAATGCCATTATTAACTGTAGAAATGGTATAATAAAACTATCGTTCATCAACATGAAGGTTAAACTTAATATCTTTAATGCTGATCAACAACATTTAAACCTCAATGATTCATGTGATGTTAATTTGATCAAGAGTCTAATTAATGAGATTCATTCACCATTGTCCATCTCTGACTCACTAGAGGCTCATGTCATCTACTTTAATGGAGAATTTGATCTAGACAAGTCTATTGAGGAGATAAACAATCTTTTAGATGTTACACCAATCATGGATCCCTCCAAGTGGGGTCCTTATGTGAAACCGCTCCCACCTTTTAAATCTATCCCCATACCCTCAATAGAGCAACCACCATCTTTGGACCTAAAACCCTTGCCTAACAACTTGAAATATTCATACCTAGGCCCAGATGAAAGATTACATATAATAATAGCATCAGTCTTGGATAAAGAATAGGAGGGTAAGCTTTTAGATGTTCTTAAGGAACATAAAACTGCTCTAGGGTGGACATAAGCAGATATTAAAGGGATTAGTCCAGCCGTATGTATGCATAGGATACATCTAGAAGAAAATGCAAAACCTTCTAAGAAAACTCAAAGAGGACTGAACCTCCACATGAAGGATGTGGTCGGAGATGAAGTCTAAAACTTTTAGATGCTAGTGTCATATACCCTATCTCTGACAATACATGGGTTAGCCCTATTCATGTTGTACCTAAAAAATCCAGGGTCACAGTAGTAAAACATGAGAATAATGAGTTATTACCTACCCACATGTAATGACTCCAATTTTGTAATATTGAAATTCCAAGTTAAGCAATGAAAAGATCAGTTTTTGAAGATAAGGGCATTTTAGTCATTTCACTATTCACCTTGATTGAACCCAAAAATTTGGTCCTAAAAATGGTACCATTAGGTGCGTCTCGGAAAAAGGAATCCAAAGAGACCAAAATCACCCAAAACGGAGTTAAAATGAGCAAGTTGTAGCCCTTTAAAGTTTAGGGGCAAAAATATAATTTTTATAAAAAACGAATTTAGCCTGCAAAACACAGGGGCCCGTTTTGATACGGGCACCCTTCATCTTCAACCTCCTAGAGGGTTCTAGAATGGCAGTGATTGGAGGAGAAATCACCACCATTTTGGAGGTTTCTCCATCGCCATTCAAAGGCGGTGAGAGCCCCCTCTAGAACTCTCTCATAGCTCTGTAAATAGAGCTCTTGGGCGCCTTTAATGGCAGGCTAAAAGGTTGAAGAAAACCCGTTGTGGAGGAGTGACCTAGAGGAGAAACGAGGAGAAAAATCCAGCAACGAGCCAAGTATGCCCAAGATCCCTCAAAACCCATCTTCACAATAGTTCTAAGATCAATTTTCCTAGGTTTTTGCATGAAAAATCATGCAAAATAGAGCCCTAGAGAGCCACCAAGGACCCAGGGATGTCCCCTGGGCTGCACTGGTTTGACCCTGTCAAACCAGAGTGTCCTGAGGATGCCCTGGTCCCCCAAACGACGAAACGTTCCAACCGAAACGTGACGCGTCGATCGCGTCTGAGAAAAACCAACGGGCGCGTCTGGGGACGCGCCTGCAAAAGAGAGAGGCGGGTGAGAAAACCCGGTGCATTTGTAGACACGCCCGTTGGTTTTTCCTTTCCTTTAGAAAAGGCGGGCGCATGCCGCTGACGCGCAGCGCCCTAGCATTCCGCCTTTTCACTCTTAAGGCTCTTATGTACGTGTGACACTAAAACGTTTATAACTTGAGATCTAGAGCTCCGATTGAGGCGCTGCAAAAGGCATTGTATTTGTGTCAATGACACGGACACACCCAAACTATAAAATCCCTGATCAAGGCCTAAAAAAAGGAGGGTATGACCCTTAGAGTAGGATGGTGGCGCGTGGCCGCTAGACCTTTGGAAAACTAATGATACCAAGGCCCAATTAGGACCTTAGGACACCCATAGGCATAGGGATGGACCCCTAATGCCTAAGTAATAAGACTAACCACTCTAAAACCTATAAAAGATAGGCCAAACTAACCTTGATTCCCCAAACCATGTTCAGGAGCATACGAAGACAAAGGGGTTAGCGCAACCTAGCCAAGTAGGTGCTCTATCGCTACTAAATTCTTTTAAAAGAACTATGATTGTTTCGCAAATACATGATTTAAGTATATGACTTGTTTAGCATGCATGTGACAAATGCTTTATGCATAGACATATTTTGTATATACATTATTCATAGATATGTTTTGCAAACTATTGCATACATTGCATGATCTATGAGCATTAAGTTCTTGCAAAGATTGCATGTCCTTGAGGGTTGCCAAAAGACGCTGGAGTGCCGAGGGCCAGGCAGTTGTGAGGGACCCAAAAAGGACAAGTTTTGAAAAGAGGTTTTTGGCTTATTTGATCGTATATGATTTGGGATAGTAAGCTCGTGGGTGCTATGCTGAGGGATTTGGGTTAGCCACCCAGCCTCTACCACTATTAGGTGGATGGGTACCATGCCCAAAAAGGGCATGTCCCTGCTTCGACTGCATGTGGTATAGGGGGCTACCACTGGTATCACGGCACTAGGTCGAAGTGTCATATGCCCTGTGGAGGTATATGATCCTGTGTCCCTAGGTACCCGGGGACCACACGGTGGTGAGGTCGTGGGCATACTGGGACCCTATGGTTTCGTGGACTTATGTGCATTGCATATGGCATGATATAAGGTTGGTCGACCATACCATACTAGATATCCATAAGTTGGATTCAATGAAGCATCTTATGCATATCGTTATGTTATTATATATATGATACTTTCAACTTGGTTTGTGCGATTCTTTAATTCGTTAATATTTCAATTTGACAATGGTTTTTGATGTCAATATTAAGCATGAGTGTTCAAACATGCACATGTCTTGAAAGAGCATATGGTTTTAAATATAGCATGCATTGTAAAACTAGTAGTGATAAGCTCCTACTGAGTATAGTATATACTCACCCTATCCTTAACATTTTTCAGACACAAAGTAAATACTTAAGGGCAAGGAACGCTTGTGATAGAAGACACTCAGACTAAGTGCAAGTAAGTAAACCCCTACCTTATCTTTCAATGTTACTTGATTGTAGTTACTCTCTAATAGTTGGGGTTGTGACTAACACTTTCTTGGGAATAATGTTGATTTAAAACTTTGCCATGGCTAGATAATTTCAGAATGTGTTTTGACACTCGGGGTTTTTATGAAAGATTGTTTTCCAAAACAAAAAGATTTTCATGCATTTCATACTTATAAAACAAGAGATCTCTCCTTTTTATCAAAATTGCATCATATAAAAACCTGGGTCATAACACCGCATGACCACCAAGTGACGAGTTTGTATTAACTATCAAAAGTTGAACACAATCACAAGGAAAGATCATTTTCCTCTATCCTTCATTGACCAAATGCTAGAGAGGTTGGCAAGACATAGTAGTTATTGTTTTCTAGATGGGTATTTCGATTGCAACAAGATTCCTATAGTACTAAAGGATCAGGAGAAGACCATCTTCACTTGCCCTTTTGGAACCTTTGGTTACCTACATATGCCTTTTGGGTTTTGTAATGCTCCAACTACACTTCAAAGGTGTATGATGAGTATTTTCTCTAACATGGTAGAAAGGTTTCTTGAGGTGTTTATAGATGACTTATCAGTATTTGGGTCATTATTTGATGCATTCCTGCACCACTTAAAGTTAGTTCTTGCAAGGTGTCAAGAAAAGAATCTTGTGTTAAACAGGGAAAAGTTCCATTTTATGGTACAAAGTGGGATAGTATTAGGCCACATAATATCACCAATGGAAAAGAAATCAATAAGGAAAAAGTGGATTTGATAGCAAACCTTCCTTCACCAAGGACTGTTAAAGAAATCTGCTCTTTCTTAGGACATGATAGCTTTTACAGACAATTCATCAAGGATTTTAGCAAAATTGCGAAGCCCCTGTGTAATTTACTTATAAAGGAGGCCATTTTTTACTTTGATGAAGACTGTAAGAAAGCATTTGAGTGACTCAAGGCTAAGTTGACTTCTACACCTATTATTTGACAACAAATTGGAATGCACCATTCGAGATAATGTGTGACACATCAGATTATGCCATTGGAGCTGTTCTAGGGTAGCACATTGATGAACTTCCCCATGCAATATATTATGCAAGTAAAACATTAAATGATGCACAACTCAACTATTCAACCACTAAGAAAGAGTTGTTAGCTATAGTATTTACTTTGGATAAATTTAGACTTTACTTGTTGGGGTCTAATATACTCGGATCACGTAGCCTTAAAGTACCTCCTTTCTAAAAAGGATGCAAAACCTAGGTTGATCCATTAGATGTTGCTATTATAAGAGTTTGACTTAGAAATTAGGGACAAGAAAGGTTCCAAAAATGTAGTAGCAGATCACTTATCTATATTAATGGTGGAACACATTAGTAATCATGGACCTATAACTGACTCATTCCCAGATGACCAGTTATTGCATATTTCCCAGTTACCTTGGTATGTTGATATTGTTAATTATTTTATTATAGGACAAACGCCTGATCACTGGACCAAATAAGATAAAAAGATATTTTTATCCAAGGTTAGATACATTACTTGGGATGATCCATACTTATTTAAGTACTATCCTGACCAAATAATTAGGAGATATGTATCGGATTGTAAACATAATTAAACAATCTCCCTTTGTCATGGTCATGCATGTGGTGGCCATTTCGGCTCTAGAAAGACTGCTACAAAAATTTTATAGTATGGATTTTATTGGCCTACAATATTTAAGGATGCACATTCTTATTGCAAAGCATGTGTAAGGTGTTAAAGGTTAGGAAGTTTAGGAAGGAGACATATGATGCCCTTAAACCCAATCCTTGTCTTAGAACCTTTTGATGTTTGGTACATAGATTTTATGGGACCTTTTCCTAATTCTTTTGGAAATTTGTACATCGTAGTGGGAGTGGACTACATGTCCAAGGGGGTACAGAATATACCCTGCAAAACCAATGATCAGAAGGTTGTGGTCAAAATTTTAAAGAAAAATATTTTTGCATGGTTTGGTACTCCAAGAGCCATAATAAGTGATGGGAAAAACACTTTTGTCATAAAGTGTTTGAGAATTTAATGAAAAAGTATGGTGTCAAATATAGGATAGCTACCCCATACCACCCTCAGACCAATGGCCAAGTAGAGGTATCCAATAGGGAGATAAAGTGAATTTTAGAAAAGACAGTCAATCCAAGTAGGAAAGACTGGTCTATAAGACTTAATGATGCATTGTGGGTTTATTATACAGCATATATAAACCCTATAGGAATGTCACCCTATCTCCTGGTCTATAGAAAGGCCTACCACTTACCAGTAGAGTTAGAGCACAAGGCATATTGGGCTATCAAAAAGCTCAATTTCAACTTAGATTCTACTGGGACCCACCAAAAACTCCAACTCAGTTAGTTGGAAGAATTGAGGAAAGATGCATATGACTCTGCATGATTATACAAAGGCCGAATAAAAGTTGTACATGATAGACATATTTTGAGGAAATCCTTCACACCTAGTCAAAAGGTCTTATTATATAACTCTAGATTGCATTTATTCCCAGGAAAAATTAGATATAGATAGACCAAACCTTATATAGTAAGCACAATCTATCCTCATGGGGCCATCAAGATTGAAAAGGATGAGAAATCCAAAAAGTCAATGGTCAAAGGTTAAAACCTTTTCCAGAAATCCTTGACCTTGAAATTGAAGAGACACTTTTAGAAGCACCTCATTATCATGACTCACCTTAGACATTTTCAAGAACCCTTACTCCATACCATCATCACACTCATCATTAGGTCTGACTGAAGACATAAAACTTAGCACTTCTTAAGAGGCAACTCAGATATTTTCCAAATCTTTATCTACAACATCTTTCCCTTGTCATATAGGACCTAAGTTTTCAAACATTGGGGACAATGTTTCATTTAGGTTGGTAGGTGTAGATGCATATAGAAATTTTAAATTTATTTGAGTTTTCTTGATTCTTTTGAAAAAAAAAAAGTAGTTTTTAAGGTAGGGTTCCCTTACTGTGATGAGCACTGGATGTTCATAATTTAGTAATTCCACTGTTTCACCTCTTAATAGGAATTCATATAATTAGTTTTGTATATTATACATGTGTTGAAGCATTTTTGAAAAGTTAATTCTCGAGAACCATTTACACATAGCACATAGTCAAGGCTAATTAAGAGATATGACTTAGAGACCCTGGGGAAAATCTATAGAGACCTATAACTTAGTGAGTTTATGTAATATCCGCCATTTTTAAATTCTAAAAATGCATGATTTGTGGAATTTTGGAATTTTGCAAAATTTGAGGTAATTGTGGAATTGAGAATTTTAGAGATTAAATCACGAGTTAAAACCTCAATAATTGGAATGTACACGAAAAATGAAATCCAACACCACTAAGAACACTAAAATCAGAGACCGGAGGAAGAATGGCTAATTATTTTGATCTCTGTATTTAATTAAATGGTAGGAGGAAAAAACAGTAAATGCATGTGGAGCCCACAAACTGGGTGCAGGAACCCATGAATGTGGCTTTAAAAGCCTTCCCTATTTTCCCTGCATGGCCATAACTCCTTTCTCACTTCCCGTGCACTGACGAGGATGCTTGACATCGGCAACAGAGACGCTGGCAAATGCAACACACCCACCTTACAAGTGTGTCGTGGATTCTTCCCCTTCGGCCGGCCTAACTAAGGTAGACCCCTGTTCCCTTTCCGCTCTCCATTTCCAACTTATCTCCACTTAGTTTTATCATTTTTAATGCCAAAAAATGACGTGGAATGTCATTTTTCCGGCAACTGCATGAATATACTATTTTTGCAAAAATAACCCAATGAAAAGATGTTAGATGGATGATCTGAACCATTCATCTAGTGCATGGTAACACAAAGAACAAACCCATGAATTTTCATGGTAATCGGACGACTAGAGATGCTGAAAAAACCAAGAAAACAATAATGGAGAGGTTTTTAGGAATGTGATCAAAATCATGTAAGAATGTGAGATAATGATAGAATTTGTTGAAGGGGAGCTTAAAAATGGAATGCACGCGAAAAATGGAGAGGAACAGTGCAAAAATCACAAATTTTGGACCACTAGGGGGTCGTCGACGCTGACCAGAGTTCAGCTATTGTCTCTTGCGACAACAGCCAACTAGTCGTCGTTCCCGGTGACAGCACCCAGCAACAAATAGCCAATCGTCATTCTCAGCAATGGAGCTGTGGGAACTCAGGCAGCAAGCACACACGGGCATGTGTGGCAACAAGCACACATGCAATACGTAGCAAGCCATGCACGTGACACGAAACGATGCTGGCATGACACACGTGCAACACATGGCATGATACGCACGTGCCATGGGGCACAACCCTCGCGAGACACACGACGATGCATGAGCCATACGCGCATGCAGGGCACACACAAGTTGCAGACATGTGTAGTGCACACACAAGTGGCACACACGCTGACAGCATGAGTGCATAGCGCATGTGTCAGTGGCGCGGCTTTTTCTTGATTTTTTGGGTTTTCTAGGCCATCCATTCACAAAAAATGTGATTTTAGGAGCTACAGAGGTCCAAATCGGGATCTGAAATGGGCGTTATGATTGTGTCAATGATGTGGACCTAGATTTAAGATAAAAACTTAACTTTGAGCACCTTTTAAATGATTAAATCACTAAATACTATTAGATGACCTAGATCACGCCAATCAATGTATGATCAAGCCTTAAACCTTGATTGTATACATCAAATATGAGATGATCTAGGGGATTAGAAGAGTGGATCTCATTGAATTGCTAAGAAAAGTGATCTTGACTATCGATATGAGCAGGTGCCTTAGGATTTGCTTATCAGAGAGCAATCTGACCATCAGATCAACGCGTAATCATAAAAATACATGTGAATCACTAAAAGAAATAGAAATTTAGTTGATCATGATGAAAATGAGTAGGATTGGAATAAAAAATGACATATGACGGTCTAGATGTTAGAAAGACAAACATCTAGCTTAGGATTGCCCTAATGAAGGGTTAATCAGATGATTTGGGCCATTAATCTAGGATTAACTACCAAATCAGGGAGGTTATCACTTCGACCCATTATTTGAGGTGTGGGAATACCAAGTGATCGATGGCTTATGATGTGATAATACATTAAGGCGCACAATGTGATATAGCTTCAGCACCTGATTGGAGTACTACGTTTATTAAGGTAAGTGATTACATTTGAGAATTTTTCTTAATTTATGATCATGATTTCTCAATTGAAATTCCTGAGTCAAGTGTTTTATGCTCTATTGTGTTTATTAAAATGTGTTTATTACTTCGCTTTTGATGGCATGACATTGATTATATGATTATCCATGTTTCACATGTGATGGTTTATACTTTATCATGTGTTATGATTTAGCCTATTGAGGCTTATTTCACTTCAGAGTTTTTCCATTATTTATAGCATGTTTTGTTGCTTTATGATGGGTGTTTCTGCTTGATGGGTACTATGCTAGGAGGGTTGTAGGGTTGGCCACCCGCCCTCTGACTTTATCATGATGATGATTAGACACCGCCCTTGAGTGGTACAGGGCTAGGTACGTAAGTGGAGGTATCATGGGTAGTCCCCCCTATAGGTCCGTTCCTCCCCATGGGGACAGAGAAAGTCTCCCGTTATGATGTCGACGGGGAGCGACAGTGGTTGAGATCCTCATGTGGATTTATATGTGGGGTGAACCAGGGCAAGCAGCACCTAGGCCGTGAGGTACTTTGAGGGCTAATGCGGGCTACATGGGAGGGACTCAGGGTTGGTATGAGTGCTCATTACTAGTGATTGAGTGTCATGGAACACTCTTAGGGCTTGTTTTTGTCCGGTGCCCTGTTTTATCATGACATGCATTATATTTCGATGTGGACATAGATTCTAATTGCGTTTAATGGATGCTCATCCATAATTTGATCATGCCTTGCATGCCATAATGTTTTTCTTTGATATTGTATTGCCTCAGACAAAAAGCACGTTTCGATCTTGATTGTTCGTTCAGATTATGAGATTTATGAGCCTTACATTCTGAATGATTGATGATTTCATTTTCCTTATAAATGATTTACTCTATTGATACTCAACATGATATTAGTACTCTTCGCAAGTATTTACTACATGTTTTATGACACTCGACATGATATTGGTATTCTTTGCAAGTGTTTATTGCATGTTTTATGATATTCAACATGATATTGGTACTCTTCACAAGTGTTTATTGCATGTTTTGTTTCTCGTAATCACCTACACAAGCATAGCTTACTGAGGCATTGCTTTGTTTGCAATGCCTTAAATACAAAGAGTGACTATATGTTGCCACGCTGATAGAGCAGGTAAAAGTAATGGCAGTTTCCCTAGTAAAGCATTAAGGAAGTTCAGAGATGACAAGGTTTTTTCATGACCTCACTTTGGGTTTTGAGTATGGACTGTACGTTAATTAAAATTGCAATGTTAGATGTAAGAATATAAATTCATGTTGGATGTGATGGTTGTATGTAGGGACCCTGGGTATTTTGTCATAACTTGATTTTCTGATTCATTGTTAGAGTATATATTTTTATTAAAAATAGTATTTGATTATGTGGATGGATGGGGAAACTGAGTCTCCCATATGTTAGGTCTTATGTTATGTTTATCAGCTTATTTTGTATTACACTGGTTATGTGCAATGGTCCAAAGTACAGAGGAGCCTTTGCCAAACTTTCTGTAGAAATGGTATTTCATTTCACTGCTAAATCCATGGTTTTGTGGTTGTATGTCTCCCCAAATTTTGAAAGAAATGCTTTTATTTAAGTTTTTGTTTTGGCCACCTTAAAAATCAAAATGTTTAAGACAGGGATCCTAATTATTTTTATAAATTTTTATTTTATTGTTGATAAAACCCGGGGTGTCACAGTTTGGTATTAAAGCCTGGTTTACTCCATCACAGCCATTCCAACAAATTCAAAGGTCACATACAATCGATGAAGTGATGCAGCCTCCCAAATATGAGTTATAGAGATAACTCATATGAGGGATGTTGATGATTGTGAAATAGATAATGCCATGAAGATTGGTAGACTTTCTTAGAGAAATTGCAACTTTAAATCATTGTATGAGCACAAGGAAGTACACTTTATGGGAAGTACATGATTCTTAGAATCATGAATCAGAATAAAGATTTTAATGTAGTTTCTCTTAGTGAGAACTTTAATATATGCTAGAAGATATATTCATTTGGATTGCTTTTGATAGCCAAGTTTCTAACTTGGATTGTGTGTGTAAACTGTGGGAAAAAGCCTAACAATTTTTGTAATGACAATAGTATGATGAAAATGATGAAGGATCAGAAATGCTACAACTATTAAGAACTTGAGAAAGTTGAGAGGAGTGTGGTATCAGTTTAAACTTGAAGCAGATTTATTGACGAATAAATTGTAATATGGGGAAAATCATTGAAAATTGATGAAATAAGATCCTGGGATTCCTATGGATGAGATGTTTGATTTTGAGATGAAAACTGGTGAGGTTGTGTACAAAGATGTGTTGAAAGCCAGTCATTAATGAAAAGTAAATGTCGATAAATCACACTAAGGATTTTCAATTACGATTGGAGAAACATAGCACTGAAGGAGATAACAACCCTTTTATGATAATAATTAGTGGTAATGATATGAATCAAGTGAGAGAGATATTTATTGAAGTTGACGTGGAGAATGAATATTGCTGTGAGAATAAGGTGAGATAAAAACTAATGAGTTCTTGTGCTTACAAAAATATTGATGGCAGACATTAGTGGGGAGTGAATACTTACAAATTATTTTTGGGGTTTTAGTTATGATTTGAAGTGCATATTACCTGGAGGACATGATGATTAAGTTGTGAGAATAATTCTTGAATATAAATGATTTTGTAATAAATCAACTGCAAAGAAAAAACATATGAAGTGAATGAGGTGAGATGAAGTTAATTATGATTGATTTACATCCAACACTAACAAAGATGATAGTGCGGTTTATGATGACTAAGGAAGTATTATAAAGGATAATTTTCATTGAGCGTGAAATAAATCGAGTTGTAAATGATTTTAATTGATATGACCATAAAATAATTCCTTAGTTCAAGAAAGTGAAATAGCGGAAGTGAGGACACTGAAAATATAATTACAAGGATTTTAAGGATGGTTATTTGAGAAGATGTGTTCCTCTACCACTGAGACTTTTATTTAGAAGGCCCTTGGGAAGGCCTGTGATAATTAATTTTTTGAAAACTAAGGGAGCTCTCCACTTGAAGAGAAGAATTAGACTATTCAACAATACTGAACTAGTATACTCAGTTGAAGAGACTTGCCTTAACTCCTTCCCCATGAAGAAGGAGACCAAGGATAGATTGCCATATGTTGACAACTGTATTGAGGAATCAGATGATTGTGTCTCGTTCTACACTAGTTGCGAGGTAGGGACATAACCTCTATGTAAAGAGCGATCCTTTTAGGTCAAGACTGGTCGCAGAAACTCGGACATGGGTAGTTCGAGTCAACCTAATAAGGGCAAGAGACCTTTCATTGACATGATTGCAAAGGCCATTGTGGGAGCAACATTTGATTAGGTGGTATTGAGATACAGACACCTAGACAACTATATCCTAAAGTTAGTGGACCACAGCAGCAGTGGTAATGGCATTAGTAGTCGCCATCACAGTGGCATCCCTTTAAATGTTTTGATTGTGGAGAGTTAAGATATTCTCTTAGAGACTATCCTAGTGGACAATGAGTCAGATTGATTGACATTGGAGATAGGGCAAAGATGGCCCCACATTGGTAATGATGATTCATTATGATATCTTTACATTTACATGCAAATCATGCTTTTGACTGTCATTATCATTACTTGAAGCAAGTAATAACCTCAACCCAAGTTAAGGAAGGCACCTTCTTGATTGTTGATAGACATACCAAGATCCTCCTTTATTTAGGATCCAGTCACACTTGTAGTTTAAATGTGGGCACCTGATAAATGTGCCTTTATATGAATTTAAAGATCTTCGGGTTAGTGGCAAGTTATTGAAACTTGTAAGTACCTCTAACGAGTACTATTGGAAATGATGATGAGTGAGAGGATAGATACTAACTTTATTGTCCTCGATTTGAGGGATTATGATATCATCCTTGGGATGGATTCCATTGTTGGAGGACAGTTGATTACAGTGAGAAGAAAGTTACTTTTGATATACTAGATAATTATTTATCTCACTCCTGAGTAAGAAGGGGCATCACTGAGATTTGCATTAACCTTGCCTTGAAGGCAAAATAGTACTCATCTTATGTACTGAGTTCTCTTGGTTTTATGATTGTGGATGATAGAGAATAGCTATAAATTGAGCACACAAAGGTTGTGTGAGGATTCACGATCTTCTCGAGAAGGTTTCAGGATTTTACGCCATGAGAGATTGATTTTTTTATACTGATTTGGCATCAAATATAGTGTCATTTTCTAAAGTGCCATACAGGATGGCCCTAACTGAGCTGGAAGGGTTCCAGCTACAGTAATTATTTGACCAGATATTTTCAAAGCTCGTAGGTCTTCATGGGATGCATTAATCCTCTTTGTGATTAGAAAGATAGATTCTTATTCCCAAGCACAGATTGTTGATTATTTGATAGCTCCATAGTGAAGAATTGATATTCTTTATCAAATAATTGATGACCTATATGATCAGCCTTGGATGGTGCATAGTATTGGTGGATATTGATTTGAGGTCTAGTTATCACCCGCAGAGGATTGTGATTGAAATGTCTTTAAGACAATTTTTAGAACTTGTTATGATTGCTGCAAGCTCTGGATCATATAAATTGATGAAATTAGTACACTGATAGTATGTATGGATATGATGGGCTGAATTTCTAAAGGCTGCTAAGATGAGTTATGATTATGTAGTGAGTTTCTAAAGTTTGCTATAAATGTATGTCAGTAGGAATTATGGTCAAAGAAGATGGATTTTCTTGACCGCGATACCTTTACTGATAGAGATATAGTTTATGGGGACTATGATAATTTAGGACTCATTAAACTAATGACTAAGGTTGATAGTCTCCTTAGTCTGGTGAACAGTTATTGCTGGATGGTTGAGTTCTCCAGGATAACAATGACATGGATACTGTTTTATATTACGCATATGAGCCTGATTTCTCATACAAGTAAGAGGTGTGCTAGTAAAGTATGTCTAGTATGAGAGCATTTTCTTATGTGTAATCAGCTCAAAATTTTGGCTTATACTTGTGAGTAGCCGATGGGGGTGGCTTAAGAGGGAGACCAATGAGGGTGGGTGCATGAGGCACCGACAAGCTTCTAGGTGGCGAGCTTCTACGTGGCAGGCTTCTAGATGCTGACAATATGATTGTGTGGTTGACTAATTATGATTGGCATGTGATTGCCTATTACTGAGCTGGTATGCATTGATTTCGATTAGTATATGATTGCTTGTTGCTGAGCTGGTATGCTCTAATTTGGTTGGTGTGGGTTGCCTATTGATGACCATATATGATCCAATTTTGATTGGCATATATTGCTTGTTCAGGAGTTAATATTGCATGTGTGATTGATGGATATACACTGCCTAATGATGAGGTACTATGCGCTGGAATAGATTTGAGTAGAATTACCTATATGTGAGTTGTGGGCACTTCAATTTTGTTGACATGATGATTCATTTATGCTAAAGATGTAAACAAATGATTAAATCTTGGATGAGAGCGCGACTTATGTAAATTTCATAACATATGGTTATGATGTGTTATAACTGCAAGATAAGTGTCGGATTCAGAATGGTTTGAAACATACATTGGTTTATATGTATGAGTTGTTATCTGAGGAGATAACATTATATGAAATTGTTTATTTACATTTGACTCTAAAATGATGATCCCATATGTGGGTCTTATGATATGAGGATGTTTCTAGAATTGTTATGGAATGACATGAAAAGAATTTTGAGGACGAAGATGTAATATCTACCATTTTTAAATTCTAAACATGCATGATTTGTGGAATTTTGCAAAAATTGAGGTAATTGTGGAATTAAGAATTTTAAAGATTAAATCACAAGTTAAAACCTCAATAATTAGAATTTACTCAAAAAATAGAATCCAACGCCACTAAGAGTGCTAAAATCGGAGACAGGAAGAAGAATGGCTAATTATTTTGATCTCTGTATTTAATTAAATGGCAGGAGGGCAAAATAGTAAATACATGTGGGGCCCATAGACTAGGTGTGGGAACACATGAATGAGGCTTTGAAAGCCTTTCCCATTTTCCCTACATGGCCATAACTCCCTTCTGAGTTCCCGTGCACTGACAAGGATGCCTAACGCCGGCAACAACAATGCTGGCAAATGCAGTGCACCCACCTTATGAGTGTGTGGCGAATTCTTCCCCTTCGGCTGGCTTGACTAAGGTAGACCCCTATTCCCTTTTCCCCTCTCCATTTTTGGCTTATCTCCATTTATTTTTACCTTTTTTAACACCGAAAAAAGACGTGGAATGTCATTTTTTCGATGACTGCATGAATCTACTGTTTTTGTAAAATTAACCCAATGAAATGGTGTTAGATGGATAATCTAAGCCATTCATCTTGTGCATGGTAACAAAAGAACAAACTCATGAATTTTCATGGTAATTGAATGACTAGGGACTTCGAAAAAACCAAGAAAACAATAATGGGGAGATTTTTAGGAACGTGATCAAAATCATGTAAAAACACGAGATCATGATAGAATATGTTGAAGGGGGCTTAAAAATGGAATGTACACAAAAAAAAATGGAGCAAAATGGTGCAAAATCGCAAAATTTGGACCACTAAGGGGTCATTGACAATGATCGGAGTCCAGCCATCGTCTTCTATGACGGCAACCAACCGGTCGTCGTTCCTAGCGACAACACCTAGTGGCAACTAGCAGGTTGTTGCTCCCGATGATGGCACCAGCAACAGCAGCTTGGGCAGCATGCGCACGCAGGCGATGCTCAGGAGGCGAGCACAAGCGCAACACGCAGCACACCACACATGTGACACTCGGCACGATACACACTTGCCACTCAATATGACTCGCACAAGACACATGGCAATGTGTGAGCCACACATGCACATAGCGCACATGCGCTCATACACAGACTTAAAGAGGACATAAAAGACCTATGGATCTTAGGTGGAACATAGTCTTAAAGAAGAGATAAAAAGGAATTAAGATAAACTACCCCTAATATTCTTAGTGATAACATCCACTCTTACGGATCACTTTCCTTTGTCTCATGAGCATTTAAAAGATATATGTAAACCATTAACTTGTTGAATTCGGTCACATAATGAGAGAAATATGTTTAAACTTTTATCTGAGAGTTTCATTTTTTAGTGTATACCTAGGAGGATTTGAGGTCAAGATATATTTCTAATGAAATTTAAGCATATCTGGCTAGAAGTGAAGATTTATGTGGCTATACACACACATATGCACTTCGAGAAATGACTCAAATAAAATGTCTTTAATATGTGTATGATGTGTAAAATTGTCAAATCTTCTCTATTAAGTTGTGAAAAAACTAGTAGATTACTAATGAATGAGGATTCTCTAAGATAAAATAAGAGACTCAACCTTATCGAATTTTGTGGGTATATTCCCTGCAAACCCTCATAAGGCATAACTCATCCACTAGGGGTTCAAGGGCTTGTTGCATATGCTAAATGCAATGATAAGTACTTATGAAAGTGGTACTTTGTACCAGTTCTTAGGAAAATGCTAGTTGGGGGGTGTGTTAAATGTTTAATTTTGGCCAAAATACCCCTAGTTTAGCATTTAATTAGATCATCTAATCTATCAATTTGATAATTTTTGGAAAAAATATGAAATTTAGCTAAAATTTACCATCAAAATGTAATTTATCAAATTTAATGGTCAGATGATCATCAAAGCTAATTAGATGGTTAATGTATGGTTAGATGACTCTAATCTAGTCTTATATTTTGCAAATCAAACATATCGTGGTTTTAATGGATAATTAGTAGTGCAGATTGTTCAAGAGGGCATTGAATGAACCAAATCAATCACAAAGCAAGATGGAATGGTTTCCCAAAGGAAAAAGAGCTCTAATTAGAGGAAACGAGATTATGGATAAGATTTCCTAAGGGATCAAAATTGGAATGAAGAGGCATAATCAAGGGGGATAGAAGTTTCCTACTAGAAAACTAACTCCTCAAAATTACAAGGAATGAGGGCTTTAAAAAAGGAGGGAGCTACTGTGGGGAATTTTTTTGGACTATTTTCATCTTTGCCTTTTGTTCATCATCTTCTTTTGTTTCCTTTTATTGTTCTCCTTCTGCATCTACTTTCACTCTCACGCATCTATCCCTTTCATCTCTATTCTTTTTGTTTGCTGCACCAGCCCGTCTATGTTAGCCCGGCACAGACTGGCCAAGCTCTCTCCTTTGGTTTTTTCTTTTCTCTCGTGTCCACTAGTTCACCACACCGGACGTCCTAAACCTCTCATCCCCTTCTTCCCCGCTCTCTTCTTCTTTCATTTCTTCTCATTGTTTTTTTTTTTTTTTTCCCCACACCTCTTCTCCTCTACCTAATCCTATTGACCCCCAACTCCTTCACTGCACCCAACGGCCAACATCCCCATCTGTCTGTATATACCTTGCTATCTCCACCCTGCTCTACCCAATTCACCACCCAGTCTCCCCTCTGATTCTCCTCTATTCACCATCGGTTCCCCTGTGCAAGATCGCCTTCACCGTCACCCACCCAGCAGCACTAGCTCTGATCTCGACCAACTTCACGTCTGTCATGACCAGACAGACCGACCCAGATCTCCCTATTCTTTCCCCCAAGATCACTGATGCTTACCCAATCCTTCACCTACTCCTAGCCTCCCTCTTCCACCTATCTGCCAGTCGACACACATACCTGGACGACCACACCGCACCAGGCCCTGCTTCCACCCATCACCATCGTCTCCCTCTACTTCCACCCATAACTGGTCGTCGTTTCCCTACACCGTCACGGACATCATTGTCTCCACCGGCCACATCCAGCGCTATTCACCAGTGTTGCCTGCTCCAGCACCATCAATCAAATGCATAGCACCAGCCAAGCTTCACTGGCCTCATCTTCCCCTTCTTCCGATCAGTTTTTCTATTTTGTAGGAAAAAGAAGGACTTTTAGGTAAATTTTCACTTTTGCCCGTAGAACAATAAATTCAATTACGTTTTTTTGTCCTATTACTATTCTTATTTACATTCTACTCTATTCCTACTCTATTATCTATGTTCTGTGTTATTCTATGATTAATCCAGGAACTGTTTTATCTATCCCTCTTTAACTGAATCAATGATTCTACTTTAATCATAAGATACCCTTAATTTCTCATCTATTTCACATCCAATTTTAAATCAACATCTAGATCTAGTTTCTAAGACATTTTATAACTTGTTTGTTGTTCCTAATCTTCAATTTAAGATTCAGAGATCGGATCTAAGCTATTAAAATTAAAAATCCTTATCTAGACCAAATCTTTGCAATTTTTGAGAATCTGCCTAATCTATCTGTTGGATTATTAATCAAAAGCACCAGAAAGATGTTGATAAAGGTTGATCAAGATTTAAGATATCATATTTGAATAAATTGATGATAATTAATCTAGGGAAAAAGATTTTTCTTGTTTCTTTAGTTAAATTTCTATCTTTTTGAATTGGACCTCTATAATTTTTAATGATTAAATAAATATGAAGTTTGATTGCACTTTTAGTTAATTTTTGTTATTTAATTTTAATTTTTGAATAACTATATTTTATTTAAACTTCAAATCCTTAAAGCGTGTTTCTGTGGGATCGACCCGTACTTGCACACGCTACACTACAATAGCCCGACAACGATGCCAACAACTTGTTATTTTATGGCAAGTGCACAGGCTATTTTTGTGTAGAGTGTACAAGTACAGGTCGATCCCATAGGGACTCTCTTTAAGAATTTGAAGTTTAAATAAAATTTAATTGTTCAAAAAATAAAATTAAATGAAATTTTTAAATAAAAGTATAATTAGACTTTAGATATATTTAATCAATGAAAATTACAGAAGTCCAATCAAAGAGACAGGAATTTAGCTAAAAAAAATTCCTCTTCCCTAGATTGATTATTGTCAATTTATTCAAATCTGGCATCTTAAATCTAGATCAGCCTTTATCAACATCTTTTTGATGCTTTTGATTAATGATTCAAAGGATAGATTAGGCAAATTTTCAAAAATTGCAAAGATCTGGTCTATATAAGAAATTTGGAAATTTAACGACTTAGATATGATTTGTGAATCTGATTTTGAAGATTAGGAACAATAAATAATCTATAAAATATTCTAGAAACTAGATCTGGAAGTTGATTAAAAATCAGATGTGAAATATATGAGAAATTGAAGAATTCCTATTTATTAAAACAGAACTATTGATCTAATTAAGCTTGAATAAGATAGGTTCGGATTAAGTGAGAACAGCACAAAACATAGATAACAGAACGGGAATAAAATAGAACACAATAAGAATAGTAACAAGACTAAAATGTAATTAAAAATATTATAATAAAGGCAAAAATGAAATTTTTCCTCAAAATTCCTTCTTTTTCCAGTAAGCTAGAAACTCGACAGAAAATAGAGAAGATGACTTTGCTGGCCAGAGGTGGTGGGGATGAGGAGGTGATGTGGGGGAGCAATGGAGAATAGAGTAGCAAAGGAGAAATCCATGTTGTGCGGTGCTGCTCTAGACTGCGCCGGTGATGGATGGTGCGGAAAAAGGGTAGATGACAGTGATCGGGTGGGAAGAAGAGTACGGTGTTGGGTTGCAGACCAATGCAGTGGAGCAAAGTGGACTGAGCAGAGGGCGCAGACGATGCAGTGATGGGCTATGTGTTGGATGCGTGATGGACTGGCGACGACTGGTGTAGATGGAGAAAGTAGATGGGAAAGGACTGAACAAAGGAGGCAAACACGGTGATTGGTGGAAGCAGGTGTAGTCGACCAGTGGTAATGGCTGGTGCTGCTGAAGAATGGGGCTAGGGACCGATGTCGGGTCTAATGCAGTGGAGGCACAACCTAGAGTGGTCGGTGAAGTGGGAGCTAACTGGCAGAGGTTGGAACATGCCTGGTTGGGTGACAGGTGGAGATCAGGTGGAAACTGGAAAACAAGGGGAACGGGAGAGGTCTGGGTCGGTCTATATGGTCATGACAGACAAAGGAAAAATGGGCTGCGTGGTGATGGTGAAGGCGGAACAAAAGGAGAAAGTTGGGAACATGGCAGTGGAGTGTAGATGATGGTGTGATACGGTGTAAAACAGAAGCAGGTGCCCGATACTGGTTGATGCGTGGCGGGCCATCAACTAGGCAGTACCTAAGGAGAGTGGGTGAGGCATGATTCAAATAGACAAGGTGGCTAAGAAGAGAGATGCATGAGATGGAATGGGGCTGGTGCAATAAAAAAAACAGAGTGACAAGAAGGATAAAGGCATTATGGAAGAAGAGAACAACGATAACTATAAAAAAAACACTAGCAAGCAAAGGAAAATAAAACCAAAACTTAAAAACTGTCCGCAGGACTCCCACGGGTTCTCTCTTATAAAGCTTTTCCCCTTTTAACTCTCCTCCCCCGCTTTCCTTATCCTTTCCCTATGGTGAGGAGTTAGCTTCCTAATAAGAAACTTCTATCTCCTTGAATTATGCCTCTTCATTCCAAATTTGATCCTTTATTTAGGCAATCTTTTCCATGATCTCCTTTTTCCTTATTAGAACTCTTTTTCCTTTAGAAAACTATTTCATCTTGCTTTGTGATTGATCTGGCTTATTCACTGCCCTCTTGGATAATTTGTGCCATTAATTAGCCATCCAAACCACGATTTATTTGATCTGCAAAATATAAGACTAGATTAAATTCATCTAACCATACATTAAGCATCTAATTAGCTCTGATTATCATCTGACCATTAAATTTGACAAATTATAGTTAGATGGTCAATTTGAGCTAAAATTCATATTTTTTTCAAAAATTATTAAATTAATGGATTAGATGATCTAATTAAATGCTAAATTATGAGTATTTTAGCTAAAATTAAACACTTAACACACCTCCACAACTAGCATTTTGATAATCCTAAGCAAAACATGCAAAAAATCATTTTACAAGAACTAGTACAAAGTTCAACTTTTGTAAGTACTTACAATTGCATTTAGCATATGCAACAAGCCCTTAAACCCCTAGGTTACCCTTAGTAGATGAGTTATGCCTCATGAGAGTTTGCAGTAAATATACCCACAAATTTCAAGAAGGTTGAATCCCCTATTTTATCTCAAAGAATCATCATTTATTAGCAATCTATTAGTTTTTTCACAACTTAATAAAGAAGATTTGACAATTTTACACATCATATGCATCTTAAAGACATTTTAATTGAGTTATTTCTTAGAGTTCATGTGTGTGTACAGCCACATAAATATTGACTTATAGCTGGATATGCTTAAATTCCATTAGAAATATGTCTTGACCTCAAATCCCCATAAGTATACTCTAATAAATGAAATTCGTAAATAAGGGTCTAAACATATTTCTCTCATTATGTGGCTGAATTCAAGAAGCAAATGGTTCACATAAATCTTATAAATGCTCATGAGACAAAGGAAAGTGATCCCTAAGAGTGCATGTTATCACCAAGAATATTAGGGGTAGTTTATCTTAATTTCTTCTTTTTATCTCCTCTTTAAGGCTATGTTCCACATAAGATCCATAGATCTATTACTAGGATAAAATGTAAGCTTAGGACAGGTTCAGAAAAAAAAAAAGGGTATAAGGATTTCAAAGGTTCAAAATTGAGTAGAGGTCTTTAATAAATATCTGTTAGGACAACTTTTCTTTTGGGTTATACTTGAAGTGAATATCTCTTTCATATTTTTTGCTTTCCTTTTCATTGGTTTTCACTTTTCTTTTTCTTTGGCTTCTGTGGAAGAAAGACAACTAATTTTCATACTTCCTTGCCCTACTAACTCTATTCATTTTGACAATGAGTAATGGATATTTATTTTCTTGGCTTCTTCTAAGTTAAGGTAAATGGGGTTAAGAAAAAAAAGGCCTAATATTAGGCTTAAAGGGACTAACTAGTGGTAAGAATTCTTAAATGATGTACTAGCAGTGCATCAAAGATGCAGACTTAGCAGTAGAGTGTCACCTTGACACAGTGGAAGTCAATTCGAGCCTGATTATCCCTAAACCCAATGGGAGTTTTTCTATTTTGACTTGCTCCTATTTATTCTTGATGTTTAACCAAAACAAGGATAAGAGGATCACACTAATTTATATACGTTAACGAAATTATGGAATTACTTATAACTCTCTAAAAAAGGATAATCCCTAAACTCATTGGGTTATAGGTCTCCATTGATTTTTCTTAGGGTCTCTAAGTCATACCTCTCATTAACCTTGACTATATGCTATGCGTAAATGGTTCTCGAGAATTAACTTTTATAAAATGCTTCAACACATGAATAGTATGCAAGACTAATCATATGCATTCCTATTAAGAGGTGACACAGTGGAATTACTAAATTACGAATATCCAGTCCTCATCACAATAAGGGAACTCTACCTTAAAAACATTTTTTTTTCAATTATTTTTATGATCATTAATCTACCCATGATGGAGTTTTCACAAAATTTAATTAAAAATCCCAAAAAAATTCATAAAAATAATAAATTTTAGGAATTACATACTTTTAGAACTTAAGAAATTTTTATATGCATTTTTCAATTTTCTTAGTGCATAATCACTTTGAATTTGGTACTTATTTCAATTTTTCTTTTTTAGGAAATTGGCAAGTGGATCTTTGTCAAATAAATAGAAATTTACCTGCTTTACTAGAATAGGATTTTCCTTTTCTTTTGAGTGAATGTTGTAATGAGAATCATTGTAACTTGCAATTTTTAATTCCAATTTTAAAAGGGTTGTATAAAACAGGATAAATGTAGGATAAGGTCGCCCACAATTGATCTTCATTAGAAACCCCACTCTCGGTTTCCCTCACTCCTTTTATTTTCTAGATTAGGGTTTGCATTTAAAACAAATTTGCATTGTTTGCTAGATTAATTACATATAAAAAGAAAATTTGCTAATTATTGCATTTTTAGGGTTTTGCATTAGTTTATTGTTTTAATTGTATTTTTAGGGCACGTTTATTGTTTTAAGATGGTTTATATGTTGATCAAACTACCATGGAGTGTCAAAATTAATTAGTAAGGGCACCCGGCCTCATAAGATCAAGGGTGGATTTCATCACCACTTCTTAGACCACCTAGGAATCACCACAAGTGCATAACCCTACCTTTCAAATTAATCTAAAATCAATTAAAAGAGATCTATAGGGTCATCACATACTCATAGGACCCTCTTACTATGACGTAATCTATTGTCAATCCATTGGCTTCTGAACACTTTGGTTATAGTGGGTGTCTTAAAATCTAAGTGATTTTTCCATGTCTTCTGTTAATATTTGTTCAGGTCTAAATATCTTCTTACATAAGGATTGTATTAACCACCTTAGAGCAGAACCTAACTAACAAGTAGTAGTCAAATCTAAAAGAGAGGAGTGTTAGATTAGGCTAATTTAAAAGTATTATCCCCAGACAAATTCAAGATATTCAAAATATTGATGTTTATTAGCCTAAGGATTATTTGGCTACACCATTTGTTTGTGCATCATGTAGAGTTAGAGTCAGCATTTAGATTAGGACATTTTAGATTAAGATAGTTTATTCATGAGCATCAATATCAAAACCCAGAGTTAATACCTTTTGACCCAAAATTCAACGCATCCAAAGACAAGGAGAAAGAAACCTAGTTCATATCCCCATGGCTAAACCACCAACAAAGGTCAAGAGAAAAACAATTAGAGATTTCTATGTGCCTCTACAACTTGATAGCCCATCCCGCATAACTTTACCTCCCACAAATGCCGACCATTTTGAGTTAAAGCTAGGAGTCATTCAATTACTCACTACTTTTTATAGTCAAACCGAGAAGAACCCTAACTATATATCAAGGAGTTCCTTAATATTTGTGCTACATTTAGGCTCTGATATTTTTCAGATGATTCTATTAGGTGTAGGCTATTCCCTTTCAAACTTAAAGACAAAGCCAAGTCATGGCTTAATTCCTTGGAGGTAGGTTCCATACATACATGGGACCAATTATCTAAGAAGTTTTTGAACAAGTTCTTCCCTGTTCATAAGACAAATGCCCATTGTCATGAATTTATCAATTATTACGAATGTTGGGAATGGTGGAATAAACTGCTGCAGAAATGCCCTCATCATGGATTTGAGAAATGGCAACAGGTTTAATACTTCTATGAGGTATTAATGCCCCAAAATAGACAAATGATAGATGCAACGAGTGGAGGGACCCTCATGATAAAGGGTGAAAGTGAGGCATGGGAGTTCTTTTAGACAATGGTTGATAATTCTCAACAATAGGATTATTCAAATAGGAGAGAGAACCAACTAGCCCACTAAGAAGGGGGATCTCTATGAGATAGGTGGGCATACTGATCTATCCCATAAACTGGACTCTGTAGCTGAAAAATTAGGTAGAAGAATGGACAAACTTGAAACTATGTTTTGATCTTTCATGACTATTACTTATCCCATAAACCTCCACAAGAAGTATTCACTACCTATTCTAGTCTAGCTCATTTCACTTCATCTTGTCCATCCAATAAAGTATTCCTTGAATATCTTATAGACCAAGCAAATGTATTGAATGCATATCACCAACCTAGCAACAACCCGTATTCTAAGACCTACAATCCTAAATGGGCTAGGCATCCCAATTTTTCTTGGTCAAAGAATAATCACCAAGGGGAACCACCAGTGAACCTCCTTACCCAAAATCTTCCTCCTACGCCTATAGTTCCTCAACAACCACCTAATGTCCAATAACCTCAACAACTAAAGAAACCATCTTTAGAGGATACAATTGAGAGCATGATTGCATAATACAATGAAGAAACAAAAGGGCTCTAAACCAATTCTAGAATATCAATTCTCAAGCCCTAGCCAAACTAGATATGCAAGTAAGCCAATTGTTAGTTGAACCACATAATAAAGGAAAGGGATAGTTCCCTAGTCAACCCATCCCCAACCTTAAGGGTCAATTTGAGATAGGGTCAAGTTCTCAATACCTTAACCCTCATGAGCATGCCAAGTCTATAACTACCCTTAGGAGTGGTCGTTAGATCAATAACGAAGAAGGGCAGGCTAAGAAAACTACAGAGGAAAAAGAGGCAACTAAAACACAGGAGAAAGAGAAGAGACAGAAAAGCCCTGTAGGACCGATAATGGAGGCACCTTAAATGCCTAAGGCCCCTTTTCCTCAGTTACTGAATAAAGCTAGGAAGGTAAAAAACTTCAATGAGCTAATGGAAGTATTTAAGCATGTACAAATCAATATACCATTGCTTAATGCAATTAAAGACATGCCTACTTATGCCAAGTTCTTAAAATAATTCTACACAAGAAAAAGGAAGTTGAATGTACAAAAGAAAGATTTCCTCACTAAGCAGGTAAGTTCTTTAATTCAACGTAAGACCCCACCAAAGTTTAGAGACCCAGGATGTCCTACAATTACCGACATCATTGGAGATCATGTCATATATAGGGCACTTATTAACTTAGGGGCTAGTGTTAATTTGTTGCCATACTCCGTCTATGAGAAATTAAGACTCAGTTAAAGCCAACCACTAACACATTGCAATTAGTTGATAGATCAATCAAAGTACCTCATGGTTTAGTTGAAGATGTGTTGATATAGGTAGACAAGTTTTATTATCCTGTTGATTTTATTGTATTAGACACCTAGCTTGTATCTGATCCTAGTAGTTACATTCCAGTCATCCTTGGATGTCCATTCTTGATGAAGTCCAATGCCATTATTAACTATAGGAATGGTGTAATAAAACTATCTTTCAGCAACATGAAAGTTAAGCTTAATGTCTTTAATGTTGATCAACAACATTTAGACCTCGATGATTCATGTGATACCAATTTGATCGAGAGTCTAATTAATGAGATTCATTCACCATTGTCCATCTCTAACCCACTAGAGGCTTGTCTCATGCACTTTAATGGAGAATTTGATCTAGACAAGTCTATTGAGGACATAAATAATCTTTTAGATGTTGCAACAATCATGAATACCTCCAAGTGGGGTCCTTATGTGGAACCTAAATCTCTCCCCATATCCTCAATAGAGCAACCACTATCTTTGGATCTAAAACCCTTGCCTGACTGCTTGAAATATTCATACATAAGCCTAGATGAAACCTTACTCATAATAATAGCAACAAACTTAGATAAATAACAGGAAGGTAAACTTTTAGATGTTCTTAAGGAACATAAAATTTCTCTAGGGTGGACAATAGTAGACATAAAAAGGGATTAGTCTAGCCGTATGCATGCATAGGATACATCTAGAAGAAAATGCAAAATCTTCTATGGAGCCCCAAAGACGACTAATCCCCCACATGAAGGACGTAGTTAGAGATGAAGTCCTAAAGATTTTAGATGTTGGTATCATATACCCTATCTGTAACAATACTCGGGGTCATGGTAGTAAAAAATGAGGATAATGAGTTAGTACCCACCTGCATGACCACTGGGTGGAGAGTTTGTAGTGACTACCGAAAGTTGAATGTGGTCATGAGAAAAGATCATTTTCCTCTATCCTTCATTGACCAAATTCTTGAGAGGTTGGTTGAACATAGCTATTACTCTTTTCTAGATGGATATTCCAATTACAACCAAATTCTCATAGCACCAGAGGATCAGGAGAAGACCACCTTCACCTGCCCTTTTGGGACCTTCACCTACTGACATATGGCTTTTCAACTTTATAACACTCCAACTACATTTCAAAGGTGTATGATGAGAATTTTCTTTGACATGATAGAAAGGTTTCTTGAGGTGTTTATGAATTGGGTCATCATTTGATGAGTGCCTACACTACTTAAAGTTAGCTCTTGCAAGGTGTCAAAAAAAAACTCTTGTGTTAAACTAGGAAAAGTGTCATTTTATGGTACAAAGTGTGATAGTATTAAGCCACATAATATCACCCAATGGGATAGAAGTCAATAAGGCAAAAGTGGATTTGATAGCCAACCTTCATCCAATAAGGATTGTTAAAGAAATTTGCCCTTTTTGAGGACATGCTAGCTTTTACAAACAATTCAACAAGGATTTTAACAAAATTACCAAGTCCCTACAATTTACTTACAAAGGAGGTCATTCTTGACTATCATGAAGACTGTAAGAAAGTATTTGAGAGACTCAAGGATGAGTTGACTTCTACACATATTATCCGACCACCAGATTGGACCAAACCCTTGTCTAATGGGCACTATCCAATCATCATGTATTTTCTCTACCTACTCTTTTGTAGGACGAACCTATGGCTACGGAGGTATGGCTACATGGGTGGGGCATGGGGCCATGGGCTCTGAAGAGACTGGTTGGGATTATTGTTTGCATCAAGGTTAAGGTAGAAACTAAGATCAATGGATGAACTTGGGGGGGGGTGACAAAAAGGAACTAGATCCTCCTCATTAAATGTTGAACTAATTCCCCAATTAGGAGGAAGATCGAAAATATAAATGTTCTCCACTACCTTCCTCATTTAAAAAGTTCTATCTTGTGTTAAACTTTTAAAAATCAAATATTTCAAAAATTGAACAAAACTAACACTAAAGCTTCTCCTCTATCTTTCTGATATGCCAAAATATGTTTCTCAAGACATTCAATAGTTTTGAGATATTTTTTTATATTTTTCAATAAACTAGAAATTTTTTTCCTTTTTCAATATTTTGTTGATTTTTGTGCGAGTGAGCTAATAAAGACACCCATGGAATGCAAATTGTATCAATGCATCCAGTAAAAATTGATATTCACACCTATTTTTTGAATTTCATTCAAATTTCTTCTAGGAATTTTGTTTGTAATAGGGCATTGAAACAATAGTATATGTTACATTTGGGTATGTAAAATGGGACACCCATGAAAAAAGGTTAAATTATATTTTTTTCAATCATTCTTCTTTGATGTTTTATTCCTATATTTAAACATTTTAACGCATTATGCTACAAACTTTTGTTATGGTGTTTGTTGTGTATTCGAAGGTGTAACTGTAGTTAAAAAGCCCAAATTCACTGTGATCCAAATCTTTTCTTATGTAATCTGATGCTTTATAACCATAGCTAAAAGGTCCATCCACATACCATTCATCTACATAATCATCTTCTCACTAGATGATCTTAGTCACTATTGATTGGGGTGTAAAATGGAGTTTCCAAAAGTCTGGGGCGAATCACAACAAAATCTCATGTAATTGGCAAGTTGAAATAATCCAATGCCAGAGTAAGAGATTTTGTGATTGGCCCACCTATTATAGGGCTCACAGATGAATATTTTTGTCAACAATGGGGGTTCTACATGCAAATCTAGCCAATATAATCACACTTGAATGAATCAACAAATAATTATTGTAATTTGAGCATTGGACGGATTCAGTTGTTGTAACCCATCTTTGATTTATTAGAAGCTTACTAAATAATTCAGTTGTTGTGCATGACTCTATCATAATTCATTGCAGATATCACTGCTCAACAAAGGGGGGCCCCAATTCGTGCTTCCGTCACTATGGATCATCATCATCATCATCAAGACTTTATCCCAATTAGGGCTCAGCCACATGAATCTTATTCCTCAATTCCTCTCTATTGTGTCCCATGGCTTCATTTAGTCCCAAAGTTTTTAAATCTTTCCTCACCACTTCTATCCATGTTCTTTTGGGCCTTCCCCTTGCCCTTTTAGAACCTTCTACATGTATTGCCTCACTCGTTCTAACTAATGCTGCTGTTGGTCTCCTTTGAACATGTTCAAACCATCTAAGTCTAATCTCCCTCATCTTGTTACCTATTGGTGCTTCTCCTAAATTTCGTCTAATATTTTCATTTCTAATTCTATTCTTTCTTGTCTTACCAGTCATCCATCTCAACATCCTCATTTCTGCGATGCTCATCCAATGAGCCTGATGTTCCTTAACTGCCCAACACTCTAATCCATAGAGCATGGCTGGCCTTATGGCCATCATATAGAATTTTCCTTTGAGTTTGAGTGGCACCCGCCGATCACACAAAACTCCAGATGCACATCTTCAATTGTTCCAGCCTGCTTAAATTCTCTAGGTAACCTCCCTCTCAATCTCTCCACTCTCATGAATCATTGATCCTAAGTATCGAAAGTGGTCTTTTTACGGGGACTTCTTGGTTATCAATCCTGACTAGTATTCCACTCCTACTCCTCTCCTTGCTAAAATTGTATTCCATATATTCTGTCTTAGTTCGGCTAATTTTAAATTCTTTATATTCTAATGCTTCTGTCCATAACTCTAGCTTTATCTTTACACCCTAGCTTGTCTCATCAAGTAAGACTATATCATCTACAAATAGCATGCACCAGGGAATCTCCTCATGCAAATGTTTTGTTAACTCATCCAAAACCAATGTGAAAAGGTATGGGCTCAATGCCGATCCTTGGTGCAATCCTACAGTGATAGAAAAATCTCCAATCTCGCCACTAGTGGTCTTAACATTTGTTACCGCTCCCTCACACATATCTTTAATTATGTCTATATACCCTTGCGAAACCCCTTTATCGCCCAACACCCTCCATATTAACTCTCTAGGAACTCTATCATAAGCTTTCTCTAAGTCGATAAAGACCATGTGGAGGTCTTTCTTCCTCTCCCTATATTTCTCTACTAATTGTCTTAGTAAGAAAATAGCTTCCATGGTAGACCTCCCAGGCATGAAATCAAACTAATTCTCCAATACACTTGTTTCATATCATAGCCTCTTCTCAATCACTCTTTCAAAATGTTTCATAGTGCAGCTCATAAGTTTGATCCCTCGATAATTAATGTAGCTCTGTATGTCTCCTTTATTCTTATAAATTGGTGCAATAGAGATTTTCCTCTAGTCATCAGGCATTTTTTTTAATTTTATTATCTTGTTAAATAACTTGGTCAACCAAACTACCCCAATATCTCCCATATGCTGTCAAACCTATATTGGTATACCATCAAGCCCCATGGCCTTTCTTTTTCAAGGCCTCTTTCACTTCAGGTATTCTAATCCTATGCTCACATCTATAATATCCAATGTTATTTAGATTTATAGTATTTTAAATCCCTATATTCTCAAAACCATTATCATTTAACAATTTCTGAAAGTATGTTTCTCACCTTTGTTTGATCTCATCATCTTTGACTAATACCTTTTGATCATCACTTCTAATATACCTAACATGATCTAAGTCCTTACCCTTCTGTTTTCTTACTTTTGTAAGTTTAAACACATCTTTCTCATCTTCTCCTATTCCTAGTCTATTATAGAGCTCATCATATGCTTTATGTTTAGCCTCACTTACTATTCTCTTAGCAACCTTTTTAGCATTCTTATATTGTTCATAGTTTTCATTATTTCTAGTCTTCTGCCATGCTTTAAAACACATCTGTTTTTCTTTAATAACTTTTTGCATTGTTTCACTCTACCACCATGTTTCTTTTGCTAATTTCCTTTTACCTTTAGATACTCCTAAGACATCTTTTGCCACTTTATTAATTGACTCAGCAATATTAATCCACATGGTATTTACTTTTGTTTCATAGTTCCAATTTCCTTCTACCATCAACTTATTTGTGAATGAGGTTATTTTCTCTCCTTTTAAGTTTCACCACTTAATTTCGGAGTATCTATTAAGTTCATTTCTTTTCTTCCATATTTTGATATGGATATCCATAAGCATTAACCTATGTTGTGAGGTTAAACTCTCACCAGGTATCACCTTACAATCCTTACACATAAATCTTTCATTCTTCCTAAGCAAAAAAAAGTCTATTTAGCTTTTATGAAGTCCACTTTTAAAGGTTATTAAGTATTGATCCCTCTTCTTAAAGAGTGTATTTACAATGGCCAGGTTATATGACAAAGCAAAATCGAGGATATTCTCCCCCATCTCATTTCGTTGACCTATACCATACACTCCTTGTATTCTATCATATCCTTCCTTTTCTTTTCCTACATCGCCATTTAATTCTACTCCTATAAATATCCCCTCAATGTTGGAAATTTCTTGGATGCCTCCCTCCATATCTTCCCAAAATTGTCTCTTGATTATATCTTGTAACCCTACTTGTGGTGTGTATGCACTTATAATATTTATAATTTGCTCTCCTAGAACAAGTTTTATTATTATAATTCCATCACTAATTCTTTTAATGTCCACAAATTTATCTTTTAATTCCTTATCTACTATTATTCCTATGCCATTTCTGTTATTATCCTATCCTACAAGCGATGTTGATCTCAGATACTTACTGAAGCTTTGCACAAAGAGGGAGCTGCCCAGCGAACTCTCTCAATTTCTGGGTCAATTGGGGTCTCTTTCTCCTCGCATTTATGGTATTAATGGTTTGATGGGAGTTGAAGTGGGGCTTGAGAAGTTGGCTGGAATATTATAGGTTGAGAGATTTGGCGACAGTCATCAAGCTGGATTTGACAGCTTGTTGACTGCAAGATTGTTTATAAAGATGAAGCAGAGGTTTAAACTCAATATGTCTGTACACGAAGGACACCTTTATGGGATCGATCTGATGATTCAAAGGAGATCACCTTATCCGGCAAGAGCTGCGCATTCTATTGGCATTTACCACACATACAAAGGATATGGGCTTGTCCCTTTTATCATGCTTTTTATTAAAGTTATTTCAGTATGCCTGATTGTTTATGTTCTGATAAATGTTCATCCTTCCTATCTGTTTATGTATTTTGTTATATTTCTTAGGGGAGATACTAAAGAATGCTTTATTTGTATCTGTGGCTAATAAAAAACGGTTGAATCATCCTTCCTGGTAATGAGATCAAGAAGCCATCATGAGATATTGGCTCTACGTCATCCTACTTCTATTTCCAAAAATATACAAAGATGTAAACTTTGTATGTGTCCCATGTTCTTTACATCTAAATATCATACACTTTCAATGTATGGTCTCCGATGTTGTAAATCCACAACGAATGGTTATTGGTACGTGCCACAGCTCAAGTGGCATTACTGAATCCTACAGAATTACCTTCTAGCAATGCATGCTCAGGTTGCCTCCAGATAAATCTCTATGAAATCTCCCATTCCTAGATTATTACAATATGGTTGGAGGCTGATTTAACCAAATATTGGATCTTGAAATGTTTGCTTATAGAAATGCACTACATATAGGTAGCAGTTTACTTCAAAATTGTTACTTCTAACATTTCTCTTAAAAAACCAGATTCAATGGAAGCTACGTTAATTTATAAGATCTTTTGGAATGAACCAGAAGTGACAGTTTTTGGGTCTTCCAGAAATAAGGAAAGAAAGCCCATAGCAGCAGGGAGAGGAAAACATATGGGGAGCACGATATGTTTAAAGTTATTAAACTTACTTTGGAAATTTGTCATTTAAATGTCCAGTCTTCAATCACAACATGCTTATGAATAAAGCTAGATATTGAATAAGCATTTTTCCAGTTTTACTTTTACCTATCGCACTTGCTACTAACTGAAATGGAGTCGCTCTACTCTATTCAATTATTCCTCTATTCCAAGTGACTGTTACCATAAATGTATTTATTCTTATTTCCTAGGATAGAAAATGTTTAATGGAAGTAGAAGAATACATGTGTGTAATATCCACAACATCAAAAGGATACTCTCCAAATCATGATCCTTTATATGGTTGCATAATGATAACATTATATTAATAAGCCAATCTTTGGAATGGTTTTGTGGCAATGAGACTACTTTCTGGTGTATTTTGCAATATTCAAAAGCTCATAAAGCATCCAAACTAGCTCTTATCTAAGAATCTAAGTCTCAGTAGGAGTAATATAAATGAAAAACAAAATATAGTTATGTTTGTATTTATTTCATCAAGTTTAGGTCTAGGACCCAAATTCTACAAAACTCTAAGCTCGTGGAAATAGTTCTCTTTCAGGTCAATAGTTCCACTGACAGGAGGATTTCCATCTCATTCTGGTGCATGGTTGATGGCTTTTCAGTAAACCAATGTCATGGTACAAAATGTATCATGAAGCTACTACATCAATGGATCCAACCATTGACAACTGCACTGCAAGATCATGACTGATGGTTGAATTATAGTATACAAGTTATATTTGTTCTCTTTAAATAATTGATAGTAGCATCTAAAATTAAATGCTTGTTATAACTATTGAAATTCCATTTTGTAAAATGGCATGATCATAATTAGTTTAGCATTCTATACTCAGATATATTGCCCAATTAAAGTCAAGCCTTAAGTTGGATGAAAAAAAACATTGATAGTGTCCCCTGGAATGTTTGCCTATATGGTATCCTTCATGGTGATAATGAAAACACATATTAGATTTTGAAGTTCCATTCAATCAATGCCTTGAAGTACTCTGAGCAAAGAACTTAAAAAAGGAAAAACACACATGGGGTTTAGTATCCTAGATCTGTTAAACTCGAGGCACATGTAAATAGGGAGATTTTCTTGCTGATAGCTCCACTAACAAGAGGCTTTACATATCTTTTGGGTGTATATTTAAGATTTTTGAGTAACCTGAACAAAATTATGGTGCAAAATATTTGTGGAGATACTGCATTAATCAATACAATCCAATTGCAAACTTATGGCTGATGCATGAAGTGTACTATACTAGTCATGGTCTTGCCTTTCAAATAAACAATTAGTATGTATATGAAAGTGAAGGTGCTCTCATTATAACCCTAGATTTAAGTACATAATGGATGAAATTTTGGATATTGGCAGTTAACTGGAAAATTTTGAAATGAATAACTAAAGCTATAGAGGATAGGCCTCAAACAAAGAAGTACCTTATGGACTTGAAGAGAGAGAGAGAGAGAGAGAGAGAGAGAGAGAGAGAGAGAGAGAGAGAGAGAGAGAGAGAGAGAGAGAGAGAGAGAGAGAGAGAGAGAGAGAGAGAGAGAGAGCAACATGGCAAGGGATGTCCATAAGCATTGGAGATTATCAATAACTCTGGGTGCTTATGTGCAAATGGGTTGCAAGTCCTATCACCTCTGTTTTGGCAAGCAACCTCTTAAACATTGAATATCCTACACTGCTTTGATAAGGAACGACTGCAAGCTTTGGAGATGCTCAAAATAGTGGGAGGTGGATGCAATCTTTTTGTGCAATCTCCATTCATTTACAAGTAGTAGATAAACAAGTTGAAGAAGTTCAATTTTAGTGCTCATGATAAGGATAAATTGGTTTGGATCCTTAACCGTAAGTGTATTGTTTTTGAATTCCTACTATGATTATCTTAGAGCTAATGCCAATAGAAATGTGAGGGTTGTCTGGTTATTCTCTAGGTCTCCTCTTGCTATATCAACCTTCACTTGGTTGGTGTTTTCAATAGACCTTTAATTTAATAGTGATGTAGGACAACACGCAAAATGACCTAAAATATATGCTGAGATCATATCAGAATTAACTTAAATAAGAAAACATAAATTAAACTATGACAAACACTTCAACACGCAGAAAATCAATCTTAATTAATATGCATAGCCTACAATGAGTTAAATAATCTGTAGACTGCCCTAGATCTTTATTAATTAAGGTAAAATTGAAGTTCAATCTGAATCGTTCCTCTAATTGATGAGCGGTCCTGATTAAGCTTCAAATCTACTATTCAGGAATTTTGTGCATATAAGAATTCTAGTTTATTATTGTAGCAAATCACAAAACCACAAGCAACTTAGAAATCATCCTTTAAAAGATAAGGTAGAAAAGTAATGACTTACAGAACAGGATGAAACAAAAGTGATTTGGCCTTGTACCAATGTGGCTTCACGCCCATGAGAAGGAAGTTAGAATGAGGAATCCACCAAGTCTAACAATAATTTCATTCATTATTCATCAAAACTACTTACACAAAGGAGAAAAGATCTTAAGTAGAGGACATCCAACTCTAATCCAGAAAAAAGACAAAATTGCCCCTACATAGGTCACAACATACTAATAAACTTAATACCCTTAGGGGTAAATATCCCAAGCAAACTAAACTATAACATAACATAAAAAGAAAATGTGGGATGATGGTCCCCATCAATGTCCCTATCTGAAAACACTTAGACCCTATCGAAGTAGGAACATCGAACATCCCAAGTGTATGTGCTCCTAATGCTAGGTCTTCAAATGCATAAATATACACTTAGCTTATCAATAAAAATCCTCCATGTATATAGTTTTCCAATGTGGGGTCTTCAAATAGTACCTACATACATGGGTCTTCACTCATCTCTTGCCAAACATCTTCCTAAGATAGGTACCTCGCTATAGTACATAAGTAGTGCAAGAGGTCTTCGCTATGTCCTGAAGTCAAATCTAGGGTGGTGATCATCATCATCATCACCAAAGCTTCAATCATCTACGCTTTGATTTCTTTGAATGCTTGGAACACAACATTCACCCATTTGAACTCCCTTCTTCATGCACTCAGTAATGGGAGCCATAATGGAACTGAACCTATGGATGAAGTGACGATAGAAGGTCACTAACCCATGGAAACTATGGACCTTGTGAATATTTTGTGTCTCACTCCACTCCACAATGGGCCTCACCTTCTCGGGGATGCCTTGAGAAGAAACCACAAATCCTAAGAAGATAACCTATTGGGAAACAAATGAATATTTCTTAATATTTGAATATAGCTTCTTTGTCTTTAGTGTTACACATATCTACCTCAAGTGGATAAGGTGCTCTTCTTGGGTTTGACAATAGATCAAGATGTCATCGACATACACAACTAGGAATTTGCTCATAAACAGTCTCAACACATGTGTCATGATCCTCATGAATGTACTAGTGGCATTTGAAAGCCCAAAAGGCATGACCAACAACTCATATAAACCATCATCTTGAAGGTGGTCTTCTACTCATCCCCTGAGCAAATATGGACTTAGTGATAATTGCTCTTAAAGTCAATCTTTGAAAAGATCATGGCACCCACCATCATGTCTAGCCTATCATTGAGCCTTGGTTTGGGAGATTGATAGTTGATCATGATTTTATTCATAGCTCAACTATCCAACACATCCTCAATGACCCATCTTTCTTGGGTGTGAGCAGTGCCAAAACGGCACAAGGACTCAAGTTCTCCCAAATGAAACCTTTCCTTAGTAATTCATCCACCTATTTCTTCAAAACAACATGCTCAATGAGTTTCATTTTGTAGTGGGAAAGGTTCGAAGCACTTGATCCAGGGATCAAATTGATATGATGCTAAATATCCCTCATGGGAGGTAACTCATCAAGAAAAACATCCTGATGCTCATGTAGAGCAGGTTCTACCTTGTTAGGGTACTCAAAAGCAGCCAACAATAGGGTCTCTTTTACCACTAAGGCATAGAGGAATGTCTCATCTCAAATATCCCTTGCAATGCACAGCACTAACAATGTGTAGGCCTTTAGCTTTTTCCTTACCCTCCATGACTACTCTACTATTGTCTTCTTTTTGCTCAGGTGGCAATTTGGGTGGTAGAGGATCGAGTCGGATCCTCTTGCCATCATGCAAGAAAGAGCATGAATTTGACTGGCCATAAATAGTAATGTCCATATCATAAGGCCATGGCCTGCCCAAAATAATGTAACATGCATCCATAGGTACCACACCACACCATAAGGTATCTTTATATGTTAGAATTTTTATGGGAACTTGACACCTCTAAGTAACTGGGAGTGATGAAGAATTATCAACCCACTCAACTCTATAAGGTCTAGGGTAGGGAAGGGGTGAAAGTCCTAAGCGAGAGATAGCATGGGTGGAAATTATATTCATGCAGCTCCCACTATCAATGACAACTTTACAATTATTTTCACCACTTTTTGACATATGTATGAAATATGTTTGTCCTGCGCCAATCATCACTACCCTTTGGGTGCACAGGAGCACACTTGACTACTGTCACACACGGGGTATTACCCTCCCTATGTCCCTATTAGTCTCTCAGACCATGGCAACTCTCTAACTATTCTCCTTATGGACCTCCTCATCGCTAACCTCTCCAATGGGTTTACAAACCTCATCAAGCTATCCTTCATACCCATTGTCCACATCCCTACCTTCTATAAAGAAGGATTTAGTGGGAGTCCTAGAGGGGCATTGTGTAGTAACATGTCCAAATCCTTGACATTGATAACACAGAGTTTATGTTAACCCTTGAACTCTCTCCTAATACAACCTTTCCTTTATCGCCATTAGATGATGCAATTGCTTGAGTTCTAGGTTGTTGATTCTCAACTGTAAATTTGGTCCCATATTCATATTGCTTAGTAAGTTGTGGTTTGAGATACCAGTTTAATTCTTGCACTATCCAATAGGCATAATCTAAGGAATTTATATCATGGGAAATGCATTCTTTTTTAATCTCAAGGCGAAGGCCTATCCTAAACCTAGACAAGGTCACAGAGGCATCCTGCTTTACATTGCACCTCATCATAAACTCATCAAACTGAGCTATGTATAAGTGAGAGACAAACCTCCATAGCATGAGTTTTTTCACTAATCCAGTAACCTAGAATGGTAGGATAAGGGAACAAATTTATTTGTCAACCTGTCCTTCATGTTCTCCCTAGCGAAAAATGTGTGCTACATTGCTATAGCTCACTAATGCTCTAAATTGGTCCAACAGATTTTTGCTTGACCAATCAATTTAATCTTAGCAAACTGAACTCCCTATTCTTCGGACATTTCATAACAATCAAAATAATGATCCATGTCCAAAAGCCAATCAAGAAATCAATTTGGATTCAATTCACCATCATAGGTAAGGGCCTCAAGTTGGACAGATTTCAGGGTCCAATTTTGAGCGATGTGTGGCTCATAAGCGCAATGATGGTGATCACCACCTTCTCTATGGTTACCTAGCTTTTGCATAGCTAGTCCAACACATGCATTACCTATGAAAGGTTCAGGTCATGACTCTAAGGCCTTAATACCGGAACCCTGATCATCTAATCACACTGTTAGTTTAGCATGCTAGCTGATTACATGATCATTCAACTCAACCAATTGGGCCTGAATTTCCCCAAGAACTTTGCTAAGTTGTGAATCGATTCACTAATAGGACTAACCACTACGAGTAAACATATACTAGCATGCCTGGACACTTGACAACTAAACAATTATGACACTATGGCAAGTACCCTAAACCTATATTCAATGCTCTAAATCTAAATGGAAAGAGCACATAAACCCTCTAAAATGTAACTAAATATAATGACTTATAATTCGCTTCACAAAGTTTTGCCACAAGTCAAGCTATGGGTTTAGCTTGCCGAGGGTACAAGGGTGGAGGGTCGAAAGGTTAACAAAATTCATGTTCTATAATGCCCGGCAAACACAAAAAATTCTAATGAGAATCCATGGGGAGGAGGGGAGCTTGCAAATGCAAACTAATTCAAATCCATTAAGGGGTGCAAATGAAAAGGAATGTAGATCCTATGCAACCTTATGATCGAATACCAAACTTGATGTAGGATAGCATGCAAAATGACCTAATAGATATGCTGAGATTAGATAAGAATTAATTTAAATAAGAAAACATAAATTAAACTATGACAAACACTTCAACATTCAGAAAATCAGTCTTAATTAGTATGCATAGCCTACAATGAGTTACAGGATCTGTAGACTACCCTAGATCTTTACCGATTAAGGTAAGATCAATGTTTCAAGCTGGATTGTCTCTCTAATTGATGAACTATCATGATTAAGTTTCAAATCTAATGTTCTAGAATTTTGAGCAGGATAAGAATTCTAGGTTTTTACTATTGCAAATCACATAACCATACACAACTGAGAAATCATCCTCTAAAAGACAAGGTAGAAAAGTAGTGAGTTATAGAATAGGATGAAACAAAAGTGATTCGGCCTTGTACCGAACGCAGGTTCATGTCCATGGGAAGGAAGCTAGAATGAGGAATCCACCTAGTGTAACGAAAATTTCCTTCATTATTCATTAAAACTACTTACAAAAAAGAAAAAAGATCTTAAGTAGGGGACCTCCAACCCTAATCTAGATAAAGACAAAATTGTCCCTACATAAGTCGTGCAGACGAATGACCAACCTGCAATGCATAGGGAAGGTATAGTAATACTATGAATGGCCTACTATCGAATACTGATAATAATATAAGAAAAAGATACAATACACTAATAAACCTAATACCCTTAGCAGTAAATATCCTAAGCAAACTAAACCATAACATAACATAAAAAAAATAAAAGTGAGATAATAGTTGCCATCAATCTCCCCAGCTGAAAAGACTTCGACCTTGTCGAAGTAGGAACATCGAACCTCCCAAATGTATGTGTGCACAATGGAAGGTCTTCAAAATGCATATATGTACACTTACCTCATCAGTAAAAATCCTCCATGCATGCAATTTCCCAATGTGGGGTCTTCAGATAATACCTACATGCATGGGTATTCACTCATCTCCTAGATGTACCTCTTCCCAAGGTGGGAACCTTCCTGTAGTATATGTGTAGAGGTCTTCTACTCTTATGGACCTGATGAAATAGGAGCCCTGCTCTATCACCTCTGATATGTCCTAAAGTTACATCCATGGTGGTGATCATCATAATGATTGCCTTGTGGTGAAGGCGAGGCTGCTAATGTAGTAAACTATCACTAATAATCTAGAAGGTTTGCATCTAAGTGCTAACGCTCATACTCTATGATCCAGGAGTAATTAGAAGCAAGCCTATCCTTCCACTTGATGTGAAAATTTCAAAAACCACCTTGTCTAATGGACTGTCTAATCATCTAATATGTCCTCTACCTGCTCTTTTGCAAGACGAAAAGGAAATATATCCTCCACATTAAACTTTGAACTATTTACCCAATTAGGAGGAAGATCCAAGATACAAGCGTCCCCCTGCCCTCCTCAGTACTTGGAAGGGACCAGCACTATGAGCATGTAATTTCTAAGCAACTCCCAATGGAAACTGTTCTAGTCTCATGTGGACCATGACATGATCACCTGGCTAAAATTCCTCATATCATATGTGTAAGTTAGTAGCAAATTTATATTTATTGTTACTTAACTAATCCTTTGTCTAATCTTAGAAAGAACCCCATTGTGACACCCCGAGATTTATCAAAAATAAAATAACAATTTATAAAATGTGTTGGGATCCTTGCTTTAAAAACTTTTATTTTTAAATTGACCAAAAATAAAAACTAGAGTAAAAAGCATTTATTTCAAATCCCGAGAGTCATATGATGACAAAACTAGGGATTTAATAGTGGAATCATATCCCAATTCTAACAGAAATTCGATAGTCTCTTCTGTATTTTTTACCATTACATATCACATGTGTGATACAAAACCACCTGATAAACACAATACATGACACGACAATTGGGAGACTCAGTCTCCACGCCCATCCATCCAAATCAAACATGATTTCAAAGTAAAACATCATGGCATGCAAAGCATTATCAACACATGAATAAGCATCTATTAAAAAAGATAAAAACCTGTGTCCACAAAATAATATGAAGCATATCATGATAAACAGGGTATTGTACACAATAAGCCCTACAAGTGTCCCACTACACTCAATCACTGACAATGAGTACTCATCCCAACATTCAAGGTCTCTAGCCTATAGCTCGCACAACCCATAGGTCCACCCACATCTAGGCTCCCACCTAGGCATCACCCTTAATACATGGTCTCATTGTAGGTATACAATCACATATGCACTGCATGAACACGCAAAATAAGAGTATGGGCTACTATGTTGCAGTGGCAACCATTCTAGGGTCTCAACCACTATTGCTCTATGTTGACATTAGATTGGGAGACTTCCTCTGTCTCGCATGGGAGAATACAGACTTGTAATGTGGACTACTCATGATCCCACCCCCATGGACATTGCCCTCCTTTGGGGCTGGTGTCTAATCATATCATCATACAGTCAAAGGGTGGGTGGCCAACCCTACAACCCTCCTAGCATAGTACCCACCAGGAAAAATACCCATCATAAAACAACAAAACATGTTATAAATCATGAAAAACTCCCGCATGAAATAAACCTCAATATGCTCAAATCAAAAAGTGTAATCCCTCGCATATCAAAATATGAATAATCATATAATCAAATGTCATAATATCGAACATGAAGTACTAAATACATTTCAATAAAACACGATAGGGCATAAAACACATGCCTCAAGAATTTTAGATAACAAGTCATGATCAATGAAATCATGGAAAAATCCCAAATGTAATCACCTACCTCAAACAATGTACTACTCATCTAAACCTCCTAGTTCAGTTAGACCCAACTCTAGTGCAGTCCACTTTAATTCCATCACCTGGATACATATCACACCAGTCATACTTAGAATCCAATTTATCTAACTTGGATTCTTAATTACACAAATTATATTTCTGTATTCATTGTATCGCATTCAAGACATTTCAATTATTCCCAACCCTAGAATCTCAAGGTGGGGCCCACTCATAATCATCTAGTACGTAATTATATCCATGTATATTTTAGAGCCATTAGGCTAAGATCATACCAAGCTTAAGTAATGTATCGTTTAAATCAACTAATCGGGCATTACTATATGAATATCATGCTCAATCATATCTAATTGAAATCAAATTACTCCATCAAATAATTAAGATAGTAATCTTACCTTGAATAAGTCAATCTAAATAACATTCAACTATCTGCTTGGTCGGATTGTCCACTGATTGCTTTGACTGTGCCCGATCATCATATATCCATGCTGATCTCATCAAAGATCCTCACATAATAACTTAGTAATTCTAGTCAATTAATCCAATTAAGAATTCTAAATGGTCTGGATCATCAAATTGGACTCAATTTCATACTTGGATTTTCATTTGATCTTAGTCACTGATCAAGATTAGCTAAATAATCTCTGTAGACATGCCAGATCCAAAAAATCTTCCATGGATCTTAATCTATACTTCATGAGGATCATAATGGATGATTTAGATATGAAAATAATGTCAGATCATCTTAGATCAGATGATCCAAAGTCTAATCAATGGTCTAGTCAAATTAATAGTTAGATCTTCCCTGATCACACATTGGGAAGATGGGTTTTGTTCCCTGAGTTGCCAGGATCATGAGGTTACTCTCAGATCTACAAGATTCTTCCAGGATTGTCTAGAATCATAGCTCAAAGTTCAAGGGGTAAAAAGGGTCACTGGGTCAACTCAGTCCATTCCAAATGAGTCAGGAGCAGGTTGACTCAGCGAGTCAACCCTACCCTAACCCGTTAGAACAGAAGAAGACAAGGGGAGAGGAGAACGGTGGATGGCGGTGACTGTGAAAGTGTCATCGATCGATCACGACTACGAGAGGGAGGGGTGTAGGGTTTGCCCTAGCTCGCTGGCCCAACATGGCTGGCTAAGCAGGTGACAGAAAGACAAACAGGGAAGGGGAGTCTTTTGGGTGTGTGGCCAACTAGTGTCTTACAAGGGAATGGACCAAAGAGGGGAAAGAGGATTGAGACACTAGGGATGGGGTGGAAGTGGTCGTTCCCTAGTGGAGAAACCCGATCAGGGTTTTTGTCAGCCTAAAAGAAGGGGATCTTGTGAGAAAAACTAAATCCGCCTTGCTGACCTATCAAGCCATGTCAGAGAAAGGTAGCAGCTAGGAGAGAAACAAGGGGCAATGTGTAGCAGCCCACTGGTCCAAAACCAGCACTGGTGTGATGACCGGGGTTTAATAACACTTTTTAAATACAAAAGATATTTACATAGTGAGATCGATCTCTAATAAAAATTATTTTGAAAGATTAAACAACAGCAAAAGAATCTTTTTCTTTTAAATTCACTTTGAAAATTCTTGAGTGTCATTTTCTTTTCTCAAAACAAGGATTTTTAGTGAAATGAGCACTCATTTCTATCAAAAATTCGACATAGTTTCCTTTATTTTTCAAACATATGACATTTAATGCATGTCATTGTGAAGTACCTGATAAACATTCGTTATTAATTTTAAAATATAATTAGAGACTCTATCTCCTTTTCATACATCAATATAGAATAAAACAAATTACTCAAACAAAAACACACCTAGAACCTCCATAGCACAACCCAGTCACATAAGTCTTCCAAACTCTCATAATTACATACAATGCAGTCTCCTTTGCATTTCTAATAGAATAACTTCAATTCAATAATCAACTTTTACCTATCCAAATCAAAATCTTCCGTTGGCGCACTCCTATCAGTAAACAGCTCATATTGCCTGGGAGTCCTCTACTCTAAGATATTGTAAATAAGTACACTATCTCAGCAAGCTTGTGCTTGTGTAGGTGGAATAAGATGAAATGTTATATAAACAAAATCATGATATTTCTATATAGATCAATTTATGCATGCTGAATCATACAAACATCAATTTAGTTATCATTTAACTTGAAATAATTCAACATTTATCCCAATCATGAATTCATGCCACAATTGAAGAAAATACCAATGCAACAGTACTAAAACACATTCTTTGAGATGCAACGTACATGTCAAACTCAAAAGTCATTTTAATTTTCTAATACCAATCTTCGCTCTAACAAGCCATTTCACATCACCAAATAGCAACGCATTATTGTGTGTATCAAGTACACAGCAGACCATATTATCCTCTTTGGAGCAGTGAGTCAGTGCAGTGGGTTAAATCCAAAGACACACCTCAAGGCTTTGTTCTTGAGAGACCAATAGCTTGTCCAACTCAAAGGCCTGCCCACATTATGACAACCCCTCAGAACACACTGTTATGTGTATCAGAGTGCACAGCAAACAATAGTCCTCTTTGCCGCAATGAGTTAAACCCAAAGTCACACCTCAAGGCTTTGTTCCTAGTATCAGTTGTATATTTTCTTACATGGTTCACAATAATACATGGCTTATGCATGAACAGTTTAAGCATGTTTCAATTTCAGCATGCACATTCATCTTATATCTCGTATAAACTAAAAAGACTTATTTCAATGCTTGAAATTCATATAGCTTGAAATTCGTATACAAACACTTAAATATAGAAAAAAAAAAAAAAAATAGCAATCTTAGTTTCATCTACCTCAAATGGAGATCTTTAGTTTTCCTAAAGCAAATAATTCATTTAGTTCACATATACGCTCCAGATCGGTCACACCTCTATAACAATACAAACACACATTCAGATATACAATTCTAGGACTTCTCTTAGCTTCCTTAGTATGGACATCTTCTCTAAGTTAGCCCCTACTACTATTCATCACAAGGCAAGGTGACAGCACTTATTACTGTGCTAAAAGGATTTCATTAGCTATTGGTTGATAGCTAATTGACTGACCAATGGTTATTGGTTTTCCAACCCCGCCATTGACCCTGGATTGGCTATCCACCATTCATCTTAATTGACTACAAGTTTCTTTCATTGTTCAGTAGCCTTATCTTAAAATTTTTAAATATCTTAACTTAATAAAGGCCAGGGTACACAATGGCGATGTCTAATCACCAATTAGAAATGGCCAAGTCCTTATTAGTTTCTATCCTATCGAATGGTTTAGGTTTTTTTTTTTTATCAATTTCAATCTAGATTCTTCAATTTGCATCGTGTCCTAGCAATTTTAATGCTTCAAAACTCGTATGTAGTGTATGATCGTTGATCAGATATCACAAAGTTACTGTGTGAACAGTACCCGATCGGATGGGTGAGATTATTCGATCAATTTGTAGACTAGATCTGCAAATTTAGTGTGATTTGAGAAACATCATGTCCTTAATTTCCTATCCCTAAACTTGGATTAGGAATTGGAAGGTTAGATCATTCATAAAACTAGATCTAGTATGGAAACACAGTGATTTAACAAAATACCACAAATCACAAGTTGGGTTTTGTGGATCTCACCTTCTACATGCATTTTCGTGCTTTTCCCTCTCTGGAACAAGTTGGATTGCCTCCAATCCATTGTAAAAACCTCCAAAACTAGGTGTGCGGTATTTCCCTCTTCAATCGATGGTCGAGGTCGCATTGGATTCCCCAATAACCTTGGGATTTTGTTTCTTCTAGGTAAGCCATGGAAGATTACTGGCTTTCATCTTTGATGAGCTCCTACAACTTCGATGAACCTTAACACTTTGTATTTCTCCTCCTTCGCCGACATGCCAGTCTTCTCCAGCAACCTAGCATTCCCTCCCTCTCTCCTCTCCTTCTTCTCTTCTTCTTCCCTTCTCTTCTTCTCCTCTTTCTTCCCTGTTGGGTCTCCCTCTTCATTGGGTTTTTTGTCTATCGGGTTTGGGAAGAAACAACTCAACCTTGTGTTGAGTTCCCTTAAGTGAGAGGGGGTGTCTGTATTAAATATGGCCCCCTTCATTGAAGCATTTTCATCTTCTTTCTTTATCTTATTTTTTTACAAAAATGCCCCTAATATTCTAATCTTCATATCTCCTCCATCCAAACTCTGATTTCTGTAAACTTGGGGTCGTTTGAATCATCTTTTTGAGTACTATCCAATTATGGAGGTTTTAATACTAAATTAGATATCTAACCAGTCTTTCACTTCTAAAACTTCAAAAATATGAAATTTGATATGTTATTTTCATCCCAATTTAATATTTTCCAAGATTCAATCAAATTGACATTCAAAATTTTGGGGATGTTACAACTAGGGAGGGCCCCAGTCATGTTGCTTCAGTAAAAACCTTCAAGGGTTTTTTATCATGCAAGAGAAATTGGGAAGATTGAGGGAGAAACAAGAGGATTTTGGTTTTCCCCTATGCATCACTGCAAAGAATGGGGAGTGGTGCCAGCATCGTCCACTCCAGTGGGTACGCGCACTAGTGAAAAGGGAATGTGGAGGAGTTGCGACTGACAGTGGCTATTAGACCCATTCTGACTGAGCCCAAAGGAAACAGAGGAGAGGGAAGGGGAGATCAAAGGAGGGGAGGGTTTTAGGTCACTGGGTTTTCCTGCAACCCCCCTCTTTTCTTTTAAGTTCAACTGTACCATGTGAGGGGGAGGTGGAGCAAGTGACACGTGGCTTGGTTGTCATGTCGCGTGTGTCAAACCACTAGGGGTGTCAATATCAATTTTGATCCTCCTAAATTTGTAAAACTTTTGGGTTTTTCCACCCCGATCTCCATTTCACCCAAAATTAGTGTCGTTGAATTTGTATAGACATGCACATTCCAAATTTGATAATCTCAAGTCCATATTTTGAGCCCATAAAGAGGTTATTTTCATGAACTTAATTTTCATGGAATTAAATTCAAATTTCTTATCCCCATTAAAATTATAATCCAATACATGAAAAATGACCTGAATTTTAGGGTTATTTCATTCTTCCCCCCTTATAGGAATTTCATCCTTGAAATTATTTCCATGTTATTCTTCAAACAATTCCAAACATCCCCATATCACAAGATATATAGATCATACCATAAGTTTCCAGAGTCAATGCTAATAGCAATTCCCATGTCCTGTCATCCCCTCAGATAGCAAGTCATATATATAAACCAATGTATATTTCAAGCCCTCCGAAACAATTAACTCATATTATGATTAGAACACATCATAATCATCTATATAATGCAATTAGTATAAATCATACTATCATTTAAGACCTAGTATAAGTAAATCACCATATCAATACAAATTAGAGCATCTCAGTTCCTATATACGCACTTCTTCACCCAATCTATAACAGAGCACATTAGCTCCCAAATAGACAAAAGTATGCCAATCAATACTAGAGCATATTCGCTCACCAACAGGCAATCTATGCCAAACAAAGTCAAAGCATACCAGCTCACTAACAAGCAATCATATGCTAATCAAAATTAGAGCGTTCCAGCTCACTAATAGGCAGTCATATGCCAATCAAAATCCAGTCCATAGCAGAATCATACTGTGCTCATCGGTGTCCTTCCTAGGCCACCCTCATCAGCTACTCACAAGTATAAGTTATAAATTGTCATTTCCTCAAATTTTAAGTTATAACTTAGTAATAAATTAAATGAAAAAATTTATGTATAGAATTTGATTCTAAAAACCTAAAAACTAGAAATTCTGCATCGATAGAATTCCAATGACATAAAGAATGCAGAAAATGGAGCTCAAACGAAGAAGTTATGAACCGTTGAAGTAGAAGGGCAATTTGGTCATTTGGAGAGGCTCGAAATACATGGGGCTGTTTGGATCACGACACCCCCTTCTTCACGCCTCTATCAAACCTGGAAACTTAGCCAAAGAAATAGTTGGGGGTAGTGTATAAGGGAAAAGCTTCCCTTTCTCCTCCCCAACGTGATCTCTCTCTCCCTCAGGCTTCTCCTCTCATCATCTTCTTCATCGCGTCTTTTCCCTCAAACCCTAGCCTTTGCAAAAAAAAAATTTTTTCTTGAAACTAGAGCTCCGACAACATCTACAGACACCCAATTGATCGAGGTAAGTCCCAACCCGCTTTTCCCCATTCGATGTATAGTGTATATGTTAGTTGCAAAAGGGTGCAAAAATAAAAAAAATTGGGCACTTGTGGGGTCATCGGCGACACTTCGGTCGTCTTCCCTGGCGTTGGCTTCCATGTCGGCAACCTAGCATTGAAGTTGGAGCGCCGTGCAAGATTCCCTAGCAAGGACGCACATGCAGGCGCATGGCTCATGGCTCATGCGCTCGCAGGAGCGCCCTGCGCACAGTCACAGACGGCCAAGACGCCTAACGTCTTGGCGATTGAGATGCACGCGGGGGGCGCATCCTAGAAGCAGAATGTCTTGGGTGTGATGGTTGCGATGGTGTAAACCAGTGCAAACCACGCCATCGGTGTAAGTCGGTACACACGCACTGACCTTTATAAATTAATATATTAATTTATGAAATTCTTTTATAAAAAACTTGATTTTGAGAGCTACAAAGGTCCAAATCGCAATCAAAAACATCCGTTGTGATCCTCTTAATGACGTGGACCTAGATTTAACTTGAAAACTTATATTTGACTACTTTTAAATTAGAAAAATTATAAAATAGTATACAATAACTTAGATCCGGCCGATTAAAGGGTGATCAAGCCTAGAACTTGAACAAATAAACAATATATGGTACTAAAGTAAGGACTGAGGAGTAAACTAGATATAATTTCCCTAAAAATTGATCTGGACCATTGATCTAACCAAGATCTTGAGAAATTGTTGATATGAGGATGATATAACTGTCAGATTTAGGTATAAACGTTAGATACGCACAAAAACGAATAGATGAACATGAGATGGGACTGAATTAAAGACCAAATAGTAATTAGAGATCTTAGAGGATGATGCAATGTTTGTATCACCATAAATTCCCTACGATGAAATAAATAATACAAAATAGTATTGTGCTATTGACAGGTACATCAGAACGTATAAGATAAGGGGATTATACACTTAAGTTGAGTGATCTCACATCGAGGTGGGCGACGATATTTAATGTTATGTTTTGATTTTAAAAACCTTGCATTATTATAATAGCATGATTGATTGTGAGTAAATTTCATTCACTTATTTAGTCTATGATTTTATGAGACTCCGCATTTTATGCTATGATAAATGCTAGAATTCAATAATATACTGAATGGATTTATGATCGATGATTTCATGAGATTGATACTTTGTATTTATGCATAATTAGAAATTATCTTCTTTTATTGCATTACTAAAACTAATGGGTTTTCATGAGAAAAGACAGTGGAGGCTTGGTGGCTGGTTCTTCTAGAGGCTAACCCCGAGATGAGGGGGGTGCCTTGGGGATTGCGAGCCACGAGTGCTCCTGGTTTTTGAGATACATGATTTTCATGTTTTATGTTTTATGACGGGTGCTCTCACTCGGTGGATGTCATGTTAGGAGGGAGTAGGGCAGGCCACCCATCCTCCGAGATTTGTGATGTAATTGTGATATGATAGACACCTGTCCACAGATGGCTTTCGATAGGGGTTTGGTAACATGGATAGTCCACACTACCGGTCTGGGGCTTTCCATGGGGATGGACGTTAAGTCTCCCATTGTGGTGTCAACAGGGAATGGCGTTGGTTAAGACCCTGGAGGGTTGCCACTGCGGCATAACGATCCATATTCTTATTCTGTATGCTTGCATGATAAGCATGGAGATATTGATATATACTTGGGTGTGACGACACTCAGAGGAGTGATATGAGTACTCATTATCTGTTTATATGAGTGTATGGGACACTCATGGGACCCACGTACCTTAGGGTGCCCTGTTATGATTGTATGCTCATTTACATTAAATCATATCATGTTTTAAACTCATCATATGCATGTTTTATCATACATGATGTTTTGAGTTTTTGTTGGTATTGCTCATAATGATTTTATTTTCATAGATGATAGGTCTAATCATTATATTAGCAATGTTATTCGAATTATTCCATCGTTATTACATTAAATGTCTATGTACCTACACAAGCAATAGCTTGCTGAGGCATTGCTTTATTTTGTAATGCCTTAGATCTCGAGCGCAACAGCAGGAAGGGCAAGACCGTTGAGAGACCGTGATAGCAGTGGGAGATTTCTTTACTTTGATAGATAGACCGTGACATAAGTTAATAAATAGACTACCATTTGATTTTTTTATGGACAGTATACTTTTATTATGGATTTGATTATGATAGTATTACATATGATGGAGATTGATTTAAGTATGGTGAGATGTTATGATGGATAGACCCTGGGCCACATTATTATTATGTTTTGGACAATTATTGTTTCGAAAATAAAGGCGCTAATGATTTTGACGTTGGTTTGACATGCGTATTGTTTCAAATGTATTACCACAAAATAATCATTATGTTTTAAATTATAATCATGATGTTATGGAAAAAGGAAAATAACACCCAGAGGTTTTCAGGAAACATTCTAATAAAATAATTAATGAAATCTTTTATTTTGGGATCCCGACTATGACTATTATTATTATTATTATTATATATTTAAATTTGTTATAAAAACCCGGGGTGTTACAGTTGGTATCAGAGCCCAGTCTATTCCATCATAAATCCTTACAGATATCCACTCATATGTAGATGACAGTCCATAAATTGTGTTTAAGAGGAATTAGGAGAGAGGAACTTACACTTAATGATATTTAAATCCTTGATAGATGGCTCCTCAAAGAAGGACAAGGTCTACCCCTGCTACACCAGTTGCCCCACCTACTGAGTCCTCTGATCAAGGGGATCATGATGCTGAGTTGGTGAATAGGGTAATGCTTAGGCTAATACCCCTCATACAGTAGCAGGTTAGGACTGTGATTCAGGTCGTGAACTCTAACCCTGTCACACCACCTCTAGTGGCACTTGTGGATTCATCTGTTCATTCCACCTACCCAATATAGGACCCACCAGCACCTAAGACCATAGAGGGTGATGCGACAAGTGATCCTAAAAAGTTAGATAAACCATTAGAACGATTTCAAAAGATGGTGCCACCCTTCCATGGCAACAGTGATACTAAGGAGGCTGAGCGATGGCCATTCAAGGCAGAGAGGACATTTGATGTGATGAAGATTGCACCAGAGGATCAAGTCCAGGTAGTTGCCTATCTACTAAAGGGTGAGGCAAGCTTTTGGTGGTAGACTTTTACACTTACACGACCAAATCCTACTAAGACAATGACATGGGTGGCCTTTAAACAGGCTTTTGATGCTTAGTACTTTCAACCTCATGCATTATCATCGTTGAAGAAAGAGTTTGCCACCCTCGAGCAGAGAGACAAGATGGTGTAGTATTACTTGAACTAATTTACCTGATTGAGGAGGTTTGCTCCTGATGCACTTGCCTTAAACAAGGAGGCAATGAATAGATTCGTGGATGGACAGACACCCTGGCTGAGAGATCGGGTGATTACTTCCCGACCCACTACTATGAGAGATGCAGCTGACATGGCCTCCATGCTAGAGAAGAACTCTCTTAGGACTAAAGGGAGCGCGTACCAACCCACTAAGGGCAAGAGACTCTTTAGTGCTATGCAGGCACATAGAGCACCAAGTTACCAGACATAAACCAAGCCTAAGAGAGACACAGAGAAGAAGAGATGCAACAGGTGCAAGGGTTGGCACCCTGGGTGAGGGTGCAATAGATTCAACAGGCCATAGCATCAGAGGCAGCCCCAACCACAGCGACAGCTCTAGCCACCTTTCCAGAGACATCCATACGGGTGTTTCAACTATGGAGAAGTGGGTCATTTCATTAAAGACTATCCTAAGGGGCAGAGAAAGAGGTAGAGTAAGATGGGTGCAGAGACAACTACCGCACCACATAGTTAAGGACGAGTATTTGCCATCACATCAGGACAGGTGCAGGCATCACACCAAGTCATTGAAGGTACTCTTCTAGTCTTAGACCGACATGTCAAGGCCCTCTTTGACACAGGGTCCACTCATTCTTTTATATCATGCATTTTTGCATCTTTCCTTGATGTATGCATTCATAAATTAGCATTTGGGTTATATATTATGACACCAGTAGGAGAAACAATAGAGACTACTAAGTATCTTTGGGAGCTACCTATGGAGATATCTGGAGTGAGGATGGACTCAGACTTCATTTTACTAGACATGGTCGACTACGATGTTATATTTGGGATGGATTGGTTAGCTAACTACTAGGCTACCATAAACTGTCGAAAGAAGTGGGTCACTTTCCCCATATACCTGAGCAACCAGAAATATTGTTCCAAGGTAGAAAGGGTCAGACAAGTACATGCATCACCTCTGCTATGAAGGCGGCACGATTTTATTCATGAGGGTGCAAAGCGTTCCTCAGGTATGTGACTATTGAGGACAGGAGGCAGCCATAGCTTGACGATATGGATTTTGTCTGTGAGTTTGCAAATGTTTTTTCTGAGGAGTTACCAAGATTGCTTCCAAGTAGGGAGATTGACTTTACCATTGACTTGGTGCCAGGTACATCGCCTATCTCTAAGGCACCATACAGAATGGCTCCAGCAGAGTTGAGAGAGCTTAAAGTATAGTTGCAAGAGTTATTAGATAAGGGCTTCATCAGGCCAAGTGGATCACCATGGGGAGCACTAGTCCTTTTTGTGAAGAAAAAGGATGAATCATTGAGACTATGCATTGACTATCGGTTGCTGAATAATGTTACTATAAAGAACCGATATCCTTTGCCACACATAGATGATTTATTTGATCAACTCCAATCAGCACAAGTATTCTCCAAGATAGACATGAGGTCAGGATATCATCAGTTGAGGGTTAGAGAAGAGGACATCTCGAAGACTGCTTTTAGGAGTTGATATGGCCACTATGAGTTCTTGGTGATGCCGTTTGGATTGACAAATGCACCAGCAGTGTTCATGGATCTAATGAACCGTGTCTTTCGAGCTTACTTGGATAAGTTCGTGATTGTCTTCGTTGATGACATCTTGATTTATTCGCCTAGTCATGAGGCACACAGGGAGCATCTTCACACGGTATTGGACATACTTCATTGACAACAATTGTATGCTAAGTTCAGTAAGTGTGATTTTTTCGTTGAATCAGGTGTAGTTCTTAGGCCACGTCATATCTAAAGATGGAGTGGTCATAGACTCGACAAAGGTTGTGGCAATACTACATTGGGAGAGACCCAAGATAGTGATTAAGATACACAGTTTTCTTAGGTTGGTAGGATATTATTGTCGATTCATAGAGGGATTCTGGAAGATTGTGTTACCATTGACTACCCTGACTAGGAAAGACACTCAGTTCGTCTAGAGCGATGCTTATGAGGAGAGCTTCCAGGAGCACAAGAGGAGACTTACTACTGCCCCAGTATTGACATTACCATTAGGCATAGGCAATTATGTGGTTTATGGCAATGCCTCAGGCAAGGGATTAGTAGTGTTGATGCAACATGGGAAGGTAATTGCTTATGCATCGAGACAATTAAAGACACATGAGGTAAATTACCCAACACATGATCTGGAGTTAGCGGCAGTGGAGAAATTATCTATATGGTGAGAAGTTTGAGGTACTCATTGATTATAAGAGCCTCAAGTACTTCTTTACACAGAGTGATTTGAATATGAGGCAGCATAAATGGATGGCGTATCTCAAGGACTTCTACTTCACCGTACAGTACCATCCTAGGAAGGATAACATCGTCACAAATGCCCTGAGTAGGAAGCCTAGAGTAATGATTATCAATTTATCAACTCGGTCTAAGTTCTTTGACAGGATTTTGGAGGCACATGCTAAAGATAAAGAGACACAAGCTCTAGCATTTAAGGGAGATTTTGTGAGAGGACCGGATGGAGGAGTCAAATTCAAGGGTAGGTTGGTAGTACCTGCAGATGATAATTTGAAGCGTGAGTTACTTCAAGAGGCACACCAGTCCCAGTATACAATTCATTCTAGAGGTACGAAGATGTATCAGGATCTCTGGAGACATTTCTGGTGGAACAGTATGAAGAAGGATGTTGGAGAGTGTGTGGGATGATGTCTGACCTGTCAATAGGTCAAGGCTGAGCATCAGCGTCCATCAAGACTACTTCAAACATTGGACCTTCCTGAGTGGAAGTGGGATCATATTACCATGGACTTCATTATGGGTCTTCCGAGGACTATTAGTGGCCACAACATGATATGGGTCGTTGTGGACAGGTTGACCAAGTCTGCTCATTTCCTTCCTATCAAACAGAATCAGACGGTGGACAGCCTAGCAAAATTGTATGTCAAGGAGATCGTGAGTTTACATGGAGTTCCCTTGACGATTATATCAAATCGAGACACTTAGTTTACCTTAAAGTACTTGAAGAGCATGCAAGAGACTCTAGGATCAAGGCTGAAATTTAGCATAGCATTCCACCCTTAGACAGATGGACAGAGCGAGAGGACCATCCAAATGATTGAGGATACGCTAAGGGCTTGTGTTATGGATTAGAAGGGTAGCTGGGAAGATCATTTACCTATAATAATAGTTATCAGGTGAGTATGGCAGGCCTTGTCGGTCACCCTTATTTTGGAGTGATGTAGGAGAGAGACACAGTGAAGTCCGAGTTGGTGGATGAGTGTGCAGAGAAAGTTTGACTTATTCGGAAGAGATTGTTGACAGCTCACAGCTACTAGAAGAGTTATGCTGACAAGAGGCAGAAGGACATAGAGTTTTCCAAAGGTGAGCATGTATTCTTGAAGGTTTCTCCCATGAAAGGAGTGATGAGGTTTGGGAATAAAGGGAAGCTTAGCCCCAGGTACATTGGACCTTTTGAGATATTATGCAGAGTTGGGTCAATAGAATTCTAATGACATAAAGAACGCAGAAAATGGAACTCAAACGGAGAAGTTATGAGCTGTTGAAGTAGAAGGGCAATTTAGTAATTTGGAGAGGCCCAAAATATAGGGGGCTGTTTTAATCATGGCATCCCCTTCTACATGCCTCTATCAGATCCTGCAACTTTGCCAAAGAAATTGTCGAGGGGTAGTGTATAAGGGAAAAGCTTCCCTTCCTCCTCCCCAACACGATCTCTCTCTCCCTCAAACTTCTCCTCTCATCACCTTCTCCATCACGTCTTTTTCCTCAAACCCTAGCCTTTGCAAATTCATTTTTTTATGGCAACTAGAGCTCCAACAACGTCTACGACCTCCCAGCTGATCGAGGTAAGTCCCAACCCGCTTTTCCCCTTTCCATGTATAGTGTATATGTTAGTTGCATGCGTGAAAGTCAGAAAAACGACGAGGGTTCGTCATTTTCCCAGGGATCTAAGATACCCTACTGTTGGCATGAAAATAGGTTGTTAAAACAATGTCAAAACAGATATTGTACCGTCCATCCATTGCATAAGGAACCCACAAACAAACCCTTTAGGTTTGAGGGAGATCCAACTGCTAGTGACCCCAGAATCATGCAGCGCAATACGTAGGAGAAATTTACGAACATGAAAAAAATTGAGTAACAACCTTAGTTTTTGTAGAAATTAATCAAGAGCGTTAAAAATGGAAACTACATGAAATTCTGAGCAAAAGGGTGCAAAAATCACAAAATTTGGGCACCTATGGGGTCACCGGCGACAATCAGACTCCGATCGTCTTCCCCGGCACCGGCTCCTGCGTCAACGCCCTGGCACTGATGTTGGGAAGTCATGCAGGACACCCCAGCAAGGACGCACACGCAGGCCCGCGTCGTCGTACGCCCTACACGTGGTCACAGATGGCTAGGAAGAGGAATGTCCTATGTGCAACAGTTGTGCTGGTGTAAACCGACGCAAATCGCGCAGCCGGTGTAAGTCGGTACACACATTAACCTCTATAAATTACTATATTAATTTATAAAGTCCTTTTACAAAAAACTTGATTTTGAGAGCTACAATGGTCCAAATTACAATCAGAAACATCCGTTGCAATTGTCTTGATGATGTGGACCTAGATTTAACTTGAAAACTTACATTTGACTACTTTTAAATTAGAAAAATTATAAAATAGTAAATAATAACTTAGATCCAACCGATCAACGGGTGATCATGCCCCAGAACTTGAGCAAATAGACAATATATGGTACTAAAGTAAGGACTAAGGAGTAAACTAGATATAATTACTCTAAAATTTGATATGGACCATTGATCTAACCAAGATCTTAAGAAATTGTTGATCTGAGGACGATCTAATGGTTAGATTTAGGTATAAACGTTAGATACACACAAAAACAAACAGATGAACATGAGCTGGGACTGAATTAAGGACCATATCATAATTAGAGATCTTAGAGGATGATCCCTTGGTTGGATCACCATAAAATCTCTTATGATGAAATAAATAACACAAAATAGTATTGTGGTATTGACAGGTACATTGGAATGTATAAGATAAGGGGATTATACACTTAAGTTGAGTGATCTCACATTGAGGTAGATGATGACATTTAATGTTATGTTTTGATTTTAAAAACCTTGCATTATCATAGCAACATGATTGATTGTGAGTAAATTTCATTTTCTTATTTAGTCTACGATTTTATGAGACTCCGCATTTTATGCTATGATAGATGCTAGAATTCGATAATATACTGAATGGATTTATGATCAATAATTTCATGAGATTGATACTCTGTATTTATGCATAATTAGAAATTATCTTCTTTTATTACATTACTGAAACTGATGGGTTTCCATGAGTAAAGATAATGGAGGCTTGGTGACTGGTCCTTTTAGAGGCTAACCCCAGGATGAGGGTCATGCCTTAGGGATTATGAGTCATTAGTGCTCATGGTTTTTGAGATATGTGATTTTTGTGTTTTATGTTTTATGATGAGTGCTCTCACCCGGTGGATGTCATGCTATGAGGGAGTAAGGCCAACCACCCACCCTTTAAGATTTGTGATGTGATTGTGATATGATAGACACCTGCCCACAGATGGCTTTCGATAGGGTTTGGTAACAAGGATAGTCCACACTATCGGTCTGAGCCTTTCCATGGGGAAGGACGTTAAGTCTCTTGTTATGGTGTCAACAGGGAGTGACGGTGGTTGAGACCCTGGAGGGTTGCCACTATGGTATGATGATCCATACTCTTGTTTTGTATGCTTGCATGATGAGCATGGAGATATTGATGTATACCTAAGTGTGACGACACTTAGAGGAGTGATATGAGTACTCGTTATCTATTTATACAAGTGTATGGGACACTCATTGGACCCACATACCTTAGGGTGCCCTGTTATGATTGTATGCTCATTTACATTAAATCATATCATGTTTTAAACTCATGAGATGCATGTTTTATCATACATGATGTTTTAAGATTTTGTTGGCATTCCTTATAATGATTCTATTTTCATAGATGATAGGTCTAGTCATTATATTAGCACTGTTATTCAAATTATTCCATCATTATTGCATTAAATGTCTATGTACCTACACAAGCAATAGCTTGTTGAGGCATTGCTTTGTTTTGCAATGCCTTAGATCTCGAGCATGACAAAAGGAAGGGCAAGACCATTAAAAGACAGTGATAGCAGTAGGAGATTTCTTTAGTTTGACAGATAGACTATGACGTGAGTTAGTAAACGGACTACCATTTGATTTTCTTTATGGACTGTATACTTTTATTATGTATTTGATTATTAATAGTATTACATATGATGGGCATTGATTTAAGTATGGTGGGATGTTATGATGGATAGACCCTAAGCCACATTATTATTATGTTTTGGACAATTATTGTTTCGAAAATAAAGGCACCGATGATTTTGACATTAGTTTGACATGTGTATTATGTCAAATGTATTATAGCGACATAATAATTATGGTTTAAATTATAATTGTGATGTTGTGGAAAAAGGAAAATAACACCCAGATGTTTTCAGGAAACATTCTAATAAAATAATTAATGGAACCTTTTATTTTGGGATCCCGACTACAACTATTATTATTATTATTATATATAAATAAATCTATTATAAAAACCCAGGTGTTACATAAATCAATGTTGATTATACATAAGAGCATACTTCCATACTAAACATACTTTACTGTCACACCTCTCACCTTCATGAGAAATCAAGCTCATGTACGTAATATAAACAGTATCCATGTCACTGCCATCCTGGAAGACTCAATAATCTAGCGATAACAATTCATCAGACTAAGGAGACTATCAACCTTAATCATTAATTTGGGCTAATCCCAATTCCTCACAATCTCAATAACAGTCTCTCCATCAATAGAGATATTGCGGTTAAGGAAATTCATCCTTTTTTACCATAATTAATACTCATATACATTTACAGCAAAAGATGAGTCCTTCAAATGCTTTAAATAATGCACAAGGACTTCTTTTTCTCCTCCATGTCATGGAATACACAAAAACATCATCCACCATATAATCATAACTCATCTTAGTAACCTTTAGAAATTCAGCCCATCATATCCATACATATTGTTGATGTACTAATTTCAACAATTGGTATCACACAGAACTTGTAATAATCACAACAAGTTCTAAAAAATTTCATAAGGACACATCCTCAAATCAATATCCACCAATACCATGCACATCCAAAGTCGATCATATAGTTCATCAATACCCAATAAAGAATATCAATTCTCCACTGTGGTGCTATCAAACAATCAATAATTTGTGCATAGCAATAAGGATCTGTCTCTCTTCTCATAAAGAGGATTAATGCACCCAATGAAAACCCACCATGTCTGATAAACCCTCATCAATTAACTACTATAGCTGGAACCCTTCTCACTCAACTGGGGCCATCCTATATGGCACCTTAGAAATTGGCACTATATTTGATGCCAAATTAACATCAAATCAATCTCTCATGGTGTAAAATCCTGAAACCCCTTCAGAAAAGATTATGAATTCTCGCACATGATATGTATGCACAATTTCTATCCGCTCTATGTCATCCACTATCACACTAACAAGGACTTAGCATCTTAGGAAAGTACTGCATTGCCTTCAAGGCAAAAATAATACAAACCTCAGTGATGCTCTTTTAACACAGGAATGAGGTCACGATTGTCCAAGTACACTAAAAGTGATCCTTTTCTCACAGCAATCAACTGTTACCCAATAAATAAAATCCATCCCGAGGATGGTATCATGATCAGTCATATCAATTAAGATTGGCACAATATCCATCCTCTCATTCATCATCAACATCATGACATCCAACTCAAAGACTGTCATATATACTAGCATATTCATCAAGGTGCAAATACATAAAGTACAAAAATAATTGAATCTTAGATCAAAGAGGATTCTAACATAGTTATTAGCAATCATAACATATTTTCCATTGTCTAGTTCAAGGCCTATACTTGCCTCCAAGTAATGGCAAAATTTATCATTGATAATGTGGGCCATCTCTGCCCTGTCCCTAATGTCAGTTTGCCAGACTCATTGCCCAATGGGACAGTCTCTAAAGGAATATCCAAACTCTCCATAGCCAAAACATTTAAAGGATTGCCACTATGATGACAGCTATTGATGCTATTACCAATGCTGCAGTGGTCTACTAACTCTATGACATAATTATCCAGGTGTCTATCCTAACAACTAGTCCACCTTCTCTCATTCATATTCCAACACCGCCTGATCAAATGTACCTAGCTCAATGGCCTCTACCACCATGTCAATGAAAGGTCTCTTGCCCTTACTAGGCTGACTCAAACTACCCATGTTCAAGTTTCTACAATCAGCCTTGGTCCTAAGAGGATCCCTCTTTACATAGAGGTTATGTCAGCAACCTCGCTACTAGCATAGAACACGACACAATCACCAGATCCCTCAATATAGGTGTTAGCATATCACAATCTATCCAAAGTCTCCATCTTCATGGTGAAGGATTTAGAGCAAGTCTCTTCAACTGAGTATACTGGTTCAATACCATTGAACCATCTATTTCTTCGCTTTAAGTGGCAAACTCCCTTAGTTTCCAAAAATACTAATTATCACAAACCTTCCCAAGGGCCTTCTAGATAAAAGTCTCAACGACAGAGGAACACATCTTCTCCAATAACCATCCTTATAATCCTCATAATTATATTTTTTAGTGTCCTCACATCCATCAGTTCACTTTCTTGAAGTAATGAATTATTTCATGGTCATATCTCGCCAAATCATTTACAACTCAATCAGTTTCACACCTGATGAAAATTATCCTTTATAATACTTCCTCAATCATCCAAAACTACACTATCATCTCTATCAGTGTTGGATGTAAATCAATCATAATTAATTTCATCTCACCTCATTCACTTCATATGTTTTTCTTCCAAGCTGATTCATTACAAAATCATTTCTATTCGAGAATTATTTCCAGAAATTAGTCATCATGCCCTCCAGGTAAAATGCACTTATGATCATTATTAAAACTCTAAGAACAATTTGTAAGTATTCACTCCCCATTGATGTTTGATATAAAAAAATTTGTAAGTGTAAGAACTCATTAGTTTTTATCTCACCTTATTCTCATAGCAATATCCACTCTCCATCCTACTTCAATAAGTATCTCTCCCTACTTGATTCACATCATTAATACTAACTATAACTGTAAGGTGGCTATCATATCCTTCAAGTGCTATGTGTCTCCAATCATAATTGAAATCCTTAGAATGATTCATAAGTATTTACTTTTCATTGATGACTAGCTATCAATATCTCTGTATACACTAAACTCACCAATTTTTGTCTCATAAACAGATATTTCAAACATAGAAATACTAGGATCTTACTTCATAAAATTTTCAATAATTTTCACCATATTAGGGCTTATTTTTCAAATAAGTCCATTTCAAGTTTAGATTAATACTATACTCCACTCAACTTTCTTAAGTTCGCAATAATTGTGATCATTTCTGTTCCTTCATCATTCTTATCATGCTATTGTTATTACAATAATTGTTAGGCTTTTTCGCAACAGTTTACTCACACCGTTCAATTTACAACTTGAACTCTCAAAAAAGAATTCATACAAATATATCTTCTATAATATAATAAGGTTCTCACTAAGAGAAATTAATTTACAATCTTTATTCCGATTCATGATTCCAAGAATCATGTACTTCCCATAAAAATGTTCCTCCTTGTGCTCATACAAGGATTTAAAGTCTCAATTTCTCTAAGAAAGTCTGCCAACCTTCATGGCATTATCTATTTCACAATCATCAACATCCTTCTCATAAGTTATCTTTGTAACTCATATTTAGGAAATCACATCACTTCATGGACCGAATGTGACCTTTGATTTGTTTGAATGGCTGTGATGGAGTAGACCTAGGCTCTGATACCAAACTGTGATACCTCGGGTTTTACCAAAAATAAAATAACAATTTATAAAATGTGTCGGGATCCCTACTTTAAAAATTCTAATTTTTAAATTGACCAAAAATAAAAACTCAAATAGAAACCATTTATTTCGAATCCCAGGAGTCATACGACGACAAAACTATGGATTTAATGGTGAAATGATATCCCATTTCAAAAGAAAATTCAACAGGTCTCCTTTGTATTTTGGACCATTGTACATCACACATGCAATGCAAAATCACCTGATAGACATAATACATGACACAAAAATTGGGAGACTTAGTCTCCACGCCCATCCATTTGAATCAAACATGATTTTCAATAAAAATGTATACCACAATAGTGGATAAGAAATCAAGATACAATAGCATTACCCAAGTTCGTCCATACACTGCCATCGCATCCAACTCAAGTACTTGTGCTTACATCTAGGTCACATTGCAATTATATTAATGTACAGTCCATAAACAATAACTAAAGTGAGCTCTTGAAAAAAACTTATGGTCTCTAAAATGTCCTCAATACTCCATTGGGCATTATCATCACTTTTGCCTGCTCTATCTATGCATCAACTTGTTGCAACTCCCTATATCTAAGGCATTATAAATAAAGTAATGCCTTAGCAAGCTATTGCTTGTGTAGGTGATTACAAATAATTAAAACATGCGATAAACACTTTGCAAGGAGTATCAATATCATGTCGAGTGTCAATAGAGTAAATCATTTATAAGGCAATTTAAATCATCAAGCATCCATACTATATACACATGAAACTCATAAATCTGATTGAAAAAATTAGGATCAAAACATGCTTTTCATCTAAGGAAAAGCAATATCAAAGCAAAACATCATGGCATGCAAAGCATGGTCAACACATGAATAAGCATATGTCAAAACTAATAAAAACCCATGTCCACAAAATAATACAAAGCATGTCATGATAAACAAGGCACTACACACAATATGCCCTAGGATTGTCCCACTACACTCAATCATTGGAAATGAGTAGTCATCCCAACATCCAAGGGCTCTAGCCTGTACCTCGCACACCAAGTAGCTGGCACAGCCCATAGGCCTGCCCACATTTGACCACCCACCTAGGCATCACCCTCAATAAATATATAATCACACATGCACTAGATGAACATGCATAATAAGAGTATAGGCTACTATGCTACAATGGCAACCACTCTAGGGTCTCAACCACTGCCGCTTCCTATCGATATCAGAATAGGAAACTTCCTCCATCTCGCATGGGAGAAGATGGACTCATAGTGTGGACTACCCATAATCCCACCCCTCTGGATATTGTCCCCTTTAGGGCAGGTGTCTAATCATATCATCATACAATTAGAGGGCTAGTAGCCAACCCTATAACCCTCCTAGCATAGTACTTACTGGGCTACAACACCTGTCATAAAATATAAAAACATGCTATAAATCATGACAAACTCCCATGTGAAATAAACCTTAATAGGTTCAAATCAAAATATATGATAAAGTGTGATCCATTGCATATCAAAATATGGATAATCATATAATCAAATGTCATAATATCGAACATAAAGTACTGAACACATTTCAATAAAACACGATAGGTCATAAAACACATGCCTCAAGAATTTCAGATAACAAGTCATAATGAATGAAATCATGGAAAAATCCCAAATGTAATCACCTACCTCAGATGACGTACTACTCATCTATACCTCCAAGTTCAGTCGGACCCAACTCTAGCACGGTCTACCACAATTCCACCACCTAGATACATATCACATCGAGTCATACTCAGAATCTAATTTATCTAACTTAAATTCTTAGTTACACAACATTATATTTTTGTATTCATTGTATTGCGTTCAAGACATTTCAATGATTTACAACCCTGCAATCTCAAGGTGGGGCCCACTCATAATCACCTGGTCCTTAATTATATCCATGTATATTTTAGAGCCATTAGGTTCAGATCACACTAATCTTAAGTAATTTATCATTTAAATCAACTAATTGAGCATTACTATATGAATATCATGCTCAATCATATCGAAGTGAAATCAAGTCACTCCATCAAATGATTAAGGTAGTAATCTTACCTTGAACAAGTTACTCTAAATAACATCCAACTATCTACTTGTTCGAATTGTCCATCGATCACTTCGATTATGCCTCATTATCAAATATCCATGCTGATCTCATCAAAGATCCTCACACAATCACCATCAAATAAAAACTTAGTAATTCTAGTCAATTAATCCAATTAAGAATTCTAAATAATTTGGATCATCAAATTGGACCTAATTTCATACCTGGATCTTCAGTTGATCTCAGCTGTTGATCAAGATCGGCTAAATCATCTTCATAGACATGCCAGATCCAAAATGTCTTGCATGGATCTTAATCTATACTTCATGAGGATCATAATGGAAGAGTCCAAATTTGAAAATAACATCAAACCATCTCAGGTCAAACGATCTGAAGTTTGATAAATGGTCTGGCCAAATCAATGGTTACATCCTCCTGATCATAGAATGGGAAGATGGGTTTTGTTCGGCACATTGCCGAGATTGTGATGGTACTCTCGGATCTCCAAGATTCTTCCTTGATAGGATAGAATTGCAGTTCAAAGTTCAAGGGGTAAAAAGGATCACTGGGTCAACTCAATCCCTTCCAAACAAGTCAAAATCGAGTTGACTCAGTGAGTCAACCCTGCCCTAACCTGTTAGAACAAAAAAAGACAGGGGGAGAGGAGAACAATGTCCGACAGTAACTGTGAAGGTGTCACTGGTTGATCCCGACTAGGAGAGGGAGGGGTGTAGGGTTTGCCCTAACTCCCCAGCCCAACATGGATGGCTGAGCTAGTGACGGAAAGGCAAACAAGGAAGGGGAGTTTTTCATGTTCGTGGCTGGCCTGTGCAGAGCCAGCCAGTGTGTTACAAGTGAATGGAGAGGGGAAAGAGGATTGGGATGTTGGGGAGTGGGAGGAAGTGGTCATTCTTTGGTGGGGAACCTAATCAGGGTTTTTGTCAGCTCGAAAGAAGGGGATCCAGTGAGAAAAACTAAATCTGGCCTACTGAACTATCTGGCCACATCAGAGAAAGGTAGCAGCCTGGTGAGAAATAAGGGGCAATGGGTGGCAGCCCACAGGTTCGAAAACATTACTAGGGAGGGCTCCAGTCACGTTGATGGAGAAAACCCTTCAAGAGTTTTCTGTCACGCCAGAGAAAGTAGGAAGATCAAGGGAGAAACATGGACAATTAGGTTTTCCCCTACACATCACTGGAGGGAATGGGGAGTGGTATCGGCATCGTCCACTCTAGTGGATGTGTGTGCTAGTGAAAAGGGAACATAGAGGGGCTGCGGCCGACAGTGGCTATTAGACCCATTCTGTCTGAGCCCAATGGAAATAGAGGGGAGGGAAGGGGCGATTGGAGGAGAGGAGAGTTTTGGGCATCGGGTTTTTCGACAACTCCCCTCTTTTCTTTCTGTTTCAGCTATACCATGCGAGGGGGAGGTGGAGCAGGTGACACATGGCTCAGTTGTCGCATCGTGTGTGCAAACCATTGGGGGTGTCAATATTAATTTTGACCCCCCAAATTTGTAAAACTTTTGGGTCTTTTCACCCTGATCTCCATTTCATGGGAAATTAGTGTCGTTGAATCGTATCTACATACACATTCCAAATTTAACAATCTCGAGTCCAAATTTTAAGCCCATAAAAATGTCATTTTTGTGAACTTAATTTCCATGGAATTAAATTCAAATTTCTTATCCCTATTAAAATTATAATCTAATACATGGAAAATGACTTGAATTTTAAGGTTGTTACACCCATGTATATGCTGTGCAAAGGACTGGGCTGACTCAAATGGCTTATGTGATGCAGACATGTGTATGAGATCTATAGGCATCTTAGGCTTGTATCCATGAAAGACCTTAAAAGAACTTATCCTAGTTGCCCTATTAATAGAATTATTATATGTGAACCTAGCAACAAGTAAAACAATGTCACAATTCCTAATGTGCTCTCCTACTAAGCACCTTAACAAATTTTCTAAGCTTCAATTGACAACTTCTATCTGACCATCCATCTATTGGTGATAAGCAGAAGAGAATTGAAGCCTAGTACCCATCATGTGACATAGTGTCTTCCAAAAATAGCTAACAAACTTGACATCTCTATTAGACACTATGGACTTTGGTAGCCCATGCAACCAGACTACTAGCTCAAAAAAAAAGTTAGCAATCTTAGATGTGTCAACTATCTTAGAGCAAGGAATGAAGTGGGCCATTTTAGAAAAATGATCCACAACAATAAATATGGAATCATGCTTTCTGATTATCTTGGGTAGTCCTAACATGAATTCCATTTTCAAATCTTACCACGAAGCATGTGGCACTGGTAAAGGGTGTACAATCCTATATTATGTTTGTGCTACCTTGCTAGTTGACAAGTATAGCATTGCCCAATGATATTGGCAACATCCCATTAAAGACTAGGCCAATAGAACCTATCAGAGACAAGAGCAATCATCTTGCCACGACTAAAATGGCCAACAATGTCACTAGCGTAGAGCTTCCAAATGAGAAAATCTCTCAAGGAAGTGCAGGGAAGACACAAACGAAGGCCTCTAAACAAATATCCATCCTATAGGAGGTAATCCCTAACACTCCATATCTGACTCTCAGACAATGATGTGTAAATCTCTCAAAATTTTGGGCACAATGGAGAGTCCTCCCTCAAATGGTCAAACATGATAACCTTAACTTGTAAGGTGTGTAGCAGTGCCACCTTATGACTCAATGCATCTGCAGATTTGTTCTCCACCCCTACCTTGTGCTTAAGAACAAATAAATATTGCTAAAGAAATTCAACCCTTTTGGCATGTTGTGAATTAAATTTTTTTGGGAGCTTAGGTATCATAAGGCATCATGGTTAAGAACACGACAAATTCATTCTGCAATAAGTAATGCCTTCAATGTCGTAATGATTGAACGACTACATAGAACTCCTTATCATAAGTGCAGTATTTTTGCATTGCGTCATTTATATTCTCACTGAAAAATGCCACGAGGTGACTCTCTTGACTTAGAACTCCTCCTATACCTAAACCAGATGCATCACAAGCTACTTAAAAAACCTTTGAGAAGTCCAATAAGTGCATCTACAGGGCTTCAATCATCCACTCTTTGATTTCTTTGAACATTTTGGATGCAATGTTTGTTCATTTAAACTCTCTCTTCTTCATGCACTCAATAATAGGAGCCATAATGGAACTAAACAGTCGGATGCGGCAATGATAGAAGCTCGCTAACACATGGAAATTGTGGACCTCATGTACATTTTGTGGGTCATTCCACTCCTCAAAGGACCTCACCTTCCCTAGGTCCACAGAGATTTCCTGAGAAAAAACCACAAATCCTAAGGAAATAACTTGTTGGAAAATAAATGAACATTTCTTTATATTTGCATATAGCTTCTCTGTCCTCAGTGTCTCATAGATCTGCCTCAAGTGGATGAAGTGTTATTCTTGGGTTTAACTATGTATCAAGATGTTGTCGACCTACACAACTAGGAACCAATAAACAACCTCAGCACATGTGTCATGATCTTCATGAATGTACTAGCAAAATTCAAAAGCCCAAAAGGCAAGACCATCCACTCATATAAACCATCCTTTGTCTTGAAGGCAGTCATCCACTCATCCCCTGAATGAATACAAACTTGGTGATAGCTTTTCTTAAGGTTAATCTTTGAAAAGAAAGTGGCACCCACCATCATGACTAGCCTATCATCAAGCCTTGGTATGGGAAATCGATACTTAATTGTGATTGTATTGATAGCTTGACTATCCACACACATCCTCCATGACCCAACTTTCATGGGTGTGAGCAATGAGAGGAACGGCACAAGGACTTAAGCTCTTCTGAATGAAACCTTTCCTTAGTAATTCATCCACCTGTTTTTTAAACTCAATGTGCTCAATGGGATTTATGCTGAACCTAATTCACTTTAGACTCATGACTCATATCCAATAAGACCACAAGACCCTTATGAAGGTAGTACCCCTATTAGATTAGGCCATGATGAACCTTAAAAAGTTTAGATTGACCTGTAGACATAGTTCTATTTTAACTTCTTCTCCTTAATGAGTACATTTAGGATTTTGGTATTTTTCAATCTTTCATATACTAGGGGATTTCACTTGAAAAAGAAAATGTTCCATACTAATGGATTCGGGTCCATAACTGTGGGTTCCAATGCACGAGATCTTTGTAGTGGGGAAGGTTCGGAACACTCAATATGGGGATCAGATCGATATCATGCCAAATATTCCACATTGTAGGTAACTCTTCTGATAAATCATCAGGAAAAACATCATGATACTCATGTAGAACAGGTGTTACCTCTCTAGGGTACTCAAGATCAGACATCAATTGGGTCTATTTTGCCACCAAGGCATAGAAGAAAGGCTCATCTCTAATATCCCTGGCAAATGCGGCGGCACTAATAATGTGTAGGCCTTCAGCTTTGGCCTTGCCCTCCATGACTACTCTGTTGCTGCCTTCTTTTCGCTCGAGTAGCACTTTGGGTGGTAAAGGATTGAGTCAGATCCTCTTGCCCTCATGCAAGAAAGAGCATGAATTTGACCGGCCATAAATAGTAACATCGATATCATAAAGCCATGAACTACCTAAAATAATGTGACATGCATCCATAAGTACCACATCACACCATAATGTGTCTTTATATGTTAGAAATTTTATGAGAAATTGACACCTTTGATTAACTAGGAGTGATGAAGAATCATCAACCCACTCAACTCTATAAGGTCTTGGGTGGCGATGGGATGAAAGTCCTAAGCAGGAGATAGCATGGGTGAAAATTGTATTCATGCAACTCCCACTATCGATGACAACTTGCCACTCTTGACATATGTATGAAAAATGTTTGTTCTATGCCAATCATCACTACTCTTTGGGTGCACAACTGCACACCTAACTATTGTCATACATAGGGTATTACCCTCCCCATGGGGCCTACAGTTCTCTCGCACCATGGCAAATCTCTGACTGTTCTCCTCATGGGCCTCCTTCTCATTGCTAGCCTCCCCAATGGGTTCATAAACCTCCTCAGGCTATCCTTCATACCCATTGTCCACATCCTTGCCCTCTATAAATAGGGATTTAGTGGGGGTCCTTGAAGGGCATTGTGTAGTAACATGTCCAAATCCATGACATTGATAACACCTATTGTTGGTATTTACCCTTGAACTCTCTCCTAACATAACCTTTCCTTTATCGACATTAGACACTGTAGTCACTTGAGTTCTAGGTTGTTGATTTCTAAATGTAGATTTGACCCCGAATTCATATTGCTTAGAAGGTTGTGGTTTGAGATACCACTCTAATTCCTGCACTATCCGATATTCATGATCTAAGGAATTTATATCATGGGGAATGAGTTCTTTCTAAGGCTCAGGGTGAAGGCCTATCCTAAACCTAGACAAGGTCACAAAGGGACCCTCTCTTACATTGCGCCTCATCATAAACTCATCGATCGTGCAATGTATTCAATGACAAACAGATGTTCCTGGCATAAGTTCTGCCAATAATCAAGTGACCTAGAATGGTAGCAGAAGGGAACAAACTTCTCTGTCAGCCTGTCCTTCATGTTCTCCCAAGTGGAAATGGGTGACCACATAGTTGTAGCTCACTGGCACTCTAAATTGGTCCAATAGAGCTTGCTTGACCAATCAATTTTATCTTAGCAAATTAGACCCGCTATTCCTCATAAATTTTATACTAGTTAAAGTAATGATTCATGTTTGAAAGCCAATCCAAAATTTTCTTTGGATTTAGTTCACCATCATAGGGAGGGGCCTCAAGCTTGATAGATTTTAGGGCAAAATTTTCAGCAATATGTGGCTCATAGTCGCGATGATGGTGATTACCACCTTCTCTGTGGTCACCTACCTCCTGGATGGCTAGTCTAGCACACGTTTCTATACATTTAGTTTGTTGGGGGGTTGCAAGGGATGGAGCCGGCAAAAGGTAAACAAAATTCATGTTCTGTGATGCCCGAAAAACACAAAAAATTCTAATGCAAATCCATTAGGGGAGAGGGAGGTTTACAAATGCAAACTAATGCAAATTCGTTGGAGGGGTACGAATGAAAACTAATGCAGATCGAATGCAAACTTATGCTCTAATACCAAATTTGATGTTGGACAGCATGCAAAATGACCTGATACATATTGAGATCTGATTAAAATTAACTTAAATAAGAAAAAATAAATTAACCTACTACGATCACTTCAACATATAGAAAATCAATCTTAATTAACACAAAAATAGCCTACAAAGAGTTACTGGATTTGCAGCATGCCCCAGATCTTTACCGATTAAGGTAAGATCTAACTTTCAATTCGAATTGTCCCTCTAATTGACGAATGATTCTAATTAAGCTTCAGATCTATGATTGAAGAATTTTGTGCTGGATAACAATTCTAGGTTATTACTATTACAAATTATGTAACCACATGCAGCTCAAAAATCATCCTTTAAAAGACAAGGTAGAAAAGTACTGACTTATAGAACAAGATAAAACAAAAGTGATTCAGCCTTGTATGGAAAGTGGCTTCATGCTCATGAGAAGAAAGCTAAAATGAGGAATACACCAAGTCTAATAAAAATTTCATTTATAATTCATCAAAACTACTTACACAAAAGAGAAAAGATCTTAAGCAGGGACATCTAACCTTAATCTAGAAAAAGGACATAATTACTCCTACTTAAGTCACAACATACTAATAAACCTAATATCCTTAGTGGTAAATATCCCAAGCAAACTAAACTATAATGTAACATAAAAAAAAATGTGGGATGATGGTTCTCATCAATCTCCCTAATTGAAAAGACTTCGACCCTATCAAAGTAGGAATATCGAACATCCCAAGTGTATGTGTGCTTAGTGCAGGGTCTTCAAATGCATATATGTACACTTGACTCATTGGCAAAATTCTTCAATGTTTGTAGCTTTACAATGTGGGGTCTTCAAATAGTACCAACATACATGGATCTTCACTCATCTCTTATACGTACATCTTCCCAGGGTGGGGACCTTACTGCAGTACATAGATACGTGTAAGAGGTCTTTCACTCTTAAGGACTTGACGAAAAAGGGGCTCTCCTCTGTCACCTCTGATATGTCTTGAAGTCATGTCTAGAATGGTGATCATCATCATGATCACCTTGTGGTGAAGGCGGGGCTCCTGGTGTAATAAACTGTCAATATTAATTCAAAAGGTCTGGATCTAGGCGTAGAGGCTCGCACTTTGTGATCTAGGTGTGATCAGAAGCAAGCTTTTCCTTCCACTTGACAAGGAATTTTTGGAAACCCCCTTTTGTAATGGACACTATTTGATCATCAAGCATGTTCTCTACCTACTCTTTTGCAAGATGAACCTATGGCTACAAAGGTAATGGCTACATGGGTGGGGCATGGGGCCAAGGGCTTTGAATAGGCTAGCTAGGATTAGTGCTCGTATTAAGGTTAAGGTAGAAACTATGATCAATGGGTGAACTAGGAGGGTGATGAAAAGGAACTAGTTCCTCCACATTAAATGTTGAACTAATTCCCTAATCAGGAGTAATATCCAAAATATAAATGATCTCCACTACCTTCCTCGGGTTTAAAAAGTTCTATCTTCAATTAAACTTTTAAAAATCAAATGATTCAAAAATTGAACAGAAGTAATACGAAAGCTTCTCATCTATCTTTCTGATATGCCAAAATATGTTTCTCAATACATTCAATATTTCAATAGTTTTGAGATATTTATTTATATTTTTAAATAAACTAGCAATTTTTTTCCTTTTTCAGTTTTTTGGTTGATTTGTGTGCTAGTGAGCTAATAAAGACACCCATGGAATGCAAATTGTATCAATGCATCCAATAAAAATTGATATTCACAACTATTTTTTTAATTTCATTCAAATTTGTTCCAGGAATTTTGTTAGCAATAGAGCATTGAAACAATAGTATATGTTACATTTGGGTACGTAAAATAGGACACCCACCAAAAAAAAAGAAGTTAAATTCTATTTTTTTTCAATCATTCTTCTTTGATGCTTTATTCCTATATTTAAACATTTTAACGCATTATGCTACAAACTTTTGTTACGGTGTTTGCTTGTGTAATCGAAGGTGTAACTGCAGTTAAAAAGCCCAAATTCACTGTGATCCAAATCTTTTCTTATGTAATCTGATGCTTTATAACCACAGCTAAAAGGTCCATCTACATACCGTTCATCTAGAGAATCATCTTCTCACTAGATGATCTCAGTCGCTGTTGTTTGGGGCGTAAAATGGAGTTTCGAAAAGTCTGGGGCGAATCACAACAAAATCTCATGTAATTGGCATGTTGAAATAATCCAACGCAAGAGTAAGAGATTTTGCGATTGGCCCATCTATTATAGGCTCACAGACGAATTATTTTTGTCAACAATGGGGGTTCCACATGCAGATCTAACCGATATAATCTCACTTGAATGAATCAACAAATAATCATTGTAATTTCGGCATTTGACGGATTTACTTGTTTTGACACATCTTGGATTTAGCTGAAGCTTAAAAAATGATTTAGTTGTTGTGCACAACTCTATCATAACCCATTGCAGATATCACTGCTCAACAAAGGGGGGCCCCGATTCGTGCTACCGTCACCGTGGATCCGGGAAAACAAATCAGCCTCAAGAGGCCGTTAGCGCCAGCCAGCAGACTTCTAAATAATGAAACGAACCGAAAATAGAAGGTCTCAGAGAAGAAAAGCCCAGGTCGAGAAAGTTTCTAAATATATTTGGAGTGACCTGATTCTCTGGTGCTTGCTGCAACAGGCAGAAGAGAGAAGCATCGCAGAGAAGAAACAGAATTGAGAAAGTGAAACAAAAAAAGGAGGAAAGGGAAGAATCCAACATGATTCGTGAAGTTTGGAAGTCGAATTTGAGAGATGAAATTCAAAGGATCAAGAAAGGCAGGGAACAGTTCCCATGTATGGCCATTGACACCGAGTTCCCTGGCTTTCTGCAAAACACTCCTCGTTTTGCGTGGGAAACTCTTCGTTACAGCGATTTGAAGTTCAACGTGGATTCTTTGAAGATTATTCAACTGGGTATGACATTTTTCGATCAAAATGGTAATATGCCTCACCCAGTTTGTTGTTTGCAGTTCAATTTCAAGAACTTTGATCCTACTGTTGACGTGCACAGTCCTGTTTCTATTAAGTTATTAGAAAAAAGTGGTATGGACTTTGAGAAAAACAGAGAGGAGGGGATTGATAGAGAAGAGTTTTCACAATTGCTGCAACAAATTTTGGTGGGAAATCATGGGTGCTGGCAGTTGGTGACTTTTCATGGACTGTATGATCTCGGATACTTACTGAAGCTTTGCACAAAGAGGGAGTTGCCCAGCGAACTCTCTCAATTTCTGGGTCAGTTGGGGTCTCTTTCTTCTCGCATTTATGATATTAAACGTGTGGCGACTTTTTGTAATGGTTTGATGGGAGTTGAAGTGGGGCTTGAGAAGTTGGCTGGAATATTACAGGTTGAGAGATTTGGCGACAGTCATCAAGCTGGATCTGACAGCTTGTTGACTGCGAGATTGTTTATAAAGATGAAGCAGAGGTTTAAACTCAATATGCCTGTACACGAAGGACACCTTTATGGGATCGATCTGATGATTCAGAGGAGATCACCCTATCCAGCAAGAGCTTCGCATTCTATTGGCATTTACCAAACATACAAAGGATATGGGCTTGTCCCTTTGTATCATGCTTTTTATTGAAGTTGTTTCAGTATGCCTAATTGTTTATCTTGTGATAAATGTACATCCTTCCTATCTGCTTATGTATTTTGTTTTATTTCTTGGGGGAGATACTAAAGAATGCTTTATTTGTATCTGCGGCTAATAAAAAACAGTTGTCATCCTTCCTGGTAACGAGATCCAAGAAGCCATCATGAGATATTGGCTCCATGTCGCCCTACTTCTGTTTCCAAAATTATACACAGAGGTAAACTTTGTATGTGTCTCATGTTCTTTACATCTAAATATCATACACTTTCGATGTATGGTCTCCGATGTTGTAAATCCGCAACGAATAGTTATTGGTACCTGCCACAGCTCAGGTGGCATTACTGAATCTTACAGAATTACCTTCAAGCAAAGCATGCTCAGGTTGCTTCCACATAAATCTCTATGAAATCTCCCATTCCTAGATTAGTACAATCTGATTGGATGCTGATTTAACCAAATATTGGATCTTGAAATATTTGCTTATAGAAATGCACTGCATATAGGCAGCAGTTTACTTCAAAATTGTTACTTCTAACATTTCTTGCGTCTCCAAATGCTTAAAAAACCAGATTCAATGGAAGCTACGTTAATTTATAAAATGTTTCGGAATGAACCGGAAGTGACAGTTTTTGGGTCTTCCAGAAATAAAGAAAGAAAGCCCACAGCAGCAGGGAGAGGAAAACATATGGGGAGCACGACATGTTTAAAGTTATTAAACTTACTTTGGAAATTTGTCATTTAAATGTCCTGTCTTCAATCACAACATGCTTATGAATAAAGCTGGATATTGAATAAGCATTTTTCCGGTTTTACTTTTACCTGCCGCACTTACTACTAACTGAAATAGAGTCGCTCTACTCTCATCAACTATTCCTCTGTTCCAAGTGACTGTTTCCATAAATGTATGTATTCTTATTTCCTAGGATAGAAAATGTTTAATGGAAGTAAGAGAATACCTGTGTGTAATATCCACAACTTCAAAAGGATACTCTCCAGATCGTCTAAGTGCTCAAGTCCAAACTTCTCGTATTTTCTACAATGTTTTATTCACTTAGACTTTAATTTCTTCTCAGTTACAAAATTTACTTATGAACTCTGTCAAAAATTCAATCTTAGTGCATATTTCAGTAGTGCTTTATAATTTTTTGCTGTTGAAGAAAGTAACAGCTTTTTTTCTTTCTTTTCTTTTAATCTATGGTCTCTAAAAGTAAGAATTGTACTCCAAATTTCAGTCCTTCAAGTTGCTTGAGCCTGAATGTTTTTTTTCTCTGCTCTTATATTGTCCATGTTAAGAACTTGGGCTCTAGAAAATTTTCACCCTACTGTCAATCCATTCTAATGCTATGATCAACTATCTTGTAACCTGTTTAGGTTGCACCAAGAAAATAGAAAAAAATATTGTTTAAGAATGTGCAACTTAATTTCTTGTTCAATATTAAACCCCATAAATTAAGATCTGCTTTGAATCTGGCCGTAAAACATTAGATTTCCTGTCTTTGCATCTCATGCTCTTCATTCTAAAGTTGTAAGAGTTAAAACATAGAGTCTGACTGCAATTAAAGTTTGATTACGATGACAGTACACATTCTTCATTTCAAAAGTTGCATAAGAGATAAGGTTATTCACCAGTTCTTTAATTTTGGTTTGCAATTTTCAGCTAATGCATATAGGCACTTTATTAGTGTTATAAGAGAAGGAGACTGCCATAGGAAAAGATTCACATGCTGACAGGTTTTGAAAGGAAATGCAAGAATAAAAATGAATACAGATTCATATCTAGCAGGTTTTTAGAAGATGCAAGAGAAAAGGATGAAATAGGCTCATATTCTAGCAGGTTGTGAAAGACGACAGAATGGTGATGACTTGGTTCTGTGTTGTAACTGAGTATTCTAAGTTCCTAGATTAAAATTCAGTTGTCCGTCTTTTTTTGCACTTTGAGAGTCTGCTCTTTAAGTAGGTGCCTTGATTCATTCGACGGGTCAGTTTTTGGAAAGAAAGAAAGGAAAGATCAGTATTAGTTTCATATGCTTAATAGCTAGTTTATGCTGTAGCCTTTATCTTTTCTACTTCTGTTTTAAATTCTGTCCTTAAAATTTGTGTATTAATTCAGTTCCAATACTAAAATGAAACTACAAGAATTCATCTTTAAATTTCATTTAATTTGTTCAAAAAAAATAATTCTATTTTTTAGTTTAATTTTTATACATCCAGTCATCCACTACTTAAGTTCTGTTCTCTGTGCCTTGGTTCCATTCTAAAATTCTGATTTTTGTCTCTTAGCCTATTTCAATATCAATGCTTTAAGTGTTTGTTTTAAGATAGTATGCTTTAGTTTCACTTAATTATAGCTCTTGAATTCCCAACTTGCTGAATTCATGATCTAGCTTCACCTTGATTCTAATTTGTTCATGAAGAGCCATCCCCATGCTAAACAGTCCAAGCAACAAAACCGACCCTCTCCATCATGTATCTATGCTATGTGGGATCTAAGATCAAACCATCCATCACATCATCAATGAATTTTTGTGTACCAAACTCCTATATATATAAGCTCTTTCTCCTATATTTTCTCTCCCATAAAAGCTTAATTAATAGAAGTAAATCTTTTATGGCATGATTCATGTTCACATTGCTCTTGTTATTTTGTAACACCAGTTGAGGGAGTTAAATACCCAAGAAAAAGAAAAGCCCCTCCCATAATAGGGAATAAGATGGGGCAACCTGGCCGCTCAGTTTTAGATAATATTTATTAATGACACTAGAAAGGTTAACTGATGGATTATGTCATCTAGTAGTTGTCCCTCAGTTCTAGGTGATTGTGGACTACCGAAATTTGAAGTGAAATAATAAAGAGGCCCCACAGATATGGGATTTGGTCAGTACCATGCCTCGGTGACATCATTCTTCCAGAGAATGAGCATTTTGACCTATTAAAGGTCGGCTCTATAACTTTATATCCAGGTGGTCAGTCAAAATCCCTAAAATGATTATTGAAATCCACCGACATAATTTCAACTATATAAAATAATGCAAAGAGAAGAAGAGATATAGTAAATAATTTAGAAATTTTAGAACGCGAACAAATGGTGTATAGTTACTGAGATGTGCACAAAGTTTAGATTTGTGAAGCCTTGGCTGACGAGGGCGAGCCAAGAGGGCTGGCAAGCTTCAAGGCAAGGTGAGAGACTGAGAGTCAGTCCCACATCGCTAGGAGGAAAGTTACTGGGCTTTTAATAAGAGTGATGAGGACTTCCCTTGCAACAAGGTCTTTTTCCTGTGCAACTGGGGAAGAACAAAACCGTGCGGGATGTATGGGCACTTCGGCACGGACAATATCGTTATAGGGTGTGGGCCCTCGGGCTGTGTTGTGAAGCCTTGGCCGATGAGGGCGGGCCAAGAGGGCTGGCAGGCTTCTAGACAAGGTGAGAGACTGAGAGTTAGTCTCACATTGATAGGGGGAAAGTTACTGGGCTCTTGATAAGAGTGATGAGGACTTCCCTTGCAACAAGACCTTTTCCCTGGGCACCTGGGAAAAACAAAACCTTGCAGGGTGTATGGGCACTCCGGCACGGACAATATCGTTGTAGGGTGTGGGCCTTCAAGTTGTTACAGTGATATCAGAGCGGGACCTCGACCCCGACGGTGGCAGGCTAACCCCACACGAGGTCGCGTGGCCCCTAAGGAGGGGAGAGGGCTAGCCTTGGCTGATGAGGGCAGGCCAAGAGGGCTAGCAGGCTTTTAGGCAAGGTGAGGCTTGAGAGTTTAGTCCTACATCGGCTAGGGAAAAGATTCCTGGGCATTGATAAGGGTCTGGGAGGGCTTTACCAATAACAACGCGTTTTACCTCATCGTGGGTAAGAACAAAGCCGTGCGAGCCCAGGGCCCGAAGTGGACAATATTGTTATTGGGGAGCCCAGACCTAGGGCGTTACAAGATTGGGAATAAAAAAGGCAATGCAAGTATTTGGAAAATCATAGAAATATTTGGCAAAAGCTTAGGAAAAATTATCACTTATGAAGTGATTATGAGCTTTATCTTGGGGTTTTTATCATCATCATAATCATTATCAAGATCCTATCCTAATTAGGAGTCAATTACATGAATCTTGTTCCTCCATTCCCCTCTATTAATTGCATGGCTTCATTTAGTCCTAAAATTTTTAAAATATTTTGTCAACACTTCTATCCATATTCTTTTGGGCATTCTCCTTATCTTTTTAAAACCTTTAACTTAGGTGGCCTCACTCCTAACTAATGCAAATTTCGGTCTCTGTTGGACATGTGTCCAAACCATCTAAGTATAATCCCATTCATCTTATTACCTATTGGTACTACTCCTAAGTTTTCTCTAATGTTTTCATTTATAATTCTATCCTTTCTTGTTTTGCCACTCATCTATCTCAACATCCGTATTTGGCTAACTTTCATTCTATATGCATGTTGTTGCTTAACTGGCCAACACTATGATGCATTGAACATGACCAATCTTAGGGTTTTTATAGCATCTATAAATAAGCTAACTACTAAACTCACTACAAAGGGAGGTGGGTCTAGGGATGACAATGGGTTGGGTTTTTTAAGTGACCCTACCCAAATTGACCTATAAAGGTCGATGTCGAGGCAGATAATTTTTGGCTTGAGTATTAAGGTCTAAATATATATGCCCTTAAGTCAGCTAGGGTCACCCAGCTATTATTGATTGTTCCTTCCGTGAATTTTTTATTAAAGATTTGTAGAATATGATGATATAACAACACTAATTGTTTTAGAATGACGTATACCGTTCTTATTATGACAATAAAATCAAATTTGGGCTAGTAACTAGCTATTATAGTAATATAATTGTTTAGGATGAGATATGAATGTTGTATACCACTATTGTAAATAATTATTATAATGCTAATCTAGTAAATTTTTTATGGGCAATTTATTTGGCATACACAGATTTTGGTATTTGTGTTATTGCAGGTTGTGCAAGAGGACCACCAGGCCCAAATTGACTTGTAAGCATAGGTATTAGGAGTAAGATAAACGCATTAGGGTCATAGACATGGTCAGCCAAAAATTTACAACGAGCAGTCCTATTGCCATTCCTGGCGCATCCAGCGATTACGATTTTTTTGGAACCCATGTTTGCATGATCCGACTCATTATTCTCCTTGCTCCACCTTTGGATGGGTCAAAGAGTGTGTGGATTGATGTATTCTAAGTCTAATAGTTAGATCATTCATTATCTAATTATCAAAATTAGCTAGCGAGTGCTCGAGTAGAGCAGCACAACCATGACGCAATGAGGGGACTTCATATCATGTGACGACTCCCAAATTTGCTTGATTCAGACCCTGCATTTGGTAGGCCTTTGGTGCATCCATGTCTATGTTTCTCGACCTTTGCCATTTGTAAGTTTTGACCATGGATTTAGATCCAATGGCCAAACAAATAACTTTTAGTTTTTGGCTATTTTGCCTTTTTTCTTTTTGTTGGTCAAGAATGAAATATTTAGTTGGATGTCGGTATTCTTAGAATTTGAGTGCTTTATCTTTTTCTTTTTGCTAAACAGGGTTCGTGTGCTTTAGTCCTTATAGTCTGCAACTACTCAAAAGCAAGTTGCCAAGTCCACTAGACTGCAAAAAATTTCTGTCCTCTTCGATACATCTTGTCCCAAGGTGCCCTTGACTTGATCGTATACTATAATATGCAAGATTATTGATTATTGCTGCTTTTTCTTCTTGAATGCAAAAATTCATTAATCAAAACAGCAGCATATTCAACAAATTCGACAAAACTAAAATTCATTAATCAAAACAGCTGCATATTCAACAAATTCGACAAAACTACACCGCGAGTCACTAACATCAAAACTAGAGGCATTTTTTGAAAAATAATAATTAAAAGATAAAATAATCTGCTGTACTATTGACCTTTGTATTCTCTGTCTAAAGACACGCATCTCCTGGCCTCCCATTCCTCTACGTTGGACACAATCTCGTTGCCTTAGTCACTGACTCCACTACCAGTTGCGAGTCCCCCATGATCTGAAGGCACAAAATATTGAGATTAGATGCCAAATTAAGACCCTGAAGCGATGACCACTATTCGGCTTCATTGTTAAACTATTGACCTAGGTATCCACTAGAGTATGCAATGAATTTTCTATGAATATCCCAAATTTATTCCACCAGCACGAGTTTCCCATCTATTGTCTAGTTCCGAGCCATCAAAAGCAAATTGATAGTAGCTAGGAGGGGAGTTTATCCCAGCAGCCTGGTGCATGAATCTCCTATGTATGCAGAGTTCGAAAAAGAGGCGGACCACAAAAGACCTATAGTACGAAGAGAGTCCAAGACACCATAATTGCCTTGCGTGGCTTTCATAATATTCTGTTGTTTCCACCGATCTAATAAGGTTTTCTGTTACATGAATTTGCTCATTCGATCACTCGCAGCATCCATGAATTGATAAGATGTTCTTCATTCCATGGCTCAAGTTGATGAACAATTATGTTTCTAGCGTTTCATAACACTCAAGTCAGGAATGCATGCACTGCAGGGATGAGAATTTATGCACGATTTTTGTGTTTGTTGCGCTTGATCCAAGCACTAACTGCAAGAATAATCCAAAGAGGTCTTACCTTGGAACATGACCAATTTAGATGATAATCAGATTCATCATCTTGTCCACAAAGGGGCAACAAATGTTTGCAATATGCAAAATCCAGTTGAGAAATAAACCAGGTGGGAGACGATTATGTGCATGCATATCCGTTTGCAGGAGGCAGCTGAAAATTCATGAAGCAGCAGCTCGGCATCCGGTGATCCAGGCCATTCATTTCACAGATCCTATCCTAGATTGAACTACCCCAAAATGTCTCATAAGAAGACCATCCTAATCGTTCACTTGGCTAATTGGTTTGGATCACCAATTAACTGGGCCCCAGATGTACCCTTGCCCTTTTGCTTTTTCCGTATGACATGAAGTTGTTTAAAGGTAAAAGACAAGTAGACAAAGGTGTTTCTTATAAAGAAAGTCCACTCATGTAAATTTACATTACTTAAACGATCTGGATGCCACATGGTTTTGTTTGATCCAACGGCCGATGAGAAGTTAAGGCCGGCCATTATTGCTGGTCCCAGCCTGACCGCATTGTGGGTCCCCTTTTTTAGAAATTTAATCTAAAATTCTGGCAGGATATTTATCTCAAAACTGTAGATTGTTGGACTGTTACTCTTATATAGGTAATGTGAGGCTATGATTATTTAGTTGCCTCATGATGGTGTACTAAATCTACTGTCCCCGTTACATACATTTGAGAAATGTGGGACCTTAGGTTGACTGTTAAGGTAGTTGGTCTCGCCCAAATATTGACAAAAGTAAAACTTGTAAGAGGCCCACTTCCATCTCATTTGGCTGTTGGTTTCGTCTCGCAGCAGTGGACAAAAAAGAGGAATATTTTTCTCAACGGGGATCCAGTAATTGCCCTTAAAAGTTACCGACGCACCCTTATACTTTTATTTGACTTGCAATGACGAAAGTGCCCTTAGGGCTCATCTTGCTTCTACAGCTTGCATACACGTTCTGGTGCTATTTCAAAACCAGCATTATCCTCACTAAAACCTGTGTTAATTTTTTGAGAGGCAAAAATAAAAGCTTTATTGAAAATAAAAATTCCAGAAACCCACAGAGAAAGCTCCATAAACTTTATTAAAAATAAAACTTGTATTATCTCTAATAGAAACTTTATTATCTTTAATATTATTGTCAGCCTCTCATTTGCTTCTTTTTGTTTCTCTACTTCTCCTTCTTTTTTTTTAATTCCACTCATGTTTCTTTTACCTTGATCTTTAGCAAATTTATTTTAAACAACTTAGTAATATTGTTTTGAAAATCATCCAAACTGCACAGTTCCAACAAAGTTAAGGGATGGTATTTAAATTTCTTTATCTCTAATCGCATCCCTTCGCCATTGCTCTGCTCAACTAAACATTACATGCTCTCTTTTCTTAGGGTAAAGTATGTGTTTTTTATTTCTTGTTCGTTTTTTATTTCTTATTCTTTTAATTTGGACGAGACATTTATTAAAAAAGAATTGCAATATTCTTATTATTTAATTCTAACAATCTTCCCAAGTGATCAATTGAATGACCAAGGAAAGCTCATACCTCATAGGTAGTCAAGAAATGATTTCCAATTTTTCTTTCTTTCTTTTTTTTCTTTTTTTTATACAACATGAGTTCCATCTTTGAAGCTGTGCACAGCCTTCTATCCACTTAGCCGCTTTGAGGTGCTTCACCCTTAGTTCTTTGATATAAAGATAAGAGAAACTAGATCCTTTCTTTCTTTACTTATTATAAGGCTTAAATCATGCTTTTTTCAAGCGTTATACGTACTTATCACATAAAGACTTAAAAAACGTAAAGGGGTGTGAATATAAAAGAGTAAGGACATGGACGTCATTATGATGAAAATGCAAGGAGGTTTTGGTCTTTGTGAGACGTTAACGATGGTTCCAACGGCCAATGCATTTCAAGACAAGGACGTTTATGTAATTTTACTGATTGACGCTTCCCGTGTCCTTTTGAACGTTTATTTGCTGAGCAATGCCACGCTTGCGACCAACTTTCGATTCTCGCAGCATGTTGGAGAAGAACAGGTACACCTCAATACCCCATTATCGATCCTATTTTCCTTTTTTCTTTTCTTTCTGTAAAATCAAGCTTTTTCTTTTAATCTTCAGTTTCTTTGATTGGAAATATGTATGTGCTGTTTTTCTTTTCACCTTTCGGGTTTTCGTCGGCACCTGTAATTGCAACCGACTTTTCATTTGTCGGCGTCTGCTTTTTGAATATAAGTCTAGATCTGGCTCACGTTTTCGATCTTTCGGTTTCGTTTGTCTTTCTCTTGTTAGAATCGGTTACCTGTAAACGTCAGAAGTTGAGAATAAAGGTGCTTTTGATAATCTGTTCTTATGTTTGTTCTTGTCTTTTGCTTTTCCTGAGAATTTTTGGCAGGTGGGTTTTATCAGATGAACAGGTGAGGGTTATAGTTTTGTCTCATTTCTTAGTTTTTTTTTTTTTTTTTTTTTTTTGTGTGTTATTCTACAACCAGATTTGATACAATTGTGACGCTTTTGTTTTTTTCTTTGTAGATTTTTCTTGGGTTCTTCAATTTTGATCTTTCTTGGGTCAAATTGGTTCTCTTCTAAGATTTTTGGTTTTCTTGGATATCGGTTTGCATGTTTATAAGGATACTTACTAAAGCTTAGATGTAGAACAGAAAAGGGCTGCATCTTTACTTTGGGCTTCTTTTCATTCTTTTATGATATTCACATGTGCCTTTTTCAGGTCTATTTACAGTCTGTAGAAATGGGTCTTGGTTTTTTTTTCTTCCAAGTTTTATTGGTGATAATTATCAGATCAAGTATTGTTTTTATTGAATCCATATATTAATGTTTCTGTATTTGAGTTGTTGGTTTGTTTTGATTTCTTGCTGCCTCCCAGAGTGTTGATTTTGGCTGAGAACTCAAGTCTTGTTAGTTTGACAAGTTTGAGATTTGTTTTCTGGAGACTGGTTAGCGGGGATTTACTTTCTGACTCAATTAAGTCTACTGGGGAATGGCTGCAAGAAGGACGTTTGTGAGAGTACCAAGTGATTCCTGCAGATTTAAATTTGTGTTGGCTTCTGCAGTTCTCGAATGGTTGTTGATACTTCTGTTGTTCCTTGATGCTATATTCTCCTACATGGTGACAAAATTTGCGAATTTTTGTGAATTACAAGTCCCTTGTTTGTTATGCTCGAGGCTGGATCACACATTTGGCGGTGAAAAACCAGGCTTTTATAGGGATCTAATGTGCCATGCTCATAAATTGGAGATCTCATCATTGGTATATTGCCGTATTCATGAAAAGCTTGCTGATGCCTGTGGAATGTGTGAAGGTTGCTTATTTTCGCTTTTGAAAGAGAAGAAATCCAGCTCTGGAACATACAGGGCATTGGTGGGTAAGCTGTGGTCAGAGCTTGAGTGTTGTGTTGATGATGATCATCATATTGATGATTGTCATAGATTGGTGGTCAATTTTCAGGAAGCAGACCTTGTAAAAGAACCCTTGCTGAAAGAGCCTGCACCTGACATTGAACTGCCAGGGCACTGTAAATGTTGCACAGAGCCACTGAAAGCTAGCACTTATACCCAGAAATTGCTCCACACCAATTCAACTGATGCAGAGGTAGCTGAACTTGATGATCCTTTGTCAGCTCCAAAGGAGCATAGTCGTTCACATCTTCGAGATGGGTTGAAGATGAGAAAGGAAAAATCTGCTGGATCATCTTCTGTTTCTTATCTTGCCGGTCATGGTTTTGACTCTGACAATCCTTTTCAGAAAAAGGATCTAGGGAGTCGCAGTTTTGATCCCTTGTCACATAATGGATACACAGAAGTTAAGATTACATCTGATACCGAGTCGGAAGTCTTAATCTCTGATGAAGATGACAGAAGCTCTCTAGTTCGTGAAAACAGTGGCCTCAAGGAAGAAGTCTTAACTCAATATCAATCTGTTACCATTATGCCAAATGCTTTACCAAAAACACTATCCGTTGATTTGGCACTAGAAAAGTCGATTCATCATATTCCTGTTCTCAAGCCTTCACTCCCAATTTCACCAGACCTCCTTGATGTAGGTGAGCATCATGATGTTTTGCCTTCAGCACTTGATGCTGCAACCAGCTATGGTTTAGAGGAGCTTAACTGGCATCAGGTTGAAGAAGTGACCAAGTTGCTGGCACATGGGCTTTCCTCATCAACCAATATAGCTGAAGCTCCAGCGGAAGTGTATGAAAAGAGAAGTGAGTAAAACCTTCTTCTTCTGCTGCTGCTATACATCCATTTCTTTTCATATTTTACCTTATGAAATGGTTCCTTGCAGTAGGCATCAAGGGAAATGATGACATTGCACATGAATTGGATAGTGAGAACAACGAGGTCATTGAACCAGAAAATGGGTTGACTCCAATCAAGTCAGTTCCAAAAGTAAATGAGACTAGAGCTGACCCTGGTCCATCAGTGCCCAATTTTATGGATCTAAATGATGCTTACAACCTAGCTGTTGGTGATAGGGGAAGTAACCCATCAGGAACGTCCTCAGAACCACTCAATACAAAAGACTCCTCCAAAATTCATGAGGATTTGAAACTACTGCTGTCCCAAATATCAGGTGCTCAAGGGTTTGATATCTCATGGAATGATACAAGTCCTAGAATACCAATTCACGGTGATCACATGAAGACCTCTGACACAGTTAGCTCTATTGATCTGCAGATACTCCAGAAAAGGCTCTCTATTGAAAGAAATGAATCTGGCTTGGAGTCTGTGGATGGAAGCATTGTTAGTGAAATAGAAGGAGAAAGTGCAGCTGAGAGGCTGAAACGACAAATGGAGCTGGACCGGAAATTTATGCGTACTTTATATAAAGAATTGGAGGAAGAAAGAAATGCTTCTGCAATTGCTGCAAATCAGGCCATGGCCATGATTACCAGGTTGCAGGAGGAAAAAGCAGCTATGCAAATGGAAGCGCTGCAGTACCAAAGAATGATGGAAGAACAAACAGAGTATGACCTAGAAGCACTACTCCAATCCAATGATCTCCTTGCAGAAAGGGGGAAGGAAATACAAGATCTGGAAGCAGAGATAGAGACTTATAAGAAAAGATTCCGAATTGAATCTGCAGAGGACCCGATACTGGGTTCAATGAGTGATGAGATGAGAGCTGACACCCATGAACTCAATTCTGAGTTTCCTTCTAACGCAACCCTTATTAGGAAATTTGGAGGCAAAAAAGATACTGAGCTGAACAATATGTTGTACAGAAATCATGAAGGGAACAAAACTCTTAAGGAGTCATTGTTGGATTTCCAAGATGAGAAGTTGTTCATTTCAAAATGTTTGAAGAGGTTGGAGAAGAGGCTTCATCTATTTTCTAACAATGGGGTTTATGTTGACGTATCTGGACCTGATGCAAGTATGAATGGCTTCCCTGATAAAAGCTATGATGGTGTTAAACCTCAAGGATTTGATGAAGATCCAGCCCTGACTGTGTTAGAAAACAATTTAGGTGGATATGATGGATCATCCCCAAAGGAAGCACTTGAAGTAAATCATCTGGAACAGCATCACTGCAATGAGATGGGTCAAGCAAATAATCAGATTGGAGGGGAGGATGTTTTTATGCACAAAGATTCTTCTCTATCAGAGAGAGTGATGCATACCAAAGCAAGGCGCAATTCTTCAAGTGAGGGCAATGAGCTTAACACAAAAGCCAACTATAACGATGCTTCATCCTCTGGTTCTTATAGTGACAGGCATCAGTACTTCAAGGCCTTTAGAGGGGAACATTTAGCAGCTATTGAAGGGGAAGTTTCACAGCTGAATGAGAGATTGGAGACCCTTGAAGCAGACAGAAATTTTCTTGAGCATGCAATTAACTCACTTAGGAATGGCAATGAAGGCATGCAGTTCATTCAGGAGATAGCTGCTCATTTACGAGAATTACGCAGAATTGGGATCAGAAGAGATCAAGTGGTTGCATGAGCCTTCATGTTGTTTCGTGCTGGAGGTATTATTTTAAGGAAAATCTTTGTTATGTTTACCTTGGTTTCTCCTAACTGAGCTGCATTACTAATTTATGTGCTTGATCTAACATGCTTCCAAATTATTGTAAGATCTGATTTTCCTATAAGTACCTGCGTAGTAGTAAACTGTCTAAGATATAGTGCAGAACTGCTCTATGCTACTGCTAATCTATTCTATGTCAATTTCAATCATTACTATGTCTGTTTCTAGTGTGTTTGTTCTGAATGAATCTTTATTTCGCCCATTTATTTGATAAAGTGGATGAATGAAATGTAAAGAAAGATAACAAGGTCTCCCCATCATACAGTTTGATCCAGTAAAAGTTTTAGCTTTACGGACGAGGCTGTGGGGTTGGAAATGATACATAAAAGTAAAAGCAAATAAGCTATTTGTATTAGCATTTAGAAATAAAAGACGTGGGCACTTTCGTCACTGTAACAGACACAAAAACATGACTGTCACAAATTCCTTGGTTGATTGCTTCCATGAGAGAATACAATCCATTTCTCATTCCTCATCAAAAGCTTTTCCTTCCCATCTTCTCTTCATCTTATTGGCATTTTCTATTGATTATTCTGCAAATCTTTACTATTTAGTAGGCTCAGACTCAAGCAAGGCAAAATGATTTAAAACCTTCTCAGTTAACTTTAATATCTTCTTTGCTTCTGTTATTCTTTGAAAGTTGGAGAACCTACTTCCTTTTGGTATTTTTCTTGGGGTTTCTTTTTTTTTATTCTTCTCTTTACTCTTCTGCTTGAATTTCGATCATATTTGTATAATTGTCTAGAAACTATCCTTTTATTTTGGTTTCATACATTTTCAAGCACCTTGCTTTGTTATCCACTGGATGTTTTTCCTTTTTCTTTTCCTTTATGAACTTGCTTGCATAGTAACATTTAAGGGAAACTCAAATAGGTGCATGATGTTCTGCAATCTTGAGCTGATGAGCCACCCTGATTTTCTCTTTCAATTTGTCTTAACAGCTTCTTCTATTCAAGTCTTTATTTTCTGCGAGTCTACCATCCTGGTTTTTACGATTTTCTGAACTATACATGTCCTTCCCTCTCCGCTGTAGACCTCTCAAATCACCTCACATGTGTGATATGCTTTTGATCTTTTTCTATTTCTCTAAGAACTTGCTTCTCAATTCAAACAGGTGCATGTTTCAATTTAACAAGATACATAAATAGGTGCATGATGCTTCCGAGTGGTCAAAATGGAAATTTTGAGCCAATGTAGAATTGAGACAGTGAATTCTCTATTGCTGCTAATGGGTAGAAAACAATAGTTCTAGTCTGTTACATGCATTCAAGCAGTTATATTAAACTTTGGATTTAGAACCCAAGGTGGGAGTTGACTCTGATTCTTTGTGCTCCTAAATGGCAATACAATGCAGAATCTGAGACGTGGGAGAGGATTGAGAGATCCGTGTTGAAGAAAGGAAGATAAGATCAGCAGAGTTTCAAGACAGTCTTGGTAGTGAACTCCTCAAGGCATTTCCTATTTTAAATTCAAGAAGCATTCAAAGATTATGAGGAGAAAATTACAGAGTCTGCTAGTACCCTCATTTAAAGAATGGTTGAAAGCTGGAGAGTCAACATCACCATCACTTTAATGGTGCACAGATTATGGGATAACTGATTCTTCCTCAATAATTGCGTCTCACATATGCATCAATCAGAATCAACTGTCAGCTGCTGAATCTTAATGAGAGTGACATGAACCTAAAAGACCTTCAGCGGGAGACAACATTTTGGATATGCAAAACTGGGAGATAAAACAGAGGCAGCCTGGTGCATGAAACTCCCTTGTATGTGGGGTCTGGGGAAGGGATGGACTACAAATGGCCCATAGTATGCAGCATTGCCTTGCATTTCTGCAAGAGGCTGTTTCCACGCCTTGAACCCATGACCTCCAGGTCATATGGCTACAACTCAACTATTTTGCCAAGGCTCCCTTTTACGAAGAACATTGCAAGATAAGACTAGAAAATCAGATATCAATGTGATTACCAGTGAGCAAGATTAGTTACCTTGGAATTAACTTGCAGTCGTTGAGCTTCAATTTGAAGATTAATCTGAGACATTCTGACATACGATGACTAAGAATCACAAGTAGAAAGTTCTGTTTAGCATAAACCTAAACATAAGTTTAAGGATTTGATAATTAGATGAAAGAGGTTCAGATCTAAATAGACAAAAAGGGCAGCCCCAGCGCACGAAGCTCCCACCTATGTGGGGTCTGGGGAGGAGACAAACCATGAGGGTCTATAGTACGCAGCCTTACCTTGCATTTTTGCAAGAGGCTGTTTCCAGAAAATAGATATCCCACAAAAAATTTCAGAGTTTCAAAAGTATGTAGAAGAATCTGGAAGTTCAAGTTACTTTAAATCTCCAAACAAGATTCAAAAATTGCTGGAGAGAAACTCAGTCTTGGCTGAGGAATTTAGATAACAATACATATTTCTGAGAAAAGGTTCAGGATTCATTGAATTTCTGAAAATTCTGGGTTTAACCTCATGGGAATAGGATAAGTAAAGGAAATAAAACTAAGTGCAGACTTGAAATCTAGTATTAAAAAATCAATAAGATCTAGCAAAGGATCAGCAACAAAGAGATTGGACCGAAAAAGATATCTCACCTAGATGGAGAACTAAAAAATGACTGAAAGCAAGAGAGTTAAGTATAGGATCCAGACCTAATGGTGTGAAGAAACAAATTGAAATCTTGTCAATGTGCTGTAAGCACCAACCATGAGTTTTCACTGAGGAGAACAACTTGAGAACCCCACCCAAGCAGAACAAAAATTAAAAGCTGAAAAGTTTTGCCCAGAGTTTGCATGTCTTGAGGCTCCACATGCCTCTCTCTATATAGAGTCATAGACTAGAAGTTTGATATGTTGTCACTACACCACTACTACAACTTCAAGAACACTAGAACATAAAAGGGAGTTGTCCTGCAACTACGGCAGTGAGACGACATCAACTCCCTTTCAGTGTCTTGGAGTTTCCATTTTTTTTTTTTTTTAATTTTTATGCCACCTGTTGCCGCTTCACTCAAGAAAACAATAATATACCAAATCATATAAACATGTATCAATCTCTTATTAATGTTTGCTTGTGCTTCTCTTTGTGTGTAAAATAGTAGATGCATGGGGGCCCTTGGGGAAACCTCTATCAGTGGTGCCCTATTGAATCCACATCTGATAAGGTTTACCTTTCCAGTTGCATTTTGAGCATTCTTTCTAAGTGGAAACCAAAAGGATAGGTAGAGAAAAGTTACACCCATAAATTATGAAATCTTGTGTTTGTTCAAATCTCAAGAATTTAAAATTTCCTATGAGCTTTCATTACTGTTTTCTCTCTTTTCCCTTACTGTGATTCCTCCTTGGCATACATAAAACCAAAGATGACTTATACCTTTTTACTTTTTGTGTTCCAACAACTCAGGGACACTTCTTGAGATATTCTTCTCAAATCTGCTCACATTCCATCTCAAATTAACAGAATATTTTGATTTAGGTGTACCTTTTCTCAGGGAAACAAATACATAAGATTCTTGGCTTGTTATTATCATTTCCAATCCAAGCATTTACTTGAAACCTAATAGAAATTCTGGGATTAGTTTCATACAAGCCTTCTCAAGAACAATAATGAGCGGACAATGGACACAAGCATGCACAACGCTCAAGATACAAGATTATGTGCTGCTTGTGGATGTGGAGACTGGAAAGAATACAATTGTTCAAAATTGCACTTTCTTAAAATATCCAAACTCATTTTTCATCCTGTGCCATCTAATGACAGCCCATTGTTTTCCTGGACCATTTGCTGAACCTGAAAATTCACCATATTGTTATGTTATAATCTTCAACAACTATGGGTTCCTTCAAGACATCATTGTGAAGTCTAGAGACAGGAAGATAAAAAGAGTTAAATTTTTTCTCCCTCCACCTACGTGGAGAGAATTTCTATTGCAGCTCTTAAACTGAACATGGATATAACAATCCCTTATGATTACTTTCCTATGTGACTTAAATTTCCAGTTCGGAGAAGCTGGATCCACCTGAGGATCCCACAGCATATTTTGAGTTTAAAACACAGTAAATTATCCTTTAATGGAGTTATTTGGCTTTTATTGTAACTAAGAGAAGCTTGCGAAAATTAGCATGTATTGGTAGCCATGAACCGGAAGTATGTATATGTCTCCATTCTCCTGACCCATGAAGGATGCATTGTTGAGTGTTAAGTATGAAACATAGGTGACACACAAAAATCGAGACATCAGATAGAACTGGGATGATATAGAAGATCAGAGTGGCCCTTTGTAGAAGGATGATTTAGGTTCACAGTATAGATGAACCATGCTAGATCCACAAATCAGCTTGGAGAATGTAGTTCAACCTTCCATAATTCAAAATTGAAGTTTAAACTTGCAGTTGCTAATTGATGATAAGGACTGGGTATGCTTTTACATGCATACATACATACATACATACATATGGGTTCTTTTCCAAAGCCAGATACTAATAGAAAAAGAATAGGAGTATACATAAGTGATAGACCTCAGACATGTCCAGGGAAGATGGAAGAGGGAAGGCGAGATGACAGATTAAATCTCAAGAAGGTCAACTGCTTGTCCATTGAGAAACCTCGGAATGCTTTTTGTGCTGCTGGAGAATGCTTGCATTTGAAGAATATAAAATTATAAATTCAAGGTCCTTCAGACACATCAGGAAAGGAAGAGGACTCATCTTTTGGATAATTATCATCAGCAAGCAATCTGTCTTGGAAAAAATTCTAGATGGTTATGTATGACTATCTCTAGAGAAAGGGAGATTTGAACAGCTGCTTTCTTGGGACTAATTTATAGGAGTTCATAAACATCGTCCTTGGATCATAAACAAAAAGTAGCCTTGGCAGCTTTCTGTTAGTTATAGTTGTATAATGAAATACAACAATTATAACAAGCATGCAATACACAGCATCAACCAATGGAAAAGCCCATGCCAGTGATTCACTGGCTGGTCTGGATTTCCAACTCCTCTGGAAACTGGTGAAGATAGATGACAGCACCTTTTTTCCCTTTTTCTTACTGGGAGGGCAATCTTCTCTTCTGGCCTTCACCTCCCAGCCATTCCAGAAATAGTTCTCCTGCATTTCTGATCAGGTATTTCTTACAGAGACTTTAGGATTAACTCCTAAGATAGTCTGAGGTGGTTCATCATTTGTTACTGAACAGATCTTAGACGAGGTTTAGAATCTTCAATAAGAAAATTGTTTGTAGAAAGAAGTTTTTCTCTCCTGCAGGTAGTGTATTGATGGTTAGGAGGTGAAGTTTTACTCTTCTGCAAGTAATATTTTGACGGTTTGGAGGTGCATGATTGTCCCGTTGATGGTTTCAAGCTAGCAAACTAAGAGCATGTGGCTTCTTTTTATGGCAATGTATTTTTCACTCATTCAACCAGATAAAGAATGGAAGTAGACTGCTACACATTATTAGTTGATGGAAGCTCCAGCTAAAGATAAATGAGCCCGAGTTGATTAGTAGGAGGCTCTGGATTTTGTTTCTTGTCGTGCACTATTTGTGGATCAGATGTATTCTATCAGAAAATTCAAGGAGTCTCTACAATCTTTTTGTATCTATTGTACGGAGGTGGTTAGAGAATGGGGCTAGATGTAACACGAGACCCAGGTAGCTTGAGGGGAGCTACAATCAAGAAACCTCCCTACAATGGCTTTCAATTTGAAGGCCTGAGAACCATTACAGTAGGATATGAGAGTTTGTCCAATATCAGTGCTCTGCTTGGGTGCTTTGCATACAGATAAGTAACTCCACAATAGCTTTAACTGTCTTCCAATTTCTTCATCTGATAATAAAAGGATGTTTAAAAAAGGGCAGCCCCGGTGTGCGAAGCTCCCGCCTATGTGGGTTCCGGGGAAGGGGCGGACCACAAGGGCCTAAAGTACACAGTCTTACCTTGCATTTTGCAAGAGGCTGTTTTCATGCCTTGAACCCGTGACCTCAAGGTCACATGACGACAACTTTTACCATTGCGCCAAGGCTCCCCTTCTAATAAAAGAATGTTTCAGAAGAAAAATAAAAATAAAGGGCTGCTTGATTGCATTACAGGTTTACATGACTAAACCCATGCTTGTGGATTATACTGTTCTGACCAGTCTATCGTGCAATTGCTGTTACACTCATCCTCATCTTTTGTAGACAGAGATATCTCATTATGTTAGCACGCAACAAACAGCTCATAACTTATTTGCAAGAATGTCCTAGTCTGGATAATTGCCACACAATCAGAAAGGCCTTAAAAATTTGGAGTTGCATATGCAATGCAATTACAAGTGTAGGTTAGAATATGGTATTGGGATTGCATATGATAACTTATTATGAAAGGAAATAGAATGCTTGCCACCTATAAGAAGTAAATTAACTGAGGTCATAGCTCAACTCAACTATGCTGACATGGAGTAACTGCAGTCGTAGATTATCAATACTGTGCAGACATGGTTTAGATGCATTCTCCAATTTTTTTTTTGAGGTTCTCAGCTCATTTTTAGGGGCAGTCCACCCTGCAAGAAGAACTTCTTTGCCACCTGCAAGGAATGATAGGCAACTTTAGTATTAAAGCTGACTACAGAGACATAGCAAGTAGATATGGCCCTATGCTGGTCTGCGGCACATTGATGCCATCTATCATGAGACACAAGTGACAAAGGTGTGGAAGAGGGGGAAAGAAGGCATAGCAAGTGGATATGGCCCTATGCTGGTCTCTGGCACATTGATGCCATCTATCATGAGACACAAGTAACAAAGGTTGGAGAAGAGTAGATAGAAGACAGGAGATGTCAGGAAAGGAACTTAGAAGACTGGGAAGAGGGGAGGAGAATTTCATTAAACTAACTCTGAGGAAACTGATACTAAGTTTAAGTTAGGAAACTAAGTTAGGAAGTTTCTGTAATCAGACTCTCATAGAAGCCTTAAATTTAATAAGCTTATGACATTGCTGGTTTCATGTGCCAGAACACTCCTATAGTTGCTGTGATGTATAACCTGTTGTCAGGTGCAGTGTGGAGATAGGCTAGTCTGTGCATGTTCTCTCTCACATACAGGTGTTAGATCATCCCTCAATATCCCTCTGTCAAGGTGTTACAACTGTCTGAAATCCACCCTTTCATGGGCTCTCTTATTCCAGTTTGAATGTGAATTTTTTGGGGGTGTGAGTGTTGTCACTCACCTTCCATTCTTTGCAAATCCTTACCTGTGGGACTAACTTCCAAGTCTATGACAAGAGGAAAACACTTGTTTTCATTTCGAACACTTCAAGTGGTATCTCATAGATCCATATACTATTGTGGGGCATGGGTGTGCTATTAATACATTTATTCTTACTTTATTCATGAATGACTCTGTATGGTCTTCAATTCTTACTTTTTTCTAGGGATCTATCTCATGTCTGATGCCAAGACCTATTCTACATTTCGATTCTTCTTACCTGCAGCTGGGATCTTCTAGTACAGGATACATTATGTAGTTGTTGAATACGTCACACTCCATTTCATCTCCACCCCTCTTGGTTCCAATCTTGAAACGACAGTCTCGATGATTAGAGAGATGCTTTTGAAAATCTAAGAAAAAGCATAAGTGGCAGTTGTTATTATCATTATGATTATATAAGGTCCTGTAATCCCATGAGATTGAAATTAAGACTCAACCCTTGCTTCACCTTTGCTTGATTAACTGTTGGTTATGTTCTCTGCTAGGCTTGTTCGTGTTAACTTGATATCTTGTTAACAATACCTCTTTTGTCAATTTGATGTTGATTACAACCCAAAAAATATCTTGTTCACCTATAATACCTATCATATTCCTGTTCTCATATGATTGAAAGAATGTTTAGATATTGAGTACAGGGATACCAATGAAATCTTGAATGGATTGTATGCTATTCCAAAATCTAAGAAAAAGCACAAGTGGCAGTTATTATTATTATTATTATTATGATCATAAAAGGTCTTGTAATACCATGAGATTGAAGTTAAGACTCAACCCTTGCTTCACCTTTGCTTGATGAACTGTTGGTTATGCTCTCTACTAGGCTTGTTCATGTGTTTAGATACCAGTTGACAGCTCATCCTGCTTGACTACAGGGATGATCGTACGTTATTCCAGAATCACATATGACTTTTTCTCCGACTTTCTTTACTTTGTCCTTTAGAAAGTATTATTTCACAACCTGTAATGAAGTACATCAAGGGTGGCATTCTAATCAACTGCTGGAAGGGATTATTTCACAGCCGATAATTAAATGCACTATGTGTTACATTCTAACATGCTGGAAGGGATTTTTGCTTGGTCCAGGATTCCCTATCATCATCATCATCATCATCATCAAGACCTTATCCCAATTAGGGGTCAGCCACGTGAATCTTATTCCTCCATTTCTCTCTATTAAGTACCATGGCTTCATTTAGTTCCAAAGTTTTTAAATCTTTCCTCACCACTTCTATCCACGTTCTTTTGGGCCATCCCCATGCCCTTTTAGAATCTTCTACTTGTATTGCCTCACTCCTTCTAACCGGTGCCGTTTTCGGTCTCCTTTGAACATGTCCAAACCATTTAAGTCTAATCTCCCTCATCTTGTTACCTATTGGTGCTGCTCCTAAATTTTCTCTAATATTTTCATTTCTAATTCTATCCTTTCTTGTCTTACTGCTCATCTATCCCAACATCCTCATTTCTGCGACACTCATCCTATGAGCATGATGTATATTAACTACCCAACACTCTGATCCATAGAGTATGGCCGGCCTTATGGCCATCCTATAAAATTTTCTTTTTAGTTCGAGTGGTACCGCCGATCACACAAAACTCCAGATGCACATCTCCATTTGTTCCAACCAGCTTGGATTCTCATGGTAACCTCCCTCTCAATCTCTCAATCTTTTCACTCTCATGAATCATTGATCCTAAGTACCGAAATTGGTCTTTTACAGGGCTTCTTGGTTATCAATCTTGACTGGTGTTCCACTCCTACTCCTCTCCTTGCTAAAATTGCATTCCATATATTCTATCTTAGTTTAGCTAATTTTAAATCCTTTAGATTCTACTGCTTCTCTCCATAACTCTAGCTTTATGTTTACACCCTCCCTTGTCTTATTAAGACTATATCATCTGCAAATATCATGCACCAGGGAATCTCCTCATGCAAATGTTTTGTTAACCAATCCATAACCAACATGAAAAGATATGGGCTCAATGCCGATCCTTGATGCACTCCTACAATGACAGAAAAATCACCAGTTTCGCCACTAGTAATCTTAACATTTGTTACTACTCCCTCACACATATCTCTAATTATGTCTATATACCCCTACGAAACCCCTTTATCAGCCAACACCCTCCATATTAACTCTCTAGAGACTCTACCATAAGCTTTGTCTAAGTCAATAAAGACCATGTGGAGGTCTTTCCTCCTCTCCCTATATTTCTCTACCAATTGTCTAAGTAAGAAAATAGCTTCCATGGTAGACCTCCCAAGCATTAAACCAAACTGATTCTTCAATATACTTGTTTCATGTTGTAGCCTCTTCTTATCGCTCTTTTAAAAAGTTTCATAGTGTGGCTCATAAGTTTGATCCCTCGATAATTAGTGCAGCTCTATATATCTCCTTTATTCTTATAAATTGGTACAATAGAGCTTTTCCTCCACCCATTTGGCATTTTCTTTGATTTTATAATCTTGTTAAACAACTTGGTCAATCAAACTACCCCAATATCTCCCATATGCTTTCAAACCTCTATTGGTATACCATCGGGCCCCATGGCTTTTCCTGATTTTATCTTTTTCAAGGCCTCTTTCACTTCAAGTATTCTAATCCTACGTTCATATCTATAATATCCAATGTTATTTAGATTTATAATATTTTCAATCCCTATATTCTCAGAGCCATTGTCATTTAACAATTTTTGAAAGTACATTTCCCACCTTTGTTTGATCCTATCATCTTTGACTAACACCCTTTGATCATCAATTTTAATGCACCTAACATGATTAAGTCCTTACCGTTCTGTTTTCTTACTTTTGTAAGTTTAAACACATCTTTCTCACCTTCTCTTGTTCTTAGTCTATTATAGAGCTCATCATATGCCTTAAGTTTATCCTTACTATTCTCTTAACAACCTTTTTAGAATTCTTATATTGTTCATAGTTTTCATTTTTTCTAGTCTTCTGTCATGCTTTAAAACACTTCCATTTTTCTTTAATAACTTTTTGCACTGTTTCACTCCACTACATGTTTCCTTTACTAATTGTCTTTTACCTTTAGATACTCCTAAGATATCTTTTGTCACTTTCTTAATGGACTCAGCAATATTAATCCACATGGTATTTACTTATGTTTCATAGTTTTAATTTCTTTCTACCATCAACTTATTTGTGAATGAGGTTATTTTCTCTCCTTTTAAGTTCCACCACTTAATTGTTGGATACCTATTATGTTCATTTCCTTTCTTCCATCTTTTGATATGGATATCCATAACCATTAACCTATGTTGTGAGGTTAAACTCTCACTGGGTATCACCTTACAATCCTTACACATTGATCGTTCAATATTCCTATGTAGAAAAAAGTCTATTTGGCTTTTATGAAGTTCACTTTTAAAGGTTATTAAGTGTTCATCCCTCTTCTTAAAGAGTGTATTTGCAATGACCATGTTATATGACAAAGCAAAATCAAAGATAGTTTCCCCATCTCATTTTTGTTCACCTATATCATACCCTCCTTGTATTCTATCATGTCCTTCCTTTTCTTTTCCTATATGGCCATTTAAGTCTGCTCCTATAAATATCCCCTCAGTGTTGGTAATTTCTTGCATGACTCCCTCCATAAAAAGGGCAGCCTCAGTGCACGAAGCTCCTGCCTATGCGGGGTCCAGGGAAGTGGCGGACCACAAGGGCCTATAGTAGGCAGCCTTACCTTGCATTTTGCAAGAGGCTGATTCCTTGCCTTGAACCCGTGACCTCAAGGTCACATGACAACAACTTTTACCGTTGCGCTAAGGCTCCCCTTCTTCTCAAAACTGTCTCTTGATTATATCTTCTAACCTTGTGGTGTGTATATACTTATAACATTTATAATCTACTCTCCTAGAACAAGTTTTATTATTATAATTCTCTCACTGATTCTTTTAAAGTCCACAGCTTTATCCTTTAATTCCTTGTCCACTATTATTCCTACGCCATTTCTATTATTATCCTTTCCTAAGAAAGGGCAGCCTTGGTACACGAAGCTCCCGCCTATGCAGGGTCTGGGGAAGGGTCGGACCACAAGGGCCTAAAGTACACAGCCTTACCTTGCATTTACAAGAGGTTGTTTCCATGCCTTGAACCCATGACCTCAAGGTCACGTGACAACAACTTTTATCGTTACTCCATTTCTGTTATTATCCTTTCCTATATACAATAATTTATACCTATCGATTTCTCTACCTTTAGCACCTTTTCACTTGGTTTCTTGAATACAAGCGATGTTGACTCTCCTATGTTTCATCATGTCTACTAACTCCAAACTCTTACCTGTCAATGTCCCTATATTCCATGTAGCGATATAAATCTTATGCTCTGAAGATATCCTATTTACTAGCACCCTTCTCGACCTCCATGGCATGAACCTATGTCCACTTTTCACTGCACCTAGGTTATAATGTAGCGGATCGCTTCTGGCCACAATTCACATTTTCTCTATCTCCGTATCATGTCAAAATCTCTGTCAAAATCTCTGTAAGGAAATTAACTCGCATAACCAAATGATGAATACCACTGCTTGCACTATTGGTCCCAGAAAATTATGTGGTGAGTAGTGTGTAACATCTCCTGATGAATTATTTCACCAATACGGCTGCAGGTGCCCTGCATTGACCTCATTTCAAACAGCTTGAAAAGATCCTTTTTCCATTGACATGTAGATATGGAAAAGCATCTGCCCTACCATTATTATACGCTGTTTCAGATGGAGTTTGCAGAAGTGGCAAAAGATGTGATGTTTCTGATGATGAAACTTTCAGTTCTTTGAGGATAGATGGTGACAAAAGGGCAGGGTCGTCATGTTGCATATCAGTATTACAACTGAAATTGAAGAAAGGAAATAGTTTCTGTACAGTATAGAGAGGTTGATTCTCAGCAACGGGGATACACTGCAACTTGGACTTGTCCTATCTCAAGAGTGTTCTATAGGTTTTCCTTTCTTATTTGCAAGTTCTGAATTCTACGATAGTTTTGATCGGTAGATTGCTTCTAGAGTTGAGGTTTTGATTGTATGATTATTTTGGTCATTGAGTGAAGAATTGTACAAGGGTTCCTTCTTTTTTGTATGTAACGCTAGCAATTTTTTTTTATAGTGTTGCAGAGGTAAATAGGCTTCGGCTTGGCCCATCTGCTGAATTTGTAAATTTGAACAGATTGAGATTGACTTGGTTATATAGCGAGATTAAGTGCGGCAGTTTGCTTCTGAAATGATGAAACACCTGCTAGGATTTCCCAGAAGAAAAAACTTTTGACAGTGATCTGATTGAGTGATCACGACGCCTGGTTTTCTTCTTAGCACTTCGTCAATTTGCACATTTACATTTTATTTGCAATGCACCTACTGATATCCTGCCCACAAAATCCGTCTCCATTTCCTTCTAATTTATGTTGTAGATAATTAAATTTTTTTGTATGGTAGGCAATTTTATCAAAGCAGAACGAGATGCTCTACATCGAAAAGTATCTAGAAGGAAGAAACAGCTAAAAGTAGGAAATAAATCAGATGGATCTTATCTGCAACCTTTTGCCAAGTGGTGGGCAGCACCATAGCTGATCTTCTGACATGAGAGAATTAAATCTGATGATTTTCCAGCCAGCTTTTAATCCCCCCGAGACAATCCAATCTGGATAACAGTATCGGATTTGAAGTTTAAAGTTTGCTTCATAGCTAAAAAAAAGGGCAGCCCTGTGCATGAAGCTTCCGCCTATTTGGGGTCCCAGGAAGGGGCGGACCACAAGGGCCTATAGTAGGCAGCCTTGCTTTGCATTTTGCAAGAGGCTGATTCAACGCCTTGAACCCGTGACCTCAAGGTCACATGACAACAACTTTTACCGTTGCACCAAGACTCCCCTTCTTCATAGCTCTTCATTGTAAAAATAAAATAAAAATGGTTACAAGAATACCTATATCCATTAAGGGCTAAGGAACTTATCCCAAAGTTAGAGGCTACTTTGTTGAGTTTCTTAGAGAGAGTTATCTTGTACCCCTAGGCATTCTCTACCTACCTACCTATCTTGGTATAAAGCTAAATATTCCTTGCAACTGATGGGAGTATGCTAATTAACTCAAAACAAAATAAGATAGTTTTCACCTATTACATGGCTTTCTAAGTCTACTTTTTTGGTCGTTCAGTTCTCTTGGATCAATGAACCTCCCGACACTATCACAGGCTAAAATTTGATTTTAAAGAGCACTCTAGAGAAAAGAAGCGTGGAGATAATACCTTTCATTATAATCTCATCTACTATAAAAGGATGCCCCTCTTGATCACTTGAAGAGATTTTTAGGCATAATAAGCAGTTTCACATATTAGTTATGTTCCTCGTTCCTTGTTTAACAATGACTAATTGACATCCGTCTGATCTATTAAAAGCAAAAGCTGAATCAATTGTAAGCTATAATGTAGAATATGCACAGGATTTGATCCTTAATGGTTCATTGTTGGTGGAAGACAGTATCCTAGGCTCTTAGGGACTCAGACTGAAACAAGGGGTAGGTCTTTACCAACTTCAACATAAAAATTATTTTTGGGAAGTTCAACTACTAGTTCCTTGACATGCTTTTGTCCACTTGATGTGCTTCCATATGCTTGTGGGGCATTTTTGTGCTTGGGGTCAGTACCTTCTCTATTAATCTATTAGTTTAAGAAAGTAGTCAAGTGGACAATTGATTTGTCTCTCTCCCAATTGAGCTGGCCTATATTTGAATGAGAATATCGTGTCATCCAATGAAGCTAAGAAGCATGTGATTTGGAGCTTAGGAGAAGATGACTCCCGCAAACTATTGACTCCTTTTTAATAGAGAGAAATAGCCACATATGGAAGTTGCACTTTATATGTTGCTTGTCCAATTGTGGGGAAAAGCCAATCATACTTTCATATGAGCCCTTTATGCGCCTTTCAATAGACTCTTAATGTTTGGCTGAAGCTTTACCAGTACTAAGTCACCAATCATGCCTTTGTTAAAAGGCATTTTCTTAGAATTTATAAGATCTCATACTTTACGAGGGGTATGGATGTGCTCATCAAGATGGAGATGAGAGAAGATATTTGGCTTTAAAAGTAAGGCCCTTTATTTGCTAACTGTAGGAACAAAATCAAATGCTTATTTTTTTGAATAATGAGTTATGCATTAATAGAGGAGATTAATACAGACGAAAGGATCATGTGGAAGTGAATGGGTTCCATAAACAAATGCAATCCTAGCAATAAGAAGCAAGCCCTACCCCTAGCTCAGAAGAGACACCCACCCAAAGCACACCTCATAACATCATCAGAGGGGAACAATTAGGTAACAATAGATCTTATAAACAAGGAGCGACCAGCCACAACTTCAATGTGGTCACACTGTTAGATGATGAAAAATTCTATTTCTTATAACCCTAGCATCATCTCTAGCAAGATTATAAGCTTCTTGATTAGCCGACCTTGGAATATGTTGAAAGGAAACTATGTTATCCTTGATCTATTCCCTGATCCTGTCAATTTTATCCATACATCTCCATGGTGCATGGAAGTTAAGCCAGCTAACGATGTTTTTTAAATCACCTTGAAAGACAACGGGGGAGAGCTGAAAAGCAACTTCCATTTTTGCCATGTTGGAGTCTTGAATGCTAGTATTCCCCATAATCTCAATGAATGTAATAGTTTCATGATTTCTAAAAGTCACCCCAATTCTAGTATGCCATGGGTTTCATAGACTTGATCCATCAAAGTTTGCCTTGAATGATCCCATTTGAGGAGGTTTTCATTGTGGCTTCTTCTTTGATTTGACCTATGTAGTGGAGACAATATCCTTTCAATTTTTGAGAAATTGATCCCAAGAGTAGTGCTGAAGAGATTATTGTGCTTTCATCTAATCACAAATTTGAGCTTTGATATAGAAATAGTATTTTGAATGAAGTTTTCTTATCATAGGAGCACCTTTTGTTTCTTTTCTAGAGATTCCATAGTTTAATAGATATTATAGTTTTTCACATTTTTATTTTAAGTTTTGATCCTTGAATATAGGACCAAATCTCATGAAGTTCTTAAACATATATGGGGAAGCCTAGTGTAAATCAAAGAGGAGAAGAAAACAAGAACAAACTTTCCTTGCACACTTACATTGAGTGGGAAAGTGAGGTGTTTGTTCTTCATGCGTGCAATAAAGGTAACAAATAATAGGTAAATTCTAACCTCTAGCTTTGAGATTCTCAGTAGAGAGAACCAAGACAAAATCATGACTCTTGGTGGTACTTTGAAAGACCAAATCTTTTGAAGATAGAAGGGGCATGACTGAATTCAACAATTAGTTTGAAAAAGGAGTTGTGAAATAACCTGAGGAAGCATCAATCCACACTCTTCTAACTGACATGCCTTGAAATATTTGTATACATGCCTTGAAATATTTGTATGTTTTGTAGAAGGTCATTGAGACATCTCCATTTCTATTTCTCTCAATGAAAAAGCTTTCTTCTGAGTTTGATATTCTATTTAATTTCAGTACCCTCCACTTGATAATCATCAATCACAAAAGCAAATTTGTCAATGGTAATAGAGAAGATTTCTTGTTTTAGTGCCATTTCTCACCAATATCTTTGATTTTGCTTGAGTAAGGTTATTAATTGAAGAGATGTTTTTCTAGACAGCAACAAATCCTTTATGCTTGGAATTTGCTTACTACCAATTCTATTTCTCAAATCCATACTTGAGTCAAAAAGTTCTCTCCATATACTAGAGGGTTCTAAACCATATATCTAGTACCACTTACCTAGAAGGACTTTATTACGATATTCTAATCTTCTAATACCATGTCCCCCAAATTTTCTGTACATGCATACTTTATCCCACCCACTTATTGAATTTTTCCGTCACCTTCAAAGTCATTCCACAATAATTGCCTTTGAATTTTTTCAATCTTTATCATTGCATGACCTTGAGGTCACCGGTTCAAGGTGTGAAAACAACCTCTTATAATGCAAGGTAAGCTGGCTGCATACTATGGACCCTTTGTGGTCCACTCCTTTCCCAGACCTTGCATATGCAGGAGCTTCATGCACCTGGGTACGCTTTGGTCTAACAAAGGCTGACATCTTGAACAATGACATAAAGCAAAGGGGTAGCTTAGCAAGTGAGACCTTAATGAGGGTGATTCTTGCTGCAAGAGAGAAATATCTTCTTTTCCATGTTGACAACTTTTTCTGGATCTTCTCAAGCATAGATCCTAGTGTTTCTTTCTAGTGTTTGAGGGAATAATGGGAAGTCCCAAATAAGAGAAGGAAACCTGCACCGTGTGACACTTTAGAATCTCAATAAAAAAGAGTTGATTGCAAGTTGATCCACACTAATCCCATCAACAAAAAACTTGTTCCAGTCAACCACCACCCTATAACCCATTCAAACATCTAAATGATCTTCTTGATATGTGGAAATGATTGACACAAGGCTCAAAAAAATCAAACTGATATCATCATAAAGAAGATGCAACATAGTCATTTGGTTTCTTATCAATTTTAAACCTCTTATCATTCACTTTCAAGTCCTATGCCTATCATTCTAGAAAGGAATTCACCTAAAAAAGTGAAAGAGCAAAGGAGAGAGAGCATCTCACTATATGAGATCTCTGTCAATGGGAGAGAAATCAGTGAACTCTTAAGCACAACAAGGGTCCAGTTTTTCAACTTCTCACCAACTCCCATTTTCTTCGTAGGAGATAAGAGCACAACCTAGTCCATCTGGTCATATGCTTTTGTAAATCTAATTTAATGAACACACCCCCATTCCCAGACTATTTTAGTTTGTCTACCACCTCCATAGCAATTAACACCCCATCCAAGACTCATTGGGACTTAATAAAGGAAAACTAATTATTAGAGATGATGTTATGTAAAACATGGACAAGTCTATTTGCTATAATTTTAGAAATGATTTTGTCAACATAAGTGATCAAGGAGATGGGTCTAAAATCATTAACTTCAATTGGTTCCTCCTTTGGTAACATGAGCAAAAAAGCAAAGCCTACTCTTCTATGCACTTTTATAAGATGAAAGAAATTCGATCCAAATATGAGAGAGGAGGTATAACTTCAATGTGTCCCAAAAGAAATGAAAGAAATTAAAATTGAAGCCATCACATCCAGGGGCTTTACCCTTTTGACATTGATGGAATATAATTTCCAGCTCTTCCATGGTTAACTCTCTCCTAAGAGTAAACATCATCAAAAGAAAAGGAATGAAATTGCAAATTACCAAGTTGTGATTTGTATCTTGTATTTGCTTTGAAGAAGTCCTCATAATGTTTGAAATTTCATCATGCTTGTCCAAAAGTAGTCCATCATGTAGTAGACTGAAAGCTTGTCTAGTGGGCCAAGGCTAGACTCAAATCCTAGGAAACGATTATGCTGAGATTGTCTTTTTGATAGCTAAACTCTCCCTTAATGAAGGGAATTCAGGTTGCAACCAAAAAGACCGAGAAAACAAAACTTGGTCTATATTCTTCTTCATATTGAAATTTGCCATCATGTGAAAAAAACTTAGTGCTGGAGTCCCTTGCTCTCACCCATATTAATCTTGACCTTTGTCTCCACACAGTCAGACTAAACAAGTCATCTCTTACAATTTCCTTAGTAGGCTTAGCTCTAATATGCTCCTCTTCTAATGCCACATGTTGTTCTTCCTTGAAGTTAATCTCAGTCATAGTATTTAGAAGTTCATTTCTAAGGTAATTTGATTTGTACATCTCCATTCTTATTCCAATTAAACAACTTTTGCGTAGTGAATTGTAGTTTAGCCAAAAATTTGTACTCTGTTCTCTTCTCATATGGAGCTTTAGACACCATATTGGTGCAAGATCAGTTAGGGCAGCATCGAGGAGCCATTTGTTTTCAAATTTGAAGGATCTTGGAACCCACAAATCCAACTTGAGGTTTAAGGCAATGGGACGATGATCAAACATAATGCTCCGCAAGAACTATTGATTAACCTCAGGCAATACATTGAATCATTGAGTATACAGCAATAATATGTCAATTCTACTACTAATGGGGTGGTTTTGATGGTTAGACCATGACTACCTATCACCTACACATGAAAGGTCCATCAATTCATTGTCTTGGATGAACTGATTGAAGTCTCTCATTTGCCTTGTTACCTTGTCATCCATAGATCTCTCTGCAAAGCATCTAATAGAATTGAAGTCCCCACTAATGCAAACTGGGAAATCCCATTCTAGAATTCTATCATAGAGCTAATTAAACATGCTTTGCTTGTTCCTGTCATTACTATCTCTGTATACAACCACCACCATGGATTCAAATCCCTCTACATGAACCTTCACTCTCCCAACCACATAACCTTGATGGATTTCAATGTTTGATATTGCAACTTCCTTCTTATTCTAATTAAGGAGTATGCAATTTGAAGCAGCAACGACATTGAGATGGGCACAATATTATATGAACCTTGAAACCCCATTGAAATAAATGTAATTGGGAGAAACTTTTCAAACTTTGTTTTCTATAACATAGCAACCATGGGCGTATATTGAAGAACAAACTTCTCTATGGAAACCCTTCTAAAAACACAATGAGCTCCTTTGAGGTCCCATGTGATGAACTTCATCAAGAGACTTGCTTAACAGAGGAATCTCGATTTTCACATAGGCATGGAGTTTCCTATAAATCAAACAAGGGGGCCTTTAATTTGAAAGTTTCAAAAAATCTATGAGGCTCTTCCTCTCTACCTTTGATGGTGGAACCAACCTTTTCTATTATCCAAAGCTTCATGCTTTTGTTTGGGCCTAATCTTTCAATTATTGTTCTCTTACACTATATGGGATAGAGTTGGAGAGTTTAATAACCTTCTCAAACCCTGATGGAGGATTTGAGAATGAAGGAGTCTTTTCCTTTATGTCCTCTAATTGTTGCCTGCATCAAGAGGAGGATTATGATTGGTTTTTGGTAGTTGACACTACCACCTATTCCTTCCCCCACCCACATTAGCTAACCCAGCACCTAGCTCAACCAATTTATTTTTGCATGCTCCACCTTTGTTTGCAACATGGACAAATGGTCAAGTCACTGCCTTTTTAAAAAAAAATAATTTGAATGCTATTATTTTGGCATAATGGGGCTGCAATTTGAACTTCTGGGTTGGGCCTCCCAAATTCTTAGGCAAGCTTAGATTCTCTACTTTGTCTTCCTCCTTCGACTCGCTTCGATTCTTCTCTTTAGTGACATTATATCCAATTTTAAAATCCTTATCGAGCTTTGCCCAATTAGTCTATACCAAGACCTATGAGATATGACCTTTGATAGCATGCACTTTCATTGAATCTGGTGGTCATTCGAAGGCTTTGACCACCATCTTAACTTCTCCAGTTTCCTCTCCACATGTGCTCAAGCCATTAAACCCATAAAAGTTCCAAAAACTTCTAAGATGCATTTGAAGGTTTAGGAACCTCAATGTGAAGGGTTAGGCACCTAATTATCTTTTTGCATAGGCTCCCTAATATTGCTTACTTGTAGCCTTTTCTTTTCTCCTTCCAAAAATGAGCCCATTTGCAAATTGCTCTATTAGGAGGTTCTCTAAAACCTTTTATGTTCTTTTTTTATTTATATTTGCTATCATTTTTTACCCCACCACTAGATGCAGTGACTTTAACTCTTTTGGCAAACGAAATCAATGCCTCTTTATTGAATTTACTCCAAAGTTTGCTACAATGCTTGCACTAGAGCCTAACCTTGAAATTTTGAAATCTATAGCCTCCATGCCTCCAATCCTTTCATCTTTACAAGCTTCCAATCTCCAGTAACTTACTGACCCATTTTTGTAAATTTTGATTGTGCAACTTTGTATTCTTCTCCATATCTCTATTTTAGATTTTACATTTATCCCTTGAGCCTAAAGGTTCTGATTTCAAGGAAGCTTTAGCAACTGATCCGTCCAATTTTGCTGCAAAACTTGACCCTTTTTCTCCCTTTCTTTTCTTAATTCTTTAGTTCATTCCATATCCACATCTCTCTCAATTGATCAACAAAATCAAACATTGACTATCTTAATCCCAATGAATTGGTATTTCCTAACCTTATTTGACCAATTGAGACCACCATTGGATTGTGATCTCTAAGAGAAACTCATCAACAGGGCTAGATTATGGAGATTTATGAGTTGCAATATAATTTAACTATATTCACTAGGATAGTCTTGTCCAAACTCAATTTGACTGGATTAGATCATATTCAATGTTGATCCCCTTTTTAATGATAGATGTAGGCTTTTTTTTGGAGAAGTGTATCTCCTTGATGCCCATTAAGCTTCTTTAATGAACATATAAGTCTTTGTCCAGCTTGATCATCCTTCTTTACATCTTAAATTGGTCTTTTTGATGAAGATGTCCAAATTTAGAAATCAACTCCACATTTAAAAATAAACAAAAGCCATGTCAAGAACCTTGCAACAATTTACTAGGAAATCTTCTCTTCATCTTTCCTTAGGAAGAGACCTACACTAAGTGGAAGAGATGAAGCTTCTTCACTACTTCACTACTATTTTGAAAGCAAGAAGCTTACAACAATCTACTAGGAAGTCTTCTCTTTATCTTTCCTTAGGAAGAGACCTAAACTAAGTGGAAGAGATGAAGCTTCTCACTACTTCATCATAATTTTGAAAGTTTCCAACTGCGTTTTTACTGTTAAATTAGATTAGTGATATGCATACCATGAAAAATAAAAAATAGATGGGACACCATACAACTCCCTACATTAGGTTTTTATTTTTTAGTAGTAAAGCACATGAAAAATCATTATAATATCTGCTATTTTGTACTTATGAAAGTCCACATAGTATATGTGGGCCTAACATGAAAGCATATGTGGGCTTGATATTTTATTGATTTACAATATCATTATCCTTCATAGCCTCTGATTTAAATGATTATGGATCCTCTAAAACATGGGCACAACTCTTGCATGCATTATGATTTAAATGGTTCGGATCTTCCAAGATATAGGACCATATTTTGCACAACCCATGATTTGAATTGTTTAGATCTTCTAAAGTATTGGCTCAGTTGTTACAAGACTTATTATTTGAATGGTTTAGATCTTATAAATCCATTAAATACATAAGCCTTGTAAGACTTGGGTCTACATTTTAGAATATCTAACTCATCTAAAATCATAGGCCATGTAAGAGTTGGACCCACATTTTAGAATATTTAAGCCATTCAAGTTGTTAGCCAAGGCTTACATGGCCTATGACCAACAAATCTCATCTATTTAATTTCATCCATTTTGGATAAGATTTTTGGTTAATAGGTCATGTTAAGCATTCAATTTTGGCCAAGATACCTTTAATCTTGCATCTACTTAGATAATCTAATCAATCAATTTTGAGATTATACATAAAATTTTGCATTTTAGCTCTAATTGGCCATCTAACCGTTGAATTGCACAATTTAACAGTTAGATAATCGTCAGAGCTAATCGGAAGACTAATGAACAATTTAGATGATTCTAATTTGGTCCTGTGTGTTGCAGATTAATCAAATCGAAATTGGATAATCTAGATCAACTTGAATGGATTAGATCAGGATGAGGAAACTTCCTGGAAAGAGAGGAATTTGAAGATCATTAGTAAACTTAGATAGATAAGGAAGAAGAAGAGAAGTTTGAATCAAAATCAAACTCCTTTAGACAATCTATAAAAAGAAAAGAAATTTGAAGATCAAGGAGTTTTACAAGGTTGGTAACATTGGGCTGTTGGTAGATCTCTCCTACTTCTCCTCTTCTTCCTCCCTGCCCTCTCTCTCTTTTTCCTTCTCCACATTCTTCCCCTCCTCTCTCTCTCTCTCTCTCTCTCTCTCTCTCTCTCTCTCTCTCTCTCTCTCTCTCTCTCTCTCTCTCTCTCTCTCTCTCTCTCTCTCTCTCAACGCAGCTCGCCTGAACTGACCATGATCTGCTCAGCTCATGGCCACCGGGGATATCGTCGGAAACCCAAAATCCATTCGACCAGCCGGTGTCCTCCTCATCTTTCCCTCTCTCAGATTTTCCCTCTCTGCCAGTGCCTGAAGCCACCAGCAAAGCACCATGCTCCACTACCCATGCTACTCATCGGCCCCTCTCTCTCTCTCTCTCTCTCTCTCTCTCTCTCTCTCTCTCTCTCTCTCTCTCTCTCTCTCTCTCTCTCTCTCTCTCTCTCTCTCTCTCTCTCTCTCTCTCTCTCTCTCTCTCATCTGCCAACAATGCACAAGTAGCCAGCTACCAACTGGCAACCACATCGCCACACCCGTCCATCCCCTCCATCTCTCTCTCGCTATTCTCTTTTCCTCTCCCTGTTCACCGGTTCGGGTGAGATCAAAGGAGAAAACCTATTTTCTCTCTTTTCCCCTTCCTCCCATCTTCTTCTCCGATTTCCCTTGCTTCCCCTTCTTCTTCGACTTTGCGCACTTCACTATCTTCCTCCTTAACAGGTTTCTATGGTTTTCGTTTAAAAGTAGAAATCTAAAATAAAAATCCATTCTTGCCCTTAGGAAAATAAATAAAATTTCTTATATGTTTCCAATTTAATTACATTTGTGTCCATTTCTTGTCCTAATTCAGTTTTATCTCTATTCTGTCTATCCATGGATTGTGTAATCCATGGCTGTTTATTTAGTTTAATTTTCAGTCTTTTTAGAACTAAAAATTTTGTAATTTGCATCATTTAAATAAATCTGAATTTTTATTTTACTATTAGTTTATTTCTGTTTTTTTTTTAGACAATTAAATTTTATTTAAACTCTATATTTTTAAGTCAAGCTTTTGTAGGATCGACCCGTACTTGCATTAGCTATATTATAATAGCCCTTACACTTACAGTAAAACAATGAACAAGTTTTTGGCTACGTTGTCGGGCACTTGCAATGGAGTTTTCATAAAATTTAATTAAAAACTCAAAAAAACCCAAATTGTTCAAAAAGAAATTCAAATTTTTTTTATTTTAAGAATTGCATTGTTTTAGCATTCTAGACATTTTTAGTTGTATTTTCAAATTTTCTTAGTACATAAGCACGTTATTTCTTGAATTTGATACTTATTACTATTTTTATTCTTCAAAAATTTGGAAAGTGGAGGAAATTGGCAAGTGGAGCTTCATCATATAAATAAAATTTCCTTGCTTTCTTAAATTAGGATTTTTATTTTTTGAGTGATCTTGTAGTGAGGCCCCAATTTGTAATTTGCAATTTCAAATTTAATTTAAAAAGGGTTGTAATAAAACAAGATAAGTGTGAATAAGGTGGCCCACACTTAATAGTCATCAGAAATCTCACTATAAGTTTCCCTCTCTCCTTTTATTTTCTAGATTAGGGTTTGCATTTAGAATAGTTTTGCATTGTTTGGTAGCATAATTGCATATAGAAAGCATATATGATAATTATTGCATTTTTAGGATTTGTATTAGTTTACTATGTTTGATTGTATTTTAGGACACATTTATTGCTTTAAGGTGATTTATATGTTAATTGAACTACCATGGAGTGTGAAAATTAATTAGTAAGGGCACCCGACCTCGCAAGATTGAGGATGGATTTCATTACCACTTCTTGGCTCACATAGGATAATCACGGTAAGCGCGCAACCTTGCCTTTCAAATTAATTTAAAATCAATTAGAAGAGACATAGATGGTCATCACATGCTTGTAAGACCCTTTTAATAGGATGCGATCTATTGTCACACCAATGGCTTTTGAGCACTGTGGTTCTAGTGGATATCATAAAATCCAAGTTATTTTTCCATGCCTATTGTTAACTTTTGTTGAGGTCAAACGCCTCCTTACATAATATTGTATTTAACCACTCTAGAGCAGAACATAACTAATAAGCAATGGTCAACTCTGAAAGAGAGGAGGATTGTTAGATTAGGCTAATCTAAAACCATCATCCTTGTACAAAATCAAGAAAATTAAAATAGTTGTGCTTGTTAGCCTTAAGAGATTGTTTGATTGTGTCATTGATTGTGCATCATTCGGTTGCATCATTTAAGATAGTCCTATTCTAAAAAAACAAAAATAAATAAATAAAAAGATCTTTCATTGTATGCCCTTTTGGATACAAGTTAAAACTAGGAGGTTAGTAAGTACAACAAAAAAGACATACAATTAGATCAGTTACCACCAATGAATGATGAACAATCAAGGAGAAACTCACCCCATGGTAGTGTCAGAGGTGATCAAGGCCCCCCACTCATTTTGAATTAGGACCCACCACCTCTAATTGATGATGAATATAATCTTCCACCAAGGAGGAATAATCATCCACAAACAAATTGGAAAAGGAATGGAAATAGGAAATGGAACCAATAGAGTGACCATTGAGACAATGATGGTTTATCAAAATCTTCATGGAAGAACTTTAAGAGACTACCTTCAACCTCCAATACACCATCTTATGTCATTCTTCCTCAAAATGCTAGTGCGGTAGAATTAAAAATAAAAGTAATCCAATTACTTCCCAAATTTCATGGGTTAGACAATGAGAGTCCTTATTTGCACTTTAAAGAATTTGATGAGGTATGTAGTACACAAAGAACACAAAATATATGCCTAGATACTATCAGGCTTAAACTTTTTATTTTCTCTTTAAAGCAAAAAGCAAAAATATGATTTAATGCATTGCCAGTAGGTTTCATAAGGACCTGGAATGAAATGGCTAGGAAATTCTTAAAAAAGTTCTTCCCTACACATAAAACAAATACACTTCATTGTAAGATAATGACCTTTATACAAAAAGATAAAGAATCATTCTACCAATACTGGGAAAGGTTCAAAGATTTATTACTCACATGCCCACATCATGGCTATGGACAATGGAGCATCATCAACTTCTTTTATGAAGGACTTAATTCTGACATGCGCCAATTTGTAGAGATGATGTGCAATGACAATTTTTGAATAAACAACCAGATGAGGCACAAGAGTATTTGGAATGGCTAGTTGAAAGTGCATGGACTTGGGCTGACTCAGAAAGAGTAGAACATCTAGATAGACCTAAGCCCACTACCACATCTACTAGGGGAGGTATGTATGCCACATCTGAAAAAGATGAACTTAATGCCGAAGTAGCAACCATAGTTAGAAAAGTAGAAGCCATAGAAATGGGAAAGAAAAACTTAAATAATGATGAACAAGTGTGTAGCATTTGTGAAAGTACTGCCCATCTTACGCAGGAATGTCCTACCATTCCAGTATTTCAAGAAATACTTCATGATTAGGCTAATATCTCACATAAGGCCCAATACCAACCCTATCACCAAAAATAAGGATCACTTGCGACCTTACCTTCCTCCACATAAGAAGAAAGTGGAGGATAACTTTCATCAATCTATGCAATACCAAGAGAAGAAAATTTCTCAAATTAAAGCCTAATTATAAAAAAACATAGAATCCATGACTGAATTGAAGGACATGATGTCTCAAATGCTGCAGACCATTGATAAAGGGCAATGTCCTATTCCACCAAATGAAAACCCTGATGACATGAATGTGGTAGGTGAGATTAATTCTTCAGTTACAAATATGGAACAAACAAAGGCAGTTACCATTTTTCATAATAGTAAAATAATTGAGAAATCTGATCCTAAAAGGGTTAAGATAGTTGATAAGGAAAATGTCCCACCCACTAATCCATATGACATCCTTGCTCTATTTTTACAAAGGCTGCATCAAGCTCCCACAACTGTCTCTAATTATGAGAAGCAGTTTAAAGATATATTTATCTTGCCCTGTGATAAAATGAAAAATTCAAAATTACAAGGTAAATTCATTCACCATCCCATTTTAGAGGCCTATCTAGCTCATTTTGTATGGGGCCTAGGGAAGTTTCAGACTAAGTAAAAAAAAATTCTCTAAAAAATTTTCACCTTAGTTTTTTTAGAACTTTTGTTTTCTACATCTTCCATTTCTTTATTTCTTAATGCATTATCATCATCCTACTTTTCAAACATTGAGAAAAATGTTTCTTTCAGGTTGGGGGTATAGAATTCAAACAAATTTTAGTAATTTTTTTAGGTTTTTAGGTGATTTTCTTAAAGAAGAAAAAAAAAATTGAAAATTTTTAGGCCAATTCCTACACTATGATGAGAATTAGATTTTTTGAAGTATAATCTAGATAACTTTAGCTTATTAATGAAATTAAACATGATTAATTCATCATTTTACTCATTTTCTAAAGTTTCATGAAAGCAAAATCTTAGATCACATCTGTACACACAGTTGCAATAAATAGTCTAAATTGATAAGTAGTTGTAACTTAGAGATACTAAAGAAATTCAGTGGAGACCTATAACCTAAGTGAGTTTTAAATCTATTTATCTTTTTGAGGGGTTATAAATGTTCCTAAGTTTCTTTGGCATACTTAAAGAAAATTTGATCCCATCAACTTTTAAATTTTCCTAATTACTTGAACTATAAGAATATTACCTTTAAAATTCTAAAATTTCATTAAATATGATAGATTATAGGAAACCTAGAAAATGTTTTAGGTTATCCTTGTTGTTATCCTAGAGATATAAAGCCTACCCATAAATATTTTTACCACTAGTTAGCCAATTTGAACCTTTTATATAAGCCTTTTCTTTTCTCACCCAAATTATTTTTACCCATATTACTTAGTATAAAAAAAAATCCATTACCTATTTTCTTTGTAAAATAAGATAGAGATGAATGAAGACATACTTTTTAGTTGCAATGAAAGTAGAAAAGTGAATATCAAGCAAAGAAATGTTCTTCAAAGAGATTTAAAAATGTTAAAAAAGAAGAAGTTTGAAGAATATAAAGAAAAGTAGATAAAGAAATATTCGCTTCAATACAAACAAGTAAAGAAAGAATTGTCAACTTTAGAAGACCTCTACTTATTTTTGAAGAAATTTTGAACACGCTTTATACCCTTCCTTTGGCACCCTGTCATAAGCCTACGTTTCATCCCAGTTAAAGATTTATTAATTCTAGGATGAATATATTCTTAATGAGAATATGAATGGATTAAATTTAAAGAGTAATATTTCTAAATATTCAAAGGAAATGGCATCTCATCATTCTAAAGGGATCAAAAATAAATTCCTTAGTAACTCCTATTCCTTCATGAGTAGATGTGAGATAAATTTGCTTTTATTGATTATGCTTACATATTTAAAAGTGAGATATGATTTGAACCTTTAATCTAAGTGTAACATCCCTAATTTTTAAATCCTAATGTGAGTGAATTTTAAAAAAGATTAAATTGAGATAAAAAGAAAATAGTGAAATTTCATAATTTTAGAGTCTTATGAGTGAGAAATTTGACAGACATCAAATCAAGGGTCGGAACCTTGATATTTGGATTGTACTTGAAAAATGGTTTCCAATGACACTAGTAACACCCAAGCGAGATGCCTGAGCATCCTGAAGACCGAGACGCACGTGGTTTGTTCCAAGCTAGTTTTTACTATTCTAGCCTGAATTTTGATGTGGACCATTGAAATGTGATTTGAGATGGATTTGTTGAAATTTTGGAGGCTATATAAGCCTGAATTTTTATCCAAAATGTCTATTGGAATTGTCTCGATGACACGAACATGATTTTAGCATCAGAATCTTGATCTGAGTACATCCAGTTAGATCAAACTTATGAGGTGTTATCCAATAACTTAGATCAGGCTGATCTAAGAATGATCAAGCCTTGGAACTCAAACAATTATATGATCCCAGAGATGGATTAATTGATCTAATTATTACATCATATGTATTTATCTTAGAAATTGACCCAGACCATTGATTTGATAGAGGATTTTAGATTTGATGGATCAAAGAGTGATTAGACGGTCAAATTAAGACATAAATCATAGATATACACTAAAATGATTAGATAAATATGAAATGGAATTGATTGTGATGATTAAGATTAGAATTGGTGATCTAATCATAAATAGAGGCTTTAAAGAACGATCCAACGGTGGATCGCCCCAAATTCAAATGAAATGGAATGATTAAGCCTTATGATGATCAAGATGCATCTATTTAGCTTATCATCGCTTGGATTGACTTGAATAAGAATAGCTCAAATGATCTGAGCCGTTGATCTTTAATCAATGATCCAAATTGATAGATATTATGAAAATAAAGAAATATACACAGGGTTGAAGGCTTATAAGAGCAAGACCATCATGATTAATGATAATCAAAGACTAGATAAGTAATGGGTGAGAAATTGTGAATAAGTTGTTAACTTGAAATGTATTTATGACTTGATAGATGCAATGATAGATATGCAATTGAGATTGTAGGCTTTTCAAGGGATTTGAGAGTCGTATTTGAGGTAGATGGAATTTAAGATGCTAATTTAATAAACTGCATGATTTATTTATATACTCATGATGTGATTTTGATACCTGCATGTGATTTGAGTTGCATGAATCATTTATAAAATGTGATTATTATCTTATAGTATACACAGTATTTATGGCATGAATTATGAAATGAAACAGATATGGTTTTGTATATGGAGGATGGTTATATTGTCATTATACCTCCATGAATTTAAATGTATGCCATGCATTTAAAAAGTCATGTTTTTTTATGGTAAATGGCATATTTTATGGGTTGATATGAGATAGGCATGTAGCTTGATCTATTATGTTTATATCCAGGCATGGAGGCTTGAGGATTTTGTTTTCGATAGGCTTGTTGCTTGGGGGATGCTATGCTAGGAGTATAGTGCTAGCCACTCTCCCTCTGAGATTATGAGATGATAAACACCCGTCCATAGATAACACTCAATAGGTGTTGGTATCATAGGTAGCCCACACTACTAGTCCTGTCCCCACCTATGCAGATGGATGATGAGTCTCCTGTTTTGGTGTCGGCAGGGAGTTGTAGTTGATGGATTATGTGTTGGTTAGCACTGCAGCATAACAATTCTTTGTATTCCTATATACAGTGTTGTGATCATGAGGGAGTGAAAGCACTTGTGCTTGGTTTTCTTATGAGATCAGGGTGTTCTGACCACTGATGACTATATGGCATAGTGATATGCCTAGTATGAGCTCATGACTATTATAGATAGTCAGTGTTGACAAGAGGATTGTGGCCCCGTATAGTAGGGGTGTGACCACTAATGACTATATTCACTAGTTTATGAGTTTAATACCATTTAACTTGTTTACACATTTAGTATCTTTATTTTTTATTTAAACTATGGTTGGACATGATTTGGCATTTTTGTATTTGTTTATGATGTTTATATATATTCATAAAGTTTACTTGAGATACTGATTTGAATTTGGACACGATGTTTCATGGCTCGATTTATTCATGATATTCATATGAAATGCTTGAAAAATTATATTATAAAGTCTTGAATTAATTCCAAGTTAATCATGTAGACTATTGATTATTGATGCATAATGTTTTGTGCATTGAAATTATTATTATATTATGAAAGTAAATGTTATATTTTGAATTGCATAAGCATCTTATTCCCTTACCAAGCATTGCTTACTGAGGCATTGCTTTATTGTTGCAATGCCTCGAACATTGAGAGACAGACATGATTGATGAGGAGCTAGACGAGTTGTTGATTGAGACATCTCAACTGAAGGTATGTTTTGAATTCTACTTGGACTGTACATGTGCATCTGAATTATCTGGACTTGATTATATTGTTGTAGGGAATATGGCTATTGACTGGATGGGTCCAGAAGAAGTAAACTTGTTTTAGAAATGCTACTTGAAAATTGAAAATTTTATTTGAGTTTTGAGTTAGTGGTTGACACTCGGGGTTTTTCTTAAAATGAAATTTATTGAAATTTTTTTTCTATGTTTTGTTTTAAAAAATTGGGTCTCCACCTTTCAAGACATTTTGTTTCAAAAGTGTTGAAAAACCCAGATCGTCACAGTTGGTATCAAAGCAGGTTCATCCACTCATAGCCAATCCCAAAAGTCCATGTGAAGATGACAGTCCAAGATGAGAGTTAAAATTGGTATGAACTAATGATTAAATCATTTAATAAATTTTGAAACTTGAATAAACACCATTTAGAGGTGTAGCTAGTTGAGCTAGAAGGTGTAAGGATAGAGTGAAAATCATATATATATATATATTGATTCATATCATTAATGGAAAATGACTCAAGTAGAAGTCATGAATAGTCAGGGAAAAAGGAAGATGATCTACTAAATGAAAAGTAAATTCTTATGAGGCTCTTAAGGTAAGAAATCAAAGCAAGACGTGCATGAGTTAATGTCTCTAACTGAGAATATTGTTGATAGATGATTTACTAATGGAGACAATTTATTGTAAGTATAATTTCTTATGTGAGAACAATATGTGTGAAGCATTAGAGAGTACGAGATTAATTGAAAGGAATCAAAATAAAGATTATGAATCAATTTCTCTGGGTGAGAACTTTACTATATGATAGGACATATATGCATGTGAAATTCTTTTGAGAGTTCGAGTTATAAATTGGACTGTGTGTATAAATTTTTGCAAGAGTATAATGACTATTGTTGCTGCAATAGAGAAAGATCAGAGATGATTACAAATAATGAGAACTCGAGAAAGTTTAGAGAAGTGTTGTATTAACCCAAACTTGAAGTGGAGTTATTTGACAAATAAATTATAGTATGGTGAAAATCATTGAAAATTTGATGAAATAAGGTCCTAATGTTCTTATGAATGAATTTTCTAAGTTAGGAGATAAAAATTAATGAGTTCTTGTGCATGCAAAATTATTGATGGGCAGACATTAGTGAGAAGTGAATGTTTATGAATTATTGTGAGGGTTTTAATTATGATTTGAAGTGCATATTGCCCGGAGGACATAACAGCTATTTTATAAGAATAATTATTAAATAGTGATGATTACACAATGAATCAACTAGGGAGAAAGATAGGTGAAGTGAATGGGGCAAGATGAAACTAATTAAAATTGATTTACATTCAACATTAATAGTGATAATATTGTGGCTCCTGATAACGAAGGTTATTATGAAAGATCAGTTTAATTAGATGTGAGATTGACAAAGTTGCAATTGGCTTTGATTGATATGACCATGAAATAATTCATTAGTTATAGGAAATGAAATGGTGGGAATGAAGACTGAGAATGTAATTATGAGGATTCTAATGATGGTTGTTTTAGAGGACATGTTCCTCTATTGCTGAGATTTTTATGTGAAAGGCTCTTAGAAAGGCCTATGATGATCATTATCTTCACCTTATAAGCATTTGGTGTACTGTGAGAGTTTGTAGCTGTAGAATAGAGAAATTAGATAGCTCAATGGTGTTTAATTAGAATATATAGTTGATTAGACTTGCCTTAACTTCTTCATAATGGGTAAGGAGGCTACAGATAAATTATATTGTGTTGACGCCTGAATTGAGGAATCAGGTGATGGTAGCATGTCTTACATTGGTGACAAAGGCAGTAGATTTGACCTTTATGTTGTAGAGAGATATTCTCTTGGGATTGGGCTAATTGCAAAGGGTCGGACATGAGTAGTTCGAATCAGCTAAGTAAGGGCCAGAGACCCTTTTTTTCAACATAGTTATAGAGGCCACTGAGCTAGTGACAGTTGATCAAGTAGTATTGGGATGCGAACAAGAAAAGGTGCATTAGTATAAGAATAGACACCTGGACAGCTATATCTTGGAGTTAGTAGACCATCGGAGCTATGGAAATAACATCAACAGTCGCCATTACAATGATAATCCTTTAAATGTTTTGATTGTGGGGAGAAAGTATTTCAATGGAGACTATTCTAGAGTACAATGAGTTAGACAAGCTGACATTGGAGATAATGCAGAAATGGCCCCACATTGGCAGTGATGAGTTTTTGCCATTACTTGGAGAAAAGTATAAGCCTCAAATTGGGCAGTGAAAAATATTTTATCAATTTCTGGTAAACATGCTAGGATCTTTATTAATTTAGGATCCAGTCATTTTTGTACCTTATGTATTGGTGCCTTGATGAATATATCTGTGTGTATATGACAGTCTTTGAGTTGGACGTTATGACATTGATGATGTGAGAAAAGATGGATATTGATCTCATCTTACTTGATATGATTGATTTTGATACCATCCTCATAAAGGATTCTATTTATTGGGGGGCAGTTAATTGATGTGATGAAAGATTACTTTTAGTGTACTTGGACAATCAATGACCTCTTTCCAGTATAGGAAGAGTATCACTGAGGTTGTGTTACTTTTGCACAAAGGGCAGTTTTTATTTCCTAAGGTGCCGAGTCCTCCTTGTTGGAGTGACAGTGGAGGACAGAGAGCGATCATAGATTGGGTACATAGTTGGTGTGCCAGAATTCATAATCTTTCCAGGGGAGGTTCCAGGATTTTTTGACAGAGGATATTGATGTCGATATTGATTTGGCATTAGATGTAGTGCCATTTTTCTAAGGCACCATGTAGGATGGCCCCAGCTAAGCTAGAAGGGTTCTGGTTACGATAGTTACTTGACGAGGGTTTATCAGACTAGTGGGTCTTCATAGGGTGCATTAATCCTCTTCAGGAGAAAAGAGACAAATTCTTATTGTTAAGCACATATTATTGATTATTTGATAAAATCACAGTGGAGAATTGATATTCTCTTTCATGTAGTGATGATCTAACTGATCAACACTGGATAATGCATGGTATTAGTAGATATTGATTTGAGGTTTGGTTATCACTACACGAGGATTGTGAGTAAGACGTCTTTAAGACAATTTTTAGCACTTGATATGATTATTGCAAGTTATGGGTGATACCAATTTATGGAACTAGTACACTGACAATGTATATGGATATGATGGTTGAAAATTCCAATGTTAGTTGGATGAGTATCTTAAAGGCTCATCTCTTGTTGTGAATATATGAGTATGAAATTTTGGTCGAAGAAGGTGACATTCCTTGACCATGCACCTCTATTGATAGAGAGGTAGTTTATTAACATTATGATGGGATGGGATTATCCCAAATGGGTGATTAAGGTTGATAGTTTCCTTGGTCTAGTAAATCGCTATCACTGACTTATTGAGTTTTCAAGATAACAGTGATATGGATGTTGTTTATATTTCATATATATGAGTTTAATTTCTCATTAAATGAGAGGTATGATGGTGATGTGTGTTTCGTATAAATAATTTTCTTATGTGTAATAAAAAATTGATTTATGACATATACTTGTGAGTAGCTAGTGAGGGCAGTCGATGAGGGCGGGTGCGGGAGGCACTGGTAGGCTTCTATGTGGCAAGCTTCTAGGTGCTCACAGTATGATCATGCTATGGGCTAAATTTTTTAATTGGCATATGATTTCCTAATAGCGAGTTGGTATGCTTTGATTTGATTAGCACATGAGTTCCTGATAGTGAGCTGGTATGCTCTAATTTGATTGGTATATGATTGCCTGTTGATTGGCATATGAGTGCCTGATAATGAGCTAGTATGCTCCGGTGTTAATTGGTATGTGATTGCCTATTGATGAGCTAGTATGCTCAAGTAAAAAATTGGCATGAATTTGTCTATATGTGAGATGAGATGATCTGAATTGTGTTGATATAGTGATTTTACTAGTACTAAGTTGTACACAGATAACCAACTCCGGGAGCTTGATTTATGCTAATTGCATCATATGTGGGTATGACATGTTCTGAGTATATGAAGAGACGAATTGACGAATATTAGTTAAAATGATGAGTTGAGATATGAGGGAAAGATGTTGTGAAATCTTTTATAGATGTTGGATTTGAATTTTTGTCACAATTAGTATATATTGCGATATGGGGATGCTTCTAAAATTGTTAGAGGATAACATAGAAAGAATTTTTAGGACGAAATTCCTATAAGGAGGGAAAAATGTAACATCCTTAATTTTTAAATCCCAATGTGAGTGAATTTTGAAAAATGTTAAATTGGGATAAAAAGAAATTAGTGAAATTTCATAATTTTGGAGTTTTATGAGTGAGAAATTTGATAGACATCAAATCAAGTGTCGAAACCTTGATATTTGGATTGAACTCGAAAAATGGAATTCAACAACCCTGAGAACACCCAAATTAGAGTTCGAACAAAAATTTGCCTAATTATTTTACAAAAGGGCAAAATAGTCATTTGACATGTGGGCCCACAGTGCACTGATGTGGGTCCTAGAATTTGAACAGATCAAAACGGATTAAGAAAAGTACTAATTATGTGAGTAATCATGATTATCTGACATTAACTGAATTTAAGACAAAAACCCCACTTTCCTGAACATTATTCATCTTCTTCTTCTCCTCCAATTCTCCCATTTTTCCATGATCAAATGTGAAACGATCAAACTGTGTTCAACACCATGAATGGATCTCACTTTCTTCCATGGAGTTGCAGCAGCTGATCATCTGAAGAGCATCACAATTGTGCCTTTTTTCCTCCATCTCTCATTCTTGGGTATGATTTAGTTTCCTTCTTGATTTCCCTTCCATTGCTTTTCTTCATTAACTTTTATCGTTTCCAACACCTAGATTAGAGATTTCATGTATGTATGGTTTGAATCTAGGAAAAACATTGACACAATAGAAAACCAATTACAAAGATAACTTAGATGGATGATCTAAACCGTCCATTGGATTTAGTGACCCTCAAAACCTTAAAGTGACAAAAATAGAGAAAAATCAGATCATCTAGACCTTAGATTGAGCCAAAATAGAGCAGATGATCCGAGCACATTGTCCTTGATGGACGGCGTGCCCAAGACGTTGTTTTGTGGACACAATAGACAACGCGTACACAGATGACAATGCACAACACAACTGCACACGTGCATATGGGCATTGTGGTGCTATCTCTGATCGAGTAGGATGCCCGAGCATCAGGAGACTAAGATGAATGCGAGAGCATCCTAGCGACCGGGACACAGGCAACTTGTTCCAAATGCGCATCTCGAACACCTGCTTCTTGGGGATGCCATGTTTTTACTATTCCAACCCGAATTTTGATTTGGACTATTGAAATGTGATCTAAAATGATTTTATTTATTTATTTTAGAGGCTATATAAACCTTATTTTTTATCCCAAACGTCAGTTGGAATCTTCTCGACTACGCGGACATAATTTTAGCATCATAATCTTGATTTGAGCATATCCAGTCAGATCAAACCTATGAGATGTTATCCAATAACTTATATCAGGTTGATCTGGGGATGATTAGGCCTTGGAACTCTAACAATTATATGATCCAAGAGATGGATTGATTAATCTAATGATTAGATCATATGTATTTATCTTAGAAATTGATCTAGACCATTAATCTGACAAAGGATTTTAGATTTGATCGATCAAAGAGTGATCAGACCATCAGATCAAGACTAAATCATAGATATACACTAGAATAGTTAGATAAACATGAAATAGAATTGATTGTGATGATTAAGATTAGAATTGGTGATCTAATTATAAATAGAGGCTTTAAAAAATGATCCAATAGTTGGATTGCCTCGAATTCCAATGAAATGGAATGATTAAGCCTTGTGATGATCAAGATGCATCTATTTAGTTGATCATAGCTTGGATTGACTTGAATAAGAATAGATCAAATGATCAGAACCATTGATCTTTAATCAATGATCCAAATTGATGGATATTATGAAATAAAGAAATATACAAAGGATTGAAGGTATGTAAGATGAAGATCATCATGATTGATGATGATTAAAGACTAGGTGAGTAATGGGTGAGAAATTGTGAATAAGTCATTAACTTGAAATGTATTTATGACTTGACAGATATGCTGATGGATACACAATTGAGATCGTGGGCCGTTCTAAGGATTTGAGAGCCATATTCGAGGTAGGTGAAATTTAAGATGCTAATTTTATAAACTACATGATTTATTTATATACTCATGATGTGACTTTGATACTTGCATGAGATTTGAGTTGCATGAATCATTTATAAAATGTGATTATTATCTTACGATAGACATGCGATATTTATGCCATGAATTATGAAATGGAACAGATATGATTTTGTATATGGAGGATGGTTATATTGTGATTATGCCTCCATGGATTTAAATGTATGCCATTCATTTAAAAAGGCATGTTTTTGATGGTGCATGGCATGATTTATTACTGCATGATTTTGATGTAAAAGCCATGTAGGCTTGATCTGGTACAGGGTACCAACTATGTATATAATATAGTATTTTCCATGGGTTGATATGAGACAGGCATGTAGCCTGATACTATTGTTTTATATCTAGACATGAAGGCCTGAGGATTTTGTTTTGGACAAGCTTGTTGCCTAGGAGATGTTATGCTAGGAGGGGTATAGGGCCAACCACCCACCCTTTTAAGATTATGAAATGATAGATACCCACCCGTAGATGGCACTCAATAGGGGTTGGGTATCATGGGTAGCCCACACTACCGGTCTAATCCCCACCTATGCAGACGAACAATGAATTTGTTGTTTCAGTGTCAGCAGTGAGCGGCAGTTGATAGATCATGTGTGTTAGTTATCACTGTAGCATAGCGGTTCTTTGTATATTTGTGCATGGTGTTGTGATCATGAGGGAGTGATAGAATGTGTACTTGGTTTTCTTGTGAGATCAGGGTACTATGACTACTAATGACTATATAGCATGGTGATATGCCTGGTATGAGCTCATGACCATTATGGATTGCTAGTGTTGACTGGAGGATTGTGGGCTCTGTGACCATTGATGACTATATTCACTAGTTTTTTCTGGATTTGTTTATGATGTTTATATCTATTCATAAAGTTTACTTGAGATACTGATTAGGATTTGTACATGATGGTTCGTGGTTCGATTTATTCATGATATTCATATGAAATGCTTGAAAATTTATATTCTAAAGTCTTGGATTAATTCCAAGTTAATCATGCATACTATTGATTATTGATGTATAATGTTTTATGCATTAAAATAATTATTATATTGTGAAAGCAAATATTATATTTTGAATTGCATAAGCATCTTATTCCCCTACCAAGCATTGCTTGTTAAGGCATTGCGTTATTGTTGCAATGCCTCAGATATTGAGATACAGACACGACTAATGAGGAGCTAGAAGAGTTGTTGATTGAGACATCTCAACTAAAGGTATGTTTTTAATTCTACTTGGATTGTACATGTGCATTTGAATTATTTGGACTTAATTATATTGTTGTAGGGATTGTAGCTATTGATTAGATGGGTCCTGAAGAAGTAAATTTGTTTTGGAAATATTACTTGAAAAATAAAAATTTTATTTGAGTTTTATGTCGGTGGTTGACACTCGGGATTTTTCTTAAAATGAAATTCATTGAAATCATTTTTCTGTGTTTTGTTTTCAAAAATTGGTGTCCCACCTTTCAAAACATTTTGTTTAAAAAGTTATGAAACCCCCAGGTCATCACACTGAGAGAGTTTATTTCTAAGTGTATATCTATTAGTGAGGATTAAGGTCAAAACATATTTTAGATGGAGTTCAAAAGTTAGAAGTCTACTTAAAGATAAAGACTATACTATATGTAAACTGTACACACATGCTCTCTCTGAGATTTGAGCTCAAATAGAATGTTTTTAGCATACGAGTAGGGTTTTAAGCTCTTCATTTACTTTATTAATATGCCAAGTTGATAGATTTATTGAAGATAATTCTCAGAGAAAAAAGTGGAATTTCCTTGAAAATAAAATTTTGAAATTTTGTGATTTGGTTTTTCATATGTTTTGCTAAGGACTAACAAAATGTTGTTTGGCGTGTGTGTTAAGTGTTCAATTTTGGCCAAAATACCTTTAATCTAGCATCTAATTAGCTAATCTAATTAATTAATTTTGAGATTTTACATAAAATTTTGCATTTTAGCTCTAATTGGCCATCCAATCTTTGAATTGTAAAATTTCATGGTCAATGAGCATCAGAGCTAATCGGAGAAGTAATGAAAGGTTTAGATGATTCTAATTTGGTCTCGTGTTGTAGATTAATCAAATCAACATTGAATGATCTAGATAAACTTGAATGGATTAGATCAAGATGAGAAAACTTCCTGGAAAAAGAGGAATTTCAAGATCATTAGGAAACTTAGATAGATAAGGAAGAAGAAGAGGAGTTTGAATCAAAATCAAACTCCTCTAAAAGATCTATAAAAAAGGAAGAAATTTGAAGATCAAGGAGTTTTGCAAGGTTGGGCTGTTCGTAGATCTCTCCTACTTCTCCTCTTCTCTCCCCCCTCCCCCCTCTCTCTCTTTCCTTCTCCATGTTCTTCCCCTCCTCTTCACTTTCTTTCCCTAACTCTCCCTCTTCTTTCCTCTCTCTCTCTCTCTCTCTCTCTCTCTCTCTCTCTCTCTCTCTCTCTCTCTCTCTCTCTCTCTCTCTCTCTCTCTCTCTCTCTCTCTCTCTCTCTCTCTCTCTCTCTCTCTCTCTCTCTCTCTCTCTCTCTCTCTCTCTCTCTACCCAATATGCACTAGCTAAAAACCCTTTGTAACCGGCCGGTAAGTCATCTTTCCATCCCTGTTCCCTTCTCTCTCTCTCTTAGTCGGACTGTACAAGTGCATGACTCGGCATTGACACAATCTCACCTCCTCCTTCACTGTCATTCTCTCTCTATCTCCATCTCCCCGATGCCGGTCACAAATCACTAGTCGAATTCGATGCTGCATTGGTGGCTTTAGGCACTAGTGCCGTCCAATTAGTGCCATGCCTCCTTCCTCTACTCTCCTTTCTCTCTCTCTCTCTGCTTCCTCTCTTCTTCCCCCTTCTCTACCCAATCGACACAGCTTGCCTGAACCAACGGTGATCTACTTAGTTCATAGCCACTAGGGATATCGCTGGAAACCTAGAATCCATCGCTGGCGTCCTCCTCATCTTTCCCTCTCTCTAATTTTCCCTCTCTGCCGGTGCCTAAAGGCATCGACCAAGCACCACGTTCCACCGCCCAAGCTACTCATCGCCCCCTTTGCTTGCTCTCCCTCTCCTCTACCAGCCACCAACTAGCGACTGCATTGTCGCATCCATTCACCCCCTCCATCTCTCTTTCTCTATTCTCTTTTCCTCTCCTTGTTCACCGGTTCAGGTGAGATCAAAGGAGAAAACCTGTTTTCTCTCTTTTCCCCTTCTTCCCATCTTCTTCTCTGATTTCCCCTGCTTTCCCTTCTTCTCCTGCTTTTTCCACTTCATTGTCTTTTTCCTTCACAGGTTTCTTTAGTTTTCAGTTAAAACCAGAAATCTAGAAAAATTTAATTCTTGCCCTTAGGAAAATAAATAAAATTCCTTTTATGTCCCCAATTTAATTACATTTGTGTCCTGTTCTTATCCTAGTTCAGTTTTATCTCTGTTCTGCCTATCCATGGACTGTGTAATCTATGGTTGTTTATTTAGTTTAATTTTTTATCGTTTTAGAACTAAAAATTCTATAATTTGCATCATTTAAATAAATCTGAAATTTTATTTTACTGTTAGTTTATTTTTGTTATTCTCTTTGATTTTTAGACAATTAAATTTTATCTAAACTCCATATTTTTAAGTCGAGTCCCTATGGGATTGACCTATACTTGCATCAGCTATACTACAATAGCCTGTACACTTGCAGTAAAATAATCAACAGGTCATCTAAGACATGGTTAACTATGTGAAGGGCTTGGATCTTCTAAAATGTGGCCAACTTGAAGTTATTACTTCTAAAAGATATTTGGTTGCAATTTCAAGACCACTATTCAATTTACTATTTTTGGGTCATAGCTTTTATGAACGGTGTTGATGTTTTTCGTAAGTGCACGAGTTATTGTAGTATAGCTATGCAAATACAGGTCAATCCCATAGGGACCCGCTTTATAATTTTTGAAGTTTTTAATAAAATTTAATTATTTAAAATTCCATTCAATTGACAAAATTTAACAGGAAAAAAAATTCAGACTTCAGATATAATTTATCAAAAATTCAGACATCTAATTCTAGGAAAAGCAGAAAAGGAAACAATAAAATCCTAATTAAAACTAAAACTAAAAGAAATTAAGAAAAATCTAAATTTCTAGCTTAAGTGCTATTCAAGTTCCTCACTTTGGATTCCCAAAACTTTGATCAACCTATATCACTATGTTCAACATGCCTTGGATTAGTTATCTAATGGAGGAATTTGTCAGATTTTTTAAATTCTTAGAGATCTAATCAAATTAGTGAAATTAAGATTCAATGGCTTAAATCTCTTCTCAGAATCCAAAATAAAGATCAAGAATAGTAATTACACTAGAATCTATTCTAAGAACATGCCCTAAAATTTAATTGAAATTCAAAATTAAAACAAACAAGAAATCAAAGATTTTCCATTGTTAACCTAGAACCATTAATTGCATTAAACAGTACTGAAATAGATAGAACGTAGATTGCTCAGAACAGGAATAGCATAAACCGGGAATAATAACAGTCAAGGACATGAAATGTAAATTTAATTAGTCCTGCAGGGACAATTTTGGAATTTTTCCTGAAAGTTCCTTAAAACTGCCGTAAAACAGAGTTGGGAGGAGATTGTTGGAAGAGATGTCTGGACCGTTTGGAGCAGAGCTGGACTTGATCTGGACTAGGGCTTGCTCCTGGCCGGTGAAGATGGACGAAATCCATGCCGTTGCTATGCCCTTTCCTGGGCGTCATAGCTGGTGGTGCTTTGGTTGGAGGCGTGGAGGAGAGAGAGGTATTGACGCTTGAAACAGAGGAGACTAGAGGGTGCTTTGCCAGTGGAAGTAAATTGGCCTCTGCTGCGTGGAAGCTGACTGGGAACAGAGGCCGGTGCTGGAGTGAAGATGCAAGGAGCGTGGGGACTGGGTGATGGCAACAGGTGGATCGTGTATGGATTCTAGGCAGTGGGGTAAGTGTGGTGCGATGGATAAAAGAGGGAGATGGTTGGTGGATCTGGGAACTGGAGTGGATGTGTGATGAAGGGTGCAATGACTGGGAATGGGGTTAGAGATAGAACAATAAAGAGGAAGGGAAGGGAGAGCAACTGGTCAAGATAGATGGTGGGATTGAGAGAGAGATGAGATGGTTCGGTTCTGGTTGAAGCAATAACAATAGAGGCAGTGTGCAGCGAATGAAGGGAAATAAGAGATGGAGGAGATGGGTGCGGTTCAACAAAATGGGCGTCTGGGTTGTGAACGTGAAAGAGAGAGGAGAAAGGGAAAAAAAACTTGTGCAATGCTGAAGTGAAACGAACGGTGGCTTGTGCAATGGAAACAAATGCTGGGTTTAGAGTATTGAATGGGAACAAATGCTAAAAGGTAAAGAGAGAATATTTCAGGATGAAAGAAAAGTAGAGGAATTAGAATAGCAAGCAACAAAGGAAAACAAAACTAACTCTAAAAGAAAAGCCTCCCTTTCCTTGTACGGCTCCCCTCTTTATAAGGTTTTTTCACTTCCTCTTTTACTCAAACTCTTTCCTTATCTTCCTCCAATTCCTTCATTCTTTTACTTTAACAAACTCCTCTTCTTCCCATCTCTTTCAAGTAGGACTCTTCTAATTAGGAATCCTCTTTGATTAGGAAACCTTCTTGCTCTTCACAAATCTACACCGTTGATCCTTGAGGGATAATCTGTAACCTTGATCCTTAGCCACCCATGCCATTCATAGTTAATCTGCAAAATAAAAGACTAAATTAAAATAATCTAAACCACACATTAATTATCTAATAAACTCTAATGATCATCTAACTATTGATTTTGAGAAATTAAGGTTTAGATGGTCAATTCAAGCTAAATTTTGCAAATTTGAACGGTTAGATGATCAAATTGAATGCTAAACTAGGGGTCTTTTAGTCAAAATTAAACACTTAACAAACGGCCATAGTTTTCCTTATCTATTGGAAAAATAAAATTTTGAAATGGGAAATTGTATGGTGCTCCACCTATTTTTGATGGTGTGTGCATATTACCCTTTTAAATGCATTAAATGATGACAAAAGATTAGAACATCCATAGATTTTAATTTGTAGTACTATCAAAATAGTTTCTTTCTCTTTACTTAAAAAAACCATCATGAGCCTTTACCTATCTTAAAAGGTAAAGGTTGAATTTTTCATATATAATTGTGACTATTTATTAGGTGGGTCATTTATAAATTGGTCATCCCCATGAAAATCATGACAATGGAGCAATTTTAGTTGTCAAGTTGATGGCTTTGGAATAAAGGAGTAAAAGTAGGTGATGATAGATGCATATATAGCAAACCACTCAAATGATTTTTTCATCGATGAGGATAATTAGTCATCCTTGCTCATTTCTTACCATTGCTTAACATTTGACATAGAATAGATTAGATCTACTTTTTCTTGTATTGTTCATATTTCCTTCTTTTTGAGTAGATATGAAGGGAAAATATTGGACTTAACTAGAGATAGTCATGTTTTCAGGTCTCCTCTTTTCTAGTTTTCTTTCATTTCTTTTCTTCTTAGTTCTAAGATATTTTATTTATTTGGAGAGAAAAATGGAAAGCACACTATCTAGATTAAGTTATAAATTCATTAAGTATTAACTTTTGTAGGTTCTAATATTATGTATTTAATAAGTATATGAAAATTCTCATTCTTAGCACTCAATAAATATAAAAAATTATATTTATAGCTATAAGAACCATATCAACTCTATCAGTTGTTGTTTTGAGGAATATACTTGGGAAGAAAGGAAGAACTTGTATCTCACCTACTTTATGCTTATGATATATTGGTCTTTTGTAAGCATTGTGTGAATCAAATGAAAAATCTAAAAATGATGATCCAGGTATTTCAATGGATTACGAGTTAGGTGGTTACTAGGAGAAGTATGCACCTAATAGCATTAATGTTCATCAACACAATCTCTTAGTTTGTTGACTTCCTCAGTTGTAAAATCATGGAGTTCCACTTATATGATCTTGGATTACTCATCATCACCTCTAACATCCAAAGGTAGCATTGGGATCCAAGATAAAGGAAAAACTTTACTTGGAAGAAGATATACTTGTCTTTGGGGTGCAAAATTACTTCAATTAAGGCCTCTTTAGCTAATCTTCCTATTCACTTCGTGTATATTTAAAAAATGCCTAATGCTTTTAGAAGTATTATTGAATATTACATAGCCAATTTTTATGGAATGATTTTGAACGAGCAAAAAGAAAATTCACCTTGTGGGTTGGGAGATAGTTTGTAGACCTAGGAATTTTGAAGATTGGTGATTAGAAGAATGGAAGGTTGTAATAAGGTATCGTTCAATAAGTGATGTTGAAGATAAGGGAATGAGCAAAGTAGTCATTAGAGAGCAATCTTCAATACTAAATATGGGAATGAGAAACTCACTTGGTTCCAACTAATCCTTGGAGCAAGTGCTTTTCTACTGTATGGAAGAGCATTCTCTCTTTGAATGAGGTGATCCAAGAAAACTTTAAAATCATGGTTAGAGATGGAAGTAAAACTAAGTTTTAGGTGGATTAGTGGAGTCCTTTATCCCATTTCTACATGACTTCTCAAGAAATTTTCTCAGATGTTATGGATAAAATTTTTCACATATCTTATTAGTTTCGACTTTAGGAGATGCCTACATTTGGAATGTCAAATTTAGAAGGGCTACATTTTCCTAAGAGGACCAACAACTGATTGATTTGGTCACCCACCTTGATTACATTCACATGTTTCTATACAAATGTGATAAGAAAGTTTGGATCCTAGATTCTTTAGGCAATTCTCCACTTAATCCCTTCACTTACTCATCACTACCTCTAGATACACTCTGTTTCATCTTAGGAGACAGTGGAACCTTAAAGTCCCTCCTAGAGTGATTGCCTTCACATGGCTTTTCTCTCTTAATAGAATCCTTTCTACTATAAATCTCTAAGTGAGAGGTTGGAATCTCCCTAGTCAATGCTATTTTATTCATCATCATGGGGATCTTTTAGTACATTTTTCTCATTCAATGCCCATTTGCTCCTTAGGTTTAGTCTTGTTTTCTCTAGCTCTTTGACATTATTTGTGTTTGCCTCAGATCATTGGATGATTTGCTCTTATTGTGGATTGATGTTAAAGCATCAAAGTGCAAAAGGCTCATGTGGAAATATTTGATTCCTCTCATTCTATGGAGTCTTTGGAAAGAAAGAAATAGAAGGTGCTTCAATGGTTAGAAAAAATCAATTCAGGGTCTTTGCTTCCATATCAAAGCTCTAGTGATTGGATGGATTAAACTGCACAAATTTGGTCAACAATACTCCGTTGATCAATTCATGAGGAATTGGAAAGATACTATTGCTAAAAGGACTCCAAAATAGAAGCATTACCCTATCCAATCTTCCCATTTCCATTGGAGCATTTAAAATTAATTTGATGGATCTAGCTTGGGTAATCCTAGCACTGTTGGTTTTGGAGTAGTACTTAGGAATCATGAAGGAGTGAAATTTTGGGAGATGTAGGAAGCATGGGAATTATTGACTCAGTAGAAGGTGAGATGGCTACTGCATTACACTACATCAACATCTAGAGACAATGCTAATGCCAACCTACCATGTTGAGAGGGACTCAAGCAATATCATAAAGTGGCTTAAAATTTTTTAAAATCCGCCATGGAGATTTTTGCATCAATTGGAAATAATTTTTTGGTTGGTGAAAGATAAAGAAGTCACCTTCCATCATGTTCATGGCTTCACAAACAAAACTATTAATAAGCTTGATAAAGAGGTGTTGATTGTTTACCGCAAGTGGACGGGCTATAGTAGTATAGCTTATGCAAGTATGGGTTGATCCCACAGAGACTTAACTTAATGAAAATGGAGTTTAAAAAAAATTTAATTATACAAAAATAAAAAGAAATAACAGAATTTAAAGGAAATAATAACTAAAATCTACTTTCCTAGTTTGATCATAGACAAATTCTTCAAATTTGGTGTTATCAAAGTTTATCGGCCTTCATCAACCTCGTGCTCGTATCCCTGATTGAAGATTCAACAGCTGTATTATTCAGATTCTCTAAAATTTTGATGATTTAGATTAAGAAAAGATTTTGAGTTTTGGACAGCTCAGATCGTGTTTTGGAATTCCAGATTGAAGATAAAAAATGATGGATAACCTAGGAATTATCCTAAGAACAGGATCTAGAATGATTTGAATTCTGATCAAAGAAAGATTTGGAATTAAAGTTATCATGTTGGTTTAAGCTAAACTGTTGATTCAGTTAAACTTAAATCAAACAGGATTGGATTGGATTAATTTGAGAACAAAATAGAACCCAAATAAAGAAAAATAGGAATATGGGCAAAGACAAGTTAAGGAAAAAGACAAAATTGAGGACATGAATGGAATTATTTACTTTGAGGTGAGCCAGAATTGGAATTTTCAACAAAAATTCACTTTTTCTTCTTCTTCATGTTCCCATAGCCAAGACAAAAATGCAAATAGCTCCCTGTGTTGTTTGAAACATGAAATGAAGGGAGAGATGGGAAAATTGAAGGAAAACCTGAGTTGGTTTTTGTTTCTAACAATGAAAATTAGTGAAAGCAAAGAAATTTGGAGGCTTTCTGTGAAGATTTGAAGATGAAAATTGATGGAATATGGTGGTAACAAAGGAGTGAAACGAATAGAAACATGAAGTGAAACAAGGAAAGAGATGAGGGGAGATTGAAGTAGAGTGAGAAAGCGAGTAATCAATGAAGAGGAAGTTGTGAATCTAGGAAGGTTGTTTCGGTCTTCCTTCTACAGTTCAGATCTTCCCAATAGAGAAGAGACAGATTGAGAAATAGAAACAAGGGAAAGAGATGGAAGATGGGGTAGATTGTGCATTTCCTACGTTTATCATCCGGTGCTGAGTGTTGAAAACCCGATAGATAGAACTCTGAGAGAGTGGTGCAGGTCTGGGCGAGCGAGAAAGAGAGAGTTAGAGGCAGGGGAGATGAGGAAGAGGGAACACGGCTGGCAGATCTAGCTGCGCCTTTTTCATCTGTACTACCCCTTCTTTATATAGATTTTTCAGAAGAGTTTGTTTTTTAATTCCAATTCAATTTGCTCTCTCTCATCCTAATTTTAGCAATTAGTGTCCTAATTGTCTTCAATTTCTTCTTTGTCCAAGTAATTTTCTCCTTCTTGATCTGGTCCATTTAATTTGATCTAAATTGTCTAATTCCAATTTGGTTTATCTGCAAAAAATAAGACTAAATTAGAATCATCTCAATCGTACGTTATACATCTAATTAGCTTTGATGATCATCTGATCGTTAAATTTTACAAATCAACTGTTGGATGGTTTAGTATGGCCCCTTCCTTACAGGCGTTCTCATTTTTGTTTCCTAGCTTAGTATCTTCTTCATATCCATGATTTTGCTCAGTTTTCTATTTTGTCCTCTGAACCTTGTTTCCAATTGACTTGAGTTTTTATCCTTTCTTCCTTTGCATTAATTCTCTCTATTAATACAGTTAAATAATTAAGAAAAAAGGAATCATAATAGCCAATTTGATTCCTTTCTAATGAGAATTGTTAGATTATTCCATTATAGTTGAGAAATTAAATAAGGAACATGCGTTCCATTCTGCTTCATATTCTGGTATGTTTCATTAATTTCTAGCTATTCTGGCATATTTTAACATTTTCTAGTTTACTTTGCAGTAAATTTTGGTGCGCTTTGATTTCTTCTATGAGTTGTTTTTTTCTTCAAAAATAGTTCAAAATTTCTCCAAAACTATTCTTCTAAAATATTGTAAAAAATAGTGAAATTCAGAATTTTTTGTTCAAAATGGACAAAATGGAATAGCCGCTCAGATGTAATTATTACTTATGATACAAACTTTCTTGTTTATTAGGTTTTAGTAGGTGGGTAGCATATGAAAAGAGACATGCATTACCAACCATTGGACTATGTATAAGAGCCCTAGTCGGAGTCAACATAAGAAATTCGTGCCTCCTTTTTAAATGCATGGTGAATTTTTTCTAAGATGTTAGCCATTCGTCATGTTGGGAATGTCTTAAACAAGCTAGATACAAAATTTTGTACCCAATAGATCCTATTAGCCAATGTTTGTTTAGTTGAGCTAGAAATCTAAGTAATCCAATTTTATTAGTTTTTCAATGACCTTAAACAACTAGTTAGAATCATTTGAACACATTGATGTCTACAATGATTTCTCATGGGTTGCCTATTTGAGAAATCTCCAACATGGTGAATGGCTTAAATCTTTCAAAAAAAAATAATTCATCATGCATGTCAAAAAGGGTGTTGACTTCTTTGAATGCTTTAAGCAAATAGGGTTGTTTTTTTAGTATTTTGACCCCTTACTTCTAGTTGTGCCATGAAGGGGAGCCTTGGTGCAACGGTAAAAGTTGTCGTCAAGTGACCTTGAGGTCACAGGTTCAAGACATGAAATCAGCCTCTTGTAAAATGCAAGGTAAGGCTGCCTAGTATAGGGCCTAGTGGTCTGCCCCTTCCCCGAGCCCCGCATAGGCGGGAGCTTTGTGCACTGGGGCTGCCCTTTTACTTCTAATTGTGCCACGTGGCATTTTTGCTTAAACCATATTTTTCCTTGCACCTCATAGGCATTTTTTAATTTAATTATTTTTATTTTATTGCATGTCATAAGTTGAACGAGTGGGCACTAAAGAATTTTTTTTTATCCATCCTCTATTTTTCAACCGTAACAACTTCTAATTCTAGTTGAACATGTTCTCTACCATCAATCACTAAAATCTCTCTCTAGACCTCTCCTCTATAGCTTCTAATTCTAATTCATGATCTTCTATACGTATAACTCATCACAGAAACCTGTTTATTTAGCCCAACATCTCTCACTCTTACTCTTCCCCATTCTCATTTTTCATTTCTCTCCGAAGCTATCTCTTCTTTTCCTTTTCACCTTATTTTCAAAAGTAGGTTCCACTTGAGTAAGTTTGTAGAGGGCCAATAGAAGTACTCTAGTATAAAGGGGAGCCTTGGCGAAACGGTAGACTTGTTTTGGTGTGATCTAGAGGTCATGGGTTCTAGGCGTGGAAACAACCTCTTGCAAAAATGCAAGGTGAGGTTGCGTATTATAGACCCTTTGCAGTCCACCCCTTCCTCATTCCTCATATATGCAGGAGCTTCTACATTGGGCTTCCCTTTTTTTTAACAATTGCAAGTTTTTTTATATAGCTTAATTATATATCATATCAGCTCATAAAATTTAACAAAAATAATTAAAGAAAAATCAACACAGGAATAACCTATATGTAAACAAAGATGCAAGCATTTTGTAACATGAAAACCTACATTGATTGGTACTTATTTGGACCAATGCTTGATATTTTATGCTCTCTCTCTCTCTCTCTCTCTCTCTCTCTCTCTCTCTCTCTCTCTCTCTCTCTTCTTTTAATAAAATCAAAGAATCACAAAGCAAATCAATCACACTCTCTTGAATCCAATCCTAATCTAATCCCTACCAAAGGAGAAAGTGATGACTTGAATATGCAACCGAGCATATTTCATAGGAGATGCCAAGTCATTTGTGATTACACTCTACCAAATATTGTCAGCAGTGCTTGGCGATTCAAATATGTTTTAGATGTAATGCTTTGGGAATTGCTCGCACGACTGTCCAAAGTGAAAAAAATAAAAAAATAAAAAAATTGTTACTTCATTTTCTTGCTTGATAACCTCTTAATGATGGTTAACAACATCTAATGAGAAAATGTAACAACATAAGTAGGTCAGAGATGACACAAGATGAGGTTTGGCTTGAGATGATTTAAGCTGGGCCAAGATGACCTAAACTTGGCATGGAATAAAGTAAAATGATTGAAAATATCACTTAAGCTGGTTTTAAAGAGGAGATGACTGAGGTGATATAGTTTATTTTGATCTCAAATAAAATATAAGGTTGCGCTGAATTTTGGAAGCAGAAAAAATGACTCTCTTTTACACTATTTAAAATGAGACACTGAGATAGCTTGAGATGAAAATAATATGCGAACCACTAATACTAAGCTTAGTTGAAAATGGGATATGAAGACATTACTTCAATCTTATCTCAGCTTAAGTATGACTAATAGCGAATATAGCCCATATCAGTTCTCATGTCAGATTTTATTGACACTGTCTGGTGTCTATTTACGTATCCCCGGCTAAAAGCACGTGACAGACGAGATGTGGGTCCAACAGGAATTATCCAACGATTTCTGTAGATGAACAGTTCTGATCGCCGCCCATCAGAAGCACAGAGCTCTACGTGTATTACACGCAGACTGTGTAAAATATCTTCTCTTTCTCTCTAGAATGATCGACAATAAAAATCAGACGGCAAAAGTTGAACCGTTACTTTCACAATGAAATAGATCTGGTCCGTCGAGTATTGGGTCCTACATTTCTCCCTCTATATAAGACGTAGCCTGCTCTGTTCTTTGTCTCTGGCTTCCACGTTAGAGAGAGAGAGAGAGAGAGAGAGAGAGAGAGAGGCGCGAGAGATGATTGAGGTGATTCTGAACGATCGTCTGGGGAAGAAAGTCCGGGTGAAATGCAACGATGACGACACGATCGGTGATCTGAAGAAGTTGGTTGCTGCGCAGACGGGAACGCGAGCTGATAAGATAAGAATCCAGAAATGGTACACAATTTACAAGGATCACATAATGCTCAAAGATTACGAGATTCACGACGGCATGGGCCTCGAACTCTATTACAATTAGGTTAGTGGTATTTCCGTCATCATCATCATCTTTCTTTCTTTCGTTCTTCTTATGGGTGTCTGTAACAATTCAGGGGGATGGGTCTTTACCCCTGACCCTAACCCTCACCTGATAATGTCCATGTTGCTATGAGACGTAATTTGTGCGTTTAAACGTTGGATTATCGTTGCTAGTGGTCATCTGGTTCCTTGGTGTTTATATTCTCTATTTTCATGTCCTTGTGCGCTTGGCTTGAATTTCTTCAACCAGGATTTGGATCCCCTGATTAGATGCCCCTGGTTCTGCGCTTACATCTGTCACCTGGAATTGAATTATTTCTGGATGGAATTCGATGCTTATAGCTGAGAAAACAGCGCCCATGTGTTCCGGGGAATGGATTTGTGCTTTTAAACTATTGAGTCCTCAAACTTAAAATAAAAAGGAGCAGGCCAGTGCCTGCAGATCGGAAAACATCCGAGAAAGGGGCTTACAAGGTCAATAGTATGCCGTCTTATCCTGCACTTATTAAAATGTTATTTCCACTCCTTCCTAGACCTCAAGACTTAAAGAAGGTTGTAAGTGTATCTCTACAGGTGGTTAGTGGTGCTTGAGAGGAGATGACGTAGACCATATCACTGTTGAGACGAGACGTTAATAGTGGTGAGGGCTGGCCTGGAGAAGGTAAGAGAAGGGTGAATATGTTAGCGCCCAAAATTAAAGGATAAAGAAAGGATTTTAAGTAAATAGTTTCTTGTGACTGTTGATTCAACTGTGCTCATTACATAGCAGAAATATCTCACCTGCCATTACCAACAAATCTCTTCAATTGGAGCTAATTTTTTTTTTCATTCTGGCTACCCAAATGTGAAGTGGAACTTTCTTGTTAATCATTCTTGTAGAACATTTTATATTTTATGTTGTTGGGCAAGCGTATTCCAAAGTCATTAGTGTGCAGTGGGGTCTACAACAAATCCAACATTGTTGCTGCCGGTTAACTTTGTAAGTGTTTCATTTGTCTTGAAAATCAACGCCAACTGCGTTTTGCTCCTGAGACTGTTGAAATGTTGATGGTAGCTCTTGAATGTAGCTTTCTTCCCTCCAGTCAGGTCTAGACACTTATCACACAGACCATGACAAGTGCTTGTGGCTGGTTAACCTTGTAAATGGCCCTCGTGTCTTGTGCATCCTAATCATTCTCGTTTTGTAGCTGAAAATGTCAATATTGGCTCTTGCATCCTAAGATTGTTGATCCCAACATCATTGGATGTAGCATGGAAGCTGGTTTTGCTAGAAAGAAGTGAACAACATCATTAGCAAGAACCAATTTCTCAATAATACAAGATGGTGCATTTCTGACAAGCCTTTGCATCCTTCGCACGCATCTAATCACTCCTAATCAAGAAAATGCAGCATAGTAATTACAAGTTTGGGTAAGTGCTCATTCCATTCAATTAGCTCCTGCTAGAGTTTTATATGGCCACAAGCATGCACAACCATCTTCCCATGCTGATCCTTTGTCGACTTTACTTGCTATCCACTATGTGTCCATTCCAGCTTCTAAAGAGCAACCTACTATGTAGGGGATAAAGATGGCTATGTTCAAAGCACCATGAAAGGTCGGACAAGGCATTGTATTAACTGCAGTATATAAGGGATTATTTTGTTATATGGACCTTAACACTCTTCATCCTGCTTCTCTTGTGAGGTCATCATGGCGGACCACTGGGTGTTTCAGTGGGCACAAGTATAGGTGGGGCATACTCTATTAATGATCAAAACGTATGATTTATGATTGCTTCATCTTTGGATGTGTAATAGTTAATAAGTCACATGGATTTATGATTTTAGCGTTTAGAAAATTGATTGTTGTTTATCGAAGTCTCTAGTCCCTCGGTTTTTCAGTACAACATTTAGAGGCTAGAATCATCTAATCACATGATTTTTATCTGACATCCAAAGATGGCAGTCATATGAATGTGTCCGTTTGTGCCAACGGTGATTCTAGCGGAAGTGTCTCTATTGGATGCACATTGTGTTGTGGTTAGTTTAGCATTTCCCTGTTAACGGAAATATTTTATGAAAAATCGGGCTAGACGTATTTGAATCCGATAGAGGAAGAAACGAGAAAATTGGAAATCAGGCAGATCTGACAACCAGAAAAAACCTAGCAGCAACGAGACTGACAACGAGGCTACAATGTCCATTTGCAGAAGTACCAAGGAAACAAGAAAGAGTGGCAGAGTACATCACAGTGAAACAGGAAAAGAAATTCTCAACTCAGATAAGTGCCTAACTTCGGCTCCACATCTCCACTGGCATTTCTGGGACCATGAACTGCCTTAAGATTTTTTATCATAAAAATGAAAGTCAAAGTTGGAGCCAACTGAACCTGGATTTGAATGCCAACCAATAACGACTTTTGAATTGAACCTCCTTCTATCATAATGGGCTGCCAACAAAGTATTGAGAGAGTGGATTGTCTGCTTGGACACCTGCCTCTCAATTGTCTGCTTTCTACTATTAAAAAATTCAAGGTGCTGTCATCTTTAATAATACCATTTATTCCTGCTAATACAATTTCTTGCGAAGGCGCCAGTCAGTTTTCTTGTGGGTGTCCAGTCAGTTGCACCAATATTAGCTCCGTCAGTGGAACGCAAAGTTAGCGATTGGCAACACTTAATTTGTTTGTCATTATGCTTATAAGCTCTTATTTTGATATCCTTGTCCGAAAAAAGTAATGTTATTTGGTAAAGGCTGTTTATAATTTCTGCTTACAAGCAATGATAAAGTAACTTAAATCTGTTTATACATCGGTAACATTGTATGTGATAATATCTGCTCATGGCGGTATGACTTGGAGCCACATATATTATGACAAGCTTGAAAGCACAAGATCAACTGAAGAGTAAATGAAGCAAATACTTTCTTCTTCTTTTTTCCTATGCAGGAGATTCTCCAACTGGTCTTAGTTAGCTTTAAAAGAGCAATTAAAGATAAGATTGAGGGCAAAAAAATAGTAATGGAATCTCATATGAAAAAAAACAAAAAACCAAACTTAAGTTCAACCCTAAAGGATCACAATGAGAAAAGAAAATAGGAAGAAATTTGCCATGAGGCATGCATGTGTGGAGACTGAATGTGCACTTAACATGCCTCTTAGAATTTAGTAGCTGCTGCTTCAACAATTCCCAACCAAAGTTGACGTCTTGATCAATGGATACCAAGGTTGGCAGTTATATATGGGGAGCGGTAATTGCAAGGAATTGCTGCAGCCAATCGCAGCAGCTACAAACCGATTGGCCAACATATTAAAAAAATTAAAAATTCAAACCTAGCCAAAAGCACAAAACAGACAACGCGAGGTTAATGGAGTTAAAATTTTTATTTTATTTTATTTGCCTGTATGCGGCGATTGAAAATTTCAAATTACCACTCCTTTTTCTCCCTTTCTCTCTCTCGTGCTCCATCGTCTCTTGTTCTCTCTCTACCTCACCATCTCTCTCTGTCTGTCTGCCAGCCTAGTATCGCACCCCGTGTGCCGGTCGGTTTCATCACCGGCAACTCTTTCCCCGCTCCCTCCTTCACTGCCCCTCTCCTCTACTCACCTCCTCTGTTTCTCTTCTGTGCTCTCTCTCCATCGTCTTTCATCACTTGCAACACCCTACCCCCTCGTTCTCCCCCTGTTTTCCTCCTCAGCCAGTCCGTTGCTCAGTGCCGCACAGCGGCACCATCCTCTGTCTTCACCACTCCAGCAGGAAGCCGATAAACAGCCCCCCTGTCTGCCATCACCTCTGTCGCAGGCGATACCTTTTGCTTGCCAGATACCGCAACCAGAAACGACGAGCTCTTCTTCACCGGCGAGCACCTTTTCCCTTCACCAGTTACATCGCACTTCCCTCTCAGCAGTCCTCCTTCCTTATCTTCCCCTCTCACCCTCATTTTCTTTTCAGCTCACGGGAACCGCAGTCCTCTCCTTTGCTCCTGTACAAACTCTCCCATCTCTCTTATTCACTCTCCCTCTCGATTCTCTCTCTCTCTCTTCTCCCTCTCGTTCTCTGCTTCTTCCCCCTTCTTTGTCTCGCCCTTTTCTCTACCACCCTCTTTTTGCTTCATGGCTCAACCCAGTAGAGCTCCCGTCCGACTACCCTAGCTTGGCGAGCGCAAGCTTTGCCCAGCTCTCCCCTCTGTTTCTCTGTCTCTCTTACCAGCACTCTCGCTTCTCTCCCATATTCTCTCTCTATCTGCCCCTAATATTCTACCATTCGCAGTCTCCCTGTTCTTCATCTCTTCCCTGTCTGGAGAATCAACATCGCTCACCCATCTCTCTCTCTCTCTCTCTCTTGTTTTCATGAGAATTTTGATCCGATGGAAGTCTTCGTATAGTCGGACAATGGATGCTCTGGAGACAGGTATGTGTAGTCTAGGAAACACTAGTCCAGCGAACACCAATAGAGTGGGTCTTGTACCAAAGGGAGGTTATGCTAGCCAGTCGGAATACAACTTAAGGTCATATGGGTGCTCGAATTCTTTGTGTCCTTAAGCTATCGCCGATTGCTTGGAGTTCATCAAGAGATCGTCGGTCCTAGTGGATGATAGTGCGGCGATAAACGGTTGATGAAAGTGCAATCCTTTGAGTTGTGTTGTGGTATTGTTGTGGTTTTGGTCATCACAATTAACATAGTCATATGGTTAAGCATGGTTAATGAGAATATCAACTCACAATTTCAATAAGTAATTGCAATTCATATTATCCATTCAACCAATATAATGATCTTTATATTCTACACATCCATAGTGTTAATTACAAGTTGATAGATTAACAAAAATTTAAAAATATGGAAGAGTTTAGGGTCCTTGCCTGAGTCTTCAGTACAACTTACAATTCACTTATCAACACTGTCCAAATCATATTCAAAACTTGTGTTGAGAATACAAGTTCTAAGTTTCAGCATTTTATTCAAATTATTACAATTACATCAAGATCTCTAGTCGTAATCTCATTGATTTAAGCTCTAATATCTAGATTGATGATTAGGATACCAATCGATCACAATCTACTTAGATCGGTACCATTGGCCTCCAATTGATAGTCTAGATCAACGCGTGTACCTTTAGAGGTTTCAGTTCCCATTATTGAAGGTAAGTTATTCAATAATTTGATGATTTTAACCATAACCATAACCATGATATGATCACCTTTCTTAACAATCGTTCATCACCAATTGAGTTTTGGATGGTTGAATTGGACCTTGCATTAGCTAGTCCATAATTGTTCTATTATTTTTGTCTCAAATCGTTACTAACATATAATTACAGTAATAAATTACATGGATCTATCTTCTAATCGGATTTTAATGGTTGGACGTATGATCTCAATTTTTTCCTATGCACTACCAAGTTTTTGATCTAAAATTTAAGGAATAATAGATTTCTAATAGACAATCCATCTTTATGGATGAAAAGATCAAGTCTAATTTATTGAAATCACAAAAATTTTATTTTTTCCAATTTTTAGAGGTTCATTGGAAAGTTCACCGTCACTAGAGAAGATGATCGGATTACCCATTTTTATAAATTTACACAGGAATGCTCAGAATGAGCTGAATTTTTATTTTTCAATGTTTTACATCTTTAATTTCCACCAAAATTGATGTTTTTGGCCAAAATTTTCAATGTTTTTACAGTTTACTAGAGTTACTATTTTTCTTCTATTTCAGCATTGTTACATAAAGGATCTTCGTGAAACTAGAGGGGTTTTGTTTGAAATTTAACAAAGAACATCATTAACGGTTTGGATCATTGATCTAACTCTGTTCCCACTATTGTACTCACTAAATCTAACAATTTTTTTCATTGCCCTAAGTCACCAGAAAATGGAAATAGTCTAACACTCACCCGCTTGGGAGGATAGAGAAGGAAGAAGAGGAAATGAAAGGAAAAGCAGGAAAAGGAGAAAAGTAAAACAGAGAACAACAAGCAAGGAATTAGCAGCCTACCTGTTGTTGGTCAATGATTTCTAAAGTGGAAAGTGATTATTGTTGGTTGAGTGTGGTTTCGAGGGGAGGAGATGCCGTCATTGGGTCTTGCCGGAGAAAAGGATCGGCTGGGATTTCTTCTAGTCAGTCAATGCGGGTGGGGGAGAGGGAGAAATGGGGGAAAGCCGTTGGGTGATGGCATTTCCCCTGTTTTCTCCCCTGACATGTCGAAGCAGAGCTTGAATCTGACTCCCACGTGGCGAGCCACTCCACATGACTTGTCGGGTTACAATAATTAAAAGGGGGGTGCCATTATCAATTTGGACCCCCTTTACTTTAATTGTATAATTTTTGGATTTTTGAGTCCTAGTCTTTGTTTCATGTTTCTTAGTGTTGTTAGAAAGCTCTCATTCAATACAATCGAATAATTGACCTTCATCATCAAATTTCAAAATTTTAATTTATTTTTGAATTATTTTATAATTACATGATTTATGATGAAAATTTCATTTTTAACGCAATATTCCTTGAAATTTGCTATGAATTTAGAATAAAATTTCAAATCATTTAATTCTTAACAAGATATAAAATTTAATAAATTTTGAGGATTTAAAATTTACCCAAAACTACATTCAATTTATGATTGACCTCATGTGGGCCCATCTTCTCAATCTTGCCTAAGTTGTCTTGTTTCACCAAATTTGAGAAGATTAACAAGTTAATTGATCTTTAACATAAATTTTGGATATGGTTGTGGTAGTTTATAACATCCTTCCTTAATTCATAACCGTCTAGTTCATTGAAAGATGGTGTGTGTGTGTGGATCTTTGTTTCACAACATGTGGTGGAAGTTCAAATATTGAAGTTGAATGGATTGGAATAATGATCAAATAGAGGAATGATAATTTGAGCATCTTTTTTGAAAGATTTTTCCATTTGTCTTGTTTTGTTTGCCTTAGACATGCTACATCCAAAAATATGCTGAATAGATGATCATGTGTCATGTTACTTTGGGTAAAATATCAAAACCATTGCTTCTAAAAACTGAAAAAGCTATTAGCTAGAATCATTTGATTCATGTAATTTTTCTCATCTAGGCTAAATAAGAGAGTAACAACAAGATGAATGGCATACATCTTATATAAAGCATGCTTGTATTGATTTTTCCCATTGAGACTTAGTTTCCATTCCAAAACATGCAAATATTTTTAGCATAATGGTGCAAGGAGCCGTCTCTCACCTAGGTGACCAATGTTGGAGGGCTATGCATCGGTGTATGTCCACAAAAAAAATGTAGAAACTCAAAAAGTTAGCAAGTGAAAAAGAAAGGGCATTCAACCATTTCATCAACTAGATAAAGTGATTTTCATGGCTTCCCCATGGTGTAATGTTGGTCTTTATTGTAGCCCTTAAACTTTGATTTGTTTCATCTCCTTAAATTACCTTCTACTTGATGGTCACAAGGGATGGTTTCCATTTCAAGGCATTACAAGCAAATGGATTTGAAAGTTCGTAGGACAAGCTAAAGTTTAAGCACTACTCAAACCGCCCTTAAACTATGAGGGCTAATCATGAATCAGAGCCAATTTTCATGGTATGAAAGAAGCATAAAAAAGGGAACTTCAACCATATGTATCCATATGTAAGGTGAATCTTTAGGGGAAAGAAAATGGAATTCAAATCTCTAGATATTGCAATAACCCTTTTTGTCAGCTCGTTTATTTATTCATAATCTTGCAAGATAGATGAAGTTACATTATTTAATTTGATACTTATTGTGTGTTGCTCTTAATTCACCAAAACAACTTGGTTTATCCACATCTTGGGGCCATGACAACAGTGCCACGACTTTTAGGCTGACTAGTCCAGACAATAACACGGTTACAAAAGTAAGGCAGAGGAATGATGTCTTTGCACCAATGGAACTCTACTACAACGCTAGGGTTCTCTCTCAAGATAACTTGTTTGGCAAATAGTGGGTCTTTTTCCAACAACTCAGGCCATTCACACTTTCCTACAAAACCTACTTCAAGTAAGATTTCAAATGATCTTGAAAGAGGACACAACAAGAATAGAATTTCCAGAACTCCAGAGTGAAAGAGATGGTGGGGCGGGGGGGGGGGAGGAATATATTACCTGGACAAATTGGGTTTGAGACCATTGCCATTGTGAAATGATGAGAGCGCTTGTTACACAGTTTATGTTGTTTCAAGCTTGAAGAATATTTATAGAGGTAATCTTGCTGTCATTACTATTTTTGGCATTTCCTTTTCATTGTTTGCAACAAAAGATGGTTTTATTTTATATTTCCTTGTACATTTTAGAAGGAAAATTTTAAGGACGTCAGATAGTAACATTGATTTGTTGCCTATTTTGTAAAGCTTACTACTCTAAAAAATGTCAACTTTTTAATGTCATAGTGGTCAAAAGATCCTACAAGATCTTTACATAGAAAGTAAATAATATATAGAGACATAATGGGCCAAACATATGAAAAACTAAGTTAATATTTTTCCTCTTTGATCTAATGCCCTTTAATTACTAGACCATGCATAGATTGTAATGCATTAATGGGAATAATCTAATATACAAGAACTAGGTTTTTTGGAAAAAGTGCTATAAGTGAGTCTTATAGTTTTTGATGGCCTGCACCATTTCTTTTAAACTATGGTTCATCCACATTTGATGGTCTTGATTATCTAAAAAGAAAAGGGCACATTTATGTTTATCTATTTCTATTAGTCACCAAGGAGAAATGCTAGTGAGAGTCATTTTTAGGACTCAACCAAGCTACAAACCACCTTTGAATTATTTGACCCATTCATCTTGCTTGGAATGCCTTAGAATGGCTAGATACTAAAATTCATAATTGCTGGATGGTTTGAGATATGCCAATGGTTAATAAATACATGACCATGAGTTTTCAAATGCGAAAAACTACTATCTAAAAGCATCCAATGGGTACCTAAATAGGGAAAGACAAACAAAATGAATGAGTTAGATTATCCAAAGGTGGGGCCAGCTATGTTGAATCATAAAAATAAGTTCAAAAATGAATCTCTCTAGTATTTCTCATTCTAAAAATCTAAAACCAACCTTTCCATTGAGCCCTCTACTCATCCACTTGGTAGCTCTTCTCCTTACATGTTGTTACTTTGCCACATTTCCTATCTTACTTTAGTTCTACCATTTGGAGTTTATGCCTTAAAAAGCAATTTTATGACATGCTACTCCTTTGTGGATAGCTTCATGAAATAATGTCATTCACAGTTTGTCCTACACAACTCAACATCTCTCCTAAGTACATTGTGGTCATAAGCTCAAGTTTCCTATTTCCCTTTGGTTGAGGAGGATTAGTTTGGGTGTTGTGTGAATGTTTCTCTTTATAATTCTTCACTTGAAACATAAAAACAAAGAAAAAAGAAAAAAAGAGAGGAGCAATTCATCATCATTTCATAGAGTACAAGATATTATTTGCCATGAGGATGACAAAATGTTAGCAAATCATTTACGGGCAACAATTTTATTTTCTAAATAATGTTATCATTAGCTATTGGTAACCTAGACTATTAGATAGAATTGCTTGAACATATACTTAGGGATTCAGATGCTACAATTATTTTTTATTATGCTGGTCCTATTAGGCCATCAAATTCTCAGGATGCTAAGATCATGTTTATTCATGATTTGGAAGGATTACATGTATCATGCATTGATTATTGAAGGTGATTCGGGTAGTTCCATTAGATGGCTTAACATTAACTCTTCCATGGAAATTGTGAGATGAAATTAGTGAGATTAAGAGAATCTTCATTAATACTAGTCATTTTTTTAATGATTAAAAGATCTAGCAATGAGGCTACGGATGAAATGGCCAAAGGAGTGACTTTGACTAATGATACAGATAGACTCTTTAATATGGGTTGATGATTGAGTGATATTCTAGTTTGGGTCTATTGATGTCAGTTTGTCATAGAGAAATCTCTTGAATATACTTTTCTCATTTCTATCCCATTAGTTAGCATTTACTTTGGAGGAATGTGGCTTGACTTCTCATGCTTGGATGGTTAAATAAGATTTCTTAGTCTTGCAATATATTGATTACTACAAGAAAAGTAGTACCACCTCACCCAATTTTGAGGTCATCAGCTCAGGGGAGATAGTTGCTTATGTATATAATCCAATGCATTGAGATGGAGTCATTCTTTTCATTGGTAGGTATCATTGGTAGCAAAAGCTATTTTGCATTGATCTTCTAGTAGGCAAGTTTCTTATTACGTAGGCTTCTTCCTTTTTTTTCTTGAAATGTAGAAACTTAATCATTTGTTAATGTTTAGCAACCACTTGATAATAGAGTAGCAATTGCTACCACATACAGAGTAGTAGGGTACAACCCAGCTTGAACAGGGTCCAAAGAACAAGACCAACCTCCTACAACAATCGCATGAAAAACAAGGAAAATATCCAATCATAGACCTCACAACTGAATGGTGAACCTCAAATGAACATACATTTTTGAATCTAATAGTTTGCAACTCCATCCCTTCATGAGCTAACTTGTCAGCATGTTCATTAGGAGAACTTTTAACATGTTGAAATTCAATATGTAAAAGAGCTAAAAATATATAAAATTGGAAGATATCATTTCTAACTATCCATGGAGGGTCTTTAAACCCTACAAGCCATTTGATTGTGCTTTTAGCATAGGCTGCTTTTGCCATGTAGTACATTTTATGTGATTATTATTTTCAAATGTGAACATTGAAAGCTCAATTATGAGACAAATACGACTAAAGGAGAATACAACTAAAAATGTGACTGATAACAAGAGAAATGCTGCATTCATCAGATTGCCCCACCTTTAAATATCCATAATAAAAAAATCGTAATGATTAAACAATTCTAGCATCCTAAAATCCACATATATTTGGTTGTTATATTTAGAGCATTGTTGATACAAGTGTTTAACTATTTGTTTCTTAAGACAAAATGTCATCTAGACCTTATACTTAAAACTTCTAGACATCCAAAGCTAGACAATTAGATGGAAAGATAGAATAATACAAAGATGAAAATAGTGGGGGTTCTTTGGGATAAAGTCCCTAATAAAGGCTTTCATTTAACATTCCTTTAGTAACAATAGGTGATAAATGAACCAAATTTGATGGCTTAGCAACCACATGGTGAGTTGCCATTCAAATATAAGTTTGTGATCCAACCTATCCATATATCCCACACATCGTAGATGACGATCTCCTCTTCCTCTACATGAGGATCTTAGTGATTAACCCTTCATTTTATATTTGCACACTCCCTTGAGCAACCTTGAAGTCAATGACTCACACAATTGAGGTTCACTCTTGTGCCACTATGCACACACCCATGGTTAACCTTTTTAATTGGGAATCCTAATAGTCTTAACTGGACACCTAAGTTAGAATCTTCTATCATACATATATATTTTTCCTTATTTTTATTTACTTGATATAAATCATATATATATATATATATATATATATAAGTACGTAAGAAGAAAGAAACACACAATACAAAGATTCAATGAAAGTTACTTTTGGTGTCAAGGTAACCTAGGAGAGTCTAAATTGTAAGGTCATAAGAGGGGGAGTGGGGTGAATTGGGCCATAAATCAAAGTTTAAAAATTTAGCTATAAGTGCTAAATAGAAAAAAGAATTTTAGAAATCATAACCATAACATACAAGAAGCTAGAGATAAGAATTTTTACAGTGGTTCAACCCCCCAAACATGACATCAACTTATACTCTCTCAAAGTATTCTTTGCTTTGAGTTCCACTAAATCCCTACAAGAGTTTAAACACCAATTAACACTGTGTTAACTACGAACAAAGGAAAAGAGCATTCATAATAGGCTATTCCATTTTACAAATACCTAAAAAACCTTTCATGAGCAAGAATCATACACCACACTCTCAAGAAACAAGGGAAGTTTTGAAGAAGAAGAAATCTCTTTCAAATATTTAGTATGACAAAAAAGAATCATGAAAAAAAAATGTTTTCAATATATTTTATTGAAAGAAATTAAGTAAGAAGCTTGAAGTTGCTTGAATGCTTGTGTTTGATCTTTAGTTTGAATTTTCAGAAGTTCTTTGAATTATCTAGGAGCCTCAAATTCATAGTGATCTTGCAAAAATATCTATATGAGATAAAGTTCTAACCACCTGTTAGAAGACAAAATTTTCAACTTCAAAATGATAATCGTTGTTGTGTACCCTTAGGTAGTCAACTAGCTTTTCCAAACCAATCAACTTGATTTGTAAAATATTAAATCACTAAAAAAATAGTTGGATGGCATCTAGTTGCTCATCATGTACTGATGACTTGATTCCAAAGCCAAAAAATGAAACCCATTTTGAAAAGCTGCCACTCGACTTGTCATTTATGAACAATTGACTCAATTTCCATTCTTTTAATTCTTACAATTAGATGCTCAGTTGGATTCAAGAATTTAGGTGACTAAATAATTCTAATTGACTTGATTTCTTCTGCAAGTTGACATGTTCCCAGGAAAATTAAAACTTTCTTCTCTATTAACTTTACTCCTTAATCTAGTCAACTCGCCAAGACTTGATAGTTGACTTGATTTATATGTTTAACAACTTCACATGAGTTTAACCCTAAAAATTGATAGTTCACACATCTTCATTCAATTGGATGAAGAACTAAAATTTTTATTTCTAATCAACTAGCCAAATCTTCCTAGTCAACTATCTGTCAGGCAAATATCACATTATATCTTTAAGATAATGACAAGCGATTCCACTCACCTTGATCAAAAAGTCAATTTGACTATACAAATTTTTTGCTGATGTTTGAAACCAGTTGACTTGACTTTGAGTCATTTAGCTAGATTTCTAATCTCTTCAAGCTATTCTCTAAATTTTAATTGACTGGATTTTCCCCATGCAACTCGATTGTTCATTTTCCAAATCTAGTTGCCTAATCTTGACATTTCAATCGACTTGAGTTGTTAGATTTTTGAACTTTGATTCTTTGAGTAATAAAACTTGCTGAATTTGTTGTGAATTGATTTCTAACCTTTTGTATCATCTTGCGTATGCACTAGACAATTTAGGAATACATTATTTAAGTTTTGTTGTTGTAAAAATCAAGAAAGCTAGGTCAATACAAACAAATTACAGAGGTTAGATCTTCCAAAAATGTGCCTTAAATCACGACAATATAAAATCTTCTAGAAGACTCTAATTAGGCATCTTAGATTATTAGGACTTTTTAATTGATTAATTTTTTTGTTAATATATTTTAACCTTTCGTGCTGGGTTCTCCATTAGGATTGATCTTTCAATGAGGATCATTGGTGCATGACTTTGAAATCTGTGGCCTAGAAATTGAATAGTTTGGATAAAAAATCAAGTATGTAGTTATAGCGTTGTCAATTGATAAGAGTGGAATCAATTCCACACATTTTACATTTCTAACCATTAAGGATCTCAATCAATGTAGACCCTAATTTAAACAATTCTTTAGATCATTTTCTTAATATTTACATCCTAATTTATTCAGACTCAGTTTAAATCTTGGACAGTCTCAAATATAATAGACAAGCGAAAATAGAAGTACTAACTATAATACAATTTAGATATGATATTCCCATGCCTCTTTTGGGATAATGACACACCCTCATTTAGGGTTTTTGGGTAGAAGTACAAGTTGGGTCCATTTTTAGGGATCTAAATTATTCGTCTTAACCTTCGTGCCATGGATGCTAGGATCCAAAAATCATATACCTAGGAATATCTTGGCATTAATTTTTCTAGAATTTTGGCTAATGTCAGTTTTATTTACATCCAATTTAGAGCTCAAAATTGCTAAAAAAAAATGGAAAGTATGTGATTTTTGAGATAGTGATGATCTAGCAAAATAATTAATATGAATAGGTGCATGTACCATAATCCTAAGTGAGATGTGGCATTAGTCATAAAACAACATGGGAATATCACTCTAAAAATAAGTGACTTTACACTTTTGAACACCTAATGTCATCAACTCATCCTAGGTAGTTAACTTTGCTAAAGAGAAATTTGACTAGTAGTACACAAGGCTAGAAAACCACAAACATCATCTTATATTTTTGCTTGAGAGATATTTTTAGAAAACGCTGGTAGAGTTTATTAGCAAGGATGCATATAATATAAGGAAAGAGAAAAGGTAAAGTGATAGATTTGGCAGGAGTTTTGTGCATAATAAGGAATTAGAGAGTCAATCCTATAGGAAGGATATGCCTAGAAGAAAAGTAAATATGATTTTGTTAGTCTTCTTTGAGGAGTACAATAAGATTTTGTTAAAAAAAAAAGTTAGGTTCTTTGTGAAGTATAGTAAGATTTTGATAAAAGCTTAAATTAGATTTAAAATTATCCAACATTTTGGAGGCATTTTTTTTATTATTAATCTAAAATAGATTTAGTAACAAAAGAAACAATTATAGAATTTGTTTGGACAAATTAAATAATTCCATCATGTATCAAAGAAGTCTAACTATACTACTTGGATTGGTTAGATTTTCCTAATGAATTAACATCTGTACGGTAAATGCCATTGACATTCCAAAATGAAAGAAAACTAAAAGGGCACTTCAGTCACATCATTTGTAATGAAATTGATTGTCCTTTTTCCTTTTTCTTGAAAAGGGAAGCAAAAAGGTTGTTAAAAGAATGTAGTGGAACATGGGTTTGTAGAAAAACTCTATATTATAGGATTGCCTCATAACTCTTGCCTCCTTTTTTTGACTAGTGAGTTAGAAGACATAACACTAGAGTTCTAAATTTTGCTTATCAAAAATATTTTTTTTGTCTAGGATTTGAACATAAGAACTTTAAATAAACAATACTACATCTTAAACAACTTGCACTATAGTTGTCTATATGCAATAGTTGAATATTTTCTCGTCAACCAAAAGTTGCTTCAAGTCAAGTTGACTCTCTCCACTTTTAATTTGCGTCAAGCTCTTAATATTTTAAACTACGTATGTTTAAAAGGATGAACAACCAACTGACTAAAAAATATCCTATCTTATAAAAAACTAGTACCAGCCACATGCTTTACATGTTGTTAATAACTAGAACTTTTAAACACTAGAGGAAGTGACTGATATCTAATGTTATTTCTATGTTAGGAAGAAAATACTTGTTATTTAAATATTTAGAACTTGCTTAAATGATAATTCTGAAATTATGGACAACTTTGTCAAATACTTGGTGATTTTGTTAACTTCCAATTGTGGTGGTTTAACAAAATATAATATATATATATATATATATATATATATATTTGGTTCATTATAGAGTACTAAATGTAAGAGAAAGGAGTTGAAAAGTGATCGCTTGACATCCATACATAAATATCAATGTTTTCTTTACCACTAAGACTTATGATAACTTTAATCAACGTAAACAACCAGGAGTCTACCAAGACCAAACCAAGTGAAAGAATTAATAGGACAAAGTTCCCATAAGTAGTTGAAGAACATGAAAAATAGGAAATAATTCAACTATATAAATTCAACAACCAAAATAAATGTTTTAAGATGCTAGAATTATCCAAGCCTCATCAATTTTTCATGGTAGGAGATCTCCCTATTTACAGCCTTAAAACATATGCAAAAATTCTTTAACATGTAGGTAAAATAGCTTGAGAAACTTGGGATGCTTGTTCTTAAATAATTTTATCTATGTTTTAAGCTTGTAAAGAATGGGGGAAACTACACTATTTTGGAATAACTTAATCCATGATTCTTATTCCCATCTTAAGCAGAAAATGAGTATAGGTTTGCTTGAGAGCTTGTTGACTTGTTGTAATGTCCCAAAATTTTGTAATCATATGAAGATTAATGAAAACAAAAAAATTTCTACAAATGTGAAAATTAAAATTTTGAAAATAAAATAATTTGATCTTGGACCTCAATGGATAGATAGAACTCAAAAAGAGCTTTCCAACGATGGCAAGATGTTACAAAATTGACATTAGGAGTCCACACTATAGGCAAGCCACACATAAGCTACCCAACTCGATAGCCAAAGAAAGAAGAAGGGGAAGAATTGAGGAAACACTCATAGCTTAAAAAAATCACCACAAGAGGTAGTAGTTTCTAGATTACTGAGTCTAAGGGTTTTGAAATGGTTGGAAAGATTGCAAACTGCATCTCTAGTAGCTTTTAAGTTTTGTTTCTATGATTTGCGATCTGTATTTTTAATTTTGCTATGAATGTTGATGCGTAGTATGAGTTTTGTTGAGTGTCTATTTTTATACTAAAAACCCTAACATTTGCATTGTTTTAAGTGCATTTGATTATTCATTTTTATGTTTATAAGTTACATTTACACCAAAATACTTATTTTTCATCTAACCATAATTTGGTGTATTTTTAGGGTTAGATGGATAATCTGAGGTAAGCATGCCTTAAATTAAATGATATAATACTAATTAGAACTTTTTCTATGTTATATAGATTGTAGATCAAGATTCAAGTGGTTAGATCAAGCCAATCTAGCTTAGATTGATGGACAACTACAACCAATCCAAGATGAATTTGGATGATCTAGATCAAATCCAAAATCAATGGCTCAAGTTCCAATATTTTCCAATTACTAATGGTTGAAATGTCTTAAGATTCTAAGATTAGATGCAAATTGATGAAGATCAACTATGATCTAAATAACTATCTGTGGAAGATCATGATCACTTCAAAACCACCTTAGAATGTGATGTTTTAAGGATGACTAAATCATGGATGTTGAGTTTTCATCATCTAGGAAGAGTTTAATGGATTGGATTGCTCAAAATCCATCATTTTTTGCAAAACAAAAAGATGCCTGATTTCAGCCATTTTGAACCTTTAAGACTAGATATTGAGAATGGATTGGAGATAAGAGGATTGGATGTTCCAGATGCATGCCTTGGTGATTAAGGAAGGACTTGCCACAAGTTTCTACAATTATGAAGTAAAAAAATCATCTACAAGAGTTGCTTAAAGATTAAGAAACAATCAGATATTGGTATCTGAAGTAGGAAATAAACTTTATAAGGTGGGTAGCCAGAATGGAGACCCACCTTTTTCTTTAAAAATATGAAGATGGAAGTTACACGTAAGGAGGCTGGAGGGCTGCTACTCTTTCGAGGGAGTGAATCAGGACTAGGGAGAGAGGACAAGTAAGAGAAAGGAGAAGAAATAGAAGACAGGGAGAAAGAAGAATATTACTATAGTTTTGCAATCAACAGTTTCTATGCTATAGTTTTCATCTCTACTTTTTATTCTTTCTTTAGATTTTCATTGATCTAAAGCACTGTTAAGAAATAGAAGATAAGAATTGTTGTGTGAATGCATAAACATGGTTACTAGTTTGATGGGTGTATGGAGAATTTTCCTTAACTACGAATTGCTACTGTCCCTCATTGTGACAGTTGTACCTTTATATCTTCTTCAATTCACATAATATTTATATATGTGGTTTTAAAGAAAATTAATTAGTAAACTTATTTTAGTGTGAATTTTTAGCAAATAGTTATAGTTTAATTTTATGGATTAAAATATTTCTTATTGTAATCTATGCTAGTGTCACTCTTCCACTACCGTTGCATTATTGCTGATGTAAGTTATGATTTGATTTTTTCTTTTCTAATTTAGGTAAAATTTGGAGTGGAGTTTCATGGCCATGAGTTGATGCATTACACATCAAGGGATTGTTGTCATTATAATGACCAAGCAAGTGGAAATTAGTAAAAATTCAGTTATTATTGTAGAATAGTTTTAAGATTATTCTATTCTTTAGTTTTAAGTTAATTTAGGTCATTTAAATTTTATTATTTTAGCAGTATAAGATTTTTCAATTTCATGCATAATTTAATAAACATGTTAGGCTAATTTTCTTGTTTAGTGTTAAAGCGATCCTAGTCCCCATTTACTTATTTTTAATATTTTAATTGTCTTAAAAAGTTAATTTTGAATTAGAATTCAAACTAAAAAGGTTTGATTCATCCTTAGAATAATTCTTTAATTTTATGTCATTACTTTTCATAGTGGATGTTCGAATTTGATGATTTATCTAGTTTTGTAAAGTTTAACAATATTTAAATTAAGTTTTTAAAGAAACCATCTTCCGAGAAAGGTAATTGGAGTTTCCATTTGATTCTTGAGTTATAAGAGAAATAATAAGTGGTGGATCTAATCCTAGGTAGGTGATATTTAATCTTAACAATTTAATTTTAATTAAAAATCTATTTTCATCTCATTCATTGATTGAATCATAATTACATTATTTTCTTGTTACTATAAATTTTGCATAATTTTAGGATTTAGGTGATCTTTAATCTTAACAATTTAATTTTAATTAAAAATCTATTTTCATCTCATTCATTGATTGAATCATAATTACATTCTTCTCTTGTTACTATAAGTTTTGCATAATTTTAGGATCATTAGTTTAGATAAACTTTGGTGCTTTATTTTCTTCCTATATCCTCCTTATGGATTCGACCCTACAAATACTACAAGTGATTGATTGTGCATTTGTAGAAAAACTACAAATAGGTTTCAATGCTTCGTTTGATTTGCAATCTAATGTTGGATGCACAATATGGGTTTTGATGTACAATTTGAGTTGTGATCTATGCTATTTATTTGCAAATGATGTTTCATCCTTAATATGTATTTTTTTTATTACAATCTGATTCCCTATTCATGTTTGTGATTTGGTTTTATTTAAGATTCTCAATTTAGTTCTAATTTGGAGCCACTTTCTTTTTTGTTCAGTAAGGAGTTTCATTCTGCAATCTATGGTAGAATATTATGTGATTAGATTTGTATTTGTCACTCTTTTTAATGTTTTGCATGATTAGATCTGTCTTTATTATTTAGTTCTATATTTTTAATGATCAAATTTGTATTTATATACCATTATTAGCATTTTGAAAATTTTTGAGTGGATCGATTGATCAACCAATCGAGACATTGTTTGATTGTGTTGCTTTGAATTGTTTAGCTTGTTTTAGACTAAAATGAGTTGGTTTCCAAATGGATTTTAAGTATTAATTTCTTAGAATTCTGAAGTGTGCTACACAATATTTTCTTTGGTAATGGTTGGATTTTATCATCAAATGTTTTGGTTACACTCTTTAGAAGATTGATATATTTTGAATTGACTACTCATGTGCATGACCCCTTCACAAAAGAAGTTGAGGTGGTCGGTGCACGATTAGTAAGTCATATTGGGTGTAGTGGTACCCAAGATTTTCTATTCTAGATAGGTCAATGATAGTGGAGCCTATCAGAGCTATGGCAGGAGGCTATACAGGTTGGCTCTCCAGCCTTCAAACATGAGGTGTTATATACCCAACACCCAAAAAGTGGCATCTTAATTTTGGTGATTGTTGCACCCTCTTGATGTTGGTTGTAGGCCATGTGAGGATGCGATGGTGAATCCCTCTTGGGTATTAGTGAGCATGTGATTTAGTTAGACCATTCATGAGTATAGTGTGATCTCATGTGTTTTTGTGTTTATGCTCTGGGGGAGCAAGATGATGGTTCTTAAGAAGAACTTGTGATTTGGTCATTAGATAAGTACTCATGACCTATTTGGCAGATGTTGCCAATGTGTACTTTCCTTTTACCATAGCACAAGAGTGTCAAAATTGTGGCCTTAAACTTCACCATTTTAATGAGATTTAATGCATCATGTTTTACTTGAATTGCTAACTTACAATTACTCTCTTATGTATATAGAGACATTGAGATGCATGTTGTAAGATTCCTATTTAATTATTGTTGTGCACTGTGTGATGCCATAGATTTTGATTTTGTAGTCTTAGTTCTACTTGGTAAGTATATTTGTATACTCAACCTCCAAAAACAATGCATATTAGCTAGGAAGACTAGGAACGAGTGAAAGACCTCAAAGAAGAGAGTGTAGGAAGAAATGTATTAAAAAAAAAGCATTTTGAGGTTTAATTACTTGCATTGATGTGATAATTATAAATTTATTTATGTATAAAGTGCTAAATTCTATTCTTTTGGCTAATCTATTATAATTGGTTTGTTACTGACACACCTTGGGAATGATTTTTAAAATAGAATGGATTTTGATGGGATTAAAACATAGGTTTTGTATTAATCACTAAGCAAACTAAGGATGGTTAACACTTGGACTTTTTGAAAAGTAATTTTAATGAAAAGTTTTTTGCATGATTTATTCTTTTTTTTAAACAAAACTTTCAAATAAGGATCCCATTACGGAAAAGAGTTTAAGAGAAGAATTTTTATGTTGAAAAAAGAAAGAAAGAAAAACCCTCGGTTATCACACTTGTCTGAAATAGGCATTAGCCAAAAAATCTTATCCTAGGTATGATCTAGCCTTTGGTATTATTGTGTTTTCAAATGGATACTAAAGAGTTTGATCATCTATTTAAAACTCTAAACAATAAAGATCTGGGATAAAATAGATAATTCCTTTTACCATTGTCCTATCAAAGACAAGTTGAAGAAAATGAATGTTTGTGATGGCCCAAATCTAGAGCTATTTAAGCTAGTAATATGTATTTGATACGGTCTCTAGGCCATCATATTATATAGTGTAGATAATTATTGACTCTAAATGCATCTAAACAAAGATGGTTAATGATTGTTTTAGTTAAATCGAAGTTAACTTTCTACTCCATAAGATAGGTTCCTGGTATGCTTAGTTTAAGTGCCTACAACTATTAGGAGTCCATAAATAACCTCCCATACTTATTATGCAAACAAGATTCATACACTTGACCACCTCAAATGTGGTACTTATCCATACTAAAAGAGTCCAAATTGGAATTAGAAGAAGAAGAAACAAAGAGATGGTAGAGTTTAGAGCAATAATGCTTACCCTTTAGGGTTGTGTAGGTTTCATTATATAGATCAATTAGGGTTTACAAGAGATTAAAACTACTTATTTAAAGAAACTTCATAAAACAGAAATAGAAGTTTTTCAATACAATAAATGAATAAAACTGAAAGAAGAAGTAAAAGGGACAGAGAGAAAACTTAGAGCTTAAATTACTTAACACTTGCTATGTGGAGATTTTTAGTGTTAACATATGAAGGTTTAGATATATTTCTCAATTACTACAAGGAAGATACCTAAAAAGAATTATCAGAAAATTTTAAATAGAAAGCATATGTCTTGTTATTAGACATAATCCGATTAATTTAAACAATTCATTTCATTGTTATTGATGTCACAAATGATAAGATCAATCAATCTTGATAATCCACAATATCCAACTCACAATATTGAGTAAACGTTCTTTGGCTTGCTATATATCCAACAGATGGAATTATCCAACTCACAATATTGAGTAAACGCTCTTTGGCTTGCTAGATATCCAACAGATGGAATTTCTTCATTGTGGGGACCTAAATCAGTAGCTTCTCTTGATGATGATCATAACAATGTACTTAAGGATACTATAACTTATATGAAAGCAATAAAAGTACATTCAGTAGAGAAAAGAAGTAGCGAAAGCATACAAGTCATTCAACAATAAAAAAATAGTCACTCATATGATCTAAATTATTACTTAGAAATCGCCTAAAATAAGTTGTCCCCAGAAATATAAATATATAAAAGAAAAGTATAACTATTCGGCAAAATTATTGCCAGAAGTGCTGGTGAACTAAAACTTTCTCTGGTTCACTCTTGAATGAATAACTTCTTCAGGAAAGGTACGCCAAAAATAGAAGAAAAGAATAAATAGAGTTTGGTTTTATGATTAAATGGGCGCACGCAAAGATAAAAGCGTTTTTAAGTCACTATGGCAGTGAAGATCTGCCACAGTAGAAAGCAACCACCAATTGAAGAAAATGCAGTGCTCCAGAACAGAGAAAGTTGGTTCAGAATGAAATAGGGTAAAATGATAATTTTATCTCAGTGGCATAATTGTAATTTGCTTCAGGTGGCAAAACTTCAACTTTTCAAAAATCAGATGACAGAGTTCCCTACTTTCCGCCTTTTATAATGGTAAATAGGCTTTTATAATGGTAAATAGTAATGATATGCTAATGATTTCTTACCAGTTGGAAAACATAGTGGTTACGACATATTTTCCATTTCTTTTCCACGAGTGGTCTTCCAATGTATTGTAAGTTCACTGAGCTATGATACTGTGGCTTCTGACAGTTTCAAAATATTTTAAGGTTAATTTCTGCTTGGATCCAACTTTATCTCCATCCCAAGTAACTACGAGGCCTTCATGTGCAATATGTTGAGGGATTGAAACCTCACATTTTAGCTCCCCAAGACTCTCAAGAGCAACATTCCATGGTACCTTTCCTCAAACTCCCCTGTCCAATTGGATTTTTGACGACTAGGCCATGGATCGCTTCGGTGTGCAAGACTACGCTTGCATTGAAGTTGCCATGGGTTTGACACCAATAAATATGGCGCCCACCATAATGCAAACTCATCAAGTATATGAATGGTTGCCGATTTCCTGGCGGATGATTTAATGACGTGTGTACGTCCGCCGCTTCTCCATATGTTAAGGACATGTGATTTGTGATTATTGGCTCCTTTTCTCCCTTCTTAAGTTGAACAACATTCAAGATAATGGGTCTTTGGTTCAAGTCCAGGTTGGTCCGGCTGTGCTACGGAAAAGTATTGAAAAAACATCTGACTTCTTCATGCTCTACTTGGCTGGGAGAATATAGCTCAGTTGGTAGAGTTTCGCTCTTCTAATTGCGCCGTTGTGATTATAGGTTGGATGTCTAATTGTTTAGGCTATAATGATAGTATTTTGTACTTGAATCAATGACTTACTTTTTCTAAGTAATGGGGAAGACGATCAAAACATGCCATTGAAAGATTCTACCGAGGCAATGATGGGCTGGCAAGATCAAAGAGAAGGTAGGATGGGCAGTTGGTCAAATCTCGCATGTATCGTACAAGATGATGGTCGGAATCAGCAACTCTTTTAGGGTTCAATCATCTAGGATTCCTGTGAAAGAGGATTAAGTTGGCCTTTGCGAACAGCTTGATGCACTATCTTTCTTCAACCCCAAAAGATCACAAAAGGAAGAAAAATCCGTGGACTGACCCCATTGTTTCCATGCTTGCATTGAAGTTGCTATGGGTTTGACACAAAGAATGATGGCGCTCATCCTAATGCAAACTCAGCCGGTCATTGAATGGCTGCCGATTTCCCTGTTGGTGATTTAAAGACATTGGTGCACGCCCGCCTCTTCTCCTTAAGGACATGTGATTGGTGATTATTGGCGCCTTTTCTCCCTTCTTAATTTGAACTCAATTCAAGACGAGCTAACCAAAACCAACTCGATCAGCTTGTCTTTGTTGTAACCCTTGGTCAAAGGGATTGTATCTTTTAATTTCATCTTTGATTGTTGTCATCTAGAAGCTGTAGAGACAACCATATATACGACTATCGCAACATGGTTGTGTGTGTGAAAGTTATACAGATCAAACGTTAACGTTCTTGTCTTTCTATATATACTCCGAGAGTTCTTCGCCAAGAGCCCTTTCAATCTTTTAAGATGTCCTTACAATTGCTGAGTTCCTTCGCCAAGATGCCTCTCAATCTTTTTATGCTAGCCTTGTCATTTCTGAGCAAGCTCCTCCGCTTGTTGCCATGGATATCCTCACAATTCCATTTTGAGACTTTTCACCTAAGAGTGCCGTGTATAACTATGGAGTTCATATTTGTTCTTCCAAGAAAACAGAAGCTCTTCTTCGTCATTAACTGAGATGGATTCCAAGAGGTAGCCTAGTGCTTCATTGCGGAACAATGGGACACATCCAAATGATATTGAACCCAAGGGCTATATCAATTATTCTAGCTCGATGTAAGAGGGAGGTTTCTCCTTCCATTTAAGTGGTTAAGATGGTGAAACTTAAGCGAGACATTCCTTTCCTATCGTAAAGAAATTTCTAAAGAAAGGGATAAATTTCTCTCGAGGATTCACAGAAGGTAATTTCTAATAGGATCATTATCCCAAATGTGGGATAACTGTTAAGTTGGTTTGTTTAAGCATTCCAATGATCACCATTTCATTGCCTTTGAGGCCTCATGGATCAATGTTTCTCCCTGAAAAGGGTTGTTTGTTTGTATTTATGCTAGTACAGATATAGAGAGGCGGATTTATTGGCGTTTTAACGTTATCTTGTAACCTTTTAAGCAAATTGGTGGATAATTTGGATATTAGTTTACTTGTTGAAGGGTTGAATCTAGTTGACCTTCTACTTTCGGGACCACCATCCACTAGGTTAAATTGCCCTGAAGAATCTGATCCTATTCTAGTAGACTTGATTAAGCCCTTTGTCAAGGACATCTAGCGTGGTACTTCGCCGGATACTTCTCTCTCTCTCGTCTTCTCAGGATTTCCTTAGATCATTGCCCTTTTCTCTTGGTACTTCTTTCAGGCCATGTTCGGGTGTGAGAATTTTTACACTTGAACTTATATAATGAATCATTCAATGATATGGTGATTATAGTTAGGAATGAAAATATTTCAGGATCTATGGGTTTCACATTTTGTGAAAAATTGAACAATCTCACATCCAATCTCTGGAATTGGAATAAGCACATATTTGGCAATATTGAAGTGGGCCTAAATTTATTAAGATCTAGTTAGTTCGTGATGATTTTGTCCTTGACTTGGATGGGTCATACTTTAAAATTCTCATCTACTAGATGATTATACTATTGTTGTTTTTAGTTATAAAATGGATGGTGACAATTTTTTACCATTCAATGTCTAGCATTTCCTCATCTCACTGTTAGTGGTGCTTAAGATGAAAATATCTCAACTCAAACGTAAGTTGAATTTTCAGCCGTCTCATTTCATCTAATGCCAAATTGGGTCTCTCAAGCCAGAAGTTATCTCAAACTAGATCTTAGGTCATCTAATCTCACGTTAGCTCATTTGATCTCAAGAAGCATTAATATGTGCTTCTAGTGACTTTGTTTTCTGAAGCACTGAATAATGTGTGTGTGTGTGTGTGTGTGTGTGTGTGTGTGTGTGTGTGTGTGTGTGTGTGTGTGTGTGTGTGTGTGTGTGTGTCTTTAGTTCAGAATGGGAGTAGGTGGACACTTATGATTGATCTGACCGATTAGCCTTTTCAATGTCATATGCAAGATCATTACCAAAGTCCTTATTAATAGACTCAAGGCTTATCTTTCAGATCTCATTATCCCTCCTTAAGCAACTTTCCTCCAAGATAGGTTCACGATAATCTTCTCATGCTCTCCATATAGCTACTAACATAAACATTTCTAATATACATATTGTGGGACTCGCAAGTGGTTATGGACATGATTTGTAGGATCAGATGTGATGCCATTTTTCAAACACATAAGAGGACAACTTTGGGGTAGACAAACATGATAATAACTCACTCTCTCTCTCTCTCTCTCTCTCTCTCTCTCTCTCTCTCTCTCTCTCTCTCTCTCTCTCTCTCTCTCTCTCTCTCTCTCTCTCTACATATATATATATATATATATATGGGGGTGTGGAGTGGTCAATTGTATAGCTGGTAGGTCCCTCTAGGTTGTCTATTAGTGAGTCTTGGATACATGTTCCATCAACTTTTATTATTGATGCATTAGAGCATGATTTCGAAGGCCTATGTGTTAGTCGATACAGTAAGTAATTGATAATGTCCTTAATTTGTTGGATATATTGCTCATACTTTTTTGAAATTTAAGAGAGAGAGAGAGAGAGAGAGAGAGAGAGAGAGAGAGAGAGAGAGAGAGAGAGAGAGAGAGCATAAAAGGAGTAGAAAAATTGAATAATAAGTTTGGCTTAGTAGAAGAAATAGATAAGACTTGAACATGTATAAATATGCTTTCTTTAAAGTGTTATTTGCCCTCACTCTCCTAATGGAGAGATTGCTTATGGGACTCAAGCAAACCACTTTAAGAATACTATGAGTCTTTGTGTGGACCGATAAAAGCAACTTCTGAAGACCCACCTCAAGCTCTAATTGGACAAGCATTAAATTGGCAAAATAACACTAAGAGGTATAAAAAAAGAAAAGAAAGAAACTTGTTTTAGAAATAAGGGGGATGAATCCTTTTATAGAATTGATAAGTAGTTATTTTCTACATTAGTGTCTCTTCACTAAATATATTTTAGTAAAACTTTATCCTCACTAAAATTCAAAGTTAAATATATTTAATGCTAAAGATATTCAACAATCTCCCACTTAATAAATATATTTAACAATGAAAGCTGTAAAACTTTATCCTCACTTAAATATATTTTAGTAAGTCTATTAGATCAAAACAAAACTATTATGCATACTTGATATGTATCTTTCAATAACATTCACTTAGTGTAAGCACCTCAAAGTTTTAATGGATTTTCTAGTGGACTAAAGCCTTAAACCATGTAACCCTACATGATAAAATCAGAGACACCACATACGTGATAGTAACTGATAAGTAAGATGTTCAATTTTTTCTTAGTACTATAAATGGTTATGTGCTAATTTACAAATTTGTGCTTGGCACTACAAATGGTCATGTGCTGACCCACAAATTTTCACTTAGCACTATGAATGGCCCATGTGCTAATCCCTAATTTATGAGATCTTGAGAGAAATGTTTACTCTCATGAGAGGTGGCACCAAAGCTATGTTTATAGAGGTGAAGTCTTTATAGTACACCTGTGACTTTTATATGCACTTGTCTAATACACTAGTACTTCATTAAGGTTACTTAAATCATCCTCCTTTTATTTTAAGTTTGGTCAACATCATTTCTCTTTCAATAATATTGATCACAACCACTTATCAGTAACTTGTTTTTACCACATTGAACTTAACTTTCTGAAGTTGTCAAATAATAAGTTGGGTTCTATCACTTGTGGTTTTATTAATTGAAAGTTTTTAAGTCCCATCCTTTTGGATGTTACTTGACTCATTTGCTTCTCTTATAAAACCTTATCATCTTATATAATAATGTCATAGACTTACATGTTGCCAGTTGTCCTCTTTACTAGCTGTAGCCAAAAAATTAATTAAAATTTCAACCCCATAGTGGAATGAGAAACATGTTTATTTGTATATGTAACCAAGGTATAAACTTTTAATACAATTGAAATCATCTTTTGTAGGATAGATAAGTCCTTTATGACTCTATCCAATGGATTTCTATACCATTGTTTCTAAGGTTACATTCCATATTTGTAAACATATTAATTTTATAAATAACAATGTAATTAATGTATCACATAGATTAGCCTTCGGATATCACTATTTGGTATTTACAATGCTCCCTCTATTTTATGTGTACTTTGATACCTAAAATACTATCCAACTTTTTGAACTCTTCTACTTTAAAGATAAAGCTTATTTTGATAAACATAATCATGTAAATGTACCATGATCACAAATATGTAAGATGTGCCCTATGAAAAGATCATAATATCTTCAACGGAAATGACATTCTCACCCATTGCATTGAGCTTATGCCTGCCCCCCATTGCTCTTTGGGATTTACAACTGTACAATGTTAACTTTTATGGTAGGAAACCATAAAAGCAACTATAAATATGGAAAAAGCCAATAAATGGTGAGAGAAAGGTGAATGCAAGGGATGGGGATATCATTTTTCAATGTTCAAATATTAAAAATGATATGAAACATACAGCTTATTAGACATGAGTGTCCCAAATTTCCAAGATTAATGGTGGATCAATAAAGATCAAGAATGACCAAGTATTAAATGGTCAAGATTATCATCTAACTCTCTTGGGCCAATGTGTTTTCGAAGTCATAAAACATGGAGAAGACAATGCCTTAGAGATTGAATAAATGAACATCTCAAATCTAATGTAAAGATGTTTTGGTTCAATAATTTGGAATGTCTAGATTTTGCTATATGTGGATGTCTTGGATCAAAGTTTAAGGGCATATGAGATTATAGCAAAAGGATGTTCTAGATCAGCCTGGTGGGAAATGTCTCATGGTCCATTCTAAGATTCCTAAATCCCATTTAGAAAAGAACGTCTCCTACAAGCCTTCCTTGTGTCAAGGTATGTTGACTAGCCAAAGATTTCAAAGCTACTAAGATTAAGGAAAATTCTTACAGAGTAAGTCAAGGAGTTTATGAGTTTGCCAGCTTATAATATATACATTTAAATGTTACTTGAATTTATTAGGCAACTACCCAATGTTTAGAAAGTGTTATTTGGAAATACTCAAGTTTAGGAAACTCTGAGTGGGCAAGTATCGAATATCTGCTTATTTGTGAGGGATATTACGATCCATTTAAACTCCTTTATAGCATGAATCCAGGTAAATAGCATAATTGAATTGGATGTTTCTTGTCATTATGGAAGTTTCAGTCGATCTCAGCTTTCTTGAACTTTTTGTATCTCTTGGAGGGGTTTAACGGTGGTGAGGCACCTTGTTCTATATCTTTAAGGTGGTGATTAATTTTTAACCTTAAAGTGGTGAGCTAGTTTTTCCCCATAATTCTATATTTCTTTAATGGTGTTTATGTATCCAAGGAGTGATGAGCTATTATTGCACTTTTCTATATCTCTATAATGGTAAGTATTATGTATCCATAGAGTGTTGAAGTATTTCATTCTTTTGTTCTATATCTCTGTGGTGGTAAAAATTCTATATCCATAGAGTTGTGAATGATTTTTTCATTTATCCTATTATCTTTTATTTTACCTAGTTAACTGGTATCCATTGGCATTTTCTAAATCCCTTGAAGGGTTCCAAGGGTGGTGAGGCACCTAGTTCTATATTTTAAGGAGGTGATTGATTTGTAACCTTAACGTGGTGGGCTAGTTTTTTCCCATAGTTCTATATTTCTTTAATGGTGTTTATGTATCCAAGGAGTGATCAGCTATTATTGCACTTTGCTGTATCTCTATAATTGTGATTATTCTATATCCATAGAGTGTTGAAGTATTTTAGACATTTATTTTGAATCTCTGTGGTGGTGAAAATCCTATATGCATATAGTTATGAACGATTTTTTCATTTATCCTATTATCTTTTATTTTACCTAGTTATTTGGTATCCATTTGCATTTTTTCTATCTCTTGAAGGGGCCCAAGGGTGGTGAGGTGTATAGTTCTATATTTTTGAGGTGGTGACTCATTGGTATCCTTAAAGTGGTGAGCTAATTTTTTCACATAGTTCTATATTTCTTTGGTGGCGTTTATGTATTCAATTAGTGATGAACTATTACCACACTTTTCTATATCTCTATGATGATGATTATTTGGTATCCATAGAGTGTTGAAGTATTTCATACTTTTATTTTGTATGTCTGTGGGGGTGAACACTCTATATTCATGAAGTTGTGAGTGATTTTTCCATTTATCCTATTATCTTTTATTTTACTTAGTCATTTGGTATTAATTTAGCATTGAAACTTAAGGTTGCAATGGTGTTTGAAGCAAGATGCATGGCTACTTCTAACAAAGATGCTTGTAATTTGGATTAGATGATTTGAGAAGATAAGTAGGAAGACTCCAAGAACACCTAGAACAACATGACAGTCATGGTGATAGAGGTGAGAAAACAAACATTGAATCCTTTAATATTACGTCAGATGATTCTCTTCCTATTTCTACAAGAAGTCGAGCTTCAAATTAGAGATCGTCATCACACAACACTCCTAAAAGGCATCATGATTTTCACTTCTTAGGGGTGAAACTACAAGTTCTAGAGTTTGAAAGAAAGATACAACTTGATGAATTCTTAGATTGGCTACACACTATAAATTGCGTTTTTGAGTGCAAGGAGTTTCTAGGAGATGCAAAGGTAAAACTTATTTCTTTCGGACTTAGGATGTATGCTTCTTTATGGTGAGAAAATTTAAAGAAACAAAAAGCGCAAAATGGAAAGAGCAAGATTAAAACCTAAGATAAGATGAAAAAGGAACTTAAAAAAAGGATTTTTAACTGGAAATTATAGAATGGACATGTTCTTAAAAAAAAAAATTCAAAATCTAAAACATGAAAATTTGAGTGTTGAAGATTATATCATGGAATTTGAACAATTGATGTTGAAGACTGTAATGTCTTAAATATTTTGTACTATATTTACTATATAATGAAAATTAAGGATTTATTCAAAGTTCAAAAATCCAATTTATGAGATCTAAACAATTTGATTATGAGACCTCTATGAATGAATAAAGCTTAAAGAGAGTAATCTAAAAACTATGAGATAGCAAAAATCTGACAAAAATGATCAAAGTTATTAACAAGTAGAAGTTTTAAGTTAATAATGGCACCCACTATAAAAAAGATTAAGTAGAAAAACATGTGAATGAGGGATCCACTATAGGAAGAAAATCAGCAAATGCCCAAATATGACTAATTCACTTAATTAAACATTTCCTAAATGAATTAGGAAAGTTAGAGAGAAAAACATCTAGGTACATTGAACTTGGAGTGAGATACACAAAAATATAGTGAATTCTTGCTAAAATACAAGTACATTGATTTCTTGGACATGACCCACATATTTGGATAATTGATTTCATGTGTATGACTCACTCCTTTTGATGCATGATCCATGATGGCATGATCTATGGTTTTTTTGATATTTTTATCTCATTATATATGATTTGTCTAATATTTTGCTATGATCGCATGATCTATGATTATATGTGATGTACATATTTTTTCTTATTCAAGATCTATAGTTAATAGTTGTGTGAAAAGGACTCGATATAAAAGGAACATTGTTGATGCTCATACGTAGTATAGAATCAATTATTGAGATTTAGTAAGATGAGAATGGATAAAATTATATTTTATTTTGATTATAGATCTACTAACCTAATCTCACATGTATGTGCAAGATGTATTGTGGCTTGCATTGTTACTATATTTAATTGATGGTTTGGACTTACCTCATATTATTATTTTAAAATCATACTATTGATTTCATCTTCAAGTGATATGTATGAGATACCAAGTATATGAGATTTGATAAGCCAAAGGCCTAACAGGAACTATGCTAGGAGGTAGTGCAAGTTTGGCCCCCTAGTCTCCAACCAATTAAGGGTGAGATAATATCTAATTCCTACATATTTCTTGATTGGTGGAAGAGACCATACTAGGAGACTCATGAAATCCTTTCACGACAATCTATAGGCCTCATGAGAATGTGGTCGAAGTCTTTCCAGAATATCAAAAGGTACATGATGCAATGATCTAGCCGTGAGCATAATGACTCCAAGGAGATTTTCTGTTCTTCTAATTTTTTCCTAGGAAACCTAATTTCTGGTTTGAAGTTAGGACCTTGGATGAGTGATGGATGAGCACTCATTGCATACTAGGTGGAATTCTTGTCAACGTAAGTGCAAAGGATTTTATGATTGGATGTACTGATGGTGTGGTTTAATTTATTAATTTTCTAATGACTCTTGATGATCTCATTTACATCTTGGAAATATGATTGTCAATTCCTATATTTGGATGACAACATGATAAACTATGGTTGCATGATATGTGCATTGCATGGAATAACTCAGGTAAGAGAATCGTGAGATTTTATTGCATAGACAAAAAAAATTTCAAAGCATATGCACGTTAGGTGCTGCAACTTTTGAGTTTTGTACTTTGGGTTTTTCTACTGAGTATATGTGCATACTCAACCTATGATATTAATGTAGATCCATACACCAAGGTTAAGATAGAAAAGTAGAGGACTAGATGTGCACCCTAGTGGAAAAAGTGAGGAGATGTCTCATTTAGACTTGAAAAACGTGTGATTAGGATTATTTTATAAAGTTATGGCTTGCGGAGGAAGTTATTTCCATTTTTGATACATTACTAATATGATTGTGACAGATTTCATCTTGGGAAAGTACTTCATGTGCGAGACTTTGATAGGCTTAGACATGGGCCAATTATTTTAATAATATATATGTTTTTAAAAGAAGAACTTGGAGTTTTAGAAAGTGTTGATAATAAAATATAAAAAAAACAAATCTAACATTTTATGTTTTGGAAAAGAGGCTTTTAAAAGTTAGGGATCCACCTTGTCTTTGGAAAAATAGAAAATTGACAAAGATTGTATTTTAAAAACCCAATTTAAGATAAAGAGTGATGTGGTAGAGCCTAAGAGCAAATCATAGCACGCGTCTTGGGTGGATTAAAAAGAAGAAATTGAAGACATAGTATGTTTGCACTAGTATTGTTCCATCAATGACATTAGAAAGCTTACTTTGATTATAGAAACATAGTAAAAATAATTTTCAAAGAAGAGCACTTTTAAATCTTTTGGAAAGAGAAACTCTTTTAACCTAAAGAGTGTGCTTCTTTTAAACAAACATCTAATACAAAATTCCAAAAGGCCCCATCCAAAGGTTAATATAACAAACAATATGATCCATTAAGTTTGAGCACGATGAGATGTTTAAATTGTCAAGGTCTTGGACACATTGGCTATGAATATACAAACTATGAGGTGGTATGTTTGGTGGAGAAAGAATAATAATTTGAGGAGAAAGAATCCCAATCATGTTATGAAGAAGATGAAGATTCTTTCATGCTAATCAAGGTGAGATGACGGTGATATAAAGAAGTTTGAGTGTCTTTCATAAATACAATTATGATTGGCTGTGTTATAGCATCTTTCACATGAGATGCACATACAATGGCAAGTTATGTAATGTTATAATTAATAGTGGTGCTTGTGAGAATGTTGCTTCTACAGAGCTATTGAACAAATTGAAGTTGAAAACAAAGTCTCATTCTCATCCCTACAAACTTAAGTGACTAGACAAGGGACATCAAATTAAGGTAACTCATAATGTCTAATCTCTTTATCTATTGAAAACAAGGACAAGAATGAAATATGGTGTGATGTCATTCCAATGGATGCATGTCACTTATTGTTGGGATGCCCATCACAATATCACAGAAAAGTCTAATATGATGGATTTAAAAATACTCACTTATTCCTTTTCAAAGGTGGGAAGATTATTTTGGCACCCTTAAAACTTGAGATCTCTTTTACAACATATGAAATGATTCATTTAAGCAAGAAACAAAAAATTGATTCATTTTTAGAAGTCTTAAAAGCCCATGTTCCACTAATGAGCTGAAAGATGAATATGAAAATAACATACAACCATTGATTGTACAATTATTTCTTAATGAGTTTGAAGATGTATTTCCTAAAGAAATTCCTAATGGCTGACCTTCTATGAGAAATATACAATATTGTATTGGCCTTGTTCCAAGATTTTTCATTCCTAATCAAGTTGCATATCAAATGAACCCTGAAGAGCATGATGAACTAGAAAGACAAGTAGATGAACTAATCATTAAAGTTTTGATTTGAGAAAGTAAGAGTCCTTGTATAGTATGTGCCCTACTTGTGCCAAAGAAGGATGGAAAGTGGAGAGTGTATTGATGATCTACTAGATCAACTCCATGCCTTGATGATTTGCTACATCAACTCCATGGAGCTACTACTTTTTCAAAGATTGATCTTTGTAGTGGGTACCATTAGATTAAAATGATAACATGTGATGAATGGAAGATAGCTTTGTAAACTAGATAAACTTATGAATGGTTGGTTATACCTTTTGGGATGTCAATGCTCCTAGCACTTTCATGTGTTTAATGAAACATGTCTTTAAACCCCTTAGCGAAAATTTTGTTGTTTTGTATTTTGATGACATTCTTATGCACATCAAAACTCATGAGGAGCATTTGAGTCATCTTTAGCAATTACTGTACACTTTGTCGGAACATAAGTTGTTGATAAATTTGAATAAGTGCAATCTCTTCATTGATAGCTTTTCTTTAGCTATGTCATTTCAGTCGATAGAGTGAGGACGGATCCAAGTAAACTAGAGGCTATTTTCAGTTGACCAATTCCTCAATCTCTTCATGATATAAGAAGCTTTCATGGCCTCACTTCATTCTACCAGAGATTCATTAGACATTTCAACACAATTATCACTCCAACTATAGAATGTTTAAAAGGTGAAACTTTCAAGTGGTAAGAGAAAGCACAAGGAGGTTTGACTTATTAAATAGAAAAGTAATCAATGCTCCTATTCTTTCTTTACCTAGTTATTTTATTGTATTTTTAAAGTTGAATGTGATGATCCTAATGCAAGAACTAGAGCAATTGTCAACTAAGAGGAAAGTCAATTACCATTTTTTGTGAAAAACTTAATTATCCATGTCACAACTATTCTACCCACAATAAGAATTTCTATGGGCATTAGAACCCTGGAGCTAATCTGTGCTCTTAGAGTTTTTTGTACTATTTTTAGATCATGTTGCTCTAAGGTTCCTTCAAAGTCAGCATAAACTTTATAGAAGACATGTTGTGTGGGTTGCGTTCATTTAATCTTTTAGTTCTATGATCAAGCAGAAAGTGGGGGCACAAAATGTAGTTACAGATCTGCCTTAAGCAGGAGACAATATTTACTAACTATTTTAAATACCAATGTTGTTGGTTTTGAAATAGTTAAAGAATTTTATGTGTGTGATCCCTACTATAGACATTTATAGAACAATTGTGAGCATGGTTCATATAATTGGTTTAATGCAAGATGGGTTTCTCTCCAAGGGAATGCCTTATGTATTCCTAAATGCTTTGTTAGAGAAGTAATAATTTTTGAAGCTCATGACAGAGTCATTGATGAATAGTTAGGGAGAGATAAACACTTGCATTTGTTCAGTGGTATCATTTGGAAAAAATTTAGCTACAAAAAGTAGGTATGTGTACTTTGCTATCTATTCGTAACTCTCCTTGGGACGAGGTAAGCATGGACTTTGTTGCTAGACTAACATGAACATAATAACATAAAGATTTAGTTATGAATGTTGGCACATTTCATTGCTTGCACTAAAACTATAGATGCTTCACATATGGTGGATTGTATATTAGAGAAGTCATTTGCCTTCATGGCATTCACAAAACTATTAAGTTGGATCGAGATCCCAAGTACATGAGTCACTTCTAGCATATTTCATTGTGAAATCTTAAAACCCTATTGCAATTTAGTTCCTCATGTCATCCTCAAAATGATGGGTAGAATAAAGTTGCTAATAGAAGTTTGGAAAATTTACTTTGTAGTTTTGTTAAAAAGACCATCCTCCAATGGCATTTGTTGGTAACCTAACCTGAGTTGCTTTCAATAGCTCCTACAATCAAACTACATGATGCAATCCTTTTGATGGCTGTTTGAGATTATCACAAGAGGATGTTCTAGATCAGCTTGGTGAAAATTGTCCCATGGTCTACTGCAAGTTTCCCAAATCTATTTGGAAAAAAATGTCTCCTATAAGCCTTCTTTGGTCAGGGTGTGTTGACTAGTCAAAGATTCCAAAGCTATCATGCTTAAGGAATGTTCTTGCATAGTAAGTTAGGGAGTTTAGGAACTTGCCAACTTGTAATGTGTGTGTGTGTGTGTGTGTGTGTGTGTGTGTGTGTGTGTGTGTGTGTGTGTGTGTGTGTGTGTAAAAGTTACTAGAATGTATTAGACAACTACTTAATGTTTAGAAAATATTATTTGCACCCAAGTTTATGAACGTTAGTTAGTGTCAAGTGTTCAATTTTGGTCATAATACCCCTAATTTAGTGTTCAATTAGCGCATCTAGGTCATCAATTTCAAGATTTTACATAAAATATTTCATTTTAACTTTAATTGGCCATCCAAACTTTGAATTGCAAATTTTAATGGTCAGATGATCATCAAAGCTAATTAGAAGAATAATGAATGGTTTAGATGATGCTAATTGGGACCTGTGCATTGCAGATCAATCAACACAGCTTGGATGAACCTGATGATCCAGATCAAATCAAGATAAGGATGATGAAGTTTCCTAAAAAGAGAAGACTTTGAAGCCTCCTAGGACAAAACAAAGTTGAAGAATTATAGAGTTCTAGCAAGACTGGAATATTGGTGGACCCTACCCATCTTTATCTCTCTATCCTCTCTCTCTTATCTCTCTTTTCTCTTTTCTCTCTCCTCTCTCCTCTCTCCTCTCTCCTCTCTTTTCTCTTTCTCTCTTATCTCCCTCTCTCCTACACGTCTCTCTCTCCATCTCTATCACGTCTTTCCCTCCCAAAATCTTCTCTCTCTATCTCTCATGCTTTCACTCTCTCTCACGTCTCTCTCTCTCTTTCTTCATATACCCCTCTCTCCATTCTCCACATCTCTAGACCTCCTGGGCAAGCCCGTGGTGGCTGGCCTAGCTCCTCTCTCTCTCTCTCTCTCTCTCTCTCTCTCTCTCTCTCTCTCTCTCTCTCTCTCTCTCTCTCTCTCTCTCTCTCTCTCTCTCTCTCTCTCTCTCTCTCTCTCTCTCTCTCTCTCTCTCTCTCCACTCTCTTATCAACTCTTACCGTGGCTGGTCGTAAGAGGTAGCCCGGTAGACCTCCTTAGCCCGGTGGAATCTCTTCCTTCTTCTCTCCACTCTCTCCTCTCTCGTTTCCCTATCTTTAGGCTGGCCGGATCTCCCTCTCTCTTCCATTCTTCTCATCTTAAGTTCCTCCTCTCCTCCATTCTCTACCTCAACGCACCACAACCCCATTCTCTCATTCTCTATCTCCACCTTCATCTGGGCTGACTCCTGCTTCCCTTCTCCATTCCCTCTTGACTGGACATAGGAAGGAGGCAGACCATCACTATTGCTCAAGACTGCCCTAGCCTCTGCATCACTTGGGCCGGCGTCTTGCTAGCTCCCCCATTCTCAATCTCCCTCTGCTCTAGCCCTTCAACCATCTTGGCCGGGCCAGAGAAGGAAACCCGATGCGAGTTTCCCTCCTTCCCTCTCTTCCTCTTCTCATTCTCCTCTTCCTCTTCCTTCTTCCCCCTCCTCTTCCTCCTCCAGCTCTCTTATTCGTCTGGTTTTTTTTCTTAAAACCAAAATTTTCACGAATTCCAGTTTTACCCCTGCTCCTTTAAATGAAATCCCATTTCTGTCCTTTTTTATTAATACCATATGTGTCCCTGAGTTATTCTGGTTCTGTTTTATCCTTGTTCTACTTATCCAGAAATTGCCTAATCCCAGACAGATCAATTAAGGACTAACTCAATCAACGGGTTAGCCTAAATCAAAGCAAAAACTCCCATTTCTCATCTAAATTCAAATTAATTTAATAGAGTCATTCTTAGAATCTCCCTAGACATAATAAACATCTCCAATCTTTGATCTAAGATCCATAAATCAATCTAAGTCGTCCAAATCTTAAAATTACAACTTAGCCTAGATCGACCATTTTGACGAATTTGACAAATCTGAATGGTGGATCTCTAATAAAGGATGTGCTAAAGGCATTTGTAAATGCGGATTAACTTTTAGAAGATTAGACTTGAAGATTTTGATAGAGATTAATTTAGGGTAGTTTTTTCTTATTATTTGATTTTGTTTGTTTTATTTAGGAATTGAAAATTCTATGATTCTATTGGATATAATCTCTGATTATGATTTCAATTATTTCAGTAATTTTTAGTGATTTATTTTTAATTTTAGAGAATTAAATTTTATCAAAATTCCTACTTTTTTAAGTGAAGTCTCTGCGGGATCAACCCGTATTTGCATAACTATACTACAATAGCCCGTGTACTTGCGGTTAAATATCAACAAGTTTTTGGCACCGTTGCCGGGGACTTGCAACAGGGTTTTTATAAAATTTAATTAAAAATCCAAAAAATTCAAAAAAGTTAAAAAAAAATCCAAAAAAATTAAAAATTTAGGAATTGCATTTTTTTTTTAACATTTTAGGAATTTTTTAGTGCATAACCACTTTATTTCTTGAATTTAGTACTAATTATTATTATTATTTTTAGGAAATTACCAAGTGGAGCATCATCAATTAGATAGATTTTCCTTGCTTTCCTAGATTAAGAATTTTTTATTTTTGAGTGAATCTTGTAGTGAGGCCCCTTTATAATTTGCACTTTCAATTTCAATTTTTAAAGGTTTGTAATAATACAAGGTAAGTGTGGGATAAAGTAGCCCATACTTGATCTTCATCAGAAATCCCACTGTAAGTCTTCTTACTCATTTATTTTCTAGATTAGGGTTTGCATTTAATGTAATTTTGCATTAGTTGGTAGTTAATTGCATATAGAAAACATATTTTATATTTGTTGCATTTTAGGATTTTGCATTAGTTTATTGCTTTCAATTGCATTTTAGGACATGTCTAACGCTTTAAGGTGAATTATATGTTGATCGAATTGCCATGATGTGTGAAAATTAATTAGTAAGGGCACCCGACCTCACAAGATCAAGGGTGGATTTCATCACCACTCCTTGGCCCACATAGGATAATCACCTCAAGCACGCAACCCCACTATTCACATTAAGTTAAAATCAATTAGAAGAGACTTATCGGGTCATCACATGCTCGTAGGACCATCTTAATAAGACATGATTTACTGTCACTCCAGTGGCTTTTGATCACTGTGGTTATTGGGGGTTGTCTAATAGAGCCTCGCTCTTACCCCACCTCCTGTTGACGTTTATTGAGGTCTAAACGCCTCTTTACACGAGGGTTGTATTAACCACTTTGGTTAGAACCTAATTGGTAAGCAGTAGTGTACTCCTAAAGAGAGTAGGAGCGTTAGATCAGGCTACTTAAAAGCATTGTTCCCATAGAAAATCAAAATATCCATGCTTGTTAACCTTAGGAGATTGCTTAATTGTGTCCTTGATTGTGCATCATTCTAGGCATTTAGGTTGCATCATTTAAGATAATCTTCTAAAAATAAAAAAGAAAGAAAGAAAGAAAGAAAGAAAGAAAGAAAAAGAGAAGTACTCATTTATTATATATAATGATTTTGTTGTATATAAAGATTGATTACAATGGCTTATCAAGAAGGGGATAGATAAAGGATGACTCGTACAAGGGATAGGTTATTTGCCTCAAAGTAAGACACTGAGTCATATTCACAACCTCAATACAACAATTACTATGCTTATCATGAACCACAATATCCCAATCCTACTTGGCCATATGGCTCTGCATATAATGATTATTGTTAGGAGCCAATGGATGCACCTCATGCATTCACTGAACTTAGCAATAATTACTATCCTGAGACAAATTACCAAGATTATAATGGATGGGCTAGGCATCATGAACAATAATGGTCTCAAGATTATCAACCATCTCAGAAAGAACCAGCATGGTCGTACCCTAATCAACCCTATCATGATTATCATGAAAATTAGGGGCAACAATTATGGGTCCAACCTGATCACTCCTTTCCTAGTACTCCAATGACAAAGCAGTATATGCCTATTGAGTCAATGCCGTCATCACAGGAGGAAGACACATTCGACGAGACCCTTAGGGAATTTGCAGAATCAACTAAACAACTTCGTGAAATGATGGGTTAATTACATTCTACATTTATGGAAAGATTTGGAGAATTTGAACCAAATGAGAATAAGGATGAACCATCTATTAGTGGTGATAGGATAGAGAATTCATGTGATCATTTTGAAATGCAAAGTTCCCTACCATCCATAGAAATCTCCAATACAGATATACTCGAGGCAAATCTTAGTCATTGTTATGATATCAATGAAGAGACATCCATTGAGGAAGATGATGAATTCATAGAAACCTCCAACACAAAACTCAATTCATGTCCTGGACCCTTAGGGAATTTGCAAAATTGACTAAACAACTTCGTGAAATGATGGGTTAATTACATGCTACATTTATGGAAAGATTTGGAGAATTTGAACCAAATGAGAATAAGGACGAACCATCTATTAGTGATGATAGGATAGAGAATTCATGTGAACATTTTGAAATGCAAAGTTCCTTACCATCCACAGAAATCTCCAATACAGAAATACTCGAGGCAAATCTTAATCATTGTTATGATTTCGATGAAGAGACATCCATTGAGGAAGATGATGAATTCATAAAAACCTGCAACACAAAACCCCTCAATTCGTGTCCTGTCTATTTTTACAAAATTGATGAAGGAACATCCTTTGAAGAGGTAAAAGAATTGTTGGAGATTGTGCCACTACTGAACACTCCTCAATGGCAAGATAGAGTAAAACCCCTTATAGAGCCTCAAATTCAAATTGAGCCTTGTAATGTTGAAGATGTACCTGATTGGGACCTACAAACCTTATTTGAACAACCATTAGATAAGAAATTAGGCCCACCTGAAGTATTGCATGTGCCAATAGAACAGGATAAGAAAGAGTACATTGATATACTGTCCATATATCAACCAACTCTAAGGTACACACTAGAAGATAATCACGATGTAAGCAAAACCATGCTCCCTCCTCTATTAATCAAGAACAATCTTTTAAGGAAGAGGAGAGTCAGCTTATACCTCAATTTCAAGAAAATGTAAGGGAAAAGGAGGACTATCCATCTCCATATGGTTTAAAAGAATTTAAATTCTTGGTAGTTCACGTTGTTATAGAGATTCCACCACCTAAATTTTCAAGGTGGAGGAATTATATTGATTACCATGAAATTTTGAAAATAGGAGATCATCAAAGTGGTTCCACTTAATTTATATTTATGGTAGTCTACTGTGTCACAATGCTACCATCACCAAAAATTTCAAGGTGGATGAAATATATAGACTATTGAGCGATTTTGAAGTGGCATGAGAAATCTTGCCATTTCATTGTTAAGATTAGGAGAACTCAATACCAATTAGGTATAGATTAGGATATATTAGGATATGTCTGGCTGAAGACGTTAAACTTAGCGCTCACTAGGAGGCAACCGAGAGTTTTTCATTTTTGTTGTTTTCCACATCACCCACATTCATTTTAGGTCCTACTTTTTAAACATTGAGGATAATGTTTCTGTCAGGTTGGGGTTGTAGAACTCTAACAAATTCTAGTTTTTTTTAGATTTTTAGGTGATTTCCTTGATTTTTTTTTTGAAAAAATTTAGGTTATTTCCTATACTATGATGAGAATTGGATTTTCTAAACTATAATCTAGATACCTTTAGCTTATTAATGGAATTGAATATGATTAATTCATCAATTTACTCATTTTCTAAAGTATTCCATGAAAGCAAAGTCTCAGATCATATATGTACATGCAGTTGCATATAGATAGTCTAAATTGATAAGTAGCTATAACTTAGAAATTCTAAAGAAATTCAGTGGAGACCTATAACCTAAGTGAGTTTTAGAGCCATTTATCCTTTGTGAGAGGTTATAAATATTCCTAAATTTCTTTAGCGTGCTTAGAGAAAATTGATCCCAAACTCTTAAATTTGGCTAATTACCTGAATAATTAGAATACTACCTTTAAAATTCTGGAAGTTCATTGAATTTGATAGATTATAGAAAACCTAGAAAATGATTTAGGCCATTCTTGTTATTAACCTAGAGACATAAAGCCTACCTAAAAGTATTGTTACCATTAGTTAGCCAACTTGAGCCTTTTATATTAAGCATTTTCTTTTATCACACAAATTACCCTTTACCCATATTTACCCAGTATAAATTATCCATTACCCATTTTCTTTTAAGTATTCTTCAAAGTGATTCAAAAGTGTGAAAAGTGGGAAAAATGGAAAAAGAAATATTCACTTCAGCAAAGAAAAGAAGAATTGTAAACTTTAGTAGAAGACCTCTACTTATTTTTTGAAGAAACTTTGAATGCCCTTATACCCTTTCTTTGCTACCCTGACCTAAGCCTATGTTTCGTCCCAGTTAAAGACCTATTGATTCTAAGAGAAATATAGTCTTGATGAGGAAATGAATAGATATGATTAAAAGAATAGTATTTCTAAATATTCAAAGGTAATGACAGTCATTCCAAAGGGATCAAAACAATTAAATTCCTTAGTAACTCCCGTTCTTCATGAGTATATGTGAGATGAATTTGCCTTTATTGACTCTTCGCACATAATTAAAAGAGAGATAAAGATTATTTTATGTGTAGACTGTATACGCACACACTCACTCTGAGATCTAAGCTCAAATGGAATATTTTTAGCATATGGGTAGGGTTTTGAATTCTTCTATCATCTTTATTAGTTTGCTAAAGTTAATAGATTTATTGAAGATAATTCTCTAAGAAAAAATGGAGATGATCTGAAAAATAATTTTTTTTGAAATTCTATGAGTTAATTCTTCCCATCTTTTGTTAGGGACTAGCAAAATGCTGGTTGGGGTGTGTCTTAAGTGTTCAATTTTGGTCAAAATACCCCTAATTTAGTGTTCAATTAGAGCATCTAGGCCATCAATTTCAAGATTTTACATAAAATATTTCATTTTAGCTTTAATTGGCCATCCAACCGTTGAATTGCAAATTTTAATGGTCAGATGATCATCAAAGATAATTAGAAGAATAATGAATGGTTTAGATGATGCTAATTGGGACCTGTGCATTGCAGATCAATCAACACAACTTGGATGAACCTGATGATCCAGATCAAATCAAGATGAGGATGATGAAGTTTCCTAAAAAGAGAAGACTTTGAAGCTTCATAGGACAGAACAAAGTTGAAGAATTATAGAGTTCTAGCAAGATTAGAATATTGGTGGACCCTACCCATCTTTATCTCTCTATCCTCTCTCTCTTATCTCTCTTTTCTCTTTCTCTCTTATCTCCCTCTCTCCTACACGTCTCTCTCTCCATCTCTATCATGTCTTTCCCTCCCATTATCTCTCTATCCTCTCTCTCTTATCTCTCTTTTCTCTTTCTCTCTTATCTCCCTCTCTCCTACACGTCTCTCTCTCCATCTCTATCATGTCTTTCCCTCCCAAAATCTTCTCTCTCTCTCTCTCTCTCTCTCTCTCTCTCTCTCTCTCTTCTCTCTCTCTCTCTCTCTCTCTCTCTCTCTCTCTCTCTCTCTCTCTCTCTCTCTCAAACACCCTCTATTCCTCTCCACTCTCTTATCAACTCTTACCGTGGCTGGTCGTAAGAGGCAGCCCGGTAGACCTCCTTAGGCCGGTGGAATCTCTTCCTTCTTCTCTCCACTCTCTCCTCTCTACTCTCTCGTTTCCCTATCTTTAGGCTGGTCGGATCTCCCTCTCTCTTCCATTCTTCTCATCTTAACTTCCTCCTCTCCTCCAATCTCTACCTGAACGCACCACAACGCCATTCTCTCATTCTCCTCCATTCTCTTCATTCTCTATCTCCACCTTCATCTGGGTCTGCTCCTGCTTTCCTTCTCCATTCCCTCTTGACTAGACGTAGGAAGGAGGCAGACCATCACCGTTGCTCAAGACCGCCCCGGCCTCTACATCACTTGTGCTGGCGACTTCCCAGCTCCCCCATTCTCAATCTCCCTCTCCTCTGGCCCTTCAACCATCTTGGTCAGGCCGGAGAAGGAAACCTGACGCGGGTTTTCCTCCTTCCCTCTCTTCCTCTTCTCTTTCTCCTCATCCTCTTCCTTCTTCCCCCTCCTCTTCCTCCTTTGGCTCTCTTCTTTGTCTGGTTTTTTTCTTAAAATCAGATTTGTCACGAATTCCAATTTTACCCCTACTCCTTTAAATGAAATCTCATTTCTATCCTTTTTGTTAATACCATCTGTGTCCCTGAGTTATTCCAATTCTATTTTATCCTTGTTATGCTTATCTAGGAACTGCCTAATCCTAGATAGATCAATTAAGGACTAACTCAATCAATGGGTTAGCCTTAATCAAAACAAAAACTCCCATTTCTCAGCTGAATTCAAATTAATTTCACAGAGTCACTCTTAGGATCTCCCTAGACATAATAAACGTCTCTGATCTTTGATCTGAGATCCATAAATCAATCTGAGCCATCCAAATCTTAAAAGTACAACATAGCCCAGATCTTGACCATTTTTGACGAATTTGACAAATTCGAACAGTGGAACTCCAATAAAGGATGTGCTGAAGACATTTGTAAAGGTGAATTAACTTTTAGAAGATAAGACTGAAAGATTTTGATAGAGATTGATCTAGGGAAGTTGTTTTTTCTTGTTATTTGATTTTGTTTGTTTTATTTAGGAATCGAAAATTCTGCGATTCTGTTGGATATAATCTCTTATTATGATTTCAATAATTTCTATAATTTTTAGCGATTTATTTTTAATTTTAGAGAATTAAATTTTATTGAAATTCCTACTTTTTAAGTTAAGTCTCCGTAAGATCGACCCGTATTTGCATAACTATACTACAATAGCCCGTGCACTTACTGTTAAACATCAACAGTTAGACAAGTATTTAATATTTAGAAATAATTCTTTATCCAAGAAAACTATTATATATGGGAGGGTTGTTCCCATCTATTTAAACCCCTTGTAACATGAATCCAAGTACATAACATAGTTGAATTAGACATTTTCTTCATTGTGGGAGTTTGAGTGCATCTGAAGTTTCTTTCATTTTCTTTATCTCTTGGATGGGTCCAAGGGTGGTGTGGAGCCCAATTTTTAAGGTAGTGAATGATCTGTCCTTAAAGTGGTGTGCTATTTTCTACCCATAGTCTATATCTCTTTGGTAGTGTTTCTATATCAAAAGAGTGGTGAGCTATTAATACTTTTTAATTTTGTATCTCCATTGTGGTGACTATTCTATATCTGTAGAGTGGCGAACTATTTCATATTTTGTTCTATATATCTATGGTGGTGAATATTCTATATCCATAGAGTGGTGAACCATTTTTCCTATTGTCTTTTATTTTACCTACTTATTTCTCCTATTATCTTTTTTTTTTTTATCTTTTATTTCACCCAGTTATGTAGTATCATTATCTATGATATAACATTCTTCAAACATTAAACATATTTATTATGACTTTAAAACTTTTGCAATAATTAAATTCTATAAATAATTGAAAATAACATTTCATAATTGTGGAATGTTATTACTAATATATAGGCTCCACAAAACACCCGTAGGAGGAGATTCCATGGTGCTTTTATTTGTACATGATATAGTTTTGATTGGTAAGACAAGGGAGGGAATAAATACAAAGCTAGAGTTATGGAGAGATGCATTACAAACTAAAAAATTTAAAATTGGCGTAACTAAGACAAAGTATATGCAATGCAATTTTAGTAAGGAGAGTAGGAGTAGAGCACCACTAAAGATTGATAATTGAGAAGTCTTTCTAAAAGAACACTTTTGATACTTGGGATTGATAATTCATGAGAGTGGAGAGATTGACATAGAGGTTACCTAGAGAATCCAAATAGGTTAGAACAAATGGACCTGTACCTTTGGAGTTTTGTGTGATTTGCGGGTGCCGCTCAAACTAAAAGAAAATTTTATAAGATGGTTGTAAGGCTGGCCATGCTATATGGATCAGAATATTAGGCAATTGAGTAACAACATGTACATAGGATGACTGTCGCTTAAATACTAACATTGAGATGGATGAGTGGCAAGACAAGAGAGGATAGAATTGGAAATGAAAATATTAAAGGAAACTTAGTGTTAGCACCAATCGGTAACAAGATGGTTTGGGCATGTCCAATATAGACCAAAAATGATTATAGTTAGAAGGGTGAAGCAATCCAAGTTGAAAGTTCTAAAAGGGAAAGGGGAATGCCCAAAAGAACATGGATAAAAGTGGCAAGAAAAGATTTAAAAACTTTGGGACTAAATGAAGCCATGATACTTAATAGAGGGGAATGGAGGAACAAGATTCATTTTTCAATTCAAATTTACTCTTGCAGGTTCGCCATATGCACAAGTCATTACTTACAATATTTCTTAATATTCTAATTCAAGAAAGGCTTTCAAATTCAAAAATGGTCAAACCAATATAATTCAAATTTACTTTTGTAGGTCCGCCATATGCACAAGTCATTACTTACAATATTTATTAATATTCTAATTCAAGAAAGGCTTTCAAATTCAAAAATGGTCAAACCAATATAGATAGGGTAATTAACCAAATTAAAAAATAATTGGTCCATCATAATTTATCCAAAGAAAGCCTTTCAATAGATTTCTAAAGTCATAATGCATCACTCTTTAAATCTTTGTGAAAATTATATTTCAAAATATCCTCAAATATTCATTTTATTCATTATGAACCCTTCTTGTAAAATCAACTAAAATTAAAAATACTAGGCACTACAACTAATTCATAATTGAAAAGGCTAACAAAAACTATTTTTTATATCAAAAAGTAATGAACCAAACTACTTAGAAGCATGGCCTAATTCCTACGATCTTATAATTTTCACAAAATAGGATTATAATAAAACTATTAAAATCATATGAAATAGTATACTCTCAGTATTTATATCTTGTACTTTGCAACGACACCAGAAGTGAGCAAGAGTGTTAATTCACATGGTAGGTCATTAAGGGAGCATAGAAGACTTGCAGTTCTTCTTATACAATTGACATCTCTCCATGGCCAAAAAGCATGGCTTTTGCTAAATTTTTTAGAGTTTATAGGGGGGTTTCAATGATCCATCAACTATTAGCACTAGTTAGCTAACCAGTATGTGGACCCATGATCCCATCGACAATCATTAGATGGATAGTTGACTATTGTCTCTCTCGAAGATGTAACATCAAGGCCCTCATTAAGTTCTTTTATATCTTCCTAATTCGGTCATATTTTATTATGAAACCAAAATCTTCTAAACATCCAAGATATATGATCCAATGACTTTGCCTGAGTACAAAAGCAGCTTCCTTTTAAGAAGTTTATCCTTGTTTTCTTTGGATCTCTTTCATCTAGTATATGATCAAAGAAATTATTAAACCAAAATTTTCTTTGAATCCTTCTCTTTCTATCCAGCATATTAGATCATTAGCCTTGTATATCTCTTTATAGAATCCTGTTGAATAGTAGAAAACTTTCTAGTTTCTCATTAATGAGTTAGAAATAAAATATTTAGGTACATATAATCAAAACTTTATGCTTTCAGAGGCCATCTATGTATTGCACATAATGTTTTCTTCTACCCCAAGGGGTATAAACAGACAAACAAAATGGAGTTTTAAATTAAATACAATAGAATGGAAATCCCATTTTAAAAAAGGCTATGAAGTCACTCTACTTGAACCAAGTCTTATACAAGAGGCTTGTTGCAAATGCTATCAAGTTGTGCATGTTTATCATCTTTAAAAATAATAGTAGATAAAAGATGACAACCAGTTGTTCATCTTTAAGAAAAATAGCAAATAAAAGAAGATAATTGATGCTTAATGCTCATGCATATGTAGATAATAAAAAAATAATGCATGCCACACTAGACTATCAATTTATGGGTTATGCAAAAAAATAATAGCAATAAACAATAGAAGATTCAATCTCTTACTCACAGATTGTCTTCCCATGCTCCTCTTACTCACTTCATAATTTGCTTCTAGCCAAATTTCCCAAGTTTGATTATGTCTTGATTCTTGATACTAATTATTGCCATACTAATTTGACTTTATAATCTTAGACAAAATAACACTTTACAATTGTTGAAAAATTTAGGTGAGAGACTAGAAAAGGAGTAGAGAAATAAAATAATGTAATGCCTCACAGAAATTTTCAAACGCTACTTTTTTGTGGTGAAAATGACACTCGAGGTTTTCAAAATGAGTTTAAAACAAAAAAAAATTTCTGCTGCATTGCATTGTTTTCAAAAAATGTTTTCAAATAGGGATGCTGCCTTAGGCATTAGTTTTGCATTTAAAAATGCATGAGAAAACCCGGGTTGTCACAAATAATAAGTATGCCTTAGTCCAAAAATAAATAAGACTTGAGCATGTATAATACACTTTCATTAAAGTGTTAGTTGCCTCCACTCTCTAAATAGAGAGACTGCTTATAAGACTAAAGGCAAACCACTTTCAAAGGCCCACCTCAAACTCTAATTAGATATACTTATATCAAAAGAAACTTAAGAGAATTAAGAAAACCTTGTTTTAGAAATGACAGGGATGAGTCCTTTCACAAAATTGGTAGGTAGTTATTTTTTACACTAGTGTCACTTCCCTAAATGTCCATTCATTGGGTACTTTATTTCTCCAACTGAGTGTGACCTTTCATTAGAATTTAGAGATACAAGTCTTGGTTTTAAAATTTTAAATTTAATGAAAATTTTTTTTTCATATCTAAAAAAAAAAAGAGTTAGTGACATGCATCAATCTCCATAGTTTATAGACGAGGAATATGGCCCAACCCCTACTTCACCACATTTGAGGAATCACCTTCTATCATGCACATGCTGTGACCAAAAAGAGAAAGGCTTGCCTCTACTGCTAAAATCAAATTTTCGTTGTGTTAGATGCATTAGAGATAAGGAAACTTTGCACACTCAAAACTGATTTTAGAGTTATAAGATTTCAAATTTCTAATTGATGCTACATAATTCCACTTCATACTTATAATTAACATAAATTGTGATTCATATGTTCGTGGTCCAAACTATTCATTTGTCCAACAACATGCATGTTAAACATCCAGCAACTCCCTTCCTTCATCAATTTATGTTAACATTTTATCTTATTAAGATCATCGGAAGAAATGGATCTTTAGTAATTGGCTAAAAAATTGAATGGTATGCATCATGATCAAATACGTAAATGCTCCAAAAGATCCAACTAATTCATGGTTTTTCACTAATTATCTCCACCATAGATGGTGTTACATTATTCCATATCATATTGATCCACACTTTGGTGACGATAGTTCCTTCACCATTATGCTCTTGGTCCAGATAATAACATGATCAAGCATAGGAATTTTTATAAACCCTTCGTGCCTATCTCTTAATAAACATTTTGGAAAACCATGCCTCTTTTCACAACAGCTTAGGCCACTATCATGTTCCTGCAAAACCCACCACAAACAAAATCTACTTTGATCATAGAAAAAAAGTGGGGTGTGTGTGGGGCAGTCATACAAGAGAGAGTCTCGATTGTAATCTGATTATGAGTTCGTGACTCCTAATGGGGGAGTGCGTGTGTCCACCATTAAAAATAAAATTAGAGAAAAATCTAAATTTGGAATCTCGGTTTCTTTGTCATGATAGATTGGAAATAACCAAGAGAGAGAGAGAGAGAGAGAGAGAGAGAGAGAGAGAGAGAGAGAGAGAGAGAGAGAGAGAGAGAGAGAGAGAGAGAGAGAGAGAGAGAGAGAACTGTATTTGGTCGGAAGGATTTTCCTAAACAATTTTCGGCCATCACGTTAAGATACATGTTTTGTCAAGTTTTAAGGCAATTTATAGAGGTAACATTGCCATCTTTAACACTTTCAGCATTTGCTTTTACTCTCTTAAGCGGGTAGTCTCTGACACCATGGTGGTGAAGGATCTTTATATTGAAAGTAAATAAATATTACATAGACTATGTGAAACTATCATAATTTTTAGGAATGCTATATATAATAAAGAGTATGGCAAGTAGCCCTGTGGGCACCTCTCATTGATGGGAGGTTTAAATGGAACTTTCTCCTTATTAAGGGATAAATTTATGAATCAGTATAGGCTCTATGTAGTTTTCTTATGACTCTTGACATTGTAAAGATAAGAAACCAAAACATATTCGTATCGCATTGGAATGAATGGCATTTGCTGTTAACATAATTTTATTTTATTTTTAAATGGTGGACACAAGTACTTCCACAAACCTTGAGGAGTTTCAAATTCAGGGACCTCCTAATTAAGACTCACTCCTACACCATTGTGCCTCAGTTCATCTTTCTACCCTCCTCTATCTTTCTTGAGTCAACCGTTCATCAATTATTTTGGATGTGTTATAGTCACTACTACATGGGGCTTTTAAAGTAGGTTGAAAGTGATAATATAAGTGGCATCATAAACAACTTCTATAGAGCCAACTTGGAAAGTCAATAACTTTTAAAGTCATTTAGGTAAACGACTATAAAAATCAAGGACCTTTGAAGTCACTTAAACAAACAACTTCAAAAGTTTGTGTTTTGATGTCGTTTAGTCTAAGCGACTTCAAAAGTGTGGGACTTTTGAATTCTTTTAGGCTAAGCAACTCCAAAAGTCATAAACATTTGAAGTCTTTTATGTTTAAACAACTTCAAATGTTTGAGACTTTTGAAGTTGCTTATCCCAAATGACTTCAAAAGTCTGACACTTTTGAAGTCGCTTAGACTAAATGACTTCAAAAGTCTAACACTTTTGAAGTTGCTTGGGCTAAACAATTTCAAAAGTCTTTTTTTTTGTTTTTTTGTTTTTTTACATTTGAGCACTATCACTTGTTTACATTGAATAACAAACATCCACTACAGCATCCACATCTATCTTGATATACCTAATACTTCAAAGAATCTTTATAAACATGAAAAAACAACATGCATCCACATCTTTTACTTCAAAGAATCTTTATAAACATGAAAAAACAACATGCATCCACATCTTTCTTGATATACCTAATACTTCTTACAATATAACATATAATACATTCACTTCCATAATGGGTACAAAACATCCAAATTCATCATTATGCATTCACATGTATCTTGAAAATACTTTATAAAAGAAACCACAGCACATGCATTTTCAATAACATCCACATTCACTTCATTTGTAAATTTATATACATTCACATTTACTTTTGCATTCTTAAGTAACCCTCTCATTCATCATCTCATAAAAGTTATATAATTCAATGAAAATATTGAAAACTAACCACATTCAAATGAACAATTAGTAAGTTTTCGTCATAGAAATTAAATGAACCATCCACATTCAACGATCAGAAACACAACTTTCATGATTTCTAAATCATTTAATTGTCATATATATTTTTTTGTGAGATATCGAAAAATAGATAAATGGGTCCGATATCGTCAGAGATGGGCATGCTTATGTAAACTTGGACAAATGCATGGCTACTTGTCAAATGCGATATAAATTTTCATTTAGAGAAACTACTATCAAGTACATGCTCCAATGTGGTCAGTACTTACATGGACAATTTTCTAGCACGATGCAAAAAAAGATGCTGAAATACATGCAATAGGATAGGCCCCAATTTTGAGTGACCTGAGCCATTAAATTTTTTCCCTTGACCTATTTTGGATATGTTCTAAAATTTATGCCCTTTAGAGGATTCTAGATACTTGATCTTCTAGTTAAAGTTTTGACATATGTAAGATGGCATAGCTAAAATTATCCAATGGTTATAAATTTTGGTAGATGATCATTGTAAGATATGTCAAACATGAAAATTTGATCAAATCATCCAAAGGATGGCCTAGCTAGTTTGTATTCTTTTCTGCATCCTTTTCAGAATTAGGAAAGCATTTTCCATAAAAATTTGATTTTACCCAAAACATGGGCCAATAAGCATAAACCTCACTCTCACAGATGAGCTTCTGAGCTTCTGACAGGTAATTTGAGATAAGGCCATGATTATGGTTGCTTTGGATCTTCAAATATGCAGCTCTAAAATGAGTATCTTTCTCTCTTTCTCCAATGGATGAGATTTTGGTGCATAGCTCTTCAAACTATGGATGTCTTATATCTTCCAAAAATTAGGTCTTATAAGATTAACTCTTTTGTTCTCCCTGTATGTGTGTGTGTAAACTATAACAAGAGCAATATGTTAGGGAAAGAGAAAAATGAATAGGAGGACATTATTAGCATTTTTTATTGATCTAACTAGTCACTTGATCCAAATGGCGTAACTCCAATAGAACCGATCAGCGAATCAAATCTAATGAGATCAGTATAAATATGGATCAAAGCATGCTAGAAATGTTAAATCTACTTGGATAACGAATGAAAATACCCCAATCTATATCCAACCTAGTCGGATTTCTGGATAATCTATTTTTGACAGGCTTACAGTAATTTAATGTTTCAAAAAATGGTAAGATGTTCTCTGTTCTAGCAAAATAGTCTCTCTAGACATAACAACTACTGATCATTGTCAAAAGGATAAGCAATCAAACGTTCCAATAAGCCAAATGATCACAAGGTAATCATATCAATCAATGAACTTCAAATTCTACCATTTGTATCAAATCACATGACAGCACAAGCTTATGGTCCACTTCTAGAAAAAGGCAACAATAGTGATGTGATTTGTGATTACACAAGTTTTCGTGTCTTGTTTATGGAAGGTGGCACTTCAAAGGCTCTTTGTTATTTAAGCAATGTCCAGCTAGGGTATTGAGGGAGAAAGAAAGAGCAGCTGAGAACATCTACATCCAAAAAAATGGAGAGAGAGTTTACAAAGATTGAAGCTAAGGGTGGCAATAGAGGATCAAACTAGAGCTCCACCCGACCTATCTGCTTGAAGCAGAGCGGAGCAGGGAATTAGAGACCTGCACCAGCGGTGGAGCAGAAAACTGGAACCCAAGGTAGGATCACAGAGCAGAGCGGCAAGGAAAACCAATGGTTTGACCCGTCATACACACACTCTATAATACAACTATATATTTGTATGTGTATGTGTGTTTTATATCAGAAATGCCCATGCCCTATTAATTTTTAATTTAAAAATGAGGGCAATCTTAACAATTCACTTTTAGACATATAAAAAGGTTTATGACCCTATCTCCTTCTTTCTTTCTTTTCTTATACTTCTAGTTATCTCCATTTATGCAAGAATTTTATAGAATTTGCCCCGCCGCTCCACGCCCTGCCTCAACTTGTAATGAAGTAGGGATGTCAGTGATCCATAGTGGAGTGGAGTGGGCATATTAGTGATCCATGGAGGGGCAAAGCAGAGCACGTAAAACCTACCCCACTATGCTCCATTGCCATCACTAATTAAAGTTAGAGGCGGAGAAGAAGTGCTGTATAGAGAGAAAATGAACAAGAAACCTAAAGCTGAAGAAGGTGACAAAGGCTGATATAACTAGGGAGTAGTTATGAGAAATAAACTCAATGTCCCCTTACATGACGAAGGCCTCTGGGGGAGAGAGGGACTAACAAATATGTAATAGCAGAAGAGTAGAAACGAAGGGGCTGAGGGCACGGACAAAATCTATTTTCCAATTTGCCCTTAAGAATAGATATTGTGGATATCCATGGATAAATCTGATTTATCCATGTGGATTGCAGATTTAATGGGTCTGATTGTTCAGATCGTGGATGTCATTTTCTCAATTTGTACCCGCAGATTTTCAACAGATATATGTTGTCCATGGATATGCTTAGGTCCTTCTTTATTGGGCCACTTGTGGATAAAAAATAGTCGTTGTTCAGATGTCTATTTTACGCCGTCTAAGTCCATGGATAATCCATGGTATGGAATCCCCGTAACATAAAAGCTAATGGAAAGGCATCTTCCATCACTTAGATCATTAAGATGAGTGAACTTGGGGCTGACAATCACATGGGATGAGATAATACTTGATAGATAATTTTGTCCATGGTCTGAAATCTCCGTATTGTAGAAGCTAATGACAAAGGCATTTTTCCATTACTAATATAGTGAGTGTTAAAATATTTCTTGCTCAGGGAAAGCGCCTAACATAACTTACATCATTGCCATGTGGTGGTGTTTGAGAAGGAGTGAGATGATTTAAGAAAGACCATATCGTTGTTACTTGTTAGTGGTGCTTGAAATGGGTTGAGATGAAGTGATATAATCTCATCTCATTGTTAGTGTAATGAGATGAAAATCATCTCAACTTAAGTGATACTTCTTACCATCTTACTTAGCTAAAGTCATGTCAAGCCATTTCTCATCTCATCTCATCTCCTCTCAAGTCAGTTCACTCCATCTTTAGCACCACTAACATCATGTTGCTGACATCATGATCGTGTCTCATCGTCCAGTGGATCCCTTAAGTAGGTGGCATAATTGATAAATTACACTCATCTAATGAATTAATCAACCCACATGTGGCATATGTTGGAAGTTTCATGGGCTCATAGTGTAACAACCCTAATTGTTTCATTTAATTTAATTATTTTTGTATACTTTATTCATGCAATGAAATGAAGAATTGAATTTTGTCAAATTTTGACTTTCATTGAATTAAATTTTTCTAAAAGTCAAATTCTAACTTGGAAACTTCAAATTTTGACAGGTACACAATGAGAGCTTTTCAATGGCACTAAAATGCGTAAAATAGAGGTCGAGTAAAAAAATCTCAAATTTTCACAAATTTAACAAGGGGTCAAAATTTACACGGAGAGACCCTTTCCCCCATCCTATTACTAAACAACTAAAGGGGAGGAGCTCACCACGTGGGGTATGAGAGAGAGAGAGAGAGAGAGAGAGAGAGAGAGAGAGAGAGAGAGAGAGAGAGAGAGAGAGAGAGAGAGAGTGTGTGTGTGTGTGCTAGCCATTAATACCTGTGAGAAGGAGAAAATTGGCAATATGCAATAGTAAACTGTAGAGTTCATTGGAGATAGTGAAGAAAAAATGGTGTTGGATTGATGATCTACACCATTTATCTTGGTCAGTGAAGATCAGTGAATGTTTCACCATAAATTAGGAGGAAAAATAGTCATCAGTGAGTGTAATAGTCCAACAAATATTTTTTGTCATTTTTTAGCATCAAACGATGATGAAATCTCTCCAAATTTCACAAAAAGGTAAACCCTTGATCAACATTACTCAAAAGTTAATTTTGCAATTTTAAAGATTTTTTGCATTATGTATACAATCATTGGATTTGGGTCATTTTTGCCCAATCTACACGTTCGATGGACTAGCGTTAGATCCTAGATCATTTGTCCATCTAAAGTCAGATTTGATCTTGATCTATCATTAGTGAAGTACAATATCTGAAACTAATCATTCAATTCATAAATTGTGAGGGGCCATAGTTGTTTGACTCAAAATCTGCTTTTGTAAAGTGTATCTGAGCTATTTAATTGTTGATTTGCCACTAGACACCAAATTTGATCTAATTTGAGGCGGTGTCATAAAAGTTGTGAGATGGAACAATTCAAAGTTTTGCTAAAATGTTGGCCATGCTTAGGAACACAAATCCGTACTTTAATAGGCCTTAACTGGGTGGATAGGTGATTCCTAGAGTGTGCAGCGATCTTACTTATATATGATTAAAATTCAAGACCTAGGAGCCTGATCTATGATCAGATTGATGGATTGGCACCTCTTAAACTCTTTGTGCATTGATCTATGGCTGAAAGAGCCTAATATGTGGGAATTTGATTCTCCATGGGTGATTTGTCATCAGAAGCAATCACAATGGAAAATGATTCAATATAACCGTCAGGAAAATAGACTTCTTATGTAATAGTTGATCTATGATTTGAAATTGACAAAAATATCTGGAATATCGACATGTTTTCAAGTTAATTAATAAATCGAGCTAAAAGAGAAACACAAGGTAGGCAGTTTTAACATTGCTATACTTTTTGTAAAATAAAACTACGTTACCATGTTTGAAAATAGTTAAAATATGACTTATGTGACCTTTAATTTCATGCAGTTGAGCATAAATATTAGTTCTGAAATATTATGCTAGTTTATTTTAAGCTATTGAAAACTTATTATATGGAAATGTATATGAAAATGCATTGGTTGTATGGTTTATGAAATCATGAGGAATGATATTATTGTGTAAAATCTTCATACTCAACTCATGAGGGTTGTTTTTACTTAGCTAGGTAGTGCCATGAGATTTGACTTACATGACTTCATAGACACATAATTATTGATTGAAGTATAAGTCGCAAAGGTACATGTAGGTGCCTAGTTATATTATGTTATGATAGGTATATAACATACTAGATGTTGTACTAGGAGAGTTGTGCACTAATCATCCTCCCTCCAAAACTTCATGTATTTAATACCTAGCTGCAATAGGCCAAATCAGGTTGCGATGAACTCATGGGTAGGTCATGTCCTGTGGACTGTGTTTCCCACGTACACAGTGGCATATTCTTCAGTTTTGGTATCGGAGGTAGCTTAGACATGATGCGATCTTGTCCACTACACAGAGAGTCCATTATTTTTTATATTTAAGACTCATATGTCGATAACGCAATCACATGAGAGGTGCACAACACCTTAGGATTTTAGGTTAACAATGAGTACTCATGATCAATGATAGATGGGCTAGATTTCAAGTGGTTTTACACTCGAGAGACCTTGAGGAGGTAACTCTGATTATTATCTACATATGTGTTTCAAGATATATTAAGGTGTTTAAGAAATTTATGATTTTATTGCTTCTCATCTATTTACTATCCGTCGATGATTTTACTATCCATATGTGGATATGCATGTGCATGAGATGATGCATTCATGCTATATAGTGTGATCATGAATAGTTTGCAAAGTGCTTTACTATGACTAATACTGCTTTTGGAAGAACATGTGTGGATGTTTGAAGTGCATGTTATTCAAGATGATTCGATGTGGATTTGCTGTAGGAACTAAAATGCAATTATAGTGTTTTACTATGCATCCTATTCTTCAGACAGCATGACAAATACTGTGGATTTTCTTTTAGCACTAAGATTATGTAATATTTTATATTCAATGATAAAACGAAGTACATAAGTGCAAACCTGCTAAGATATTGCATTTGTTTACAACATCTCATATTCGAAGAAGTAGATCAAGAGTGAGAGGTTGTAGACACGACATAGAGTTGAGGAAGAGGTCAAAGAAGGTAATGTTGAACATGTGTACACCCTTGTTGAGACTATTTTGGAATTGACATTAGTAGGTTGATTTATTATGACTTTTGTTTCTTGGACATGTAATATTAAACCTTGGATGTGTGGCTATGACTGGAATGGTTATGGTTATGGTATAACTAATTCAATTTTCTATGTGTTTTTGGTGCGACTAAACTTAGATTTTCAAAACATATATGTATATACATGTGATTGGAAGAGTCTCCCTTGTTATTATTTTGCTATATTTTTGTTTATTCAGGACATCACATCGCATGCAAAAAATCAATAACATCCAAAATACATAAGAGATTCTAAAAAAGTCCATGGTTTTGCAAAATAAAAATGATACTTAGGATTTTTAAAAGCTATTTATAGAAAATATTTTCTGCTATTTGTTTTCTAAAACTTCTTTCAACACTTAAGGCCCACATTTGAAAAAGATTTGTAGAAAAGTCGTCCAAAACTCTGGATTTCACATATGGATATCACTAGCATTTACTCCTTTGCATGCATGTGACTAAATTCTTGTTTAATCACTTTGATTTTTAAAATAAATAAGAAAAATTTCTGTACTAGTACCCTATAATTATCCTTCTGTACCACAGGAAAGCTTGTCTTTTAAAACCTCACGTATGAGAACCCAAACTTGTAACTTTGTTCCACCATAGTCCATTCAGTCATCTACTATTAAAATCACATATGAGAACTTGGTCATGTGTCTTTTCATGGGATGTTTTAAAAGAGAAGCCTAATTTTAGGCATATTTGTAAGCATGAACACAAATATACTTGTATATTGTTATAGGAGGATGGTATGTATATACCCATTTTTCTTACCTGAGACACCTGATTTTTATAGAACAAGATAGAGCTAGTTAGAGAGAAAAGGGTTAACCTAAGTGTGTGTGTGTGTGTGTGTGTGTGTGTGTGTGTGTGTGTGTGTGTGTGTGTACATACATACATACATACATACATACATACATACATATCCTTGCCTTTATTATGTATATATAATATGTATATATATATATATATATATATTAAAATGTGATTTGAGAATAGGCCCTTCCCCAAATAAACGGATAAGCTTTAACTAACAAAATTTTCCATTCAACAAAAAATAAAAAAGAATAAGCTTTAAGTTTGTTATGTTCATAAAAATGCAAAAATATGAATATGAATCATGTACTTATCATTATATTGCTAAAAGATAATTATATTTTCAATTATACTAATATTTATTTTGATTAAAAATGGAATACAAACTTATTTAATATATTGCTTGTTCCTAATATCATTGTTTCTAATAGTATTTCTTCATATTTTTAAAATGCTTCAACACATTACAAAACATAACATGGATAATGAAAAAAGTCTTTCAAAAGTTGTTTGCCTCTTAAAAATAAGAAAGAATAGGAAATAAAAAATTTGGATAGATAAGAGCAAGTAAGTTTAGAAATAGATAGATATAGACAAGTAGTTTAGAAATACATACATATATATATATATATATATATAGACAAGTTTCGAATGGCCATACATTTAGAACAAGATAGAGAAGTACAAATTCACAAGAAGAAATTAAAAATGAATTCCTTAAAAATAAGAAAAAATTGTCCAATGAGGGATTTTTTGTCATTAAAATTATATATTATACCAACAGTATGTACCCATAATGTTGTTATTAAAATTATATTTATAATAAAAAAAATTCATTAAATTAACAAAATTTGGTCTTATGAAGAAAGAGGAATACTAGGCCAGAGGCCTAGATGGACCTTAGCTAGAAGCCCCAACATTTGCATTAAGGGGCATCACCTTTAAATGATCTAACCAATTCATCTCTACGTATTCTAGTGCATCATAGATGAATTAGTGTTCTTTTTTAGTTCTTAAATGACTAATTGCTATGGCATATTTTCCTTCACTAGTGATTTGTGATGACCCAAGTTGTCAGATGCATTTTTAAATACAAACCTATTTTCTAATGAAGGATCAATCATTATTTTAAAATAGTTTTGTAAAAACAATGCAACAGAATAATGTTTTTCTTTTAAATTTATTTTGAAAACCCTAAGTATCATTTATATTCAAGAAAGGAAAATCATGAAAAAAATTTCAATTATAAAATTAAAATAGAAATACGTGCATTACAGATCTAGCAAGTCACAACACACAATTCAACTGTAATAATTATATATACATGTTAATAAAAGAAAAGTCATATACTTACAACTGTAATAAAATAGTGATTTGTGATAACCCAAGTTGTCAGATGCATTTTTAAATACAAACCTATTTTCTAATGAAGGATCGATCGTTATTTTAAAATAGTTTTGTAAAAACAATGCAACAGAATAATCTTTTTCTTTTAAATTTATTTTGAAAACCCTAAGTCTCATTTATATTCAAGAAAGGAAAATCATGGGAAAAAAAATCAATTATAAAATTAAAATAGAAATACATGCATTACAGATCTAGCAAGTCACAGCACACAATTCAACTGTAATAATTATATATAAATGTTAATAAAAGAAAAGTCATATACTTACATTGTTTATGTAGTCTATTGAACCTTTTTCTTCATCTAAAATTTGTATTCACCTCGAATTGCTTTGCTTCAAGTCAAATTCTTCAAAGTCTTGAAATATTATTTACAATTCTAAATAATATTTACAATCCATTTTTAATGTAGTTTTAAAAAATAGAATGATCAAATTAGAGACATAAAATATAATTTGAATCAAATATCAATCTCAATATTATAATTTCATACTAAAACATTTCAGATAATATTAATGTAAAACATGCACCACTTTGAATGTATGTTTTTCAAATGATCAAATGTGCATGGTAATCTCACATAAACCATAACATATAATATATCATAAAATCATATATATGCATAAAATTTAAATTATGTAAAAGATCCATTATCTAACTTGATAAATCAAATGTCATAAGATCTCAAAATATTAAAGTAGTAATTGGTTAAATTATAAATGTCAGCAATTCCAAATTGATAATATCGTCATATACATATATACACCCCAACAAACACATCAGCCAGTCGGTCATTAGTACTCATCTAAAGACTATCAACAATCTCATCATACATAGTATCACAAAATAAAAAGCTCATAGAATACTATGCTCACAACTAGCTCACTCAAATCGTGTGTCTTAGTATATAGAGATCAGCCTCTATGACAACTACAAATATGTCTAGAAAAGGATACCATGAACACCTCTAATGGTCATTTCTCTACCATAACAATTGAGAAGAATATGTACCTCTTTGGGCATGAATACCTATCACCTTTAGTGGTTAGAGGTAAAAAAGTCAAACTCGTATAACATCTTAGCACAGTGTCCACTGGGCTCACTAGCTTGAACACACACACACACACACACACACACACACACACACACACACACACACACACACACACACACACACACACACACAAATATAAGCAAATGTCATTTTATAACATAATATATTCTCCATGCATAATCATGCATTTCTATAATTTATTTCAAAACATGGGAGTGTTACATTTTACAAATCATCCCTTTCTCATGAGTTACAACTAAGATGCATAACTGTATGTAAGATATTGAACACTATCTATCTTTCAAGATTAAAAATATGCATTATGAGATTAAAACCACGCATCAACTTTCATGCCTCATTTACAAGTATCCGCATACTTAAAAAATAACATAACATGGCAAGTTATCAATTTTATGGGGTTGTGTAATTCAAATTGAATGTATAATAATCAAATAATCAGTATGATTTAATTATTTAAAATTCACATATTTTAATAAAACTGATAACATGCTCAAAATCTAAATGGCAAATAGATGTTAAAACTACCTATTTATTATGGCGATTTCCACTCCTCAAGCTTTTCCCTTGACTCTTGCCGTGATCCAATAATGAGTCAATTCATTTGTGTCTTAATCTATACAATGCATAAAAATTCTACTTTTAATATACCTACAAACACTTAGATATTTAACTTTAATTATGATCTCACAAACCAGACCATTCGAAATCATTGAACCATTAAATTTCCATGATCTTTTCTTGGATACATCTTTAAATCACACTATCTTAGTCATCCTAAGCTTGGATTGAAGCTCAAGGGGTTGGAATAGTCTAGAGATCTATATTCTAATGTGCATTAAGTAGAACTAGAAAAAATAGATCAAAATCAAAGGTGGGTTTTCCATATCCTACCTTGTTGTGCGTGGTTCCTTGCTTAGATCATCACAAGAAATGACAGATTATAGATGGATTGCCCGGCTTTTGGTGATGGATCTAGGGTTTAAGTAATGATTTATATCAATCATAAATCTAGGTGTTTAATTACTAATCTATGGTCAGATTAAGGGGTAAGGCTAAATCAATTATAGATCAGATGGTCTTGTGTTAAATCTACTACCAGATTTGATTAGAAGCTCAAATTGATCACGGATCTAGGTGATCAAAGATTGGAAAGTCTTAAAGGTGAGAATCAATTGTATATCTCTTGTTTAGATCTAGGTTCTGGTGACTGATTAACGATTGAATCATGTGGGGGTTTGTGAATTTGGTCACAGATCTAATATTTTATGATAGATTAGATAATGGATGGTTCGATCGGTCATAGATCAAAACGATCTTGATCATACATTGCTGTTAGATTTCAATCACATCAATAGTAAAATTGATTGATAGGTTTTGCTCCTTGCATTGCGAGAATCTTGATGAATGGTTCAAATCTTGTAGATCACAGCTCGTGCTCTCATATCATGATAGCATCTAATTTGTATGGTCAGATGATCTTGATAAAAAATCTAACTTTCACATTATGTAGATTGGGGCAAAACACCATAGAACCCTGATTTTTAGCTAAAAAATCAAAGTCGTTATTGGTGACTAGCTGTCGCTAGAGAAGGTGACCGAAGCAATCATCATTGTTGATGTTTTTTGTATCAGATGATATATTCTTTTAAAGGGTTTGTGGATCAGGCACTGATCTACATTTTTGTCAAATATCATTCCGCCAAACTATGCTCGAAAAATGCAGGGTCACTAGAGTTGGAATCTTCACCTGGTTGCCAGTGAAGTCTACTCAGATAAGTGAATAACCAGAGGCTTTTGATCTTCTCTTCACGGGGAATCCAATTGTGTGAGAGAGAGAGGGAACTTCGGCTTGCCTGCCTGCTCGGGCAGTTGCGTTGGGTCAGTGGTGCTGAACGGGACTGGCCGTGGCTGGTTGTCGACTACGAGCTGGAGGGGAGAGAGACGAGGGAAATGGGACTGATTCAGGCATGGCCGGCTTGGCTAATTTATGTCTTTCATTCAAATGATACCTCAAATCACCGTGAGATGACGGTTGAGGGTTTGGTGTAGAGCTTTTTGCTTTTGGTATTGATGAGCTCCCTCAAGTCTTTCGTATGTTTTCTAGAGGGTTTTGCTTATTTTGGAACCCACTCCTGCTTGGGTGAAGAACCTTCTTTTCGAGTTGGATTAGACTCTGGTGCAACGCCAGTACATGATTCTTAGAATAGTTATATAAATTGCACGAATTACACATCCAATCAATCATGTTCCTGGTGTTTCTTTCCTGGATTACTTTATCTATTTCCTGAATTGCAGATCCTATTTTATTTTTAATTCTAGCAATTTAGTATTCTCCTTGTATTACAATACGATATCCTATTAGTTACATAAGCTAGCCTTCTAAAAGAGCTACGTCTCTTGGTTTGAACTCGTCTCAACTTTTCTCCAGTTAAAACTGAGACGCGGTAATGCTAGGTTTGAGCCAATTCAGTCCTAACAAAAAGGCAGCACCCCTAGGTTTGAGATTTGAACTATTTGGGGCTTTTCCATTCCAAAGTGAAACGATCCACCTTTAGGTTTAATTCATTTCAGTCCAAACTGAAAAGTTGCACCACTACAATTGATTACTTCGTCATTTCTCCTTTCCAAACTGAAAGGCTACACCTCTAGGCGGTTTGAACCATTTCAGTTCATATCAAATGGTAGTTGTCCTTTAAAAGTCACTAAATTTTCTCCTAATTTTCCTTCCTCATTCATTCTCTCTCTCTCTCTCTCTCTCTCTCTCTCTCTCTCTCTCTCTCTCACGCACACACACGCTTTCTCATAACTTTTCAATTTTGATTTATGTATAAATATATGCCCCATTTAAATCAATAGCTAGGATAAATTAATAAATAGGGTTGAACAGGGAAATTATGTCCTTCATTAGATTTTTCCACTTTGACGTGATCTTTCCTAAATGATTTCACATATGATGGGCCTATGAATGACTAGAAGTTAAGAAAAGACCTACTTATTTAATATATGAACCATTTAGGACTTGTTGCCGTGTCCAAATTTCATTTAGATTCATCCAAATCTAAACCTTTAATTTGTAGCCTTTGAATGGAACCGTACGTAGAAAACAAAAACCCACACTCCGTGGCCTTTACAAATCAATCTCTTAGGATTGTGTGGCAAGGAACAAGGTTTGTGACACCACGGTCCATAATATGTGAAGCTCACGGTGCATACGTGGGCCTTGTCTTCTGTTTTCTAGTGCGTGGACCATGTATTCTTGTCCTCTAACGTAACAGGCTAATAGCCAGTCCTAAACCGAGCCTGGCGGTATGCATCATCCTATATATATGCAGCGAGTGGAAGTTGTTCATGGGTTCAGCCATAAAACGGCCTCTATTATCTATACCATGCATGCGACATATACTTTCTATGATGACTACTGATACAGCAGAAATGGACTTTGGTTCGAATTAATTAGATAAGTAAGACAGCTTTCAAACCAAATTTGTTTAATTATTTATTTAAGAACCTGAGTTTGAAATAATCATACAAGTATATGTATACAAATCTTATTACATAAGCTTTCGTTCTAACCAATCCGAGGCACCCTGGTCACTGTCATATTCTTGTCGACCCAAACCCAGACCCTGTCGCAGCTGAAGTTGGTGATGACACTTGATCCTTCTTCCACGATTATGGCAGTGACACGAGGATTCTCTCTCTCGATCGTCGTTTTTGCGGTTTCCCCGCTTACTCCCAGCAACTCCGGCCACAAGTTCTTACCTTAAACATTGCCATAATTGTATTAGTAGAGAAACTTGCTGATTAGTTCTTTTGCAGTAACAATACATGCATGCATAAAGTAGTGAAAATTAAATGAGATACCTGCACATTCAGATGCCATCTCTTCTCGTTCTTCCTTGCAATGAAAAAGTTGCATGAGAGGAGGCGAGTATTTATAGAATGGTCTGTGCATGGAGTGTTTGACTATCTAGCTGTATATTTGAACTTTGAACACACCAAATTTCATAGAAGGATAAGAGCAACCAACGTAAACGTTTACTATTTCTTAGCCCATCGTTTCATGAAGATTGCTTGAAAACTACGCCTTCGGAATATCTTGCGTTCAGAATATTCATGCAACTTGATCTTCTAAATTTATACCATAAGACGCCTTTTTCTGTTCTACGTCATTGGACAAAGACAAGCTTGTGAGTTTTATACAAAATAATTGGCCTGCCCGTTTCAGCCTTTCTGCAGTTAGGCGCATCCCCACACCACACTGCCGTCTAGAGGGCAATCACATAATTCAAAATTTCCAATATGCCAAAACTCCAAATGTTTGACTTTGAAACATTTGAAACACCGCCAAATGGCTTTGCGTGGATTTTAGAGAAAATATAATATTAATATCTTAGTCGGTTATAATTATAATTATAATTTATTTTTCAGTGCAAAACTACTATTTAAACTACAGTCATGGTTGTAAAACTACGAGCTAAGTTTTGAACACAAAACCTCTTAAATTACAACAATAGTGCCTACCCAACTCATCTACAACTTATATACGCTCATATATTAAAAATTATAAATATTACTTTAAATTTATAAGAGTGTCTTTTAGTTGAATTGACTGCTCGGCTTTCTTGTCTAGTCAAGTTTTTAAGTTTTCTAAATTATGACTTTTGCGAAAAAAATAGTGTTTAATCAATATTTCAAGAGCTCGAAAACTTGGTGTACAATTGTGGTAAAAGAGTGAGTCTCAATCATGAGATCATCAGCTCGAAACTCCTTGAGGGTGTAAATGTGAGTGTGTGTGTCCATCATTCAAAAAAAAAAAAACCCAAAAAGAACTCAAAACTATCTTAAGAGGGAAAAAACTAAAAAAACTCCACTCAACTTAAATGCTTGGAAAGTTTAGTTTAACGCGAAGCCACTGTGGGTGACTTGAAAGTAATGGAGAGGGATTTTGTATAAAATTTTGCTGATACTAAATAATTTTCACTTTGTATGAAAAAATGTTTCTATCTTTCGTTTAGTCAATTATCCAAGCTATTCATTGAACTTGGCCTATCCTAGATAGCCTACGTATGAAACATCTAATATATTGGATGTCTCTAGGACTTGTTTCATACCTAGATATCTAGGTAGGCCAAATTCAATGAATAGCTTAGATTATTGAAAAATAATAAAGTGGGCACAACGTGCATAATTTTCAATAAAAAGTTATGTAAAGCTTTGCATGATAGAAATTAGAGAGGCAGAAGGCGAGAGGAGAAGAATTTCTATAATGGAAAGCTTATCATTGAAAAATGCGCATGAGGCCCATTGTTTATACTTTTCAATTGATCTAAACATTTATGTAACTTGGGCTATCCTAGATGCCCCTTAAATAAATAATTTCATCCATTGGATATCCATGTGACCATGCTTGTTGGACCTTTTAATGTTGTGAACTGGATGATTTTGATCATTTCACCATCTATTTCATAAGACCAAAAGATCCAACATGCATTATCTTAGGAGTATGCAATAGATGAGCTTTTTTTGCATTTATGGTATTTAGGATATGCAAAGTAGATGAACAATTTCGATCACTAAAAAATATAATAGGTGGGCCTATCTTTCATTTTTTAATGGAAAGCCATGAAAAGCTTTCCATATTAGAAATTCTAGAGACAGAAAGAGAGAGCGAACTAACCACCTAATAAATAGACAGGTAATTCTCCCTTAAAAATAGGAGAAAAAGAGTGATAATAGTTACCTTCTCTTACGTGTCCTTTAAAGGTTGGAAGAGAGATATCATTGCTTCTATTTCCTATAATACTATTCCACTTCTTTAAATTTACAATATTGGCTACCACATTTTCCCAATATATTATTGACAACATCTACTTTGTTTAATCTCATCTTTTTGCTACTTATATCTTCTTTTAATACTTACCTACATAATCCACCATAGTTCATGCTTAAGGAATGGAAAAACGTAAATCTTCTTAAATGTTATAAGTGTCCACATGGCATGATTTTTTTGGCTTATCATCGTCATCATTGTTGCCACTGTCATCATCATCATTATCATCATCAAAGCCTCATCTCAATTAGGGGTTGGCTACATAAATTATGTTCCAACGTTCACCTCTATCAAATGTCATTGTTTCATTAAGTCCAAGAATTTTTAAATCTTTTCTCACCACTGCTAACCATGTTTTTTGTGTGCCTTTTCTCTTGATTTTGTAAATCCTTTGATTTGGATTGATTCACTCTATCTAATCAGTGTTGTTTTTTGTCTCTATTCAAAACATGTCAAATCAACTTTAACTGCAAACCTGCACCCTTGGTGCCTCGTATTATTGCACCACTCGAAACCCCAAACAACGGCATCACAAATTCACAATAGCCTTGAAGTCTCCTTTTCAAATATTATAAAATTAATTTTGAGAATGATATCTCCTTTATGGCTATTATCACTCCTTCATTTTGGGTCTCTGTACTTGTTTAACCCAGGAGGGCCCACCTTTTTAATAGTATGTATCATCTTCTTTGCAAATAGATTTGCCATAGATCGTGTCCAAAAAATTTAGTCTTTTTTTTCTGAATGTTGGAGAAAATTTGTTAAAGGAAAGAAGGGCTTATAGTCAACAAGATAATCCCATATACCCGAAAACACCCATCTTGGTTAATTATGAAGAGAATACAAGCAGGTATATATAATACAATCCATCAAAATCTACCGTGATTATAGCAGGAAATGTCTACTGTAATCACGTGAGTACATCACATTCTAACACCTCCCCTCAAGCTAATGCAAAGATAAATTTAACATTAGCTTTCCAATAAAATGCCGTAATTGAAGAATAAATTCCTTAATAATGAACGAAAGAGCATAATCTTAAGTCAAAAAGGATTTCCTTGATAGATAAAAGTAAATCCAAGATAGTTGACATCTTGTCCAATAAACCCAACTTGATTGTATTTTGACAAATAACAAATGATAATGAACATCATATCCCAGTGTACTGATGGAAAAATCGAATGATTATTGAAGCAATTCAAGGTGGTTCAAATGATCAATGGTAATTGGAGGCCAAATCTGTCAGAAGATGTTGGATTAAAGGCATATCAAATGAGATTGATCTCTTGATAAGAAAATCAAATGACATAGCTCTCGCATGAGTCACGATACATCCACCTAGGTAATTTGTCCGACTAAGTGCTCAAGAGTGTTGGGAGAGCATCAAGCTATAGATGAAATAGCATCAACAAATGATCAGTCGATGATGAAATCGTTGATAGGCGAGGTAGATGGCTTGAAATCGGTGGTAGTACAACACTATTATAAGTCGTGCCGTAGTAACTCGCTACTATTACGAGTCATATTATAGTAAGTCACTACTATTATGACTTGGATTGTTGTAACTCACTACTATTACTACTGCTGTTACGAGTATGTACTGTTATAACTTGTGTTATTGTGGTACTGTTCACTGACATGCTGCTTTTGGTGATATGGTTTTCGTTCTTTTTGTCTTTCTTTTTTTCTTTTTGGATAATGATTATGTCTCTTCGCTTATTACAATCCAAAATGATAAAACTATTGTTGAAGAGCGCAAATCACGATGACTAATAGGAGACCATGGGAGATCTATGATTGACAGCCAACCGGACAAGCTGTAATGGCAGAAAGGATTCACTATGATGAAGCTGGTGACGAGACAGTTGAGAGTTTGCAATCTCCGACGAGTAAGGATTAGATCGCTGGAGATGAGATGGCGAATATTGCTACCAGGGGAAAGAAGCGAATTTGTGGTAGTTGGAAATCATTGTTTCCTTCGAATCAGATTGCTCTATTTGGCAGAGATCTCCATCTTCACATATGGTAGTGTAAATCCCACAATAGAAGGAAAAAATAAAATAGCGGAGGCCATGGATCTGCCCCCAGAAATCCTTCAAATGAACGAAATCCAAAGATTACCCTAGAGAATAAGATCGCTTGATAAATTTTAAATGTAGTCTGTCATGATCAGCTGTAGAGGGTGGCAATCGTTCAGAGTTGAAGGAAACTGCTCGGCAGCAGAAGAAGCGGGCAGTGATGAGTCAAGATAGCCATCAGGGAGAAGTGCTGGATTGCGATGGATCAAAATCGTGATGGAGAGGATTCGTTGATATTTTTGTCACTGGTGATTGTTTTGGGAGATCCGCAACCAGTGGCGGAGAAATAGATTGGTGCGGTGATCATGGAGCGAACACGCGTAGTCGGGAAGCACATGCACATTCTTTTCTGAGATGAAGGACCAGATAATGGATGGTTTTGCAGTTTGTTAGCAACCTGATTGCGAGAAGATATAGCGTAAGAGTGGCCAGAAGAAGGCCAAGATAAATTTGTCGCTAGAATTTGGTAGAATATCCCTTGGCCACAGACCCATGAAAATCCGCCGCTCGAATTCGTTTGTCTAATCTCTGGCAATTTAATGGATGATCCTGTAATAGTCTCCTCTAGTCAAATTCTTCGAAAGGAACTACAGCACAGCACCTCGAACCAGAAGAAAAGGATGATGGTAAGTTTTTTTTCTTTTTCTTTTTTTTAAAAAACGTAATCATCACAAAACTTTCTCCTTTTTTACATTTCTCTTTTCATTAACACATAATGATTACACGTCAATGCATTTCCTTCCAAGCAAGCGCGTGGTTCCCCATGGTGACTTTCACTGCCCTTGGTGAAACTAGAATTTACAACAAGGTGAGAGTCACGATGGGGTATTTGGAAGTGGTGTACAACTTTGTCTGGAGAAATCTCGTTGCAGAAGACATGAGGTTGAGAGAGAGAAGTGATAGACAGAAACAGAGAAAAGAGAATGGAAAACTCAGATCTGAGAAAGCAAAAGAGTCTGTAAACACAGATCTCTGTCAAAATCTGTCCAAGACAATCACCAAAGGATATAGTTTTTGGATAAGGATGAAAAAGAAGAAGACAATGAAGAAGAAGCAGATAGAAGAAAATCAGAAACAACAAGCAGAGATTGAAAGAATAGGAAAAGTAGAAACAAGGGTGGACACAGGTCTGCCACATGTTGGGCAAATGGCATTAGCAACAGAAGAAGAAGAATATGCGCAAAAATGTCAAATCTAACTGGGAATGATTGAGGCAACAGATCTGATAAAAAACGCTATATCTTTACCTCATGGCTCTGATACCATGATAGAAGCTATATTGTTACAGTATTGGTTGATTATGAAGAGATTACAAGCAGGTATATATAATACAGTCCACCGAAAGTGATTACAACAGAAAATGTCTGCTGTAATCACGTGAATACATCATATTCTAACAAGCCATTGCCATAAAAATGATAACCCAAACCTAGGGAGGACAATTCCACGAGAACTGTACCTCGAGAAGCTACATGCCAGAATACCAATTGTTGATTTAAAGAAAATGCAATGATCTACTGTAAATTTAAGCAAGAGAAACCCTGTTGCGGGAGAGTGATGCTCTATCAATTCCTGGTAGACCCTTCCTTGGCAAGGCTGCAGAAGTATTGTTAGCATCCCAAGGAATCTGATTGAGTTGCACGCTTTTACCCTGCAAGCTGACCTGAATCTCATCCACAGTAGACATGTGCCTCCACAGCATTCCATCTGAACTTCGTGACCAAGCCAGTATTGCTTTGGAATCTCCTTCAATAACGATAGATTGGTGGATCATACAAGAGGCAATTTGAATGAGAAGAGCAGCTGCTTGAATCTCTGCATCAATTACATTTCCGTCCAGTATTCTGCCTGCAAATTCAGCATACACAATCACCCAAAAGTCACGTATGGTGCGCAAATTCTAGCTGGCCTAGGAGTCTTCCAAGCCGAACCATCAAAGTTACATCTGAGCCATTCATATTTAGAGGGGCCTACGCAACTGAATTTTGGACCCTATTACGATTGCGTTGAAACAATTCCTCCAAATTACGCACATTTGTTCAACATAGTACAACTTAACTTATTTGAAGGGAGCCTTGCTCAACGCTAGAGTTATCATTACGTGACTTTGAGGTCACTGGCTTGAGACATGGAAATAGACTCTTATAATGCAAGATAAGACTGCATACTATTGACCCTTTGTAATCCATCCCAAAATGATACATACGTAGGAGCACACACCGAATTGCCTTTTTAATTTCTCTGTGGTGGGACACCTATATGGCAATGCATCTTTTAATCCTATCCACAATAGTGAGATAAATGGGAATATATTTATCCTCAAAAGTTTGGCGGTTCCTCTCCTTAGCAAACAAAGACATTCAGAACAAAAATTTCTTCTTACTTCAACCACTCTTAAAATGCCTTTCAGAGAACGAAGCCTCAATCCGGTTAGGAGCCACGAAACTCAGATTAGACCATCCCACACTACGCTTTTAGTGGCACATGGCAAAGCAACAAGAGGTGATGAATATCTTCTTCGAGTGCATGGCATAAACCACACATCCTAGGAAGACTCCAAACTCTTCTTGGAGTTGATCAACCGTAAGAATCTGCCCGAAAACAAAAAACCAGCAAAACATGCTAATCTGAGGAAGAATGGTAAGATTCCACACTGTGATGCAGTCAAAGGTGTCGTTCTTCCTCACAACCCAGTTGTGGTAGAAAGACTTGACTGAGAAGATGGCATTCGTGGAAGGGGTCCAAATTCTTACATCCTCCCTGCTGACATCCCAAACTATGTTGTATAGTTTATTCAGATCCAGCTCTTCCGAGACGCAAACTACTCTTCTCAGGTGGAGCTTCCTATGTACCTCACTTCCAATTTGATTTTAGAATTCGTAGACAAGCCATGTTTATGATTAGAGAGACGATAAACTCTTGGAAATGGATCTGTAAGCTTATTCTCTCCAACCCAAACATCCTCTCAGAAGCAATCGTTAGTGTCACAAAAAACATGAAATCTGCAGGAGTAATGGACCTTAACCTATGCCTGAAAATATCCTTCGATGAAGAGAATCTCATCCTTTGACTAGTGGTTCCTGCCATCCACCTATTCTCGTCTTCCCCATATTTTTGAGCAAGCACCTTCCTCCAAAGGGCACTCCTATCCTGACCAAACTTCTGGCACCAATTAGCGAGTAGCACCTCATTCATAGGTTCAAGCTTGTAATTCCGAACTACCATTCCTTTTTGCTACTGAAGACGTCCCCTCAATTTACGAAGTGAAAATTCTTTTTCTCCTCACTGTCATTAAAAAAGAATTTTCTTTGGATAAGTTCCACTTTGAGAATGACTTTTACCGAGTACTTGAAAAAGAAGAGGGAATATATGGGAATGACGTTTGACGCACTATTTTTAAGTGTGAACCGTCCTCCAAAAGACAGAAAGCTCTGTTTGCTGGTAGCCAATTTCATTTCAAATTTCTCTCAATGGAATTCCAAAGATCTTGAGTAGGCTTCCCCCACACACATGGTAACTCCCAAATAGGTGAGTGGCAGGATCAATGACTCTCGGAAACTAATTCTTTGCCCAGAAATACCTTCAAAAATCTAAATTATCGTCTTGAGATTTCGAACAAAAGAGGCATTAGGCTGAAGGAGTAGCACAATGTCATCGATGTACTAGAGGTGAGAAATTTGGAGGCCAAATTATAGTCAATGTACACTCCCTTAAGAATTCCCATATTCAGCCCTCCTTTAATTAGCTTGTTGAGGGCTGCCACAACAATTGTAAATAGGGGAAGAGAGATCGGATCACACTGCTTGAGACCTTGGTGCTTCCGAAGAAACCTTTCACGGCCTTGATAAAGAGGGTTAAGAAGTGAGAGTAAGAGATGCAACTGCTGATCCAATTTTTCCATTTGCTTCCAAATCTCATCTTGTCCAAAAGAAGGTCAAGCTTCATATTGAATTTGTGAGTGAATAGATGCATTCATTGACGGTGAGTGGACGCTCAACTTGTCTATCATTAAAGAAAGCAAATTTCTCCTCAGATATTAAATATCTCATGATCTTCTTAACCTTCTCACAGACTTCAGAGATAATTTTAGCAAGGGAGGCAAAGAGACTTGGGCATCTCAGGTCCTGGGCTTTAGCAGATTTCCCACACTTTGGAATTAGAACCAAGAAGGTCACACCCACCTCCTTGGGGGTATTCAAAATTCTTAGAATACCCTCTAAAGATCATGCTGAATAATCTCCCAAAAAACCTTGTAGAATTGGGGTAGAATGTGTTTGATGCGGAAGCACTATCTTCATAGACAAATGTGTTGGAAAAGGATGATATTTTACAAAGGTATGAGGAAAGCTTTGAGGGCCAGAAAAGGATTTATAAAAGAAGAGGGGACTTGAAGGCTTGAGAGGAAGAGATAGAGCTTGTATTGATTCTTAAATTTGGCTTGATACAACTTGTGACTAACCATCCCTATTTATACTTGCAGTACCTCCTTAACCAATGGTTAGGATTGTGCTAACACACATTTTAATCTTGTGGTTACAATTTGTTATCTAGATTACTCTTCAAAAATATCTAGTTCTATTTTCAAAGTAAGTAGGTATTTCTAATTGGCTTTTGTAGCAACACTTCCAAAAAAGAGAGTTTTCTAGAAGATGGGCTTTTATCTATACAATGTGAGCCTTCTAGAATACGGGCCCTTATATGACAACTCAGGTTTTTAAAATACTTTTTTATGTTTATTTTTAAAAGATGGCATGCCTAATTGGGAAAATTTTTAAAATTCAAACAGTGGAAAATGGTTTCTTTGAAATTCATTTTTAAAAGCCTGGATATCACTTTCACTCTCTTATATATACATATTTTGTTTGTAAAATATATTTCTACTGAATTAATCAATAGAAATTCATTTCTCGAAAACAGGACCCATCTAGTGGTTCATATACACAGCCCTTATATTGATTTCATGAAATGTCCAAATTTCGCAATCCATATAACTAACTACACAATACAAGAATTTTAATAAGAGTACATGCCCTTGATCAGTAGTATGGTTGCTATATTCCCCTATTTTATCTATGGACTTCTGTCTATCTGTATCTAAGATATTGTAAACATTCAAATATTTACAATATCTTAATAAGCTATGATTGGTAGGGGATTTAAGAAGCACATGGAATTTAAAAACATGATTTATAATCCAACAACAACTACAACCCTCTAGATGTTATGGATGTTGAATGTTTGGACATCCCATCAGAAACTATCATAAAAGGCAAGTCAAACAGACATACAGTGGAGGTCAAACAATTCCAGTTCTGCGAAAATCAAGGGCGAGCGTTCACCATTACTTTGAGGTAGACATAGACTTCAAATACTATTTTGGAAGTGCACTTGATATAGATGATTTTGCTATTATTTTGAAAATGATGTGGTTAGTAACACTAGCGACAGTGGATTCTCGCAAGTAGACTATTTTGGTGTATCACTACAACCAATGAACTCATTCTAAAGGAAGATGAGCATCAAAAGGTTTTATATGTTATTTAGTTAAAAAGGAAGCGTGACACTTCCCTAAGGGATATCAAGTACAGCTGGCAAGCATAGTTATGGTGAAGGATGAAAAGACATAGATGGATGAGATAACTAAGAATTCCAAGACATTTCCCAAAAGTGCTTACTAGATTACTGTCGCAAATAGAAATTGATGTTGTGATTGAGTTGTGCTGGGAGCAGTCCAAAATTTGAGGTGTCAGTCTTCTTCGTGAGGGACAGATCAATGTGACTATCATTGTGGATTTATCTTAGGGTTCTCAAAGTTTGCATTACCCTTGACCCCATTAACAAGGAGGCATATAAAGACTGATGCTTGCAAGGAGACCCTTCAAGGGCTAAAGAGGAGATTCACCTTTGCACTCATCTGACACCACCTTTAGGCAATGATGGATAGATGATTTATTATGATGTTTCTTATATGACGCGTGGAGGTATGCCCTGGAGGAAGAGAGTGTTACTATCTGTGCATTTAGATTGTTGAAAAGCATGAGGAGAATTATTATACCAATATTATACATATGCAATACTTGGATGCGATTTGTTGTTGGAATTGAGATATGGTGATGATTCATATTTTAATGTAAGATTACTTCCCTACATGTAATTGAAATATGGCTCACGGCTTATATTATGGATAACCAATGAAGGAGGCCTATGAGGACAACCAATGAGGGTGGGTGCAAATAACACAAGCAGGCTTCTAGGTGGCATATTTTTAGGTGATAGGCTTTTAGGTGCTCACAGTATAGCTATGGTGTGAAATGAGATGATTAGCATAGAAATGCCTCCTTCATGAGCTAATATGCTCAAAGTTGGTTTAGAATGGAAATGGTTATTTTATGAGATATATACCCTGTGATATTGGACGTGGATTTACTGTTCTAAGATGCTAACTGATTGCCTCTCCATTCTATTATTACCTTATGTTTCTAATGTTCGAGTATTAGAGTGCTCAGTGAAAGCAGTTATTTATTGCCCAAAGCTTATAAAAAAGCTATAGTAATAAGTGGCTTAAATGTTTGGAGTTGAAGTTGGAATTAGGTGATTTTTTAAGGATTTCATTAATTAAAGAGTTGTGAGATTCATACCGAAATGAAAGAACAAAGATGCCTTTTTTATAGAACCTATCTTTTAGGAATAATTCTATCAAGTAACCTTATGGAATTAAAAAATGTGATAAGATGAGGATGTTATCAGAATTTTTGGAAGATAACATGAAAATAATTTCGAGGAAAAACTTTCTATAAGAGGGAAAGAATGTAATAACCCTAGTTTTTAAATTCTATTTCAAATGATTATAAATTAATTTTGACAAATATAAATTGGAAAATCTTCATGTTTAGGTTCCACAGAATTGACCTTTTGAAAAACATCAAATTGGACCCAAAACATTAAAATTTGGATTGTACTCGAGAAAATGATTCCAATGACATAAAGAACACTGAAATCGGAGTTCAAATGAAGAAGTTATGACACTTTAAGTGTGACGGGCATGTTTGCAAAGTTAAGATACAAAAAAATAAAAAAGAAGAAATGCCTAAAAATAGAGGGGGCCTTATTTGATATGAGCACCCCTCCCCACTTAAGGTGAATTGAAGAACAAACTGTTAGGTCTGTTCTTAGCTAGAGAGAGAGAGAGAGAGAGAGAGAGAGAGAGAGAGAGAGAGAGAGAGAGAGAGAGAGAGAGAGAGAGAGAGAGAGGAGGAGGAGGAGGAGGAAGGGGAAGGGGAAGGGGAAGGGGAAGGGAGAGAAAAGAGGAGGACGTGATTCATCCTCTATCATCCGTTTGCCTCATCGCTAATAGGAAACAAAGATCAGTAGTGGGGAACATGCATCAGTCATTGAAAAAGACAATGTGAACGGCGACATTGATAGTCGATCGAAGCCGTTCACTGTCATCACCTAGCCACCATGAGTAAAACCCCTCTGATATCATGTTGATTGGCCAAGAATTGGCACAAGGGATAGGGGAAGACAAGCAGGATGTGCCTGTGACTAGCCACAAAGGGAAAATCTGTATCAATCCACGTTCTCTAGCAATTAAGGTCGAGTGAGAAACGATTTAGGTAAGATTCTTACATAAAACCCATGTTTTACCTCCATTCATTTATAGATTTGAGAGACATGTATAAATATAAGGTTTTAACGCAAATCTAAGTACCATTTCTCATACTTACATTGTAATCGAAGACAGATCAAAACTCTGGTAACTCTATTGAGTTTTAGTAGTCGATCTGAGACCTATAATGAAGGAATCGACCACTGTACACCCTTAATTGGCTAAATCTAACCATCCAAATTGTAATTTAAGCTTCAAAATAGTTAAATACATACCTTTTGTGGTTGGGATTTGACTGAATTGGCGATCTATGCTAGAAAACATGTCGAACAATCTAGGCCGTTCGATCTATTACTATATAAGTAGTGGCTGAAAAGGTTTTATCAATTATCAAATTACGAGTAAGTTTTTCATTCTTGAAATTGATAGAATAACTCAAATTTTAAGATCTTGAAGTGAAATAGATTGGATGATCTGTCACTATTCAGACAACAACCTTGTGATGTCTCATCGATAATCAGATGAAAAAGATGAAACCCAGAACCCTGAATTTATTTAGAAATGAAGTAAAAATTCACATTCAAATATTGATTCATTGGATTATGAACTTGGCAATGATCGATCAACAATCCTCATCATGTTAATGGTCGATCTAACCAACATTACAATATTCACAATGATGTGGTCTGAAAGTAAGATCTGACCCTAGATATGTGGACCTTAACCCCCTTAGATGCTTAAATCCTTATGACATGAAGACTAATTAATAGATCAGGTGACATCTAACTATTCATTTAGAAATTTAACATATTAATTTAAGATTAGGTTGATAATTAATGATTTTGATTATACTTAAAGGATATATCAATAACATATATCTGTTTAGAGGTATAGAAAGGCAACTCAATTATTGACCAACAGTAACATCGAGCATTGATAACTCTTGGAGAATGTGAAGCATCAAATCTAGGTAGGTGGTTTTAACATCTATTTGCCATTGAGATCTAAGTATGCCATCAGGTTTGCCAAGATATGTGGATTTTAAATAATCAAATCATTTAATTATCATGTTTTCTATTTGATAAAACTATATATATATATCTGTGTGTGTGTATCTTCACAACCATGATGCATACTTCTATATGAAAAATGAAAATGATGTTATTCATTCTATTACATGCAGTTGTGTGTTTTTGAAAGAAATGATTATACTTGAAATTGCATCAACCCCATGCTTTGAGATGAGTTAAATAAATGCATAGTTTTATATGAGAAATATGTTATACAATTTAAGGACATTTTGGATTGAGATATATGTTTATTCAGGCTAATGAGCCTAGTGGGCATTGTGTTAAGAAGTTGCAAGGGTTTGGCCTCCTAGTCTCAGACCATCAAAGGGGGTAGGTATCTGTGCCTAAAGAGGCATATGTTTTTCTTGACTGCTATAGTAGGAACAACCATTGGAGGTGGTCACGGCACCCTTTTGATACATCTCTATAATTGCCGTAAAGGTTATAGTGGCTGGTTTGTAGATATTAGAACACACAATTCAGTGATCTGGTTGTGACCATAGTGTGCCATGGGATTTCAATTTGGTGACCCCATGTAGATGGGCTTGATGATAGTCTTTAGATGAGTACTAATGACCAACTAGCTGATGTGTTCACCGGGGTGCATATGTGTACGTGATGATGATGTTGTTAGTTTAAGATTGTCAATGTTCACAATTTAACTTATTACTACTTTAGTACTTTGTGGATCCTATGGCATTTGATTTATCAAGTTAGATGGTAGATCTTTCACATAGTTCACAAGTTATGCTAACATTTGATTTGGTGATACGCCATATATTACAATTTATGTGAGATTGCCATGATGATTCAATCATTTGAAAAATGTATATTTAAAGTCATGCATGTTTTATATTGATACTATTTGAAATATTTAACATAAAACTGTGAACTGAAATTGACATGTGGCTCTAATTATGTTTCTTGTCTTTAATTTGATGTAACACCCTATGTTTTTATAACAAATTTTTTATAATAATAATAATTATAGTCGAGATCCCAAAATCAAACGATTCTATTAATTATTGTATTAGGACATTTACTTAAAACCTTCGAGTGCTATCTCCTTTTTCCAAAAACATCACAACCATGATTAAAAGATAATATAAGTACGCAACAATAAATTTAAGACAATACTAATATCAAATCCAACATCAAAATCAACAACGCCTTTATTTTTAAAACAATAAATATCCAAAAAACATAATAATGTGACCCAGGGTCTATCCATCATAACATTCCACCATACTTAAAGACATGTCCATTATATATCATCATCATCATCAAGACCTTATCCCAATAAGGGTTCAGCCACATGAATCTTATTCCTCCATTCCACTATATTTAATACCATTGCTTTATTTAGTCCTAAAGTTTTTAAATCTTTCCTCACCACTTCTATCCACGTTCTTTTGGGCCTTCCCCTTGCCCTTTTAGAACCTTCTACTTGTATTGCCTCACTCCTTCTAGCCAGTGCAATTACTGGTCTCCTTTGAACATGTCCAAACCATCTAAGTCTAATCTCCCTCATCTTGCTACCTATTGGTGCTACCCCTAAATTTTCTCTAATATTTTCATTTCTAATTCTATCCTTTCTTGTCTTACCACTCATCCATCCCAACATCTTTATTTTCTACAACACTCATCCTATGAGGATGATGTTCCTTAACTGCCCAAAACTCTAATCCATAGAGCATGGCTGGCCTTATGGCCATCCTATAGAATTTTCCTTTTAGTTTGAGTGGCACTCGTCGATCACACAAAACGCCAGATGCACATCTCCATTTGTTCCAACTTGCTTGGATTCTCTGGGTAACCTCCCTCTCAATCTCTCCACTCTCATGAATCATTGATCCTAAGTACTGAAAATGAAAATCATCTTCAACTTTTTAAAACTATGGCAAACCAAACATGACATGAATCGAAAACTGACATGTCAATAATATATATAATGTCATAATCAAATTTCTTTAATGAAGATATACAGTCTATAAGGTAGGTTTAAGTTGTAGTCTATCTAATCACTCACATCGAGCTATCTATCAGCCAATCAAAGTGGTCACCACTGCTATCATTGTCCCTCCACAGCCTTGCCCTTCTTGCTATTGCGCTCGGTATCTGAGGCATTGCAAAACAAAGCAATGCCTCAACAAGCTATTGCTTGTGTAGGTACATAGACATTTAATGTGATAACAAGGAAAACAAATTCGAATAACGATGTTGATATAATGTGTAGGTCAATCATCCATGAAAATATAAGTATCATAAGCAATGCCAATATGATCTTAAAACATCCTATATGATAAAACATGCGCCTCATGGATATAAAACATGATAATCTCATGTATGTAAAACATGATATGATCCAATATTAATAAGCATACAATAACAAATAGGGCACCCCATGGTACGTGGGTCCCACGAGTGTCCCATACACTTGTATAAGACATAATGAGTACTCATATTAATCCTTTGAGTGTCGTCACACCTAGGCATACAATAACATCTCCATGCTCATTATGAAAGCATATAGAACAAGAGTATGGATCGTCATGCCACAGTGGCAACCCCTCCAGGGTCTCAACCACTATTGCTCCTTGTTGACACCATAACAGGAGACTTAACGTCTGTCCCCAAGACTTATCAAACACTGCTCAATTACAATATAAATAATATATTATATCAAAATACTACCTATAGTCAATATAATATGAGTTTCTCAACGAAACTCTAGATTACCTTGCTTCTTATCTTCTTGAAATCTTCAAGTGGTTTTCTTAGAATCTTAATCTCCTATTTAATTCTTTTTGAGCTAACCTATGGTAAAAATAGTAGGGTGAATACAACATACTCAGTAGATAATCAAATACTACAAAATTGAAATCATGTCACACACATACAATAATTTGAAGAAAGGTTTTTCTGAATGATAAAATCACTTAGCCACAAGCCATCACACGGAATGCATCATAAGCGCACATGTGTGTATATGTATGTATGTGTATCATCCACAAAATCCACATCATACTTGACAAATCAAGTAACATTTAATTACTTTATAACTCATAGTAATTAATTAAATTGCATGTTCATCATTTCAAACCACCAAATGTATTATATTTCAAATTGACCAGCTCAACATATAAAAACTAATCATAGATAGTAAAACAAATACCACAACATGTCTTTTGTCAAGATCTGTCAGGTATGAATCAGTATTTGATCATGTAGGATCACTTAAAGTGCTCAATTCATATAACACACTAGTAAATCTGACCAGGATAAGATTGTCGATTTAGAAGAATCAATACTTACTTATTCATCATATAACCTAAAGACAACTCATTTTAACAATTGAGATGTATATGTGTATATAATACTATTAGCCTCGTGGGAGAAGGGCTGCCCACAGTCACCAGTCATGGCTGTGTTTCATATGGAGGGAGATGGGCTACCCACAGTCAACCTCCTTAAAATGAGTCACTTCCATACACACAAAGGATATGGGCTACCTACCGTCACTCTAGTTACAGTCATGATATTGTCCTCTTCTTGGGAGATGGGTTGCCCACTGTCACCAGTCAAGGATTTGTTTCATACGGAGGGAGATAGGGTACACACAGTCAACCTCTATGGAATGCGTTACTTTTCATACACACAGAGGAGGTGGCCTTGCCATAGTCACTCTAGCTTTCAGATATATTAGCTGCTTTGCGGGAGATGGCCTTTCCATAGTCAACCGCTCATAACTTTAGCTTTCCATAGTGGGGAGATGGGCTACCCATAGTCACCCGCAAAAATGTGTTGTTTCATACCTTATGCAAAACTACACTTTTTAAAGCATTCCTTGCAAAGTTTGGAAGTAATGCATGTACAACCACAATCTTTCTTATGTCTCACAAGTAACATTTGAATGCTTTAAATTGAATGATTCATTGTTCTTTCCAAAATTAGGTACGAAATATGAATTCAAAATCATATATCAATTTACATGCATCATTTATAAAAAGTGTTAGACACAGAACATGTGATAAATCATGAATCTACATGAATGTCATATACACGTAAATAACATATATATATGTATCAAATCATTGGTATAACCCAACCATTCTAATTCGGAAGCAGTTCATAAACTATTTTCTTATTTTGGAATTCATTTGAAACTTAGTAGTATGATATTACCTACCTCTTGTGTTTCTTCAACTATCAACACGTCGTGTCTTCATCTCGTATTGTCGATTTATTTCTCAATTCAAATTCAATATCACCTAAAACAATACATCCAATTATCACAACTCAATTCAGTTTTAAACTCCATACTGTTGTCTTGTTTACTCATAAGATTTTAGGGTTCATGATATTATTGTTTAATTAGAAACTGTCATTATAGGGTATCAGTGAATAAAATATTATTTTCTAATTATTGATTAAATATCCATTAGATGCTGGAATCTCATATCTGTTCCGTTGATTTTCTATTAATGATCTAGATCAACTAACTCATATTTGAAACTACTGATCCTCGTCATTATAAATAGCTCAACTTATAGGTCCATTGAGCGAGATGTGTTAGTTCGGGTCATTTCAAAGCCATGAAACTATTAGATTTACAATATATCATTGGTTAATGGTAAATCACTTAATCAGTGCACCATCTGATGCATGCGATCAAAGATCATTCTCCTGCCATTGCTTAGGAGCTCACGGTTTCATGTTCTATTTCACTCCTCGATGGGGGTTCTTTTCACCTTGCCCTCACGGTACTACTTCGCTATTAGTCACCCAGTAGTATTTGGCCTTGCAAGATGATCCTTGGTCTATATTTTCCTAATCTAATGTTTTACGGTTACTATTCCTATGTCAGACATGGAGATATGATCATATCCTTATCTAATCTGCCATTCATTTTCTAGATCATTGATCCAATGACTGAAAGTGGTTAGATTATGTTTCTAGTTGATAATTAATAATTCTAAAAGTCAAATTATGGCATGACTTTCTATATCTCTACACTAGATGGGAATACACCTCATCTAATCACTATATGAAATCATACGAGCATAATTTCTACTAATCAGAGGGGTGAATTTGAAATCAAGGAATGATTCATGCATTCCCCTTATCTAGATCAAGAATTCTCTATAGTTTATTCAATTATCAGGACCATCAGTTCTAATCAGTGTGCGATCTCAAGGATCCAACAATTGATTGGAGTTTTAATTAATTGATCGGGGCTTTGATCAACCTTGGATCATCATAATTTTCCAAAATTATAAACCTTTGATCCTTATTTTAGTAAACAGATGCAATTCAAGGTCCAAATAATAAATATCGAATCTTTGCATGGAAGATCAAAACTCGTGTGAGTTAATCAGAGTTTCTGTCAATCTCTATCCTTTATATAGGGATGAGATCAATGGTCTGATCTATGTGGACATCTAGATCTAGTGTTTTCCATTAGATTACATGGTCGAATAAACCTTTTAGAGATGATTCGACAGCTAAGATGAATTGAAAGTGGTTGAATCAATCTTTTACAGATGATCCAATGACCAAAACTTGTTAAAAGCAGTTGAATCTACCTTTTACAGATGATCTAATGACTAGGGTTCAATGTAAATGGTCGGATCTGTCCCTATCGTGTTGGATTTGATGATTAGAACTCAAACAAAGATTCTAAGAGTTCTAATCAGTCTCCAACACCCACTGAGCTTAGAAATCATCCTCTGTTCTCTCTTAAAACCTTAGATCTACATGCATCTACAATGAATTCAAAGAAAAATGAAGTTGGGTTTGTAAAAAACCTACCTCCATAGCGATTACAGTTTCCAATCGTCGTCAGAGAAGATGTGATCCTGTTCCATTCCTTGTCTGATCATGGTGGAACTAAAGGGTTTTGATCATCCCTTTGTGCAGAGTAAGGTGGATGGTTGGATTTGAGATTAAAGCCTTCGATGTTGCCAGTGAGCTTTGTTTCTCTAGATAACCTGAAAACCCCAAAATCTGCTCTTCTCCAATGTGGCTGGCATTTTCCAACGAGCAAGGCTCTTCCCCCTCTCTTTTTTCCCCCTCCCTTCTCTCTCTCTCTCTCTCTCTCTCTCTCTCTCTCTCTCTCTCTCTCTCTCTCTCTCTCTCTCTCTCTCTCTCGAATTTTCCTTCTGCATGCAGGGTTTGCAAACAAACCTAATGGTCCATTCTTCGATTCACTTAAGTGGGGAGGTGTGCCAATATCAAATTCAGCCCCCTCTATTTTAGCCATTTCTTATCTCTTTTTTTTCTATCTTATTTTTACAAAAATGCCCTTCATATTTAGTGTCATAATTTCTTCATTTGAACTCTGATTTTGGTGGTCTTAGTGTCGTTGGAATCATCTTTTCAAGTACAATATAATTCTGTAGGTCTCAACACTTGATTTAATGTTTATTAAAATTTCACTTTCTAGAATTCAAAAATAGGAAATTCAATATTCACTTTTCATCCTACTTTAACATAATTCCACCATTTACTTAAATTAAGATATAATAATCAGGGATGTTACAAAAACTTATATGGATATATATATATATATATATGATTGGATGGGATAGAGTCTCCCTTGTTATTATTTTGCTATATTGTCGTTTATTTGGGACATCACATTGCATGTGAAAATCCTTAGCATCCAAAATACATAGGAGATTCTACCAAATTGTTGGTAAAAATGGAACAATCATTTTACTAAAAAATCCATGGTTTTGAGAAATAAAAATGACACTTAGGATTTTTAAAAGTTTTTGTAGAAAATATTTTCTGCTATTTGTTTCTTAAAAATTCTCTTAGCACTTAAGGCCTATATTTGAAAGAGATTTGTAGAAAAGTTGTCCAAAAATTCTAGATTTCACATATGGATATCACTAGCATTTACCCCTTTACATGCATGTGGCTAAATTCTTGTTTAATCGCTTTGATTTTCAAAATAAATATGAAAAATTTATGTACTAGTACCCTATAATTATCCTTCTATCCCACAAGAAATCTTGTCTTCTAAAACCTCACATGAAAGAACCCAAACTTGTAACTTTGTTCCACCATTGTCCATTCAGTCATCAACTGTTAAAATCACATATGAGAACATGGTCATGTGTCTTTTCGTGGGATGTTTTAAAAGGCAGGCCCTGATATGGGACAGAAGGACAACTAGAGGATACCAACATAAAAAGATTTTAAATTATAATTATATAATAATTTTAGGCATATTTGTGAATTATAACTATATAAAAATTTATAAATTATAACTATATAACCAATTTTCTTACCTAGGACACCTTGTTTTTGTAGAAAGAGAGAAAAGGGTTGGCCTAAGTATATGTATCCTTGCCCTTGTGTGTGTATATATATATATATATATATATATATATATATATATATATATATATATATATATATTAAAATGTGATTTGAGAATAGGTTGTTCCCCAAATAAATGCATAAACTTTAACTAACAAAATTTTTCATTCAAAAAAATTAATGAATAATCTCTAAGTCCATTATGTTCATGGAAATGCAATAATATGAATATCAATCAGTAGTTATCATTATATTGCTAAAAGATAATTATATATTTTTAATTATACTAATATTTATTTTGATTAAAAATGAAATACATACTTATTTAATATATTGCTTGTTCCTTACATCATTATTTCTAATAGTATTTCTTCATATTTTTTAAAAATGTTTCAACACATTGTAATAGAGATTGCCAAACATAACATGGATAATGAAAAAAATCTTTTTAGAAGTAATTTTTGCCTCTTAAAAATAAGAAAGAATGGGAAACAAAAATTTTGGATAGATAAGAGGAAGTAAGTTTAGAAATACATAGGTATAGACAAGTTCCAATTACTAATACATTTAGAACAAGATAGAGAAGTGCAAATTAATAAGAAGAAATTAAAAAATAATTCCTTAAAAATAAGAAAAAATTGTCCAGTGAGGGATTTTTTGTCATAAAAATCATATATTATACCAATAGTATGTACCCATAATGTTGTTATTAAAATTATATTCATAATAAAAAATTTCATTAAATTAACAAATTTTGGTCTTGCAGAGAAAGAGGAATACTAGGCCAAAGGCCCAAATGGACCTTAGCTAGAAGTGCCAACATTTGGTATTAAGGGGGATCACCTTTAAATGATCTGACCCATTCATCTCTACGTATTCTAGTCCATCATAGATGAATTAGAGTTCTTTTTTAGTTTCTTGAATGACTAATTTTTGTGGCTTATATTCCTTCACTAGTGATTTGTAATGACCGAGGTTGTTAGATGCATTTTTAAATACAAACCTATTTTCTAATGCAGGATTACTGTTATTTTAAAATAGTTTTGTAAAAGCAATGCAATAGAATAATCTTTTTCTTTTAAATTTATTTTGAAAAGCCCTAGTGTCATTAATCATGGAAAAAAATTTTAATTACAAAATTAAAATAGAAATACATGCACCACATATCTAGCCAGTCATAGCTTACAATCTAACTGTAATAATTATATATACATGTCAACAAAAGATAAGTCATATACATACATTATTTATATAGTCTGTTGAACTGTTTTCTTCATCTAAAATTTGCATTCACCTTGAATTGCTTTACTTCAAGTCAAATTCTTCAAAGACTTGAAATATTGTATACAATTCTAAATAATATTTTCAAACCATTTTCAATGCATTTTTAAAGAATAAAATGATCAAATCAGAGACGTGAAATATAATTTGAAACCACATATCAATTTCAAAATTATAATTTCATGCTAAAACATTTCAGATAATGTTAACGTAAAACATGCACCACTTTGAATTATTTTTTTCAAATGATCAAATATGCAAGGTAATTTGACATAAACCATATCATATAATATATTATAAAATCATATATATGCATAAGTTTTAAATTATGAAAAATATCTATCATCTAACTTGATAAATCAAATGTCATAAGATCCTCAAAATATTAAAATATTAATTGGTTACACTATGAATGTTAGCAATTCCAAATCGATAATATTATCATATGCACATTTGCACCCTAACGAACACATTAGCTAGTTGGTCATGAGTACTCATTTAAAGACCGTCAACAATCTCATCATACATAGTATCACAAAACAAACATATCATATAATGTTATGCTCATGACTAGCTCACTCAAATCATGTGTCTTGGTATATAGAGACCTACCACCATAGCCTCCACAGCAATTATAGATAAGTCTAAAAAAGAATACTATGAACACCTCTAATGGTCATTTCTCTACCATAATAATTGAGAAGAATATGTACTCTTTGGCCACGAATACCTACTGCCTTTAGTGGTTAGAGGTCAAAAGCCAAACCCGTATAACATCTTAGCACGGTGTCCACTAAGCTCACTAGCCTAAACAACCATATATCTAAGCACATGTCATTCTATAATATAATATATTCTCCATGCAAAATCATGCATTTCTATAATTTATTTCAAAACATGGGAGTGTTGCTTTTTACAAATCATTCCTTTCTCATGAGTTACAAATAAGATGCATAACTATATGTAATATATTGAACAACACTATCTATCTTTCAAGATTAAAAATATGCATTATGAGATTAAAACCACTCATCAACTTTCATGCCTCATTTACAAGTATCTTCATACTTAAAAACTAACATAACATGGCAAGTTGTCAATTTTATGAGGTTGTGTAATTCAAATTGAATGCATAATAATCAAATAATCAATATAATTCAATTATTTAAGATCACATATTTTAATAAAACTAGTAACATGCTCAAAATCTAAATGGCAAATAGATGTTAAAATTACCTATTTTTTATGGTGATTTCCACTCAAGCTTTTCCCTTAACTCTCACTGTGGTCCAATTATGAGTCAATTCATTTGTGTCTTAATCTATACAATGCATAAAAAAAATTCTTCTAATATACCTACAAACACTTAGATATTTAACTTTAATTATGATCTCACGGTCGAGATCTTCCCAAATCATCAAACCATTAAATTTCAATGATCTTTTCTTAGATACATCTTTAAATCTCACTATCGTAGTCATCCTAAACTTGGATTGAAGGTCTAGGGGTTGGATTAGTCTAGAGATCTATATTTTAATGTGCATCAAGTAGAACTAGCAAAATAGATCAAAATCAAAGGTGGGTTTTCCATATCCTACCTTGTTGTGCATGGTTCCTTGCTTAGATCATCACAAGAGAAGACAGATTATAGATGGATAGCTATGCTGAAGTTTGATCATGGTCGTGCATCCTTGCCTCCTACATATCTCCTGCTAAACTCAACCAATCGTTGAATAACTAGAGCGGTTTATTCCTTGAGTCGCACTAAATAAAATGGATGGTTTAGATCAAATGTTTTAGGCAATTGATCAAGAAAATGGGGTGTTTGATCTCATTATTTAAGCATCCAACCACTATCCAATGGTTAGATAATGGAAAAAGGTCACACACACACACACACACACACACACACACACACACACACACATATATATATATATATATATATATATATATATATATATATATATATATATATATATATATATATATGGATCTAGGGTTAGATTAAGGTGATGACTTAGATCAATCATAAATCTAGGTGTGTAATTACTACTCTATGGTCAAAACAATGTGTGAGGCAAGATCAATTACAAATTAGATGGTCTTGTGTTAAATCTACTATTAGATTTGATTAGAAGCACAAATTAATCACAGATCTAGGTGATCAAAGGTTGGATAGTCTTAAAGGGCATAATCAGTTGTAGATCTCTTGTTTAGTGGTGGATCAACATTTGGATCATGATAGAAGGTCAAATCAATCATAGATCTGGGTTCTGGTACAATTAACGATTGAAACATGTGGGGGTTTGTGAATTTGGTCACAGATCTAATATTAAATGATAGATTAATGGCGAGATGATGATATATGTTTTGATCGGTCATGGATCAAAATGATCTTGATCATACATTGCTGTCAAATTTCGATCACATTGATAGTCAAATTGATTGATAGGTTTTGTTCCTTGCATTGCGAGAATCACGATGAATGGTTCAGATCTTGTAGATCACAACTCCTGCTCTCATATCAGGATGGCATCTAATTTGTATGGATAGATAATTTTGATAAAAAATCTAACCTTCACATTATGTAGAGTAGGGGAAAAAAAAAACATAGAACCCTAACTTTTAGCTAAAAATTCCAAGTCGTTATTGGTGACTAGCCATCGCAAGAGAAGGTGACGGTGCAATCATCGTTGTTGATGTTTTTTGTGTCAGATCATATATTCTCTTAAAGGGTTTGTGGTTCAAGCACTGACCTACATTTTTGTCAAATATCTTGCAGCCAGACTATGGACAAAAAATGCAGTGTCACTGACGTTGGAATCTTTGCCCGATCGCCAATGAGACGCTTTAATGCTAGGTTTGAGCCAATTCAGTCCTAACCGAAAGGCAGCACCCCTAGGTTTGAGATTTGAACTCTTTGGGGCTTTTTCATTCCAAAGTGAAACGCTCCACCTTTAGGTTTAATTCATTTCAGTCCAAACTGAAAAGCTGCACCTCTACAATTGAATTCTTCGTCATTTCTCCTTTCCAAAGTGAAAGGCTACACCTCTAGGCGGTTTGATCCATTTCAGTTCATGTCAAATGGTAGTTGTCCTTTAAAAGTCGCCAAATTTTCTCCAAAATTTCCTTCCTCACTCTCTCTCTCTCTCTCTCTCTCTCTCTCATAACTTTTTCAATTTTGATTTATGTATAAATATATGACCTATTTAAATCAATAGTTAGGATAAATGAATGAATAAGGATACACAGGGAAATTATGTGCTTTATTAGATTTTTCCAATTTGACGTGATCTTTCCTAAATGAGTTCACATATTATGGGCCTATGAATGACTAGAAGCTAAGACAGGACCTGCTTATTTAATATATGAACCATTTAGGACTTGTTTCCGTGACCAAATTTCATTTAGATCCATCCAAATCTTAACCTTTAATTTGTAGCCTTTGAATGGAACCGTACGTAGAAAACAAAAACCCACACTCCGTGGCCTTTACAAATCAATCTCTTAGGATTGTGTGGCAAGGAACAAGTTTTGTGACACCACGGTCCATAATATGTGAAGCTCACGGTGCATACGTGGGCCTCTTCTTCTGTTTTCTAGTGCGTGGACCATGTATTCTTGTCCTCTAACGTAACAGGCTAATAGCCAGTCCTAAACCGAGCCTGGCGGTATGCATCATCCTATGTATATGCAGCAAGTGGAAATTGTTCATGTGATCAGCCATAAAACGGCCTCTATTATCCATACCATGCATGCGACATATACTTTCTCTGACTACCGATACAGCAGAAATGGACTTTGGTTCGAAATTAATTAGATTAGTAAGAGAGCTTTCAAACCAAATTTGTTTAATTATTTATTTAAGAACCTGAGTTTCAAATAATCATACAAGTATATGTATGCAAATCTTATTACATAAGTTTTCGTTCTAACCAATCCGAGGCACCCTGGTCACTGTCATATTCTTGTCGACCCAAACCCAGACCCTGTCGCAGCTGAAGTTGGTGATGACACTTGATCCTTCTTCCACGATTATGGCAGTGACACGAGGATTCTCTCTCTCGATCGTCGCTTTTGCGGTTTCCCGGCTTACTTCCACCAACTCCGGCCACAAGTTCTTACCTTTAAAACATTGCCATAATATGTATTAATAGAGAAACATGCTGATGAGTTCTTTTGCAGTTACAATACATGCATGCATAAAGTAGTGAAAATTAAATGAGATACCTGCACATTCAGATGCCATCTCTTCTCGTTCTTCCTTGCAATGAAAAAGTTGCATGAGAGGAGGTGAGTATTTATAGAATGGTCTGTGCATGGAGTGTTTGACTATCCAGCTGTATATTTGAACTTTGAACACACCAGATTTCATAGAAGGATAAGAGCAACCAACGTAAACTTTTACTATTTCTTAGTCCATCGTTTCATGAAGATTCCTTGAAAACTATGCCTTCGGAATATCTTGCGTTCAGAATATTTATGCAACTTGATCTTCTAAATTTATACCATAAGACACCTTTTTCTGTTCTACGTCATTGGACAAAAGCAAGCTTGTGAGTTTTATACAAAATAATTCGCCTGCCCGTTTCAGCCTTTCTGCAGTTAGGCGCATCCCCGCACCACACTGACGTCCAGACGGCAATCACATAATTCAAAATTTCCAATATTCCAAAACACCATGTGTTTGACTTTGAAACATTTGAAACACCGCCAAATGGCTTTGCGTGGATTTTAGAGAAAATATAATATTAATATCTTAGTCGTCGTGGCGGTCATCATCATCGGTCATTATTATTTCTTTTTCGTTGCAAAACTACTATTTAAACTACAGTCATAGTTGTAAAACTGTGAGCTAAGTTTTGGACACAAGACCTCTTAAATAACAACAATAATGCCTACCCAACTCATCTACAACTTATATATGCACATATACTAAAAATTATAAATATTACTTTAAATTAATAAGAGTGTCTTTGAATTGAGTTGACTGCTCGGCTTTCTTGTCTAGTCAATTTTTGAAGTTTTTTAATTTATAACTTCTATGAAAGTAGTGTTTAACCATAGTTTAAGAGCTCGAAAACTAGGTGTACAATTTTGGCAAAAGAGTGAGTCTCAATCATGAGGTCATTAGGTCGAAACTGCTCAAGGGTGTAAATGTGTGTGTGTGTGTGTGTGTATGTGTGTGTGTGTCCATCATTCAAAAAAAGACAAAAAGGAACTCAAAACTATCTGAAGAGGGAAAAAACTCCACTTGACTTAAATGCGTGGAAAGTTCAATTTAACTCAAAGCCACTGTGGGTGACTTGAAAGTACTAGAGAGGGATTTTGTATAAAATTTTATTGATACTAAATAATCTTCACTTTGTATGAAAAAATGTTTCTATCTTTCATTTATTCAATTATCTAGGCTATTCATTGAACTTGGCCCATCCTAGATAGCCTAGGTATGAAACATCTAATCTATTGGATGTCTCTAAGACTTGATACTTGGGCCTTTTGTGAGTGTAAAATAGATCATTATGAGTTGCTTTGGTGTTACACGGTCTATTTTCAAACCACAAATGGCCAAATATATGAGAACTTACATGTATCCAATAGATGAGATGTTTCATACCTAGGATATCTAGGTAGGCCAAATTCAATGAATAGCTTAGATTATTGAAAAATAATAAAGTGGGCACAACCTGCATAATTTTCAATAAAAAGTTATGTAAAGCTTTGCATGATAGAAATTAGAGAGGCAAAAGGTCAGGGGAGGAGAATTTCTATTATGGAAAGCTTATCATTGAAAAATACGTATGAGGCCCACTATTTAGACTTTTCAATTGATCTAAATATTTATGTATTATGTAACTTGGGCTATCCTAGATGCCCCTTATATAAATAATCTCATCCATTGGATATCCCTATGACCATGCTTGTTGGACCTTTTAATGTTGTTAACTGGATGATGTTGATCATTTCACCATCCATTTCATAAGACAAAAAGATCCAACATGCATTATCTAAGTACGAGTTCTCAATCTCACATCATAATCGGAGACAGATCGGAACTCTAGTAACTCTATTGAGTTTTAGTCTTTGATTTGAGACCTATAATGATAGATTCGACCACTCACCCTTAATCTGCTAAATTTGACCATCCAAATCTTAATTTAAGCTTAAAAATAGTTAAACACATACCTTTTGTGGTTTGGGATTTGATTGAATTGGCAATCTATGCTAGAAAACATATCAAACAATCTAGGCTGTCCTATTTGTTACTGTGTAAGCAATGACTGACAATGTCTAATCAATTATCAAATGCTACCAGTAAGTTTCCCATTCTTGAAATTGATAAAATAACTCAAATTTTATCATCTTGAAGTGAAACAGATAGGATGATCTGGGTCATCCGATCTGTCACTATTTAAACAACAACCTTGTGATGTTTCGTTGATAATCAGATGAAAAAGATGAAACCCAAAACCCTAAATTTAATTTAGAAATGAAGTAAAACTCCACATTCAAATATTGATTCATTGGATTATGAACTTGGTAATGATCAACCTACAATCCTCATCATGTTAATGGTTGATCTAGCCAACATTACACTAGTCACAATAATACGTGGTCTGAAAGTAAGATTTGACCCGAGATCATGGACCTTAATAGACCGACAATCCTCATCATGTTAATGGTCGATCTAACCAACATTACATTATTCACAATGATATGTGATCTAAAAGTAAGATTTGACCCTAGATCATGGACCTTAACCCCTTAGATGCTTAGAACCTTATGACATGAAGACTAATCAATAGATCAAGCGACAACTAACTATTCATTTAGAAATATAACATATTAATTTAATATTATGAGGATAATTAATGATTTTGATTATACATAAATGACAGATCAATAACATACATCTGTTTAGAGGTATAGAAAGGCAACCCAATTATTGACCAACTGCAGCATCGAGCATTGATAACTCTTAAAAAATGTGAAGCGTTGAATCCAGATAGGTGGTTTTAACTTCTATTTGCCATTGAGATTTTGACTATGTCATTAGCTTTGCCAAGATATGTGGATTTTAAATAATCAAATTATTTGATTATCGTATTTTCTATTTGATACATTTTGACTATGATGAAACTTATATCTCATCATGTTACATTGTTTTAGCTTTTAAAAAATGCAATATTTCCAAATGAGGCATGTGAGTTGTATGTATGTATGTATGTATCTTCATAACCATGATGCATACTTCTATATGAAAAATGAAAATGATGTTATTCATTCTATTATACAAAGTTGTGTGTTTTTGAAAGAAATTATACTTGACATTGGATCAATCCCATACTTCGAGATGAGTTAAATAAATGCATGGTTTTATATGAGAAATATGTTATACGATTTAAGGACATTTTGGATTGAGATATATGTTTGTTCAGGCTAATGAGCCTAGTGCACATTGTGCTAAGAGGTTGTCGGATTTGGCCTCTCGGCCTCTAACCACCAAAGGTGGCAAGGATCTGTGCCCAAAGAGGCATCTATTTTTCTCAATTGTTGTGGTAGGAATAACCATCGAAGGTGGTTACGACACCCTTTTAAGACATATCTGTAGTTGCCGTGAAGGCTGTAGTGGTTAGTCTCTAGATACTAGACCACACAATTTAGGGATCTAGTCATGAGCATATTGTGCCATACGATTTCTATGTTGTGACCCCACGTAGATGGGCTTGATGATGGTCTTTAGATGAGTACTCATGACCAACTGGTTGATTTGTTCACCGAGGTACATATGTGCACATGATGATGATGTTGCTAGTTTGGATTGTTGACATTCGTGGTTTAACCAATTACTACTTTAATATTTTGTAGATCTTATGACATTGAATTTATCAAGTTAGATGATAGATCTTTCACATAGTTCACAAGTTATGCTTACATGTGATTTAATGATACATCATATATTACAATTTATGTGAGATTGCCATGATCATTCAATCATTTGAAAAATATATATTTAAAGTCATGCATGTTTTATATTGATACTATATGAAATGTTTTAGCATAAAACTGCCAACTAAGATTGACATGTAGCTTTAATTATATTTCTCATCTCTAATTTGATCATTATGTTCTTTAGTACTGCATGAAAATTATTTGAAATATTGTTTAGACTTGGAGTACAAAATGTGGTATATTAGATATGAAACTATCTACACAAGCACAAGTTTGCTGAAATATTGTAAATTGTATACAATGTCTCAAGTTTGAAGAAATAAGACAGATAAGTAGGTTTACAATATGGTTGATGATCTTGTAAACTAACATAATACTATGACTTAATATGACTTTGCTTTATGGATATTTGGACATGTAAATTAAAGTTGTGGTGGTGTGGTTGTGACTGGATTGATCTTGGCAAGAACATTTTTAAGTTATGGATGTTCTTTTGTTTTGGTTTAACTTGATTTTCAGAACACAAATAGTCATGTATGTAAATGTGATGGGATGTTGACGGAGTCTCCCTTATTATTTTGTTTTATAATATTGTGTTTATCAGAGAACCTAAATCACATGCAAAAAATACACGAGGTCCAAAATATAGAGGAAACTATGTCAGATTTTTTTTTATAGAAATGTAATGCTCATTTCACTGAAAATCCTTGTTCTTATAAAAGAAAAAAAATGACACTCAAGATTTTTATGAGACTTCTCATGAATTTTTTTTTTTTTTACAGTTTGTTTTCTAAATATTTTTCAAAATCAGGGCCCCACTTTCATGAAAGATTTTGTCTATAAGTGTTATAAAAACCTGGGACGTCACTTGATAGTAGGTTGATTTATTATGACTTTTGTTTTTGAAGCATGTAATATTAAACCTTGGATGCATGGCTATGACTAGAATAGTTCTAGTATAACTAATTTAGTTTTCTAAGTGTGACTAAACTTAGATTTTCAAAACTATGATGACCTGGGTTTTTATAACACTTTTTATATGCAAAAGACATTTATATAGTGAGATCGATCTCTATTGAAAACCATTTTAGAAAATCAAATAATAGCAGAAGAATCTTTTTCTTTTAAATTCATTCTTAAAAACCCCAAGTGCCATTTTTCTTTTCTCAAAAAGGATCATCAGTGAAATGAGCTTTGCATTTCTATAAAAAGTTCAACAGAGTTCGATCTATTTTTCAGATTAAGACATTTAACTTATGTCATTACGAAGTACGTGATAAACATTATTATAAATTTCAAAACAAGATTGGAAACTCTATCTCCTTTTGAAAAACATCTAATAGGCAACATTCCCAAGACTTATTAGACACAACCTAATTACAATTTAAATCATATATAATATAGAAATATTACTTATAGTCAACATAATTTGAGTTTCTCAATGAAACTCTAGATTACCTTGCTTCTTATCTTCTTAACATCTTCAAGTGGTTTTCCTAGAATCTTACTTTCCTTTCTAATTCTTTCTAAGCTGACATGCGGTAAAAATGGTTGGGTGAGTATACAACATACTCAGTAGATAATCCAATACTACAAAACCGAAGTCACGACACACACATACAATGATTTGAAGAAAGGTTTTTCTAAATGATAAAATCACTTGGCCACGAGCCATCACATGGAATGCATCATAAGCACACATATGCATGTATGCGTATGTATATGTATCATCCACATAACCTGCATCATACTTAGCAAATCAAGTAACATCTGATTACTTTATAACTCATTGTAATTAGTTAAACTACATGTCCATCATTTAAAACCACCAAATGTATTATATTTCAAATTGACCAGCTCAACATGTAAAAACAAATCATAGATAGTAAAACAAATACCACAACATGTCTTTTATCAACACCTGTCAGGTATGAATTAGTATTTGATCATGCAAGATCACATGAAATGCTAAATTCATATAACACATTAGTAAATCTAATTAGGATAAAACTGCCAATTTAGAAGAATTAATGCTTACTTTATTCATCACATAACCTAATGAAAACTCATAAAAAATTGAGATATATATGATATTATCAGCCTTCTAAGAGATGGGCTACCCACAGTCACCAGTCATGGTTGTGTTTCATATAGAGGGAGATGGGCTACCCACAGTCACTCTAGTTATAGTTATAATATTATCCTCTTCTTGGGAGATGGGTCACCCATGGTCACTAGTCAAGGATTTGTTTCATACAGAGGGAGATCGGCTACACACAGTCAACCTCCTCAGAATGTGTCACTTACATACACACAGAGGAGATGGCCTTACCACAATCACTCTAGCTTTCAAATATATTATCTACTTTGCGGGAGATGGCCTTGCCACAGTCAACCGCTCACAGCTTTTGCTTTCCACGGTGGGGAGCTAGGCTACCCATAGTCAACTGCGAAAATGAGTTGTTTCATACCTTATGCAAAACTACGTATTTTAAAGCATTCCTTGCAAAGTATGGAAATCAAGCATATACAACCACAATTTTCTCATGTCTCACAAGTAACATTTAAATGCTTTAAACTGAATGATTTATAGTTCTTTCCAAAATTAGGTAAGAAATATGAATTCAAAATCATATATCAATTTTCATGCATCATTTATAAAAAGTGTTAGACATGGAACATGTGATAAATCATGGATCTACATAAGTGTCATATACACGCAAACAACATATATATATATATGTATCAAATCATTGGTATAACCAAACCATTCTAACCTGGAAGCAGTTCACAAACTATTTTCTTATTTTGAAATTATTTGAAACTTGGTAGTATCAGATTACCTACATCTTATGATGTTTCTTCAACTATCAACACATCTTGTCTTCAACTTGTATTGTCGATTTATTTCTTAATTCAAATTCAATATCACATAAAATAACACATCCAATTATCACAACTCAATTCAGTTTTAAACTCCATACTATTGTCATGTTTACTCATAAGATTCTAGGGTTCATGATATTATTCTTTAATTTGAAACTAGCATTATAGGGTATCACTGAATACAATATTGTTTTCTAATTATTGAATAAATATCCATTAGATGCTAGAATCTCATATCTGCATAGTTGATTTTCTATTAACAATTTAGATAAACTAATTCATAGTTGAAACTACTAATCCGCATCATTATAAATAGTTCAACTTATAGGTCCATTGATGGATATGTGTTAGTTTGGGTCATTTGAAAGCTATGAAACTATTAGATTTATGATCTATCATTGGTTAATGGTAAATTACTTAGTCAGTTCATCATCTGATGGCCATATTTGCCTAATCTAATGTTTTACAGTTACTATTCCTAGGTTAGACATGGAGACATGATCATATCCTTATCTGATCTGCCATTCATTTTTTAGGTCTCAGATCCAACAGCTAAAAGTGGTAAGATTATGTTTCTAGTTGATAATTAACAATTCTAAAAGTCAAATTAGGGCATGACTTACTACATATTTGCATTGGATGGGAATACACCTCATCTATTCACTATATGAAAATATGAGCATAATTTCTACTGATTAGAGGGGTGAATTTGAAATCAAGGAATGATTCATGCATTGCCCTTATCTAGATCACAAATTCCCTATAGTTTACTCACAAATTAGGACCATCAATTCAAATTAGTGTGAGATCTCAAGGATCCAATAGTTGATTAGAGTTTTAATTAATTGATCGGGGCTTTGATCAAACTTGGATTGTCATAATTTTCCAAAATTGTAAAACTTTGATCCTTATTTTAGGAATCCAATGCAATTCAGGGCACGTATCATAAATATCGGATCTTTACAAGGAAGATCAAAACTCATGTGGGTTGATCAAAGTTTCTATCGATCTCTGTCATTTATGCAGGGATGAGATCAATGGTCTGATCTATGTGGACATCTAAATCTAGTGTTTTCCATCAGATTACATGGTCAGATCAACCTTTTAGAGTTGATCAGACGGCTAAGATTAATTGAAAGTGGTTTGATATGTCTTTTATAGATGATCCAACTACCAAAACTTGCTAAGAGCAGTTGAATCCACCTTTTACAGGTGATTCAACCACTAAGGTTCACTGTAAATGGTTGGATCTATCCCTATGGGTTTAGATTTGATGATAAGAACTTAGACAAAGATTCTTAGAGTTCTGATCAGTCTCTAATAACCACTGAGATCAGAAATCATCCTCTATTCTCTCTCAAAACCTTAGATCTACATGCATTTACAATGAATTCAAAGTAAAACAAAGTTGGGTTTGCAGAAAACTTACCTCAGTAGCGATTATAGTTTCCAATCATCGCCAAGGAGGACGTGATTCATGGATTTTCACAGCAAGTGTTCCCATGCATACTGTTCCTCCTTCAAACCCATGTCATTCCTCCTTTGATCATGGTGGAACGAAAGGGCTTTTGATCGTCCCTTTGTGTAGAGTAAGTTGGATGGTCGGATTTGATATTAGTGCCACCGTTGTTGCCAACAAGCTCTCTCTCTCTCTCTCTCTCTCTTCGTCCTTCTTCTCTCTTCTTCTTTTCCATTCTCTCTTTGTCAAGTTTTCCTTCTGTGTGTTGGGTTTGGGAATAGACCTAACAGTTTGTTCTTCGATTCACTTAAGTGGGAAGGGGTGCCAATATCAAATACGACCTCGTCTGTTTTAGCCCTTTCTTTTCTCTTGTTTCTTAATCTTATTTTTACAAAAATGTCTTTCATATTTAAAGTGTCACAACTTCTTCATTTGAACTCCGATTTTGGTGTTCTTAGTGTTGTTGGAATCATCTTTTCAAGTACAATACAATTTTGTAGGTCTCAACACTTGATTTAATGTTTATAAATTTTCACTTTCTAGAATACCAAAATAGAAAATTCAATATTCACTTTTCATCCCTCTTTAACATAACTCCAACATTTACTTAAATTAAGATTCATAAATCAGGGATGTTACAAATATATATATATATATATTGATATATGTATATATATGTGTGTGTGATTGGATGAAGATAGAGTCTACCTTGTTATTATTTTTCTATATTGTGGTTTATATGGGACATCACATTGCATGCAAAAAATCCTTAATGTCCAAAATACATAGGAGATTCTACCATATTTTTGGTAAAAATGGAACAATCATTTTACTAAAAAAATCCACAGTTTTGAGAAATAAAAATGACACTTAGGATTTTTTATTTTTTTCATAGAAAATATTTTATGTTGTTTGTTTCCTAAAAATTCTCTTAGCACTTAGGGCCCACATTTGAAAAAGATTTGTAGAAAAGTCATACAAAACTTTGGATTTCACATATATATATCACTAGCATTTACCCCATTGCATGCATGTGACTAAATTCTTGTTTAATCACTTTGATTTTTAAATAAATATGAAATTTTTTTGTACTAGTACCCTATAATTATCCTTCTATCCCATAAGAAATATTGTCTTTCAAAACCTCACATGAGAGAAACTAAGCTTGTAACTTTGTTCCACCATTGTCCTTTCAATCATCTACTGTTAAAATCACATATGAGAATGTGGTCATGTGTCTTTTCATGGGATGTTTTAAAAGTCAAGCCTTAATATGGGACAAAAGGAAAACTACAAGATACTAGCATAAAAAATTTTAAATTATAATTATATAATAATTTTAGGCATATTTGTAAGTATGAACACAAATATACTTGTATATTGTTATAGGAGGATGGTATGTATATACCATTTTTCTTACCTGGGACACCTCATTTTTGTAAAAAGAGATAGAGATAGTTAGAGAGAAAAGGGTTGACCTAAGTATATGTATCTTTGACCTTGTTACGTATATATATTAAAATGTGATTTGAGAATAGGCCCTTCCCCAAATAAATGGATAAACTTTAACTAACAAAATTTTCCATTCAACAAAAAAAATGAATAAGCTCTAAGTCCATTATGTTCATGAAAATGCAATAATATGAATATGAATCATGTAGTTATCATTATATTACTAAAATATAATTATATATTTTTAATTATACTAATATTTATTTTGATTAAAAATGAAATACATACTTATTTAATATATTGCTTGTTCCTTACATCATTATTTCTAATAGTATTTCTTCATTTTTTTTTAAATGTTTCAACACATCATAATAAAGATTACCAAACATAACATAGATAATGAAAAAAATATTTTCAGAAATTATTTGCCTCTTAAAAATAAGAAAGAATGGGAACCAAAAAATTAGGATAGATAAGAGTAAGTAAGTTTAGAAATACATGGATATAGACAAGTTCCAATTGTAGATACATTTAGAACAAGATAGAGAAGTGCAAATTAACAAGAAGAAATTCAAAATGAATCCCTTAAAAATAAGAAAAAATTGTCTAGTGAGGGATTTTTTGTCATTAAAATCATATACAATACCAATAGTATGTACCCATAATGTTGTTATTAAAAATATATTTATAATAAAAAATTTCCATTAAATTAACAAAATTTGGTCTTATGGAGAAAGAGGAATACTAGACCAAAGGTCTAAGTGGACCTTAGCTAGATGCGCCAACATTTGGCAATGAGGGGGATCGCCTTTAAATGATCTAACCCATTCATCTCTATGTTTTCTAGTGCATCGTAGATGAATTAGTGTTGCTTTTTTATTTTCTTGAATGACTAATTGTTGTGGCTTATATTCCTTCACTAGTGATTTGTGATGACTCGGGTTGTTAGATGCATTTTTAAATACAAACCTATTTTCTAATGCAGGATCGATTATTATTTTAAAATAATTTTGTATAAACAATGCAACAGAATCATATTTTTCTTTTAAATTTATTTTGAAAACCTTGAGTGTCACTTTTATTCAAGAATGGAAAATCATGGAATTTTTTTTCAATTACAAAATTAAAATAGAAATGCACGCATCACATATCTAACCAGTCATAGCTCACAAATCCAACTGTGATAATTATACATACATGTCAACAAAAGATAAGTCATATACTTACATTGTTTATGAAGTCTATTGAACCTTTTTCTTCATCTAAAATTTGCATTAACCTCGAATTGCTTTGCTTCAAGTCAAATTCTTCAAAGTCTTGAAATATTGTATACAATTCTAAATAATATTTTCAAACCATTTTTAATGTAATTTTAAAGAATAGAATGATCAAATCAGGGACATGAAATATATTTTGAAACCATATATCAATTTCAATATTATAATTTCATGCTAAAACATTTCAGATAATATTAACGTAAAACATGCACCACTTTGAATGTATTTTTTTCAAATGATCAAATGTGCAAGGTAATATAATATATTCTCCATGCAAAATCATTCATTTTTGTAATTCATTTCAAAACATGGGAGTGTTGCATTTTACAAATCATTCCCTACTCATGAGTTACAAATAAGATGCATAACTATATGTAACATATTGAACCACACTATCTATCTTTCAAGATTAAAAATATGCATTATGAGATTAAAACCATCAACTTTCATGCCTCATTTACAAGTATGCATATACTTAAAAAATAACATAACATGGCAAGTTATCAATTTTATGAGGTTGTGTAATTCAAATTGAATGCATAATAATCAAATAATCAATATGATTCAATTATTTAAAATCCACATATTTTAATGAAACTGGTAACATGCTCAAAATCTAAATGGCAAATAGATGTTTAAACTACCTATTTCTTATGGTGATTTTCACAAATTCCTCAAGCTTTTCCCTTAACTCTCGCTGTGATCCAATGATGAGTCAATCCATTTGTGTCTTAATCTATACAATGCATAAAAATTATTCTTTTAACATATTTACATATACTTAGATATTTAGCTTTCATTATGATATCATGGTCCAGATCATCCCAAATCATCAAACCATTAAATTTCTTTGATCTTTACTTAGATACATCTTTAAATCTCACTATTTTAGTCATCCTAATCGTAGATTGAAGGTATGGGGGTTGGATTAGAGTAGAGATCTATATTCTAATATGCATCAAGTAGATCTAGCAAAAATAGATCAAAATCAAAGGTGAGTTTTCCAAATCCTACCTTGTTATGCATGGTTCCTAGCTTAGATCATCACAAGAGATGACAGATTATAGATGGATCGCTGCACTGAAGTTTGATCATGGTCATGCATCCTTGCCTTCTCCATATCTCCAGTTAGACTCAACCAATCATTGAATACCTAAAGCAGTTTATTCCTTGAGTCGCACTAAATAAAATGGATGGTTTAGATCTAATATTTTAAGCCATCGATCAAGAAAATGGGGTGTTTGATTCCATTATTAAGCATCTAACCACTATCCAATGGTTAGATCATGGAAAAAGGTCATATATATATATATCCCTATTCTAGGGTTTTTGGTGATGGTTCTAGGGTTAGATTAAGGTGATGACTTAGATCAATAATAAATCTAGGTGTCTAATTCTTAATCTATGGTCAGATCAATGTGTGAGACCAAATCAATTACAAATCAGATGGTCTTATGTTAAATCTACTACCAGTTTTGATTAGAAGCTTAAATTAATCATGGATCTAAGTGATCAAAAGTTGGATAGTCTTAAATGGGTGGATCAATTGTAGATCTCTTGTTTGGTGGTGGATCAACATTTGGATCCTAATAGAAGGTCAAATTGGTCACAAGTGTGTTTTCTTGCAACTAATTACTGATTGAATCATGTGGGGGTTTGTTAATGTAACACCCTAGGTTTTTATAACATTTTCTTTATAATAATAATAATAATTATAGTTGGGATCCCAAAATCAAAAGATTCTATTAATTACTATATTAGAACATTTACTTAATTCTAGTGACTGATTAACAATTGAATCGTGTCGGAGTTTGTTAATGTAACACCCCAGGTTTTTATAACATTTTTTTTATAACAATAATAATTATTATAGTCAAGATCCCAAAATCAAAAGATTCTATTAATTACTGTATTAGAACATTTACTTAAAAACCTCTGGTTGTTATCTCCTTTTCCAAAATATCATGACCATGCTTAAAAGATAAATATAAGTACATAGCAATAAATTTAAGACAATACTAATATCAAATCCAACGTCAAAATCAACAGTGCCTTTATTTTTAAAACAACAAATATCCAAAAAGCATAATAATGTGGCCTAGGGTCTATCCATCATAACATTCCACCATACTTAAAGATATGTCCATAATATATCTAAATGGCATAATCAAATCCATCTAATGAAGTTATACAGTCCATAAAATAGGCTCAAATTGTAGTTCATCTAATTACTCACATCGAGCTATTTATCAGCCAAATCAAAGTGGTTACCACTACTATCATTGTCCCTCCTTGGTCTTGCCTTTCCTATTGTCATGCTCAGTATCTGAGGCATTGCAAAATAAAGAAATGCCTTAACAAGATATTGCTTGTGTAGGTACATACACATTTAATGTAATAACAAGGAAAAATAAAATCAAATACAATGTGAATATAATATGTAGGTCAATTATCCGTGAAAATATAAGTATCATAAGTAATGCTAATATAGTTTTAAAACATCATATGTGATGAAACATGCATCTCATGGAATTAAAACATGATGATCTCATGGATGTAAAATAGGATATGATCCAATGTAAATGAGCATACAATAACCAATAGGGCACCTCAAGGTACATGGGTCCCACAAGTGTCCCATACAGTCGTATAACAAATCATGAGTACGTATATCAATCCTCTGAGTGTCGTTACACCCAAGCATACAATAACATCTCCAAGGTCATCATGCAAGCATACAGAACAAGAGTATGGATCGTCATGCAGCAGTGGCAACCCCTCCAGGGTCTCAACCACCACCGCTCCCCGTTGACACCATAACGGAAGACTTAATGTTCGTCCTTATAGAAAGGCTTAGACCAGTAGTGTGGACGTTCCATGTTACAAAGACCTACCGAAAGCCATCTTTGGGCAGGTGTCTATCACATCATAAATCACATCACAATTTTGGAGGGTGGGTGGCCGGCCATACTCCCTCCTAGCATGACATCCACCGAGTGAGAGCACCCATCATAAATCACAAAACACGAAAATCATGTATCTCGTAAAACTAGGAGTACTAGTCGCTCACAATCCCTAAGGCACGCCCCTCGTCCTGGGGTTAGCCTCTTAAAGAACTAGCCACCAAGCCTCCACCACCAATTTTAGTGATGCAATAAGGAAAGATAATTACAATTCATACATAAGATACACGGTATCAATATAATAAAATAATCGATCATGAAAACCCATTCAATATACTATCAAAATCTCATAGCTATCATAGCATAAACTTTGAATCTCACAAAATCTCAAAATAAATAAACAAGTGACAATCAACCATGATGCTATGATAATGCAAGGTTTTAGAAATCAAAACATAATATCAAATGTTGTCACCTACTTCATTGAGAGATAACTCAAATCGAGCATGTAATCCTCTTAGCTCGCATGATCTAATGTACTTATCAGTATCATGGTACAATTTTGTGTTATTTATTTCATCCCAGTGGAATCTATGGCTATTCAACCATTGAATCATTCTCCAAGATCTCTATTTATGATTGATCTAAGTGATTTGGTCCTATTTTATGAATTTGACCTGAGTAGATGTGATTAGATCAAGATTCTAATGCTAAAATCATGTCAGCATCGTCGATACAATTCCAGTGGACCTTTAGGATCAAAGATTGGGCTTCTGTAGCCTCTAGAATCTAAAAAAGAAACTATTTCAAATAAAAAATTAGATAAAACACTAATTTTACACCGATTTGCATCGGTAAAGGGGGTTTACACCAGTTTATACTGGCATAAACTGGCATCCATAGAACGCACAGACACCAGAATGGGCCGCACGTTTTGGCCGGCCGAGACAGCTCGAGTACGTGCTCCCGCGCCTACGTGCTTACAACAAGGCTCTTGCGTGCATCATCTGCTCATGTGCATCCCAATCAGCGTCTTAAGCGCACCGTCCATCTGGGACGATGAACCCAAGCCATCTGATTTCTTTTGGCTTGATCGAAGCCCAGATGCTTCTATTTTTTTTTTTTTTTATTTATCTATTTTCACTATTCCTAGGTTTTTTGGGTCCAAAGATCACATTGAACTACTCATATCTCTCATTAGACATGTCTTTAACATGGTTCTAACCATGCGCCATAGTTTTGACTTCTTAGGCCATCCAACTACCATTCAGCTCAGATCTAGCTCGGATTTGTAAGGGAAAAGTTGGAAAACAAAGTGAAAAACAAGTTAGAGTGTGTGGCTTACTTGATTAGAGTTAGAGATGGGAGATCGGGCTCCTCTAGTGCATGCAAAGTTTCGTTCGTTTTAGCAGCATGCAAAGGGAAAAGCTAGGGTTTTTCACTAGTTGTTTGGCATGGGAACGGAAGGGAAACAAGCTTATGTAGTGGTAAATCTGATTACTTTACAGGGCAAGGCAGATCACTGCTCTCTCTCCGCCTACTATGGATTAGGGATGGAAAGGGAGTGCCATTATCAAAATGACTCCCTCTAATTCGTCTCCCTGCCTAATTACCAAATTGTCCTTTGATCTTAAAATGTTGATATCTACCTAATTACCGTTCAATTCCTATCGACGTGTAATTTCTAAATTTAATGGTTTCAAAATCAAATTATATTTATAGAATTTTAATTTAATTTAATTTATTTCTAATTTAGGGTTAAAAATTGAGGATATTACATCCTTCCCACCTTATAAAAATTTCATCCTTGAAATTTAGGTACATACCTCTATGTAAATAACTCTAGGTGGATCCTCCTCATCTCATATTATGTCTCCCATGTGGCCTCCTGCAGTGAATGATGTTGCCAACTGGGGAGGTAAGGCTAGTTGATATGCTACTGACCCAACTTTGCGTAAAATCTCAAAAGGCCTAATGTACTTGGGGCTAAGTTCCCTTTATTCCCAAACCTCATCACTCCTTTCATAGGGAAAACCTTTAAGAATATATGCTCACATTTGGAGAACTCTAGGTCTTTCTTCCTCTTGTCAGCATAACTCTTCTGGCGGCTGTGAGTTGTCAACAATCTCTTTTGAATAAGTCAAACTTTCTCTGCACACTCTTCCACCAACTTGGACTTCACTATATGTCTCTCTCCTACATCACTCCAACATAAGGGTGACCGATAAGGCCTGCCATAAAGTTCCTCTCGTATGGAGCCATGCCAATACTTGCATAATAGCTATTATTGTAGGCAAACTCTACTAGTAGTAAATGATCCTCCCAGCTACCCTTCCAATCCATAACACAAGCCTATAGCATATTCTCAATTGTTTGGATGGTCCTCTCAGTCCAACCATCTGTTTGAGGGTGGATTGTTGTGCTAAATTTTAGCCTCGATCCTAAAGCCTCATGCACACTCTTCTAGTACTTCGAGGTATACCGAGTGTCTCGATCTGATATAATCGTTAGGGGAACTCCATGTAGACTTACGGTCTCCTTGACATACAATTTTACTAGACTGTCTACCATCTAATTTTGCCTAATAGGAAGGAAATGAGCAGACTTGGTCAATTTGTCCACGACGACCCATATCATGTCATGTCCGCTAACAATCCTCGGAAGGCCTATAATGAAATCCAAGGTAATATGATCCCACTTCCACTCAGGGAGATCCAATGTTTGAAGCAACCCTGATGGTTGCTGATGCTCAGCCTTGACCTACGAACAGGTCAAACACCATACCACGCACTCCCCAACATCCTTCTTCATTCCGTTCCACTAGAAATGTCTCTTGAGATCCTAATACATCTTCATTCCTCCAAGATGGATCGTATACTGGGATTGGTGTGTCTTTTAAAGTAACTCACACTTCAAATCATCATCTGTCGGTACCACCAACCTACCCTTGAATCTGACTCCTCCATCTAGCCTCCCATTTTGCCAAATCCTGTGTCTCTTATCTTTGCCCTGTGCTTCTGAAATCTTATTGAGGAACTTAAACCGAGTTGATAGATTGGTAATCATTACTCCAGACTTCCTACTCAAGGCATCTGCAGTGACGTTAGCCTTCCTTGGGTGGTATTGTATGGTGACATCGAAGTCCTTGAGATATTCCATCCATCTACGGTACCTCATATTCAAATCACTCTGAGTAAAGAAGTACTTGAGGCTCTTATGATTAGTGAATACCTCAAACTTTTAGCCATATAGATAATGTCTCCAGGACTTCGGTGCAAATACCACTGCTGCTAACTCTAGGTCATGTGTCGGGTAATTCACCTCATGTGTCTTAGGCTGTCTAGACACATAGGCAATTACCTTTCCATGCTACATCAACACTACTCCTAATCCTTTACCCGAGGCATCGTAATAAACTACATAACCGCCTACACCTGAAGGTAATGTCAACACCGGGGTAGTGGTAAGCCTCCTCTTGAGCTCCTAAAAGCTCTCCTCATAGGTATCGGTCCAAACAAACTAAGTGTCTTTCCTGGTCAGGGTAGTTAAAGGTAACGAAATCTTCAAGAATCCCTATATGAACCGACGATAATATCCTGCCAAACTAAGAAAATTAAGTATCTCTGTCACTGTCTTGGGCCTCTCCCAGTGTAGCACTACCTCAACTTTGGTTGGGTCTACGGACACTTCATCTTTAGATACCACGTGGCCCAAAAACTACACCTGATCTAACCAAAAATCACATTTACTGAACTTGGTATACAAACGATGCTGACAAAGTGTGTCCAATACAGTGTGGAGATGCTCCTTGTGTACTCCATGACTAGGCAAGTAAACTAAGATGTCATCAACAAAGACAATCACAAACTTATCCAAGTAAGCTAGGAAGACACGGTTCATTAGATCTATGAACACTGCAGGTGCGTTGGTTAATCCAAATGGAATCACTAAAAACTCATAGTGACCATAGCGACTCTTAAAAGCAGTCTTCGAGATGTCCTCTTCTTTAACCCTCAACTAATGGTATTCTGATCTTAGGTCGATCATGGAGAATACTCGAGCTGATTAGAGCTAATTAAATAAATCATCTATGCATGGCAAAGGGTATCGGTTCTTTACAGTGACACAATTTAGCAACTGATAATCAATGCATAGTCTCAGTGACCCATCCTTTTTCTTCACAAAAAGGACTGGTGCTCCCCATGAAGACCCCCTCAGCCTGATGAAGCCCTTATCAAGTAACTTTTGCAACTGTACTTTAAGCTCTCTTAACTCTACTGGGGCCATTCTGTATGGTGCCTTGGAGATAGGCGAGGGACCTGGCACCAAGTCAATAGTAAAGTCAATCTCTCTACTCAGTGGCAAACCTAGTAACTCCTCAGGAAAAACATCTGTAAACTCACGAACAACATCAATATCTTCAATTTGTGGCTGCCTTCTGTCCTCAATGGTCACATAAGCGAGAAATGCTCTACACCCTCGTGAATAAAACTATGCTACTTTCACAGCAGAGATGATGCATGTGCTTCCCACACTTTTTCTGCCTTGGAACAAAATTTCTAGTTGCTCAGGTATATAAAAAATGATCCACTTCTTATAGCAATCTACAGTAGCCCAGTAGTAAGCTAACCATTCCATTCCTAGTATAACATCGTAGTTGACCATGTCTAATAAAATGAAGTCTGAGTCCATCCTCACTCCTAATATTTCCACGAGTATCTCCCAGAGATACTTAGTAGCCTCTACTATCTCTCCCACGGGTGTCATAATATCCAATCCAAATGCTAATTTATGCACACATACATCAAAACAAGATGTAAAAATGCATAAAATAAAAGAATGAGTGGACCCGGTGTCAAAGAGGGCCTTGGCATATCAGTTTAAGACTAGAAGAATACCTTCGACGACCTAGTTTGAGGCCTGTGCCTGCCCTGATGTGATGGCGAAAACTCATCCTTAACTACATGGCGCAGTAGCTGTCTCTGCACCCACCTCAACCTGCTTCTCCCTCTGTCCCTTAGGACATTCTTTAATAAAATGTCCCACTTCTCCATAGCCAAAGCACCTGTATGGCTGTCTGTGAAAAGGTGGCTAGTGATGTAGCTGCTATTGGGGCTGCCTCTGATGCTGTGGTCTGTCAAATCTATTACACCCTTGCTCAAGGTGCCAACAGTTGCACTTGTCGTATCTCTTCTTCTCTATGTCTCTCTTAGGCTTGGTCTGTGCCTGATAACTTGGTGCTCTATGTGCCTGCATAGCACTAAAAGGTCTCTTGTCCTTAGTGGGCTGGCACATGCTCCCTCTAGTCCTAAGAGAATTCTTCTCCAGAATGGAGGCCATGTTAACTACATCTCATATAGTCATGGGTTGTGAAGTAATTACTCAATCTCTCAGCCAAGGTGTCAATCCATCCACAAATTTGTCCGTTGCCTCCTTATCCAAGGCAAGCGCGTCAGGAGCAAACCTCCTCAGTAGGGTAAATCGGTTCAAGTACTGCTGAACCATCATATCTCTCTACTCTAAGGTGGCAAATTCTTTCTTCAATGATTGCATTGCATGAGGTGGAAAGTATTAATCATCAAAAGCCTGCTTAAAGGTCTCCGAGGCCATTGTCTCTATAGATCTACTCGCATACGTGTAAAAGTCTGCCACCAAAAGCCTGCCTCACCCTTCAGTAGGTAGGCAGCTACCCAGACCTGATCCTCTAGTGCAATCTTCATCGCATTAAATGTCCTCTCCGCCTCAAATAGCCATCACTCAACCTCCTCAGTATCAGCGTCACCATAGAAGGGTGGCACCATCTTCTAGAATCACTCTAACAGTTTATTTGTCTTCTTAAAGTCACTCGTAGCATTACCCTCAGTGGTCTTAGGTGCTAGTGGTGCCTACACCTAGTGGGTAAAATGAACAGACGAATCCATTGGTGCCACTAGAGGCGGTGTCGTAGGGTTAAGGTTCACAACCTGAACTGCAGTCCTAATCTGCTACTATATGTGGGGTATCAACCCTAGCATCACCCTATTCACCAACTTAGCATTGTGATCCCCTAGCATCAAGGAGCCATCTGTTAGTGATTTAAATATCACTAAGTGTAAGTTCCTCTCTCCTAGTTATTCTTTAACTACAATTCATGGACTGTCATCTACATATAAGTGGGCCTTTGTAAGGATTATGATGGAATAGACTAGGCTATGATACCAACTGTAGCACTGCGGGTTTTTATAATAATAATAATAATTATAGTCAGGATCCCAAAATTAAAAGATTCTATTAATTACTGTATTAGAACATTTACTTAAAAACCTCCGGTTGCTATCTCCTTTTCCAAAATATCATGAGCATGATTAAAAGATAAATAGAAGTACACAGTAATAAATTTAAGACAATACTAGTATCAAATAGCCACCACTTAGCCTCCTCAATATCACCGTTACCATAGAAGGGTGGCACCATCTTCTAGAATCACTCTAATAGTTTATTTCTCTTAGTATCACCCTTAGTGGTCTTAGGTGCTAGTGGTTTCCTACACCTAGTGTGTAGAATGAACAGATGAATCCACTAGTGCCATTGGAGGCGGTGTCGCAGGTTTAGGGTTCATAACTTGAACTGCAGTCCTAATATGCTAATGTATGAGGGGTTTCAACCCTATCATCACCCTATTCACCAACTCAGCATAGCGATCCCCTAGCATTGAGGAGTCATCTGTCTGGGATTCAAATATCACTATGTGTAAGTTCCTCTCTCTTAGTTATTCTTTAACTACAATTCATGGATTGTCATCTACATATAAGTGGGCCTTTGTAAGGATTATGATAGAATAGACTGGACTCTGATACCAACTGTAACATCGCAGGTTTTTATAATAATAATAATAATTATTATAGTCGGGATCCCAAAATCAAAAGATTCTATTAATTACTATATTAGAACATTTACTTAAAAACCTCCAGTTGTTATTTCCTTTTCCAAAACATCATGACCATGATTAAAAGATAAATATAAGTACACAACAATAAATTTAAGACAATACTAATATCAAATCCAACGTCAAAATCAATAGTGCCTTTATTTTTAAAACAATAAATATCCAAAAAAGCATAATAATGTAGTCTAGGGCCTATCCATCATAACATTCCTCCTTGCTTAAAGACATGTCCATAATATATCTAAATGTCATAATCAAATCCGTCTAATGAAGTTATACAATCCATAAAATAGGTTCAAATTGTAGTCCATCTAATCACTCACATCGAGCTATCTATTAGCGAAATCAAAGTGTTCACCACCGCTATCACTGTCCCTCCACGGCTTTGCCTTTCCTGCTGTCACGCTTGGTATTTGAGGCATTACAAAACAAAGCAATGCCTTAGCAAGCTATTGCTAGTGTAGGTACATACACATTTAATGTAAGAATATAGAAAAACAAAATCTAATACAATGTGAATATAATGTGTAAGTCAATTATCCATGAAAATATAAGTATCATAAGTAATGCCAATATAGTCTTAAAACATCATATGTGATGAAGCATGCATCTCATGGATTAAAACATGATGATCTCATGGATGTAAAATAGGATATGATCCAATGTAAATGAGCATACAATAACCAACAGGGCACCCCAAGGTTCGTGGGTCCCACGAGTGTCCCATACACTCATATAATAGTTCATGAGTACTCATATCAATTCTTTGAGTGTCGTCACACCCAGGCATACAATAACATCTCCATGCTCATCATGCCAGCATATAGAACAAGAGTATGGATGGTCATATTGCAGTGGCAACCCCTCTAAAGTCTTAACCACCACCGCTCCCTGTCGACACCATAATAAAAGACTTAACATCCGTCCCTATGGAAAGGCCCGGACTAGTAGTGTGGACTATCCATGTTACCAAACCCCTATCGAAAGCCATCTGTGGGTAGGTGTTTATCACATCATAAATCACATCACAATTTCAGAGGGTGAGTGGTTGGCCATACTCCCTTCTTGCATAACATCCACTGGGTGAGAGCGCCCATCATAAATCACAAAACAAAAAAATCGTGTATCTCGTAAAACCAGGAGTACTCGTGGTTCACAATCCCCAAGGCACACCCCTCATCCTAGGGTTAGCCTCTCAAAAGACTAGCCACCAAGCCTCCACCACCAATTTTATGAAAACCCACTAATTTTAGTGATGCAATAAGGAAAGATAATTACAATCCATACATAAGATACGTAGTATCAATACCAAAAAACAATCGATCATGAAGACCCATTCAATATACTATCAAAATTTCATAGCTGTCATAGCATAAATTTTGAATCTCACAAAATCTCAGAATAAGTAAACAAGTGATAATCAATTACAGTCAACCATGATGCTATGATAATGCAAGGTTTTAGAAATCAAAACCTAATATTAAATGTCGTCACCTACTTCAATGAGAGATAATTCAAATTGAGCGAGTAATCCTCTTAGCTCGCACGCTCTGATGTACTTGTCAATATCAATGTACAATTTTGTGTTATTTATTTCATCCTAGTGGAATCTATAGCGATCCAACCGTTGGATCGTTCTCAAAGATCTCTATTTATGATTAGATCCTTAATCCTAATATTAATTATAATTAGTCAATTCTATCTCATGTTCATCTACTCATTTTTGAGTGCCTCTAAAGTTTATTCCTTGATTTGATAGTTAGATCATCCTTAGATCAATAAATTTCCTAAGATCTGGGTTAGATCAATGGTCTGGGTTAATTACTTGAGTAATTACACCAAATCTGATCCTTAAGACCCTTAATTATTATCATATATTATCTAGTTGTTCAAGTCCTAAGGCCTGATTACCCTTTGATCGGCCTGATCTAAGTGATTTGCTACTATTTTATGAATTTGACATGACTAGATGTGATTAGATTCTAATTCTAATTCTAAATCATGTCTGCATCATTGATACGATTCCAATGGATCTTTCGGATCAAAGATCAGGTTTTTGTAGCCTCCAAAATCTCAGAAAAACTATTTCAGATTAAAAACCAATTTTACATCGATTTGCACCGGTGGAGGGGGTTTACATTGGTTTATACCCGTGTCCCCAGAGTGCCCAGGCATCAAAACACGCCATGTGTTTCGGCCGGCCAAGACAGCGCCGTAAGCACTCCCGTGCGAACGTGTGCTCAATAGGGCTCTCGCATGTGCCGTCCGCTCCTGCGTGTCCCAATCAGCGTTTTGGGCGCATCGTCCATCGGAGACGATGAACCTGAGCCATCCAGTTTCTTTTGGCTTGATCGGAGCCTTAGATGCTCTAATTTTTTATCTGTTTTTGCCAGTCCTAACTTTTTGGGGTCCAAAGATCACATTGAATGGCTCAGATCTCTCATTGGAGGTGTCTTTATTGTGAGTCTAACCATGCTCCACGGTTTTGAATTCCTAAGCCATCCAATGGCCGTTTAGCTCAAATCCAACTCGGGTCTATGAGGGGAAAGTTGGAAAACAAAGTGAAAAACAAGTTAGAGTGTGTGGCTTACCTGATCAGAGCTGAAGATAGGAGATCAGGGTCCTCTAGTGCGTGCAAAGTTTCATTCGTTTTAATAGCATGCAAAGGGAAAAGCTAGGGTTTTCTCTAGTTGTTTGGCGTGGGAATGGAAGGGAAACAAGCTTATGTAGTGGTAGATCCGATTACTTCGCAGGGCAAGGCAGATCATTGCTCTCTTTGCTTGCTACGGGTTAGGGATGGAAAGGGGCTGCCGTTATCAAAATGACCGCCTCTAATTTGTGTCCTTGCCTAATTACCAAATTGCCCTCTGATCTTAAAATGTTCATATCTCCCTCATCTCTCTTTATACCATTCAGTTCCTATCGACATGTACTTTCTAAATTTAGTGGTTTCAAAACTAAATTCTATTCGTAGAATTTTTAATTTAATTTATTTTATTACTAATTTAGGGTTAAAATTTGAGGATATTACAATTAATTTGGTAACATATCTAATATTTAATAATAGATTAATGGCAAGATGTTGATGGATGGTTCAATAAGTCATAGATCAAAATGATCTTAATCACACATTGCTGCCAAATTTAGATCACATTGATAGTCAAAGTGATTGATAGGTTTTGTTCCTTGCATCACAAGAATCACGATGAATGATTCAGATCATGTAGATCATAGCTCGTGCTCTCATATCACGATGGAATCTAATATGTATGGTCAGATAATTTTGATAAAAAATCTAACCTTAACATTATGTAGAGTAGGGAAAAACCATAGAACACTAATTTTTAGCTAAAAATTCCAAGTTGTTATTGGTGACTAGCCGTCGCCAGAGAAGATGACTGGCACAATCATCATTGTTGATGTTTTTTGTGTCAGATCATATATTCTCTTGAAGGGTTTGTGGATCAGGCACTGACCTACATTTTTGTCAAATATCTTTCAGCCAAACTATGGTAAAAAAATGCAGTGTCACTAGAGTTGGAATCTTCACCCGCTCACCAATGAAGTCTGCTCAGATAACTGAATAGCCAGAGGCTTTTGATCCTCTTCAAGGGGAATCCAATTGTGTTGTTCGATCTCCAATCCGCCATGTTTGGATGTCGGGAGTTGAAAATTTATGGTAACCAAAAGTTATTGACACGAAAAAGAATGGAGGGGAAGGGAAAAAGAAAAGAGGAAAAAGGAGAGAGAGAGAGAGAGAGAGGCTGAGGCAACTTCAACCCGTCGGCCTGCTCGGGCATTTGGTCGGGTCAGTGGTGCTGAATGAGGTTGGCCGTGGTTGGTTGCCGACTGCGAGCTGAAGGGGAGAGAGACGAAGGAAATGGGGCTGATTCAGGAATGGCCGGCTTGGCTAATTTATGTTTTTCATTGAAATGATCCCTCAAATCATTGATCCATCAAATCATTGTGAGATGACGGTTGAGGGTTTGGTGTAAAGCTCGTGTGTTTGGTGTTGATGGGCTCTCTCAAGTCTTTCATATGTTTTCTAGGGGGTTATGCTTATTTTGGAACCCACTCCTGCTTGGGTGAAGTGCCTTCTTATCGGGTTTGACCAGGCTCTGGGGCAATGCCAGTACATGATTCTTAGGAAAGTTATATAAATTGCACGAATTATAGATCCAATCAATCATGTTACTGCTGTTTCTTTCCTGGATTTCTTACTTTATCTCTTTCCTGAATTGCAAATCCTATTTTATTTTTAATTCTAGCAATTTCGTATTCTACTTTTATTATAATATGATATTCTATTAGTTAAATAAGCCAGCCTTCCAAAAGAGCTACGTCTCTTGGTTTGAACTCGTCTAAACTTTTCTCCAATTAAAACTAAGACGCGGTAATGCTAGGTTTGAGCCAATTCAGTCCTAACCGAAAGGTAGCACCCCTAGGTTTAAAATTTGAACTATTTGGTGCTTTTCCAATCCAAAGTGAAACGATCCACCTTTAGGTTTAATTCATTTCAGTCCAAACTGAAAAGCTGCACCACTACAATTGAATACTTTGTCATTTCTCCTTTCCAAACTGAAAGGCTACACCTCTAGGTGGTTTGAACCATTTCAGTTCATATCAAATGGTAGTTGTCCTTTAAAAGTCACTAAATTTTCACCAAATTTTCCTCTCTCTCTCTCTCTCTCTCTCTCTCTCTCTCTCTCTCTCTCTCTCTCTCTCTCTCTCTCTCTCTCTCTCTCTCTCTCTCTCTCTCTCTCTCACGCTTTTCTCATAACTTTTTCAATTTTGATTTATGTATAAATATATGCCCCATTTAAATCAATAGTTAGGATAAATGAATAAATAATGATGCATAGGGAAATTATGTGCTTTATTAGATTTTTCCAATTTGACGTGATCCTTCCTAAATGAGTTTACATATGATGGGCCTATGAATGACTAGAAGCTAAGACAAGGCCTATTTATCGAATATATGAACCATTTAGGACTTGTTGCCGTGACCAAATTTCATTTAGATCCATCCAAATCTAAACCTTTAATTTGTAGCCTTTGAATGGAACCGTACATAGAAAACAAAAACCCACATTCCGTGGCCTTTACAAATCAATCTCTTAGGATTGTGGGGCAAGAGAGATATCATTGCTTCTATTTCCTATAATACTATTCCACTTCTTTAAATTTACAATATTGGCTGCCACATTTTCTTAATATATTATTGAACAACATCTACTTTCTTTAATATCATCTTTTTGCTACTTATATCTTCTTTTAATACTTACCCACATAATCCACTATAGTTCGTGCTTCAGTAATGGAAAAACATAAATCTTCTTGAATGTTGTAAGTGTCCATATGGCATGATCTTTTTGGCTTATCATCATCATCATTGTCATCAATGTCATCATCATCAAAGCATTATCTCAATTAGGGGTTGGCTACATAAATCTTGTTCCAACGTTCACCTCTATCAAATGTCATTGTTTCATTAAGTCTAAGATTTTTTAAATCTTTTCTCACCACTTCGAACCATGTTATTTTTATACCTTTTCTCTTGATTTTTTTAAATCCTTCGATTTGGATTGATTCATTCTTTCTAATTAGTGTTGTTTTTGGCCTCTATTCAAAACAGGTCAAATCAACTTTAACTGCAAACATGCACCCTTGGTGCCTCATATTATTGCACCACTCGAAACCCCAAACAATGGCATCACAAATTCACAATCGCCTTGACGTCTCCTTTTCAAATATTATACAATTAATTTTGAGAATGATATCTCCTTTATGGCTATTGTTAATCCTTGATTTTGGGTCTCTATACTTGTTTAACACGAGAGGGCCCACATTTTTCATAGTCTATATCGTCTTCTTTGCAAATAGATTCTGCCATAGTGCATGTCCAAAAATTTCAATCTTTTTTTTTTTCTGAATGTTGGAGAAAATTTGTTAAAGGAAATAAGGGCTTATAGTCAATCAAGATAATCCCATATACCCGAAAACATCCACTAGACACGAAGTCCTAGAAACAAAGACCAAAGCTACATTGTTGCTATATTGGTTGATTATGAAGAGAATACAAGTTGGTATATATAATACAATCCACCAAAATCTACTATGATTAGTGGGAAATGTCTACTGTAATCACGTGAATACATCATATTCTAACACCTCCCCTCAAGCTAATGCAAAGATAAATTTGACATCAGCTGGCCAATAAATTGCTATAATTGAAGAATAAATTCCTTAATAATGAACGAAAGAGTATAATCTTAAGTCAAAGAGGACTTCCATGATAGATAAACGTTGTTCTAAGATCGTCGATGTCTTGTCCAATGAACCCAACTTGATTGCATTTTGACATATAACAAATTCATGATAATGGGCATAATATCCCAGTGCACTGATGGAAAAATTGAATGATGATTGAAGCAATTCAAGGCAATTCAAATAATCAATGGTAATTGGAGGCCAAATCTATTAGAAGATGTTGGATTAAAGACATATCGGATGAGATTAATCTCTTGATAAGAAAATCAAATGACATAGCTCCCGCATGAGTCATGATACATCCACATTGGTAATTTGTCCGACTAAGGGCTCAAGAGTGTTGGGAGAATATCGAGCTTCAGATGAAACAACATGAACAGATGGTTAGTCGAGAATGAAATTGTTGATGGGCGAGGCAGATGGCTTGAAATTGGGGGTGGTACAACACTATTACAAGTCATACTGTAGTAAGTCACTACTATTACGAGTCATATTGTAGTAAGTCACTATTATTATGACTCAAACTGTAGTAACTCGCTACTATTATGACTACTGTTATGAGTCTGTACAATTGCAACTCGTATTATTGTAGTACTGTTCACCGACATGCTGCTTTCGATGACATGGTTTCCCTTTTTTTTTTCTTTTTGGATAATGATTATGTAGATTCACTTATTACAATCCAAAATGATAAAACTATTGATGAAGAGTGCAAATCACAGTGACTGATACTAGACCATGGGAGATCTATGATTGATAACCAACCAGACAAGCTGCAATGGCAGAAAGGAAGCTATATGAAGAAGCTGGTGACGAGACAGTCGAGAGTTTGTAATCTTTGACGAGAAAGCATTAGATCACTAGAGATGAGATGACAAATATTGCTAATAGGGGAAAGAAGAAAATTTGTGGCAGCTGGAGATCATCGTTTCCTTCAAAATCAGATTACTCTATTTGGCAGGGATCCCCATCTACACATATGGTAGTGTAAATCCCACAATGGAAGGAAAAAATAAAATAGTGGAGGCCATGGATCTACCCCCAGAAATCTTTCACATGAACGAAATCCAAAGATTACCCAAGAGAATAAGATTACTCTGTAGATTTCAGATGTAGTCTATCCTGATCAGTTGTAGAGGGTGGCAATTGCTTAGAGTTGAAGGATACTGCTCGGTAGTGGAAGGAGCAATCAGTGATGAGTCAAGATCGACATTAGGGAGAAGTGCTGGACTGCGATGGATCTTTGTGATGGCGAGGATCAGTTGATCATTTTTGTCGCTGGTGATTGTTGTGGGAGATCCACAACTAGTGGTGGCAAAATAGATTGGTGTGGCGAATGTGGAGCGAACACATGTCGTCGGGAAGCACATGCACATTCTTTTTTGAGATGAAGGAGTAGATCGTGGATGATTCTACTGTTTGTTATAAATCTGATTGAGAGAAGATATGGTGTAAGGGCAGTCGGAAGAAACCAAGACAAACCTGTCACTAGAATTTGGTAGAATATCCCCTTGGTCAGTAACCCATGAAAATTCGCCGCTGGAATTTGTTTGTCTAATCTCCTACAGTTTAATGGCTGATCCTGTGATAGTCTTCTTTAGTCAAATTCTTCAAAAGGAACCCAGCATAGCACCTCAAACTAGAAGAAAAGGACCTCTAGTCAAATTCTTCAAAAGGAACTCAACAGAGTACCTCGAACTAGAAGAAAAGGATGGTGGGAAGTCTTCTTCTTCTTTTTCTTTATTTTAAAACATAATCATTACAACACTTTCTCCTTTGAGAGAGAGAGAGAGAGAGAGAGAGAGAGAGAGAGAGAGAGAGAGAGAGAGAGAGAGAGAGAGAGAGAGAGAGAGAGAGAGAGAGAGAGAGAGAGAGAGAGAGAGAGAGAGAGAGAGTGATTCAATTGTTTTATTGTTTTATCACTAATTTATGCATACTGACAACATTGATTATCCTTACATGAATACCTTATGATTTTACATGTATTGATGTTGTAGATTTGTGAGATTTTGTTATGATAATTGTGATACATATGATCATGATTTATTTTGATTTAAGTTGGCAAGGATTTTGCCTACTTGGTGATATGATATATTATTAGATGGATATTACCTCTTATGATGTAATCTTGGGGATGGATTTCTTACCCAAGTATCATGCTATTATTAACTATAATTGAAAGAGGTTTACATTTGTCTTGCCTTGTGGAGTTAATTTTTATTTCTCCACCATGGAGGATTAGAGTTGCCCACAAGTCCATGTTGTCTACAAACGCCAGGAAGAATATAGTAGGTGGATGGCTACCATGGTGAGTCATGACGATACAGGTGCCAGTATTGAATCCATTCTAGTAGAAAGGGAATTTGCAGATGTTTTTCCTAGTGAATTACTGGGTTCACCTCCAAGGAGGAAAGTCGACTTTGCTATTGAGCTTTATCCTGGTGTTTCTCCAATTTCAGCTGCTCCACATCAAATGTCACACAGAGGTTATCTATTGTTTACTAGCAATTGAATAGGGTGACTATCATGAACAAATAACCATTGCCGATGATTGACAATCTATTTGATTAGCTAAGGGGATCTATGTGTTTTTTAGGATTGACTTGTGATCTAATACCATCAGCTACAAGTAAGGAACGAAGATATCTCTAAGATGACATTCAAGACTCGATATGGTCATTTCGAGTTTGTAGTGATACCCACCCTTGGGATTGACAAATGCTCCAATGGCACTTATGAGTTTGATGAATTGTATCTTCCTCCCTTATTTGGATCCATTCATTGTCGTGTTTGTAGATGATGTGTTGATATACTTGAGGTCTAAGGAGGATCATGAACAACATTTGTCGATTACATTGCAGTTGTTGATGGAACACCAACTATATGAGAAACTTAGCAAGTGTGAGTTTTGGGTAACCAAGGTAAATTTCCTTGGGCATGTAGTTTCTGATGATGAGATTTTAGTTGACTAGTCAAAGATTGAAGCTGTGGTGAGTTGGGAAGATCGAGGAACGTAACCAACATCAAGAGTTTTCTTGGGCTAGTAGGTTATTGTAAGAGGTTTGTGAAAGACTTCTTATGCATTACAACATCTATGACAAGGCTTGTGAAGAAAAAAAGATGTGGTATTTAAAAGGGACAATTCATGTGAGTAGTCATTTCAAGAGTTAAAGAGACGGTTGATGTCAACACATGTGCTTATCATTCCTAAGCAAGTATTGGGTTATGCTGTGTATTGTAATGCCTCACACTTAGGATTGGGATGTGTCCTAATACAAGAAGGAAGAGTAGTGGCACATGATTCTCTTCAATTGAAGCCAAATGAGAAGCAATACTCTCCCATGACTTAGAACTGATAGTAGTGGTGTTTACATTGAAACTTTAGAAGCATTATTTGTATAGTGAAAGGTTTGATGTCTTCACCAACCACAAAAGTTTGAAGTACATATTTACTCAAAAATATTTAAATTTGAGGCAGATTAGATGGGTTGAATACTTGGAGAACATTGATTTCACACTTCAGTATCACCCAAGAAAGGCAAACATTGTTGTAGATGCACTGAGAAGAAAATCTTGAGGTTTGATGGCAAGACTTTGAGGTTTCAAATAGAAGGCATGTGAGTCTTTGACCGAGTATGACTTCCATGTTGGCTCATCTAAAAGTTGTGCATTTTTATGTCAAATGATTGCCCAACCTTTTATACTACAAAATGTCTTGTAGGCTCAGATAGATGATGATGAGGCTAAAAGTATTAGAGCTCGACTAGAAGATGGTTAGAGTATTGAGCATTGGACCATGGACTCTTTTGGTGGGTTACGGTATTTGAGTAGACTTTTAGTATTGCTCGTTGATGAGGTCAGGAGAGAATTGTTGAGTGAGACATAGCAGTCTAAATTTTTGATACACCCTGGTAGCACAAAGATGTATCATGACCTAAGGAGACACTTTTAGTGAAAGGCATGAGAAAGGACATTGCTAATATGTTGCTTGATGTTTGACATGTCAGTGGGTTAAAGCAGAACATCAAAAACCTACGGGATTACTACAGCCTTTACCAATGGAAGAATGGAAGTGGGAGCACATTGCCATCGATTTTGTGGTAAGTCTTCCACGTAGTAGGCCAAGTTGGAACACCATATGATTGTTGATGGATTGACCAAGTCAGTACACTTCTTGCCAGTGAAGGTGTAATGACCCCGAATTTTTGTAACTTATTAAGACAAATTAATAAAGTTTGAATTTTTAAAAATTCTAGGCTGGAATATTAGGTTATTGAAAATTTTATTTTTATGGAGATTATATCATGAATTAAAACATAGAAATTATGGATGTACTTGGAAAACTGATCGAAACAACATTAAGTACGTTCAATTCTGAGTTAAAATGAAAATTCCTTAATTTTCTCCATTTGGGGGTAAAATGGTAATTTTACCCATTTTCATATCCAAGAAATAAGACCTCAATATTCATAATGTACTCATAAGTACTATTCCAATGCCACTAAGTACGCTCAATTCCGAGTTCGAACAAATAATGCCTATTTTTCTCCAATTTTAGAGTTACAAGGGCAAAAAGGTCTTTTTACATAAAAGTGGGCCAACGTTCTAGAAGCAATAATAATTGCTGAGTGCATTATTTCTAGTAGTGGAGAATGGAGAATGCACTTGTAATAAAAAATTGTAAAGTAATAAAATATCTTATCAAAAGAAATGATAAAAAAAATTCAAATTTGGCTATAAATATGTCCCAAAAATTTCCAAAAATTTTCACAACCTTTCCCACAAAATTTTCAAATCTTCCTTGGAGTTTCAGCCCCAAATTCTCATTCATCCCTCCCCAATTAGGCACTCTGTTCTAGGTAGAATCTCATAAATTCCATGGTCCATAACATCCTATACTATAGTATATACAAAAACTCCAAATCAATTTCAAGATCCAACGGTTCCAACAATTGAAAATCACAAAAATGGGGACAATCGGGTTATAGTATCATCAACTGGTAATTCTCTTAAATTGGGCATCAAATATACAAATTTTCTCCAATCAGGTAGGTGGGACTACTTCCTATACATATTTATTATGGTTTAGTGTAATTTTTATTTTTTTGTAATTTAATTTGAATGAAAAATTATAAAAAGAAAGTAAATACTAGAGCTTTCAATTCATGGTGATAGAGAGCTCAGATGAAAATTCTGAGCTTTCCAATCGATCCAGACGGGTCCCAAACCCCTAAGGTATAATTTTCAAGAAAATCTAACAAGGTTTGGACCCTCAATTGAGAGAGATTAGTTCTGCTGGGCCCATATCAAATCTGGACCCTAGGAACGGCTGTAAAATTTAAATTTAAATTGTGGATTCATATGAAATCCAAATTGAGATTGGAAAGAAGCTATAGAAAGCTTGTAATGTATAGTTTCTAATTAAGTCATAATATGTCTAAACATTATTCCTGAATTATTCTGTATTTTGGAAATAAGTGTCCAATTTCTAAGATCTTTAAGATCTGAGGTGATCAGATCTTCGGAATGTATTTTAATGATGATATAATACTGTAATAAAATAATATATATGGTTAATTTAGACAGATCTATAATAAATTAGGGGATCTACCCTTTATGGTAGAAAAACCCTAAAAATACAAAGGGACCCACTTGATCAATGATATCAAGTATGATCAAATCCTTGGGATGGATTAAATGGATGATATTATGATGGAATCCAGTTAGATCATGGATGAAATGTGACAAAATCAAGTGGATATGAATTATGGATCTTAATAGATTAAAAGCCCTAAAGGTAATTAAAACCCTTGATCTAAAGGAAAACACCTAAGATCTAATGGTTGGATCATATTTAAAGGTTTATAATAATCTTAATATAATTAGCTTAATTGTCTTGTATTGAATAATAGAAGTGTAAATGTGATTTATGTTATAAGTTAGAAAGCATGATAGTGTAATCTTTAAATGTTAGCATGTTATGCCCTAAATGATTAGTTTGTTAGTATATTTAATTATCTTAGGGCCATGGTAGTGTAAATTAGAGATTTAAACATGATTCCATTAAGATAGAAGAACAATTTTATGTATTTCATAACTTAGGATCATGTTAGTTTATGTGTAGTTTTATTTCACTAGGTTAAGTTACATTCATAGGAAGAATGTTAGTATATGGTTGTTAGATTTATATTTGATTTATGCTTTCAATTTTATGATTTACTTATTGTCAAATTTTATTCAATTGTTAAATAGTTGTTAAGATATAATGAGCATAAATCACTAAAAATATAAACTAATGAAATATAGAGATTCATAGACAACTAAAAATGAATGAATGATTTTGACTTAATAAGGGCTATAGTTAGTAGGACAATATAAGGAATGATTTATCATTTCCTTGGCCCAAAGTAGGAAAATAATGAACATCCATGGATGACATTGTGCATATCCATGGAAATTAATTAAAATCAATTAGAGAAGAGACTTAAGGTAAAGAGCTCATAGGAACCTTATCAAAGGTTGAGCTAGTATCACTCCAGTGGACTATGAACATTGTGGTTATAGGGGGTATACAAGAGCCAAGTGCTTTTCCCTCGCCTCCCATTGACGTAAGAGAGGTCTAAATGCCTCCTTACATGAGGGCTGTATTAACCACTTTTTTTAGCAGACTTTAACTGGTAAGTACTAGTCATCCTGAAATAAGGAGGAGTTGTCTAGTAATAAGAAGAAATAAATCATCTCCAACCAAGTAAGACACTAACTGGTTGAATAATAATAAGAACATAAAAAGATGGCAAATTATCTAACCCTAATAAAAACAGTAAGTAAGATAAGGATAATCAAACAAGATGAGATCTTGTAGGATAAAAAACAATAAGGAAAAAGAAACGCCAATGTAGATTAGATTGTTATGTATGATATAGATAGTATTTGTATAGATGATATTAAACCCTTAGATATATGATCTTCAAGGAAGAAAGATTCATATCATCCTACATAAGGATGATCAAAAGACCATGTAGTATATACCCTTGATTAGAAAAATGACATTATACATATGATTTGTCAAATATATGTTGAACGAGACTATAGCAAATTTCAAGGAGTAAGAATACCTTATTGAGGTAGGTGGATTATTAAGAATGCCTTTACATGAAGATACATGTCTAATACATGATCTTATGTTTTGAAGTATTGACATATATGATACCAATATATTAAGGTAAATACCTCAAATTGAAATATGATCCAACCAAATGATGAGGAAAATAAGTATTGAATGGTTAAGTTGAGAATTGAGAACAACCCTGAGTGAATAGGAAAGTAGAAAATATTCCAGCCCTAGATAAACAGATAGATAGTCTGATATGTATAAGTATTATTTTACATACAAGCTTGGAGGCTTGTGGTTTTATTTTAAACAGGCATAGGCATGGGGATGTTATGCTAGGAGAGTTAAGAGGGTTTGGCCACCCGCTCTCTGAGACTTGATGATATTGAATACCAAGCCTAAGAAAGGCTAAAACTCAGGTGGGGCAATTATGGGAAAGCCACTACTGTGACAGCCATGGTCCTCCCATATGGACATGGATATTGTAATTTCCACTGAGAATGGTATAAGTAGATTATTGAATAGTTATTCGGGCGTATTGTACGGATCAGACTGTAAGCATAGTAGTCCTTGATTATTTTGCATTATGATGCATATGAAATTGGCATAGTGAAATGCCTTAAGGGATGACATGATAAAATGCCAGGTAATTGTAAATTACCAATATTTTTCCCAAGAAGGGAAAATCCCAGTATAGTAACTGGCTGAGATACAAATCTCTTATAATGAAAAGAGTTAATCAGTTTTGTATGGAAATGATTATTGATTATTTTTACAATTTTAACGGATTTGTTCTTATATAATATGCATGTATAAAGGTGAACACAAATGATAAGGAAGTGAGATGTTCATATCAATAATAGTGGTCTGTGAATGTGTTTATGATAGAATGAATTATGGGATAGTTGAATATTGAGATTTTACTGTCAATAACTTACATTCTTATCCCCTACCAAGCATAGCTTGCTGAGATATTGTAAATGTTCGAATGTTTACAATATCTCAGACACAGAAAAGGAGACTTAGGAGCTCAAGACTTGAAGAACTATTGAAGAATAAGTAATAAGGGTATATCCCTTGAAACATTGTATTAAGAGCATGTATTGTATTTAGAACTTTGTAATTTGAATTGTGTATTTGGACAAGTATTGTAAGGAGACAATGGGTTGTGTACTGTGAACCACTAGATGGATCCTGGAAGTTTAATAAAATCATATTCCTTCAATGGAATTTTATTTTGTACACAAATTGTACTTATGTTATATATGAAGTGGTGACTTGGGTTTTCAAAACAAGTTTTAAAATAAAAGAATTTCCGCTGCTTTGTTTTGCGAAATTTTTTTTACTGAGGGGATGCCCTTGCCTTTGAAAAATATATTATAAAATGTGTTTCAAAAATCTGGGTCGCCACAGAAGGTTATTAATTCACTCGAGACAATGAGTCCACTATACATACATGAGATCATAAGATTACATGAGGTACATATATCCATTGTGTTAGATAGAGATTCGAGGTTTATTTTTTATTCTAAAAGGGCTTACAGGATGCAATGGGTACAAGGTTGACTTTAGCTTTAAATTTCATCCCCAAATAGATGAAGAAATCTTGTCATCTAAAAGTATGTTTCATACAAGGAAAAATCAATACAAGTAGTTGATCTAAGTGAACAAGTTTTCTGCTAAAAAGAAATACCATTGTAAAGGTAGTGTGGCAACATCATGGAGTAGAAGAAGCCACATGGGAGCTAGATTTGAAGATCTAGCAAAGGTAACCAAAACTAGTGAACTAAGGTATTTCCTTAAATTTTGAGGACAAATTTTTTTGAGGGAAGTGTACTTGTCACACCCGTGTCCTAAAATTAGGTTAAAACATGAATTAACTCGTTAATCTTCTCATATTCAGTGATATTATGATTATCTATGCTTAACTGTTATGATAATGTAAACTATGATAAAATGGTCAATCCCAAGATAGTAAACCCTAAGGGCCAGTCAGTAAGCTATGATGACGCCTTCCAAGATGGTAAACCCCCAAGGAAAGAGCTACCCAGTTGATTGCAACTAAGGTGAAGCCGCCCAAGGTGGTATACCCCAAGGAATAGATTGTTGGTTATTGAGCCTCCCAAGATGGTAAACACTAAGGGAAAGGGCTACCTAGTTCTTTGGAATCACAATGGAGCTGCCCAAGATGGTAAACCCTAAGGGATGAGCTATCAGGTATTAAGCCTCCTAAGATGGTAAACCCTGAGGGAAAGGGCTTCCTAGTCTTTTGGGATCACGGTGGAGTCTCCTAAGATGGTAAAAACCTGAGGGATGAGTTGGCAGACTTGAATCTCCCAACATGGTAAACCCTGAGGGAAAGGGCTACCTGGTTGATTACGATTATGGTGGAGCTGCCTAAGATGGTAAATCCTAAGGAAACCTAACATTGGAGTCGCCTAAGATGGTAAACCTTAGGGAAAAGGGCTTCCTGATTCTTTGAAATCATGGTGGAGCAGCCAAAGATGGTAAACCCTGAGGGTTTGGTTGCCTTATTCATTATACTCATAGTGGACCGCCCTAAGATGGTAAACCTTGAGGGAGATGACTACTTGATCATTATGATGTCATACTTATTTATGGTTACAGAGAACATTATCAAGTGAAATACATTCATGTACAGTTTTATCCAAATGATGTGCTTATGGCTTTGCAGTTTGAATTTGGAATAAAGATCATAACTTTGTTACTCATCTGTTGAAATGAAAATGAATGTCCTATGGTTGGACATGGATGGGAAGTTAATATTGCATGGATTTATTTGCATGCCCTAAATGTCTTATGGTTGGACATGAATGAGGAGTTGATATTGCATGGGTTTATTTACATACTATGGTTAGTGCTTTATAGTTTGAATTTGGAATAAACTGTAATTCTATTCTAATACCAATATGTTATATCTAACCATATATGCTACTTACTTGGTTGATGACCGAATAAAATGGAAATGAATGTTCCATAGTTGGATATGAATATGCAGTTCAAGAATGGTTGGTTCTTTTCCCTTACTGGGCTTCGCAGCTCACCTTATTATTTTTCAGGTATTAGTCAAGATGATAAGGGGAAGGCTATTGAATGAAATGAATGAAGCCTAACTAATGATGTCAAATTTTGTATTGTATATGTATGTTGACAATGAGTATGAGCTACGTCCTATTATTTGATGATTAACCTTATGCATTCTATATGTTTTTGATGGTGCATGTGTGGGATTCTCTTAAACTCGAGTTAGGAAGCAGATGTTTTAGTGATGTATTGAGATGAATTGCATAGAGACAGAGTCTCCCATAAGTGCTTTATAATTGTTATATTGTCTATCATGTAAATCGCATTGCATGCATTAAATGCATAAGTCCGAAAAACAAGGGAGACTCTGTCAAAATTTCATTATCTACACTATAACTTTCATAGGATAAGGCATTTAGCTCTCAATACTTCTGATGTGGTGTATATATAAAAGCTCATAGGCTTTGCTTGACCCAATCACTATTTGATTACATTAAATCGCAGCCTCAATGATTGGGGTTGCGGCAAACTAACCACCCCTATTTATACTAGTAGCACCTCCTTAAATAATGGTTAGGATCGTGTCAACACAACTTTTAATCTTGTGGATACATTTTGTTATCTAGATGACTCTTCAAAAATATTTAGTTCTATTTTCAAAGTACGTCAACATTTCTAATTGACTTTTGTAGCAATACTTCCTAAAAAGAGAGCATTCTAATGAGCCTTTATCTATACAATATGAGCCTTCTAGAATATGGGCCCTTATGTTACAACCCAAGTTTTTAAAATAATTTTTCATGTTTGTTTTTAAAAGATGGCATGCCTAATTGGAAAAAAATTTAAAATTCAAACAACAAAAAATGGTTTCTTTGAAATTCATTTCTAAAAGCCCGAATGTCACTTTCACTCTCTTATCATATATACATATCTTGTTTATAAAATATATGTCTACTAAATTAATTAATAGAAATTTATTTCTTGAAAATAAGACCCATCCAATGGTTCACATGCACATCCCTTATATTTATTTCATGAAATGTCCAAATTTCACAATCCAAATAACTAACTACACAATACAAGAATTTTAATAAGAGTATGTACCATTGATCAGTAATATGGTTGTTGTATTCTCCTATTGCATATATCCACTCTTGTCTATCTGTATCTGAGATATTGTAAATATTCAAACGTTTACAATATCTCAGTAAGCGATGTTGGGTAGGGGATTTAAGAAGCATATGGAATTTTAAAACATGATTTATAATCTAACAACAACTACGACTCTGGATGTTATGGATGTTGAATGTTTGGACATTCCTTTAGAAATTATTGTAAAAGGCAAGTCAAACTAACATACAATGGAGGCCAAACAATTTCAGTTCCATGAAATCAAAGGTGAACATTCACCATTACTTTGAGGTAGGCACAGACTTCAAATATGATTGTGGAAGTACACTTGAGGTTTGAGATATGTATGTTAGAGTTTTGTTGGACCCAGGTTCCACGCACTCATTCATGTTCATTATTCTTACATCTTGTGTGGACTTGATGTACATATCTTGAGTTTGAGTTTGATATGATGACACTAATAGGAAAACTGATCTCTATTGAAGAGTTTCTCAAGATATGCATTTTTGTCATTGTGGGTGAAAGGATGGATGTCGATATTATACTTCTTGATATGGATGATTTTGATGTTATTTTGAAAATGAAGTGGTTAGTAACACTGGCAACAGTGGATTGTCCAGGTAGATTATTTTGATGTATCACTACAACTAGTGGTCTCATTCTAAGGGAAGATGAGCATCAAAAGGGTTTATATGTTATTTAATTACAAAGAAAGCATGATACTTCCCGAAGGGATATTGCGTATAGCTGGCAAGCATAGTTATGGTGAAGGCTGAAAAGACACAGACAAATGAGATAAATATGATTCAAGAGTTTCGAGACATTTCCCAAAAGAGCTTCCTAGATTACTGTCATAGATAGAGATTGATGTTGTGATTGAGTTGTGTTGGGCACTATCCAAAATTTGAGGTGTCAGTATTCTTCGTGAGGGACGAATCAATGTGACTATCATTGTGGATTTATTTTAGGTTTCTCAAAGTTTGCATTACCCTTGACCCCATTAATGGGGAGGCATACAAAGAGTGATGCTTGCAAGGAGAGCCTTCAAGGGCTAAAGAGGAGATTCACCTTTACACTCATTTGACATCACCTTTAGGCAATGATGGATAGATGATTTATGATGATGTTTCTAATATGAGGCATGGAAGTATGCCCTGTAGGAAGAGAGTGTTACTATCTACGTGTCTAGATTGTTGAAAAGCATGAGGAGAATTATTATACCAATATTATACATATGCAATACTTGGATGTGATTTGTCGTTGGAATTGAGATATGGCGGTGATTCATATTTTAATGTAAGATTACTTCCCTACATGTAATTGAAATATGGTTCACGACTTATATTATGGGTAACCAATGAGGGAGGTCTTTGAGGACAACTGATGAGGGTGGGTGCAAGTGGCACTGTCAGGCTTTTAGGTGTTCATAGAATAGCTATGGTGTGAGGTGAGATGATTGCAATAGAAATGCCTCCTTCATGAGCTGATATGCTCAGAGTTGCTTTGGCATGGGTATGCTTATTTTATGAGATGTATACACTGTGATATTGGGTGTGGATTTGTTAGTCTAAGATGCTAATTGATTGCCTCTCCATTCTAATATTATCTTACATTTTTAATGTTTGAGTATCAGAGTGCGCAGTGGAAGCAGCTATTTATTGCCCAAAGCTGATGGAAAAGCTACAGTAATAAGTGGCATAAATGTTTAGAGTTGACGTTGGAATCAAGTGATTTTTTTATGATTTCATTAATTAAACAGTTGTGAGATTCATAATGAAATGAAAGAACAAAGACACCTTTGTTATAGAACCTCCCTTTTAGGAATAATTGTATCAAGTGACCTTATGAAATTGAAAAATGAGATAAGATGAGGATGCTTGTAGAATTGTTGGAAGATAACATGAAAAGAATTTTGAGGAAAAAATTCCTATAAGGGGAAAAGAATTTAATAACCCCAAATTTTAAATTCTATTTCAAATGATTATAAATTAATTTTGATAAATATAAATTGAAAAATCTTCATGTTTAGGTTCCACAGAATTGACCTTTAGAAAAATATCAAATTGGACCTAAAACCTTAAAATTTGGATTGTACTCAAGAAAACAATTCCAATAACATAAAGAACACTGAAATCAGAGTTCAAATGAAGTAGTTATGACACTTTAAGTATGAAGGGAATTTTTGCAAAATTAAGATAGAAAAAAATAAAAAAGAAGAAAATCCTAAAATAGAGGGGGTCGTATGTGATACGGGCACCCCTCCCCACCTTTTCCTACAATCAAGGTCGAGTGAGAAACTATTTAGTAAGATTCTTACATAAAATCCATGTTTGACCTTCACTCATTTATAGATTTGAGAGACATATATAAATATAGGGTTTTAACGCAAATCTAAGTATGATTTCTCTGCCTCACATCGTAATTAGAGACAGATCGCAACTACAATAACTTTGTTGAGTTTTAGTAGTTGATCTAAGACCTATAATGCTAGATTCGAGCGTTGTACACCTTAATAGGCTAAATTTGACCTTCCAAATTGTAATCTAAGCTTAAAAATAGTTAAACAAACAATCTAGGCCATCTAGTCTATTACTGTATAAGTAGTGATAGATAATGTCTGATCAATTATCAAATGTTACGAATAAGTTTCCCATTCTTCAAATGGATAGAATAACTCAAATTTTATGATCTTGAGGTGAAATAGATGGGATGATCTGGGTCGTCCGATTTGTCACTATTCAAACAACAACCTTGTGACATCTCATAGATAATTAGATGAAAAATATGAAACACAAAACGTTAAATTTAATTAGAAATGAAGTAAAACTACACATTCAAATATTGATTCATTGGATTATGAACTTAGTAATGATCGACAAACACTGTTCACAATGATATGTGGTTTGAAAGTAGGATCTGACCCCAAATCTATGGACCTTAACCCCTTAGATGTATAGATCCTTATGACATGAAGACTAATTAATAGATCAGGTGACATCTAACTATTCATTTAGAAATTTAACATATTAATTTAAGATCAGGAGGATAATTAATGATTTTGATTACACATAAATGATAGATCAATAACATACATCTATTTAAAGGTATAGAAAGGCAACCCAATTATTGACCAACCGTAGCATCGAGCATTGACAACTCTTGGAGAATCTGAATCGTCAAATCCAAGTAGGTGGTTTTAACATCTATTTGCCATTGAGATTTTAGCTATATCCTCAGCTTTGCCAAGATATGTGGATTTTAAATAATCAAATCATTTGATTATCATGTTTTCTATTTGAGACATCTTGACTATGATGAAACTTATATCTCATCGTCTTACATTGTTTTAGCTTTTAAAGAATGTAATATTTGCAAATGAGGCATATAAGTGATATATATATATATATATATGTATGTATGTATGTATGTATGTATGTATGTATCTTCATAACCATGATGCATACTTCTATATAAAAAATAAAAATAATGTTATTCATTCTATTACATGTAGTTGTGTATTTTTTCAAAAAATGATTATACTTGAAATTGCATCAATCCCATGCTTTGAGATGAGTTAAATAAATGCATGGTTTATATGAGAAATATGTTATATGATTTAAAGACATTTTGGATTGAGATATATATTTGTTTAGGCTAATGAGCCTGGTGGGCATTGTGCTAAGAGGTTGTATGGGTTTGGCCTCTCGGTCTTTAACAACCAAAGGTGGCAAGTATCTATGCCCAAAGAGGCATCTATTTTTCTCAACTGCTGTGTTAGGAACAACCATCAAAGGTGGTCATGGCCCCCTTTTAAGACATATCTGTAGTCGCCGTGAAGGTTGCAGTGGCTGGTCTCTAGATACCAGACCACACGATTCAGGGATCTGGTCATGAGCATAGTGTGCCATGGGATTTCTATGTTGTGATCCCACGTAGATGGGCTTGATGATGGTCTTTAGATGAGTACTCATGATCAACTAGCTGATGTGTTCACGGGGTGCATATGTGCACGTGATGATGATGTTGTCAGTTTGGGATTGTTGACGTTCGCGGTTTAACCTATTACTGCTTTAATACTTTGTGGATCTTATGGCTTTAATTATATTTCTTATATCTAATCTAATCATTATGTTCTTTAGTACTGCATGAAAATTATTTTAAATATTTTTTAGACTTGGATTTCAAAATGTGGTATATCATATGTGAAACTACTTACATAAGCGCAAGCTTACTGAGATATTGTAAATTGTTTACAATGTCTCAGGTTTGAAGAAATAAGACAAATGAGCAGAAGACTGTGCTAGAGATCTTAATAAGACTTAAAGGTATATCAAACAGGTTTGCAATATGATTGATGATCATGTAAACGAACATAATATTATGACTTAATATGACTTTGCTTTATGGATATGTGGACATGTAAATTGAAGTCGTGGTGGTGTGGTTGTGACTATTGATCCTAACAAATTCATTTTAAGTTATAGATGTTCTTTTGTTTTGGTTTAATTTGATTTTCAAAACACAAATAGTCATGTATGTACATGTCATGGGATGGAGATGGAGTCTCCCTTATTATTTTGTTTTATAATATTGTGTTTATGTGGGAACCTGCATCGCATGCGAAAGATGCACGAGGTCCAAAATACAGAGAAAACTATGTTAGATTTTTTTATAGAAATGCAGCACTCATTTCACTAAAAATCCTTGTTTTTATAAAAGAAAAAAAAATGACACTCAAGATTTTTGTAAGTCTTCTCATGAAAAATATTTTTGCTGTTTGTTTTGTGAATAGTTTTCAAAATCACATTCATAAAGGATTTTGTGTAAAAGTGTTATAAAAACCCAGAATGTCACATGTTAGGAGGTTGATTTATTATGAATTTTATTTTTTGGACATGTAATATTAAACCTTGGATATGCCACTGTGACTGGAATGGTTTTGGTATAACTAATTCAGTTTTCTAAGTGTTTTTGGTGTGATTAAACTTCTATTTTCAAAATTGTGACAACTTGAGTTTTTAAAGCACTTTTTATATGCAAAAGACATTTATATAGTGAGATCAATCTTTATTGAAAACTATTTTAGAAAATCAAATAAAAGTGGAAGAATCTTTTTATTTTAAATTCATTCTTAAAAACCTTGAGTATCATTTTTCTCTTCTCAAAAAGGATCATCAGTAAAATGAGCATTACATTTCTATAGAAAATTTGGTAGAGTTTTCTCTATTTTTCGAACATAAGACATTTAACACATGCCATTGTGAAGTACCTAATAAATATTCTTTTAAATTTCAAAACAAGATTGGAGACTCCATCTCCTTTTCAAAAACATCTAACATGTAACATTCCCAATACTTATCAGACATAGCCCAATTACAATGTAAATCATATATAATATCGAAATATTACTTATAGTCAACATAATTTGAGTTTCTCAATGAAACTCTAGATTTCATTGCTTCTTATCTTCTTCAAATCTCCAAGTGGTTTTCTTAGAATCTTAATCTCCTTTATAATTCTTTTCGAGCTGACCTATGAAAAAAATGGTAGGATGAGTATACAACATACTTAGTAGATAATCCAATACTACAAAGCTGAAATCTTTGCACACACATACAATGATTTGAAGAAAGGTTTTTTTGAATGGTAAAATCACTTGGCCACAAGCCATCACATCGAATGCATAATAAGCATACATATGTGTGTATACGTACATATGTGTATCATCCACAAAATCTACATCATACTTGACAAATCAAGTAACATCTGATTACTTTATAACTCATAGTAGTTAGTTAAACTACATGTCCATCATTTCAAACCACCAAATGCATTATATTTCAATTGACCAGCTCAAAATGTAAAAATTAATCGTATATAGTAAAACAAATACCACAACATTTCTTTTGTCAACAACTGTCAAGTATGACTCAGTATTTGATGATGCAAGATCACATAAAATGCTCAATTCATATAACACATTAGTAAATTTGACCAGGATAAGACTGTCCATTTAGAAGAATCAATACTTACTTTATTCATCACATAACCTAAAGAAAACTCATTATAACAATTGGGATATATGTGTGTGTGTGTGTGTGTGTGTGTGTAATACTTTCAGCCTTTTGAGAAGATGGGCTACCCACAGTCGCCAATAATGACTGTGTTTCATAAGGAGGGAGATGGGCTACCCCCAGTCAACCTCCTTAGAACACGTCATTTTCATACACACAGACGAGATGCGCTACCCACAATCACTCTGGTTACAGTCATGATATTGTTCTCTTCTTGAGAGATGGATCGCCCATTATCACTGGTCAAGGATTTGTTTTGTACAGAGGGAGATGGTTACACACAGTCAACCTCCTCAGAACGCATCACTTTCATACACGCAGAGGTGATGACCTTGCCAAAGTCACTTTGGCTTTTAGATACATTATCGGCCTAGTGGGAGATGGCCTTGCCACAGTCAATTGCTCATGGCTTTCGCTTTCTACAGTGGGGAGATGGGCTACCCACAGTCACCAGCAAAAACGTGTTGTTTCATACCTTATGCAAAACTATGCATTTTAAAGCATTCCTTACAAAGTATGGAAATCAAGCATGTACAATCACAATCCTTGTCATGTCTCACAAGTAACATTTGAATGCTTTAAATTGAATGATTCATTATTATTTCCAAAATTAGGTACGAAATATGAATTCAAAATCATATATCAATTTACATGCATCATTTATAAAAAAAAGTGTTAGACATAGAACATGTGATAAATCAGGGATCTACATGAATGTCATATACACATAAATAAAATATATATGTATCAAATCATTGGTATAACCAAACCATTCTAACTCAGAAGCAGTTGACAAATTAGTTTCTTATTTTGAAATTCATTTGAAACTTGGTAGTATCAGATTACCTACTTCTTGTGACATTTCTTCAACTATCAATAGGTCTTGTCTTCAGCTCATATTGTTGATTTATTTGTCAATTCAAATTCAATATCACCTAAACAATACATCCAATTGTCACAACTCAATTCAATTTTAAACTCCATGCTATTGTCTTGTTTACTCATAAGATTCTAAGGTTTCTGATATTATTGTTTAATTAGAAACTAGCATTATAGGGTATCTCTAAATACAATATCATTTTCCAATTATTGATTAAATATCCATTAGATGATAGAATTTCATATCTGCATCGTTGATTTTCTATTAATGTTCTAGATCAACTAACTCATATTTGAAACTACTGATCTGCATCATTATAAATAGCTCAACTTATAGGTCCATTGATAGATATTTTGTTAGTTCGGGTCATTTCAAAGCCATGAAATTGTTAAATTTACAATCTATCATTGGTTAATGGTAAATCACTTAATGAATTCAGCATCTGATGTGCATATTTGCCTAATCTAATGTTTTACAATTACTGTTCGTAGTCAGACATGGAGATATGATCATATCCTTATTTGATCTGCCATTCATTTTCCAAATCATTGATCCAACGGCTGAAAGTGGTCAGACTATGTTTCTAGTTTATAATTAATAATTCTAAAAGTTAGATTAGGTCATGACTTACTAAATCTCTACATTGAATGAGAATACAGCTCATCTAATCATTATATGAAATCATACGAGCATAATTTCTACTAATCAGAGGGGTGAATTTGAAATCAAGGAGTGATTCATGCATTTTCCTTATCTAAATCAAGAATTCTCTATAGTTTACTCACTGATCAAGACCATCAATTCTAATTAGTGTGAGATCTCAAGGATCCAACAATTGATCGAAGTTTTAATTAATTGATTAGGGCTTTGATCAACCTTGGATCGTCATAATTTTCCAAAATTGTAAACCTTTGATCCTTATTTTAGGAATCTGATGCAATTCAGGCCCATATAAGAAATATCGGATCTTTACATGGAAGTGGTCAGATCTGTCTTTACAAATGATCCAATGACCAAAACTTGTTAAGAGTAGTTGGATCTACCTTTTACAAATGATCCTATGACTAGGTTCACTGTAAATGGTCGGATCTGTCCCTATGGTTTTGGATTTGATTATCAGAATCCAGATGAAGATTCCCAGAGTTCTGATCAGTCTCCAATAACCATTGAGATTAGAAATCATCCTATATTCTCTCTCAAAACCTTAGATCTACATGCATTTACAATGAATTCAAATCAAAACGAAGTTGGGTTTGCAGAAAACCTACCTTTGTAGTGATTACAATTTCCAATCGTCACTAGGGAAGATGCGATTCATGGATTTTCCTAGCAAGTGTTCTCATGTGTACTATTCCTCCTTTGATCCTGTGTTATTCCTCATCTGATCATGGTGGAACCAAAGGGATTTTGAGTGTCCATTTGTGTAGAGTAAGTTGGATGGTCAGATTTGAGATCAGAGCCACCATTGTTGGTGATGAGATCTGTTTCTCTAGATAACGCAAAAACTCCAAAATTTGCTCTTCTTCAGCAAGGCTAGCTTTTTTTAGTGAGCAAGGCTCTTCCCCTCTCTTTCTTTTCTCTCCCTTCTCCTCCTTTATCTTCTTCCTAGTTCTCTCTTCTTCTTCTCCATTCTCTCTCCATCGGGTTTTCCTTTTGTGTGTCAGGTTTGGGAACAGACCAAACGGTCTGTTCTTTGATTCACTTAAGTGGGGAGGGGTGCTAATATCAAATATGACCCCTCTATTTTAGCCATTTCTTTTCCCTTTTTTTCTATCTTATGTTTACAAAAATGGCCTTTATATTTAAAGTATCATAACTTTTTCATTTGAACTCTGATTTCGATGTTCTTAGTGTCATTGGAATCGTCATTTCAAACACAATCCAATTTTCTAGGTCTCAATAGCTAATTTAATGTTTATAAAAATTTCACTTTCTAGAATTCCAAAATAGAAAATTCAATATTCACTTTTCATCTCTCTTTAACATAACTCCAACATTTACTTAAATTAAGATTTAAAAATCAGGGATGTTACAAAAACATATATGCATATATATATATATATATATATATATGTATGTATGTGATTGGATGGAGATAGAGTCTCCCTTGTTATTATTTTGCTATATTGTAGTTTATTCGAGACATCACATCGCATGCAAAAAATCCTTAACATCCAAAATACATAGGAGATTCTACCAAATTTTTGGTAAAAATGGAACAATCATTTTACTAAAAAATCCATGGTTTTGAGAAATAAAAAAGACACTGAGGATTTTTAAAAGTTTTTTTATAGAAATTATTTTGTGCTATTTGTTTCCTAAAACTTCTTTCAGCACTTAAGGCCCACATTAGAAAAAGATTTGTAGAGAAGTCATTCAAAACTCTAAATTTCACATATAGATATCACTAGCATTTATCCCTTTGCATGCATGTGACTAAATACTTATTTAATCGCTTTGATTTTTAAAATAAATATGAAATTTTTTTGTACTAGTACCCTATAATTATCCTTCTATCCTACAGGAAATCTTGTCTTTTAAAAACTCACATGAAAGAACCCAAACTTGTAACTTTGTTCCACCATTGTCCATCAATCATCTACCGTTAAAATCACATATGAGAACGTGGTCATGTGTCTTTTTCTGGGATGTTATAAAAGCCAAACCCTAATATGGGACAAAAGGACAACTATAGGATACCAGCATAAAAAAATTTAAATTTAAATTATATAATATTTTAAAGCATATTTGTAAGTATGAACACAAATATACTTGTATATTATTATAGGAGGATGATACATATATACCCATTTTTCTTACCTGGGACACCTCATTTTCGTAGAAAGAGATAGAGATAGATAGAGAGAGAAGGGTTGGCCTAAGTATATGTATCCTTTCCCATGTTACGTATACATACATACATACATACATACATACATACATACATACATACATACATACATACATACATACATACATACATACATACATATATTAAAATGTGATTTGAGAACAGGCCCTTCCCCAAATAAATAGATAAGCCTTAACTAACAAGTTTTTCCATTCAAAAAAAAAAAAAAGAAAAGAATAATCTTTAAGTCTGTTATGTTTATGAAAATGCAATAATATGAATATGAATCATGTAGCTATCATTATATTGCTAAAAGATAATTATATATTTTTAATTATACTAATATTTATTTTGATTAAAAATGAAATACATACCTATTTAATATATTGCTTGTTCCTTACATCATTATTTCTAATAGTATTTCTTCATACTTTTTTAAATATTTCAACACATCATAATAAAGATTACCAAACATATCATGGATAATGAAAAAATTCTTTTCAGAAATTATTTGCCTCTTAAAAATAAGAAAGAATGGGAACAAAAAATTTGGATAGATAAGAGCAAGTAAGTTTAGAAATACATAGATATAGGCAAGTTCCAATTACACATACATTTAGAAAAAGATAGAGAAGTGCAAATTAACAAGAAGAAATTAAAAATGAATTCCTTAAAAATAAGAAAAAATTGTCTAGTGAGAGATTTTTTGTCATTAAAATCATATATTATACCAACAGTACTATAATGTTGTTATTAAAATTATATTTATAATAATAATTTTCTTTAATTAACAAAATTTGGTCTTACAAAGAAAGAGGAATACTAGGCCAAAGGCCTAAATGGACCTTAGTTAGAAGCACAAACATTTGGCATTAAGGGGGATCACCTTTAAATGATCTGACCCATTCATCTCGATGTATTCTAGTGCATTGTAGATGAATTAGTGTGCTTTTTTAGTTTCTTGAATGACTAATTGTTGTGGCTTATATTCCTTCACTAGTGATTTGTGATGACCCAGGTTGTTAGATGCATTTTTAAATGCAAACCTATTTTCTAATGCATGATCAATTGTTATTTTAAAATAATTTTGTAAAAACAATGCAACAAAATAATCTTTTTCTTTTAAGTTTATTTTGAAAACCCCAAGTGTCACTTATATTCGAGAATAGAAAATCATGGAATTTTTTTTCAATTACAAAATTAAAATAGAAATGCATGCATCACATATCTATCCAGTCACAGCTCACAATCCAACTGTAATAATTATATATACACATAAAAAAAGAAAAAGAAAAAGATAAGTCATATGCTTGCATTGTTTATGTAGTCTATTGAACCTTTTTCTTCATCTAAAATTTGCATTCATGCTTTCACCTCAAATTGCTTTCCTTAAAGTCAAAGTCTTGAAATATTGTATACAATTCTAAATAATATTTTCTTCAATGCCATTTTAAAGAATAGAATGATCAAATCAGAGACATGAAATATAATTTGAATTCACATATCAATTTCAATATTATAATTTTATGCTAAAACATTTTAGATAATATTAACATAAAACATGCACCACTTTGAATGTATTATTTTTTTTTAAATGATCAAATGTGCAAAGTAATCTCACATAAACCATAGCATATAATATATCACAAAATCATATATATGCATAATTTTTAAATTATGTAAAAGATCCATCATCTAACTTGATAAATCAAATGTCATAAGATCCTCGAAATATTAAAATAGTAATTGGTTAAACTACGAATGTCAGCAATTCCAAATTGATAATTTTATCATATGCACTCTAACGAACACATTAGCCAGTTGGTCATTAGTACTCATCTAAAGACCGTCAACAATCTCATCATACATAGTATCACAAAATAAAAATATCATAGAATGTTATACTCCCAACCAACTCACTCAAATTGTGTGTCTCGGTATATAGAGACTAGCCACCACAACCTCCATGGCAATTGGGGATATATCTCAAAAAGGATACCATGAATAGCTCTAGTGTCCATTTCTCTACCATAACAATTAAGAAGAATATGCACCTCTTTGGGATTGAATACCTAACACCTTTAATGGTCAGAGGTCAGAAAGCCAAACTCGTATAACATATTAACATAGTGTCCACCAGGCTCACTAGCCTAAACAACCATATATCTAAACAAATGTTATTTTATAATATAATATATTCGCCATGCAAAATCATGCATTTCTGTAATTCATTTCAAAACATGGGAGTGTTGCATTTTACAAATCATTCCTTTCTTGTGAGTTACAAATAACATGCATAACTGTATGTAACATATTTAACAACACTATCTACCTTTCAAGATTAAAAATATGCATTATGAAATTAAAACCACACATCAACTTTCATGCCTCATTTACAAGTATCCACATACTTAAAAAATAACATAACATGGTAAGTTATCAATTTTATGAGGTTGTGTAATCCAAATTGAATGCATAATAATCAAATAATTAGTATGATTCAATTATTTAAAATTCACATATTTTAATAAAACTAGGAACATGCTCAAAATCTAAATGACAAATAGATGTTAAAACCACCTATTTCTTATGATGACTTCCACAAACTCCTCAAGCTTTTCCCTTGACTCTCATTGTGATCCAATGATGAGTCAATCCATTTATTTCTTAATATATACAAATGCATAAAAAATTCTACTTTTAGTATACCTACATACACTCAAATATTTAACTATAATTATGATCTCACTATCCAAATCATCGAATCATTAAATTTCTATTATCTTTTCTTAGATACATCTTTAAATCTCACTATCTTAGTCATCCTAAGCATAGATTGAAGGTTTGGGGGTTGGATTAGTCTAGAGATCTATATTCTAATGTGCATCAGGTAGAACTAGCAAAAATAGATAAAAATCAAAGGTGGGTTTTCCATATCCTACCTTGTTGTGCATGGTTCCTTACTTAGATTATCATAAGAGATGACAAATTATAGATGGATAGCCTCACTAAAGTTTGATCATGGTCGTGCATCCTTGTCTTCTCCATATCTCCAGCTAGACTCAACCAATCATTGAATAACTGGAGCAATTTATTCCTTGAGTCACACTAAATAAAATGGATGGTTTAGATCAAATGTTTTAGGCCATTGATCAAGAAAATGGGGTGTTTGATCTCATTATTTAAGCATAACAACTATCCAATGGTTAGATGATGGAAAAAGGTCATGTATGTATGTATGTGTGTGTGTGTCCCTATTCTAGGGTTTTTGTGATGGATCTAGGTTTAGATTAAGGTGATGACTTAGATCAATCATAAATCTAGGTGTCTAATTACTAATCTATGGTCAGATCAATGTGTCAGGCTAGATCAATTACAGATTAGATGGTCTTGTGTTAAATCTACTGCCAAATTTGATTAGAATCTCAAATTAATCATAGATCTAGGTGATCAAAGGTTGGATAGTCTTAAATGGGCTGATCAATTGTAGATCTCTTGTTTAGTGGTGGATCAACATTTGGATTATGATAGAAGTTCAAATCGGTCTCATATCTGGGTTTTGGTGACTGATTAATGATTGAATCATGTGGGAGTTTGTGAACTTGGTTACATATCTAATGTTTAATGATAGATTAATGGCAAGATGATGATGGATGGTTCGATTGATCATGGGTCAAAATGATCTTGGTCATACATTGGTGTCAAATTTCGATCACATCAATAGTCAAATTGATTGATAAGTTTGTTCCTTGCATCGTAAGAATCACAATGAATGGTTCAGACCTTGTAGATCATAGCTCGTGCTCTCATATCAGGATGGTATCTAATTTGTACGGTCAGATGATCTTGATAAAAAATCAAACCTTCACATTATGTAGATTGGGAGAAAAGACCATAGAACCCTGATTTTTGGCCAAAAATTCCAAGTCATTATTGGTGATTAGCCGTCGCGGGAGAAGGTGACCTGCTCAATCATCATTGTTGATGTTTTTTGCGTCAGATCATATATTCTCTTAAAGGGTTTGTGGATCAGGCACTGACCTACATTTTTTACAAATATCTTTCTGTCGGACTATGGTCGAAAAATGCAGTGTCACTAGAGTTGGAATCTTCGCTCGGTCGCCAACGAAGTTTGCTCAGATAAGTGAATAACCAGAGGCTTTTGATCTTCTCTGGGGAATCCAATTGTGCTGTCCGATCCCCAAGCCGCCATGTTTGGATGCTTGGCGTACAAAATTAATGGTAACCGAAAGTCATTGACACCAAAAAGAATGGAGGGGGAAGGGAAAAGGGAAAATGAAAAAAAAAAAGGAGAAAAAGGAGAGAGAGAGACCGAGGGAATTTTGGCTGGTAGGCCTGATCGGCAGTTGCGTCGGCTCAGTTGTGCTGAACGGGCCTGGCCGTGGCTGGTTGCCCACTGCACGCTGGAGAGGAGAGAGACGAGGGAAATAAGGCTGATTCAGGCATGCCCGGCTTGGCTAATTTATGTTTTCATTGAAATGATCCCTCAAATCACCGTGAGACGACGGTTGAGGGTTTCTTGTAGAGCTTGTGCGTTTGGTGCTGATGAGCTCTCTCAAGTCATTCATATGTTTTCTAGGGGGTTTTGCTTATTTTGGAAGCCACTCCTGCTTGAGTGAAGAACCTTCTTATCGAGTTGGACCAGACTCTGGTGCAACGCCAGTACATGATTCTTAGGGAAGTTATATAAATTGCACGAATTACAGATCCAATCAATCATGTTACCTCTGTTTCTTTCCTGGATTGCTTACTTTATCTATTTCCTGAATTGCAGATCCTATTTTATTTTTAATGCTAGCAATTCAATATCCTCCTTGTATTATAATATGATATCCTCTTAGTTAAATAAGCTGGCCTTCTAAAAGAGCTACGTCTCTTGGTTTGAACTCGTCTCAACTTCTCTCCAGTTAAAACTGAGATGCGGTAATGCTAGGTTTGAGCCAATTCAGTCCTAACCGAAAGGCAGTACCTGTAGGTTTGAGATCTGAACTATTTGAGGCTTTTTCTTTCCAAAGTGAAACATTCCACCTTTAGGTTTAATTCATTTCAGTCCAAACTGAAAAGCTGCACCTCTACAATTGAATTCTTCGTCATTTCTTCTTTCCAAACTGAAACGCCACACCTCTAGGCGGTTTGAACCATTTAAGTTCATATAAAATGGTACTTGTCCTTTAAAAGTCACTAAAATTTCTCAAATTTTCCTTCCTCATTCATTCTCTTTCTATCTCTATCCCTCTCACTCTTTCTCATAACTTTTCCTATTTTGATTTATTTATAAATATATGCCCCACTTAAATCAATAGCTAGGAGAAATGAATAAATAGGGATGTACAGGGAAATTATGTCCTTTATTAGATTTTTCCACTTTGACGTGATCCTTTCTAAATGAGTTCACATATGATGGGCCTATGAATGACTAGAAGTTAAGAAAAGACCTACTTATTTAATATATGAACCATTTAGGACTTGTTGCGGTGACCAAATTTCATTTAGATCCATCCAAATCTTAACCTTTAATTTGTAGCCTTTGAATGGAACCGTACATAGAAAATAAAAACCCACACTCCGGCCTTTACAAATCAATATCTTAGGATTGTGTGGAAAGGAACAAGTTTTGGGGCACCACCGTCCATAATATATGAAGTTCAGGGTGCATGCGTGGGCCTTTGTCTTCTGTTTTCGAGTGCGTGGACCATTTATTCTTGTCCTCGAACGTAACAGGCTGATGGCCAGCCCTAAACCGAGCCTGACGGCATGCATCGTCCTATATGTATGCAGCGAGTGGAAGTTGTTCATGGGTTCAGCCATAAAACGGCCTCTATTATCCATACCATGCATGCCACATATACTTTCTCTGACTACTGATACAGCAGAAATGGACATTGTTTCGAAATTAATTAGATTAGTAAGACAGCTTCAAACCAAATTTGCTTAATTATTTATTTAAGAACCTGAGTTTCAAATAATCATACAAGTATATGTATGCAAATCTTATTACATAAGCTTTCGTTCTAACCAATCCGAGGCACCCTGATCACTGTCATATTCTTGTCGACCCAAACCCAGACCCTGTCGCAGCTGAAGTTGGTGATGACACTTGATCCTTCTTCCACGATTATGGCAGTGACACGAAGATTCTCTCTCTCGATCGTCGCTTTTGCGGTTTCCCCGCTTACTCCCAGTAACTCCGGCCACAAGTTCTTACCTTTAAAACATTGCCATAACATGCATTAATAGAGAAACATGCTGATGAGTTCTTTTGCAGTTACAATACATGCATGCATAAAGTAGTGAAAATTAAATGAGATACTTACCTGCACATTCAGATGCCATCTCTTCTCGTTCTTCCTTGCAATGAAAAAGTTGCATGAGAGGAGGTGAGTATTTATAGAATGGTCTGTGCATGGAGTGTTTGACTATCCAGCTGTATATTTGAACTTTGAACACACCAGATTTCATAGAAGGGTAAGAGCAACCAACGTAAACGTTTACCATTTCTTAGTCCATCGTTTCATGAAGATTGCTTGAAAACTATGCCTTCGGAATATCTTGCTTTTGAATATTTATGCATCTTCTAAATTTTTACCATAAGACACCTTTTTCTGTTCTACAGCATTGGACAAAGAAAAGCTTGTGAGTTTTATACAAAATAATTCGCCTGCCCGTTTCAGTCTCTCTGCAGTTAGGCGCATACCCACGCCACCCTGCCGTCTAGACGGCAATCACATAATTCTTCAACTCCATATGTTTGACTTTGAAACATTTGAAAGACCGCCAAATGGCTTTGCGTGGATTCTAGAGAAAATATAATATTAATGTCTTAGTCGTCGTGGCTGTCATCATCATCGGTCATTATTATTATTTTATTTCCTTTTCGGTGCAAAACTACTATTTAAACTACAGTCATAGTTGTAAAACTACAAGCTAAGTTTTGAACACAAGGCCTCTTAAATAACAACAATAGTGCCTACCCAACTCAACTATAACTTATATATGCACATATATTAAAAATTATAAATATTACTTTAAATTAATAAGAGTGTATTTGAGTTGAGTTGACTGCTCGACTTTCTTGCCTAGTCAAGTTTTCAAAGTTTTTTAAAGTATGACTTCCGTGAAAAAATATTGTTTAACCGTAGTTCAAGTTCGAAAACTAGGAGTACAATTGTGGTAAAAGAGTGAGTCTCAATCATGAGATCATTAGCTCGAAATTCCTTAAGGGTGTAAATGTGAGTATGTGTGGCCATCATTCAAAAAAATAAAATAAAATAACTCACAACTATCTTAAGAGGGAAAAAACTAAAAAAACTCCACTCGACTTAAATGCTTGGAAAGTTAAGTTTAACACAAAGCCACTATGGGTGACTTGAAAGTACTAGAGAGGGATTTTGTATAAAATTTTGTTGATACTAAATAATTTTCACTTTGTATGAAAAATGTTTCTATCTTTCGTTTATTCAATTATCTAGCCTAACTTGGCCTATCCTATATAGCCTAGGTATGAAATATCTAATCTATTGGATGTCTTTAAAACTTGATACTTGGGCCTTTTGTGGGTGTAAAATAGACTGTAATGAGTTGCTTCGGTGTTACACTATCTATTCTGTTTCCTGGAAGCCAATTTCTTTTCAAATTTCTCCGCAATGGAATTCCAACAGTCTTGAGTAGGCTTCCCCACACACATGGTAACTCCTGAGTGGCAAGATCAATGACTTTTGGAAACTAATTCTTTGCCCAGAAATAGCTTCAAAAATCTAAATTATCGTCTTCAGATTTTGAACAAAAGAGGCATTAGGCTGAAGGATAGCATAATGTCATTGACGTACTAGAGGAGAGAAATTTGGAGGACTTAGTATAGTCAATGTACACTCCCTTAAGAATTCCCATATTCAGCCCTCCTTTAATTAGCCTGTTGAGGGCTGCCACAACAATAGTAAAGAGGAGAACAGAGATCAGATCCCTCTGCTTGAGCCCTTGGTGCTTCTGAAGAAACCTTTCACAGCCCTGTCAATGAGGATTAAGAAGTGAGACTTAGAGATGCAACTCCTGATCCAATTTCTCCATTTGCTTCCTAATCCCATCTTGTCCAAAATAAGGTCAAGCAACGCCTACTCAACTCTATCATGGGCTTTTTCCACGTTAAGCTTGTAGATGATTTCATTCTCTTAAATTTGTGAGTGAATTGATGCATTCATTAACGATGAGTGGACGCTCAACTTGTCTACCATCAACGAAAGCAAATTGCGCCTCAAATATTAAATATCTCATGATCTTCTTAAGCTTTTCACGGATGTTAGAGATAATTTTAGTAGGGGAGCCAAAGAGACTTATCGATATCAAGTCCTGGGCTTTAGCAGATTTGCCACGCTTTGGAATCAGAACCAAGAAGATCACTCCCACCTCCTTGCGGGTATTCAAAACTCTTAGAACACCCTGTAAAGATCAAGTTGAGTAATCTCCCAAAAAGCTTGTAGAATTGGAGATGCAAGCCGTTTGGTCCAGAAACACCATCTTCACGGACAGATGGAATGGTCTTCTCAATTTCTTCAATCGAAAAAGCCATCCTTTTGAGTGAAGACAGCCTTTCAAACTCCAAATTTGCTAGCTTGGGGTGAAAAGAAAGATCCACAGAGTACAAATTCTCATAATATGAAATCAGCTCCTTTTCAATTTCTTGTGCATTGTCCTTTCATGCATCAGTAATCAACAATATAGCAATTTGATTACAACTTCGTCTTTCAGAAGCGTACATGTGAAAAAAGGCAGAATTTTTGTCTCCCAACTAGAGCCACTTAATTCTAGCATACTGCCTCGAGAACACTTCATTTTGAATGACAGTGTTATGCATCCAAAATGAGATATCTCATTTGCTCTATTTCCTAGTCCGAAATGATTGCCTGCTCCTTTTAGTTTCAAGCACCATGTCTGGTTCTCGATTCCTTTGCTGTCCATCATTCTGTTGGTCCAGCCCCATTCTTCAGCCACCACTGACACCATCTTCAACAGTGGTGGGTGCAGCAGTCGGCCACCAACTGCTAACTTCAACTGTGGCGGGCGCCGCAGTCAGCTGCTGCAGACTTCAACAGCGGCGGGCGCCGCCGTCGGCCACCAGCCATTGACCTCTGTAAAATTGTTGAAAAAAAGCTCCCAAAAATCCCTATAAATAGGGATACGAAGAGGGCAAGGGACAGCCCATTCCTCTGTAAATCCTAGTGTATTCCTCTGTATAAAACCCCTATTTTTCATAGTGAAATCATTCCCTCTCGTGGATATAGGCTTATTGGCCAACCACGTTAATATCTTGTGTTTTTTGGGTGTGTGATCTTGGGCAGGGACTAAAATCCCCAACAAGTGGTATCAGAGCGAGGATCTGTCGTGAAACAGAGGCAGAAAATTGAGTTGCAACACTAGCGGTCAAAAGGAAGAAGAAAACTGTTCATGCTACAGTTGCTACAGTATCATCATTGCTGCTGAGTTAGCACAGTACCCCAGAGGCAGGTTCTAACAGTGAGTTTCAACAGGTTCGAGTTACAATAGTACAGAGTTGTCACAGTACGAGTGCAAATAGTAGCGCATTTGCATAGTATCTGAGTTGAAACAGGAGCGCATTTGCACAGTAGCTGCGTTGCAACAGTACCAAGTTGCAACAATCGAGTGCAACAGTAGCTGAGTTGCAACAATAACGAGTTGCAAATAGTGATCCGATTGAAGCAGACCTATTTTTGGCAAGTTTTCGAGGGGGATAGACTAGTTCTTGGCAAACGCAGTGGTGTTCTCAAATCTGTAAGATTTTCTCCTGAAATTGCTGTAAGTACTCTTTCTTTACTTATGGAGGCAAACATGAGTAAAATTATTTGCTTAAATGGTACTAACTATCACAAGTGGAAGGGAAAAATGAAAGATCTTCTTTTTGTGAAGAAATTACATCTACCTGTCTTTGCTACTCAAAAACCGGAGGATAAGTCTAAAGATGAGTGGGCTTTTGAACACGAACAAGTATGTGGTTTTATTCGACAATGGGTAGAAGATAACATTTTGAATCATATTCAAAATGAAATACATGCTAGAACTCTATGGATCAAATTAGAAACCTTATATGTGTCGAGAACTAGGAATAATAAGTTATTCCTACTTAATCAAGCGATGCACCTGAGATACAAGGAAGGGAGTTCTATTTTCGACCACTTGAATGAGTTGACCGGATGCTTTCAACAACGATCCGACGTTGGCGTCAGGTTTGATGATGATATAATGGGTTTATGGCTTTTAAATACTTTGCCTGACTCATGGGAAAATTTTCGTATTTCTCTAGCTAATTCTGCTCCAAGTGATGCTGTGACATGGGAATCTGCGAGAAGCGCAGTTCTAAATGAAGAAATGAGGCGACGAGCTCAAGTTGTCACCACATCACAGTCTGAGATTTTAATCTTAGAAAATCGAGGGAGAAGCAAGATCAAAGGACAGGAGAAGAATAACAGAAGCAGGAGTAAATCTAAGTCCAGATACAAGAATCAGGAATGCAATTATTGTGGCAAGAAGGGTCACATTAAAAGGCAGTGTTCCAAGTGGAAAGCCGAGAACAAAACAGAGAATACCAAGCAGGAGACAAGAAATGATGAGGGGAATGATCGTGTAGCTGCCACTACTTCAAGCCTTGTTGTGGTCTGTGATGAAAATGAAATCAACCTAGCCTCCAATGAGATTGGATGGGTTGTTGACAGTGGTGCTTCCTTTCATGTTACCTTGAGGAGGGAGTTTTTCACCTCGTACACTCCTGGTGACTTTGGAGTGTTGAAGATGGGTAACGATGGGCTGTCAAAGGTTGTTGGTATCGGATCCATCTGTTTGGACACCAACAATGGAACAAGGTTGATTCTTAAGGACGTTCGACATGTACCTGATATCCGGTTGAACTTAATATCAGCCGAAAAGCTTGATGATGATGGGTAATGTAGTACCTTTTGCGATGGACAGTGGAAGTTCTCTAAGGGAGCGCTTGTGGTTGCTAGAGGGAAGAAATCATCTAGCTTGTATGTGATGCAAGCTTCGATTCCTATTAACTCTGTGAATGTAGTTGATGTTGTTGGTTCTTCAGAGTTGTGGCACATGAGTGAGAAAGGACTAGGTTGCCTAGTTAAGAAGAATTTGCTTTCAGGGCTCAAAGCTACAAAGTTGAGCAAATGTGCTCATTGTCTTACCAGGAAGCAGCAACAAGTTTCCTTCAAAAGTCATCCTTCTTCCAGAAAGCTAGGCGTGCTTGAATTGTTACATTCAGATGTATGCGGTCCTACGAAGGTATGCACATTTGGTGGTGCATTATATTTTGTCACATTTATTGATGATTATTCCAGAAAACTCTAGGTCTATGTTTTGAAAACTAAGGATCAGATGCTTGACAAGTTTAAAGAATTTCAAGCTTCTGTTGAGCGGCAAACAGGGAAGAAGCTGAAATGTATTCGCATAGACAATGGTGGTGAGTACTGTGGACCTTTCGATGCTTATTGTAAGAAGCAAGGGATTAGACATCAAAGAACTCCTCCGAAGACTCCTCAACTAAATGGTTTAGCAGAGAGGATGAATAGGACATTGATTGAGAGGGTCAGATGCTTGCTTTCTGAAGCAAAGTTGCCTGGTTTCTTCTGGGGTGAGGAGCTATACACAGTAGCCTATGTTATTAACCTATCTCCAATTGTTGCCTTGAATGCAGATGTTCCTGATAGGTTATGGTATGGAAAAGATGTCTCTTATGATCATTTGCGGGTATTTGGGTGCAAAGCGTTTGTACATATACCCAAGGATGAGAGGTTTAAGTTAGACGTCAAGACCAAACAATGCATTTTCATCGGCTATGGGTAGGATGAGTTTGGCTACAGGCTATATGATCCTGTTGCAAAGAAGTTGGTTAGAAGACGTGATGTGGTCTTTATGGAAGACCAAACCATTGAACACATTGACAAAGCCAAAGTATCAGAAACTCAGAGTTTTAATACTCTGACAGATTTAGATCCAGTTCCTGTTTCACATATGCCAAGTGTAGATGGCACCAATGACCATGGTGGTGCTCTAGTTGATGTTCAAGATAATCAAGCTGAGGGAGGACATGAAGCTGCTGAAGACATGGATGTTTCGTCAGAGGTTGATGATATTCAGCAGGAGGTTTCTACTGAGGAACCAGCAGTTTCATTAAGATGGAGTTCGAGAGATCGTCAACCCTCCACTCGATATTCACCAGATGAGTACGTGCTCCTCACTGATGGGGGAGAGCCTGAGAGCTACACAAAGGCAGCTAAAAGTCAAGAGAATGCAAAGTGCATTGCAGCTATGAAGGATGAGATGAAATCCTTACAAAACAACCACACTTTTGAGCTGATAAGATTACCTAAAGGCCGACAAGCTTTGAAGAATCGATGGATTTACAGGGTGAAGTACGAGGGTGACACTTCATGACCACGATATAAAGCTAAACTTGTGGTGAAAGGCTTTGGTCAAAGAAAAGGTGTCGATTTCAAGGAGATATTTTCTCTTATAGTTAAAATGTCTTCAATCCGAGTTGTATTGGGTTTGGCTGCAAACCTTGATCTGGAGGTTGAGCAGATGGATGTGAAGACAGCGTTCCTCCACGGTGATTTAGAGGAGGAGATATATATGGAGCAGCCAGAAGGATTTGTTGCTAAAGGAAAACAGAAGTACGTCTGCAAGCTGAAGAAGAGTATGTATGACTTGAAACAGGCTCCCAGACAGTGGTACAAGAAGTTCGAGCAGTTCATGACCTAACAGGGTTACAGAAAGACTACTTTAGATCACTGTGTGTTTGTGCAGAAATTCTCAGAAGATGATTTTGTCATCTTACTACTCTATGTCGACGATATGCTTATTGTTGGAAGAAGCTCTTCAAAGATCAGTCAGTTAAAGAAGGAGCTAAACAAAGTCTTTCCTATGAAAGCTTGGGATCCGTGAGACAGATTCTCGGGATTTCTATCATTCGTGATAGGAGGAATAAGCAGTTATGGCTGTCTCAGGAGAAGTGCATAGAAAAGGTACTTCAATGATTTCACATGGATAAAGCTAAAGTGGTTAGTACACCTTTTGCTACTCACTTTAAGCTTAGTAAGAATCAAGTTCCAGTGAGTGATGCTGAGAAGGAATACATGCAAGATGTTCCTTATGCTTCAGCTGTTGGCAGTCTTATGTATGCCATGGTATGCACTAGACCAGACATTGCATATGTAGTTGGTACAGTGAGCCGTTTTCTATCAAATCCAGGAAAAGAACATTGGAATGTAGTGAAGTGGATATTGAGATATCTATGTAGTACTTCTAAGTTGTGTTTGGGATTTGGCACTGGCAAGCCCGTGCTTGAGGGCTACACTGATTCAGATATGGCTGGTGATATTGACACGGGGAAGTTTACTTCAGACTACTTGATTACTTTTGCAGGGGGAGCTGTGTCATGGCAATCAAAGTTACAAAAGTGTGTTGCCTTATCTATGACAGAGGCTGAGTTTATTATTGTGACAGAAGCATGCAAAGAGTTATTGCGGATGAAGAAGTTTGTGAACGAACTTGGCTTTATGTAGAAGAGGTATGCGTTATTTTGCGACAGTCAAAGTGCTATACACCTTAGCAAGAATTCTAATTTTCATGGAAGGTCAAAGCACATTAATGTTCGGTATCATTGGATACGTGATATTTTGGACTCAAAGTCGTTAGAGCTTGAGAAGATTCATACTGATGATAATAGTTTGGATATGATGATAAAAGCATTACCTCGAAGCAAGTTTGAGATTTGCATAGAATTGGCCGGGATGGGCTTCTGCTAAAAGTCCATACGTGAAGAAACCTCCTTCAGTTAATGGGCCTGGAGGGGGAGATTTGTTGGTCCAGCCCCATTCTTCAGCCAACACCGACACCATCTTCAACGGTGGTGGGCGCAGTAGTCGGCCACCGACTGCTGACTTCAACTGTGACGGGCGCCGTAGTCAGCTGCTGCCGACTTCAACAGCGGCGGGCACCGCCGTTGGCCACCGGCCATTTACCTCTGTAAAATTGTTGAAAAGAAGCTCCCAAAAATCCCTATAAATAAGGATACGAAGAGGGCAAGGGATAGCCCATTCCTCTGTAAATCCCCGTGTATTCCTCTGTGTAAAACCCCTGTTTTTCATAGTGAAATCATTCCCTCCCTTGGACGTAGGCTTATTGGCCGAACCATGTTAATATCGTGTGTTTTTTGGGTGTGTGATCTTGGGCGGGGACTAAAATCCCCAACACATTCACCTTTTTTCAGGCATTGAGTCTGTTTCTAATAACCCTGAGTTTGTAAATGAAGGTTTGGGATGCCAAACCGCAGGAAGGAGTCTGATTCCACCATTGAGCAATATCATCCTGTAACCAAACAAAGATCAAAGTTGAAAGGCACCCGACCCAAACCACAGACGAGGTGTCAAGGGCCATTGGCTAGTGATCCGAAGTTTAGGAAATGATTTATCCACCCACAACAATACAGAAAGGGACATAAATGGGAAAAGGACACGGGTTTGATGGTTAGACTACATAAACCGATCCCAATGTAACACCAACTCACTCATGGTCTTCTGTAAAATGTTTGAAGTTATCCATTGCAACGTGCTATCATAGGGGTAACTTTTTCACATGATACCAAGTAGTTCCACTTAGAGTTGATACTGTCTCAACCTAGATAGTACCTTGGTCAAATGCTCTACACGTTCCTCTAGGTTATGGCTATATATTACAATATGATCCAAGTAAATGACTACAAATCGGTCAATATACTCATAAAATATATTGTTCATTAAATTGCAAAAAGTAGCCCAGGGCATTAATTAGCCCAAATGTCATTACAAGAAACTTGGAAAGCTCATATCTAGTCACACAAGTAGTTTTTTCTTCATCACCTTCTGCAGTTCTAATTTGCCAATATCTAGCCCGTATGTCCAACTTGGTGAAGTACCTTGCCTTGCACAAATGATCGAACAAATTAGCCACTAAAGGAATTGGATATTTGTTTTTTATCGTTACCTTGTTTAAAGGCCCTGTAATCCACACACATTCACAAGGAATCATCTTGCGTCTTTGGAACAAAACTAGGGCATCGTATGGAGCTTTGAAAGGTTGAATATATCCAGCATCAAGTAGTTTACTTAACTGCTATCTCAATTCAGCCAATTCCGATGGGGACATTTTATAAGTCAGTTGTGCAAGGGGTCTAGAGCTAGGCAGCAATTCAATTTTGTGGTCAATAGTACATCAAGGTGGAAAAACCTTAGGAAGTTCAGAAGGCATTACATCTACATAATTTTGTGGAATTTTTGTAATATCATAAGATACCTCTATAGTTTTGCCTTCTTAGATCCCCACCAAAGCAGCCAAAAATGTTTCATGTCCCTTTCTCAAGCCAGACTTGACTTGAAGGGCTAAGAGCATTTTCACCTTGCATTTCTCATCAACTTTTGCTTTGTTATTCATTACTGTAGGAACAAAGCATGGTTGATATTCATTATTGAACAATAATCCACCAAGGTGTAGTATCAACGTCGCTTTAGCCTATAAAAAGAACTCAATACTCAGTATAAAGTCAAAGTCATCTAAAGGGATAGACATGGGGGTTATCTTTCCTCTCCAATCACCATTCTAGGCATTAACATCATTAGTCATCCCTGAGATGGTTTGGGCCTCTGAATTCACAGCCTTCAGGCTTGAGTTTTGTAGAACCTTTAAGTTGAGGTGAGATGCCATTCTATTGACAACAAAGTTGTGCATTACACCACTATTGATCATGGTTAACACATCAACTCCGTATACTTTTCCTTGAACATGCATCAATCCCTTATGAGGGTTTCTCTTAGATTGTAAAGCATTTACAAGTTGTAATGGGTTAACCCTCATAGACCCATTCGAATCTAAAAGGTTCTCATTTTTTCTCTGCCACAATTGCATTTAATTTTTATCTTTTTGGGTACTCCCTTGCATGATGACGTCCATCACTTATGAGGCAACCAAATGATTTGTTGCTCCCTTTGCTTGATTGTGCCTCTACACTAGGTCTCAATTTGCTACCATCCTCTTTTTTCTCTTATCTCACTTCTTATCTTTTTAGGACTTAAGTCTTGCCTTTTTCTTTTGACATAGACTTATCAAACTTGAAACTTTTAAAAAAAGAGAAAGAAGAGTTATCAAATTTGTAGTCAATCAAGCCATCTGTTGCTACCATTACAAAAGAAGATAATAAACTCCTTGCCTACATAGTTCAATTTGTGTTCAAGGTTGCAGTCCAAACATAAAGTTGAATAACTTATCTACCTCAGACATATCTTTGATATCAAGTAGTAACGAAATGAATTCCTTTACATACGAATGGTGCCTTTTTGGTGAATACATTTTAAGTTTCTCATGCCACCCATGCCGTACTAGTGAGTAGGAATTGTTCTTTGAGTTCTTCCTCTAGAGCATCCCACAAGTCAACTTTAGGACATTTAACATCAACATTGTCCTCCGTACGAGTTCTCCACCATAGCTTAGCATCATCAAAAATGAACATTGTTATGATAGTTACCATTTCTGATTTGGGCACATGAGCAGCTTTGAAGTACTGCTTCACGTTCCACAAGAAATTTTCCAACTTTTTTGCACTATAAGTTCAAGTAAATTGCTTTGGGTTAGGAACTTTTACCTTGAGTTTTGTTGCAGATTCACCATTATGGGATGAATTTCTTAGCTCCACTCTCTTGAGTAGGGCCACATCATCTTCGATGGTATGGAATCTACCTTTCAAGGCATTTGCTAAGGCAAGCAAATCACCTTAAGTCTACTCATGCTTTGTCTCATTGGCAGCAACATGATTCTCAAAGGATTTCTTTAGTATCTCCAAGCTCTCCATCAAATGTTCCATCTAGACAGCAAGAGTAACACTAAAATCTATTGGAGGGTTTTCAACAAAATCTTCAAGGTGAGCAACTCTTTCTTTGAGTTTTTCCATTGCAGAATCACTAGCCATTCAAGTACAACAAGCTCTAATACCAATTGTCATAGGGGTAACTTTCTCACACAAATTTTTTCCTTCTATGTGGCATTAAGTGATTAACTTAGCCTTCCAAAACTCTCTATCACAACAAGGAGAGACACAAACACTTTGTGCAACCAAACCCCACAATTTACAAGCAATTGCCTAACCTTTTTATTCACTTCTAGAATATAAGGATTCAAGCCTTACGTTACACACACAATATGAGGCATCTCGCACACTGCCCTTTGTGCACCTAAGCATGCCTTTAAATAGGTGTTAACAAAAACTATTTGGTTCTTACAACCCAACCACCCTAGGTCTTATTACCAATCAGAGCTTGACAACTTGCTTATAACTACATAAACCATCTCCCTTTGTTGCCACAATGTAAAACCATTCATAACTAGTTTAAGAGTCATCTCCCCTTATTGCCACATGGTAAAAACCGTCCACAACTACCATGGGGATCATCTCCCATTATGTCAAGTGTTAGAAACCCCCCATAACTACCTTGGAGCCATATAATTTAGGTGCCATGTGTGGGAACCTTCCATAATTATATTGGTGCCACATGTTATAAGGATTTTGTGTCACTTGTCACCGCATTTTGGTGCCACTTGCCACAATATTTTGGTACCACTTTGCCTTGCTTTTGATTCCAAGTCCATCTTGGGTGGTTAAGGTTTGTACAAGTGCAAGGTGCCACCACATACTCCCCTTACTATGCCATGAGTGAAGGAGCTTACAAACCACCCCTGCTAGAAGGAGTCAATGTCGTCGTCAGGATAGATTAAAGATATTCCTCCACTTGCTCCTCAAACTATCATAATGTAGTATCCCTTTCCCAACTTGGTTCACCTTCTGTGTTATCTTTCCATTTTAACAAGTAGTTGGTCTGTCTAGTTTTCTTACTTTGTCCTTGAGTTTTGTGGTCAAGTATACGATCCACTTCATGCCCAAACTATTTTTTGATTGTACGTGGGGCTCGTTCAGACTAAGTCATTGTCACATCTTGATCTTCATGAAATGGTTTGAGAAAACTAGCATGAAAAGTACGATGAAATTTCAATCTATTTGACAACCTTAGCGATAAGCAACACTACCAACTTTTTGTATCACCTTGAATGGTCCATCATATTTTGGAACTATCCCTCAGTGCACCGCCTTACTAATGATTTTCTTCTAAATTTGGGTGAGTTAGTTTTAGCAATACTTTGTCCCCAACATGGAATTCAAAGGCCATCTGCCTTGGTCTGCATATTTCCTCATGCAGCGAACAGCTTTATCAAGTCTGTCCCTTCTCTTATCTAGCATCTCTTGTTTTGATAAGACAAATCTATATGCCATAGGACACTTACCACCCATGCATTGCTTAACAATTTCATGTGGAATGAGAGGCTATTGGCCTATGGCCAAGCCAAATGAACTCTTCGCAAAAGAAGAGCTTTTGTGTAAGTTGTGGGAGAATTACACTAAGTTCAACAAGTTCACCCAATTTTTCTAACTTATTGTGGCATAGTGCCTTAAGTACTCTTCCAACAATGCATTGACCTGCTCTATTTGACCATTAGTTTGGGGATGGTTTGTAGTAGAGAACTTTAATTGGATCCCATCTTGCTGAAGAGTTTCATCCAGAACCTACCAGTGAATATTGGATCATGATCACTAATTATGTCTTTTGGTAGACCACAATTTTAATCACGTTTTAGAAGAATAATAGTGTTGCCTCCTCCGTAGAGCACATCAATGTTGTAGGGATGAAGATTGCATATTTGGAGAACTTGTCAACAATAACAAAAATAAATTAATAGTCGTTAACTTTAGGTAGTCCTACATTTGAAGTCCATGGATATGCTTCTCCATGGTTGTTTTGGAATCAGTAGGGACTATAGTAGGCCTACTTTCTTTCTATCACTCCTGTCTTATTGGAACACCAAACAAGACTTAAAATAGGTTTCTATATCATCTTCCATTTTTGGCCAGTACCAACTTCGTGACAATAAAGTAAGATTTCTTTCAACTCATGGATGGCCAACCCATTCCACATCAAGGGTCTCTTTGAGTAATTCTCTTCATAACTCACCGTTCGGAATATAGGGCCTCCCTCCCTTAGCATAGAGAATGTCATCATCAAGCCAATATCTCTCTAACCTATTTTACAATTTTTACATAAGGGGCATTATTTTTTCAATCTTCCTTAACACATGAAAGAAAGTCAAACTCGATTTTATAAAGAGTCACCACAATCTCCACTTTTTGCTTACGACTCAATAGCATCAGCAACATTATTGTGCCTTCCTAGCTTGTGCTTTCATTTGTAGTTAAATTCCTCCTAGAATTCTTGCCATCGAATCTGCTTGGAGGTCAACTTCTTTCAAGTCTAGAAATAAGTGTCAGTAACATTATCTATTACGATAACAAATCTACTTCCAAGTATGCATGAAATGAACAACAGCTGTCATCTCCTTCTTGTGTGTTGAATAAACCTACTTCGCATTTGTAACATTCCTATTTTTAAATCCTAAATTGTGTAAACTTTGAAAAATGTTAAATTAGGATGAAAAGAATATATTGAATTTCTTGATAGACATATAATCAAGTATTGAGACCTCCATAATTAGATGGTACTCGAAAAGGTGATTCCAACAACACCAAGTTTGCTAAAATCGAAGTCTGGAGAGAGTAGATATGAAGATTTGAATATAAGGGCCATTTTTGTAAAAATAAGATTAAAAAAAAAAAGAAAGAAAGAAAGAAAGAAGAAAGGCCAAAACAGAGGGGGGGCGTATTGATATGGGCACTCCTCCCCACTTAAGGAAGCTACAAATAGACCGTTCAGTATGTTCTCAATCTGTGTGTGTGTGTGTGTGTGTGTGTGTGTGTGTGTGTGTGTGTGTGTGTGTGTGTGTGTGTGTGTGTGTGTGTGTGTGTGTGTGTGTGTGTGTGTGTGTGAAGAGAAGAAGGAGAAGATAGAATGGGGGAGAAGGAGAAGGGAGATAAAAGAGGAGGATGTGATCCATCCTCCACCATCCATTTGCCTCATCGAAGATGGGAGGAGGAGATCAACAGTGGGGAAAATACGCTTGTCACCAAAAAAGATAGAGTGAATGGAGGCACTGATAGACGATCGGAGCCGTTCACCATCTTCTCCTAGCCACCACGAGTAAAACCCCTATGGTTGCTCATTAATTAGACAATTTTTGGCGAGGAAAATTGAGGGAAAATAGTACCAGATGACTATGATTTGTTGACAATGAAAAAATCAATGGCAAGGCTTCTCTGGCAATGATTAGGGGTTGGGAACACTTAGAAGAGGTAAGATCTATGATACCCATCTCTTGATTTGGAGTTCCAAGCTAGATTTGAACTATTCATGCTAGATTTAGGTTTTGATAATGATATAGCTGTTCATTCATTAATCTAAGTTTAGAACTAGGTAAATAAGTACCTGATGTAGCCTAGATCTAACTAAGATTGTCGATCCAGCTAAAAACTTATCGAATAATCTTAGCTGTTCAATCTATCATTGTTTAAATAGAGACTTCTAAATGCATAATTGATGATTAGATGCCATGGATGAGTTTTGGAGTAGTGAATTAACTAGTATAGGGCAAAAATTGAAAGATCTAAATGGAAATTGAGTGGGTAATCTGAACCATCTGATTAGATAGTGAAGGTACAAGACCTAACAAGGCCTGATCAGTGATCAGTTATTTCCATTACATTTCCAAGCCTTAGATTAACATAGGATGAGTAAAATTTCCTCGATCCATTAGCTAAAATATTTAATAACATGCTGAGATCAAGATTTGACCACTTATAGCCATTGAATCACTAATCTAGAGAATGAATAATAGATCAAGGGTGACCTAACACTATTCCTCACATCTGATCAATGAACAATCATTAGTGAATGGCTGATTAGAACCCTAATGGCCTTAGACAACCCATCATATGGAAAATAAACCAACAGCCTAAGTAGATGAGATCATATAGTGAGGAGTGATGGATTGTATGAAACCTAATGGTTCCATAATTAACAAATTATCTGGACCATCAAATTAGAGCTAGAATGGATTCCTTTTTGTAATCGTTTATATAACTTAACATTGACAAGGAATTTGGAAAATTGACAAGTGATTGATGAGTGACTGGAGAAACATAACGAAATTATGAAGCACATCAAGGGAGGTAGGTTGTTTTTAACATCAATATGCCTTTGTGAAACATGAAAACTATTGATAACTACTCAGTCATATTTGAAAATGCCTAAGATTTGGAATTTATGATATTTCTGATTTATGTAGTTAACATATTTGTATTTCATGCAACTTATTGGTTTGGAATGCCATGTTGTTTTACTATCAAATTGGAAACATATTTGAAATTACATGGACTTCATGAATTATGAAATGATGAGGAATACGAAATCCTCAATCATCAACCTTAGTGAGGGTGGCTTTTACATGGCTATATTGTATCATGAGATTTAAATTGCAAGATTTCAATAATGCATGGATTTCTATGGTTTTATCCACTAAATCAACATTTGATTATGCTTAGTATTATTATGTTATGACAAACATATTGGAGTCGATGGATGTTGTGCTAGGAAGATTGAGGATTTGTCATCCTCCTTTTTCTAAAATTGTATATGTGTGGTAGATACTTGGCCAGAAGGGCCGAATTCAAGTTCATGACATCATGGACAGGTCATGGCTTGCGTACCATGTTTTTCATGATCACGGTGCAAGGAGTCTTTTTGCTTGGTATAGGCATGATAGCCACGGACTTGATTGGTCCTTGTCTGTCGCACAGATGATCCATTATTTTTAGATTCATATGTATATTGTGCGATAGTGTGGGTGCAGGGCACCCTAGTATTTCAAGTCCATAATGAGCACTCATGACCAATGGTAGGTGGCTAGATTACGAGTATTACTACACTCATGAGACCTCGAGGAGGTTCTAATGGATATACATGTGTGTGTGTGTGTGTGTGTGTTTGTTGCGACACATTGATTTTAATGAAGTGTTATATGATTTAAATACTTTTCGTCTATTGATTTTTTACGATGGTTCACTATTCAGTTTGGATGGGTATATTTATGAGATGATGCATACTATGAATCCTGGTAATCTTTCATATTTTATAAAATACCTTGTAAAGGTTATTATTGAAACTGATAATTGAATTAATTTAGCATGGCATTAATTTGTAAATCATGACTGTAATTTTAGAGTTCATTATATTACTCATTGTTTGTTTAACTGCAAGTACACGGGCTATTGTAATATAGCATATGCAAGTACGGATCGATCCCACAAGGACTCGCTTTAAGAAATTGAAGTTTTAATAAAATTTGATTATATAAATTTTAAAATTAAATGAAAAAAATTAATGAAAAGTGCAATCAGACTTCAAATTATTGAATTGATGAAATTATAGAAGTACAATCCAAAAAGACAGAAATTTTACTAAAGAAACAAGAAAATTCTACTTTTTTAGACTGAATATCATCAAATTATTTAGATATGGTCTCATAAACTTTGATCGGCCTTCATCAATCTCTTCCTGGTTCTTCTAATTGATGATCCACTAGAGGGATTAGGCAGATTCTCAATAATTGCAAAGATCTGGTATGTATAAGAAATTTGAGTTTTAATGGCTCAGATCTGATTTTTTATTCTCATATTAAAGATCAAGAATAATAAACAAGTTATAATATGTCCTAACAAAAATATCTACAAGTTAATTGAAAATTAGAGATGAAACATATGAGAAATTGAAGGTATCCTTGATTAAAGCAGAACCATTGATTTAGTTAACATGGATAGATAAAACAGTTCTTGGATTAATAATAGAATAACACAGAACATGGATAATAGAATATGAATAAAATAGAACATAAATAAGATTGGTAATTGGACAAGAGATGTAATTAGAATTATTGTTCTATGGGCAAAAGTGGAATTTTTCCTAAAAGTTCCTTAAAATTCTCATAAAACAAAACTGAATCAGGGAAAGAAGAAGATTTTGTAAGAGAAGATTACCCAAGAAGATGGAGAATCAGCCGTCTAACACATGGAAATAGGGAACCCGAGAGGTGGAGCAGATCGGTGCAGTGGAGAACGGTGCGGTGTCACCTAGTGCTAGTGGAGGCCAATGCGACATGGTGGAGACGGGACAATGCCTGGGCTGATGAAGACGATTCGGAATAGAGATCAAGGGAGAGAGCTCGGTCTAGTTCAAATGGGGGCAGATGATGAGCCAAGCTGCGCAAAGCTGGAGGGAAGAACAATGATGGGTTGGAGATGAGAAGAAACAGGGTCTAAGTGGCAAAGACGCAACCTGCGGTGGATGCATGGTGGGCGGGTGAACAGGGAAGAAACTGGGATAGAAAAGAGAGGAGGGAGGTTGACAGAGAGCAGTGGGAGATCTAGAACGAGGGAGAGGAGGTGGGCGGTAGAAGGGGGAACATGGTGTTTGGCTAGTAACGGTGTGGAGAGCGGTGATGGTTCACCAATGCAGAACAAGACTGGAATGGTGAATTGGGTAGGTGATAGTGATGGGTGGAAGTAAGGGCTGGTGATGAGTGGAGTTGAGTAGTAGCCGAGGAAAAAGGTAGATAGTGACAGAGGGGATGTCAAGAGATCAGATGGTGTGTGTGAAGGTAGAAACTAACAGAGGGGTGAACACAGGAACAATAAGGAAAACAAACAATGAATTAAAGGAGTAAAATACAGAGAAAGAATGATGGAAGTAAAGGAAGACAGTAAAATGATGAGGGAAATAGAATGACAAGCTGAGGAAAAATAAAAAATTGACTAAAAACTCCTAAGACTCCCATGGTTTTCTCCGTATAAAACTTTTCACCCTTCTAATTCTCTTCTCCCCCTCTTTCCTTATCCTTTAGGAGCTAGTTTCCTACTAGAAAAATTTCTCTTCATTCCAAATCTTATCCATAATCTCCACTCCTTATTAGAATTCTTCTTTTAAAAAACCATCCAATCTTGCTTTGTGAGTGACCTGGTCCGTCACTTCCCTCTTGGATAATCTGCGCCGTTGATTAGTCATCCAAACCATGATCTGTTTGATCTGCAAAATACATGACTAGATTAGAGTCATCTAACCATACATTAAGCATCTGATTAGCTCGGATGATCATCTGACCGTTAAATTTGGCAATTTAAGGTTGGATGGCCAAATTGAGTTAAAAATCATATTTTATCTAAAAATCATTAAATTGATGAGTTAAATGATCTAATTAAATGCTAAACTAGGAGTCTTTTTGCCAAAATTAAACACTTATACACCTCCAACCAACATTTTGCTAGTTCAGAGCAAAACATGCAAAAATTTATTTTTCAGAAACTAATACAAGATGCCATTTTCATAAGTACTTACGATTGCATTTAGCACATGCAACAAGCCCTTGAACTCCTAGGTTACCCCTAGTGAGCAGTTAGGCCTAGTGAGGGTTTGTAGTGAATATACCCACAAAATTCACTAAGGTTGATTTTTATATTTTATCTTAGAGAATCCTCATTCATTAGCAATCTACTAGTTCTTCACAACTTAATAGAGAGGATTTAACAATTTTACACATCATACACATATTAAAGACATTTTATTTAAGTTATTTCTAGAAGTGCGTATGTGTGTATAGCCACATAAATCTTAACTTCTAACTAGATATGCTTAAATTCTATTACAAATATGTCTTGACCTCAAATTCTCACAGGTATACTCTTAGAGATAAACTCTCAAATAAGGGTTTAAACATATTTCTCTCATTATGTGACCAAATTCAATAAGCTAATGGTTCGCATAAAGTTTTGAATGCTCATGAGACAAAGGAAAGTGATCCTTAAGAGTGGATGTCATTATCAAGAATATTATGGGTCTTTTACCTTAATTCCTTCTTTTTATCTCCTCTTTAAGGCTATGTTCCACCTAAGATTAATAGATCTTTAACTAGAACAAAATGTAGGCTTAGGACAGGTCTAGAAAAGAAGGGTATAAGGATTTTAAAGGTTCAAAATTGAGTAGAGGTCTTCAATGAATATTTGTTAGGAGAACATTTCTTTTGGTTGTACTTGAAGTGAATATCTCTTTCATATTTTTTATTTCTCTTTCTTTTCTTTTCTTTTGGCTTCTTTGGAAGAAAGATAGCTTATTTTCACACTTCTTTCACTTTTTGTCCTCTTTTTTTTTAAGTTTTTCTACTAACTCTACTCATTTTGACAATGGGTAATGGATATTTATTATTAACTTATTTTGGGTTAAGGTAAATGAGGTTAAAAAAGAAAAGTCTTTAATAATAGGCTCAAAGAGACTAACTACTGGTATGATAAAGTGGGTAGGCTTTATTTCTCTAGGCTGACAAGGATAGCCTTTATCATTTCCTAGACTTCCTAAAGCCTATCAGATTTGATAAATTTTCTAGAAATACAACTATTACTCCTAGTTATTCTTGATGTTTAACCAAAACAAGGATAACAGGATCACAATAATTTATATACGCTGAAGAATTTGTGGAATTACTTATAACTCTCTGAAAGAAGATAGTTTCTAAACTCATTGGGTTACAAGTCTCCACAGATTTTCCTTTAGGTCTCTAAGTCATACCTCTCTATTAGTCTTGACTATGTGCTGTGTGTAAATGGTTTCCAAGAATTAACTTTCATAAAATGCTTCATCACATGAATGATATGAAAAACTAATCATATGCATTCCCATTAAGCGGCGAAAATAGTAGAATTATTAAATTTTGAACATCCAGTTCTCATCACAATAAGGGAACTCTATCTTTTAAAAAAAAAATAAATTATTTTTTTCCAAAAGAATCAAGAAAATTCAAAATCCCTATGTGCATCTACACCCCCAACCTAAATGAAACATTGTCCTCAATAGGATCCTATATGGAAATTGAGTGACGTAGACTCTAAAACCTTGGGTTGCCTCCCAGTAAGCGCTAAGTTTAACATCTTCAGCCAAATGTTAATAATTGAATTTGTAATGTGTAAGACAGGCCTCCAATGGATCAAAGGTAGACAATGGTTGCAAAACTTATGGAATTAAATCTTCAATCATGTTGCAAGAGTCATTAAGATCTAATTATTGATGGTTGGCATTAAGACATTGAGCTACACTTTCATATTGCCAAAGGATAATTGTGATACACCATTTCTAAAATTTATGATTGCATTGGACGTCGCTAAGAATGGACGTCCAAGAATCATCGAGATTTGACTATTGGGGTTTACGATAGGCTAGGTATCCAGGACAATGAAATCGACAAGTAAATAAAATGGGTCAACCTGCATTAATACATCCTCAACCATACCATGAGGAATCTTAATGGATCTATCTGTTAATTGCAATGTGGTGTTGGTTGGCTTAAGTTCACCAAGCCCTAGTTGCTCATAGACAGAATATGGCAACAGGTTAACACTAGCCCCTAAGTCAAGCAATACCTATTTATGACATGATCTCCTATAATGCAAGAAATTGTAGGACATCCTAGATCTCTAAATTTTGTCAGGGTCTTGTGTTGAATTAAAGAGCTCACATGCTTAGTAAGGAATGCTTTCTTTTGATCATTAAGCTTTCGCTTTGTAGTATAGAGCTCTTTAAGAAATTTGGCATAAGAAGGAAGATCCTTTATAGCATTGAGTAATGGAATATTAATTTGTGCATGTTTAAACACTTTCATTATCTCATTGAAATGTGTTCCTTTCTTAGCCTTGTTGAGTAATTGAGGGAATGTGGCTTTAGGCACATAGGATGCCTCTAATATAGGCTCAGAATGAGTAGGATATGTTTGTCTAATCTCTTTTTGGTTGCTTCTTTCTCCTCCATAGTTTCCTTAGCCTGACCTACTTTATTATCGATTTAACGATTGCTCCTAAGGGTGGTTATAGACTTTGCATGCTCATGAGGGTTAAGGTTTTAGGAACTTGACCCTATCTCAAATTGACCCTTAGGGTTGGGGATGGGTTGAGTAAGGAACTGACCCTTTGCTCTATTATGTAGTTCAGCTAACAATTGGCTTATCTGCATCTCTAACTTAGCTATGGCTTGAGAGTTGACATTAGCTAAATGTCTACACTCATTTTGCAACTGGTGTAAGGCCTTTTTAGTGTAATCATTACCTTTTGTAATTTTTTCAAGCATGGTAAGGATGTTTTCCTCTGAAGATGGGTTCTTTTGTTGTTGAGGTTGTTGAAAGCCATGTGGCTACTAGGGGACTACAGTTCTAAGAGGAAAGTTTTGCACAGGGGAATTTATAGATGGTTCCTCTTAGTGGTTATTCTTTGAACAAAACAAATTAGGATGCCTAACCCATCTAGGGTTGTAGGTCTCATCATATGGGTTGTTGCTAGGTTGGCGATATGAATTCAATGCATTCGCTTAGTCAACAAGATAGTTGTTTACCACTCTATTTACTGGACAAGACGAGGTGATATGGGTTGGGCTAGAACATATAACACGAACCTCTTGTGGAGGTTTTTAGGATAAAGTAGCAGCCACGAAAGTTTCAAATATAGTTTCAAGTTTGTCCATTATTCTACCTAATTTTTCAACTACAGAGTTAAGTTTATGGGATAGATCAGTATGCACTCCTATATCATAGCGATCCCACTTCTTAGTGAGCTGGTTGGCTCTTTCTCCCCTATTTGAATAATCCCATTACTGAGAATTATCAGCCAATGTCTGAAAGAACTCCCATGCCTCACTTTCATGCTTTAGCATGAGGATCCCTCCACTCACTACATTTATCGTTTGTCTATTTTGAGGCGCCAATGCCTCATAGAAGTATTGAACCTGCTACCATTTCTCAAACCCATGATGAGGGAATTTTTGCATCAGTTCATTCCATCATTCCCAACATTTGTAATTTTGCTCATCATCCCTTTGTTAAAAATTGATAAATTCACAACACACAGCATTTGTTTTGTGAATAGGAGAGAACTTGTCCAAAATCTTCTTAGACAATTGGTCCCATGTATGTATAGAACCTACACCCAAGGAATTAAGCCATGACTTGGCTTTGTACTTAAGTGAGAAATAGGAAGAACCTAAGCCTAATAGAATTATACAAAAAAAATTGGAACCTAAATGTGGCACAAATATCAAGGAACTCCTTAATATGTAGGTGGGGGTCTTCTTTGTCTCAACCATAAAAAGTAGGGAGCAATTGAATGACTCCTAGCATTAACTCGGAGTTGTCAGCATTTGTGGGAGGTAAAGCTATGCAGGATGAGGTATTAAGTTGTAGAGGTGCATAGAAATCTCTAATTGTTTTGCACTCAACCTCTGCTGATAGTTCAACTATGGGGATAAGAACTAGGTTTCTTTCCCCTTGTCATTGGATGCATTGAATCTCTGGTCTAAAGGTACTAACTCTGGGTTCTAAGATTGATGAGCTTGCATAAACTAGCCTAATCTAAAATATTCCAATCTAAATGCTGACTCTAACTCTATGTGATGCACAGACAAAAGGCATAGTCAAACAATCCTTAAGCTAATGAGCAATATTTTGACTTTCTTGAATTTGTGTGGAGACATTGCATTTAAATTAGCCTAATTTAGCACTCCTCCTCTCTTTTATATTCGACTATTGCTTACCAGTTAGGTTCTGCACAAGGTGGTTAATACAATCCTCATGTAAGAAGGCATTTAGAGCTCAATAAACATTAATAAACGATGTGGGAAGATCACCTGGATCTTGGATACACATTATAACCACAGTGCTCAGAAGTCACTAGAGTGATAATAGATTGCATCTTAATAATAGGGTCCAACGAAAATGTGATGGCCCTATAGGTCTCCTCTAACTGATTTTAAACTAACTTGAAAGGTAGGGTTGCGCGCTTGTGGTGATTATACTAGGTGGGCTAATAAGTGGTGATAAAATCCATGCTTGACCTTGTGGGATTGGGTGCCCTTACTAATTAATTGCCACACTCCATGGAAATTTAATCAACATATAAATCACCTTAAAGTAATAAACATACCCCAAGAATACAATTAAAATAGTAAACTAATGCAAAACACTAAAAATGCAAGAATTATCAAATATGCTTTCTATATGCAATTATACAACCAAACAAATCAAGATTATTCTAAATGTAAACCCTAATCAAGAAAATAAAAGGACTGAGGGATACTTAGAGTGGGGTTTCTGATCAAGATCAAGTGTGGGCTACTTTATCCCACACTCGCCCTATATTATACAATCCTTTTAAAATTGAAATGAAAATTACAAATTACAAAGGGCCCAAACTACAAAATTCACTCAAAATAAAAGAAAAATTCTATTCTAGGAAAGCAGGAAAATTTCTATTAGAAGATCGGCTTTCCAATTTCATGAAAAAGAAAAATAGAAATAAGTACCAAATTCAAAAAATAGAGTGATTATACACTAAGAAAATTAAAAAATGCACCTAAAAATGACTAAAATACTAAAAGTGTGCAATTCCTATAAAAATAAAAATAAAATTATTTTTTTGAATTTTTAATTAAATTTTATGAAAACTCCATTGCGGGTCACCGACAACGGCACCAAAAAATTGTTTGTTTAACTACAAGTGCACGGGCTATTGTAATATATCGTATACAAGCACGGGTTAATCCCACAGGGACTCGCTTTAAGAAATTAAAGTTTTAATAAAATTTAATTATTTAAAAATTAAAAATAAATTATAAAAATTAATAGAAAGTGCAATCAGACTTTAGATGTGTTTAATCAATGAAATTACAGAGGTCTAATCCAAAAGGAAAGAGATTTAACAGAAGAAACAAGAAAAAATCTACTTCTCTAGATTGATTATCATAAAATTCTTTAGATCCAGTCTCATAAACTTTGATCAGCCTTCATCATTCTCTTCCTGGTGGCTCTGATTGATGATCCACCAAAGGGGTTAAGCATATTCTCAATAATTGGAAAGATCTTGTCTATATAAGAAATTTGAGTTTTAACAGCTCAGATCTGATTTTTTATTCTCATATTGAAGATTAAGAACAATAAACAAGCTATAGGATGTCTTAACAACAATATGTAGAAGTTAATTGAAAATTGGAGATGAAACAAATGAGAAATTGAAGGTATCCTATGATTAAAGCAGAACCATTGATTTGGTTAACAAGGATAGATAAAACAGTTCATGGATTAATCATAGAATAACACAGAACATGGATAACAAAATAGGTATAAAATAGAAGGTAGACAAGAATAGTAGCAGGACAAAACATATAATCAGAATTATTGTTCTATGGATAAAAGTGGAATTTTTCCTAAAAGTTCCTTAAATTTTCCGTAAAACAGAACTGGAATAGGGGAGAAGAAGACTTTGCCGAAGGAGATTGCAGGACAAGATGGAGAATCAAGCATCTGGAACTTGGAAATAGGGAACCCAGGAGGTGGAGCAAACCTGTGCGGTGGAGAACGGTGTGGCATCGCCTAGTACCAGTGGAGTCCGATGCGATGCAGTGGAGACGGGACGATGCTTGGGCCAGTGAAGACGAATGGGAATAGAGATCAGGGGAGAGAGGCTGGTTTGGTTCAAATGGGGGCAGATGATGAGCTGGATTGCATGAAGCTGGAGTGAAGAGTAGTGCTAGGATGGAGACGAGAAGAAACATGGGCTAACTGGCAGAGAAGCAACCTGGGCGGTGGATGGGTGAACAAGGAAGAAACTAGGACAGAAAAGAGAGGGGGGAGGTTGACAGAGAGGAGTGGGAGATATGGAACGAGGGAGAGGAGGTGGCCAGTAGATGGGGGAATGAGGTGTTTGGCTGGGAACAATGTGGAGAGCAGTGATGGTTCACCAATGTAGAATAGGACTAGAACAATGAATAGGGTAGGTGATAGTGATGGGTGGAAGTAGGGGCTGGTCATGGGTGGAGTTGGGCAGTAGCTAAGAAGAAAGGTAGACGGTGACAGATGGGATATCAGGAGACCGGATGGTGCATGTGAAGGTAGAAACTAACAGAGGGGTGAACAATGGAATGATAAGGAAAACAAAAAATGAATTAAAGGACTAAAATACAGAGAAAAAATGATGGAAGCAAAGGAAGATAGTAAAACAATGAGGGAAATAGAATGTCAAGCTAAGGAAAAATAAAAACTCTACTAAAAACTTGTATGACGCCCATGATTTTCTCCTTATAAAACTTTTGACCCTTCTAATTCTCTTCTATCCCTCTTTCCATATCCTTTAGGAGTTAGTTTTCTACTAAGAAACTTTTTCTTCATTCCAAATCTTATCCATAATCTGCTCTCCTTATTAGAACTCGTCTTCTTTTAAGAAACTATCCAATCTTGCTTTATAAGTGATCTGGTCCATCACTACCCTCTTAGATAATCTGCACCGTTGATTAGCCATCCAAACCACAATCTGTTTGATCTGCAAAATATAAGACTACATTAGAGTCATGTAACTATACATTAAGCATCTGATTAGCTTGGATAATCATCTCATAGTTAAATTTGACCATTTAAGGTTCAATAGTCAAATAAACCTAAAATTCATATTTTATCTAAAAATCATCAAATAGATGAGTTAGATGATCTAATTAAATGCTAAACTATGGATCTTTTGGCCAAAATTAAACACTTAACACTCATTTTGCATCATAATCTATCAAATTGCATAACATGTGATTGTGTGATCCTTTTTTGATTTACAACTACATAAACTCATGTTTTCAATGATGAAACTACCTACACAAGTACAAGTTTGCTGAGACATTGTATATTATTTTATAAATTATTTACAATGTCTCAAGTCTGAGCAAATAGAATAAGAAAAAAAAGGGAGCACAAGACAGTGCTAGAGATTTGAAGAGGAAAGCATGACAGGTATAACAAAAAGGTTTGAAATTTAGTTGATAATTTTGTGAAACTGACGTAATGTTTAACTTAATATAACGTTGCTTAAATTACATGTGTATGTAAAACCATAGAGTTATGGCTGTGACTAGAGTGATCTTGGGGATATTGATTTTAATCCTGCCTTTTGGCACTATAATAATGTTTCTTTTTATTAAAATGTAAACATACATGTGTGTGGATGTATTTTGGAGGAAGACGAAGTCTCCTTTGTTTATTTTACATATATATTATTTTTATTAGGTTGTCACAATGCATGCATTAAATGCACGGGGTCCAAAATACAAGGGAGACTTTGCTGAATTTTTGGTGGGAATGTGGTACTCATTCCTCTGAAAATCTTTGTATTTTTGAAAAGAAAAAAATGACACTCAGGATTTTTAAGGTCTTCTTGTGAAACTTGTTTTTTGCAGTTTGGTTTCTAAATAGTATTTGAAACTCGGGGCCCCACAATTGCTAAAGATTTTATGAAAAAGTATTAGAAAAACTCAGGATGTCATAGCATCATTCAATTTTTGGCTTTCAAATGCTACTGGATGTTTTTCTACAATAATACACCTCCAATGTCATAATCAGAGGGATCACAAGGTACCTCAAAAGGTAGCTCAAAATCTAGTTGCTACAGCACAGGTTTAGATGCTACTACCTTCTTTAGCTTTTCAAAAACTTGGTTACTCGCATCAGTCCATGCCCGTTTTCGATCTTCTTTCAATAGAGATATCAATGGCTCCAACTTCTTGGTGTTACATTGGATGAATTTTCGATAGTAATTAGCCAACCCAAGGAAGGATCTCAAATCTGTTACCTTGTAGGAATTGGCTACTCATGAATGGCTTGAATTTTTTGATCATTCATCCTTATCTTACCTTCATTGATCCAATGTCTCAAGAATAATATTTCTTTTTGGGAAAACTTGCATTTTTCCTTTGTAATGTGGAGTTGGCATTGTCTCAAGTAAGCCAGTACCTTGGTCAAATGCTCTACATATTCCTCTAGTCTATGACTACATATTACAATATCATCTAAGTAAATAACCACAAATCAGTTGATATACTCATAAAATACATTGTCCATTAAATTGCAAAAGGTAGCCAAGACATTAGTTAACCAAATGGCATTATGAGAAACTTGTAAGACCCCTACCTAGTCACACAAATAATCTCTTCTTCATCACCTTCAGCAATTGTAACTTGCCAATATCCAGCCTATAGGTCCAATTTGGTGAAATTCCTTGCATTGCACAAACAAATCAGCCACTAAAGGAATTGGATATTTTTTTTATCGGTACCTTGTTTAAGGCCCTGTTATCCACACACATTTACAAGGAATCGTCCTACTTAATTTGGAACAAAACTTGGGCACCATATGGAGCTTTGAAAGTTTGAATATATCCAACATCAAGTAGTTCATCTAACAGCTTCCTCAATTTAGCCAATTCCAATGGGGACATTGTATAGGGACGTTGTGCAGGAGGTCTAGAGCTAAGCAACAGTTCAATTTTGTGGTCAACAGAATGTTGAGCTAGAAGAACCTTAAGAAGTCTGGAAGGCATCATATCTACATAATTTTGTAGATCTATTGCAATCTTATAAGGCACATCCATAGTTTTGCCTTCCTAGAACTCTACCAAAGTAGCCAAAAATGTCTCATGTCCCTTGCTCAAGCCAAACTTGACTTGAAGGGTTGAGAGCATTTTCACCTTACATTTCCCATCTACATTTGCTTTTTTATTCATCCCCTTAGGAATGAAGCATGGTTGATGTTCATCATTGAGCAATAATCCACCAAGGTGTGCCATCAATGCCACGTTAGCCTGCAAAAAGAACTCAATACCCACTATAATGTCGAAGCCATCTAAAGAGATAGACATGAGAGTTGTCTTTCCTCTCCAATCAACAAATAGGACATTAGCATCTTTAGCCATCCCTGAGATGGTTTGGGCCTCTGAACTGATAGTTTCTATTCAGCTTGAGTTCTGTACAACCTTTAGGTTGAGGTGAGATGTTTTTCTATAAACAACAAAGTTATGTGTTACACCACTATTGAGCATGCCAACACATCAACTCCATTTACTTTTGCTTGAACATACTTCAATCCCTTATGAGGGTTACTCTTAGGTTGTAAAGCCTTTGCAAGTTGTACTGGATTAATCCTCACACACACACACACACACAAATCTAACAGTTCTCCTTTTTTTCTACTACAATTGCATTCAATTTTTCTCTTTTTTAATACTTCCTTGCATGATGAGGCCCATCACAAATGAAGCAACCAGATGATCTATTGCTCCTTTGCTTGATTGTGCATCTGCACTAGGGCAAATAGATGTTTAAACTACCTACATCTTATGGTGATTTCCATAAATTCCTTCAACTTTTTCCTTGGCATTTGCTGTAATCTAATAATGAGTCTATCCATTATTCCTCAATCTATGCAACACATACAAGTTCTATTTTTAATACACTTGATACTTAAATTTAATCATGATCTACCCCAGAATAGAAGAATCATATGGAAGATTTCATGGCACAAATGATGCAGAACTTTAAACAGTATACGCAGCAACAACAGGCTCAGGTTCAAGTTCCATCTATATTGAACTTTCTTGCATTAAGTGCTAGTGAGGGTAGCTCTTGAGGTAGTGCTAGCAAGACAAATAAATTGATAGAATGATTTCAAAGAATGGTTCCAACATTTTCTGGAAAAGGTGAACCAGTGGCAACAAAGGAATGGATATACTAGGCTGAGAAAGACTTTGAAGCCATGGAAATCCACAAGAGAAGAAGGTGAAGATTGCAACTTTTATCTTCACTAGAAAGGCTACTTTCTAGTGGCGAAAAGCATAAAAGACTTATTTTCCACACCCCAGTAGCATTATGCAGGCAGATGTTAAGGAAGGTATTTTATGATAAATACTTTCCTCATCTGCAGGCAAGAATGGAAAGAGAATTTCTAAATTTGCAATAAGGAGATCTTATAGTGTTATTGTGACACCTCGGGTTTTCGCAAGCTTTTTTTTTTCAAATATAATAATAAACTCATGTTTTAAGAAAATAAACTTATGTTTTAAGAAAATAAATGAGATCCCTGAAAATGAAAACTCAAAATCTATAAATTTCGCCCAGTTTTAAAAGGATTAACTGGAACAAAAGCCTCGAGGGTCAACCATTGTAATGACTCGAATTTTGTGATATTGAAATTCCAAGTTTAGCAATGAAAAGTTCAGTTTTTAAAGAAAAGGGCATTTTAGTCATTTCACCATTCACCTTGACTAAACCTATAAATTTGGTCCTAAAATTGGTTCCATTAGATGCGTCTCAAAAAAAGGAATCCAACGAGACCAAAATCACCCAAAACAGAGTTAAAATGAGCAAGATATGGCCCTTTGAAGTTCAGGGGCAAAATTGTAAATTTCACAAAAACGACTTAACCTAAAAAACACAGGGGCCCATTTTGATACGGGCACCCCATCTTCTTCAACCTCTAGAGGGTTCTAGAATAGCGGTGATTTGAGGAGAAATCACCGCCATTCTAGAGGTTTCTCCACCGCCATTCAAAGGCGGTGAGAGCCCCATCTAGAACCCTCTCTTAGCTCTATAAATAGAGCTCTTGGGTGCCTCTAATGGCAGCCCAAAACCTTGGAGAAAACTCATCGTGGAGCAGTGACCTAGAGGAGAAAAAGAGGAGAAAAACCCAGCAACGAGTCAGGTACGTCCGAGATCGCTCAAAACCCATCTCCCCCATAGTTCCAAGGTCAATTTCCCTAAGTTTTTGCATGAAAAACCATGCAAAACGGAGCCCAGGAGAGCCACCAAGGACCCAGGGACGTTCCCTGGGCCGCACTGGTTTGACAGGGGTTGAACCAGGGTGTCCTGAGGATGCCTTGGTCCCCCAGACGACGGAACGTTCCAGTCGGAACGTTCCACGTCGTCTCCGTTTGCAAAACCAAACGGGTGCGTCCAGGGATGCGCTCGCTAAAGAGAAAGACGGGCGGAGCATACCGTGCGTCTGCAGACGCGCCCATTGAGGTGCACACTGCAGACGCATAGCGCGCTAGCAGAACATTGACTTTTGGTTACTTAAGGAAGCTGGGGCGCATGTCGCAGACGCGTAGCGCCCTAGCATTCCGTCTTTTTGTCTTTAAGACTCTATGCACATACGACACTAAAACGCTTATAACTTGAGATCTAGAGCTCCGATTGAAGCCCTGCAAAAGTCGTTGTGTCCATGTCGATGATGCGGACACATACAAACTATAAAATCCTTGATCAGGGCCCAATAAAAGGTGGGCATGACCCTTAGAATAGGAAGGTGGCGCGTGGCCACTAGAACATTGGAAAACTAAGGATACCAAGGCCCAATTAGGACCTTAGGACACCCATAGGCATAGGGATGGACCCCTAATGCCTAAGTAATAAGACCAATTACTTTAAAACCCATAAAAAATAGGCCAAACTAACCTTGATTCCCCAAACCATGATCAGGAGCGTCCGAGGACAACAGGGTTAGCGCGACCTAGCCAGGTAGGTGCTCTATCACTATTAGATTCTTTTAAAAGAACTATTATTATTTTGAGAACATATGTTTTAAATATATGACTTGATTTGCATGACTTAAGTCAGCATGCATGATAAATGCTTTGTACATAGCCATGTTTTGAAATGATTGCATATACACATATATATGTTGTAAACAAGTGCATACATTGCATGATTTAAGTACTTGCAAAGATTGCATGTCCTTGAGGGTTGCCAAAAGACGCTGGAGTGCAGAGGGCCAGGCAGTTGTGAGGGACCCAAAAAGGACAAGTTTTAACAAGAGGTTTTGGCTTCTTAATCTTATGTGATTTGGGCAAGTAAGCCCGTGGGTGCTATGCCGAGGGGTCTGGGTTGGCCACCTGGCCTCTACCACTATTAGGTGGATGGGTACCACGCCCAAAAAGAGGCAAGTCCCTACGTCGACTGCATGTGGTACAGGGGGCTACCACTGGTGTCACAGCACTGGGCCGACGTGTCATAAGCCCCATGGAGGCTATGACCGAGTGTCCCCAGGTACCCGGGGATCACAAGGCGAGGAGGTCGTGGGCATAGTGGACCCTATGGTTTGATGATTTATGTGCATTTCATATGGCATGATATGAGGTTGGTCGACCATACCATACTAGAGATCTATGAGTTGGACTTCATGAAGCATCTATTGCATATCATGATGTCATATATATATATATATGATACTTTCAATTTTGGATTATGTGATCTTTTAAGTCATGAGTATTTCAGTTTGATCATGGATTCTTATACTGATATTGAACTCGAGTATTCAAACATACGCATATTTTGAATGAGCATATGATTTTAAAACATCTCATGCATTTATAAAACTAGTAGTGATAGGCTCCTACTGAGTATATTATATACTCACCCAATCCTCAACATTTTTCAGATATAAAGTAAATACTTAAGGGCAAGGAACGTTTGTACTAAGAGACACAGACTAAGTACAAGTAAGTAAACCCCTATCTTATCTTTCAATGTTACTTGATTATAGTTACTCTCTAATAGCCGGGGTTGTGACTAACACTTTCTTGGGAATAATATTGATTTAAACTTTTCCATGCCTAAATAAATTGAGAATGTGTTTGAACACTCGGGGTTTTTATGAAAGGTTGTTTTCCAAATGAGAAAGACTTTCATGCATTTCATATTTATAAAACAAGAGATCTCGCCTTTTTTTATCAAAATTGCATCATATAAAAACCTGGGTCGTGACAACCATATTCAAAAATTGCAACTAGAAATAAAATCAAAACTTGGATACTCTGAGCATGCTCGATTTAAAACCACGATAAATGTACAAGCTAATTAAAGACAATAATAAGTCAAGTCAAATGTCACCAGGTTCCTTCCATGATCACCATAATATTTACATCTAAGATTTAACATATTGCATATCATAATATGGGTCCAATCTATCCAAATATATAAGCATCTAAGTAAAATCTCAAAAGTCTAATACCAGTCCAAGAGACATACACTAATCTATCTCCGAATATATAATAAAATGGATGATCTTCAGGTCTTCTTTCAAATCAACGCTACTCCTCTCGCTTTCCTTTCCGGCTATCACGTTCCAAATCTGAGGTATTGTAAAACAAAGCAATGCCTTAGCAAGCTATACTTGTGTAGGTGATTACACTCAAGTAAAGCTAAATATAATCACAAGGTGGATCTCATGAAATAAATATATATACGACTTGTCAAATAATTGAATGCTCATAATCATAAACCTTCACAAAACAGGTATCAAGTTAAATCAGGATGGCATGCAATGCACGATCAAAATACAGAGATGTGTCCATCAAAATAGTACGAGTCTATGTCCACAGAATAATATGCATGCAAATCATGATAAATAAGACATTATATCAAAACAATACCAAAAGTGTCCCAATATACTCAATCACTAGTGATGTGTACTCATATCAACTCTAAGTTCCTCCCGTGCAGTTCACATCACCCCACATATAAATCCACATGAGCATGCAGAATAATTGTATGGGATACTATGCTGCAGTGGCAACCCCATCAGGATCTAAACCACTACTGCTCCCCGTCAACACCCAAACAAGAGACTTTCTCCGTCCCAATGGGAAGGAACGAACCAGTAGGGGGGACTACCCATGATACCACCACCTACGTACCTGACCCTATATCACTCAAGGGTAGTGTCTAGTCATCATCATCACAAAGTCAAAGGGTGGGTGGCCAACCCTACAACCCTCTAGCATAGTACCCACCGAGTGGAAGCACCCGTCATAAATCATCGAAAAGATTTAAATCATGTAAACACTCTATAAATAATCCCAATAAGTATGATCAAAGCCCACCATAAGAATAGTACATCACATGTAAATGTGGTTATTAGCAAAATGGAATATCATGCTACAACAGAAAGTAGGGGCCTATTTATGTGACATGATAAGACATAAAACACATGTCTCAAAAACTTTAGAGAACAAGTCATGGTTATTGAATTCACGAAGTAATTGAATGAAATCACCTACCTCAATAATTACAGTGCTCTAATTAGGCACGTAAAAGTATCATGTCACGTGCTCTGACGTACATGTCACATTATAAATCCTCTATCACTTGGCAAGTCAATTATGTCTATCCTTCTAATACCCTAGATCATCTCACATTCAATGTATACCATCAAGGGCTAAGGCTTGATCATCCATTGATCAGCCTAATTTAAGATTATCTAATGATATTTAGTGGTTTAACCCTTAAAAAGGAATTTAGATCTAGATTTTAAAGTCAAATTTATGTCCACATCATCGATATAATTGCAACGCCTCTTTCAGATCACAATTTGGACCTCTATAGCTCCTAAAAATCAAATTTTTGTAAATGGATTGGTTAGAGAACCTTAAAATTCCAGCAAAGCCACGCTGCACGTGCGTGTGCGCGTGTGTATTTGCGCATGTGTGCGTGCACGAGTCACTGGCACACATGCGAGTGCATCGATGATGAGCGCATGCTCGGGCGCGCACGTGTGAATGCTGCGCCCGTGCAGCCTCGTGCGTGTGTGTGCAGTGCACGCGGCTGCACATGTGCAGTCGTGTGTCACGTGCGTGTGTGCTGCGCATGTGTCAACTATGTGGGGCTTGCATGGTGTGAGCATGCATTAGCAGCACAAACGTCACCTGCATGCGCCAGTAAGCAGTTGCTGCTGGGTGCCGCCGCCAGGAATGACGACCGGCTGGCCGCCGTCGCCGGAGATGATGGCTAGACTCTGGTCGGCACCGGCACCGACTAGGTATCCAAATGGTGCGATTTTTGCACCGCTTCCCTTAGTTTTTCATGTAGATCCCATTTTTAAGCACCTTTTCAACAATTTTTATCGTTATCCCGTGTTTTTACATGATTTTTATCACGTTCCTAAAATTTCTCCCTCTACTATTTTTTTAGTTTTTTGGCATCCCTAGTCATCCGATCACCATGAAAATTCATGGGTTTTTTCTTTGTGTTACTATGCATAAGATGAACCATTTCATCAGTTTACGTTGAAAAGAAAAGTAGCACATAACATTTCATTGAAAATTGACAATCCATGCCATTTTCCGGCATTATAAACAACGAAAATGTAGTGAAAGGAAAGGAAAATGGTAAGGGGTGGCCTACCTTAGTTAGAGCAGTTAGAACAAGGCTTCTCGTCACCACATGCACCTGAGAGCAAAGGTTTCGCGTCATTGTCGATGATCTGTTGCTGGTGATTTGGAAATACAGAGGGGAGTTTTGGCCATACAAAAGGGACAGGTAGTCTTTTTATAACAACTTATGTGGGTCCCACACCCTGTAAGTGGGCCCCACTTGTATTTACTATTTTACCCTCTCTCTTTTTCTAAATTATGCATTTTTCATATTTAAAATTTTTGGTTATTACAGTTATAGTATGAGAATAAGTTCATTCAATTGAGGAGTGTTTGCACTAGATATTTGAAACTCATATAAGAAAGCAACAAAAATATTTGTTCGAGGTTTACACTCAAGGTTGAGGACCAAAGTTTTAGGAATGCAACCTACTACTATAGCAAGAGTAGTGGAAATGGCCTCTATTTTTGAGGAAGAATTCTTTTAGAATCAAGCAGAGTGGCAAGATAAGGAAAAATACAATACTGTTACAAGATGCTTAGGCAGGGATAAGCGCCCTCCTTCTTCATGGGGGTCACACAGACACCAAGGACCATAGGCCTTCGAATAAAACAAAGGACCGGATAGGAGACAGTGTACGAGTTATAAAGGGTATCATCCTGGTTCACTTTGCTTTAGACCAGGACAACAAAGACACCAATATGAAGTTACATATGTGGTGAACAGGGATACATCATGAGTGAGTGCCCCTGAAGACAGACAAGCGGTGGGCCCAAGACAAAAAATATGTGTCAAAGTCAGGGGTGCATATTCGCTATCACCTCTAAATAGGCCAAAGCCTCAAAAGCAGTAGTTGAAGGTACTATTTTAATTACTAACAGACATGCTAAAGTTTTATTTGATCCAAGTTCCATGCATTCATTTATCTCCATCATTTTTCATCTTGTGTGTGTTTGCCCATACAAAATTTGGGATTTGGCTTGGATATAACTACAGCAGTAGGTCAATCAATTAGTACTCATGAGTTTATTCAGGATATACCTATTGAAATAGTGGGGAAATAGTTGAAGGCTGGTCTCATTCTACTCAATATAATGGATTTTGACGTCATATTGGGAATGGATTGGCTAGCAACGAATTGGGCAACACTAGACTCTCGCGGGAAGAAGGTCATGTTCTGTATACCACAACATAATAGTTTCATTCCAAGGGAGACTGGACATAGATGGTACTTGCATTATTTCATCCATGAAGGTAGCCACGCACATTTTAAAAGCATTCTAGGCCTTTTTGGCAAGTTTAGGACTAGAGGCTAAATGACCCAAATTTGAGAAGTTAGAAGCCGTTAGAGAATTTGACGATGTCTTTCTTGAAGAACTTCTGGGATAACCACCTCAGAGAGAGATTGATTTTGGCATCGAACTTATGCAAGGTACAGTGCATATTTCTAAGGCACCATATCATATGGATCCAATATAATTAAAGGAATTAAAAACACAGTTGCAAGTACTAGATAAGGGTTTTATTAGACCCAGTGTTTCACCTTGGGAAGCACTAATTATTTTTGTTAAGAAGAAAGATGGATAAATGTAACCATGTATAGACTACTAAATATTAAATAATGTCATGGTGAAGAACAAGTATCCCTCACCCCAAATTCATGACCTTTTCTTTCAGCTATAGTTTGCAACTATTTTCTCTAAGATCGATTAGAGATCAGATATCATCAATTGAAGATTCATGAAGAAGATAATTCTAAAATGGCATTCAGAACTTATTATGTTCATTGCGAATTCTTAGTTATGCCGTTTGGATTGACAAATGCACCTGCCGTGTTTATGAACCTTATGAATCAAGTCTTTAGAGCCTATGTGGATAAATTTGTCATAGCATTTGTGACTATATTTTGATTTATTCTATGAGTAGAGCAGAACACAAAGAGCACCTATGCATTGTTTTATTCTCTTTAGACTCATTGTTTTATCTGCTAAGTTCAACAAATGTGAGTTCTAGTTAGAACAAGTTAGCTTCATAGGCCTTGTTATTTCTAAAGATGGAGTTGCTATGGATCCGACTAAAGTAGAGGCAGTAATGAATTGGGAAAGACCAAAATCAATGATAGAGATCCATAGTTTTCGTGGTCTGGCAAGATGTTATCGTAGATTCATAGAAGGGTTTTCACGTATAGCCTTAACGTTAAGTACACTGACTAGAAAGGAGACAAAATTTATTTGGAGTCATGAATGTGAAATGAGTTTCTAAGAACTAAAAAGGAGAACTAGGTTTGCACCAATTTTGACACTTCCTTCAGGCAATGGAGGATTTGTAGTCTTCTGTGATGCATCAAACAAAGGGCTAAGATGTGTATTAATGTAACATGATAAAGTGATTGATTATGCTTCTCGACAACTGAAAACACAAGAGAAAAACCAACCCAATCACAATTTGGAGTTAGATATAGTAGTCTTCAAATTAAAGATCTTGAGACATTACCTTTATGGTGAGAGATTTGAAGTTTTCACAGATCATAAAAGCCTCAGATATATTTTCTTCCAACTAGATCTAAATATGAGGCAAAGAAGATGGATGGATTATTTAAAAGATTATGACTTCTATATCTAGCATCACCTAAGAAAGGCCAACGTAGTAGCTAGTGCATTAAGTCAGAAGACTCAATGGTTGATAGCAAGAATGTTCTTAAGAAAGTGGAAGTTGCTTCAGGACGTGATTAACTGTAGGTTAGAAATTTAGTACGGAGGCAAGGGATTAATTGTATCCAATTTAGTAGTGAAGTGTACTCTAGTTAAGAAGGTTCTCCAAGCTCAAAAACAAGACACAAGCATTAGTTAGTAAACCAGGATTTACCATGGGCGTACGATTTTGTGGAAGATTAGTAATTCCATCAAAAAAGGAGTTAAGATAAGAAATTCTTCATGAGGCGCACCACTCACGGTATACCATTCATCTAGGAGGAACAAGATGTATCATGACTTGAAAAGAAATTTTTGGTGGAATGGAATGAAAAAGGATGTGGGTGAATGTGTGGCAAGATGTTTGACCTGCCAAAAGGTAAAGGGTGAACATTAGAGGCCAACAAGATTGTTATAGTCTCTTGATCACCCTCAATAAAATGGGACAGCATCATCATGGACTTCACTAGTGGCTTGCCCAGGACATTGAATGAGCATGACATGATTTAGGTGATTGTGGATCAACTAATAAAATCAGCCCACTTTCTCCCAATTCGACAGACACAGTCTTTAGACAGCTTAGATGGCACATTAGTGACCATTATTTCAGTATATCATTCCACCCCCAGACAAATGAACAAGTAGAAAGAACTATTCAGACTTTAGAAGATATGATACGAGCCATGCAATTGAATGCAAAAGAAATTGGGATGGGAACCTTCCCCTCTTTGAGTTTGCATACAATAATAGTTTCCATACTAGCATATGCATGACACCATACAAAGAAATATATGGAAGTCCGTGTTGTTCACCAACTTGTTGGAATGAGGTTGGGGAGAGAAAATTGAGGAAGACTGAATTAGTAGAACAATGTGTAGAGAAAGTAAAACTCATTCAAAAATGACTTTTAGCTACTCAAAGTTAACAAAAGAATTACGAAGAACAAAGGTGGAGACATTTAGAAATTGAAGCTGGAGATCACATGTTTTTAAAGCTCCCCTCTATGAAAGGAATTATGAGTTTTAGTGCTAAAGGAAAATTAAGCCCTCAATATATTGGCCCTTTTTAAATTTTGGAAAGGATTGGACTAGTAGCATATAGATTAACATTGCCACCATAGCTTACAGATGCTCATGATGTATTTCATGTTTTGATGTTGTGCAAGTATGTGCCTGACCCTCTCATATACTCACACATGTACAGACAAAGCTGCAAATTGACTTGACTTTTGAAGGAAAGGCTATACAAATTTTGGATAAAAAAGAACATATATTAAGGATGAAGAACATTCCATTGGTCAAAGTCCTTTGACAATGTCATTCTGTTGAGGAGGCTACCTGAGAAACTAAGCATGAAATGAAGAGAATGCACCCAAAGTTATTTAAGTAGTAATGTGAAAGGAAATTTTGAGGACAAAATTTTTCTCGGGAGAGAATGTAACAACCCTATATTTTATCATACTTTAAACTAAAAGTGGAGTAAAGACCCACATTTCATTGAAATTGAAATTTGTAAAAGCAAATTTATTTAAAAACTTCAAATTTGACTTCGAAACCTCAAAAATTAGAATGTACATGATGAGAGCTTTCCAACAATACTAATTTTATGTGAAACGAAGGTTGAGCACATAATAACCTAAGATTTTACTAAATAACAAATGGGGCTAAATTGATAATAGCACCCGCTCTCAATAGATAGACCTCACATGACAGTCAACCAAGAGGAGATCAATGTGTGGAGCTCTACTCTCGGCTACCTGTCATGCAGGGAAGAAGGCAAAGGCAACCCACCTCTCTCTCTCTCTCTCTCTCTCCTATCATTGCAATGACCCAGAACTCAACCTAGGTTTCTGTCGGTTTTTTCCCTTTTTTATCACTTAATAGCGACAGAATCGCTCCATATTTTAAGGGAGTGAAGGTAAATTTGGGATCTACAAGACCCATGAATTAATTTTGTGAAAATTTATGTATTTTAACAATGCATAATAGTCAGCAATGATAACCATATTTCAGTTGTCTTCTCTAATGACGATGATCGAATTCTGACATCAGTGACTAGATTCTGGCAAGGACAAAATTTTGAAAATTATATATTTGGAATCCTTGTTACCTAATCTACACATCCATGTCAATGAAGGCTCAATCGAAGATCATTTGATTGTTGAATTTTTTTTATCTAAACATGATGCACGAGTGATGCTAGATCTACAAATTTGACCATTAAAAATTCTATCAAACAATAGATCTATGAATCTAATGATATGAATTGCATGTTAAGGACAATTTGAGTTAAAAACAATAACTAAAAAGCTTGTAAAATATATAAAATCTGATCAAGCCATTAATTTATAAATCTAATCATCCAAAGCTTAAACTAGGATTTAGGCTTGGAAGATTAGATCTAACTAATTGATATAAAAAATTAACTTCCCCAACACCCAAATTTATTTGATTTGAGGTTGAGCAGTAAATCAGGGATGATCCGACCATTCAAATTAGGATCTTACTATAAAAATATATGATCAAGAGATGACATTTATTCTATATTTCTCATATTAGTGCTTAATTGATAATAAAAGCTCTAATCGGTTATTCTTAATCGTCGATCAACCTCCAAAATAATTCGTGATTGATCTTTGTAAATCTGAACTGTTAGATCAAGTTGATAAATTCTAAGGTTGCTAAGTTTTTATATTAATTGCACTTATGCAATATTTTTTTAAATACATATAATTACTACATTTCAATTATAGTTGATGACCTAATTTGGGGCTGTAAAATTTAGCATCCTTATAATTTAAATTATATTAAGATTCTTGTATTAATTATGAATGAGATTGTTTGGAGATAGACTTTATATTTTTGTTCAAATATCAAAGGATGATTATCAAGGTGAATCACATCACATGTGTTAAATATGTATTTTCCTATAAACAAGGAAAACTCTATTAGATTTTCCATAAAAATAAAGGAATTTCATGACTATACTTGAAATGGTAAAATGCATATCATGAGTTGATTTTCTAACTAAATTTTATGCATTATTTATATTTGACATCTCATTAGTATTAAATAAAAAATTAGTACTTTAAACCATGATTAGAATCTGATTATGTGATGAGTTGATGACTAATAGTTCATAAAGGGTATAGTTTTACATAGATTTTCATATATTGATTTGCCAAAGATTTGTTTTAGATAAGCATTTTCACCTGGTGGACACTATGATAGGAGGATTGTAGGGATGGCTGCCCACCTTTCGAAAGTTGGTATTTCAACACCAAGCCCAAGTGCCTAAATTTTGAGTGTGGCATCATGGGAAGGCAACATTGCACAACCCATTCTCCTCCCATGAGAGATAGTGATAAGTCTAATGCAAATGGTGTTAATGTTTGAGCATGTGGTATCCCACTATTGAGTAGTAGCCTCAACATAGTGATCCATGTATTCTTTTTGCTATAGTATTTCACAATTGAGCAGTTACTATTGTGTTGCAATGTCCCATTATAGGGAAGTTGTTGCAGATTGATTTTTAGGCACCACGCACATAATAGGGCACAACACGATAACACGACTCAAACACGACACGCATTTAGCCAATTAGGGTCGAGTCCTATCGTGTTTATGTCATTGATCAGGTCAACCCGTAAAAGACACGCTCAAAATTGTGTTGTGTTCATGTCAACCATTAAGACCTGTCATGTTGACCCATGTGACACGCGACCTGATAAAACTTCGTGTTGACCCATATGACACGTGACCTGTTAACACATCACATTGACCCATTCTACTCGCAAGTCACTGCATGTTAAACCATCGTGCTGAATCGTCTTATAAATATAGGACAGTTACTGAATAACTATCCTATATTCTTTTACATTAAATAAGACAGTTTCTTAGTAACAGTCTCATATTTAAACTGATATAGGACAATCAACAAATAGTCATCCTATATTTTATATATTATATAGGATAGTTAATAAGTAACCATCCTATATATTTAAAGGTTTTTAACAGTTCTATATTTTTGTAGGTTCTATAGGACAATTAATAAAAAAATCTTCCTATATTTTCATAGGTTCTATAAGACGATTAATAATTAACCCTCCTATGGATGGTTAATAAGTAGGTGTCCTATATTTTAAGGTTCTATAGGACGGCTATTAAGTAATCATCCTATATTTTAAGATTCTATGGGACAGTTATTTGTTAACCATCCTATATTTAATTAGTTGTATAAGAGCGATACTAAATACCTATCCTATATTAGTTAAAAACATAACCATTCTAGTATTATTGTCCAGTGTATCCACACACAATTCTCTCCATACAAGCATACACAACCTCACATATCACAACCCTGTATGCTTGAAGCCTTGAATACACCAACCTCCCATCATTAAAATTTTGAAATAAAGAAAGCACACACATTGGCACATACTTTAATCAAAAGAAAAACGAATACATCCATAGAAATGGACTGATGTGACAAAATAACACATTCACTTCTATAATCTGCTATATTTATAATTATTGTACACATTCACTTCCAACATTCTATAACTTCTCCATACATTTTACATTGAATTGAACAAATAGAAGCTCACCCAATCACCCATACATGATACATTCACTCTTCTTCATGGATAGCCACATCCCATATCATATGTCTAATTCAAGACACCAACTTCCCAATCCCATTATTGAAAGTTTGAAACAAAGAAAGAACATACATTGACACATAGTGTACTTCAATCAAAAGAAAAACAAAACCACATCCATAGAAATGAAATGGTCTTTATATTATATTTGAGTAAAATGTATATACATGACTGATACATTCATTTACATCACTAAATTACAAATTAAAATTCATAATATGAGTAACTCTTGCTTCCCAAATTCTCCTACAAGAAACATATAATAACTTAGTTTAGACATGTAATCTTGGATTCAGTCAGGAAATATACAAAACAAAACTGTAACATTGGTCAGTAAGTCTTATCTTTCTCAATTGTGAGATTGTAAATCCATTGCGAATGAGGGTTTTCATGTATCTGAGAACATAATACCCACACTCCCAATCAGATTTTTGTTTAGGGCACTACACACCAATGTCTCTAAAGACAATAGAAAAGGTTCAAATATCATGTCAAATAAGTTCAGGTTAAAAATTATAGAAAAGAGTCTAAAGAGCAATAATTAGTAAATTGTACCTTGACCATCTTCTAGTTGAGTTTTATTGGGTGGTCAATACCTTCCCGCTCAGCCCATTTATGCCATGCACTACATACATATAATTGAAAAGCATTAGATTATGAATATTATGATAGTTGCCACTTATCAAGTGAGTAGTTATATTATAATGAAAGAAATAATAAAGACTTACTTGTTTATAATTTCTATCTGGTGTTCCTAAATGTGTGCTCTACACGAATCAAAAAACATTGCATGGCCACCATGCACATCCAAAGCTAGCAGCATCCAATGGGACCTATAAAAACAATAATTCAATTGTAAGTTCTCAAATCTTAGCTGACATAGATATTCATGTGCATGAATTATGAAATTAAAATGACATAATGTAGTGACATATGTTATAACGTACCTACTATTGTAGGGAATCAGCAAGGCTTGCCCCTTCGCACAATGCATGAACCCAGGAATGATATCTTCACTTTGTTTGTCCATGAGAAAATGGTCCAATCGAAAGACTAGAGAAGTGTCAAGGGACTTGTAAATGTCCTTGACCTCTAATTTTTGCAACTTATTATACAAATACCTGCATTCGAAATTTAGGTTAATGTCAAATAATTATCAAGTGTTATTAAAAAAGCAAGTAATGTTACTTTGATTTGTAATAGCCTAACTCTAATAGAGCAGTTACACGACGACATACCCGATATAGACGACGATGTGCATGTATTCCAATTGAGCCATATTACATGTGACTAAGAAGTCTTCCTTGAAGAGTGGAACCTCAACCACATTGTCTACAAGCACACCTGCCTCTATCCTTACAGGGCTAATTTCCTTATCTTCATTGGCTAGTCTGTATAGTACCCTTACAAATGGAGGCTTGTTATGTGGAACCTCCACTTGATCCCTACACTATATATGTAACATTTTAGAAATTAGTAATGAATATATACAACATATACTAGTATACCAGCATATATAAAAGAAGAGAGATAGTGAGATCAAATTTTATCATATATTGGGATAAGGTCTTGATGATCATGATGATAAAAGTTAAAAGAAACACATGAATTCCATAAAATACCTCTAATCATTACTTCAAGTAAGATTACAAGTTCTAACATAGGATAAGATAATAAAACTTTTTGAGCTCTAATCATTACTTCTAGTAAGAATCTAAGATCACAAATTTTAACCTAGGATAAGATAATAAAACTTTTTGAGCTTGTGGGCACCTAACAAATGTTTACAACGACTGTAGTGCTTTTCTTTTCCTTGACTTGTTGTATTTTTCAAGTACACTTGGACTTACTACACCTATAAGGTTCTTCTGAACTTACTACATTTCAAGTGCTTTGAACTTATTAGTTGTTGCATTGTTCAAGTCCACATGTAACATGATAAAACTATGATACAACTATGCAAGTATATAGACCTACCTGGGAAGGCTCGTATGGGGCTACATTAGCCACTACACCAGAATTTACTGGCAGGGAGGTTCACTTCAATTGCACCTTGTGCTGCTTCTGGTGATCTGACATGTTGCAAACAATATTAATCAATTAACAATTTAGGATGACTTAAAAAAGGTTGCAGAAAATGATTCCATGATTACAGTTAGAATATATATACCTTAGAATTGAATATCATTGGTTTGTTAAATTCCTCTAGCCAACTCACATGGTATCCAATTACATCCCTAATAGTTTGAATATCATCCTCTTGTACTGGAAATGGAAGGGAAGTATCTGGTTGAATGGCAGTAGTAATGTACACACACTTAGTGTGTGGATGCATCAACTTGCCATGCAAGGTGGCAGAAGTCATGGACCGAACCTTGTATAGTGTTGCCATAGCCACACAGTTCTCAGATGTATGTAGCTGCAACATGCATTGACCCACCTGCATTTGAGAAATAATATATATATAATGATTAGTGATGTAAATTGAAAAGGTTACTAAATAATTAAACATTCTAAATGTAAGCATGTCAATATACATCCCTTACTGATCAGGACATCACCTTCAAGTACTTGCTCTACCACCTCTTCATCTGATAGAGGAGTGCAGCTATTATCAGATTGGGGTGGTTGAATTTGAACTTGAGCTTGAGCTTGAGGGGCAACATCCTGACATGAGGTTCTTCCGCTACCCTGGAGTTCCTTCAACAAATGATCCTTCACCTTACTATATATCTCCACAATAGTTTGCTTCTTACTAAGACAAAGGTGGGAAATATACTTCCAAAAATTGTTAAATGACAATGGTCCTGAGAATATAGGGATTGCAAATACTATAAATCTAAATAACACTGGATATTATAGATATGAACGTAGGATTAGAATGCTTGAAGTAAAAGAGGCCTTGAGAAAGATGAAATCAGGAAAGGCCATGGGGCCTGATGGTATACCAATAGAGGTTTGGAAGCATATGGGAGATATTGGTGTAGTTTGGTTGACCAAGTTGTTTAACGAGATTATAAAATCAAAGAAAATGTCTGATGAGTGGAGGAAAAGCTCTATTGTACCAATCTGTAAGAATAAAGGAGACATTCAAAGCTGCACTAATTATCGAGGGATCAAACTTATAAGCCACACCATGAAACTTTTTGAGAGAGTGATTGAGAAGAGGCTACGACATGAAACAAGTGTATCGGAGAATCAGTTTGGTTTCATGCCTGGGAGGTCTACCATGGAAGCTATTTTCTTACTAAGACAATTAGTAGAGAAATATAGGGAGAGGAGAAAAGACCTACACATGGTCTTTATTGACTTAGAGAAAGCTTATGATAGAGTCCCTAGAGAGTTAATATGGAGGGTGTTGGGTGTTAAAGGGGTTTCTCAGGGGCATATAGACATAATTAAAGATATGTATGAGGGAGTAGTAACAAATGTTAAGACTACTAGTGGCGTGACTGGTGATTTTCCTGTCACTGTTGGATTGCACCAAGGATCGGCATTGAGTCCATACCTTTTCACATTAGTTATGGATGAGTTAACGAAACATCTGCATGAGGAGATTCCCTGGTGCATGCTATTTGTAGACGATATAGTCCTACTTGATGAGACAAGAGAGGGTGTCAACATAAAGCTAGAGCTATGGAGAGAAGCATTAGAATCGAAAGGATATAAAATTAGCCGAACTAAGACAAAATATATGGAATGTAATTTTAGCAAGGAGAGTAGGAGTGGAGCACCAATCAAGATTGATAACCAAGAGGTCCCCATGAGAGACCACTTCCGATACTTAGGATCATTGATCCATGAGAGTGGAGAGATTGAGAGGGAGGTTACCCAGAGAATCCAAGAGGGTTGGAACAAATGGAGATGTGCATCAGGTGTTTTATGTGATCGGCAGGTGCCACTCAAACTAAAGGAAAAATTCTATAGGATGGCTATAAGGCCGACCATGCTCTATGGATCAGAGTGTTGGACAGTTAAGGAACATCATACTCATAGGCTGAGTGTTGCAGAAATGAGGATGTTGAGATGGATGAGTGGTAAGACAAGAAAGGATAGAATTAGAAATGAAAATATTAGAAGAAATTTAGGGATAGCACCAATAGGTAACAAGATGAGGGAGATTAGACTTAGATGGTTTGGACATATTCAAAGGAGGCCAACAACGGCACCAGTTAGAAGGAGTGAGGCAATACAAGTTGAAGGTTCTAAAAGGGCAAGGGGAAGGCCCAGAAGAACGTGGATAGAAGTGGTGAGGAAAGATTTAAAAACTTTGGGACTAAATGAAGCCATGGTATGTAATAGAGTGGAATGGAGGAATAAGATTCATGTAGCCGACCCCTAATTGGGATAAGGTCTTGATGATGATGATGATGATGATGATTCTTCCAATTCTTATAGCATAAGAGTTTTTTGTTTAGGGAAGAACTTGGAAGGAACAAGACTATGACCTTGGCCCCTTACTCGGCCAGGGTGCTCATCTTTGTTGCCCATTGCCCTATACAGGATGTCCCCATTTGTACTAGTGCTACTAAGAGTCCCTATAGTTGCACTTTCTTGGGTCAACTCTTCTTGCACATGTAAATATCATAACATGATCAAATCCCTATTATATATGTAATATTTATATAATGTAAGAGTATAAAAGTATAAAACTAGTTAACTAGGTAGTAGGCACATAAAGTAAAAGTATAAAACTTAAAGTCTTAAACCACTTACAATTCTTGATGCAATTGCTGCAGTTGTTTCATTAGTAAACATTTGGGAGTTACGCCCTTTCAAATGTGCCATTTTCCAAAGAATAGCACGATCAATGGGCTCCGTTGTCTCAGCCTTATTTTGCTGTTAAGAGAGACATTAAGTAAGAGTTCATAAAATAAAAATCTACTATGATTAGACAAAAATGAAATGTCACATGATATACTTACTTCTTCTACCTCTAATCATGCGTAGCCAACCCTTGAAAGGTGGTGCTGCATATGATTAGTTACAAGCAGCATTTGTCCTTTTACACACTTTGCCTGGACATCAAAGTAATGTAATCAAAATACAATCACCTATAATAATTACAAGAATCAAAATTTAGCTTAGCTAGTTCAAGTTGTGATTACCTCAAAATCAAGAGATAACCTAAACTGTACAAATTGATTCCATGCTTCCTAGTCAATGAAGCAAGAATACAACTGAGGGACCATGTTAAGCCTAGAAGGATCATTGGCATTTGGAAGTATGTACTTCCTTGCAAGCTTACTCTTTCATTTCCTCCATTGTTCACTAGCTCCTTACAATGCTTGCTTCCTACACTCATCAGATACAGCAAAGGTAGACTACAAAACAAAAGAAGAAGCAGGTTAGTGACTACTAACTAGTGAGTAGTGAGTAGTGACTTACTGTATCATATGTAAACAAAAACAATATATAAGGGACATATTATATTATATGTAGGAAGAATTTACATACCTTGGCCATGGCCCATATTGCATCTTTGACTGTTGGTGATACAAGTCTCCAATCAGTCACTGAGACTAGCACCAGTCTTCTAACATTGCAACATATGAAGCTAGCATAAGCATATGCACTACCACCTATCGGTTGGCCTCTACTGTTGAATTGTACAGTCTCTTTTAATCCCTTTGATGATCTCTTATTTATATGTTCCATTTGTATTGGCCCCTAGGCTTTCTCTTGATAGGTGGTGTTACTGGTGGACATGTGCTCAATAGCCTCCATTGTTCTTCTTCTGTGTGTTGTAACTATTGTTCTTGTTCTACTTCTACATCTTCTAAGTGTTCTTGTACTACTTCTTCATGTTGTACTTATTCTAGTTCTACTTCTTTATGTTCCATGTTTACTTCGCAAATCAAAATTGAAATGACTATAGTTAGAAAAGTGAAGACTGAAAAGTTTAAGTGAAATAACTCGTGTCAAATGCAATCATGAATCATGCAAATGTAGATCGCAGTTGTATAAGCTTGTAGCCATGAAGATTGCAGATGAAGAATATTGTTAACCTTAATGGTTTAACCCTATCTTGTGAGATGTACTATAATAAGAGTGTTACATAACAAAAATAGGGCAGAAAATGGTAACATAGATATTCCAAGAGCAAAACCAAGTTACCTGATGAACCTCCTTTCATTGCCTCTTATCATTTTTCTTATATTTGTCTTCTTCTTCAGTTCTTCTTCCCTCCCTTGTCTCTCTCTCTCTCTCCCTTTCTTCTTCTTCTTCTTCTTCTTCTTCTTCTTCTTCTTCTTCTTACTTAAGGACCTTGAGGTGTAGTAGGCACTTAGGCAGTGGTGAGCGGTCAATTTCTGAGTTTCTCACTTGCTCTCTCACTCTCAAGTTCGTCACTCCCCTTGATTGGCTAGCATGCTTTCTCTCTCCCCCTCTCTCCTTCTTCTTCTCCCTCTTCTGGTTTTTGCCCTAGTTCTAGTTGAATGGGGTTTGGGAGCTTGGACTTCGAAGAAGGGTTAGGGCACAAATGTAAAGTGAAACAATGAAAGGCAGGAGAAAGAAAGGTTCATAATTTATAATAGAAAGATAAATATAAGACAGTTCCAACATAACAGTCATATATCTTCAAAACAATATAGGACCGTTCTACAAAAACCATCCTATATTATGATAAATATAGGACAATTATTAATTAACAGTCCTTTATTTAGTAATAATCATAGGACGATTTATAAATAACCATCCTAGAACTAACAAATGTCATATTCACAATATAGGACAATTAGTAAATAACCGTCCTATACTTATGCAAAATATAGAACCCTTATTACATAACCGTCTTATATTATTATGTTATAAAGGATGGTTTTGTATTAACCATCTTGTAGTTCTTAAATATAGGAAATTGAATAATTGATATAGTAGTAGACTATAAGCTACTGGGTTGGAGCCAGTTGTGCACAATGAAAGTGAATAATTGATATTGCTTAAGCCTTAAAGCATAAAGAATCTTAGAGTACAAACTACAATGGCTATATATGAGAAATAATGAGAGTGAATAGGGAAACAAGATAGTATTTGATGAGAATGAGCTTAGAGAGAGTTATGTAAGTAACTCATTAGTTGAGGATGAGTAAAGAAAGAGTTATGTAATTAACTCATTAGTTGAGAATGAGTATGTAACTCATTAGTTGAGGATGAGCAAAGAAAGAGTTATGTAATTAACTCATTAGGTGAGAATGAGAATAAGAGTTATGTAATTAACTCATTAGTTGAGAATGAGTATAGAAAGAGTTATGTAATTAACTCATTAGGTGAGAATGAGAATAGGAGTTATGTAATTAATTCATTAGTTGAGAATGAGTATAGAAAGAGTTATGTAATTAACTCATTAGGTGAGAATGAGAATAGGAGTTAATGTAATTAACTCATGAAGGAATAGTAGAATATAAGTAGGTATTACTTAGTGAATAACTAGGGATACCACTTAGTAAGTTAAGAATCCCAATACAGGGAATAGTAAGAAACAAGTACGAAAAACATTAGAATGGGTAAAGATGTAATGTATAATATGCAAGTCTAACTTGAAGTCTTAAGTAAACATACATGTATAGAAATAAAATACACCAATACTTTATGTGTGTGTGTGTGTGTGTGTGTGTGTGTGTGTGTGTGTGTGTGTGTGTGTGTGTGTGTGTGTGTGTGTGTGTGTGTGTGTGTGTGTGTGTGTGTGTGTGTGTGTGTGTGTGTGTGTGTGTGTGTGTGTGTGTGTGATCTTTACTAAGTGAAATAGTGGAGTTTAAGAGAAAGAAGTGATAAATTGCAAAATATGATGGAAATAATGTAGAAGGATAAACTCCAACCTTTATAGGAATGGTAAAATAGAAATTTATGAGGAATAGATGTTAGAAATAAATGAAAATATTAAAGTTATTATAAACTTTGAAAATAATAATAAAGGATAATAAATGTAAGATTTAAAATTTCTACATAAGAGATAGTAATATGGCAAAATTTTCAAAATAGGAATGATATTACTTGGGAAGAATTTTAGGAGATAAATAAGTTTAGTAAAAGAGAAGAGTTTGACAAAGATAAATAATAAATGATAATAAATTAGAGCATGAAGAAGTGATCATTAAAATTTGAATAAAATGACAAAGAAAATGAGATATAGAGATATATGGAAATGGGAAAATAAAATCCCAAACATATTAAGAAAAACAAGTAAACCATGATAATATTTGGTTAGCAAAGAAATTCTAGTTCTTACATATGGTGCAACAAATATGAATTTACCAAGTTATAAACTATATTGGTATAATAACTCAATTATTGAATTAGCACAAAAGCTAATCAAGAATTAGAGGGATATTGATATGATAACTTTGTGAAACTAAAAATAGTTATGAACTATAGTGTATAGTGAAAACAAGTACATTTGGCATTGATGGTAAAATGATCATGAAAAAATAAAAATATTTAATGATATTACTAAGAGTGAGTACCTTTTACTCTACATGGATGAGTTATTCCCAATCTATTATCATCAATTGGGAGATAGAAATGAGAAACAACAGTAAGAAATCAAAACAAATCTTGAGTTATATGAGTTGGATAAATGATATTCATGAATTTGATGAAAATGAGATATATTAGATCAATTGGTGATGACATATGGAATTAGTTTAAGAAAATCATGAGCATTTATAGAATGTATGACACTTACAAAACTTGTTAACTATATAGCAAGTGTAAATGTAGAGTCAGACTAGAGGAAGTAATATTAGAGTCATATGTGCAAGATTGGATGACCAAAGCCAATTCTAGCTAAGCAGTCCCCAATTAAACAATCAAAGTTGAGGTCTAATCTTCAAACCACCTCCCTGACAAGTTTTTTCTATTGCGCGACGTGGGTCCTTGCCCGACCAACACCTACATTGCTTTTAACTTTTAAGGTTTTTACATTTTGATTTTGTTTTGCCACCACTGCAAGGGGCCCACATGTTAGACGTCAAAATGTTTGACAACATGTTTCATTAATTGGAGGAGGCTGTCTAGAGGGCCGGTGGCTATGCAGTCTAGCAGACTGGCCCAGACATGGACACAGGCACATCACAATGTGATGTAACATAAATAAATGACAGTTACAAAATAGCCGTCCTTTATGTTTTAAAATATAGGATAGTTCAGAAATACCAATCCTATATTTTATTAAAGAAAGTTATCAATTATCAAAAATAAGTTGAGATCCTATAATAAAATATAGGACGATTATGAATGAACTGCCCTATATGTTTACAAATATAGGATGGTTTGTACATAACAGTCCTATATTAGATAAATATAATAATATATAATATAGGACAGGTTTCAAATAACTGTCCTATATTATATATATATAGGACGGGTGTTTCATAACTGTCCTAGATTACTAACAAATTAGTTATATATACTTAAATGACAGTTACAAAATAATGATCTTATATTTATATACATATATAGGACAGTATATTGTTACCCTTCCTTTATGTTTCTCAAATTATAGGACTGTTATTTTTTAATTGTCCTATATTTTTAATTAAAAATGGACCGTTATTCATTAAACATCCTATTTGTTTCTCCAAATTATAGGACTGTTATGTTTTAACTTCCTATATTTTTAATTAAAATAGGACCATTATTAATTAACCATCCTATACTTTCCAATAATATAGGACAATTATGTTGTAACAGTCCTTTATTTTATGCTATTATAGGACTATTGTTATCTAACCGTCCTATATTAGGTTTTATATTTACCTTTTATTTACTAACTCGATGCGAGAGAGAGGAAGGAATAATACAATTACAGTTTACACTTAGATCTTTTGGGTGAAAAGGTGAAACCCCTAGCTGCTTTTACATCTCTTTCAGTTTTTTCTTCCCAGATATCTTCAATCATTCTTACACAATGAGCAACGCACCTACAGCACCACAGGTATGTGTTTCTTTTTTGTTATTTCTTTATCATTATGTTTCTCTCTTCATTCCTCATTCTCTTATAGTAATTCGTATTTACTGTGAACTAAATTTTGCTTGTCAATTGCAATATAGCACAAGTTGGCATATTTTTGATAATTTGAATATGCTGCACAACAATGATGATGATGAGCTTGCTAATTTGGAGAATGTGGAGTTAGTTTCAAAATCCAACAGAGGTAAAAAGCATAGGAAGCTAATGTCTCCAGTTTGAAATGTTTTTGAACACCTTCCAGTATCAGAAGATGGAAGGCAAAGGTATAAATGCAAGAAGTGCTCTATGATGTATATTTGCGACAGCAAATTTGATACAAATAACTTAAAACGTCATATAAAAACTTGTCAATTGAGATCTTCTAGTGATATAGGCCAGCTATTTTTATCTCAAAGTCAGGAGAGTATGTCACTAAGTTTAGATAAGTTTGATCCTGAAGTTTTTCGTGAGTTAGTAACAGCTGCAGTTGTCATGCATGATTTGCCTTTCCAATTTGTTGAGTATGATGGAATTAGAGCTGTATTAAAATATTTACGTGCAAATTTGCATTTTATTAGTAGAAATACAGTAAAAGTAGATGTTCTAAGAATGTATAAAAGAGAAAAAGGAAAGATCAAAGAGATGTTAGAGTTGGAACCTAGTAGGACAAGTTTGACATCTGATTTGTGGACTTCTTGTATTATTGATGGTTATATAAGTCTCACAGAACATTTTCTAGATAGTGAGTGGGTCTTACACAAGAGGATATTAAATTTTTGTTTGCTACCACCTCCACATAATGGAATATCATTAGCACAAAAGGTATACTCATTATTGGTAGAATGGGGGATTGAGAAAAAGATTTTTTCAATCACTTTAGACAATGCTTCTGCTAATGATTCTTTTGTTGAGCTGTTAAGGCATCAATTGAACATCAGAAACACTCTTGTTTGGGGTGGAGAGTTCCTTCATCTTTGTTGTTGTTGTCATGTTTTGAATTTGATTGTACAAGATGGTTTGAAAGAAATAGATGATGTTATTCAAAAAAATTCGATATAGTATCAAGTATGTCAAAGCATCGCAAGGTAGAAAATAAAAATTTTTTAAAGTGTGTGAATCACATGTCAATTGAGACAAAAAAGGGCTTAAGGCAATATTGTCCTACAAGATGGAATTCAACTTATATGATACTTGAAAGTGCTCTTTGTTACCAATATGAATTTTTTCACTTAGAATTAAGTGACTCAAATTATAAGCACTATCCTTCTATCGATGAATGGGAAAAGGCTGCAAAACTTTCAAAGCTTTTGGCTGTTTTTTATGATGCTACCTGCATGTTTTCTGGATCCAAGTATCCTATAGCAAATCTCTACTTTTGTGCAACATTTGTAATTTATTTGAGTTTAACACAATACATGAGAAGTGATGATGACTATATGAAGTGTATGTCAACCCAAATGTTTGCCAAGTTTTCAAAGTACTGGTCTCAATTCAGCACCATTTTGGCAATTGCATGTGTGTTAGATCCTCAATATAAGCTCTCCTTTGTCAAATTCTCATACAAGAAATTGTTTGGTAATGGTTGCTTGGGATTTGCTCTAGGTCGAGAAAAGTTATTCTCTCTCTTCAATGAATATATGGTTAAGAGTTCCCCTAATCCTTCCTCATCTTCCCCTATGGCTAGAGATAGTACTTTTGATGATGATGATGATGATAGACAGAACTTGTCATATAGTCTAGAGGTTTTAGATGTCATGAAGGTAATTATATTTATAATTATATCTTTCATTGTATGTGGCTTAGGATATTAAAATTTACTATGAATTGTCTTACATTAAGTTGAATAATATAATTGCATTTGCATTAGGAATTTGATTAATTTGAAAGTGAAGAATGTTCTTTGGCTATGCAAAAATCACAATTGGAGCTTTATTTGGATGAACCAAGGTTGCAAGAGTCAAAGCTAGACATTCTTATATTCTAGAAAGGCAATCAATACAGGTTGGTTGATTAATAATCTCTTGTCTCATAAAAATAATATTTTTTATAATCTTATTTACATTTATATTTAATTCAAATGTTGATTTTAGGTATCATGAACTTGTTACCATGGCTCATAATATTTTGAGCATTCCTATATCTATAGTTGCATCAGAGTTTACTTTTAGTGTTGATGGTAGGGTTCTTGACCAATATAGAACTTCTTTAAAGCCAAATACAGTGCAAGCATTGATTTGTGTAAGATATTAGCTATATGGATTGAAAGATAATAATTTATAATTCTATATTTAAACTATATTTTAAGTGAGCTTAGTAATGACTAATGCATGTTTATTCTATATGATTGTAAACTCTGCCATTACAGTTGCCATGAATGAGCTTACTGAGGACATTGTAAGCTTAAGTAGCAGTACAGGACCACCTCAACCAATTAAAGACTCTGGAACAATTCATTTTGATTAATTTGTATAATTTTCATAACTTATATTAATTTTTTATATTTGATATATTGATGGAAGTAGATTTCTCTCATGTGCTACTTAATCCCCAGTCATTTACTACTATTATGGTTATTTGATTCATTTGAATCTCTTTTAGGACCTTATGCGAGTGGTGTAAAGTTCTGTGTTGCTTCTAAATAAAACATTATAGGAACTTTATTGGTGTGAATCAAGGCTTACCAATAGTCTAACTGTCCATTACTAAAACGTGTCGTGTCAGATGGGTCATTTTGTATCATTATAGGTCACTAATCATCGTGTTACCGAGTCAGGTGATGTTGACTCATTTAATAAACAGGTCGTGTTAATGAATCGTGTCATATCATGTCGTGTCATCCAAACACAACTCAGTAACATAATCGTGTTAAACGGGTCATGTCGTGTCAATTTTTTAAGAACCAGGTTGTGTTCAATACAAAGTTTTTTTACATGACTATTAATCGTGTTGTGTTTGTGTCGACCTATATACTCTAATCGTGTGGTAATCGTGTCGACACGAACACGACCTGCCAACCCAAATTGCCAGGCCTAATAGATACCATGACCACTAGGCATGACAATACCTTGGATAATATGATATATTTATATTTGAATGTTGAGAACTGATATGTTTGACATAAATTGACAAAGATTTTCCTATATGTGATTTAAGAGATTTTAGTACTTAACTATTTTATTGTCGATTACATGCATATGTATGAAGAGGATTATTTTAATGACCGCATATCACATTACTCTTACACTTATGTTGTACTCGATTAAACTGAAATCTTTGATGGAACACTTAAAAGGTATGCAAATGATCAATATAAATTTATATTGATAAATTTGAGGAACAATTCCTAAGGACGTTTCATTGTGTGCATAAGTGCATTGATGCAAATTTACATTGATTTATATTTATTATCTTAGTTTTACCTACTGAATATACTCCCTTATCACATTACTCTTACACTTATGTTGTACTCGATTAAATTGAAATCTTTGATGGAACACTTAAAAGGTATGCAAATGATCAATACAAATTTATATTGATAAATCTGAGGAACAATTCCTAAGGACGTTTCATTGTGTGCATAAGTGCATTGATGCAAATTTACATTGATTTATATTTATTATCTTAGTTTTACCTACTGAATATATTCCCTTATACTCACCCCACTAACTCCACAAATAAATGTGTAGGAGAAAAAGGCTAGAGATTTGAGGCCTGACGCTGTGAATAGTCAGAGAGAGTATCTACGGTGTATGTATGATTTGTACATTTTATAACTATTATGACACTGCTAAGTGTTTATGTAAGTATAATAATTAGTTTAAACATGTATAAATATCTTTGATACATATTGACCTATGAGCTATAATTAGACAAAATTCTAGAAAATGATAAGGTTGACTTGTTATATTTTGAATGTAAAATTTTGTTATTTCAAAGCTCATGAATGTGTTTTGATAGGTTAGAGGTCACTCGTGGCTTTTGAGAAAGTCTTTTCAAAGAAATATTTTTCGGCTATTTGTCCTCTAAAAGGAAGTTAAAAATAAGAATCTTACTTTCAAAAATAATTCTTAAAAAGTATTATAAAAACTCGAGTTGTCACATTCATATTCTTAGATTTTCTTGTTCATTTATTAAAGATCCAATCTTATTCTTCTATGGTAGTGACAACCAAGAGAAAAGGAAACTTGGATCATTGATTTCCCTATTTGATTAACTTGTTTTACTCATTAGATCCATCTAGTTTTATGCGTTGTTATCCTTACATAGTTCAACACTTCAATCATCTTTTATCTTAGATTTCTTACTGGGTTCCCTTGGCAATGCTCGTTACTTGAGATTAGAAGCATTGGAGTTGGTTGAAGTGCCTGTTTAGATAAAGTTTTATGCTTTTGAATTGGACGTACTTTTCAACTTTACACTTATGAATTACTCTTTCAGTTTCTAATGTAATTTGATGCTAATTCATGCAAATCATTGAGTATTCTTGTCAATGATTGTTTCTAGTATCACGAGATCAAAAGTCGTTTTTAAATCCTAGCTTAGCAGTAATTACTTCATGGTTTGCATCTTAGTTTAGGTTTAGGAAGTTTCTTGTTTGAATTTTAGAAAGTTATATTTTTAGCAAGTTTGAGATTAGGAAAGTTTCTATTTAAAGTAGTTTCACTACATTTAATTTCTTAGTTAATTTATTCTAAGTTAATGTATTTCCTTATTTGAATGCATGTTAACTAGGTGGGTTTATATTTCCATTACTTTATTTCTTAGCAAGTTGTCATTTTTATGTTTGTGCATGTTTTACATTCCTAGATAAATCAAGTCAATCTTTTCTTGCTTGGCTAAGGTAAACAAGTCAAATAAGATCCATCCAAAATACATTTATGTGAGATTCCTCGTCAAATCGACCTTGCTTGCATGAAAATGCTACAATTGATTCGTGCCTTGTGAGTTTAATTAAAATATCACAACACTTGACATGCTAAGAAAAACGAAGGATTAACTTGTAACTCAAATGGATCATATGATGATGGTTTTAAAGAAAAGGTTGCATCCACAGGATAGGGGCAGCCAAGAAACATTCTTGCCTACAAATTATATGCTCAATTGAAAGGAGAGAAGAATAGTGTGTAAAAACTTTGGTTGGATTTCAAGGTTGCTAAGCTTGGTTTTGGAGGGAAGATCATTGTGACACCCCAGTTTTTTTCCAAATCCTTTTCCATATGTAGATGAAAATAATAATAGTTTATTGATAGAAAATAGATGGGATCGCAGAACTTAAAACTCATAATTTAAAATTTTTCTCAGCGTCAAGAAAAATACCAATGAAGAAAACCCCGAGGGTCATTTCACCTCAAAAACTTCACTGAAGAAACAGAATCAAAATTAAACCTACTGAGCATGCTCACAATTTAAAACCATGATGAAATTTTACAACTATAAAGATACACAATAGTGAAAGTTCCAAAGCTCCAGGGTCTATCCAAGATCACCACGCCATCTATGTATAAACATATGAATACTTGAGGCTCTTGTGGTCAGTGTATACCTCAAAATTCTCGCATTATAAATAGTGTCTCCAGGACTTCAACACAAACACCACTGTGGCCAACTCAAGATCATCTGTCGGATAATTCACCTTGTGCATCTTCAACTGTCTTGACGCATAAGCGATGACCTTCCCATGCTGCATCAGCACCTCTCCTAGACCTCTGCCTAATGCATCACAAAACACTACGTAACCACCCGATCCTGAAGGTAGGGCAAGCACTGGTGCAGTAGTCAACCTCCTCTTGAGCTCCTGGAAGCTCTCCTCACAAGCATCAGTCCAAACGAACCTAGTGTCCTACCTAGTCAAAGTGGTCATGGGCAAGGCAATCTTCGAGAACCCCTCAATGAATCGCCAATAGTAACCAGCTAAACCGAGGAAACTACAAACCTCTATCACTGTCATAGGCCTCTCCCAACACAAAACTGCCTCCACCTTAGTCGAATCTACGGCCACACCATCCTTGAACACTACTTGCGCCAAAAACTGCACATGTCCTAACCAAAATTCGTACTTACTGAGCTTCGCATACAAGCAATGACGGCAAAGTGCATCCAACACAGTGCAAAGATGCTCCATGTGGGCCCTATGGTTAGGAGAATAGATTAGGATATCATCCACAAAGGTGATCACAAAGTTATCTAAATAAGCTTGGAATACCCTGTTCATCAAATCCATGAACACTACCAGTGCATTCGTTAACCCAAAGGGCATTACCAAAAACTCATAATGGCCATACCGACTCCTGAATGCAGTCTTAGGGATATCCTCCTCCCTAATCCTCAACTGGTGATAGCCTGAGTGCAAGTCAATTTTAGAGAACACCTATGCCAACTATAACTAATCAAACAAGTCGTCAATATGCAGTAGGGGATACCGGTTCTTCACAGTAACACTGTTTAGTAACTGGTAGTCTATGCACAGCCTCAATGATCCATCCTTCTTTTTAATGAAGAGGATTGGTGCTCCCCAAGGAGACCCACTCGGCCTGATGAAACCCTTATCCAAAAGTTTCTGCAACTACACTTGGAGCTCTCTCAACTCCGTAGGGGTCATCCTATAAGGTGCCTTAAATATAGGCGCTGTACCCGGCACCAAGTCTATGGTAAAATATGGGTCTAATTTATCAATATATACAACGACTAAGTAAAATTCCAAATATCCAATACTAGTCCAACAAATGTACACTACTCTGTCTCTGAATTTGACAGTATCTGGTCCTCAAGCCCCCCGTCCAGCTCCACTCTAGTCCGCCTGCTTCCCTTTTTGACTGTCGTGCTCTAATTCTGAGGCATTGCAAAACAAAGCAATGCCTCAGCAAGCCATGCTTGTGTAGGTGATATACATTCAAAGTAAACTCAATAAAAAAAATTACATGGAGCAAGGCATAAAGATTGTAAGATGATCAAACATATATAAAGCCTTAAATTACACAATGAAGGACATACCAAGTCCATGAATAAATAAGGTATCATCAATCATGATATCAGGACACGCAGAATCCAAGAAAATCTAGAAACACATGAATGCACGTCAAAAGTATCGAACATCATATACAGTCAAGCCCTATGAGTGTCTCAAGTACACTCACAACAATGTGGGGTCAGCTCTCTGTACCATCCGCTTTCACCCTTGCACCCTCACGGGCACTCAGGCACTCACAAAAACGCGTTGCACGCCTGCTTTCACCCTTTCACCCTCACAGGAACTCAAGCACTCACGGGGTGAAGAAATGCATCCTACCACAAGATCAATAGTCTCAAACATTAAGACAGAGGGACTCCCACATGTCAAAAATACCAATAATCAAGTGAATATCATGAAATATATCAGAAATAGTGCATGCAATAACCACCCTAAAGATAGCACGCGCATGAGAAACTACATGCTGAAATTAATCTCATGCATATGGTAAGGCATAAATCATATGCCTCAAAATTCAAATCACCAAGTCATCATTTGAAAATCATGGAAAAATTGTGAATGAAATCACCTACCTCAATATCGCAATATCCCAAACAAACGAGTAAATAATATCAAGGTGTATGCCCTGATGTACCTGTCACACCATAAATCATTATTAATTGTAGACCTCTCATTTTCTCCATGATCCCTAAATTTGCTATTTCGTTTAGTAAACCACAGTTATCTTTGTGATCGCATGTCGAACTGACGATCTGATCATTCTTTGATCAACACCTCTTAAGGGACTGCTCAGATCAATCATTAGGATCATTGTTTCTTGACAATTCAATAGGGCTTATTCTTCTAATCTCATAATCATTTCATGTTTAACGTATACAACCAAAACCTAAAGCCTGATCATCCATTAATCGGCTTAATTTAAGTTATTGAATAGTGCTTAGTAGTTTGGCTATTAAAAAGCTGCTCCAAACTAAGCCCGCCTTGTTGAGACGATCACAACACCTCTTTCGGATCATGATTTGGACCTATGTAACTCCTAAAATCACATTATTTTTATGAATAAAAGTTCAAAAACCCTCAAAAACAAGAAAAAGGGCCCGCCACACATGTGGCGCGTGCGCTGTGCGAGTGGCGCGCGTCTGTAGACACACTCTATGCGTGGGGGAAAACAGCGCGCGTGGTGGGTTCCTGTCGCACGCGTGGCGCGCACTCATCGCGCCACGTGGCACTCCCACGCCCGTTCGTTTTCTTCCCACGTGTTGCGCCACACGTCTCTCGCGTGGGCGCGTCGACGTAGTGCCCCGTGTTGTGCGTCTTGTGCGTGCGTCCTCAATCTAGTGTGGGTCGCCGTTGCAGGGAACGACGACCGAACTGGTTCACCGTCATCAGCAACCCCAGGTGCTCCGTTTTTTTCCATTTTCACACCTATGTGTTCAGTTTTTTGTGTACATTTCATTTTCACCCTCCATTTTCACAAATCCCTCCAAAATCTATCATTTTTTCACAAATTTTATTGCATTTTTGAAAACTCCCATCATACTATTTTTGGGGTTTTTGGCATCCCTAGCCGTTCGATCGCCATGAAATTTCATGGGTCCGTTCCTTACATCATCACGCTCAAGATGAATGGTCCAGATTCTCATCTGATACCGTTTTCTCAAGTTATTCAGTGAAAACACATTTGTGCCTAAACTTTACCGGAAAATGGCAAGTTCATGCCATTTTCTGGCGTTTACAAGTTGATACGCCTTTAGAAGATGGGAAGAGAGAGGTGGGGACTATCTTACCTTAGCCCGACTGCTCCAAGGGAGGAGAAATCCGTCGCTGGGGCTTCTTGCTGGGGTGCATGACTGTTCATGGGAGAGAGAGAGAGAGAGAGAGAGAGAGAGAGAGAGAGAGAGAGAGAGAGAGAGAGAGAGAGAGAGAGAGAGAGAGAGAGAGAGAGAGAGAGAGTGCGTTTTGGGCACCCTCCCTCTTGCTTACCCTTATATATATTTATTTTATTTGTCTTTTTTTATTTTCATTTAAATACTAAAATTAAAATAATTTAGCATTTTTACTCCGATCTCCGATATTAGCGTTTTTAGTAGCGTTGGACTCCATTTTTCGAGCACATCTCAAATATTGAGGTTTTAACTAGAGATTCTGTCTCTAATTCTCTCAATTTAATTTTTTCCTAAATTTCTAAAAATTGTAAATGTTACAATCATGTCTTAGATGCTCATATTTGATTCAATGTTTGAAATTGAAGACTCTTAGCCATTGTTGATGCATGACACATCAAAGGAATGCTAGGCTTTCAACTTTGAATTTGGGAAAATTTCATGCAATTTGTTTTAGTTTTCGTTGTACTTTATTTCTTTTCAAGCATTGTAATGATCAACCAATAGAAATTTAGTTACTTTGTTAGTCTTATTTTAAGTTTAAATTCCATGCTTTTAATTATAGGAAGTAACTTAAAGTTTTGTTCATGTTTCAAGTATAGTTTGCATTTTTAATTTCTCATAGTTCTTAGGAATAGCAGCAATTCATTGAATGTATGCAAGAACATTGTAATAATAGATTAAGATTGTAGTGTGCAGCATGGGAAAAAAATTCTACAAAGTTTTTAAAGTCAGTTCTAAAAAATTGACTTTGAAAGTGCACACTTTTAAAGTTGAATATGAAAAATCAACTTTAAATATATGGACTTTTAAAGTAGGTTTGAGGGAACCGACTTTAAATGTGTATGCACTTTTAAAGTCGATTTTTCAGAATCGACTTTAAAAGTATGCTCTTTTAACTACAGTTCAGAACCATCTTTTTCTTCTTTTTAAACCAATTCTCAAAGATAGTTGAATAAAAATGCTTCAATATATGTTTTTAACCAGCTTTAAAACCCTCCTGTCTAGTAGTGAATGGTCAAAGATTGGTCCATAACAGATCTTTTTGAGAGAAAAATAAGCAAACAAAGAGATTAAAATTAAAAACAATGTCTACAAGTTCTACCCAAGCAACTATGCTAGTTCCTTTTATATAAACTCTCTCTATTCTATATATTTATGATTTATTGCATTTAGAGAGAGAGAGAGAGAGAGAGAGAGAGAGAGAGAGAGAGAGAGAGAGAGAGAGAGAGAGAGAGAGAGAGAGAGAGAGAGAGAGAGAGAGAGAGAGAGATTCTTCTTTTATTTATTCTCTACATTTAAGAATAGTGTAGCTCTCTTTGTTTTGGATAATATTCCAAGTGTTTTTGAGAGGGCAAAAATTAGTAGAACCTCAAGGTAAAGAATACCTTGAGAGAGTAGAAGTAGCTATCTTAGCTGGCTAGCCAAACCACTACAAAATCCAGTGTTTAGCTTCTCTGCTATGCCAAAGTTTTTTTTTTTTAATTTATTATGTACTGTTTTCAGTACAAACTTGTGTTTGTTTTCCAAAATCATTTTAGGTTCCAATTCACCTCTCTCTTGGGACCTATCAAGGAAGCACGTTCTCGTTTTTATATTGTCCAAAGAGTAAACCAAACATTTTCTTTGGGTCATCTTAAGCTAATTAGGTTGCAAGATATTTAATCTGATAAATTCTGAAATCAAAGAACCATGTCTTGTGTCTATTGGTGTTATATAACTAAAAGTGAGTTACAATCTCTCTTCCCTTTCTAACTTGCATAGCGTGTCTTACAAGAGTCCTGCATAAACTGACTGAGAATATGGATGCCATAGACCATGTCGAGACAAGTGATGGTGACGTAAATAAGATGACCAATCAATCAACGGTATAGGTTCACTAATTAATGAAGTGAGTTTATAATGTTGCTCTATAGGAAGTGCAGCTGGTCGTGCTCCAAGTAGTCCTACATCCTTAAGATCTCCGACGTACAAAGCCTCTAAGCGAGAAAGATGCCTTTCTTGTGTGCAACTTGGACGCCTACTTTGAAGGGCCCAAGTCTTTGATTTAGAAACGATATTGGAGAAAAGCTTTCAAGATTGCAATAGCAGCTAGATTATCTCATGTGAAAAGTATATCACCAACGTACACGAGAACAATTTCCGAGCCCTGTCGTGAAATATTTGCCCAATCTTCTTTTGATTGGGTAAAATTGGCTCCTTAAAGAGTGGCATAACTGTGCAAATCAATTTCAATATGCTTACTTCAATCCATAAGAACTCCTTAAGTAAGAATACTTGAGTGTGGCCTTGTTTTGAAAAGGCTAGAGTATTGATATGTATATTTCTTCATATAAATCTCTGAGGAAAAACCTTATGAACCTCAATTTCATTCAAGGACCAATTATAACCTGCAGCAACGGAAAGCAAGTAGTGTAGAGTCACTGGCTTAGCAACTGGGGCAGGAGTCTTATTACAGTCAAGACCTTCAGTTTTCGTAAGCCCCTTGGTAACAAACCTTACCTTATACCACTTAATACTACCATCAAACTGGTACTTAGTTTTGTAAACCCACTTGCATCAATTGCATGTTTCCCAACGGAAAGGCTAGTGAGTATCCAAGTATTACTTTGCTCAAGTGTAAAAATTTACGTAGCCATAGCGTTATTACCAATGGAAAATTTTCACAGCTTGAAAAAACGAGGGATAAAAATCAGAAGAGATGGCCTCCAAGAAAGTTTAGTGAGCTGAAGAAAATTTCTCAAGCTAAGATACTGAGCCAAAGACTGAGGATTACTTTTTCTAAAGGAGTATGTGAGTAGGATACAAAACTATAGCAGATGTAGTCTTTAAGATAACCAGTCTCGTGGCGATCTCATAGAGCATATGAGTGAGATGGAAGTGCAATATGGGGCGGTGAAGGTGAAAGGTATGTTTTAAGGCTTTTTGAGGAGATGTTGTTATGCTCAAACAAGATGATGCTGATGAGGAAGGATTTGTTGGGGCATATAAAAATTGGTATTGAAATCAAAGAAAATGATGCATCTAGAACAAAAGTAACATTGCGATGCTATACAACAGTGACAGAGGCAGGCAACGGTAGCATGACAATATGAGGTGGGTGCTTGTGCCAGTGCAGGTTCTACAATATTGACGTACGTCTCAAGATTCAAATGCAATAATCCTTTCATCCACAGATGGGCTCAAGGATCAAACTTGTGACAAATGTTAGAATTAGATGCGTAACAGAAACACTAAAAGCTCATAAGTAATCATAAGCACGAAAATCGATAGAAGCATCTCCTATGGCATTTTGCAAAAAATATGTAGGGGTTGATAAACGATTTATGGCGTAAAAAGTTGCTAAGACACTGCTTCCCAAAACTTAATAGGAAGATGTGCTTGAAATCATGAAGAGCACAAGACAACTCCATTTTTTTTTTTACTGCTATACTTGTATGTTGATGATGGACTCCATTGCTGGCAAAGAAGTCTAAAACATCCTTAGAAATAACACAGTACCTTTGTCCATGCATACTTATTGTAGTTTATAATGCAATTAAGTTTCAACAATGGTAAGAAAATAATGAGAACCAGAAAGAGAAGGAGAAATACAGCCACCCTATATGTCACAATGAATTAGGCCAAAAGGTTTAATGGTAGAAACAGAACTAGAAGGAAAAGATAAATTAGTTTGTTTAGCCATAGGACGAATACGATAGTAACGTTTACTAGAAGTAATAAAAGAAAGAAGAGGATACAAATGAAAGAAGAGGATGCTGGATGTGGAGTTTTGTTGAGAAGATGAAAGTCGATCTGGAGTTTAATTTGTTGACTAAGGGATGAAGGACCAGGAGATGCACATATATAGCTTGCGTTTTGGACTTCTTTCCTATTTGGAGCCTGTTGTCACGGGGTTGCACTTTCACCTATGCTAAACCCGTGCGGCACTTGTGCACAACTCCAATTCCCGGGCACAAGTCAGCCTTTAACCCCAAACTCTCACTTGCTAGGGCTACACTCACCCACTCAAGCAATGAGAGGAACTCAAGAGAACTCAAAAAAGAACTCTCCTAATGTATTCACTTTAACTGAACTCTGAGCTAATCTGAGCTGATTACAACTGAGGAGCTTACACCTATTTATACTTGTTGTCCCCCATCCACCTCCTCAATGGATGGTCCGGATTATTACAAATGTCATTAATCCAATGGTTAAGGACTATTCTAGAACTCTATCTAGAAAGCTCTACACAACTCCACACAAGTCCCTAACCTTCCCTCTTTCAAGATATTTACATGGAGTCTTCCAGAACCCAGGCCTTCTAGAATCAGGCCCTCCTCCATGGATCTTAACCAATGGGTTTAAGCCTCTTGAACCTTGTCCACAAGCCAAATAAGTCTTCCATGGAGCCTTCAAGCCTTGGTCACGGACCTTGTAGTGCAAGCCCGTGACACTATGCATGCTTTTGACTGCGAGTTGGTGTGGGCTTAACGATTACCGGGTCGATTACTCTCTCTCTCTCTCTCTCTCTCTCTCTCTCTCTCTCTCTCTCTGAAAATTAATTTAATTTGTGAGAAATTGTGAAACATGGGCCTACTTCTTGGCCTTTTGATTATAAATGGATGGTAACGGTAGATGAAAAAAAAACCCTTCTATGCTAGAAATTGCCTATCTTATAATATTTATTTATTTAATGGCCCTAAAAATTTCTATTTGATATGAGATTTGGTGCCAAAGTCATCTGAACAAGGACAATTTTACATGAACATCTCAGATCTTAGATAAAAAATATAAAAAAAAACCACTAAAAAGTGAGCCCACATTCAACTTTTCTTTATGTCATTTTGTGCCTCCATGATACGTGCTACCTACAGAAGCATGGAATAATTTTCTCTCTGTCTCAAGAGAAATAATATGATGCAACTGATCTCATTAGTGTTGCATCATACACGTCTACGTTTTGCAGCTTCAAAATATCTAACACTAAATGACCTAGAGATCTATTAGAGGTGATATTTGGTACCCATCGTGCAATTATCAGGACATGTATAATACAACCCTAATGACACAAGTTATGACTGGAGACATTGTAATTTTTGTTTTTGTTTTTTCAATGTGACATTGCATTATGTTAATGCGATTATGAATTTATCAGTTATTTATTTATCAGACTTTTATTGTATATAATTTTTAGTTAGAAAATGGATGGCAGAATAGTTTATCATCTTTTTTATTGTATATAAGATAGGGTTAACACTGGGACTACTTCAAATTACCTGCAATCCGAGCTCAATTGGACTTGTAGATTGCGAAGATATAATCCCACCTTAGTCCTTGTAGATTGCGAAGATATAATCTCACCTTAGTCCTAGACCATCATATAGTTTCTCCTATATGATGGTTTCACGACTACGGCCACAAGTCCGAAAGAGCCTACCATGTGAACAATCTAAACCATTTGCAATCTTTGCCGTGGCCGTGACCTAAATGGGTCACGCCCAGAAATCTCATCCATTTAATAATTCTCCTGTATACTGCTTTTAGTTGTAAAATGGGCAGCTAAACTATTTGCCTTTCATTTTGCACCTCAAGAAAGCACTGGCAAGGATCATATAATGGATAAGATTTTCAGAGCGTGGCCGGTATAAGCCATGCTGCCATGGGCAAAATTTTCAGAGCTTGCCACAGACATCATCCTAACATCACCTTGTTAAGAAATAAGAGGATAACAAAATAAAAGGGACATAACTAGAGGACTCTCAACCAAAGAGCTGCATACAATCCGACGGGTCTCAGCGCATGCCACCTTTTGCACGAATGGGTCCGCCTTTGGATGATCTGAATTGCTATGGCTTTTCATATCTCGTAACAAAAATTATGTACGGGTCTAGCTTCTGAAAGCCGTGGTTTATAAATCGTCCATTTTCTGCCATCTAATTTATAGTTTTCATACCTAGTATCACACAGTCCGCAGGCTATTTTAACCAGTGGACATTCAAAGGGAATCGGATCGTGCAAAAGTAGGGTTCTTCGACTCCGCGGGCTTTACGTGTGCTTTTGGATAAACAACGCCAGTTTCGTACTTGAGAAGTTGGTCCGCGCGCTTGTGTACATAGAGAAAGTTTGAAAATTCAGCTCATGGCTCGATCTCGCTCATAGTAGTTTTGTGTTACACGTCTATTTAACAACAACAAGGGCCTCAAGAATGGAGTTTTTATGGGTATCTAGAACGTGACGAATTGAAGGAATTTGTTTTTCCATTGGTTGAGAAGATTGACTCTTGACATAAAATATAAAATGACCTTTGGTGTCGTCGGGGGACAAAGGTAGAGGTCGATCAACTAGAACAACTAAAAGTTCATGTTTCAAATTCTCTTCCCTAACATTTCATTTAGGGTGGTGGTAAGTGCATGCCTTTTTCTTACCTGGGACATCCTTTTGTAGAGAGAAAAAAGTGGTGGCCCGAGTTAAAAAATAGGTGTATATATCATTGTCTTTGTTTTATGAAGAATTCTAAACTGACTACACTATAGATGCAGTCTAGTGATCACATTTTAAGGGGTTCACCTCTAAATGATCTGACTCGTTTATCTCATTGTTTTGTATTTAAAAGTCCTATAGATAATAATTCATGTGATTTGGATGACTCTAACATCTAAAAAACATCATAAATATAGCTTAAAAATAGACATTAACCACATGCTTTTTATTTATAAATCATCTACATATAAAGCAAAGGGTTTTTTGCAAATTTGCCATTCCATTTTTACGTTTTTGCTAAAAAATCCAAAAAAAAATTCTTTTTGTAGATTTGCAATTAAATTTTGCATAACTTTGCAAATATGCCATTGCGTTAATTTTTCGCCGCTATAATTTTTAAAATGTCAAAAATAACCCATCATCTTCCTCCCTGTTTAAACATTACAGAAAATAGATCTGTGTTTTATTGCTGTGAAAAATGACTGACGACAGCTGACGGAGAACGATGTGCAAAGTTGGGCTTGTCTTACCACCGAAAAGGTTTCTTCTATGGCTCGTCTTATTGAGTTTCAGCAGATCAGTAAACAAGTGAAGTGTTGCCGACCATCTAACATTTTTCTATTTCAAGGGTTTGTGTGGAGTGTGTTTCATGTATGGAAAACCTGATTTTAAATAATTGAAGGTGTTTGTTAAAATGCTTCTCTGGGCATCTCATATGTCAAACTATTGAAGTCATGTTTGCTGTCAATTAGTCTACCTTGTTTGACGTTAGTGCTAGCTGCAATGCCATACCGTTCGATGGCTTGCTTCAAGAAATATCCATAAGTTTATTGGGGTTGTTTATAGTTCCTCCTATGGATGAAAACGGTCACTAGTTGATAGATGAATGGTTTGAGTCATAAAAAAATTTGTATATGCATAAGGACCAATCTGATCTGCTACTTAGTCGGTACTTCAGAGCATGTTTAGTAATCCTTCTGTTTTCTGTGCCCACCTTGTTGCCTAAGGGGCTTTTCCGAGAGACGATGTGTCTTTGATCAAATTCACTGATTAAGGATGCTCGCAATCACAAGGTGGCAGGGCTGGGATTCTGGTTTTGCCAGATCCTATTTGTTGGGGATTCTCGGATGGGAAAACATGGCAGGATCACTCTTGTTGAGTGTTGCCAACCGCAGCCTAGGCAAGTTTTCTATCCTAAGCATTTTGTAAGTCGCATTTAATCATCTTGCTTAGAAGGAATTCTAATAGGGTACCCATATAATCATCTCATTGAAACTCAAGCAAGGAAGTACGGAGAGATTGATGAGATTTACATCAGAAAAAAACATTAAAACAAGATGTGGATGGCAGCATAATTTATCTGCAGTCACTTTTGACATGCTCTCAATTAAATATGCATCGGAATTCCGACTAACCATGTGAGTGAATCACAGCCCAAATCATGCTGTAATTGATCAATCCAAGTATGGCCTACAACTTGCTGGTTGAAAAACATAAGCAAAAGATGAGCAATGGTGTCTGGAATATATAAAGAGTGCAATGTGTGGCTAGTATGTCTCTTGAACGTGGACTCTTACAGGAAGTCTTCAGGTTGATCATGGCTGGATTGTAAGAGGTTCTGGGTACACCATTCTAAGGACAGAATGCCATCTTCTAGCACTCCCTTACATGGAGGAGCCGTGCTTGCAAGTTACATCTGGCTTTTTAAACTGGAGAATTATATGCTGGATGTGAATGTTTCACTTGGAAAATAGTAGCCTGAAAACGTCTAGTTTGGCCAACTCTTTCCACTGATCCAAACTGTCTACTTCGATCTCGTGCTATGATGATCTGAAAGCCCACATTCAGACTTGAGTTAATCACTGGGTGGAGAAGTTTTATTCATGATTGGTACTTAAGCAAGCTTTCCCAGAAAACCAAAAGCTGTTTGGAGCATTGAGAACTGACTTGCAGAAAAGCCAGACCCACGTTCTTCTTCAACCAAAATCGAAGGGTTTTAACTTTTAAGTCATTGAATGCGTTCTACTGATGACTGCACAGATATAGCATGCCATGCCAGATAAAGGGTTCAGATCAATGAAAGATTGGGCCCACTGCGCTTTTAAAATATGATCATCAGTACAATACAGGGCCCGATAAAATCATTTTTCAAATTTGTAGTCCTCTAAATGCAATAGGAATCTCGATTGGCTACATTTAAGTAGCTTAATCATCTATTACTGCAAAGATCACAACCACTCTTATGTGGAAACAATAGATGAGCGGTCAGTAATGGTTTCTCTCACGCTGGGGACCCGATCTAACGGTTGAATTACTCTTAGATAAAAACAGAAGAAATGACGGCTCTCTCTCTCTCTCTCGCGTGCGCAAACGCAGACGGGAAGAGTTGGCGGCAAGAAGATGAAATGCGGTTCATCGTTCTGAATTCCATGTAGGAAATGCTTTCGTTCTAAGGTATCAAATCCAATTTTTAAATTCGGATTCTCAGACTGCCATTTTTCTGCTTCATAACATTCTTTGATCTTCTGGGATTAATTATTTCCATATTCTGGGGTTTACTCTCTTTCTGTATCAGGGAATAATCGAGTGTCATTGTGTGCACGCCTAGTTACATTTCAAGCATTTCAAGATTCCAATACCCTTGAGTGGTGATTTGGGATTTTCCAGATTGCCAATTCTGCGTATAAACTGCAGCCTGAATAGGACCAATCATATCCTAGTTTCCATTTGGGCAGAGTAAATCCAGACTTCCAGCAAATAGAAAACACTGATCTGTTTTCTGTAATGTTTAATTAGGGAGGAAGATGATGGGGGTATTTTCAACATTTTAAAAATTGTAATGGTGAAAAATTAATGGAATGGCATATTTGCAAACTTTTACAAAACTTAATGGCAAATCTGCAAAAATTAAAAAACTTTGAATTTTTTAGCAAAAACGTAAAAATGGAATGGCAAATCCTCAAAAGACCCTATTTAAAAGTCTCAATGATAATAATTCATGTGATTTGGATAACTCCGGTATCTTAAAAGCATCCTAAATGTTGTGCTTAAAAATAGACACTAATAACCACTACAATCATCTAAATCACATGCTTTTTTATCTATAAAATATCTACATATAAAACAACGAGATGAACAAGCAGAATCCGATCTAGTTGAGCCCCGTAATGTACCCGCCTCATAAAAATGTCAATTTAGCAGTCCTCTTATTTTATAACCATTTGAGCCATCACATTTTACACCTGAAAAGAAATCGGACCACCAAATCGAGCCAAGTTTTTTTTGGAGATGGCCCATGTAAGACACCACCCATAGATCAATAATCTGAAATCTTAGAGAGCCTGATACCTCGCAGTTTTAGGCATTTGGCCAGTAATGTAGTAAATTTGCACCGTTGGGTTGTGGACCACCATGAGAAAACTGCCCTCGTTGGTATCAGTCACTCACTTAGCACACAGTTTGGAGCACCTAAGGATTGTAAAGTGCACAACACAACAGCAAGTTTTGCTATAGTGTGCCCACTTTTTAAATGATGGGCCCCACCTATGGTTACTTGAACCCGTTAAATTTGATTTCTCTGACTTTGGAAGTCAAACATCAAGGTGACTGGATGTTGTTAACGTTCAAAAATCGTGCTTCATACCAGATGATGATTTCTCTGACTTTGGAGCAACAATCAGCGAAAGTCAAAGAAATCAAATGGGTTCAACTACAGCTGGGGCCTATCATACAAAAGTGGGATATAATATGGAAACTTCTTTGCTGTTGAGCATTATAATATCGTTCCTTATTTATGTGTGTATTTGGTGTTAGTGATTCTTGAGATAAATTGAGCTGACATGAGATAAGATGATATAAAATCTAGCTTGAGATAATTAAATTTAGCATGAAATGACTGAAAATTTTTAAGATGGAATGATTTTTATCTCAAGCACTACTAAATGTCTACGTTTTATATCATTTTTATATCACATCAGATTGTCTCATCTCATCTCAAGCACCACTAACCTCTGTTTATAATATATGCACTTCTTTTTACCAAACTTTTGCTATGGATAAAGATGCATCTCGTTTCGTGAAGAGTAGAACTCTTAAAAAGCTAAAACATACTCAAAAGTGCTTTCCAAGTCATTCAGCACTAAAATCTCCCACCTACCTCAGAACTAAGTTTGCATTACTCTTAAGCGTAATGCTCCAATAAAGCAGGGCGCCTTGCTTGTGCTACATATTGGCCATTTCTAGCTGGTGTCTGAATATTAGATGTAGTTTTGGTAAGGTTGCGTAATATTGACTCTTGTGGTCTGCCTTTTTTCTGAATCTCATATATACGGGAGCTTCGTGCACCAAGACTACCTTTTGTTTTGGTGATTACACAAGGGCACCAAAAATTGATTAGACTCGGGCAACCAATCGGCATGAGTTTTTGGCTAGCAGACATCCAAACAAATCAATCACATGAATTATCTAGATGAACCTGAAGAAGGAGGCCTCAGGGTACGATGAGGTCGCCCACTACAGTAACATTCCTCCCTCTATTCCTTTCCAAGCATGCAGTTGCATGGTTAAAACAGGAAGCCTGAAAGAAACAAAAGACAAGGATGTTAATTTAGTCATCTTGGTCAAAACGTACAAATCTTTTCTGCTTCCCTTCTTTGTAGGCCCTCTATCATTCTGACAGTGTACAACATGCAATCCATTATCTTTATTTCTTACATCGTCCAAAAGTTAAAATTTTGGACTATGGGAATTATGATCTCCAGCATTGAGATCAACAGTTAATCCAACTTCGAACTGCAACCTTGAGATCAAAGGATACACTAAATCAAGCATATTGCTAACGAGTCGAGTAACTTCGACGACTTTTGGAGTTGACTTCTGAGTTTAAGAATTACTTGAGATTAAAAGATATATTACAGCACATTTATTTCTAAGTCAAACATCAAGATAATTGGTTGCAGCTTCAATTCTATCTCCATATATATGGATCCATTCCGGGTTGCAATCTTAAGATCAAATGATGCATTATGGTATAATTTTGGTTCACGGATAACGAATACTCAAATAGCTTATTAGCAACAGTTATTATTTCGTTCAGTTATAAAACAACAAATGTCAAAAATGAGTCCTAGGAGTTTGAACGCTGCCTTTTGACCTGCGTGTGACTCATGGTGCTGGAATGTCTTAGATAGGCTAGATACAATTTTATATCGATTGGACTGTTACAGCCTATGTTTATTTCAGTTAGAAATCTATACCATATAATTATATTTTTTTTTTAAAGATCTAAACAAGTAGTTAGGATCATCTGAATGCATTAATTTCTTATAGATTACCTATTAATGATACACCCAATGTGGTGAATGGCTTAGATCTTCTAAAAGAATTAACCATGCATGTCACAAAGGGCAGTCGACTTAAATAAACCCATTTTTCAAATTATCTATTTCAGAATTCACATTTTACTGCATATAAATTGTCTGTTTCTATCACAAATGAACGTACTAATTCCTATCAGTGCGAAACTTTTCTCTTAAAAAATAATAACAAAATCTTTTAAATTTGAAAATGAATAAAAGAATATATACACGTTCAGGAGGCTGAAAAATTGAAACGAAAATATACAAAAGAATAAGTGAAGAGTGCCGATTGAGAGCACCGATAGGAAGCTGCAGTTCAGCGTGAACTGTTCAATTTGGCAAGTGATATTTAGCGCTTAAGAATCATAAGTATCAAGATGGTGTTATCAATGATTGAACTGAAGGCGAGATCTTCATGACTGATTGCTTGTGACGCCAAAAGGGACTACCAGATGAGGGTAAGCCCTAACACGACCAACAGCTTCTCCGGCGAAATCCTTTTTCTGTGAGAGGGCAACCAGGTCCCGCGTTCCCATTGACATTGGTGCAACCAGAAGGTCCAGAAGGAGTCACGGTGCCTCTGGGCAAGGACTCCATCACCAGAGTCTTCCACTCTTCTTCTTCCTCTTCCAAAATTCTACTAGCTTCAAATGGATGCATACCCAGAAGAAGCATGACAAGTGCAACTGTTAAAACCTTTCCGAAGAGACCCATTTCCTGCAAGCAATAGAAGAAAACTATGGGAAATTTGAGAGGGAAGAGTTAGTATTTATAATCTCATTTTCTTCGTGTTATTGGCTTATTGACTATTACTGGCTTTCGAAAGTGGATGGGGCTGAAGCAGTCATGGGAAAGAGGTTAGGTTTTGGGCTTGAATCCAAGGTTTTTATTTTCTCCCTTTATATTTTTTATGCTCAACAAGGCATTAGATTGACCATCTCAGTCTTATGATCAATAAGATCCAACCTTCAATTCAAAAGAATTGGTATTAGATAGTATTTTAAGTAGAGGTAGTTTAATTATTTAGTTCTTTCTATAAGTTTGACTAGCAAGAGATTATCTCAGTCTTGACTAACAACAGCGACTTTGGCACAAGATTTCGGTGATCAGTGTCATTATCTGATGGTTCCCATATCCTAGATTGAGATCCCGAGGAGTCAATTCAATGTGTTCAAGGAATCGATGGCTGAAGACATCTTAACAAACATTTTCAAGTAATTAGGGGTCTGGTTTTATCTAATTAAGATGGGGCCATCGGAGATGGAGTGGATTTGGGATAGCTCACATGATACTTGACCGGCACCGCTGATCCAAAGGGACTTTATCATTTTTCTATTAGTTTTTTACTTGGAAAATCCTGACTTCGTTGGGCATTTTGGCCAGCGGAATCTTCCTGTCTGGTGGGGATTGTAAGTTAGGAGTTGGATTCCTGTCACGCATTTTCTAGGTTTTCAATAGGAAAGCCTACACGAAGAGCTTGGACTTGGAGTGCCCGGCAAGTTCCTGCATGACATCAACACAAAGTGTTAAACAAAAGGAATTAAGTTATGCATGTCTCGAGTCATCCCTCATGGAATTGAACCCCGATCCCATTTGTCGGACGACAGCTGATTTTTTCATTTTTTTTGTGTGCATAAGAGCCGTTGATTTGAGGCCCGGCTACATTTTATCCTCAGATTCACATCCTTCTAATCCTAGTACAGCTTCAGCTTTCTTTTGCCAAATAATTGTGGACCCCATCGCCATGGTATGCACAGTCATGATCATCTGCGTTCACTCGAAGTTCTTACTACTCGGTGGATCTAGTGACTAAGGAACGTCGAGGGGGTCATGATTTGTGTATCTCCTTTTCTCATTGAGTGAAGTTCATGGGCTCTGCCCAAGGGTTCAAGTTTAACACTGCTCAACTAAGCTATGGCTCGAATACTGAAGTAAGCTTTATTTCAAGTCAATAGCAAAGATTCCGTAAATTCTCTTTGCTGAGCATATAAGCTTGCACAAAGAAGGTTCGAGCTCACAACATAGTTTGGTAACTCATGCAAATACAATCTAAGTTGATCTTATCTTTAACTAGCAAGTTACCCTTGCAATGCATGGGCTAGAACTATGTCTTGAAAATGAAAGTAGTGATTATTTTCTTATAGTTTGAAAATTATAACTAAAATGTCATATTGGTTGTGGCCTTTATTCATTCATATAGTTCGATCTTGGGCAATCTGTGTAATATTATTATGGTACACATGTGATCCATTCTATGGAAGATATTCCTCAAATATATGCCAAGTGAGAGATGCACTTGAAGATGAATGGTCAAGAACTTTGGCATTGAAATATGGGGCATGTGTGCAATATTGTCAGATAGCTGCACATGGATTTTGATGCGTGTGTGTGGTGTTTGTGAGAGAGGTAGAGCATTATTACATGGGTTTTACTCATGTAAAAGGGACTTTTAGTAATAAAACTAAGAATGTGACTCTCATATAAAAGTAGCATCAAACCCTTTTTTGATGAACCATCATAGTTTAACTATACATCCATGCTCTAGCATTCGTACTTCACCTAATTGATTCTTTGAAATCTTGTCTTAAGATTAATTTAGTTCTACTCTTGCAAAATTCAAATGTCATGGTTAAGATGGTTACCATCTATAGATTTTATATTCTTAAAAATCTTAATCATAGCTTTCACTTGCTACCAAATCTTGTGTACTTTACACCGTTTTGCTTTTAGAGATAAAAAGATGTATACGATGCCAAGTCCACCAAGTAGTATGCTAATTACATTTGCATAATGTCCTTCTCCTTCATTTTCTAGGGATGTGATTATAGTAAAATTAGCTAGATATCATATGCTCTTTAAAACAAAGGAACAAACGTGATCTACTCAAACACTAAAACAAAAGAAAAGAATAAGTCCTCCAGCTGATTAATTAGTTTTGTGTATAAGAGTCCTTAGCTTAGCTTTTCAATCCTAATGGAACCAAGCCAACTTAAATGAATTCTTGGTTACCATTAGTGTCTTATTAGAATAAAGAAGCCAATGTACTTAGGTCCACCTATGTGTAACTAAAATTATATTATAAGAAGAACTTGTAGGAGAATATGCACTTTATATTTGATAAAGAAAAAGGTAAAGTTATTTTATCCTAGAAATATTTTTCTTCAGATATTTGTGCTATGAAAGAAGTCACTTCTTCTAGGCCTCGCCTTAAAATACAATGCCCCAAAACTATTCCCATTAATTGTCCTAGTATTTATTGTTCTAAATATACAATAGAGAGGCCTAAATATTGTTCACAGGTAAATATTATAAAGATCTTAAGCAAACAATTGTAAGATTAAGGGGCTAGATTATATTCACATTGGAAAATCAATCCAAGCATGTTTCATGTGTCTAGAAATATAGGTTACATGTGGAACTAGAATTTCTTGTGATGTGAACTGCTCATCTACTTAGTAATATTCTAGGTTGAAAACTTTATTTGTAATATATCCTAGGTCCAAAGCATAATCATATTTCAAAGTACCTTTGGTGAAATACATATTTATATCATATAATTTTTTTACACCTTTTAATCTTGTGAAGCACAATCAAGTTCATGTGGGTTCTAGATATTGGATAACAGAAGATGTTCTCTCTATTTCCATCTTATACATCTTAGTCCCTATTATTTTAGGGAGTAAAATAGATTACTTAGTTTTATAATATAAATTAAAGAGCTATTATAGTCTAATGTATAAGACTTTTAAATATGTCTTATAAAGATATGCATTATTTCATTTACAAGTAATGAAGAATTTTATGAGCAAGGAAGCACATCAGGAAAATTGCAAAGGATTTTAAATTTGATGGGTAAAGATTCTTGTAGAATGGATTCTAGAACTCAATTTAACTATAACAATTTGTAATCATTTTTAGCTTATGTTCAAACCTTTTTCATTGTAACCTGCTACTTCATTATGTCTAAAAATATGTTTTAGAATCCAAAAGTTTGTGGGCTAACTTGATTAGTAATCAAAGAGGCTCTTTCATAAAAAAAACTACAATATATGTTACCATATAGAATATAATAAAGATTAACAAGAAGCAAATAGGAATTAGAAATTCTTATGACTAGAAAGAACAAAACTTTTAATTTTATATGCTAGGGCTCGCTCTGGGCAAGTTCGGATCACTTATAATACATAGCTCTACTTAACCTAAGTATTGGTTAAGAATGGTGCCCCCTTGGTTTGAAAAGTTCAGCATTAAGGATTGACTCACAGTAGTGTGAACGTCTTACATCACGTTGACCCCCACCAACTCTGCTTTACGTAATTAGAGTCTAGGACACTCCATTCTAATTGTTAGATCATGAATAATAATAATAACAACAACAACAACAACAACAACAACAACTCCCCCAGGCACATTGCGCTTTCCCTTGCCTAGATATTCGTCTTTTTAAGTCAAGTAATGGTAAGCAGCCTCACCCCTTTAACAAGTGTATAATCGGATCATAATAGATCTTCTATTGTCTTTCATAGAAGAATCAAGTTCCCCCCGACGAGGAAGCCCTTCAAGCTGAAGCAACTACTTTCGAAGTAACAAAAAGAAAAGCAAAGATTGGAAGGGGAGAGTCAGAGTTGAAAAGAGGATTCCTCGCTTCTTTCTCTCACTCAAAACTATGCATGAGACACAAGACATTCTAGGGGTAAAAATTAGCAAATCCCTATGTACTTACTACATCCTATCCAATTCTTTAGGCATTTAAAAATAAAAATAAAAAATACTAAGGGTGTAAGTGTGGTGCAATGGTGTAGCAGCAATCTATCACTATTGAAGGTCACGAGCTCGGGGCTCCTCAAAAGCGATATGTAAGTTCACCATTTCAAAAAAATAAAATACAAAGTTCTTATTGGATCCCACTTATACACCTCCACTCATAATAAAGAAAAATGGTTTCTAAAGATAAATATCAAAATGTTATGCAATCTAAAATTAATAGTAATATAGTATTTATTATATTTTAAAAATGTCAACTTAAAAAAGAGAGACAAAGAGAGGAAGAAATCGCAGGTGTCAATTTCCCATGAAAAGGCATACTAGATGATTAAAAGAAAAGATAAGTTTAACCTAATAGCAAACCAATATGAAAGAGAAAGCGTTTATTAATGGAAATGTTCGAAGGAGAAAAGGGAAATATAAAGATGGTGTGCGAAAATTTATTGTGAGAAACAAAGAGAAAATAAGTGAAATTAGAGAAAATTCATTTAAGACAAACATATAGTAACCAATGCTATTATAATGACATTTATTGGTAAAAAAGCTAAGATTAAGAAGAAAAGAAAAAATGGAAGAGGTGACATGTGTTACTCTTCCATGAAAAAGCTCATGATCCTACATGTGTTACTCTTCCATGAAAAAGCACATCATCCTATATTATAGTAGGCAAGAAATGCTAAACTTATAACCCTATGAGGTGCAGTCTAACGACCACATTTCTTGGAGCCCCCCTTTGGATGATGAGAATAGTTCATCTCATTATTCTAACTTTAGATTTCCTTTCTTCTGAAAATAACAAAGAGACATTGATATTAATAATAAACAATACAAAATATTATGATATTTTCCTTTCATTTACAACCCCACAAACATCTTTAAACAAAATGAGATATAAAATAATAGGAGGAGCATCTATCTAGTAATCTAATCTTCTCAACATTGATAATATATTGGCTCAAAAGTTAGCAACATCATTGCCTTGCCCATACATGTGCTTCACATTCCATGTTCTCCTTCCCTTCATGAGTCTACAACACTCTTTCTAAATCTACATCACTCTCCATTTTGGTTTATCTTTCTACCCACTACACTAATTACACTTGAAATCTTTACAAATTTGCAAGTCATTGAGTTCCATGTTAGCTACAAGTTGAAGGCCATGATATGAGGTAGTCCACTCAGCCTCATTATTAAATTTGGTTTATGAAACTGATAGAGTGGAATATAGTCATGTCCATCATATCAAAGCCTAAATGCATGTCATGAATAATAGGGTGTGCAACCTAACAATGTATCTGGAGTGTACCACAGCACTCTCATATCTGGTAATGAGTACTCATACCAACCCCCCTAGATTCCTCACGTATAGATCGCCCAGCCCATAGGCCTACCTACATCTAGCCAGCCACATAGGCTTCACCCTAGGGGTGCGTCGTCACACTGTAGGTGCATCAAGATACAATTACCCAGGTGTGTCTATAACTACATGTGCACATATATTAAGTGCATGAATTGCTATGCTGTAGTGGCAACCACTTCGGGGTATCAACCACTACCGCTCACCATCGACACCAAAATATGAGACTACAGTCCATCGAGGCATGGAAGTTGGTTGGATAGTGTGGGTGGCCTACCCATGATTACCACAACCACAAGCAGTTTGCCCAATATGAGGGCGGGTGTCTATCATCCATGTCCCATATACTCAGAGGGTAGGTAGCCAACCCTATGACCCTCCTAACATAACATCCACCCAACAAAAACACCCATCCTAAAACTGCAACAAAATATGAAATCATGCATAAAAAATGTGTATAACATCCTCAAATAATCCAATCGATGAGGCATATAATGTATCAAGAACGGTGCATGAATCTTGTAAAACAAAAAGATAGTATAAGCATCAACAACACATGCTGAATGATAATCTTAGGAAAATCATGGGGTTGGTATACATATCCACGCATCAAACTGTCAATGTAAATGAAGTTGTCTAGTGAACAATCATGATTTATAAAATCAAAGAGATACTAAATGTAGTCACCTACCTCAATGAGGAAAATAACCTAATTAGGCATGTAATCCTCTCAACTTGCTCGCTCTGATGTACCTGTCAAGCCACAATACTAAACCACGTTATTTATTACCCTCAATGTACTCCATTGTATAATTTACTCTTCATTTATATCATTTAGTGTTCACTAGATCCCAATTCATAAGTCTAATAGTCTGGAAAATCCTCTGATCTAGTAGTTAATCCTATATCAATGGTCCAGATCGTTTGATTCACCCTGATTCACATTAATCCATGTCCTATATTCAGTTTTCATTCTATCTTAATGATCATCTGCTATATATGGTTGTCAATCCAAGTTGTGATCTACTAAATCAGTGTCTCCTGATCACTAAAGGGCTTAATCTTTCCATCTCATTGGATTTTGAGGCAATCCAACCATCAGATCGTTCTCTATAGCCTTGATTTATATTTAGATCATTAAATCAAGTCCTAGGTATCACAATCACTTCAATTCCCACGTTTTTATAGCAATTCCAATGTATATCCATGATGAGTATCCCCAAATCTAAAGTCCATGCAATGATCAAGATCAATTTCCATGACCAATACATGTGATCTGGTCATTAGATCCATTAATCCATTTCATAAATCATATAATTGCCCAACTTCTAAGGCCTAATCATCCCTTGATCGAGCTGATCTAAGTTATTAAGTGACATCTAAAGATTTGATCTAATTAGATGTGGTCAAATCAAATTTCTGATAATGGATTCATGTTCGCGTCACTAAGACAAGTCCGACGAACATCTCGGATCAAAATTTGGGCTTATATAGCCTCATGAATTGCTATTTTACTATTTCAGATCAATTTTAATGGTCCAGATCAAAATCTGAATAGAAAATGTGAAAAAACGATGTCACCAAGATGCACTACATCTATGACATGTGTTTGAGACACTCCTGGACATGTGACAGTCACCAGGACACCCTGCATCCATGATGTGGGTCCAAGACACTCCTGGACGTGTTACTATCACCATGGCGCACTACGTCCCGAATGTTCAACAAACGACGCACCCGATGTTTGCATGCATGCAAGAGTACCAATGCACATGTTTTACTTAAGCGTTTGTAGTGTGCATCTTGGGGACAAAATTTGATCAATCATTCAAATGGTGCAATCTTGATGGTCCGTCTTGTTTCATCCACATCTGTCATTTGGGTCATCCATTTTTAGTCTATTTTCATGCTTCCTCAGGTTTTTGAGGTCTATGAACATAATGGACGGCTCATATCTTCTACTTGAGCTATATAAATGATGGGTTTTTCCTGATTAGTCAAATCCATTCACCGACAAATCTCTGGCAGGAAAAAATAGTCCAGCAAAAGAAAAAGGGAAAGAGTCTAAGAGAGGGAGTCTTACTTGGCTGGCCAACGAGGGGAATGGAATGCATCTGTGTCATGCAAGCATTGTGGCTATGACAAAGACGGTGGCCAGTGGTCGTTTGCCAGAGGAAAGAGTGGGGAGAAAAGTGGTCTCAGTGACTAAACGGCGACTGAGGTAAGGGAGAGGGGGGAAATGAAGGAGAGAAACAAGGTGGGGCGGGGGGAGAGAAGAGGAAGAAATAAATGAGGAAAATTACATTTAAAGCGATTTTATTTTATTTTTTATCATTAATGCAAAATGATTACTAACAATAAATGCTGGTAATTACTCCCTTACTTGCCAATAATGGCACGTCAAATCATGAGATTGCATGCCATATCAACAGGCCCCACATGGGTAATGACCATTCTACTTTTTTATTTAATTTATTAAAATACCTTAATTAAAATCACTAGGAAATTTTCGTCTGGACTACGATTTTAGTGTTCTTAGTGTCGTTGGACTCTATTTTTCGCATACATTCCAAATATTGATGTTTCAATCAGTGAATCAATGTCTACAAAATTCTAACCTCCTAGAGTCCAATTGCTCACAAAGGTTTGGAAAATTCATAATTTATGCATTTGTATAATTTCTTCAAAATTAAAGGTATTACATCCTCCCCTCATAAAAATTTTGTTCTTGAAATTTCTGTACATACAACTATACAAATAACTCTGAGTGGGTCTGTCTCATCTCGTCTTTATTCTCCCACATGGGCTCCTATATAGAGTAATGTTGCTAGAGAACTTTGACCTGTAGAATGGTCTTAATCTTCAACTCCTGGACTTTACTATCCAGAATTTGTATGGCCCTCTTCTCAAACGTCAAATCGGGTTTCAACTCTCCAAGGATCTACTCAAGTATGTGGAAAGGCTCTTGCACATATTTCCTTTCCATGGACACATGAAAGACATCATGAACATTTTCCACTTGAGGGGTAAAGCCAATTCATAAGCAACAACTCCAACCCACTGTAAGATCTCGAAAGGGTCGATGTATCTGAGCTGAGCTTCCCCTTGCTACCAAATCTCTACACTCCCTTCAGAGGGGAAACTTTCATGAACACATGCTCACCAACAACAAACTATAGATCCTTCTAGCTCCTATCAGCATAAATCTTCTAACGACTGTGAGATGCCAACAGTCATTTTCGAATCAGCCGAACCTTCTCAGCACACTGTTCCACCAGTTTAGATTTCATGATGCGTCTCTCTCCCATTGCTCCAACACAAAGGTGACGAACAAGGTCTACTATAAAGTGCCTTGCATGGGGCCATGCTAATGCTCGCATTGTAGCTATTATTATAGGCAAACTATACAAGTTGTAAGTGATCATCCTAACTACATTTCCAGTCCACAGTGCTAGCCCTCAACATGTCCTCGATAGTCTAGATTGTCATTTCTTTCTAGCCATCTGTCTAGGGTTGGAAAGCCATGCTAAATCTCAATCTTGACCCCAAGGCCTCCTGAACACCCTACCAGTACTTTGATGTAAATCAAGTGTCACTATCTAAAATGATCGTCAACTTCGCTAAGTTATTCACTGTCTGGCTCTATCTAATGGGGAGAAAATGTGCAGATTTTGACAATCTATCAATAATAACCCATATCATATCATGTCCTCTACCTGTCCTCGGAAGGCCCACTATGAAATCCATAGTGAGGTAATCCCACTTCTACTCTGGGAGGTCCAATGTTTGAAGTAACCCAGATGGTTGTTGATGCTTAGCCTTGACCTGCTGACAAGTTAAACATCACTCTTTGCATTCCCCGGCATCTTTCTTCCTCCCATTCCACCAAAAGTGTCTTCTTAGATCCTAATACATCTTCGTGCCCTTGGGGTGAATCATATACTAAGACTGGTGAGCCTCCTGAAGTAATTCATGCCTCAACTCGTCCTCTGTCGAAACTACCAGTCTGCCCCTAAATCTAACACTACCGTCTGATCCTTTGGTAAAATCGGCCTTGTCTACCATGTTCTAAGTCTCTGCATCCCTAATTTGTGCCTATAATATCCTATTGAGGAATCTAGACCTAGCTAATAGGTTGACAATCATTGCTCTTGACTTCTTGCTCAAGGCATCTGCAACAACGTTTGCTTTCCCAGGGTGGTACTAATACTGAATTTGAAGTCCTTGAGGTATTCCATCCACCTATACTACCTCATGTTCAAATCGTTCTGCATGAAGAAGCACTTGAGGCTCTTGTGATCAATGAACACCTCAAACTTCTCTCCATACAAGTAATGTCTTCAAGACTTCAATGCAAACACCACCACTACTAACTCCAAATTATGGGTTAGGTAATTTAGCTCTTGCATCTTCAGCTGCCTGGACGCATAGGCGACACCTTGCCAAGCAGCATCAGTACTACTTCCCACCCCTTACTAGAGGCGTCACAATAAACCACATAACCACCAAAACCTCAGGGCAATGTCAACACTAGTGGGGCAATAAATCTCCTCTAAAGCTCTTGAAAGCTCTTCTCACAAGCATCACTCTAAACAAACTTGGTGTCCTTCCTGGTCAGGGTAGTCAATGGCAATGCACTCCTCAAGACCCTTCAATAAAGATACTATAATACCATGCCAACCCCAAAAAGCTCTATATCTCACTCATTATCGTAGTCCTCTCCCAATTTAGCACTACCTCCACCTTGGTCAGGTCTACATCCACTCCCTCCTTTGATACCACATGCCTAAAAATTGTACCTACTCTAGCCAAAAATCACATTTACTAAACTTAGCAAACAAATGATGACCACGAAGGGTGTCCAACACTATATAAAGGTGTTCCCTGCATGCTTCATGGCTAGGACAGTAGACTAAGATATCATCTACAAAGATGATAATGAACTTATCAAAATAAGCTCAGAAGACCTAGTTCATCAAATCCATAAACACTACTGGTGCATTAGTCAACCCAAAAGGCATCACCAAGAACTCGTAGTGGCCATGATGAGTCCTAAAAGTAATCTTAGGGATGTCCTCCTCTCTAATTCTCAATTGGTAGTAGCTTGATCTCATATCTATCTTTGAGAACACTTACACCGATTGGAGCTGGTCTAACAAATTGTTAATGCGAGGCAAAGGATATCGATTTTTAATTTTAATGTTATTCAGTAATCGATAATCAACACATAGCCTCAATGATCTATCCTTTTTCATCACAAAAAGAACTGGCACTCCTCAAGGAGACCCACTTGGCTTGATAAAGCCTCTCTCAAGTAATTCCTAAAACTACACCTTGAGCTCTCTCAACTCAATTGGAGTCATTCCCATATGGTACCTTAGAAATAGGTTTGTACCTGGTACCAGATCTATCATAAAATCGATCTCCTTGTGTAGTGGTAATCCTGGTAACTCATTAGGAAAAATATTCGCGAAGTCTAGCACAACATTGATATCCTCTATGTGTGGCTACTTCCTATCCACTACTTTTGCACACGCTAAGAATACCCAGCATCCTCCCACATAATACCGCACTACCTTCATAGCTGAAATGATACAAGTGCTAATAATACTCTTCCTACAATTGAATATGGTCACTGGTTGACCAGGCACATCAAATTTAGCCTACTTCTTATGGTAGTTCATAATAGCTGAGTAAGTAGCCAACCAATCCACGCCTAGGATGACGTCATAATCCACCATGTCTAATAAAACAAGGTCAACATCCATCCTTACACCTAATATCTCCACTGGCACCCCTTCAAAATATTTAGTAGCCTCTATTGACTCTCCAAATGTAGAGAAAATAAATGAAAGATACAAATGTAGAGAAAATAAAGGAATGAGTGACCCTGAATCAAAGAGGTTCCTCGCATGCCTTACTGCGACAAGGAAGGTATCTTCTACAACTTGGTTTAAGGCCTGTGCCTGCCTTGAAGTGATGGTAAAGACTCGCCCCTGACTACATGGTGTCGTCTCTGCGCTAGCACCCATCTTTATGCGTTTATCTCTCTGCTCCTTTGAGCACTCCCTGCGCATATGCACTATCTTACCACAACCATAGCACCTGAACGGCTATCTCTGTTGAAGGAACTACTGATGTTGCTACTAATTCTACTACTGCCTGCCTAGCCCAAGACATGGTCATCTTAGGTGTTGATCCTTACATCTAGAGCACACCTTTCTATCATGGTCTCACTTATGTCTACTGACCTACAAATTAACCAGTGCTCTATGTGACTAAGTAAATGCAAAGGGTCTCTTGCCCTTAGTGAGCTGCCTCGAACCTCCCCAGGCCTGTAGAAAATCCAACTCTAACATAGAGGTCATATTTGTAGCCTCTCGTATGGTCGTAGGTCGGGAAATAATCACTTCATTCCTCAACTGAGGCATCAGTCCATCTACAAATCAATATGTTGCCTCCTTATCCAAAACAAAGAGACTCGGAGCAAACCTCCATAATCTAGTGAATCTGTTTAGGTATTGTTGAACCTTCATATTCTACTACTCCAGGATGGTAAACTCCCACTTCATGGCCTATAAGGCATGAGGTGGGAAGTATTGATCGTCAAAAACTCTCCTGAAGTCCTCCCACATGAATGTCTCTGTAGAGGAAGGGCGTGTCTTCTGCTCCATCTACCACCAAAATTCAACCTCCCCCTTCAGTAGTAGGGTACCAATCTAACTTGATCCTTTGGGGGTGTGACGACCCGGGTTTTTGAATCACATTTTATAATATATTTTTCAAAGGCAAGGGTGACCCCTCAGTAAAAAGAAATTCGCAAAACAAAGCAGCGGAAATTCTTTTTTTTTTTTTAACTTGTTTTGAAAACCCAAGTCACCACTTCATACATAACATAAGTACAATTTGTGTACAAAATAAAATTTCATTGAAGGAATATAATTTTATTAAACTTCCAGGATCCATCCAGTGGTTCACAGTACAGCACGGTATCAGTACAATACCTGTCCAAACTACATAATCCAAAATTTACAAACCTCACCATACATTAAAAACTCTCAATACAATACAATTCCCTCAAATAAAATACATGTCTTCAAGAGGATGTATCTCGACTGATTATTCATCAACATCTTCTTAAGTTTTCTACAGTCTTGAGCTTCTAACCCTCCTCTGTATCTGAGGTATTGTAAACATGGAAACATGTACAGTACCTAACCAAGCTATGCTTGGTAGGGGAATACAAGAACATACTACTTCATCAATATAAGGATACATACCTCAATCCTTATTTCATCATAGTCATCCATTCATGAGTACTCTCCACATAGAGTGTATACATTATTTATGTAGTACATGACAAATTAGTTAATATAGTGAAGATTGCTCAAAAACTTGTTACTTCCCTTGGCTATACTCCCACTTAGGAGAGCAATACCTAGCCAAAGATTTTTCAACCCTTGTTCCTTCCCCTAGCTATACTCCCACTTAGGAGAGCAATACCTAGCTAATTATCCTCTGGGGTTTTCATTCTAGGAACTCATGTAATAGCATATCATCATGCCATGGCATCATACTATGCCTACCACATGTGCATCATAATGCAAAATACATTAGGACTATTATGCTTACAGCCTCAATCCATACAGCGCGCCCGGATAACTGTATAATCCTCCATTGACACCAACTGTGGAATAATCAATCCATGTCCTCATGGGGTGGACCATGGCTATCACAGTGGGGCCTTCCCATTATTGCCCCACCCGACATTTAGCCTCTCTTTAGGCATGGTATCATCATATAAGTTTCAAGAAGCAGGTGGTCAAACCCTCATAACTTCCGTAGCATAACATCCCCAGTCTCTATCTCTGTGTAAAGCAAAACCACAAGCCTCCATACTTGTATGGAAAATATATTATACATATCAGACGACCTATCTATTTAACTAAGGCTGGAATATTATTCATACCCTATTCTTAGGGTTTCCTCAGTCTCCATATCTCATCACTTTCACCTCATTAGACTTGATCAACAAATTAGATCAAGTGGATTAGATTATGAGGTTGGATCACTTTGTTTGATCATGTGGTTAGATCGCATATTTTGGATCACTTTGTTTGATCCTTTGGTTAGATCACTTATTTTGATCATATATTTTTGGATCACTTATTTGGATCATATATTTTTGGATCACTTATTTGGATCATATGTTTTGGATCCCTCAATTGGATCATATGTTTTGGATCCCTTAATTGGATTACTTAGTTGGATCATATGTTTTGGATCATAAGTTTTGGACCACTTGTTTAGATCATGACTATGCTAAGGTACTAAATATACTGATATAATGAAGGTTTATATTTTTAGACAGATAATCGTGTCTATCTATACATGAATCTCTAATATATCATTGTATATCCACCTACCTCAAAATAGTATCTTGATTCATATATCTCCAGTGTATTCTTCCACAATGTCCATCATTGTCTAGATTCATCCATCTGTCAAACCATATGTATAAGGTTATTTCCCTATTCAAGTATGTATTCCTATATATGATACCCTAATTTTCCTTGAATCAAATTTGATCAAGGGTTTAGGATTCTCCATCTATGTTCTTCTACATACTCATATGTACTATACAGATACACACGTAATACAATACTACATTAGTATTTGTTTTTTATCATCCAAGATCCTATGGATCTTGTTTGATCATCCTTATCTTGATTATTATTTTTATTAAGATTAGATGATTTACTACATTTTATGTTCTCATTATTATTACTCGACCAATTAATGTTTTATTGGTTGAGGTAGTTTATTCCATTCTAAGTCTAGATTGCTCCTCTTATGTCAAATTGGCTAAGGCTTACTAGTTAAATGGTTGAACACGTGGCTACTTCAATCCTCATGTAAGGAGGCGTTTAAACCTCACAAACGTCAACGGAAGGTGGGGGGAGAGCATGGCTCTATTAGATAACCCTCTTAACCACTATGTCCATCATTCTCTAGCTTGACCCTAACTCAACCTTTCATAAGGTTCCTATCAGCATTTAACCCTAAGTATTCTTTCTAATTGATTTTAATTAAATTCATGAACTAAAATGTCATTCATGGAGATTTATTATTCTCCTAAGTTGGACCAAGGAATTTATATTCCTTATGTTATCCTACTAACTATGGTGCTTACTATCATTAAGTCCATATCATACATTCCATTGTGAATGTCCCTTCCTTCTAATTTCATTGAATTACCATTTCAATGAAATTACAATTACTTAAGCATTGAAGCATAAGTTTAAAGCATAAATAAACAATTAACTAAACACTTAAATAAATAATTCTATAATTAACTAAGAAATGAAATACAATAATGTTCAATAATGAAAATAGCAATCTAACATGCTATCATGATCCAAGGGTCTTAATTGATCCATATTTATTTTTCATCTCTTTAGGATTTAGATCTTGATCCTTCATTTTATTTTAGATCCAATGTTTTATATTGATGTCATTTAATTATTAAATCATTGATTTGATCTTCCTTGATCTACCCAATCAAGGAGATCTTTAGTTTACTTTATACCATTTAAGGGCATAGATCTTGATCTAGCCCAAATCCACATCATCCATTCATTAAATACCTATGATCTTATCTCAAGATCATCATCAAAATACATCCATACTATCCAATCATCCTGAATCATCTTGATCTAGGAGATACTATTCATTTTTAGGGATTTAGTAACTCTTAAGGCTAGATCTCTTAAGATCTGCCTAATAAATGCAATTTAATCTGCTGATATTATTTATTATGTTATAATATAATCATCCACTAAGGTATTAGTGGTTTGATCATCCTAGATCTTGTAGATCAAGGATGTTATTTACTTATCCACTTAATTATAGAATATTTAATTAATTAAAATTAAAATTTTATAGATTCAGTCCATTATGATTATCATAAGAAATCCACCAAAACTTTCTGATCTCAATTTGGATCTCAACTGAGATCGGAATTGAAAGTTTAAGATTTCAGCCCTTTTTAAGGGTTGAATCTCACCTTACTGTTTTTGATAAATTTTACTAATCTAGGATTAATTAATTTATACTATGAATATGTAACTTAAGGTTTTGAGACCATATGAACACATCCAACGGTTCAGATTTTATGTTTGGGGTCATGTGGGCCATGATCCAAGACCAATGGCACGGATTTCATAAAATAGATCATGCAAATACTAATTAAAAACATGATCTAACATGTTCAGTGTATTATTAACATAAATATTAATCCGAGTAATGTTTCTTATCTAAATTTAAAGGTTAATTATAATCAAAATTAATATTGTAAGATTTCACCCCATTTTAAGGGCAGAATTCCATCTTTACTGCTGTTGATCAATTCATTCATATATAAGAACATAAATCTGACTCTGAACATGATCCTAAGGTATTAGGTGGTCTCTGAAGACATCTAACTGTTTAGATTTGTATTTTAAAGTCATCTGGTCCATGATCTAAGATCATGGATATTGATTTTACCAAATAGCATATAAAATCACAATTTGAAACATGGATATAATACATTCAATATCTAGATCAAGTGACAAGGAATCTTTAAAAACTTTCTGATCTAAAATAAGAGCTCTATCAAGCTCTGAATTAGAAAAATAAAATCTCAATTTAAAAGAGAACAGCCCAGATCTGATCTGGGTGTGGGTGCGGGTGTGGGTGCAGGACGACCAGGGTCTCGCGCCTGTGACTGCCCATTCCAGGTGTCTGGGCAGAGGTGACCGACTACAGGTGAGACAATCCGATCTAGACCGTCAAATCGCCTGTGGCAGGATCTCCTCCATCCGTTAAAATCAAAGGCCCAGATTTCATCTCCTCGGGTTTTGAGACCCCAGGAAGTCATCCAACGGCTCAAAAGATTCATCTGAGCCGTCTATGATGAGATCTTCACCACCCAGGCCGGATCCATCGTCTCCGACGGATCTACGGCTGGGGAGATCTCTTTATGGCCGGAAAACCATGCTAGCCTACCAAAAATGAAAGAGCGGGTGCCAGTGCACCTACCTGTGCCGGTATGGAGGGGAGGAGCTCACCAGAGATTGAGAAACCAGCCGGAGAAGATGTATAAAACCCTAGCTTTCTGAAAAAATATACAAAGCTTGATTATTCCGTTGTCGTTGCCAGATAATGGGGAAAACCATAGGGTTTTTGTATATCATCCCATTTTGGAGATGACCAATGATTCAAGATTACCCTTGGACAGCCGGATTGGCCGGAATATCATGAAGAACATGCCGGATACAGTAACCCTTACTGGGTTAAATTTCATTATGAGTTTTCTAGAGATCCAGGAGTTGGATCATCCTCAACCCAAAGGTCTTTTGTACATAGCCCGTGTGCAACTAGATATAATGGTCAAGATGGAGTTTCAACGATTCAAACGCGATGGATAATTGAAATAGGGTTTCCAGGAAGAAACCCAATTCAATCGGGGACGACGCGTCCCAGGACGCGCCATGCATCTCCACTGAGTTTGGAGAGATGGGTGCATCGGTGGACGCACCCTGAGTGAAAAAAAAGAAAAGAAAAGAAAACATAAGAGGAGAAAGAGAAGAAAATTGGGGGAGATGGGGGATGTTTCTGGAGCTGATATTTTTCAGCATGCTAGGGGACCTCGTGATGATTATTAGGAAAATTTTTGGGATTTTTCTGATCTATTTATAGAGGTATTTGGAATTTTCATCATTACTTGAAATCATAACTTTGATTTCTTTTGAATTTTTAAATGTCATTGGATTCCCACTACCACCTCCTTCTCCACTAGTAGGTGGTAGTGGTTTGACTAATGATTGCATGTTTTCCAGACGTTGGATCCCTTTGTGGGTCCCTTGTGGGCCCCACATGAGTGTGAAAAGACCAAATTGCCCTTTTATGGAGAAAATCCATTTTATTCTCCCAGGCTTGGAATTTAGCGTACTTAGTGGCATTGGATTCGTATTTCCAAGTACATTTCAAATTTTGATGTCTCAAGTCTTGATTATTTGTAAAATTACCATTTTGCCCTTTCATTCATTAAAATGGAGAAAAATATAGATTTTTCATCTGTATTCAGAAATTGTCGTGCTTATAGTCATTTTAAAGCGTTCGTCGCATATGTTTTCAATTATACATATCTCATACCTTGATTTCACTTCTATGAGAAGTGCATATTCCATAACCCTAATATTCCAGCCTGATTTTCATTGAAATTCTCAATTTCAATTTTAATTTCTTTATAAAAAAAATTAGGGGTGTTACAAGGGGAATCCTCATAGCCACGAATGCTCTCTCAACCTCAAATAACCACCGCTCAACTTCTTTAGTGTCACCATCCCCGTGAAAGTGTAGCACCATCTTCTAGAACCTCTCCAAAAACCTAGCTGATCTGTTATGACTCCTCAAGGCTTCTCCCTCAATGACTCCCGATGCAAGTGCTGGCAGCACCTGATGTGATTATTGTACTGATGAGTCTGCTTGAGCTATAGCAGTCATTGTTGTAAGGCTGAGTGTGTAGCCTGCCTGAATCTACTGATGATATGTGATATCAAACCCTGTACCACTTAGGCCACTAGGTCTACCTCACGTTTCCCTTGTTCGAATGACTCAGCAAGGGTGGCAATTGGTGGAGTGGGGGTGGATCTCATCTTTCTTCGAGGGGCCATCTGTTAAGGTTCCAATGTTACATCGTATAAGTCTTTCCTCTATATTAGGTTTAGTATTAATTCATGGGTTGTTAATCTTAATGGACCTTCGAAGTGGTGATGATGGAGTAGACCAGGCTCTGAAACCAAGCTGTGACACCCTGGGTTTCCTAAAACCATTTTTCATTGAATAATAACAATATTTATTAAAATAATAAGGATCCCTAGAAGATGTAAAATATATATTTAATTATAATTGCAATAATCTTATCAAGTGAAATATCAAAAGAAAACCCCGGGGGTCATTCGACCCAAGACAACAAATAAAACTAAGTTAATATGCGGCATACTATGCAAAAGTTTAAAAATGTGGCTGAACACTGGTCAAGAAAAGAAATACAAGTAACAAATTAAACTGTAATGTGACCTAGGGTCCAAACCATCATTCACCACATCCAACCATAGTAATTAATCCATACATATATAATTGATAAGGGTCAAGTCCAAACTTTATTTCAATAATGCAAGTGTGTATGTACAGCCCAATAAAAGTCAAATATCAAGACAAATAAGCGCATACATCAAAATCAGTCACTAAGTAAGGTAGATGGTCCTTGTCGTCCTCTCTAGTGCTCCACCTACTTGCCCTTGCTACTATCTCTCTCCAAATTTGAGGCATTGCAAATCAAAAAAATGCCTCAGCAAGCAATCACTTGTGTAGGTGACCACATTTAATATCAAATAAAGGATAGGTAGTGTGGTGTATAAAGATCAAGGTATATGATAAAGCTCATGGATGTGAAACATTCATATAAGAAGCTGAATCATTAGATATTAAGAATGAAATGATGCATGAATAATAAAAAGTTTGAATCAAATACAATAACCAATGAGGATATAATTTCACACATAAAATTCAGAAGAATCATAAACCAAATACCGTGGCATGCATAACATGAATAATGCATGTTTATGAAACTAGTAGAGCAAATATAGTCAAGTTCATCATATCAAATCATGAATGCATGTCATGAATAACAGGGCATGTAACCTAACCACGTCCCTGGAGTATACCACAACACTCATATCTGATAATGATTACTCATACCAACCCCTTGGGTTCCTCACCTGTAGCTCGCATAGTCCATAGGCCCGCCCACATCTAGCCACCCACATAGGCTTCATCCTCGGGGTGTGTTGTCCCACTATGGGTGCATCAACATATAATCACCTAGGTGTGTTTGTAACTACATGTGATGGATCGCTATGCTGCAATGGCAACCACTCCGAGGTATCAACCACTACTGCTCATAGTCTACACCAGAACGTGAGACTACAATCCATTGAGGCATGGAAGTTAATTGGATGGCGTGGGTGGCCTGCCCATGATTACCACAATTGCACATAGTTTGTCCAATATCAGGGCATGTGTCTATCATCCATATCCCATATACTCAAAGGGCAAGTGGCTAACCCTATAACCCTCCTAGCATAGCATCCACCTATCAGAAACACTTGTCATAAAACTACAATAAAATATGAAATCATGCATCAAAAATCGATGTATAATATCCTCAAATAATTCAATTGATGAAGCATATAATGTATCAAGAACGGTGCATGAATCATGTAAAATGAAAAGATAGTATTAAGCATCAGCAACACATGCTGAATGATAATCTCAGAGAAATTATGAGGTTGGTATACATATTCATGCATCAAATTATCAATGTAAATAAAGACGTCTAATGAACAATCGTGATTTATAAAATTAGAGGGATACTAAATGTAGCCACCTACCTCAATGAGGAAAATAATCCAATCAAGCAGGTAATGCTCTCAACTTGCTCTCTCTGATCACTAAAGTGCTTAATCTTTCCATTTCATTGGATTTTGAGGCAATCCAACCATTGGATCATTCTTTATAGCCTTGATTTGTATTTAGATCATTAAATCAAGTCCTAAGTGTCATGATCTCTTCAATTCCAGTGTTATTCTAGCAATTCCAGTGTATATCTATGATTAGTATCCCAATTTGATGGTCTGATTAATCTTCTATCAGTCAAATCTAAAGTTCATGCTGAGATAAATGATCAAGATCAATTTCCATGATTGTTACATGTGATTTGGTCATTAGATCCATCAATCTATTTCATAAATCATATAATTGCCCAACTTCTAAGGCATGATCATCCCCTGCTCGAGCTGATCTAAGTTATTAAGTGACATCTAAAGATTTGATCTAGCTAGATATGGTCAGATCAAAATTCCAATAATAGATTCATGTCTGCGTCACCGAGACAAGTCCGACAAACGTCTTGGATCAAAATTTGGGCTTATATAGCCTCATGAATTGCCATTTTACTATTTTAGATCAGTTTTAATAGTCCAAATCAAAATCTGGATTGAGAATGCGAAAAAGACAATGTGACCAAGATGCACAACATGTGTGACGTGTGTCCGAGACGCTCCTGGACATGTGACAATCACCAAGATGCCCTACATCTGTGTTGTGCATCCGAGACGCTCATGGACGTGTTATGGTCACCAGGATGCACTGTGCCACATATGCCCATTCTTCTTGAGTGTTCACGGTGTGCATCTTGGGGACAAAATTTGGTCAATCATTTGAATGGTGCAATGTTGATCATCTATCTTATTTCATCCATACTTGTCATCTGGGGTCATCCATTTTTAGTCTGTTTTCATGCTTCCTTGGGTTTTTAGGGTCTACGAACATAATGGACAGCTCAGATCTTCTATCTGAGCTGCATAAATGATGGGTTTTGCCTGACTAGTAAGATCTGTTCACCGACGGATCTCTAGGAGGAAAAACCAGTCCAGCAAAAGAAAAAGGGGAAAAGTCTGGGAAAGGGAGTCTTTGTGACACCTCAGGTTTTCTAAACCTTTTTTCCAATACATATAATAATAGAAATAAATTTTTTTATAAAGTAGGCTAGATCCCTAAAAATAAAAACTCACAATTAACACAAATAACGCAACATTTGAAAGAAATGTCCAAAAGAAAGTGCCGAGGGTCATCCATGATACCAAAACCATGACAATAAACAAAAATCAAATCATTGATACATTGAGCATGCTCAAAGTAAAACCACATCAAATCATACACAGTCATGAAAATACAATAAATAATAATATGTCTAAAATCCCCCAGGGTCCATCCATGATCACCACATCATACACACATTAGCAAGTAAAGGCACACTATACAAATAGTGTAGGTCCAATCCATCGAAAATGTCAACATCCATGTATAGTCCACCAAATCTAAACACAAATCCAAGAGATATACACTAAATCAGTCTCCTGTAATGAGCACTCATACTAATCCCTGGGTCCCTCTCGCGCAACTTGCATCAGCCTCCAAAGTCACTCGTGGCCTAATTTCTACTTATCCTAGTTCTCCCTACATATAAATACCACATGAGCATACAGAATAAGAGTATGGGCTATTATGCTATAGTGGCAACCACACAAGGATCTCAACCACTATCACTCCCCGTCGACACCATAATGGGAGACTTTCTCCATCCCCATGGGGAGGAACAGACCCGTAGGGGGGACTACCCATGATACCACCACCTACGTACTTGGACCTCTCAAGTGCGGTGTATAATTATCATCATCACAAAGTCAAAGGGCGGGTGGCTAACCCTACTACCCTCCTAGCATAGTACCCACTGGGTGGAAGCACCCATCATAAATCAACAAACATGTCATAAACCATGGAAAAAATCTCATGTAAAATAACCTCAATAGGTATGATTAAAGCCCATGATAAAGTACAGTCCATCACATGTAAAACATGGTTATTCATAAAATCGAATGTCATGTTATCAACAAGAAGTAGGGAACATATTTATGTAAACATGGTAAGATGCAAAACACATGCCTCAAGAACTTTAGATAATAAGTCATGATTAATGAAATCACAGAGAAATTTGGAATGAAATCACCTACCTCAATAAATGCGATACTCTAATCAGGTGCATAAGCAATGTCACGTCGTGCTCTTTGATGTACCTGTCACATCATAAGTCATGTATCACTTGGTATTTCCATATCTCAAAATAACAAATCCAAGTGATAACTTCATTGATTAGGCAGTTAATCCTAAATTAACGATCCAGATCATCGGATTAACCCTCTATTAAGTCAATCTTGAACTAGATGTATATTTTTTTAACTTCTAGACAACATCTGCAATCTTTGATCATCAATCTATGTCATAATTCTTTCAATTAATGCCTCTTAATCAATAAAGAGGTCAGTCTCTAGCTTTTCATGAAGTTTGGGTACGATCCAGCCGTTGGATTGCTCTATATCACTCATAATCAATATCTGATCATCAATTCTAATCATTTTCTTCATGGTCCTTCTAATTTCAGTGTTTATTTAGGGATTTACACATATCTCTATGATTACACATCGATCTAATGGTCAGATCAACGATTAAGATCACTTTTCTTGATAATCACATGAAATTTACTCTGTTAATCCCCTAGATCATCTTATATTTGATGCATACAATCAAGTTCAAAGGCATAATCATTCATTGATCAGCCAGATCTAGGTCATCCAATGGCATTTTGTGATTTGACTATTTTAATAGTATTTAAATCAAGGTTTTAAGTCAAATCTAGGTCCACAGTGTCGAGACAATCACAAGGGATCTTTCAGATCGTGATTTGGACCTCTGTAACTCTTAAAATCACATTTTTAATAAATGGATGGCTCAAATTAACTCAAAATCCAATTTAAATTCAAAAGATTTCACGAGGAAGGACGCATGTGTGACACACGTATGAATGCATCCCACATGCATCACTGTCACTAGGATGCGTGTGCGCATCACCACTCCAGAGACGATGCCGCACCACTCACATGTGCGCTTATGTGCATCACGCCTTACGCATCTCTGAGTGCGTCTTGGTGGCATCCCAATTGGTTCGCTAGAGACCACGACCGGACTCCAGTCGCGGCCGGCAATGCCTAGTTGCCCAAATTTTGCAATTTTTATACCTTTTTTTTTCACATACAATCACTTTATGGCATTTTCATTCACTGATTTTGCCTAAACCTAAGGTTTTTACTCAATTTTATCACATTCACAAAATTTTCCCCTTTACTATTTTTCACATTTTTCGGCATGCCAAGCTGTCAAATTTTCACGAGATTTCATGGGTTTGTTCCTTGTTTCATTTTGCACAAGATGAATGGTTTAGATCATCCATCTAACACTGTTTCATTGGTCAATTCTTACAAAACAATAAGGTATATGCAGTTACCAAAAAAATGAGTTTCCACACCATTTTCCAATGTTACAAATGAACAAATCAATGGAAATAAGCGAAAATGTAAAAAGGGAGGATCAATAGGGGCCTACCTCTGGTCAGGCCAGCTAGGGGAGGGAAAAATCCGCCTCACGCGTACATAGAAGGGGCGCTAGGTCACTCATCATCATCGCCGGTGGCATAAGGAACAAAGAGGAGGGAGTTATGGTGGGGTGAAAATCATAGTGGGGCATTAATGATGGGGGAGGCATATTTAAAGCCCCCTCATAATGATTGTCAGCTCATGGATTTCAGTGCCCAATTTGTGGGCCCCACATGAAAAATCCCCATTTTTCCCTCCTTAATTATTTCATTAAATACTCAAATTAAAAAAATTAGTAAATTTTCATCCAATCTCTGATTTTAGCATTCTTAGTGGCATTGAATTCCATTTCTTGAGTACAATTCAGTTATTCAAGTTTTAGCTAGTGATTAAACCTTTAAAATTTTCAAATCCCAAATTCCTCAATTTTCAAAAGATTTTGAAAATTTCCAACTTTAAGCATTTTTAGAATTTAAAATTAGCAGGTTATACAGTCTTACCTAGCTGACTGATAAGAAGGAGGGAACTTGTCTCTGTCATGTGAGCCCTATGGCTTTGACAGAGACTGTGATCAGCAATCGTCTACCGAAGGGAAGAGGGGGGGAGAAAAGTGGTCTCAGTCAACATGTGGTCCTAATTTTGGTGACTGGACGACAACCAAGGTAAGGGAGATAGGGAAAATTGAGGGATGGAGAGAAATGAGGTGGGGAGGGGAGGAAATAAATGCGGGAAACCGCATTTAAAGCGATTTTATTTTATTTATTTTTATCATTAATGCAGAATGATTATCGACAATAAATGTTAGTAATGACTCTCTTACCTGCCAATAAATGTTGGTAATCACTCCCTTACCTACCAAAAATGGCATGTCAATAATGAGTAATTACCATTCTATCCTTTTTATTTAATTTATTAAAATACATTAATTAAAATAATTAGAGAATTTTCGTCTGAACTCCGATTTTGGTGTTCTTAGTATCGTTAGACTCCATTTTCCCCATACATTTCAAATATTGATGTTTCAACTAGTGAATCAATCTCTACAAAATTCTAATCTCCTAGAGTCCAATTCCTCACAAAGTTTTGAAAAATTCATAATTTATGCATTTGTATAATTTCTTCAAAATTAAGGGTATTACAGGTGCCAATAGAGGAACTTGAAGCTACAATAAATTGCCCATTAGTATTTCTTATAATAGTATCAACTCTTGCATGACCAAGATTTCCAAGAGAAGATTCCTCAAAAAAAAAAAAAACTCTAATAACATCCTTTAGGTGGAGGGTTCCAATTAACAATAAGAAAAAGGGATTTAATATGAACATTATTCTCTTATTGCCATTTTTTATGTAAAGGCAACTGCTTAATAGACTAGAGAGAGCTATCCTTCAGATAGTTAGAATAAATAGCTCTATCTTTCCAAGCAATGATCTGCTCTCTCTAGTTAACATTCATGACCTTGATCAACAATCTTCTTCTTTTTCAACCAAATATGTCCTCCAAACTTCTACAAGCAATAGTGATTAAACATGGGAGCCATATTTAAGGTTATCCCACTACTAAGCCAAAATGTGTTGGCTTCATGAATATTCAAAAACTAAATACTTGATAGACAAAAGCTTGAATAAATAATGTTCCAATAAGGATGCACTTTCTCACAATATACAAATAGATGAAAGATTGTTCATCCTCCTTTTGAGATTATCTTCGATTGGCAACAACAATCTCATTTGGTTGGAAAACTAGAAGATGACTAGAACCTTCACAAGTTTCACACAAAGTTAATAGTAAAGAGACCATAGTTTGGAGGAGTTCAAACAATTTCATCCTTCTGGAAAGGACAAATGTACATTGCCTTGATAGTCTACCTAACATCCTCACTAAGATAGTCAATATATCCAAGCACCATTGTCCATCCTTATTAATGGATGATACTTTCTCAATAGGATTATATTTGTTTAGATGAGAAATAGGAACATGGTCACTAAGAGGACCAATCCTCACTCAATTATCTAATCACAAGTAAATAGAATTAAGATTCCTAGCTATGTATTTCAATCCATCTTGAAGATCCTCTTTACATTTAAGAATTTCTGCCCACATGGGAGAAGAATTTTCTAACTTTTATTTTTCATTTAAGAAGTCTACATTCCTCAGGTATTTGGCTTTGATCAATTTCATTCAAGGAAAAATAGGATCAATGCTTTTCCTTCATGCAAGCTTTATTTTAAATGCTATATTTAATTTGATAAGAACTCTTATTCCCATAGCCTCATCAAGTTGACTGAAACTTTGTTCCACTTAACCTAATGAGTTTTCCTTCCTCTACTTCTATGGCTAGAGTTCCAGAGAAGGGAGCTTTGCTTTCTCCTAGCTTCATTCAAGGCATTCAAAGGCATTGCACTCGCATAAGAGCATAATTGCTCGTCCTTTCAGTAATATAACTAATCATGATTTGCATTCATGCTTTAGAAAGTATAGCCCCTATCTAGGATGAAAGTTTTTAGTGATCTTGGTGTTAGTAAATTAAAAGGATTCATTGGGCAAATGGTTATTTGATATGGGAAGACCAAGATAAGAGGAACCCAAAAATTTGTGGTAAATAAGCCACACCTTCTTGAGAGCTTTGGCATAGCAGGGGTGAGTATTCATTGAAAAATCATCACTAAATTGCTAAATGTCACCTACAAACTAGGTTTCTTTCCAAAAGTATCGAAAAATTTTGCAAGCTTTGCACAAGAGTTAAAATTAGCTATGCTATGATTATCTGCATATGTGAGGTGAGAAACAACCAGCTGGACCTTACAAATTAATGCAAGAGGAAATTCTTTTCTACTCAATGCATCATGCAACAAACAAGAGAAGGCTTCCATGCACAAAGCAATGAGATATCGTGATGGGGACACACTTGCCTTAATCCATATCTAGGTTAATACCACTATGAAGACCTACTCTTGACAAGAATATAAAAGCTTGGGATAGTAACAATTAATATAATGAGACCATTAATTTTAAATGGAAATGTCATTTGCACTAAGACTCCTCTAAGAAATTTCCCAACTAATAGAATCATAAGCTTTATATATGTCTAATTTGAGTGCAAGAATTTTATATTTGACTTTCTCTTTCTAAACGATGCAAGAAATTCATCTACAACAAGTAAAATTTTCTTAGATGACTCTACCAAGGACAAATGTATTTTGATCTTCACTCACCAAGTCTCCAATGACATGTTTTAATCTATAACACTAGCCTTTCATGGCATTTTGTAAGTACAACTAAAAATACTGATTGGTATATACATATCCAGAGAGATGGGATTGTCCTCCTCAGGAATCAAGCAAACAAACAATTTGTTGATTCCTTTTAGAAACATACCCTTGTTTAATGAGTTTCTTCCTAAACTTACACCTCTTGGTTTGTTAGATGTCATGATCTCTAAAGAAGGAAGTTGAGATTCCATCTAAACCATAGGCTTTGTAAGGATTAAGAGAGACAACGGCTTCCATACATACTTCCACAAAGACTTGTTTTATTAGGAGAGGCAATTGACCCACCCTCACAAATTCTCTTATTAATAAGAGAAACAAAAGGGACCATCACTACCTTCATAGGAGAACAAGTTAAAGAAGTGATTTTTAGAGACACTACTAATGGATTCCTCATCTTTAACCAAATTTCAACCTTTCCTTTCACATAATAGAGCTTATTTTTCTTCTCTAGATAATAGTAGATATATGAAATAATCTAAAATTCCTATCACCTCTCTACAATCATTTATTTCTAACTTTTTCTTTCCATTGAATTTCCTTGTGCCTAAGAGTATTTTGAATTCAACATAGAATGTTAAGCTCTTCTTGCTCATTAATCAGCCAAGTACTTTATATGTGACCAAGCCCGTTATATAAGAGTTTGATTTTCTAATCAAGGTACCAAATACGTCTCTATTCTACATTCTTAATTCAAGGTTTAGAGACTGCATTTTTTTACAAAACTATTGGATTCTATATTAAATTATTTGATAAAATATTGTTTTCAATAGTAAAAGCTCTTTTGTCTTTTGCTATGTTTGATAATATGTTTTTATTAGGTTTCTTTTCTTTAGATTTAAAAATTGATTTTTTTTTCTCCCATAGATTTTGTAAAGTAGAAAAGTAGCTTGAAATTTAGTCCCACATTGGAGAGTGGAAGGATCTATACTTTCTTTATAAGGGAAAGGAGTTTCACATAAGGGTGTGGATGAGAGAGAGAGAGAGAGAGAGAGAGAGAGAGAGAGAGAGAGAGTCTTTATGGTGCAGTTGCTCCTAGCCGAGATTGGGTCTAGGTTTAGGTAATAAGCTTTAACTTATTATTACTCATTTAATTAATAATTTGTATTATCATTTTTATCACATTTTTTGTTTCCTAGTTTGTTATATTATTATTTGTTCATTTTAGTGTCCTTTCATGGATTAATAGCTTTCTCTACTTTAAAGCTATCTTTCTCCATCTTACACATCTATTTTATACTATACTATCTTACTAGATTATTTCCTACCTAATTCTGAGGTTGGGTGTTTCTTGTTAGTTACATAACCCACAACAATTATTCCTTGCACTACCATTAGGGCAAGCATAAGCATGTAAAATTCTAACTAGAGATTGCTTCCACTTCCTTTCTATGATATAAAACACAATATAGTATTAGCATTACTTTACTACATTAGTATTAATACTTCTATCTGAACATAAGATGATCATTCCTCCCAAAAGACCATATGATGGGGGCCTCCTAGAGCCTCTAGCATTCTATGAAAGAAATGTAATAAAGACGAGTCAAAGCTAAGAGCCATAGTAGGTAAGCCTAGAATTTGGCTCATAGAAGAATTCTGATTAGAAGCACAAATACCATGTTATTCCTTAGCATACGGAGAAGAGGACTCTCCGAGTTCCATTTGACTGTGAACTTTTACTCATTCTTAAGGATGCTTCCTAACATTTGTAGTAACACTTCCTATTCATCTTAGAAATAATTTTCTCTTTTACTCTAGAACTTCTACCCATGTAGAAGTATTAGCACTCCTCTTAGATGAAGGTTTCTTACTTTCCAAAAACTCAATGTTCTTCTTTTGATATTTAATTATGTTTCTAAGTATTGCATTCTCCCCACATATCTCATATAGCTGCTTTTCCTTGTCTTCAATTTTACTTTTCAACCATTTCATACTATTTTCTCTCCTCTAGTCATCATTGTCAATCTTCAAGTGAGAATCATACAATTATTTTCTAAGCTCAACTCTCTTCTCCTTAACTCTCTCAGTCAAGTTTAAATGTCCAAAGTCCAAAGGCATGTTCAACTTATCAGCATCATCCATCTCTTGCCACTATTTAATAAATGCTAAAGTAATAAGAGGTTCAAGCTCCAGATTATGTTCTTTAAATGAGGAGTAATCTTATCATTAGCGTAGCTAATTTTAGGAAGAAAGGATAATGAGTCAACGTCCAAATTGGGTGATTTAATGTGATTGTCAATAATTAGTAGTAGCATCTTAATGTATTCAAAATCTTCTAGTATGGTCAAATAGAATGAAGCAGGGGAGCTAATAGGATCCCTTTCATGGTTGTTTAGAGGGTTAAGTAGGATATGATAAAATTGTTTCCATGCAACATTTAATTTTTCACCATTATAGTTGTTCCTTCCTGTCAACAAGCATTTTTTCTAACCACTTTCAATTTAACTATTTCTATAATGGCCCACTTTCCCCTAATCTTTACCCAATGAGAGCTAGTAAGATTGACACTTTTATCTTACTTATGCTTTCCAAGAGAATAAAATATCTTCTACCTACCACAATTAGGAAGGTTATACCTTCTCTTTTTTGCCTTCTACAGTTTAAGTTTGGTGATAATAATCTATTTTTTCCTATCTCAATTTTTTAGTATTACATATACCCTTAGTAGCATCATTTTTCTTCAAAGTAGGATCTCCACCTTTTTTCATGCTTTAAAGAAAAAGTTTTTTATTAGCCACACTATTCATGAATAACATTGAATGCTCTTAATCAAGGTTACTCAAGGATTTATGACTTTCTATTTATCACATCATCACATGAGCATCATTCTCAATCACACACCTCGTAGCATCCTTCTTCTCTTCTTTTTCTTATTCACAAATATCCATGGAACATCATGCTTGGCATACTTTGGTTTCTTGTTTACCCTTTAATTATGTCATTTTGTGAGTTAAGGAACAATTCATGTCCATCTCTTCCACCAACTCTAAAATATTGAGAATTCATCTAGAAGAACATCCCTATAATCCCTTTCTTCTTCAAATGCATTAATAGGAACAATATATGTCAATTTGCACACAAATTCATGGCCAAAGTTTCTCATTTTTTAATAGATTACTTTTTTAACTGATGGGTTATAATGCCCTATCTCATTCACCATTATGAAATCTCTAAGTGCTTCTACTTTATTAGAAAATAGCACACAATCCACCTTCATGCAATCAAATAGCTCAAACAATGGTAATGATAAATGTTCAAATGAATTAACTATTGTCAAACACTAACATGCCTTATGAAGATAGGATCCACAATGACAACACATGATTCCTAGAACTCATACTCAACATTTAGCCATATATTTTAAGAAAAAATTCTTTAAGCTACCCTTGGGAGATATTCACTTACACATACAATCTTGCATATTTAATTCTCTAAATATTGAAACCAGATGCCTTTGATGCTTTCTTGGTATTATTATTTGAAACAACTAGATTACCAATCAGTTTCATACAAGTAAAAAATCATATAGCATGGACGATTCTATCTTCTAAGAAACTGTGTGATGTTTATAAAGTTCTAAAGTGTATATGTCTAAGCACATCTTATTAGATGCTAGAATCATCCAAATCACATGCTTCTCAATCCATAAGGCATCTATATCTAGAGAAATGAAGCACATGAGTTGGATCATTCAAACATAGGCTCCAAAAGATGTGGTCACTTTAGTTAAACATTCCCCTCAACTTTAGTTATGTTTATGTGTACGAACAAATATAAAATAAAATTCATCTTGGAAATTGGTTGAACCAAGATTCTATGAATGTTTTGAAGTCCATATGCATTTAATACAGCATAACGAAAGATTGAATGACCTACTCTAACTTGAGCATATCATAGATCAATGTGGATATATGTATGCATAGATACTAGAAGTTATTTCATCTATTGAGAAGGTTTCCATCCACATTTTATAAATACCGTCAAGTCTAACAAGCAAAAAAACGTATGTATTCCTATCTTCCTTAGAAAAAGCATGACTATTGGCATACTTGTCCTAAATTTGATGATGTCCTATGTTTATGAAAATGTATATAGATAAAGAACTAGAAGGTTAACTTTACTAATTAATATAGATATATTGAACCCTACATTCATAAAGTAAACCTAAAAATTGAATCCTTCACAAAAAAAGTTGGAATCTGCAACTTAGTTATGATAAGCATGCATTATTAGTATACCTCAAGTTCAACATTTTTCTTCATCGGGATGTATGGACAAAGATGTTGATGACAAAGTAGTATTTGGATTGGAGAACTTTTCTAGACAAATTTTGGTAATGTACCAAGTTGAAAATGTGAAAATTTGAGAAATCTACCATTTAAGCATTTACCTTCCTATAATTGAAAAGAAGTGAAAAAAGAAAAAGGAAACACAAAAAGTGAGAACCTTCTTATTCTTTGAATTCAAAACTATTTACCAAAATCTACTCAAAATTATAAAATATATGAACCTACTTAAGCCCAATTAGCAAGGCGCTTAAATACTGTTAATGTGATCACATATTGAATAACCTAGCATAAGTGTATAAACTTGGTTATACCTTTGTTAATCAAGCCCTTAATTTTAAAGTAGTTAGAGAATTGTGCTAGGATAATTTTTACCTTTTGGTACCTGTTTGCTACCTATTGAAACACAAGAAGTTCATGTTGAATCCATCATTTATAATCCAAATCATTCATCTACTAGCTTTTGATGCAATGACATTCTAGTAGCAATTTTAATAGTAGTTAGGATTATTTCTATGTTTAGGTGTTTAGCTATGTTTTAACTACTTTCTTGTTTGAGTTATTTATATTACCACTAAATCTCGATGTTAGATTGGATAGTTGAGATTAATTAATGACTTTATATTTTTGCTTCATGACATATAAAACTTTCTTTCAGAAAGGAGGAGGGCAGTTGTTGATTTTATAGAATTAATGAAGGACATATTCTTCTTTAGAAGTCTTTAAGAAATTCTTTTCTAAAATCTTGAAGAGTTCTTATTTTTTCGAATCAACACTTATCCATCTTGAAGCATGGAAGAGCTTTGATCTTGGTGACTTGGAAGAGCATCCAAATCTATTTTTCTTGCTCCACACTTATTACACCATTGGTTCTTTATTTGGTGCTTGGAAGAACAATGTTGATTGTTTGGTTCCACATTTGAAATGTAATTAAGCTACATCTTGAGCTAAACCTGTGCAGATAAAAAAATATGTAACATGAAAGTTCTAGAATTAATCCTATTTTGGATATTGAAGTATATCTATTCATCATTACATCTAGAGAAATGGTTGAGACTATTGATTTAAGACATTGTGTTGCACTTCTAGTTTCAAAGTTGAAACTTTATGTTGCTTAAAACCTATTAATAATGTAGGTTCCTACATTTTCATAAGGGATTTGGAAAATTTTAAGAAAAGTGGCCCCATAATGAGGTATGCAATAAAAGTGGGGCTTACATATAAGTGTATCAGTTCATATGCTCTAATATTGATAGGGGTTTTGCCATTTTTAGACAAAAGTGGGCCAATAAACAATCCACTTAGAAAGGGGTGTACATATGTGCATACAAGTTTGTATATTTGCATATTTGGTAAGGTATTTGCAAAATTTTAAGAAAAAGGGCCCACAAGCAAGTGTGCCTACATATGTGTGTAAAGATTAATGTGATTTGATATTAGTTTCAGTATAGGTATTTATTAGAAAATTGAGTCTTGAAAACAAATTAAAAGTAGGATAACTCATATGTGCTTGTATTGGCTATGTACAAGAAAAAAAGAGGCCCCTTATACAGTTGATATTGTGAGTTTTATATATTAAAAAAAGTGAGGTCCATATAGCTTTAATATGTAAATTGGGTCCCATTGTTGATTGTTTTCCCGCAAGTGCACGGGGCTATTGTAGTGCATCTGATGCATCTATGGGTTGATCCCACGGGGACTCAACTTAAAAAGTAGGAGTTTAAATAAAATTTAATTGATAAAAATTAAAAGAAATAACAAAAATTAACTAATGGTAAAATAAAAATTCAGATCTATTCAACTAATAAAAAATGCAAAATTCAAAATTAAGCTAAAAGAAACATAAAATCTACTTCCCTAGCTTGATCACTACCAATTTCTTTAAATTTGATATTATAAATTTCGATCGGCCTTCATCAATATCTCCAGTATGTCCTTGATTAAAGATCCATTGGTTGGATTAGGCAAATTCCTCAAAATTTTAAAGATTTGGTCTAAAGAGTGATTTTGGGTTTTGGACGGCTTAGATTGATTTTTGGATTTCAGATTGGAGATCAGAATTGATGGATAAGTTAAGAAATGTCCTAAGAACAAAATCTAAAAATTAATTGAAAATCTGATGTCAAACAAATGAGCAACAGAGAAATCTTGTTTGTTAAGGCTAACCATTGATTAGGTTAAGCCTTAATCAAACTAGCTTGGATTGTGTAATTCCTAGATAAAAGAACACAAATAAAGTAGGACAGGAAAAAGACAGGGACACAAGGGAAATTAAAATGGAGACACATAAGGAATTAACTTTAAAGTGAGGAGGGTAAAAATGAAATTAACAGAAAAAATAGATCTTTAATCAAAAACATGAAATTGCTGGCCGAAGGAGGGAGCTGACAATGAAGTAAGGGAGAAGAGAAGAAGGGAAAGAAGAGGAGGAGGAAAAGAGAGAAAACCTTGGCGATGTCATCAGTGAAGAAAGACAGTGGAGATAGGTGTTAGATGCGTGCCGGGCAGAGATCGAGGTGAGAAGCTTGCGACAGAGATGGTGGAAGCAACAAGCGGGATCTCTGTTGGGATTTTTGACAAAAGAAGGGTACTACAGTGATCAAAGAGAGAAGGGATCAAGCCGATATGGGGTGCTAGAATGAAGGGTGCGAGGTGTAGTAGGCTGGCTAGTGTGATGGTGACTGGGTTCAAGTGTTGCTCTAGGAGGACATGGACAAAGAGACAACGGAAGAAAGGAGAACTGGGGAAAGAGAGGAGGGAAAATAGGCAATGCAGTGAAGTAAAAGTGCCAGCCAGACTATGCAGTGGTGACTGTGCAAGCCGACAGAGAGGATAGAGAGAGATAATGAGAGGGAAGGAGAAGAAAATAGAGGGGGGGATAAGAGATAGGGAAAGAAGAAACGAGGAAGTTGGACAGAGATGGGAAAGACCAAAAGAGACAGTGCTGGGCTCTGCTGGGTTGAGCCATCGGATGGGGGAGAGAGAGAGAGAGAGAGAGAGAGAGAGAGAGAGAGAGAGAGAGAGAGAGAGAGAGAGAGAGAGAGAGAGAGAGAGAGAGAGAGAGAGAGAGAGAGAGAGAGAGAGAGAGAGAGAGAGAGAGAGAGAGAGAGAGAGAGAGAGAGAGAGAGAGAGAGAGAGGAGGAGGAGGATTAGAAGGAGGAGGAGGAGGTAGGAGAAGAAGAGGCATGGAGCAGTGAAGTGGGAGAACGGTCTAGTTCTGGGTTCCAAACCCGAAGGGGAGAAAGAGAGGGAACGTGAAAGAGGAGGAGAAAAGAGAGGAGGGGAGAGAGAAGAGGAGAAGAAAGTGGAAGAAGGGGGGGTGATAGTTTCCATCTGGCTGCCCCTTTGCAGCATCCAAGGGGAAGAAGAGGGGTGATGTTGGTTGCCTTTTCTTCTTATAATATCTCCACTTTCCTTCACAGTGAAGGGTTCTTTTTCAACTTGGAAACTTATCCCCTTCTATTATGCAACTTGCCATTTCAAAGTTGATCGCCTATTTAGAAAATCTTATCCATAATTTCCTTTCCTCTAATTAGAATTGTTTTCTTTTAGAAAACCATCTTATCTTGCCTTTTAATCCTTGATGGATGATCTATACTATTAACTTTTGATTTTAGCCATCCAAGCCATGATCTAGTTGATCTATGCAACAAAAGACCAGATTAGAGTTATTTAAAATGTACATTATACCTCTAATTAGCTATGATGATCATCTGACCGTTAAATTTTACAAATTAATGGTTGGATGGTCAATTGAAGCTAAAATCAAAATTAAGCTAAAACTTACAAATTTGATTAGCTGGATTATCTAATTAAATGCTAAATTAGGGATATTTTGACCAAAATTAAACACTTAACACCCAACATTATGGTAATATTTTAATATTTTATTAGAGTATGTATTTGTTATTGTAGTACATGTTAAATTCCAAACTCTACTCCCCATATTTATAAATTTTCACCAAGCTTGAAATTCTAAATTCTTACTCGAATTCTAAATTTGAGTTGAAATTTTATTTCTACATTCTAATTCCAAATTCTAAACTCTACATCCATAAGAAGGATTCATTAAAAATTATTATATTTTGATAGCTCATTTTAATTTAAAGCTACATTAAATATATGTGAAACCACTTCTCTTAATACGTATATGGTAGAAACATTATAATGGTACAACACTAAATTGTTTGGACCATATAAGGATGCAAAACTAATTGCATATTACAAAAATACATATATGGACTCAAACTTTATTCCAAATATGAACGATATCCTACTTGTTAGATTTTGTGCATTAGTGATGATCTGATAATTCTCCTATGGTATTTGTCTCCAAGAACAATGAATGTGAGAGTAGAAATTAGTATACTGACATAAAGTACTCAAAAGTACAAAACATGTTTAGAATCATTAGATACTTGTTAAGTACAAAATAACATAACTAATGATCTCAAGTATCGTGACATAAAGACATATACCTAAATTATCTAGGCAGCTTTTGGATCATATGATATCAGATCTAATAATTCTACTATAATTTTTTTTCCAAGAACAACAAAAGTGAGAGTGGAAGGTGGTATATTGACATAAAGTACTCAAAAGTATAAAGTGTGTTCAAAAGTATCAGGACATTATCTAGCTCAAAAGAACATAACTAATGATATCATATTTCATGACATAAAGAATTATTTAGGGAGCATTTGGATCATATGAATTTGGGTTAGTCACTATTATCTTTATTGTGGGTGCATTTGGAGACCATAAGTTTTGAATATTATAAGATTATGGTTAAATGTTGATTCTCTAAGTTAACTATTTTCTCATTTATGTAAACATAAGCATAGAAAATAATAGATTGTCAATTATGACAAATAAGCTATATTCAAAATTAAGCATTTTTTAGCTCATTATAAAGAATAATATTGGATAAAGTACTCAAATAAAGGAAATTAATTGCATAATAATGCATGGAATAGAATTATTTTATATTAAAGTAACTATCACTTGATTCTAGTAAGAAGATGCATGGTAAAGTAACTATAACGTGATTCTAGTAAGAAGATATAGTTTATTTAATTAAAGTTTTGCAATTGGTGGAACAAGATAGCTTCATTTTCAAATGTAGGACCGTGCATCAGTCATTTCAATAATTTTTTATGTCAATATGAATCAAGTGGAAGTGTGTTTGTTTTTTAAAATCAAGCTCATAATGTGGCTCACATTATCACATTATGTTTCTATATTTGTACTTTTGAAGTTTATTGTATTTGAAAAACCAAAAGTGATAATGAGAAAAGCAAGTGTTTGAAGTTACCTATTCATATTTGTCCATGTAAGGGTGACATCATGGGGGAAACTTTTTCTTAAAGTTTCTCAAAGTCTCTCACCACTTTTATATGTAATATATATAAAGAAAGACAAAAGGCCTTTCAGGAAGCCCTAATTTAAACTGAAATTTAGAATCTCATCATTCCTTTTATGAGGATTTGCTAAAAGGTTAGAAGCTTTCTCTATACAAATATGAAGATTGATGATTCAAATTCAACACTAAATATGCTACCATTGCCAAACCTAAAGTATTGTATTTCATAATTTACAATTAAAGTGAAATAAACATTTATTTGTGATAATTCATTCTACATTCATGGATTCTATCGTACTTGTTGACATTGCACATTTGAGCCTCAAGATTTATCTACAAGAAAAGTTTTTGGTTGATGGACAAATGATCTATCTACCATCTTTAAGGTAGGCCATGCTTTTGATGATTTATACACCAAATCTCAAGCATCTTGATCACTGTGAGAGCATCATTTTAGGCCTAGAACTTTATAAAGAAAAGAAAGAGAAAGTAACGCTTATTTTTATCAATGAATAGAATTAACAAAAAAATGTTTAGAATTATCCAATGGATGGGATTTCACATGTGATTCATTTGTAGTATATGCCTTTGTAGTTAAATTGTTCAGATCATTGAAAGAGTGAGCATGTATTATACTTATGACTTCTCATAACTTCTAAGTGGAGCTCTTATATGGTTGATTTAGGCACACATTTTCACCAGGAAAATAATGGTGAAAAAAGTATGAGAGGTATTCCTTCTGAAATATTGCAAATGATATATCTACTGGAGCTTGCCATGGATGACCTTGAAGGGAAGCCTTGGCACAATTGTAGAGTTGTTGTAATGTGATCTTGAGGTAGCAAGTTCAAAGCATGGAAACAGCCTCTTGCAAAATACAAGGTAAGGCTGCATACTATTAATCCTTGTGGTTGGCCCCTTCCTCGAACCCGCATACGCGGGAGCTTCATACAACAAGTCTGCCCTTTTAGCTTAATATGGACGACCATAAATTAAAATTATGCACATGAGATGGTTCTAGGCCCTTGATTCGTGGAGAGGTTAGTTGTTGAATAAAGGCGGTTAGATTATTTTTTTAATTTTTTGATTGTATGTTTAAAAGCAAAGAAGTGAGTGGTTAACACTACTTGGATCATATCAAAATTTGGCTTGTGGATGACTATAGCATGATATGAATGATAAACAATTTAGATCATTGACAAGAGTAACCTACTTGTACTTTTGTCCCTTACAATTTTTCAATTGAGAATATGCACTTTCACTATGACTCTGAAAATTGCATAATTGAGAATAGCTGTTCATTTTCTAGGAAATCAATCACATGATCAGGTCCAATCATCTAAAGGTGGGTTTAATCATGCAAAGGGGGTGCTTTTGGTCTCTCCATCAATCCTAAAAATTGTCGAACCACATTCATTGCACTTATTTTGTCAAAGAAAAAGATATTCTTGTTGATACATTGCCATTTTGGTATTTAATGCTTAATTAGTCATTTACTAACTCAAAATGTTCATTAAGTGCCTATTATTGTTCTGTAAGTCCCTAAAGTAGACTCCCATTTAACTCTATTAACATCCCTCTTAAATTTTCTTGAATTGCCATTTTTATCTCTATCATAAATAATCAAGCTATTTTAAATAAACAAGCAAGTATTTTTGTTGTTGTTAATGTGTTCTTTTGAGGGGGGAGAACAAAAAGAAAGAAAGAAAACCTCTTAAAAACAAAGAATAGAAAGGAAGAAAAAAAAATGTTCTACCATTAACTCATTTTTCATAGATAACCCTAAGTCATCAAGCACATCTCATAAAAAACCTTCCTCTATTGTTAAGTAACATTCTAAATATGAAGAATTGCAGAGAAAATAAAGTGATTTTTATCTATTTTTTGTGCTCAATGAACTAAACCCACCTCCATTTCGATGTTTAGAATGTTGGTGTTACTAAGGGGAAATGTATTGTTCATAGTTTCAAGGGCAAGTCTTTGATTAAATCCATGTAATTCTCTAATCATTTTGGTCTATTAATTTTATCTTTCCACCTACTTTTTTGTATGAGTATGAACTTAGGCCTTACAATACACATGCCCTTTCATAATCATTACAACAATGCTTATTGGTCATCCTTGCTTACATCACCCTTAGCTCTGCTTCAAGAGCAAAGTGGAGTTGATCACTAGCCTATGCTCATATTGATTGTGGCAAACAACTATATGCGCCAGTTGCCTTATTGGGACTAACTAGTTTGATTGATGCTTAGACAAAGAAAAACAATGGTGGAAAGAATGTGTGTGTGTGTGTGTGTGTGTGTGTGTGTGTGCGTGTGTGTCTTTTAGATGAATATAAAGGTACACAACTACAAAGAGAGAGAGAGAGAGAGAGAGAGAGAGAGAGAGAGAGAGAGAGAGAGAGAGAGAGAGAGAGAGAGAGAGAGAGAGAGAGAGAGAGAGAGAGAGAGAGAGAGAGAGAGAGAGAGAGAGAGAGTTGGAATAAGAAAGGTTATGTGTGATTTGATTGGATTAAAAATAGGAAGTTACTTAATGCTATCTATTAGGGGTAAATTTGAGATCTTAGAAATATTAGATAATAAAGTTAACATGAAGAGAATTGAGGGACTTGTAAGGCAAATAATTTTCAAAATAGGAACTTAATGAATATGTTAAGTTACTCCACAAGTAATTGATCTTTAAATACTAAAATTGGGATGCATCATTAAAATCTTTGGAAAAAAATCATTGTATCTATGTTCATGCTCATAATAAAATGAAAATGAATGAGAATCAAGCCCTAAGTCTCTTTCAATTTAGTTGTAAATGTCAGTTTTTACCTTGCACTAGATAGGAGGCCTTAGCCAGTATCTACCACCAATACAAAGCATCCCAGTTAGTATAATTTGTACAAAAATATAAATTGTTAAGAAAAAATGTCAACACTTCTCCATGTTAGTATATAGATCTCCAGTTTGACTAGCATGGATCAGCATTGATTGGTAATGGAATAAATTGTTTTTTGCACTACTTTTTGTACCTGAGACTTGCATTATCAGTCACACCGACTAATACAATAGGACATTGACAATTAAGCTTTTTATTAGTAAGTGGTAATAGAGTAGCCACTTAAGAATCACTATTTTCTTCTTAAGGAATGCTAAATTTATTGCACAATAAAGTGCAGTCTAGCGACCAAATTTCAGGAGTCTACCTTCTCTCATCTCATAAGTCCAGATTTATGTGCTATAGGTTTTAAAAAAAAAAAAAAATTGTGGTTTGGATGATTTTAGCATCCAAATGAAATCTGAAAGGCTAAGAGACATGTTAGAAACTTGAGAAATGATAGTTTAGTGATAGCACTACAATTTCTCGCTGAAGTGGACTCTACTTTTGCATGTGGGACCTATCAATGGTTGATCAAACCAGTCCATCTAATTTTTCTAGTGCTAAATCACTTGTACACCAAACATCAAGGTGATTGGATCAATATACCATGTTAAACTGTGCTTCTTACTTATTGAATATAGACCATTATGTAAACAATGGTTCCCACCAATCATGTACTATGATCAAAAGGACATTTGTTCTAATTCTAAGCTCATCCAGTCTAAGAAGAATAGGTCTAATCATTATGGGGCCTATCATGCCAAAATATGTTGCATTAGTATGCGTACTGTCTCATCATTCCTCCACAAACTTGTTAGATAACACACATTTTCTTAAAAGCTAGAACTATATATTTTTATTTATAAAAAGTTTAAAGATAGAGCAATGGGATAAATGAATGGAATCATCAGGGCCTGATGGGTCCAAAAGCTATGATCGCTGTACTTCACCTTCAGTGCGGTCAGCTTAGCATTCCTGCTTTTTACTTTCGCCTTTCATCAGGACTTTGAATGCGTGATAGAATGGTTGCCAAAGGTGGGTCCAGAAGCTGTGGTCGCTGGACCGCACCTTAAAAGTGCGGTTAGCTTCGCATTCCTCCTTTTTACATAAAGCTTTTCGTCGGGACTTTGAATCCACAATACTATGGTCGCTTTGAATGGAGTGGATATGAAGGCAATCCCATCAAATGCAGCGAGGCAAGAGACAGCCATCATGTTTGGGAACAAGGGAACATATCTTCTATTCCTGCGCTCTCCGATTCCACGCGGAATGGATTTTAAATATAAAATGGAACCACCCAAAGCCCAGACATGAATTTATGTCTTCATCTCGTGATATAACGAGCCGAGAAGTATTGACTCTCCTCTCATAACAAGGAAAATGCTAACAAACCGGTGGGACGTTGGGCTCACTCTTCCAAACACATAGGTCCAAGGAGCATGTGATTGGATCCGCTAGTTGAATACGGGACTGCAGATCTGTCGCTTCCAGATCATTATTTAGTCTTAAGTTTGTAATATCCGGTCAGTCAGGATTAGTTTAGTTGGTCTCATTTAACAAATTTTTCAAGAGTAAGCTGAGAGGAAGAGTCTTCATAAATGCAGACTCCTAAAAGAATTCACCAGAAAGGACTCCACGATAGGCTTAGCTTTTCTTGATTTAGGCAATACATTCGTAAGATTTTATCTATGCAACTTATTTGGCTTCCCATAATTTACTTGCACACCAAAAATCATTTTGATTGGATCGTTTTAGTATGTGTTTATTTTCCATTTAAATCAGAATGGTTAATATTTAGAAGTAGAAAAATAAGATGCTAGAAATGACAAGATGAACGTGATCTTGTACAGACAAACTAAATCGGGAGCTCGAACAAGATAAATAACTTGGATCCAAGAAATAAAAAAGAAAAGAAAAGATAGAGTATACAAATGGACTCTTTTAGTTCTTTGCATTTATACAGACTCGGAGAGAAAAGCTGCTATAATCTTCAAGGAACAGTCTTGACAATTGTAGATGTTAAAGGAGTCTATCTATAGACTCTCACTTTTTCTTAATTCTAGGAAATATATTTAGAAGATCTAATCCATGCCACTTCTTCGGCCTCTCTTAGATTACTAACACTCCAAAAATCACTTTAATTAGTTCATTTTAGAATATATTTCCATGTGATTTAAATGAGGATCATTTATTTTTAGAAGTAGAAAAACAAGTGGCTAGAATTAGTAGATGAATGTGATTTTGCACAAATTGGCTAAACATGAGAGCCCAAATAAGATAAACAACTTAGATCTAGAGAAAAGAAAACGCTAAAGGCTATTGATAGACACTTTTAGGCATCTATATTTATCAAGGCTTCCTCAAGGAAATGATAAACTAAGACTCTGTAACCAAGCCTCTAAATGAGGCTTCCTCTCAAAATCCCCCAATTTTAGTTAACCTCCTTTTGACTAGTTACATGCAACAACCTTTTTATCAGGGTTAAATGAAGCACATGTCACATTGAGAATATATATATATATATATATATATATATATATAAACACGCACGCACACGCACACGCACACACGCACATTACTTTGTACCTTCTGCCCATTGCATTGGGAATAAAGTTGTAGTGATGACACCCCAATTCTACATAATGTGTCTTATCTTATGTTGATTAGATCATTCTTCTGATTTTGTTGACTTTGATGACCATCAATCCTATATAGTACAAATTGAATAAGTTTAGAGTATGAAAAATGTGATTCATTCATAGAGAAATGGATGATTGAAAATAGTGTTTGAACAACTGTACATAATCTAATGGGTAGAAAAGCTCATTTTTGAAATGTTTAGATCATCCCATCACCTTGGTGCTTGGCGCATTTGCCATTAAAAACACCAGTTCTTATCTGATTTCCATGGATTACCAATTTCTAGGAGATCAAATGAACGGGTTTGATCAATCAAAGGTGGTCCCCACCACGTAAAATTGGTGCATACTAACATGCATTATAGTAGCATCCCTCAAAAGTCAAAAGGACAAGTAGATGCTAAGTTTTTTCTTCTCAATAATTTCTTGGCCCCAAGATGCCCTATGGATAGGATTAGGTGTGTTGATCTAATTGATTGTGCAAGCCCACTGAGCCATTGATCCAATCTTGATTAAATTATCTTAGCCTCTTCATCCATCATTCTTATTAACGGTTTCTCAAGAAATGTAAACTAGTGTTAGTTTTTATTTAATCTAATTTGACTTCAATCAAATGTCCTTGATATCAAAACTCACATCTACTTGAGATCGCTAACAACTTCATTTATAGGCCCCTTATAGTTGTAAAAAGGATGGTAAATAGGGTTTTTATGTTCTACGCCATTTAGTTTACAACTATAAGAGGGCCAAAGTGAAGGCCTTACATATTTCCAATTTATGTGAGATTAAAGACATATGATTGAGCCAAATTAGGTAAACATCTTGGATTTATGAAAAATACAAAAGTAGATATGCATTCAAGTTTTCTTTAATACATACATACATATGGAAGAAATTCTAGATAGAGAGGAGAACTTATGGAAAACTTTCCATCAAGAAAAAATACATGCTGGCCCTCAACTTACATTTTTAATGATCTAACCATTCATCTTATTCGGACTGTCCTACTGCCCTACATATAAAAAATATCATCTATTAGATATCCCTATAACCATGCTTGTTGTACCTTTCAAAGTTCTAAAATGGATGGTTATGTGAATTTCATTGTCCATTTCATAATCCTGAAAGGTCCACCAGGCATGGTCAAGCTCTCAGAGGTATCTAACATATGAGATCTTTTTATACCTAGGACACATAGGGCAGCACAAATCAGATAGACAATTTAGATCATAAAAATATATATAAGTGGTGGGCTTGATGGGCCCAATGTGCATTTATTTTAGTGAAAACCATGGAAAGCTATCCCCGATAGAAATTCCACACACACACATAGAGTGAGTGAGTGAATAAAAGATGAAAGATTCAGTTGATTGATGGAGAGAAAATAAAAAATTTAGAAAGAACAAAAGAAAGGTTACAAAAAAATAGGAGGTTTGGTATTATTTGCCTTTTTCCAAGACTTGCCAAACTAAGAGAGACTCTACTCCCATCATGACTCCATTGAAAGAAGAGTAAACAAACTATTTTACTCAAGAGGATAAAAGGAAGAGAAGAACACCTTACATATCTTATATTCTCTTTCATTTTCTTCTCACCAAGCACACTAGCAATAAAACTAATGTCGTACCTACTCGTCCTCATCCTAGTGGGCTTCTTCTTTTTACCAAGTACAACATTAGCTAGTTGTTGTCATCGTGTGACCTTGAGGTCATAGGTTCAAGGGGTGGAAATAGCCTCTTGCAAAATACAAGGTAAGGCTGTGTACTTTAGGTCCTTGTGGTTTGCCCCTTCTTCGGACCCTGCATAGGCAAGAGCTTCTTGCACCAGGGCTGCCCTTTTACAACATTAGCTAATTGACATCACCATAGAGCTAAGCATCAAATGAAAGGCTTATAAAGATCTCTACATAAGAGTTTTCAAGCTATTTCTTTAATGATAAGAGTAACTGCCTGGGAAGATAATATATAGAGAGATAAGTATGAAACCTCAAACCTTGGGAGACCTTTTTTTTTTTGACAAGCCCCTCAACAAATCACACTATAAGAATACATTTATATTTAAATAAAAATTGACTCTTTATTTACAAGAAAAGAATTAAAACTAATCACTCATTCACTCTCTTATAATTAATTATAAATCTAATTTTTGCCAAAGGGGATAGCAATGACATGAACCTATGACCAAGTATAATCTGAAGGAGATGTTGAGTTATCTTTGACCAATTGTGGTAGACATTGTTGGCAAAAATTGACTTATTGAAAAGAAGAAAAATACTTGCAAACAGTGCACTTGTTGGATGAAGAAGTACACTTTTTGGAGCCCACATGAGCCATGTTGACATGATCCAATCTAATGAATCAACAAATAATGATAAGCTTATCCCATCAATACTAATTTTGTCCTGATTGGACATTCTTAGACTTTTCACCCCAAGAAGCACTGTCTGGGGTTTTCTGAGTAAACTATCAAGTGTTAATTGTTGGTTTTTGGTAAATTATGGCCAAGCAACGGAATATCTTTATGCATTGAGACTATGGCAATATGTAATTTCGCTGTTGATATATTTGAATAGGGATCTACATGTTGATTTTTCATGAGCCCAAAAAAATGTACTTCTTCCTTGATAGGGATAGTGCCTTGCTCGGTGGGCAAAAGCCATAGTTGGTCATGTATAATATGGCACATCTCCTCGTTTTAGAAGTTTGAGGTGGCACTTTCAACTATTGAGGTTTCAAGTATATTTAGGAATTATTATATCGGGTTCTATGTAGTTTGCTTCATAACTCTTTGCCGTTAAAAAAATAAACACTTACAAGAAGTTGCACATTATGTTACATTTGTTATTTGAGCCCATCTAGATGCTCAAGAACATATACTATTGTAACCATTGTTGGAGACCTTCTATGAATGATCGAAGCCATTCATCATGTTTAGCATATAGATATTAGGTAACCCTAAAAATGTAACAATATACTTTGGATCTCTAAAAAAGGAAAAAAAAAATTGGATGGTCCTAATCTTTTTCTTGAAGAAAAATAAGCTGAAGCCATTGAATGAGAGTGAAGTTTGTTCTCTAGCCTATCTAAGCCTTTTCGAACATGATGAATAGCTTAAATCTACAAAATATCATCACCATGAATGCCAAAAGGGAGCACCTACAGAAGTAGAAACTCTTATTGGAACTCTTCTTATCTAAGAGAGCTACACAAATGACTATTATTGTTAAAGTTGGTCCTAACCTAGGTCCCACAAGATACTTCTTTTTATAAAATAGGATATGTTAGAGAATCACATGTCCACCTACATTATTCTTGTTAGAGTTGTGTTAGGTGCACACACATTTTTATTTTTTATTTTTTTGAATGGTAAAGGTTTCTCATTCTTAGCATGGGGCTTGGCATGTATGAGAATCACATGTCCACCTACAAAAGCACACACTCTTAGCATGAGAAGAAGTCCATATCCTTCTTTTCCTATATAGAATGATTTTCTCTCTATTTTTTATTTTAAGATTTAAGCTTTTCATTGTGTTCTTCATATCAAAATAGGTGACCTCCAAGAAATCAATACATTTGAATGATCTTAACTACTTGTTTCAGGCCTTTGAAAAAATTAACAAAAATAAATGGTCTTTTTTTTTAGCTTACAAGAATATAGTGTAAATGTAATGAATGACTTGTATGTATAGAAAAAAGTTTGGCTGTGAATGACATAATAGGCCGTGGACTTTTTCTCATGTTGAAGAGCCTGTTCGGCTACGAGACTCATTGTTACAATGGTTTGGTTTTTGTCCGTTGAGTTTGAATGACATTATCATGTAATCAAGGTACTTGCAAGGCCTACATTTCAAGTGATCCGAACCATCATCTTCTTAGCCATCTTAGATAGCCATATGATGAAAATCTCGCTGATTGGATGGTCTCGTTCACTAGTTGGTCCTAGCCCAATTCTTTGAAGTTTTTGTGCCCTTTCTTTCACTTCAAATCTCGCAATTTCAAGTAGATTTGGTTTCAGGTTTCATGGCAGTTGATCATCACGAGTGTAAGCATCCGACAAAATGAATGAAGTTATCGTGAGAGGCAAATGTACTCGTCCCACGAATCTAGAGGGCGAGAAAATGTAATCTTTGAGCAAGAAGTCTGACCGAGCGGTCCACGACCGAGAGACATGTGATCGAAGATTCGGGTACGCCCTCCTAGGTTTGCCCTTTTACTCTCTTTCCTAGAATGAGAGAAGTGAATAGAGAAGTAGAGGGGGGAAAAGTTGGGAAAAGCAAGCTCTCAAAAACCCAAAACCCTCCTGTCTGTCTCCCTGCTCTGTGTGGTCTCAGAGAGCAAAGAAGGAAAAAAGGCAAAAATTCTGTGCTGTGGTTGTTGTTGTAAGAAGAAAGAGAGAGAGAGGGGATGCAGCAACACCTGATGCAGATGCAGCCCATGATGGCAGCCTACGCCCCCAATGCAGTCACTACTGATATTATCCAACAGGTCTTTTCCTTTTTCCTTTTCTTTTTCATGTATGCACCCTCCTTTGGAGTTAAACCTTCTTTATGCTTGGGTTCTTTATTAACTCCTGCATTGATTATTCATGTTTTTAATGGTCTATCTTTATGTGTCGATGTTTTCTTTTCCTGGGCGCCTTTGATTTTCATGTTCTTTTGGTGGGTTTATCTTGCTTTGGAAGTAGACAAGCTGGCGTTATGGATATTGCTTGCTCTTGTGATGGATGTGAAATGGGTCTTTCTGTTTTCTGATTGAGTTGGTAATGTTTTTCGAGGAGAGTAACTGATTTTGAGGATTTGGGATTTCTTCATTGTTGTTATATGGGAGCTTCGTAGGGTTTCATGCTAGATGTTGGCTGGAACTCGACCTCTTCTCATCAGCATTTTTTGTTGTCCCTTTCTTCTCTTCTCTTTTATGTGCGTGTGATTCCTTTCAGTACCAATAGCATCTATGCGTGCTTACTTATTGATTATAAATGCCTACTTCTATTATATTTTTATGTAGATTCAACGGGAAATCGTGATCTTCAGAGTAGTGTCTTCACTAGGTCCACATAAATTGTTTCTTTTTAGGTGAAGTTGAGAGTTTAAGTACCCATGCAATCTCAGGAGTAGCTCATTTTCGGGGTCTTGGGCTTGTTCATTGTTTCTTGTGGTTAGATACTTCTGTCTTTATTTCTATTGAATTTAGGCAAATAAGCTTCACGCGTCTGGTATCTATGCTGTCAAAAAATTGTTTTTCTAGTGTAATGCCTAGAATGATTAATGTCTGTTGGATGCCTGCTAATTTCTGACAGGCTTTTGTTTTCTACTATTATGTTTAGATTTCTGTTCTAATGGGGAATTGAAGGACCTATTTTTCATTTTTGTTACTTAAGTTAATCCTCATGGAGAAATATTTCTAGTGAGAGAACGTTCGCCAGTTTAGTTCATCCAGTCTGCTTCCAAATCAACATTTGAGAGCTCCTCTTTTGAACCAGGATCTGGAACTGAGACTTGATTTTTTTGTCATAATCGCCAGTCGTATTGATTGGACCAAGTTTTATCAACCCTCCATCAGTTCTGCATCCATGTGAAGTCTTCAATTAGGCGATTTTGGAACTTGTTATTTGGATTAGCTTTGAGTTTGTGATCCTTCTCACAGAAATTTGCTGTTCCACGTACATAAGTCATAGACATATTGTAGGTAAGGCATGCCCCATTGGTTTTGGCTTGTTCATTACTGCTATGTGTTATCATGATTATTTATGCTGGCTTGGAATGTTGTATTATCTCTTAGTTCTGAAGGTAGAGGCCAGTAAACATGTATTATTTTTATGTTGTCTGTCTCCTTTTGGATTGATTTTTAACTTTTTAATATGGTAACACTAGCTGTTTCTCCTGAGCATGTCAAGGCACTATGCAGTATATTTGATATTCGTTGGTAGTTGGCCTACATTATATTTATCTAAATGTAGTGTCTTAAATGAAGTTGTGAAGAACAATATAGAGTGAAATCTCCATTAAAAAATGTTGATGAAATCTGGATGTCATTGGTGAAATCACCTGTACCATGAAAATTGAGAACTAAACAGTTTTATATGGTAGTTCTCGATCAAGAATGCTGACCATGTATCTGTGGTTCCAGTAAGAGAATGGCAGAAAGCAAAGCAAAGAACTCATTAGGTTTTAGTTAGAACTCTTTCTTATTCTAGATCAATCTCACAGGGACTAACCAAAATTTAGGACTTGATTTGCAAGTTGAATGCAATTGTAGGTTTCTTTTCTAGTTGAGGAAAATGATGTAGTTAAAGTTGCTGATAGCACAAAAGACTGAAATGTCAAACAATTAATTTTGTTCAAATTTAATCATGGTGTCGCCATGCAAAACTGGTGATAAGGGAATATTGATTTCAACTGTACGTTGAAGTTAACTTGGGTGCTAGATTGACAACAGACTGTCAATATAAGGATTTTAAATGCTTAAAAGGTGATTTTGTTTTGTTTACCAGACTGTAGGGATGCTTTTGGTTGCAACTGTTATCACAGAATAGGGATAGTTCATAACTATGCTTGAGTTTAATTTATGGGAGGGAGTTAGCTTAGTCTGTTGCTTTGTTATTCTGGTTGGAGTGCTAAACTATATTTATTTAAAATTTTACATCTCTCAAGCAAGAGCATAAATGTCATCCATGTGATGATGGCTACATTGGAAGGAGGAATGCGTAGACACTATACTTAGGTTTCTCAAACTAGATCATAGATGTCAGCTATGCGGCTATAGATATGTTGGACCAAAGATCTTTTCACAGAGCTCTCTACTAGCTGTTTTATTGTAGATATCTCCCAATGATTTTTGAAAAAATGAAAAGATAAGAAGACACTGTCTCCCAACTGATCTTTTCACTTTTAAAATGGTTCAGCATGTTTTCATTTGAAGCTTATACTTTGATGAAGTTACATCAAATTTCAACAGGTTCTGTCCATCCTTGAAACATTGACTACTAGATGGATAGCTACCCGATTTTCACTGTTGAACCTATCTCAAGAAACAAATATCTAATCACCAGTCAGCAGTTGTTTAAGAATTCAAAAATCATGATGATGTAGGATTGATTAAACAGTAAGCACGCAAAACAATACCATCCCAAAAGATATTGGCACTGTTTTTTAGGTAACAATATCGAGGTAACTTGAATTACATATGTTGCACGTGTCTTGTTTCATTGTTTGCTTGGGTTCTCAGATCACTGGATGAGGCTGGCAGATCTCTTTGCTAGAGACTGAGTTTGGAGAACTTTTCCTTTGATTTCAAATTCTTTACTCCTTGAGTACTTTTGATGTTATTCTTGTTGTTCTCTTGCTCTAGACTTATCATCATATCTGTTTGCTATTTTTTGTCTTTTTCAGTATCTTTTTAGAGAAGAAAATTCCTGAAATCAATATCATTACACATAAAATTCCATGGATATCAAGAAGTAAAATATTGTTATTTAGCACTACTTACCTTTCAGGTAACCATACCCGATTTCTGGAAAACTACACTACCCCTTTCCAAGTCTTCCATAAAAAACAGGAAGTTGTACCTATTTTATGGGACTTCGTTATGAATTCTATTCCTGTTTCTCTCTTACAATTATAGATACTTTTCTCTTTCTTGAAAAGATCATAAATGGCAGTTACGCTATCAGTCACAAGTTGTATAAGAATTCAAAAGTCATGATGATATTGGGTTGCTTAAACAGTAAGCATTCAGAATAATATCATCCCAAATGATACTTGGCACCCTTTTCTAGGCAGAGGAAGCTTCAATTACATGATGTTTCTCGTGTCTCATTTCATTGTTTTCTTGGATTCTCAGGTCAGTTGATGATGCTGGCATATCTGTTTGCTAGAGTCTGACTTTGGAGGACTTTGATTTCAAATTCTTTCACTCCTTGAGTGCTTTTGATGTTATCCTTGTTGTTCCCTTGCTCTAGACTCATCATCTTTGCTGTTTGCTGTTATTTTCTCTGTTTTTCCATCTCTTTCAGTTATCTCCAGAAATTAGTATTCTTATACATAAAATTCCATGAATATTAAGAAGTTACCTTTCAAGTCACTTTACCTGATTACTGGAATACTATACTACCTTTTTTCCAAGTATTCCATCAAAATCAGGTAACTCTACCTATTTTACAGGAATTTGTTATGAATTCTAATCCTATTTCTCTTCCACAATGATACATGCTACTTTCTTTCTTGAAAAGGTCATAAAATTCCAGAGATATTCTCATTGATTTTGCCATAAATTCGATAATTTCTTGAATCTTGAATATTGAATCTCGAATCTCGATTTACATTTTCTGACAAGGAATATGCTTCACGAATCTTGACATTTGCATACCAATATGTTTCTATGTTGATCATTTGGTAATTTTAGTTTCTGATATCATCATCAAAGCCTTGTCCTGATTATGGGTCAACTACATGAATCTTGTTCCTCTATTCCCCTCTATCAAGTGTCATGGCTTCATTTAGTCCAAAAGTTATTAAATATTTTCTAATTACTTCTATCCATGTCTTTTTGGACTTTCCCCTTGCCCTTTTAGAGCTTTTGACTTGGATCAACTCATGCTTTCTAATTAGTGCTGTTTTCGGTCTTAGACAGGTCCAAACCATTTAAGTCTACCTTCCTGATCTTGTTACCTATTGGGGCTAGTCCTAAGTTTCTTTTAATGTTTTCATTTCTAATTCTGTCTTTTCTTGTCTTGCTACTCTTCATCTCAACATCCTCATTTCGGCTACGCCATCCTTTGTACATGTTGTTTTGTAACTATCCAATTCTTTGATCCATAGAGCATGTTCGGCCTTACATTTATCCTATAGAATTTTCCTTTTAATTTGAGTAGCACCCGCTAATCACAAAAAACTTTAGAGGCACATTTTCATTTGTTAGTGCACTTGGATTCTCTGGGTAACATCCCATACAATTTCTTTACTGTCATGAATTATCAATCCCAAGTATTAAAAGTGGTCTTTTTCGGCAACTTCTTGGTTGTTAAGCTTTATTGGTGCTTCACTCCCACTCCTCTCCTTGCTAAAATTGCATTCCATATACTTTGCTTTAGTTTGGCTAATTTTAAATTTTTTAGACTTTATAGCATCTCTTCACAGCCCAAACTTTGTGTTTATGCCCTCACTTGTCTTATCAATCAAAACAATGTCATTTGCAAATAACATACACCATAGAAACTCCATGTGCAACTGTTTTGTTAACTCATCTATAATCAACCTGAAAAGGTTCAGGCTCAATGCTGATCCTTGGTGCAATTATATAGTGATATGGAAATCATCTCTCTTTACTAGTGATCTTAACATTGGTTTTTGATATAAGAAGAATTTATCGTTGCCAAGTCCTAGAGGCCTATGATTTGTGAAGTAGAGTCTAGTATTAACTTATGAAGTTATTGTTAGTTGTTATTTATATATTGTATGATCAATTATGCGTTTTGAATGGAAGAATTACCTTAAAAGAAAAATGTGCATGCTGTTGTCTGTCAGTCCTGACGTAACTTTCAATTTTGTCTGTGCTCATGTATATATGATAACTAACACACACACACACACACAAATTGAAAACTTTCAATTTTGTTTGTGCTCATGTATATATGATAACTAACAGATCTAAGATTTGAGTAGCAATGTCATGCCATAGCCTTGTAGGGCATTATTTAAACTGTTGAGGATACCAACATGTGTAACTTGTCTAAATAACATACTAGCTACCATGCATGTAAAGAAAAGATCACTCAACTACGTTCGACCATGGATACCAACGGTCTACACTGGTTCTCATCGGGCCAGCGGATCGCGCAGGAAGTAGTCTGCCGATGACACATACTCCCCCAAATCATAGGCCATATTCTTGGCAGCTATCCTGTTTAGAGATCAAGGGCCAATCAGAAACTCTTAGCTTTTTATGTCTGAGGTTTATATCAGTCAGTAGGTTGTTTATCTGACATGTTTTGATGATTAGAAGCTCTCCTAATAAGTTAATTAATCCAAGGTTTTACAGGTGTGACCTCTGTTCACACAACCAATGAAGTTCACACACTAGCAGTCCACCGATACTACTAATAGCTAAATCATTTGTTTACTGTTTCTCGGTAAATTTACTGACTCTTTAACACTTTTTGCTTTGTTTGATAATTAGATTAGTGAGTCATCGCATACAATTAACCAATAAGCTCATCTGGTGGTGAAAATCCATCAAGTTTTACTAAAGTGTCATCAGGCTGCTTGCTGTCGCCTTCCAGCAGACAGGCCAACTTTTTGCTATCTAACCAATGACTTGGCCATCTAAAAGGGCAGTCCCTGCATGAAGCTCTCGTGTATGCGGGGTTCGGGGAAGGGGTGGACTACAAAGGTCTATAGTACACAGCCTTACCTTGCAATTTTGCAAGAGGCTATTTCCACACCTTGAACCCTTGTCCTCAAGGTCATATGACAATAACTTTACGGTTTCGTCAAGGTGTGCCAGGTCACATGATAACAACTTAGCCATGTGATCATGATAATTGTCTTACCCTATGTAGTTAGAGGTGCGCCTAGGTACAAGTCGATAGGTATGTGCCTGGGAGAGTGCAAGGCATAGAGGAAAAGAGGCGCAGTCGCCTAGGTGCGCACCTGGGTGTGCCTGGAGTCTCCTTTCAGCCCTGCCCCTGACTCCAGGCACAGATTGCTTAACCGGTAACTTAAAAACCTCAATTTTTTTTTTTTTCGTTTTTCATCTTCCAACCTACTGAGAAGGTGAAAACAACCATTCCTCTTCGATCTTTCATAGATCTAAGCAAATAAAGGTATGGATTTACGAATCTTAGCATTTGTTTCCAGTTTCTGTAAAAAAACGTAAAAAACAGTACCGTTTTTTCAAATTTTTTATTTTTTGTTAACTATTTTCCATAGATCTTGATGGGTTCTAATTCTTTATGTGTAAAAAAACATTATTTGAGTTTTATACTTCTTTGCTCAAGATTTGAGTTTGATTTTAGGTTTTTTATTGTTTTTTTGAAAAAATCAGTTACGGAAATATAAAAAGTCTTCATTTTTTTTTGTATTTCTTCATTGAAACGTATTTCTATCCACATTAATAGCTTTCCTATGCTTGTGTCTTCAGGTGGGATAATTTTTTCATCTTTTTTTTGTATTTTAGGGTTATTTTTTTAAATTTTTCCAAAAATAAAAGTTACCAAAATTAGAAAATTTTTTGTTATTTATTTATTAGTATATACCTATTCTTATCCACATATATAGCTTACCCATGCTTGTGTCTTCATGTATGATGGATTTTTCATGCATTTTTTGTATTTTAGTGTTATTTTTTTTTCAGTTTTTTCAAAAATAAAAGTTACAAAAATTAGAAAAAAATTGGGTTTTTATTTTTTATTTATTAGTTAATACCTATTCTTATCCACATATATAGCTTTCCCATGTTTGTGTCTTCATGTATGATGTATTTTTAGCTAATTTTTAATTATTAAAAACATAATTTTGCACCTCATGATTCAGGTGCGTGCCTAGGCCCCCAGTCTCCAGGCTCACCCCTTTGTGTCTCGGTGTGCCTCGCGCCTCTAACTGCATAGGTTTTACCTATGTTGTTCCTCATTGAATATACTTCATGTTCGTGCTGTTTTTGGCATGCCAGGTGCTTGGTATGCAGCTGGTACGGTGGTACCTTAATCTGTCAGTTGGATGGTCTGCAGAATTCTGTGTAAAACAGTCCAGCAGTAACCACCCCTAAGACATCATTAATCTTATCCAAAATCCATGAGATTTGTGTGAAATTTTAGCTCTTGATAACTTTATTAAGTGTAGGATCTCAGGTTAAAATTTCACCAAAAAATTCAGTTGTTTACTGCCAGAACAATGAGCAATTTCATTGTAACATTTTAACCTGTCTGCAGCAACTGATAAAAGGTTGGCGAATTAGTGGATGAAAGCATGGAATTCAATCATGATTTGGATCTGTTCTTCAAACATATTTTTCATGCTAATATCAAGCATCATCAAATCCAATGCAAAATCATGTGAATGTCATGGCAAAACATGCTTGTTAAAAGTAACTAATCAGTCAAGATTCAAGGACAGTCTGCATGCTTGAAACCAAAACAAATAGGCGCAAAGTCATAGATAAAAAGCATGCACAAACTTTTGCCTAATAACATAAGTATTTTATTGCCATGATTTACAATGAAAACACAAGTCATGCATGTAAATTCCTCAGGCAAATCAAAGCATGTAATAAGAACTAAATATGGATGAATCAAGCATGGAGAAATCGTTAAAACAACATGATTTTTCTCTCAACATGTTTGCTAAAACCCTTTTGAAAACCCTAGTGTAGGAAAGATCCACAACCCCCTACTTGGGTTTTTCTTCTTCTCCTTCTCTCTCTTCCTTTCTTTCTCTCATCTCTTTTCCTCCTTTGGCATCTATACTTCCCTTCTCTTTCCTTAGATGTCTTGTAGCCAAAATAACTTCTAGGCTGGGACGTCCATGTTTTATTTCCTTTCCTATTAGTTTTCCCACCCCACCTAGAACTTTAACTCTTGAGGGGTTTCCTAGTCCATCCCACTCGAAATCCCTCCCATTCTCCTAGTTTAATTCAACGTTTTTGCCACTCTCTTAATGTCTCAAAATTAGGCACCTCTCATTCTCCTAAAAACATGCCGCTTATTCATTGTACGCATGCATTTTCACTTGGAACTCCTTACATGCATGTGTTGGACGTCTTTCCCTAGTCTATTATGCAGATCCCATCTTGGCTGCTAGGTTATCCATTCAGATTTAATCCTGCCCCTTTATATCCCGTGTAATTCACACCTATTTCTATCACTTATCTCACATACTCTTTAGCAACACTCACATCCATCCATACCCTAAGTCATCTTGACTTACTTCATATAAGATTTCCACTTAAGATCTCATCCATTCATCCACTTAAAGATCTGGGATGTCCCCCTCTCTCTTGGCTTCCTAGTTGCCAATGTCTAACTCTAGGTAGACTTAATCTTGGACCTTTCATTCCTTGTCATGTGATCATTATCTCACCCTCTCTCTCCCTCTCACATGTCCTTGGGATATCTCTTGTCAGCCATCTAATCCTCTATAATTATGGTCATGTGTAGCCCATCAATCTAAGTGTTTATTTCTATGTTTTTCCAAAAAGAGTCCCAAAAAGAACTATGTGGTGTCTTGAACTGTAGACCAAAGCCTTCCATATACATAACATTACCACCTAAGCAACTCAAATTTATTGTCATAACCAAGCAAATTAATATACTAATTGAAGTGAAATTCAAGGTATTACATGGATGAGTTCAGTTTCTTTTTTAAATGGTCTGGTAACATTACCTTCCTAGACTTTCTTTGGTAATGATGGTTTTGTTATTTTCCTTATTAGTTGGGTAATTTTTGGCCGACCCCTAATTGGGATAAGGTCTTGATGATGGTGATGAGTTGGGTAATTTTTCTTCTTCTTCTTATTGTTGTTGTTGTTGTTGTTATTTCATTTTGAACTGAAGTGAAGATGGTGCCAGCTTTGATACATCAATCAGTTAATACATTACATTGGCTGTCATCTGTAAGAAGGCTATTAGATTAATTGAATGCTGTTAGTTTTCAAAGTCCACCTTTCATATCTTTTATTCAATTGATTTTACATAATGTTCTCCTTATTTACATATTTCCTGCTCTATGAATATTTCTTAAGCATTTTAGGCATGCCAAATTCCGATCAACGTGTTGCCTTTTCTGATGATTTCCACAGTCCTATTTCAAAATTTTGGACATCTGGAATTTATGTGAATTATGTATCTAATACTGTGTCAAGGACTTTGATTTAGTGGCAGTTATCACAGATTGGCACTATTATCAAAGGGAAAGCAGCTCAAATGTTTGAAGCTGTTTGCAAATTCATTATTGCTTTCTAGGTATTTTTGGCAGGAAGTGCTGATCACAGATTTGATACCTTAGTTGTGGATGCATCTTCTATTTTCACCTTGGCACAGGAGAGTATACTGTTCCAGATTTCTGTTTGCTTTAAATTTTAATGTTAGTATGAAGGGTGAAACTGAAGGGGAGCCTTGGCACAATGGTAGAGTTGTTATCGTGTGACTTAGAGGCCATAGGTTTGAGACGTGGAAACAGCCTCTTGCAAAAAAGCAAGGTAAGGCTGCGTACTATAGACCCCTTTGTGGTCCGCCCCTTCCCCAGACCCTGCATATGCGGGTGCTTCGTGCACTGGTCTACCCTTTTAGTATGAAGGGTGAAACTTTCAGTTGACGATTATTTGTGCATCGTCTTTCTAATTGAATTCATTATTTTAACTTCTTCCAGACTTCAGTTATACTTTTACATCCATTTGCTCAAGTGTCTCTTAATTTTCTGTATTCTGTATTTCTGTTTCATCATGGATTTCCATTTTGCAGTATCTGGATGAGAACAAGGAGTTGATTCTCAAGATTCTTGATAACCAGAATTCTGGGAAACTGAGTGAATGTGCAGAGTAAGGTTTTCCTTTGTTTCATTATCTGGCACTCTCGAATATAAGTTGCTAAATTGGCATCCGATATTAGTTATTAGCAGTCATCATGTCTTCAAGTTTTTTGGTCTGTTGAGTCAGGGAACCATTTAAAACTGTTCAAGGATTGAGTGTAGAACTGAATTGTCACATTTCATCATTAGTACTAATGGAGGAATAAAGTTCTGTCATAAATCTTGCATGATGGGTATCCTCTTTCATTAGTTGGTGGTGTATGAGATACTTATCATTCTATGTTATAATTTAAAATTTTGTGCAGTTTTTATTACAAAGGTTCTGCTGTCTGGAACTCTGTACAGATAAAATCTATAGGGTCAAAGGAAGATACCCCATTTCCCCAACAAAAAAAGAAGGAAAACGATATTTTCTTACCTGGAAGGTACTTGTTTTTGAGCTAATAGAAAATAATGAAATATATATCACTAAGGATGGGAGTTCTCTTTGTTAACTAGTTGAAGATTAAATGTTGGAGAAAGGATTGCTGCCTTTCTAAATTAGGCCAAAGCTCTAAATGTGCAGCTAACAGTACATGAAGTCCAGATGTTTGGTGGTCAAGAGCATCCACCTTTCAGGCCACTTCTTACATACGACATACCCCAAAATTCTCTCTGTTGGATGATCTTCACTGCCTGAAATGGTTATGGTTTTACTACCATTGTTTCAAAACTTTCTGAGGCATTCGTTTACATTGCAAAATAATAATTGTTAGGATCATTTATAGAGAAGAACCTTTCTGCATAGCCTATCTAAGACATGGTTCGCAATGAGCAGCTTGTACTGCTGTGCAATGAAGAAGTTGACTGTAGTGTGTTAGAGATAATTTCAACTTCTCATCCATTCAAAGGACGAATAGAAGATAGCTCTAAAATCTTAAGCATTTCTTATATTGATGTGCTTGGTCTGAACTGGGCAATTCCAGATTAGACTGGATAATGTTATTGTAATCAAGTTCAATAGCTGGAGATTTTATGAACTGGAACCATGAACGGGTTTTTTGGAATGCAAAGCTATTATTAGTGTCTTGCTGTCTGTCAACATTTATCAGTGAAAGTGTATCATAGATTCGGGATTATTCTGGCGAGTGATAAGGATTCTAGATAAACAGCAAGTATTCAGTGTTCCTTTTTTCCACAAAATCCATGTGTCAGAGAAGCTGGACTAGTCTGGCAAGTGATAAGGATACTTGATAAAACAATTATTTGGGAGAAAGAAAGTGGTGTTTCAGATATAGTAGATGCTGGCCCAAAGAAAACTGAAATAGTTTTGAACGTCAATATTGATGACTACAGGTTTGCATTCATCAGGAAAGTTGTTATACCGGGTTACAGTGATTTAGTATGATTTTTACTAGCTGTATTTTAGTCTTTTGGGTTCTTTGAAGTAGGTTTTTGTGGTCCTACAAAAGGAAATTGTGCATATCATTTTCAAGTCAGAAGGAATTATTCCAATATTGATAGGTCAACTTGAGAAAATTTATAATTTGGTTTGGGTTAATGAGCTTGTAACACGAAGTGGACCTGTATTATAGTTACCTAGTGAAGACTTTAAATTAGAATTTGCATTGTTTTAGAAGATAGTGTCCTAGTTTTCTTGAACGACAATTTGAAGTATATCTATTCCTCATTTTCCACGTTCAAACACAAAATTGAGCTCTGCTTAAGTTGATCTAAGGGTGCAATTGGGCACATTGTGCTTGGCTTTAAACCAGTGCATCTAGCTGTTTCAGGCTCAGTACCTGATGTATTTTGATTTTTCTTGGAGGTGTAGTAAATAGTTGCAACTATTCCTCATTCAGATTTGAATATTACACTGCTGTATCAAGTTTTTCTTTCTTTGTTTACAAAGCCTATTTGGTTGTTTGATAGTTAAGCTTTCACTCAGTATCAGTTTTTGGGAGATTTCTAGTAGTTTAGTTGCATTACTGAGAAGGAAAGGTATTATAACATCTCATTAATTGGGATGAGGTTTCTGACCAAAAAGGGCAGCCCTAGTGCATGAAGCTCCAGCCTATGTGGGGTCCAGGGAAGGGGTGGGCCACAATGACCTAAAATAGGTAGCCATACCTTGCATTTTTGCAAGAGGCTGATTTTACGCCTTGAACCAAAAGAAGAAAAACTCAACACTGGATCCTTGCACCATGTAGACATTTTTGAAATTTTTAGTAACTTTTTTTTCCATCTTATGTCATTAGTTGGATGATTGGACCCCTAAGGGTTTTCTATATAAAGCCTTACTCTTTGAGCCATATGGCATTTCTATATAATTTAGTTCTAATATTAAACTAATGATGTTTTTCTTTGAACACTTGAATCTTATTTTTCTAGTGGCATATAGGTGTCTTTTAAATTTTGAATTATTTTATGTGTATCTCATGTCATTAGTTGGATCAATGGGCCCCTAAAGAACTTGCTTTATAAAACCTCTCTTTGAGCCACATCTTACGTCTTTCTAATTTAATTATAATTCTAAATGAATGCGTCCTCTACTATTAACCCCCCCTCTCTCTCTCTCTAACCTTTCTTATTGTACTTCTAGTTCTAAATTCAATACCTCATGATATCATAATCTGATATTCTATTACTTAAATAAGTGGCTCCTTAAATGTCATTAAGTTTTCTCCTACTCTTCTTGTCTATCTATCTATATATGTTAAGCTAATTGGTTTTTCTTTGAACTCACCTTATTAGTCATTTCTAAAATTTGGTGATTGAGACCTTCCACTGTATGGGTCCTACATACCTATGTAGGCTGTGTTTGTATGGGGCAAATATACTAGTCCTTTATATAAAGTGTACTTCTCTTACACACACACATGCACGTGTGTGCATACACACATATATTTCTGGGTACAAGCAGAGAATTACAAAGCAAATCACTAACATTCTAATTGAACGCTTCACTATCTATCTTACCTCTTATTTTACTTCTAATTCTGAAGTCAATACTCTCCTCATATTATCTGGGTAAAAGCAAAGAATTACAAAGCAAATCACTCTCCTTTTAATTGAACACTTCAGTACTCTAAATTTAATACTCTAATTTTAATGTGTACACACACACACACACACACACACACACACACACACACACACACACCTTCTAATTGAACACTTCATCTACTATTAATCCCTAAAATCTGTCTCTTTCTCTTGAACCTTTCTTATTTTACTTCTAATTCTAAATTCAATGCTCTTCTTGTTTTATAGTCTAATATTCTAATAGTTAAATAAGCGGGCCCCAAAATTTGTTCTCCTATTAGCCTTATCTATATAAATTAAGCTAATAGGTTTTTCTTTGAACCAAACTTATCAGTCATTTCTAATATTTGGTGATTGAGACCTTCCATCATCTGGGCCCTAGATGCCTATGTAGCCCATGTTTCAAAAAATATTATATGGGCAAATATGCCAGTCCTTTGTATAAAGTGAACTCCTCTTACACAAACACACACAAACATGAATATACAAGTAGAGAGTTATTAAGCAAATCACTCACACTCTAATTGAACACTTCATCTACTATTAATCCCTAAATCTCCCACTTTCTCTCAAACCTGATTCTATATACAATACTCTTCTAATATTATAGTCTAATATTCTATTAGTTAAATAAGTGGGCCCAGTAAAATCTGTTAAGTTTTCTCCTATTATCCTTATTTATCTGTATGAACACATATACAAGCAGAGAGTTATTAAGCAAATCACTCACACTCTAATTGAACACTTCATCTACTATTAATCCCTAAATCTCCCTCGTTCTCTCAAACCTGATTCTATATACAATACTCTTCTGATATTATAGTCTAATATTCTATTGGTTAAATAAGTGGGCCCAGTAAAATTTTAGTAAAATCTGTTAAGTTTTCTCCTATTATCCTTATTTATCTGTATGAACACGTATACAAGCAGAGAGTTATAAAGCAAGTAACACACCTTCTAATTGAACACTTCTCTACTATTAATCCCAAAATCTCTCGCTTTCTCTCAATCCTAATTCTATATACAATACTCTTCTCATATTACAATCTAATATTCTATTAGTTCAATGAGTGGGCCTAGTAAAATCTGTTAAGTTTTCTCCTATTAGCCTTATTTATCTATATAAATTGAGCTAGTAGATTTTTCTTTACACCAACCTTTTTAGGAATATCTAAAATTTTGAATTATTTCTATGTATAGACCTCACTTAAATTGAAAGGGAGCTTGCGTGCAATGGTAAAGTTGTCGTCGTGTGACTTGGAGGTCACAGGTTGAAGGTGTGGAAATAGTCTCTTGCAAAAATGCAAGGTAAGGATACGTACTATAGACCCTTGTGGTCCGCCCTTCCCCGAACCCCACATCGGCGGGAGCTTCGTGCATTAGGGCTGCCCTTTTTTAGACCTCACTTAAATTAGTGGTTAGGATACTTGAAGAAATAGCACTGGGCAAATATACTAGTAACCTAGGTCTTTGAATATCTGGTATTTTGATGGTAGTAGGAAGAGTTCTATTTTAGACAAGAGGCGGTTAAGACTAGTAGTTGCCTATTCGTATGCAAGCCAAAAAATCACTTGAATTTTTTTTAAAATATAAGCAGGCCTTAGAGACCTGGCAAAATTTGGTGAAAGTAGGTGGTTTAAGATCATGACTCCATTCACGGCCAACATATGACATATGATTGAATTTGATGTTTCCATGCATCTGAAAACCAGATTGAAGGAATGAATGTCAGTTGAATGTAGCTCCATGTAATTCTATTGTATTTCTACAAAATTAGCAGCCATTGTTTCATTTACGTAATGAATGACATTTTTAACAACACATTACTGTTCTTGGGGGAAGGAGAGCCTTGGCGCAACGGTAAAAGTTGTCGTCATGTGACCTTGAGGTTACGGGTTCAAGGCGTGTAATCAGCCTCTTGCAAAATGTAAGGTAAGGCTGCCTACTATAGGCCTATGTGGTCCGCCCCTTCCCTGGACCCCACATAGGCGGGAGCTTCATGCACCGGGGCTGCCCTTTATTAGTGTTCTTGGGTACAACTTCAGTGATTCGTGTTTTGTTCATTATGTGAAACATGGTATCATGCATATTATGGATTTTAAGTGTTTAAGCATGCATTATTAATCACAGATGATCTAGCTTACTAATCTTGAGAGGCTGTATCATGTTAGATAATTTTTGAGATACACTAGAGGGGACTGCAAGAGCGTAGAGTGCATTGATGATACAGTTGATACTTCCCTTTGAATGGCAAGTGATTCAAGCCAACAACCACTTGGTTGTGAGACTGGGTCCCATTACCAACTTGGCTAAGTGCCCGTACCCAATGATACAATTTGATACTATAGAAGCTCATACTCCTTGTTGGTCTCTGCCAGATCTGGTGACAAGCTGGAACTATTTTGGTAGGCTTTTTAGTAGGTCCATTTACCAGCGTCAGTGATGTGAACTTAACATTTCAAACCCATATCTAGTGGCTTCTCCAGCTTCCATCTTTCCTGGTTAGATTTCTAACAGTAGACATTTCAATTCCTAAAAACTTGTTAAATCATAAACAGCACTAATTGTGAAACAAAAAGATGCTGCCAGAATTCCTGCTTCCAAGAAGCTTCTAGAAACATCATTTCAAATTCTCTAACATGCTTACTCCATGCCCCAACCCCTCCCTCCACCCTATTGAACAAACACACAGACAAAGAAGGATAAAAGAAAGACCAAATATTTATATTGTCCAAGTAAAATATAGTATACTATGTAATAAATGAAACCATCAGTTCTTTTCACTGTGGAGAACCGTAAGGTGTAACGTGGGCTTCTTGACACTAAATGTGAAATAAAACGCAACTGTTAGAAATCTTGCTTCCAAGAAGCTCCTATAAACGTCATTTTGTATTCACTTATGCACTTGCGCCATGCCCCAGTCCCTCCCCACCAAACAAACACACGGATAAACAAGGATAAAAGAAAGACTAAGTACTTTATGTTGTTCAAGTAAAATAAAGTAATAATATATAATAAATGAAAATCATCAGTCCTTTCCACCATGCAGAACCGCGAGGTCTAGGGCTGGCTTCTTGATATTTGTATTGTATCATGGAGTTAACCCCAGACAATTTATGCCTTATTGGGCCTTCATTTGCTGATTAGTGCTTAGTTATAATTGAACTTTTGTTCACTCATTTTTCTTTTTAGAAAAAAAGAATGCTTAACAGAGTGTAAATATGATTCAATGATCTATCTGCTATTGCAGGAATCAAGTGAAACTTCAGCGGAACCTTATGTATCTGGCAGCCATCGCCGATTCTCAACCTCAACCACCTACCATGCATTCTCAGGTATCCACATAACCCGACTTTATTTATTGGTTTGTGTGTGTTCATCTTACTTGAAATCCATCTTTCTGCAGTTTCCTCCCAATGCTGTCATGCAGCAAAATGCACGCTACATGCAACACCAGCAAGCGCAGCAGATGACACCGCAATCACTCATGGCTGCACGATCCTCAATGCTGTATGCTCAGCAGCCAATGTCTGCATTGCAGCAGCAAGCCCTGCATAGCCAGTTGGGCATGAACTCAGGGGGGAGCAATGGCCTTCACATGCTTCACAATGAGACAAGTGTTGGAGGTAATGTGGCTCTTACAGCTGGTGGCTTCCCAGACTTCAGTCGCAATGCTGGAGACAGCTTGCAGGCTGCAAGCAGAGGAATGACTTCTGCAAGCAAAGATATGGCAATTGGTGGAACTGCAGAAGGACGAAGTGGCAATGCAGGACAGAACGGAGATGGGACCGAGCCGCTGTACTTGAAAGGCACTGAAGAGGAGGGGAACTGAGTGGGTGGTGTGGTGGGCATGGGAGTTGGATGTCGACTTTTGACTTTGAAGTTGGAGATCTAGAAGGCTGATTCATTCGCCTGCTAGCGCTTGTGGGTATCAACTTTCTGATAAATGAACTGACTGATGTTGATGGTGATGATAATGATAATTTGTCAAACTTTTTTCGTGTGAGACCTGCATTACGCATTAGTTTCTTGTAAATTTGTAGCCGTTGAAGGAAACGTATGATGTTTTAAACCTGCTCACTTGATCATCTTTCTTGAATCTCTGTCCATGCTCAGCTTGATCTTATTCCATTGCTCTGCTGGTTTTGGGACCTCATAGCGTAGCTATGATTCAAATGGCGACCAAATGCATCCGCTATGTTTGTCAGTTTTGATTGAACGTTCATATTAATAGGAATTGTTTGAATCTTTTGACACTGTTATCCTGTTCACTTGACATTGTTTTCTTATTACCGTCTGCAATCGTGTGTAAGATAGAGTTTAGCTCATGACATTCTATACTGATACTAAAGTCAGCCCTTTCCCCGACCCCCAGTCGGGATAAGGTCTTGATGATGATACCAAAGTCAGGCCTTCAACAAATACCAGAAGCTGGCACCGTAGCCGGTAGAACAAGGAGTAAAATGAGGAATACCCGCCAGATTCCTACCGTCCAACTCTTGTGGCCCCTTTGTTGCCTTTGTTGCAGAAGCAAGTAATACCTATGCAAATCGTCCATAAAACTCTCATTGTTCCTCCACCCAAGAGAATGCGATCACCATTTATCGACGCCAATCTCTGTTTTTTTCATCCCAAACAAAGCTTACCTCCAGATTCCCTTTTTTTTTCTTAAAATTCACAATTCTATGGCAGAAGGAAAAAAAGAAGAAAAGAAAAACCGATCTGTTTTACATTTTTGTTCTAAATTTCAATTCGTTTTTACTTGTTTCCAACTTCGTCTGCTCGTTTATCTAGATACAGAGGCTAATTTTTTCTGTTTCTCCAGTTGGGCCATTCATATCTGTAAAGATAAATGATTCCAATGGTTGGTTTTGTTAGATTCAGTCTTTCCAGTTCATTTTCACTGATTCAACAAAAAATTTGGACGTATTGGGTTTTGTCGGTTTATAAACGACTTCATCTAGGTTCATTCCATTCCATTGCCAGAAAAGATGGTGAATCTTGGTTTATTGAAATTAAAAACATAAGTACGACAAGCAGCAGTTTTCTTTTTTATATATTTTTTGTGGCTAATCAGTTGAAGATGCACTTTAATCATAGTATTCCAGAAAATCAGCCTGAAGCAGAACGAGATCTAGGATCAATAACTGATAAGTATAGCCACAGATCGATAAAGAGAGAGTTTGTGCGCATATTTTTCCCTGTCTATGTGTATATAGACAGATGTTCAAAGTAAAAATCTTTTTTAGCAGCTAATACAAACCAGAAAGTATAGAAAAAGTAGGCCTACATAAGTTCAGCAAATTGTTCAAACATCAAACAATCCCATACCAACAATTAGAAAGTGATCTAACCTTCTACACAAATTCCAAACAAATAGCATGCCTCTAAAATAGGACAGTGACAAGAAACCACATAATCTAGTCACAGTGGTATTGTTGAACCCTCTTGGTATTCTACAAGTCATACGTGAACTAATACATCCATTTCTAGGTGAACCTGTTTTTAGTATAGGTTTCGGTATATTTTATCATCTCATATGAGTCAGAAATATACAAATATATAGATTTTATCATATTGTATGATCTTATAAATATAAGTCAGAAATATACTAATATATCCATTATACAACAGTATAATCCAAATCAATGGGAGCCCACAAAAGATGCACAATCGGCAACTTATCCAGCAAGTTTCCATAGCCCCAAATTTACCAACCGCGGAGGCCACGCTTAGGAACCCTTCCCCTCTCTCTCTCGCGACCCGTGAGAAAGGAGCTACAAAAGTTGATATACGCAGATTGGCCAATGCTACTTCTCAATCTCTCCCCCACTTACCGACCTCTCTCTCTCTGTCGCGTTCTCTCATGTCAGAAAGCCAACACCTACTGATCCCCGGCCTCCCAAATGACTTGGCCGCCTTAATCCTCTCCTTCATCCCCTTCTCCCACCACTCCCGCCTCAAGCCTACTTCCAAAACCTGGCACTGCTTCCTCTCCTCTCCTACCCTCTTCACCCTCCGCCTCGCCCTGTCCCACTCTTCCCATCTCCTCTGTATCTTCCCTCAAGACCCTTCCCTCTCCCCATCCTTTCTCTTCGACCCTCGTAATTCGGCATGGCGGCTCCTCCCCCCCATGCCATGCTCTCCCCACCGATACGGCCTCTCCAACTTCTCGTCCATCTCGCTCGGCCCCGATCTCTTCGTCCTCGGGGGTTCGCTCTTTGACACCCGTTCATTCCCCATCAACCACCCTTCTCCTTCCTCCTCCGCCTTCAAATTCGACTTCCGCACTTTCAGTTGGGAGCGAATTTCGTCCATGCAATATCCTAGAGGAAGCTTCGCCTGCGCTTCGAACCCCAGTTTAAACGCGATTTGGGTCGCAGGCGGCGGATCGAGGCATACTCTTTTTGGTGCTGGTGGGAGTAGGATGATTTCTGTGGAGAGATATGATGTGGAGAAAGATGTTTGGATTGAGGAACCCGGTTTGCCGAGATTTCGGGCTGGGTGTGTTGGCTTTATGGTTGGGGAGGAATTTTGGGTGATGGGTGGCTATGGGGATTGCAGGACGATTTCTGGGGTGTTTCCAGTGGATGAGTATTATCGCAATGGTGTCGTGTTGGGATTAAAGAGTGGGGAGTGGAGGGAGATTGGGGATATGTGGGGAGAAGGGGAGAGGTCGAAGCTTGGGAGTGTAGTTGTTATTGATGGCGTCGATGGGAAGTCGTTGCCCGGTATTTTTATGCTCGATGGTCATGATATTTTTAGGTAATTTCTTATTCGTTTCTTGTTTGGGATTTGTTGTGATTGATTTTGTTTTCATGATGAAGGTACATGAACATTCTGATAGCATATGTAGTACTGTTTAGTTGTTGGAATTCCTGAGGTTGTTTTTGTTTTCACAATGGATGTGTGTGAAAGTTCTGATGGCATATTTAGCATCTATTTACTTGTTGACATTCCTGTTTTTGTAATGCACGGGTGTTTTGGGGAATTTAGGAATCAAAATAGTTCCCCATTTGGTGTTCACGGTAAATTTGTATCCACAATCAAAATCCACCACTTCTGACCTGATCAACCCCTCAGTTTGTAAGAAAGAAAAGGGAAGGAGAAAAAAACCTGCACTTGGAGCAAAAATATTCTATCCCTTTAATCGTCCATTGGAAACACACTGGAGGAACACAGTCTGTCTTCTCCCAGAGAAAACTTTAGTGACTATGTGTCTCATTGGCTTCTTTTCTTTCTGCCAGGTTTTTTTATGGATTTTGAACATACTAAGTTCTAATTTGTTCGGAATTTTCTTTGCATTAGACCAATCACTTTGGTAGGCAGTTTTGCATCATCTGGACCTTATCCTGCTCAAGTTCTTTTTAGGGAATTATAAGAGGACCTTGATTTGGAAGTAAACAATTTAGAGAAACAGTGTAGAAGAAAAACAACTCAGAATACCCTTTGTGGTCCGCCCCTTCCCTGGACCCCGCATAGGCGGGAGCTTCGTGCACCGGGGCTGCCCTTTTAGTGTAGAAGAAAAGCAATTGGGCCTGGGTTTCAGAATTGGTTAGACAACATTTTTTAGAGAGAGAGAGAGAGAGAGAGAGAGAGAGAGAGAGAGAGAGAGAGAGAGAGAGAGAGAGAGAGAGAGAGAGAGAGAGAGAGAGAGAGAGAGAGCAGTCTCCATCTACCTTACATGTTGTAAGAATGTCCAAGTACAATTTCTTGTTGGTGCACTTATTGATCAAGTGGCACATGAAACAAATTTGAGACAAAGAAACCAACTGGTTCGCCTAATCCGTGAACAATTCTACCATCTGAGAAATGAACCAGTGAAAATATATAGTTTGGCTAGCTGCTTCTGCTGAAGCTCTTTAGCTGAAACTGGACACAGTAATCTTCAGCTTGTTCTTGTGATTGGAGGTGGTTGGGGGTGCAACTGAATGATGGGGTAAAGGAATTTACTTGAATGATTATTTAGAGAGGATTAGGGATTGGAATCTATGGTGGTTTCACGGGGTTAGAATATATTTGTTTGAGTTGCAGAAGAGAGCTGAAAAGAGGGTGGCTTTAACCATTTATTTTTTAGAAAAGGAGTTGAACCAAACAGGGTGGATGCGGGAAGAGAGAAGGTGGAAGTTAGAGGAGAATGGAACAGAAAGAACCCAAGGTTTCCTCCTTTCATGGCAATGTCTCAAAAGAAAAAGAAAAGGTTGTCATTTACCCCCAAAAAATAACTGTATGAATGAAATAAAGAATTGTGCTGGTGTGTCATGGATAAGAAAGGTACACAAGCCCTAATAGAATTTCATACGTGTGTGTGTTACATAGTATCTCAAAAGTAGATTGAATCAGATCAGATTAGAGATTTGCGTCAACCTATAGTAAGTGGTGAATCCATCTATGAAGGGGACAAGGTGGCCCTTCGAAACTGGATACTTTTGGTTGGTAGTAACATTTAAGTAATGATCTAAGATGTTGATTATACGTGATTTATCTTGTCATATGGAATATTGACATTGCAGCTAAGGGCATATTGGTGTTTCTGAGAGTTGCCCTAACATCTAAAGGCCTCTTTCTAGTGTAACTTGTGGATGCTTTGGGTGAGGGAAGCGTCTCTCTCTCTCTCTCTCTCTCACACACACACACACACACACACACACATGTTATATAAAACATGTTAGTATTTGCAAGTGCTTGTTCATGCGTGTGTATTGATTTAATTAACTGTGAGAGAAGCAAGAGGAGAATTGAGACAATAGAAAAGGAGTGTTGAGCAGTACTGGGGATGTACAAGTAATGGTGAAATAAAGCATGAATCTCCTTTGAAGCATCACTTGTTCATATCAAGAATTGAACAACCAACTCAAGCTTCTTGAGTTCTGCAAATTCCACAAAGGCTCCTAAGATGTGAGTTTATCTTTGATAATTTGAGAATTTAAAGCTTTGACCTTCTAGAAGACAGACTTCTCAAAAGGTCCTTGCTAGAGTGGAGTGTTGGATTATAAACTTTGCATCTACTAACACTATTGTACTTTGACTTTGGTTTTTCTCTTACTAGTAAGTCCGGCCTTGAAGGGGAGCCTTGGTGCAACGGTAGAGTTATCATCGTGTAACCTTGAGGTCAAGGGTTAAAGGCGTAGAAATAGTCTATTGTAAAATGCAAGGTAAGGCTATGTACTATTGACTCTCGTGGTCCGCCCCTTCCCTAGACCCAGTATATGCAGGAGCTTCGTGCATCGGGGCTCCCCTTTTTGGCAAGGCCTGCCTTGCACTACCTTATGAATAAAATTTTGATCGGAGATGGTCTTAGAGATACATCCAACACTTTTTCTTCTACCTAAAGTTAGTGGTGTATTGAAAAGAAATGATCACAGATTTGACCTAAATGAAACGGAAGAATTCTTATTTCTTATTTTGATATGTAATATGAGATGTGACTATTCAATATCACAATTTCCCCTAGTTGCTTCACTGGTTGGTAGGTATTGCATCTTTTTTACCTAGTATTGTGCTTCATTCCTCAGCTTTGAGAAATATTAACTATCTTCTCCGAGACAATGACCTCGAAGCAAGAAAAATGTCCTCTGAAACTACCTCCATGCAATTCTTTAATGATTTACTCGTGGAAGTTCCTCAAAATATCTTGAGCAAAACATCGTTTGGAAAGAAAAAGACAAATAAGAAAAGAAGTACAGGAGGAACTGGTAACTGGATTGCCATAGAAAGATATTCTTATCACGTAGATTGAAATGTAATCAATTTTTTCCATACCGGTGTCATATAAAATAGATGTAAAAAAAGATTCCTACATTGCCCTTTTTGACAAACCAAATCCGAGCGGGTTCAACCAGCAAGTTATTTAGTAGTGATTTTCACCTACAGAAGGTATTAACCATATTCAATTCTGTTCTCTGTTTCTGTTATAGCAAAAATCTTCACTCTTGAAGTACCTTTGTCATGATGACTATTGAAATTTTCTTGTGAAAGTGATGCTAGACAAGGGGAAGAAACAAATCTGAGTGGAACTTGATACAAAATTCAAGCACAATAGTTGAAGTTCTGTAGAAATACAAAGTGAAACGCACGCACAGAAATAAAAAAAAAAAAAAAAAGATGGAACAAGAGAAAAATATATTCAGAATTACTCCAAATAATTAGGATAGTATTATAGAAATCACAACTATAGGAAGCCTAGAAGCACATTGAAGTCACTTCAACAGCTTGAAGACCACCAATGGAGTCGCAACAGTGGGTGTCTATTTGGTATTACTCCAAATGATTGGACATCACGCCCAATTTCGGCACTTACGGTGGCTGCTAAATCTCTTAACTTCTTCATTGATTGTAAAGACATCGTCAAATTATAGAGCTTACTACCAATATTTTCCAGATTTACTAGTTATTACCTTCCTAGTATGCTTAAACAGTTATTATAGCAAAAGCTAATCAAATTTGGTCAACTTTGGTTATACCATAATGCACAGCCATTTATGGAAACCAAAGCCAATCAGTGGTGAACTTTACTGCTGTTGTGCGTAGACACTTATTATGGAAACTAAGCCAATCAAGTTTGGTCAACTTATGCGATCCTGTAATCACACAAATCTTTTAGAGACATGCCATCTGTTCAACAACTCGGGAGTGGGCCACCCTTATGGGCTTTCAAGTATGGTACTTTAAGCCCAATTTTGGCCCATCAATGCAAATCTGATCCCTATCAGAAAGTACCTTGGGGATCCATGGTTAGGGGAAAGAATGAACTCCTGCTGAATAGTGTAATATTGGCAACTCTTAAAAGTTTAGACGACTACTTAGAAGTCAAAGTCATATCTTCTGTCACCTCTGTTTACTCCATTTGTCTTCTAAGGGATTTATCTAGACCTTTTCTTTGTCAAGAGCCACCAATTTACTTATGGCAAGCATCATAGTCTTCTTCAAAAGTTCAATTATCTTATCAAAATTGAGGATGCTGAACATGGTTGCCCCTGTCACCTCACCAATTAAGTGAATTATTATTTTTTTGGACCAAATAAAGTTCCTTTCTCATGGTTTAGTCATAGAAGCTAATAATATTGAAATTTCTTGTGTATTACTTAACCCACAGAAAGTATGCTTCACCAACTGCACTAGTGTAGGCCACTCATCAAGCAGTTTCACCGTTTAGAAAGACATTTGGTATGAAGGTGCTTCTTTCAGTTTATAAAGGTTTCCTTCTTAATGAAATCTCCATCAGTGATTGAAGATCATCCAACTACCCTTTTTAATGAGAAAAACATTAGTTGAGCAGGAGTCTTGTGGGATGTTTGCTCATGCATATTAATGCATCGATATTCATGATTTATAAGTACCTGTGGGGCCTATACTTTCATGATTAATAATAGCTTTATCTTCTCGCATCATCTTAATTAGGCCACACAGCAGTAAATATCTTCATTGGATGATGCTACCCACTGTTCTTTCTGGTGGAAAATGGTTGGCTCATAAAGCTCAAAATTAAAAGTCTGAAAAGTCTTTGAAGATTGGAGGGTTAACATCATAGCATGGATAAGAATTTTGTGGTGATTGCATGACTAAGATGTGGCCTGTTGATGAATGATTTGGATCACCAACCATCATTGCCCAACTGTACGTTTTAGTATCTGTAAATCTTTCCACTGATATACATGCAGAAGCATGATATAAGAACTCAGGTAAAACAATAGAATTTACAAATGAGAGGATGGAGTACCTGGGTCACAATTCTTATTACCGTGCCATGCAAAATTTGGATGTTGTGTTGAAGCATTTTTCAGTTTTTATGTGCATCTGGTGATAAGGCTTTGTTGATGATGATGATGTGTATCTGGTGACATTCTCTTACAAATCAATACTGGAATAGAGTGGAGGACCTGGACAAGGTTCAGATATCTTCTAATGAGGAATTGGAAATATATATATATATATATATATATATTTACTAGCTTTCATCTCAACGAACTATGCACAGAATAAACATGTTGGTGCTTCACATAGGATGAAGCTTTGATGAATTTATCCCATGGAAACCAACTTATCAACACACCTTTGTAGCTCATGTTGTTGATCACATACTATATAGACTGCTTGACTAGGAAGTATTAACCTTGGCATAAATCAATACATACATCCGATGGCTCTTATCATGGGAAGATGATGAGGAATCGATCTGGGATGGCTTTGAATTGATTTTATACCCTTGGAACTCTTAGCTGTTCTTGCATTTCCCTTTAATCTCTGTTCTTTTAGACACTAACTCTTGCTTAGATGTGATCTTTACCCTTGGGATCAAAACTGAGTAATGACATCCCACTTTCCAAATGGAAGTTAAGATCATCTACCCTTCACAATTTCATTTGCTGTGCCTGTTATTTTTTTTCTTTCTGAATGCAGAATTGGTGTAGTGCAGGGCACTTGAAGGGACTAGTACACCTTTTGTTACTTGAGGTTTTTTTTAGACACATTTGAAGAACCTTCTTGTCTTGCTTGTGTGGCAACCTTGTATTAGGGGATTATGTCTGGAGATCTTGCAGGTTAATTTTAGTCTTATGAGTGGTTAGTTAAGTTATCTGGAGGTAGTAAAAGCCCTAATGATGGTTGTTACCGTGCATCTATTTTCAAGTTATTTTAGTTTTTCTTCAGCCTTAAAAATTGTTCAATGACCTTCTTCAACATTCCAGATTTGAGTTTGAATCTAGGGCTGCCAGTATAACATTGCAAAAGACTTCCTATTTTACTTCAGCTATACCATACCTTATACCTATTGTAAGAGTTCCACATGCAAGACTATATTTTTTCTTTTGCTGTCAAATTATAGTACCTACTGAAGAGAGCTGGAGCAGAGTCTGCTTCTAGAGACCTTATGTTCCATGATTTTACATCAATGCTATTCCTATTTGCCATTTGTGATTTCTGTATCCCTTGCCACCAATTTTGTGCAGCCTCCTTGTTATTGTATCTTGACAAACTTGTCCTCTTGATCTTTAGGCAGCCTTGCTGATTGGAGAATTCTGTAAAACTTTTGACAATCTAAGAAATTCTAGGTGATACCTTCTACGGAAAATTCCATCAAACTTTTGAACCAATCTAAGAAATTCTAGGTGAAACCTTCTATGGAAACCAACAATGTCATGGTAAACTTCAATATCATGGAATAAATTGATCTTCCAGTCCATTATCATAGTTCCAGAAGTCAAGTTGGTTGAAATTGAGTTCTTCATTTGTCTACATAAACTCCATGCTGATTTCCACCGACATCAAGTCCCATTTTCACCTTTTAGGCATTGCTTGGTGCAGCCCTGTCCAATCCTCAATGTTAGAGTAGATTTTGTCAGGAATAAGGGCAGCCCCGGTGCACAAAGCTCCTGCCTATGCGGGATCTGGGGAAGGGGTGGACCACAAGGGCCTATAGTAGGCAGCCTTATCTTGCATTTTGTAAGAGGCTGATTCCACGCCTTGAACCGGTGACCTCAAAAACTTGTCTTATTAGGGCTTCAAAAACTTCCAGACATTGATTGATACCTTCAGCTTCCGTGAATTTCTGGTCATGGTAGAGCTTGCAGACCATAGAGGATACTAGCCTTTGGGAGTGACCTTTTGAAGCTTGAAAACCCCGTGCCTTTTGGCATAATTGCCAATGTGCAGCTGCATTTGTAGCAGAAGTACCCGTGCCTGCAAAGCCACACTATGTTTTGTGCAATGTCTCCGGTGAGGCCTCTCATTAAAGAGATACAGGTATCATTCACTGTGAAACTGGCTTTCTATCCATGTAGGTGATTGTACTGATGAAGCAAAATAGGATCAGGTTTTAGTTGTTTTCAGTGTCCACCATCTCTGTGTTTGTTGTTGTGGGTAGAGAATGCACTGGATGCATCTATAACCTTATTGTGATGCAGCCTTATGCTTCAATGCAATGGAGCCTTGCAAATGAAGTAGAAGAAACTCTCACTGGATTAGGGGGTGGGTGGTGGTGGTGTCTGTCAATCTGCAAGTTCTTAGGTACCATAGATTTTGTTCCCAGTAATATGCAGCGTATGTTTGATTTATATGTTTCAGAAGCTAACATTGGAGCTACAAATTTGAGAACATTCGGCCTCTTTCTAGGTTTGGAGGGTAACAGCTGTTTACCTTCTGCTTGACAATCATATTTGTCTGAAAAATGTCAAATTCTATCCTGCAGACATACCAGTGCATGAGATGGCATGAGAACATGGATATGCTTGAGTTGCATGTTCAATGATAGAGAATCACCTTACGTAGTATCGGCTTTCTACTTTGAATGTTACTAAAAAGCGTTCAGCTACTTTTGACTGGTTTGTTCTTTTCCATCTTGTTTACTTCCGCTGAGGTCAAATTTATAGTGGGCTAGCAATTACCTTCTGGGCTGAGTGAAGGATTCTCTATTGCAGATTTGACATTGCTTCGAACCGTTGGTGGAAAGAGACATCTCTACCTAAGAAATCGCCGACAGAGTCATCATGTGGTTTTGTTGCACTGGACGGAGAGTTATATGTTATGTTCGCTTTGCCACCTTGGAATGTGAGTGGCTCCAATTTGACAGAATTTCAAAGGCTGCGGCAAAAACGGGGAACGCTGTTCATTCAGATCTATCACCCTACAAAGAGGAAGTGGAGATTCCTAACGACAAAGCCCCCCTTCAAGCACCCCCTGGATTTTAAGAGTGCTGTCATGTGTACTATTCGATTGTAAATGGTTTCTCTGTAACTGTTGCTTGTAAATGGTATTTTTAATTTGTAAAGAACAACTTCTATAATCAATGTTCCTCTTTTGACTTAGCTTGAGAGGGAAGCCATATTTCCACGCCCCCTTGGTACTAATGACAGGCCATCTTTTGGCGTTTTATAGTAAACGTACGCGTGAGGAAATTTTGGTGAGTAATCAAACTGTCAAGCATCCAGCTATAGATGTTTCAGTCGTCTAGAGCGAGCAATGAAACCTATTTTTTTCGACCAGAGTCCTACTAGCTTGAAGGCAAAAGCAAGGAAGTTTTCTATTTCCCTTCATGTGTTTTAAAAATACATATTTTGAACGACCAGAATATAAATTATTTAGGGGATTTATTTTAATGTCGTTAAATTATCTATCATTGATTTTAGAATTAGAAAAAAAGCAGCAGCAATTGTACAATCATCTTATTTATGCAATCTTTGGATTGGACGTTATTAACTGCAGAACAGCTAAGATGAGCAGTCGGGGTTATCATTAAAGTGACCTGCTTAGAACTCTGACACCATTAGCTTATGTGGATGCTTATACTTTTTGATATTCATAAAGCCTACGATCCAGTGGATACCTAATTGCCTTTTCTTTTTCTTTTATGTGCACGTCTCCTTATCAGCTCACCTCTGGACAAAAGAATCTCTAATGGTTAGATCAATCGTATGAAGTTTTGTTATAATCAACCAAGAATCATCCATTTATTATAAATAGATGATTTGATCATCTCTATAAGGCTTTACATATCTAGAAGAACATCCTCAATGATTCTTTCCTTGGCACACCCAGCATCCAGACTAAACATAGGCACAAACAATTCAGTTTTCATTGATAGGATTGGCAAGTGGTTGTCTGGATCTCTGGATGGAGATCTCGACCTGCTCTCACGAAGTTTGTGATGTCCTCTTTCCCTTACACAGTCTTAGTTGCCTTGCCTGTTCCAACCTCTATTCTTCTTGCTATCAACAAATGACAGCAAAACCTTCTATGGTCCTCATAGTAGTGATGATCGCATCCAAGGCATGATTAAGTAGCACAAGGCACTTGCAATGGAACACATGGCAATCTGTAGTGTTGACTTTTTGTGGTATGAATTAATCCAGGCCGTGTACCTTCAAAATATTGTACGTGTGAAAATACTGGAACTTAGTGCTAGAAAGCTGGGACTGAAGCTCAAGATTCCTTACGAAGGCCTCCACACAGAGCAGTTTGGTTTGGAGACAAGCAAGCTGGAAGTCTTCCACTTGCGTCCCGGAAGGTTGGAGGTTGCTGAGAAGGGGCCAGTCAAGGTATGTGACATTAGACTAGAGTTGGGAGTTCTTCACGTGTATGCCAAATTTTAGCACTAAAGTTTGGGAGTTTCACACTCATCAGCAACATCGAGCTTCTTTCAGTAAACAGGATTGCTAAAGGGAATGAGGATCAATGCGGTTCAACTAATACTTGACCACATGTGGAGTTGTAGGAGAAAGGAGAAAGCAAGCCTACCCCATGGAATGCTCATCACTTAGCTTGCTCTCCTATACAAAGTACCACTTGGAAAGGATAATGTTAGTCCATTCGCTGATCATATGCTCATCAACTCAGCTTTTAGGCACATGCACTACGAGAAAGAGAGGAAGGGACGGTGGTACCCCACAAACTGAAGAAGCTGTTGTTGAATAAGAAGCAGGAGATTAAGGAAGAGAAAATTGTGGAAGCAGGCCAAACAAGTGGAATTCAAGAAAGAGAGGAAGAAAGAGCTGTTGAGTTGAGACCACAATGAATCAAGGTATAACAATTGTTTCCAAGATGGAAGAAGAAATTTCAAGATCACAATTTGAGAAAATGTTTGGCATGATGGAACAGATTCTAAAGAATTAGAATGGGGAGGATTTTGGTGTTAGAGGATCAAGAAAGACACAAAAAGCATCCATGGGAAAATAATTGGATAAAATCCTAAAAGACAATGTTTGGATGATCAATGAACTAAAGCAACATAATGTAAGGTTGACAAAGACAACAGAAAGATGCTCTAAGTCATTGCTTTCATTGGCAAAAATCTCTTCCCGAGGCCTTCATCTTTAGATCCACAGTCCAAAGCTCCTACCTTTGAATCTCCCAAGACCAAACCTTCCACCACCCTCTCACCTAACAATTTTAAATCATCCTAGTCTCAGCAGGCCTCATAATGCTCAGACCCATTGCATCCTTATGACAACCACAAAGCACCACACCTTTGAATCCATATCTTAACCCTCCCATATTGGATAAACCTTCGGATTATATACCATAAACACAGTTATCCAAGATATTAGTTAGAGAAGATTGAAAAGAAAAGGAGAGAAGAGAGAAGAAAAGAATGAAGAAAAATAAAGGAAAGTTGAAAAGAAGAGAAGCAAGGAAAAACATAGAAAAAAGCCTAGCGAGATTGTGAATCTCCTCAAGCTATTAGATGTTCCCATCACCATCCCAGAGCATAAACCAACCACAGAGCAAACACATGAGGCACCAATTCCAATTGCTCTCAAACCTATTAAGGAGGCTACATCAATTGAGTGAAAGCCAAATGAAAACACTGAGACTCTTGAGTAGCAAAGATCATCAAATCAGGATCCCAAGCTAGTTGAGCTATACTTATGTTAGAGGATCCTAAGCCCTTTGAAGAGTTGATGATTAACTTAGTTTTGTCTTTCAAAATGCTTCTATCTTAAGTGCTTTTAATATTCCTATGACATTGAGATTGGAATGTTTTGATTGGAATTATGAATTTCACTATGTAATTTCTTATTTGCTCAATGAAATTGACCTTTCCTGCCAATTCTTGTGTACTTTTATGTATAGTTTGTTATCTTTTACATCCTTTATGCATTAATATATGGGGAGTTCTCCATGAATACTTATGTTCCTTGCATCACTTTGGGGGGAGCTTCACCCTAGGGGGAGTACATCTCCATTTTCCATGACCTACAAATCTTATATTGTAATTCACGTCACTTATCTTTTCGATTTTAACAAAAATGAGGTAGAAAGGAAATTCTAGTGGGAAAATTTGCTTAAGTTCTTAAATTTTCTTTCAAGGTTTTGTCTTCATAAAAAAGACAATGATTATTAGCTCAAGCCTCTTCGATTTTGATGATAACAAAATCTTCATATTTGTTACTTTTTTTGTTAGTGTATAAGAATATTTAAAAGAGTTAGAAGCATTTAAGCATGATTGTAACAAGATTAAAGGGATGAAAAGATCAAATTATCAAAGTTCCACTAGAAATAAGTGATTGCCAAGGCAAGAATAGTTAGTTATATCACTAAAAAAATTAAAGATTGCCTATCAAATAATTATTCGATTGAATACTATTGGAAATTCAATCAACTATCTTATGTTGAAGTCTTGCAAATCTAGTCAACCGTCCTCTCGTACAATCATTTGGTTTCAGAGTTTTACAACTCAAGTCAATTGTCTGAGAATTGACTAACTACATCACACATTTTGATAAAAAAAACACTAGAGACAATCAACTGTTCAACACTTGATTGGGAGAGCAAGTGTCCATTTCAACTGACTCCCACATCCATTCAGTCAACTGGTTCTTGAAGACAGAAGCATGTGAAGATTGAAGCACATGTGAGAAATCAACCAACTGGCTAGATCAACTGTTTCAAAACCAATTTTTCTAGAGAAGAAGTTCAAGTTTTTCTAAGATAGCAAGTGAGTACATTTTGGATTCTAATCAACTATTTTTAGGACACATTCAACTATTTGGAAGAAATAACTATCTTTTTAACTCAACTTGGAGTTTTACACAACTTGAAAATTTGGTTGATTGACTCCTAATTAGCAATCAATTGCATGACAATTAATGTGGTTTTCATTTTTGGGTTGAGAAACAATTGTCTGCCTAGTATGGGTAGTTAACATTCAAGGGATATAATTCTAAAATAATTATTATGGATAGTGATATATGTGCCCCTTGTTTTTCTCATGAGCCCCTTCCTAAATGGTAGGAATGGGTATAACTATTGGTAGGCTCATATTTCTAAAGATCTGAAGCATTCACAATGTTTATCTTTACATAAATGGACCATGCTCTAAAATTCTCATACATTGGGTGATCCTAGCCATTGTTTTTTTCTAATTGTAAAATGAATTGTAAAATATCTCATCGTCCATTTTATAACTCAAATCAATAGTAAATGAGATCATCCAATGAATAAGAATTTTGGGGTATGGACCATCTAAGTCAAGGCTAACATTTTGAACAATTTAAAATTTCAAGAATCTAGGACCACAATAGTTATTGTTGTTTCTACCATTTAGTGAGCGGCTCAAGAGGAAAAGCAAAGGACAATATATCAATACCCTTTATTATATATGGAAAATAGTCGACTACCTTGGTGAATGTAGTCAATTTCCCACACATTCATCATTGCATATTTCTCTGTTCCAACACAACCAATGCCAAATAGCTACTAAGAAGCACAAACCAAAAAACACATGTTTTTGGCAAGATGAGTTTAGCCTTTGTTGCCCCTTAATAGTGTGAGTCTACTTAGGCAAGTGGTAAGATGAGGAGATCAATTGATCAACATGCATCTCAATAGTTAGGTTGCTGCTCCTTGTAGACAAGATATTTGTATGAGAAAACATAAGTAAAGAGTCTTTGTTCGAGCTACCAAGTGCGTACCATAAAAAGGAAGTTTATCCTTACAGCAATAAGTAGAATCTTAAACAAACAATTTTTCAGAGTGGATGAAAATTTTTAAATTTTTATGTTGTTTAGACACATCTCGTTGATGTTGACATGGCCTTCGTAAAGTTCCAAGTAGAGTAGAATCTCAAGTGCTTTCTTGATCACCTAATGAATCAATGAGTACAGTCGTTAAGCATCATGAATCTACAAGCCCAATCAGCATCATCATGCAACTTCAAAGTTGATCATCTCCATTTTAAGTATTGGTAGAATCCTCCTTAGTAGATGAAATATTACTACTATTTCAATGCCAATTGAACCAATATTATTAGCTGTGAATTTGAACTTTGGTATTTTCTTTTGGGAAATGAAAATTTGAGGCTCTTTAAATGGTCCTCAAAGTGAGATTCTCTCTCATTTCACCATGGGTCCCATTTAACCCTAGACTCTGTTTAACTACTTTTGACTAGTAAAATGCATTGGACACTTACTTGGCCTAAATGGAACTTGTGTTGTCTTGAGATGGAGCCTCACTTTGAGGCTTGGTTAAAGAGCCCCAACATATCACTTTTCTTTTTTGTTTCTTTGGAACTTGCTTTCTTCAATAAGAATATAGATGATATTAGAGACACCATCATTGGGGCAAATGATATACTTAATCCAACTTCATAACAACCTCGTATAGCTTTAAAATATTGAAACATATTACCCAAATATGATCTCTACAAGGCAAAGAATTTTTGTTCCTTCTCTATGTTCTATTAACATATTTCTCTATCCAAAATTGTAATTCTATCCTAGTTTGCAAAACTTATGTTAGATCATATCTTTTAACATTTTAAACCTTAATGCTAATTCAACAAGGGAGAACTAAAATTAGGGTTTAAAATAGAGAGAACTAAAATGGTAGTTTCCTACAAAAACAAAAATTAGATCAAACAAAGAGAGAATATAGTTGCAGAGCATCTAAAATTAACATGGTAATCAAAACAATACAAATTGTTAGTGTTTGAAATAGAATGAGAATATGAGATGGCACCATATGAAGTTCTATAAGCTCCATTCATTTCTTTTGGTAGGTTAAACTGATATTACATGGTAGCAAAGACTTGGGTAAAGAGGCATGTTATTCATTGTAGAAACTTCAATGGCACTAATGTCGTCTTCCTCCTATTCTTGAAAGTTTCTATATAGTGGCATCTTACGCTCTATAGAGCAACCAATTTTCATTATTTTCCTTTATTTCTTGACATCCCTAAGGAAAATAGAATGTATATCATCACACTAAAAAGTTGTGAAGGTCATCATGGTTGAAAAAAACTATTAAAACTAATATGTTCCAACTTCAAGGTCCCAAACTAGGAGACTACGAGGGTTTATAAGCACCATAAGTCATTGAGACACTTGTAAGGCTGCTAATCAAGGCAACAATAGTCGATCACATTGTTGGGAGGTATTAGAGCACCACATTTCACTTGAATTCTCTTGACCTTCACAACTTTATAGAGCAACCAATTTTCATTAGTTTCCTTTATTTCTTGACATCCCTAAGGAAAATAGAATGTATATCATCACACTAAAAAGTTGTGAAGGTCATCATGGTTGAAAAAAACTATTAAAAACTATTATGTTCCAACTTCAAGGTCCCAACCTAGGAGACTACGAGGGTTTATAAGCACCATAAGTCATTGAGACACTTGTAAGGCTGCTAATCAAGGCAACAATAGTCGATCACATTGTTGGGAGGTATCAGAGCACCACATTTCACTTGAATTCTCTTGACCATTACATGTCAAATTAACTAACAATTATATTGAGAGTAGGTTGAGGACTCCACAGTTTGCTAATACATTCATTGGTTGTACTATCAACTACAGCACATGGTCCCTTGAATTATAGATATACGAGTGTACACTCAAACAATACATACTAAAATCTAAATATAAAGTTTTCTTTACAATCATATTTAATCATTCTAAATTGTACTTCATCTAATCTTTGAGAAAATCTAAACTATTCTTGAAAATTTGCTGGAATAATATCCTTGTACTTGATGCACTAATTAATTATTTTGTATTTAACCCGCTAGAATGAAGCTAAAGCTTTTTTATTCCCATCAACTAGTCTGAGCCATTAAATGGCAAGTGATTTAAGATGAAAGATTTTCTTCCATGATTCCTACTAATTCAACACTCACTTATTCAGAACTTTGCTTCATGTTTACATTTAGTTTGTGTGGTTTACAATCATTTGCAAGTTGTAATCAATCTCATAGAATCTACTATTCATGTAGGCTAGTTCTAATAAATGAATTGCCCAACAATTGAGAACTTGTTGTAGTCTTTCCATTTTTGGACTAGCAATCGCCAAGTAATATTGAGGTGACATTCTTTGTCTAGTATTAGCTAATTCCATTTGCTTCTGTTTGTTTGCATGGCATCCTAATTTTTTGAATGACTTTTCTACAAATCTTTTTCAATTATGGGGCTTAGATTTTGAAAGATATTTTAGAGAACAAATAGAGAAAAATAATTTCTATGAAAAGACATTTAAAAATCTTGAGTGTCATTTTTCTTTCATAAAAATTGGATTTTTTAGTAAAAAGATCATTCCATTTCTATAAAAAATATGATAATCTCTATATTTTAGACCTCTCATATTTTTCTCATGAGAAGCATGTCCTTGATAAATCACAATATAGAAAAATAACAATAAGGGAGAATCCATCTCCATCCAACCACATGTGTGTGTGTGTTTTGAAAATCAAAGTTTAGTCATACCAAAATCACTTTGAATCTCTTTTCAGCCACATCCATGCATCAAAGGTTTATTATTGCATGTTAACATGTCCAAGAAAAAAAAATAAATAAATAAAATCAACCTACTAACATCAATTCTAGGTTAATCTCCATAAGGCCATACATTTGTTCAACATTACCTTCTAACCTCTTCCTAAACTCTCCGTCCTACCTTCAACCTCCCACATTTGATGTACTTCTTTGAATATTAGATATTGTAAATAAATACAACATCTCATCAAGTTTGCACTTGTATAGGTAGTTTTGTCATCGCATATAAAAATCCACATAATCTTAAAACTAAAAATGAATCACAGTTATTTTCATCTAGTCCTGAAGAATAGAATACATATGAGCAACATAGTAAAACACTAAAATTGCATTTTAGTTCCATACAATATATTCATGCTAAGTCATCTCCAATAACATGAGCTTAAAGCATCCACACATGCTATTTCAAAAGCAATAATAGTCATAGTAAAGCACTTTGTAAACCATGCATGGTCACATTATATCTCCTGAATGCATCATCTCATGTACATGCACATCTACACATGGATAGCAAAATCATCATCAAATGGTAAATAGATGAGAATCAATAAAATTATAAATTTCTTAGACACCTCAATATACCTCGTAAAACATACATAAATAATAATGAGAGTTATTTCCTCGAGGTCCCTCAAGAGTAAAACTACTCAAAATTGGACCATCTGTTGTTGGACATAAATACTCATTAAAGACCTAAAATCATTGGGTTCTATTCACTTCTCACGCTATTGGGCTATATGCATATAAGTCTCAAATCTCGAAAATAATAGATCAACTGTGCGCAGACAAGATCACATCAAGTCCACGCTTCCTGCCGATAACAAAACAAGAGAATACACCCCCATGAGCATGGGAAACATGGTCCATAGACCATGACCCTACCCATGAGGTCATTGTAATATGATTCAACCTATTGCAACTAGGTATCAAATATATGAAGTTTCAAAGGAAGGATGATTAGTCCTCAAAATCTCGTAGTACAGCTTTCATTGGGTCCTATACCCATTATAACATAATATAACTAGGCACCTTCACATAGCTCTACCACTTATAAAATGGTCAAAAATTATGTATTGGTGAAGTCATGCAAGTCAAATCTCATAGCATTACACAGCTAATTAAAAGCAACCCTCAAAGGGGTCAAGTTTGAGGATTCTGCACAGTAATATTAATCCTCACCATTTCATAAATCATGCAACTAATGCATTTTCAAATATAATTCTATAAAATAAGTTTTCAACATGCATAAATAAACTAGCATGGTATTTCAAAATTGATATTCTACATAAAAATACAAATATGCTCAACTCTATCCAATTTAGAAATCACATCATCATATTATGCTTGCTTTCAATAAAATAGTTTCCACAATCCCCATGTTTTACAGAAAGCATGTCAATGGTAAAACTACCTACTTCTTTTGGTGTTATTCTTAGCTTAGTTATGTTCCTCCTTTAGCTCAACTTATTAATCAAGCTAATCAACATGTTGATGTTGCATATTTTCTTATTAATGTTAAATCATAGATTGACAATTTGAAAGAAGTCCATTTTAACCATGATTTGTTATATTAATACATTTTCAAATATGATTACTTATGATGATAGATCTCCTTACCTTAGGAGTGGGATGAGTGACACATCCAACGAGTGTGGTGAACAATGCAAGCAAAGTTGGAGCTCGGGCATTGTTATGTTCCATCAAGAGAAAGGGTGGAGAATTAGATTTTCATAGATCAGGCCTTTTTAGCCACAGATCAGAGCACAAAGGGTTTGATAAGTGCTAATACATCAATCTAATAATAGATTGGATTTCCAAATTTAAAACTTCAATCATATTGAAATAACTATAAATTTTCACTGGGCATGTAGATCCACACTGTTGGCTTCCGACTAATGTTCTAAATGGTCACATGTTCCAGGGATCACTAGTTTGAGCAATTAAATATTGTTAGAGTGTGGATTGGGATTCCTAAGCATTGATCAATTGTTCAACACAATTTTGAATGGTTCCATCACACAGATTTTTTGTCACTACCTCATATTAGATTAGACCTAGCATTGGTTGTAATTCAACTATTACATTGCTCATATCTACTTCATGATTATAGATCATGAGCTAAACAACTATGGATCATTACTATATATTATGTGAACTATTGGACAAAGATTATGGATCACCAATGATGGATCGAGATCCAATCTAACTTTGGATGGTTAGATGATCTTGGATCTAACTTTAGTCCCTCTTAATGCATAGATCAGTAAAAATGACCTAGATTTGCATTTTACATACATTAATGAGGTGTCCTTGGTGGTGATTAGCCATCGTCGGAGAAGGTGATTGGAGATGATTATCACTGAATGCCCTTTTTTAGCTTAATATGCCAAACAAATTGAGGGGAAACGTAGATCAAGAGTAACCTTCATTCTCACAAAATTTGGAGAGATTTTGTCATTGTTTAATACCAAAAAATCACAAAAAGTAGTGTTTGTACTGTGACACTCATCGATGACAGTTTTCCTCCTAAATTTTGGTGAAAAGTTCACTAATATTCACACTACTGGAGGAGTTTTGCTCATTGTACCTCAAAGAACCCAATGAAGAGTTCATTTCATCAATCCTTGTTGTTGTCCACTTTGTGCAACCAAAACTGGAAGCTTCCCTTCTAAGTTGGTGGTTTTCTCCTTCTTGCTAGCGTGCATGCCTAGTGCAACTTTATCCCTTCCTTTCCTTCTCTCTTTCTCCACCATGTGTGGGTCGACCCCACATGTGGCGAGTTCCTCCCATCTACTATCTAGTAAATAAGACATGGGAAAGGTGGTGTTCGTGTGAATTTTTACTCACTTCAATTTTTGAAAATTTGGGGTCTTTCTACCTTGACCTCTGTATCACGTGTTCTTAGTTGGAAAGCTCTCATCTATGAGTTCCAAAATTTATGGTTTTCAAATTTGATTTTGAGTTTTAAAAGATTAAATTTCACAGAAGTGTAATTTTAATGAAATTCAATTCCTCATTTCAATTCAAAAATAAAAAATGTGAAAAACCTATGTTAAATAAAATGGAAAAATAGGATTGTTACTTCCATTCCCCCTTAAGGAAATTTCATCCTTGAAATTCACTTTACATTAATCATCAAAAATTTCATGATGTATTCATCTTATCTCTTCTTCTATTTCCAACATGGATTCTTCAACTGAATGGTGCTGCCAAAGGGCCTTGACCAAAGGAATGGTTTTGTCCTTAATTATTGCACCTTGTGATCCAAAATTCACACTACCTCTCAAAGGTTAATGGTTTAGCTTTAATATTACTCCCAAGTGAATGAATCAAGGTAATATTACACGTGAGAGAGGTAGATCCCACGAGGATTCTCACAAATTATCATAGATTGGATCTTATTTAAATTACTTAACTTCAGTGAGAGAGAGAGAGAGAGAGAGAGAGAGAGAGAGAGAGAGAGAGAGAGAGAGAGAGAGAGAGAGAGAGAGAGAGAGAGAGAGAGAGAGAGAGATTAAACTAGGAATTTAAAATAAGAAGAAAACATGCATGAAATTAGAAACTATGATTAAAGAAACTTGCTGAAAACAATGCTAAACAATGAAAATGAAAAATTACCTAACTAAAATGCATTCAATTAAAGGAAACTAAAGTAAAATTAGAACTAACTAACTAATAAACTTAAGGAAACTACTAAAAAGGAAACTTTCCTAAATAGAAACTTTCTAACAATAGAATTTTCTAAAATTAAAATGAAAACTTTATAAACCTAAGCTAAGATGTAAAAAACTAAATAGAAACTATTAGAACAAGATTAAGCAACTAAATTAAGCAAGATTGAAAGAGGAAAGTACACTAGTACCAACACATGATCCATGGATTGTGTGCATGGGTCATAGGTTGGAAGATGACTAGATTTGATGCTTTAAATGTGAACTAACATGCAACTTAAGCTATGAACTTAATAAACAATCTAAAAAAGCTGTATGGGATCCTAAGGATTCAAGTAACTAAGATGTTTTTATGGCTGGAAACAAAATATAGAGATTGAAGGGAGAAATTTTCAGATTTTAAGCACTGTGAACTTTAAAATCAAATCAAGCATATAAAGCAATTGAAACAATAATGTGTATGTAAGAAATCAACTCATATCTAAATTACTTTGATAATAAAACATTCAATAGAAAGAATCCTCAAAGACTTTCATTGAATCAATGCCAAAATATAGTAAAAATTGTGTGCATAATACATGTACAAAAATCTGGAAATTGTGCTCAGTTCAAAGCTTTAGAGCATTGATCTAAACTATAAAAATAAAAAACTCAATCTAATGCTTTTAGTCTAAACTATGATAACATGTAATGAAACCCAGAAAGGAACTAAAGAAAAAAGGCTATGATGATGAACTAACTAAGAGAAAAGATGCCTAACACATGCTAAAACAAAGGGAAAAAAAAGCATGAATTTCCTATGGGTGAAAGCAAGGTTGCTGGCTATTTGTTCTCTTAACTATCACTACTAGAGAAGATCTAACTTGAATCTTAAGATAATGAGCAAGAAAAAATAATGAAAGTGAAGCAAAGAAAAGAAGGAAAGCTAAATGGAAAGATGAGTGTAAAAACAAGAAAGCAAAACAATGGGAAACTAAGGAAATGAAACTAAAACAATGAAAGAAAAATACTGGCCCAAATTAGAGCAAATAACTAAATAAATAACTAAAAATCCAAATGAAGAATAACCAAAGAAAACAAAAGTTCAACCCTAAGAAGATTGCAATGTTTCAAGGTTATCTCACCCAACCTCAACTTAGGAAAAAAACCTAAGAGGCCTTTGAATTTATTAATGAATTGTTTCCACTTTGGTGAAGGCTTACTCTAGGAAAGGGAGGTGGATCTGGGTATAGGATTCAATTTGGAAAGTTAGGTAGAGTGATGACGTAATCAAGGATGACATGGGCTGGTTTCCAACTTGCGTAAGGGGGAAGGCATCTTTTTCTTTGGAAGGTAAGTGGATCTCCTTCCCTTCTAATTGGATGATGAATGGTTGACTAAAAATAGGGGAAAAGGAGAAGAAAATTCTAGGTTTTTATATGCTTTGAATGGACTTTGATCTAGGGATTCCTAATTAAGAAACCACTAAAATTGAAATCTAAGCGACGGGGGAGGTGCCATCTTCTATGAAGGTGGCTCCCTCCCTAAGTAAAATTTTTTTTGAAAACCTAGGATGTGGTGGAGAAAAGGGTAGAGAATGTGAATGGAAAGTGGGATTTTCTCTCTTGATGGGTCCACCAATGCATGATCATCTTACCTTTTACAAATATCTCTCTGAATCCTTTGAAAATAACACTTTCCAACATAGGATAATTGCTTAAATTGGTACTCTTATAGTGTCACTCCATGTGGCTTGATAGCTCATTCCTTAATGGTTTGAATGGCTAACTCCCTTGGCTTAAAAACTTGGATGGCTTGGCTCCACTTAGATTTCTTAGTTGGATTCAAAAACCTCATGAACATCTTTGATTCTCATACAAATGATAGAAATGCATTGTTCATTGTCATGGATCATTTGAGTCACCTTTGAAGCTTCCTATTGCGTTCTTTTACTTGCATATTATAGTCTTAAACTTTGATCATACTTTGAAATCGTACCATTTTGGCTTTTGACTGGATCTTTTGCTCTTCAATTATTATCTCCGTCAATCTTGACCTTTGGATCACCTTTTCAACACTTTCAAAAGATAAAAAATCATAATTAAATTCTAAAAAATTATAAAAATTCACATACTTACTTTGGATTAGCTTTTGAACCTAAGAAATAACAAACTTTTAAATTATTAGGTCAGAAATGCATGTGTTACAAAATTTCAGAAAAACCTTAAAATTATGTTATATTTTATAACACATGGGCTACTAATAGGGCAATTTTTATACAATATTGAACACTTATCACACCTCTCAACCTATATTTTCTATTCTTTAGCAAAACATGTAAAAAATCATGAAAATAAAATGATTTTCTTTTTTGTAGGTACTCATGATTGTATTTAGCATATGCAACAAGCCCTTAAACCTCATGTTATCCCTAATGGATGAGTTGAGCCTCATGAGGATTTGCAGTGATTATACCCACTAAATTCCACAAGTTTAAATCCTTTATTTTATCTTAGAGAATAAAAAATCCAATTCTCATCACTATAAAGGTACTTTGACCCTAAAAACTTTGAAAAAAAATAAGAAATTTTTTATTTTTTAAACAAGAATGTGTAGAAAACTAAGTATCTCATGTTTGTTTACACCCCGTAACCTGACCTAAACATTGTCCTCAATGTTTGAAAACATGGGACCCTAATTGATTAATGTGTAATGTGGAACAATGAGACGTTAAAATCCTGGGATGCCTCCTAGTGAGTGTTAAGTTTAACGCCTTCAGCCAAAGATGTTATGCAATGGTAATGATGAATGTAGCTCATGTGATGGGTGCATATATCATGGAACATGCTAAAGTGGGTCCTAATATACTAGTTCCTCCTATAATGTTTCATCTACTTTAGAGTTTATCAACTCTAAGAAGGGTTTCTATCTTTGTCTGTTAACTTTTGATATCACTGCATGCTTTTTTATCTTGACAACCCCATGAGAATATACAATACGTACCATGTAAGGTCCATTCCATCGAGATCTAAGATTTTTTGAAAATAGATGCAAGCTAGAATTATGCAAAAGGACCTTTTGCCTAGGTGTGAAGGACATTTAAAATGTGTTTATCATTATTATTCTTCATGCATTCTTTGTATCACTTTGCTAACTCATATGCATCTTTTATTAACTCATCCAACTCATTGAGTAGGAGTTTTCTATGAGTTCAAGCAGTATCTAAGTCATAATTGAGCTCTTTGATTGCCTAATATGCTCTATGATCTAATTCTACTGGTAGGTGTAGACTTTTGCATAGTCCAAGCTGTAAGTATGATAAAGCCCATGAAGTGTCACCAAGTCTTAGAGAGCAGTCTTTCCTATTTGGATTGACTGTCATTTCTAAAATATGCTTTATTTCTCTATTATACACCTTTACTTATCCACTGGTCTAAGGATGATAAGGGGTAGCAATTTTATGGGTAACACCATATTTCTTCATTAAATTCTCAAATATACTATTGCAAAAAGGTTTACCCTCATCACTAATTATGGCCTTAGGTGTACAAAAACATGCAAATATATTTTCTTTTAAGGACTTAACCACTACCATGTCGTCATTAGTTTTAAATAGTACGACTTCTACCCATTTTGACACATAATCTACTCACGAAGGATGTATAAATAAACAAAGGAATTAGAAAAAAGTCCCATAAAACCAATGCCCCAAACATCAAAAGACTCGATAAGAATAGGGGTCAAGGGCATCATATTCCTTTTACCTATACTCTCTAATTGTTGACTTCTATTGCATGCTAAGCAATAATCATGTGAATCTCTGAAAATGGTAGGCCAATAAAAAATACACTGCAAAATATTTGCAACTATCTTTCTAGAACTAAAATGGCCCCCACAAAAAAGAGATGATCTTATGTTATTCACTATTTAGTACACATCTCTTAATAACTTGATTAGGACAATACTTAAACAAGTACATGTCGTCACAAGTAAAGTGCCTAACCTCAATAACGAACCTTTTTCTTTCTTGTTTACACCAATGATTAGTCATTTATCCAGCGACAAAAAATTTGATTATATTATCATACTAAGTAATTGGGAAATAAGCAATAATTGTTCGTCAAGAAATGTCTCTGTTATAAGCACATTCTTGCTAGTGGACTCCACAACTAGCCTAGATAAATGGTCAATTATGACAATTTCAGAAGCTTTCTTATCTCGAATTTCAAGACCAACTTCTTATAGCAGTAGTATTTATCAAATCAGCTTAGATTTTGCATCTTTCTTAGAAAGAAGATATTTAAGTGGTGCATGATCTGAATAGACAGTGACCTTAGATCCTAGCAAGTAAAATGTAAACTTATCCATTACAAAAATGACTACTAACAACTCTTTTTCTGTAGTTGAATAATTGAGTCGGACATCATTGAGTATCTTGGTTGTATAATATATCACATGGGACAACATAGCCACGGTCACATAGTTTGAAGTGTCAGACATTATTTCAAATGGTGGATTCCTGTCGGGTGGACGAATAATAGGCGCAGAAGTTAATTCAACCTTTAGGTGCTCAAATGCATTCTTGCAATCATCATCAAAGTTAAAAGTGGTCTCCTTCATAAGTAAATTGCATCGAGCCTTAGCTATTTTACCAAATTCCTTGATGAATCTTCTATAAAATTCAGCATTGCCTAAAAATGAGTGAATTTTCTTCACCATCCTTGGAGGAGGAAGGTTAGAGACTAGATACACTTTGGCTTTATCTACTTAATACCACTATCTGAAATAATTTGGACTAAAACAATGCCCTTTTGAATCATAAAATGACATTTTTTTTTTTCCAATTTAACACTAAGTTCTTTTCCTAACACATAGCATGGACAAGTTTTAAATGGTGCATGCATTCATCAAAAGAAGAACTAAACACTGATAAATCTTCTAGAAACACCTCTAAAAACCTCTCTACAGTGTCTAAAAATATACTCAACATACACCTTTGAAAAGTAACTGGAATATTGCAAAGTCCAAAAGGCATATGACGGTAGGCATATGTTCCAAATGGGCAGGTGAAGGTGGTCTTCTCCTGACCCTCAGGCGCTATTGGGATTTGGTTATACCTAGAATAACCATCAAGGAAGTAGTAATACTTTTGTTTGGATAACCTTTCTAGCATTTGGTCTATGAATGGTAGAGGAAAGTGGTCTTTCCTCGTGACTTAGTTCAATTTTTGGTAATCTACACAAACTCTCCACCCGATGGTCATGTGAGTAGGAATTAAATCATTCTCCTCATATCTAATTATCATGACTTTGAAATTCTTGGGAATAACCTGAACTAGGATGATGCAGGTACTGTTAGATATAGGGTAGATGACACCAACATCTAGGAGCTTCATCTCTCATTACCTCCTTCATGTTGGGGCTTAATCTCCTCTGTGTTTTTCTAGATGGTTTGGAATTTTCTTCTAGGTGTATTCTATGCATGAACATAGCAAGACTAGTTCCCTTAATATCTGATATGGTCCACCCTAATGTTGTCTTATGTTGTCTAAGAGCATCAAGAAGCTTACCCTCCTATTCCTTACCTAAGTCTAACAAGCAAAGTTTCATTAGGTCCTAAGTAGGAGTCTTTTAGATTTTTAGGTAAAGGTTTAACAATCAAGTTGCGTGCTTTTTCTATAGATGGGATTGGTATAGATCCTGATGGAGGAAGTGGTTCCACATACCCCATTTAGAGGTACCCTTTATAGGTGCAACATACAAAAGATTATTTACCTCTTCAATGGACTTGTCTATATCAAATTCACAATTACAATGTGATGGACATGCCTTTACTAGATCTAAGACAGATGATGGTGTATTAGCATCTTGAAGTAGGCCTTCAATTAAATTTACTGCACAAGAATCATCTAGGTCTAAATGCTAATAATCTGCATTAAAGACATTAAGCTTGACTTTGATATTATTGAAAGATAACTTCATTACACCAGTTTTTTAATTGATGATGGCATTGGACATGGAAAAAAATGAACATCCAAGAATTACTGGGATTTAACTTTCAGTGTCTAATACAGGTTGGGTATTCAGGACAATAAAATATACAAGAAAGTAAAACTAATCCACCTATATTAAAACATCTTCAATCATACCATGTGGAATCTTTATTGATATATCTAGTACATGTAATGTGGTAGTGGTTGGTTTAAGGTCAGTGAGCCCTAGTTGTTCATAGATAGAATAAGGCAACAAGTTTTACACTAGCCCCTAAATCAAGTAGTACCCTATCAATGACATGATTTCCAACAACACAAGAGACGATAGGGTAACCTGGATCCTTAAACTTAGGAAGGGTTTGGTGTTTTATTAAAGAGCTCACTTGCTCGATGATGAAGGTTTTCTTTTGCATATTGAGTTCACCCTTTGTTGTGCAGAGCTCTTTAAGAAACTTGGGAAGTTAGGAATATCCTTAATATCATTGAGTAATGGGATACTGATTTGTACATGTTCAAATGCTTCAATTACCTAGTTGAAATTTGTTCCTTTCTTAGCCTTGTTGAGTGATTGAGGAATAGGGCTTTAGGCAAATAGGTTGCCTCCACTATAAGCTCAATAGAGTAGGAGATTTACTTCTTTTCTCTTTCTTCTTAATTTAAACCAGTTCACTCTCCTCTATGTTTCTTTTAGTCTTTTCCTTTGTCTGCCCTACTTTATTATCAACCTTACAACCACTCTTAAGGGCTTTGTAATGGATTGAGAGTTGGCAGGTAGAGTTTTCTTAGTATCATTCTAGAGTTGTATAGAATTCTGTATGAATAAATTTCCCTCCAAGGAAGGTGTTCTTATTTGTTGTGGAAACTACTGAGGAATTGGTTGATGTAGGAATTGAGCACTAGGAAAGGTTTGAGGATGGGGAATCCTTGATGGACCCCCTTAGGTATTATTCATAGACCATGAAAAATTTGGATACCTAGCCCATGCTAGATTGTAGGTCTTAGAATAAGGATTATTATTGCTAGGGTTTGGATATGCATTCATTGCATTTGCTTCTTCTAAAAGATTTTCAGTGGACACTTGTTTGGATGGACAACTTGTGGTCAATTGGATTGGGCTTGAACATATAGCACATACCTCTTGTGGAGGTTTAGTGAATATATTAGCAGCCATGTAATTCCTATCCTCTGGAACATACCTTCAAGCTTGTTTACTCTTTCAACTACCAGTTTGAGGTGAGATGATATTTCTAAGGCCATGCCCATTTCATACAAGCCTCCATTCTTTTGGGGTTGGGTATGTCTATCTCTCCAATTGGAATAATCCCATTGTTAGGAATTGTTAGATAAAGTTTGAAAAAATTTCCAAGTATCTGTTTCACTTTTCAACATAAGTGATCCTCCACTAGCTACATCTATCATCCGTCTATTTTGAGGTATTAATGCCTCATAGAAATACTTAACTTGCTGTCATATTTCAAATCCATGTTGGGGAGACTTTTGCAACAATTCATTCCACCTTTCCCAACATTTGTAATATTGCTTATCATATTTTTGCTAGAAATTAATGATCTCGCTATGAAGGGCATTAGTTTTATGGACAAGGAAGATTTTGTTCAGAAATTTTTTAGATAACTGATCCCATGTGGCAATGAAACTGAGCTCTAAAGAATTTAGTCATGATTTGACCTCATCTTTTAATGAGGGAAACATCCTAAGTCTAATAGAATCATCTAAAGCATTTTGAAATTTGAACATAGAACAAATATTGAGGAATTCCTTGATATGTAGGTATGGGTCCTCTCTCTCATGACGATTGAATGTGGGGAGTAAATATATGACTCTAGGTTTAAGTTCAAAGTGGACTGTATTGGTTGGGGGTAAAGTAATGCATGATGGAATATTTAATTGAAGTGGTTCGTAGAAATATCTAATAGCCTTGTGCTCAACTTTAGCTACTGGGTCTACCAAGTGGTTAGGGATTTGATTTCTCACCCTTACCTATGAGTACATTCAATCTTAGGCTTTAATGGTACTAATTTAGTGTTCTGAGATCGATGACCTTGCATGCACTAAAGTAAAACCTATCTAATTAATGCAACTTAAATCTAAATGACTCCTAACTCTATGTGATATGCAACAAACCATCCCTAATACTAGCAAGCTTGATTTCATGATCTTTGTTAATCTGTAAGGTTGTATCTTTTAACCTAAAGCTAGACAATTCCTCCTTTAATCTAGACTTGACTATTGCTTACTAATTAGGTCTTACCCAAGGTGGTTAATACAATTCTCATAGGCGTTTATAGCCCAACAACCATCAACAAAAGGCATGGGACAAGCACTTGGATTTTAGATACCCACTATAACCACAAAGTTCAAGAGTCACTAGAGTGACAATAGATTGCCTCTTTCAAAAAGGATCCTATGAGCTCAAAACCCTAAGTCTCTTGCTACTTGATTTAAATTAAGATTAATAGCTAGGATTGTATGCATACAAAGAATTGATTTGATTTTCTGGGTCGGCTAAGGATCTTTTGACAAAATCCAGTCCTTATCTTATGAGGATTCGTGGGGCCCTTACTATCATTATCTTCTATCCACCATAAAGCAATAAATAGGTAATGCAAGTACAAGTAAGTAAGCTAATGCAATCTGTATACTATCCAACCAAGGGTTAGATAGTTGTAATATAATGCAACAACTCTAAATAAGATCCAACAAATAAGATGAATGACCCTAAACTCTACCAACCAAGATGCTTACATTAGAAAAGTAAAAGAGTGAAGGATGCTTACATTGGGGTTTTTAATGAAGATCCAGTATGGGCCTCCAAATACAACAGTTGGCTTATATTAATATAACACATTTAAAATAGAATAAAGAAATTGCAAGTTACAATAGGCCCTCACTACAATTTCACTCAAAAGGAAAAACCCTAATCTAGAAAGCAATCAAATTTGATGAAGCTTTGGGCTACAAGATGATCGTTGCTCCTTTGCAAATTCTTCTTACACAAAAGAAGTAAGATGGATAAATTTATGAGGATTTAGCAAGATATGCAAATGCAATGCAAAAATCCTAATGTAAGCAACTTAAGACTACTACTAAAGATAAACAATATAAATAAAGATCCAACCATAAATTTATTGCGATTCTCTGGCAACGAGACTAAAAACTTGGTGTAACTTTAATATTACTCTCAAGCATATGAATCAAAGTAATATTGGTCATGATAGAGGTCGATCCCACAAGGAATCTTAGAAATTATCAGCATATAAGATCATTACTTAACTTTGGCCAAAGAAAGAGATTGATGATTAAACTAGGAATTTAGAACAAGTACGAAGCATGCATGAAATTAGAAACTATGACTAAAGAAAACTTGCTAAAAAAAACACTAAACAATAAAAATGGATACTTACCTAACTAAAATGCATTCAACTATAGGAAACTGAACCAAAATTAGAATGAACTAACTAAGCAAATTAATTTAAGAAAACTAGTAGCAAGGGAACTTTCCTAATCTAATACTTCCTAAACAAGAAAATTTTTAACAATAGAACTTTCTAAAACTCAAAAAGGAAACTTTGTAAACCTAACTAAAATATAAACAACTAAATAGGAACTCTTAAAACAAGATTAAGCAACTAAATTAGGCAAAATTCAAAGAGGAAAATAACCTAGTATCATGCGCATGATCCATGGATTTTGTGCACAATTCATAGATTCAAAGATGACTAGGCTTGATACTTGGAATGCAAACTACAATGCAACCTAAAATATGCACTAAATAAAAAACTTAAAAACCACTACGAACTTCAAATCAAATCAGGCATATAAAATAACTAAAATAATAACTTTTATGCAAGATAATAGCCCAAATCTAAATTAATTTGATAAAAAAAAATTCAATAACAAGAATCCTCAAAGAATTTCATTGAATCAATGCCAAAATACATAATAAATTGTGCGCATAATACATGTATGAAAATTTGGAAATTGCATACAGTTCAAAGCTTTAAAACTTGATCTAAACTACTATAATATCTCAATCTAATGCTTTTAGTCTAAAGTATGATGAAATTCAAAGAAAATTCAGAAATAAAGTCAAGAGAGAAGATGGCTAAGAAGATGAACTAACTAAGGGAAAAAATGCTTATCACATGCTAAAACTAAGAAATAAGAAAGTGAATTTCCTAAGGGTGAAAGCAAGGTTGTAAGGCTACTTCTTCTCTTAATTATTAGTGCTGGAAAAGATCTAACTTGAATCTTGAGAGAATGAGTAAGAAAAACTAATGAAAGTGAAGCAAAGAAAATAAGGAAAACTAAGTGGAAAGATGAATGTAGAACTGGAAAGTAAAACAATGGGAAACTAAGGCAATGAAACTAAAACAATGAAAGCAAACTATGAACCTAAATTAGAGAGAAAATAACCAATAAAATAACTAAAAATTTGAAGGAAGAATAACACTAAAGAAAACCAAAGTCCTGCTTTAAGAAGATTGCAATGTTTTATGATTGTCTCACCCAAACTCTACTTAGGAAAAAAACACAGAAAGCCTTTGAATTTATAGATGAATTGTTTTCACTTTGGTGAAGGCTTACTATAGGAAAGGGTGGTGGATCTAGATTTAGGAATTCAATTAGGAAAGTTAGGTAGAGAGTTAGGTGGAGTGATGATGTAATCAAGGATGACATAAGCTGGTTTCTAACTTAATTAAGGGGGGAGCCATCTTTTTCTTTGCAAGGTAAGTTGATCTCTTCCTCTTTTAATTGTATGATGAATGGTTGATGGAAGAAAGAAGAAAAATAGTAAGGCAAGGTGGAGAAAAATCTAGGGATTTATGTGCTATGAATGGACTTAAATCTAGGGGTTTCCTAATTAGGAAACCACCAAAATTGAAAACAAAGCAAGGGGGGGCATCACCTTCTAAGAAGGCAGGTCCCTCCCTAAGTTAAAAAAATGTGAAAACTCGCATATGTGGTGAAGAAAGGGGTGGAAAATATGAATGGAATGTGGGATTTTCTCTCTTGATAGGGCTGCCAATGCATGATCATCTTACCTTTTATAAATATCTCTCAAAATTACTTGAAAATAACACTTTTTAACATAGGATAATTGCTTAAATGGGTGCTCCAATAGTATCAATCCATGTGGCATGGCACTCATGTGGATTGATTGCTCACTTTGATGGTCCATTCCTTGTTTGCTTGAATGGCTAACTCCCTTGGCTTAAAAACTTGGATGGCTTGGCTTCCTTAGATTTTCTAGTTGGTCTAAGAAATCTCATGAATGGCTTCAATTCTGATGCAAATGATGGAAATGCATGGTTTGTTGTCATGGATCATTTGAGCCACCTTTGATGCCAAACTCATTGTGGATTTCATTGAATATGTGATAGTAGACCGTAAGACCAAGGAAACTATAAATCCTTGTCATTGTCTTCAGTCACTCCTAGCCCATTTGCCTCAACCCTCGCTGGGTCAACTACCACTTCATCTTTCAAGATGATGTGACCAAGTAAGTTCGCTTGCCCCAACCAAAATCTCACACTTATTGAACTTCAAAAGTAAGCAATGAGTCTATAAGTTACTTAGAACAATGTGCAAATGCTCCTTATGCTCCTCCTTGCTCGAAGAGTAGATAAGAATTACATCCACGAACATAATCACGAACTTATCCACGTAAGCTCCGAAATCCCTGTTCATTAGATCCATGAAAACTATAGGCATGTTCTTAAATCCAAATAGTATTAGCAAAAACTCGTAGTGGTCGTAACACGTCTTGAATGCTGTCTTAATGAAGTCCTCCTCCTAGACTCACAAGATGGTAACCCGACCTCAAGTTGATCTTTAAGAAGGTTTGTGCCTACTGGAGCTAATCGAAGAGGTTTCCAATTCGAGGTAAAGTGTAGTAGTTCTTCATTGTCCCATTATTCAACATGTGGTAGTTGATGCATAGCTGCATCGATCCGTCCTTCTTCTTCATGAAAAGAACTAGTGCCCCCCAAGGTGATCCACTTGGACTAATGAATCCCTTGTCGAGCAACTCTTGAAGTTGTATTCTGAGCTTTCTCAACTTGGTTAGTATCATTTTGTATGGCACCTTGGAGGTAGAAAATATGCTTAGCACTACCTTAATGATGAAGTCAATCTCTCTCTAAGGTAGTAGTGTAGGAAACTCCTTAGGAAAGATATCTTAGAACTCCTTGACCACATTTAGTTCATCAGTCTAAGGTCTCTCTGCCTCCACTACGTTCATGCTAGCCAAAAGATATCCCTTCGAGATGTGTCTAGCTACCTTCATGCTTGAAATAAAGTGTACTCCCATTACATTTGGTCTCATTAGAAAAGAGATTGCTGATTGTCCAAGTATACTGAAAGTGATCCTCTTCCTACGGCATTCCACCATCGCCCAATGCTTTGCTAGCCAATCCATCCTTAAGATGACATCAAATTCTACCATGTTGATAAGGACAAGATCTATGTCCATCATCTCAACCATGATCGCAATGGGTACCTCTTAGAGGAACTATCTTGCCCAAATCGACTCCCTCATTGAAGTCATTACATCTAGCTCGATCCCAAGGCATGCATACATGAAATGAAAGAATGAGTGGACCCTGAATCAAATAAGTTCCTTGCATGTCTATCTACAGTGAGAAATATACCTTTGATGACTACATTTGATGCTTGTGTCTGTACTAAAGTAATGGCATACATCCACCCCTCTCCTTAGCTTAGTACTCAATGTCATCATAGACATAGCATTGCAAGGCTAGTCTAAACTGGTGTTGCAATAGTGGCCCAGTCCTGGCCTAAGGCCACTCTTGCCAGAATGGTACCTCTTACATCTCTGGTAGAATATCTTGTCCAAACCCTTGACCTATCTAGCAGGTTGCTGCTGTATATGAGGTTTCTGCATCTATGTCTAGAAGAAAGGCCTCTTATCCTTACTGGGTTCTCCTACTTTGCCTCCCTCAATCTCCTTTCACTCTACTTGAGCCCTAAGGAGATCCCTATCTAACATGGATGCCATGTCAACTGCTTGTGCTACCGAAGTCAACCTCGTCACTAGAACTTAGTTCCTCAACATTGGGATCAAGCCATTCGCAAATCTGTTTTTCGCCTCTATGTCCATCATATAGATGTTGGGCATAAACCTCCCCAACTTTGTAGAATGGCTCACATATTGTTGAACCATCATGCTCCCCTACTCCAGGGCTAGAAACTCTCTCAACTTTGCTTTTTATGCATGATGGAAAAAAAACCAATCACCATACTAGGGTTGGTGGAGGAATGTGTCCTCTCAACAGTCTACAACCAAAATGCAACCTTCCCCTTAAGAAGGAAGGTTGTAATTTGTATTTGGTCCTCTGACGGAACCCTCATGTCTTTAAAGCCCCTCTCCACCTCAAATATCCAACTCTTAGCTAGCACTGACTCCCCATCACCAGAGAGTGTTGGCACCATCACTAGAATGCCCTCTTGAGCCAGCCCCAATTGTGTTTAGTACTATTGCAACTTATGCCTGATTTGATGCCTAGGTCAATATCTTTGATGGTGTTGTAGCTAGTGTTAGTGCCAGTTGCTAACTCGGTACATGCATCTCTGTCTGTATCAGATCCTACTGCTACTATAAATGCGATAATGAACTTTGGACTATTTGAGCCACAATCTCTGCCACCTGATTACCCTACCCTGAAGACTTGACAAATGTAGCCAGAGTAGAACCCATCCTCATCTGTTCAAAGTCAACCCAAATGGGCGGTAGCTTCCTTTTCTCACTCACCCTTAATGATGATACTTTGTGCATTGTTATGACTTTTTGTACATGTTAGACTAGCTATGAAAGGATTGACTTGGACTCTGATACCAACTGTGACATCTTCAATTTTTGAACCACTTTTGTAAAAATATTTTTCAAAAACTTTGATGTAACAACCCTATTTTCCATTCCATTTCATGTAATTTATGGAAATTTTATTTTTGAAATGGCATGAGGAATTAAATTTTGTCAAAATTGGACTTTCATGGAATTTAATCTTTTTGAAACTCAAAATCAGACTTGAAAACTTCAAATTTTGAATGTACATGATGAGTCTTTCGAACGACACTAAGAACACATGAAATGGATGTCATGGTAAAAAAACACTCAAAACTCCACAAATTTAAGAAGGGGGTCAAAATTTACATGGACACCCACTTTCCCCTATCTTAATTACTAAATAGTAGATGGGAGGAGCACTACATGTGGGGGATCAACCTACATGTGAAGCTCGACTATTGTAATGACATATGAAATAGAAGAGAGAAGGGCAAGGAGAGGAGAAAGACAGACGGGAAGGAAGGGATTATGCCGCACCAGCCATGCACACCAATGAGAAGGAGAAGAACTATCAACTAAGAAGGAAAGCATTAGGTTTTAGTTTGCATAGAGTTGATGATGGCAAGGATCGATGATTTGAACTATTCATTGTGTTCTTTGAGGCACAAAGAGTCAAACCCCTTTCGTGGGGAGAAGATCAATAAATTTTTCTCCAGAATTTAGGTGGAAAATTTATCATCAGTGAGCGTAACAATCTGACAACTATTTTTTTTATCATTTTTTGACATCAAAATATGATGAAATCTCTCTAAATGTCACTAGAGCAAAGTAAAACTTCCCATGTACCTTTCCCTCAAAAAATTTTGCATTTTAAGCTAAAAAAGGGCAATGTCAACGACTGTCACTAGTGACATTCTCTAATATCGACCAATCAATGTCAACAACACCTCTTTAATGTACACAAAATGTGAATCTAGGTCCTTTTTGCCCAATCTATGCATTGGAATGGACCGATGTCAGATCTAAGATCATCTAACAATTCGACGTCTAATTTGATTTAAATCTACCATCGGTGAGCCGCATTATTTGAGTTTAACTATTCACTTCATATGTTGTGATGATCCATAGTTGTTTGGCTCATGATCTATAATCATGAAGTAGATTTGTGTCGTTTAATAGTTGATTTGCAATGAGATGCTAGATCAGATCTAATATAAGGTGGTGATAGGAAATGCATGTGATCAAAATGTTCAAAATTGTGTTAAAGTTAGAGAAGAATGATAAGTGGGTGTTATTGTCAAAGTCGGAGTAAGAGAAACCCTAAGTGAAAGATTGACATTATCTGTACTAAAGATGGTGCTCTTATTAAAAATAAAGGTGATAGAACGTCTTGTGCGTGCATCTAAATATTCCACCACCTTGGCAAGATTCTGAGAGAAACTTAATGGATACACATATATAAGATCTTTTTATGAAAAAAAAACTAGTCATAGATCAGGGCATGCATGAGGGCTCACTTCATTCACTTTCTCCGACTCAACTAGAAGAGGAGACCACACTATAGAGTACATGATTTTCCCATGAAATGTAGTGCACTCCCCTTAATTTCACATTTTTAAATAAGAAAAATAAGGAAGAATAAGGAGAAAATAAAGGAAGTGAATAGAGAGACAATTTACGAAACATTTGCAGTCAACAATCATCCTTACTTCTGAAGTTTTCCAATGTCAAGATCTATCCTTGTTTATGGATATCCTTAGAAAACAATAAGAACTCACTCAATTAAGGATGGGCCAATGAGAAATAAGACTACAAGGAAGACTAGAATCAAACCCCATTGGTGGAGATATTTTTGGTGGGCTGTCCACCTTAATTTTTGCAGAGGAAACATGTTCTCCTAGAGAAAAAATGTCCTCCACTCATAGGACAGAGAAAAAAATGGTGAGCTAGGAGAGAATAAAGGAGGAAACCTAGAGTGGATAAGAAAATCTCAATGGAATCGAGGCCATTCACTTTAAGGCATGTTGATCAAACAAATGAGATTAAAGGAGCTACAAAACATGATCTTTTGGACAAGGAAACTTCAAAGCAATCACATTCACTAAAACCTAAATGAAATATGGTCCATTTATGAGACAATCAAGGGGAAACAAAGCCCAACCCCAGTCATTATCTCACATTCTATATAAGGAGATTCAACATGATCAACTAAGCATGAGAAGGATATGTCTTTTTCCTTAAAGGCATTCCATTTGATTTAGAGATAAAGATGGAGGAAACTTCTTTAGCCATACTAAGATCTTCATTCTCTCATCTCCACCATCCAAGGAAGAAGGACAATCGTCTAACTATTTGTCCATAATGGCCCATTCAACCTTTCCCAACTTAAAGGAAATCCTATCCTATCTCCTTCCATTCACTTTTATCTCTTATATTCTTTTTTCCTATCATTCTCCATCTCAATTCATGTCCTCCTATCCTATCTTTCCTTTCCTTTCCATTAATATATATATAGAGAAATATTACACACATACCCCTAATTTTGCATGTTTTAGCCCATAACTTTCTAAAATAGCATTAACAAAGGTTAATTCTCTATTTTGCAGGTCTAGGAGTCAAACTAGAAAAAATGAGGAAATTATATATTTTTGACCTTGTAAAACCAAATTTAGAAACCAAGCTACACCATAGGCCTAATGGCCAGAAATGAAGTCCTGAAAGTTCAGAATGATCATTAGGTGTCATTATCAAAGTAAGAATAGTCATAATCTCACACACAACCTCTACTCAAACGAGGGTGAAAAAGTGCAAACTTCTCATGTATGCATGCATTTCACCATCTTGGGAAGGATACAAGAGAAGCTCAAATTATATACAATGAAAGCTTCTAAAAAATAAAAGAAGACCTCGAAATCAATCACATGAAGAGACCACCATTTGATTTGGACAAGTTATCCATGCAAAGGTTGTGAAGTTCACTTGGTTCCATGTGAAACACATGAGAGAAATCTCTAAGGAATCAAGATCATTCACTCTAAGGTACTCCAATGCAATAATGGAGAGCAAATTAAGCCTTAAGGGAGATCTAAAAATCCTAATTGGATCTCATCCATTCAAGATAGGGTAAGTATGTTCTAATGGCTGTGAATGAAGCAAAGAAAAGATAGAAACCCTTGCCACCTTTTCCATGTTGAAAAGTCAACCCAAAATGCTAAGGAAAGGAAGACCCCTACCACATATCTTAATCCTATGGTCCACATGCTTCTCACACACCACATACACACCCATAAAGGAACACCCCTCCCCCCTCTCCTTGTACTTGTTAATTCTTATACCTTCCTAGATTCCCTCCACCTCCTTTTTATATCTTTCTTTTCCAGCTTACTCCCTTTTCTTCCCTACTTTTCCCTTTCCTAAATTTTCATCTCTTTCTATCTTCCATTCCCACTCCTACACATGGAATTCTTGCCTCCTACCCTCTTCCTTCCCATTCCAACATCATCTCTTAGATTTTCTCCACCCTAATTCTATTTTTTTCTTCCCACTTATTCTCTTTCACTCCCACCCTTATTCCCTTCAACACCTTCCCAATTTTATATTCATGCATCCCTTGGAAGAAGGCAACCTATTGCCACTCTAGTGGCTACCATGTGATCAGCTACATTGATATTTAAATGACTAGCTCTGCCAACACACTCGATGGCTTAGATCAACTATGGCTGACCGAAGAGGGTGTGTAGTAGTTGATCGAGGTAGTATGTAACTAGTAAGTAGTTGGGCAAGTGTTAAAGAGAGGAGGAGCTACCTAGGTTAGACATAACTTAAAAGACACTCCCTCAAAGAAAATAAGGAAAAATCAACCTTTCAACTTGTTTGCCATAGGATTAGGATTTATTGTGTGCCTTTGTTTGTTTGCATCATTAAGCATATATGTTGTATTATCTAGTTTAGGTTTCCCTAGACTAGTTTTTTATTTTATTTTAAAGGTACTCTTTTATTATATACAACAAGTTGTTTTTATTGTACATAAAGTAGAGTCCAATACCCCAATCATTGGTGGATGCTAGGCCATCGATCATTGAATCCCCACTAACTATTCTTAGATACAGAGATCAAATGGACCACAAGGCAAGGACTTAAGGATAAAGCATATTTAGAAACCCTTGCCAAAAACATGGCCAATGAAGCAATAGAGGCTAAGCCCTTAAGCGACTGCTCATTGCTAGTACATTTTAACTCTCCATCATGTATACAATTGCCTACAATGAATCTAGAGCATTATGAGTTAAAACTGAGTATCATCCAACTTTTTCCAACCTTTTATGGTTTTGACAAAGAGGACCCTACCATCATGTTAAGGAATTTCTTGATATATGTGATACATTTATATATTGAAGCCTTACTGATGACTTTATTAGGTTATGGTTATTTCTCTTCTCTTTAAAGAATAAAGCGAAGGCATGGTTGAATTCATTAGACATAGTGCCCACCACTACTTAGGGGCAAAAGTTTATGAAATTGCTACATAATTTTTTCTTGTCTATAAAACCAATGCCCTTAGTAGAAAAATCATAAATTTTCCATAGAAAGAGGGCGAGCATTTCAATGAATGCTAGGAAAAGTGGAAGAACCTTTTGCTTAAATGTCTGCACCATGGTTTTGAGAATCATAGTTAATACAATATTTCTAAGATGCTACTGGTGGTGGCAACTTTGGACTAAGAGTGTTGTGAAGGCATGGAATTTCTTTGAAACTTTATCTGAAAATTCTCATCAATAGGATCATTCTATTAAAGTAGAAAGATTTCCACATCCTTAAATAAAAGATGGTAAATATGAGATAGGAGCCACTCTTAACCTTTATAACAAAATAAACATATTGACAAAATGGATGAATAAGTTTGGTAGTCTTCTTACTAAATTAGGAAAAGTTTTGTTAGTTAGAGAATCCACTATGCAACCTCCACTTGAGGTTTGTTTAATTTTTTCTAGTACAACACATCCTATAGTTTCTTGCTTCTCCAACTCCATATTCTTGAAGATTTTTTGGAGCAAGTGAATGCATTGAATGCATTTTTAAATCCTACCACCAATGATCCATATTATGAGGCATACAAACCTGGATGGGCTAGAAATCCCAATTTTTCCTATTCTTAGAATAATAATATGGGTGTACCAGCTGGGATCCCTCCTCAACCAATTTCTAAAGCCCCAGTCCCACAACAGTCGTTCCCTTTACAGTAGAGGAAACAATCTTTAGAAGAGGCCTTGAGTTTATTTATATAGAGTACATAGATGACTAAAATAATGTTAAACAAACCATGCAGACCCACTTGCAATAAGTCAAATTGCTGCTATGAACAAGGAAAGTTTCCTAGTCAACCTATGCCCAACTTTAAGTGCCAGTATAAGATTGATGCAACTTCTAGTGAGAAGACATTTCATAAATAGACCTAATGCATAACTACCCTTAAGAGTGGAAAGACAATAGATAATTAGGTGGAACTAACTAAAGAAAATGAGCAAGTTAAGGAAAACGAGAGCCCTAAAAAGAATAGGAAGGAAAAGAGAAAACATAGTCACCACCTACTTCTCCTCATCCTAATCCTGAACCGCATTATATTCCAGAGGCTTCATTTCCTTAGTGATTAAAAATGGCTAAGAAGGAGAATAATTTTGATAAGTATTATGTGATTACATAGGTGAATACCAATATTCCTTTACTTAATGCAATCAAAGACACCCCTTCTTATGTCAAATTCTTGAAAAATCTCTACACACACAAGGAAAAATATTAGGTGCAAAAGAAAGCATATCTCACCGAGTAAGCAAGCTCAATCTGACAACATAATACCTGACTAGAATATAGCGATTCAAGGTGCCTCACTATATCAAGTGTGATTGCATACCACTCTATTGATAGGGCTTTACTTGATCTTGGTTAGAGTATTAACATGTTATCTTATTCTGTATATACGAAATTAGGTTTAAGAGAGATGAAAAGGAATACCACTGCTCTATAGTTGGCAGATAGGTCAGTTAAAGTTATTATGGTGTGGTAGAAGTATACTAGTTCAAGTTGATAAGTTTTTACTTCTTATAGACTTCCTAGTCTTAGATAAACAACCTGCAGCAAACCTTGGTAGTCAAATTCCAGTCATATTGGTATAGCCATTACTAGTCACATCAAATGCAATAATTAATTATAAGAATGGTACCATATAGTTGTCCTTTGGGAACATGGACATAAAGCTTAATGTTTTTAATAGAGAACAACTAGGCTTTAAGAATTTTTATGAGATAAATATGATATAGAGTCTACCATCCTTATCATCCTCTATTTCTAATCCTCTAGAGGTTTGACGATTGTGATATAAACAACTCCATTGATGAAGTGAATGGTTTACTTGATACTATACCATTAATAAACACTTCAAAATGGAAAGCCTGTGTAGGACCCATTACGGTTTTTGACTTTCTAGTTGAGCCATTAATAGAAAACACACCCAATTTAAACCCACCACTTGTGCTAGAATGCATAAACTGTGATAACTTCAGTTCATCCAAGCCCTTATTATTATCCAAGAATCTAATATAGAACAAAAAGGTGATCAAATTGATGTCATGGCCAACCATTAACAAGCTACAGGCTACTACTCCTCTACCTCAAGATAAAAGTGTAGAATCCTTTAGGGAGACATAGAGTGAGCTTAGCCTTAGCTTTTAGGATGAAGAATTTTTTTGCTTTTCAATGTTGGCATCTCATCTTCATATTTGACAATTCATGGGTCAAGTTGCCTTGACTTGGTCCCACAAAAATTAAATTTACTATGGTCCACAATGCCATATTGTTATCATCACCAAACATTTCTAGGTAGAAAATGTACACAGATTACTGAGAGATCGTGAATTTTATAAAAGCTCCTTCATAGTTAATTTCATTTTGGGTTAATAGATTATTTAGTTTAGGTTAGGTTTCATAAAGTTGCATTTTAATCATCATTGCATATTTTTCATATTTATCCACATCTACAAATCAATTCTTTATCCCTGGAGTGTAGGTACTATCTTTCTCACCCTTTCCTTTTAGGTTTATTATTTCATTTGGACAATGTTTAATTTAAGTTTGGGTGTAGGGTATTTTAATTTTTGATGTGTCATAAATTTTTGTTAGTGGTTTTGGGTCATTTATTTTAAATTTATTGTTAAAAATTCAAAAAAATTTATAAAACTTATGAAAAATTCCTTTGTGAGGATGCAAATTTAGATTTTTTAAATTTTCAATATATTTTTAAACTTTAGCTTATTAATATATTTGAATACAACTAGTTCATATTTTTTTATCCTTTTAAAAGTTTTTCATGAAAAATTAAACTAAAAATAATTATTTAACAATGTGTAATATCCTTAATTTTTTGTATAAATTAAGAATTTGTTAAATAAATTAAATTCAAAATTTATAGATGGAATTTGATCTTGAAAACTTAAGAATTTGAAAGTTCTCGTCAATAGGATTTGAACGCCATAAAGAACACGAAAAACGGAGCTCAAACGAGGGAGTTATGAGCCATTGAAATTATAGGGGTATTTTAGTAATTTGACAAAAACGTATAACACAGGGGTCCGAATTGATAACGGCACCCCCTTCTCTTACACGCCTCTACTGGATCTGGTGAAATCACCGTAGAAACCAGTGGAAAGAGACGTGAAGGGAAGAGTTTCCCTTTCCCTTAGACTCTAAGACCTATATCTTTCCCCCCAGCTGCCAAAACACTCCACCTTTCCCCGTTTTTCACTGAGTTTTACTCAGAAACCCTAGCTCCAAAAATTTCAAGTTTTTTGGTGAGTAGAACTCCGGCAACGTCCATTAACGCTCAGCCAGACAATGTAAGTCCTAATCCCTTAAATATTTATTTATTAAATAGGATGTATAAATAGAAATACATTAAAAATCAGGAAAAACCACATTTTCCCTGCGAACCCTGTGCATGCTATTGTTGGAGTGTGATTTCATGGATGAAACCACATCTGTTTGCAAATCGGACTGTCCATCTAGTGCATGATAGACCGAAGGATAAACCCTTTAAATTTGGGAGAGATCCAACGGTTGGTTTCTTTAGAGAATGTGAAAACCAGCACCTATGAAAGTTTTTAGGAACTTGAAAAAAATGGCATAAAAACATAGTTATTGGATAAATCAATGCAAAAGGGAGGGTATAAATGAAATATAGAGGAAATTCTGAGAAAAACAACGTAAAAATAGCAAGATTTGGACGCCTGTGGGCTTGCCGGAGAAGACCGAAATCGTGTCGTCTTCTCCGGTGGCAGCGACCGCGTCAGCGACTAACGTTGACACCGGGACGCCCGACGAAAATGCACAACGAGTGCACGCCCTTGCGCGCGCAGCGTCCAGGTGCATGGGAGCCCCTGTGCGGGTTGTCTTGGAAAGTCGGGACGCACGGCGTCCTCGCAACCGTGACGCATGCAGCGATGTGTCACGGTAATGACAATGCACTCGGCGCATCCCTGCTGAGCGTTCTGAGGGCGGGCACCTTCTTGACGCCGGTTTATGGCAGTCGGTGTAAACCAGCGCCGCCGGTGTAAACCACTTGTGGTGGTCAGTCGGTCCCATTTTGTGAGTATTTTCACAAAAAATTGATTTTTAGGAGCTATAGGAGTCCAAATCACGATCCGAAAGAGGCGTTGTGACCGTATTGATGACGCGGACCTAGTTTTAACTTAAAAACTTATAAATGACCACTTTTAATTTAGAAAATTTTTAAATAGTGATGTGACATGGACAGGTGCACTTGAACATACCAGCTAAGAGAATTATTAGCAAGCCAAGTGGCCTCACATTGAGGTAGGTGACGACAATTAATGATTTGCCTTGATTTTTAAAACCATGCATAAACATAGCATCATGCATGATTGTGTTTTAAATTGCATTTATTATTTGCCGTTGATTTCATAAGGCTTTGTGTACATTATGATTATTACAAATTGAAATCTTTTATTGAATAAACCCATGACAAATGTTTTTATGAGCATGATATTAATTAATACGCTTAAATAGAGACTTCTTTCTTATTATATATTGAAAATGCATGGATTTGCATAGAAATAAGAATAGAGACTTGGTAGCTGGTCCTTTTATAGGCTAACCCCAGGATGAGAGGTGTGCCTTGGGGATTGCGAGCTACGAGTACTCTTGAGTTTTAGCATATACGTATGATTTTCATGTTTTTATATTTGATGACGGGTGCTCTCGCCCAGTGGGCTTCATGCTAGGAGGGATAGGGCCGGCCACCCACCCTCCAAGATTTTGATGTGATGAGATTGTGACATGATAGACACCTGCCCATAGATGGCATTCGGTAGGGGTTTGGTAACATGGATAGTCCACACTACCAGTCTGGGCCTTTCCATGGGGACAGACGCTAAGTCTCCCATTATGGTGTCGACGACGAGCGGCGGTGGTTGAGACCCATGGAGGGTTGCCACTGTGGCATGACGACCCATATTCTTATTATGTGTGCGTGTATGATGAGCGTGGTTATGGATGGTGTGCATGGGTGTGACGACACTCAGAGGTTGGCTATGAGTACTCATGATCAGTGATATTAATGTGATGTTGTGGGACCCATTACCTTAGGGTGCCCTTATTCTTATTATATGCTCATTTACATTGATTCATGTCATGTTTTAACTCCATGAAATGCATGTTTTAGTATATGGAACAAAATTGGCATTTATGTTGGCATGATTTATGATACTTCTATCTTCATAGATGATAGACTTTTTGTTGTATCAATACTGTTATTTGGTTATTTCACTTTATTACATTAATTGTCTATGTACCTACACAAGCAATAGCTTGCTGAGGCATTGCTTTGTTTTGAAATGCCTTAGATCTCGAGCGCGATAACAAGAAAGGCAAGGCTGTTGAGAAACCGTGAGAGCTGCGGAAGATCCTTTTATCTAAAATTTTGGACAGTGATGTGAGTCAATAAACAGGATTATTAGTTGAATTTAATTATGGACTGTATACTTTATATTTTGGATTTGATTGAGATGTTTAGACATATGTTGGACATTTATATGGGATGCTATGATGGATAGACCCTGGGCCATATTATTATTGTGTTTTGGATATTTATTTGATTCTAAATAAAGGCGCCGATTCATTTGGCATTGATTGATACGAGTATTGTTTTAAATCTATTATCATAAAATTTTATTTATGTTTTAAATTATATATACATGCCATTTTGAGAAAGGAAAACTAACACCCGGAGTTTTTAAGAGATGTTTTAGTAAAATGATAAATAAAACTTTTCTAATGGGATCCTAAATGCTCTTATTAAAAATGCTATTATTATTATAAAAAAAATGTCCTAAAAACCTGAGGTGTTACACAATGGCTATATTTATGTAGTTCAAGTTGAAGAGAAAATATAACTTAGAAATCACGAAGAAGATTTATGTAGTTCAAGTTAAAGTTTTATCCTGACGTATCCTTGTTTCCAAATGGTGGCAAGGATTATCTTAATCAAGTTATCAGTCCCCAGAGGAACTATCATAACTTATATATAAACTTAAAGTTTTAGATGTTAGAGTTTCCATATCAACCAGAGGTAGGTTGCATCATGTAGAAGTAAAGTGGGCACCTTACGATAACTTGCCATGGGTGGTCATACCTCATTGGGGACGGAGAAATGAGAAGTGCCAAAATCAAAACAAAGGGGAGAATTTATAAAGTCTTTATTCTTAAACCCTAACTCAAAAATCAATACATTGGCCCTCTCTTTGTTCTTCTTGCATTCGGTGTCTTGCAAAGTCAGAACCTTGGTCCTTTGGAAATCTCTCTCTCTCTCTCTCTCTCTCTCTCTCTCTCTCTGAACCTACTATTATTTCTCACATTCTTCCTGAATCATCCTTATCAATTTGAGCTTTTTTGGTAGGTTAAACAAGATGTTTTCTCATTTTTGCATTTTAGATTGGGCACCAAGATGTTCAAAACATAATAATCTATACATATACCTACCAAATATTCTATTAGAATAGTTTCGTAGATTCTGAATGAGTTATATTTTCAAATTTCCTTCAAATGCTACTTCATGTAATCAAACTAAGTAATTGCTATCTTATGGTGATGTTGTTTCCGTACTTGATGAATCACAAAGGAAATGCTTATTTGTAAATGATTTCTTTCACCAAATGGCTAATCCTAATTGCTTAACAGAGCTACAGCTGTTAAGAACTTAAGACAATAGTGGCAAACAATTCAACTTTAAAGTTTTGGCAAGAGGCCTAATAGTATTGTTTGGTTCTTTAATAGTTAGGGCTTCATTCAGTGGCCATATTTGTTTATTCTAACTATATCCATTCCAATTATCTTAAGCCATTACATGTAATGGGAAATTTGGCTATATACACAAACCTTGTAGTGTGAGGACTATCCACAAGTTCACCTTACTGAGGACCTATAATATTTGGCTTTAGATTGATATGGACATTTGTAGGCCAAGTGTTGAAGACTATTACAGTGTGAACAGATTAGTTGATATATGATGTGATATACCTAAACAGAAGGAGAAAAGGTTTGACTATTCTTGGCTGCTTCGTGATCCAACTCCAATGTTTCCCAACCAATTTCACTATGATGACATAATTGTCTAAGCACTTAGGCTAGACCAAGCCAACTCCATTGTTTTTTCCCATTGTTGCTTTTTGTTGTACCTAATCTCTTGTTCATGTGTAATAGCTCCAACCTTCTTACATGCACGTCTGTCATCTAACATGTTGGTTTGATGTTAATTGAAGATTAAATTGTTTTTATGTATGTAACATCCCAAAAATTTTAAATGTCAATTTAAGTGCATCTTGGAAAATATTAAATTATGATGAAAGCAACTTGTAGTCACTTAAGATGAATGGTGGATAGCCAATCCAGGGCCAATGGCATGGATTGAAAATCCAATAACCATTGGTCATTCAATTAGCCATCAACCAATAGCTAATGAAATGCGCTTAGCATAGTAATAAGCAATGTCACTTTGCCTTGTGCCAAATAGTGCCTGGAGCTAACTTAGAGGAAAAATTCCATGCTAGGGAAGCTAAGAGAAGTCCTAGAATCATATATCTAAATGCGTATTTATATTGTTAAAGAGGTGTGACTGATTGGGAGCATGTACACAAACTAAATAGATTATTGCATTAGTGAACTTAAAGATCTCTATTTGAGGTAGGTGGAATTAAGATTGCTAAGATTTTTGTTATATATGAATTTTAGGAATTGAAACAAGTCTTTTCAGTTTATGCGAAAAATAAGATGATGTTAAAAGAAATTGAATCGTGATTAAACTACTAATGTTTAAGCTATGTATTATTGTGAACAACGTGAGAAAATATAAGACTGATACCAAGAAATTGTGAAATGGCTTGTAAGAGCAAAGATTAAAACCAAGAAATTATGAAATGGCTTGTAAGAGTGAAGACTAACATCGGGTAATTATGAAATGGCTCGTAAGAGTAAAGACTGATAGTAGGTAATTGTGAAATGGCTCGTAAGAGCGAAGACTGATACCACGAAATTGTGAAATGGCTCGTAAGAGCAAAGATTGATACTAGGTGATTGTGAAATAGCTCATAAGATTGAAGACTGGTATTAGGTAAATGTAAAATGGCTCATAAGAGCTAAGGCTAGTGTCAAGAAATTGTGTAATGGCTTGTCGCAGTGAAAACTGGTGTTAGGTAAATGTGAAATGGCTTGTAAGAGGGAAGACTGGTGTCAAGTGAATGTGAAATGGCTCATGAGAGTGAAGACTGGTATCAAGTAATATGAAATGGCTCGTAAGAGCGAATACTGGTATTAAGAAATGTAAATGACTTATGAGTTTGACATGTGATTTCATACCTTGCATTTCAAATAATGTGTTTTAGTACTGATGCATCGATATTTCTTCAATTATGACATGAATTCATGATTTTGATAAATGTTGAATTATTTCATGTTAAATGATAACTGAATTGTAGTTTGCATGTTTCAACATGGACAAATTGATCTATATAGAAATATAATGATTTTGTTTATATAAAATTGCATCTTATTCCACCTACACAAGTGCAAGCTTATTGAGATATTGTACTCATTTACAATATCTCATAGCAGAGGATTCCTAAGCAATAGGAGTTGTTTACTGACAGGAGTGTGCTAATGAAAGCTTTTGACCAGGACAGGTAAGAATTGGTTAGTGTTTGGAGTTATGGTATCAGAAATGAGAGAGAGAGAGAGAGAGAGAGAGAGAGAGAGAGAGAGAGAGAGAGAGAGAGAGAGAGAGAGAGAGAGAGAGAGAGAGAGAGAGAGAGAGAGAGAGAGAGAGCATTCCATGTAATTATGGGAGTTTTGATAACTTATGTGACTAGGTTGTGATGTGGAAGTTCTAGGTGTGTATTTTGTTTGAGTATAGTGTTTTTATTATGTTATATGTATGAAAAGGAGATAGTCTCCAATTATGTTTTAAAAATGTCAATGAATGTTTATCAGGTACTTCGCAATGACATGTGTTAAATGTCATATGTTCAAAAAATAGAGGAAACTCTATTGAATTTTCGGTAGAAATGAGCACTCATTTTATCGAGAATCCTTGTTTTGAGAAAAGAAAAATGACACTCGGGGATTTTCAAAATGAAATTAAAAGAAAAGATTCTTTTGCTGTTATTTGGTCTTTAAAAATGATTTTTATTAGAGATTGAGCTCGTTATGTCAATGTCTTTTGTATTTAAAAAAGTGTTATAAAAACCTGGGTCATCACAATTAATATTATAGCAAAGGTTCAGTCCACTCATAGCCAATCACATTAAGTAATGTCTTAAGTAGTCTCATAAAATGATCTTGTGATGAAAGGAAGGATGCCACCTAAGAGGGTGAGTCAGAGCACAACAAACGCCTTTACTGACGCATCTGACCAAGGGAGTTAGATGATAGACTTCATGGCCAACATGATGCAAAACCTCAATCAGCTGATGTAGCAGCAACAATAGATGCAACCCACGATGGTTGGCAAGTTCTAAGAAGATAATAGATTTTTAGTCTTCGTATAAGTAAGAGGAGTACTCTTACGAAATTAGTATAATTCTTAGAGTAAGAAACAATAGTATAAGAGTATAAAATTAGTATATCTGAATGAAAACCTTATCAGAGATAGATCTATTGACATGGGGCAACATTTAGAGGATCCAAGTTTTAATTTTAACAATGCATATAATCATTTAAGGATTATGATGACTATTGCACTATAATATTTTGATTATGATGAAAAGAGGGCAAAGAATAATCATAATGGAAGAGAACTCAGGAAAAATTAAGAGAATTATAGCATTAGTCTATATATGTTGTGGATATATTCAATGGATAAATTTTGGTATTAGGAAAATTAGTGGCAGTTGATCTACTTATGTAAATAAATTATTGATCAAAGGAATGAAAACAAGTTATTCCTTATATATATATAGAAATACTGACAGCTAGTTATCATTGAGAAGTAAATACTTATTTAAATGATTCTTTAGAGTTCTAGTTATAAATTGGAGGTTCATAATGCTTAGAGGATATGACAACTATTTTATAAGAATGATTACTAAATGATAAGAAAGAAAAGTAGATGAGTGGATAATTGAAGCATGAATACAAAAACTTAGTAAATATGTTCAAGTTCTAACTTGGATGGTGTGTGTAAACTTTTCAAGGCCTAACAACTATGGTAATAACAATAGTATGAGAATAATGATGAAGGATCAGAAATGATTACAATTAATGAGAACTCGAGAAAGTTAGAGAAATATTGTATTAACCTAAACTTAAAAGTGGATTTATTTGACGAATAAATTGTAGTATGGTAAAAATCATTGAAAATTTGATGAAATAAGGTCATAGTGTTCTTATGGATGAATTTTTTGAGCTATGAGATGAAAATTAATGAGTTGTTGTGCATACAAAAGAAAAATACTGATGGCCAAAATTAGTGAGAAGCGAATGTTTATGAATTATTGTGAGGATTTTAATTATGATTTGAAATGCATATTCCCTAGAATGCAGGGTAGCTATTTTATAAGAATAATTATTAAATAATGATGATAACATAATAAATCAACTAGGAGAAAGACAGATGAAGTGAATGGGGTAAAATGAAATTGATTTACATTCGACACGGATAGTGATGATATTGTGGTTTTTAATGACGAAGGTTGTTAGGAAAGATCAGTTTCATTGGATGTGAGATTGATAGAGTTGCAATTGATTTCGACTAATATGACCGTGAAATAATTCATTAGTTATAGGAAATGAAATGGTGGAAGTGAAGACACTAAAATGTAATTATGAGGATTCCAATGATGGTCGTTTGAGAGGACGTGTTCCTCTATTGCTAAGACCTTTATCTAGAAGGCTCTTGGGAAGGCCAATAATGATCGGTATGACGCCATAGTAACCGTAATGGTACCAGCAACCGCCATTATAACGAAAATCCTTTAGATGCTTGACTGAGGTGAGTCAATGCATTTCTTTAGAGATTGTTCCAGAGGACAGTGAGCTAGATAGATTGACATTGGGATCAAGCAAAGATGGCCCCACATTAGCAGTGATGAGTTTTTGCTATTACATTGAGGTAAGCACATGCTTCAAACTAGATGGTGGGGAGTATTTTCTTGATTGTTGGTAGGCATGTTATGATTTTCCTTGATCCAAGACCCGATCATTCTTTCATTTTATGTGCTGGCATCCTACTTAGACATGCCTGGATGTGTTATCCTTTCAGTTGGATATTATGACTTCAGTGGGAGAGTTATTAGAGGCTAATGAGTACTTTTAAGAGGTATCTATGAACATAGTAAGAAAGATATGATCAACGATGATCTCATCCTACTCGATATTGTGGGTTATGTTGTCATCTTTGGGATGGATTGGCTGATCCTACCTTGAAGGTAGTGCGATATTTCTTCAGAGCGTGCCAAGTGTTATTCTTGTTTGTGCGACTAAATAGGCTTGATTCCACTATTTTGAATGTGCAAGAGTTCACAGTCTTCCCTAAGGAGTTTTCATGATATTGCCATAAGAGAATGATTTTGAAGTGGATTTGGCATCAGGTATAGTATTATTTACCTAGAATACCATATGGGATGGCCCAACTGAGTTGGCAAAGCTCCAGCTATATGAGCTTTTAATAAGGATTTTAACAAGCCTAGTGGGTCCTCATAAAGTGCATTAGTCTTCTTCATGAGAAGAAAGATAGATCTTTATTGCTATGCACTGATTGTCATTTGTTTGATAGTACCACGGTAGTATTCTTAATCATATATTGATGATTTATTTGATCAACTCAGGATGGTGCATGGTGTTTGTGGAGATAGATTTGAGGTGTGGTTATAACCAGCCTAGAATTCTAAGTATGACATCTTTAAGATGATTTTTATAACTTGTAATGATTGTTACGAGTTCTGGATGGTACCAACTAGTGAAACCTATACATTGACAAAATGTATGGATATGATTGTTGGAATCTTCAAATGTTATTTGCATGAGCCATGATTGTGTTAATAGATAGTATTATCATATACTTTACAAACAGAGAGGAGCACAATGAATCCTTGTGTATTAATTTAGAATGTCTAAGGACTCATTGTTTGTTGTAAACATCTATAGCATGAGTTATGGTCAGAGGAAGTGAACTTCTTTACCGCAATATATTGAATGAAAGAGAGACAATTTATTGAGACTGTGATGGGATGACATTAGCCAAACTGGTGATTGAAGTTCTTTATTGCTTAGTCTTATGAACTGCTAGTGCTAAGTAATTGAGTTTCACCAGGATATCAGTGATATGTAATATTTTGTGAGATTATTCTCTTATGGGTTATCGAATTCAATTTATGATATATACTTGTGAGTAGCAGATGAGGGTAGGTGTGAGAGGCACTGGAGGCTTCTAAGTGCTTACAGTATGATCATGTTGCGGATTGGATGGCTAAGATCTAAGTCACTAAATTAAATTTGAATGAGGGGCTACATGAAGTGGGCATGCTTTTCATATGGGAGTGTGGGAGAGGAGAGTGGAAATAAATAAAATGGGAAAAAGCAAGAGAAAGAAAGGAGCAAGGCTCAGTATGGAAGGGAATAAGTGGGTAAGGAAAGACATAGAAAGGAGAAACAAATAGGTAGCTTAGGATGGAAGGAAGCAAGGTTGAGTGGGATTAGTAAGTGTATCAAAAGTGAGGGAAGCATCTTTTTTCAATTTAGGACAGTGATATTTACTTGCGCATGAATTAGATAGGAAAGTGGAGTGGGAGAAGGAAGGAAAGTGGTAAGGTGGTTAGCAAGGTAGATTTGAATGGTTAAAAAAGAAGTTTGCTTACTAAGGAAGCAAGAGAGTTAAATTAGGAAGGTGGATAGGCTGTTGAGCTGGGGCCATCTTTTTCAAGTGAAAATTTGGGGTGGAAAATGGAAAGTGGTGATATGGAAAATGAAAGAAAGAAATAATGTAATGGTAGGTAAGAAATGAGTGGTAATGGAAAGAAATGGGAAGGAAAGGGGAGGAAATGGAAAATAGCTGATGGGATCTAAGGGTTCCCAAAACTAGAAATTGCATGGAAGGGGTTGTGTTTCTCCAATTTAAGTGTGTGTGATGTTTTTGAAAACCTTAAAGTAAAGGTGGACCATTGGATCAAGATGGTGGTTAAGATCTTTCTTTTCTTTTTGGGTTGACTTTTCAATATGGGAAAGGTGTTTAGGGCTTTGATCTTTTCAATGCTTCATTTTTAGACCTTACATCATGCATACCCTTACTTGAATGGATGTGATCTCTTATGATATGTAAATCTTCCTCAAGCATCATTTTCTCTCCACCATTGGATTGGATTGAATGGCCATGATTCCTTAGAGATATTTTCATGTATTTCATGTGAACAAAGTGTGTTTCAATACCTTGCAAGGATAAGACATCAAATCATGGATTGATCTTCTTCTCTTAGTTCAATATGAGAGAGAAACTAAGTAAAAAGTGTTTATGTGGGTCCCAATCTTCTTTTATTTCTAAGAAGCTTTCATTGTATATGGTCACATTACATGTGAATTGAACTTCTCTCATAAGGTTCTTAACATGGTGAAATATATGCAAGTGTGCATAAACTGAAATATTTCACCTTTTTACCCTTATTTAAGTAGGAGTTGTGCATAGGATTTTTTATAGTTTCGACTTTGACAACAACACCCAATGATTATTCTAAACATCCAAGACTTAAAATTTGCATGTGTGATCACTAATGTAACTTGAAAAGTGAAATTGCTTTTTAGGGCTAAAATTGACAACTTTATGCTTCTTTTTTTTCATTTGTACCCTGAACCTACAAAATAGGAAAATTAACCATAATTAGTGATAATTAATTATTTTTCAAGCTAAAATCTTATAAATGTAGACGTTTATATGTAATATTTCTATGTATATCACTAACCACCTACAAAACATGGAAAAATCCTAATTAGTATTAATTTACAAGGGGTTTTACACATTCTTAACTCAAATTTTCATCTAACCCTTAAAATTCACCAAATTATGGTTACATAATAAAATTTTTAAGTAATATGTTTTTCAAATAAATTCTTAAATAATGTCCTAAAAATATATCAAATTTCATGCTAAAAGAGGGCAATCCCCAACTAGCATTTTGTTGGTCCTGAGAAAAACATGTAAAAAATCATTTATAGAAAGTGACACAAATTGTCATTTTCGTATGTACTCATGATTGTATTTAGCGTATGCAACAAGCCCTTAAACCCCCTATATTACTCCTAATGGGCAAGTTAAGCCTCATGAGGGTTTGTAGTAAATTTACCCATAAAATTCAAAACATATAGTTCCTAAATTTATAGCTGGAAATTTTTTTTATCCATACTCAAATTACCACTTTATGAAGTCAATAAAAGTGAATAAAAAATTCAAAACCCTACTTGTATGCAAAAAATATTTTATTTAAGCTCATATCTTAGATTGTTGTATGTGTACAATTTACATATATAATAGTTCTTAATTTTTAAGTAGACTACAACTCCAAAACTCCATTTCAAATATGTCCTGACCTCAATCCTAACTAAAAGAGATACACTTATGAAAGAACAAGAGTTGCTATGAAATATTTTTACTAATCCCTTTAAAAAGGATGTCATTATGAAGAAAGTTTAGGAATAATATATAATAATTTCTACCCATTCATATCCTTATCAAGACTATATTCTTCTGGAATTAATTGGTCTTCAATTTGGATGAAATGTAGGCTTAGGACAATGTTATGAAAAGGAAGGGTATATAGGATATTAAGTTCTTCAAAAACAAGTAGAGGTCTTCTATTAGTTAACAATTCTTTCTTATTTCTAACGCAAAAATTCTTTTCGTACTTTTCTTCCTTTCTTTTCTCTCTTTGAAGAAATTTTATTTTCTTGATATTTACTTTTGTACTTATATTGTAGCTTAAAGGTATTCCTTCAATCATCTCTAATTTATTTTTAAAAAAATAGGTAATTGATGCTTTATAATGGTTACTATGGGTAAAGGTAATTTGGTTTCACAAAAGAAATGATGAAGAAAGTTTAGGAATAATATATAATAATTTCGACCCATTCATATCCTTATCAAGACTATATTCTTCTGGAATTAATTGGTCTTCAATTTGGATGAAATGTAGGCTTAGGACAATGCTATGAAAAGGAAGGGTATATAGGATATTTAATTCTTCAAAATCAAGTAGAGGTCTTCTATTAGTTAACAATTCTTTCTTATTTCTGACGCAAAAATTCTTTTCGTACTTTTCTTCCTTTCTTTTCTCTCTTTGAAGAAATTTTATTTTCTTGATATTTACTTTTGTACTTATATTGTAGCTTAAAGGTATTCCTTCAATCATCTCTAGTTTATTTTAAAAAAATAGGTAATTGATGCTTTATAATGGTTACTATGGGTAAAGGTAATTTGGTTTCACAAAAGAAAGGACTTATATATAAAAGGGTAAAAATTGACTAACAAGTGTTAAAATTACTATTTTGTGTGGCTTCATGTCTTTAGGTTAAAAACAAGGATGACCTAAATCATTTTCTAGGTTTCATATAACTTATTAGATTCAATAAACTTCTTAGAAAATTAAGTGTAGTACTCAAATAATAAATCTTGGTAATTGACCAAATTAAAAAAATATTGGAATCAACTAAGAATTATGTACATTGAAAAATAGAATTTATTTATAACATTCTCAAAAAAAATGAATGGCTCTAAAACTCACAAGGGTTATAAGTCCCCATTGATTTTTGTCGTGATCTTTAAAGTCACAACTACTTATCAATCTAGACTATATACATGCAACTAAGTATAATTATAATTTGAGATTAGCTTCCGTGAAATACTTTAAAAAAACATGAGTAAAATAATGAACTAATCATATACAATTCTATTAATCAAATAAAGATGGAAAGAAATACTAGACTTCAAAAAATTCAATTCTCATTATTGTATATGAACTGTCCTAAAAACTTAAAAAGATTTTTTTCAAAAAATTTCCAAAAATAAAGGAAAATAGATAAAAACACTAGAATTTGCTAGAATTCTACACTCCTCCCTAAATGAAACATTGTCCTCAATGTTTAAAAGTACAATGATAATAATGCATTGAGAAATAAAGAAATGGGAGATGTAGCAAAAGAACAAGTTCTGAAAACTATGGTGCAATTTTTAGAGGAAGGAATTACATAGTTTGAAACTTACTTGGGTCTCGGTCAAAATGGGTTAAGATGCCTCTAAAAAGAAAGGGTAAGTAAATTTATCTTGCACCATTAAATTTATCATATTAACATTGGAATGGTATAAAATATATCTTCAAGCTGCTTCTCACAATCAGAGATAATCTTGGGAGCTTCAAATATCCTTCATGAAAATAGAGCAAGGATGTGATATGGCTTAGTGGGAGGGAAGTTTTCCTTCTTAACAAATTTATCTTGTTTCTTAATAATTTTTTGTACTATTTCATCCATTTTAGGACTAGATTTCTTCATTAGTTTACCACCGTGAAGAACCAATCACACCTACCATGTGCACATCATTAGGGTTTACATTTGTTGGGGTAAGAAATTGCCCTCTCTATCTTAACCTCATGTGAGTCTTTATTAGACTTTATCTCTTTCCATTTTGTAGGCACCTTTTCCTAAAATCTCTTAAGAAACAAATATTTATCATAGAATTTTTCTTTTTATAGACTCTAAAATGTTTTTGTCTCAAATAATTCTTATTTATATTATTCTAATTATATTATCATCATATTATAATCTTATACTATTTGCTTTTCTATACTTTCTAATTATTATTGTATATGTTTGCTAAAAACAAAACTTGTGAAGAAAACTCTATTTAGTCTATCTTTTTTATTTATTTTCTATTAGTTTTTCTAGATAAATTATGTTATATATATAATAGTAAAATATTAAATTTACTCAAGTTATTTTATTTTTTCAAACAATTAAGCTAACCAAGAACAAACAGGTATCCCATGCAAGCAAGGTGTTTACTTTATCATCATCATCAAGACCTTATCCCAATTAGGGGTCGGCCACATGAATCTTATTCCTCCATTCCACTCTATTAAATACCATGTCTTCCTTTAGTCCCAAAGTTTTTAAATCTTTCCTCACCACTTCTAAGAGGGTTCTGGAGGGGTTCTAACCGCCTTTGAATGGCGGTGGGGAATCCTCTAGAATGGCTGTGGTTTCTTCTTGAAACACCGCCGTTCCAGAAACCTCTAGGAGGTTGAAGACGACGGGGCGCCCGTATCAAAACGGGCACCTGTGTTTTTCAAGTTAAGTTGTTTTGTGAAATTTATAATTTTACCCTTGAACTTCAAAGGGCCATATCTTGCTCATTTTAACTCCGTTTTGGGTGATTTTGGTCTCGTTGGATTCCTTTTTCCGATACGCATCTAATGGAACCAATTTTGGTACCAAATTCCTGGGTTTAGTTAAGGTGACTAGTGAAATGACTAAAATGCCCTTTTCTTTAAAACTGAACTTTTCATTGCTAAACTTGGAATTTCAATAGTACAAAATTGGAGTCATTACATCAAGTAAGACTATATCATCTACAAATAACATGCACCAGGGAATCTCCTCATGCAAATGTTTTGTTAACTCATCCATAACCAATGTGAAAAGGTATGGACTCAATGCCGATCCTTGGTGCAATCCTATAGTGACAGGAAAATCACTAGTCACATCACTAGTGGTCTTAACATTTGTTACCGCTCCCTCATACATATCTTTAATTATGTCTATATATCCTTGCGAAACCCCTTTACCACCCAACACTCTCCATATTAACTCTCTAGGGACTCTATCATAAGCTTTCTCTAAATCAATAAAGACCATGTGGAAGTCTTTCCTTCTTTCTTTATATTTCTCTACTAATTGTCTTAATAAGAAAATAGCCTCCATGGTAGACCTCCCAGGCATGAAACCAAACTGATTTTCTGATACACTTGTTTCATGACGCAGCCTCTTCTCAATCACTCTTTCAAAAAGTTTCATAGTGTGACTCATAAGTTTGATCCCTCTATAATTAGTGCAGCTCTGTATGTCTCCTTTATTCTTATAAATTGGTATAATAGAACTTTTCCTCCACTCATTAGGCATTTTCTTTGATTTTATAATCTAGTTAAACAACTTGGTCAACCAAGCTACCCCAATGTCTCCCATATGCTTCCAAACCTCTATTGGTATACCATCAGGCCCCATGGCTTTTCCTGATTTCATCTTTTTCAAGGCCTCTTTTACTTCAGGTATTCTACTCCTACGTTCATACCTATAATATCCAATGTTACTTTAGATCTAAGCCTTTTATTGTGTTCTTTGTGCCAAAAATAAAAAGCATAATGAAAATCAATACATTTGGATAATTTAGTCTGTGAAAAATTTAATACAAATGAATTATTAATATTTTCCATTATAAAAGATAAGCTAAAGGCATCCAATAAATACGAAATTATCTAAGGTAATCTAAAAGTGATTAATTACTTAGATGTACAGGAAAAAGCTTCGCCATCCTAAAAAAAATGGTCGTATACTTCTCTCTCCTTCACAAAAGCCTACCGCGACTCGTTCGCATAGGAACGCATACTGTATTCCTCGCAGACAGGCCCACTCTCTACGCGCATGCTAGACACGTGTAGCGGATGGCGTCAAAAGCGTTTCAAGCGACCGCCTGTCGCACAAGGGAAATAGTTGATATTTTTGAATCATCTGATAAAAAAGCATCGTTTGGGGTTCTTCCCCTTCAATGGGTTTTGCCACATTGATACCCATAAAACAAGTAATGAGATCTTCTTCTGCAAAATATCAGGTATAATCTGAAAGCTGTTCTTCTCTTTTCCTTAGCAGAAATGAGACGACATAATCTGAACACCTGTGATTATCGTTTCTTCCCTTTTCTGTTTTGGTGGGTTTTGGTATGCAGAGATGGGGTTTTGTTAGAGGTTACGTTGCTTCCTACGAGAAGAAAGTTACTGCTAAAAGAAATTCTATTGAAGGGGTTAAGAATATTATAGCCGTTGCTTCTGGCAAAGGAGGTGTTGGAAAGTCTACCACTGCTGGTAATTTGGCTTCCTTTCATTTACAATTTTTTTTTCCTGATGGGTTTGAAATAGGCCCTGTATTTAGGTTGTTATTGTCTTCAGTGGTGAATTGACACATTGGCTGTTTCTTGCTGTATGATATCTTGTAACTTTGTCTTTTAATTTGTTTGAATGAATGGTTTTGGGTACCACAAACTGAAATTTGACAGATTACATTTTGGGTCTGAAAAAACAAGGTTCAAACATGAAATTTAATATTTGTCTTATGTTCATTAAGTCCATCCATTAGGTTGATGTATTTGGGACACTCCAAGAGCATAGATCGTGGATTCAATTCCAGCCGGGTTAGTAAAAAGGGGAAAAATTGGTTTGGGCAATGCAAGAGAATAGAAGTAACTGATCAAAAAGAGTTGTTTGGCACTAATTTACTACTGCCTGTTGGCATGTGGTGCATATGAGCATCTATCTTATGTCTATGTAAAAAAAGGTTGCTTTCTGCATTTTGTGGTTTTACAACCATTAATTTTCTATCGTGCTTTTATGCGCTGCTGTTCAGATGTTAGTTCGGATTTGCAGTTAACTTGGCTGTTGCACTTGCTAAGACATGTCAACTGAAGGTGGGTTTGCTTGATGCTGATGTGTATGGGCCATCTATTCCTACAATGATGAAGCTCCATGGCAAGCCAGAAGTGAGTAAAGGTGCTGCTATCTCCTGTTTTTATTTCTGGTGTGATAGATTTATGTATCTTAGCTTGTTGTTGCACTTAGAATTATTTTATGTTCTGGAGTGTTACTAACCTTTAGTTTACCTTTTTCCTTTGTAGTTCATTCTGACATTTTGTGACAGTTTGAAGATGACTTTGGTTCCTGAGGGTGGATAGAGATTTTATTCCTTTTTTTTTTTGTTAAACAAGTCATGCTAGATTTAATATTTGAGTTTGATTGAATTGTGTTTTGCAATGCCTGCTTTCGTTCTGGCTAGTCAAGGTCATGCCTTTTTCATTTGTTAAAGCCAATTGCAGAAGTCTTACTTTTGCTGCGAAATATTTTGATGGTCCAAACATTCTTGCAACCTTTTAAGTTTTTATTTTATTTTTTAATGGTACATTCTAGTGAAAAGTTACCTCAAAGATCTAGTTGTTTTCTACCATTTTTTCTTCCTGCATTGGAAGTGTGCTATAAACATTGTAGTATGGCTATAACTTACAAAGTCTCATTCATATTGTTTAGACAGACATTCACTAGAAAATAGATACTAGTACAAAATCTATCTATACTGACAGTTTGATCAGATATCTGATCAAATAAAATTAGAATAAATGATCCAAACCCTTGAAGCTGACAACTTCTTTATTTATTAGCAACAGAAATTAAATATTCAATATTGAAATGGCATCACTATCTATGTGAATAAACTTCCCAGATTCACAAGAGGGTTACATCTTAACTCGACTGATCCTAAGGTCTAATACTTTTGGATTGAAAGCAACCATAAGCAAAACCTAAGCAGACGCCCATACTATGGATATTGACTACACTTCCCATTTGACAAAACTGCTTTGGCACAAGCATTAAAATTTGAACATTTGCACAAAGTATGCGAGCATCAGGTCTATGAATAAGTCATTTTTGCTGTATTTGAGTTTGGAAGTAGTAAGTACTTGCTTGGATTTCCTGAAATGAGCTTGATATTTATCAAATGGACCTATTCAGACTGTACCAGAATTTCCTTGAGTGAGACAGCAATCAATTTCCGAGTAGCAACTGAAGTGCTCAGTTTCAGATACTAAGAACTGTTCTTCTTAGCCTCTCCCTTGCTTTCTGCTTGGTGATTGGAACATAGTAAAGACAGAACCATGTACCGGAAAGATTGTCAACTGCCCTAATATAGATCTAGATGTTTCCTTTTAAGACATAAAGGCATGTTGAGTACTCCGTTGGATATATTATGGTCCTTAAGTTTACTAGAGTTTGCTGTTAATCGATAGATTACTGTTTGTTGAGTTCATTATCCTCACTCTACAAGCTAAACTCTGTTGGATACTTGTAATGATTAGTTTTGATTAGATGCTATTAAATTTGTCATTTACTAGTGGATAACTCCCTTGGAAAATTTTCTGCCCAAGTTGCTAATTATATGTAGTTATGTGTATTTGAGTTATTCTAGCATTTGAATTCTCATTGCTTATATTTGGGTATTATATTGTCCTTTGTATTTTTCTCAATATGTCTGTCTTATATACGTAGTGGCAAGCTATGACTTCTTGGTGATATCTTCTTTTGTGAAACAATAAATTGAGGCATGCCTCATTGGGAGGCATCAATCTAGGCATGCTATTTTAAAGATCCATGCTACTCACCTTCTCTTTTAGCAAGCAACTTTTGGTGATTTAGTCACTTTTAGACTCTGTAATTTCCTTTTACCTTTGGCTCAGATGATTCGAAGATGATTCCGATTGAAAACCACGGAGTGCAGTGTATGTCAATTGGATTTCTTGTAGACAAAGATGCCCCAATCGTATGGAGAGGTCCTATGGTTTGTTTTTGGCACCTTATTCTATTCTTAGAGTTTTTATTTTTCTTGTATTTGAGCATGCTTTTGTTTCAAAGGGCAGGGTCTGTAAGGATTAGTTTCTTAGTAGGTTTTGAGGCATTTGTGTGAAGTATGAAATAATAAATGTTAATGGTTACATGTTATACCCATCACAAATTGATACAGGTAATATATGAAAGGGGGAAAAAGGAAATTAAGAATGGTTATTCAAAAGCCAGTAATTTACTCTTTTCTTTATGTTTCTTTGAGAGCTTGGTTATAGTCAAAGGTGAGAATGGTCTTTAGAGATGAGAATAAATATACCATCCCTTCCTACTTGGGCTTGAGAGGTGGGGCTAACTAAGCTAAGATTCATGCATTACAAATTGGAGGTTTCATTTTTAAAGATAATTGGATGATAACCTTGATATAAAAGTTGATTTTGGTAAAATGTATATATTTTTTCCGTAACTCACTGTGTAATAGAACCCTCAACTTTTCATGGAATTATGAATTGGCTCCTCATTCTTATTCTTCTGTTCATAGGAGCAGTAATGATTCCAATGTAGGACAACATGCAAAATGACCTAATCTATATGTTGAGATCATATCAGAGTTAACTTAAATGAGAAAACATAAATTAAACTACAATGAGCACCCTAACATGTAGAACATCAGTCTTAATTAGCATGAATAATCTACAATGAGTTATAGGATCTGTAGACGGCCCTAGATTTTTATCGATTAAGGTACGATCAAAGTTTCAATCTGTATCGTCCTTGTAATTGATGAACAATCCTAATTAAGCTTTGGATCTAGGGTTTAGGAATTTACTTCAGGATAAGAAATTTGGATTATTATGGATGCAAATCATGTAACCACATGCTGCTCAGAAATCATCTTTTAAAAGACAAGTTAGAAAAATACTAATTTACAGAATAGGATGAAACAATAGTAATTTGGCCTTGTATCGAACGTAGCTTCATGCCTATGGTAAGGAAGCTAGAACGAGAAATCTACCAAGTATAACAAAATCTTAATTCATTATTCATAAAAAAGCTCCTTACACAAAAGAGAAAATGATCTTAAGGGACATTCAACCCTAGTCTACAAAAAGACAAAATTGCCCCTACTTAAGTTTCCACACATTAAGAAACCTAATACCCTTAGTGGTAAATATCCAAAGTAAACTAAACTATAACATTGCATAAAAAAAACCATGGGATGATGATCCCCATCAGTCTCCTTGGCCAAAAAGACTTCGACCTTATTGAAGTAGGAACATAGAACATTCTAAGTGTATGTGTACCCAATGTAGGGTCTTCAAATGCATATACATACACTTGGCTCATTAGTAAAAAATCCTCTATGTATGTAGCTTCTCGACGTGGTCTTCAAATAGTGCCTACATATGGGTCTTCAATAGGGGAGCATTGGTGCAATGGTAGAGTTGTCGTTGTGTGACCTTGAGATCATTGGTTCAAGGCCTGGGAATAGCCTCTTGCAAAATGCAAGGTAAGGCTGCATAATATTGATCATTGTGGTTTGCCCCTTCCCCGAACCCCACATATGTAGGAGCTTCGTGCACCGAAGCTGCCCTTTTATATATGGGTCTTCAATCATCTCTTACACGTATGTCTTCCTTCACTATAGTACATATGTACGTGTAAGAGGTCTTTTGCTCCTAAGGACCTGACGAAGTAGGGGCCCTCCTCCATTGCCTTTGATAAATCCCGAAGTCACGTCCAGGGTGGTGATCATCATTATGGTCGCCTCATGGTGAAGGCGGGGCTTCTGGTGTAGTAAACTGTCGATAGTAATTCAAAATGTCTGAATTTAGGCATTGAAGCTCGTACTCTATGATTCAGATACAATTAGATGTAGGCCTGTCCATCCACTTGACAAGGAATTTTTGATAATCTCCTTGTGTAGTGGACACTATCTAATCGTCAGGTATGTCCTCTAACTGCTCTTTGGTGAGATGAATCTGTGGCTGTGAAGGTAATAGCTACATGGGAGGGGCATGGGGCCAAGGGATCTAGATGGGCTAGTTGGGATAAGTGCTTGATTTAGTGTTAGAGTTAAGCTTAAGACTAGGATCAATTGGTGAATTGGTGGGGTGACGAAAAGGAACTAGATGTTCCACATTAAACATTGAACTAATTCCCTAATCAGGAGGAAGATCCAAGGTATATGTTCTCTCCTACCGACTTAGTACTCAAAAGAGACAAGCATTGAGTGACTCCTTGTGAAAATCATTTAGATCTCACTTGGATTGTGACATGATCACTTGGTTGAAATTCCTTATATTGGTTATGCAAGTCAATAGCAAATTTATGTTTCTTGCTAATCCTTCGTTTGATCTTAGAATGCAAATAATGTATATGATGTGCAAAGGGCTAGGTTGACTCAGATGGCCTATGTGATGCAGTCATGGGTATGAGATCTACAATTATCCTAGGCTTGTTCAAACCCGTGAACAACTTTAAAAGGACTCATACTAGTTGTCCTATTAACAGAATTATCATATGCAAATTCAATAACTAGTAAAACGGTGTCTTAACTCCTAATGTGCTCCCTCATTAAGCACCTCAATAAATTTCCTAGGCTTTGATGCACAACTTCTGTCTGACCATCCTTATGTGGGTGGTAAGCAGAGGAAAATTGAAGCCCAGTGCCTATCATGTGCCATAGTGTCTTCCAAGAGCAGCAAACAAACTTGACATTCCTTTCAGACATATGGACTTTGGTAACCCATGTAACCAGACTATTGACTCAAAAAAAATACTGCTTGTCCTAAACGCATCAGTAGTCTTAGAGCAAGGATGAAGTGGACCATTTTAGAAAAACAGTCCACAACGACAAATATGAAATTTTGCTTTTGAATATTCTTGCGTTACTCAAGCCGACATTCTCTCTTCCGCTTCATCCACAACCGCTTTCGCGGGAGCTTCCATCGAAGTGGAACGCTCCCCTACTGATGCATTTTGACATCCCACAGCTTCGGCATCCATGTTGAAATCTTGGTACGGGGCATGTGGCATTGCAGAGGGGTGTACAATCCTGTATTCTGTTTGCACTGTTTTGCTAGTTGATAAGTACGGCATTGCCCAATGATATTAGCAACATTTTGCTGGAGATTAGGCCAATAGAACCTATCAAAGACAAGGGCACTCATCTTGTCACGACTGAAATGGTTAGCAACCTCTCTCACGTGGAGCTCCCCAATGAGAAAATCTCTGAAAGAAGTGCACGGAATACACAAACGAAGGCATCTAAACAAATATCCATCCTGGAACAGTTAGTCCCTAGCACTTCGTATTTGACCCTTAGTCAGTGATGTGTAAATCCTTCCAAAATTCAGGTACAATTGATAATCCTCTCTCAAACACTCAGACCCGGTGACCTCAATTTGTAAGGTGTGTAGTAACACCACCTTATGACTCAATGCATCTACAGGTTTGTTCTCAACCTCTGCTTTGTGCTTAAGCACAAATGAATACTCCTGAAGAATTCAACCCATTTGACATACTATGGGTTTATTTTCTTTTAAGAGCTGAGGTATAGCAAGGCCTCATGGTCAAAGAACAAGACAATTTCGTTCGGCAATAAGTAATGCCTGCAATGTTGCAATACCTAAACGATTGCATAGAAGTCCTTGTCATAGGTAAAGTATTTTTGCCGTGCATCATTTAATTTCTCATTGAAAATGCCACAAGGTGACTCTTTTGACTTAGAACTCCTATACCTAAACCAGATGCATTGCAACCACTGCAAAAACCTTCAAGAAGTCCGATAGGCACATCGCCGGAGCTTCAATTATTTGTTCTTTGATTTCTTTGAACGCTTTGGATGTAGTATTCATCCATTTAAACTCCCCCTTCTTCATGCAATTAGTAATGGGAGCCATAATGGTATTGAACCCACAGATGAAGCGATGATAGAAAGTCGCTAACCCATGAAAACTGCAGACCTCGTGAATATTTTTTGGCTGGCTCCATTCCACGATAGACCTCACCTTTTCTAGGTTCATAGAGTTGCCCTGAGAAGAAACCGCAAATGCTAAGAAGATAACCTGTTGGAAAGCAAATGAACAATTTTTAAGATTTGCTTATAGCTTCTCTGTCCTGAGCATCTCATAGATCTGCCTCAAGTGGATGAGTTGTTGTTCTTGGGTTTTACTATAGATCAAGATGTCGTCGAAGTACATGACCAGGAACTTGCCAATAAACGGCCTTAGCACGTGTGTCATGATCTTCATGATTGCATTAAGGGCATTTGAAAGCCCAAAAGGGATGAACTTCCACTCATATAAACCATCATTTGTTTAGAAGGGGGTCTTCCGCTCAGCCCCTAGCGAATATGAACCTAGTGATAATAGCTCTAAGGTTAGTCTTTGAAAAGATCGTGGCACCCACCATCATGTCCAGCATATTGTCGAGCCTCAGCATGAGAAATCGATACTTGACTGTGATTTTATTGATAGCTCGACTATCCAAGCACGTCCTCCATGACCCATCTTTCTTAGGTGCGAATAGTGTGGGTACGACACAAGGACTCAAGCCCTTCTGAATAAAACATTTCCTTAATAATTCATCCACCTGTTTCTTCAACTCAGCATGCTTGGTGGAATTCATACTGTGGTGGGGAAGGTTCAGAAAACTTGATCTAGGGATCGGATCGATATGGTGTTGAATATTTCTCATGGGAGGTAGCTCATCTGGTAAATTGTTAGGAAAAATGTCCTGATACTCATGTAGAAGGGGTGCTACCTCGCTAGGGTATTCAGGAGGTGGTAGCGATGGTGTCTCTTTTCATCACTAGGGTGTAGAAGAAAGGCCCATCTCTAATTTCCCTTGCAAATGTGGTGACGCTAACAATGTGGACGCCTTTAGCTTTCACTTTGCCATCCATGACTGCTTTACTACTACCTTCTTTTTGCTTAGGTGGTGCTTTGGGTGGTAGAGGATTGAGCTGGATCCTCTTACCGTCATGCAAGAAAGAGCATGAATTAGACCGGTCCATATCATAAAGCCATGACCTACCTAAAATAATGTGACATGCATCTATAGGCATCACATCACATCACAAGATGTCCTTATATAATAGAAATTCAATGGGAACCTGACACCTCTAAGTAATTGGGAGTGATGAAGAAGCATCAACCCACTCAACTCTATAGGGTCTAGGGTGGGGAAGGGGCAAAGGGGAAGGGGCAAAAGCCTTAAGCGGGAGATAACATGCGTGGAAATTATATTCTTGCAACTCTCACTATCGACCATTCTTGACATATGTATGAAAAATATTCGTCCTACGCCTATCATCATTACTCTTTGGGTGTGCGAGAGCACACCTGACTATTGTCACACATGGGCTATAATCCTCCCCATGGGGTCTACAAGCCTCTCGCACTATGACAATTCTCTAACTATTTGCCTCTAGGACCTCCCATTTGCTGGCCTCGCCAATGAGCTCATAAACCTCCTATGGGCATCCTTCATGCTCATGGTCTACATCCTTGTCCTCTATAAACGGGGACTTAGGGGGCTCTAGAAGGGTATTGTGTACCCTTGAACTCTCTCATAACATAACTTTTCCTTTATTGACATTAGTCCAAGCAGTCGCTTGTGTTTTAGGTTATTAAGTCGCAAACGTGGATTTAGCCCCAAATTCATACTGCCTAGTGGGTTGCGGTTTGAGATATCTCTCTAATTCTTGCACTATCCAATAGGCATGATCTAAGGAATTTATGTTAAGGGGAATGAATTCTTTCTGGAGCTTAGGGTGAATCTATCCTAAACATTGACAAGGTCATAGAGGGATCCTCCCTTGCATTACATCTCATCATAAACTCATTAAACTGAGCGGACAAACCTCCTTGATGTAGGTTTTGCCACTGATCTAGTAACCTAGAATGGTAGGACAAGGGAACAAATTTCTCTATCAGACTTTTCTCCATATTCTCCTAAATGGAAATGGGTGGACACATGGCTGCAGCTCATTGATGCTCTAAATTGGTCCAATAGAGCCTTGCTTGGCCGATTAGTTTAATCTTGGCAAATTGGACCCATTGCTCTTCAAACATTTTATATCAGTTAAAGTAATGATCCATGTCTGAAAACCAGTCAAGAAATCGCTTTGGATTTAGTTCACCATCATAGGGAGGGGCCTCAAGCGTGATAGATTTCAGGGCCCAATTTTCAATGATATGTGGCTCATAATTGCGATGATGATGATTACCACTTTCTTTTAGTTATCTCATTCCTGCATTGCCAATCTAGCATGTGCATTAGCTGTGAAAGGTTCGGGTTGTGACTCTAAGGCCTCTATGCAGGAACCCTGATCATCTAAGCGTGTTGTCATTTCAGTATGTTGGTTGATTGCACAATCATTCAACTCAGCTAATCGTGCCTAAATTTCTTGAAGGATTTTGCTGAATTGTGAATCCATTGGCTGGTAAGATTGACCACTATGGGTGGACATACACTATGACGACTTAACATCCTATAACTGAACACCCTGCAATTGTATAGTAAGCGCCCTAAACCTATATGCAATGCTCTAAATCTAAATGCAATGAGCATACAAGACCTCTAGAATGCTGGAGGCTCGGGGGCAAAGCCCCCGAAAGGTAAACAAAAATCATGCTCTGTGATACAGTGAAACACAGAAAAATCTAATGCAAATTTTGGGGTGGGTACATATGCAAACTAATGCAGATTCTAACCAACCTGATGCTCTCATACAAAATTTGATGTAGGACAACATGCAAAATGACCTAATCTATATGCTGAGAACATATTATAATTAACTTAAATAAGAAAACATAAATTAAACTATGACGAGCACTTTAACATGCAGAAAATTAGTTTTAATTAACATGAATAACCTACAATGAGTTATAGGATCTGCAGATAGCCCCATATTTCTATTGATTAAGGTAAGATCGAAGTTTCAATCCCGATCATCCCACTAATTGACAAACAGTCCTGATTAAGCTTCGGATCTAGGGTTCAAGAATTTAATGCAGGATAAGAATGCAGGACAAGTGTCTTTCCATATCCTGGAGTAATTTTTGCCTAATAAACTTAATTGTTTATTTCTTAACCAAACTAGTTTTGTACACAATTTCTAGAACTGATTATATTATGATAAGTCAGGGAAGGAATGTACCTTTAACAGCTTTCTCATCTTCTTTCAAGAGCTGATTGCCAGTTCCTCTTTCTTTTATCCTTACTAAGAGTTTTTGCCATATAATCTGATGCAACTTCATGCAACTTCAGTAGCACGATCTTTTGTCCTTCTTTATGAAATTCCATTTACTCAGACTTTTTCCTCTTTATTTAAACAATCTGCGGTTCTCCAGAATGTGCTTGCTCTGAAATTCCAATATTTCCTCCTTGATGTGAGGTCCTTACTGAAGACTTGTGGACTGATTTATGTCAGCATCACGTGGATTTCCCTGATACCACATGGATTTGTGTTACTTCCTCCTACTGGAGGTTGTATTTATGTTTTTTTGTTATTTCTTACTGGAGGCTAATCTGATTACATCCTCCTATAATTGCCTTATGCTGAATTGAACTTAATCAATTAGCAGATTAATGGGTGACGTAGAGGGGCTTGAAATGACAGTGGTTGTTTGCTGACCCATTGCGTTAGTTTCATGTACCCTGACTCTCCTAGCTTCCCTGAAAATATCCTCCGCAGATAAATTCTTGGGAGTTCTGTTTTTTATTTTAAGGAAGTTGAAGCACTTGCATGTTTTTAATCTGAACTTCTCGCAGGTCTTACATATTACATCCTAGAAAAGTGACAACTATTTAGAAGGCTGGAAAACCAATCTGATGCAACTTTAACAAGGGGAAACTGATAGCTATAAATAAAGTTTGCAGAAATTGACGTAAAAATTGAAAAAAGCTATTACTGTTTGGGCAAGTGAGAGTTGAAATACATAGATATGTAGTCATAAACTCAAAAAGGCAAGACTTTCTTCCTTCTGTATGTGTTCAAAAGACATGTAGAGGAGAGGACCCACAAACTACATTCTAATGCTACTTCGCCAACAGAACTGAATTTAAAAAAGCATATGCCAATCTATTTCATTGAGCTAAAACACCCAGAAGACATGGCAAAGAAGGTGCAAAAAATCCGTCAAAATACCTCTGAATTCTCCATTGTTCTTCCAATGAAAAGGAGGGGTTGTCTAATTTTTTGTCAAGTTGGATATCCCTCTTCTGACTTTAGCAGGCTTTGTCAACTGCACCATGGTGAAAGCACAAAAACAGACATCAATTGTTGTTTTCTCATTATTCTTTCTTGTGTGAAAGGTGTCGATGTACAGGAAGGGTGGTCCGCAGTTGTCAGCCAATATTAGATGCATCACTTGCTGTAGTTTAGAAATATCAAATTGGAGCTGCAAATCTAGTCAACTATATTAATCCGTAGCTTTAACTTTTATGCGCCCAGGCATCTAAAGTTTGCTAATTGTTGTCAAATATAATCTCTCTCTCTCTCTCTCTCTCTCTCTCTCTCTCTCTCTCTATGAATATACTTTTGTACATAGAAAAAATTTATATACTAATCATGGACACGTGCATGTGTGCGTGAGATTAGAACAATATATATTTAATGTTCAATTTTTTGGCTTCTAGCAGTTGTAAATACCACTGCTAAAAATACATTAAAGCAGTAATTTTTCACTTCTTTTGGCGGTAATATTGAGTTGGTAAAAATCCTCTTTGTACGCATTTCATTATTCCCTGAATACCCTTCTGCCTATTCCCAAAATGCTCTTCCACCTATTTCCACAATACCCTCCTGTGTATTTTCTGCTTCTTCCACATAAATATAGCATAGAAGCATATGATATTTTACATTATGTTATTATTATTATTATGATTATGATTGTCATTTCATCCGACTTCTTATACTGGGTATTTCCATTATATATTAGTATAGATTAGTCCTGGTAATTGTAGGCATATAGTATGTTGGATGATTCTATAGAGTATGTTCTAGGGCATTTATAATATGTATAGATGAGTCCCTCTCAGGCTTTTCTCCGAGTAATCTAAACAATTCATCATTTAGGCTGTCGGATGATTCTAACCACTAGATGTTTTAGCTGGAAAAAACCTATTGTTGTGATTTTACAACTCGAAGTAGCATAAGCTAAGATCATTCTATGGCTTAGACTTCCCAAGAACTATGCCTATGTGTCTATATTAGATGAGCAAACAATTATTGGGACTATAGATAAGAGGGATCCAATTACATAGTTATGTCGTCTCATCCAATGCTTTCCCTTTTTTCTGTTCTTGTAGGTAATGAGTGCTCTTGAAAAGTTGACTAGGGGAGTTGCTTGGGGAAATCTTGATATACTTGTTGTGGATATGCCACCTGGCACAGGTGATGCTCAGTTGTCTATTTCACAGAGGCTACAATTATCAGGTATAAAAGGATTTATAATGCACTATATAGAATCAAAGAATCCATTTTTCTCGTGCATTTATGATTTGTTAAAGAAGGGGAGCCTTGGCGCAACGGTAAAAGTTGTTGTCATGTGACCTTGAGGTCACGGGTTTAAGGCGTGGAATCAGCCTCTTGCAAAATACAAGGTAAGACTGCCTACTATAGACCCTTGTGGTCTGCCTCTTTCTCAGACCCCGCATAGGTGGGAGCTTCGTGCACCAGGGCTACCCTTTTTATTTATGATTTGTTAAACACTTCTACTTTTGTATCTGTGTCAGATAGGCATCAACACGGCAACTTTTGTGACACTTGCAGTCATACTAACAAGCATCCAACTCAAAAGCAGCCTTTCATGTGGGACTATGGACTCTCATTATAACTTTCAATGGAGCTGCTGCATTTTTATCTGGCTTCTTCTCTGACTTTTGTTTAATTTAGCCTTTTTTGTTTATTTGTGGGGTCCTTGTGTCTGGTTTTTAAGGAACTAATGTGTCAGACACCTTGTATCTGCATCATGTCCAGACATACATGTCAGTGTCCAGGAATCATATTGGAACTCTAAGTTTGAAAACTACCCAATAGATAAGCTCTCTATCATATCTATGCCCTACTATTCCTTAATCTGATCATCTATCATATCTATGCTACTCCTTATTTCCTTTTCATCTTGTTCTGTAACATTTGAAACTTCCCAAGTGTGTAAACATGGGGTGTTTTTGTTTCTTTATCTTCTAAATCAACTAGTAATCCCAGATTATCAGTGGAAAACATCAGGGTCCTCTTTCTCAATGAATTACCCCCATAAAGTTGTGGTGAATCATCCAATGTAACTTTTTCTTTATGGAACCAATCTTCAGGGTCATCGGTTGGATGCTCTCTTGGGTCCCTTTTTGGTTATTTCCTGAGATTCAAGGACATTCAGTAAGTTGTCCAAGTGAAATCATGAAAATTTTGACTTGTACATTGAATGGGACGAACTCAAAATAAAATTGACCTGTACGTTGAACATGACTAACTCAAAATGAAGAATAGAGAGAATAAAATAGCTATCAGTGACCATTAATTAGCCCAAAAATGAAGCATGTCCATGCACATGGTTGGACATGCCTAAAACTCTAGAACCAATTCCTGTCTATGCTAAAAGTCAAGTGATTATGTGATTGGGCATTGATTTCTACTGGAGCAAAATCCGTTGTTTCCTGGGACATGTTTAGAAATATATGTACCTTGTCTAATAAAAAAAAAAGGGCAGCCCTGGTGCACGAAGCTCCTGCCTATGCGGGGTCCAGGGAAGGGGCGGGCCACAATGGCCTAAAGTAGGCAGCCTTACCTTGCATTTTTGCAAGAGGCTGATTCCACGCCTTGGACCCGTGACCTCAAGGTCACATGACGACAACTTTTACCATTGCGCCAAGGCTCCCCTTCACCTTGTCTAATCAAAGAATGCTAAGTAATAGTGAGTAGTGAAATCAAAATCTGTTCAGACACAGGAGCTCAAATTATGTGAAGAATTCGAGGTACTAGTCCTGTGGATATGAAGGCCTAAGATGTTAAATTGAGGACATGATTAAATGCCTTAAAAAAGAAATGCTAATTGGTATAAGAATACAAGTTCATCATTTATGAGTTTCTGTACAACTGTTGTATGCCTTTAGGTTCCTCTCCATTGATTATTTCAGGTTCCCTAATATACTACCTTGTGATGAGGGTCAAGCCTGTATGAAACAGGTTCTCTAACTACACTAATTCAGTATTAGTCCCTGCATTTATTTATTTAATAGTTCATACAGAATAATTGTAAAGTATTTCTCTTAGCATTTGGTTCATTTAGAAGGGAGCCTTGGTACAACAGTAGAGTTGTCATCATGTGACCTTGACGTCACTGGTTCAAGGAGTGGAAACAGCCTCTTGCAAAAATGCAAGGTAAGGCTGCGTACTACAGACCCTTGTGGTGTGCACCTTCCCCGGAGCCTGCATATGCAGGAGCTTCATGTACGGGGCTGCCCTTTTTTTCCCTTAACTTTGGTGGGACAAAGATGTGTCCTTAATCTCCATGTCCATGTTGTAACCCATGGAATTGTATGAACAATCTTGATTTTGTTTTGGCACAGAAATTAAATTATTTAGAACAAAATAATTATCAATAAGTTGCTGCAGCAAGAGTTTATTTTAATGAAGCAATAATTGTTTTGATCAATAACTATATTGTATGGGTTCTGTTGACAGGGGTGTTGATTGTTTCCACTCCTCAAGATGTTGCACTTATAGATGCTCGGCGAGGAGCTAATATGTTTCGCAAAGTTGAAGTTCCCGTAAGGAAACTCCTTCTCTTCTATCTTAAAATTTTGCATCAAGGGGAATTCAATATGTGCTATTTGGTCGAATCGAAAGAAAATGACTGGTCCTTTGCTTTTGATTGGTCTTGCTCCAATTAGTGATCATTCAATGAATTTCCTGCATAAAATGTGTATTAGCCAGGGCAAATATTAGCTAACAAGCTTTGATGGATGTATTCTCTTAATTTGACTGTTTTCCTAGAATGTATTGTCTAGGTAGTTATGTTTAGCTGGTTCCCTTTCTCCTCTTGATAAGCAAATATGCAACTATGCAGGCACAGAACTTATGTGGCTAATGGCATATTGTATATAGGCGGACATGTATATCTGTTTATCTGTCTGTATGCTTGTTTATACACAAATAAAGCTATAGCTCTGAACTCTTGGGTAAGCACAAAATTGAATGACAGATGGATTAAAATCACTTGCTAAATGTTCTCATTAAGTCCTCTTGACTAACTACTATCAAGTCTCTTAACTAAGAGCTCTATACTTTCCAGGAGAGCTTGAACCTCTTTTCATTTCTGAAGAAATATCAATTTATTAGCAAAAGTACCACTAAAAAATGAAAACAAAAGTACCACTAAAAAATGCTAAACAAAAGAACAATTTATTAGCAGAGATTGCACCTCAACTTGGAAATGCGTACTAACTCCACCCTTAGGCAGAGTGGACTTACACATACCTCATAATTTTTCTATATATGTTTCTAGAGTGGAGTTGATAACCCTTGCAATCGTAGGGGAGCCTTGGCGCAACGGTAGAGTTGTCGTCATGTGACCTTGAGGTCACAGGTTCAAGGCGTCGAAACAGCCTCTTGCAAAATGTGAGGTAAGCCTGCATACTATTGACTGTCGTGGTCCCCCCTTCCTTGGACCACACATGCGGGAGCTTCATGCACCAGACTGACCTAATGGAATTGATAACCTGCCGTCAATTTGACAACCTCTGGCACCTTTAATAATTCTATTTTAAAGTGAATATTGCCGACCTTGTACCGTCTCCTCTAGCTGTCGTAATCTCCATTCACCATTTGCCACTGCTCCTTTTTGGTTAACTTATGTCACTTACAACAATTTTCTCCTAGGTTCAGGTCAAAGAATCATTTTAGAAGAATGGAGTTTGGGGACTATCTCTTATTGTTCTTACATTTGTTGTTCGGTTTGATCATCATGATCGTCTGCCTGGTGGGTTTCCTTCCAAAATTGGATTTTTGGTGGCTTTTCTCATATGCCCAATTGAGGATATCTGCATGTCACTTTTTCTGCATTGGACATTAGGGTTCACGGGAACAATAATCCTGGTAAAGATTCATCCATTTTGGTTCTCCTAAGTTCTGATTTTAGAGTTGATGATGACCCATATGGTATTCAGAGAAATTAAGCAATTGGGTTAATTCAGTAGTTGGATTTCCTCCCAAAGGTTAGTTTTGCAGTCTCTTTAGATAAAACTGGAAAGATGCAGAAAGGTAATTTTATCATTTTAAAAATAAAATGTCTTAAAAATATAGAAGGGTGGGAGGAGCGTTGTCAAGAAAAGGGGCAGGAATATCAACTCCCTTCTAGAATTAATAACTGAATTTACTTCTTCTACATTGGATGCTTGAACTGCTTCATCCTGGAAAACTTGAACCTTTCATATTTTATAGCCTGATCGATCAGTGGCTCCTTGTGATTACCACCATTATCTTCTCCTAGAGTATTCATGATACATAGAATAGTACGTGCACATCCACACAGGCGCACATGCGCATGCACATATATACATATAGATATTGTATAAATAAGGAAATAATATCCCTGTTCCCCCAAGTTGACTATTTCTCCCCCTACACATGTTAAGGATGGTTAACGGTCACACTTTCCTGGTGGGCACTTATCTTCTCGACTCTCTCTGCCAAATGAGTGATGCTGGCACAGCCTCTTCTCTCTAGTTCTCTCTTATCAGGTGGGCCCACATCTCTCTCCTCAATCTGCGTGGATTCCGCCACTCCCCTCTGTCCCTCCTTCCTCCATAAACTAGGCCTCACTAATCTGTCTCTGTCTCTCTTTCTCGTCATGTGGGTCTCACTCATCTATTGGTTGTCCCTCTGTGGTCCCACTGCCCTTCTATTTTCTCACTATTTATCTAGAACCTCTCACCACGATGTGGTCACAGAAGTACTCCTTTCTCCCTTTTTAACATGGCCAACCTACTGGTCTCTCTTTCCCCATCTCACCATGTGAGCTCCAATAGCTGGATGAGGGAGAGGAGAGCGGACTTGGCCCACGTGATGTGTGTGTGTGTGTGAGAGAGAGAGAGAGAGAGAGAGAGAGAGAGAGAGAGAGAGAGAGAGAGAGTGACCTTCAACAAAAGCAAGGGGCCGAGGATGGTTATGTGTATGTATGTGTGCTTGTCTTGATTTTCATGTGTCTGCATCTGCCTATGTGCTGCAAGACTCTCTTGCACCAGAAGAAACTCGTTGTGTAGTGTAGCTTCTCATCACTATCATGGCTTCTATGTTGTTTTCTGAAAATTTCTTTGCCATTGAAATTTATAAACAGCTATGCTATTCTTCAGGGTGCATGTTATTCCAATATAAATTTTGCATGATAGATTAGCGCCTGAAAGCAAACTTAGGTCTTGTAATATGTCAGGATCATTTTTTTCTCTATTGTTGCTTTTGTTGGACCACATCTTGATATATTAGTGCATCTAGCGTGCTATTGTACTTCTCCGGTGTTGTTTCTGCCTGATAACATCTTCTAACTTCTGTGCGATCCCAGAAGTTGTTTTATAGAATTTCTAGAATTCAAATATAAAATAATAAAAAAAGGAAACAAAACATTCACATTTATCATCTATGCTGAATTGGCTTACATTTAGTTTTATCTACTCGGTATATTCTAAAGTTGAGTGTATGGCAGATTTTGGGACTCATAGAGAATATGAGCTGCTTCAAGTGTCCACGTTGTGGCGAACGATCATACATTTTTGGAAGTGGGGGAGCACGGAGGACAGCAGACGAAATGGAAATGTATTTCCTTGGTGAGGTAACGACTAAATCATTTTGGTGATTCATTATCAGAACAATACCTCCATCATGGTTGCCTGAGGGAGAAAACTCACCCACTGCATTTTCCCCTATTTGTGTATGATTGTTGATGTGAAAAATAGCACACTTCCGCCTACAAAATCTCTGTGTGTTCCAAAAGTAGTATAAACGAGGTAAAATGTTTCTGAATCTATTCTTCCTCAAACCACTTGAATCCTGAATCAGTATACCCATGTTTCTCTTATTTCTTCCCATTTCTTCCATTTGCAATAGCTGTCACTACAAACTTTTCCATGTCATCGTTTCCAATGGCTAGCATCTTTCTTTCCATCCATGAATCAGTAAGCTCCTGCATGTCATTTCCTTTCTAAATTATACCTTCCATGAAGAGCGATTTGTTGCATAACACAACCAAATACCTATGGTGTTTAACCTGCTACTTCTTTTTGCCATTTATTTCCAGTTATCAGTAGAGCTTTTAGAGTCATTTTGTTGAACAACCACACTACTCCTCCTTACTTTTATGACCGGTTTGCTTCTATTTAGATACCTTTGGAGGTGGATATCAGACGAAGTTCAGATGAAGGCAATCCAATAGTTATTTCAGCACCCGATTCTGGGGTCTCCGCGGCATATAGTGATGTGGCTAATAAAGTTATCGACAGACTGGAGGAATTAACAAAGGAACGGCAGAACAGTCCAAAAATCTTCTTGTAAAACACTCAACTAATTCAGCTTGGTGATGGTAGTTGAGGTAAGATAAAAGCTCGTAGCCTCAGCAGCACCATTCATTCTATCTATGGGTTCAATCATACAGATTCACTCTCTTACTATAAAGTGAACTAAACATGCTCTTGATAATAGTAAACTCATTGGCTGATCTCATTGTCCATTCGCTACCAATATCAAAGGACAGTCATTTCAGAGCTTGTCCTTCCTAAGAACTATACAGAATGTTCCTTTCTTTACTTCTGTTCCTGTTTTTCTCAACAGTGATTATGTAATCAAATTGCCCTTGTAAGGGTGTAAGTTTTTTTACTGGGTGTTAATTTGATAAGTTCATGCATACTAATAGGGGCTTGATAAATTTGTGGCAACAATTGGTGCATCAGTAGTAAGATGTTCCTCTAAAGAAGTAAACAGCATATGAGATGCAGAGTATTTTGGTGAGGCTGGTTTTTGGATGCCCGTACTTTTCCAAGGAAAAATATTAGCGGCTAGAAATACAAGTGAAGGGCCTTTGTTCAATCATCAAAAGCATTGATCTTGTAGGCCTTGGTGGACTGTGCAGCAAGTCCAGTATCCTAGGAGAACTGTCATCATCATCAAATCATTATCCCGGCTATATGAATCTTGTTTCTCCATTCTTCTCTAGTTTCATTTAGTCTTGCGTCTCAGGAGAATTGTAAGCTGTTAAATTGTGAAGACTAAACGAGAAACCACCTTTTTCTCAAAAGTAAAATAAAATTTTTAGAGACGTAATGGAGTTATTATTGCATTGCCTTCTTTTTCAAACTGTACATCTCAAAGCCATTACCTAGTGACTGAGGGCTGTTTGGGAAATTTGATTTTTTGAAATCTTCTCTATTTAATTGTTGTGAAATGGGAAAGTTCAAGAAAAACAAAGAAAATCATGGTTTGCTGCTGTGAAATTAAATTCTTTTTAAGAAACAACAAGTTTCACAAGTAGGCACTTCCAATCCAAATTGGATTGAATTTTAGTATGTGGCTCTTCTATAGCTTTCTATGCATGGAGCTAGCACTTCTGGTTGTGCTACCGGCCGAGTAACATGAACGTTTTGTAATGAAAAGACACAAAGATTTCTTCATATCTTTCCGCAGGCCCACGTTTTTGGAGAATACTTGTGATCGAAGCCACTCACAAGACAACTCTTCAGATTTCCACCCTTTGTTGTAGCTGGAAAATGGACAACAGAAAAATGATTCTCCGCCAAACAAGATGTACCTTTTTCATCTAATAATTGCTAGGACTGCCAAATTGCATTTCAGATGCTAGAATCATCAAATTGCCAGGGTCCAATTTTGGCTACTAAATATTTAAAGAACGGACCAGATCAATCTATCAATTTCAAAGGCCGAGGTGGTACCATTCCGAATCGTGCAACTATCATAACTTTTCATTAAAAAATGTCATGGCATAAGCAAACATGCCAATAGAGAAGCTTCCACAAATAACCCTTTTTCATCTCCAAATCTAACCATAGTCACAAAGTTCGGATCGGGAATTGATCGGCTAGCCAAATATTTATAAAACTCAGCAAATAAAAAAAAATTAAGGAGAATTAATTTAAACTTACATTAAAATACATTTTGAGAATTTGACAAATTATTTAGAAAATTTCGTTCCAACTTAAAAATATAGAAACTTATAAATCATTCGAAAAAAGTTTTAGCCTAAAAAAAAAAATTGACAGAACTTTTTAATTTTTTAATTTTTTTTTTGCGTGAATATGACAATAAAATCCAACGGCCCATAGAAAACCGAATCTGCAAATTTCTTTTCTTTCAACATTTTGACTTAATTTTTATTAATTTCCCCTCTCTGCTGCTCCTGCTTGCTCATTCCTTCTTCTTCTTCTTCTTCTTCTTCTTCTGCTTCTCTCTCTCTCTCTCTCTCTCTCTCTCTCTCTCTCCATCGATGCATCTCCAAACCGTTAAATCTCCTATTTCCTGCAACAAATCGCCGTTTGTGCATGAAAATCAAAGCGCTTTTCTGCTCCAAAAGTCCAATCGGAACGGGTTTCTCCCGCCATTTTCTATCAGAAATGCTGCAACTTGTATTATAAAAAACTGCAAGGGAAATGCAATCGCTGCTTCAAAGAAACTTCCGGATTCTCAGAAAATCTCGAGTTTTCCGGGAGCAGACGAGGATTTGAAAAGCTTTGGGAAAGTTGCTGACGTTGCAACGCTAGGAAATCTATGCGTCGATATAGTGTTGAATGTGCCTTCTTTACCGCCCGAGATAGTGGGCGAAAGGAAAGCTTACATGGAACGTCTTGCTGCTTCACGTCCTGATAAGGTTTGGTGGGTTTATGGTTTTGATTTTTTTCATGAAATGGTGAGGTATTGTGGTTACTTTGATTGCTCATTTGTCCTTTTGTTTGTTAATCTGTTGAAATTCCTATTTAATGTGGATATGTTTGGCTTAAAGTCCGAGTTCAGATTTTGCAGAGTCTGGGATTGCATTACAAGTTAGAAGAATGGAAAGAGATGATGGATAATTGGAAGAGATTAGCCAGGGTTATCCAAATTGACAACTAACATGTATAGAGCTTAAGACAATTTTCCTTGGGTAATTTTTCAGTATTTAGAAGTAAACTTACACATGAGTATAACAGAATTAAGGACAATATAAGGACTTGATGGTGGTGGTGCAAGATCATGATGGATAGTTTTCTCTGTCTCTCTGTCTCTCTCTCTTGTAAGTAAAGCAATTTAGTTTGGGATTATGATGGATAATTGGATGGCGTAGATTCTTTGGATATTTCAACAATGGGAGATAATACATATGGAGCCAAAATTAGCTTTACTTGGTAGTATTCGAGTAATCTCACCTATTTTTGACACAGTTTAATCATGGTTATGAGAGTGACTGACCTTTAATAGGATGAATTTCTGACGGGGTTAGCTATGAAGTAGCATTCTGTCTTGATGTTTTTATTTGAAAACAAAGGAGCTTTTAGTGTATTTTGTGGTGATTGCATGTGGGTTTTGAGTTGGGTTTATGGAAGATGGTAATAGCTGAAATAATCCTGGAAAATTAGTTTTTGGTTTTGGAAGATTGAACAAGACTTGGGCTCCTTTTTATTGGTTTGGAGGGTAAACTGTGGAAAATCTGATTGTAGAAGTGGTTCTAGTAATCTGGAGGAGAGAGAACTGATCGGAATTCCTACTCATTTGGTTTGCAGGCATATATTTGGGTGTACATATCTTGGTTTAAGTGGTTGCTTGCCTTTCTTCTGGAAGAGAGTGTTTTGAGCATTCTGGGCAGTGAATGTTACATTAAGTTGCAGGTTCAAGCGGAAGACTTACCAATTGCTAATGTAGAGCTAGTTTTTGAAAGTACGATCACCCTTTGTGTTCCTAGATTGAGGTGTGCAAAGTTGAAACCTGTTATTATGACAACAGGAAGCTTCTGATGTTCCAATGGTGCTAGGTCATCTTTCCAAAAAGTCAACTGAATTTTGAAATTTCCAGGGCACTAAGCTAAATACACCAGGTCGGTTGCCATCTAGAATTGTGTCATCCTGCTAATCCTATCATTTCTGGGAAAGTTACGAAGTTTGCCCATGAGCTAGTTATTGAGCTTTCAATTCCCTAGTTATAAACTCCTCTGAGTCATTCATTTAGTCACCCCTAATCCAGCTTGATTTTGGCACTATAGAGTCAATGAAAAACTCCTTAGATTCACTTTGTTTGATAACAGACTGAACACATTAGTCAGAACTTGGCCAGCCTCACTCAATATCTACCTTATATGCTGTTATCCAAGTTGTCGTCATGTGACCTTGAGGTCACGGGTTCAAGGCATGGAATCAGCCTCTTGCAAAATGCAAGGTAAGGCTGCCCACTATAGGCCCTTGTGGTCCGCCCCTTCCTCGGACCCCGCATAGGCAGGAGCTTCATGCACCAGGGCTGTGCTTTTATGCTGTTATCCAAGTATGTCTTTGTAGACACTGGGTGTCCTTACTATTCGAAATTAATGTTTAGAAGACAGTTCCCCAACACTGACTCAAACTGCCATCCTTTGATATTCCCTCTTGATTTTAGATTCAAATATCCATTTCCCTTTGTAGCCTAACATTGTTGATGACAGAAGGCCATGGTGATATCTGTTTGCTATTATCAGAGAAATTGTCTGCAATTTGAGATTGGTGGTGGAAACCAGAGAGTAGAGACTCTGTCTTTCCAGGAAATTTTGTGTTAGAGACCAAGTGAAAATTAGTATCATTTAAGGACTTGAAAATGGAAATCATTATCTTTTAAGGAGATGAAATTTTGCATTAGAGAAATTGTGTGCAATTTGAGATTCATGGTTTTGACAGAGAATAGAGGCTCTCTGAGGAGAAAATTTTGTGTTACAGATTAATAGGAAATTGGTATCTTTTAAGGACATGAAATTGGAGAGCAGTTGCTCTTCATTTAACACTCAAAGAAGAAATCTATGGAGATGTGGGGTATGGACATTTTCAATTTGAATGGAGTGTAAAGTGGAAAGAGTAGAGAAAATTTTGGAAGAAAATGTGGGTTCACTAAGGATTAAAGATTCACGGGGATGAATTGTGAGAGAAATGGAAGCAAAGGAAGGGTAGCTGCAAATCTCAGAGGGTATATTAACGAGTTTACAGAATTTCTAATATACCAAAAAAGGAGACGACTGGGGTGTGAAGGTTGTAGAAATGGATGTAAAGGGAGAGGACTGAAAGACCTGAAAACTTGGTGCCCATGATGATTTGTAATATATAAGGGTGAGGAAGTCAGGGACCTGAGAACTCTTTGCTCTTGATGATTTATAATAAATAATGGGGAAGGGAGTTGCAAAACTCATGCCTCTTCTTCCATATCTTGCAGTAATTGATAATTGTTATCTGGTAATGTATATTTAGTTTCTTTGTCTTATGCTTCTACTTATGGCATGCAACCTGTTAGATCTCTACATACTTGCCACGCATTAATCATGTTATGTCTCAAAATCAAATGAAATGCTACGCCTACCTACTTTTCATTGGTTCTTATGGAAGTTGCACATACCACATGGAAATGGAAGGTTAGAACAACTGCAACAAGCATCAGAATTGATGTGAAAATTTTGGAGTAATAAGAACTACGCAATTAACAGGCATTATTTTGGCTGTTTTTTCCACAAATTGCTATGGAGTCAGGATTGTGTTATGTATGCTAGCCAAGTTTACAAGTAGAAACTATTATTTGTTAGTTAACTTGTTACAACCAAAATGAATGTTGATCATAGAATGAAGGCAATTATGATTTTGGGTGATGATTATTCATGATAGAACCATGTTCTTTAAACCAGGGACTGATGTTTCCTCCTTGAAGGAAAATGAGAGATCCTTCAAATCAATGGTTGTAATTTCTCAAAAACAGCAGAATTTCAGATAAGAAATCTATGGAGGCGTGAAAGACACAGCTTGCAGACCTGCATGTCATCACTGCTTGCCTAGAGTGACCAATGATATGAGCAGTTGATATTGGTTTTCCTAAAGAACCTGTGGTTGACAGAGAAAAAGAGATTCAGGAGCCACATTTTCTGAAATGCCTAAAAAGTTTACCCAGTCCCTCCTGGCCTGCATGTTTTGGTTGTTTTAATGCTGAAAACACACACAACCCCATGAGCACCTCAAACCCATGAACTACCACAGGAGAGGCCATGGCTCTATTGCCTGCATATATTTGGCTGCAGAAGTCAACAAACCAAGTGTTTCGTGTTCTGCTTCCAATCTTGTTTTTTTGATGCGGCACTTCAGGAAAGAAATTCCAAACTACTTGCCTTAAGAAATGCTGTTGAAGATGAATTTTAACCTAGAATTTCAGATTAGTATAAGTAGCAAAATTCTAACCTGCAGTTGAGTTCAGGTTCAGCTGTACTAAGATACACAGAAATCATAGTGAATGGGGGAACCTGCTTCTGCTATGATGCTTTTGTTCTCTTTTTGTATCCTTGTTTTTGGAGATGGGGCTTTTCTCCTTATAGGTTGGTTGAGCACCATCATTCTATTAGACAGCCAATGATATGGTGTTTCCCCAGATAAGGCTCCTCTTAGTAGATTGGTTGAGATGCTGTTAGACAGAAAAGGAATGGTTGAGCCTGTTGCTAAACTGGACAGTGCACTTTGATGTGAACCATGATACTGTAGGTACAATCTTAACTTACCCACTACAGGAAAATGATTGTACAAGGAAGAAAATTGACTTCTTCGGCATCTTCCTTGTGGTTAAAAATTTTCTAAAAATTAATAGTAAAAACAGCAATGAAAATGTTGAAAATCTATTTGAGAGTTGAGAGTTCTTTTTTGTCATTATGTACTCACCTTGTTATCTACTTACTCTAACCTTTTATGCTAACTGTTATGTTTCTTTTCAATCACAATCTCCACTTTGGATTTTACTTATCAATTATGCTTCTTGTCTGCGTTATTTGCTTCGTTTTCTCTTGCTCTTGCTTAGTTACTGTTGACTGCAGTTTGGTATATATGTTCCCTGGTTGTGGCCTTGGCCTTGTGAATGCTGCATAACACATTTTTTATTAACTTGTTATTGCTCTGTAGCAATATTGGGAAGCTGGTGGCAACTGCAACTTGGCTATTGCTGCAGCAAGGCTGGGGCTTCACTGTGTCACCCTTGGTCATGTTGGTGATGAAATCTATGGAAGGTTTCTCTTGGATGTACTTCATGAAGAGGGCATTGGTGTGGTGGGAATGAATGAGGATACTGAAGCTGATACCACTCCCTCTTATGAAACTCTTCTCTGCTGGGTTTTGGTGGACCCATTGCACAGGCATGGATTTTGCAGGTATACTTCCTGGTTTGCTTGTTGATAATTCTTATATATGCTATTTTTAAAGAACCTGAAATATCTTATCTGACCGTGCTTTGTTTTCTTCAGTCGAGCTGACTTCAGTAAAGAGCCTGCATTCAGCTGGATGAACAATCTTTCTGGAGAAGTGAAAATAGCTATCAAACAGTCGAAGATTCTGTTCTGCAATGGTTATGTATTTGATGAGCTCTCCCCAAGCTTGATTGTCTCAGCTATGGAGTGTGCCCTGGATGTTGGCACAGCAATATTTTTTGATCCTGGACCACGGGGAAGGACGCTTCTTCATGGAATGCCTGAAGAGCAAAGAGCACTTAAACAGCTGTTGAGAATGAGTGATGTTCTTCTGTTGACTTCAGATGAGGTTTGTTCTTCATCTTGTTAAGAAGAACTTTTGAAAATTGTTCTGAAATTTCACTATATTAGAAGGTTCTCAAATATGTGCTTTAGATAGTCTGTTCTTCTTGCTAATCAGAAAAGAAAATCTGAAGTACCATTTCACTTTATCTGGTGCTAGTTAGGTATTGTTAACATGTTCCTCTATTTACAGATATTGTATGACTTTCATATGCAGTGCTACATGTGAAGACTTTCATTTGCTATGCTACATGTTTATTCGTTGTGGAGTGTGATATGACTGGATATCCAGATGAATGCACACGGGTCCTTTAATTACTGATAACTTAGCTGGTCTATTAATTCTTTGTATGCCTGCTCGTTGATGCAACTTCTGATATAGCCTCAGACCTTGTTGTATCTTGCATTTCTGTCGGTTTTGATTTCAGGGAACTTTCAGATATTTTATTTAAGAAACTTGTTTCACTGTATAGTTGTAGTTGTTTGCCATCATTAACTGTCTAGTGCTTGGTCATTATGGCTCTGAAAATAATTATATCACAAGAGTTGAAACGATAAAAGCTTCAAATTGATGTTTAATCCTTAGAAGTAATAAAAGAGAAAAATGATTTGTGATAGGTGCAGAACTGAGATTTTCTGAAGTGCAATATTTGTATTTGTGATTGAACATTATTTATAGAAGTCTGAGGAACATGATTGGTTTTTCATGGTAGACATCTCTGATTTTGTGGATTATTATTCTCCCTGTTAATCTACCTTTAGCTGGAGTTATGTGTCCATGGTTAATTCATTAGCCACAACCCACTCTAAGTGGCCTGAACAGATAGCTTGCTTCTTGCAATTAGTCTCCTATGAGTTATTAAGATTGCATGCCTATGCTAATTTTGAAATGTTGCCCTGTTGTGACTGAATCTTCTTTGGGTTCTTCTGTATTTTTATCCTTGTGGCTTGAACTTTATAATAAGGAGATGGGTTTTTCATCCTCCTGAATAGCTGGTGGAAGGAAACTCCTAAGCCTTAAGGAGCTGAACAAATAATTAGTTCTAAGATGCGTTTTATATTGAACAATTTAAGGATTGGGAAAATAGTGATGACTGCCTAAGAAGAGTATAAGCATAGAATGCATGAACAAGTTGATGGCATAGGTAGTGAAGCCTCTGCTTCACTTTGGTTTTTGAGTTGAGAGACAGACATCAAATCAAAGAAGAGAAGGCAATGTTGCTATTCAGGAAGTGAACCATCAGCATGCTAGGGTAAGATGCTTGATGAGATGAGACTGCATTGTGAATGCAAGAAAAAGGTTGTTACCCTTGTTGTTGTGGGGTTGGGAGGGAGGACCAAGTTTGCTTTTCAGCTATAATAAAATTCTGCTGTCCTTCATTTAAAGGGGAGTACTCTGATGGGTCCAAGTGCAGTTTGCTGGATGGTTTGTGTGGAGAAGTCTAGTGAGGTCATTATTGTGCAGTAGGTGGATAAAGTCTTCTTATTAACAGGATGGAACAGGGCTTCTAGGGATCTCAATTTATTTATTTTTTGGGTTGGTAGAAATGATGGGATAGCTGTGTTTGAGAGGATGTCTCTCCATCTCCTATCCGATAGTGACCTCACATCTAATCCCAAGCAGGATGGTGCCTCGTCACTGAGATTTTACCCTGTCAGTATTGTAGGGGTGGCATGTAAAAATTTTGGAGCCAAGGCTCTTGATGGTGATCTTAGTCGCTCGTAAATGCTTTAATTTTTTATATTAGGAGTTGGTTGGTGAGAGAAAGCTTATGATGCGCCAATCTGGAATTCCTTGATTTTAGTAGTTGGAGAGTAAGATTTGGAGGAGATACATATCTTCAGATGGTTCTCAACTCTTGCTAACCAGTTGTCTGAAAGGCTTTCTCAAATCACTAGGTGTCATTGCAAATATGAACCCTTATCACCATTTTTATTTGTTAGTGTTGCCAAATCCTAAGGCTCGATGTTCAAGTTTGACACTATTGAACTTGGCTGTTCTCTCTTCATTATGATAATGATGACTAACCTCTATGATAGGGCTATCCTGAGGTTATTATACAATATTAGGGCATTGTAAACTTATCTAAATTGAACTATGATGGAGTTCCGGTGCAAAATTGAAGAGGTGAAATGTGTTACTAGATAATTAGATGTTGTTTGTATAGTGCTGTCTTCCTAAATGTGTTGGTAGCCCTCCTAGAGCATCTTTGGGATTGAATGCTAAGACAGAAAGCTGTTTTCTTGGAAGAAATCTGCTATGTTTTGGTGGAATGCTGTCAAGATTTGGTATACAAATGACTTAGCTTCTTTATACTTCATGCTATTTGGCTTTGTGTCCCTAGAAATATAGGATAAAAGCATCCATAGGGTGCACAAAATTTAATCTCTACCCTATCTAAGCCAGTCTGAATATGATGAATGGCTTAGATCTAGAAAAGATTATTAACATGATTTAGAAAAGGCAGCATCTTCAGTTACTCATGAGCATCTGCTTGTATCGGGACTTTTCTGGCTTTACAAAAGCTTTTGGAATGATAAAAATGAAGGTGGACAGTATTAAAGAACCAGACAGATGAATGGCTATTTGGTTCCTAACTTCCTAAAGAAAACAAATAAGTTAAGGCATTTGCTGGTGGCCAAGAATTGCAACTGCCCCTACACCTGTGGTTGGAAAATGAATGTAGGCCTTGTTAAGGTAGTAAAAGATATTGTGTTAGGATGACTTGCGAAAGGTAATTAGGTTCAGTGCTGGAAAGGAGGTAGAGTACATATCTGGCAGGACATTGGGTTCAACAATTGATCACTTAGTTCCTTTCTCAAACTCCTGTAGTTCCAGCAAATTCTTTTTTCCAGCATCATGAATGAAGCTTTTTCAGACCCTCTCTTGCAGGAGTATGATTCATCCTGAGTTATCTCTTGAGTGCCTCATTAGAGCTGGGTTCGTGGAGATTATTGGCTATTACACTGGGCACTAGAGATTTGAGTCAGAAAGTGATCCCTAAAACTCATCCAATGAAGTGCCCAATCAAATGGCAGATGATCTTGCCAAAGAGTGTGTGAGTTGGGAGTCTCTATGCATTGAGAATCCGGTGCTTTTTTAAAATGTGGACTTCTTTGTTTTGGCCTTTTGTGTTGAATCTTTGTTGTCAGCCTGTCTCCACTTTCCTCTTTGGTTTGATAATGAAGTTTTTATGCTTCTCAAAAGAGAGTGGTGCATGTGATGTGGATCTGCACCTACAGATAGAGTTTTGGTCCAGTTAACATAATAACTCCATTCTTCTATCTGATAATAAGTCAGATGCATGACTTATTATTGGCCGTAGGAGAATTAGATCATTTGCTACTTTCCTTACATTTCCCATTTCATATCATACTCCTGCAAGGAGGTAGAGTACATATCTGGCAGGACATTGGGTTCAACAATTGATCACTTAGTTCCTTTCTCAAACTCCTGTAGTTCCAGCAAATTCTTTTTTCCAGCATCATGAATGAAGCTTTTTCAGACCCTCTCTTGCAGGAGTATGATTCATCCTGAGTTATCTCTTGAGTGCCTCATTAGAGCTGGGTTCGTGGAGATTATTGGCTATTACACTGGGCACTAGAGATTTGAGTCAGAAAGTGATCCCTAAAACTCATCCAATGAAGTGCCCAATCAAATGGCAGATGATCTTGCCAAAGAGTGTGTGAGTTGGGAGTCTCTATGCATTGAGAATCCGGTGCTTTTTTAAAATGTGGACTTCTTTGTTTTGGCCTTTTGTGTTGAATCTTTGTTGTCAGCCTGTCTCCACTTTCCTCTTTGGTTTGATAATGAAGTTTTTATGCTTCTCAAAAGAGAGTGGTGCATGTGATGTGGATCTGCACCTACAGATAGAGTTTTGGTCCAGTTAACATAATAACTCCATTCTTCTATCTGATAATAAGTCAGATGCATGACTTATTATTGGCCGTAGGAGAATTAGATCATTTGCTACTTTCCTTACATTTCCCATTTCATATCAAGATTGTGTCCTCTCATTCAGGCTGTGTAATGTCTCCCCTTTTCTTATTCTCTCCTTTCAGTACTCCGGTGGAAGCAGTTTTAGTCACTTGAGCATTTTTGTCTTCATGTTGAATCTCATCTGATGCTATTGTTTGCAGTCTGTATCCTGTCTGGCACATCTCTCAAGATACATTGTTAATGTAGGTGTGGAGTTCTCAACGGATTCAATTTCATTGGTTTAATGAACCTTTGCAACAAGCCAAGTTGTGTACAGATTGGACTTATAGGAGCTTTTGACTTGGATCTTCTCTTCCTATGTCTACTTCAGAAGTTGCAGTTATGCTACAATAAGAGCGTGAAGTTCAAAGAGGATTGTTGATACAGTACCCATTACAAAATAGATTTAAGCTTCTTGTTCTCTATGAAAGCAGGTGCCAGTTCTACTATTAATTAAGGGGTTTAGATTTTTTTTTTTTTTTGGTGAAACGGGGTTTAGTTCTTTTACAATCAATTGCAGAAAAGAAGATCTCTTCATGCTTTGAGGACAAGTTTAGGATTGTGGAAAATCTCTTTAATAAGTTGGATTAGTAGGTCGTAATCATTATCATGAAGGCTTTATCCTGATTAGGGGTTCGTCGGTTGGATTAGTAGGTCCTTGAGTTAAATCTCAAGAATTTCTTTTTTGTTCTGTTATTCTTGTGACTGGTATCCTATGATCCTCAAAGTACCTTTTCCTATATTATTGACTTAAAAGATTCTTGTAATCATAAAGCGGGAAGATAATTAACTTTGTAAACACTACTGAACAAACGTTTCACCACATTGGACTCTGTTGACAGTAAAGATTGTTGTCAGAGCATCACCTGAAGAGCACGTAAAGTCTGTGACAACATGGAATTGTTTATAAATATGGGTCATAATTTTGACCACTTTCCACTGCCGTTACATTTTGCATTCCCTATATTGTATTTGTTCTCTTTCCAATCCAAACTTCTGATATAACTAATGTACCAGGCTGAGTCATTAACTGGCGTAGGAAACCCAATTCTGGCAGGGCAGGAGTTAATAAGAAAAGGAGCACATACCAGATGGGTCATCATTAAAATGGGTTCAAAGGGTTCAATTTTAATAACAACGTGCAGTATTTCTTGTGCACCTGCATTCAAGGTATGATCTCCTAGGAATGTCAGATACATCTTCGTGTGTATTTATTCCTTGCACATTTCTGTTTTTGGTGTGTGTCTGTGTGGGTGGGGTGGTGTGGTGTGGTGTGCGTGCCGTGTGTGCATATGTGTCTGTGGGTGGCAAGATTTGTCTTGTTCTAGAGATACTGAGATTTTTCATATTACTCGGACAAAATATATTTCTCTCAGGTTAGAGTTTAAGTTGCACCTGGAGCTTTAACTGGTATTCTGATTTTTTCATCAGGTGAATGTTGTTGATACTGTTGGATGTGGAGATAGCTTTACTGCTGCTGTCATATTTGGCTTTCTACATGATATGCCGGCAGTCAATACTCTAGCACTTGCTAATGCAGTTGGTGCTGCAACTGCCATGGGATGTGGAGCTGGTAGAAATGTTGCCAGCTTAGAGAAAGTTTTAGAGCTGCTGAAGGTATCAGAACTAAATGAGGATGTTATATTCTGGAACCAGCTGTTGGATGAAACTGCAGATACACCAGAAATTGTTTTACTGTCCAAGAAAATCATAAATGGAAGCAGTGAACAAATCACCCGTGTCCCGATACAGAAAGTGGTCCATGAGCTTCTGCCAAAGTTTGAAACTCTACAGGAACTAAGAATAGTATCATCTTGACTGAGAATTATAAGCAAAGAAGGATCTCCCAAATGATTCTCCATTTCCTATTGTTGGCATGAGTAAATGATGTGGATGGAGATGATTTAGTCGATGCAGCCCGTATGTGTGCAGCAGTGGAAGGTATTCGAGAATGGATCTACTCCGACCAGTATGATCAAGAATCACTCGTGGCAACTATTTGATTCACGCTAAGGTTTTGATATCCATCATATTATGGTGCATATTTTTATCATTCAGTCATATTTGACTGAATTGATTTCTGCCGCAGCCCCCGGTATCCTTGGCTGTACTGCTTCAGGATCACATTATTGGATGTGGGTTGGGGAGCACCTTAGTTCATCTTTATTGGGTGCTTTTGATTCTTTGGTTGAATTCTTCTTGGTTTGAGAAAGTTGTGTATTTCTATTTTGAGCAACTTGCAGACAAGCTGACAGAGTTGTGGCGATACCCTGTCGACAAAAAGCATCAGATTAATTACAAATGAGGGCGCATACCGCAAAATAGCAAACAAATAAATGTTGACCTAGGAACGAGTGATTCAGAGGTCAACAGGGTGGAGAAAATGATGATTTTCCTATTACTATAGGATTGCATCAAGGATTGACATTAAGCCCATACCTTTGCACATTAGTTATTGATGAGTTAGCAAAGCATCTGCACAGAGATTCCATGATGTATGTCATTTGCAGATGACATAGTTTTGATTGACAAGACAGATGGCAACTCTAGCTTTGTGATCATGCCTTTGTCTTGCCAATCAAAACTATGTCATCTGTGACATACATCATGGAATCTCTGTGCAGATGCTTTGTTAACTCATCAGTAACTAATGTAAAAAGGTACGAGCTTAATGCTAATCCTTGATGCAATCCTATAGTGATGTGGAAATCATCTTTTTCTCTGCCACTTTATTAACTTTATATACACGTAAAATTCCTCTCACCTAGCACCTATCATATTAACTTTCTAGAGACCCTATCATAAGCTTTTTCTAAATTAATAAAAACTATATGGAGGTCCTCTCTTTTCCATGGTAACCTCTTAGGAATCAAACCAAACTAGTTTTTTAATACACATCTCATGTCGTACCCTCTTTTTAATCACACTTTTCCAAAGTTTCTTAGTATGACTCATAAGTTTGATCCCATTATAATTAATGCAACACTGTATATCCTCTTTATTCTTATAAATTGGTATGATAGAGTTCCTCTGTTTATCTGATATTTTCTTCGATTCTACAATCTTGTTAAACAACTATGTTAGTTTGACTACTTATGTATCTAGCATATACTTACAAACCTCTATTGGTATAATACTGTGCCTTAGCCCTTTCCTAATTTCTTCTTTTTTAAGGCCTCTTTCACTTCAAGTATCCTAATCTATGGTTGTATCTACATAGTCCATTGTTATTTGGGTTTGTGATTCTTTCGATCTCTATATTCTTAGGACATTTGTAATTTAACAATTTTTGAAAGTCACTTTTCCACCTTTGATTGATTTCATTATCTTTGACTGCTACCCTTTGGTCATTACTTTTAATATATTTAACATAGTCTAAGTCCTTACATTTCGGTTATCTTACTTTTGTAAGTTTGAACAAATCTTTCTAACTTTTTATTGACTCTTATCTTTTATAGAAATCATCATATAACTTGTATTTAGCCTTACTTATTACTCTCTCAGCAAACTTTTTACTAGTCCTTTATCATGCTTTAAAACATACCTATTTCTCTTTAATAACTTTTTATACTTTTTTACTCCATGACCAAGTTTTTTTTTATTGGTTTTCTTTTACCCTTGGATACTTCTAGAACATCTTTTGCCACTTTTTGAATGGACTTGGCCATATTGGTCCATAGGTTGTTTACTTTTGTTTTATTATTCCACTTTCTTTTTACCATAAACTTGTTTGTGAATGATTTTATCTTCTCTCCTTTAAGTACTACTACTTAGTTCTTGGACACCTATTGAGTTCATTTTCTTTCTTCCATCTCTTTATGTAAATATTCATAACCATTAATTTATGTTGTGTACTGGGTACCACATTACAATCTTTTCACAATTTTCTTTTGGTATTTTCGAGCAGAAAAAACTCTATTTGGTTATTATGTGATTTACTTTTAGAGGTTATTAAGTGGTCATCCCTCTTCTTAAAGTATGTATTTGTTAAAGTTAGGTTATATGTCAAAGAAAAATTGGGAATAGCTTCTCCCATCTCATTTTTTTCTCCAATACTAAATCCTCTATGGATCTCTATCATATCTTTCCTTTTCTTTTCCTACATGATCATTTAAGACTATTCCTATAAATATTCCCTCTATGTTGAAAATTTCTTACATCACTCTCTTCATATTTTTCTAAAACTATCTATTGATTCTATCTTTTAACTTTACTTATACGGTGTATGTGCTTATAACATTTATGACCTTCTTTCCTAGAACAAGTTCTATTGATAGAATTCTACCATTGGTTCTTTAACATCTATAACTTTATTCTTTAATTCTTTATCGACCATTATCTCTATGTCATTTCTATCATTGTCTTTGTCTTTTTCTACATACAAGGCCTTATATATCATCATCATCATCATCAAGACCTTAGCTACATATATCTTATTCCTCCATTCCAATTTATTAAATACCATGGCTTCATTTACTCCCAAAGTTTTTAAATCTTTCATCACTACTTCTATCCACGTTCTTTTGAGCCTTCCCATTGTCCTTTTAGAACCTTCTACTTGTATTGCCTCACTCCTTCTAACTAGTGCCGTTGTTGGTCTCCTTTGAACATGTCCAAACCATCTAAGTTTGATCTCGTTCATCTTATTACCTATTGGTGTTACCCTTAAATTTCCTATAATATTTTCATTTCTAATTCTATCCTTATCTTACCACTCATCCATCTCAATATCCTCATTTCTACGATGCTCATCCTATGAGTATGATGTTTCTTAACTGCTCAACACTCTGATCCATAGAGCATGGCCGGCCTTATGACCATCCTATAGAATTTTCTTTTAATTTGAGTGGCACCCGTCGATCACACAAAACTTCAAATGCACATCTCCATTTGTTCTAACCCGCTTGGATTCTCAAGGTAACCTCCCTCTCAATCTCTCCACTCTCATGAATCATTGATCCTAAGTACCAAAAGTGGTCTTTTACGGGAACTTCTTGGTTATCAATCTTGACTGGTGTTTCACTCATATATATATCAGTTTCTCTAGTTTTATTCCCTTTTCACTTGGTTTATTGGTGAAATTATATGCTGAATTTCCCACATTTCATCATATCTACTTATTCCATATTCGTACATGTCAATGTGCCTATATTTCTTATGCAAATGCTAATCTTACTCTTTTGAGCTAGTCTCTTTACCCATGCACATCTAGAATGGCGTGGGAACCTTGCCTACTTTTTACTATATCTGAAGTTCGATGCAATGCATCAATTATGAGGGAACGCTCTATTAGCCCTTGCCTATTTTCCACTACACTTAGGATCTGATGTAGTGGGTCGCCGTGGAAGCCCTAGTTGCCCTTGTCCATTTTCCATTGCATCTAGGCTCCAACACTTATGGGAAACACCCTAGCTTGAAGTATGTCTTAATCTTTAGGTACATGTATAAGATTTGCCAAAACATTTACACAAGCTGGCAACTTAACACAACCCTCCTTTATCTGGGCTTGGAACTGGCTGCAAGATTATAAAACTACATTGGCACAGTTTGCGAAACAAATGAGTGTAAAATTTTAATCTTTTAATTTAGTGAGCTTCTCAAGAATAAAAGCATTTTGATTGTTCCTCTTCTTTCCTTTAAAAGAGAACAAACCAAACTATAGCCCGTATTCAGCGGGTAACTACAGTTGCCTTCCTTACATGTGCCTAAACTGTCAAAACATCACAATAACAGAGGAAAACCCACTCATATATCATCACAAGCAAGAATTCAAAACAACACCAAATAAACTAATCACAGTCATGTTTTCATCAGTGTAATTCCAATCCAAAACACACACAATCTCCTCTCATCTGCCATTGGGGTATCACATATTGAAAAATTAGAGATGGCAGTTTTAAGATAGTTCCTGGTAACTTGCTGAAATATCTTAATAATCAGCTCACGCGAAGTGGGTAGATGCCTTAGTAATTTTACTTACTGAAAGATATAGGTTATACCAATTTCAAGTGATCGACTACACAATCTAATTAAATAGCAAAATATGAAGTCTAAGCGCAAAAAATGAGAGAAAACAATTAAGAAATTATATGTAGAAAAGTATGTACAATTTCCTTACCTTTAGCAACATACACCTTCTAAAAGAATAATATTCCGTTGAAAGCAACTTTGTACCCATCAATTGGCCATTCACAAATAACTCATATAAAAATTTTAAAGGCATGGAGCATGTAAATCAAGCCAATTATGCACCTATAAACTGGAAAAACCTCAAGTGACTAGCGTAAAATTTAAAAGATATGCATCATATACATCTGCTAGATACATGAAAGGAAATTATACGCGTATCACCTGACAAATAACAAATAACTTTTGTAAGTTTTAAGCGACATTCAGAATAAGCCCGAACCAAGTATGATGTTGATGATAGCCTCTTATTTTGGGCCTTTTTCCCTTTTTCTAGGACTTGACAAAATGCATTGAACGGACTAAGAACAAATTCTGGAAAAGGCATCTGATGAAAAGCCAGAATTTGACTAAGGAAAAAGAAACCAAAGATCATTATTATTACTATTATTTTATTTTTTTTGAATGATGGAGGTTACTGAGTTAAAATAAACTTACACCAAACCTATGAAAGAGATGATTTGAATCAGCCATAAAGGAAAAACCCCACCAAACAAAGGTCGGTAGCAAGAGGCAATCGAGAAGATGCTTCCCTTGCCGCACAGCTACAACACACATAGCTACAAAACAAGGTACAAATTCTCCGAAGGACAACAACAAATGAAACCCACCTCACCACAAAACAAAGACATGAGACAATGAAGAGGAACAAAGAAAATCACCCAATGCCAGTGAGAAGCCACTAATTTTAGAGCTACTGCTCATCCGGATCCATAGGTAAATATAGGTTATGAGCAGCATCCAGAAGCACCTGAATGGAGCTGAAATGCATTGATGGTTATGCCAGAAGGTAGAAAGCAAATGTGCACGAGCACCCTGCTTAGCCATTGTGTCCACTTTCTCATTTGGGGAGCGAAGGATGTGATTAAGCTTGAATTGATGGTTGGAGACACAGTGTCTAGCTGCTTCGATCAACTTTGCCCATTTCCAGACGACTTGCTCGGGATTGACAAAGATCATTGAGAACTTCCATAGAACAATTAGACATGGGAAAGGGGGAAGGAAAAGAAGTATCATCTGAGATTATGACATTTTCAAAGACGTTTACGCAGATAACACATGAAGCATTTTCCAAGATCAAAGAATAATAACTAGACTTGAATAAATTGCAGACCGCTGCTAATGTGGGTAAGATTGAGGAATTTTGGGAAGTGAAAAGCCTGCCACTTTGTAATATGAGCAGCTTCTTCCAACATACCTTTGGAAGATCCTGATTAACAATTCGATCAACTAGCACCAAAGCCTTCTAGTGCGGTGCAGCAAGGATTCTCTCACCTGGGTGACCAGGAGGTGCAGGGATGTGTGTATCTACCATTCAAATAAATAAATAAATAAATAAATAAATAAATAAATAAATAAATAAAGCAACCATGAGAAGCAACATCCACTTAAGACCTCCGTACAAAAATTAAATATAGATAGATTGCTTTTCAAGTAATTCTCTTTCATCTTGACAGTCCAGACAAGTTCGTCGCTCTTTGTGAATTCTAAGCGTAATTAGTTTTTAGAACTGTAAGGTCTGGTATTTGCGTCTTTGCACAAATGTAAATTTGCATCAAAATAGACGCGTGACCATTCATGATATATTGACATGTTGGTATAAAATTTTGAAAAATATTTTCTTGTCATACTATTTGTGGACACAAATATGGGAACATGTATCTAGAAGCAAAGAGCACTATTTGCACTTTGGGAGTGCCCTTGTGCAAGAATGTTCGTATAATACCCTTATATAGCTATATCCATTAGTTGGACCTATCCAATATAAAGGTAAATGATAAGTCTTACCCTGTACAATCAGAACATCGAAATGAACATGCCACCCTCTGCATCCCTCTTAAAAAGGAAATGGTCGGGGGAAGTGGATGGGCAGATCTTTCCACTTGAGATGCCCTTAAAAAGCCACAAAAGAAGGCAACCAATTTATTATCAAGTATAAAATGTTATAAATATAGATAATAAGCAATAATCTCAATTAATAAATATATTTACTAATGTCATGTCCCCAGAATAGACGCGTGACCATACATTTTGCATTGCTCTTTCCTCATCGCAATCTTCTTTTGTTCATAGGATTGTCTTTAATATGATATATAAACATATCTAAGTAAATTAGCATTTAGTAAGCATACTATATCTTATCGTGAATAACTTATTTATTTCTATTCATAGATTTTTAATTATATTTAACATAAGGTCATGAATGAAATATGGTATTTTCATATATCAATACTAATTAATTCAAATTCAAACATTGATTGTCTTTCAAATTTAAATTCATATTAAAAATGAATACATATATCAAATGTGTGTCAAATCTCAAAACATTAGGTTATGCATCAAACACGATCAAGTGAAGTGATACTACTAACATATGATCTAGATAAGTTCACTACCCCACTGATAACATCAAGTTCAGGGTACCTACCATGGAGGACAACAAATAATTCACTGAAATCTCATTTGGTGAGCCCAAACAAATACCCAATGTTGATTAGACATTGGTCCAAGAAAATATAAGCCATAAGTTTTGAAACCTCGTCTACATAACATGTCTCAACAAGGGTCTCTACTGAAGTACTTCTTAGTTGAGTCATTCACTATGACCATCATTAATAAGGTAGAATCCAAACAAATACTCTCTACTGATGTCTGAGGTGAAGATAAATAACCCCTAATAACATCTTACTATGGTCTAGAAGTGAAAACAAATAAATAGGACTTATGCAAACTCGCTAAATGTCACATAAAAATTTTAAAGACTTTTTTCAAATCCTTTCAATTCTTTTCAAACTTGCATACATTTACAAATCCTTTTAGATGTAGCTTCAAAGAATCATAGAGCATTAAATACTTAGTTCTAAACTGTTTTGTATCAATTATAATCAAAACATTTTCAAATGTGCTTATAGTTATTCAAATTCTTTACTTAATAAAATTTTCTAATTTTAAAATCATATTGTTACTAATATTTTTTATTAAAATCATTTATAAATTTTTTTCTCAAAACTATTAATTTGAATATTTTGATTTTTTGAATTATTTTACAAACAATGTGATTTCTTAACAATTTTGAAAATATTTTTAATATCTTAAAATTATTCTTTTTAATATTTTAAACATATATTGAAAATATTTCATATTTATAATTCATTCCAATATTTATATCTTGACCATAAATCACTTCTAACAATTGAAATCAAATATAACTTATGTATTTTAGTTCAATTTAAAGATCAATCTGTTAGATCACATTCATATATTTCTTATTTCATTATTTATCCTTTTTTGGAGTAAATTGATTTAATATTTTCTTAACTTAGTTCTTCTAAATATTGTATTATTTATCCATTTCAAGATTAGATTTCACACACTTTAGATCTTTTACATCCAATAGATCTTATATGTTGATTTTAATGTATAATATTTCATATAAATATTATACATCTATTTTATATAATGTACCTGAAAGGGCAGCCCAATGCACGAAGTTCCCATGTATGTAGGGTCCATGGAAGGGGTAGACCACAATGGTCTATAGTACGCAGCCTTACCTTGCATTTTTGCAAGAAGCTGTTTGCATGCTTTGAACTCAGAATCTCAAGGTCACATGATAACAACTCTACTATTGCACTAATGCTTATAATCTACCTATATTATACAAAATCATATTATATAATATTTTTATTTAATTCTAGATCCTAATCAATAAAAGTTATGATTGAGATGATCTAATCTTTATGTGTTCAATCTAATGTCTTAATCAGACGCATATATAAGTCTAGATCTTTATATATTAGATGTTTTTTTTTTTTTTTGTTGCTTTTTTTCTATATCCATTGCCTATTATATCTATTGAACAACCTTATATTTGAGAAAATCTTGTGTATTCCAAAATTTACCTTAAATCTTAACATTTAATCTTCAGCCCTACATCATGAGCATCGAAGGCTTCCATTAGATCTTGACCAGTTAGGTTTGATCCTAATCGACACATATCCAAACATTCTTTTCCATATGTATGATCAATGCCCATAAGGCCCAATCTAAATGACCTTAGTTATTAATCAAACACGTTATATCATTTGGTTTGATTTAGATGATAATTTATTATAAAATCGTAAAACTAAATAAGATGTATCTATATGAAAATTATTCAAAATTAAATAACTAAAGCTCTTATTTGTTCCTATCATGTAATAGATAGCAAGAATCTATATCTTAAGTGTTAAAATAGAAGGTCATCATTTACCGATCTTATGGTTTGATCTTGATGACAAATTACTATCAAATCATCAAGGAATATCACATCTATATAAACTATTCAAAATTGAATAACCAAACTTTTCATCAGTTTGGATCATGTAATAGAGAAATCTAGATCTTCACTATTAATTAATTCTAAGATTGTTGGCTACCAATTGGTTTTTATGATTTAAATGTAAGATGCATGAAATTTAAATATCTACAATTTCTAATACATACATCAGCATTGGAATGATGTGTAAGTTTGACAAGATGCATGGAATAAATTTTCCATCTTGTCTAAATATAGATCGAATGGAAAAAATTATGCGATATTGAATTGTAAATTTCTAACCATCGAAATGGAAATAAAAGAAAATCACAGAATATTGTTTGGATATAACTATAGTAGACCTACATCTTTGGATCATGATTTTCTCAAGGTTTCAAGTTTATCCAATGGTGAGATCTCGATGTACTCTAATCACTCACAAATCAATAGTATGATTTCTCTTAGATTTGGGTGCAAGTTTTTGTGATTTAAGTTCTTTTCTAGAGAGGTTTTTCATGTATGATAAGATTGACATGTCTAAAAAACATTTTCTCATGTAGTTGTATTTCATATCTCTTCAATTTTCACATTTTAAGGTTATTAATCCACATTCCAAATTTAATCTCCATGATCTTGATTGTTTGGGAATGTTGGATGAGATCCAATGGTACAAGTCTCTAATGTTTATTTCTAATTGAGTTTCATGTCTAAATTTAAGTACAATCCATGTCAAATTTGAATTTAATCATATTGAACATTATAAATCCAATGTGCTGAATTTTATCTCAATGATCTTGATTATTCTAAAATATTAGATGAAATCAATATTTTGATTATATAATATTTATTCTTAATTAAGTTACAAATAAAAATGAAGTATAAAACATTTTACAATATGAATTTAATCACATATAGACTGCTAGATTTTCATGATCTTAATCTAATGTTCATGATTAAAAGTGTTTTGGGTTGTGCTAATTACTTGATATAGATTTAAATTCAAAAATCCATATCTAGCATAGTTATTAGATGTAGATTCAATTGAGAAAATTATTTTCAGATATGGAATTCATTTCCATATCATAACATTTTCTCCTTTAAAATCTAATTAATTCTAGTTAACAAACATCATGTTTTAATACTTATAACCATTAATTAAGTAGTTAAATCATCTTAATTCATTAATTCAGAGCTACGTTATAACTAATTTAAATATTAGTTAAACTATTAATTAATAAATGTAATTTAACTATTTTGTTATCTAACCTAACTAAGTAATGCTAACTAACTTAACTGACACTCAAAATAAATATCACATCTTTTGTCTAAAAACATATCATTTGACTTTTTTTATTTCTAGATTATAATAATCAAGTGAAATGATCATTTCTAAAAATTTAGGATATTAGAAACAAGGTGTTTGTAGGAAAGTAAACATTCTTCAATTATTCATGCACTCTAAAGAATTGTATGGAAGAATAGATATATAAATGGATCAACTGGCAAGAATCACTCCTACGCAAACCGAAATTGGAATCTATCAAGGAAAAAAATAGAGTATCTTTTTTTATTTATCTCTTTGAGTGAGAGGAAATATATTTTAGATGTGGCTATAAGCCTCACATCTATGGATTTGAACTCCTTGGACAAATTTCGCCAAATTGATCTTCTAGATATTAGTAAGTCATTCTTTAGAGGATTTAAATGTGGCTAGTCGAGGTGAAATGAAAATGTCAAGTGAAAATCAAATATCATATAAAATTTGTGTAAACTTATCTACTTATTCTTAGAAAGTGGACAAGAAAGTGAAGTTAAAGCTTTAGTTTTTTCTTATTTTTTAATAGTCAAACGGCAAATCTAAGCCATAACCTCATGGTTCTAATATAAGGAACTTAACTAACTGGCCTATGTGCTAAAATCAATGTAGTTATAACCTTTATTTCCATCTCCATTATAAGTGATTGGTAATAATATTAGCCTCCATTGGATGTATTTCCCTCGATGTAGTTAAAAGCTTTTATTTTCATCTCCATAACAAGAGGTTGAGAAAACAACATCTCCATTGGATATTTTCCAATTTCCCTTTGGGATAGATACTTAAAAGTCCTTTAATACATAAAAAAAAAATTAAAGATGGTACCTTATAAAATAATAAGCAACTAACCCTTCTAAAAAATGAATTTTTGGAGAGATTAATTTTCTATCTATTTAATGTAACATGCAGCATATGCAAAAAATAAGACAAGAAGAAAAAACATTACCAATCTAACTATACAAGTGCATTTGCAGATACATGAATCAAATGCCTATTGAAAAGTGAGAACAATCTAAGATGGTGATCCTGTGCTAAAAAGTCAAATTGTGAATATTAATTATTGCTTTTCTACGTGCATGGATACATAAATATATGTAGCAAAACCTATGTTTATATAAAAAATATAGCTGGGGTAAATCCATCTAGCTCTACAAAGCTACCTCATTCAATGCCCACGAAAAATCATCAAAAAGGGGGTTCACAGACTAAAGATAGCATTACCAACAAAGAAATAAAGAGAGAAAGTCTTCTTCACTATTATCTACAACATTTATTATGGATTTTTACATACTTGGATGCATAAATATATGCAATATAACATTATTTATATAAATATATATATATATATATATAACTTGGGCAAATCCATGTAGCCCTCCATAGCTATCACATTCAATGCCCTTTAAGAACTGGGGAGAGGAGTCCACAAACTAAAGAGAGGCATCACTAGCAAAGAAACAAAAGGACACAATGCATCTTTCTCATTCTCTACAAAAAATGACAGACATTGGTTATATCTTTGTATATGCTTGGATGCATAAATATATGTAGCATAGCATAATATATATTTACATAAAAATGTAGTTTGGTAAATCCATTTAGCTCTTCATAGTTGCTGCATTCTGCATCCATGAAAAACTAGGGAGAAGCTAGCAAAAAAATATAGAAAGAAGGTAATCAAGCTATTGTATGTGTAACAACCCTCAATTTCTAGTTTTTTTTTGTACAGTATATTATATTGTAATTGATATGAAAATCAAGAAATTAATTCAGTAAAATTGAGTTATATGAAAGTGACCCCCTTGAAAACTGAATATTTGAACTCGAAACTATTAAAAATGAAAAGGATACATCGATACGATTCCAACAACACAAATAACACTAAAATTAGAGTTTGAATGGAGGAGATATGAGGATTTAAAATAAGGAGGGAATTTTTGAAAAAATATATATTATATTATTAAAGGAGGGGCCCAAATTGATATCGGCACCATCTCCCACTTAAGGCAAAATGAAATAGACCCCATGGTCTGTTCCATTAAGCCCGACACACACACAAAGGGAAAAACTCGAAGAAGAGGAGGAAGGATAAAAGGGGAAGAAGAAGAAAGAAGGAGAGGGAGAAGGTGAAGGGAGAGAAAAGGAAAGGGGAATAGAGAAATCCTGCATGCCGGAGAAGCCCTTCACATGGTGAGAAGAGAAAGAGAGATTTCTGGGCTTGCCAGAGTTGCAGTCGTTGCCAAAGAAGACGACACCTCGAATTGATGATTTGAGTTGATTATTCTACTCTTCACGATGAGGTGAACTGAAACCCCAAGTTCATTGGGAGATCCAAGTTGTTCTTGCCAGTCAACCAAAGGGGACTGACACTTGACGTGATTGGAGGGTTTCACCATAAAATGGTAATCAATCTGCACATCTAAGAGAGGAAACATCACAGAAACACTCCCAAGAGGTAAGATCTGTAAAATCCTATTCTTGATTTGAGGTATTTTGCTAAATTTGTATGATTTCACCCTGGATCTAGGTTTTATGGAACATCTAGCCATCAATTTCTTAATCTCAGAACATACCTATTATAACTCAGATATAACTGACATTGTAGATCTAGGTTGAAAACTGATCAAACAATCTCAATCGTTCTATCTAGAACTATTCAAACAATGGCTTCTTGATGACTAATAGATCATCAGACACCACAGATAAGTTCTAGAACACTAAATTAATTAGTATGTGATAGAAATTAAAAAATCTAGATGAAAATTGAGCCAATAATTTAAATTGTTTGATCGAACAATGGAGGAATAAGGACTTGACAATGTTTGATTGGTGATCAGACGCCACCATTGTGTACCTTGACCTTTGTTAAGTAAACATACTTTGAAAATTTAAGATCAAGACATTGATTTTAGAAAAATAATTGATTGTATGAAATTTGATAGTTCAATTTGAATTATGCGATTATGTTTAGATGAATAATCTAATATACAAATGGTGAGGCACACTCAAACATGACGTCTCCATTTATGATGTAAATGCAACCTAAAAAGAGCATTAAAAGCAAATTTTATACACTATCTATATTTAAGCATGATTTAGATGCTTATATAATTCTATGTTGATGTGGGGATTCGGATATTTGATGTACTACATAGTTTCATGTGCGGTTTGACTAAATTAAAGTTAAAATTTAAAGCTACACCTAAAAGGGAAGAACTTGTGAAAAATTCGCCAAGGAGGTAAGTAGTTTTAACTTCAATATACTTTTGTGAAACATGAAAACTATTAATAACTATTCTATCATGTTTATAAATCGTTAAAATTGAGATTTTTTAGATATCTTAGTTATATAGTGAGTATATTTGTACTTCATGCTACTTATCACTTTGGAATATCATGTTGATTTATTTATTAAATTAAAAACTTGTATATGAAAATGTACTTGAAATTGCATGGAGTTTGTGATTTATGAAAAGATGAGGAGTGAGGAATCTTCATACTCAACCCTTGTGAGGGTTGCTTTTACATGGTTATATCATATCATGAGATTCATTTGTATGATTTCACTAGTGCATGAATTTTGTGGTTTTATATGTTATGACAACATGTAATGATGCCTAGTATTATTATGTTATGGAGTATATGATGGCCTAATGGATGTTGTGCTAGGAGAGTTTACGACTGATTATCCCCCTTTGAAACTTTATATACATGATACCTAACTGCAAAAGGTTGAATTTAGGTCGATGACATCATAGGTAGGTCATGCCCTTGCGTACCATATTTCCCATGTGCATGTTGTAGGGAGTTTATCCATCTTGGTATCAGCGTGATAGCTACAGACTTGATTGGGTCTTGTCCGGCATAGAGGGTCCATTATTTTCAGATTCATATGCATATAGTGTGATAGCGTAGGTGCATGGCACCCTAGGATTATAGGTTTATAATGAGTACTCATGACCAACAGCAAATGACAGCATTTCGAGTATTTTTACACTCACGAGACATCGAGGTGGTTCAGATGATATTATCCATACATGTATACTCATAGAGATACATTAATCATATTTAAGTATTTCATGATTTAAATGCTTTTCATCTATTGATTTTTGAAGATGATTCACTATTCAGTTTGGATGAGTATATTTATGAGATGATGCATGACATTAGTTGTGACGATCTTTCATATCTTGTAAAACACCTTGCAAAGGTTACTATTGTCTTTGAAAACAATATGCATGGATATTGAAATTGATAATTTGAATTGGTTTAACATGACATTGATTTGTGAGGCATGATTAAGATTTCAGATTTTTGTTATATTGCTCATAATGCAGCATATTTCACTCAACTGCATAACATGTGATTATGTATCCTTTTTGGATTTGAAACTGCATAAACTTCATATTTCGATGATGAAACTACCTACACAAGCATAAGCTTACTAAGACATTGTAAATTATTTACAATATCTTAGGTTTGAAGAAATGAGACATAAGAGAAAAAGATTGTGATAGAGATAGAGATTTAAAGAGAGGAGTATGAAAGGTATAACAAACAAGTATGCAATGTAGTTGATGATCTTCTGAACTGGCATAATGTTTAACTTAATATGACTTTACTTTATTTAAATGTAGGCATGTAAATTAGAGTTATGGTATTGTAGTTGTGACTAGAGTGGTCTTGGGCATGTTGGTTCAATTCCTAGCCTTTGACACTACAAAATGTTTTTTTTATTTAAATGTAAATAGACATGTGTGTAGATGTATTTTACAGGGAGACAGAGTCTCCTTTGATATTTCATATATATATATATATATACATATATATATATATGTTTATCAGGTTGTTGCATTGCTTGAGTGAAATGCACTTGGTCCAAAATACATGGGAGACTGCCAAAATTTTTGGTAGAAATGTAGTGCTCATTTCTCTAAAAATCCTTATTTTTGAAAAGAAAAATGACACTTAAGATTTTTTTTAAAGTCTTCTCATGAAACATGTTTTCTACCATTTGGGTTCTAAATAGTTTTTCAAACTCGAGGCCCCACAATTGCAAAAGATTTTGTGAAAAAGTATTAGAAAAAACTAGGATGTCACAATAAGGAATGTCCATTTACTTATATATAGATTTAAATATAAAACAAATCGAAAGGTAAATCTAGTTTTCCTTGGCTGAGTTAACATCTTTCTACTTGAAACCAAGAAACAAAAAATACAACATATTAGAAAATAAGGATCATATTCGAACCAGTTATACATGTATGAAAAAATAATTATCATTAGTCACCATGTGAAATTCACAGCCGACATGCTAATGAAAAACTTAGAACTTCATAACTCAAACATGAAATTAAGTATAAAGTATTCATACCAAATAGAGCAATTTCAAGAATCCAATAAACTAGGAACAATATAGCACATGATTGTGACACTGTGGTATAAAAAACTTCATGCCCAAAAGATCAATTTCAAGCACGCAATCAACTAGTGACAACATTGTTGCACAATTGTGACAATGTGATCAATGAGAAAATTTACATAATATTTTATTACTGTAAACAATTCCCAATCAAATAGGAAGATATCTCAACTCCATTCTGCCACATGCATAAATATTCTAGATCTGGAATTAGGTATTAAGGAAAAGAGATAGCAAAAAGCAAATAGAGGTACAAAAAAATTTAAGTCTAAAAAATCAAGAATAATAAAAATACATAAATTGAGCATGATAAAGTCCTAGAAATATAACAATGACAAAGAGCTAAAACTTGAGAGAAATGGAGCTAGTAAGGAAGGGTATTGGGGAGCAAGCCCTTTTTTTGGTTTAATCTTGGAGAAGAGTGAAGAGGAATTTGTTGGATGTGTGTGTGTGTGTGTGTGTGTGTGTGTGTGAGAGAGAGAGAGAGAGAGAGAGAGAGAGAGAGAGAGAGAGAGAGAGAGAGAGAGAGGCGAAAAACAAGAAAGCAAATGGTTAGCTGGACTTCAAAATAGTACTTCTCCCAACACATTTTGCAAACCAATCAACTAGAAAAAATTTCTTTCACTTTTTGGCATCCACAATTATCCTAAGAAGTTAACAGCTAAAAATGGCAGCCCGGTGCACGAAGCTCCCGCCTATGCGGGGTCCGGGGAAGGGGTGGGCCACAATGGCCTAAAGTAGACAACCTTACCTTGCATTTTTGTAAGAGGCTGATTCCACGCCTTGAACCCGTGACCTCAAGGTTACATGATGACAACTTTTACCGTTGTGCCAAGGCTCCCCTTCTAAGAAGCTAACAGCTATGGACAATAATTTCATGGATAGAGAAAGCCCAAAAACAAAAGTTAGCAAGATGGTGAAGATATAATTCAAAGAAAAGAATCAAACCATATGCAAGGATTGATAAATAATAGGAACTATGTATCTTTAGAGAAGATCTAGAACAGAAGAAAAAGTCAACTTAAGAGAAACATGCAGAATTGTGGAAATACTAATGATCCTAGTGAAGAACAACATCAATAGTTACTAGAAATTCCTACATGTGCATTATTGCCCAAAAATGTTAGAACCATCAAATAACTAGTTGACTAAGATTTATAAATCATACAAAAAGATTTCTGAAATATGTTGAAAAGAGAGATAGGAGTAAGAAATAAAGATGATGGCTTAAGAGTAAAGTAGTTTCCCTTCAAGCCAAGTGAAATCCCTAGAGCATGAGTGAAGGACCTTGAAATTTCTAAAAATAATATGAGAAAACATAATCATATGGCCATTGGAAGAAGATTATCTGGAAACAAGATTTACAGATAAGTTGACCCACTGAAAAACTACAATTTTGACCAAGAGAACCATACCATCCTAGGCAACTCAAGCACTCTACCTAAGAAGATCAATGATCACCCATCTATGCAGCCCAACACCCAACTAAAAAATGTGAATTAATGAAATTCTTCTTCTCCAACTTAATGATTTGTTCAACTTCTTATTGACTAATGATGTGTTGAATTCACAATGAGCACTAACAAATTCATATGAACATAACGACACTCCTTTCCATTTCCATTATAGCTCCAATGGAGGAAGGTGGTGATCTACCTTTCCATTCAAAAAAATCAGATCTTAACTTATAAAAAAACCTAGTTCCCCTTCCATTCCCACACCAAATAACCAGAGATGAACGCTCGTTTTTCCCTGTGTATGCCGCGGAAACGAACCAAAGGTTGCATGCTTCATAGGGCTTGATCTCCACGCTCCGGCTCTAATTAGGTAAGCTACACACTCTAGTTGTTATTTACCTTGTTTTCCAACTTTTTCCTCAGAGATTCGGGCTAGATTTGTGCTGAATGGACGTTGGATGTCCTATCAAATTAAAACCGTGGAGCATAGTTAGACACACATTAAGGACACCTCAAATGGTAGATCTGAGCTGTTCATTATGATCTTTAGACCCAAAAACCCTAGGAATGACGAAAACAAATAAAAAATAGGAGCATCTGAGGCTCCGATCAAGCCAAAAGAAGGTGGACGGCTTAGGTTCATCGTCCCAAATGGATGGTGCACCCAAGATGCCCAACAGGATGCATAGAGGTGAATTGCACATGCAAGGGCTTCGTCGCGCTGAGACGCTCAAGCGTGCTGCCCTTGACGATCGAAACACACTAAGTGTCTTGCCATTAGTGTGCTATGGGGGTATCAGTGTAAATCAGTGCAAACACCCGCCCGAGCCCTATAAATTAATTTATTAGTTCATGAAGTCTTTTCACTAAAAGCTTTATTTTGGGAGTTACAGAGGTCCAAATCATGATTGAAAACATCCGTTGCAATCGTCTTGATGACATAGACCTATATTTGACTTGAAAACTCATATTTGACCACTTTTAAATTGTTCAAATAATAAAATATTATTCAATAACTTAGACCAAGCCTATCAATGGATAATTAGGCCTTAAAAATGGATTGCATGTGTCAAATATGAGATAAAATAGGGGATTAGAAGATTGGATCTTTAGCAATTGTTAAGAAGAAGTGATCTTGACCATTGATCTGATCAGGTATCTTAGGAGTGTCTAATCAAAGAGAGATTTGACTCTCAGATCGATGTGTAATTATGGAGATATATGTCAATCTCTAGATAAACATGTAAATAAATATGAATCAAATGATTTAGACTGTTGATTAAGATCAAAATCTAAATTCGGAAGACCATTATATAAATTAATATGTAAATGGGTACAAATTAAGAGAAAAGCGTAGGAGGAATTTTATTGAGGGATAATAAATGACGCAAAAATGGTATTGTGGTATTGACAGGTGCATCAAAGCACCTGAGTTGAGAGGATTACACGCTTGATTGGATTGTTCCTTCGTTGAGGTAGGTGACGACAATTAATGTTATGTTTTGATTTCTAAAACTTGCATTATTATAGCATTCATGGTTGATTGCGATTGATTGTCATCCGTTTATTTATTCTAAGATTTTGTGAGATTCAATGTTTTATGCTATGATTAATGTTAGATTTAGATAGTATATTGAATGAGTTTTCATGATCGATTGTTTTATGAGACTGATACTGCACATCTTATGTATGATTAGTAAATATCTTTCCTTATTGCATCACTGAGATTGATTGGTTTTCATAATATTGATGGTGGAGGCTTGGTGCTAGTCTTTTGAGAGGCTAACCTTGGGATGAGGGGTGTGCTTTGGGGATTTGTGAGCCACGAGTGCTCCTGATTTTACGAGATACTCGATTTTTGTATTTTGTGATTTATGATGGGTGCTCTCACCCGGTGGATGTCATGCTAGGAGGGAGAGGGCCAGCCAGCCACCCTTCGAAATTGTGATGTGATAAACACCTGTCCACAGATGGCTTTCAGTAGGGTTTTGGTGACATGGATAGTCCACACTACTAGTCCAGGCCTTTCCATAGGGACGAACGTTAAGTCTCATGTTATGGTGTCAACAGGGAGCGGCAGTGGTTGAGACCCTAGAGAGGTTGCCACTGTGACTTAGAGGATTGATATGAGTACTCATGATCTGTTAGACGAGTATATGGGACACTCATGGGACTCATGTACCTTGGGGTGCCATATTTGTTATTGTATGCTCATTTATAGTGGATCATATCATGTTTTACATCTACGAGATTATCCTATTTTATATCCATGAGATGCATGTTTTATCACATATGATGTTTTAAGGTTATATTGGCATTGCTTATGATAATTATATTTTCGTGCATAATTGACCTATACCTTATATCCATATTGTTATTTAATTTTGTTTTTCCTAGTTATTACATTAAATGTCTATGTACCTACACAAGCAATAGCTTGTGGAGGCATTGCTTTGTTTTGCAATACCTTAGATCCTGAGCGCGATAGCAGGAAAGGCAAGCCCGTGGAAGGACAATGATAGCAATGGGGACCACTTGATTTGGCAGATAGATAGCTCAACGTGAGTGATTAGATAGACTATAAATTGAACCTATTTATAGACTGTATACCTTCATTAGATGGATTTGATTATGATATTTATATATATTATAGACATGTCATTAAATATGGTGGAATGTTATGATGGATAGACCCTGACCCACATTATTATATTTTTGGATAATTATTGTTTTGAAAATAAAGGCGCCGATGATTTTGACGTTGGAATTTAAATGGGTATTGTCTTAAATTTATTTTTGCATACTTATATTTATCTTTTAATCATGGTCATGATGTTTTGGAAAAAGGAGATAACACCCAGAGGTTTTTCAATAAATGTTATAATAAAATAATTAATAGAATCTTTTGATTTTGGGATCTCGACTACGACTATAATTACTATAAAAATAAATAAATTTTGTTATAAAACCTAGGGTATTACATTGAAATAATTAAATGAGATGATTATAAGTAGCTTAGTGTAATGAGAGTATTAATTATTTTGGATCACTAACCTTTTAGGCCTAATGTCGATCCAATTTAACAACAAAGGTTAGTAATTTATAGGAGTGTATATGATTGGAGAATATGAGTAGGCAAAGTGAGTAGCGGGTCTAACTTCTTTAGTCATTTAAACCATTGATCTACTACCTGTATTATTAGAAATGGCTAAGGATGGACATTTGCCAAATATTTTGGCTTTCTAAATAGATGGGTGAGAAATGAACATGCTATGTTCTACATTTATCATTAGAGACTTAGGGATGTCCAAAGAGAGAAGTTTTGTATGTGACATTCATGGCATGTACCAAGTCATTAAATGGCTTTGATGGTTGAACAAGCGAGATCCACATATATCGTCACCCACTCATTTTTTTCCTTACAACTTTAGAGTTTCGTGCAATCCAACAAAAATCCTTTTTTACACAATCAGGCAAATTTATGTTGTATCCACTGAATGTTCCTACCATATGTTGTTGATAGTAACTAGGTAGCAAAATGGAGAGTGAACTACTTACCATCTATTTTTAAGCCCAAGAAAATAAGCATAGGGCCATCCAATGGATGAGATTTTGGAGGTGTGAAACAAGAGTATGAATGGTATAGATTTTCATAGACTTAGTAGAGACCTACAGAGTCCAAGAAGGGAACCTTTTTAATGAATATTCACTAGTAAAGGTGCCTCTAAGATTTTTGGGATAGTGTGTGGCCACTTTGGCCAAGTTTTCTCCCATCATAAGTGAAGTCAATTTGTTTGGGAAGTCTACATTGTGTTCTTATTTTAAGTTTAAAGGGGGGGGGGGGGGGGGGTTTGTTGGACATTAGGAAGATTGGAAGACTAGAAAAACATTACACTTTGGGTTTTCTAAATACCATGACGTAAAATTTTGTCCTTCTAGGGCTATTAGAATTAGCATTTGGTCTAGGATACCAATTTTCCTTCAAATCATTGTTATATGCTTCAAAAACAATGATCACTAATAAAATAGCTTTGTGAGTTTTTGGCATTTTCAAAGTATTAAAAAATTTTGGGAGAGCATATCATATTCATGTTATAATTTACTAAACTAGAAAATTTATTGATGATGTTTGGTTTTGGAATAAAAGTTCATGAATAGTGATAAGTTTGGGGATAATTATGTATGTTTAAATACTTTCACCTATATTCAAGCCACCAATGCAAGGTGTAGGATCATTATCAATGGACAACATATTTGTTCTATTATCCTTGTTTCAAGAGCACATGAAGAGTTGTAAAAAGGTGTTTTAGTGTAATAGTGAATGTTACCAATCAAACAAAAGAATTTTCGTGGAAAATGCAAGAGAAATATATAATATGGTTTGTTAAAAAATTTAAGTTCTAGGAATTACTAAGCTAGCTCACTAATGATGATAAAGATTCGTGTAGAATACTAACTTCATTAAATTCAAAGTTTACTAACTTTTACTTCAATAAAAAAGTCTATGCTACATGTGGAATTATTTTTCTTCTATTTTTAAACATAAAATCAATTTTAAACAATAGTGCTATTGTAACACATTGCCAATTGAAATTTTCTTTATGCAATGAAGTGATAAAAATATTTTTAATACTCTAACAAAATTTCCTTCACAAATCAACATCTTCATTATCAAAGGACCAAATATTTTTAGGAAAGATATCCAAAAGTACATACCCATTAGAAGAAGGACAATGAAAAATGCTAATGTAGAAGCACTACATAGAAACCCTTGTTTAAAGAAACCATCAACTTTCTTAGATTGAAGATCAGAGACATTGGATATGCTAGGAGATGTCCTAAGAATAAAATCTAAAACTTAATTAAAATTATGATGTGAAACAGATGAGAAAATAGTGGAAATAGAGAAAACAGTGGAAAACCCTGGTTGGGTTTTCTCCTATGAAGAAGAGGAAGGTGCAGGACGGTGATGGGAAACAGGAAAATAGTGGAAAACCCTGGTTGGGTTTTCTCCTATGAAGAAGAGGAAGGTGTAGGCCCGTGATGGGAAATAATGGTGAGAGAGCAGAACCAAGAAAGGAGGAGAGAATAGGAGTTACTAGAGGCGAGAAGGTGGGCTTTGTGAGGGTGCGTTGGTGGTGCTGTGGAATAGAGGAAGGGATAGAGAGAAGGACAAGCTGGGGCATGCAGGTGGTGCGATGAAGGGGTGCTGGCTAAGGTAGTATTGTTGGTGTGATAGACAGAATGTCACCTAATAAATGCCGGTGTCGATGGTGTTGTGCTATAGCAGATGGGAAGGGAAAGCAAAGCTAGATTCCAACGTCAAGCTTTGGCTACTTGCGCAGTGACAAGAGAGGCAAAGGGACGGTGAAGTGGGAGAGAAAGAGGAGGAGCAGAGGGGGAGATTGAGAAGGTGTTGCCGACGATAGGTGTGCTGCTGCTCCGGTTAACAGAGAGAAGAGCAGTTGTGTTGGGGTAGCAGAGATGAAGATGAGGTAGCAGAGATGGGAAGTAAAGGAGTAGAGAGAAAAGAAGGAACTGAGCAGAGAGAGAGAGAGAGAGAGAGAGAGAGAGAGAGAGAGAGAGAGAGAGAGAGAGAGAGAGAGAGAGAGAGAGAGAGAGAGAGAGGGGGGAAGAACAGGAGATATCGAGTTGGGGTAGGCTTAGTGCAGTATGGCAGATAGCTGGAACGAAAGCAGATCGGCTGGCTCGGGTGATAGAGATGGTGAGGGAGAGAAATAAGGGAAAGATTAGCTCTTAATGATCATCTGATCGTTAAATTTTGTAAATTAATAATTACATGATTAATTAGAAACAAAATGAACATTAAGTTAAAAATTGCAAATTTGATCAATTAGATGATCTAATTAAATGCTAAATTAGGGGCATTTGGACCAAACTTAAACACTTAACAAACCCCCCAACCAGCATTTTATTAGTCCTAAGAAAAACATGAGAAAAAGCAATTCCAAATTTCAAAATTATTTTCAAGTCAACTCCACTTTTTCCTTAAAGAATTGTCTTCAATAAATTATCAACTTCAGCATACTAATAAAAATGAATGAAAATTCAAAACCCTACCCATATGTAAGCTCAGATCTTAGAATGAGTGTGTGTGTGTGTATAATCTACATATAGAATAATCTTCATATCTAAATAGACTTCTAACTTTTGAACTCCATCTAAAATATGGTTTGACCTCAATCCTTTCTAATTGTAATAACTCCATATTTTTGTAAATTAGTGAGAAAAATTAATAAAGTTTGAATTTTCAAAAAATTAGGGTTGGAATATTAGGTTATTGAAAATTCTCTTTTTATAGAGATTATATCATGAATTGAAACTTAGAAATTATGGATGTACTTGGAAAACTGATCGAAACAACATTAAGTACATTCAATTCTGAGTTAAAATGAAAATTTCTTAATTTTCTCCATTTTATGGTAAAATGGTAATTTTACCCATATCCAAGAAATAAGACCTCAATATTTATAATGTACTCAGAAATAGGATTCCAATGCCACCAAGTACGCTCGATTTTGAGTTCGGACAAATAGTACCTATTTTTCTCCATTTTTGAAATTAAAAGGGAAAAAAGGTCTTTTCACATGAAAGTGGGGCCCACAAAGTGGGCCCATGTTCTAGAAGCAACAATAATTTCTCAATCATTATTAGCTGGTAGTGGAGAGTTGGATCAGATTTGTCGTGGAGAATGGGGTGGGAGTGAATAATCATTCCCAATTAAATATTCTAAAGTAATTGTCAAAAGAGATGATAAAAAATTCAAATTTGGCTATAAATCTGTCCCAAAATTTTTAAAAACCTTTCCCACAAAATTCCCAAATCTCCCTTAGAGTTTCAGCTCCAAATTCCCCTTCATTCTTCCCCAATCTCTCTTTTCCCTATGTGACACCCTGGGTTTTCTAAAATCTTTTTCCAATACATATATTAATGGTAAAAATTTTATTATTATAAAGTAGGTAGGATCCCTGAAATGAAACTCAAATAATTAAAAATTTTACGCAGCGTAAAAAAAAAAACCTAATAAGGAAAACCCCGAGGGTCATCTACACCCCAAAACTACAAGGCTAAACCAAAAGCGCTTTTTGACACTCTGAGCATGCTTAAATATAAAACCACGAGTAATTCTACAACTGCAAAGAGACAAAGATAATAACAAAAATCCCAAAGATCCAAGGTCCATCCAAGATCACCACATCATCTACGTGTGAGTGTATGCATACTATACAGTAGTATGGGTATAATATATCAAATATACAATATCTAGATAGAGTACTCAAAATTCTTATACCAGCCTCAAAAGGACACTACTGTCTCTGACGACAAAAAGTATGGGGTCCTCAGGTCCACGTCCAGATCCACACTAATCCACCTTCTTCCCTTTCTGACTGTCGTGCTCCAACTCTGAGGCATTGCAAAACAAGGCAATGGCTCAGCAAGCTAGGCTTGTGTAGGTGATTAACATTTAATATAAAGCGATAAGAAATAACATGGCACAAAAACCTCATATTCATGTGATGCAGAATACACCAATTCCATGATATAAATACAGCAACATAAGTCATAGTGTCAGGACATGAAAAATTCGAAAAGATATGCAAATACAAGTAAGCCATAACCACGTGAGTCAATATCCAAAGAACCACATGAATGCATACCAAAAGCATCGAAACATCATACATAATCAAGCCCTATGAGTGTCTTAGGCACACTCACAGCAACGTGGGGTCACCTCTCGATACCATCTGCTTTCACCCTTTCACCCACAATGGGCACTCAGGTACTCAAGAAAAGGCTCTTTCCAACTCCGCTTTCACCCTTTCACCCACATAGGTACTCAGGCACTCGACACTCACGGAAAGACACGTTTCACGCCCACTTTCACCCTTTCACCCACAAGGGGCACTCAGGCACTCGCGGGGGGAGGGGGATGCACCCTATCCCACGCTCCATAGTCTCAATCGTCAAGTTATAGAGACTCCCACGTATCAAACATCTCAAGAGTCAGACAATGTAATTAAAATATGACAAAAACAACGCATAAGACATATACAAGGATAGTAGTAAACATCTCAGTAATACATGCTGAAATGGTCCCATGCAGCATGATAGGGCATACAACCTATGCCTCAGAGTTTCAATCACTAAATCATGATTTGAAAAATCATGGGAAATCGTGAATGAAATCACTTACCTCGATAATGCCTCACTCTAATCAGGTGCGTAGGTGATATCAAGTCGTACGCTCTGATGTACCTGTCACATCATAAGTCATTATTGATTGTCAAACCTCTCATTTTCATCATGACTCTGAAAAATTTCTATTGTGTTTAGTGATTCACACGTATCTTTATGATCACGTGTCAATCTCACAGTCAAATCACTCTTGATCAGCACATCCAAAGGTAGTTGCCTAATTTGATCGTTAGGATCATTTTTCTTGGCAATTCCATGAGATCCTCCCTTCAATCTCCTAGATCATCTCATGTTTGATGTGTACAACCAAAGTCTAAGGCCTAATCATCCATTGATCGGCTTGATCTGAATCATCTAATAGCATTTAGTAGTTTGGCTATTAAAAAGTTTCTTTAAACTAGATTTTTATCTTAAGTCTAGGTCTGCCTTGTTGAGATGATCACAATGCCTCATTTAGATTATGATTTGAACCTCTATAGCTCCTAGAATCACATTTTTTTATGAATAGACGGTAAAAAAACCCTCAAAATTGAGAAAAAGGGCCCGCCGTACGTGCGGCACATGTGCCGCGAGCGTCCCTCACGTGGCGCTCGCAAGTCGCACCGTGTGGTGCGTGCGTGTTGCATGCGTGGTGTGCGCTTGTAGCACTGCCTGACCATTCATGTTGTAAGCCCCATCCTCCGCGTGGCGTGCGCGTGGCACACGCATGTCACACCGCGTGTGCCGTCGCGTGTTCCCCACGTGGCACGCTCCTGCAGTGCCGTGTGGCGTGCACGTCGCGCCACGCGTCACGCCTGGCTGTGATGAGTGTCGATGTAGGGGCCATGTGCGTCTCGTGCGTGTTGCCCATGTGCTTCCTACCCAGAGCGCTCGCCGTCCTGTCGCGGGTCACTGTTGCCGAGGACTGTGACCGGACTGGTTCGCCGTCGCCGGAGATGACCGCTGGAATCCGATCGCTGACAACCACAAGTGCTTTGTTTTTTGCAATTTTTACACCTATTTGTCCAGTTTTTCACGTACATTCCATTTCCACCCAACATTTTCACAAATTCATTCATTATCTATCATTTTTTCATGATTTTTGCTACGTTTCTAAAAACCCTTACCTATTGTTTTTGAGGTTTTCGGCGTATCTAGCCATCCGATCACCTTAATATTTTATGGGCGTGTTCCTTGCATTGTTACGTTCAAGATGAATGGTCCAGATCCTCATCTGACACCATTACATTGACTTTTCCCTAGGGCAACAGTAACGCCTAAACTCACCAGAAAACGGCAGTCCGCACTGTTTTTCGGCACTAAACAAGGAATAGGAATGGGGAAAACAAATAGGGATGGCTTACCTCAAGCGGTTCATCACCAATGCTTGCAGGGTTCTGGCTTCTCCTCACAGGTCGTACAAAGGAATGCGCATTCTGATGGTCGGTGACAGGGGGTGAAAATGAGAGAAGGGGGGAGGGAAGTGCATTTAAGGCGCTCCCCCCCTCTTAATTACATACATATGTACTCCTTTTTTTTTTCATCATCATCATCATCATCATTATTATTATTATTATTATTCCCAAATAAATTTTCCTAAAATTTTAAAATAATGGATGTTACACCCTATTTCTCTCTCCTCTCTCTAATTGGAACAAGCGACCTAAATTCAATTAGGCACTTAGTTCCAAGTATAATCTCGCAAATCTCACTGTCCATAACATCCTATACTACCTCATATACAAAAACCCCAAATCAATTTCAAGATCCAACGGTTCAAACAACGAAAAAAAAAGAAGGGACTATCGGGCTATATTATCATCAACCGGTAATTCTCTCAAATTGGGCATCAAATATAAGTTCTTTTTCCAATCAGGTAGGTGGAACTAATTTCTAAATGTATTTATTGTTGTGTCATGCAATTTTTATGTTTCTGTAATTTGATCTAGGTTAAAAATTGTAAAAAATAAAGTAAAGACTAGAACCTTCAATTATGGATTATTGAGGGCTCTAATGGAAAATCTGAGCCGACCAATCCATCCAGAAGGGTGCAAAACCCCTAGGTTAGAAATTTCAAGAAATTTAATAGCTGTTAAGGTCCTCAATTGAAGAGGGATTTATTGGATGGTCCAAATGGACGATCCCATCTCCCGATCAGATCAGGTTCCCAAGATGGAGTGCGAAACGTTGCAGGGAAAAGCAGTACGCAGTAGTGTTTCCGCGTGTGCGACGTGCGTGCGACGTCATCCTGATGGGGCGACCGCATGTGAGCGATGGTCTCGGGCAGCGCGCATCCCACTTGAGGCTTGGTGACAGGCGCACGGTGACAGTTCTGTCCGCCCAGCCTGTTCCGCCTAGATGAATCCAGGCCATCCATTGTGCTGGACCTAGATCAAATCTGGACCTTAGGAAGGACTGTGAACTTCAAAGATCAATTCATGAGTCATATGAACTCCAAATTGAGATCAGAAAGAAGCTATGGAAAGCTTGTAACATCTAGTTTCTTATGAAATCATAATATGTGAAAAATTATTCATTAAACGTTCTATATTTGGGAAATAAGTTTCTAATTTTCAAGATCTTCAAGATCTAAGGTAATTAGATCTTGGGAATTTGTTTTAATGATGATATAATATTAAAATAAAGTGATATCCATGGTTGATTTGGACAGATCTGAGATAAATTACTACCCTTTGTGGTAGAAAAGGCTTAAAATTACAAAGGAACCCACTTGATTAATGAGATCAAGTATGATTAGATCCTTGGGATAGATTAAATGAACAATTTTATGATAGAATCCAGTTAGATCATGGATTAAATGTGACAAAATCAAGTGGATATGATCTTTGGATCTTAATGGATTAAAAGCCCTAAAGGTAATTGAAACTCTTGATTTAAAGGAAAACGTCTAAGATCTAATGGTTGGATCAAAGTAAAGTTTATAATAATCTTAATATGATTAGTTTAAATTATCTTTTATTGGATAATAGAAATATAAATGTGATTTATGTTATAAGTTAGGAAGCATGGTAGTATAATCTTTAAATTTTAGTATGCTATGCTCTAAATGATTAGTTTGTTAGTAGATTTAATTATCTTAGGGCTATGTTAGTATAAATTGGAGATTTAAACATGATTCTATTAGGATATAAGTACAATTTCATGTATTTCATAACTTGGATCATGCTAGTCTATGTATAGTTTTATTTTATTAGGTTAAATTGCATTCATAAGAAGAATATTAGTATATGGTTGTTAAACTTATATTTGATTTATGCTTTAAAGTTTATGATTTAATTATTGTCAAAATGTATTCAATTGTTAAGTAGTTGTTAAGATATAATGAGCATAAATCACAAAAAATGTAAACTAATGAAATATAGAGATTCATGGACAAATAAGATGAATGAATGATTTTGACTTAATATTAATAAGGGTTACAGTTAGTAGGACAATATAAGGAATGATTTACTATTTTATTAGCTCAAAGTAGGAAAATAATGAACATCCATGGATGACATTGTGCATATCCATGGAAATTAATTAAAATCAAATAGAGAAGGGACTTAAGGTAAAGAGCTCATAGGAACCTTGTCAAAGGTTGAGCTAGTACCACTCCAGTGGACTCTGAACATTGTGGTTATAGGGGGTATACAAGAGCCAAGTGCTTTTCCCTCTCCTCCCGTTGATGTAAGTGAGGTCTAAACGTCTCCTTACATGAGGGTTGTATTAACCACTCTTTGAGCAGACTTTAACTGGTAAGCACTAGTCATCTTGAAATAAGAGGAGTTGTCTAATAATAGGAAGAAATAAATTATCTTCAGCCAAGTAAGACACTAACAAGTTGAATAATAATAATAAGAACATAAAAAGATAGCAAAGTATCTAACCCTAATAAAAATAGTACGTAAGATAAGGATAATCAAACAACATGAGATCTTGTATGATAAAAAACAATAAAGGAAAAGAAATACCAATGTAGATTAGATTGTTTATGTATGATATGTATAGTAATTGTATAGAGGATACTAAACCCTTGGATATATGTTATTCAAGGAAGAAAGATTCAGATCATCCTACATAAGGATGATCAAAAGACCATGTAGTATGTACCCTTGATTAAAAAAATGACATTATACATATGATTGGACAGATATATGTTGATCAAGACTATGGGAGATTTCAAGGAGTAAGAATATCTTATTGAGGTAGGTGAATTTTTAAGAATGCCTTTACATGAAGATACATGTCTAATACATGATCTTATGTTTTGAAGTATTGACATATATAATACCAATATGTTATGGTAAATACCTCAAATTGAAATATGATCCAACCAAATGATGAGAAAATTAGTATAAAATGGTTAAGTTGAGAATTGAGAACAACTCTAAGTGAATAGGGAAGTAGAAAATATTCCAACCCTAGATAAACAGATAGATAGTCTGATATGTATAAGTATTATTTTACATACAAGCATGGAGGCTTGTGGTTTTGTTTTAAACAAGCGTAAGTCTAGGGATGCTATACTAGGAGAGTTAAGAGGGTTTGGCCACTCGGTCTCTAAAACTTTATGATATTGAATACCAAGCCTAAGAAAGACCAAAAGTTGAGTGGGGCAATTATGGGAAGGCTACCACTGTGACAGCCATGGTCCTCCCATATGGACATGCATATTGTAATTTCCATTGAGAATGATATAAGTGAATTATAAAATAGTTATTCGGGTGTGCTATACGGATTAAACTGCAAGCATAGTAGTCCTTGATTATTTTGCATTATGATGCATATGAAATTGGCATAGTAAAATGCCTTAAGGGATGGCATGATGAAATGCCAAGTAATTGTATATTACTAATATTTTTCCCAAGAAGAGAAATTCCCAGTATAGTAACTAGCTAAGATATAAATCTCCTATAATAAAAGGAGTTGATCAGCTTTGTATGTAAATAATAATTGACTATTTTTACAATTTTAACGAATTTGTCCGTATACAATATGTATGTATAAAGGTAAACACAAATGACAAAGAAAGGAGGTGTCCATATAAATGATAATGGTCTATGAATGTGTTTATGATAGAATGAATTATGGGATAATTGAATATTGAGATTATATTGTCAATAACTTACATTCTTATCCCCTACCAAGCATAGCTTGCTGAGATATTGTAAATGTTTGAATATTTACAATATCTCAGATACAAAGAAGGAGACTTAGGAGCTCAAGACTTGAAGAATTATTGAAGAATAAGTAATTAGGGTATATCCCTTGAAACATTGTATTGAGAGCATGTATTGTATTTTGAACTTTGTAATTTGGATTGTGTATTTGGACAAGTATTGTAAGGATACAATGGGCTATGTACTATGAACCATTGGATGGATCCTGAAGTTTAATAAAAGTATATTCCTTCAATGGAATTTTATCTTGTACAAAATTATACTTATGTTATGTATGAAGTGGTGACTTGGGTTTTACAAAACAAAATCTAAAGTAAAGAATTTCCACTGCTTTGGTTTGCAAAATTTTTTTACTCTAAGGGCCCTGTCTTTACAAAATGTATTGTAAAATGTGTTATAAAAACCCGGGTTGCCACACTAATGATACACACACTTAGAAATAACATCTCTCAAATAAAGGGTTCAAATCATATTTCTCTTTTAAATATGCGAGTAGAGTTAATAAAAACAAATTTATCTCACATATTTTCATGAAGAATGGGAGTTACTAAGGAATTTTATTTTTGATCCCTTTAGAATGGATGCCATTACCTTTGAATATTTAGAAATACTATACTTTAAATCTTATCCATTCATTTCCTCATCAAGATTATATTTCTCCTAGAATCAATAGATCTTCAATTGGGATAAAACGTAGGCTTAGGATAGGGTACCAAAGAAATCGTATTAAGGATATTCAAAAAATTTTCAAAAATAAGTAGTGGTCTTCTAAAGTTGCTAATTCTTTCTTTACTTTGCTAAAGTGAATATTTCTTTTTTCCACTTTTCTGCATTCTTCGATCTTTTTTTTTCTCACACTTTTGAATCACTTTGAAGAACATTTCTTTTCTTGATATTCACTTTTCTACTTTCATTACAACTAAAACATATTTCTTCATTCATCTCTAACTTATCTTTTAAAGAAAATAGGTAATGGATATATTATACTGGGTTAATATGGGTAAAGGTAATTTGGGTGAGAAAAGAAAAGGCTTATATAAAATGCTCAAGTTGGCCAACTTGTGGTAAAAATACTTTTGGGATAGGCTTTATGTTTATAGGTTAACAAGAAAGATGGCTTAAATCATTTTCTAAGTTTCCTATAATCTATCAGATTCAATGAACTTTAAGAATTTTAAAGGTAATATTTTATTAATTTACGTAATTAGCCAAATTTAAGAATTGATGGAATCAAATTTTCTTTAAACGTGTTGAAGAAATCAGGAACATTTATACCCTCTCTAAAAGAATGGATGGCTCTAAAACTTCCTTAGGTCATAGGTCTCCACTGAATTTCTTTAGGATCTCTAAATTATAACTACATATCAATTTATACTATGTATATGCAACTGTGTGTATAGATGTGATTTGAGACTTTGCTTTCATAGAATACTTTAGGAAATGACTAAAATAATGAATTAATCATGTTCAATTTCATTAATAAACTAAAATTATCTAGAATATACTTTAGAAAATCTAATTCTCATCATTGTGTAGGAATTGACCTAAAATTTTTCAAATTTTTTTAGCAATTTTTCAATTTTTTAAAAAAATTAATAGAAAAAACTAACAAAAACTAGAATTTGCTAGAGTTGTACTCTCCCTGCCTAAAAGAAACATTGTCCTCAATGTTTAAAAAGTAGGATGATGATAATGCATTGAGAAATGAAGAAATTACAGATGAAAAATTTTCAAAGAATTTTTTTTACTGAGTTCAAAACTTCTCTTGGTCCCATATGAAATGAGCTAGATAAGCCTCTAAAAAGGAATGGTGAAAATTTATCTTGCAACTTTGAATTTTGAATTTTATCACAGGGTAAGATAAATATATCTCCATGTTGCTTCTCATAATGAGAGATAATTGTGGGAGCTTGATGCAGCTTTTGTAGAAATGGAGCAAGGATGTCACATAGCTTAGTGGGTGGGACATTTTCCTTATCAACTATCTCAGCCACTGTGGGACTAGATTTCTCAATTATTTTACCACTATGAGGAATGGTAACTGCCTTTGCTTGTTTCATGTTTGCCACTAAAGAATTAATCTCACCTATCACATCCATATCATCAAGGTTTTTAGTTGGTGGGATAGGACATTGCCTTTTATCAATGGTCTATAGCATTTGAGACATCATGTCCTTCAATTTAGTCACAGATTCTGTGTTTCTCTTTTAATTAGGTGTTATTTTGAGCAATTTTCTTCTCCTAGTATTGCATGACTTGAAGAAAGTTATCCTCTAGTTCCCTCTTAGGTAGAGGAAGGTAAGGTCCAGGAGTAAGTGGTCCTTGATTTTGGTGATAAGGTTGACATTGGGCCTTATGTGAGACATTGTTGTTATATTCATTTCTCCAATTGATAGTAGGATGATTACTCCAATTGGAATTATATGTCATTGGGAAAAAATGTTGCTCATAAGGATGTGTCGGTTCATGAAGTGCATCCTGAAATGTAGGAGAGATGAGACATTCCTGAGTGGAGTGTGTATTACTTTCACAAATATCGTATACTTGTTCAACTCTCTTAGAGGAAATTTTTTCCATTTCCATGACCTTAACTATTCTAACTAAGGATGCTATTTTAGTATTCATATAATCTTTTTTAGTAATAGCATGTATTCCTCCCCAAGCAAATGTGGTGTTGGACTTAGGCTTGTTTGGGTAACCTACTTTGTTCGAATTAGCCCAAGTTTGTGCACTCTCTGCCACCCATGCCAAATTCTCTTGCACCTCTTCAAGTTGTTTATTTAAGAAATTGCCATTGCACTTATTTCAACAAACTGGCGCATATCAGAATTAAATCTTTCATAAAAAGGCTAATGATACATCAAAGTTCGCATCCATGACGTGGACAAGTCAACAATAATTCCTTGAATCTTTTCCAGCATTGGTAGAAAGTTTCTTTATCTTTCTAGGTTAAATTCATTATATTTTGGCAGAGAGTATTTGTCTTATGTATAAGAAATAACTTATTTAAAAACTTCTTAATCATCTCTTGCCATGTTTATATGGAACCTGTTAACATTGAATGAAACCACATCTTTACTTTTTCTTTAAAGAAAAAGAAAATAATTTGAGTCTTACCATATCTAATTCAATGTTTTGTGTATATTGGGTCATGCACACTTCATTGAATTCTTTTAAATGCACGTAAGGACTCATACTATCCAACCCATAAAATTTATAAAGTAATTGAATTACTCTCACCTTTAATTCAATCACACAAGCATATGGAGGTAAAAGTATACATGAAAGTGTGTTGGTATAATTAGGTTGTAAATAGTCTCTTAGTGTTTTCCCATGAGGATTTTAGTTATACTAATTATCCTCATATGTTCTAAGTTGGTCCCATTCCTTGTTATCTTTCCTTATCCTATTTCCATGTGGTAAAGAATGATTTCTCCATGGATGTATATTATCATTAAATAGAGGTGGAGGGTCATTAGCATCAAAGAGAGGATTTCTTGTCCATGAGGAAACATCATCTCTATTAATGCTAGGGTACTGATTATGCTTTTGATGAGTGTTTAGATTATTCATTGAATGCAACTAACCATGTCTCTTTTTTTTTCTCTTTTATTTATTTATTTATTTTTAGTTGGAAAAGCTAACCTAAATGATGCAACCTAACTTCTTAAAATGATGCACAAATAAAGGGCATAATCAAATAATCCTTGAGGCTAGTAAGCAACAATATTTTAATTTTTTTGAATTTGTGTGGGGACAATGCTTTTGGATCAGCTTGATCTAGCACTCCTCTCTTTTAGATTTGACTACTGCTTACTAGTTGGTTTCTGCTCTAAAGTGGTTGATATAATCCTAGTGTCAGGAGGCATGTAGACCTCAACTGACGTTAATGGCAGGTGTGAAAAAATCACTTGGATTTTAAGACACCCACTATAACCACAGTGCTTAGAAGCCACTAGAGTGACAATAGATTACGTCCTATTAAGAAGGTCTTACGAGCATTTAATGGCCTCTATAGGTCTCTTCTGATTAATTTTTAATTAATTTGAGAGGTATGATTGTGCACTTATGGCGATTATCTTAGGTGGGCCAAGAAGTGTTGATGAAATCTACACTTGATCTTGTAGTAATTCAAACCCTAAAATGCAATAATTATAAAATATGCTATCTATATGCAATTATACAATAAAAAATGTAAAATTATTCTAAATGCAACTATACTAAGAAAATAAGAAGAGTGAGGGAAACTTACAATGGAGTTTCTGATGAAGATCAAGAGTGGGCCACCTTATCCCACAGTTGTCTTGTTTTAATACAACCTTTTTAAAATTAAAATAGAAATTGCAAGTTACAATGTACCTTACTACAAGATTCACTCAAAAAATGGAAAAAGTCCTATTTTTGGAAAGAAGAAAAATTCTATTTATTTGATGAAGCTCCACTTACTGATTTCCTAAAAAATGAAAATAGCAATAAGTACCGAATTCAATAAATAGAGTGATTATGCATAAAGAAAAATTAAAAATGCACCTAAATTTACCTAAATTTTTTTTATTTTTTGGATTTTTTTATTAAAATTTATTAAAACTCCGGTGGGTCCCAGCAATGGTGCAAAAAACTTATTGATTATTTTATTATAAGTGCAGAGGCTATTGCAGTGTAGTTGATGCAAGTACGGGTCAATCCTATGGGGACTCGACTTAAAAAGTTGGAGTTTAATTAAAATTTAATTATCCAAAAAATTAAAGAAATTAACTAACAATAAAAAAAATTCAAATCCATTTAATTGATGAGAATTACCAAATTTCAAATTCAAAAAAACGAAAAAATTAACTATAAAATACATAAAATTCACTTTCCTAGCTTGATCACAGCCAATTTCTTTAAATCTAATATCTTAAAAGTTTATTGGTCTTCATTAATCTCTCCAACATGCCCTTTATTAAAGATCCAATGGTTGGATTTTGCAGATTCCCAAAAAATTATGATTTGGGCTAAATAATGATTTTGGGTTTTGGATGGCTTAAATCACTTCTTGGATTTTAGATTGAAGATCAAATATGTTGGATAGGCTAAGAGATGTCCTAAGAACAAAATCTAAAAATTAAGTGAAATTCTAATGTGAAACAAATGAGAAAATAGAGAGATCTTATTTGTTAAGGTTAACCTTTGATTAGGGTAACCTTAATCAAATTTGATCTTGATTAAACAATTCCTGGATAGATAGAACCAAGACAAAGCATAATTAGAATAAAGAAAAAGACAAAACTAAGGATAGATAAAAAATTTGGGGGGAGGGGGAGTAGGGAAAACCTGGATTGGGTCTTCTCCTATGAAGAAGAGGAAGGTGCCAGGCAGTGATTAGAAATGGTGGAGAGAGAAAGAGAGTAGAATCGAGAAAGGAGGAGAGAACAGGAGCTGTCGGAGTGAGAAGCTGGGCTTTGTGAGGGTGCATTGATGGTGCTGGGGAACAAAGGAAGGAGAAGGTTGACTAATAGATGCCAGGGCCGGTGGTGCTGTGTTATAGCTGATGGGAAATGGAGAGTGGAGCTGGATTCTAGTATCGAGCTTTGGCTACCTGTGCAGTGACAAGAGAGGGAAAGGGGCAATGAAGTGGGAGAGAGAGGAGGAGCAGAGAGGGAGAGTGAGAAGGAGTCGTAGGCGACAGGCATGGTGCTACGTTAGTGAGCTAGGAGGAGAAGTGAGCAATTGTTTTGGGAAAGTATGTTTAGTCTAAGAGAGAGAGAGAGAGAGAGAGAGAGAGAGAGAGAGAGAGAGAGAGAGAGAGAGAGAGAGAGAGAGAGAGAGAGAGAGAGAAGGGGAGGTGGTGCAGTAGAGATGGGTGTCGGGTAGTAGAGATAGGTGTCGGGCAGTGAACCAGTGGAAGAAGAGATGGTGTGGTGGAGCTAGAGAGAGAAGGAACAAGAGAAAGAGGGGGACAAGAGAGGGAGAACGAGAGAGAAAGGAGGAGAAAGTGATGGAGCATGATAGAGAGAGGGAGAGAAGAGGAGAAGAAAAGGGGAGGATAGTTTCCTCTTATAGTACAAAAAGGGGGGCGAGGTCTTTTACTACCTTCCACCTTCTAAATTATGTTTGTTTCCTTCTCTAGTTGGTTTCCTCTCTTTCTTCTTAGAAAGGAAAAAATCATATTTGTAGAATTTTCTTTCTGATTCCTTTAGGCGTCTCCATCTTGTATTGTGGGCCCTATGTAGCCCTTTGTTCCTTGATGGTGCTCTAGTCCATTGATTCGATCCAAGTCATTCAGTGTTAAATTTGGTTGATCGACACCATAAAAAACTCAATTAGATTCATCTTGATCATACTTTGATCCATAGATTAGCTCTTAATGATCATTTGACCATTAAATTTTGTAAATTAATGGTTAGATGATTAATTGGAAATAAAATCAAAATTAAGCTAAATATTGCAAATTTGATCAGTTAGATGATCTAATTAAATACTAAATTAAGGATATTTTGACCAAAATTAAACACTTAACACTTGCTTCTCATGTGCTTCCATAAGTTTTACATGGGATTTTAAAACCAAATTGAGCATCTTCATCATCTCCCATGCGTATAACACTTAAGGTTAAAAAGAGGAATAGGGTTTGACAAGGAGAAGAACAAGAGTGAAGCAAAGAAGATGGGGTTAGTCATGGGAGTCAATGATTGCAAGCATCAAGATGTTTCAGGTGTGAAAAACCTGCTGCCCCTTTCCTTGAAGCTGAGTTGATTTGGATGCTTAAAGGTAGGGCAAGTGGAGAAGGGTCGAAGGTAAAGTTTAGCTACAATAAGAAGGGCAAACCTTGAAGGAATAGGGTTAGAACATAGGATGAAGTTGCATTCCCTATTGGAAGACTACACAACTAGTAGGGAGTTCAAATTTAGCTATAAAAACCCACTACATTTGGGGCTAGGAAGGATTTCAATTAAAGGGCAAGACAAAAGGGATTCTTAGTCCTTAAGAGGTAGGGGTTTTAAGTTGGAATCTTACTAATATTACTAGGTATAGCCTTCAAATTAGTAAGTATGTCATGCACGTGGAGAAATTTCTATTCTAACTTCATCTATGAATCTTAGTTTCGCAAGCCCTACATGCTATGCTTAGTTTTTACTTGAAATGCCATTTGGGATATCTTTAATTATCTACCATATACTTATTTTTGAATGATCTAAGTTATCAAAGCACTATACATTATGATATGCCCTTAGGAATTCTAATTATGGTTTATCAGTGAGCTTTCCATGTCCTACATGCTTATGCTTGGATTTTGCTTGAAATTCTACTTGGGATTTCTTTATTCATCTACTATATGTTCATTGTTGAACTCTGCCAATGCCGGTCCCAAGCCAGGATGAAAAAGGTTATGAATGGAGGAAAAGCTCTGTTATACCAATTTATAAGAATAAAGGGTTTGGTTTCATGCTTGGGAGGTCTACTATGGAAGCTATTTTCTTACTAAGACAATTGATAGAAAAATATAGGGAGAGGAGGAAAGACCTCCACATGGTCTTTATCAACTTAGAGAAATCTTATGATAGAGTCCCTAGAGAGTTAATATGGAGGGTGTTGGGCGAGAAAGGAGTTTTACGGGGGTATATAGACATAATTAAAGATATGTATAAGAGAGCAGTAACAAATGTTAAGACCACTAGTGGTGTGACTGGTGATTTTTTTGTCACTATAGGATTGCGCAAAGGATTAACATTGAGCCCATACTTTTTCACATTGGCTATGGATGAGTTAACAAAACTTTTGCTCATTGGCTATTTGTAGATGATATAGTCATACTTGATGAGACAAGGGAGGGTGTAAACACAAAGCTAGATTTATGGAGAGAAACATTTGAATCTAAAGGATTTAAAATCAGCCAAACTAAGATAGAATATATGGAATGCAAGTTTAGCAAGGAGAGGAGTAGGAGTGGAACACCAGTTAAGATGGATAACCAAGAAGTCCCCGTAAAAGGCCACTTTCGGTACTTAGTATCTATGATTCATGAGAGTGGAGAGACTGATGGAGGTTACCCAGAGATTCCAAGCGAGTTGGAACAAATGGAGATGTGCATTTAGAATTTTGTGTGATCGAGGGTGCCACTCAAACTAAAAGAAATTTTTTATAGGATGACCATAAGGTAGGCCATGCTCTATGGATCATAGTGTTGGGCAGTTAAGGAACATCATGTTCATAGGATGAGTGTCACAGAAATGAGGATGTTGAGATGGGTGAGTGGCAAGACAAGAAATGATAGAATTAGGAATGAAAGTATTAGAGGAAACTTAGGGTAGCACCAATAGGTAACAAGATGAAGGAGATTAGACCTAGATGGTTTGGACATATCCAAAGGAGATAAAAAATAGTACTGGTTAGAAGGAATAAGGCAATTCAAGTAGAAGGTTCTAAAAGGGAAAGGGGAAGGCCTAAAAGAACGTGGATAAAAGTGGTGAGAAAAGATTTAAAAATTTTGGGACTAAATGAAGCCATGGTACTTAATAGAGAGGAATGGAGGAATAAGATTCATGTGGCTAACCCCTAATTGGGATAAGGTCTTGATGATGATGATGATGATGATGATGATGATGATGATGCTATGTTCATTGTTGAATGATTAAGACCATCCAAATCAGTATGTATGTTGTTATGCCCTAGCAAATTCACGTTTTGAATTATTGATGAATATCAACTTTTATCCCCGAATTCCAGTTTTTCATGTTATAAATGTTATACTAGATTTTTATTAGAATTCCACTTGGGTTACCTCTAATTATATGTTGTGTATTCATTTTTGAATGATTCAAGCCATTAAGTTATGTATATGTTGTGCATGCTCTAGAAATCCAAGTTTTGGATAATGGTGAAACTTAGCTTCTCAGTTCTACATGCCATGCTGGTAATCCAGAGCTTTCACCTTGAAATAATGTACATAATTTGATCTTTGATCGATGTGAATCAATGTACAAGGAAGGAAGGTGTATGATGTTAATTTGGAAGGGTTTTTAGGGAAGTCCTTAAAGGCATTGACCTAAGAATTGGATGTTTCTTTCCTAGCTTGTTTGGACAGGGATGAGATGTCTGGTTCCAAGTGTTGTTTGGGCTGGGTTTTTCTCAAGTAAAGCCCAAGGAAATTGTAGGATAATGCTATTATCTTGAATGTCATTGAATGTAAATGGATGTGGAGATGTTCATATACATAAATTGATTGTATGATAGTGTTTTTCCAAGGAACAAGAAGGAATAATCTAATCTAATGTGATTTCCTATAGGTTTCTATAAGAAATTAACCTCCAAAGAGTGCTTGAGAAGGCTGTCTTTCTTTTCCCTTTTATTGTTGGATGATTATGGACTTTATGGTGGATGTGTGCTTGTTTATAAAAACCAAGGGCAGCTGAATTTCTAACAGAGAAAAGGGGATAAATCAAAACAACTTCTTGTAGATTTCTGCATGAAATTAACATCTCATAGAGGTTTCAAAAAGCTGTAGTTAATTATTTTTTTTTACACTTGGATATGGTGACATGAATGCTGGAGTGATTAGGCATGAAATGAAAACCGGGTAAGCTAATTTTCCTACGAAAATCTTGTGAAAAAGACTTAAATCTTAGGGATGTCAAGGAGTTCAAAGTTAGAGTGGGAAATTGGCACATAGAACACGTTCCCACTTGAATGTTGAAATGCCAGGAGAAGAAAATCAGTGACCAATACAAAGATTTCTAATAAGCTTGAATCATAAGGAGGAATAACATAGAGATAGGTTGGTAAGGAAATCCAACTAATGTCATTAGACCTTTAGCTAAACATCTTATAAGTTAAAGGAGACACTTTAGGAGCAACTACACCAAAATGCAGACTTATGGTCAAGACATGAAACAATTAGCCTAGGGAAGACTAGGGACCTTCTTCCAACTACCTAAAACTCTAGTAATAAGCTTGAGCATTTTGGAAAGAAGAACTTCTAAGGCACTCTTAGAAAATGACATGAACATGGCACACCAAAGCATGCATATAAACCAACTAGGAAGTACTTTATGATTTGTACTATGATTACTTGATTTATGGTGGTTTCACTAATAATTCCTAATTATATTTTACTTATGTTGTGTATAAAAGTGTATGTAACTTGTGACATTTGAGATTCAGGCTTATCTTTTTATTAGTGCTTATGACAATAAGTAAGCAAGAAGGACATGCAGAATATGGTAAAAAGTATACTACTCACAAGACTTTGGTTTTGAAATTGTAATTATGCGTGAGTCATGGAACTATGTAGGAAAAAATCAACACTTTGAAATCATTTGAGATTTCTCATTTATGTATGAGATAGTGTAAAACTTGAACCTTTATATGTTTCAAGTTATACTAGATTTAGAAAGTGATTTACCACTTTTAAGTCGAAGTTTTTTTAAGGCAAGCACTCTTGGAGTAGTTGGAAGGCCTATGATGTTTTGATTTGATTTTATGGGAAACTGACCCTGAGGCAATCGCTCATGACTAGCTGTAAGGCTTGATAATGGTACAAGAGTGTTGGACATTGTGGGACATGTTTTCGCTGTCTAGGAGCATTGGACAGTGTGGGATGTGTTGTTGATGTCTAGGAGTGTTGGACCATGTGAGATGTGTTGTTGATGGTCCAAGAGTGTTGGATAGTCAAGGAGCATGGGATAGCATGGAGGTCTCTACCAGTGGGACAAGCATGCTAGTTTCCTCGTAATAGGACTAAAAGTGTACCCCCATATGTACGTACATGTGCTTGCATGATTTGGCGAGCATATTTGTAAAACCTTGATCATTTTCTTCATCAAAGCATTCCTTATTGTGTTTTTCATTATCGAGGATTCATAATCAAACCTTTATTTGAGAGCTTGTATTTTGAATGGTTATCTGGATATTTCCAAGCATCATGCTAATTATGCTAGACTTGAAGCTATTGCCCAACTTGATCATATCAATGATTAACTTGCTTTAACTAAATTTGGACTTGATACATCAACTGATTATTGCATCTTTTACAAATCGTTTAGAGCATGCCATAGTACAACTAATTTAGTTTTCTACTTAAGCATTCTTTACCATTGGTTGTATTGTAATTGGAAGGACTAGTAGTATTATCTTTATTCCAAAGTGAGCATTTTATGCCCACCCTCTACAAATATTCCAAAAGAGATTTTGACGGGTGCAGAGCAATAGAGAAGGCATGTAGGTAGCTGACATTTTGATGTACGTAAGTAAAGAATTTATTTGCTTACTTTAGAAGTTGAATTTTGTAATAGGCTGAAATTATTAGCTCATTTTGTAAGTTTAAGGTTAATACTTAAACATTGTAAATATTATGGACTATCAATGGGACTGTGTCTTTAGTAGTAATTCATGTTGTCACTAGCAGTCCCTATGGCAAAAGGAAAAATTGATTCATTGCACTTTTTTCTATTTTAAAATATAGATATTATGCCTTTCTAACTCGTTTTTAAAATAAAATGAATTTTCAATTTTTTTTTTTTTTTGAAAACTAGGATGTGACATGTGTACATAAGAAAGCAAAAGAAACGGGTGTTGGTAACAGTAAAATGTTATGAGTGGATAACATTAAACTCTTAGTTATGAAATTGACTACATATTTTAGTAGTTTTCATTACAACCATGGAAAACAAACTTATTAATTTGCATGCCAACATAATTATGTTTTGTTTTTATAAGAAAACTGAAAATACATTGCATAACAATCCTAAAACGAGATCTTAAATTTGAGCATGCAAGTAATCTATTGTCTTAAGCATGCAAGGTCACACCTCATGGAGAAAATATATTCATGGAACTTCCCTGCTCAATCTCATTTTATTTCTCTACAAATTCTTCACAAATATGTAAAGATATGAAAAGTTGTATTTTTCCTCTCTCTCTCTCTCTCTCTCTCTCTCTCTCTCTCTCTCTCGCATAGAAACATGCCTATTACATTTCAAGATTATCTTTTTGAGATGAAAAACAAATTTGAAACCAAAGCCTTATATGAATATCTATTAGAATGCAAAATTCCCATAACTAATTGGTGCCTTCCATGATGGTTATACAATATATATATATATATATATATATATATATAGCCTTGATTGTTTACTATCACTATAACAAATTTTCGGTGGTGGCTTATTTAAGAGGCACCCACAAGATTATTAAATAAACAAATATGCACTTATAGATCTGTACACTCATTAAGCACTTCTTTCTAGTAGTTGCTAGCTAAAATTTTTACAACTCCTAAAAGTTATTTAAATAGCTTAAAATGAAAGAACAAGTGTCATGACTAAAATAATAGAGCACTTCTTATGTGCATAGCAATTTAAAGTGTTAATAGGAAAGCATAGATACATATCTTTAATACACCGCTAATAAGAGTTTGGCGTGTCATGAAAACCCCCTCCAAATCATAGTATTTTATTTACTTTTATATTGTCTTCCTTATTCATTTTATTAATTCCTAGATCCTATAAATTAAGGCAACTCTTATAAGATTACACGAGAATATCACCATGCTATATGCATGTTTTTGAACTCATTTTCAGTTAGATTTTCAAATCATTTTTCCTAAACTTACGCAAAATACGTTAACGCACAAATGGTTGTTGTATAAGTAAGAACTATAGATGCATCCCAACAAGTAACATATAATGCTGATAGTATTACCTTATTCTGCTTGTGTGAGTTGTGCATGAATCTTTATGTGCATATTTCATGTAAAGTTGCTAAAAGACAATAGTTGAAAGCTCAAATTGTTAAATAATAGTAAGTTTAAAATAATTCTTAGACTTCAAAACATTATTAAAATTCTGAGCAAGTCATGTTGGACAATCTAAGAATTCAGCTCCACTTTTCAAATTTTCAATCATAATTAAGTTGTACTTTTAGAGAGAAAGAGTTAGTCAAAGCCCATAACATCGAACTTAATTGAACTACTCATGTAGAATGTGCTTATGCAATTAACATAAACATGCAAACAAAGTAGTAAAAACAAGGCACATAAGAAAAAAAGTAAACTTATACATAGAGCGACCTTAAAAAAAAAAGAAAAAAGTATTTGGAATTCAAAACTTTCTTAATCACGTTTATAACCTTTGCCTTGCCTTTAAATAGAGGCCCATCAAGGTCAACTGCATATATTACACCTCAATTATAAAATGGAAAGGGATCAATAGCTAAAACTCAAAACACCAAATAATAGCAAGTCTGAAGTACTTTTTGCTGAATCTATTAAAGTGAGTTCCAAATATTTAATCAAACTTTCAGTGAGTTTTGTCATTTAGTTTAAGAAATAAGTTAGGTTTGATAATTTCATGAGAGAGAGAGGGAGTTTCCCTTGCTCGCCTTTTGAATTCAAAGTACCTAGGGAGAGAGAGATAGGAAGGGTAGTTTGGTATTTGAAGTAAACAAAAAAATGGATTGGTATTCTGAGTTGATATATATTGACGTAAATGCCCCCTTTTTTCTTATTGACACCCTGCCTTTAATCTCGCAAACCCTTTCTCTGCTCGAAACCCCTCTTCTACCCCTGCAATTCCAATTACCCTCGTTTTCTCTCCCAATCCCTGCCCTTCTCTCTTTCTGGTTTTTTCCACCTTTGCCAATTACCCGCCATCTCTCTGTCTCTCCGTCTCTCTCAATTCAAAATCCCAAAGCCCTCCTCTCTCCTCTTCCATCCCCAAACCCTAGCCTTTCATCTTTTTCAGATCTGTTCTTCGTCTTCTGTTTCTCACCGCTGTCTACTTCTCCTTCCAATTTCTAGTGATCGATCGACCTCTGCGGGGAGCCTTTGACCCGGAAAGAGTCGTTCTTCTTTGGCTCGTAAGAATCTAGGGTTTTTATTTTTTCGCGGTCTGCTGCGGATTCCTTCGTCGGCAGGCAGCGGGATTTTGTTTTTCAGGTATTTCTTTTTCTTTTGTGTATCTTTTTCTTGTTCCTTTTCCCGTTTGTAGTTGCCGATTTTGAGAAAGTTGCAATTTAGGGTTCCTATATCCTCATGGTTCAGTAACTGGCTCTTAAAAGTGTGATATTTGTTTCATGTTTCGTTCCGTCGATGGATATTGTCGCTGTTTTTTATGTTTTGTTGTTGATATTGTTTAGCAGGCAAATAACTCCATGTTTCGGTGGGAAATTTGGACGGGTCGTATCTACAATTTGGCGGATTTGAGAAGGAGAAGCTGGAGGAAAACAGCTGAAAACGGACTCTTGGGTATTTCTTTTACTGTTATAGATTCTTTTGTGTGCAAGTTTTTTCTCTTTCTGGTTCTTCTTGATTGATTATTTGTTGTTTGGGAAAGGACTTATTGCTCATTGGATATATATTATTTTCTGTGTTCGCGAGCCAGGCTTGATTGGGTACAGGTAGAAGGAAGGCAGTTCTCAGCTTGGACTCGAGTTTTCCTGTGAATTTCATATTGTCAGACTGCTTGGGGGGCGCTATTGCTGTTGATAGTAAAGGTCTGTGATTTTGTTCCCCATGGCGAACCACGATTTGGTTCTTGGTCAAAGACATGACTTAGCACTGGGACAAAACCAGGAGTTGGCTTTAGGCCATGCCCATGACCTGGTACTCAGTCAGAACCACCATGATTTGGGTCTAGGGCAGGCCCATGATCATGAACTGGGTATGAGACATGGCCATGACCATGAACTAGCTCTCAGGCAGACTCATGAACATGGATTGCCTCTAGGGAAGACTCATGAACATGGCCATGGTGGTGATCATGAGCATGAATTGGCCCTGGGACAGAATCACAACCTTAACCATGACCATGTTGATGAACACGCGTTGGCTCTTGCTGCCCAGAACCACGATTTGGATATGGGTGAAGGTCATGAATTAGCTGTTGCAGAGAACCATGAGCTAGACCAGAACCTAGAGCTAGCAGTTGAGCAGGCCCAAGAGCTTGCAGTCCAGCCAGCCCAAGAAATGCCCCTTTCCCAAGTCTCTTCTGTTCTTCAGTCCCGTGCACTAGCGATCAGTCCTGACCATGAATTGACTGTTGGGCAAGAGTTTCCAGATGTCAAGAGCTGTCGGCGGGCATTGAGAGATGCGGCTATTGCTCTTCACTTTGAGATACAGACAGTAAAGTCTGATAAGACCCGTTTCACTGCCAAGTGTGCAAGTGAGGGGTGTCCGTGGCGTATTCATGCTGCCAAACTCCCTGGTGTTCCGACATTCACAATTAGGACCATTCACGAGGCACATACTTGTGGAGGAATTACACATCTTGGCCATCAGCAAGCTTCTGTTCAATGGGTTGCAAACTCTGTGGAGGAACGTCTGCGAGAAAACCCACATTACAAACCCAAAGAGATATTGGAAGAGATCCATCGGGTTCATGGGATAACTTTGTCTTACAAGCAGGCCTGGCGGGGAAAGGAGCGGATCATGGCTGCTGTTCGTGGGTCATTTGAAGAAGGGTATCGTCTTCTTCCACAGTACTGTGACCAAGTTAAACGGACGAACCCAGGAAGTATTGCATCAGTCTATGGAAATCCAACAGATAACTGCTTCCAGCGTCTTTTTATCTCATTTCACGCATCAATCTATGGATTTGTCAATGCGTGCCGGCCGCTTCTTGGGCTTGATAGAACCCTTTTGAAGAGCAAGTATCTTGGAACCTTGCTTTTTGCAACTGGTTTTGATGGAGATGGCGCTCTGTTTCCATTGGCATTTGGGGTTGTTGACGAGGAAAATGATGACAATTGGATGTGGTTTTTATCGGAACTCCATAACCTGCTCGAGCTTAATACAGAAAACATGCCAAGGCTCACGATACTGTCTGATAGGCAGAAAGGAATTGTAGATGGAGTGGAGGCAAACTTTCCAACAGCATTTCATGGGTTCTGCATGCGACACCTGAGCGATAGCTTCCGCAAAGAGTTTAATAACACCATGCTTGTCAATCTCTTGTGGGAGGCTGCTCATGCACTTACGGTTATAGAGTTTGAAGCCAAGATACTTGAGATTGAGGAAATATCACAGGATGCTGCTTATTGGATTCGACGTATTCCACCCCGCCTCTGGGCTACTGCCTATTTCGAGGGGACACGGTTCGGCCATCTGACGGCAAACATAATTGAATCATTGAATAATTGGATACTTGAAGCTTCTGGTCTTCCAATAATTCAGATGATGGAGTCTATTCGTCGGCAGCTAATGACTTTCTTCAATGAACGTCGTGAGACGAGTATGCAGTGGACGACGATACTTGTGCCATCTGCTGAAAGACGCGTGCAGGAAGCTCTTGAGCGTGCACGCAGCTATCAGGTGCTTCGTGCAAATGAAGCAGAATTCGAAGTAATATCTCACGAAGGAACAAATATCGTGGATATTCGTAATCGTTGTTGTCTGTGTCGTGGGTGGCAACTCTATGGATTGCCCTGTGCTCATGCTGTGGCAGCTCTTCTTTCTTGCCGACAAAACGTCCATCGGTTTACAGAGAGTTGTTTTACTGTGGCAACTTACCGAAAGACCTACTCACAAACTATACATCCTGTTCCAGATAAAAGCCTTTGGAAGGAGCTGTCCGAGGGTACACAGAATGGAGGTAATAAACCCGAAATTGTCATAAATCCACCCAAGTCCCTTCGACCACCTGGGCGACCAAGAAAGAAGAGAGTGCGTGCAGAGGATCGAGGCCGAGTAAAGCGGGTTGTACATTGTAGCCGTTGCAACCAGACAGGGCATTTTAGAACAACATGTGCAGCGCCTATTTAAGACATTAAGTATTCGCTGTTGATAGTGCTTTCTCCAATAGTAAATCAAGCTACCTTCCTATGTGAAAAAGTAGGTTTGTCAATGTTACTCATGGTTGTAGTCATGCAAGTTGGGCCTAATTTTCTTTTCCTACGATTCAAGGCAATGTGTAAGTTCACTCTCTGGTTGTTGGATGGCGTTTCTTTAAAATAATGTTAAAATCTCGAGGGCTGAATTTGGTCTCTTTTGTTCCATATGTCAAAAGATTGTGGGCACTGGTAGCCGAATATTCCTGTCTCTCTGGTTGTACAGTTTCACTTAGTCTGTCTGTCGCTTTGGATTTGAGCATTGCCAAGACCTCTAGCTTATTGTTGGCTAACAAATTTTGTTTACTTGGGTTTGATCTGTTTTTCGGTTTTCACTTCGTGATTTTCTTGACATAATGTCTGCTTTTGATGTACAGCCTTGCAGTATTTCATCACACTTTCATGTTTACCTGGGATGTGTTCTGTCTAAAATTTGATGTATGATATCTTCAAATTCTCTTAAACTGCGATTCTCGTTGGAAAGCACGAAAGCTTCATGTACCTCATCCCACTGTAGCGAGTTCACAGGTTGGGCTTCTTAAGGTGGGTGTTGCAGCGTACGGAGCACTTTTCAGATTGACATTTGCGTTTATGAATGGGTTGAGATATGTCATTTGTGTTTATGCTCACATCCTTAGCTTCTATTCTTTGTCACGGGATTGTCCTTTTACTAAAGGGCAAAGGCAGTGCGATGCACAAAGCTCTTGCACATGTGAGTTTGGAGAAGGGGTGGACTACAAAGGGTCTATAATATGCAGCCTTTTCGTGCTTTAAAAATTCGAACCTGTTTCTTGCTAACTTAAATTCTGAAAAAGCCAGCCTATGTGTATGTCAATTGAGCTCAGTGTTGACTTGTTGAGCCTCTTAATGATCTCCCTACCCAATTGTTCTTATCTGGATTCATATGGAAGATGAGAAGCTTTTAGCTTTCTCCTTTTTAAATAGAAGAATCTTTTGCTACTGGCACCTCCAGGCTTTACTAGGACATGAGAGGAGGACCAGTGATTTAATTACTTTATCATGGTTGTTGCAGAATAGTAAGAACAAGTCGTTTCCGCCTGTGATTCTCACTCAAGGATGCCATCGTAAGGAAGCTAAAATACATGTGGAAATGGTTGAGAAAAGGAGTGCCTGACAAAAGTAGGCTCGCAAGCTAGTAAGTAGCCCTAGCAAGTGGAGGGAGGGATCTGACTTGTAGATGCTTCCGGATCCTTACGGCTGTAAACCGAACAACTTATGCAAAATCAAACCTCTATTCGTCCCACTAAAATAGTATATTCATTCAACTGCAACGACGACGAGCCTGTTAGGTAACGATATATCTCCACCCTTTGCTTTATGGAAAAGACCTATGAGATTCTAGAGTCATATATCTATGATTCCATGTCTGCAACATACGAGGCTTTCTTAGATTCTTAGGGGAAAAGGAATATGGTGCGTTCTTCCATTATCTACCTACCCAGGAGCTGTACTAGTAAAAAGATGAGACTAACGTCCCGGAACTATCTCTTCTACGTAACTCGAGCAGTGGATTGTGATTGTTTCTGAAGTATGGGTGTAGAAACCAGGTCTACTTGAGTGTCGAGCTTCTGAAAGCACCTTAGCATAGGCGTCAAATCCACAGTAGGTTTTGCAGAAAACTTGGATAGAAGAAAACCGAAGGGCAATTCATGTAAGTGTTCCATTGTTCTCATAAGGTCGCTTCCGATTTATTTAAGATGTTGCTAGTGGTTGCTAGCTGGTGTCTGGGAATTGTAAGAACCTTTTAACAGCTTACTAAAGAGTTGGAGCTTAGATCCTACCGAGATAAAGCCTTTTAACTGCTTAGAATACACAAATATTATGGTGCTGTTAGATGTGCACTTTCATCAGCTTGATACACTCCATCAGGTAAGTCTAAGAATTCAAACTTAGTTGGAAGCCGATACAGTGGACGATAATAAGATAGAACTTCCTAGTTAGTGTTTACCTTCATAATGGAAATCATTCCTACAAATTCTTTGGCCAGCTCCGCATATCAGCATTCTATAACATTTTGAATTAGTTTCAGCATCGTCTTCTAAAAATAGTAAATTATACACTTACTAAATTGGGCTTACATAGACAGACATTGGTATAACGCACTTCTGGACCTGAGTAAATCCCTTGCACTGAAAAGTTAAAGGTGACCTCCAATCAACAGCCGTTTTAAAGTATCTGGAGTGTGGACTGCAAAGATAACATAGAGAAAGACACTGGGTTTATTATGAAGTCTTATATTGTTCAGAGTAAATGCAATCCCTAGTTTAAATATATTGCTGCCTAAATTTTTTAACAAAGAACAGGTAAGAAATATACTTTTTTAAAAGCCTATGATTGCCAAATGGGTTAATTCTGATAAAAATGAGCACTCTGTCCTCATATGATGAGTTCGTTATAGTGTAGACTATTTGACAGATCTTGTTGTGATGGTTCCGTATACCAACAATGTTCATCACAGCAGCTTGTAATGACTCTATATAGAATCATCATTTAATAGATCACTTCTTCCTGTATTCTCTGATAGAATCTTATGAAATATTTCCATATATTAAGGGAACCCTGGCTGCCTGTTTTGGGTAAATCCGATAACATTAATGACCTGATTCATCAAGAAAAATATTCCTTTCAACTGCTGCATTAAGGAGCTCCATTGCCTTAGGATTTACCTTTTGAAGAAGAGTCCCTGTAGGTGGACATGTTCAAGAGGAAAGGAAAGAGTAGATGCCCCAATTTTCATGTATGTTAAAACCGTTTTTATTAGATATAACCCATTCAATATGTTAGGAATGGATTAGATAGGCTAGATATCAAATTTCATACAAACTAAACGTTTTTAGCCTATGTTTCTTGAGATAAAAATCATGACCATTTGTTTTTGTTAAGTTTTTTAAAGAACTAAAACTAGTGGCTAGGATTGTCCAGATGCATTGATTTCTCATGAGTTACCTACTTCTGGTATTCTAAACATGATGAATGGCTTAGATTTGCAAAAAAAGAAAAGAAAAAAGAAAAAGGATTACACCATATCTGGAAAAAGGGCATGTACTTACTCTCCTCTTTGAGTGTGTATTTTACCGGGACTCTTTGAAAAAAACCCTGTGGATATTGAGCATCAAATTGTCTGGTGGAGAACCATTTTGTTGCATTAGTACTAAGCACAGTTCATGAGCTTCTTCAAATGGTCCTTTCCTAAAGAAGCCATTTATCATAGCATGGTGCGTTACAGAATCACGGTAAAAGGAACTACAACCGATTTGGTTTCAGACGTGACAGCACGGGTGACTCTCCCATTTACAATCAAACTGACTTTTCTTTCTTCTTCCAAACCCACCATCCTTCACCGTTTTAATGTTTTCGAAGCTGGAAAAATTTCTGCTATCTGGTGCACTGCCCCCTTCAAATGCTTGCAATTGAAGGAGACATTCAATAGGTGAGTGAGCTGGAGTCAGGGATGTTGATCTAGGTTTTCAAGTGCATCTTTCAACCGTTTCTATTTGCAGAGGCAATCTACTTTTGGGTTTAAAAATGAAGGTCCAGAAAACTTTCAGATGGCTTTGAGTTGGATGAGGAGAAGAATAAGAGAACACTCTTAGTTTAGGGTTTTGAATGGAAAAATGAATGCCAATTATGCTCTTTAGCTATTTACGAACTATGCCCCACAATAAAAAGATAACATTTATTTAACGAGTTTACTACTTATTAAACACACCTATGCCCACGTGCGCAAAATGACATTAGGGGCCTGCCCCATGAGAAGGTGAGGTAGCAACTATGTTCAGAGCCTATTTTTGTTGCAGATCCAGCTTTGATTTTTGGGTAATTATTAGGTCAAATACACAAAGGAAAAAAGTGCAAAAAGATGACAATTTAAGATTTTATACATTAGTTTTGCTTATTTAATTTTTTATATACAAGTTAACCAGAAATTTGTTGGAGAACTATGCATGGGCAAGTAAAAAAGAAATGGCAGCCCCATACATGAAGCTCCTGCATACACGAGTCCAAGGAAGGGGTGGACCACAAAGAGTATATAGTTTGTAGTCTTACTTTGAATTTTAGGAAGAGGGTACCTCTATGCCTCAACCCCTAACCTCCAGGTCACACTGAGACAACTCAAGTGTTGTGTCAAAGCTCCCCTTTAGCATATAGGCAAGTATGAAAAAAAAAAAATCACATAAAGAAGTTAAAGTGTGACATCTCGATTTTAAAAAATTATTCCTTCGAAATTTCTTTGTAAAATGCAGCAGAATTGTAGTAAAATTCAATTTTGAACTGTCTTGGAAAAACATATAGTAATTAAGTACTTTTCACAAACCTTACTTCAAGCCGGATATAGTCACAAACTTATGAGATATATGATATAGTCTTTCATGATTAGTTAACCAAGACGAAGAATAATGATACAAACTAGGAAATTATGTCCGCTTAAGAAAATTTAGAAATTAAATATAACCCTCAAAAGAAGAATGTCTCTAAAGCCCACTTTATAAGTCTTTGCTTATCTTCTTCAGGATCTTTAAGTTATATTTTCCCTTCAACTTAAACTATACAGTGGCCATTTTGTGCAATAATTGTTCTGACTTTAATTTTTCATGGAATACTTGAGAAAAAGGATAAAAAGTAAACTAATTGTGTGCAAATCTATTGAGAAGTTAGTGCAAAAGATAACTCAATATTTAAAAATTTCAAATTCTCATCCTTATAAGGGAACTTTTCAAAATTTGTCAAAATTTTTAGTTAATTTTTTTTTTTAATTTATAAAATTTTCAAAAAGTTTACTAAAATGACTATAAAAACCTAAATGAACATATGAAAATTTGAAATACCACAGCTAGACTTAAATTAAACATTGTCATCATTGTTTAGAATTACCTACCATGGACAAATGAAATAATAAACCTGAGGAGTAAGGGTAAGAAGAAATGTACCTACACTTCCAAAATAGTGCCATGATCTATTGATGTGATCTATTGACTACAATATTAATATATAATGAATGCTAATGCAAATGCAAAGCTAATATGATTTTAAAACTAAACTAACAAACTAATCTACTCTCCATAGACATAAACATAACTAACTAATCTAATCTATACTAATCCTAACTCTAGTAGTTAAACAAAGAAATTTCTCACTCCATTTAAGAATTTCACATTAGCTAGCATATATTTTCCACCTAGATATGTATTGTGGTGATAAGATTAGAACATAAAAGACTAATGTGAAATAAGGTTTTATGGGACCAAATTGAGATAAATAGTCCCCATTATTTACAAATTAAGGAAAGATAAGGTCCATTTCAAAAAGTGCATAATATTCCTCTTCCTTTCTTAACTTTTTCTATAGTTGGGCAAAGTTCGCTCTACATTTTCCTAGTAGGTTGTTCTTGTTCTTATTGAGGTAGGGAACTGGTGCAGTTTATCCCTTCATTATTTTCTAATGTGCACCTAGAGTTGATTGATGTTGGGCCAAAACATTAAGTAACTCTTCTTCGTATTGTGCAATCACATGTAAGGTTTTAGATGAACCTACATTGCTATCTTATGATGGGTCAGATAAAGACTATAGGTCAAAATCAAGTACTTCTTTAGCCTTGAATGGCTCAAATGGAATCTCCAAAGATGTAATATGTTCTACTCAGGATGTCCATGGGAATTGTCCATGAATGGTCAAGTATTTATTAAAGCATTCTTGTCATCCATGGAGGTGCCTATATCATAATCAAAATAAATAGGACATCCCTTGAGTAGATAAATATAGAGAGGCATTGTTTGAGATTGTCTATCTCATAAAGTTCTTCCGATGATATTTTCAACCCTATATAGTTATTATTGGGCTTCTCATTATCCTCAATTTGTTTAATTTCCTTAGCCCTTTTTATGAAGTCAATAGTTATTTGACCATTTTGAAATCCGTCTATGCAATAAATTGTTTAGTAGCTTCTTAGAATTCTAGTGTATTCTGCATATACAAACAAATGGTTTCTTCTAATGATTGTTCTCAATGTTGTGGACAAGACGATTAATATGACTCATACTGCTACGATATTGGGTTACTTTGAAAGGATTGAGCAGGGTGGAACCATGATGGTCCTCATTAACAATCCTAAGATCAAATTTGTTTGGGATGCCTAGCCCTTCTAGGGTAGTCAGTCTTAGCATAAGAGTAATTGATAGGAGATATAAATGCATTGGGTGCATCACTTGCTTCGAATAATATGTAGTGTATGCGGAGCTTGATTACCATAAAGTAGTAGGATATGTTGGATAGAAAAGGTATAACAATTGTCACTAAGGCTACCTAGATGATTTGCTAGCTTGTTTAAATTCTTTTAACATATTCAATTCACTACTCATCCTATCTAATGCATTGGACAAATTAGGAGTAGCCATTGCCTCTGTCTCATACATATCCTCATAGCATAAGGGCCAAGGAGTGAAATAGTATCACAGTGGCTTTTTATCCCCTGCTTCATTGGCCATATTTTTTTTGTTGGGTTAATAGTTGGCTTGATTACTTTAATACCTGCCTTGTGGTCTATCTGATCTTAAGGGTCTAAGAGTATGAGATTTGGATTCTTATATTGATAGTTAGGCCTACACCAAAAAATGATGTAGTAGAATGTGCTCAACTTTATATACAATGAAAACAAACCATTGTATACAATGAAAGAGTACCTTTTAAACAAGATAAGAAAAACCTAAGCTATATGATGCAACCTATATGATGCACATTCAAGGGCGTAGAATTAATCCTAACTCCAATACAAACAAGTTGAAAGGTTTGATTTTTCTTTGTTTTATATGGGGGAGTGACTTTTAGGTTATTTCTAACCTACGTAGCTCCTCCACTCTTTTAGACTTGTCCTACTACTTACCAATTAAATCCTACCTTGATCAACCACTTAGCACCCTCTTCAGTCAATTGTAGCTGATTTGAGTCATCGAATTTATTAGCAGAGCTAGTCATTTAAATACCAACATAGCTGATCAAGTAGGGACCACTGGAATGACAATAGGTTGCCTCCTTCCGAAAGGGCCTTATGAGCTCATAAGCTTTTAAGTTCTCTTCTAAGAGGCTAGCTTTTCTCGTAAGGTGATGTTTAAAGTAAGTGGGCCTAGGGATGGGGATCAAATCCACCCTTGATTATGTTGGAGTGATTGCCCTTACTACTCGATTAAACGCATTCACACGACAAATTAATCAACATATATCACACCTTAAAGTAATTACATGCGCCTTCCTTACGCTGGAAAAAGTAAAAAACTAATGCAACTATCTATATGCTATCTAACAAGAGGTCACTGCCTTAACAGACTAGACATTATAACCCTGACAACTTATGTCCTTGGGTTATAGCCAAGCTTAGGTTATCCTTATTAAATAGGTGATAACTAATGCAAAGTCCTATGTTTAATAAAACATGTAATATAATGGATGCACACTATGAATTACACTATCAAACATTTAATTTAAACTAATATATGCAAACGTAATGCTAAAAAATGGAAAGAAGTTAGAAAAGCATATAGCGAGGTCCTAGATAAAGTCATCTTGTATAAGGGTGGCTCCATTTACATGCCACCTCCTCTTCTGAATTAGGATGACCCATCCTTGACCTGTATTTAGTACAACCACTTTATTTTGAATAAATTATAATTAAACAAAATACATTCATATCCTCACTACAAATCACTCAAAATAAAAATTTATCAATTATCCTAATTTCCTTCAATCATACTTCAAATTCTTGCAAAAAATAAAGATAAAAGTGAGAACCCAAAAGTTCACAGGAATAATGGAAATAAAATGAAAATGCAACTAAAGTGAATGCAACACTAGAATCTATGATTAGTGGTAAAGTAATCAACCTAGATATTAACTAAAAATCTATTATGAGTCCCTAACAACAACACCAAAAACTTGATTTGTTTTAATATTTAGCACAAGTGCATGGGTTCACTATAGCATAGACATGGGAAGAATGTGTCTATCCATAGGGGCTCTATGATTAATGAGATTTAATTAAATCCTATTTTAAGTACTTTAACCTAGCCAAATGATTTATTAAACTAAACTAATTATCTAAATATGCTAAAAATCAAATAAACATGTAAAAATTCTAGAAATCAAACCTAAGCTTAGGAATTAAAAATCCAATACATTAGAACTCAAATATTTTAAGAATTAAGCTATCTAGATTTTTTACACGTGTAAATAGAAGCATCATATTTCTAACACATGAAAAATATTTCCTTTAAAGCTCTCTTTAAATATTTTCTTAATACTAGTTTCTTAACATGGCACCATACTTATTCAAAGTATAATTAGCCTTCCTAGGGCACTGGCTATCAAATATTCTCATATAGAATACCTCTATTTTACTATACTTGATATCCTTTCTTTCAAGCAATGACTGAGTATGTAAACTTAGAGTGTTATAAATCTAATATTAATATTATGCTCTAATTTAGCCTAAAATAACCTAATCATAAAACTATCTTATTCTAACATATATTTCATCTTAATGCTTAGTTGAGCTAATTAAATATAAACAATCATAAGTAACATTAAACTAACATCAAAGCAAAGAAAACTAGCTTTAATTCTATTGAAATGGAAACTACATCAAATGATTACATAGAAAGGAATAACAAAGGCAAATAAAAACTAATTCTATGAGTTAGAATTTATTCACCTAGAATTTTCAATTTATCACTCAAGAGATCTTTTGGTGAATCCCATTAACTCAGACACTACCACCTTTCTTTCCTATTGTGTGCTTGTGATTCTTATAGCTCATTTTGAGTCACTGAACTTAGCCATGGATATACAACCACTTGTCCCACAAGCCACAGGAGAAGTGATTACACCAAAAAAGACTGCTTTATGCATATATTACCAAGAGAAAGAAAGAGATTTGGAAGGTCTTACAAATGGAAAATTTATAGAGAGATGAATAGATGGAATGATGATCCAGAAAATGGAGAAAAAAATTAGAAAAATAAAACAAGATGAAAAAGATTAAGGCTTGATAATGAAACTAAAATTTGGTATAAAAAGGAGTGAAAGGAAAGGGGATATAGGTTTTTTATGAAATTTTATGGAGAGGTTGATTATGAGGTGGAGAGCTTAGGCATTAAATTTCATAGTGACATGATAAGTAGAAAAAAAAATGAAAAATAAAATTGTGGAGAAAGGTAAAAAAATTTGGGTAGAATGGATGAAAATAAAGTGTGAGAAGGACAAATAAATGGAAGGGTTAGGGAATGATTTTATAACATTCCAAAAAATTTACACAACATTTCATTATTAATGGAATTTCTAAAGTCTATTTTAAGGTTCCAAAAATATAATTTTTAGAAATAAAGAAATCCAGTAACAAGATCTTTGTCCATGGATCATGCCCAAAGAGAGAAATCCAACAATTGTAAGCATGCAAAAATTCAATAGTCAGGATCAAAGCTACATAGGAAACTAGGTTTTGACTTGATAATGGCACCCCTCCTTATTTATTTAGGAAAGATGTGTAACTAAGTGGGGCCCATATTGGCTACCATAAATGGCAAGTCACGCTATAATATGTCTAGATTCAATGTATTTTATAATAGAGGTTAGAAGAAAATAAAATTGTAGAGATAAATAATTTAAAAAATTAGAAAAGAAAAAGTAGGAGATAAGGATAAGGAGGTGAGATAGGAATGAAGGGAAGATAGGATAGAGACAAAAGAAAAGGAGGTCACACCTAATACAAAACCCAACCCAAGACTCCACATAAGAGGATGTCTTGTGCAGGGAGAATTTTGCCTAGAAGAGAGAGAGAGAGAGAGAGAGAGAGAGAGAGAGAGAGAGAGAGAGAGAGAGAGAGAGAGAGAGAGAGAGAGAGAGAGAGAGAGAGAGAGAGAGAGAGAGAGAGAGAGAGAGAAGGAAAAGAAGAACTACAACCATCTGATATAAGTTTGAGATCATGTTGAAGTAAGGATGTAGGGAAAAGCTAGTGAGGAGATTGTGATTTCAAGACAAGAAAGGTAGGGAGATCTAAACCAGTAAGTTTCAAATGGATTTCAAAGCATAGGAGAATAGTTTTGGTCATGTTTTTGGTTCAAATCTATGCATACTATGCTTCGTGCTATAGATGGACAGTTGTGATTAGATCTACTTCTTATTGATAAAGATCTTGTATTCCATGAGTGAATGAATATATTCCAAAATGGGATTAAGGGTTTGATTGGAGACTGAGAGTATAAGAACCTTAATTTTTAGAATTCCATTTCAAATGATTATGAATTACTTATGATAAATGCAAATTGAAAAATTTTCATGTTTAGGTTACACATGAATTTACCTTTAGAAAGACACCTAATTGAACCCTAAAACCTCAAATTTTAAATTTTACTCAAAAAGTCAATTCCAACAACACAAAGAACGAAAAAATTGGAGTTAGGATGGAAAAGGTATGAACAAATGAATTAGGAGGGTATTATAGTAAAAAAAAACATTCATAAACAAGGGGAGGCCAAATTGATATTGGCACCCTCCCCACTTAAGTTGAACAAAACAAACTACATGGTTTGTTCCACTGAGCACGATAGACACACGCACACAGAGGAAATCGAGGGAGAAGAGGAAGAAGGAAGGAGACGAGAAGAGGGAGAAAGAAGAAGAAGAAGAATTTGGTGGCTGGAGGAGACTAGCACACCAACGATGAAAAAAGAAAAAGGAGGGGTTTTGTTGCTAGAGTTGGAGCTTGCAGGGGGCGATGACAGCTCGGATTGTTGATCCTATCTGGTCATCTTCAACAGTAAGTCTAGAAGAACGAAAGCCCCTTGGAGATTTCATGATCAAGGCATTTTTGTTATGAGTTTTTGGAGAAATTGATGACATTGACGATTGTGGACTCTCCTACATAAAAAAAACTCATCAAATCATCAACTCTGACGACTGTTTGAATGGGAAAAACCCTATTTCAAGTGAGTAATCTAACGGTCCCCTGTCTTTACTTGGATTTCATCATTTAAGGGATTTACATGCTAGATCTAGGTTTATAGAAGATCCAATCATTGAATTCCTAATTAGTGATTAGAAATGGATAAATGCTCACCTTTTATAGCTCGAATTTAATTGAGATTGTCGATCTAGGCTAAAAACAGATCGAACAATCTTAGTAGTTCGATCTATCACTGTTTAAACAGTGACTTCTTGACGTCTGATCAAAGATTAGACACCATATATGAATTCTAGGACCCTGATCTAACTCAGGAATGACTAAAATTGTAAAATTTGAATAAAAATTTATCGAGAAATCTTAGCTGCCCAATCATATAGTGATGGAAGAGGAACTTGGTGACATCTGATTGATGATTAAATGCTACTATTGTGTCCCTAACTCTCAATCACTAAATATACTTTAAAAACTTATGATTAGAGTACAAACCATTGGAATGGATCAATAAATCGATGGTTTTAATTAAGAATAAGTAGATTTCCTTGCAATTGAGAATGTACGAGTCAACATTGAGAATGGATCTATAATATTCACTTGGTTAGGTGATCGATAAGTGATTGAAAGAGGGATATAACAAAGTCGTGAAGCATGACAAGGGAGGTAGGTAGTTTTAACATCAATATGCTTTCTTGAAATGTGGAGACCATTGATAACTACTCTATCATGTTTGAAAATTCTTAAAATTTGGAATTTTAATCTTTTTTATTTATGCAGTTAACATACCTGCATTTCATGCAACTTACTTATTTGGAATGCCATGTTGTTTTACTATCAAATTGAAAACTTGTCTATGAAAACATATTTGAAAATTACATGGACTACATGAGTCCAGAAATAACGAGGAATGTGGAAACCTCAACTCAACCCTAGCGAGGGTTGCTTTTACATGGCTATATCATATCATGAAGTTTGAATTGCATGATTTTACTAATGCATGGATTTCTATGGTTATATCAATTATATCAGCATGTGATGATGCCTAGTATTATTATGTTATGATGAATGTATCAAGGTCAGTGGACGCTATGCTAGGAAGGTTGAGAACTGATCATCCTCCTTCCAAAACTGTAGACATGTGTGCTAGATACTTGGCTAAAAAAGGTCTAATTCAAGGCGATGACCTCATGGGCAGGTCATGGCCTTGCATACCATGTTTCCCATGTGCACGGTGCAGGGAGCCTATCCTTCTTGGTATTGGTGTGATAGCCATGAACTTAATGGGTTCTTGTCCTTTGCACAGAAGGCCCATTATTTTGATGTGTATTTATAGCATGATACCACAGGTACGTGGGACCCTAGTATTTTATGCCTATACTGAGTACTCATGTTCAATAGTAGGTGGTTAGATTAAGAGTGTTTCTACTATCGTGAGACATCTAGGATGTTCAGAGGATAATATCTATGTATGTGTACTTATTGAGATACATTAATTATATTTAAGCATTTTATGTTTTAAATGCTTTTCATCTATTAATTTTTTTATGGTAATTCACTATTTAGTTTGGATGAGTATATGTATGAGATGATGCAAGACATGAGTTGTGGTGGTCTTCCATATCTTGCAAAATTCTTTGCAAAGGTTTCTATTATCTTTGAAATAATATGCATGGGTATTGAAACTAATAATTTGAATTGTTTTGGCATGACATTGATTGGTAAGGCATGGTTGAGATTTCAGAGTTCATTATATTGCTCATTATGCATTAGGTTTTACTAAATTACACAGCCTATGATTATGTGTCCGTTTTTGGATTTAAATCTATATAAACTCATATTTTAATGATGAAACTACCTTCACAAGCGCAAGGTTGCTAAGAAATAGTACTTTTTTATAATATCTTAGGTTCAAAGGACCCAGGCAAGGGAAAAGGAGCAGAGGCTTGACTTGGGAGTTATAAGAAGGTTATTTTGAGGTAATGTGAAGTATATGTAAAGGCTTTCAAAGACTTCTTACATATTTTTTTTGGTAAATGTTATTATGACTCTACTTGAATGGACATGTGGACATGTATTTCTTAATTTTGAATGGATGGTTGTGACTAGAGTGATCCTAGGCATGTAGGTTTAGTTCCTAGCCTTTTGGCACCATAGTAATGTTTGTTCTTATTTAAATGTGAACAAACATGTGTGTGGGTGGATTTTGAAAGGAGACAGAGTCTCCTTGTTGGTTTATATATACTGTGTTTATCATGTTGTAGCATCACTTGCGTGAAATGCACTGGGTCCAAAATACAGGGGAGACTATTGAATTTTCAGTAGAAAAGTAGCACTCATTTCTATGAAAATCCTTTTTTTTGGAAAAAAAAAAAATGACACTCGGGATTCTTTTTAATTCTCTCATGAAACATGTTTTCTGCTGTTGCTTTCTAAATATTTTTCAAACTTAGGACCCACAATTGCAAAGATTTAGTGAAAAAGTGTTAGAAAAACCTAGGATGTCACAGTTGGTATCAGAGCCTAATCACTGCTTTCATAGCTAGTCTAACATGCCTTAGAGTCATGTATAATTAAACAAAATGGGAGGGGAAGCTAATGTCCATTTTGTCAATGGTGGACAAATGGCCCCCAAGAGGAGGATGAGGCCAAAAGATGGATTTTCATTATGGGGAAGGCCTTTAAGGCCATGGAGATACCTACAGATAAGTAGGTAAGGGTTTCTATGTATATATTGATTGAAGAAGCTTGTTGTGGAGGTAGACAGCTAAGAGGACTTATTTCCAAGGTGATATGATTGCATACTAAGACTTTAAGAAAGTATTCAATGATAAATACTTCCCACTTCATGTGCAAAAGGCAAAGGAGATGGAATTTATGGAATTGACTCAAAGAAACCTCACAGTTCAGCAATGTGAGCACTGGTTCACCCAATTGAGGAGATTTGTTCATAGTACAACCATGATGTACTCTCAAATAACAGATCGATTCATTTATGGCTTGAATCCAACCTTTATGATTTTGGTGTTATTGATGCAACCAACCATGGTGGCTAAGGCAATTGAGCTTGTTGCTATTATGGAGCAAGATCTTATATGAGGTAGAGTAGAGAAGGAGAGTGAACATGATGTTAGTGGTTCTGGATACCTTGGCAAGGGAAAGAGGCCTTTCTCCTTTTTGTAAACTTAGAGGCCCCATGCACAACAGCAACTCACCAGACAAGGCAGGAGTTACATCAAGAAGTTTTATTAGAGATGTATGAAGCACCATTCTAGCAAGAGTTGCCCTAGGCTAGGACAGTGGACATCGCAGCATCATCAACATCAGCATCAGTGGCAGAGGCCACCTTTACGATGCTACATATGCAATGAGCTTGGCCATATATCCAGAGATTGTCCCAGGAGGATAGGAGATAGACAGATTGACAGTGGAACTAAGGTGAATGTGGCCCCTCATAGCCATGGATGAGTATATGCTATTACAGCAAGGTAAGCATAGTCATCAGATGCTGTAATCGAAGGAACATTCCTTATGGCTAATAGACATGCAAAGACCTTATTTGATCCAGGGTCTACACATTCTTTTATTTTATATGTGTTTGCATCATATTTGGAACTACCAGTGCATGCCTTAGGATTTGGGTTGGATGTGGCAACCCCAATGGGAAGGCTTGTCTTAGTGAGACAATTTGTCAAGGAGGTACCTATCATGATCAGGGGTTGCCTTGGGGAGCACCAATCCTCTTCGTGAAGAAGAAGGATAGAATGATGCGTCTTTGCATTGATTACCATGTGTTGAATAGTGTGACAGTGAAGAACCACTACCCATTACCTAGGATTGACAACCTCTTTCATTAGCTTCAGTCAGCATAAATATTTTTGAAGATTGATTTGAGTTTAGGATACCACTAGTTGAGGATTAGGGAAGAGGATGTCTTTAAGATGGCATTTAGGATGTGTTATGACCATTATGAGTTTTTGTTGATGTCATTTGGTCTAACAAATGGACCTACAATTTTCATGGCTCTCATGAACTGGGTCTTCCAAGCCTACTTGGATAAGTTCATGATTGTGTTCGTAAACGACATTCTTATATACTCAGTAAGCAAGAAGGAGCATAAGGAGCACTTGAACATTATTCTGGGTACCTTGCAAACTCATTAGTTGTTTGCAATGTTTAGCAAGTGTGAATTCTAGTTGGAGCAGGTGAATTTCCTTGGCCACGTTATCTTGAAGAATGGAGTGGTAGTTGACTCGATGAAGGTTGATGTAGTGATAGGATAGAATCCACCCAAAACAGTGACCAAGATTCATAGTTTTCTTGGTCTTGCAAGCTACTACTGTAGGTTTATTGAGGGTTCTTGAGAATCACTCTACCTCAAACCGCATTGACCAGGAAGGACATGAAGTTTGTATGGACTGATGCATGTGAGATGAGATTTCAAGAGCTCTAGAGGAGACTTAGCCCCACACTAATGTTGACCTTACCAGCAGGCATTGACAGTTTCATAGTATATTGTGATGCATCTGCTATGGGACTTGGATCGGTGCTAATGCAGCACGACAGGTGATTGCCTATGTGTCATGACAGTTGAAAATACATGAGGTAAATTACCCTACACATGATTTGGAGTTAGCAGCAGTGGTCCTTGCATTGAAGATATGGTGGTACTACTTTTATGGAGAGAAATTTAAGCTTTTCTTTGATCATAAGAGCCTTAAATATTTTTTCACCCAGAACAACTTGAATATGAGATAGTGGAGGTAGATGGAGTATCTTAAGGATTATGATTTCATGATACAGTACCATCCAGGGAAAGCTAATGTGGTCGCTGATGCCCTGAGGAGGAAGTCGAAGTCAATGGTTGCCAGTCTATCAATAAGTCAATGTTCATTGACAGAGTTATACGAGCATAGTTAGAGGATGCATAAACCCAGTCCTTGTGTAGTAAGGCATGTTTTGTCAGAGGACAAGATATAGGTGTACATTTCCAGGGTGGATTGGTGGTGCCAACAATTGATGGCTTGAGGTAGGAGCTACTTTAAGAGGCACACTAATCATGATTCACTGTTCATCTTGGGGGTATAAAGATGTACCAGGACTTGAGAAGGCATTTTTGGTGAAATGGGATGAAGAGGGACATTGGTGAGTGTGTAGCATGATGTTTGAATGGCTAGCAAGTCAAGGTTGAGCATCAGAGGCTAGCAAGCATGTTGCAGACCTTACAACTTCCTAAGTGGAAGTGGGAACATGTCTATATGGATTTCATCATGGGTTTACCTAGGGCCTCGAGTGGGCATGATATGATACGAGTGATTGTGGATAGGTTGGCAAAGTTCGCTCACTTCCTTTCCATCCGATAGATTCAGTCTGTTGATAGCTTAGCGAAGTTGTATGTTAAGAGATTGTGAGCTTGCACAGTATTCCTCTAACAATTATCTTTGATAGGGACAGTAGATTCACATCAAAGTATTGGTAAAGTGTTCAGAGGCATTGGGATCGACACCAAGATTCAGCATTGCCTTTCACCCATAGATAGATGGTTAGTTAGAGAGGACCATCCAGACTATAGAGGACATGCTAAAGGCATACGCTATTGATTGGAAGGGCAGTTGGGACAAGCACTTGCCACTAGTGGAGTTCGCATACAACAATAGTATTCATGTGAGTATTGACATGGCTCCCTATTAGGCATTCTATGGAAGACCATGACGATCACCTCCGTGTTGGAGTAATATGGGAGTGGTGATTGTTGAAGTCTGAGCTAGCTGAATAGTGTGTAGAGAAAGTTCAGTTAATCTGAAAGTGACTTTTGATGACTCACATCCACCAGTAGAGCTACGCTGATAGGGACCATAAGCATGTAAAATTTGTAGTTGTAGACCATGTCTTTTTGAAGATTTCCCCAATGAAAGGTGTAATGAGGTTTAGAGTTAAGGGAAAGTTGAGTCCCTGGTTTATTGGACCATTAGAAATCTTGAAATTAGTTGGACACGTAGCCTACAACCTGACCTTACCACCACAATTAGCTGATGTCTATGATGTTTTTCATATATCGATGTTGAGAAAATATATGGCAGACCCTTCCCATGTACTAGATCAAATGCCTACAGATCCATGACCAAATCTAACCTTTGACGAAAGAGAAGTATGAATTTTATATTGTAAGGCTCAGGAGTTGAGGAGTAAAACTATTCCATTGGTCAAAGTTTTTTGGCAACATCATTCAGTAGAAGAGGCGACATAGGAGATAGAGGAGTAAATGCAACAGATACATCCCAAACTTTTTAAGGAATGAGGTAAGAAGAATTTCAAAGGTGAAATTCCTATAAGTGGAGAATAATGTAAGAACCCTAATTTTTAAATTCCATTTCAAATGATTATGAATTACTTATGATAAATGCAAATTGGAAAATGTTCATGTTTAGGTTACACATGAATTTACCTTTAGAAAGACACCTAACTAAACCCCAAAACCTCAAATTTTAAATTGTACTAAAAAAAAGAATTCCAATGGCATAAAGAATTTAAAAATCAGAGTTAGGATGGAAAAGATATGAACAAATGAATCAGAAGGGTATTATAGTAAAAAGATTACTAAATGAAGGGGGATCGAATTGATATCAGCACCCTCCCCCCTAAAGCTAAGCATAACAGACCACATAGTTTGTTCCTCCAAGCCCGACAGACACACACACAAAGGAAACCAAGTGAGAAGAAAGAAGAGGGGAAGAAGGAGAAGAGGAAGAACAAAGGAGAGGAGAAGAAGAAGTAAAATCTGACAGTCGGAGGAGACTGGCACGCTAGTGAGGAAAAGAGAAAAAGGAGGAGGGTTTTGTAACTAGAGTTGGAGCTCACCGGAGACGACGATAGCTCAGATAATTGATTTGAACCTGTCATCTTCAACGATGCGTCCAAAAGAGTGAAAGGCCCTTGGAGATTTCAAGATTAGGGCATTTTCATTGTGGGTGTTTGGAGAAATTGATGATGTCGATGATTATGGACTATCCTATGTAAAAAAAGCTCATCAAATCATCAACGCTAATGATTGTTTGAATGGGAAAAACCCTATTTCAAGTGAGTAATCCAACAATACCCTGTTTGTACTTGGATTTCATCATTTTAAGGATTTACATTCTATATCTAGTTTTATAGATTATTCAAGCATTGAATTCCTAATCAGTGATTATAAATGGATAAATGCTCGCCTCTTATATCTCAGATCTAACTGAGACTGTGGATCTAGGTTGAAAACCAATTGAGCAACCTCAGTCGTTTGATCTCTCACTATTTAAACAGTGACTTTGTGATGTTAGATTGATGATCAAATGCCATTGATGAATTCTAGGACCCTGATTTAACAAGAGTATAACTGAAATTATGAAATTTGGATAAAAATTTGTGTAGAAATCTTAGTCTTCTAACCAAATAGTGATGGAAGAGGAGCTTGGTGACTTCTAATCAATGATCATATGCCACCATCATGTTCCCTAACCATCAATCAATAAATATACTTTGAGAAACTATGGTTAGAGTACAAACCATTGGAATGGATTGATAAATCAATGGTTTTGATTAAGAATAAGTAGATTTCCTTGTAATTGTGAATGTATGAATTAACATTGACTATGAATCTAAAGTATTGACTTGGTTAAGTGATTGATAAGTGATTGAAGGAGGGATATAACATAATTGTGAAGTACAACAAGGGATGTAGGTAGTTTTAACATCAATATGCTTTCTTGAAACATGGAGACGATTGATAACTACTCTCTTATGTTTGAAAATGATTAAAATTTGGGATTTTGATCTTTTTGATTTATGCAGTTAGCATATAGGTATTTCATGCAACTTACTTGTTTGGAATGCCATGTTGTTTTACTATAAAATTAAAAAATTATATATGAAAACATATTTGAAAATTACATGGACTTTATGAGTCAGGAAATAACATGGAATGTGGAAACCTCAACTCAACCCTAGTGAGGGTTGCTTTTATATGGCTATATCGTATCATGAAGTTTGAATTGCATGATTTCACTAATGCATGGATTTGTATGGTTTTATCAATCATATCAATTATATGTAAAGGCTGCGAAAGACTTCCTACAAATTTTGTCTAGTAAAATATTATTATGACTCTACTTGAATGGACATGTGGACATCTGTTACTTAATTTGAATGGATGGCTATGACTGGAGTGATCCTGGGTATGCAAGTTTAGTTCCTAGCCTTTCGGCACCATGGAAATGTTTCTTCTTAATTAACTATGAATAGACATGTGTGTGGGTGTATTTTGGAAGTATATGGAGTCTTCATATTCATTATATATATATATATATATGCTGTGTTTGTCAGGTTGTCGCATCGCATGTGTGAAATGCTCTAGGTCCAAAATATAGGGGAGACTCTGCTGGATTTTCATTAGAAATGTAGAGATCATTTCTCTGAAAATCCTTATTTTTGAAGAAAAAAAAAATGACACTCAGGATTCTTTTTAAGTCTTCTCATGAAACATGTTTTCCTCTGTTGCTACTCTTGTCCATCTTATCCAAGAGTGGATCACGTCCTATCTCATGCACCATTCAATGGGTGTGACAACATGGTAGATGCACCCTTTAGTGAGTGTTTTCAAGCTGTGTTAAAAGTGAGTTCATCCAGTGTTGAACAAGGGAGTGCGTTCATCCAAGGAATGAGATGCACTAGCCTCTACACTTTTATTGAAGGGTGGATACATGTTTCATATCATGCACTAAGCAAGGGTTACAATGAGATGGTAGATGAATCCCCTTATTGATGGGCTTGATCAATGTTAAGAAAGGGTTTTTACCTAAATAGAGAAGAGAGCAAGCAAGAGGCCCAGAGTGCGTACCTTCTAAGGGAGGATACACACTACCTTTATGCCCCATCCAAGGGTGGAGATGCTCCCATCCACATGCACTCCTTTAGGGTCCACATATGGATGTTGGACACGTCTCTCTAAATGATTCAAGCTATGAAGGATGAGTTTAGAGTTCACTTATCTTGAGAGTTAATGGCTATGAACTTTGATGAAATATTCTTGATCCAATGGTCCATAGGAAGAGGATGCATGGATGGAGGTTTAGAACAAGATATGGATATGGATATGGTTTGAAATAAAAACCTTGAAGGAAAGTGATAATAAGATAGAGTAAGAATACTAGCATGTTTGTAATAAAAGAAAAATCTCCTTAAGATGATCCAACAGAGTTGGATAGTGCACATGAGTGGTGTGCCATGCATCACTTCCTCTCAATGTCTAAGATTATATAAGATGAAGTAGATGATAAGATAAGATGATAAATGACTATGAGGTCAAGGAAAATGATATTTAAATGAGTATAATAATTTAGCAAATTGGAAAGGGTGAAAAGTTTCATATATGAATGATTTTGCAAAAGGGGTAGCGTGCTACCACCTTTGCATGGGGTGCCATGGACAACACCTACCACCTTGCATGCGTGGTGAGGGATGGTGTGTGGAGGTGCCATGCAAGGGGGTTGCATGTAGGCTCTACAAAGGTCTTGATGGAAAGAATCTATAAATGATCAAGGTACTAGTATTAAGTCTATGGTTTGATGAATGATGATTGCCTTCTTAGCTGATCAAATGAATGGCAAGGATTAAATCGAGATTAACATTGAGAAAGAAAGTTGATTATGAATAATCCTCTTACAAGATTCCTGATACATGTTAAATTTTAGATTTAACCATTGGTTTTACTTTTATAATGTTTTATACCATGTTTAATATCACTTGATTTTGCATACATGGTTAAATTTATAAATATATGATTTAATTGATTTAAATAAGATTTTCAGCATGAAATGATGAGGTTTTATATGAGAGATCTTACTTAGAGTATTTTCTTGCTAAAGATGAGTTTAGCATTTATGAGAATTGAGCAAGTTTGGTCAGATTTGAATTTTGGCATTATCATATATTTGGAAAGTATTCCTTTCTAATTTTGATTTTAAAAATGCATGATGATATGATTCATGGTTTAAGGTGCATGATTCCTTAAATGAGCATGATATATTATCAAGTTATGATAACTACCGAATATAGATTTTAGAAAATTTTTAAAAATAGAATGATATTATATTAGATGCATGATTTTGATAGCCTAAGAAGCCTAGTGGACTTATGCTAAGATTTTCCTTTTGGTTGAAGTCCCCCTAGAATAACAGCAAGCACACGATTCAGCAATCATGTTCATGAGCATAGTGTTTTGCAAGAGATCCTATGATTTTTTATGATATCTTAGTGGTCCTAGATGAGAGAAACCTTAGAATGGTTGATAAATGATTACTTATGACTAACTAATGGATGGATTTGGCAAAGATGCCCCAGATTTGACTATTTTAACACATGATATGATTAAGATGATTTAAGAATGATATGCATCCATGTTTGTTATTATTTATTTCATAAGATATGAAATATTAATGATGCTTTATTATTGCATTGCATGAACAACTAAGGTAAAGCCATGGTTTTTCTTGTTGCATTGAAAACATGTTTTATAATGCATGTTGTTTTAAGTGTTCCTATTGAGTAAAATATTACTCAAACCAAATTATATACAACATGTAGACAACCTTAGGAGGAGTAGAAGGAACAACAAGGGACGAGTCTTATACTACCGCGAGAAAGCAAAGCGAGGATTGAAGATACTAGTAGTTAGTTTTAAATTTCAGTTGTTGAACTATTTATGTAATAAGACCATTAGTGTCATGGATCTTTATTGTGGATGGATGATTTTATTTTAATAGATGATTATGACTAATAAGTTCTAAGCAACTCAGTGATTTTAATTGAACTAAAATGGCCCAAATGTGGGCTAGTATTTGGGACAGGTAGATTTTAAGCACTTGAGATTTTTAAATAATGACTGATGTATTTTCAAATGATTTAAGAAAAAAGAGAGGGACATCCAACCTTAAAAAAAAAAAGCCTTCCAAAAAGGCTATTCTAAAAATCTAGGTTGCCAAATATTTTTTTTATGGATCTTTCGATGATTAATAGAGAATGGGATGAAGGTCTAGGGACATTATTTTGATGGCGAGATGAAGTGTAGAAAGAATGAAACAAAAAGATAAAAAGAATGAAGTACAATGGAGGAAAAATAGAAAGCCTTTCTTGCTCCTCTTCAAAAGCATCCATACAATGACAAGACTAAAGCATCTGAACCCCGGCCATGCCCTCAAGTAGAAGCTATAGAAGTGGCGCAGAAATATTTAGACATCCTTTGATGATGTATTTTTCCTCCATTGTAATTTCAAATACTTAGGCCTAATTAGAAGCTATAGAAGTGATGCAGAAATATTTAGACATATTTCTCGAGGAGTTGGCAGTGTTGTCATTAAAAAGGGAGATAAACTTCAATATTGATGTAATAAGGGGTACAGCCCCTACCTTTAAAGCACCTTATAGAATAGCTCTGACTAAACTAAAAGAGTTGAACAAGCAACTATAGGAGTTGTTGCGCAAAGGGTTTATTAGGCCTAATGTGTCACCATGAGGAGCACCAATTCTCTTCCTTAAGAAGAAGGATGGGCCAATGAGGCTTTGTATCGACTATAGGATGCTAAATAGGGTTATTATAAAAAATAAGTACCCATTGCTTCATATTGGCAATTTTTTTTATCAACTTTGGTTGGCTAAAGTATTCTCAAAACTTGATTTAAGGAATGAATATCACCAGTTGTTAGTGAAGAAGAGACATATAGAATAGCTTTCAAAACTAGATAGGACATTATGAATTTAGGGTTATGCCAATTGGATTGAAGAACACCCCAGCTACCTTTATGGATCTGATGAATAAGGTGTTCAAAACTTTCTTGGATAAATTTGTGATTGTGTTTGCAGATGATATATTGATGTAGTAAGAGAACTATGAAGAACGTAAGGACCATTTACACATTATGCTAAGCATGCTTTATAAGCATCTGCTGTATGCAAAGTTCAGTAAATGTGAGTTTTGGCTTGACAAGGTTAACTTCTTAGGTCATATTATTTCTAAAGACAGAGCTGCACTAGACCCAGTAGAAGTGGAAGTAGTAGAGAGATGGGAGACACCAAAGACCATAACTGAGATACAGAGTTTCCTAGGCCTTATGGGATACTATCGTAGACTCATATAAGGTTTCTCATGGATTGCTCTACCACTTATGAAGCTGATCAGGAAGGACGTTAGATTCATATGGGATGATGCATGTGAAGAGAGCTTCTAGGAGTTGAAGAAGAAACTGAGTGTTGCTCCAATGCTCACCTAGCCTAAGGGCAGAGGGCAATTTGTAGTTTACAGTGATGTCTTAGGTAAAGGACTAGGACGTGTACTGATGAAAAATGAAAAAGTAATTGTCCATGTCTCTAAATAATTAAAGAAGCATGAGGTGAATTATCCAACCCATGATCTTGAACTGGCAAAAATCACCTTTAATTTGAAGATATGGAGACATTTCCTGTACAATAAGAAATTCAAGGTATTCACTTATCACAAAAGCCTCAAGTACATTTTCTCACAACAAGATCTGAATATGAGGCAATGCAGATGGATGGAGTTCTTAAAAGATTATGACTTTGCCACATTGTACTATCTAGGAAACGCCAATGTAGTGGTCGATGCACTGAGTAGGAAGACTTAGGCAAGTTGCTATAGGAAGTGACTAGATGTAAGCTTAAGAATGGACAACAGAGGTCATTTGCTGCAAACTTAGTAGTGAGATCAGCCATACTTATTAGGGTTGTGCAGGCACAGAAGGAAGATACAGAGACACAAACACTAATTGGAAAACCAAGTTTCATTAGGGAAGCAAATGACAATGTGAGACAACATGGGTCATTAGTAGTGCCAGTAAACCTAGAACTAAGGAAGGAGATTCTTAGAGATGCACATAAATCAGAGTACACTATTCATCTAGGTATTACAAAGATGTACCATGATATCAAGAAACAATTTTGGTGGAATAGGATGAAGAAGGATGTATGAGAACATGGTGCCTTACTTATTAGCAAGTTAAGACTAAGCATTAAAGGCCAACGGGGTTATTGCACCATTCCCACTCTTTCTACCATCCTAAATAGCAATACATTTATGACTAAATTCTTCTTTTTATTTCTACCTTCACAGCTCCTTTGATTGTAATGATCTTGAGAACATATACCCTTTATCTATAACTCAAACTTTCTATTTTCTCATTCCTTTTTCTCTTTATAATAACTTCAAAGAGTTGTTATACATCTCTCAACTTAAATTAAATCTTTTCTACATTTATTTAATTAACCCTGACACTAGGAAACGGCCTATCTCTTAGAATTCGAGTATCATATTTCTAATAAGGAACCATGTTTCCTCTTCAAACCAGCATGTTCCTCCCCACTAGAAGTTCTAGATTTCTGAAGGCTTTGGAGATCCAAAGATCTCATTTTCATGTAAGCAACTTTGAAAGTAAAACATTTAAACAATTATATAATTAATTTTAATAAAAAAATTCTCAACTTTTAAATTCATTTTTTCATAAATGACTTCAAAAGTTTGAACTTATAAAGTTGTTTTTTCAAAAACCACTTTAAAAGTAAATTTTTTTTTAAGAAATTTGTTTTTTTGCTCCACCTCCTTGTATGCAATGAATAACAAACACCTAATATTCAATCAATGTTTATAAACATTAAGAACCTGTTTATAAGCAATGTTCATCCACTTCTTAATGCACAATACCATGTATACATTAAAATACTTTAATCTCCACAAACATGAAGAACCAATAACTACTACATTGCATCCACATCTTAAACTTTTCATACATTATCACTTGTGTATATATTGAATAACAAACATTCTATGTACCTAATACTTCAAACAATCTTTAAAAACATGAAAAACCAACATCATATACACCTTCCATACACATTCCAAACCACCATCCACTACAATGTGTTGTCATCTTTTATGATACACTACCACCTATGTATACCTTGAATAATAAACATTCTATACACCGATACAAACAATCTTTATAAACATGGAAAACCAAACATCAAACATCATATACTCGTCATTATCCATCAACATCTATCTTGAAAATAATTTATAAAAGAAACTACAACATATGCATTGTCTATAACATCCACATTCACTTCATTTGTAATTCCATACACATTCTAAGTAACCCTCTCATTCTTCATCTCATAAAAGTTATATAATTCAACCGTCACATATTCACTTCATGTTCAAACTCCAAATTCACTACATCTGTACTCCTTTATTCCCACACTCCAAATTTCCACTCATTCATTGCTTAAAATGCAAATATACATATCAAAGAAAATAATAAAATCTAAAGGAACATAAACAAGTCAATGAAAAAATACTTTATTATGTATTTTAAGTCCAAGTACTTACTCTAAGTAATCTAATTGAAACTCATTACATACTCAACCCATTCATTTCATATTCCATTAATATTTACTCTAGAGTAGCTCTTCTTGTTTGCCCACTCGAAAAGCACAGCAGCTTGAAATGCAACATATTTAATTAATAAAAAATAAAAGATTATGTAAAATAAAAGTGTTCTACCTTTTTCAAATGGGAGATAGGAGTACAATCAAATATTAGGGTCCTCATGTACCTCAGGACATAATACCCACACTCTCAATCAGACTATTGTTTAGGGCACTATGCGATAAGGACAACAAAAAAGAACTCATAAATATTATTTTTAATAATGCAAGTTTAATTAGTAATAACTTAGAGCAATTAATTATTCATATACCTTGACATTCTTCCACGTGAGTTTTGGTGTTTGTAAAGTCTTGGTCACTGTAGCCCATTCCCACCAAGTCCTACAAATTTAAATTTCAAATGTATTATAGATGAATAACAAATTACTTATCTACACATAACATATGAAAAAATAAATGCTTACTTATTTATAATATTCGAGAGGGTGAGGAGGATGTGCGCTGCACAAGAATAAAAAAAGAAAGCATGACCACCATGCACATCCAAAATGCACAGCATCCAAGGAGACCTACATAGATAGTAATATGGATTGTAGTGGAAGTTGACAATCCCTAATTAAAGAATAAATGGGAAGGAAAACAAGAAAAATAAAAGTTACCTGCTATTGTAGGGAATCATTAAGCGTTGTCCCTGAGAGCAGCGAAATAAGCCTGGAAAAATATCCTTAATACGCCTCTCTAGAAATGACACCAGGGTCAAGCAATTGGTAAAGTGTACTGTCACCTTCAAAAAGGCTAGTAGCATTATTCAAGAAGCTGCATAAAATAAATAATTATTACATATACCATTAAAATATAATATGTAATGAAATACCAGATGATTTATAAGAAGTATATGCATATACCCCATGTAGGAGACAATGTGAGGGTTCTCGAGCTGATCCCATAGGCAAGCACTTCCTACTTGATTTGTACAAGATTGATTGTCATATTGTCGTTGATGAGATCATAGACTAACCTAAGGGATCAAGGTGTGTTAGGTGGGACCTCCACATGCTCTTGGGTTGGCTGCTGTAAAAGATGTAAAAAAATTTAGCTAAATAATATAATATTAATCTATGAAGAGGGCCTAATTTATGATGAAAAAAAAACCAAAGATATATACAAGTACCTGTTCCATTGGTGCAGTAGCTAAAGGTGACACTGGAATGGCAGTCGATCTCTATGCCTTGTTTTGTCTCTGATTAACCATATAGATTTATTAAACAATTAAGTGAGGTCTTTAACTAAAAAATATTAATGAGAAAGGTATGTAGTATGATAAGATACATACCATGGACTCTATGGGAATGACTAGTGCCTCCGACCAAGCGACGTGATATGCAACTGCCCCCCAGTAGTTATAATATTTTCCATTTCTAATGGTAATGGTAGGCAAGCATTAGCATTCAAAGCCATGGTAATTGAGACTCGCTTAATATCTCGTGGCATGCTGATTCTGTACAAAACGTCTGATTCATGCTCCTAGCATGAACCAACTACCATGATGTTTTGATGGGAATCCAAGGCCAACAGGCATTGACCCACTAGCAAATCAAATATGCAATAGAGAGGTTAAGATATAGAATTATTACAAATGGACAATGAAAATTTATAGTTTTTCAATGTATATACCTCTTAGGCAGGAATTTCCTTTTCGAGGGGAGGCTAATGTCCTTCATTATCTTCTTTAGATGGGGAATTGCAGCTTGCATGTGATGGAGGTACAATAGGTAGCGATTGTCGAGTAGGGGGTCGAGGAACAATCATCATACCTCCGTCACGTAGCTGTCTAAATAAATGACCCTTTATTTTCTCAACGAGCTCATTGTAAGCCTTCTCATCATCTTGAAGTCTAGGTATATGTCCTCTACCAAAGAATTTAGAAGGAACAACACCTCAACCCATGGCCTATACAGGATGTCATCCTTGGTAGTAGTGTTGCTTAAAGTTCCTGTAGTAGCGCTTTCTTAGGTAAGAATGTCCTACAAAATTTAATTAGAAAGACATGGTCATTTCATCTAATTAATTGTAAAAAATTTATAGACAAGTGGAACCACTTATTATGGGCGAAGCAATTTGTGTAGTAGTTTCATTTGCAAACTTGTTGCCAGTACATCCTACTAAATGCGCCATCTTCTAGAGGATGGAGCAATCAATGGGTTCTGTAGTCCTAGCTTTTTTTTGCTATCAAGCAAAGACACTACAGTTAGAGAACATGTATATAACTATAGTAGCATTAAATTGAATGGGATAAATTGTCATAGATACTTACTTTGCTCTCTTCTAAATGAGCATAGCCCATCCTAGATAGGTGGTGCTGCATATTTGTTTCATGCACCTTTCTTCCCCTTGCACTCTTCACCTGCACCTTTTTACATGCCTGATCAAGTGTACTAATTGAACGTTACATGTAATTAAAAGAATGAAGCATTGTTTCTGCACATACCTCAAACTCAGCGGAGGTGCAGTTCTATACAAATGCATTCCAAGCCTCCTAGTCAATGATGTCAGAGTAAATGGAAGGTACCATGTACAGCCTTGATGGATCATTCACATTTGGAGCTATGTAATTGCGAACAAGGTAGTTCTTCCATTTTCTCTATGGCTCACCTGCCCCTTGTAAAGCATGCGTCTTCTTGTCATCTGACACGTCAAATTCAGACTGCAAATTGAACACATCAAATTACTATATTTGAAAAATAAGGAAAGTTATATGTAAATAATACATGTACTTAATGTTTACATACCTTCACCATTTCTATTATTGAATCTTTTGTTGAGGATGGCAGATGTCTCCAATCCTCAAATGTGATAGGAATCATGATTCTTACTATAGAGCAGAGAAAACTACTATAAGCAGGGGCACTCTCACCAATCTCTTGCCCTCTACTACTCTATTGGATAGTTTCTTTAATTCCCTTCGACTTTCTCTTTATAACCTTTTCCATTGTTGTTCGCCTTTGCCCTTTCTTTTTAGAGTAGTGCTCATGTTGGCCTCTTGTTCATGCTCTTCAATGTGGTGTAATCTTCAGTTTGATGTTCTTCTCCTTCCATCATTACTACAAAGAAACACTCGATGATATTAGAAAAAAAAAGGCTATGTAATGAATTTAAAGAAACCAAATCAATCTCCCTAATAAACATAGTTTAAGTAAAATAATAATTAAAGAAGACTTCATCTCCATCCATTCACATAAACATAATATCTAACATACTCGACAAACTAACCTCAAGGAAAATAGATAAAGGATGCATGAAAAGTATTTGCTTGCTCAATATAGATATTTGTAAAGGGCCTACAAATCCCATAGACCTTTCAATAGTCTTTAACTCTACTAGTTCGAGTTCACATCTCTTAGTGGGTGTAGTTATTCACAAGTAGTGATAAGCTTAACTTATGCTAGATGTTCATCTATATATGTACGTGTGCACAGTTCATGTACCAAATTCCATCCAATAATTAAATTGCTAACTATGTAGGACATGTGGATATCGATCATTAAATATTGTAGAGAGAATAAGTATATGACTTAGGAAAATGACACTTGACATAGTACTTAAATAAAGAGAAATGCTATAAGATGATGTACATAGACTATGAATTTGACATGGAGATGAATATGATATAAACCATAGAAATTCCATAACAAACTAAATGCAATGAGTATGTCATGGAAATTGACATGTGATAAGCTATGGAAATGCTATCAAAGAAATACATAACAATGAGAAAAGTCATGGCATGATGTGATGTGATAATACTTAGGTTATAAATTAGTGACCAAAGTATTAAACATGAAACATTGCGACAATGATTATCAAATTGGAAGCTAAATGAACATGGCTGGTTGAACAATTATCATAAGTCATGAACTTGAACTATTAAAAAAACGCTTTCATGAAGTTCTTAGCATGACTAGCTAAGATTGATAGATCCATGATGTGAAAACTAAATTGAAAACATACTTTCAAGTAGTTTGGTTATGTTATACATTGTAATGCCCGAGAAATTTACGCTATTTTTAACAAAAATGAATTGGACATTCTATAGCAAATGAAAAGTTCCCTTTTTGGAGATAAGGGTATTTTGGTCATTTCACAGTTCACCTTGACTAGACCCAGAAATTTGGTCCTGATAATAGTACCCTTAGGTGCGTCTCAGAAAAAGGAATCCAATAAGACCAAAATCACTCAAAACGGACTTAAAATGAGCAAGTTATGGCCCTTTGAAGTTTAAGGGCAAAAGTGTAATTTACATTAAAAACGGATTTAGCCTGAGAAACACAGGGGCCCGTTTTGATATGGGCACCCCTCTTCTTCAACTTCTTGGAGGGTTCTCCACCGCCATTCTAGAGGTTTCTCCACCGCCATTCAATGACGGTAAGAACCCCCTTCAGAACCCTCTTCTAGCTCTATAAATAGAGCTCTTGGGCGCCTCTAATGGCAGCCCAAAAGCTTGGGAAAAACCCATTGTGGAGAGGCAAACAAGAGGAGAAAACGTGGAGAAAAACCCGGTCACGAACCAAGTATGCCCAAAACCCCTCCAAACCCATCTCCCCCTCAGTCTTAGGATGAGTTCCTCCAAGTTTTTGCATGAAAAACCATGCAAAACGGGGCTCTAGGGAACCACAAAGGACCCAGGGATAGTGCCTGGGCGTACTGGTTCATCAGGAACGAACCAGGCTCGTCCGTGGACGCGTCATGTATTTTGAATACTAAAACGCCCATAACTTGAGTTCTAGGACTACGATTGAGGCGCCGCGAAAGGCGTTGTGTCCGTATCGATGACGCGGACACACCCAAACTATAAATTACTTGATCAAGGCCCTATCTAAGGTGGGCACAACCCTTAAACTATGATAGTGCTGTGGGGCCACTAAACCTTTGTAAACCTGACGATACCAAGGCCCAGTTAGGACCTTAGGAGACCCATAGGCATAGGAATGAACCCCTAATGCCTAAGAAGTGAGGAAAAATGGGCCAAGCTAACCTTTTTTCCTAAACCATGTTCAGGAGTGTACGAAGACAAGGGGATTAGCGTGATCAAACCAGGTAGGTGCTCTATCGCTATTAGAATTTTTTAAAAGAACCCATGATGTTTTGATGTAGGTGCTCTATCGCTACTAGACTTTTAAAAGAACCCATGATGTTTTGAAGTAGGTGCTCTATCTCTACTAGACTTTTTAAAAGAACCCATGATGTTTTGATGTAGGTGCTCTATCGCTACTAGACTTTTTAAGAGGACCATGATGTTTTGATGTAGGTGCTCTATCTCTATTAGACTTTTAAAAAAAGACCCATGATTTTTTTGAGAATGCATGTTTTAAGTTTTAAGTTACATGACTTGTTTAGCATGAATTGATTTCATAAATGAATTTAGCATGCATATGACAAATACATTATGCATAAACATGTTTTGAAAATAGATTCTTGTCTGCATGATAAGTGTAGCCTTGGCCAATGAGGGTGGGCCAGAGAGAGTTGACAGCCTTCTAGGCTGGCAGGCTTCTAGACCATCAGGCTTCTAGGCAGGTTTATGACTTTAAATGTGAGACTAGCATGAGCAGATTTTATGCATTGCATGCATGTTTTGCATCCGATTGCATAAATTGCATGATTTACGATGAATAAGTGTCATATGCCCCATGGAGGCTATGACCCTGTGTCCCCAAGTACCCGGGGACCACATGGCGAGAGGTTGTGGGCATAGTGGGCCCTATGTTTTGAAGATTTACTAGCATTGCATATGGCATAACATGAGGTTGGTCGACCATACCATATATCCATGAGTTGGATTCAGTTGAGCATCTTATGCATATCATTATGTTTATGATATATATGATACTTTCGACTTAGATTATGCGATTCTTTGCGTCGTCAATATTCCAATTCGACAATGGTTTTTAATATCGATATTGAACATGAGTGTTCAAACATGCACATGTTTTAAAGAGCATATGATTTTAAACATAGCATGCATTGTAAAATAGTAGTGATAGACTCCTACTGAGTAGTATATACTCACCCAATCCTTAACATTTTTCAGACACAAGTAAGCACTTAAGGACAGGATACGTGCGTGATAGAAGACACCCAAATATATCATTTTTCAGGACAGCTCCACTCACGAGTAGAAGACGCCTCAGGAAATGTTAGTGTTACGAGCAAGTAAATCAAAAGGAGACAATTACACATGTAAGTAAACACTCTACCCTTTGGACATGTATGTCTATTTATTTACAGTTGGGCTGTGAGCTGTGACTGGATAGACCTGGGAAACACATTTATGATTTCTGAAGTTTTTCAAAAACTACTTTGGTTGTTGTGAAAGCAAATGACACTCGGGGTTTTCAAAATGAGTTTAAAACTAAAGATTTTCCACTGCATTGCATTGTTTTTATAAAAATGGTTTTCAAATAAGGATGCATCTCGCCTTAGGAATTAGATATTGCAGTTAAAAATGCATGGGAAAACCCGGGTCATCACAGTTGGGGACTCCTACTGAGTATAGTATATACTCACCCAATCCTCAACATTTTTCAAACACAAAGTAAGCACTTAAGGACAGGATATACGGCAACAGACCCATGATAGCGAACGTCCAAACTAAGTGCCAGTGTTGATTTAAATTATGCCATGGCTATATAATTTGAAAATGTGTTTTGACACTCGAGGTATTATATGAAAGATTGCTTTCCAAAACCAATAATAATAATAATAATATCATGCATTTCATATTTAAAAAACAAGATATCTCGCCTTTTTATCAAACTTGCATCATATAAAAACACGGGTCGTCACAGTTGGTATCAGAGCCCAGTTTTATCCTTTCACAGCCAGTCCAGCATGTCCAAGGATCATAGACAATCAAGAAAATTAAGAAGAAATAGTAGAAATAGAAATAGTAGAGATGACTAGCATATTAATGCTCAAGGCATTTCACCATAAACAAATAGGTGAAAAAGGAGATGGGTCTAGCAAATACTTAGATATTGGATGGTTTAAATCTTATCAATAAGGATTGTTGTGTAGTGGTGCAAACAGGGAAACTCATATATAAATTAGATTATGATGAGAATAATGAATGAAGATGTTAGTGAACTTGTTAGTAGATAGTTCTGACCTGTAATAGATTAATCTCACCAAAGGTGAGAAAATCGAAAAACCTAGATGGCTATCTTACCCTTCTAAAGAATATCAGAATATGAATATGATAGGGGATGTAAAAGATGGACTTTGAGAAGATTTTGATGATAATTTATTAAGGATGAGCATACAAGATGATACTAGGGGATAACTATGACTTATACTAGATCACAGAGGTATGGATCCTAAGGACTTAGCTTAATTTTTTATAACTTCATAGGAATCTTATGAAGAGTGAAGTGTTATCTAATAATGACAACCTGAGTATAATGGACGAGATTAGAAGATGTACAACTGACATATTATGTGACTAAGAGGAATATAACATGAATATGATAGGGAATTGTATTTGACAGAGTTACCAAAAGATTTTGACGATAATATTAGAGATGATAGATCTATGATAATAAATTGATCCTAACATGAACTTATAAGAGAAGTATAGCATGACCAAAACGTCAATGCCATATGAATTTTATTGAGGCCATATGCAATTAAGGATTTCGATGATATTAGTACAGTTTAGCATTTCTTAGAAGCATTCAGTTTATCATATCTGTTAAGTAAAAGAGTGGATGTAGTATCGATTATATACAACAAAGCATTGATCCACATAGACAAAAATGAGGATTTTGAAGAAAAGAGAGAAAGAGATAGAGATGTAACTATAAGTATTCGATGAATATTGAATATTCAAAAGAAGAAGATCATGACTCTATGGAGATACATACAAATCTTTCATCTTGAATCCTATAGGAAGGTAAACCAAACAAATGCGAAGGAATAATACTAGTTGAGTTGGCGATGGTGTTATTGTAAATGCGTATAATAGAGATAAAGCATAGGGGATTTAAGACGTTGAGTAGAGTATCAAATTTCAGGAGATTATGCTACAAGAAATTTTCGAAGAGGAATGGTGACCAAATAGAAATTAAATTCTACAAATAGTTTGATGTCTATATTAATTATTGCAATTAGATTCTTATTGGATCCAGTAGCTTATGGGGAACACCAATGGATATAGTCCATAAAAAGGAAAATCTGGTGATATCCTACCTCGCCAATAAAGTATATTGATAAAGGAATTAAGTCAGGACAGTGACTTATCCATTTGTCTTTCTTCAACAAGTAGGGTACCATCAAGGATCGAATCGAGGTCTTGCTATCATAGATTTGGAACCATTATTTAGTCATTACCTTTAGAGTACTGTTGACTAAATAAAGGTATCCCACCCTATTTAATCAAATATGTTAGTAGTTGAAGTTATATACTCAGAGGACTGGTATAAGTATTTAGGCGTGAATTTTACCTAAAAGAAGTTACTTGTTAGACTAAGTCATTTGAGGGTATAAGGTCAGTTGATTAGACCACATCATGAAGGAGCTACAAGTACAATGAGTATAACAGCAACTGAGATAGGAACAAAATGGAAGAAGCGATCTAAACCAATGTGAAAGATTTCCCAAACCTTAATGGCTACCATGACAAGGTGAAGAAATTACTTTGGGTCTGAAAAATACTGCTAACTTGGATTGAAAAGAAAGGCAAATAATACCAATCACTTTAGAGACCCTTGAGCTTATGACATAGATATATTTGGAAAGAGATCAATAGGTAATCAAATAAAGTCTTTCTATATCTAAGTGTTGTTAAACTTGTTGATTTAACAGCATCAGCACAATTTGATATAATCGCTATTGAATGAGAATTATTGTTATAAGCTAAGTATGAGGAGGCACTTGAAAGATAAAAGTTGAGGAATTGAGAAAACCACTACTTATGATGATGATACCCCCTGACAATTAAGAATGAATGGTTGACGGTAAAGCATTAATAAAAGATTGAACAACATATTGATATAGGGAATAAAAGGAGAAAAGTTGAGGTGGCCAGCACAATATAAGGTGAGATTTGATGTTACATTGCCTTTAGACAAAAAGTTAGTTGTTATGTGCATATACCAAGTACGAAAAATCAATTGAAGGAATTTCCTAAGGACTACCCCTACTGGATTGAGTCTAGAACTTTTGGACTAAAAGATTACAAAGAAAACCATCAAGCAAAGAAAGGATAAAGAAGATAATGACAAAGGATTCAACCATGGCCTAGTAAGGGTACTCAGTTGTGAATAAGAGACTTTTTGCATAAATGGGAACATTATTGGAAATCCTAAAGACAAATTAATGTGAATAGTGAGATAGGCCTCTGGATGAGAACATTTGAACCATGATGATGAATTAACCATAAAACATTTGACATGAGTTTGCATAAACTCTTCAGGGAGAAAAGCATTGGATGGCTTAAACATCTATGAAACTTGATGTACAGTTCGGATATCCTAATCGTAATATGAGATAGTATTACTGATGGAGGATGCTACTTGAATTATTTTATTTTATAATATGGGTTGAGGACACAAGTTATAGTAGAAAAGCGACAGACAGTTGAAATTCGAAGTTAATCAAGGGTTTGGCTATAGAGCACAAGATACTATGTCAGTTATTGAAGTATCTTGGGGACAAATATAAAAGATAAGAAGCAAAGTTAGACACAATAGAAAGAATGTAACCTTTTTGTTGGACACTTACTAACGACATACAACCAACCATTAAAAGGAGATGTGGATGATGAAGAGATCACTAGATGGAAGGCAAGAGGAAAAAGGGATTATCCCATGCTATTAAAAAAGGACTATGAGAAATAAGATCATATAATCTCAAAGAAGTATGAAGTATACGAGTAGGAGAGTCTGGTCATCCAAGGAGACTATCCTATACATGATGAGAGAACTGTAGGCATCTAAGGATTTCGAGATAGATGAATTACGGCTAGAAACCGGTATTGTTAAACTGGCACGTATAGGAGTATGCATCAGAGTACGCAGTGAAAGTAGCCCTTATGGGTAAAATCCTTGTAGAAGAAACAATAAAAATGATATATTGAGGTTGAGACTAGATTTGATTCCTAAGGGAGAATGCATTCACCAAGAAGTTATCTAAGAGACAAAATACTTTGAAGATGATAATTTATGGAATTTCGAGGATGAAATTCTTTTAAGGGGGTAATAATGTAATGCCCAAGCCATTTATGCTATTTTTAACAAAAATGAATTGGACATTCTATAGGAAATGAAAAGTTCACTCTGACTAGACCTAGAAATTTGGTTCTAAGAATAGTATCCTTAGGTGCGTCTCAGAAAAAGGAATCCAACAAGACCAAAATCACTCAAAACAGAGTTAAAATGAGCAAGTTATGGCCCATTGAAGTTCAAGGGCAAAAGTGTAATTTATATTAAAAACGGATTTAGCCTGACAAACATAGGGGCCCATTTTGATACGGGCACCCCTCTTCTTCAATCTCCTGGAGGGTTCTAGAACGGCCATGTTTAGGGGAGAAACCACTACCATTCTGGAGGTTTCTCCACTGCCATTGATAGAACCCTCTTCTAGCTCTATAAATAGAGCTCTTGGGCGCCTCTAATGGCAGCCCAAAAGCTTGGGAAAAACCCATTGTGGAGAGGCAGACAAGAGGAGAAAATGTGGAGAAAAACCTGGCCACAAACCAGGTATGCCCAAAACCCCTCCAAACCCATCTCCCCCTTAGTCTTAGGATGAGTTCCCCCAAGTTTTAGCATGAAAAACCATGCAAAACGGGGCTCTAGGGAGCCACAAAGGGCCCAGGGACGGTACTTGGGCATATTGGTTCGATAGGAATGAACCAGGCGCGTCCGTGGATGCGCTCGCAAACGAGAAAACGGGCAGAAGGCCTGGTGCATCTGTGGACGCGCCCTGTGGGCCTTCCATGTATTCTAAATACTAAAACGCCCATAACTTGAGTTTTAGGACTTCGATTGAGGCACCGCAAAAGGCATTGTGTCCATATTGATGACGCAGACACACCCAAGCCATAAAATACCTGATCAAAGCCCTATCTAAGGTGGGCACGACCCTTAAACTCTGATAGTGGCACGAAGCCACTAAACCTTTGTAAACCTGACGATACCAAGGCCTAGTTAGGACCTTAGGAGACCCATAGGCATAGGAATGAACCCCTAATGCCTAAGAAGTGAGGAAAAATAGGCCAAGCTAACCTTTTTCCCTAAACCATATTCAGGAGCGTATGAAGACAAGGGGACTAGCGTGATCAAACCAGGTAGGTGCTCTATTGCTACTATAATTTTTTAAAAGAACCCATGATGTTTTGATGTAGGTGCTCTATCGCTACTAGACTTTTAAAAGAACCCATGATGTTTTGAAGTGGGTGCTCTATCTCTACTAGACTTTTTAAAAGAACCCATGATGTTTTGATGTAGGTGCTCTATCGCTACTAGACTTTTTAAGAGGACCATGATGTTTTGATGTAGGTGCTCTATCTCTACTAGACTTTTAAAAAAAGACCCATGATTGTTTTGAGAATGCATGTTTTAAGTTTTAAGTTACATGACTTGTTTAGCATGAATTGATTTCATAAATGAATTTAGCATGCATATGACAAATATATTATGCATAAACATGTTTTGAAAATAGATTCTTATCTGCATGATAAGTGTAGCCTTGGCTGATAAGGGCGGGCTGATGAGGGTGGGCCAGAGAGAGCTGACAAGCTTCTAGGCTGGCTGGCTTCTAGGCCGTCAGGCTTTTAGGCATGGTTATGACTTTGAATGCGAGACTAGCATGAGCAGATTTTATGCATTGCATGCATGTTTTGCAATCGATTGCATAAATTGCATGATTTACGATGAATAAGTGTCATATGCCCTGTGGAGGCTATGACCCTGTGTCCCCAGGTACCCGGGGACCACATGGCGAGGAGGTTGTGGGCATAGTGGGCCCTATGTTTTGAGGATTTACTAGCATTGCATATGGCATGACATGAGGTTGGTCGACCATACCATATATCCATGAGTTGGATTCAATTGAGCATCTTATGCATATCATTATATTTATGATATATATGATACTTTCGACTTGGATTATGCGATTCTTTAAGTCGTCAATATTCCAATTCGACAATGGTTTTTAATATCGATATTGAACATGAGTGTTCAAATATGCACATGTTTTAAAGAGCATATGATTTTAAATATAGCATGCATTGTAAAACTAGTAGTGATAGACTCCTACTGAGTATAGTATATACTCACCCAATCCTCATCATTTTTCAGACACAAAATAAACACTTAAGGACAGGATATACGGTGATAGACCCGTGATAGCGAACGTCCAAACTAAGTGCCAGTAAGTAAACCCCTACCTTATCTTTCAATGTTGCTTGATTGTAGTTACTCTCTGTAATTGAGGCTGTGACTAATACTTTCTTGGGAATAGTGTTGATTTAAATTATGCCATGGCTATATAATTTGAAAATGTGTTTTGACACTCGGGGTTTTATACGAAAGATTGCTTTCCAAAACCAAAAAAAAAAAAAATTCATGCATTTCATATTTATAAAACAAGAGATCTCGCCTTTTTATTAAACTTGCATCATATAAAAACCCGGGTCGTCACATACATGCCTTTGAAAAGAATTACATGAAAGAATATGGAAAATCAAATCTATAAAAGGCAAATGCTTAGAAAAACATTGAAAAGCAATGCATGAAATATGAAACACCAGTTTTGGAATAAAAGGAAATATGAAAGGCAATACAACATGCATTGGCCTAGTGTTGGCATGAACATGTAACAAAGTAAATGGATATATATTGGTGCCTTTTTAAGCTTTAAAACCTTAAAATGGACTATATTGTGTTAATTAACCACTTCATAAACTATAGAAATATGAAGCATACAACTGTTGTTGATTAATTCAGCCATGCATTTGATAAGGTTTAACTAGAATCATAAATATTAGTAGTTAATGCCATTTTGAACTTTATAAATTCTGCTATGTGATGATTTGCATGTTTCACGCTTTTGGTTATGAATACTTTAGAAATGGAATTTTCATCCCAAGCACCATGTTTTCCATCTATGTATGAGATTTCTCTCTCTTTCTCTTTTTTTCTTTTTTCTTTTATGTGTGCCTAAAGTTGGGCCATGTGTTTCATATTAGGAAATAAATAAGAATCCCTTTCAAATTAGATTGGATTTGACTCAGCTATGAATCTTATTCACCAACTCAACTAGTAAAAAACTTACCAAAATATTTCAAACCACTAATAACATTGGTAAATGTAGTAATAGATTTCAAAAATAGAATCATTACTTTTCATCATAAAAATATTCATAGTTATGGATTGCCTATAGGTTGTCCCAAAATTCTTTGGCTGATATTTAGGTTAACATTGGATTGAATTCATTAACATGTAAAGCACAAACTCGTGGTTTTGGCATTACAAGTAATTTTAAAGGTACACGACCTATCCTAAGAGAGATTGGTCTTGATTTAACTAGGAAAGAAAATTAGAATAAAATGGAAACATGCACTGGAGTTACTAGATTGTTATTACCAGAAATGCTAACAAAAGAAAAGAGGAAGCAATCAAGCACACCTGTAAGATCGCACTAGTCAGCATTGATTTGTCTGAATGAATATCTCCAAAGCTAGGATTTGCACACGAATCACTTAATTCTCTACAGAAAACCATGAAAATTAGTCATTAAGAATAAATCAATCAACAGTAGTAAATGGAGCTACCCCCCCCCCACCCACCCACCCACTACTTGGATCTCCTCTCACCTTCACCGCACCTCTCCCCCTCGCCACCCCACACCTCCCCTCTCCAATACCCCACCCTAACCCCTCCACGACCCCCACCTTCTCCCTCTCCGGTCCCCACCCAAACCCCCTCCCCGCCCCACCTCCCCCTCTCGGGTCCCCACTCGAACCCCCTCCCTACCCCCACCTCCCCCCCTCTCCGCACTCCACCTAAACTCCCTTCCCGTCCCCCACCTCCCCCTCCCCCTCTCTAGTACCCCTCCTTGTCCCCCACCTCCCCCTCTCTCGGGTCCCCACCCGAACCCCCTCCCTACCCCCACCTCCCCCCTCTCCGGCACCCACCTAAACTCCCTCCTCGTCCCCCACCTCCCCCTCTCCGATACCACCCGAACCTCCATCCCACCCCTCTCTAGTACCCCAATTGAACCCCTCTCCAATACCCCACCCGAACCTCCACGCAGCCCCCTCTTCGGTACCCCACCCAAACCCCCACCCGCCCCCTCTCTAGTACCCCACCCCCTCTGGTCCTCGTCCGAACACTCCCCTCCTCCCGTCCCCCGTTATGTTCATCTTATACGTAAAATACTTGTTTTGCTTAAGATGCCAAAATAAATTGATCATTTTTATAGCCAATCCTATTGAGGTAAACCAATGTCAATCCAAGGGCATCAGTTTTGATGCTATTGTGTTCCACCCAATTGTATTTAAACATAACCACAATCTGAAAGTATAATCCAAGGCCCAAATCTCTCTTATAACCCCATAATAAATATCATCTGCCACTATTGGCCTGTTATCCTTTGAACTTGAAAAGAATGTATCATTGGCAACTAAGCTAACTCCATTATTCTATTACACTCTTTTGTTACCATGGTCTTTTGTGTAAAATTGATAACCATTGATGGCATATCTGACATATTTTATTACTTTTGGTTGTGGTCTCATTGCCATCCAGCCCCTCATTTTTGATATATCGTTGCTTGCTACTTCTCGTTGATCTTGAATATGTATATATTAAGTAGGCTTAAGTAAGATTAATATATACATACATATATATATGCAGAATGTAGTTTTTTAACTTAAGTGAGCTTTCTTTCATTTTACCTTCTTACGTAACCAATTATTGAAAGTACAACAATGCTCAAATTGTAGCCACTTATGTTTCTTTACGTAACTTGGATTCTTTGCCTTGAGTACATCCATGTGTTCATTGCATACATACACAAATTAATAGAGTAATAAGGGAAAATGTAATTAACCATTAGTAATTAAATTTTACATAAGTGCATGCATGCATGATCAACTTACTCAATGTGAGGTTGGACTTCATCAACATTTCACAACACATAAAGATGTGCCTGGTCTCATTCTTTATAATCAATGGTCAATACACGACCACATGATAGAGGTTTGCCTTTGGATCAAGAAATGCAACTAATTATTTCTTTCTTGGTATTTTAATGGCATCTACTCTTGCTAAGTACTCTATGCAGAACTCCACTGCTTCCTTTGTAATATAACATTCAGCTATACACCCCTCTGGCTGGTTGTAATTATGTAAATACCCTCTTAAAAATTTCATGTATCTCTCAAATGACTACATCCATCACAAGTAAACTGGCCCATAAAGTCTGACCTCATCAATGAGGTGCACTGTTAAGTGCACCATGATGCCAAAGAAGGATGGTGGGAAAATTGTATCAAGCTTACATAATGTTGTCACTAGATGACCTTGAATTTCTTATAATTTTGAAACATCAACCACCTTCTTGCATAAAAGCATTAAAGAAGCAGTAAAATTTTGTAATAGCTCCCCTAACTTTGTCTGGTAACACAGAATGTATTGCTATTAGTAGTAGTTGTTTCATCAATGCATGAAAATCGTGGGACTTCATCCCCAACAATTTTAACTTTTCCAACAATGTTTTTAAAGTTCGAAAAGTAGTCGTTTGGGACTTCGATCTCGAACAAGGTTTTACACATTTTATTCTCCTCTCCTCTCTATTGAGAGTATAATTTGCCTTAAGCAAGTATGTTCCTCGACTGCCCCTATCCTCAAGGTGCAACCTCCTCTTCAAACCCATGTTCATAAGATCCCTTATGTTTTTCCTAGGATATTAAACAAGGTACCAGTCAAGATTTCACACACATTCTTCTCAATGTGCATGACATCAAGCACATGGCACATATGCAGTGATTTTCAGTATGGTAGATGAAAAAATATTGATTTCTTCTTCCTACAACTTCAACAATTACTTTCATCAGCACATTTACTTGATATCCTTGTATTCTTTCCTCACAAGACATTAATATTTTCAACCTGCTACAATACTTGATGTCCTACCAATATCTTTGGAGGTGTCCTTGTCTCTACACTCCCATTAAATTCTCCCTTCTTAAAACAACATGGATGGTCTCTATGCAACCATCTTATGTGCCCAAGGAATACCATTTTCCTACCATGTTTAAGTCATACAACATAGGTTTGATCATTACAGATAGGACAAGCATTGTATCTCTTCACAGTGAATCCAGACAAATTACTATATGCAGGGAAGTCACTTATTGTCCACAATAATATAGCCTTTAGGGTGAATGACTCTTTCATGTATGTGTCGTATGCTTCAATGCCTACGTCTCATTATGTCTCAAGAACATCAATCAAGGGAGACAAGTACACGTCAATGTCACTCCATGGCTGTTTTCTACTCTATATCAACATAGTTAGCATCATGAACTTCCTCTTCATACATAGAGATGGTGGAAGGTTGTAATAAACTAATAGAAAGGGCCAACAACTATACCTATAACTCATAGAACCATGAGGATTAATCCCATCTATAGATAATGCTAGAGATAGGTTTCTAGGTTCTTCACCAAAATTAGGCCACATGAAGGCTACAAGTTTCTATGCTGGGCTATCTATTAGATGGTGTGAAAAGCCATAAGCTACTCTGTCATTGGCCTGCACACTAATTTTTTTCACCGTTTCTGTTATATAAAACATTCTTTTGAACCTTGGAATAGGGAAAAGTGCCATAGAACCTTTGCAGGAACGCCTATAACTATCTCAATTGAATTCTTCATTAACTTCCATCTTGGTTGTCTATAAGTTGGGCATGTAGTTTTATCCTTATGCTCCTTCCTATACAAGATGCAATGATTGGGACACGCATGTATCTTCTCATACTTCAACCGTAGTGCAGCCATGGTTTTCTTTGCCTCCCATGTAGACCTCGCCAATTTATTATACTTCGGTAGCATCTTACCTATTACTTCAAGACTTTTATAAAACCTTGATCTGAAAAACCAAATTTTGATTTCACATGGTAAAGTTCTACCACTATGGACAGCTTGGTATAATCTTTACACTTAGGGTACAATGGCTGATCGGCTTCCTCTAATGTAGCATGAAATTGTTCAGGGTTATCCTGAAAGTCATCATGTGCATCTCGAAATATTGGTACAGCTATACTACTGTCTCCAACACTTCTTATAATGTCTTGATCATATATTCCAAGCCTTGTCGAGGGCCTATGCGAAAGTTCTTCTCCATGCCAAATCCATGGGTGGTGGCTTTCATCAATTCAATTAAACCACAAGTGTTCTCTCAACACCCCCATAGTTACTTTTTTCAAGTTTTCACATTTTGAGCATGGACAACAAATGCGATTATGATCAACACCTGCCCTAAGTGCAAACTCTATGAAATTTTTTGTACCCTCATATTCTTTCAATGTCCTTATCACAAACATCCAAGCATATTTGTCCATTATCACAAGAAATTGAAGAAAATTTGCATGGAGACTTGTAAGACATGAAAAGATTAGATTAGGAATTTTACCAAACAAAAGATACACATGAATTGAAGCATTCAAAATAATTACATTTCATGGAAATTTTCAATTAACAACGAAAAAAGGTAGATTATGATAGATACATTCATGAATAGACTCAACTTTCAAAAGAATAATTTCTAACCCACTACCTAGTAAAAATTCTTCAAATATGCATAATACCTGTGAGACAAATATAAAGATACTAAACAATACTCAAAAATCGATATTAACCCCAAATTTGTGAAGGTAATTCCAATTCACATAGGTAGGATTTAGTTTGGAGTAGGGAAACAAAGTCCGGTTTAGTTTTTGAGCACAAATAATAAACATAGAGCACAAGGCAGAAGTCGATGAAATAATTCTTAAAACAGAAGTTCAATTGAAGTGGTTTTCAACAAAACCATTTTAATAGTATAGACTTTTAAAGTCATTTCCAACAAAACAACTTTAAATGTATAGACTTTTAAAGTCATTTTTTTGAAAATGAATTTAATAATTTTTAAATTTTTACATGAAATATTTATGTATTTACCTTTTATATATTAAAAATTTACATAAATACACAATGAAACTGATTTTACAACACAATCATATGTGTGTGTATATATATATATATATATATGTATATGTATATGTATGTATAAACAAACACATCAACAAGGAAATGAATTTTTTTTTTTTTTTTTTTTATCCAGTGTTACATATATATCAAAATGTTACATATTATTAGATCTTGGTAGCCAAGATCAAACAGCGAATCTGCTCTTTTTCATCAAAATATGGCCTAATATTCTAGTGACACCACTCTTTTTTCTTCAAAATAGGCCAAAAGTTGATGTTGTAACCACCCTCATTAAATCCTAACTTTGGGTGAGAACCACAAATCATATTGTTCTCCCTTTCTTCATCAGTGAGGCTTAAGAGAGAAGTAGTTGTCATTTTCAATGAAATCATACAATTTTGGCAAAACTAGGATGATCAAATAGATTCTTTAACCCCATGATATGTAGTGTGAAAACCCACATGATCTACAAAATAAAAACATAGAAAATTTAGTAACAAGAAAAGAAATATTTGTGTGATTTAAAAGAAGTTGTGGTTTACTTACAATTTTTTCCATGACACAAACAGTCAAAATATAAAAATGGAGAGTAAGAAAGGAAAAAGAGACGAGCATAAGGCCCAAAGACAAAGCTGTTATGCTAAAACAGTGAGAACAAGATAAAGGAAAAACATACTATGACAGTATTTATAAATCATCGAAGACTTTAGAAGGTGTTTAGTGCTAAATGACTTTGAAAATATCTAACTTTTGAAGTCGCTTAGCACTAAATGACTTTATAAGTTCATTCCCGCTAAATAAAATATTCCTGCTTAATTTATTGTGCACTTTTCAAGTCACTTCATTAAAACGACTTCAAAAGTTATGCATTTTTAAAGTCATTTTCATGAAAGTGACTACAAAAGTTATCAACTTTTGAAGTCGTTTTCATAAAAACAACTATAAAAGTTCTTCCAACAAAAATTTCCCTCCTCGTGCCAATTTTTTAAAGTTGCTTATGCTTAAACGTCTTCTTAAGTATATATATATATATTTAAAGTCGTTTATTTTCAAATGACTTCTAAAATATTTATAAAGTTGACAGTCTATAAGCGACTACTTTATGCCGACTTTAAAACCCTCTTATGTAGTAGCGGCCATCCAAGGGAGGCGATGCACTGCCTTTATACCTCATCCAAGGGTGGAGATGCTCCCACTCACACGCACTCCTTAAGGGTCCATGTAGAGATGTTAGATGCGCCTCTCTGTAAATGATTCAAGCTATGAAGGATGAGTTTAGAGTTCACTTATCTTAAGGGTTTAGCAACTATGAACTTTAATGAAATAAATTTGATCCAACGGTCCATAGAAAGAGGATGCATGGATGGGGGTTTAGATCAAGGGATGGATAAGATTTGAAATAAAAACATTGAAGGGAAGTAATAATAAGACAAAGTAAGGAACTAATATGTTTGAAATAAAAGAGAAATACCTTAAAACAATCCAATGGAGTGCAAAGTACTCATGGGTGGTGTCCACGCATCCCTTCCTCTCAACGTTCAAGATTATCCAAGATGAATTATATGATAAATGACTATGAGGTCTAGGAAAATGATATTTATATGAGCATAGCAATTTAGGAAATTGAAAAGGTTGAAATTTTTCATGTATGCGTGATTTTCTAAAAGGGGTGGCATGCTGCCGCATTTGCATGGGCCACCGTGCACATCACCTACTACCTTGCATGCATGGTGGAGGATGGCATGTGGTGTTACCATGCAACGGTTTCTGTGTAGGCTCTACGAAGGTCTTAGTAGAAAGAATCTATAAATGACCAAGATACTATAGTTAAGTCTATGTTTTCCAAACATTGAGGACAATGTTTCATTCAGGTTGGGGGTGTCAATGCACATAGAGATTTCAAATTTTCTTGAGTTTTCTTGATTATTTTGAAAAAAAAAATTAATTTTTTAAGGTAGAGTTTCCTTACTATGATGAGAACTGGATGTTCAGAATTTAGTAATTCTGTAGTTTTTACCTCTTAATAAGAATGCATATGATTAGTTTTGCATATCATTCATTTGTTGAAATATTTTATGGAAGTTAATTCTCAGAAACTATTTACACACAACACATAATCAAGACTAATAGAGACTATCTTCTTTCATTGGAGACCTATAACCCAATGAGATTTAGAGACTATCTTCTTTCAGAGAGTTATAAGTAATTCCATAATGTCTTCAGCATACATAACTTAGTGTGATCCTATTATCCTTGTTTTGGTTAAACATCAAGAATAAATAGGAGTAATAGCTTTAATTCCAAAAAATTTATTGAATTTGATAGGATTTAGGAAACCTAGGAAATGATATAGGCCATCTTTGCTTAGCCCAGAGATATAAAGCCTACCCAGGATATCATACCACTAATTAGCCCTTTGAGCCTATTATTAAGCCTTTTCTTTCTTAGTCCCATTTACCTTAACCTAGAACAAGTAAGTAAATAAATATCCATTACCCATTGTCAAAATAAGTAGACTTAGTAGAAAATTTTTAAAAATAAGACAAAAAGTCAAAAAAGTGAGAAATTGAGTAGTCTCTCTTCCAAAGAAGCTAAGGAAAAAGAAAAGTGAAAAAAAATGAAAAGAAAGACAAAAATATAAAAGAGATATTCACTTCAAGTACAACCCAAAAAAAAAGTTGTCCTAATAGATATTCAATTGAAAATCTCTACTCAATTTTGAACCTTTGAAATTCTTATAACCTTCTTTCCGGAACATGTCATAAGCCTACACTTCATCCTAGTTAAAGACCTTTGGATCTTAGGTGGAATATAGCCTTAAAGAGGAGATAAAAAGAAGGAATTAAAGTAAAAGACCCTTAATATTCTTAGTGATAACATCCACTCTTAGGGATCACGTTCCATTGTCTCATGAGCATTCAAAAGATTTGTGTGAATCATTAGCTTGTTGGATTCGGTCACATAATGAGAGAAATATGTTTAAACCCTTATCTGAGAGTTTCATTTCTGAGAGTATACCTATGAGGATTTGAGGTCAAGACATATTTCCAATGGAATTTAAGCATACCTAGTTAGAAGTTAAGATTTATGTGGTTGTACACACACGCACTCCGAGAAATAACTCAAATAAAACTAATGAATGAGGATTCTCTTAGATAAAATAGGGGACTAAGCCTTATTGAATTTTGTGAGTATATTCACTGCAAACCCTCACGAGGCCTAACTCATCTGCTAGGGATAAACTAGGGGTTCAAAGGCTTGTTACATGTGCTAAATACAATTGTGAGTACCTATGAAAGTGGCATTTTGTACCAGTTTTTCTAAAATAATTTTCTACATGTTTTGCCTGGGACAAGCAAAATGCTGGTTAAGGGATGTGTTAAGTGCTTAATTTTGGCTAAAAGATCCCTAGTTTAGCATTTAATTAGATAATCTAACTCATCAATTTGATGTTTTTCAGATAAAATATGAAATTTATCTCAAATTGACCATTTAACTGTAAATTGTCAAAATTAACGGTTAGATGATCATTCGAGCTAATCAAATGCTTAATGTATGGTTAGATGACTCTAATCTATCTTATACTTTGCAAATTAAACAGATGGTGGCTTAGATGGTTCAGATTAAATTTCAACAGTACAGATCATCCTAAAGGATATTGACGGACCAGATCAATCATAAGGCAAGATGGGATAGTGTCCTAAAAATTGAGGAAAAAAAGATCATGGATAGGATTTGGAATGAAGTGAAAGTTTCCTAATAGGAAACTAACTCTTAAAAGATAAGGAAAGAGGGGGAGATGAAATAAGAAAGGTGAAAACTATAAAAAGAGGAATCTTGAAAGCCCATGGGGAGGTATTTTAGAGTTTTGATTTGTTTTCCTTAGTTCTCTTGTTGCCAAATTTTCCACTTTTCCACTTTGATTCTAAGTTTTATTGACCACAATCTCCTTCCCTCTCTAACCTCTTTCATTCTCTCCTCCCCCTCCCCCTCTCCCACATTCCCTCTCTTTCTCCCTGTCTCACTCCCCATCTCTCTCTTCTTTGTCTCTATGCTTCACCTTGACTCCCTTCTCTCTCTATCCCTCCTTCTCTCTCCCATGTTCTTCCCCCCCTTCCTCTTCACTACCTACCACTCATTTTCTCTACTCTTTTGGCTCACGGCTCTCTTTATCACCCAACGCCCTCTTTCCTCTGTACACTGGGGCATCGACTGGACCAGCCGACGCCCATCTCTTGCCCTCTGTTGCCTCTCCCCTAGCTCCTTCTTTGCTACACCATGCCCTCTCCTCCCCCATCTATCTTTCCCTTTCCCTCTGTTTCCTTCTCTCTCATTCTTTATACTTTTCCATCAGCACCCATCACTGCCCAGCTCCTCTTCTCTCAAATCATTCTTCTTAAGACGGAAAACCCACACAATCCACTCCTCCACTTTCCTCCCTTTCCCTTTGCCTGAAGCTGACACCCATCACCATGCAACGACGAATCACGCCGTCTGAACGAAGCAGCTCCTAATCTCCTCTTTGTCCTTCACCTTCTCCTCTCCGGCATCGTTTGCCCCAGCCTACTCCACTTCCTACCTTTTCTCTTTCTCTTTGTTGTCTCTTTCTCACCCACCATCATCGGCCCGGCTCGACTGTCTCTCGGTTCCCAGATCCTCCATCACACCCTCCAACTTCTCCTCTCTATCCTCCTGGATTGATCTTTTCCATCATCAGATGGCCAGGAGATGGAAACCTGATTCGGGTTCCTCTTTTCTTCCTCCTTCTCCATTCTCCCCCATCTGCCCCTCCAACTTCCTTCTTCTCCGTCAGTTTCCATTATTGTTTTTTTTTTTTTTTTTTTTCTGTTTTAAACATTTTTCTATTAATTCCATTTATGTCCTCGACTCCTTAATTAAAATGCCATTTGTGTCCTCTTTTTAATTCCCTCTGTGTCCCGGATCTATTCCAATATTATTTTATCTGTGTTTTTCTTATCTAGGAATTGCCCAATCTAAGTCAGATCAATTAAGGCTTAACCTAATCAACGGGTTAGCCTTAACAAACAAGATTTTTCAATTTCTCCTCTATTTTAGATCAGATTTTCAAATAAATTTTAGATTTCATTCTTAGGACATCCCTAAGCTTTATTAACATCTCTGATTTTTAATCTAAATTCCAGAAAGTGATCTAAACTATCCAAAACTCAAAATCACCATTTAGTCCAAATTTGTAAGATTTTTGGGAATATGAACCATCCAACGATTAGATCTTTAACCAAGAACATGCTGAAGCTGTTGATGAAGGCTGATCAGCTCCAAGAAGACCTTATTTGAAGAAATTGCATTGACTAAGCTAGGGAAGTAGATTTTTCATGTTTCTTTGGTTAAATTGATGTCTTTTTGAATTGGATTTCTGTAATTTTTATTAATCAATTATATCTGAAGTCTAATTTCAATGTCTATTAATTTTTCTCATTTAATTTTAATTTTTGAATAATTAAATTTTATTAAAACTCCATATTCTTAAAGCGTGTCCTTGTGAGATCTACCCATACTTGTATAAGCTACACAACAATAGCCCATGCACATGCAATTAAACAACATAAGTTTCCTAATGGAAACTACCATCCATCCTAATCTTTCCTTAGCCTTATCTCTTATTCCTTTCTCCTCTTCTCTTTTTCTTTTTATCTTAGCTTCCCTTGAAAAAATCATGGAATACTTTAGGATGCATGAGATTCATTCTTAATTCAACAATTAGATCAAACGCTATGATTGGATTGGATGGTGAGATGAGACGGAATGGTGACCAAGATTTTCATGAGTTCCCTTCTTCATTCCCTTCCCTTTGATCATGTTTCAACCTTAGGATGGATGGTTGAGATATCATTGAAGTCTCCTATCCAAAAAGCATCGTTTTGTGCTTCATTCATTCTTATCTATCGAATCGATATTGCCCTAAGATGGATGGCTAGGATCTTGTAAAAAATTTCTTATCTACACTAATTCTCTCCCTTTATTTTCTCCTCAATCTACCATTTTTATCTTTGGTCAATCATATTCAAGTGAAAAATACATTTTCTCTTAAGGGGAATACATTTTGGTTTCCTTGAAATATGGTGGGAGCCCATCAAAATTTTCTCTACCAATCATGGATCAATCTTCTCTCTCACATTGGTTGCTTCAGGATGGTCTTAGATAGGAATTGATCTCAGCCACTGTTTCTTGAAATTCTTTGATAAAAACCTGACTATAGAATTTTTGCTTTCTACCTCTCTCCTCACCTCCTTATTTTTCTCCATCAATCATAATATTCCATAGATTTATTTCACATGGAATTGAGTGGGATGCACCATCTTCACATGAAAAAATTGTGGAACACATGTAGGTAGTCCCCATTCTGAAGTGATGAGAGAGAAAGTTAGGACCCATCTTGAGTGTGCTTCACAAGCCTACTTTCTTTGATGTGCATAGCTCTCAAGCTTCACCTAGAAGCTCCCCAAATGTGAATGAATATATGCATGATGGATAAAAGTTCTGCAACGCTATGTTTTGATATCTATAGCCACTTTTGTGCTAATAAGGTTTGGTATTGCTTCTAAGGTTTCTGATTATGCTGAAAATGACACCAACACCTTTGCATTCTAAATTCTCAAACTTCATAAATTTGGTAAGATGAGACCATAATTTTTCTTAGACTCTAATCTTACTCTTTCACGATCAAAGTTTTTAAATTTATGCATTTTTTCTTATTTGTACCATGGACCTATAAATAGTAGAATTAACCCTAATTAGTTCTATTTATGAAAAGTTTCGGCTAAAATCTACTATATCTAGAAGTATATATGTAATATATATATATATATATATATAATGACCCTCATCCAACTAAAACTCACATTTGGAGAACTTGGCATATAGCTGGTGAGCCTGTATTGTGCCCAACATTGTACTAAAGTGATCTCTATGCTTTAAGAATAAACAAGGACATAGTTAACAAAGATAATGACAAACTTATCAAGATGGTCCTTGAATGCCTGATTCATCAAATCCATGAATGTTAAAGGCACATTTGTCAACCTGAATGGCATCACCAAGGATTCATATGGCCATATCGAGTCCAAAGCATTAGTTTAGAAATACCCTCAAACCATATGCCAATATAATTGTAATCGATTCTCATATCAACCTTAGAAAACACTTTGGTTGACTACAACTGGTCAAAGAGATCATTGATATAGGGTTGTAACATCACAAGAATTTATCCCCTCATTTTCATATTTAATGCAATTCTAAAATTATTCCAAGTTCCAAAATTGAATTTTTACAAACTCAAAAATCTCACAACAAGATCTCTATCAATGGATTAAGCTTGAAGAGAGTAATCTAATGGCTAAAGCATGCTAAGATCTGATGATTAGGATCAAAGTTATGAGAGAAAATTGTTTTACGTTGATAAAGACACTCCTTACTAAATGTATGATAAAACTCATGTGGAGTGAGACCCATTTGACTAGCAAAATGAGGCAGCCTAGTGAATAAGGTGTCTAGGTGTAACAATTCTCATCATATGGTTAAAGTTGGAAAGAATAAGAATAAGTTGGAGTTAGAAAGTGTATACCAAATAAAATATAAAAATTTTGAGAATAATACAAAAGTAAAAAATGAATATACTAGAGAAGATAAAATATAAATATGGAGATAAAACAAGGATCTGAGGTAAGGGAGAATGTGAAAGAATGCCATCCAAAGAGGAAACCAAGCCAAGACAAAAAATAAGAGAATCCCATCTCTTATGTTGGACATCTTGGGCTGAAGGAGGGGTTTTCACATCAAACAAAAAGAAAGGAAAGGAAAGAGAGATAAAGAGAAAGGGAGAGATATAGAAATGGTAGCACTCCCCATTGGACCGTTAGAAAAATGATCTGAGTCCTTGATCATGTGCAAGGAAGGACACAAGGAAAAGCTATTGGGGAGATCATGTGATACATAAAACAATAGGTAGGAGAATCTAACCCACTAAGTTTCAAGGGTTTTGGAAAATCTTAGTATGCTAGTTTTAATGGGGTTTTTTATATTGATCTAGAAGTTAATACTTATGTGGTACTGTAGATTATATGCTTTAGCATTGTGATTAAGTCTACACTTTTAGATGAGAGAGATCTTGAATGTATATTGCATGATAATCAAAATATGTGCATGAACTAGGAAGAATCTCATGTGGACAAAATAAATGGGTGTTCGCACCATCCTACGGAGGCATGCACCATCCAAGGGAGGAGATGGACACATTTGGCTAATCCTCCATGGGCTGTGCAGAGTGCTACATGCACCTTTCCCCAAATGATAAATGGTTAGTGGTATTGCTAAGGGTGTATGCTACTAATCATGCTACTAATCATGCAAGTGACATAGTTTATGACTATGCTAAACTTTAAATACTTAAGATCTACCTAAATGTATAAGGGGATGATCCAATGGAGTCGAAGTATGCGCATGGGCTAGGTGCCATGTGCCTCCTCTATTCAATACCTAGGATCATCAAGGATTGTGATGGATATTGTTGAAGATTAAGACCTAGGAGAGTGACTTACAAGAGATTACTACACTCTTATAAAATGAAAATTTAAGAATGTATGCATGTAAATCTAAACAAGAGACAAGCCATCACTTTGCATGGGGTTCCCATGCTCAGCGTCCACCAACTTGCATGCGCGTGGTGGATGGTGATTGATGTGTAGGGTAGCCATGAGCAGTGTGCACGCATAGTGCATGCGCACGCGTGTCCCATGAAGATCCTAATAGAAGGACTCATGTATCCAATATGTTTAGTGCTAAGTGTACGGTGTGGATGAATGATGATCTTCTTAGTTTATTAAATGGATTGGTAGATTAGATCAAGATTAAGATTATAAAAGAAAGTTGATTATTGCTATTCCTCTTATAAGACTCCTGATGCATGTTAGTTTTGAGGTTGGATCGTTGGTTTGATCTTTTGTATTGCCTTATATCATGTATGGTATCAATTTGTTTCCCGTGAACATTTGAGATCTAATGACATATGATCTATTTGATATACTTGAGATTTCAACATAATCAATGAGATTTATGTGAAAATTGTTTTTCAAGTTATTTTGGCTAAGATGTGAATTTATACTTGGAGAGTTAGCTTCTTTTGTTTTGATATGAAAATGGATGATGATGGTATGCATTATTTGAAGTATACAATCTCATGAATGAGCATGATAAGTTAGCATGATATGGTACTTACTAAATATAAAATATTGGGAAGTTTATAAAAATAGAATGTTGTTATTTTAGAATTCATTTTTGGAAAATTTATTATGCCCAATGAAAGGGCAAGGTTTTGAAAAGGAAAGCTATGACAACTTAAACTTCTTAAAGTTGAAATAAGACTTTGGGGTATGATGATACCCGGGAGGCATGATTTTGACATGCTAAAGTGCTTGATGGCCTATGTTGTATAGGTTGGCTTCCCAACCCTTAGCCATTATGAGACTGGAATGGTATCCAAAACTAGATGATGGCACTTTTCTTGACTAGTGGGAGCAACCACTATAGGTGACTCGTGGCACCCTTTTGAGACTGCCTGTAAGTCATGCAAGGATATGGTTGAAGTCCCCCTAGGATATCGGCTAGCACATGATTCAGTGATCTGGTCATGAGCATAGTATTTTTCATGAGATTTTGTATTTTTTCTACTCTTAGACAGTTTCTGGTGGTTCTGGATGAGAGGAACCCTAGAAGGGTCAATAAATGAGTACTTATGACCAATTTGGCAGATAGGTTGCCAAGGTGCCACTGTGCATGAGATTTTTACCAGCTGATTATGCTAATATGATTGATTTATTGTAATATGTGATTTTAATAGTTTCACTATGATTTATGTTCATGGTGAACAGTTATCTATTTACTAATGTATGAAATAATGAGAATGCTTGCTATTGGATTGAATGAATGACTATAGCAAGTTGTGAGGTTCATTATATGTTTTCAAATTTTCAAATGCATATGGTTGCTCGATGCCTAGGTTTTAGTTTTGTGGTTTTAGTTACTCCTATTGAGTATAATTGTACTCAACCCAATGTATTAACAGTATGCGTATCAATTGCAAGAGGAGTAGAGGAACACCAAGAGGCCTAGTCCACTACAACAATAGAGAGAAAAGTGAAGATTGGTTATAATGTTGAGACATTTTACTTTTATGTTATGAACTATTCATGTAATAAGATTATTCATTCCAAGACCTTAATTATGGATCGACGTTTAATTTTAGTAGATGATTATGGCTGGCATTTCTGGGAAGCTCTATGATTTATGTTTAATTTGAAACAAAATGGCTCAAACATGGGCCCATGTTTCTAAATAGTTGAACTTAAGGCATTTGGGGTTTTGAAGTGATGAATGAGTATTTCAAAATGTTTTTAAATAGGGATGTCCCACTTTTAAAAAAAAATCATACTAAAAATGTTATTTTTGGAAACCTAGGTTGTCACTGATGTAGTAGATGCTTATTCTTCACCATGACCCCATTTGCTAATCTATAGTCAATATACAATCACAAGGAGATGTCCTTCTTCACAAAATGGACAAAGACTCCCCAATGGTCAAACACTAGGACATATGAATCCCTGATCCAATAAATGTACCTTCATCTCCTTCAATTTAGTAGGAGCCATACGATATGGAACCTTCAAGATGGGAGTTACTCCAAATAATAGCTCAATGGTGAAGTCCAAATAATATCTCAATGGTGAACTCCATCTTTTTCCTTGGCGAAAAACTAAGCAACTCCTTGAGGAACACATCTCTAAACTCTCGCACTACATCAATTCCTTAATCCTAGATATTTACTCCTCTTGAGTCTCTACATAGGCCAGATAAGCTTGACATCTACTGGACATGAAGCTTGCCACTCAACTAGCAGAGATGATACTCCCACCAGATGTATCCAATTGCCCCTGTAGATTCCCCATCTAGAGTGTAGAAGGTCAACTGGTTCTTCCTGTAGTCAATTAAAGCTCCATACTCAATTAGCTAGTCCATGCATAATATAACATCAAAATATGTCATACTTTGGATGATCATATCAGTCCTAAGTCTTCTATGTGAGATAGTCAAGGGCATGTCCTACATAAACTCTTGTGTAATAATTGGATCACCTACTAGAGTACTGACCTCTAATAGGAATCCCAATATGCTTGAATCAAAATCCACACTAGATGTAAAACTATTAGATATAAATGAATGAGTAGATCCAGGGTCAGTCAAAATGCAAGCATATCTATCAAATAGAAAGAGTGTACCTTCCACAACAATAATAGAGATATGGCCTTGATCAGTGGTCATAATGAAGACTAGTCTCTGACTCTTGGAAACTTGATCCCAGTATAGCTACATAGCTCCCCTAGCCCAAGGGCTATCCCCTGTGAAATCACCCAATTGTCCATAAGTAAAACATCTACTAGCTCTACCCTTACAATATCTGCTTGGATGGTGTTGATGACTAACACACACCTTATTCTTCTTCTATCCCCTTCTACCAACCTAAGGCCAACTTAGTCGATCACTTGAAGCAATCCTCTTCTTCCCCTTCCAAGTGGTCTTCTGTCCACCCAGTTTGCCCTTATCCATAGAAGGGTCTCTCAACTCCCTTTCTAAAATAGATGCTAATTATATTACCTTAGCTAAAGTGGTAATTAGGAGGTCATGACCTATGTGACCTATTTTTTTAAATTTCATTTAATAAATATATTAAAATACCTAAATGGATGGGACATTTTTGTAATGACACCCCCACATCTAAAACCTAATGCAAAGTTGTTTTCCTCTATCTTCTCTCTCTTTTTCTTTCTTCCCCACCACCTCACAATCAATCAACATCAACAACTGTGCATTGCCTCTTGCAACCATTGATTGTGTCACCTCGACCAGCCTCCATGAATTCCACGACATGTAAACCTTAAAACCATAACTCTAACTTTCTCCCCCTCTCTCCATATAAATCTCTTGCTAACACCACTTGTGGCAACTGCTCAATAGAATCCCCTCAAAAACTCTCCTTTCTCCTCCCCAAAACTCACCTTCTCTTCCCATTTTCATCACCAATGGGAGCTCTATGATGGTCAATAAAGCTATCAGTTTTGGCTCGGTATAGTGAAGAGGATGACTCGATTGAAGATCTAAGTAGCCCATTGTGTTAATTGCATTGTAAGGAGCAAAACCCCTCTGGTTATGTGATGATCAGAGATCTCTAGCTGGAGGTCTACGAACGATGATGACATAAAGCCATGATCAATTTGCATCACAATGATCTAGGGACTATCCAATGTTTTTGGTGATCTGTTGAACACAAATTTGAACAATAATAGGTATGATTGCTACTAATTCCACTTATTTACTTTGGATTTCAATTTAGATGATATATGCATAATAGATCTTAAACAATCTAGGATTATTTGTGAGATATTGTAGATACATTGTGTCAGTGGCTTGAATGAAAAATAGATCTAGAGTTTTACAAGGATTGATTAACAGATTTCATCGATCAAACCATGGGAAAGTTAATTAGAGAATTTAAACCATTTAAGTCATTTTATATTGTTGATTGAGATAAGAATAGTATATCTAAGTATTGTTTAACCTTACTCCTACTCATTTTATTGATGATTGACTATAGATTGGGACTCAACAACTCTACCAGAGATTCGATTGTTGATTGCTGATCAAAAAAGCTGATCAACTGTGTTGTACATGAAATCCCCTTTTGTGTGTGCCAACATAAGCTAGATCATCAGACACCAGCTATAAAACATCAATCAGTGAACACAATTGACAAATCAATAGTTCATATTTGCATTTTATGAATATGATGAACAATTAGAAATCGACAGTTTAGTACAAATGGTGGTTTTATACTTGATATTGGAAATCTATAACTAAAAAACAAGATTAAGGATTTTAGAATATTTGCTTTTGTGATCCTTATTCATCGATTGGTGATAGAGGGTCAAGTCCCAATCAATGACGAACATACCCAATTTTAAGAGATCTAAACAGTTAATTTGCAATACTATATGACAGATCTCTCTAATTGTATAGTTGTTAGTTGATCAAAACCCTTTGATTATCGATAAATGTTAGATCTGCATTAAATGCTAAGTTAGAAACACTTGGCCATCGATGTGGAACATAAGATGCGATTATGATTTATGGTCAAGATGTTACGCACAAATCTAAGAATAGCTATGTCCCATGTATCTTAATTTGAGATCTACAATTGATGTACAACTTGGGTATTAACATTTTATCTAAGTTGAAGTACCATTTGGCCATTTATGTATTATATGAGCTTACTTGTACTCCGAATTGAGGAGAAGACACAATTGAATTTCAAGAAACGTCACTTGAGGTAGGTAGTTTTAACATCTATTTGCCATTTGGAGTTTGAAAATGTCATTGGCTTTATTAAAAACATTTAGATTTGAAATAATTGAATCATATTGATTATTTGATTACTGTGCGTGTAATTTGGATGTGTATGATTCTTATGGAAATGTCTTTTATTTAAGGTATGCAATACTTATAGATTAGGCATGATAGTTGACATATATTTTAAATTCATAATGCATACTTTGATCTTGAAAGAAAGATGATATTGTTTATTCTATGACATACAAATTTTATGTTATTTGTAATTCAAAAGAAAAATATTAATTGAGATGCATCAGTCTCGTGTTTTTGCAATGAGTTACAGAAATGCATGATGTTGCATCATATATATGTATATGATATAATGATATATGAATTGAGCTAAATCTTGTTCAAGTTATTGAGCCTTGTGGGCACTATACTAAGAAGTTGTACAAGTTTGGCCTCCTGGCCTTTTACCACAAAAAGTGGTAGGTATCCATGCCCAAAGAAGGCATTTATTTTCTCAACTATTGTGGTAAGGAATGACTACATGAGGTGTTCATAACAACCTTTTCAAGACATATTTGTAATCCCCGTGAGGATTGCAGCGGTGGGCACTATACTAAGAAGTTGTACAAGTTTGGCTTTCTAGCCTCTGCCCATCAAAAGTGTTAGGTATTCATGCCTAAAGAAGGCATTTATTTTTCTCCACTGTTGTGGTAAGGAACAACCACTGAAGGTGTTCATGGAACCCTTTTCAAGATATATTCATAATCCCCCATGAGGATTGCAGTAGTTGGTCTCTAGATATTGGAGACACATGATTTAATGAGCTAGCCATGAGCATAGTTGTCCATAAGATTTTTGTTTCATAACTCCATGTCAAATGAGAGTGGCTCCACATAAGATGAGCCTATAGTTGGTCTCTAGATGAGTACTCATGACCAATTAGTCGATGTGTTTATCAAGGAGTATATATGCACATGATAATATTATTGTTTTGAAATTGCCCACATCTCAGTTCAACCAATTACTACTTTAAGAATTTGATAAACTTATGTTACTTGATTTATTAAATGCGATGATGAATCTATTACATGAATTTGAAAGATATGTTTATAAAGTTCATAAAGTATTTTGTATAATATTATATCATTTTGATTGTTGCAAAACATATCTTCAAAAATTATGGATATTTTATGTTGATATTATCTGAAATGTTTTAGCATGAAATTGCAATACTTAGTTGATATATGATCTGAAAGTGCATATTCACTATTGCTAATTTTTATATACATATAAATGGCTTAAAATATTGATAATTAGTTAATTTTTCATAAAAGTACCCAATTAGTAGCATGTGTTATAAATTATAAGGCATTATTCTAAGGTTTTTCCAAAATTCATGAAACATGTAATTTTGAGCTAATGGTTAAAAAATCAAATATTTTGTAACTTCAAAAGCTAATCTAGAGTAAGTATATGATTTATCATAATTTTTTAAAAATTAATTAGAGCTTTTTTTATCTTTTGTAAGTACTAAAAGAGTAATCCAACTACCAAGATCGCTTCAAATAGGAATTGATGATCCATATCAAATTAGTGAGCAGGGACCCATTTTCCATCATTCCAAAGATCAAGTAATATTCAAGATCATTCTAAGGTAAGTAAATGAGTCCCACAGATCATTGGAAGAAGTCAATGTGACTAGAATGGGCCCATGAAAAAATCCACCACCTTTGCATGTGATGTGGAGCCATGAAGCCAAGGGAGCAAGCCATTGAAGCCACATGATCCATCAAAGTGAGCCACGAAGACATATAAGCCAACACCACATGGATCCACACATTTCAAGGAGTTACACATTTTCTACTACTTGAAAAAATATGTGTGTGTGTGTGTGTGTGTGTGTGTGTGTGTGTGTGTGTGTGTGTGTGTGTGTGTGTGTGTGTGTGTGTGTGTGTTTGAAGAGGAAAATAGGAAGGAAACTTGGACTCTATCAACATGGTTAGGTGACTTTCCAATGGACCAATAGGAGAAGAGACCTCACCCTTAGACTCTCTCTCTCTCTCTCTCTCTCTCTCTCTCTCTCTCTCTCTCTCTCTCTCTCTCTCTCTCTCTCTCTCTCTCTCTCTCTCTCTCTCTCTCTCTCTCTCTCTCTCTCTCTCTCTCTCTCTCTCTCTCTCTCTCTCTCCCTTGTTCTCTTATCCTCTTTCCCTCTCTCTATCTCACCCTCCTTCATGATCCACTTAGAAGGAGAATCATGCACAAAATTTTGTGCAATTTCTCCCTTCTAATCCCCACCTTCCTAGATCTCCCACTTCCTAAGTTTCCACCTTCTAATTCCCTTCCTAAGTCTCCTATCTTGTCCAACTACCTTTCCCTATTCTTATCCTTCTTTCCCCTCTTCTTGAGGCTAATAATTAGCAAGAACTCTACCTCCATAAAGATGTAAAAATCGTGGAGAGAAGAGGAATTTTTTTTATTTTTTATGCAATTTTCCTTTCTTAACTCCTTTTCATTGAGGTTCCTTAAGTTTCCATGCAATTTTACTTTGGAGGAGGTTTAAGCTTTTGAATGCATCTTTCATTCAAGGATCACTGTACCATCCAGCCATCTAGCTTTCAACGTATCCTTCAAAGCAACCCTCCATGCCTCCTTCAAGGCGAGAGTTCCATGCCTCTCTTTCCATGGTTGCAGCCTAGTCTCCATGCATCTTCAAGAGAGTTCTCTACACACAATCTCAAGCTACGTTCCACACCATCTTCTAAGCTAGTTTTCAATGAATGTTGCTCCTATTTTGCAAAGTTTTCCTCCTTTGGTTGATGCATACAAAACTAGAGTTCCTTTCCATGTGATTTTGCTTTTATTTAGTGCCTTTATTCTCCTTGATCAAAGACCATCAATCTCTTATAGTGATAACCAAGAGAGAGTAGCCTTACGATGAAGTTAGTGTATCTTTGATTTCCTTTAGTTGCTAGACTATTATTATTCATAGTTACCATAGCGTTTCACCTTCTTGCTTATATTTAAAATTCATGCTCTTGGGTTCACATGCAAGCCATTAAGGAGTGAAGTTAGATAGTTGAACATTATAAGTTAAATTATTTTATTTTCATGTATTGGAGCTATGTGCACCATTCTTGTAATGAATTCCATGCAAATAAAAAAGTTTGTTTTATGCATCATGCTTAATGTTCCATGAGCAAAATCCTTGATTCCATGCGCACCCTTTTGATGCATCATTCTTGTTTCTACATGCTTTGTTTCATTGAATATTTCATGTTTAGATTTCATTGTTTAAGTTAGTTGCCCCTTTAGATTAGTTTTTAGCTAGTTTCTAGTTTATTTTTAAAAAAAATTATTTTTCAAAAGTTTCCTTTAGTTAATTTCATGCATGTTTAAATTCCCAAGTTATTTTAATTCCTAGAGTAATAACAATCAAGACTCTTTTGGCCAGGATAAGTAATTTAAACAAGTTCCAATTGCATACAAATCTAGGAGATTTCTCAAAGGATCGACCTCACTAGCGCACATCATACTACTTTGATTCATGCACTTGCGAGTAATATTAGAACTACACCAAATATCTTTTGAAATTAGACTTTTTAAAGTTGGTGAAGTAGATGTGAAACTACCTACACAAGCATAAGCTTATTGAGATATTGTAAATTATTTAAGATATCTTAGGATTTTGAAGAATTTGACTTGAGGCAAAGTAGCTCGAGGTGGATGTAATCTTGGATGAAGACAATTGTGTATCAAACTATATAAACAATGTAAGTATATGACTTCTCTTATCTAGAAATGTACACATAATTACTATAGGTGGATTGTGAGCTATGTCTGGATAGAGTCTTTAGTTATTTTGTTTCTTTGAAAATAAATGGTTTATCAGATTATTAGCATCGCATGTGTTAAATGAATGACATTTGGTAAATAGAGAAAACTGTTAGATTTTGGTAGAAATGTAGCACTCATTTCAGCATTAAATCTTTATTTTTGAAATTAGAAATGATACTTAATGTTTTCAAAATTAATTTAAAAGAAAAATATTTTTTTTGTTGCAATGTTTTTATAAACATGATCTTAAAATAGGGATCAATCCTACATTAGAAAATAGTTTTGCATTTCAAAATGCAAAAGTCATATACAATTAATTAAGTGAGAATTAATTATCTAGATATGAGTTATAAAGATGACGCGTATAGGATATGTTGATGAATGTGAAATAGATACCACCTAAGAGAGCAATCAAGAGAGCAAACCAGAGATCCATCAACCTTTCCATTGACATTTTGAAGTAGAGAATTAGCAGAATTCAACAAATACCTCAACATTGGAAAATATCAAAATCAAGTTCAAAACTATTTAGGGACAATGACTCATTGTGAAGTCATAAGCAGCTAAGGAAATAAAGAAACTATTAGCTCTTACATGAGTAAGGGAAAAGTAGTCCCATGAGATTAATATAATTCTTAGAGTAAAGAATGGGAGAATAAGATTATAGTAATGGTGTCTTTAGTTGATAACTCTAACATATGCTAGATCTATTGAAGTGATAATTCTAGAGAATTTAGCTTAAACTCAAATGAATCACACCTCAAAAAAGGCATGTATTCCTTCCTCTCCACTTTGAATGTGTATTTTGCCAAGACTCTTTGAAGGAAAACCTAGATATGGATATCAAGCATCAAATTGTCTCGTGAAGAACCATTTTGTGGAATTAGTAGCAAGCACAGTTAATCAACTTCTTTCAATAGTCCTTTCCTAATGAAGCCATTTATCATAGCATTGTACATTACAGACTCATAGTAAAAGGAACAACAACTAGTTTGGTTGCAGACAAGGCCGCACAGGAGTGACTCTCCCATTTAAAACCAAATTGACCTTTTGTCCTTCTTCCAAGCCCACCACCCTCCACCATTACAATCTTTTGAAAGCTAGAAAAGTTTATGCTGTCTAACCTACTGCCTCTTTAGATTGCTTGCAATTGAAGCAAAAATTCAATAGGTGAGTGAGTTGGAGTAGTTATTAATGTTTATCAAAATTGTACCTAGCATGTGAGCATGAGGACAGTTGTGCTTATTCCCTTTGGGGACAATCTCAGCTCATGTGTGTATCTATTAGAGTGGAGTAGCACAAGGGCCATTGTTTGTTTGCGTAGATAACTTATGTTTTGTTATTCATCATGTTGCTTTTGTTCAAAAAGTAGTTATTCAGATTCTTCTAGTTTGTTTAAAGTAGGGGTGTCTTGATCACCACCTTAACATTGTAGCTGTTCATTTGCTAATATTTAGATACACATCAAAGGTTACACCATAAGAATAACCACTTTCCATTGATCAAGCACTCCCTCTTTGCTCTTTACACTTAGATCATCATGGATATAAGAACAAGATGAGTAGAGACGATCTAACAACTAATCATGTGGGTGCAATCCATCCCATGTCCCTTCCCATCAGATAACTAAAGCACCAACCTAAAGATCTCTAAGCGTACTAATAACCATCACCCTGTCAAACCAGTGTAAAATTATTTTACAAATGTATATTATATTGTATTATATATATATATATATATATCATAACCATCCTTACATTTTTCCTCTTTTTTAGGTGTGTACTTGATTAAGGATTAGAGTCCATAGATGAAGGACTACTAAGACTTCCAAAATTTTCTCTTTCCCTAGGGGCGCTCCTAGTTGAGGATTGGAGCCAATAGGTGAAGGACCACTAAGACCTCTATAGCTTATATTTCTTTATTTGCATTTTATCAAGCCTCCTTGCATATTTTTCCTTTTTACCCACTAAGACTCTGATGGCAACTCCTTCTACCCAAAAGTTCTCATAAGTCAACATCTTCATACACTTGTATGTGTACTCCTCCACGATCTACATTCAAACACAGCCATTAAATTCTCAAAAACTATTAAAGGGCATGACTATTGTAATTGCAAGGGGTGGGAATGCCATTTCATTTTAGTATGATAATTTACATTTTTTTTAGTTCTTGATTTTAGGTTGTGTATTGGTACATGAAATCGGAACTGAACTAGTAAGATTTGGGTATTTGAAATCAAAACCGTTCCATTAGTTCCAAATGAAAAACCATATCATATTCTTTGGTATGGTTTTTGTTGGTTTCCCAATTCCAAGTAAATCTTTTGTAGCCTTACATATCCATCATATAGTTGCCAACTACATTATTAGAGTTAGGGTGGCTAATTAGAATGAATAATCTACTATCTGAACCAAACCGAATTGAATGGATAAGATGTGGAATGGAAAATCCTATTCATTGATAGATACAAAATTGATTTTTAATATCCATTTTCATTTTGGAAATGGTTATGAAATGAGGCCTCCTATCCATGGATTATCTGATCCAAACTATAACAATTTTACAAGACAAAAATATCCCTAAATTTTTTATTAAATTATAATATTATTGAGGGTTAAATTGGTCATAAAATATATCAAATGTAGACAAAAAGTGTGCGTGGGGACTTTACTTAACATTGCAAGTTACGACTATTAGTCATGTATGGGTATCCACCTTTTTCCTTGGACCTTGAGATTATCTATTTAAATTAATTGTTGAATTTTTCTACTAAAACTATCCAGTTATATTGTTATTCAAGAGGCAGTAAATAAGTTAGAACTCTTTCAATATGTCTATGGGAGATTTGATGTTAATGAATGTACATGAGATTCCAATACTCATAGTTAGTGTGATTGGAGCTCTTATATGTTGTCTAGCTTAGGTTAAAAATGCTTTAAGGTATAGGCCCCAAATTAGTGACCATGTTAACTAATTTTAAAAGTGTCAAGTCTATCAGGCTTGTCACCAAAGGTGAGAAAAAGGAATAAGAAATATTAGCCAATATGGGGTTATGACAACCTAGGATTTTAAATGACTTTTTCTTAATTCTTTTTTAAAAGCAAGGCCATTAATTAAAAAATTCTTTTTAGAAAACAAATAGCAGAAACATTTTTCAATGAAACGATTTTTACAAAAATCCCAAATGTCATTACTAATTTATAAACAGGGATCTGATGGTAAAATGATCATTTCATTTTCACCAAAAATCTAACAGAGTTTCCTCTGTTTCTCTGATATTGCACTTTTTTGCTTGCGATGCAGTATCCCTGATAGGCAACAATCATATATATATATATATATATATATATATATATATATATATATATAAACAACACATGCGACTCTGTCTCCATTCCATTCCCAAGTACATCATTAATTTGAAGAAAAAAAATCCTTTTAAGGGAATATTTTGAAAACCAATTTTATCACAACTAGAATCCATCCAGTCACATCCATCATTCTATACATTTTCATACATATACACATGTCCACAAAATATTAATGGTTTAATACATCAATTCTATAAGGAACAATCATATATTCTTATACTTACTTTGACCTCACTGTTGCCGATCTCTTTTTCAACTCTTCATTCTATCTTTTACTTTCTTTCTTTCTTTTGTTCTATTTCATCAAATGTGAGATACTATAAACAAATCCAATATATCAGCAAGTTGTTGCCTGTGTAGGTGGAACAAGATGCATAAATGATAAAACATAGTTTATGGTTTACAAAAAAATCAATGTCTGTGATATATATATCAAAACATGATGCTCATGTCAATTCTATTAGTTTACAAAACATACATTTCATGTCAAATTTTTCAATCATTAATTCAAACTTTTGGTAAGAACCAAATTCAAAATCTTATTGTATCATAATATAAATATGAAACATAGCTTTGAGAAATCACAAATACACGTCCAAACCATGCATGTCTTCCATATTTTCATTACTCACTAATCAACCTCAAATACCATAAAATCAGGAACACATTAATAGAGTAATATCCAATCAAAATTAGATTTCAGTACATAAAATGGAGCTATCAAACCTTAATGCATCAATGTTAATACATTTCATTTAAATCACAAAACCACAATGTATTTCAAATTCTCAACTTTGCGAGAAAACTCAAAACATACTGAAATATTCACAAAACATCAAACTGTTATCCAAACAGTCCTAGCAAATCTCAGTGACAAACATCACTAATCCTTGAAAACTTCATCAAGGAATCATATAAAACAAATAATCAAAATACATAAAAAACCTAAGCACCTAGAAGCCTACCAGTGTCACACTTCACCCGCCCTCATAGGCTACTCTCGCCAGCAGAACAATGGGGTTCTTATAACTCACCTCAAGTCAAGCCAACTTTGACAAGTTGCTTGATTTTAAGAGACCAGGACTAACTCTCACAAGTCGCCTAATTTTAATCGTATCAATATAACACAGTCTATACATGGACCATGATCAATTCTCACGAGTCACTTAATTTTATCCATATCAATGTAACACAAACTATACATGGACTAGACCAACTCACACGAGTTACATGATTTTAATTGTATTTGTGGTCACATAGACCACAATCCTTAGATGGACCAAGACAAGCCCTTATAAATCACCTGATTTTAACCATATCAAATTACATAGTCTAGATATGAACCATGATCAACTATCCCAAGTCGCCTGATTTTAATTGTATCAACATAATATAGCCGATACATGGATTAGAACCAACTCCTGTGAGTCATGTGATTTTAACAATATAAACATAACATAGTCTGTACACAGACCAAGACCAATTCTCATGAGTCACCTTATTTTAACCACATGTGATCACATGGATCACAATCTTTAGCATTTCTTACTAAACTCAAGATGAGCAACATGCATTTTTGCATAAGTAGTTTAATCACTATCCAAAACACAGCATTGAAAATTACTTCATCTAACATATACACTGAAACACAGAATAAAAATCAAAATTCAAGATACACTGGAACCATGGCAATCTTAATTCCACCTAATTAGTGCGACATTTATCTATTCCACTACCTTCATAACTATCAAATCCACTTACTGATTAGTAGTTAAGAGTGATCATTCAAGCTCTCATCCTTGATTACATGCAAATCTACACACATACACATATTTATGTTAAATTTCTTCATGGCCTGCAATCTAGGTCTTCCATGAATATCTAAGGTCAAGATTGATAATAGATTCTATTCCATCACTACTTAGCATAGATCAATGTGATCATGCTTGTTCAATCTGTTGATCAGTCTTTCCCAACCATGGATCATTGATTAGTTCTCCAACTATTTTTAGAAACATAAATTTGTACCACTAATTGTCAATCTAAGGTCCAAATCACTCTTTAATATAAAAAATTCCTAATTTCTAAGCTTACAAGTTACTTTTTGTAGATTGATGACCTTAATCTCTTCATTGATGACCAAATCCAATTGTGGATGGTTGAATCTAGGGTTCATGCACTTTTGATGGCCATACATGTTTAAATTTTGGGTTTCAAATCGATCCAACTATTGGATTGAGTCTTATACCATGAGGATGGCGATTAATAAGTTGAATGTCTATGTATCTAATAGAAAAATAGTGCTTCACAATTGCGAGATCTCTAAACGGTGAACTAACCTTTAGATCTAAGGTTACATGTCTGAATTGGTTATCAGACAATCAAAGGCACTAGATCTCACTTAGAAGATCCTAATCATGTTCAATATTTCTATGAAATTTCTAGGAATTTTACAATTTACAATGCATGTTATACTCAAATTGAAATACATGGTAAATTGGAGAGGATTGGTAGCGATATTGCCTGCAATCACATTAATACCCATCTAGTAGATTGTTAAGAGCATCATATCACTGCTGGATGGTCACAAATCTATGCTAGTTGTGGCCATACAAGACTATTGCATCCAAATTTCCATTGGATCAACCCTGATCATCAAATTGTTTAAGGGGTTTTCGGAACATGATGAACCGCCTGGATCGCTCATTTTCACCTTTGTGCTACAGTATCAGACGACTTTGTTCACCGTCATAGGGCTGCCATAGGTGACAGAGAAAGGGATGCATGGAGTAGGGCAGGAAGAAGAGGGATGATGGGAGAAGGTGGGATGGAGAAGAGTTGCTGTTAGAGGTTGAACCTAAGTTGCGAAAAGTATTAAGATAGTAATAGTAGATGCCCCAGCTTGCATGAAGCTCAGGGAAGAGTGGTGATGGGTGGCTGTTCTCCAGTCATTAGCTGTAGTCAAATTCAAGGGAGGGACACAAAGGAAAATGGGGGAAAGGGCATGATGCATTTTTGCTTGATCAGGCAAGAGGAGAGAAAATAGAGCGTGGGTTTTGGTGTGCACTCGACCAACTTTGGCACTTTGTTCTAGCCTGCATTGGAGCTTCAACGATTGGCCAGTGAAAGGGAGAAATGAGAGAGAGAAGAAGAGGGTAGGTGAGGGTTTTCTGTTTGTTTCAAAAAAGGGTGTTCCGTAATCAATTTTTGGCCCGACCTATTAAGTAAAAATCTTCCTTCCTTTTTTAAATGGGGGCCACTATGCAAATTTATTAAATTGCTCCTCGCTTGCAAACTATATAACTTTTTTTCATTCTAACTCTTTTTTCAACATAATTAGTATTGTTGAAATCATTTTTTCCAAGTACAATCTAATTATTAAGGTTTTGGGGGATCAATCAGGTATCCTTCAAAACATCAATTTCCTAAAACTCAAAACATGAAAGTCCAAATTTGAATTTCCTTCAAAAATAACTAAAAAGTTATACAAAAATGCAATTTAAAAATTGGGCTTGTTACTTTCTTCCCCCCATAAAGAAATTTTGTCCTTGAAATTCTTTTCACGTCATTCCTCAAAGATTTATGATTCCAAGTTAACATAACTATTTTTGTCCATTTGAGTTGTAAAGAGCTGCTTTAACTATTCATTTTCTTGTTCACCATTAATTTGTTAATATATCAACATTGTTTCACAAATTTCCTTTATTTCTTACATTTCTCTATTTGTTCAATCTATGCTCAAATAATTTCATGCCTATAAAAGGAACTCAAAGAATAATCAAACTCATAATTAGGCTCATTTAATCATAACTCATATCGTCGTATGGACTAGACTATGTATCATTTAATAATTAGCTCGAGTTCATGGTTTAGGTTTGAATAAGGACCATATACCAAATACTCTTGTTCAAAGTTTTTTATATAGCAATCAATCTTTCATTAATAACATTTTCATAATATCCTTCCAACATCATAAGAATAGCTTGAATTCAGCCACACATAGTCTGTACTCAAGCTACCAGCTCCACTCCTATATAGGTCTTCAACATCATTTCTAATTTCTAGTGATTCATGAAATGGCATTTTATATGTATTCATTCATTGGGATTTTTCTTTTCATACACTTGTTGGAAGTGTACTTATAAGCAATCTCTTCTCATAAGAGGTACAAATTGATATCAGCCACCCATTAAGTCACTTAGATAAACCTTGGAGTGATAATAGTGTCAAAGGTAGTGTGCAAAGCTCTGCATGTCAGCAGAAAAATCTAACGGTGAATCTCGTATTGGATCCAGAGGTTTGTCAACAATAGCACCTATAATGGGCAATCTCGATACAAAAGTATTAACCTAGCATAGTTCACTTCATTGAGGCAAAAAGCACATCTCTATGTCACCAAAGTACTCAATCATGATTGATTAGCAGCTAAACTTGATAATCCAAAAGGGTAAAATGAAATACACCTCGATTTCTAAATCCAAGATCTTGACTCAGTGAACATTGCCTTTGAGCCAAGTCATTCTCTTGCCGAGCATACAACCAAACTTGCCCAGAACATCAACCTCTACCATTCTATACCTCAATAGAGTCTTACCAAAATAAGCCTTCTAAACATAACTATCAACATTGCTATCTTTTACATACCTTAAAAACTATTCTTCCTATGTAAGGATCTGAATCTCCTACCAAAATCATCATTAGCTAACCATCTATGGATGTCACTTAGAAATGGATCTTCCTTATTCAAGCAAAAGTTTCTTGTAATGTCATATAAATCTTCGACATGCATACTTACTTGTGGTCCTCCATATGAAATTCCAAACTCAGAATAACTTTGAGCATTTCTAGTTTGCTATTGATTCATACTCAAACTACTTTCTCTTCAAAAGTAGAGCAAGTGTTTCAAATGGTCAACCTTCTAATTTTTAGAAATTTTCTTATCATGTGAGGAATTGGTCATTAAAAGTGTACCATTATCCTCAGTTCTTACTCCTTTCTGTCTGCCCTCTAGTATCTCACTCGTGGGCTGAGATTACCTCTAATCACGTACTCTTTGCTTCTTAGATTTACATGTCATAACTTCTCTATTACCATCCTTTCGATTACAATTGGCTCAACTTTCATGAACATATGGCTATAATAATAATGGTAAATAGGCTACCCAAAGTTAAATATTTGGAATTCTTTTTACAATTTACAATATCATATTAGTAGTCAAATTCTTGGCTAGTCAGACTTTGTTAGTCTCTAAGGTCAAATTTATTCATTAGAGACACTTTCATTCTCATCATATTTCTGAAAAGGACTATTTCTTCTCAATAGAACTCCTCTTACATTTTATGTCATACAAATATGTTTAACAATTCATAATTGAATCATGCCTAATAACCATCCTCACCTAAGATAGAAAATCTAAATTTTCTTTTCAATGTTTCAAGGTACATATACTCATTATCCATTGAGTCTCCTTCCAAAAACCTTACAATTTCACATCCATTTAAATTCTTTATATCATCCTAGTTTTCCTCAAAATCAAATAGTTCACAAATGTTTAGGTTCATCACGAATTCTTAATGGGAAAAATCAATAGATCTTAGTACATTCTCTCAAACATCTTATGATTCATTTTTTAGTACCAATCTCTTTATGAGCCATTTCTGTAACTCATACTTCATTAACCAACTCTCACTTGTTGGATGTATATGGCTTTTGGACATGTAATATTGGCTGTTAGTGGATAAAACTATGCCCTGATACCACCTGTGATTGCTTGAGTTTTTAAATGACTTTTTCTCAATTCTTTTTTAAAAGCAAGGCTTTTAGTTTAAAAATTCTTTTTAGAAAACAAACAGTAAAAACATTTTTCAATGAAAAGATATTTACACAAACCCCAAGTATCATTACTACTTTACAAATAGGGATTTGATGGTAAAATGGTCATTTCATTTTTATAAAAAATCAGGCAGAGTTTCCTTGGTTTCTCTACTATTGTGCATTTTTCACATGCAATGCAATATCCCTCATAAACATCAATCATATATATAAACAATATAGCAGATTCTGTCTCCATTTCATTCCTAAGTACATTACTAATTTGAAAAATAAAATATTTTTACTTTTAAGGGAATATTTTGAAAAGCAATTTGATCACAGCCTTAATCCATCTAGTCACAACCATGATTCCATACATTTTCATGCATATCCACATGTCCACAAAATATAAGTCACAATTTAATGGTCTAATACATCAATTCTATAAGGAATAATCATATATTCTTATGCTTACTTTGACCTCACTACTGCTGATCTCTTTTGCAACTCTTAGTTCTATCTTTTGCTTTTTTTCTTCCATTATATTTCATCAAATATAAGATATTGTAAATAAATACAATATCTCAGCAAGCTTGTATTGTGTAGGTGGAGCAAGATGCATAAATAATAAAGCACATTATTATTTACAAAAAAATTAATGCTTTTAACAGTAATTCATATTTGATCAAATATATATATATATATATATATATCAAAACATGATGCTCATTTCTATTCTACCAATTTACAAAGCAAACATTTCACTTCAAAACTACTCAATCATTAATGCAAATGTTTGATAAGAAGCAAAATCAAAATCTTATTATATCATAATACACACATGAAACATAGTTTGGAGAAATCATAAATATATGTCTAAAACATACATGTCTTTTGGATTTTCATTACTCACTCATCAATCTCAAATACCATAAACTCGCAAACACAATTGTATAATACAATCCAATTAGAATTAGATTTCAATATGTAAAATGAAGGTGTGAAACCTTAATGCGTCAATGTCAATGAAATTTTTTTGAATCACAAAAGCACAATATATATATATATATTAAATTCTCAACTTTGCAAGAAAACTCAAAACATGCTAAAATATGCACAAAACATCAAACAGTCACCCATACAATCCTATCAAATCATAGCAATAAATGCCCAACACAAATCCTTGAAAACTCCATTGAAAAATCATATAAAACAAATAATCAAAACCCATCAAGATCCTGAGAACCTAGAAGCCTGCTAATGCCGCACTGCACCCGCCCTCATTAGATACCCTCAGTAGTGGAACAATGGGGGTCTTATAACTCGCTCCAAGCTAGCCCAACTTTGACAAGTTGCTTGATTTTAACCATATCAATAGACCATAGTTTGTACACAGACTAGGACCAACTCTCACAAGTCACTTGATTTTAATCTTATCAATACAATACAATCTGCATACAAACTCGGACTAACTCTCATGAGTCACCTAATTTTATCTATATCAATGTAACAGAGACTATACATGGACCTGACCAGGTCACACGAGTCACCTGAATAGACCATAGTTTGTACACAGACTAGGACCAACTCTCACAAGTCACTTGATTTTAATCATATCAATACAATACAATCTGCATACAAACTCGGACTAACTCTCATGAGTCACCTAATTTTATCTATATCAATGTAACAGAGACTATACATGGACCTGACCAGGTCACACGAGTCACCTGATTTTAACTGTATCTATGGTCACATAGATCACAATCCTTAGATGGACTAGGACTAACTATTATGAATCACCTGATTTTAACCATATCAGCATAACATAGTTTATACATGGACTAGGAGCAACTCTCATGAGTTGCTTGATTTTAGTTGTATGAACATAACATAGTATGTACATGGACCAGGACCGACTTTCATGAGTTGCTTGACTTTAACCGTATAAATATAAAATAGTCTGCACACGAACCAGGACCAACTCTCATGAGTCTCCTGATTTTAACTATATGAACATAACATAGTCTATACACAAATTAGGGCCAACTCTCACAAGTTGCCTAATTTTAACCACCTTTATAATCATATGGATCATAATCTTTTACATTTCTTACTAAACTCACAATGAATAACATGCATTTTTGCATAATTAGTTTAATCATTATCCAACACAACATGTAAAATTACTTCATCTAACATATACTATGAAAAACATCATAAAAATTAAAATTCAAGATATCCTAGAAACATGACAATCTTAATTCCACCTATCTGGTGTGATGTTTATCTATTCCACTAGCTTCATCAAATCCACTTATTAATCAAAGGGTAAGATTAACCTCTAAATTTTTTATCCTTGGTTACACGTAAATCTGTGACCATACAAATATTTATATTACATTTTTATATGGCTTACAATCTAGATCTTTTGTGAATATTCATGGTCAAGATTGGTAATAGATCACAATTCGCTCACTACTTAGCATAGATCAATGTGATCATGACCATTCAATCTACTTATATTATTTTCCCAATTGAGGAACATCAACTAATTCTTCAATGATTGCTAAAGACATAGATCTACACTACTAATTTTCAATCCAGGATCCAAATCACTCTTTAATATCTAAAATTACTAGTCTATAAGCTTACAAGTTACTTCTCATGGATCGATGTCCTTAATCTCTTCATACACGACTAGATCTAATTTTGGACTATCAAATCTAAGGTTCATACACTTCTGATGGTCCTACATGCTCAAAATTTTGGGTTTCTATTCAATCCAACTATTGGGTTGAGTTTTAAAGCATGAGAATGGTGATTAGCATGTTCAATGTCTTTGTATATAATAGAAATCCAATGGTTCATAGTTGCCGAGATCTCTAATCAGTGAATTAACCCTTGGATCTAAGGTTACATGTCTAAATTGGTTGATCAAACAATCTAAGGCACTAGATCTCACCTACAAGATCCTAATCATGTTCAATTTTTTCATGAAATTTATAAGGATTTTATAATTTATAGTGCACATAATACTCAAATTGAAATAAACGATAAATTGGAGAAGATCGATAATGATCCTGCCTGCAATTGCATTAATACTTGTCTAATAGATTGTTAAGAGCTTTGAATTACTACTGAATGGTCATAGATCTGCACGATCGTGCAATACTGCTGCTTCCAAATCTCCATTAAATCAACATCGATCGTTGAATTGCTTGAGGAGTTTTTTTTTTTTTTTCTGTAACGTTGAGAGGAATGCAATGAACAGCTTGGATCACTAATTCAAGTTGTGTTTTGCCTCTATGCATGCAGTACTTGTAGCTTTGTTTATTGTTGCAAAGCCCTCATCGGTCATGGAGAAAGGGTTGTGGGAAGCACAAGAGGAAGAAGAGGCATGATGGGATGGAGGGTGAGGAGCTGCCAGAGGTTGAACCCAAGCTGCACAAAGCGCTAGGGTAGCAATTGTAGGTGGCCCAACTTATGTGGAACTCAAGGAAGGAAAAAAGGGTAAGGGTTTTGTTTGCCAATGGAGGAGATGGTGGTAACTAGTGGTTGTGCTTTGATCATCGTCTATCATCAAATGAGAGAGAGAGAGAGAGAGAGAGAGAGAGAGAGAGAGAGAGAGAGAGAGAGAGAGAGAGAGAGAGAGAGAGAGAGAGAGAGAGAGAGAGAGAGAGAGAGAGAGAGAGAGAGAGAGAGAGAAGAGGGTAGGTGGGAGGGTTTGGGGTGTTGTTTTAGAAAGGGATGCCATTATCAATTTTAGCCCCTCTTATTAAGTAAAAATCTTTCTTTTCTTTTTCTTTTTTTCTTTTGTAAATGTGGCTTACTAGGAAAAATTAGTAAATTACCCCTCACTTGCAAACTAAATAACTTTTTCCTTCTAACTTTGATTTCAATGTACTTGGTATCGTTGGAATCAATTTTTCATGTACAATCCAATTATTGACGTTTTCAGGGGTCAATTAGGTGTCTTTCAAAATGTCAATTTCCTAAAACTCAAAACATAAAAATTCAAATTCAAAATTCTTCAAAAATAACTAAGAAATTATGCAAAACTGCAATTTAAAAATTATACCATGCAGGATGAATGTTACAACCAAATAGAGTTGATAATCCACAATCCAAATTGAATGGAATAGACTACAAAGATTCGACCTGCTATCATAATCTATATTTGAAGTGATGAAAGTTATTTGGGTGATCTAAAATTATGGTATCCAAATTGAATCTAATCCGTAAGCAACCCTAATTGGACTTCATACATGGTCAACGCACATATTGTCACTTGAAAAATAGTAGCTAGCAAAGATACTATGTTTTTCTTCTTCTTTTTTTATGCTACGCAAGGAAACATACTATTGGGTCTAATAGTTTCAATATTCCAATCCATTTATTTAATAAAGCTCTACGTATAAAATTCATACTATAAAGTTTTTCACTGTTGAATGGTTCTGAGTTTTTGACTTACCATTGTCAAATGTGCACTTTATGCTTGCACTTTGTCTAACCGTTAATAGGCCAAGAATAATCATTTAGCAATTCAGAGTTTTCGTGGATGGTTCATCCGTCCCTCATATAAATTCCCTTCAACAAAACAAATGAATTGGAACACCAAGGAATGCGCCTCGCCAATCCTCTTTCCTACTTCCAACGGTATGTGTGAGTTTAAGGGGTTTATTTAACGGCGTATGTATAGCATTTTTATTGGCACATCTCCTATGATATCTCCTGCAATATCATCTATGATATCTAAGATATGTGTCATATGTTCTGTGATATCTGAGATATGTGGCATTTGTTCTGTGATATCTCTGGCAATTTTTGTGGTGATATCTGAAATATGCCTCAGCTATGAGAAACATATGCCTCAGCTATGAGAAACATATGCCTCTCAGATATCATAGTTAAATAAGCTACATTTTTTACATATGCCATGATATCAACTAGCACCTTGATATTTATCAATGATCTAGGCCATTCATCTGTGCCATGATATTCCTAAGGCCCAGGGATTTTATGCAAAAATCGTGTCGTGTTCGGGTCAATCAATGTGACTTGTCGTGTCGACCTGTTTGAAATGCGACCTATTTATTCATCTTCATCACCTCACCTTGATGCTTGATCCATCTAACCTCAGTTCATCTGTGACCATCATATACCAGATGTAATATAGGACGGTTCATCTGGAACCGTCCTATATTCTTCAACATGTAATATAGGACGGTTCCATTGACACCGTCCTATATTCTTCAACAGGTATTATAGGACGATTCTTATGGAACCGTCCTATATTCAAGTTTCAACAAGAATATAGGACGGTTCTTTCGGAACCGTCCTATATTCATAAGTAATATAGGACGGTTCATCCGGAACCATCCTATACTTAATTACTAATATAGGACGGTTCCAGAAGAACCGTCCTATATTTGATCAGTAATATAGGACGGTTCTTCTGGAACTGTCTTATATTCTATAATATGGAACGGTTCTTCAACATGTAATATAGGACAGTTCTTATGGAACCGTACTATATTCAAGTTTCAACAAGAATATAGGATAGTTCCTCTGGAACCATCCTATATTCAATTAGTAATATAGGATGGTTCCAGAAGAACCGTCCTATATTTGATCAGTAATATAGGACGGTTCTTCTGGAACCGTCTTATATTCTGTAAGTGATATAGGATACTTGTAATTACTTACGGCAAAAGTGATGATGCTTCAAACAATGGTCTATGGTGCAATCTCTACATCTTACTGTGTTCGAAAATGTCAGAGTTTCTTTGTAGCCAGGAATCGAACATCGCTTTTTCTTCGTTGCTTCCTCGTAATTTGATGGATCAGTGATTCACAGTCAGTGTTTACATGTGACTCCCAAGTAATATAATAATCTTTGGATCTTTGTTAGGAACCACTCGTACTCCTTTGCATAAAGTTGGCACATCAGTATTGAAACAAAGATAGCACATACATTGAAACAATGTACTTCAATCAAAAGAAAAATAGAACACATCCATTGAAATAAACTGATCTTTGTATCATATTTGAGTAAAATGTATATACATGAATGATAATATACATTCATTTACATCACTGAACTACAAATTAAAATTCATAATATGATTTATCCATTCCATTCTAATATCATCTACATCCAACTGGGAGTAACTCTTGGGTCCCAAATCCGCCTGCAAGAAACATATAATAACTTAGTTCAGAGATCAGACATGTAATCCTGGATTCAGTCAGGAAATATACAATTCAAAAGTGTAATAACATTGGTCAATAAGTCTAACTATCCAAGTGTTACCTTTCTCAATTGTGAGACTGTAACTCCATTACGAATGAGGGTTCTCATGTATCTAAAAACATAATATCCACACTCCCAATCTGATTTTTGTTTAGGGCACTGCAGAACAATGCCACCAAAGACAATAGAAAAGGTTCAAAATATAATTTCCAATAAGTTCAGGTTTAAAATTATATCAAAGAGTCTAAAGATTAGTAATTAGTAAACCATACCTTGGCCTTCTTCCAGGTGAGTTTTGGTGGGTGGTGAATGCCTTCCCTCTCAGCCCATTTATACCATGCTCTATACACATATAATTGTAAAGAATTAGATTATGAATATTATGATGTTGAAAGGTAAGTAGTTATATTATAATAAAAGGAATAATAAAGACTTACTTGTTTATAATTTCCATCAGGTGTTCCCGAATGTGTGCTCCACATGAATCAAAAAACACTGCATGGCCACTATGCACCTCCAAAGCTAGCAGCATCCAATGGGACCTATAAAAATAACAATTCAATTTAATTTTCTCTAATCTTAACTGATATAGTATTCATGTGTATGAATTGTGAAATTGAAATGGCATAATTAAGCAACATATGTTACAATGTACCCGTTATTGTAGGGAATCAGTAAGGCTTGCCCCTTCTCACAACTCATGAGACCAGGAATGATATCTTTACTTTGTTTGTCTGCGAACAAATAGTCCAATGGAAGGATAAGAGAAGGGTTAAGGAACTTGTAAATGTCCTTGACCTCTAGTTTTTGCAAGCTATCATTAAAATACCTGCATTAGGAATTTGGATTAATGTCAAATAATTAATAAGTGTTATTAAAAAAGCAAGTATTAAGTAATGTTACATTGATTCGTAAGTCTTAACTCTAATAGAGCACAACATACCCTATATAGACTACGATGTGCATGTACTCCAATTCAACCAGATTACATATGGCTAAGAGGTCTTCCTTGAAGAGTAGAACCTCAACCACATCGTTTAAAAGCACACCTGCCTCTATCCTTACAGGGCTCATTGGTTTGTCTTCATTGGCCAGTCTGTACAATACCCTTATGAATGGAGGTGTGTTAGGTGGAACCTCCACCTGATCCCTACACTGTAGATGTAATCATGTAACATTTTAGAAATTAGTAATGAATATATACAACATATACTGGTATATTAGCATATATAATTTGAAGAGACACAGTGAGGTAAAATTAGAATATTTGATAATATAACATTGTGATTTGTGAGTAGTGAAGTGAGCAATGAGCACCTAACAGCTAACAAGTGCTTTGAACTTGTTAGTTGTTGTATCGTTCAAGTTCACATGTAATGTAACATGATACAACTATGCAAATATATAGAACTAGTACTACCTGGGAAGGATGGGATGTGGCTACACTTGCCACTACGCCAGAATTTGCTGGCAGCGAGGTTTGCTTCAATTGCCCCTTGTGCTGCTTTTGGTAATCCGACATGTTGCAGACAATATTAATCAATTAACAATTCAGGATGACTTAAAAAAAGGTAGGAGAAAAAGAAGCCATGACTACATTTAGTATATATGTACCTTGGAATTGGATATCATTGGTTTTATGTGTTTCTTTGGCCAACACACATGATATCTAATTGCATCCCCAACAGTTTCAACATCATCCCCTTCGACTGGAAATGGAAGGGGAGCATTTGGTTGAATGGCAGCAATGATGCACACGCGCTTAGTGTGTGGAGGCATCAACTAACCATGTAAGTTGATAGAAGTCTTGGGCCGAACTTCGTACAGTGTTGCCACAACCACATATTTCTTAGATGTATATAGCTGCAACATGCACTGACCCACCTGCATTTGAGAAATGACATATATATATAATAATTAGTGATGTAATGTAAACTAAAAAGGTTAGCAAATAAGTAACATTGTAAAACTAAACATGTCAATATACATACCTCACTAATCGAGACATCACATTCAAGTACTTGTTCTGCCACCTCTTCATCTGATGGAGGAGCAGGAGTGTAGCTATTGTCAAATTGGGGTGGTTGAACTTGAGGTTGAGCTTCAGCTTGAGGGCCAACATCCTCACATGAGGTTCTTCTGCCACCCTGGAGTTCCTTCAATGGTTGATCTTTGACCTTACTATATATCTCTACAACTGTTTGATTCTTCCATTCTTCCAATTCTTCTAGTGTAGGAGCCTTTTGTTTGGGGAAGAACTTAGAAGGAAGAACACCTCGACCTTGGCCCCTTACCCGGCCAAGGTGCTCATCCTTGTTGCCCATTGCCCTATACAGGATGTCCCCCTTTGTAGCAGTGCTGCTAAGAGTCCCTGTACTTGCACTTGCACTCTCTTGGGTCAATTCTTCCTGCACACATAAAGACCATAACATGATCAAATCATTATTATATATGTAATATTTATATAATGTGCTATGCAAGAGTATAAAAGTATAAAAGCATTTAACTAGGTAGTATGCAGATAAAGTAAAAGTATAAAACTTAAAGTCTTAAACTACTTACAATTCTTGAAGCAATTGTTGCAGTTGTCTCGTTGGTAAATGTGTGGGAGTTACGTCCTTTCAAATGTGCCATTTTCCATAGAATAGCACAGTCGATGGGCTCCATTGTCCCAACCTTCTTTTGCTATAATAAGAGACACTAAGTCAGAGTTAATAAATAAATATCTACTATGATTAGATAAATGGAATGTCACATGATATACTTACTTCATCTGCCTCTAATTGTGCATAGCCAACCCTTGAAAGGTGGTGTGGCATATGGTTATGTGCACACGCCTTCTGTCCTTTTATACGCTTTGCTTGGACATCAATCAATTATAATAATTACAAGAATCAAAATCTAGCTTGGCTACTTCAAGTTGTGATTACCTCAAAATCAGGAGATAGCCTATACTGTACAAATTGATTCCATGCTTCCTGGTTAATGAAGTAGGAATACAACTGAGGGACCATGTTAAGCGTAGAAGGATCATGGGAATTTGGAAGTATGTACTTCCTTGCAAGCTCACTCTTCCATTTCCTCCAAGCTTCACCAGCTCCTAGCAATGCTTGCGTCTTGCACTCATCAAATACATCAAAGGCAGACTACAAATAAAAGAAGCAGCATGTTAAGTTAAGTGACTAACTTACTAGTGAGTATTGTAGTAACTTTGTGTATCATGACATGATTCATATGCAAATAGAAACAAAATATATAAATATAAAGGACATATTATGTTATATGTATGAAGAATTTACATACCTTGACCATTTCCCATATTGAATCTTTGACTTGTGGCGATACAAGTCTCCAACCAATCACTGATATTGGCACAAGTCTTCTAACAGTGCAACATATGAAGCTAGCATAGGCATGTGCAGTACCACCAATCGGTTGGCCTCTACTGTTGAATTGTACTGTTTCTTTTATTCCCTTTGAGGATCTCTTATTTATATGATCCATTTGTGTTGGCCCCTTGACCTTTCTCTTGACATTGACCGGTGGTGTTACTGAGGGACATGTGCTTGATAGCTTTGATTGTTCTACTTCTGTGTGTCATAATTGTTCTACTTCTACCTCTTCTACTTGCTCCATGTTTGTTTCACAAATAAAAATGAAAATGACTACAGTTAGACAAGTGAAAAGTGGAAAGTGTTTTTACAGTTTGATCAAAGAGAAGGATTTACAATCTCAGTTTATGCTTGATTTGGTCAGTGTTTTTAACAGCTATCCATGAAGATGTTTAGCCTAACAAATAATAAAGTCAAACAAAGATTTCAACGTAAGGATTATAATTATACCACTTGCATGCTAATATTATATACACTAAAATTCACACATAAATACATTCCAATCTCAGAAATAATACTAGTAGAAATACAAACTTAAAAAGCCAATGTGGGAGGTCAGAAGAAATAATCGCAGAATAGTCCCAAAAAAAGTCTAAGGTCCAAACCCAAGAAAAGCTAGCCCTGTTTGAATGTTATTTAACATTCATGTACTGAGTTCAACAAGATAAGGCATCCAGCAATTAGATCACCTATACTAATGCAAAGTTAGCCATCAATGAAAGCAAATTACATATAAATAGATTTTGTCAGAACATACATTAAATACTAATACAACATAAATAAGAAACTCCATATTTGACAAACAAACTCATATTGGAAGTCTGTTCCTAGAGTCTTAGACATGGTGTCTTCAATCAACTATTTCAGAGAATATCGAACTGATGTAACAAGATCTCACAAATGACATTATTCTCTTTCCTAGTTCTAAACCTTGGTATTGGACTCTACACCTTTTCTTCCTTGTAGCCATTTGCTGATGCTTGATACTGACTTCTCTTTACCAAAAATATAGACCCACCCTTACAGTTGCAAGGATATGAAACTTAATAAGAGAAAACATACATATTCTTCCAAAGAATACCTATAGAACATCACATATCCAAGCTATCAAGTCCACAACCTTGGCCAAGGCATATTTTGATGACTTCTGACCGTGCATATCGATTCTGTTCTCGCACAGCTTTGTAATATTATGCACGGAGACATGAAGAAGTCCTGGATTTTCATAACTCAAGCTGTTATACAAATAATCTTACTTAAACAGAAAGTGGCAGAGAAGTGCCCAGACAATTATAAACAAATTTCATTCACATCAAACACTATAACTAGTCATTGCACTTTAACCACATAAATCAAAAGCTTAATTTCCATAATCAATTGAAGGTCAGCATCCATCCTCTCAATCTACTGAAACATAAATGAGATACTAACAGTGATATCCTTCTAGGCATATTCAATGAAGAATGGAATAGAAGTGCCATGCGGTTTAGAAATAAAGTACTAAAATGACAAGTTATAAGGCAAATTGTAGTTACACTCTTTTTTTCTTAAGATAAAGTTGTAGGTACATGTGGCAAAGATGGAATGGAGGGAAAGAGAAAATAGAAAGCTCAAAGAAATTTTGATTTATCAAAAAGCAAACAGCTAGACAGATGTTTTCATGTTAATACCTAACTCCACATGCCTACATATCATTCTAGTCTTGGATTTTGTTAAACTCTTGAAATTCCATTTAACAGTGTTTTTAGTTCCAATTTCTAAAATTTGTAAACTTCTGTAACTAGTTACAGTTGTACAAATACTAGAGCACAGAACAATGAGCAATGAGAAAAAATGTGGTCACACAAGCCTAGAAGTCACTACCGATTGTAGACGCATGATAGTTTGTTTACAGGTGTAACTACTTTAAAGTTCATATAGCATTATGGTGCAACTCTTGTTTGACCACAGATTCTTGTTAATTTATATTCTTTGATTCATAGAATATTTTGTTTAAGAAATAACTGCATTCTGATACAGTGATTAATCAATATCGCTTATAGCATATTGACAAAACTCTTAATTGCTTAGTTGTTGAATTGTTATGGCTTTTACTAGAACCAACTGCAAACAAGTAAAAAAACTGAACAAACAAAAAGTTTAAATACATAGTATAATGATGCACTTTGCATTAGTACTAATTATTAATAATAAACTCAAAATGAACTACATGATTACATTCATAGTATCAGAAGATGATCATCAGAAGCTGTATAATGCAACACCTGTGCATGCAAGTATACACACGTGGTCACCTGCTAATTTGTGTTTACATAGGAAACATCAAATACAGTTATAGAAACAGTGAGAGAAAATTGAAGCAAGAAGATAATTAACAAAAATATAGACAAAGACACAGATAAATTAATCACAATCAAATATATGTACATGGAGCTTGTGAAAGTTAAGCATCATCATATGCTTAATACAAATGCAAAAATAAAGATGAGATTATCTTACTACGTACAAAGGGAACTTCTGGGTCATCCAACAACCAACTTAGGACTCTAATAACATTTTAACATTAAGGGCAGCATATGATATGGGGAAAGGGAAGTTTTCTCATATGTTGTCTGCTGCTTTTGGCTCTCTCTTTTGGGGAAGAAGAAAGTTGCATTTTGGGAAAGAAGAATGAGAGAGAGAGAGAGAGAGAGAGAGAGAGAGAGAGAGAGAGAGAGAGAGAGAGAGAGAGAGAGAGAGAGAGAGAGAGAGAGAGAGAGAGAGAGAGAGAGAGAGAGAGAGAGAGAAATGTGCTAATTAAATGGCATAGTAAAAGTGTTTCAAGTACATTATACCAAATGGTGTGATTCAATGCCATAGTAAAAGTGATACAAATCCTAATTAAACCTCACAGATCAAAAGTTAGCTTATAATGGAATCCAAAACTGATGCAATTGCACTCAAACCCAGGTTAACAGAGAACTGAATAAAATAAACAAAGGTACTAGAATTCAGCAAAGAACAGATAATAGCTAAGCTTCAATGCATAACAATAGAATTCGGCAAGGGCTTGATCAAGAACATCTTGATATCAATGATACATATGCCAGGTTGTGTGATCAAACCAAAGCAACTAGGAGAACAGACATAAGCGCATAACAACTCGCATGAGAAATTTGCACCAATTGCACTCAAACCCAGGTTAACAGAGAATTGAATAAAATAAACAAAGGTACTAGAATTCAGCAAAGAATAGATAACAACTAAGCTTCAATGCATAACAATAGAATTCGGCAAGTGCTTGATCAGGAACATCTTGATATCAATGATACATATGCCAGGTTATGTGATCAAACCAAAGCAACTAGGAGAATAGACACAAGCGCATAACAACTCGCATGAGAAATTTGCACCAATGCTCCCCCCTTAACCATTACCATATGAGATAGAAACATTACCATATGTATATATAGTTGCAAATCAAACATTCAAGCAGTTAACCATTACATCCTTGAACAAGAGTATCAATACCACATTTTCTATGACATGAATGCACAACAACTACCTATTTCTATGAACATTATCAAACCATAGTTTCTGTGCTATGGAAGCACGCCAATCAGCAGCATCTCGACGAGCAGACTCTTAGGTAGGGTGTAACAGTGTGCTCTGTGAATTGTCTGGGCTCATCAAGACTGTTTGTAAACCCTGCATCTCCATCTCATCCTAATGCAACACTTGCATACCAGCATTCACCCTCTCCAAGTTGACTTCAGTGACAATTTCATCATCTGAATCACTGCTTAAGTTGTAGCTGTCACTGTCATTATCACTTTGAGAATAAAAAATGTCTCCCATCTCCTCTAGCGGGCACGTATCGTCAACACGTTCCTGGCGCTTAAAATTATGCAGCGCACATAATGCTTTAACAATATTAACCTGTGTCCTAAGAGGAAAGGGAGGCGCAGTCTTGAGAATGGGAAATATGGCCTTTAGAACACCAAATGTTCTTTCTATTACATTCCTCAACTGTGCATGTCGAAGGTTGAATAGCTCCCCGGCATTTTGTGGTTGTTGCATTCCCTAGGCAAACTCCTTCAGATGATATCTAGTCCTTCGATAAGGGGCAAGAAATTGTTTCCTATTTGCATAACCTCCGTCAACCAGGTAGTATTTTCCTATACCATAAACACATGAGCAATTAACGAAAAAAACATGTAGGTATAACTTACAAATGCAAACACATAATGGATTTACCATCCGGAATTGTTAACTGTGCTCCTCCTCTTGTAAGAGCCTCTTTCATCACGGCAGAGTCATGTGCAAACCCCTCAAAGCCAGCAAGCACATAAGTGAACTGCATGTCAAAATTGCAGCATGCAAGCACATTCTGTGCGAGGAAACCTTTCCTCATACGCCACTTTGACAAATCACGAGGACCCGCACCAAAAACCCTAGCAGGTATCAATGTCCCATCTATAGCTCCAATGCAACCCTGTCAACAGTCTATAACATATTAAATGTTAAGCGTGTAAGTTCCCAATCTATTGTATTGAAGATATCGAGAAGAGAGTTACAGTTACCGTGAAGTGATTGTCTCTTTGATAGTTGTTTGAAATCTCAGGGTGGTCCTCCATTGCATGAGGAGCCATAAGGCGACCGGACAACTTCAATAGTGCATGAAGAACTTTGTGGAAGTTGGTGCTGATGGTATAAGTGGATCTAAATAAATCCTTCGCTGCTGGTTCGTACCTTGAATCCTGTCCAAAATCATTAAAAAGGTTGCCACCATCTCTTCCACTGACACCCATCGAGTGCTCGATAAGAGCTCAGAGCTTTGAAAAATATTAACGAGCTTACTAAACTGGAACTGATGCATTCTATACAATTTTTGGAATCTCGTCCCAGTTTCTTCAGAAACTAATCGAAATTCCTCGTAACCTCGAGTGCTTTTTTTGGTGCGCATTGGACACGGCATTTGCATGTGCAACGCAGCATCCTCCTAAAATTGCATAATATGCCTAAGCATGCGTGATGTGGCTGTGTGTATCACATTATGCACCTCACAAAGCACTTCTTCATTACATGCAGCACTAGACTGTCCCTCTTCGGCCATTGCCCTGTAATATCGAAAATGTATACTGTAATATGCAAGTGTGTGCATCACCCATTTATAATTAAATGTTCACATCATATAATTACACATCATATAATGACAGCACAATAAAGGTACGATTAATTATCCGTAGTCTCAATGTATGGAATAATATATGTCTAAACAAGTATGAATACGGCCTAAAGAGGTCCAATATAATTACACACCAAATAATTTCAACCAAAATAGTTTCCATGAGAAGGACCAACACCTATAGGTGCATCCTCACAAACAACAATTGTCTCTCCTGCGACCAACGAGCAAAGCCCTCCTTGAAGCCTATTTCTGTTTTTAGCAGAATACCATATGCCTTAACCCTCTCCATCTCTGTGAAACCCTCCAAAGAATCCAATGCAGTCATCCAGGAGTTGTTGTCTACGCCTGCAAGTCTTTCCAACCTTGATATAATGGAAGGATCAATGTATGGAGGGGGAGCATTACCTGCTGAGGACGATGATTGGCTGGCTTGCTTCCCTTTTCCCCTCACTCGCCACAGGTTAACAGTCCTAGAGGGGGGAATTGAGGATGATGTTGTGGAGGCAGGTTGGAGGATAGCGGGTTGTGGAAGGTTTTCAGATGGCTCTTGTGGGTGTAATCCATCATTGTTTCCTTCAGCTTCCTCCCCATAATATGGGATATGTGAGTCAAATGCATGAACATGCACATTTGATATATCTGGTATGTATACTAGCTCAAGTGGTCATGTATGTTGACTCCCAGTCATACTGAATTCACGGTGTCCATCATCTTGTACGGAAGTATTCATCCCTGAGGAGAAATCTCCGGTGGCATTGCTCCCCCCAAACACTGTCTGCAAGTGCTTATAGTTCCATAAGTTCCTCCCAAATAAGCAACGAGCCTCCGGATTTGACTGTACATACACAAATAATTGTAAAGGCAAGATAAAGATGATTTATATTTTATATAAATGGGGTGGACCCTTACCTGGAGGTGGGTATTCATGATCTCTGGAGTTGTGAGAAAACAATTTCTCTCTACATCCTACCCTAATCCCGAGTCTCCATTCCTCAACTTTGCAAGTGTGATGTACTTGCTTTTGAAAAGTCTTATTTTGGTATTCAATTACTTCATCGTTAGATCAACTCCAAATCACATTTTGAAGCGAAGCAGCAATTCCTTAATCACTACACCCTTCGGCATACTCCCAGTTGCGACGAGCCTACCCTCTATGATTTCATCATAAAGTGTTTCGAGGATAAAGTCCTCTTGTTCCTTAGTTCATTTATTGTATGGTCCCTTGTCTCTATCAACTATGTCTTGAGACACACTGTCCACATCTTTGACATGACCAGGGCTAGGTGTCACAAGGACTCTCTCTTTTCTTTTGCGCGGCATCTGAAAAATGTCTCCAATATATCATACTAACAGGAGGATGCATCGAACGAGAAGATAATCAGATGAAAAAATGGAAGCCAATGGAATTCGGCCTAGCATAAAGAGCAACATCAATAGTTGAGTGACTATTGAATCATATGAGTCGATTGAACAAACTATAAATTGCAAATATCTCCATTGAATGGAACAAATCTTTATCAAATATGGCATAAGGAATAATCTTCTATCTAAATAAGAGTCCTAAAGTCATCTCTATTGACTAGATGGGACAAGTCCAAAGCTACAGAAGCATCTTCTTCTTCTTTTTTCAATTCCTTTTGCTACGAAAGGCAAGAAATACATTGCCTAACAGCTATCACAATTAAAAATCCAAGTCTCGATGTAATTATTCGTAAGAACTGTTGAAAATTGACAACCAGAAGGAACAAAACACTGACATGAGAATATCCATGCATATCCACAAGACTCAACTACAACCACCCCTAGGAGTGTAGATAATAATAAGCATATGAACTTTACAAAATGATAAAATAAAATAATGATGACAGCCTCAAATCAACAGATAAAGTGCATAGGAACCAAGCCTTTTATGGAAGTAAAAGGAATGCAAGCTTAATATATGATAAGAAAGTTATCCAGTTATCCTAAACTAACAACTAGATATGAAGTCAATAAAACACCACATTGGTGGGTCAAGACTCTAGTTTATGTATCAAGAGTTAAAAACGCAGCTAAGCAATTTGGGCACAGGACAGCCAGATCTATCCTCGTCGAAAACAATTCAAATGGGAGATGCTACAAATGTGTAAACTGCCATCATGTAGAAAATGCAAATTTGCATAGTTTCATACACAAGGAAACCAATACTAGTAGTCTTGGCTATCCCTATGTTGTGAAGACAACAATCATGTAAAATTTCACAATGTTTTTCTTGCTTTTATTCTTGAGATATTAGGTATGTGACTATTTCTCGTAATTCGACAGGTTGGCTGACTTGAAGGACTTCAAGAAAGTGAATGAGATGTATGCAAATTGTGAGTCCTGGTCATGCAAACTTAATATATATGACTAAAATAATCAGAGGTTCTGTTTGATGATCATATAAGATTCTTTCACACTAAAAATCATGGTGGATGAGTTGCATATTTTTGAACTCTAGTTCCAGGAAAATATCTAGTGAAGCTACAAGCTTTTTACATTTTTTAGTTCATAAAATTTGTTTGTTGTTTCAAATAAGAAATTGGGCGCCTGTATTGGAGAAGTCCAGAGTTTCACAAATTTCTGAATATGGACCCCAAAATAATAAATTGCTTCCTTAAGCATGAACTTTGGAGATGGTTTTGGACCTATAAAAACACACTTTTCATGTCAAACCTTGTCATATTGGTTAAGGGTGCTACAATCTTGAAGCTTCACCATGTCTTATCAGAGAGAAAATTGTAAACAACTTCTGTGCAATGCTTGCCAGTGTTAATCCATGGACTTATGCATACAGCTAAAACTACTTACAGAAACCAACTTTTTGGTGATCCAAAATGTTTATCTACTCTAGTCCCATCAAAGCAGGCATGCCTCCACAAAGCTTCCCTTTTCGACGATAGGATTTTCTGTAGACTAATTTCCAAATATTTCAGTCCGTTTTCTTTTACCAATATTGCAACTGTTCATTTGTTTCCTCCTCTCATTGTCCCAGTACAAGTGGATGTAACCAAACTAGGCATCTAAATTAAAAAATCAAGAACGATGATAGATAGCGATCAAGAACAATATATTGAAAATAATAGGAGTCCCAGCATGAATACACGCATTTGTCCCTCTGAAGAAGTAGAATAACCCCTCCAGCAATTTTTCAGCATCGACCCATCAAAATGTTGGGTAACACGCACTAACAAATAGATATACAAATTCAGAGATAATGCAAGATTTAGAAAATAGGATTCCATTTTTTAGCAGGAAATATACCAACAGACTCAATAAAAGTAAACCTCAGCATGCTTTGCATACAATCTCAGCCCCAATGTTCACCAAAGTTTCAACTCTCAACCCACAAGAAAGTTATAACTTCACAGCTTCAACAACATGTAGCTCCATTACAACACCAATATAGCCTATCATGTTAGAAAAGTGCTCTATTTAAAGGAAAAGGTCAAAATGCAATACTTTCAGGCAAAAGGAAAATACTTTCAGCAAAAAAGAAGATCAGAATATTCCATGACCATTGCAGAAAAGTTTAATAGTTGACACAAGCAGATGGAAATACAGGACTGTCAAAAGAAAATTGCATCTTACCATAATTGAGTCACATAAACATACAGAGATTCAAGAAAAATTATCCCTAGAATTTTTTTATTCTAGATTATTAAAAGTAGAATTTTAAATCTAGAGCATCTCATACTACTGTTACGAGTTAGAATGACAACCCAAAGCCTTTGTGTATGAGATAATACAGTACGAACACAAATTATTCGCTAAAGCACATAACAACAATGAGCTCATGTGTCTCCAAAAGGAATAGTTCAGAGCAGTTAACATCAATTAATGTAGTAAATAAATCCCATGCCAAGCAACAGTGAGAACTTCTACACCCTCTCATAGATTTTCCATTTCACACACAACACTAAAATGCATTCTCACATACTTCGCATATGCAATCAAACACCAAAGGTAAACTTTCATAACAAATTCAAAACAGAAAAAGGAAAACATAGTGCATGTAGAAAGGCCTATTTCATGCATATGTTATTTACCTGTACCTAACAAACTTGCGTCATTTTCTTCTTCCCTACATTACTCTCATCCACTTATTTGCTGACTAAAATTCTCCCCCAACAACAACCCAAACTACTCTAACCCCACAATCATCCTCCTACAGTAACAACCTAATCATGCTTAGTCCATCCATATCAGCATGTATACAGACATAGACAGCCCATCAGCTAAATCAATCAAAAGATTCATAAAACAGAAATAAAACCCTAGAAACGCCATTGTGGAAACAGAAACAAAACCCTGGAAACCATGTTCCAATGGAATACTTTGCATGTTATATGCAAATATATGTCATATAGTACTTAGAGATGGGTTCTAGCAGGCTTTTTTGACTTCTAAGATTTATTAAGATGTTCTCTCATAATCTATGCTGATAGCTTCAGGCAGTTATAGCATTACAATTAAATACATGTTGTATTTCTAATGACGTTTTTCATAAGATAATTTGTAGTTTGTGTTCTCATGGTAGGATTGTTGGGATATTGATTGTTAGCAACTTTATCTACATTAACTACTTCAAACTCCTAAACTGGAGTTACTTATTTCATTTGTAGAAGTTAAGAGTGTAGAACAAGAATGTTCAATGGTTGTATATATGTTATGGATCAAGATGATTAGTTCTCAAATGTTTGTTTTTTTACTCCAAGGAACAGCACTATGTTTCACTCACAATCTTAGGTGTTCTTTTACAACTTCTAATGTCGTCATGAGATGTTCTTTTACCAGTTGTAATGGTGTTTACTGATCCACCTTCAGGAGAGTATGCAAACCATTCGATCAAACCCAAAAGTGTTCTGCCATCTAACACAACAGTAACAAGCCATAAAAAGATTCACGAGAATCAACCAAGCAATAGGTTATCTAGAAAGAAAAACACAGCGATTACAATAGGATGATAAAAATCATGAAAAAAAACCCTAGATTTAGAGAAAAATGGATAGAAAAAGAAGAATCGATAATGCAGGAGACAAAGAAAATTTATTAAAAGTATTCGGTCAGTCATAAACACTAGAAACTTCATCATCTGCCACAATGATTTTCATAAAGGATGCATGAATGGGACAGCCAATAGATCAGAGCATGGCAAAGACCACATGTATCAAGCCTCGGGCACTCACAAAAAACCTCCAACAGCTACGAAGGGCATCCGAAAGCATTGGTTTTACATTGTTCTTGGAAACACTGAGATTTATCCCATCCCAATAAGTCGAGGACCTAATACGAGAACTTAACCTTATTTCCTCTAGGGGTATTTGAATATTTCAAGCTACATTTCAATTTTTTGGAGCACTAGGTTCAAACTTACCTATCAACATATCTACAGCTTGTTAAATTCGTCTGTTCGACCCAACAAGATATAAAAACTTCCAATAACTGTTACAACATCTTCTAGGTACGAAATATACATCTCAATAACACATTACAGTCATAACCAGGCTATGGCAGAAGGAAAGCGAAACATAAAAACTTATGGAGAAAATCTTTGCAAAAATAAAACCAAACAGCTGAAACTTTCACTCACTTAAAAAAAGAAGAAGCAAAAAGAAGAACAAAAAAGACAGATCAAAACTTGGATTTTATCATTTCAAGAAAATTTGAAGATAATCTCGTAATTTTTCAAGACAAATAAACAATCGAATGGAACTCCGTAAGATGAAAATGAAAAGAAAAATCATTTAAAGGGGATTTTTCATTACCCTCCTCTACAACCTACAAGATATTTGTCTATCAATGAAGAAGTTTACAGATCTTTGAAAGATGCTTTTAAAATCGAAATCCAAATCCAAAATAAAAAGATAATTGCAACAATATTATGATTCAGAGCAGCTAAAAGGGAAGGATAGACTACCAGAGTCAATCGAAGGAAATGGCTTCCGCCTTGGCCGTCAGAAGGGGAAAGAGAAGAAGAGAGGGATAGGGTTTTTCGTAGTGTTACCTCAAATACGATCGAACTCCCCCTTCTTCTCTTCAAGGTTCTAGAAATAGGGTTTGCCTTTCCAAGATGTGAACGCACAGGATCTTGGAACGAAAAATACTGGTCAGGAGGAGATCGCGTCAACGTCTCCAGCTACTGCTACCAAGCGTCCAACTCCCCTTCTTCTCTTCAAGATTCTAGAAATAGGTTTCCTTTTCAAGATGCGAACACACAAAACGAAAAATGCTGGTCGGAAGAAAAGATGGCATCAACGTCTCCAGCTACTGCTACCAGGCGTTGAACTCCCCTTCTTCTCTTCTCTCACTAGAAAACGCAGGTTCAAAGTTGATTTTTCTCTCACTAAAACTAGGGGCATTTTACACTGCATACATGGTTTGGCATATTTCCAAAACGCCAAACATATCAACTCTTCCATATGTTAAATAAAGTTGATATCTTAAATATGCCGAACATATCGTAATTAAATAAAACCGATATCTCAGATGTGCCGAAGATATCACAATTAAATAAACTCGATATCTCAAATATGCCGAAGATAACACAATTAAATAAATCTGATATCTCAAATATGCCGAAGATATCGTAGTTAAATAACGTGCACATTTGAGATATGCTGGCATATCTCAAAAACACCTAATGTGTGCAATTAAATAAACCCCTCTAAGATCTCATGGTTAACGACTGCAAATTTAACGCATTTGATGAATCATAAGTGGGACCTACAGATGCATCAGTGGCCGGCTCACAAAGATGGAACGTGGCCTTGGGGGCGCTAGAGGTAAAATTAAGACGCGCCAACATGAGCCATATTTACATTAGCATATATAATCGAAATTCTAGGGTTTAAAGGCCCTTCAGAGGGAGAGAGAGAGTGGGCGAGAGACAGGCGGAGCCGAGAGTGGAGTTAGGGTAGAGAAAAAAAATGGTGAAGTTCCTGAAACCCAACAAAGCCGTTCTGATCCTTCAAGGCCGATTCGCCGGCCGTAAAGCAGTCATCGTCCGTAACTTCGATGACGGCACTCGTGACCGTCCATACGGCCACTGCCTCGTCGCCGGCATCGCCAAATACCCCAAAAAGGTCATCCGAAAGGACTCTGCGAAGAAAACCGCGAAGAAATCACGCGTTAAAGCTTTCATCAGGCTCGTCAACTACAACCACATAATGCCTACCCGTTACACTCTCGACGTAGATCTCAAGGATGTCGTAACCCTTGATGTTCTTCAATCTCGTGACAAAAAGGTTACAGCGGCGAAGGAGACCAAGGCGAGGTTTGAGGAGCGTTTTAAGACTGGAAAGAACAGGTGGTTCTTCACCAAGCTCAGGTTTTAGATTTGATGTGCTGCTAGATTTATTTGCCGGGTTTTTCTTGTTTTTGTAGTTTGAGGTCGTTTTGTTGGAAATTTGGATCGAGTCCATGGAAAACTCAAATGGGTTTTTATTGATTTCTATTCTACTGTTTAATGAGGGCACGGAATTCTTAATCCAGTTTTGGACTCATTCGTTGAAGTTTATAAATGCCATGGGTTACCGGTAACTATCGTTCCTTATATTTGTGTTTATATTATTTTGTGGTTCTGTTCATGTATTGGCTTATCTTGGTTATGTTCATGTTCAATTTGGTGTTTGATGATGGTGTCTTCTGGTTTTGTGATGGAGCATGCATCATTACCGTTAGTTATGTATATCGATCCGGTGACAGAACAGAGGTTAGGATTAAGCTTCATTTTATTGAGACGGGCGAAAATGAGGTTTGATTCAAAGGCTGAATTTCAAATTTTTAGTTTTATCACTGGGTTATGTTTCTGCAGATTTGGAGTTTATCGACATGATTTGTAAAACCTGAAACCAGGAAGTAGTCTGTGTATCTTCAGCTTGTGGTCTTTACTGTTTTTCTGTTCTAGTTACTTCTGATGATCAATTGCTTCTTTGGTTCTCCTTCTCTAAATGTCAGCTACTGTGCAATTAGTTTTTAGAAAACAAGAATGTTGATCAAAAAGCAGAAAATAACATAACCCGATGGTTAGGCTAACAAAGTAGATATCGTAGGAGCTGGTGATAGTTTTTACGTGGATGATGTGGTTGATGTTGAGAGGTCATGTAATTGTGTTAAAGGTGTGGTAAAGAGTTTGAAGAAACTGAAATTCACCACTTTAACTGGTAAGATTCAAGTTACAAATGAATTCCTTGACTATTTGCTAGAATTTTTGAAGAGAAAAAACTCGATCACTAAACGAACAGTTGAAAGCAATGGCTATGCGGAGTAGTATGTTTATAAGACTAGAGTAACATTTAATATCTAATAAAATCTTACAGGAAGTGCTCATTTTGGCAGCTGATCAACTGCAAGGTTCTTGTTTTCCCCCTCTTTTATCTAGATGAGGTTAACAATTTTCCATCTAATTGAACAACTAGTACCTGTTGGAAATGACTATTTTGATCTTAGGGAACTGCATAAATGAGTTTGTTTGACCAATGACACATTTATGGGAAATAGGAAATGGTTTAACTTATGGTACTATTAAGCTGTGCTTGGCGACAGTTTCTTCTATATCTACATCTTGAGCCCAATGACACATATTTAAGAACCAGTTCTTATTTTACGCGGAAATGAGAAGCATCTCCCAACTTGCCTCTTGTTTTAGTGCTTTTGTAGTTATTTTTAAAAATGTTTCTCGGTAATGTATGTAAATAAAGTTCTTCCAAACACAATTCTCCAATTTTTTAAAAACAGAAACATGGGAAGATGGGAGAAACCTTTCTCAAACACAGCCTTGGTAACCAAATGAAACATGGCCAATGTGTTACACTATCTATTATCTTGTTACTTTTGATTGATTTTATTATTATATGTCCTGGGTGAGCAAGAAGGTGGCTGGCAGGGGTATGATTGGTTTGTCCAAATGCGGATAAAAATTAATGAGTGCTACTATGTTTGAAAAAGCTCTTCAGGAGAAACAAAGGACCTGTATGCTTTGCATTATATTATCGGTTTTGCAAACAACAAATTATGCTGCATTTGGCATGTAGATGCAAGCAATTTCTTTGAAGTATATATAGAAGCTCATGTGACATGGTATTAAAATTACACAGAGAAGCTATCATATGTTAACTTAAATATATTAACCTGATGCATCTAAAAGTATTGCGACCTCACTGACCACTCATGGAGCACCCTGTAGCAGAACACTCCAAATCTTTAAGCTTGCCTTGAATTTTTGTGATTGGTTGAGGGCGAAAATAGGGTTTTGTAGTTTTCTCATGTATGAGGATCAAAATTTTTTTTTCTTAGGTACCAATTGTTTGCTAAGACAAAGAAGTAGACAAGGAGAGATTTGGGTGTGGATTTTTTGGACTAAACTGTCTCTAGGAAAGGATGGTTTAGAAGGAAGATCCGAGTGATGGTGTTCCCCTCCTGGATGTGTACATAAACAACCACATAATGCGCTTTTGGGAGTATTTTCTGTTACTGCCCTTTGCTCTTGTTCTTATTTTTGGTTTTCTAGCTGTCAGTGTCCATCTTTTCTCTATTTTACTCTGTTCCAAAGCATGACTTCAAAGGTTAAATTGCTATAGCTATGTCTATTCTATTCCATGTTTGAAGCTAGCATAGAGGAGATAGAATTGCCTTGTACAGTGTGCTCTTTTCATACTGAGTTTAAGACTAATTGTTTCCTAATATGGAAGCCCGTACCTTGCACAATTCTCAAGAGAGTGAGAAAAGCTCCAAGACCTGTTTGATTTGATATGTTTTGAATATACGCTATATTCTTGAGGTCAGAAGCTAAATAGAATTGAAATTCTGCGATAGATAAAACATCATCAACATAAAGCCTAGTAAAAAAGTCTCTTTGTTAAATAATTAGAGGGTTAGGATTTCTTATGCTGGATTAGTGATGGTTCGCATGCTGTTTGTTATTTGGTGTGGGTTCTGAGTTGAAAAATGTCATTTCTAATTTGACTTTTAGGTTTTATTAAGTCTTCATTGGGGAGTTTCAGCAATATCCTACCGCACTTTTGACTAAATTTGTTTGACGTCTAGTGTAATGTTCTTTTGAAAGTAATCTTCTTCTGCAGCACCTTGGTAAAATGTTGCGTGGGATGTTATAGACTTTGGAATTTTTTTTATTTTCTTAGGATTTCTTCTCATTGTTCTTAGAGATGCTTTGTGAAGGGACAAATCTAGTTTTAAGCTTTTCTTGCTTCCGAAAGCTTTAGTAGACTGTTGCTGTTGCTTCTGTAGTTTTTATTGTTGAGTTAAACTTTTCTTATTTTAGATTTGATTTTCAGGATCTTTGGTGATGCCTAGGACCCTTTACGCAGTGATTGCACAAAGATTTAATTGCTGTGCTGTTATTCTTCTTTCTTCTAGCAAACTTTTTTCTGTTGTAGCTTTCTCATATTTGGATATTGCTAATCTTTTGGAGTACCATTTGGTAAATTTTATACGTCATTGACCGACCTAACTCTGTCTAACATAAGACAGTTCTCTGTACTTTCTTGTACTTGAGGTTTTTCGAAACCTGGAACAAAAGTGCCAAGGGGTTGGGAAAGATTTTTGAGGCTAAAAGATGAATGGTATGGAACTATGGATAACTCGAACATGAGGCTGCAACCAGATGCAGCACATAATTTATGTTCTGGAGTGTCAGTCCTATTATTCATTTCTTTTCGTGTTTACCTTTGCTTGACTTAGCCCCTGTTACTGATTTAGATAACACTCCAATGGATGAGGTGCTCAGAGATAACAGTAGTTTCAACTGAAATTCTTTTCTTGGGATTATAAACTGGGAACAGCATGGAGCCCAATTTGCTTCACAAATAACCAGGTTTCTCTATTATTTGCAGAAAAAACATAGCTTGATCTGAGATAGCACTATGATGCGTCTGAGGGATCTTTCCGGTATCTCCTCGCGCGTTTAATTTGCCAGTAGATTTTTGTTTTTGGGTTAAGCAGTAACAACTAAGCAAACCACAGTTCTTGGGGCAATAGTCCCCCCAGCGTCTTATATGTGTCAGCATATTAGAGAACTAGTTCGGTGGAACCGTCCACCCAAAAAGGAAACAAGAAGACCGGTGACCCACCGTAGATCTGAACCGAACCCGCGTTCAACGTTGATCGGAGAAATCGGTGACCGTCGGACGCAAGGATTGTGGCCGGCGAACACCAGCAAGGAAAAGAAAACCCAAGAAGACCAGTGACGGGATCAGCCGATTGGGCATCTTCTGCCATAGCCAAACACTCAGAAAGAATAGCTAGTGAGAAAGAGAGAGAGAGAGAGAGAGATCCGAAAAAAAAGAAAAACATGAAGGGTTTTTTTTTTTTTTTTGCAAAAATGCCAATTAAGTTTTGGTATATTTGTAAAAAAGTTCAATATTTATGAGTTTTGCAAATTTGTCTTTAAGTTTTGGTATACTTTGCAAAATTGCCATTTAGTTTTCATCCTCGTTTATTAGTTTTATGAAATTTCAATATTATCTTTCTCTAATAGACCTGCTACTTCACAAAGGTAAATGTGATTAAGTGGCCAACTTTTGCCACTATGTTCAATGATTTTTTTATAGAAAATTTGAACACAATTTGATAACAAGAAATCTAATCACAAAGTTAGAGTTAAAAATATTAATAATAATTAATAGACCATGTTCACCAACCTGTAGATGTAATTAAGTTGAGGATTTTGGCAACTAAGTTTAATGACTTTCTAATGAAAAGTTTCAACAAAACTTAATACATAAGACAATTTGATTATAAGTAATCTAATAGTATTGTTAGATTTTACACACAAAAAAAAACCAATAGTAAGATATTTGATTGCGAACATACTATGTTCATCAACCAGTGCAACAGTACTTGCTATCTCACAGATGCTATCATGATTAAATCATTGACTTTGGCCACTAAGTTCAATGACTTTTCAATGAAAAATTCTAGGGAAACTTAGTACCTAATATGATTTGATAATGTGGAATGTATGGTATGGGCAAATTTCAATAATAATTAATCTATAGTGAGATATTCAATTGCAAACATATTATATTCATCAACCTGTGCAATAGTACTAGCTTTTTCAATGAAATTCAATAATTTAAACTTCATTTTTTCTCTAAAAACTAATAAAAACTCTTACTAATACAAATTATAGCATAATCTCAAATGCTTTAGATCAATCAAAGGCACAATAATTAAAGAAAAATTCAAGTTTAAAATATGAACAAAGTGTTGTTAATGTTCACATGAATAGGATGAGTAGTAGACTTAAAGCTCTTTGTTCAATGCCTTTATAAATGAAATTTAGAAATCTAAGACTTAGTCTTCTTCTTTCCAATGTATTTTATCTATCAAGATTAATTTCAAAGATTTTTGTTAATTAATAAAGCAAGAATTTATGGGCAAAATCCTCAACTTAATCACATATGTGTTTGAGAGGTAGGAGGTACCATGCACAGGTTGGTGAACATGGAATATTTGCAATTGAATATCTCACTATTGGTTGGCTTTTTTTGAAATATAACTTTATCATTAGACTCCTTGTTATCCAATTGTGTTAGGTACCAAGTTTCCATAGGAAGTCATTAAACTTAGTGACCAAAGTCGGTAACTTAAATACATCTATGTCTGTGAAGTAGTCGGTTTGTTAAAATGGATAATATTAGAAATTTGTAAATGATCACTGGAGAGGAGGATGAAAACCTAACAAAATGGTAATTTTGCAAAGTTCACCAAAACTTAATGAAAAATTTGCAAACTTAGAAAATGTATAACTTTTTTGGCAAATATGCCAAAATTTAACGGCATTTTTGCTAAAAATAAATAATAAAAAAAAAAACAGCAAGAAAAGATGTTGTCTCATGCGGATCTAGATTGGCAAATTAAGCATTTGATGGAATGCAAATCTGCCGGAAGCAGTAGTGCTTACCGTGGTCGACTAGAATGGTGACCCTGATGCAGGGGTTTTGTTTGAGGGAAGCGAAGGTTTTGGGGAAGCCGGAGAAGAAGCACAGATAGACGTTGTGGAGAAAGAAAAGAAAAAATAAAAAGGGAAATGAGTTGACGGTGGACGGCCGGAAGAAAAAATGAAAAAGGGAAGGATGATTTTAACAACCGCACAAATTGGTATGGCACCGTTGTTTGCTAGCGAACTTGGTGTAACGAGATGACTTGGGTAAATACTAGCGAGTGCATGACTTGGTGACTACGGTAAGTTAATGACTCGGTTAACAATTGGCGAGTAGACTTGGTGAACAGTGCAAAAAGTGAACACAATAACTACTACGAGTGGACTTGGTGACTATCGTAAATAGACAAACTTGGAAATAGTAGTGAGATGACTTGTGAACAATAGCAGGATGACTCGGTGAATAGTAATGGCGTAGCTTAGTATATAGTGATGAGAAGACTCGGTAAAAAGTGCTTACAATTTTGAGTGGACTCAGCAACCATTCAAAGCTAACTCGATGACCATTTCAAGTAGATGTGATTATTTTGAGTGATATTTGTGAGAAGCTAATGAAGGTGACCAATGAGAGCAGGTATAAGAGGCAGTGACAGGTTTTTAGGTGCTTATAGTATACTTGATGACATATTAGCACTTTAACTAACTAGAAAGTATTGTAGGTGTGCAATAACCCTTTCAAGAGAAAATACAAGTACGTGTAGATGGCTGATGAAGCCGTTAAAAAGCATAGACTGTCATTTGAGGGGAAGTTGGATCAAAACTATGCCTGTAATTTGGGAGAGCTAAAGCAAGCTACAAGGATTTATTACATTCTTCTTTCATGAGTATGAAAGGATTGTTGGGGTGAACTCGTATGTGATCTATACCCATGTGAGAGAAAAATTCCTTTCTATAGGATATATTAGGACTTGTAAGTGTAAGTGAGAGATTGAGACATAGAGAAATAGAGGGTTGAGGAAAGCTCTTAGCCTCCTCCTTCTCTTTACTATGTAATGTGTCGGATGGTGGATTCCTTCTCTCGTGGATGTAAACATGATACCTTAATTATGTAAACTCTTTGTCTCTCTATTTGTTTATTTGTTTATCCTATTATAGATTATCGATTTTAATTGTCAGATATAGCACAACAGGAAGGGCTCAAACTTGCAATCTCCAATCGCTGCTAAAATTGTGCATGGATTGTGATCACGTGTCTTTCATGTGCATTTTTAAAGACATTAATGAGGTAATTTAGCATTTTTCCCTGGTTAACATCTTAAAGACTTCGTAGATACCCAATTTACGCTAAAGACACCTGACCATGGTCCAGCGTGATTGTAAAGGTGGTAGCAATTGGTACTGGAAAATTTTCATTTTAGTTTTGGCCACGTACGTAAGTATACTAGATGAATCCGGCAAATCCTCCTGTTTGGCATCTCCTAGGTTTAAAGCTGATCCTTTGGTTAAGTGCTGGATGAGGATATAGCTTGGCAGGCCTTTTGAGTTTTTTTTTTTTTTTTCTATTGTCATCGTCAAAGAACTGATAAGTCAATGCTCCAAAGTCCCATCTTAAGACTATATTTAGTTTAGTGACCCAAGATTTTTCTCATGAGCCTCACGATAAATTGTGAGGGCGGTTATAACTCTAACTGGGTCAAGGTTTCTAAAGATGCAAACTCATTACATGTTTGCTTTGGAGTTCGCATCCATCGAATGATCCTAGGAATAACTCTCTTTTAGTTGTAAAGCTGACGGTGAAACCTTTTACTGTCTATTTTGTTACTCAAGAAAATGGTAGTTGAAATCTTGCAGTGGATTAAAATTTTGGATCAAGGCCCATCTTAAGTCAAGGGCTGACGAGGAAAAAAATGGTGTATATATTACTGTTCTTTTCTCACTAGGAATATATCACTATCTTAATTTAAGGGTTTTTTATTTAATTTTGTATGTTATATGGGCTGGTGATGTGCACATTGGAAAATTGGTGGGACACTACGTAGATGTTATTTCATATTTTTATTTTCTCTAGCCAGTAAATCACTTAAAATACCAATACATCGTGTGTGCCTTATGATACAATGGGAATAAAGCATATGTAGGCCCAATGTTATATTGAATGAAATTGTAAAAGTTATGACCCAAAAATATTAAAATTATGTTGTAGTCTTAAAACTAAAGACACATTTTTTATAGATAATAACTCAAATTAACTTATATTTTATAATATCTAAACCATTCACATCATTAACCATTATTTAGATGGCTTATAATGTAAAAAGGTTGGAGGAGGCTCTCCTCTTTCATTGTTTTCAATTAAATAATGAAACCTCTTTTCCTGTCTGGCCAAATCACGTCTAGCCAAATCACGTAAATCTCCTTTATCTTTTGTTGTGTGTGACTGAATCCATCATAACAAGTGGGATAAGAGCGGGCATCTAAATAGATTGTCCATCTGAGTAAGGATCGAACTCCTAGGATTTCCTTCACACCAGATCAGATCTATGAACCAGACCATTTGAAGGGTCAGACGCTCCGGTAGAACAATGACCGCCGGATGGTGGGAGCAGCAGAGATCGCCAGAAAGACTGAGGAAGGAGATTGCCGCAGAAAGAAAGAGGCCAGGGAGCCGACGACTCACTATTGCCTGAAGAGAAAAAGGCAAGACAGGCGACCTCCACTGTCGCTGGCCCTTGAGGAAGGAACTGTACAAGCGGTATGAGTGGTGGGATTGCATATATTCTTGACGTAGATGGAAAATTCCATACCCGATGCAATTATGAGCTAGTAGATCTTGATAAAGTTGAAGATGAGGAGGATATTACAACCCTGAGAATGACGATACAACAAATCAACAGCACCATGATGTAATTGCTTTGAGGTCAATCGATTGTTTGCTAACTCATTTTGACATTGAAAACTCATCTGGGATCAACTCCAATCGAAAGATTGAAAGTGAGATGACCGTCGATCTTACCTGTCGCTGGTGAAAGTAGATCCATAGAAGAGCAGTTGTAGCAATGCCGATCGGAGGTGAGAGAAGAGCAGTTGTAGCAATGCGATCGGAGGTGGAGATCGGGCAGCTGGGGTCCTGCACCCACCAGCCGGCAATGAAATCACCCCGCATGTCACTAAATCTGTGACACAAAATTGGTATGGGCTGGAAAGGGCTATGATAATGAGATCAGCAAGTGGCTGAGCGCCATTGGAGCAACGAAGAGAAAATAGGGGAAAACCCCCAGATCAATGAGATCGCCGAACAGGTAGAAGAAGAAGAAGAAGATCAGTGGGATAGACCGATCAGCAAAAAAAAAAAAAATTGAGGACAGAGGAAGGATCAGGCAACGATCCTTGAAGAGAAGGACCAGCTTGCAGTAGCCGATCGGTTCCTCACACCCGCATCTGATCAATTCCCCACACTTGCAGCTGACTGATAAAAGGAAAAAAAAAAAAAAAATTGCTCAGATCTAAGATGAGCGAGACTGCCGGAGAGGTTAGTGGTGAGGAATCCCAACTTGGCAGGAGCGAAGCAGTGATCCACCGGTGCCACAACCTGCTGGGTGGCCAAACGAGGCGAGGAACGATGCTCACTGGAGAGACGCCGAAGAAGCATATCGCAATGGGAATAGAGAAGAGACTGGAGCTAGCTGCTCTGCCCACCAGTTGACAATGGTGGCCATGCACCGTTGGAGCAAAGATGGAAAGCCAGGCGAGAAAGAGGAAGTAAGCTGTCGGCGGCGAACATAAAAAGAAAAAACATGGAGACAAAAAAGTGGGGAGCTGTCATTGGAGACAGCTGAAAAAAATGATTTACATCCTTAAAAATTGATATGGGCACTCCTTCTCATGAAAAATTATATACCCCCAATTTTAATAATGACACCCCTTAAGAATAAAAAATAGTACCCCTCAACTTTAATAACAATACTCCCTGTTTAAGAAAACTCATATTGGTGAGTGAACTCTGTGACAGCTAATGAGTGGATTGGTAACAGCTAGGAGATGACTTGGTGACAGATAGGAGTGGATGACTCAGTGACAGTTGGTGAGTGGACTTAGTGACAGCTGGGAGTGAACTTGGTGATAGCTGGTAAATAGACTTAGTTAACAAGTGTAGAAAGTGGACATAGTGACCATGAGTAGGGCTGACTTGAGAACTATAGCAAGATGACTCGAGAACAGTAGTATGATGACTCAGAGAATAGTGGTAGGATGACGTAATGAATAGTAGTAAGATGACTTGGTGAAAAGTGCGCATGATTTTGAGTAGACTCGTGTCCATTCTGAGTGGACCTCAAGATCCCATTTCAAGTAGACGTGACCACTTCAAGTGACATTTATGAGCAGCTAACGAAAGCAGGTGTGAGAGGCACTGGCAAGCTTCTAGGTGGCAAGCTTTTAGATGCTTATGGAACATTCGATGACTAATTAGCACTTAAACTCAACAAAGAGTATTGCGTTAGGGGAGCAGCAATCTTTCCAAAAGAAGCTGCAAATATGCGCAAACCATTGATGGAGCTATTGGAAAGTGTAAATGGCTATTGTAGGGGGAGCTAGCTCAAATATATACTTGTAATTTGGGAGAGCTGAATCAAGTTGAAAGGATTTAGTACATCCTCCTCCCATGGGCATGGAGGGGGAGATTGTTGATAGAGCCGCCGAAAAGCATAAACGACTACTATAGGACGAGCTAGCTCAAATATATACTTGTAATTTGAGGGAGCTAAATCAAGTTGAAAGGATTTAGTACATCCTCCTCCCATGTGCATGGAGGGTGAGATTGTTGGGGTAGACCCGCGTGTGGTCCATACCCATGTGAGTGAGAGTCCTGTGTGTGTGTGTGTGTGTGTGTATGTTGTTAGGGTTAGGGTTAGCGTGTGTGAGTGAGTAGGTGAGAGTTTGTATGTAAAGAAACAGAGGAGGCTCCTCCTCCTCCTCTTCCATTATATTTAATTAGATAGTGAAACCTCCTCTCCCGTGGACGTAGGCCAAGTCTGGTCGAACCATGTAAATCTCCTTGTCTTCTATTATGTGTGATTAAATCAATTCTAACAATTTAAAGATGACTATGAAAGTTGGTCAATTGTTTCTCTCTTATATCCTTGATTAAGTAAATTTACGAACAATTTTCTAATGAAATCGAGCAAGAAGACTTGGCTGTAGTTTTCATACGGCATGCAAAAGGAAGACCTACTTTGTATTACCACAATCTGTCTACTGCAATGTGTGTGAGGTAGAAGAGAAACATAAAAATATTATCAACATCCACACCATAAAAGATGTGAGCACAATCTGTTATCAACACCCAACTCCAGCAAGTCTATGGAATTGCATTATTGCTTGTTGATCGTAGGAACGCAGATGGAAAGCGACACTTTTTCTCTATTGGTCCCTACCATTATGTGGGAAGAACACTTGAAGGGGATGGAATCCTCAAGCTATTGAACAAATGCTTCGAACATTACATAAAGACAACAAAGGAGGATGTTCAATAGTTGATGGATTTCAGCTGGACGAGGAGTGGATTAGAGATAAAGAGAGATTCTCAAGGGTGATGATCTTTTATGGTTGTTTCTTTCTCAAGCTATTAAGGGTATTTTCCAGAGAACCAGACAATTATAGTGAGAAGAATCATGTTTTCAGCTGTGGTAGATGAGGTATATTAGTCAAATGAAGATGAATATGCTAACTATGGCAAAACAATTGCCTGCCTCTCTCTCTCTCTCTCTCTCTCTCTCTCTCTCTCTCTCTCTCTCTCTCTCTCTCTCTCTCTCTCTCTCTCTCTCTCTCTCTCTCTCTCTCTCTCTCTCTCAGACTTTCAACACATTGAATTCTAGTTTGTTGATCTATAAGTCGTGCCTTGTACAAGCAAGATAAGCAAGCTGAATGTATAATCCTCAATCTTATGGATTTGATGTCCACTCTGCAAAGTTTTAAGTTCAACAAGTGGACTTGAAACTTGTCATTGTTAAGCTGTTAGCAATTGATCAACTCTTTGAACAACTCGCTTCAAAGTGGGATCTAAGATTTGAACACAAGGCCCTGAAAGTAAAGCAAAGCTCCCTAATCAACTTAGTTATAATCTCAAGAATTATAAACATTATATTCAAACAAAAAACATTAAGTTTATTAAAAATCCCGCTCAAGTATTATGGAACCAGTGCCAAGTTGGTATAAGTAGTTCCCCGAATTTGTATTTGTAATGCATTTAGCCCTCCTCTCATTTCTCTTGAACAAGAGCAAGCTAGGGATCAAGAAGGGTTATGGGTTGACCAAAGTTGCTACTAGGGGTGTGTATGGTGGGTCTCAAGGGTCAAATGGATTGAACCAAATTTTGTGGTTTTGCTCCCATGGGGACTAAATCAGACTAGACCAATTTGGGTTGGGTGAAGACTGATTGATCAATCTTCGATCAAGTTCGATCCCATTATCAATCTTATCTGGTCCAAATTAGTTTAGACTAATACTCTTTAATAGTAGTATAAAGTGGTCTAGAAGCAACAAGATTCATCTCTCTAATGGGTATTAAACCCTTAGAATGGCTAAGCAAGTAATGTAACACAATTTTTTTTTTTTAAATGGGAAAAGCTTCCAAAAAATTTACCTCAAAACTTTTTCCAAATGCTTTTCAATAGCAAGTTTTCTTTCTACAGCTAAACACTTAGAAATGGAATAAGATCATAAAAGATCGTAAAAACCTTCTATCACATTGAAGTACTTGTAAGTTCATAAGCATTTTGACAATTCTAGTTTTAAGCATCAATGAGACTTCCAAACTAAAAATTACAATGCCAATTTTGACTATACTTTTTGAAAACATCTTCAACAAATTCAAATAAAAATGACAATAAAAGATATTTCCAAAAATCAAAGACATGAAACAACCTCAGAGGACTCAAACTCTAATGAGAGAAACCAGCAAAGCAGTCAATCAAAGTTTTGGGAAGAGGGAGTCAAAATAACTTAAAAAAGGAAGTCCAATTCCACACCTTCGTAAAAGATTGACATCAAGCTAAAGGTTCAAGAGAATGAGACCATAATTATCACGATCATAAAAAATCCACTAGATATAACTAGTAAAAAACCAAAAAATTTTGCTATAAAGGTGCATCAAAGTCATACCAATCTATGAATCTTCTTGGCCGATTTGTAGACCTCTTTGAGATATTTCTTTTTCATCTTCACCAATAAAAAAATGGGTCATCTTGCTATCTACTAATCGTGCAACTTACTGTTGAAACCCTACCACAACCTAATCTGTACAAAATTTCACCAGAGACAACAAAAAAGGGGGAAAGTGAAACAAATATGGAGATCGCATTGCTCAAAAAAATAATTCTAAGGTTTGGTTCTCTCTCTCTCTCTCTCTCTCTCTCTCTCTCTCTCTCTCTCTCTCTCTCTCTCTCTCTCTCTCTCTCTCTCTCTCTCTCTCTCTCTCTCTCTCTCTCTCTCTCTCTCTCTCTCTCTCATAGATAAGGACTAGAACTGAGATAGTAAGTGAAACCCAGGACCTAGTAGAAATGATACGAGGAAAAAAAAACACATTATATATATATATATATCGGTCTGGATCTATTGGGTTGAACTAAAGGACTGAGCGGGATCAATATACTAATCTTGCATATCACTGGATAGGATCAAATGATGCAATGCATAGACCGACCAAAAACTTGATGGTTTGGTCCTATCTGATCAATCTGATTAGGTCCTTGATATTTTACACACCACTAGTGTGAAGCCCTAGGCCGATGAGGGAGGCCAAGAGAAGGCTGGCAGGCTTCTAGGCTGGGGTGAGGGACAGAGTGTTAATCCCACATTGCATGGGGAGAGGAAACTAGGCTGTTTATAAGAGTTCGAGAAACTCTAATGGTCACAACACATTTTTCCTAAGAAACTAGGGAAGAACAAAACCATGAGGGGTATATGGGAGCCCCAAAGCAGACAATATTGTGACTATTGGAAGCCCGGGATGTTATAAATGGTATTAAAGCCAATTCCCCTGATGGTGTGGTGGCTAGCCGCACGCGGGTGCTTGGTCGTGGCTATCACGCAGGGACGCGTGTTCCCTAAGGGGAGAAGATGTGAAGCCCTAAGCCGATGAGGGCGAGCCAAGAGAAGGCTGGCAAGCTTCTAGGCTAGGGTGAGGGACAGAGAGTTAGTCCCACATTGCTTAGGGAAAGGAAACTAAGCTATTTATAAGAGTTCGGGAAACTTTAACGGTCACAATGCATTTTCCCTAGGAAACTAGGGAAGAACAAAACTGTGAGGGGTGTATGGGCGCCCCAAAGAAGACAATATTGTGACTGTTGGAACCCTGGGGTGTTACTGTTTCCTTCATGAGAATCATATTGTAAATTTTGTTAAAATTTATTTGAGTGTAATCACCTATACAAGCATAGCTTGTTGAGGCATTGCTTTGTTTTGCAATGCCTCAGATTTGGAACATGATAACCAAAAAGGAAAGTGGGCGGAGTAGTGGTGATTTGGGTGAAGACTTGAAGACCATCCATTTTATTTCCATATTCGGACATAGATTAGAGTATGTCTCTTGGACTGGTATTAGATTGTTAAGAATTTAATTAGAAGTTTATATATTTGGATAGATTTGACCCATATTATGGAATGGAGAATGTAAACATTAGATGTAATAATTGTGGTGATCATGGATGGAACCTGGTGACATTTGACTTGATTTATTATCATCTTTAATTATCATCTTTATTTATTGTAGTTTTGAATTGACCATGCTCAGAGTATCATGGGTTTAATTTTATTTATGATTATAGTTTTTTAATGTGGTCGACCCTCGAGGTTTTCGCTTTCAATCAATTATTTTAAAGCTGCGCTAAAAATTTTATACTATGAATTTTCAATTTATCATTTTTAGGGATCCCGTTTATTTTCTTAAACATATTATTACTTTTATTATTATGGGATAAAATATTTGATAAAACCCAGGGTGTCAAAGAAACATATATAAGACATATCAAATGATCAAACACGCATAATTATAAACCTTCACAAACTGGTATTAAGTTAAATCAGGATGACATGCAAGGCATGATTAAAATACAAAGGTACGTACCTCAAAACAATACGAGTCTATGTCTATAGGATAGTATGCATGCAATCGTAATAAACAAGACACTGTGTCAAAACAATGCCAAAAATGTCCCAAGATACTCAATCACTGGTGATGTGTACCCATATTAACTCTGGGTCCCTCCTGTGCAACCCGCATCAACCCTCAGAGTCCCTCACGGCTTAGGCCGGTTTGCCCCGGTTCACCCCACATATAAATCCATATGAGCATGCAAAATAACTATATGGGTTACTATGCTACAGTGGCAACCCCCATCAGGATCTGAACCACTGCTGTTCCCCGTAGACACCCAAATGGGAGACTTTCTCCATTCCCATGGGAAGGAATGGACCCGTAGGTAGGACTACCCATGATACCACCACCTATGTACCTGGCCTTGTATCACTCAAGGGCGGTGTCTAATCATCATCATCACAAAGTCAGAGGGCGGGTAGCCAACCTTACAACCCTCCTAGCATAGTACCCATCGGGTGGAAGCACCTGTCATAAATCATCAACAAGATATAAATCATGTAAAGGTGCTATAAATAATCCCAATAAATACGATCAAAGCCCATGTCAAGATAGTGCATCACATGTAAACATAGTTATTAACAAAATAAAATGTCATGCTACAACACGAAAATATGGATCTATTTATGTGTCATGAGAAGACATAAAACACATGCTTCTAACTTTAAAGATCTAATCATGGTTACTAAAATCACGAAGTAATTGAATGAAATCACCTACCTCAGTAAATGCAGTGCTCTAATTAAGCGTGTGGAAGTATCACATTGTACGCTCTAATGTACCTGTTACATTATAAATCCTTCATCATTTGGCAATTCAATGATGTTTATCCTTCTAATCTCCTAGATCATCGCACATTTGATATCTACCATCAAAATCTAAGGCCTGATAATCCATTGATCAGCCTAATTTAGATTATCTAATGATATTTAATGGTTTAACCTTTAAAAAGAAATTTAGATCTAGATTTTCAAGTAAAATCTAGGTTCGCATCGTTGATACGATTGCAATGCCTCTCTCGGATCGCAATTTGGACCTCTGTAGCTCTTAAAATCAAGTTTTTGTAAATTGACGATTCAGAGAACCCCATAAATCCAAAAAAACCACGCGCCGCACATGCTGCAACCGCATGTGCCATCTTGCACGTGTGCGTGCATGTGCTATTGACGCATGCGCATGCGCTTGTGTCACCCGTGTGTGCGCATGTGCGCGGGCATGCATTGTGGGCACGTTACACGCATGCGTCGTCTTCATGCGCGCATGTACGTTGGCGCGCTGTGTGCCTGTGTATTGCCTGCTTGCGCGCAGCCACGTGTTGTGCGGGTGGCATCATGCATCGCACGCGTGCCATCTACACTCGTGGCATCATGCATCGAGCACGTGCCATCTACACTTGTGGCGTTTGCGTGGCACCTACGTGGCGTGTGCTAGTTGTGACGCGTGTCACCGCCGGGTGCTACTGCTAGAGAAGACAACTGGACTCCAGTCGCCGCCGGCAATGCTCAGGTATCCAAATGGTGCGATTTTTGCACCATTTCGATTAGGTTTTCGCATAGATCCCATTTTTAAGCACCTTTTCAACAAACTCTTTCATTATCTAGTATTTTTACATGATTTTTGCCACGTCCCTAAAATTTCTCCTTCTAATGTTTTATGAGTTTTTCGGCATCCTTAGCCATCCGATCACCATGAAAATTCATGGGTTTGTTCTTCTTGTTACTGTGCATAAGATAAACGGTTCATATCACAATCTGATACCATTTCATCTGTTTATTTTGAAAGGAATAATGACACCTTCTGTTTCACCGGAAAATGGCAATCCACACCATTTTTCGGCATTAAAACGATAGAAACTTTAAGAAAAGAAAGGGAAATCGTAGAGGGTGACCTACCGTGGTCAGATCAGCCATAACTAGTCTTCCCTTCACCGCGTGCGCCTGAGAGGGGAGTTTCATGTCGTTGCCTGCGTCGGCAACACGGAACCCTAGAAGAATAGTTTGGCCGTATAAAAGACAGGACAAGCTTTTATAGCCTCATTGTGGGTCCCACACCCTGTAGGTCCAAGTGTATTTACCATTTTACCCTTTCTAATTATTATTATTATTTAATTATTTGGGTTATTACAACTAGTCACTACCACATGTATTTAGGTGCTAGGATCCCTTTGCCAATTATGGTTTGTTATAAGAGATTGGGTACTTGATATAGACTATGAAGGGTTTTAGTCACTTAAACAATCTAATTTTCTCAATTTACACTGAATGAATGGATAGCTAATTTAGAGTGCATAGACTAACCAAAAAGTTGATGGTCCTATCCAATTAGTTTGGTCCAGTCCTCAGTTTTTTGCACACTCCTAGTCCGCACCACAAGTATTTAGGTGTTAGGACCCCTTTCCCAGTTATGGTTTGCTGTAAGAGATCGGGTACTTGATATATACTATGAAGGTTTTTAAGCACTTAATCTACTCAATTTTCTAAGTCTGTACTCAATGAATGGACTGCGGGTGATAAGTGTTCAATTTTATATAAAAAGTACCCAATTGGTAGTCCACATGTTATAAATTATAGGCATTATTTTTTGAATTTTTCTAGAATTTCATAACACATGCATTTTTTACATAATAATTCAAAAGTTTGATATTTTATAGGTTTAATCCAAAGTAAGTATATAAATCATCATTTTTTTTAGGATTTAATTAGGGTTTTTACTCTTTTGTAGGTGTTGAGAAAATAATCTAATGGTGAAAATCAAGTAAGATAAGATTTGAAGAACAAGATCTAAAAAGGGCCAAAGACCGAAAATTTATCATTCCAAAGCTAAATCAAGGGTTAAAATCATCTTAAGGGAAGCAAATGAAGTTCACAAAAGTAATTAGAAGCATCAAAGGTGACTACAATGGGCTCACGCAAAAAGCCATACAATTCCACCATCTTTGTACAAAAATTGGAGTCATGCATGAAGTTTCTTAGTTTAATAAGGAATCCTAAGGAAGTCAAGTCATTCATGCCTTGAAGCTAAAGGACATAGCCATTCATGCCATCAAGCATTAAGCTAGCAAAGTGAGCCACCAAGCCACATGAGAACCATGCCACATGGATTCACACAATTGGAGGACATTTAAAAGCAATTATCTTACTTTAAATACTGAATTTTAAGTGATAATTAGAAAGGAATTTTGATGATAATCAACATGATAAGATATGCATGCATAGGTGGACCAATCAAGAGAGAAACCAAATCTAATTTTCTTATTTTCCCACACCCACTTCTTTTCTCTCTCTTTCCTACTCACAACATTATACATTTAGAAAGGGAGGAGTTCCACGCCACATTCCTTGAAAGGTGACACCTACTCCCTTTTAAATCCATCCAATCCACAATTCCACCTTCTAAATTCATTCCTCCCTCAATTACCTCACCCTCCTACCTCTTTCCTCTATTTTTCTTAATGTTTTTCAATTTCTTTCCATCCCAAAATGTGATGTCCCTTAAGGAAATGAATTCTACGCCTCATCCTAGGCTGGAATTCAACACCTCCACCCTTTCCTTTATTCATAATTAGCAAGTCCAATCACTCACCTCACCTAACCTTCTAATCTTCTATCTCCAATCAACCACCTAACTTTCCTACCTTGAGTAATAGTTCTAATTCTCCTTTTTCTTCCTAAGATGGGATATTATCAAACTAGAAAGTAAAACTCTATAAATACCCCATGAATTCCACGCCTAATTCAATGGAGTTGCTTCTAACTCCTTGAAATCAAGCACATCAACTTGGAGATCTTCTTAGGGCTTTGGACTTCAACATCTTGACTGCTTTTCCTTATCTTCCACAACCTTTTCCTTGCTTTGTTTCTTTAGTTTTTGCACTTCAATTTTACATTGGTACCTTGCTTGTTCATTGCTTTCTTTGTTGTTTAAGTTTCCTACACATAGTTCCTCTTTGTTCTCCCTTAACGTTTACTTCCACTTCTCTTACTTTTCTTGCTTGATTCTTCAAGATCAAAGTCATCTTTCCTCTTATAGTAATTGCCTAGAGAATAGTAGCTTTGAATCTTCTTCTTTTTCCCCTTCATCTTTTCTTTGTTTCTCACTTAGATTTAGGACTAGTTCTTATTGATTTCTTTTCCATCTTCATGCTCTTACTCTCTTAATTTCTTTTTTAGGTTTCACATGCATGATTTCATATATTGGTTTGAGATTGTTGGAGTGTGTTAATATTTTCTTTGAATTAAGTTCTAAGCAGTAGTATAGTGCACATTTTTCAGCTTCATCCTCTATGTACACGTGCACAATTCATGTACCAAGTTCCATCCAACACAGTTTATGATTCATGCAAAGTTTCTCTTGGTTATTTCCATGCTTAAATTTATTTAAATTTCTCATTTCATGATCATGTTTCATGGACTAAATCACACATACCATATCAATTCATGTGTTGCTTGATTTAAGTTTTATGAGCACTATATTTTTGAAATTTTACCTTTCATGATTCATGCGTAATTTTCAGCAATCCATATATCGTATTTGCTTGATTCCTTAGGAACCCATTTAGAATTTTAAATAGTTTAGTTACTATTTTGGTTTGATCTTATGTTAGAAAGCTTTCAATTCATGCATTCTAGTCATTTTCTCACTCATGAACCATGTGCACAACTCCATGGGTCGTGTGTATGCTGATTGGATGAGTTCCCTTTAAGTGGTTTATTGTTTCTTTGTTTCATGTTAGTTTAGATTTACTTATTTAGTTAGTTGCATCTTAGTTTAGAATTAGAAATTTTCTTAGTTATTTTTAGAAAGTTTTAGAAATAGGAAAGTTTTAGTTTAGGAAAGTTCAATTTTTAGAAAGTTTCTTAAGTAAAGTTTCTTACATTCATTCATTCTAGTTTTGCATTAGTTTCTTTTACTGAATGCATATTAGTTAGGAAAGTTTCTAATTCTATTGAAGATCATTACTTTTAGAAAGTTTTATTTAGTTTATGTTTCTAATTTTAGGCATGTTTCTCATTCCATGTTGTTTAAATTCCTAGTTTAATCAAAACTCATATCTCTTTGGCTAGGCTAAGTAATCTAAATAAAATCCAACCAACATACAAGTCTATGAGATTCCTCGTGGGATTGACATCTCTTATGTGCAATTGCTACATTGATTTGTGTGCTTGCAAGTAATTTTAAAGCTACACTAGTGGCTAAGAGTGGGCTAAGTTATAGGAGAAAAAATGGGACTACTCTTTATTTTCGATTATCAATCAACCTAAAAGTTTAAGCTAATAAGAAATGGGCCAAAAATATTTAAATCTCTAACACATCTACTCACGTGGGTTGGGTAAAGCTCTAATATCATGTAAGATTACCAAGCAGCCTGAAAGCTTAAGCTAACAGGAAGTGACCAATAATATCTGAAGCTCTAACACTTATGGCTTCCCTTCTTATTGAAATACCCCAAAAAGTAGCTAACATCATGAATTGGCCAAGACCTTTTACTCATGAAAGCTCTTGACCTTCTTTGTTGTAATTCTACTTGAATACAACTCTCCCCTTGCATAATTAACAAATCTTCTCCGGCTAGATGGTTGACAAAATCACTAGTAAAATAAGGGAAATATTTGACAATGGCTTGTATGTGCTAGTGCATCCTCAATTTTATTCGAGATATGTACGAACCTCCATCTTGGCTCATTTGGCTTCAAAGTCCATTAAACACCAATGTGAGAGATTTCCCTCAATGAAAGAGCAAGCTTCCCTAAACTTTTGCTTGAGGCAATGATTCTACTTCTATTCCACTTTTCTACCAATTGGAATTGCAAACTCTAGGAGATTCACCTTGATCATCTCTAGTAATACTAGAAATGCTCACTTCCTAGACTAGAATAGTCAAATTTATCTCAACTTGTGGTTTGGGGATGGGGGAACAGGTTAGAACATTGAACTTTTTAGTCTCCAACAAGGGATGAATCTTAATGCTTTCCATGATCTATTGATCTCTTGAAGCAATAACCTTTTAAATTGTGAGAAGAATACACAATTTTAAATATATAGTTGTTTCTTTCAATCTACGAAGACCAAATAATTGACTGAAAGCACCATTGGTGCTACATCCTACCCTTAGCAAAGCTAGATCTCCCTACTAAATGTCAAACTAGTATAAAACAGAGGTTCATACCTTGTTTGGAAACTCGCTACAGATTAGGAGATGATGTCCACTCTCCAAATCAAGCAACGCATGATACATTAATTTATAAGAAATAGTGATTGTTATTAGTTTGTTGACTGTGTTTTTCCCATTGGCTATCCACCCAAAACATTGTACCTAGGGCGCAACCTTCCACTTTTATTCATTAGCAACTAGTTTGTTGTGCTCTTAAGATTGTGGTATGATCTTACTATGAAAACACCTTTCATATCCTATGTCCATATCCTTCAATCTTTACCTATTCTCCTAATATATATATATATATATATATATATATATATATATATATATATATATACATCAAGTCTAGAAGCCCCATTAAGTTGTTTTCCATAACATACATGAAAAACCTATCGAATTTGAAAGGAATCATCCATGCCATATTGTTATCGATTGAGATTGAATAGCTTGCTACATATGCATCTTTACTGTCATGGTATTCATTTCACTCAATATTGGGTGTCTATGGCCCGTGGCTCCAAAGGAACCCTTTTTTTTGTGCAAAGTTTCAATGAGTATTATGTCTAGCACCCTGACCGAAACCTGAGGATGATTCGTACTATAGTTTCCTGAGGAACTTTGGGACAAAAGCACCAAATGTAGTAGCTAACCAAGTGGCTTTAGAAGCATGTATGCAATCTCAACTCGTAATGAGTTAACTGAGTAATATATATAAGTGACGTTAGCTTAGAAGAGAAAAGCTAAACTAAATTGGTTATCTTGTCTAATTTCTCTCTCCTACCTAATTGCGTGCTTTGTATCATCTCATCTCATCTTGTATACCTAATCCTTATGTGATTGGATAAGCTAATGCTAGGCTTATTTGAAAGGATTTCCTTTGGATAATGAAGGGTGTAGCCCTCGTGTAAATAGAGGTGATTCATAAGTTGCATGTGTCATGTAAAGTGTTCTTTATCTTCTTTGTATAGAAAGCTTGAGACTGATTAACTCCTATAATAGAGAGATGTTCTTCTTGTAAAATAGCATTCAAAAAGAAGAGTTTGCGTACCATTTCATGAAAGTAGGTCGCATTGATTGAATGACATAAAATTCGTGTCTTTTTCTCTCTTTTACTCCTTTTGACCTTCATTTTTCTTTATTATTACTTTCCATATATCACTTCTCTAACATTCATATGAGAGCTCGGTTAGCTTGGTGTAGAGGAAAGTTTTGTTCTTCTTGTAGATCGGTTCATGTTGGCAAAAGAGATGACCACCAATTTTGAGAGTCTAAATTTTGATGGAATGAATTATTCATTGTGAAAACTAAGGATGAATGCATGAAGAATGGCTTTGTTGTCACGATCATGATAATATAAAACAAGCTGGGCAAGATGAAAGATCAAGAGTTTGAAGAGCGAAAATTCAAGTGGCTGTAGAAGATATTCTTCTTGCTTGGATGATTATGTGCTCTTCAATGTTTCATAGGGACATGTTAAAAAAGATATATTAAGGCAAGTTCTTATTAAACAAAACTTTTCTTCTTCATCAACTGAGTTCATGTGAGGTGAAAATCAATGATGAAGAGAACTCTAACATTTTACTTTGTTCTATGCCCATGTCGTGGGATAATCTAATCATGACTCTCAGCCATATTAAATCACTTTATATATGGACTTAATCGTTGCATCGCTTCTCACTAAAGAGACTAGGAGAAAATCCAACCAAGGCTCTTCAGGAGATGTAGTGTTTGTAATGGGTAGATTGAGGGAAAGAGATGACAATGATAAAAGTAGATGGGGATTTAAGTCTAAAGTGCAGAAAAAAGGTATGATTTGGGTTTGTGGTAAATTAGGCAATGTAAAACAAGGATTGCAGATGAAGAAAAGGTGGTGTAGAGGATTCCAAACTACATTCTTTGGATTTCTTAGAAAATTTGGCAAAAGAAAAGGTGTTGGTACTTCTGAAAATGGTAAGGTTTTAACTATATTCGGTAGTGGAGATTTGTTTAAGCATTGGATTCTTGATTATGGAATGTTCTTCCACATGACACCCCATAGGGAATGGTTTTACACATTGTTCTTGTTATGGCAATGTTACCTACATGGTTCATAATGGTGAATGGAGAAAGTGCAAATTTGTTTAAGCAGTGGATTCTTGATTATGGCGTTTCCTTTCACATGACTCCCCATAGGGTATGGTTTTACACATACCATTCTTGTGATGGTAGTATTAGTTTCAAGATGTTGATGCATGTCTGCATTTCGCATTCGATGTTATGCATGCCCTTAGTCTTTGGAAGAGCCTTCTATCACTGGGTAAGTCTGATGAGCATGGTCTGAAATATACTATGGAGGCAGTCGATCTAAAGTTGGCAAAGGTGTTTTAATAGTGGTGAAAGGAGAAATGGTTGGTAATTTTTACTAACTTGTGGGTAGAGACTTTGGTAGGAGAATTTGCTACTGCATGTACTAAGATAGAGGCTTCAATAGAGTGGCACAAGCGTTTGGGTCATTTTAGTAAGTGCAAACTCTAGGTACTTCTTGAACGTAATCTTATTTTAGGTGTTAAATTCTCGTACTTCAGTTTTTGCCAAAATTGTTTATATAGTAAACAACATTAATTTTCTTTCCCTTATCTACTAAAAGAAGTTAAAATTTCCTTGAATGATTCATTCTAATACATGAGAATCACCCATCGAACCACTGGGAGGATGTTCTTACTTTGCTTCTTTGATTGATGGTTTTTAAAGGAAAGTATGAAAATCAAATGTAAGAAGTTTTGTTCAAATGAGGTTAAGGAGTTTTACAGTGAACATAATATTAAGAAGCACTTAACGATTGCTAGAACACCACAAGAAAATAATGTGGCTAAAAGGATGAACCATACCCTTATGGAGCATGCTAGTGTATGTTAAATGCTACTAATCTAGAGAAACACTTTTGCATTGAAGCTGTTAATAAAACCAATTATATAGCTAATCAAACACCCATTCTCTCTCTCTTGATTACAATACTCCATAAGAGATTTCAATGGAAAAACTATATATTACTCCTTTCTTCATGATTTCAGTTGTGATGCTTATGTTTGGGTTCCTAAAGAAAAACACCCAAAGTTATATATGATGTCTTTATTTAGAGTGATTGTAAGTGGGTATAGATTTCAATGAAATCTTTTCTCTTGTTGTTCATATGAACACTATTAGTGTGACGACCTGGGTTTTAAAACACATTTTATGATGCATTTGTTCAAAGGAAGGGCCCTTAAATGTGTAAAAAAAAAAAATTGCAAACAATGCAGCAGAAATTCTTTTCATTTAAATTCATTTTGAACAAAACCCAAGTCTCACTAGAAGATACATAATACACATAGCCATTTCGTATAAAATAAAATTTTATTGAATACCAGGATTCATCTAGTGGTTCACTCATACACAGCCTTGTGTTAGGTTACAACTCATTGTCCAAAATTACATAATCCAAACTTCAAACCTCACCTTACACTAAAAACACTCAATACAATACACTCTTAAATAAGGAAAAATTACATATCTTCGAATGCATACTCTGATTTTCTTATTTTCTTCAAATCTTCTACTGTCTTACTCCTAGATCTTCAAGCTTTAATCCTTTCAGTCCTTTATGGCCTTGAGCTTCTTTTCCTCCTTCTCTGTGCCTGAGGTATTGTAAACATGGAAACATATACAATACCTCAGCAAGCTATGCTTGGTAGGGGATACAAAAATATACTACTTCATCAATACAATGATACTTACCTTAGTCATTAAGCCCTCCTAAGTCATCTCATACTCATATATAGAGGATATACATTATTTATGTAGTATATGACAAATTAGTTAATATATTGAAGAATACTCAAAACTTGTTCCTTCCCCTGGCTATACTTCCACTTAGGAGAGTAATACCTAGCCAATTCCCATATAGGGGTTTTCATTTTCGAAACTCTTATAATAGCATATCACTATGCCATGGCATCATACCATGCCTATAATATGTGCATCATAATGCAAAATACATTATGACTACTATGCTCACAGTCTCAATCCGTATAACGCGCCCAGATAACTGTATAATCTTCCACTGATACCAACTGTGCAATAATCAATCCATGTCCTCATGGGATGGACCATGGCTGTTATAGTGGGGCCTTCCCATTATTGCCCCACCCAACATTTAGCCTCTTTTTGGGCATGGTATCCATCATATAAATTTCAGGAAGTGGGTGGCCAAACCCTCATGACTTTCCTAGCATAGCATCCCCAGTCTCTATCTCTGTGTAAATCAAAATTCACAAGTCTCCATACTTGTATGGAAAATACTTTGTACATATTAGACGATGTATCTGTTTAACTAAGGATGGAATATTTTCTACACCCTATTCTTAGGATATCCTTAGTTTTCATATCTCAATACTTTCACCTCATTAGACTTGATCATTAGATTAGATCCAATGAATTAGATTATGAGGTTAGATCACTTTGTTAATCATTTGGTTAGATCTCATATCTTGGATCACTTTGTTTGATCATTTGGTTAAATCCCTTAATTTGATCATATGTTTTTGGATCACATGTTTGGATTTGTGTTTTGGATCACTTAGTTGGATCATATGTGTTGGATCACTTAGTTGGATCATATGTGTTGGATCACTTAGTTGGATCATATGTGTTGGATCACTTAGTTTGGATCATATGTGTTGGGTCATGACTATGCTAAGGTACTAAGCATAATTACATCATGAAGGTCTTATAATTACAGACTAAGATCATGTATGTATACACATGAATCCTTAATATATTCTTGTACATCTACCTACCTCAAAGTAGTATCAAGTCTTAATTCATATATCCTTAAGTGGTATTCCTCCACAATGCTCGTCCTAATTTGTATTCATACATCTGTCACACGATACATTTCAAGTTATTTATCCATACTTGTATATATATCCCTATAAGTGATACCCTAAGTTTCCTTGAATCAATTTTGATCAAGGGTTTGGGTTCTCTATCTATATTCTTCTATTATACATACACAATATAATACTTCATTAGTATTTTTATTGTTCTTGATCATTCAAGATCCTATAGATCTTGTTTAATCATCCTTATCTTAATTACCATTTTTATTAGGGTTAGATGATTTACTAACCTTTTATGCTCTTATTATTATTACTCAACCATTTAATGTTTTAATGGTTGAGGATAGTTTATTTCATTCTAAGTTTATATTGCTCCTCTTATGTCAAATTGGCTAAGGCTTACTAGTTGAATGGTTGAACACAAAATAGCTACTTCAATCCTCATGTAAGGAGGCGTTTAGAACAAACGTCAACGGAAGGTTGGGGGAGAGCGTGGCTCTATAAGATAACCCCCTTAACCATTATGTCCATCATTCACTAGCTTGACCCTAACTCAACCTTTCATAAGGTTCCTATGAGCATTTAACCCTAAGTATTCTTTCTAGTTGATTTTAATTAAATCCATGAATTAAAATGTCATTCATGGAGATTTATTATTCTCCTAAGTTGGACCAAGGAATTTATATTCCTTATATTATCTTACTAACTATGGTCCTTACTATCATAAAGTTCATGTCATACATTCCATGTGAATGTCTTTTCCTTCTAATTTCATTTAATTACAATTTCAATGAAATTTTCATTACTTAAGCATTAAAGCATAAATTTAAAGAATAACTAAACAATTAAATAATCAATTCTATGAGTAATTCAACTAAGAAATGAAAGGAAATAATTTTCAATAATCCAAATAATCTAACATGATATCATGATCCAAGGGTCTTAATTGATCCATATTCATTTTTCATTTCTTTAGGGTTTAGACCTTGATCCTTCATTTTATTTTAGATCCAACATTTTATATTGATGTAATTTAATTATTAAATCCTTGATTTATCTTATCCATTGATTTCATCTTCCTTGATCTACCTGATCAAGGAGATCTTAAGTTACTTTATAACATTTAAGGGCATAGATCTTGATCTAGCCCAAATCCTCTTCATCCATTCATTAAATCCCTATGATCTTATTTCAAGATCATCATCAAAATATATCCATACTATCCAATCATCCTGGATCATCTTGATCTAGGAGACACTATTCATTTTTAAGGATTTTAGTAACTTTTAAGGCTAGATCTCTTAAGCTCTGTCCAATTAATTCAATTTAAGTCACATATTTTATTTATTACATTATAAATTATCATCCAACCAGGTATTAGTGGTCTGATCATCCTAAATCTTGTAGATCAAGGATGTTAGTTACTTATCTACTTAATTACAGAAAATTAAATTAATTAAAATTAAAATTTTATAGGTTCAGTCCCTTATAATTATCACAAGGAATCCATCCTAACTTTTAGATCTCAATTTGGATCTCAATTAAGATCGAAATTGTGATTTTAAGATTTCAACCCGTTTTAAGGGATGAATTTCACCTTACTGGTTTGGATCAATGTTACTAATCTAGAGACATATAATTTATACTTTCAATATGTTACTTAAGGTTTTTGGACATTCTGAACACATCTATCGGTTCAGATTTCAAGTTTGGGGTCATCTTAGCCATGATCCAAGATCAATGGCACGGATTGTGCTAAATAGATCATGTAAATACTAATTAAAAACAAGATCTAATATGTTATATGATTTAATAACATAAATATGAATTTCATGAAGGTTTTTGATCTTAAGTTGGTGATCTATTAAACTCAAAATTAAGTTTTTAAGACTTCAGCCCGTTTTTTATCAATTACTTCATATGTATGTATGAAAATATGACTATAATCATGATCCTAGAGTTTTAGGGGGTCTCTAAAAACATCCATCGGTTTAGATTTTCCTTTTAAAGTCATCTGGTCCATGATCTAAGATCATGGGTACTGATTTTACTAAATAACTTATGTAAATACAAATTAAAACATGGATCTAATAATTTCGGTACATGTTAAACACTACAAGGAGTCCATAGAATTTTTCTGATCTAAAATCACAGCTGTATCAAGCTCTGAATTGAAGAATTATGATTTTCATTTAACAGAATAGATGGCCCAAATCAAATTTGGGTTACAGGTATGGGACGACCCGCTTCCCGTGCCTTTTACCGTTTATCCTGGGTGGCTAGGAAGAGGTAACCGGCTACAGGTGAGACGGTCTGATCTGGACCGTTGGATCTCCTGTAACTGGATCTCCCCCATCCAGTAAAACCAAGAATCCAGATTTCACATCCTGGGGTTTTTGGACCCCAGGAATCCATCCATCTGCTCAGAAGTAACATCTGAGTTGTGGATCGATGGGATCTCAACCCTCAGTGCCGGATCCATCGTCTCCGACGGATCAACGGCTGAGGAGCTCCCATCCTTGCCGGAAAACCAAACTAACCTACTATAAATGAAATCGGGGTGCAAGTGCACCTACCTGGAAGAAGATATTCCGGATCTATGCCGGAGAAACCAGAAAATCCACTCCTGATAATATAGGTCACCGGAGCTTCCGTTTTCCAGTGATTTATCCATGGATACTCCACAAATTATGGTAAAATCAAATGGGTTTTGTATATCTTGATATTAACCAACTATCCAACGGTCAAGATTATGTTTCAAAGCTGAAAATTAACGTATAACTCAAAAATAGTAACAGGGTGAAAACCCTTCTCGTTGGGGACGGCGTGTCTGTGGAAGCGCCCGATATCCAGAGGAGGAATATTCCTCTTGGTGCTTCTGTGGACACTCTAACAGGGGGAATAAAATGCAAGGAAAGGGAGGAGAAAAGAGGGAGAAGGATGATGAATTTTGGTCTGATATTTTGGCAGAGTCTAGGGGACTTCATGATGGATTTTTTTTTTTTTTTTGGGAATTTTTCTTATGCCTATTTATAGGGATTTTTAGTGTTTTTCATCATAACACCTAATTATTATATTTTTTTCCTTTTTAATATTTAATATTTATTTGATTCCCACTACCACCTCCTTCTCCACTAGCTGGTGGTAGTGGTTTGACCCATGACTACACGTGGTCTGGTCATTGGATTCCATTTTAGGTCCTTTGTGGGCCCCACAAGTGTAAAAAGACCATTTTGCCCTTTATGTATAAAATTTTGAGTTTACTCCTATGAACTCGGAATTGAGTGTTCTTAGTGGCATTGGACTCATATTTTTTAGTACATTATAAATTTAATGTCTTAGACCTTGGCTAGGGTAAAATGGTACTCTTAAATGGAGAAAATAAAGGTTTTTTACTCCGAATTCAGAATGCACCGAGCTTACAGTCATTCTGAAGGGTTCGTGAGATATGTTTTCACTTATGCATATCTTTATACCTTATTTGTACTTCTGTATGAAGTACGTTTTTGCTAAACCTAATATTTTAGCATGATTTTTCCTTGAAATCTTCCATTTCACTATTATATTTTTATTACAAAAAAATTAAGGGTGTTACAATTAGAGTTGTTGAAAATTGTAATTATTATTTATTTAGATTTAGAATAGTTGGATTTTAAAATTTTAGTTTTGCATTGGAAGCCAAAGAAGAAATTTATCTGAAGGTTTTGATAAAGAAAAAAGAAAAGATCTGTTCAACAAATCGTTTTATGATTTAAAGTAGGTGCCACATTGTTGCTCTAAGCAGTTTAACTCTTTCATTGCAAGTTGGATTTTCACAGATGTAGACTGATAATTGTGCTTACTATTGTGAGTATGGTGATGGTTGTTTTACCATCTTGCTATTGTATGTAGATGACATGATTGTTGCATGAAATAGTAAGATGCATATTTCCTCACATAAAAAATTATTTGTCTATGGAATTTGAAATGAAAGATTTCAGTTTCATCAAACAAATTCCTGGAATGAAGGCAGTTTAAGAAAGAAATTATAGGAAAATCTAGTTGAATTAGAAGAGTTATACAGAGAAGGTTCTATTACACTTACATACATAGAATGTTAAGCGAGTGTGTGCTCCACCTCCTACACATCAAGTTGTCTTCGACTCAATTGCCTAGCATGGAAGTAGAGAATGCAAACATGTATTATGTGACATATTTGTCAATAATAAAAGGCCTTATGTTTGCCATGGTATACACAAGATCAAACATTGCACAAGTAGGGAGAGCAATTGATAAACGTATGGTGAATCACAATTGTGATTATTAGAATGCTTTGAAGTGGATTCTTAAATACCTAAGGGGTATTTTTTCTATATGTTATAGTGGCATGCATGTTAAATGTGTTGCTTTTGTTAGAGCAAATGTTTTTAGTGATAGGGATAAAATCAAATCTACCAGAGGTTATGTTTTCTCCATCGTAGGTGATACAATATGGTGGGTATTAAAGTTATAGTGAGTTGTGGCTGATGTATGTTTTAATTTTACTCTCAAGCACAAACAACAATCAATTGTAGTAGATGTAAGCAGTTGAGGTTGATCCCACAAGGAATCTCATGGTTTTGTATATTGGATGAATCTTTATTTAAATTGTCTAACCTAGCCAAAAGAGTTGGCTTTTAACCGAAACTGTGGATTGAATTAACATGGAAACCTAACATAAATTAGAAACATGGAATAATGAAACATAGTAAAAGTAAACACGTTAAACTTAGAAACTTTCCTGAAAACACACTTTCTAAAAATAGAACAGTTTTAAACTAAAATTAGAACTTTCTAAAAATTGAAATTAGAAACTAACCAAACTAATCAAAAATGGCAACTAAACATAGGAATAAATCATGCAATCTAAACATGTCTAAACTAATGAACTAAAATATGTCGTCCTCATCATCATCATCACCAAGACCTTAACCCAATTAGGGGTGGGCCACGTGAATCTTGTTCCTTCTTTCCCCTCTATTAAGTACCATGGCTTCACTCAGTCCTAAAGTTTTAAAATCTTTTCTCACCAATTTTATCCACGTTCTTTTGAGCCTTCCACTTGGCCTTTTAGAACCTTCTACTTGTATTGCCTCACTTTTAATTGGTGTTTTTTTGGGTCTCCTTTGGACATGTCCAAACCATCTAAGTCTAATCCCTCATCTTGTTACCTATTTGTGCAACCCCTAAGTTTCCTCTAATGTTTTCATTCTTAATTCTATTCTTTCTTGCCTTACCACTCATCCATCTCAACATCTTCATTTCCACGACTCTCATCCTATGAACATGATGTTCCTTAACATCTCAACACTCTAATCCATAGAGCAGAGCAGGCCTTATGGCCATCCTATAAAATTTTTCTTTTAGTTTGAGTGGAACCCGCCAGTCATAGAAAACTCTAGATCCACATCTCCATTTCTTCCGACCCGCTTGGATTCTCTGGATAACCTCCCTTTTAATCTCTTCACTCTCATGAATCATTGATTTTAAGCACTATAGTGGTCTTTTATGGGGACTTCTTGGCTATCAATCTTAACTAGTATTCCACTCATGCTTCTCTCCCTGCTAAAATTGCATTCCATATATTTTGTCATAGTTTGACTGATTTTAAATCCTTCAGATTCTAATGCTTCTCTCCATAACTCTAACTTTGTGTTTACGCCCTCTCTTGTCTCATCAATTAAGACTATATCATCTACAAATAGCATACACATGGAAGCTCCTCATATAAATGTTTTGTTAACTCATCCATAACCAACGTGAAAAGGTATGGGCTCAATGTCGATCCTTGGTGCAATCCTACAATCATAGGAAAATCATTGGTCTCACCACTAGTGGTCTTAACATTTGTTACTGCTCCCTCATACATACCTTTAATTATGTCTATATACCCCTTTGAAGCACCTTTCTCGCCCAATACCCTACATATTAACTCTCTAGGGACTCTATCATAAGCTTTCTCTAAGTCAATAAAGACCATGTGGGGGTCTTTCCTCTTCTTCCTATATTTCTCTATCAATTATCTTAATAAGAAAGTAGTTTCCATGGTAGACCTCCTACGCATGAAACCAAACTGGTTCTGTAATACACTTGTCTCATGTCATAGCCTCTTCTTAACCAATCTTTCAAAATGTTTCATAGTGAGGCTGATAAGTTTGATCCCCTGATAATTAGTGCAACTCTATATGTCTCCTTTATTTTTATAAATTGGTATAATATAGAGCTTTTCCTCCATTCATCCAGCATTTTCTTTGATTTTATAATCTTATTAAACAACTTGGTCAACCAAACTATTCCTGTATCTCCCATATACTTTCAAACCTCTATTAGTATACCATCAGGCCCTATGGCTTTTTTTGATTTTGTATTCTAATCCTATGTTTATATATATAATATCCAATGCTATTTAGGTTCACAGTATTTTTAATCCCTATATTCTCAGAGCCATTGTCATTTAATAATTTTTTAAAGTAAGTTTCACACCTTTGTTTGATCCCGTCATCTTTGAGTGGTACCCTTTTATCATCACTTCTAATGCACCTATAATGATCTAAGTCCTTACCCTTCTATTCTCTTATTTTTGCAAATTTAAACACATCTTTCTCACCTTCTCGCAATCATAGTTTACTATAAAGGTCATCATATGCCTTAAGTTTAGATTCACTTACTATTTTCTTAGCAACCTTTTTAGCATTCTTATATTGTTCCTAGCTTTCATTATTTCTGGTCTTTTGTCATGCTTTAAAACACACATGTTTTTTCCTTTATTAATTGCTTTTTACATTTAGATACTCGTAAGACATCTTTTGCCACTTTCTTAATGGACTCAGCCCTATTAGTCCACATGATGTTTACTTCTATTTCATAATTCCAGTTTCCTTTTACCACAAACTTATTTGTAAATGAGGTTTTTTTCTCTCCTTTTAGTTCCACCACTTAGTTTTTGGATACATCTTAAGTTCATTTTCTTTCTTCCATCTTTTAATATAGATATCCATAACCATTAACCTATGTTGTAAGGTTAAACCCTCGCTGGGTATCACCTTACAATCCTTACACATTAACCTTTTGGTATTCCTAAATAGAAAATAGTCTATTTGGCTTTTATGGAGTTAAAGCGAATTAACTATTCATCCCTCTTCTTAAAGATAGTATTTGTAATGGCTAGGTTATATGGCCAAGCAAAATTGAGGATAGTTTCCCTTATCTCATTTCGTTCTCCTATACCATACCCTCCATGTATCTTATCATATCCTGCCTTATCTGTTCCCACATGGCCATTTAAGTCTGCTTTTATAACTATTCCCTTAGTGTTGGGAATTTCTTGCATGACTCCCTCCATATATACCCAAAACTGTCTCTTGATTATATCTTCTAACCCTACTTGTGATGCATATGCACTTACAACATTTATGATCTGCGCTCCTAGAACAAGTTTTATTATTATAATTGTATCATTAATTTATTTATCCACTATTATTCCTACTCCATTTCCTATTATTATTATCCTTTCCTATGTGCAGAGTTTATACCCGTCAATTTCTCTAGTTTTAGCCCCTTTCCACATGGTTTATTAGATATAAGCGATATTGAATCTCCTACATTTCATCGCGTCAACTAACTCTAGACTCTTACCTATCAATGTCCCTATATTCCATGTGGCAATATGAATCTTATGCTCTTGAGATACCCTATTTACTTGCACAATTCTTAACCTCCATGGCATGAACCCATGCCCACTTTTCACTGCACCTGGGTTCTGATGCAACACGCCAGTTTCGAGGGGATGCTCTAGTAGCCCTTGCCAATTTTTTAGTATACCTAGGATTTGATGTAACACAACTCTTCTGGGGGAACCCCTAGCAACCCTTGCCCATTTTTCACTGCACTCGGGATCCGATGCAATGCGTCACTTATGGGGGATGCCCTAGCTGAAGGGAATGTCAATTTTTTATTCATGTTATGTTTGGGTTGCCATACTTTAAAGAAGCTAGAGATGATTTTCATTTTCTTCTCTTCTTACTTTACAAACTAATATACAAATGCATATTCATTTGCAAGTAGAAAAAAAAATAACAAAATCAAAATCATCTTCAGAGTCTTCCTTGCTAGCTGGCACTTGAGTAAGACCCTTCTCCTTTTTCATCGGGCTTGGGAGTAACATCAACAAAGTTAACTAAAATATGTAAAACAAAAATAAAATGGTGTGCATGGGGTAATGGGAATATGCATATGAAATTAAGTAACTACAATGCATGAAAGAGACATGAAAGGTGGACATAGATCATACTTAAACTAATGCATGGACACAGGAAATAATTAATCACGAAATAAACAACTTGACCAAGGAAACAGAGATCAAAATCTTGTGCATAATCCATGAGTTGTGTACAGGATCTTGAATGTGGTGTGTGTGAAAACTAAATACAATTTAACCTAGGATGATGTGCATGAAACTATGATGGAAAATTTACCTAATGGAGCATGAAAGATGCGCATGATAACTTTATTGTAAGGTGCATGGAAAGTAAGCACAAAGCATGGCATAACAATCAGGAATCAAGGGATTTTAAGCATTAAGAATAAGTAAAGAAAGTACATGAACCATAAGCTTAATTGAATTAGAATTTCTACAAAAGATGGTTTGCAGATTAAATAAGTCTAAAAAGAAAAGTGTGCATCTTCAAGACATAAAAATAAACCCAAATTCTTATCCAATATCCAATGAGTAACATGTGTGTGATCCAAAGAAGAACCAAGGATAAAGAAGGGTAAAAGAGATAAGAAGAAAGTACAAGAAAGGTAAGAAATTCAAATATTTCAATGAACAATTAAATTGATCTAAGGACTTCAATCTCTTGACTATCGCTACAATAGATTTGAGGCCCTCGAATACAAGGATGTAAAGAGCAAAACTAAAGGCAAGGAAGATAAGGAAAACCAACCTAATTGAAGTGCAAACAAAGAGAAAGAGTGCTAAATTTGAAGGAGTCGGGAGGAAGCAGCCTAAGAGATGAAAATGCTGAGGACTTTGGTGGAGAAGAAAACATGGAGGACCAGACCATGAAAGAGGCATGAAACTCCTTTTATGCCTTAGGTGCTGAGTCCCTTAGGTACTTATAGATGTTGGACTCTTATAAAAGAGCCTTAATGAGGAATGGAAGATAAGATGGTGGTTAGGAAAGAGTTTGGTTAAGATAAGGCATCTAGGAAGGTGAGTGGAGGGTAGAAAGAGATAGATTTAGAAGGTGAGATAAGATAGGGGAGGGAAAGAGAAGGAGATAAGATAAGATGATGATGGAGATTAGGAAAGTGGGGATTAGAAGGGAAAGAAGATAAGATGATGATGAGGGAGAGGGAGAGGGAGAGGGAGATGGAGAGGTATTTGGATAAGGCAAGGAAACTTAAGAAGTGGAAATTAAGAAGAAGGATTTGGTAATTGAAAACGTTAAGAAGATTGCCTAAAAGTGATAAACCTAGGAATATATATATATATATATATATATATATATATATATATATATATATACAAGAAAGTTTAAAGGAGTTACGTCTCTTCTCCTATTGGTCCACATCTATCTACCCATGTTGATAGAGTCCCACTACCTTCTAATTATCCTCTTGAAATATCATAATTATAGCATAGGATAATTGCTTTAAATCTTCGTCCAATAGTGTAGGTCCATGTGGTATGGTGGCTCTCTTTGATAGCTTAAGTGGCTAAGTCCCTTAACTTCAAGGCTTGAATGACTTGACATCTTTAGCTTTCCTTGTTAGCTTAGAAAACTTCATGTTTGGCTCCAATTCTCATGCAAAGATGGTGAAATTGCATGACTTTTTACACGAGCCTATTAGTCACTTTTGATGCTTCTCATTGCCTTCTTTGGATCCACCTTCTTGCTTCCTGCAAAAGAATAAAAAAACCCTAATTAAATCCTGAAACTTTTTAATCATTGGGTCAAAAATGCATATGTTACAAATTTTCAGAGAAACCCTAGAATTAATACTATAATCTATAACATATGGGTTACTAATTGGTACTTTTATACAAAATTGAACACTTATCTTATCCCCCCAACCATCATTTTGCTAGTGCTGAGAAAAACATGTGAAAAAATCATGAAAACAAAATAGTTGACATTTTCGTTGATTCTCACTATTGCATTTAGCATATGCAATAGGCCCTTAAATCCCTAGGTTAACCTTGGTGGACAAGTTAAGCCTCATGAGGGTTTACAATGAATATACCACAAAATTCTCAAAAATTTTATGAAACTCCTTATTTATCTGAGAAATTTTCTTCTCTTCAACTTATATTCAATACCTGACTTTAGCATGCTAATAAAGATGAATAAAAAGGTTCAAAATCCTACCCTTATGCTAAAGATATCCCATTATTTCATTAAACTTCAAAAAGTGAGTGTGTTATGGCTAATATAGTTATCAACTTCCAAGTCTAATATAACCTAAATGACCATCCAAATGTATGCTTTGACTTCAATTCTTAAAGGATTTACTTGTCACTCAAAAAGAAGTCGCTCAAGAAGGTGTATATCTCTCATTAATATGTGAGTAGAATATTATACAAAAAATATCACATATTTCATACAAAAGAACAATAACTTAGAAAGAATGATAACAATCTCTCAAAAAGATATACAACAACTAAGATTGTTACACTCTACCAAATTCCCTACTCATTAATAACCATATCCAAGTCGTGCTACTCCTAAGATCAAGTTGGGACTTCTATTAGGGCAAAACATAGGCTTAGGTAAGCATTATAAAAGAGAATAGGTATAAGGGTAAACAAATATTGTCTAGAAAATATGTAAAGGTCTTCTATTAATGTATTCACAACTTTTTCATTTTTCCTCACAAGAGTGAACATTCTTATTTTTCATTGGCTTTCTTTTTCTTTTTCACTTGACTTTATATATAGCCTTTTTGCACTTTTTCTTCTTTTTAGCCTTTTTGATATTCATCCCTTGAATTGTTTTGTTCATATTTTTTTTTCAAGGTGTTCTTCAATCCTCTCTACATATTTTAGAACAAATGAGTAATGGATATATTGCATGGATCCAATATACGTAAAGGTTGTTTAGCTAACAAAGAAAAGGCTTATATTTTAAAGGCTCAATGGATTTAACAGGTGGAAAATAGCATAGGAAAGGCTAAAGGCTCTAGGTTAAACAAGGATGGCTTCTATCAATTTTTGGGGTTCATCTGACTTTAAAAATGACCATAAACTTTAAGAGATATATGGTATAGTACTTTGTAATTTCTCAGTAGTTAACTAAGACGAAGAATAAGGCGACCAACTAAGAACTAATGTCCATTGAAGAAAATTTAAAATTTGTGTATAACGCTCATAAAGGAAGAATGGCTCTAAACTCCCTTGGATTAGAAGTCTCCCCAGATCTTCTTCAAATTCTCTAAGTTATATTTTCTATTAAATCTAAAGTATATATATATATTGTGCAAATAATATTTTGAATTTAATTTTTCATGCAATACTTTAGAAAAAGAATAAAATAGTGAACTAATTGTATGCAACTCTATTAATAAGCTAAAGTTCAAAGGATAACTGAATATTCAAAAAATCTAAATTCTCATCTTTGTAAAGGACTTATTAAAAAAAATAAAAATATATAAGAAAAACTTAGAAATCTCATGCATAGCTACACCCCCAACTTGGACCAAACATTGTTCTCAATGTGTTGAAATATAGGATACCTATATGATGAATGGATAATGCAAAATAGTGAGACTTCCTAAAAACCCTAGGTTGCCTCCCAATGAGCACTAAGTTTAACATCTTCAGCCAGACATACCTAGATCATAGGGTTATCTAATTTGTAATATAAATATAAACCATTAGGTCCCTAACTAAGAGAATGGATGGCAGATCTAAGATTGATTTGATCATATCTCACAATGTCATCTATGATCAGTGGAATGTAGATGGCTTATGATTGATCTGAACCGTTGTTTGGTAATCAATGGCTCGTGAGTTACATAACCCCATGAATGTTGGATCAACAATCTGTGGTAAGAAATGTAGATCAACAACCTAAATAGTTGAGTTCGTACAATTTTGAAAATCGATTAGTGATGGATTACTAAAATCTAATGGTTCCACAATTAATAGATGATCTGCACTACTAGATCATGGTTAAAAGATTCTTTTGTAATTTATTAGTTTACTATTTGACATTGAAAATAAAATTTGGAATATCAATAGGTTGACTATGTTGACCAATAAGTCGAGTTGAAGAAGGGACATAGTTGAACTGAGGATTTCACCTAAGAGATAGGTAGTTTTAACTTTGATAAACTTTTGTGAAACATGAAAATTATTAATGACTATTGTATCATGTTTGAAATAATTAAAACTAATATTTTTGGAGATTTTTTATTTATATAGTGAGTATAACTATATGTAATGCAACCTATCACTTTCAAATGCTATGTTGATTTATTATTAAATTAAAAACTTGTACATGAAAATATATTTGAAATTACATGAAGTTTGTGATTTATGAAATTATGAGTGAGGAATCCTCATACTCAACCCTTGTGAGGGTTGCTTTTACCTGACTATATTGTATCATGAGATTGTTTTGCATGATTTCACTAGTACATGGATTTCTATGATTTTGTCAATTATATCAGCATGTAATGATGCTTACTATTATTATGTTATGCTAAACATGTTGGGGCTAGTGAACACTATGCTAGGAAGATTAAGGACTGATCATCCCCCTTCTCAAACTATATATGTGTATTAGATACCTGGCCAAAAGGATTGAATCTAGGTTATGATGACATCATGGGAAAGGTCATGGCCTGAGGCACTATGCATCCATTACTTGCATGATATAGGGAGTCTATCTACTTAGCATTAGCATGATAGCCACGAACTTGATTGGGTCTTACCTGTCACACAGAGGGTCCACTATTTGAGATTCATTAGCACAATAATGCAAGAGGTGTGTGGCATCCTGAAATTACATATCTATAATGAGTACTCATGGCCAAGGACAAACAGTTAGAATTCGAGTGGTTCTACACTCCCAAGACCTCGTGGACATTCAAATGGTGTTACATACATACATTTTGAGATACATTGATTGCATTTAAGTATTTCATTATTTAAATGCTTTTTATCTATTGATTTTGATGATGATTCATTATTTAGTTTCAATAAGTATACTTTTGAAGTGATGCATGACATGAGTTGTGGTGACTACCTAGGTTTTGTAAAATTGACATTATGGTGGTGTGGCTATGACTGGATTGATCTTGGCCTTGAGCTCATCTTTCAGTTCAAGTAAAACTTAGTTTCTTATATACGTTTAGACATTATATGTTTATGTGAATGGAAAGAGATGGAGTCTCCTTTATTATTGTTTGACTTAAACTATGTTTATGAAGGACATCACATCCACATGTGTAAAACGCATAAGTCCAAAAAACAGAAGAAACTCTGCTAGAATTTCAGTAGAAATGTAGAGCTCATTTCTCTAAAAATCCTATTTTTAGAAAAGAAAAATGGCACTCAAGATGTTTAAAAGTTTTCCCATGAAAAATATTTTTCGCCGTTATTTTTCAAATAGTTTTCCAAACTTGAGGCCCCACATTTGTAAAAGATTTCATGTAAAAGTGTTATAAAAACTTGAGATGTCATAGTTGGTATCAAAGCTTAGTCAATCCTTTCACAGCTAATCCAACATGTCCAAAAGTCATATATAGTCAAACAAGTGAGAATGAGTTGTCTAGATATGAGTTATATGAATAACTCATATGGGCAATGTTGATGAATGTGTAAACAGATGCAACCCATGAGGGTTGGGAAGTTCTAAGAAAACACGAGATTTGTGGTCTTTATACAAATAAGTGGAGTACTCTTATGAGATTATCATTGTCCTTAGAGTATGAAACAATAGTATAAGAGTATAAAATTAGTATATCTAAATGAAAACCTTGTCAGTTGATCGACCTATTCACATAGGCAACCTTCTGAGGATTCGAGTTTTAACTTTGATGTTGTGTATAAACCTTTGAAGATTATGACAACTATTGCACAATAATATTATGATTATAATGAAAAAGGGATTAGAAAATAGTCACAATCGAAGAGGTTTTGGGAAAGTTAAGAGAACTATAACTTTAGCCTCTACATGTAGTGGATATGTTTGGTAAAAAAAAATGGTATTATGAAAATCAGTGGAAATATGATAGAATAAAACTTTAATATAAATGAATTTGTTGATCTATGAGGTGAGAACGAGTTAGTCCTTATATATACAAAGATAATGGCAGCCAGTCATCATTGAGACGTGAATGCCAATTTAATGATCCTTAATATTCTAATTACGAATTAGATGTGAATAACATTTGAAAGATACAACAACTATTTTATAAGAATAATTATTAAATAGCGATAAGGATGAAGAGATGAATGAAGAATTGAAACATGAATATGAGAATTTTAATAAATAAGTTCAAATGATTTCTTATGATTTTGGAAGGAAACATAAAGAGGTTTATTTAGATGTTACGCTATAAGGAAGTGTTTGATATTGTTATTTATTTGACTTTATATCAAAAGTGTTTATTACATGTTTTGAATCAAGTAAAGAGAGAAGTCTATTGAATTGAATAAGAAGAAAAGATTATATTGTGAGAATAACGCAAGGTGGAAATAATTATAATTGATAGACATTGAATAAAGAAGGTGGTGATGATGCAATTTTTAGTGACTAAGGAGAAGTAAATTCCAAAGAATAAATTTTATTAGATTGAGTTTGTCCAAATTATAAATGACTTTTGGTAGGTGCAAACACGAAAAAAATCATTAGCTATGGAAAACTTAATGAGGAGAATGAGAATGAGAGCATTGAAGATAATTATAAGGATTCAAATATCCTAACTGTAGAAGTGCTTTCCAAGCTAGAAGTATTACGTACTTATGAACGTGGAAATGACATATTGAAAAGATTAATTGAACAATGATGTGAGACAATCATAAAGCTAGTTTAAAGAAATCTTATATTTAACAGAGTTAAAGAAGCTGTATATAAACTAAGTTCACATATCTGTAATAAAAGTTCTTTGGACTATTACTATCAAATTAAAAATTGAGTTAGTTTATAATCGAAGGCTTAGACAAGGTTGACATAGTGATTTTTATAGCTAGATTGTCAAAGGAAGAAAAATTAAGTATACCACACAGGGATGAACAATGTTCTCATTCTAAGGAAAGATGAGTATCACAAAGGCTTGTGTTATTTAGCTATAAAGGTAGCGCAATATGTCTCTAAGGAATGTCAAATTTTTCCTAGTAAATATGATTTTGGAAGAGGCTAAGAAGCGATAGATTTAGAAGATAATTATGGTCTGAGAGTTTCAAAGCATTTTCCCAAAGGAGTTTCCTGGATTACTGTCATAGAGAGATTGATGTTATGATTGACTTGTGTTGGGCACGGTCCCAAAATTTAAGGTGCTATTTCTCTAGGTGAAGAGGGATAGAGTGATGCAGATATTATTGTAAAATTACTTCAAGGTTTGTAGGGATTGCATTAGAGGCAACAAAAACTGATGCTTGCATGGTGAGCCTCAAGAGCTAAAAGAGGAGAATTAACTCCACACCATTGTCGACTTTACTAATAGATAAAGATGGTTTTGTGATTTATTGTGGTACCTCTAATAAGGGGCTTGGAGGTTTGTCAATGTAGCATGGATAACATTAGCATGGATTAATTGTAGTTAGCCATAACAATACTATACATATGCAAGACCTGAGTTTGATATCTCATTGGATTTGAGACTTGATGGTGGTTCATATTTTAATGCTAGATTACTTCCTTACATGAAATTGAAATATGGCTCACAACTTATATTGCGGGTATCCAATGAGGGCGGCTTAAGAGGCAACCAATGAGGCGGGTGCAAGTGGCACTAGCAAGCTTCTAGGTGGCATGTTTTTAGGTGCTCACAGTATGGTCATGGTGTGAGATGAGATGATTAATATAAGTTTGTCTATGTTATGAACTAATATGCTCAAATTGACCTGACATGGATTTATCTACATTATAGGCTGATATGCTTATGTTGATTTGGCATGTATATTCTTATTTTATGAATTTATACACTTTGAGTTAATGTGGCATGTAAGTGCTTATTTTATGAGCTAGTATGCTCTAAGGTATATGGGCAAGAATTTGTTCTTTTTGGGATGCCATTTAAGTATTGCTTCATTTTATTGTTTATGATGTTGATGGTAGAGTATTAGAGCACACAGCGAAAATGGCTCCTTCATTGCCAAAAGCATATAGAAAAGCTATGCTAATAAGAATAAAAAATGTTTAAAGTTGAAGTCACAAAAATTCAAGGTTTCATTAATTCAGGAGTCATGAGATTCAAAATGGAATGAAAAAACAAAGATGTCTCTTTGATAGAACCTCCATGTTTGGAATAATTCAGTCAAGTGACCATATGGAATTGAAAAATACGAGGAGATGAGGATGTTTCTAGAATTGTTGAAAGATAACATGAAAAGAACTTCGAGGACAAAATTTCTATAAGGGGGCAAGAATGTAATAACCATAATTTTTAAATTTTATTTCAAATGATTATTGAATTTATTTTGATAAAATGTAAATTTAAAATTTTTTTCTTAAATTTCATAAAATTTACCTCTTGAAAGGCCTTGATTAAACCTTAAATTTAAGATTGTACTCATGAAAACGAATCCAACGACATAAAGAGCGCTAAAATTAGAGATCAGATGGAGAAGTTATGGATCTAAGAATACGAAGGGTATTTTAATTAAAAAGGAAATTTACTTAAGCAGGGGGTTGAATTGATATTGGCACCCCCTCCCACTTAAGTGTGAACGAAAAATAGACCGTAGGTCTATTCCCAAACCCAACACACATGCAGAGAGGAAACCTGACAGGGAGAGAAAACGGAGAAGAAAGAGGAAGAAGGTGAAGAAGAAGGAGAAGGAGAAAGAGAAGAGGGAGGAAAGAGAGAAGCCTTGCTTGCAGGAGAAGACGTGTCACACTGGTGAGAAAAATAACAAGGGTTTTGACTACTGGAGTTGCAGGCCATCGTCGAAGACAATGCCTACTCACATCACTCATCCGAGCCGATCATTCCCTCCAGCTCAAGAAGATGACTAAAAGCCCTAAACTATTGGGCAATCTACGTAGGTTTTGACCTTCGATTGAAGAGAAAACTGATGCACTGCAGACAATTAGAGACCATCATTGAAAAACTATGATCAATCCATTAAAGAATCAAGGTTGGAGACAGGCCTAGGAGGTAGATCTGTAAAACCCAACTAATGAAATTCATTTTTGAGATAGATTCATATTGTTCATGCAAGATCTATTTTTTTTTTAATGATCTAATTGTTGAGTTTTAGATCCATGCTTAGATAAACTTAAAGCACGCTTGTTTAACCCAAATATAGCTGAGATTTGTCAATCTAGGATGGAAATTGATCGGATAATCTCATCCATCCTATCAAGTACAATTGACACATTAGCCCTGTGGTGTCTAATCATTGATCAAGCAATGTAGATGACATCTTTGACCTTAAATTAAATATAATATGAAAAAATTTGTAAAATTTGGATAAAGATCAATTGGAGCGATCTCAACTGTCCAATTGGACAATAAAGGAATATGGAACTGGAGATACTTGATTAGTGATCAGTCAGAACTATTGTGTTCCCTAAGCTTCAATTAGTAAAGATACTCTAAAAATTTCATGAACATAATATTGATCATCAGAAAAGAATTGAAAAACCAAAGGTTTTGATTGAGAATAAGTAGAAAAATAGAGAATTTGGATAATATATACCATCCATGGAAATCTTTGTGTTAATCTGATTGAAAGATAGCATAAATTCCTAAAAATTAGATAGGTTTAGTGTCAAAAATTTGGAAAATCTAATAGACTAAATGAGGATCATTGATCTATAACTGTGCATACTAATTAATCAATGATCAGAACTCCAACAATCTTGCCAAAGTTCTAATCATTGAGTTTAAACTTGAATAACGAATTTGATTACTAAAAATTGATGGATCTTGAATGAAATAATCAAATCAAAATCTTTGATTGTCTAATCATGATCTTCAACTTAGACCTGAACACTGCAATTATAAGATCAAACCTAAAATACTAGGCCAGATCACTATAATCTAGATTCAACGCTTTATACCTAGATCATCCATCAATTGTTTATTTGATTTATAATATAAATCTAAACCTTTAGATCACCAACTAAGAGAATGGATGACAGATCTGAGATTGATTTGATCTTATCTCACCTATGTAATCTATGATCAGTGGAATGTAGATGGCTTGTGATTGTCTGAACCATTGCTTGGCAATAAATGAATGTTGGATCAACAATCCATAGCTAGAGATACAAATCAACAACCTAAATGGCTAAGATCGTGCAATTTTAGTAGCCAGTTAGTAATGGATTACTAAAATCTAACAGATGATCTGGACTGCCAGACTATGGTTCAAAGACTCTTGTAATTATTAGCTTACTATTCTACATTGAAAGAAAATTTGGAATATCGATAGGTTGACTAGGATAACCGATAAGTTGAGTTGAAGAAGAGACATAATTGAACTAAGAATTTTACCTAAGAGTTAGGTAGTTTTAACTTCGATATGCTTTTGTGAAACATGAAAAGTATTGATGACTATTTTATCATCTTTGAAAATAGTTAAAATCTAGAATTTTAGATACTTCTTATTTATATAGTGAGTGTACTTGTATTTCATGCCACCCATCACTTTGGAATGCCATATTGATTTATTATTAAAATGGAAATGTGTACACAAAAATGTTATTTGAAATTACATAGAGTTTGTGATTTATGAAATGATAAGGAGTGAGAAATCCTCATACTCAACCCTTGTGAGGGTTGCTTTTACATGGCTATATTGTATAATGAGATTGATTTGCATGATTTTACTAGTGCATGGATTTTTATAATTATATCAACATGTGATGATGCCTAGTATTATTATGTTATGACAGACATATTGAGGCTAGTGGACATTGTGCGAGGAAGGTTGAGGACTAATCATCCCCCTTTCTAAACTATATATATATATGTATTAGATACTTGACTAAAAAGGTCGAATCCGGGTCATGATGACATCATTGGTAAGGTCCTGAGGCATTGTGTACCCATTACTTGCATAGTGTAGGGAGTCTATCCGCTTCGTATCATTGTGATAGCCATAGACTTGATTAAGTCTTGTTCGTCACACAGAGGGTCCATTATTTGAGGTATATGTGTGTGTCTATATATATATGTGTGTGTGTGTGTGTATATGTATATATATAGCGCAATAACACAAGATGTGCATGGCACCCTGAGATTATAAGTCTATAATGAGTACTTATGACCAACGTCAAATAGCCAAATTTCAAGTGGTTCTAAACTCACTAGAGGTCGAGGAGGGTCATATGGTGTTATATATATACTTATTGAGATACAATGATTGTATTTAAGAATTTCATGATTTAGTGCTTTTTGTCTATTGATTTTGATGATGATTCATTATTCAGTTTGAATGAGTATACTTTTGAGGTGATGCATGACGAGTTGTGGTGATTACTCATATTTTGTAAAATACCTTACAAAGGTTATTATTATTACCCTTGAAACAACATGCATGCATATTGAAACTAAATAAATTGAATTGGTTTGGCATGATATTGATTTGTAAAGCATGATTGAGATTTCAAAGTTTTATTATACTTCTCATTACCATTATATTTTACATAATTGTGTAACATGTGGTTGTGAATTCCTTTTTGGATTTAAAACTATATAAACTTTCATATTTCGATGATGAAACTACTTATGCAAGCGCAAGATTGTTGAGACATTAGTTTGTAGAAATAAGACAGATGAGCTAAAGATTGTGCTAGAGATCTCAAGAGAAGGACATAGAAGGTATATCAAGCATGTTTACTATATAGTTGATAATTTTGTGAATTGATATAATACTTTGACTTAATATGACATTTGCTTTATGAACATGTGGACATGTAAATTGAAATTATGTTGGTGTGGCTATGACTAGATTGATCCCTACCTTGAACTCATCTTTTAGTTTAGTTAAAACTTGATTTCTTATACAAGTTTAGATATTATATATTTAAGTGAACGGGTGAAGGTGGAGTCTCCTTTATTATTATTTGACTTAAATGGTATTTATCAAGAACATCACATTAGCATGCGTAAAATTCGTAAGTCCAAAAAACAAAAAAGACTCTACCGAATTTTCAATAGAAATGTAGTGCTCATTTCTAAAAACCTTGACTTTTAAAAAAGAAAAATGACACTCAGGAATTTTAAAAGTTTTCTCATGAAAAATATTTTTAGTTGTTATTTTTCAAATAGTTTTTTAAACTCAAGGCCCCACATTTGTAAAAGATTTTATGTAAAAGTGTTATAAAAACTAGTGATGTCACATTAGGTCTCTTATCTTATTGGTCAACATGTGCATGCCTATCTACCCATGTTGATAAAGTCACTCTACCTTCTAATTATCCTCTTGAAATTCCATAATTATAACATAGGATAATTTCTTGAAGTCTTCCTCCATTAGTACAACTTCATTTGGCATGGCTCTCATGTGGCTTGGTGGCTCATTTTGATGGTTTGATGCTTGATGGCTTAAGTGGCTAAGTGTCTTGACTTTAAGGCTTGAATGGCTTGACTTCTTTAGCTTTCCTTGTTAGTAGGAAACTTCATGTATGGCTCCAATTTTTATGCAAAGGTGGTGGAATTGCAAGACTTTTTGCACATGCCTATTTAGTTACCTTTGACGCTTTCCATTGCCTTCTTTGGATCAATCATCTTACTTCCTACAAAAGAATAAAAAGCCTAATTAAATCCTAAAAATTTATGACAATTCACATACTTACTTTGGATTAACTTCTAAACTTGTAAAATAACAAACTTTTGAATCATTAGGTCAAAATGCATGAGTTACAAATTTTCTAAAAAAAACCCTAGATTAATACTATAATCTATAACTCATAGGTTACTAATTAGTTAATTTTATACAAAATTAAATACTTATCAGTGGCTATGTCTATGACTGAATCTGCATATACAGTCACTACACACACTTGCAAAGAGGCTCTATGGTTTGAGCAATTACTTGGAGAGTTCCATGTTGCATAGAATGTGATTAAGATTCATTATAATAGTCAATGTATGTTGCATCTAGCAAGAAATCCAACTTTTCATTCTAGAACCAAGCACATTAATGTCCAATACCACTTTGTTTCTAACATGGTTAAATAAGAAGGAATTTTGTTGCAAAAAGTTCATACCAGGGCAAATCTAGTAGATATGTTAACAAAGCATGTTAATCAAGAGAAGTTAGATTGGCATAAAGCTTCTCTTGTAATAGTTGATAGTAAGTGGCCACTAACATATGGTATGCTCTCTCAAAACATGTTTTCAAGTGGGAGATTTTTAGATTTGAAGCCATGTTATCTTAGAAGAGAAATGCTAACTATATTAGTTACCTTATCTAACCTCTCTCTTATACCTAATTACATGTTTTATAACATCTCATCTCATCTCATCTACCTAATCTTATGTGATTGACTTCAAATTAGAATTGGTCTATACTTTTTCTCTAAAATGGATGCATTTAAAATGTCATCTTTAATAGTCTATGAAAATCATGTTTTAGTATGTCTTTGAGATCCTAGTGTATGTGTGAGAGATCTCTAACTAAGAGAAACACACTCAATACCAATCATTTGAGAAACAAAATCAAAAGATCAAGATTCCAAACTTTTAATAAAAAACTAAAAATTGAGTCTCATAGAGAATTAAACTAGAAAAGGAATTCCATGATTAGGTAGCAAACTCGAAGAAAATTATAAAGAACTTCATGAGATCATGAACTCTAGAAATTAGAGTGTTAGAAGAGAGATACCATTGGGTGTCTAAGTTGGCATATACCAAAAACTCCAAAAACTAGAGAACTTCACCAATGGAAGAACCCCTAAAAAGAGAATGTCGAAACAAGTGGACTCTTAAAGAACAGAATGGCAGACACTTCCCGTTTCACAAATACCATTTTGGTTTACAATCAAACCCACATCTAGATGCTTTTACTTGAAAAAATTGTGAATAGATGGAGGATGATGGCCTTTAACTCACAACCTAGAATAGAGAAGCCTCTTTTCATCAAGCTATGGGTTTAATACATGATAAAGAAAATCTTGGTCTTTTGCCAGAAGAGAGCCATGTGATTTTGAGGTGGTAACTCATATCTTGAACATGATTTTAATAGTGCTTGATATGGAATGGCCCAGTTTGAGATGAAATTTAGCTTGAGACTAGAGCTTTGATTGAGATGAGTTGGAGATGCATTGAGATGACATGATATGGTTGGCTTCAATTAACAAACTATAGCAATTTAGCTGACTTTTAAGATGAGATGAAATGACTCTCTTTTACACTAGGAATGGTCTTCTCATTTAACAATGAAGCTTGGGATGATACAAATTGAGATGAAGAAATATGCAGAGCATTAACAATTAGCTTGGTGAGATTTGGGTTTCTAATCTTATATCATATACCATTAACACTAAGCTCGGGTCGCATTGTTAACCAAATAGAAAAGTTAAGATTCTCTCATATATGAATCCTATGTTAACTTTTATCAAAATTTATGCATACCGAGGTGTGTATTTGTATGTAAACCAAAGGACTTGCACTCGAATAGAAGTATATATGGTCTCCAACATTAGGTGACCTATACCATACATCTTTTAGAACTTAGAACCCATGTTATATAGATATAGGCCAAATGTTTCATGTAGCAACTTAACTCCTAATAATTGTAGGCACTTAAACCACATCTACTAGGAGGCTATTTGATAAAATGCCACTTGAAAATTTAACTCACTAGTTAAATGATCTACAATTATCAGCTCTCTAACAACTTATCATAGTTATTCTATTCATCAAGAATTTATTGTTGCTACTTTTGAATACTAAAAGCTTTTATTACTTTTCGCCTATAGTAAAGAAGGCGATCTCATGGATCCATTGCCTTTGGTACTTTCTTAGTGAATTTAGTTCAATAGTGCCTAAATAAGAAAGTAAGGTTATAAGTAGGTCATTTGCTATTACTATACATGCGTCTCCCTTTTTATGACTTGGCTTAGCTATCACTCCTCTGTAGTGGTCAACCTTCTTACTAGAATGCCTAGAAATTGAAGCTTCATTAGAAGCAAGCAAGATGAGGAAGCAAAGCTTCGTAGACAAAACTCACTTAGTGCTTGACTTACAGCTTGTGTAGTAAGGCCACCTAGCCTTTATTTTGGGATTATCCACTCCTCTAGCTATCTATTAAATGAATGTTAGAGCTAATTAAGTGAAGCCTTCAATTAGTTGCTTAACTCTTTTTTGTCATCCTAAAATGGAATTTTACCATAATATTTCCCAACTTCATCTAAGGTTAGCTTAGAAGATAATTGTTTCATCATCATAGGTCTTGGTACCGTAACTATATTTTATTGTTAGATATCTTCTGCAAGACTTAATATGGAGTATGCACAAGTTCATTAATGCAAGAATGTAATTCTAATACTAAAATATCAAACATTACGGTAATGAAATCTTGTCAATTTGGAGAATTAGTACTATTTGATGGTGGACATTTTCTGGGGCATGAACTAAAAGGATTTAGTAAGTGACGGTCATATAACAAAATGATGGAATGTTGTGCCTTTCTATGAAAGATACATATTTTAGAAATGTGTCATACATGGAATTAGTCTTACGTGAGATAGCTTGAGTTTGCTTGAGATGTGATATGGCTCCAAGTTGCTTGAGCTGCTTCAAGATAGCAGGGTGAGATGCAAAATCATGTGATGGCATGAGATGTGAGGATGAGTGGCTTGAACTAGGGTGAAATGAGTTGACTTCGACTGAGGTGAGATGAGATGACTTGGTCATTTCAAGAAATATACAACCTTCCCTTCAAATATACTAAGCAAAAAATTGACTATTTTTTACATTGTAAATGGTTCCAACTATTAGAAATGTATGGCTTGCAAAGTTAATTATATAATATTTGTCACAAGATTATTTAAATGAATCTAATCTTTTGTTAACATGGTATGCTAATTATACAACCAAAGATAATCTTTGATGAGATTAATTGTAACCTGACAGTATATTTGAGAATCATGAGATGATCTTAGGAAACTTAGACAACATATTAGTAATTCCATAAAGTGATAGTTGAGGAATATGGGAATAAGAAATAAAATTTTGATTCTATATAAACATAAAATAGTCATCAAATAAGATTAGGAATGGAAAACCTAATTCTATGACACTTGTTGAATAAGATATTTTCATAAGATAGAGATAATCAATGCTTAGATCTTCTAAGGTAGAGACTTCAAACATACATAGAATATATGAAAGTGCTTTGCAAATATAACACGACCTCACCTGCGTAGAATACTAAGTATTGCTAGATATACATAACTATTATTATCCTTAGACTTGAGGAATCTATATTCCTAATGAAAGATAATATTTGTCTTTGGTATGTTACATGATGAGATTTATTAATAGTATAGGACTTGAAGAATACACACACACACACACACAACCATTACTACTTTTAGAATTAAGGGTGTACTTCTACGTATGCTGAGATATTTACAAACTCATAAGGGTATAAAATGTCCAACATGGAACCCACACTCTTACAGGAAGTAAGATATTCATTGTGAGTCATTTTATAAGTAAACTTGAAAAAATCCAAGGACTTGGTAATCTTTGATAAATATTTATCATATTGATTATATGTATGAAAAGGTATTTTCAAAAAGAAGTTTTTAAAGAGATCTAAAGTTCATTAAGATTGGACCTATTGTACTTGATTGTATAAATGTGACATGGAAGAGGTAATTTGATCCACATGTCCCATATTGATGTTACAAATTAATATAGGTTAGTGAAAGAGTAAAATGGTACATAAAAGGGTACCTTTGTAATTTATCTTCTAATGCTGACGACTTATGATTATCAATGACAGATATGTTTGATGTCATATCATCTAATCCAATATACTAAAAAAAATGCTCCATAAAATTGAAAGAATTAGATTTGCATGAAAAAAGTGTTTCCTAATAGGAGAGATTGGAGAAGATACCACTTTGAAAAATTCCTAGAAAGTTACAATATATTAACTAGTTAGAGTTATGACTAGAATAAAAGTTGTCTCAATGTAATATCCTTAATTTTTAGGATAAAATAGGAAATTTTTAAATAAATAAAAATAAAAATTTATAGATAGAAATTTTTCCTGAAAACATAAGAATTAGAAAGTGCTCGTCAATACGAATCCAACACCACTAAGAACTCAAAAAACGGAGCTCAAACGAGGGAGTTATGAGCCGTCAAAGTTGTAAGGGCAAATTGGTCATTTGATAGAGACGTGTTAGACAGGGGTCCAAATTGATAATGGCACCCCCGTCTTCCACACGTCTCTACTAGTGCAGGAAAAATCGCCGGAGAGAAGTGGGAAGAGACGTGTAGGGAAGAGTTTCTCTTCCCCAAGACTCTAAAACCCTATATCTATGCTCCTTTAGGAGCCAAAACGCTCCACTTTGAGCATTTTCTTTGAGTTTTTACGCAAAACCCTAGCCCTGCAAAACTTGGATTTTTCGGCGAGTGGAACCCCGGCAACACGAGCAACACCAGCCAGGCGCAAGGTAAGCCTCAAATCCATGTTTTTCTGTATTTATTAATTAGAAAACTAATTAGAAAAGCATGAAAAAAATTAGAAAAAAAAAATAGGATTTTTTTGGGAACTTTGTGGAGGCTACTAGTTTGGAAATCGCACCGTCCAACTAGTGCACAAGAGACCCAAGAGCAAACCCTTTAAATTTGGGAGTGATCCAACAGTGGATTTCTCCATAAAACCCAAAAACCAGTACCTATGGATGTTTTTAGGAACTTGGGAAAAACCATTTAAAAAACATGGTTTTTGGAGAAATCAATGCAAAAGGATGATAGAAATGGAAACTAGACAAAATTTGGAACAAAATGGTTTAAAAACCAAGTGATTTGAATACCTATAGGGTCACCGGAGATGACCGGAAGCCGGTCGTCTTCTCAGGCGCCGGTTTCCGCATCACCGGTGTAAACCAGGCTGCCCGTGTAACCCAATGTAAACTGGGTGCCGGTGTAACCCGGTGTAAACTGGGGCCGCCGGTGTAACCCAGTGTACACTGGGCGCCGGTGTAACCCGGTGTAAAGCAGGGCCGCTGGTGTAAACCAGTGCACCTGCCAAACACCCTATAAATTAATAAATATTAATTTATGAAGTATTTTCACTTAAAATTGATTTTTGGGAGCTAGAGGAGTCCAAATCACGATCCGAAAGATGCGTTGTGACCGTATAAACGACGCGGACCTAATTTTAACTTAAAAAATTATAAATGACCACTTTTTATTTAGAAAAATTTTAAAATAGTGATGTGACATGTACAGGTGCACTTGAATATACCAGTTAAAGGGAGTTATTAGCAAGCTAGTGGTCTCACACTGAGGTAGGTGACGACAACTAATGTTTTGCCTTGATTTTAAACCATGTTTAAACATAGCATCATGTATAATTGTGTTTTAAATTGCAATTCTTATTTACTGTGTATTTCATGAGACATTGAGTACAAGATAGTTATTCCAAAATAAAATCTTTTACTGAATAAACTTATTTAAAATACTTTTACAAGCATGATGTTAATTAGTTATGCTTAATTAGAGACTTATTTCTTATTATATATATATATAGAAAATGCATGAATTTATATGGAAATGAGAATAGAGGCTTATTAGCTCGTCCTTTTATAGGCTAACCCCAGGATGAGGGGCATGTCTTGGGGATTGCAAGCTATAAGTGCTCTTGAGTTTTAGCATATACATATGATTTCCGTGTTTTATATTTGATGACGGGTGCTCTCGCCCGGTGGGCATCATGCTAGGAGGGATAGGGTCGGCCACCCACCTTTCGAGATTATGATGTGATGATTTTGTGATATGATAGACACCTGCCCATAGATGGCATTCGGTAGGGGTTTGATAACATGGATAGTCCATACTACTGGTCTGAGCCTTTCCATGGGGACAGACGTTAAGCCTCCCGTTATGGTGTCGACGGAGAGCGGCGGTGGTTGATACCCATGGAGGGTTGCCACTGCAGCATGATGGCCCATATTCTTATTATGTGTGCATGTATGATGAGTATGGTTATGGATGATATGCCTGGGTGTGACGACACTCATAGGTTGACTACGTGTACTCCTGATCAGGGATGTTAGTGCGATGTGGTGGGACCCATTACCTTAGGGTGCCCTTATTCTTGTTGTATGCTCTATTTTATTGATTCATGTCATGTTTTAACTCCGTGAATTGCATATTTTAGCATATGGAATAAATTGGCATTTATTTGAACATGGCATTATGATATCATTATTTTCATAAATGTTAGACTTTTCATCAGAGTTGTTCATTATTTCTTTCATTTATTACATTAATTGTCTATGTACCTACACAAGCGATAGCTTGCTGAGGCATTGCTTTGTTTTGCAATGCCTTAGATCTCGAGCGCGATAACAGGAAAGGCAAGGCTGTTGAGAAGCCGTGAGAGCTGCTCAAGACCATTTTTCTATAGTGTTAGACAGTGATGTAAGTCATTAAATAGGATTATCATTTGGATTTTATTATGGACTGCATACTTTATATTTGGATGTGATTTAGATGTTTGGACATATGTTGGACATTTATATGGGATGTTATAATGGATAGACCCTGGGCCATATTATTATTGTGTTTTGGACATTTATTTGAATTAAAATAAAGGCGCCTATTTATTTGACGTTGATTTATACGCGGATTATTTATTTATGTTTAAATTACATGTACGCCATTTTAAAAAAGGAAAACTAACACCCGGAGTTTTTAAGATAGGTTCAGTAAAATGTTGAATAAATCTTTTCTCATGGGATCCCAAATGCTCTTATTTAAAATGCCATTATTATAAATAAATAAATAAATAAAATTCTTAAAAATCCGGGGTGTTACACTCAACTAGAGATTACTAAGGGGAGGAGGTTTCTCATCTATAGATGTGAGATATATTAGAGAGAGAATAAAGAAAGGATGGGCAATCTAAAAAAAAGGCCTCCTCTTAAGAGCATCTCTACTTTGGGAATTTCTAGTTTTATCTCGTCCTCTCTCCTAGCTCTAAAGGTTGAGGCTTGGAGCCACCTTGAAAAGAAGAAGAAGATTAAGCAATGAGTGCTAAATCTCGACTAGTAGTGGACTAACTAGAAGGTTCATAATTTTGATCCTAGACAATCAATTCAAGTTTATAATGCTAATTGTCGTGATTCAAGATTGATATAATCAAGTTTTAAAGTTCTTGATTCAAATCGAGTAAACTTTTCACAAGTTTTCCAACACCCACCCACCTCATATCCGAGAATGTCACGACCAACATTGAGCTTGTTTGATATGCGAATTTGGCATCCCATCAAGCACCACTAACATTGAGGTTCGTTAGATGAAATTGCAAGCTGATTCTCAACCTAGAGTAGACTAACGATGGGATAAGAAGTAATATGGCAAGTCATTTTAAACTAAACCCCTTTCCGTCGTAATGATTTTTTGTTCCTAGGATTAGGGAGTGTGGGACCTCTAAAATTATTCTTTATAGCCTTTCTAATGTACTCAAACTGTAAGGTTAATTTCCCAACTTTTGAACTGTTGTATTCTACAAATACAATAAAAGCAGCACATCAGATTTTAGTGGTCTAACCTTGAGCATAAACCCTTACATTTATGCGTGCAATTGTTAGTTGATTTCGGACTCAACTAGCTTGTTCAGAGAAGGGTAGATTCTAGAAATATGATTTGTTAAATTATCACTTAACTTGCAAGATTTATACTGTTCAAGACGGAATTGGAACATTAAGGTTTTGTACATATAAGGATCCATGCAGCCAACGGCTTTCTTATATATATATTTATGCATCTAGTCAAGGATAACAGAATCCCCATTCGCACTTGGGGTTCGTTGAAAGGATTTATTTGGTAACTAGTATAATTTGTTAAATTAGACAAAAATTTGTACCATATAGAGAAAGAAAAACCCCCTTTTGTTTGGATTGTTAGAAGGAATAAATAGTCAACTTGTAAATTAAATGTGTAAAGTACTGAACATAATGTAAGTGGCTTAAACTTTAAATTCTATTCAGCACTAAGCTTGACAGAAGGTTTAATTTCAAATTCGCTTACATTTTCCATTTCTCTCGTCTCTTTAAAATTTTAAAAATAGATGGAGCTGCTCCAAGTCCTTGTTTGTTTTCTCTGTCTTTTTCTATTACATTCATGTTCATACCCGTCCTTTCTACATGTATGAGAGGGTGGGGGGTTGGGGAAGTTCAGGAAATGTTGCCAGGGAAATTAGATTAGCGGGAAAGCCTTTATTTAATTCTATTGTATTTGCTTACCCCAAGAAGGATCTGATACCATAGCAACTCGGTTTGGTTTCAATTCAATGACCTCCTAAAATGTATAGGGCCGATCGTTTTCATTAATGTAGCGAAGATATATATCTGCTTTTGCGTGTTTTCTTCTTATATTAGCTTGAAGATCAAAAGCTAATATCTCTAACTCATGCTTGCAGACTGGGTAGTTATCAATAACCTCCTTTTGCAGGCCTTTCTTTTTTCCTTTGCTGAAGTCCGTGCAGGATGTACAGATGCTCTCAGACCGAGGACCAATTCAAACCCATGGGAAGAGAGATGAAGCAATTGTGAACTCATTTAAACTGTTGCATGATCATTTTGTTATTGACCCTTGTGCGAGTAGTCTGGATGAGGTGCAACTTAAGCTTATTGACTATAAGCACAGCAAGTGAATAAGATTCCTATTCCAGCCTCGCATGGTTGTATTCACTGTGATGGGCATGGTTGTATTTACCGTGATGGGCATGGTTGGTTTTTACTATGCGCTAATGCAAACTATACACAGTCATATCCGCATTCGGGGACTAGAAACTACCGAAGGAGAAATTTGTCAACGGTTTTCTAAACAATGGCTGCTTGTTGTGCTTGTTATCTCTCTCTCTCTCTCTCTCTCTCTCTCTCTCTGAAGGAGTTTTCCCTAGACAATTTCTATTAATCTAATAGTAACCAATTCGTTTGAGCCCGAGCACCAAGTCTCTAATCAATGCAATTTATCCCATAAAAAAGTTGTAACGCGTGGTTGACATGTGTGCATCGATTTAACCGAAAAAGAGATGACCCCGTGAATTAACGATTGCTGGTATGTGCTAATTAAGGTACATTCACCTAATTGATGCAGGAGAATTAGAGTGTATCGTGTCATGATTATAACGTTTTGAGGCAGGAAAGGAAGGTTCTATAATATCTGGATTGTGCATCAACAATTAATAGTGCTTATTATAGCCTGATAATCCATACTAGTTGAGATATTTTTGTTTCGAATTTGGTCAAGAGATCCCAGGTCTAACCAGTAATCAATCTATAAAATACTACAACCAAATAACGAAATTAGCCTTGGAAGGATAGTTATAGTCTTGGCCTGGAGAGAGAGAGAGATGGAGGGTTTGGCCTTGTCACAGAGGTGGCTTTTTGGTCTTGTTAAGAATGCAGGTTTCTTTGTGGGTTTGCTGCCAGAAGTATTAAGCATTGAGTTTTTAGTTTTGATTCTTCAATGGATCATCTTTGGTGGATATGCTGCCATAGATCTTGAATTGGGTACAATTAAAAGGTGTTACTAATGGAATTGCGAGGTCTTGTTACTACTTGTTTTTCTCTGGTAGTCCAGATGATTGAATTCCATTGTAGCTTTTAATGACAAGCAATTATAATCTCTATAAGCAAGTTTTGAGTTCCACAACGAGGAGCCCTTGCCACAAGATGAAGTTTTCACCAGACATCTTTATTCCATTGGAAGTCTTCCATTAAACAGAGTGGAAGAACAATTGATATCCGTAGCATTTTCTGCTTCTACAATCAGTTTCTTTCCGAGCAGATGCACTCCAGCGCCGGAGCTCAATTCTTTGCCTGACCCTAGAACATCTGCCACATGCACTGAGTCCTTCAACAATAGGACAGAACATCCCCTACATTCACTTAATCCTTCAACAATAGGACAGAACATCTACAGTCACTGAATCCCTCAACAACAAGACAGAGGACATATGCACATAGAGAACTCTCAATTGTTCCTCAGCCCTTTCATCCAAATTTGCTGAGACATTGAACGGTGTTTGATAGAATTCCAAAGTGTTGCATATGGAAATGTACTCTAAGCTACTCTTTTCAACAAGAATCCAGAGAAGAACACAAATTCTACTACAAATGATGATCAACCACATCCATCTATTTAGTATAGCCAGAAGCATGCAGTCTCTACCTAGAGGTTCTATCCAATAACTGATGCATTGTCATCCAAAATAACAGTGTCACAACTAGAATATTCAGTTTAAATCCACACAAAATTACATAACCACTCTATCGATCATCCAATAGCCATGGCTTAGCAAACTTGTTTCCAAACACATTACCATTAAAAAGAAGTCCAAATCAAATTCTTCCTGTGCTTCTGTGTTTTCAGTTTCTCTTCAAGAATAATGAAGGAAAACAAGAATCTATACAACTAAAATGTGGAATGCAATCGTTCTGGTGTGATGTACCAAGTAGAGACATTTACCTGTTTATCGGGAACCGGTGGGATTCACACCAGAATTTTCTTCTTTCGGAACCCACATGAGGGTGCCTCGAGACCGTCCAGAAGCCCTCCAATAATCCTCTCCCAGCATTTTATCACCAACAACCTTAAGATCGTGAATCTTCTGTACAATCCGATTCGTTTCTGGAACAGGATCCCGTGGCAACGGATTTTTACCCTTTTTCCTGCAACGGGATAGGGATTCCTTCCTTACGGTGGTTCTGCTTGGGGGTAATTTCGGATTTTCCATTTCCTGACAGCCTAACTCCGTCGATTCTCCGGCTAGGGTTTCACATGGCTTCGGTTTCTTCTTCTTCTTCTTCTTCTTCTTCTTCCTCTTCCTTTCGCTCTGCTTTGTCTTCTTCTTGGATTCCTGTTCTCCATTTGATTCATCGACATTTTGCTGCTGAGGAAGCTGTTTCCCGTCTGTTTCCTTTGATTGTTGTGTTTTCTCTTCTTGACCGGGAACATTGATTTGTAGACAATTCTTGGAGGGCAGACCATAGGATTTGGTTTGTTGGGATCTCCTTTTTTGGTTTTTGAAAGGCAATTTGGTTTGTTGGGATTGAGGGCAGCTTTTCCTTTCTTCCTCTTGTTCTTCCCCTTGTTCTTCTTTCTGCTTCTGTTGTTGCTGCTGCCGTTCTTTGAGTCTGATTTGTTGGAGCTGAAGCAAGCTCACATAATTGCCAGGGAGAGAAGGATACTTCTTCCTCGTTTCTTCCGCATCCATTTCTCTCTCTAAGCGACCGATTGGAGAGAGGATCGGCAGCCTGCGCCTTTCTTTATAGATCGAACGAAGCTCTCGCTCATGTGGGAATCCGTGGAAGTGGCAGACCGAAAAAGGCCTATAACAGCAGCTTTACTTGCATTTTCTCCAGTAAGGCTGTTTTCACGCTGGTCGTGACTCCACGTCACTCCGCGACAACAGATTTCTATGAGACCCAAAATGTAAAGCTGAAAAAATAACAGAAAATATAAAAATTGCATCCCTAGAAAAGAAAAAATGAGACATGGAGAGAAACTTTTAAGTGTTAGGCAAGTCTAGAAGTGGCCAGTTCTAGAACTTGTGAATTTATGCTACTTGGCCTAGAACTTAAGAACAAGCAAATTGCCGGTGTCTATTTAAGTTAGAATGTGCCACTTCTAAGTCTTCGAACCGTTGAGTTCTTGAAGTCTATAATACCTAAGAATTAAATGCATTTAATGTAGATGTCCAAAATGAAGGAAAAATACCTATGTTCTAAGTATTCTTATGCATTTTTGAGGGCTGGAGCGAGAACAATGGCTTTTGTACTGAACTATGACCTCTTTTATTTCCTATCACGTGAAGGCACATTATTTTTATGATATTTGTCATCCTTTGAATTTAAAGCACCATTTCCAAGATGTTCAAATTAGGATCTTAGGGTGCATTGATGCCTTGTGGCTTGAACATGCTTTTATTTTTGAAGTTTTCCTTCACGATTGAAAAGTTGTTTCTGGTGTTCACCTCAAATATTTGAAGTTAATGCATGCTTGTGAACTTAACATAGATTACCAATGAAAAATAAGTAATGATATTCATGTCTCCCTATATATATTAACTTTACTCCTACCCCCGAATTCAACAAACTACTACATGCAAAGTGTTATAATTATAATTATAATATATATATATCCACATTTAGAAGGTTTTAACCATAAAAATTACTTAATTATCACTAATTTGGGTTAATTCTACAATTTTATAGATTTAGAGTATAAATGAAAAAATATGCAAAAATAACTATTTTATCCCTTAAAGAGCAATTTTGGAAACCAAGCTATATTACAGACCCACGCATGTTAAATCATAAGGTCCATGAGTTGAGAATGATCACTGGATGTCAAAATCAAAATCAGAATATTCAGAAACCCTAGATGGAAGATAAAGCATTATCCGTTCAAAATAGGGTGTTCATATCAAAAGTAAGGTGGCAGAAATTCCCATGCAAGTATCCGTGCATATTACCACATTGGGAAACTTCTAAAGGAAACCCAAATTACATACATTGAGAACTTGTGAAATGAAATAAGTTAGAAGACTAGGGCTCGCAAAAGATTTTTTTCCTTACTTTCTCTCTCCTACTCAACCTAAGGAGGAGTAGGAAATTTTCATCTAAAGATAATTCATTCCTCTTGATTCCACTTCCTAATTTCAACCAAATATAACGTACTCCTTTTTCTAATTTCAAACTCCACCTATCCCACTTCTTAATTTCAAACCAATCCCACCTACTCTCTTTTCTAATTTCAAACTATACCTACCTCACTTCTTAATTTCAAACCATTCCCACCTACTTCCATTTCTAATTTCAAGTAAATCACCCTAATTTCAAACCTCACCTACTCCCCTTTAATTTCAACCAAATCCCAACCATTCTTTCATCTTTTTTCCTTTAGATCCTAACAATCCATCCCTAAGGCTTTCACTCCTAAAACTCTATAAATAGGGGTTAAAAGAGAAGGAAAACAAATCTTCTAACTTTTCCTAGAATTCAAGAGCCAAAGCACGGAGAAATAGAGGGAGGAAGATTACTCTCATCCTAGCTCCCATCGCAAAAATGCCCAAAATCTAGGAGCAAAGGTAATGGTTCTCAACCTAACCTATTTCCCATTCTTTTCTTCTCTTTCCTTTTCTTATTTATTCTTTCCTTTCTTTTATCTTTTATTTTCTTATGAGATTTGGGATTAAAGGAGAAGGAAAGAAGACTTGTGCCCTTCTATGGCATCAAGGAGTCTTTCCAATCCTAAATAATGGTTGGAGAAATAAATAAACCTTTCCATTAAGTCACTCCAATTCCTAGCTAAGGGCTTCATGTTAAAGGGTAGGATTACACCATGTACCTATCCCTTACTTCATCGCTTCTGACTGGAATTTGGTAAGTCCTAAGCCAAGGTCCAATGTCATCTTGTTGTTTATCTTTTATTATATTTCAATTTTAAGGTAGGAAGCCTTCTCTATGGTTGTGCCTAACTTAAAGTTGAATGACCTCTAATCTCCTCTTTGCCTCTCTCCTTAAGAGCTACCCTCTTTTCTAAGAGTTTCTAGCAAGGAGATGCACAAATTTGTGTATACTTCCATTCCATACCTTCTTTCACTTCTTTTAATGGCTGGTGATCTTTTAGGAAAAGTGTAAGGCTCCTCTTTTCTTGGCTGCCTTAGCATTTCATTCCTAAGGATTTTTGGATAAGATTTGATTTCATGGATTGTGGCATGTTGAGATATTGAGAAGTGAAAAGCTAGGTGGTAAGTTAGTGCACTATGGGCTGAAAAGAAGCCTACAAGCTCATGTTGAGTGACACAATAATGTAACCATACAGCAGAATTCAAGCCCAACAAGAAGAAGTTTTTCTCACTTTCTTTTATTGCCTTCCTTCCTTTACTTATGTAGCAAAACCTTGTAATCAATTTAATTAATGAGAAGTTCTTTCTTTACTTCCTTTGCTTAGTTGATCTTTTGTTTCCTTAGTTTCTTTATTTAATCGCTTATGTAATTACTTTCTTAGTTAATTAGATTTAGTTTTAATTCCTAGTATAATCTCCTTCCTTTAATTACATATTCCTTACTTTGTATGTTAATTCCTTAGTATAGTTTCTTTCTTTCCTTAAGTCTTTGCCTTAGCCTTCATTACTTATTATCTTAAATTATTGCTTTCTTTTCATTGTCAATTTCGTAAATAGTTGTTTACTCTTCTTTCCCTTAAAAGTTCCTTTAAATTTCTTAAGTAGTTCCTAATTAAGTTCTTTCTTTTAATTACATGTCTCTTTACTTGCTTTATGTCTATATTTTCTTACTTCTCTTTATTGCTTTAATTTTCTTAGTTAAAATCTTTAATAAGTTTATTTGGCTATATTAAAGTAACTTAATCTAAGTCTTAATTAACTCCATTAATAATAGAATCCTCGTGGGATCGACTAGTATTTGCCAATTCTATACTCTAATAGAGCCGTGCACTTGCGGTAATATTTACAACACATTAGGTTTTTGGCACTGTTGTTGGGGACTTGCAATGAAGTTTAGTTAAGAACTTAGATTATAATGCATTACAATTAGTCGTAGATTAGGGTTGCATGTAGTTGCATTTGCATACATTCCTTATTCCTATGAACTTGATACTTTCTATATTTTTTATTACAGGAATTTGGACATGAATAAAGCTTTGGTGGAAGACCTTTGGACAATTTCACATTACATTTTTTTTTATAGCAAATTTCAATCAAAGGCAAGCAATGGATCTGCTCTAGTAAGAGAAGATTATTTTCAAGACTCCACTGTGAGACTATTCTCCCCTTCATTTGAATTCCTAAATTAAGTTGCAATGCTAGTTTAGTTGCATTTGAATGATAGCATAAAGCATATAAAAAGCAATTTTTAATTGTTGCATTCTAGGATTTGCATTAAATTTACAGCTTTCCTTGCATAAATAGGACACGCTTATTGCTTTAACGTGTTTATATGTTGCTAAAATAGTGTGGGATTGTTTGAATCATTAGTAACGACCCCATAGGAATCCTTATAAGATAAAGACTGGATTTCATCACCTGCTCCTTCACCCACCTAGGAATCAATTAACATCCTTGTTTGTCATGATCCCAACCCTTAGACTTTAATTTAAATATCAGGTAAAAAGAGACTTAGGGTATTGAGCTCATAGGGCCCTTTTAAAAGGACATGACTCAGTATCACTCTAGTGACTTCTAAGCACAATGGTTATAATGGGTGTCTTAAAATCTAAATAATTTTACCTCACCTTTCATTGACGTTAGATGAGGTCTAAACATTTTCTAGCATGAGGATTGTATTAACCACTTTAGAGAAGACCTCAAGTGCTAAGTAGTAGTCTAATCTAGATAAAAGGAGGAGCTATCTAGATCTAGGTCTAAGAAGCTATCACCTATGTAGTAAGAAAAGATAATCAATACACTAGTCATTTGGTGAATACTATGATTTGATTGTGCATTTAAGTTGCATTATCTAGTTTAGGATTCCCTAAACTCGGTTAAAAAAAAATTTCTTTCGTTGTATACAAATGTGAGTCCACTACAGCATCCAATGGTGTATGTATGGTAGTCGATCACTTAATCCTAATCTAATAACTTTAGATGCAGAGATCGAATGATCTATGACGCAAGGCCAAAGACGTAAACAAGATCAAGAGATTCTAGCCATCAAAATGGCCAATGAAGTAGAAGTGAAACCATTGAAGGATTACTCTATACCAGTCCAGTTGAACTCACCTCCATGCATAACCTCACCTACAACCAATGCAGATCATTTTGAGTTGAAACCAAGACTTATTCAACTTCTAGCTAATTTCTATGGGTTAGACAAGGAGGACTCATACCACCATGTTAAGGAATTCCTTGACATTTGTTCTACCTTCAAATACTGTAACTTCTTAAATGACTCTATTCGGTTGAGGCTATTCTGATTCTCTTTAAAAGATAAAGATAAGGCATGGCTCAACTCTCTAGAAGTAAGGTCCATCACCATATGGGATCAATTATCTAGGAAATTCCTAAATAAGTTTTTCCCAGTCCATAAAACCAATGCCCTCAGGCTTGAAATCATAAATTTTCAACAAAAAGAGGGAGTGCATTTCTATGAATGCAGGGAACGTTGGAAGGAATTGCTTCTAAAATGTCCCCATCATGGTTTTGAAAAGTGGCAACATGTTCAATATTTATACAAAGGTCTGACACACCAGAATGAGTGTATAATAGATGCCACTAATGGAGGGCCCTTCATGACTAAAAGCGATGTGAAAGCTTGGAATTTCTTTGAAAATCTTGCTGAGAATTCCCATCAATGGGAATATTCTAAGTGCATAGAAAGAAATTCAATGCTACAAAGGAAAGGTAGTTTATATGAAATAGGGATCCCTCTAGATTTGTATGGCAAAATTGACAATTTGACATAGAAGGTAAACAAAATAAGTGATCTTAAAAGTTAGATGCCTTCATGATGAGCAGAACTCCTCAATCTGAGGTATGTTCAATCTATTCTAATCCAAACTATTCTGCTCCATCATGTCCATCTAGCTCTGATTTTTCTGAATTCTTTTCAGCGCAGGGGAATGTTATGAATATATATTGCCAACCTAGCAATAATAACCCTTATTATGAGACCTATAACCCTGGATGAGCTAGGCATCCTAACTTTTATTGGTCAAAGAATAATCATCAAGGTGGCCCATTGGGGAATCCCCCTCAACAACCTTTTCCCAAAAATAACATGTCTCAATAGCAAAAATCCCCTCAACAGTTTTCACCCAAGCAAAGGAAATGCTAAACATGTTCATGCTAGGAACTATGCAATTATAAAATGACACGAAGCAATTCTAACATGACACTAAACAAACCTTGCAAGCCAACAATCCATTACAAAGTTGGAATATCAGTTGGGTCAACTTTTTAATGTTCTACAAGAGAGAGAAAAGGGAAAGTTCCCTAGTCAACCAATGCCTAACCCCAAGGTTCAATATGAGGTTGGTTCATCATCGTTAGATTAGGCCAAGTCAATTACAACCCTTAGGAGTGGAAAACATGTAGACAAGCAAGTAGGCCATACTAGAGTAACGCTACAAATTAAGGAGCAAGAGAAGCATATACAATCTCAGAAAGGAAAAGAAAAAGTTCAGCCACCTCTTTCTTCACAAGAAACCCTTCCTAATGCATCTTGTGTTTCAAAGGCTACCTTCCCTCAAAGACTTCATACAGCTAAGAAGGAGAATAGTTACATTGAGATAATCAACATCTTCAAACAAGTTAATATCAACATTCCATTACTCAAAGCTATAAAAGAGTTTCCTCCTTATAATAAATTCCTGAAGGACCTGTGCATACAAAAGCGTAAGCTTAATGTGCATAAAAAGGCCTTCCTCGTCGGTCAAGTTAGTTTCATACCACAACACCAAACCCCTCCAAAATACAAAGATCCTAGTTGCCCTACAATCTCATGTGTTATTGGGGAATACATATTTGATGAGGCACTCGTAGATTTAAGGGTTAGTGTTAACCCATTGTCATACTCTATCTACGAGCAACTAGGCTTAGGCAAGCTAAAAACTACTACTACTACCCTCTAATTAGTGAACCGATCAGTCAAAATTCCTAGAGTAGTAGAAGATGTCTTGATAAAGGAAGTTCAATTCCTTTTTCCAGTGGAATTCTTAGTCCTAGACACAGAACCTGCATTCAATCCATATAACAAGATCCCTATCATCTTGGGCTGTCCACTTTTAGCCACATCTAATCACATCATCAAATGTCAAAATGGTGTTATGAAGCTATCATTTGGCAACATGAGACTCAAGTTAAATATTTTTAATGCAGCACAATAGGTGGACTCTGTACACTCATTTGCCATAGATGTTATAGAGAGTATAGTTCATGACACTTTCATCCTCTAATATGATCAAGCTAGTCCCATGAAGGAAATTGACCCACTACTTGAAGCTGCAGCAATAGTGGACACTCCAAAATGGAGACCAAAATTTGAGCCACTGATAGCACCTTCTACTACTCATCATCCACTTGAGAAAACACCTACATTAGACATAAACAATTACAAGGAACTTTAAAATATGCATTCTTAGTCATTATAAAACATTGTTGTTAATCATAGCCTCAAATCTCAATCAAGAACAGGAAGGTAAGCTGCTTAATGTTCTCCAAAGACATAAGACAGCAATGGGGTGGTCCATCTCGAACATAAAAGGAATTAGGCCAACTATTTGTATGCACTGAATTCATTTAGAAGAGAATGCTAAAACATCTCAGGAATCGTAATGGAGGCTGAACCCTCACATGAAGGAGGTAGTTAGAGTAGAGGTCCTTAAGTTGTTAGGTGCAGGTATCATTTACCCCATATGTGATAGTGCTTAGGTCAATCCTATTCAAGTTGTCCCTGAAAATTCTAGAGTCGTGGTAGTTAGAAATGAGAACAATGAGTTAGTCCCCACTCACATGACCACTAGGTGGAGAGTCTACATCAACTACCACAAGTTGAATTCAATCGCGAAGAAAGACCACTTTCCTCTTCCTTTCATAGACCAAATGCTAGAAAGGTTGGCCAGTCATGAGTATTGTTGTTTCCTTGATGGATATTCCGGTTACAACCAATTCCTCTAGCACCAGAGGATCAAGAGAATACTACCTTCACTTGTCCTTTCGGAATCTTCCCCTACATATGCATGCCTTTTGGGCTATGCAATGCATTGATGACTTTTCAAAGTTGTATGGTGAGTATATTCTCTGATATGGTGGAGAGATTCCTTGAAGTGTTCATGGATGATTTTCCAATATTTGGGTCTAGTTTTGATGAGTGCTTGGCTCACCTAGCTCTAATGTTAGGGAGGTGCCAAGATAATAAAAAAAAATATAAAAAAAAGTTCTCAAATGGTAGAAATGCCATTTTATTGTAAAAAAGTGGCATAGTATTAGGGTCTATCATAACACAACAATGCATAAAGGTTGACAAGGCCAAAGTGGACCTCATCTCTAATCTTTCCCCTCCTAGGACGGTGAAGGAGACCCACTCGTTCTTAGGCCATGTTGGATTTTACGTGTCCAAATGGGTAGAGGTAGTAGCATGTAAGACAAATGACCACAAGGTGGTAGTCTAATTCTTAAAAGATAATATATTTTCATGCTTCAGCACTCCACGCGTTGTTATCAATGATGGAGGTAAACAATTTTGCAACTGAATATTTGAGGCCTTAATGAAGAAATATGGAGTTACCCATAGAGTTGCAATGCCCTACTATCCCTAGACTAGTGGGCAAGTTGAGGTATCTAATAGTGAAAAAGTGCATACTAGAGAAGACAGTGAACTCCAGTAAGAAAGACTAGTCTCTTAGACTAACTGATGCACTCTGAGCTTATAGAATGACGTATAAGATCCCTATTGGAATGTCCCCATACCACCTAGTTTTTGGGAAAGGCTGTCATTTACCTATTGTCATTTACTTGTTGAGCTAGAACATAAGGTATACTGGGCAATTAAACAATTCAACTTTAACCATGACAAAGCTAGGACCCCAGGAAGTTTCAACTTCAAGAATTGGAAGAACTAAGGAGAGATGTATATGATAGTGCCAAAAGGTATAAGGATTGTATGAAGATGGTTCATGACAAATCTATATTGCGCAAAATGTTTGAACTAGGTCAGAAGGACTTACTCTATAATTCTCATCTACATCTCTTTCCAAGAAAGTCACGCTCTTGATGAACTGGCCCATACATAGTAAAGGCTGCCTATCCTCATGGGACTATAGAGATTGAAAAAGATGGAGAACTTTTCAAAGTTAATGGCTAGCTGTTAAAACCATATTTAGAAATGAGAAACCCCTAATGAAGATGAGGAACTCCCCCTAGAGGAGCATATTTACCAGGACTAGATCCATAAAAGGTCATTTGCATCATAGTGTACATGTAGTTGTAGGTTGCATTTTGCACTTTTCTTTTGGTGTGGCCACATCAACAGATCAATGCACTATCTCAAGAGTGCAGGTAATATCATTCTAACCTTTATCTCTTTACTTAATTCTTTCATTTGTCTATACTTTCATTTCAAAATATTGAAGACAATGTTTAATATTAGTCTGGGGGGGAGGGTATTCAAATTTTGATGTGTCCATAAGCTTTTAAGTTTTTGAGTCATTTCTTTATTTTTAAGTCTCTTTATTTTGAGTCTTTTTCTTTTTATTTTTTGAAAAAATGGAAAAAAAAAAAAATTATGAATAGTTCCTTTGTAAGGGATGAGAATTTGGATTTTCTAACTATTTAGTCTATCTTTTGAACTTTAGCATATTAATAGACTTGTATACAATTAGTTAATTATTTTATTCTTTTTTTCTAAAATTTTCCATGAAAAGTTAAAGTCAGAATATTCACTGCACAAAATAGCCATATATATATATATATATATATAGTTAAAGTTAAAGAGTAAATATAACTTAGAGATCTTGAAGAAGATTGTGGAGACTCTAAACCCATGTGAGCTTTAAATCCATTCTTTCTTTGAGAGGGTTATACATAAATTCCAAAAAATTTCTTCACCGAACAATATTTTTCTATTTGGTCTTATTATCTTTCATCTTGGTCAACTATAGAGAAAACATATGTTAGACTATACCATTTATCTCTTGAGTTTATAGTTGTGTTTAAGGCATATGAAACCTAGGAAATGATAGAGGCCATCCTTGATAAACTCATAGCCCTTAGCCTTCCTATGTTACTTTTCCACTAGTTAGACCTGTAAGCCTTTGCAATGAGCCTTTTCTTTGTAAACCAATTAACCAGTACCCTTATAAGACCACTATAATATATCCATTACCTAGTTGTTTTGGAAATATGTAAGGATGGTTGAAGATTATCTTGAGAAAAGTATGAGCAATATAAGTCAAGAGATGAACATCCAAATGGAATGAAAAAGATAAAAATAGAAAGTAAGGCTATACCAAAAGACAAAGTGAAGAGAAATGACAAAAGTAAAAGAAATTATATAGTAAAAAAAAAATGTTCACTATTATGGATAGAAATTGAAAATTGTGAATACACTAGTAGATGACCTTTGCATATTTTTCAGACAACCTTTGTTTATCCTTACACCCATTGTTTTGATAACCGAGTCCCAAGCCTACATATCATACTAATAAAAGTTCTAACTTGATCTTAGGCGAAATATGACTTGAATGTGGTATTTGGTAGAGTGTAACATTGCCAATAATTGATATCCTATCATGAGACCATTATCAATTCTTTCTAAGTTATCATTCTTTTGTATGAAAATATGTGAGAATTTTGAAATTGATGAACATTATTCTATTCACATATTAAAGTGAGATTTAACCCTTTTCTGAGTGTCAAACAATATCCTGTGAGAATTAATGTCAAAACATACATTTGGATGGTAAGCTAGGTTATAATTTCCTTGGATACCTAAAATTGTGTGTGTATATATATATATATATATATATATATATATATATATATATATATATGCTATATTCATACACTCACATTCCAAGGCTTAGTGAATTAATGGGTTATCTTTAGCATAAGGGTAGATTTTTGAACTGTTGATCAATTTTATGCTAAAGTTAAGAGTTTAATATAAGCTGGATATAAGAAGATTCTCTGAGTTAAATGAAGGACTTCCATAAGGATTGTTGAGAATATTTCTGGGTATCAATTCTGGAAACCCTTACGAGACTACAACTCATCCATTAATGGAAACCCAGGGGTTTAAAGCCTTTCTACATGTGCTAAATGCAAACAAGAGCACCAAGAAAAGTGGTTAGGATATTTTTCAAATTTCTTCTTTTCTATTTTTCTAGTTTTTCTCAAGGACTAGAAAAATCTAAGTCTTGAGTATTTGATGTATATAAAATTACTACACATATATCTCCACATTTATAAGGTTTTAACCATAAAAATTACTTAATTATCACTAATTAGGGTTAATTCTACAATTTTGCATGTCCATGGTACAAATGAAAAAATGACTATTTTACCACTAAAAGAGACCCACACATGTCAAATCATGAAGTTCAAGAGTTGAAAATAATCACTGGATGTCAACATCAAAATCAAAGTAGTCAGAAACCCTAGATGGAACATAAAGCATTATCCAATCGAAACAGGGTGTTCATATCAATAGTAAGGTGACAGAAATTCCCTTGCTCTTAAATTCTAGGGAAAGTTAGAAGATGGGTTTTCCTTCTCCTTTAACCCCTATTTATAGAGTTTTAGGGATGGAAGCCTTGGGTAGAGATGGATCTAAAGGAAAAAAGATGAAAGAATGGTTGGGATGGTTGAAATTAAAGGGGAGTAGGTGAGATTTGAAATTATGGTGATTTAGTTGAAATTAGAAAGGGGAGTAGGTGGGAATGGTTTGAAATTAAGAAGTGGGGTAGGTGGAGTTTGAAATTAGAAAAGGAAGTAGGTGGGATTTGGTTGAAATTAGGAAGTGGAATCAAGAGGGATGAATCATCTTTTCATGGAAATTTTGTGCTCCCCCTTAGGTGGTCCCTTCCTTAGGTTGAGTAGGAGAGAGAAAGTAAGGAGAAAGTCTTCTACAAACCCCAATCTTCTAACTTGATTTATTTCACAAGTTCCCATTGTATGTGATTTGGGTTTCCTTTAGAAGATTCTTAAGGTGGGAATATGCATGGATACTTACAAGGAATTTTTTGTCACCTTACTTTTGATATGAATACCTTGTTTTGAACAGATAATGCTTTATGTTCCATCTAGCGTTTCTAATGGCTCTGATTTTGATTATAACATTTAATGATCATTCTCAACTCCTAAACTTCATGATTTTACATGTGTGGGTCCATAATGTAGGTTGGTTTCCAAAATTGCTCTTTCAAGGGTAAAATGGTTATTTTTGTACTTTTTTATTTGTACCATGGACCTACAAAATTATAGAATTAACCCTGATAGTGATAATTAAGTAAATTTACTATTAAAACCTTTTTAAATGTGGAGATATATATGTAATAATTTTGTATACATCACAAAGCTTCAGATTGAGCATTCATTAAGAGGGAGGGCTAGAAGCAAATCCTCACTGCCTCATGGCTTTTCTCAAATATTAAAAAATAGAGCTGATTTTGTTTATTACTCACACATAGCATATTAGCAAATCAAATGTACTAGTAGATACTCTAGATATGGGATATGTTGCAAGTTACAATACTTAGGAACCAATAGCATTGTATGGTCCAATGTGAAATATGTCATATGTTGTATGTGTTTCACTCCTTTTGAATAGATGTGTGTTTCATTTTTCATTTCCTAATAAGAACATTTCTCTAAACTAAACTAAAATTGGATGACTAAACTCCCTAGTTCCAAGATTCCATGGAGGTTTTTAGCAGTAAATCTATTTATGATGAAAATGTCCAAATTTTTAGACATAGGGAATCCTTATCTGAATGGTTTGCTAATTGAAGAAAGATATAATAGATATTGAACCACCATTATCACAATCACGATGGAACTTACGCTGCCACTTTGAAAAGATTTGAATTTTAATTCATAGAAGAAAATGTGAAAATAAGCCATTAAACAAAGAATGCATCAAGATGAGAGAAAAGCTAGGAGTTACATGATGCAAACCAGTATGGCTAAGGAAAAAGGGTCATGATCTCAAAACATGAATGACATTTGTGTTGACTATTCATTATCTGTTAATTGAAGAATGTGGCTAAATGGCATTGCAATATACAAGATTTAGTATATAAATGCAACAATAATTACCATCAATGCTTCTCTAGCACTCTCTTTGTAATGATCTTTCTTCTATAAATTTTTCATCATCATTTATCAATTCTCTAGCACTGCAAAGCTCTTCCTTGGAAAAATGTAGCTATTGTAATTAGGTGGCAAAATAGCTCAGTAATAGTGAACCACAAGAAAAGGAGCACATACCCTATTCTTGTGAGAAAGCAATGCATGCATATGATGGATATCCATAATGTGAATCTTTCCAAGATTGGGATGTTTTCTTATTTCCTTCATTACTTAAAATCCAATCTAAAATTTTGCTTCAATGAGCTTTTGATGCCAAATTATACAAATTTTCATCAAATACATAGAGATTCTATTACTTTTAAGAAAGTAAACTTGTTCTTTAGTTTTAAAGTATTCAATCAAGTTCTTTATTAGTTCAAGCCCCCCAATTCAATGTTTCTCTTAACTTTTACTTGCCTGTCCAGACAAAAGGAGGACAAGCTTCCAAAACATAATGCATTTATTGATTCATGATTTGCTTGGCTTTTTTGCTATAAAATATGTGTTTTAATCATAACTAAAAGGTTCCACTATGAACCTATTTAGATCTCAATAGATGTCTGGAGATCTATTAAGTGAGTGGCACTACATTTGCTTCATGTATAGTTGTAGTTAAAGCTAGTAAATCGAGTCATGCATAGATTGCTAATCACTTTCTTGTGCCTTACAATGTTCTTTTACTTGGTTGATTTCTTGTCTTGTAATCAATTATGAAGTAATTGATCTTTTTCCATCTCTATCAAAAGACTGAAACTTATGTTTAATTTGTTCTCACTACAAATAAAACCATAAGATAAGGTCATAAGTTGGTTTTAGTTTAGTTTTATATTGATAATTTTAGATTACACTACCATATTAAATATTAGACTAAATAACATTTTATTTTGCCTTCTTTAGGGGTTTGCTTGTGAAGAATTGCTAGATTATTGAGAGTTTGATTACTGGTTTAGTCTTGGCTTTGATTTCTCATGAATGTCACAACATGGTAACATATCAGTGGTTTCAAAGGCACTTAGTGATGTAGGCTTTCACAATAAAAGCAACAACAATCTTGCCATGGAGCAAGTGATGATGAACTTCAGTAGTTAAGCATTTTGAAACAGAGACCTAGTTGAAAACATCAATGGAAGATTGAATGTTGTATCTACCTTTTAAGACAATGGTTTATCTATTATTTAATTTTTCCAGATGCTCCTTAGTATAATTGGATTTTGAGAAATGGTTAAGGTCATAGCTTTAAAACCTATCTAATGCTTTATTTGTGCAGATATAATTGTTTGAAATGTTAAGACAAGACGCTATCAAGCTTCATGTACCTATGCTTGCTAGCATGTTTCATGACCCTTCACTTCTACGATATGCTTACCGCTAAATGTACTAGTTCTCAAAGCTTAAAGATTGTGACTTGCAAATTGTTGAAGTTCTTTTAAGCACTTATTTAATTGCAATTCAATTATGCTGATTGATTCTCAATTGATGTCTGACATGTTATTAGTACAAAATATTTTGTCATTGATGACATTTGCAAATGTAGGATGATAATATTCCTTTAGAGCATCATGTTTTGATGCATGATGCCATGAATGGCTATGGAAATGGCATTGCTTGTAAAGAAATCATGGTGAATTGATGGCAAAAACAAGTGAAACTACAAGTAATGTATTGAAGAACTTATAACTTTTCATTATTTTTTCTTGATTTGTGTTTTTCAATTCATTAAAGAATTTAAAAAAATTAACACAGCAAAGAGTTATGAAGCAAACTACTAAAAGCATATTGTAAATCTACTTGAAATCTCCCCAATAAGGGGAAAGTGTCACCTCGAACCTCTAACCAAGCGTAAAGAGGAAAGGCGATTGATGTCTACGATCAACTACACTAGAAGCCTTTCAACCCACTCATTAAAGATCTCTATAAGTATAGTTATGAAAGTCTGGGCTGGAAATTAATGTGGTAAAACACATAGGTCATATGCAATAAAAAAGTGTGATATGTTGTGTTTGGAAAATATAATTAGTGTTGGTTGAATATGTTATAGCTAAAATATAGTTCCAATGGTAGTTTTAATTATCACTGATCTTTTAGCTGTCACCTTCTAAAAGTCCTTTGGAGGATATTTCTAGCTTTAGACAGAGAACACTACCTCTAAACACCTTTGGAGCAGGTTGCTACATTTTATGAAGGTTGTTAAAATTGCCAATGATCATAGCATGGGACAAGTGTTGATAGTTTTTCTCATGTAATTGATTAATCGAGGTATAAAACCATCCAAAGGTTGGAGTGAGTGGCTAATGAATCCAATGAATGTAGGTTCCTATTTACAGGTTCATGCTAGGCCCACAACCAACATTACTTGATCCCATAGAGTGTTGTTTCTCAACATAATGCTACGTCCATATATTTTGGATGCATATAATAGGTCCATACAAGCACAATTGGCATGTATCCCCCAATAGCAAGTTCATGGTTGCAAGTTTATTGTGAGTCTGCATTAAGCATAAAATTGTATTATCTTGACGTTTAGAGATGCATGCAATAGATTCTGTTTTTATGGAATTTGCAATGTGTAATTAGTACGTGTTTCCACAATAAGTTCCAAATGTGGTCTAAGTTCAAAAATTGTGATACATATATGGTAATGATTAAGTCTATATATGTGACTACCCGGATTTTCAAATGCCTTTTTAAGAGTTATTTTGAAAAGCAAGATCCCTATTTGAAAATTTCTTTTAGAAAACAAACAACGAAAACATTTTTCTTTTGAAAAGACTTTTTAGAAAACCCTAAGTGTCATCTGACCTATTAAAACACATTCATGAGTTCTGAAATCAAATATTTTTACTTTCAAATAAGACAAGTCAAAACCTATCATTTCCCAGAATTCAATCTAGTTATAGCCTATAGTCCAATATGCATTAAATAGATTTATACATGTCTAAACTATTTATCACAGTTACTTAACTACTTAGTCATCTCACAACATTTATGAAATGTACAAATCAAACATATACTGTATATACTCTCCCTAACTATTCAAAGTGCCTGATCTCAACACTCTTGCCTTTCTCTTCTTTGCATTTATTTGTGGAGTTGGTGGGGTGAGTATAGGGGAATATACTTAGTAGGCAATCTTATATCACAAATATAAATCAATGTAAATTTGAATCCATACACTCATGCGCATAGTGAAACATCCATAGGTATGGTTCCTAAGGTTTATCAATATAAATTCGTAATATATCATTTGCATACTCTTCAAACATTCCATTAAAGGTTTCAAATTAGCTGAGTACAATATAAGTGTAAGAATAATGTGATATGTCAACATCATAAGAGTACTCATTAAATAAATGCACAAAATTGATGATAAATTAGTTAAGCACTAACGTCTTAATTTAAATCACATATAAGAAAGTCCTTGTCAATTTATGTCAAACATATCAGTTCTCAATATGCAAATATAAATATATCAAATCTCAAATCATCCAAGGCATCATCATGCCTAGTGGCAGGGTATTTATAACATATCATGAGCGTGGTGACAAAAAAAAAAAAAATAACATGCGGCAACTGCCCTATTATAGGACATCTCATCACTACAATAACTACCCAATTATGGGACACTATAGTAAAAGAATACACGGATCACTATGTTGCTACAACTGCCTAATAGTGGGACATTGTATACTCAAATGTTGACACCAACTATGTGAGACTTATCACCCTCTCGCATGGGAGGAGAACAGATCGCGCAATGTAACCTTCCTATGATGCCACACTTGAAATCTAGCACTTGGGCTTGGTGTCAAAATATCAACTTTCAGAAGGTGAGTGGCCATTCTTACAACCCTCCTATCATAATGTCCATCAAGCAAAAGTGCCTATTTTAAAACAAATCCCCGAAAAATCAATGCATGAAAAATCTAAGTACAATTGTACCCTCAGCAACATATTAATTGCCCATTGATCACATAATCAAATTATAATCATGGTTTTAAAAATACAAATGTTTTATTTAAATGCGAATGAGATGTCAAATATAAATAATGCACAAAATTTAATTAGAAATCAACTCATGTTATGAACCTTATCATTTCAAGTATAATAATAAAATCCCTTTATTTTTATAAAAGAAACTAATAGAGTTTCCCCTGTTTATAGGATAACGCACATTTAATGCATGTGATGTGATTCACTAGATAGTCATCATTTCATGTTTAAATAATAATAAAGACTCTATCTCCTAACAATCTTATTCACAATTAATATAAGTGTCATTATATAATTTAAATTATAAGGATGTTATACATACAACCTCAAATTATTTCATCAACTATAATTTAAGTATAATAATTACATGTATTTAATAAACAAAGCATAAGTGCAATATATACGTGAAAACTTAGCAATCTTAGACTTTACCCACCTCAATCTGATGGCTCAAATTTACCGGAATCAATTAGTTGATCAATAATAAAAAAATCATAGATCATGGATTTTATTTTATCATGCATTAATCAAAGAAATATGAAATAAATATCATAATTTAGTCTCTTGATCATGGATTTATACATTAAATTTCTAATTTGAACTGTTAGATAGTCCCTGATTTGCCATTTTAGCTCAGAGTAGATATCTTTGAGCATTGGAAAAGTCAATTTCATACATGAATTAGTCAAATCTGATGTTCTAGGTCTACATCATATAGATCTAGCATTGGAGTGATCAAATCTATAATTTAACAGCTCGATCAGCTTTTATACATTTAGCCAGCTTTTCACTTATTATTTCTAACCCAAATTGTCTTTAACATAAAATTCACATCATTAGATTCATAGATATACTATCTAATCATGTTTTCAATGGTCAAGTTTGTAGTTCTAGCACTATTCATGAATCGTATTTAGATAATAAAAAATTCAACGATTAGATGATCTCCGATTGAACTTTCGTTGACACAGATGAATAATTCATTCTATGAGGATTCCATCCATATAATTCTTCCCATTTTGTCCTCATATGAAAATAGTTACGTGGCACCAAAATTCGATCATTGCCACTGGAGAAGAAGACTAGAAAATGGTCATCGATGATGACTGTTATAGTGTTGAAAACATCATTTTTCTAAGAAATTGAAACATGGGTTTTGTAGATTTCATTTTTACCTAAAATATGGAATAATTTTGTCACCGTTTAGTTCCCAAAAAAAAGAGGAAAAAAACCAACAAAAACTTAGGTTGGTTTTCCATCTTTGTCAGCGATGGGAGGAGATGAAGGTGAGAGAGATAGAGTGAGAAAGGAGAGGAAACGAAGAGAAGGAGATAGCCGAGCTCGGTGGAACTCTTACATGTGCCAATGATAGAAAATTTGATGCTGACTGTTCATGGAAACACGGGTAACACAGAGAAGAGAGATGATGAGGTGAGGATGAAGTGTGGCAATGCAATGCGGGAGAGATGGAGGGAGAGGAGGCCGTGAGCTTTGTCGCCCTCTTCCCTGTGTGACAGGTAGCCAGGGGTAGAGCTCCACTTGTCAAGCTCCTCTAGTTAGCCAACGTGTGGGGTTCATTAGTGGAGAGGGTTGCCATTATCAATTTGGCCCCCTCTAATATTTAGTACAATTTTGGGTTTTTCTGTCTGCAACCTCCATTTCGTGCAAAATTAGTGTTGTTGGAAAGCTCTCGTCATGTACATTCTAATTTTTAAGGTTTCAAAGTCAAATTCCAAGTCATTTGTAAGTTTACTTTTAAGATTTTGATTTTTAATGAAATTTGGTTCTTCACTCCCCTTTCGATTTAAACCATGATAAAATATAAGGTTGTTACATTCTCCCCCTTAGAAAAATTTTTAACCTTGAAATTACCTTTTTATATTGCTATTCAAATAACTATGGGTGCATTCACTTCATTTCATCCTTAGTTTCCTAAGTAGCCTTCTCAACAGAATGATGTTGCTAAAGGACTTTGACCAATGGAATGGTCTTCGTCCTTAACATGTTCCTTTTGATCTAAAATCTAGACAGCCTTTTCTTCAAAAGTCAACTAGAGTTGCAACTTTGTTGGTACATATGTAAGTACATGAGAAGGGTCAAGCACATACTTGTGCAACATTGAAACATGAAATACATTATGAACACCTGCAAGCTGCAAGCTTCATGGCAATGCTAGTCTGTATGCTACCAGTCCAATTCTCTCCAAAATTTCAAAAGGACTAGTAAATTGAGGACTCAATTTTCCTTTAGCACCAAACCTCATAATTCCCTTCATAGGAGAAACCTTCATAAACACGTGATCTTTAATCTCAAATTCTAAATATCTCCTCATTCGGTCTGCATAACTCTTTTGTCAACTTTGAGTAGCTAAAAGTCGTTTCCTAATAACTTTTACTTTGTCTACACATTGCGCCACTAATTCAGACTTCATTAGTTGTCTTTCCTCAACCTCATTCCAATAAGTTGATGAACGAAACAACCTTCCATATAGTGCTTCATACACTGTCATGTTGATGCTAACATGAAAACTGTTATTGTATGTTCAATTTTCCAAGCTTTCAACATATCTTCTAATATTTGGATTGTTCTTTCAAATTGTGCATATGTCTGGGGATGGAATGCTCTACTAAAACTCAAGGAAGATCCTAATCCTTTCTCCAAAACTTAGAGGTAAATATACTACCTCCGTCAGAAATAAAGGTCACAGGTATGCCATGTAAGCTTATGATCTCTTTAGTATACAGCTTCACCAAGCTGTCTCAAGGCTGCGTTTGTTAAATAGGGAGAAAAAAATGAGCTAACTTTATCAGTCAATCTACAATCACCCAAATCATGTCATCTCCATTCGACGTCCTAGGTAACCCACTAATGAAGTCCATAGTGATGTGGTCCCATTTCCATTGAGAAAGATCTAGGAACTATAACACTCTTGTAGACCTGTAGTATTTACTTGTTGGTAGGTTAAACATCTCTCAACACATTCTCCCACATCCTTTTTCATTCCATTCCACTAGAAATTTCTTTTCAAGTCATGAAACATCTTGGTTCGCCCTATGTGAATGGCATACCATGAGTGATGTACCTCTTGAAGGATTTCCTGCCTCAACTCTTTATTTGATGGAACTTCCAATCTTCTGTAAAATTGCACACCTCCATCTGAACTCTGAGTAAACCTTGGTTTACTAATCAGTGCCTGTATATGTGTCTTCTTTTTTAGCCTGGAGAACCTTCTCAACTATAGTAGATTTCACTGCTAAGTTTGCCACAAATGATCCTTTACCCCTATATTGAATTTCTAGTTTACATTCGACTATATCTTGAAGTAATTTCCACTTTCTATGAGTCTTTTGATTCAATGTGTTGGCCACTACATTGGCCTTTCCTAGGTGACACTGGTTGTAGAAGTTATAATCTTTTAAATACCCTATCCATCTTCTTTATTCATATTTAGATCTTTCTGAGAGAAAATATATTTGAGACTCTTATGATATATGAAAACTTCAAATTTCTAATCATACAGATAATGTCTCTAGACTTTTAATGAGAAAACTACTACCACCAACTCCAAATCGTGAGTGGGGTAATTCTTCTCATGTGTTTTCAATTGTCGAGAAGCATAAGAAATCACTTTATCATATTGCATTAATACACATCATAGCCATTTATTTGATGCATCACAAAAGGTTACAAATCCTCTACTACCTGAAGCAAGTGCCAAAATTGGTGCAAACATGAGTCTCCTTTTTAATTCCTGGAAACTAGCTTCACATTTATCACTCCAAATAAACTATGTCTCCTTTCTAGTCAGTGCATGAAAACCCTTCAATGAATCTACAATAATATCCTGACAAACCCAGGAAACTAGGGATTTCTATCACCGATTTAGGTCTTTCCCAATTCATCACTACCTCTACTTTCGCCAGGTCCACAACAATTCCATTTTTGGAAATAACATGACCTAAAAAGTTAACTTGCTCTAACTAGAATTCATACTTGCTAAGTTTAGCAAACAATCAATGAGTTTAAAGAGTACTTAATGCAATGCGCAGGTGTTCTCTATGCTCTGCTCTGCTTATAGAGTAAATCAAAATATTATCTACAAATACTATGACAAATTTATCCAAATATGATCATAAGACCCAATTCATGAGGTCCATAAACATAGCTAGTGCATTTGTTAGTCCAAAAGGAACAACTAAGAATTCGTAGTGACCATAAGGAGTCCTTAATGTCATTTAGAAATATTTTCTTCTCTAATCCTCAATTGATAATATCCTGAGTTCAAACCAATCTTAGAGAAAATAGTTGCAGACTATAGTTGATTGAAGAGGTCATTAATTTGAGGCAAGGGATACTTATTCTTTATTGTAACATTCAACATTCAGTAATCAATACACAGTCACGTGGATCTATCTTTCTTCTTGACAAATAGAACTGGTGCTACCCAAGGTGAAACACTAGGTCTAATAAAACCCTTGTTAAATAACTCTTGTAACCATGTTTTCAATTTTTTCAATTCTGCTAGAGCCATCTGATATGGCACCTTAGAAATAGAAGCTGTACTTGGCAAGTTTGACGGCAAAATCAATTTCTCTCCGAGGTGGTAATCCTAGAAGTTCCTTAGGAAAAACATCCTGAAATTCTCTAATAACTTCCAACTCTTCAAGTTTGGGTTGTTTAGCATCCATTGCTACCACACTCACCAAAAAGGCCTGACATCCTTTTGAGATATGTCTTATTGCCTTCATGGCCAAAATAACACAAACACCATTTGTATCTAATCTCTCTTAGAATGAAATTACTATCTATCCTGGTACACAGAACATGACCTTCTTCCTATGATAGTCCACTATCACCTAATTCGTTTCTAGCTAATCCATTCATAATATAACATCAAAATCCACATATCTAGTAGAATGAGATCAACCTTCAACTGCTTCCCCACTATTTCAATGGGTACATCTTGGAGAAACTCATGATTACTAACTGATTTACCTACTAGTGTAGTTATATCCAAGCTAAATCCCAAATTATGTACAAGTAAACATGCACAAGATGCAAAAATGCTGGAGATAAATGAATGCGTGGAACCTAAATCAAATAAAACTTTAGCATATCTATCTAAAATTAAAATGGTACCTCCAATCATTGCATTTGAGGCCTTGGCCTATTCAGAAGTGATAGGAATACTCAACCTTGACTTTGAGGCACATTTTCTATCTTGAGCCCACTACCTGTTTGTCTCTTGGGGCACTCATTCAGAAAGTGTCCTTGTTCACCAAATATATAATATCGTATTGGTGGTCTCTGTTGTCCTGGTTTAAAATAAAGCGAACCAGGATGATAAACTTTATATCTTGGACACTGTCTCCTTTTTGGCCCTCTAGTTTGTTTGGCACCTTGTGGTCCTTCATGTCTATGTTGTCCCTATGAAGAAGATAAAGAAGGGCACTACCAATGTGTCCTCGAACAGTACTGTATTTCTCTTTATCTCACCACTCTGCTTGATTATGAAAGTATTCCTCTTCAAAAATAAAAGCCATTTCCACTGCTTTCTCTATGTTAGTAGGTTGTGTCCCCATAACCTTGCTCCTCAACCTTGGGTGTAAACCTCTAACAAATCTTTATATCTGAAGTGTAAATATTTGGTGCAAACCTCCTCAACTATACAAACTTATTCTCCTACTGTAAGAATGTAAGATCTCCTTATTGCAAATTCAGAAATTCTCTCTCCATTCTTGCTTAAACATGGGGAGGGAAGTATTTATCATAGAATACTTTTCAAAAGTCATCCCATAAAACATTACCTGGTTGAGAAAAATAAGTCCTCTGTGTTGTCCTCCACTAGAAAGTAGCCTCTCCTGTGAAGATAAAAGTGGCAATCTTCACCTTTTTCTTTATTAAAATTCTCATAGCTTCAAAGGCTTTCTCAACCTAATATATCCATTCCTTTGTTGCTTCTGGTTCACCTTTCCTAAAAAATATTGGAGCCAACCTCTGAAATCGTTCTAGCAATTTATCAGTCTTGCTAGCACTACCTGCCGAACTACCCCCACAAGTTCTCGATATAGGAATGCTCTGTACAAGTGGTGCCTGAGCTTGGGCCTATTATTGTTGCATATACTGTTTGAAGTTCTTCATCATCTGTGCTGTAAACTTTGCCATATGAGCCTCCTCTTTTGGGTTATCAATGGAAGAACAAGTAGACCCCACAGTTTCTCTTCCAAGATGCATCTATTTTACATTTCACAATATATTTCTATATGAGTCACTTTCTTAACTCACATATAAAAAACCACCTCTTACTTATTGATTGCTTTTAACTCTTGACATGTAGGACTGGCTGTAAAAGGAACAATTAGGCTTTGATACCAATTGTGACAACTTGGGTTTTCAAATGCCTTTTTAAGACTTATTTTTGAAAGGCAGGATAATTATTTGAAAATTTCTTTTAAAAAAAAAATAGCAAAAACAATTTTCTTTTGAAAAGACTTTTCAGAAAACCCTAAGTGTCATTTGACTAATCAAAACACATTCATGAGTTTTGAAATCAAACATTTTTATGTTCAAATATGACAAGTCAAAACTTGTCATTTCCCAGAATTCAATTACAGCCCACAGTTCAACATGCATTAAACATATTTATACATGTCTAAACTATTTGTCACAGTTACTAAACTACTTAGTCATCTTACAACATTTATTAAATGTACAGATCATACACACACTATCCATACTCTCCATGTCTATTCATAGTGCCTAGTCTCAACACTCTTGCCTTTTTCTTTTTTACGTTTATCTAGGGAGTTGGTGGGGTAAGTATATGAGAATATACTCAATAGGTAAAACTAAGATCATAAATATAAATTAATGTAAATTTGTATTTATGCACTCATGCACACAGTAAAAACATCCTCAGGTATGATTCCTAAGGTTTATAAATATAAATTCACAATATATCATTTGCATACTTTTATAACTTTCCATTAAAGGTTTCATATCAGTTGTGTAAGAATAATGTGATATGTCGACATCAAAAGAGTATTCATTAATCGAATGCACAAAATCGACGATAAATTAATTAAGCACTAAAATCTCAATTTAAATTACATATAGGAAAGTCCTTGTCCATTTATGTCAAACATATTAATTCTCAACATGCAAATATAAATATATAAAATCTCAGATCATCTAAGGCGTCGTCATGCCTAGTGGTCAGGGTATTTATGACCCTATCACAGGCATGGTGCCAAAAAAAAATCAACTTATGGCAACATCCCTATCATGGGACATCGCATCACTATAGCAACTACCCAATAGTGGGACACTATATGTTCAAATGTTGACACCAACTGTGTGAGACTTATCACCATCTCGCATAGGAGGAGAATGGATTGGCAGTGTAACCTTCCCATGATGCCGCACTCAAAATCTAGCCACTTAGGCTTGGTGTCAAAATATCAACTTTTAGAAGGTGGGTGGCCATCCCTATAACCTTCTTATCATAGTGTCCATCAAGCGAAAGTGCCTATTTTAAAATAAATTCTCGACAAATCCATGCATGAAAAATCTAGGTACAATTGCACCCTCAACAATATATTAGTCGCCCATTGATCACATAATCAAATCCTAATCATGGTTTTAAAAATACAAAATTTTCACTTAAATGTGAATGAGATGTTAAATATAAATAATGCACAAAATTTAGTTAGAAATTAACTCATGATATGGACCTTATCATTTCATGTATAATCATAAAATCCCTTTATTTTTATAGAAAAACTGACAGAGTTTTCCCAATTTATAGGAAAATGCACATTTAACATGTGATGTGATTCACCTTATAGTCATCATTTCATGTTTGAATAAAATGGAGACTCTGTCTCCTTACAATCTCATTCACAAGTAATATAAGCGTCATTACATAATTTAAATTATAAGGATACTATACATACAACCTCAAAATATTTCATCAACTATAATTTAAGTATAGTAATTACATGTATTTAACAAAACAATGCATAAGTACAATCTAGATGTGAAAACATAGCAATCTTAGAATTTACCCACCTCAATCTGATTGCTCAACTAGAATCAATTATGGGTCAATTTAAATGTTGATCGACTATCAGAAATAATAAATCATGGCTTTTATCATCTATCAAGAATTAATATGAGAAATATGAAATAAATATTATAATTTAGTCTCTTGATTATGGATTTATACATTAAAATTCTAATTTGAACATCCATATTATCCCTGACCTGCCATTTAACCTTAAATAAGATATCTTTGGATGTTGGGAAAGTTAATTTCATACATCAATCTATCAAATTTGATGTTCCAGGTCTAGATCACATAAATCTAAGCACTGGAGTTATCATATCTACAATTTAATGATCCGATCAACTTTTATACATTTAGTAAGCTTTCCACTTATTATTTCTAACCCAAATTGTCTTTAACATGCAATTCATAGCATTAGATTCATTGATCTGCTATCTGATCATGTTTTCAAGGGTTAGATTTGAAGATCTAGTATTATTCGTGCATTGTGTTTAGATAAAAATTCAACAGTCACATGATCTTGGATTGAACTTTTGTTGACACAGATGCTTAATTCATTCCACGAGGATTCCATCCATATAAATTTTCCCATCTTGTCTTAGTTGGAAAGCGATCATGCAACGTCGAAACCGGTCATTGTCATAGGAGAAGACGACCCAAAAATGATCACCGCCAGCTATTGTTATAGTATTAAAAATGTCTTCTTTTTTTTTATTATGGAAATTGAAACATGGGTTTTGCATATCTCATTTTTACCTTCACTTCCTTAAAATCTAAAGTGATTTTGTTGTTGTTTAATGCTGAAAAAGGGGAAAAATTGATTAAAACCTTGGTGGATTTTCCATCGTTGTCGGTGATGGGAGGAGATGATGGTGAGATAAATAGAGCGAGAGAGGAGAGGGAAAAGAGAGAAGGAGCTAGCCGAGCGAGATTGAACTCTTACCTATGTCGTTGATGGAATAACTGACACTAACTGTTCGTGGAAACATGGGTAACACAGAGAAGAGAGATTCTAGCGTGAGGATGAAGAGCATAGCAATGCAATGCGGGAGAGATGGAGGGAGAGAGGGGAGAGGAGGCAGTGAGCTCTACTAGCCTCTTCCCTGTGTGATAGGTAACCAAGGGTAGGGCTCCACACGTTGAGCTCCCCCTAGTTGTCCTCGCGTGGGGCCCATCGTGGAGAGGGGTGCCGTTATCAATTTGGCCCCCTTTGATATTTAGTAAAATTTTAGGTTTTTTTTATCTCCAACTTCCATTTCGCAGAAAAGTAGTGTCGTTGAAAAGCTCTCGCCATGTACATCATGATTTTTGAGGTTTCAAAGTCAAATTCGAAGTCTTTCGTAAGTTTATTTTTAAGATCTTGATTTTCAATGGAATTTGATTCTTCACTCCCCTTTCAATTTAAACCATGATAAAATATCGAGTTGTTACAATATAACAGGGCTGCCTAACATAGTTGGTCTCAAACAACATGGCATCTCTCTTCATTAGGGTTGGTCAAAGGTTAAACATGGCACTTTCCCCTTGTTAGGGAGATTTCAACTATATTTAAGAATTATGATAATAGGTTTTGGGTAGTTTGTTTCATGACTCTTGGCTTATACATACATTTGTGATTTTATTGAGGAATGCTAAACCAAAGCCATGGTACTAAAAGTGTTGCAGCTTTTATAAAGGGTCCCACTTATAGGATTGCTTTTGGTTTGAGTATCTTTTAATATAAAACAAGAAAAATTGACATATTAAAATATCATGTTTTTAGTGTTGGATTTAGATTAGGAAAAAATTCCTATGATTTTTTCTTTAGCAAGTGATTTTATGGGTTGATTATCAATGTTCTAGCACTCTATGTAGGTGAAAAAAGAATTAAGGAAAGAGGGAAGGACATGAAACCTACATTTTATATTTGATTTTTGTGTGATTACTCATTTAAGGTATTTTGGTCTATTATGGAGGGGGAAATGATAAACTAGGGACTCCTATCTAGCATGTGTTTCTAAAGATCCATATCATTCATCTTGTTGTCCTTTCCTTTATTTATTTATTTTACTGCAAAGATTTACTAAGCAAACAACTTAGAAGCATATCCTAAATCTACTTAAAATCTCCTCAATAAGGGAAAAGTGTCACCTTGAACCTTCGACAGAGCAATGAGAAGAGGCACCATGATAGCTATGACCAATTGTGTTCTTAACAATCCTTTCTTTGTTTAGGTTATATCTGAAAAACCCATGGATAAGTTACCTCCCAAGAACCATGCCTTCGGATGAAAAATCATGCCCATTGATTTCAAAGCCATTTAACATGATCATTCACATGTAGCTTAAACAAAGAAAGGACAAGAAAACGAAGACATAAATATTACATAAACATACCTAGGCAGAAGCCTCTGTTGAAGCTCAAGCTCTTAAAAGGGAGCCTTAGTTTATCATTTCTCATACATGAATCCTATTTTTCAGCTTTGTCCGTGTAATTAGTATTTGTATAATTATTTGAATATTCCTAAGGGTCTATCGAAAGAATAGAGTATAGACATACAAAGCCATAGCAATTACATGATTTGGTGCTTCAATTAAGTAATGACTTCACAAAATGAAACTTGCTTGTTGTGTTATTTTAAGACCTCTTTCAATTTGGATTAGACTTATTAGAGCCAAATACTTCAATAAAGATAACTTCTTCTCTATTAAGGGCAACTCTCAAGATAATTTCTTCTCTATTAAGGGCAACTCTCAACATAATTTCTTCTCCATTAAGGTCAACTCCTTAGCATTTCCACCAAGGAGAAGTTTGCTTGAGTGCAAAGACCTATTCAAAAACATTATAGCAGATCATCATCATCATCATCAAAGCCTTGTCTCAGTTAGGGGTTGGCTATATGAATCTTAATTCTCCATTCTCCTCTATCAAGTGTAATGGTTTCATTTAGTCCAAAATGTTTTTAAATCTTTTCTCACCACTTCTATCCATATCCTTTTGGCCCTTCCTCTTGTCCTTTTAAAGTCTTTGACTTTAATTGACTCACCCCTAATCGTAATCATTCTCAATCTCCTTTGGACATATCCAAACCATCTAAGTCTACCCTCTCTCATCTTGTTATCTATTGGTGCTATTCCTAAATTTCTTCCAAAAATTTCATTTCTAATTTTATCCTTTCTTGTATTGCCATTCATTCATCTCAACATCCTCATTTTGGCTTACTTATCATATGTATGTGTTATTCCTTAACAGCCCAACACTCCGACCCATAGATCATGACCGGCTTACAATCGTTCTATAGAATTTTTCTTTCAATTTGAGTGGCACTTGCCAATCAACAAAACTCTAAAGGCACATCTCTATTTGTTTTAACTCCGTCTGGATTCTTTGGTAACATTCCTCTCAATCTCTCTACTCCCATGAAGTAAATAATCCAAAAAATTGAAAGTGGTCTTTTTGGGGCTTCTTGGTTATCAATCTTTACTGGTACTTTTCTTTCACTTTTATCCTTGCTAAAATTGCATTCCATATACTTTATCTTAGATAAGGTAATTTTAAATCGTTTAGATTCTATAACATCTCTCGATAACTCTAGCTTTGTTTATGCCCTCCCTTATCTTATCAATCAAAACTATGTCATCTGTAATCAACTACTAAGAATATAACACTCTACCAAACTCCCTATTCATTTACAACCATATTGAAGCTACACTACTCCTAAGATCAAGTTAGGACTTTTATTAGGACGAAATATAGGCTTAGATAAATGTTATCAAAAGAATGTGTATAAAGGTAAACAAATGTTGTCTAAAAAATATTTTTAGGTCTTCTATCAATGTATTAACAAAATTTTCATTTTTCCTCATAAGGGTGAACATTCTTCTTTTTCACTGGCCATCTTTTTTTTTTTTTCTTCTTTCACTTGACTTTATATAGCCTTTTTGAACTTTTTCTTCTTTTTAACCTTTTTGATGTTCATCTCTTGAATTGCTTATAATTCACTTTAACAACCCAATTTTTGTGACTCCTTTGGTAATTGATTTGGCTTTCCAAAACACAACTATAGGTAAAGATTTTACTTTGACAGCTTGCTTTAAACAAGCATCTAGTTTGGGAGAATCTCAAGTGGCTTGACCATGAAAATAAAAAATGTATCTTATGTTTTGAACATCAAGAAAGTGCAAATAATCTTTTCTTTAACACATGACAATCTTTTGGGATTGCATCAAGCATCAAATTTCTTTTGGATATTGAAGCATATAGTAGCACAACAAAGGTTCTTACTTGGTGTTTGAGCACATGGAATGGAAAATTTAGACTAAGCATGTTGCATGTACAATAGCCGTTAAGACCATATGGAATGTATGCAATAGCATCCTACCTAGTGGAATTGTGGATTGACAAAGAGTTTTTTCTGAATCGGAAAGCTAGAACAACATAATTCAACAATTTAATAGATTCTAGTCCAATGTAATTTTCTTTTCCTGAACAACACTTTATCCTTAAGAAGTGGTACCAAACTAACATTGTAGAGGCAAAAAGATGACTTTTCAAGTTATATTGGAAACCTTCGGATCCAAGAGAGATCCGAATGTGCTTTGATGGCTCAACCCTTAGAAATTTAGGAGTTGTAGGTGCAGGAGGAATACTGAGGGACATTTGGGGAAGATGCATTGCTGCATATAGCATCTATCTTGGCAAAAAGGTCAAAAATGATGCAGAATGGTTTGCCTTATGTCAAGGAATAAAAATAGCTACTGTCGTAGGGATTACATGCTTGAAGATAAATAGCTACTGTCGCAGGGATTACATGCTTGAAGATATGTTATGAAACAAGGATCAAAACCAACTGGAGAGCCACGCAACAAAATAAGGACTGTCGATGTATGCAGGGAGGCAAACGAGGGGCCAAACTATCAATCAAATAATGAACCGGCTGAGTCATCGGAGAGATGGAATTACTCCAACCCTAATGCTCTTGGTACCACGATGAGTTACATGTGACTCTGTGACGTGTCATTTTCTATTTTCCATCCTAAAATTATCTGATCGTTCCAGTCCAGTCTAAGTGCGTCCTCAGCGGCGCTTTTATTCCATTTCCTGCAATAGAATTTCGGCCAAGCTGAAAGCAACGAACCAGGCGAAAATGGCTTTGAACATATCAACTTTTCTTCTTCTGTTCTTCCTCTCTGCAATCGCGGCTCAGAACAATACAGACCAAACAAAGAAAACCATGGAAGAATTCTCTGGATACCCAACTGAACACGGTTCCTGCTTTTCGAGCCCCCCATCATCATTATCTGTCGACACTGAAAGTTTACGGAGGCAGGTAAGACCAGATATTGAATGGTTAGAAAACCCATCTTTACTGCGATATAACTGGAAGATTTTGAACACTAGATGTTTTAGTTTCTTTAATGATTGGTTTGAGCTTAATAATTTCTTTGCACAAAGTTTAAAATGCTGATTTGCGTTGGTGGGTTCTGATTTCAATCAGTTCCTGCAACATTTTTTCTTACTTTCGGTTTTGGTTCACCAGTTTTTGCTGGTTTCAGTTTTATCAGTTGCTTGTATGAGCAAAGTTTCTTTTCTCTCAGACCCTTCTCTGACTCTGAACACTCCGGATTTAGGGTTATATTTAAAAGAAAAACTACTTTTGTACTTAGCATAGTCTTGTGACTTTCTTTGTGGAGTTCCCTTCTCTTGGTCTGGAGTTGAATATCTTAAATATTTGGTGTCTGAATTGGGTTCTCTGACTTTGTTTTTATAGATCGACGAGCTATCCAGTTTCTCTGATACTCCTGCTCCTTCAGTAACTCGCATCTTGTATACTGACAAGGATGTATTAGCCCGAAGGTATTGAGGTCAATCTCATTTTATGTCAAACTATTTTGATATCAGAAACACTAGATGATTATTCAATACAATGCTGGCAGAAGTGTGAAATATTATGCTGACTTGTAAATATGAACATGGTTGGCTCATTGCTGACATTGAATATCTGGAGATTTGAAACTGTTTTAAGTGCTTTCTGATTGAACTTAATGAGGACTGACATCTGAATGATAATTATCATATGGTAAGTGAAAAGGGTTTCTAGTAATTGACTTGTATGGAATGTGTGGTAGTGGGGTAGTTCTCTGTGGTATTATCGATGCTTGCACCAATAGACACATCCAAGTTGCAGGGATACTGATAGGCATAGGCAATGTATGAGCCTTCTTTCTTTCTCCCAAGGTTAAGATTAAGTTGACAAATATGATGATCTGAGAGGAAGCGAGCTGCACAGTGTGCACTGTTGTTCCAAATAAACTCCAGTAGTACTCTTGGGCTCCTTAATAATGGAGTGGTCTCATTAACTTAACTAGAAACTGCTAGGACAGGAAATTTCAATTTTAACTATTATTGCACTTCTGTTAATTCCTTTTAGTCTTTTCTGCTGGACAAAGCTTTAGTTCTTGTTGACCGGAGGCTCCGTTGTGGGGTTTTCCTCTGCTAGTTGGTCCCTGTTTTATTACCTGAATCCTAGCATGGGGACTAAATGCAGTGAAGATAAAATGTGGTAGCTCCAGGATTCGATTTCGTTTAGTAGCTGTTCACGATGATCAGACAAGGATGACACACCATATCATGCATTTATGCTAATTTTTTGTATGATTTCTGTGTTAGAAAGTTTCATTTCTTTTATATTTTTAAAATTTAAAATAGATATATTATTTTCCATTAATACTGAAACTGAACTTTTATTATTTTTCTGCTGACCATCAATTACTTGTATTGAAGATAAGACCAGTCTCCTTATTTTTCTTTTTGATTTGTTAAATTTAATGAGACTCCTAGTGAAGTTTATATGAAGGATTGCAGGTTTGGAATCCCCAATTCATGAACTCTTGTTCTCTCAGCCTTCTCTCCCTCCATGACTCTTTCCTCTTCTTTCATCTACCTTGCCTTCTTCTTCTTTCTTCAATCTTCATACTTGTTGGTTCTTGGAGCTATATTTCTTGTTGTTCAACATTGAGTTTTGCAAGCATATATCTATAAACTAATCAATTATTTGTTTCATATGTTCTGATGTTATATTGCCGTTCTTTTTCAATTACAATATTGCATGCAGATTTTCATTTTCTATACAGAGTAGAAGGTTCTTAAAGTGATGGTACAATTGCCTCATATCCGAATGCGTATATTCATTTAGTTCAATGAGGGGTTAACTCTCTTATGGTTTGGTGTTGGGTGGGTGGGGATGATTAATTTGTGTCAATATCCATTGTATGTTTAGAAATATCAAAATCGGACTTTCTAATATTATGGCTCTTATGTTGTCTCTGAGAAATAGTTTTCTACCAGCAATTGACCTGCGTTGGTTATAACCTCACTAGCTGCGTCATTGCTCCAAGCATAAAGATGAGGGAGATTAGGCTTCGATGGTTTGGGCATGGCCAAAGGAGACCGAAAACGGCTTCGGTTAAAAGGAGTGAGGAAATGCAAGTAGAAGGTTCTAAAAGGGCAAGGTGAAGGCCCAAAAGAAAGTGGATAGAAGTGGTGAGAAAAGATTTAAAAATTTTGGGACTAAATGAAGCCATGATACTTAATAGAGAGGAATGGAGGAATAAGATTCATGTGGCTGACCCGTAATTGGGATAAGGTGTTGATGATGATGATGTTCTCTCTGAGAAATCATTTGGTGAAATGTGAGGATAAAGAGTATGAGATATAAAATATATTATAACTTAAGATGAACTTAAAAATAAGAGTAGACAATTTGCAACTTAGACTGGTTCCTTTCAAGTCAAAATTGTTGAAACCATAGCATTATTAGTTCTTTGTAATTATTTGAAAGAACTAACAATTTAGATTGGAAGACCACAGAATATTGGAATTGTCAATGATGCCTATGGCTATTGTCATTGCTATGTTCATTCCTTCATAACTATGCTGACCATGGGGATAGATCTGCTTCTCCTTCCCCCCAGTGATAGTCTTCTCTAGTCAACATCTTTGCTCAGCTAGTGATAATCAATTTAGCAAGGAAACTATCACTTTTCCGTTTGCCGCTACAACAGATTAGGTTACAGTATCAACTTCAAGATATTTCTCAAGCATCACAGGCACTTCTTGCATTTTTCTTGCCCTGCTAACTCATCACGTGGTTGTTACAAATCAAATGACTGTTACTCATTGGTTGGTTTATTTGTTAATGGTAAGTGGAGTGTTGGTTCTTTTAATAGATCTCTCTAGCTAATATAGAAGGTGAGATCCGTATGGTCTAAACACTAACTGTCATGATTCTTCTAATCCTTCTTATGTTCTATGATAACAATTTCCATTCAAATTTAAGACCACAAACAGAGAAGTTGATTTAGACCTGAAGAACACCAAAACATATCATTCACCTGCTGTTCTGATTCTTGCTTTTGTCCTATATGTCATAGTTGTTAGATGTGAAAACTATTCGAACATAAGTTATGGCATTTCTAGTTATGCCAAGAGCACATGTTTCACTAGAATAACTTGAGTAAAGAATATGCAACTTCATCCTTAAGTGGTTCAAACCGATTTAAAGCAATAGCACCAGTAAAGAGTTAGGAACTGCAATCAAATTTCAGGTGCTACAGATTCTCTTCCTCTTCCTCTTCCTCTTCTATTTCTTTCTCGTTATTTCTCCGTGTTCTCTCTATATCTTTCTTTTTATTCTTATTCTTATTAACATTATTATTGTTGTTGTTGTTATTATTATTATTATTATTCACCACTAGGGATTTCCATCTAATGTTATTTTCCTTGCATACATCTTATTTTCTTCTAGTGTTTTGTCATTCTTGCCTTTCAAAAGAAATGTTATGTAGTTCCTTTTTTCCCATTGTTATTCTCCTCTCCCATGTGTCTTTTCCTTATCTTATCTTCCTCTAGCATCATCATCTAGTTTGTCTTATAGGTCAATCCTTTTCCATAATCATTCAATTGCACCTGCTTACTGCGGCTATCACTACTTGGACAACAGTGGGGTTTATAAGTCTAATTACACTTTAACAACTTCAGTTGAGCATGTCTTCTGCTACTTCCTGATTTCCTTATTTTTTGGTCTATGTTCTTTTCCAATCTAGGTGCAAGTTAGCAACCTAACTTATAATTACGTGTTGTAGTACATAATGAAGAAGAGATAAAGGCTCCATTAATAAATCCTCTCCCATGGATTTCAGGTCTTTCCTGTGTTTTTTCCATTTTCTCCCCATTCTTCTTGCCCTTATCTTTCTACTTTTGTTAGTGCCCACCTTTACAATTTCATAGCTTTCCAAGTTTTTCATCAGGATCATATCTCCTCTTCTTCTAAATTTAAGATACCTGTCTTCACTCTTTCTTTCCTACTTTATCTAGTGATTCTCTTCTTTTTCTTCTTCTTCACAATTAAACCCTGATTGCTCTACATAAATTCAACCCATGACAATAATTCCTTTTTCTTGAGCTGAGGACACATCCTTCCTTACTTGGAGTATTGATAATTTCTCCATAAAGGATGTTGACTGGGAAAAAGAATCCTGGCATCAGGCTTGGTGTTCAAGGATCATCCCATAGTTGTGTGACTGAATTTCTTTGATTTGCCTGAACTTCTGAGGAAGATTCTTGACAACTTCTTTGTTAGCAACTTGCTGAAAGCCTTCAAATATTCTTCAATACAACAACTGAAGCATGCATAATTCACTGCCATATTTGAAGTACAAAATACCATGAGAACGAGCTGTTAGTACATGGTTATCTTCAGAAAACACAATGATGTGGACCATAAAGAGGGCAGCCTAGTGCATGAAGCTCCCTTGTATGCGCGGTTCGGGGAAGGGGCGAACCTCAAAGGGCCTACAGTAGGTAGCCTTGCCTTGCATTTTGCAAGAGGCTGTTTCCACATCTCAAATCTGTGACCTTCAGGTCACACGGCGACAACTCAACCTCTACGTCAAGGCTCGCCTTCTAGACATGCTTTATTATTATGTTCTTCTCTTTTTTGTTTCCCTTTTCCCTTAAGTTGTCAAGTGGTGGGGCACCGTTAGATTTGTTTCATCGATCAGTTCTTTTTTCATGAATAAAGGGTAATTATGCGCATGATGTTACTTAGGAGCTAAAGAACCTAAGCTTTCTTCAGGGACTCTATCATAAGCTTTCTCTAAGTTAGTAAAGACCACATGGAGGTCTTTCCTCTTCTGCCTATATTTTTTTGTCAGTTGTCTTAGTAAGAAAATAGTTTCCATGGTAGACCTCCTAGGTATGAAACCAAACTGGTTCTCTAATACACTTGTCTCATGCCGTAGCCTCATCTCAATCACTCTTTCCAAAAGTTTCATAGTGTGGCTTATAAGTTTGATCCCCTGATAATTAGTGCAGCTCTGTGTGTCTCCTTTGTTCTTATAAATTGATACAATAGAGCTTTTCCTCCATTCATCTGCCATTTTCTTTGATTTTATAGTTTTGTTAAACAACTTGGTCAACCAAACTACTCCAGTATTTCCCATATGCTTCCAAACCTCTATTAGTATACTATTGGGCCCCATGTCCTTTTTTGATTTCATCTTTTTCAAGCCCTCTTTCACTTTAGGTATGCTAATCCTACGTTCATATCTATAATGTTCAATGTTATTTAGGTTTAGAGTATTTTCAATCCCTATATTCTCAGAGCCATTGTCATTTAACAATTTTTGAAAGTAAGTCTCCCACCTTTGTATCTCGTCATCTTTGACTAGTACCCTTTGATCATGACTTTAGTGCACCTAACGTGGTCTAAGTCCTTGCCCTTCGGTTCTCTTATTTTTGCATGTTTAAACATATCTTTCTCTCATTCTCTTGATCTTAGTCTACTATAGAGGTCATCATATGCTTTAAGTTTAGCCTCACTTACTATTCTCTTAGTAACCTTTTTAGCATTCTTATACTGTTCATAGTTTTCATTATTTCTAGTCTTTTGCCATTCTTTAAAATACACGTTTTTCTTTAATAACTTTTTGCACTGTTTCACTCCACTACCATGTTTCCTTTACTAATTGTCTTTTACTTTTAGATACTCCTAAGACATTTTTTGCCACTTTCTTAATGGACTCAATCATATTCATCCACATGGTGTTTACTTCTGTTTCATAGTTCCACTTTCCTTCTACCATCGACTTATTTGGGAATGAGGTTATTTTCTCTCCTTTTAAGTTTCACCACTTAGATTTTGGATACCTATTAAGTTCATTTCCGTTCTTTCATCTTATAATACAGATATCCATAACCATTAACCCATGTTGTGAGGTTAAACTCTCACCGTATCATCTTACAATCCTTATATATTGATCTTTCAGTATTCCTAAGTAGAAAAAAGCCTATTTGGCTTTTATTGACTCCACTTTTAAAGGTTATTAAGTTTTCATCCCTCTTCTTAGAGAATATATTTGCAATGACCAGGTTATATGTCAAAAGAAAATCTGTAATAGTTCCCCTCATCTCATTTCGTTCTCCTATACTATACCTTCCATGTATTTTATCATATCCTTCCTTTTCTTTTCCTACATGGCCATTTAAGCCTGCTCTTATAACTATCCCTGACGTGTGGGAATTTCTTACATGACTCCTTCCATATCTATCCAAAATTGTCTTTTGATTATATCTTCTAACCCTACTTGTGGTGCATATGCCCTTATAACATTTATGATTTGTTCTCCTAGAACAAGTTTTATTATTATAATTCTATCATATATTCTTTTAATGTCTACAACTTTATCCATTAATTCTTTATCCACTATTATTCCTACGCCATTTCTGTTATTATCCTTTCCTAAGTACCAGAGTTTATACCCATCAATTTCTCTAATGTTACCCCCTTTCCACTTTGTTTTTTGGATACAAGCAATGTTGACTCTCCTACGTTTCATCGTATCTACTAACTCTAGACTCTTACTTGTCAATGTCCTTATATTCCATGTGGTGATACAAATCTTATGCTCTTGAGATAGCCTATTTACCCATGCACTTCTCAACCTCGATGGCATGAATCCATGCCCACTTTTCATTGCACCTGGGTTTTGATGCAGTGCATCGCTTCTGAGGGGACGCTCTTGCAGCCCGTGCCCATTTTCCACTACACCAGGGATCCGATGTAGTGCATCGCTTCTGGGGAAACACCCTAGCAACCCTTGCCCATTTTTTACTACACCCGGGATTTGATGCAACGTGTCGTTTATGGGGAACGCCTTAGCCTGTGGAAATGTCAGTTTTCTATTCATGTCATGTAGGGTTGCCATACTTTAAAGAAGCTGGAGATGATTTTCATTATCTTCTCTTCTTACTTACAAACTAATATACAAATGCATATTCATTTGCAAGTAGGAAAAAAATAAAATAACAAAATCAAAATCTTCTTCAACTTCTTCCTTGCTGGCTGGTACTTGATGCAAGACCCTCCTCCTTTTTCATCAAGGCTTGCGACTGGTATTGGTAGGGTTAGATAAAATGCAATATGCAGCAATATATATTAAACATTCAACACAAGCAGACATAGCAACAACCTTTCAATTGGAGTTTGTTAAGTGTTCCATGAAGGGACCTGCATAAAGACCAGAAAGCTTTGGCAAATGTAAAAAATGCATTACTCATGCAGTTGATGATGCCAACAATGAGATTATTATGGCACCTGCAAGGAAGTACAGTATGCAGCCATATAGAGACCATCAATACTGGATGAAGCAAGCTCTTCATACACTATACTTGTATGAGGTCGTCAAAACTATCAGTGACAGAGCAAGCAATTTGAAATTGGGACACATACACTGGCCACATAGCCCAACAAAGTATAGAACAGAGAAAGCTTTAAGTACATAAATTATTTTAATTTTGAATGGCATAGGCATCAGCAAAGGCTGTTGGTTGTTCAGTGTATGTCAATCTACCCACCAAAACTAACTTCTCATGAATTCCCCATATATACCATAGGTTTGGTCATAATAGATGCCAGTCATTCCTAACGCTAAAACACTGCAGAAAGACTTCAATAGAGGAGAAACAAACAGTTGGAAAGGATATGAGATAATGGCATTTCTTTTTCTTGGAAAGATTTTCTGGAGTTGATTAGTTGGTGGCAAGAATTCCTCCAAGATAAGGAATCTTGATCCTATAATCAAGAAGCATCTTCCAATTATCCAGCTCTGTTAATGAGCCCAACCCCAAGAACCAAGCAACATACGAATTGCCTTCATAAATGCCAAAAGGCTTTAATATCAGGAAAGGAATGTAAAGTCAAAACATCATGCTGTAGCATTTAGATATGAATAAGCTCATTAAAGGTTCAGTCCCAAGACTTGATCACTGTCTTCAACTCCTAGAACACGTCATCCCTATACAAAAACTTGATATTGCCCACTGATTTGTCACAGTAGACTAAACTTTCCATTTTTCATTGCTTAAGACAAAATAAGTGCCCAATACAAAGAAAATCACTATGGCCATCCACCAACTACAATGTATAAGATGTCCTTCATGAGGATTTCTTTAAGTAAAAGCCCTCAAAAATAAAAACAGAAGTTCCTTCTGGGACTGTCTTTAACCACAAGACCGTGGAAGTGACAAGAAGAAGAAGAACAAACTTGAACTGAAGTAGTTTGGTCTGTATAATAGGAAACAATGCATTTACTATGTTGAGAAATCTCTGAAATAAGTGGAAATAGAATAAAGATAATACAGATCCCCAAAGGACATAGAATTTCTTAGCGTGCAGATGACAGACATAATGGACATGTATCAAGCACTGCTATATAGGGCAGCCCAGTGCACGAAGCTCCCATGTATGTGGGGTCTGGGGAAGGGGTGGACCACACCACTATATAGGGCAGTCCAGTACACGAAGCTCCCATATTTCAAGCACTGCTACATTTAACTAATAGAAGTCACCAAGAGAGAGAGAGATTTTCTAACTTGAAGGGGAGCCTTGGCGCAATGGTAGAGTTGTTGTCGTGTGACCTTGAGGTCACGGGTTCAAGGCGTAGAAGCAGCCTCTTGCAGAATGCAATGTAAGGCTGGGTACTATTGACCCTTGTGGTCTGCCCCTTCCCCGGACCCTGCATACGCAGGAGCTTTGTGCACCAGGGCTGCCCTTTAGAAATTTTCTAAGTTGGAATTCATCATTTCCTAATCTACTGGTTGAGCACATACTTTAAATTTCGTAAAACTAGAAGTCCTTTGGGTTATCTTACATCAAACTGTCTGTGCCAGCAGCTCCACCATCATCAAGATTATACATGGCCTGTAGTTAATATAGTAGTAAAATTCTGTTTACCTGTAAAAGTTTTAGCGGTACATACTCTTTTACCATGTACAGATGCTTGTGAATTTGCTGAACTAAATTATTCTACCATTATGTGCTGAATGTGTACAAATTGAGAATTTGTTGTTTTTTCATCCTTTTTTATTCAAATATTGTAACTATTCTCTTTTCACGTTCAACTGGCCATGTTTTGTTGAGGCCTCAAGTGATGTTGCTCGGTATACTGCTTACCAGTATTGTAGAGTTGGCTCATTTTCAAGTTTCTTCTTAGTTCTAAATTCTTATGACAACTGGCATCTGTAATTTGTGATGCATAGGCATCTGTTATCTCTATATATAGACACCCACAGCCATGCAAACTGACACACGCTATGTTATTCCAAATTTTGTATTAGAAAAACAGACGCATAATATTTGGAGGAGTATTACCAGCTACCTTGTAGTTAGATATCCATTATGACTCACGTATATGTCCCTTTGTGATCTCCTATCATATGTGTATACTGTTGGACTCCCAAAAAGTTAGGCCCAACATGATATGATACTAATACTTGTACAGGATGCTTCACTGCTAATTATGTGTATTAAAACAATAATATATTCCCACGTGCATCACTCCCTTTTGGTAACTATCATGCTGTTGGCTTGTTACTGTAACCTGTCAAACATTATCATTTTGAGTGTGTGAAAGTCTTACACGTGTTAGTTTAGATTTATTGTGACCAGTGTCCTAGTGGATTTGAGTTTCATGGCATATTGTTTGTTCATGCACATTTGTCCGCCTCCTAAACTTGTGAAACTGCTAAGTTGTCTCTGTTTCTGTCAACTTATCTATATGTTATCAGTTTATGAATAACATAGGTGCCCTTATCTGTGCAATATGCTTACCTGATCATTTATTTTAGCTGTCTTTGGTTAATATCTGCTTCTACTTCTAACTGCAGGTATTTAAAAAACTTAATGGGGTTGTCTGGTCTCTCTATCAGAGAGGATGCTGTTGGTAACATATTTGGTAGCTGGTGAGTTTCATTCTCTCTACTTTTAATCCAATTGTCATGGATGGCCTTACATACCCAATAGCTATAAATTTCAGATTTTAACAAACATATCTTGTACATTCTGAAAACATAAAAAGCAGGGTCAATTTGGAAAAAGTTGGAAAAGTTCCAGACAGATGTAGAAGATTTTAAGAACTGATAAAGTTACATATCAAAATAAATTGAGTATAACAAAAACACAAAAAGACACATTATTTCCCACAAGTGAAAATTGTCATACAATGCAGGTACTTTAATATCTTCAAAATCAGCTTTTAATGATATCTTGACCTTCACTTCTTGGATGGGACAATAAAGACAATCTTGACTTTCACTTCTCCAACGAGACAATAAAGATTTCTGTATTTTCAAATGGACTATCATTAATCAATTACACCAAGTGTTCAATATATTTAGGAGCATCAATATCAAAATAGGAGTTGGAATAACATTTCCAATTAAGTACTCCTCAGTAATGTAGTACATGTCAAATACTATACTATAACTTAGTTACATATAATGTACGTATGTTTCTGCATGCACAAGTTTATATTTGTAAACAGATACAATGCTAGACATTTTATTTAACTAGCATACATTAAACAACCTTTATTAGATATTTTCAGCTTAGACATTTTAAGGCGTAAAGGTTATATAACTTATAGTGAGGAAAATTATTTTAAACTAAAATGAATTAAAACCGAGAAGACTACAACGTACCAAAAGCCTAACAGAAATATTTCTGTAAAACAGGACCAAAGCATTAAAAGGAAAAGGACAAAGCATTAGACGAGTAGGACATAGTGAAGTATGGGGAAGACGAAGGACAACTGTTTGGCGTGCTTCAATCTATGAAACAACAGGGAAAATGAAATTGTATCATGGCAGCTCAACCAAGGTACTACAAAAATACATGCTAGTAAAGCACAGCTACAACCATGATCATCCAATTTTAAGATATCCAGCGACAACTGTAATATAGAGCAAATATTGCAATGTCTAGGATGCAAGAAAGTTGGAGTTTGGAGAAGGGAAGAAGGATGAACAAAAAAGGACCCATTTTAGAGTTTGGTTGTAATACTTAATTTCTGTTAGTCAAATAAGGCATGGAGCTGCTCAATTAATCATTTTGCTTTTCTTCTTTTGTAGCAGAGCTGCAAGGAGGATCTGGTGCAGCTATCAAAATCAAGTCCCATTTGGTTTCTTTAAACATGTTCAGACTAGCTGGGCTGACCAACGTGCCAAATAGAAAAGCATGTTTCTTGTTTCCATTAAGAATAGCCTTAAGATATGGATGATAGATACAGAAATATTTTTGTGCTGTGGTATGGGATTCTTTTTTGGTTTCATATTACTTTGATCATCAATAAAACTCACTTTCTTTCTTTTGTGTCTTAGAGGTTTAGTATAATAACATATTTGTGGTGATTGTTGCCATCATTGAGATAAGAAGGGGAGCCTTGGTGCAATGGTTGAGTTGTCACTGTGTGATCTGGAGGTCATGTGTTTGAGGTGTGGAAACAGCCTCTCGCACAAAAATGTAAGGTAAGGCTGCGTACCATAGACCCTTTGTGGTCTGTCCCTTCCCTGGAACCCGCATATGCGGGAACTTTGTGCACCGGGCTGCCCATTTTTTATTGTCATCACTGTGACATGAGTGAGAACGGATTCAACTTTCAACTATCTTCGTTCTTTTTTAATACTGATGCTCAGCTGCCAAAAGTTCTATATCCTGTTGGCCCATCTTCTGTATTTATCATGGCATTTTTCCTAGCTGTTCTGTTAGTGACTTCTACACTGTTGTGACCGTATGTTTTCTCCGTGGTTCATGTATAGTTTAAGCAGGTCATAGGATGCTAACGAATTGAAGTTGCATTTGAACTGAAAATATTTTAACAGTAGAAGGCAACAACCCCACATGCTCTGAGATCTGATATGATTATAGAACTCCATTTTATTTCATTTTTTATTTTTTTGCTTTCTTTGCACAAGTGTATACCATCCTTTCAAATTAAAAATTGTTGAATCTTACTAAGCTTCAAGGACCCTTGGCCTTGCTATTAAGAAGTTCATCTACATTATGAATCTAATTGCTGAAGGCCAGTTGCACTAAGTGGAAATCTCTAAGCATTGATTAATACCTAAACTGATTATGTTTTGTAGGGAAGGCTATGTGCCAGAGCTTGGTGCAGTGGCAACAGGTTCTCATATTGATGCAATTCCATACTCAGGGAAATATGATGGAGTGGTTGGTGTTTTGGGTGCATTGGAGGCAATTAATGTATTAAAAAGGTGTGTAAGTTGTCTGAATGATGTAAGGCACCATGAGCGTTCTGTATTATGTCCAACTATTCTGAATGTGGAGTACTCATATCTTTAGGTTCTGGTCATGTTGCAAAATGTTTGAGCCAATTTATTATTCTGATACTTGGTCATGATTTTGGGTGTTCTTAAATCATCATCATCAAGACCTTATCCAAATTAGGGGTCGGCCACATGAATCTTATTGCTCCATTCCTCTCTATTAAGTACCATGGCTTCATTTAGTCCCAAAGTTTTTAAATCCTTTCCCACCACTACTATCCACATTCTTTTGGGCCTTCCCCTTGCCTTTTAGAACCTTCTACTTGCATTGCCTCACTCCTAAATGGTGCCCTTTTTGGTTTCCTTTGGACATGTCCAGACCGTCTAAGTCTAATCTCCCTCATCTTGTTACCTATTGGTGTTACCCCAAAGTTTCTCTAATGTAAATCATGCATGTGAATTGGGTGGGTTTAGTGATAAGCTTTAGACCTAAAGAAATGCAACCAAACTAGAATAAAACATGATCATTATAACAGCAGTATTATATCCATATTATGGAAAAAAGATTGGAAAGATGTCCCTCAAAAGGTTTCACTGAAAGTAGCTATGGTTGTTTTTATGTCTGCCGGCATTTCTGAACCATTGGTGTTTAAGGCACTTACAATTTCAAATGTATAATCCACAGCTGTTTTAAATGTTTAAGTTTCTCAGTCAGCCTACCAAAGTTTGTAAGACAAATTATCCCAATCCTCAAGAAACCCTAGTCCTTCTAGGTTCTTACCCATTGGTAATAATATGTGGAGACCAAAAACAATAACAGTGATGAAACTGCAAAACCAAGGTTCCTTGTCTGATCAGGCAAGAGGAAGTTAAATCTGGAATGGAGAGATGAATCCTAGGCGAGGTACTTGATGCAAATCCATCACTTACATATAAATTATAGACTTCATTGAAACCTCAGTCTTACTTTCAGGTAATATACCCTTATAACGATGAAACTCATTTCCATCCAGCAGAGATCTTGATAAGATTGCTGGATGAATATTTTGTCATTCCTACATGTTAAAAGCCATAAGCTTGACAGCTGATCTGAAATAGAACTCATTAATTTATGTAAGACAAAACTTATCCAGTAATCTTGATGTGAAATTAAATCGAAACTTAAAAAGTTGACCATAGAAACATTGCCATATTTCTGACTGTACTATTTTATTTAGTTTCAAATATGTTTTCCTTTACTAGGCATTTTCAAACTGTTAGCGTCCTTCATTGAATGGTGCCATAATGTTCTGCATTTGATCTTTTATGGTTCAGCATTTTCTTATACGATATCGTCATGTCTGCACTCTCTCCATTTTGATGCATTTACTTCAGATTACTCAGCATCTGCACTGGTAACTACTGGCTATGTATGAGGAGAGCAACATATAAATTGTGGCCTGCTGGATGGTTTTTTTTCCTTGTGATCTGCAGAAATATTCAAGAGTTTATTCCTGGAATTCTGAAGGAAATTTCAAGACCTCTAAGTTGTCGTATTAGGAGGTTGCCTTCAATTGATGGGTAAAGAATTTAGCCAATATTGTGTCATGGGAGATCTCTTTGCTGAGAAAGCTGGCTTTAGTTAGTTCTGTCCTTGGTTAGAAGAAGAGAAATGCTGAAGAGCCAGAAAAAAAATGCTGAAGAGCCACATATCTTTCATCAAAGATGAATGACAACAAATACCCTTGCTAAGGAGGACTGTCCATACAATCCTATAACAATAACAAATATGAAGAACTAAAACTCTAATACTCCCCCTCAAGCTGGAGAATAAATGTTGATGGTTCCCTGCTTGAAACACATTGAACAAAAGGAGCTAAGGGCCAATTGTTTGGTAAAAATGTCAGCTTGCTGATTACTAGTCTTTACATAAAGAGTAGAGGTTAACTTATTTGTTACACCCACTCTGATAAAATGACAGTCAACTTCAATGTGTGATGTAGAGGATTATGTCTGATACCATCCAAAACAAGTTGATCAATCCAAATCTCAGAAGCGGCATAATGTGAAGAGTAGAAGCAGCTAGGCATCTTTCTTTTACATGCTTAGACATCTTTTATTTCATTGTTAATGTTCACATTTTTATGTTGTATGTTGTTAAGACATTTTTATCATCAATAAATGACATTAAGTGGGGGTATTTTAGTCTTATCATTTTAAGTATGGAATACAAGGAGAAGACATCCAAGAGGGACTTAAAAGTTTCTTTGTTTGCTCTTTGAGATTTCAGCTTGTCGATATTGATTATGCTTTCTTAATATGCTTACATGGTTTCATGAAACCCAAGATTGCAAGCAATATGGATGGCATTTTGACTAACACAGTGAATCTCCATAGGATGGTTATGGTCAAAGCCAAAGTGTTGCACGAGAGTTTTCAACCAATGTGAGCTCACATGCAGTACAAGCCATGCTCTATTTTCTGCCTTAGCACTAGATCTTGCTGCCATAATTTTCATCTCACTCATGGTGTATATATTACAACCAATAAAGTACACTATCCCTATCTGTGGTCATTTTTGGATCCAGCCCATTTTGTATCCAAGTTTTTTACTATATCAAGTTCACTTCGTGGTCAGCACACAACTAAGTGTGCCCTTTGCTTAGCTTTCTTTAAGTGTCTTAGGATCCTTCACACCGCATCCATTGACATTGTTTGGGATTCTCCATAAATTAGCTCATTTTATCAACTACAAAAGAAATATCAGGCTATTGACAGTCAAGTAAAGAAGCTCTACTACCAACCTTCAATACCATTTCTTATCTGCAAGAGCATCTCATATATCTGTGTTCATTTTCACATTGGCTTTTGTTGAAGTGTCAATGGCCTATCATCAAGCAAACCATTTTTGCGACAAAGATTGGTAATGTACTTTTGTTGAGAAAGAATAATATCTTATCAATTGCGAGCAACCTCCGTGCCAAAAAATATACGAAAGATCCCAGGTCTTTAGTATGAAAATGTAGTTTAAGGTATTCTTTGGTTGTAGTATATACAATGATATCGTCAACATATACACATAGCAATACACACATGATGCTCTTCAAGATAAACACGAGTAATCAACATGACTCCTACAAAAACCAAAATCCGTAAAGATGTAAGAAAATGTTTCAAATCATGATGTTGGACCTTGTTTAAGGCAACAAACCTGGTGGTTGCTCCATGTAAATTTCCTCCGTTAAGTAACCGTAAGTGTTCAGAACTTGATAAAGAGGCGAGCTCTAACTAACGACTAGTGAGACTAAGATCTAGACTGAATTCACATGAGCAACAAGCTAGAATGTCTTAAAGTAATCAACCCCATAGGGTGTAGAGTACCATTTGGCAACATACCAAACTTTGAGCTGCTCAACAGTCCTATCAAGTTGATACTTCACAGCAAATACCCAATGACAGTTCCTTCTAGAGGAAAAATTGATGTTTGTGTATCCTGTGAACTTCCATATCCTTTTTCCCCCTTGGAAGTAAAAGAGCCCCGTAAGAGGTTCTACAAACAGACCCAAAAGATAAACAGAGCAAACTGGCAAAAAGGGCTGAGATTGGAAAAGGATACAAAGTTACTAAGGAGATGCTATGTACACGTCCCTTGTCACATAGAAATAGGAAGATGGAGGACTTCTTTCTAAAGTTGACAATGCAGTGGTATGCAGAGCTCTTGGATGAGGTACCTTAACTGTCTTTCTGATGGGGACCATTATCCCACTTTTTTTATTTTTATGTTGTAGTTTAATTTACTCTGGATATTTATCATTAAAGGTATTAGATTTCTTAGTGCATTGTGACTTAAGTTGGGGCAATTTTGCCTTTTTCTAGATTGAGGTTGGATATGCCCTACTTAAGATCTTTGTCTCTTTTGTGTAAGTATTTTTGATGAATAATGAATGAAAATTTTGTTAGATTTGGTGGATTCCTCATTGTAGCTTCATTCCTTGTGGGCGTGAAGCCGCGTTAGGTACAAGGCCGAATTACTATTGTTTCATCCTGTTCTGTAAGCGAGTACTTTTCTACTTTGTCTTTTAAAGGACGATTTCCTAGCTGCATGATTTTAGGTGATTTCTGTTGTCAATAATTTAGAATTCTTATCTTGCATTAAATTCCTGAACCTTAGATTCAAAGCTTAATTAGGACCGTTTGTCAATTAAAGGAATGATCCGGATTGGAATTTTGAGCTTACCTTAATTGGTAGAGACGTGGGGTAGTCTGCAAATCCTGTAACTCATTGTAGGCTATTCATGTTAATTAAGGCGGATCTTTTTCATGTTAAAGTGCTCGTTGTAGTTTAATTTATGTTTTATTATTTAAGTTAATTCTAATTTGATCTCAGGATATAGATTAGGTCATTTTGCATGCTGTCCTACATCAAATTTGGTATCAGAGCATGAGGTTTTGCATTCGTATCTCTCCCCCCCCCCCCAAAAGGTTAGCATTAGATTTTTTATTTTATTTTTGTGTTTCACATGTATCACATAACATGATTTTTGTTTAACTTTTGGGGGATTTGCCCCCTACACCCCCAGCAAGCTAACCTAGTAGCTTGACCCACGACAAACTCTGCAAGCCACATTATAGGTCGTTGTGTTTAGTTGCATTCTTGAGGTCTTGTGTGCTTGTTCTATTTAGATTTAGAGCATTGCACATAGCTTTAGGGTACTTACCATAGAGTCATAGGGTGTTTAGTTGTTAAGTGTCTAGGCATCTTAGTATATGTCCACTTGTAGTGGCCAGTCCTACTAGCTAATGGATTCATAAATTCACAAAATCCTTCAGAAAATTCCGTCACAGTTGGCTGAGTTGAACGATTGTCCAATCAGCCAGCATATTGAGCTAACAGAGTGATTAGATCATTAGAGTTCTCGCATTGAGGCTTTAGAGTGACGACTTGAACCTCTCATAGGTAATGCATGTGCTAGACTGGCCGTGCAGGAGCGAGGTAACTACAGAAAAGGTGGTAATCACCATCATTACGATAATGAGCCACATATCGTTGAAAATTGGGCCCTGAAATATGTCAAGCATGAGGCCCCTAACTATGATGGCAAACTGAATCCAAAGCGATTTCTTGACTGGCTTTCGGACATGGATCATTACTTTGACTAGTATAAAATGTTTGAAGAGCGAGGGTCTAGTTTGCCAGGATTAAACTGATCGGTCAAGTAAGGCTCTATTGGACCAATTTGGAGCGTTAGCGAATTGTAGCCATGTGTCTACCTAGTTCCTCTTAGGAGAACATGAAGTAAAGGTTGATAGAGAAATTTCTTCCATTGTCCTACCATTTTAGGTGACTAGATTAGTGGTAGAACCTACGTCAGTGAGGTCTGTTTGTCACTGAATGCATCGCTAGATTTGACGAGTTTATGATGAGGTGCAATATAAAGGATCCCTCTATGACCTTGTCTGGGTTTAGGATAGCCCTCCGCCCTGAGCTTCAGAAGAACTCATCCCCATGACATAAATTCCTTAGATCATGCCTATTGGACCGCAACCCATGCCTATTGGACCGCAACCCACTAAGCAATATGAATTTGGGACTAAATCTACATTTGGTAATCAACAACCTAGAACTCAAGCGACTGTGGCGCCTAATGTCTATAAAGAAAAAGTTGTGTCAGGAATATAATTTTCACCCATGCTATCTCCCGCTTAGGACTTTCGCCCCTTCCTCACCCTGGACCTTACAGAGTTAAGTGGGTTGGTGCTTCTTCATCATTCCCAGTTACTCAGAGGTATCAGGTTCCCATTGAATTTTTAACATGTAAGGACACCTTGTAGTGTGATGTGGTACCTATGGATGCATGTCAAATTATTTTAGGCAGGCCATGGCTTTATGATATGGACGTTGCTATTTATGGCCGGTCTAATTCTTGGTCTTTCTTGTATGACAACAAGAAGGCAACATCAAACTAGTCATGGGGGTTAAGGCGAAAGCTAAAGGCCTACACATTGTCAACAATGTCGCATTTGTGAGGGACATTAGAGATGAGCCTTCTATGCCCTAGTGCAAAAGAGATCCCATCGTTGTTGGCTTTTGAGTACCCTAACGAGGTAGCACCTGTTCTACATGAGTATCAAGTTGTTTTTCCTAATGATTTATCGGATGAGCTACCTCCCATGAGGAATATTCAGCACCACATCGATTTGATCCCTAGGTCGAATCTTTCGAACCTTCCCCACTACAGAAAGAATCCCACCGAGCATGTTGAGTTGAAGAAAGAAGTGGATGACTTATTAGGGAAAGGTTTCATTCGGGAGAGTTTTAAGTCCTTGTGCCGTACCTGCATTGCTCACACCCAAAAAAAGATGGGTTATGGAGGATGTGTGTGGACAATCAAGCTATCAATAAAATCATGATCAAGTATCAATTTCCCATACTGAGGCTCAACGATATATTGGACATGATGGTGGGTGCCACAATCTTTTTAAATATTAACCTTAAGAGCGGCTATCACCGAGTCTGTATTTGTCCAGGGGATGAGTGGAAGACCGCCTTTAAGACGAAGGATGGTTTGTATGAGTAGATGTTCATGCCTTTGGGCTTTCGAATGCTTCTAGTACATTCATGAGAATCATAACATGTGTGCTGAGGTCATTTATCGACAAGTTCATAGTTGTGTATTTCGACGACATATTGTCAAACCTAGGAATAGCACCTCATCCACGAGGTAGATCTATGAGACTATGAGGACAAAAGCTATATGCAAATCTTAAGAAATGTTCATTTGCTTCCCAACAAGTTTTCTTCTTAGGATTTGTGGTTTTTTCTCAGGGCATCTCAATGGACCTAGAGAAGGTGAGGTCCATCGTGGAGTGGAGTGAGCCACAAAATATTCACGAGGTCTGCAGTTTTCTTGAGTTAGCGACTTTCTTCGTCCCTTCATTCGTGGGTTCAATTTCATTATGGCTTCCATTACTGATTGCATGAAGAAGAGGAGTTTAAATGGATGAATGCTGCGTCCAAAGCGTTCAAAGAAGTCAAAGAGCGGATGATTGAAGCTTTGGTGATGTGCCTATTGGACTTCTCAAAGGTTTTTGAAGTGGCGTGCGATGCATTTGGTTTAGGTATAGGAGTTCTAAGTCAAGAGAGTCACCTGGTGGCACTTTTGAATGAGAAATTAAATGACGCATGTTAAAAATACTTTATCTATGACAAGGAGTTCTATGTAGTCGTTCAGGCATTATGATATTGGAGACGCTACTTATTGCCGAATGAATTTGTCTTATTTTTTTACCATAAGGCCTTGTGATACTTAGCTCCGAAAAGAAATTAAACTCGTGGCACGCCAAATAGATTGAATTTCTTTAGGAATATTCATTCGTGCTTAAGACAAGGTAGGGTCCAGAATAAACCTACAGATGCATTGAGTTGTAAGGTGGTATTACTACACACCTTACAAGTTGAGGTCACTGGGTTTGAGCGTTTGAGAGAGGATTATCCATCATGCCTAAATTTTGGAGAGTTTTGCACATCACTGACTAAGGGTCAAATACGGAGTGTTAGGGACTACCTCCTATAGGATGGATATTTGTTTAGAGGCTTTTTTTGTGTGTATTCCCTGTACTTCTTTTAGACATTTCCTCATTTGGGAGCTCTACATGGGTCGGGTTGCTGGCCATTTTGGTTGTGATAAGACGATTGCTCGTCTCTGATAGGTTTTATTGGCCTAGTCTCTAATGGGATGTTGCCAATATCATTAGGCAATGCTGTACTTGTCATCTGGCAAAGCAGTGTGAACAAAATACAATATTGTAAACCCCTTTGCTAGTTTCACATGCCTTGTGGCAAGATTTGAGCATGGATTACCTAAGACAATTAGGAAACATGATTCCATATTTGTTGTTGTGGATTGTTTTTCTAAAATGGCCTACTTAATTCCTTGCTCTAAGATTGCTGGCGTGTCTGTGATTGCTAGTTTTTTTTTTGAGTTAGTAGTCCCGTTACATGGGTTACCAAAGTCCATAGTGTTTGATAGGGATGTTAAGTTTGTTGGTTATTTTTGGAAGACACTATGACACATTATGGGCACTAGGCTTCAATTCTCCTCTACTTACCACCTGCAGATGGATGGTCAGATAGAAGTTGTGAATCGAAGCTTAAGAAATTTGTTGAGATGCTTAGTGGTAGAGCACATTAGGAGTTGGGACACTATTTTACTAGTTGCTGAGTTTGCATATAATAATTCTGTTATTAGGACAACTAGTATGAGTCCTTTTGAGGTTGTTCACGGATATAAGCTTAGGATGCCTGTAGATCTCATGCCCATGTCTACATCACATAGGCCATCTGAGTCAGTCTAGTCTTTTGCACAGTGTATACATGATTTGCATTCTGAGATTAGACGAAGGATTACTTTATATAAGGAAAATATAAATTTGCTGTTGACTTGCACATATGATATAAGGAATTTCAACCAGGTGATCATGTCATGGTCTACACGAGACCTAAACGATTTCCACAGGGAGTCACTCAGAAATTATAGGCGCACAATGCTAGTCCCTTTTCGAGTATTGAGGAGGGTAGGGGAGAATGCTTATATCTTGAATCTTCCTCCTGATTGGGGAATTAGTTCAATGCTTAATGTGGAGGATTTAGTTCCTTTTCATCACCTCACCAGCTTACCCATTGATCCTAGTCTTAACCCTAATCCTAACCCTGACCCGAGCACTGATCCTACTAGCCCATCTAGTGCCCTTGGCCCCATGCCCAACCCATGCAACCATTACCTCCGTAGCCACAGGTTTGTCCTGCAAAAGAGTAGGTAGAGGACATACGTGACGATCATATAGTGCCCACTAGACAAGGGGTTTTCAAAAATCCTGTGTTAAGTGGAAGGACAGGCCTATGTCTGATTGTACTTGGATGATAGAGTACGAGCTTCAGTGTCTACATCTAGACCTTTTGGATTACTATTGATAGTTTACTATACTAGGAGCCCTGCCTTCACCATGAGGTGATCATGATGATGATCACCACCCTGGATGTGACTTTTGGACATATCAGAGGCGATGGATGAGGGCCCCTATTGTATTAGGTCCTGGAGAGTGAAAGACCTCTCACACGTACATATATACTACAGTGAAGTCCCCACCCTGGGAAGATGTACATGTAAGAAATGATTGAAGACCCATATATGCAGGCATTATTTGAATATCCCACATTGGGAAGCTACATAGATGGAGGATTCTTACTGATGAGCCAAGTATATGTATATGCATTTGAAGACCCTACATTGGGCACATGTACACTTGGGAGGTTCGATATTCCTACTTCGACAGGGTCAAAGTCTTTTCATTTGGGGAGATTAATGGGGACCATCATCCACGTTTTTTATTTTATTTTAATGTTATAGTTTAGTTTACTTTGGATATTTACCACTAAGGGTATTAGGTTTCTTAGTTTGTTGTGACTTAAGTTGGGGCAATTTTGTCTTTTTTCTAGATTAGGGTTGGATATCCCATACTTAAGATCTTTGTCTCCTTTGTATAAGTAGTTTTTGATGAATAATGAATGAAAATTTGTTAGACTTGGTTGATTCCTTGTTCTAGCTTCCTTCCCATGGGCATGAAGCTGCATTCGGTGCAAGGCCGAATTACTATTGTTTCATCCTATTCTTGTCTTTTAATGGATGATTTCTGAGCTACATGTGGTTATGTGATTTGTGCCGATAATAATTTAGAATTCTTATCCTGCAGTAAATTCCTGAACCCTAGATCCGAAGCTTAATCAGGACCCTTCGTCAATTAAAGGGACTATCCCAATTGAAATTTCAATCTTACCTTAATCAGTAGAGATGTAGGGCAGTTTGCAGATCCTGTAATGTATTGTAGGCTATTCATGCTAATTAAGACTGATTTTCTGCATGTTAAAGTACTCATTATAGTTTAATTTATATTTTCTTATTTAAGTTAATTCTGATTGGATCTTAGCACATAGATTTGGTCATTTTGCATGCTGTCCTACATCACTTTCTCTTGGGTTCATAAACAATAGTGGTTTGCTAGGATGGGAGAAGGAAGAGAATCTGAAGACTTGCTTCTAGCCATTGACACAGGACTTGGAGGTGAAGATGAGATATCCATCGCCCTTGTGATTACTAGAGAAGAAAGGTTTAGTTTCAAATATAATATCACCACTAATGTACGCCTTGCAATTAACAGCATCAAAACATTTGTAGCCTTTTTGTACGTGAATAACCAATAAAAGGACTCTTCATAGCATGAAGAGACAATTTATCTAGATTTGGAGAGAAATTTTGAACAAAGGAGACATGCCAAAAGCAGGAGAAGACTAAATAGTTGAGCCAGCAAAATAGTAAGCCAAACTGCTTATAAACACAACTGATCAGAACCCCAATAAACCACATGTAGCATTTCACAACAGAGCCATTTCACCAACTGATTACAGATGCCACTGAGCAGAAACACTACCAATCACACATTCAGACAAACCTCTTCACAACATAATCAGTTTAGCACCTGATTACAAATGTAATTCAGCAGAAGTAAACAATTTCCAAGAATCAGGTCATATATTTTTCACCCAATCAGACAAACCATTAAACATTACACGAGCAGATGATACATCCAAAGAAAGGCATTAACAATGTATACTAAATTAGACCTTCACAACTGTAACAGTCCTTCGCACATGCAAAAGAAGATCCAACAGCAAAAGATCAGGAACAAAGCCCCTTTGAAGTGGGATGAGTGAACCAACTTCAAAATTGTGTAAGAAACCTGACCATCTTCAGCAAACAAGGATGCCTTAAAAGTACTTCTCTCTCCTTTTACATGGAGACTTCTTTGATTCAACATATTCCTTCAGATACTCAACTATGATTTCAGAAAAAGGCTGCTCTATACATAGTGTGAGTGTTGGATGACTTTGCAATTGGAAAGCTAAGATACTATTAGATATTAGTACCAGCATATGATATCTTCAGTTACCATATTTGGAGGATTTCTAATTTGGGATTATTGAAATAATATTGTATCTCCTTAAATCCCTCATAGATCCGATTTCAGAGCAAGGCTACTCTATACATAGTGAGAGTGTAGGGTGACTTTGAAATTGGAAAGCTAAGATACTATTAGATATTAGTATCAGCTTATGATATCTTTAGTTAACATATTTGGAGGATTTCTAATTTGGGATTATTGAGATAATATCGTATCTCCTTAAATCCCTCACACATCCACAATATTTCCTGAAATTCCTCTCATATCTACAATTACTTACCTTGTATCACAATTGTAGATAATAGCTGACTTACTTATCTTGTATAATTTGATCTATGTAGTTAGAGGCGCAAGGCGCAACTAGGCGGAAGGGGTACGCTTGGAGCTTGGAGGGCCTAGGTGCATGCCTAAATCATGAGGCGCAAAAATAAATTTTAGGAATTATAAAAATTCAAAAAATTCCAAAATTCCCCAAAAAAGTAAGAAAAACATAGAAACATAATTCTATGATGAAATATTACTCAAACATGCTAATTTCTATAAATGTAAGCTATATATGGGAATGAAATTCTGTTTCAAGGAATCAATGTAAAAAATGAAAGTTATGTCAAAATTCTGTAACTGTTTTTTAAAAAAATGAAAAAAAACCCCCTAGAAAGAAGTTAAATCTATGGCAAACAAACAAGAAAATCAAATGGATTGTTTGTTTCTACCTATAGAATGAGAAACCATCAAGATTTATAAAAAAAAGTAAACCAAAAATGAAAAAAAATAAAAAAATGGTACTGATTTTTGTGTTTTTTTTTTTTTAATATAGAAAAATAGGGTTTTAGGTGGAAGATTCATGAATTCATACCTTTTCTTCGCTTAGATCTGTAAAAGCTTGAAGAGGAATGGTCGTTTCCACAATAGAAGCTCTCAAAAGAAGAGAAAAATAGGGTTGGAAGATGAAAAATTGAAATTTTTTTTTTTGAAATTTGGGGTTCTAACAACTCGCCACCTGTGCCTAGGCATTGGAGGCATGCATGAAGATAGGCTCTAGGCGCATCGAGGTGCACCCTAGGTGCGTGCCTAGGCACTGGCGCCTGAAACCCCTATGACTTTACAAAATTCAAGCGCAGTGCCTCTAACTGCATAGAATTTGATTTTATTTGATCTTATCCTGTATAGTCAACCCTTGTATTCCTCTATATATTGAGAGATTGTAAACAATGAAATCAAGAATTCAATTCACCTTACTTCCATTAGTTCAACTTTTGATGACTATGAAACCATAAACACAGATTTAGTGGAAGAATTGAAAAGGGAAAATGATATGGGAAGATGAGGAGAAGAGGGAAGATCGACCTGATCTCTAGTTCTCTGATACCATGTATTCAGTTAGAAGAAGAGAAAGTGGGAAGCTCACATGGTCCCACATATCTTTCTTTAAATATGCGCAACATGACAAAAAACCCTTACTAAGAAGAGATGTCCATACAATTTCATAGCAAACATGAACATATGAAGAACTAAAACTCTATATAATTGCCGGAGTCTGTCCTTCTATTTAAATTAATCTTTGTAATCTATTGACCCCTGTATCATTGGATTGATGAACTATTCTTCACGCTTGTTTCCGTTCTGGAAGATGTAAGAAATCTTTGAGATTGCCTGGATACACGTTTCATCTGCATGTTCTGATATGCTGCTGGTAAAGTGTCTCACTTCTCCAGTTCCATTGCAATCTTGAACTGGGATTTTAGTCGTGGACAATCCTATGCATTATTACAGGCTAGCAACCACAGTCCAATGCTCCAATTTAACTGGAACACCACCTGATGATGATTACTTGATAATCTTATTTTGTGGTACGTGTGGACACCCTGTTCACTCAAAGTAGATGACAAGCTTATGCGTGACCTGTTCACTCAAACTAGATGGCAAACGTATGTGCTAAATGTTGGCATCCTGGTCACGGAAACTAGATGACAAACTTATGTGCCTTGGATAAGGACATTGACCTACAAAGGTATTTGTTACATTTAGCACAGTAGCAACAAGCCAAGCTGTCATTTTATGTTATAATGATGCTTATTCTCATTTTCACTTCACCGTAAGACTAACCTTCTCATTATGCCATTTCTACCGCTTCTTTATTCACCACTGGAGCTAATGGGCTAAAGTTATAAAATCTGAAGCATTCTTATCTTGTTGCTTCAGAGTTCTAACATCAGTCCATTATCTATTAGTAATTATTTTATTGGGTGGCTAATATCATAACGTAGATCCTTCATCCCCCACCATTTGGAACTCTTTAAAGCTCTACGAGTCTAGCCTTGAATCCAATAAGAACACAAGGTTTGTCTTGACTAGTTCTCATTTGAGTATGAGTATTTCCTACTCAGTAAAGAACTCCTTTGAGTTGCCATTATCAAAAAACTGACCTTGTTGATTATTGACTCCCACTGGAACTCTGTTTTACATTGGCTGACTTTTGATTCAAGTCTGAGTTTTTGAGGAGTTTGTCACTCTAAACAGGCTTGCATCTACTGTTTGTGTTCAATATCTGTGAAATATTACCCAAGCAGGCACAGTACTTGATTATTTTATTACCAAATTATTTTTACATGCTTACTTTAAATTAGTATGCTGAAATGTGCATACTGAACCAGTTTGGTTCCTTTCTCAATTAATTTTCGTATCATCAGTATGCTGGAAGGGCTTCAATAGGCTTTATTCTCTAAAAGCATTACATACACATAGCTAGTGTTCTGCATGTGTTATACTGACTAAGTCTGTTTTGTAGGTCGGGCTTCCGGCCTAAGCGATCACTGGAGCTGATCATGTTCACATCAGAGGAGCCAACACGTTTTGGGATTAGCTGCTTAGGAAGGTTTGGGCGTAAATTTATATTGATGTTACATTCAAAAAATTTCTGCTAATATTGATATTGAAACTTAAGCTCTGGAGAAATTATTTATTTATTTTTCTGTGGTTGGCAGCTTTGTTTTGCTTGGGTTGTTATTAATGACTGTGTTAATTTCTTACAACATTTTGTGGCTGCAAAGAGTGGCATTTATAAGATAAACAGCTAGAGTACTAATACATATTGTCAAGTGCATATGAATTCTACCTATTTGTCATTGTAAATACTGGTCTTTACAGCTAGAAAATACACATATAACCATCCTTGAATATTGTTTATACTTATGTACATATATAAACTGGTGTTTGCTGTGGTTTTCTGTAGGTCACTTCCTGTAGGGGCCATGAGTGACTACGTGCATCTAGTTATATTATATTTGAAGTGTCTAATCTATTGTCTCAAATTTGCAGCCGCTTGCTGGCAGGGAGTGAACCACTTGCAAAGTCTCTGAAAGACACAGTTGATGGTCAAAACATATCATTTTTTGATGCTGCAAGTTCTGCTGGCTATGCAAAAGATCATGAAGACTTATCCAGTGTGTTTATTAACAGAGGAGCATACTCTGCTTTTCTGGAATTACACATAGAGCAAGGTCCTATTTTGGAAGACGAAGGTCAGCTTTTCCCAACACAAATTTCCTCTGATTATCACAAGTTTAAATAATCACTAAGCAGATAAATGTTTATCTCAGGCATTTCTATTGGCATTGTCACGGCTATTGCCGCCCCTGCAAGTATCAAGGTAAACTTTGAAGGCAATGGGGGCCATGCTGGGGCAGTCCTAATGTCGTCAAGGTTTGGATCTTCAACTTTCTTAAACATCATCGTTCATGTGAAATAAGCACAACTTCTTCCGTAGAAGTTGGTCAACTTTCCCAAGCTTTGCTTGCCTTAAAGATGGATCCTGCAAGTGTAACTAATAGTCAGCTATAAAGCTTAAAGAAAATGTAATAAATGCTGATAAACCTATAGAGAAGCAGGGAAAAACACATCTTATGATGCAGTTTTAGCACAAATCTCCAAAAATCCAATGGAAGTTGCACGACTGGGTGCTCTTGCAGAAAGCTGAAGCATAAGGGATTTGAGCTTAGAAAGAGTAGAAATAGGACTGATGATTTGCCTAAGTAAAATAGATAAGATGAGTGCTTACCTCTGATTATTCATCTCAAGATGGAGTCGTGGTCTGCTGTGGCATTCCCATTATATTACCTTCAGAAGTAGATTGTGATGCACCTACACTAGTATTTCTAGCCTGCTGTGTAGTCTACGTAGTTGAGTCTGCTAGGCATGAGTCACTGAGGCTGGCTTCCCATGTAAATCCTAAGGTCTCTCCTTACTGAGCTTTCTTTTCGCAAAGGGAGCACTCCCTACCTCCAACATCCTTCATCAATCACCAAAGTTTCCATAACCTCTACCATTTATACCCTTTATGATTTTATTTTATTTTTCCTTTTTTTAGTGTGTGTGAATGATACCTTTTAGTTTGCATTGAAGGCATATGTGTCTAAAGTCTTGAGGGGTCATGCATAGACCATTGCCTCTGTTCATCTCACTTTAGAATGACATACACAATATTGAGTGAAGGGTGTCAATACCCAAAATGTGCTTTATTTTGATAATGAAACTGCCTACAATTTTAAAAATCCTTTTAAGCTTTTTAGCTCCTTATGACAATGGAACTGAATGTCTTCACAAAATATCAATTCTTGTCACATACCATATACCCCTGGATAGAGTGATAGGACTTCCATGATGTTTTCTGGTCACAGCACACAAATCTCTTGATACAACTAATAATTACAAACAAGTAACTCTAAGATTAGAATCCTAGTGTTTTGTCCCACATTTCTTCAGTAGGGGATAAGAAGTATATTCTTCTGCTTAGTTGTGACTCCATGGAATTTAAGATCCATTACATCATGAACAAATTATGCACTCTCAGTCTCCAAACTTTAGGATCTTCAAGCTTGGTACTCTGATAACCCCATTAATAGCCAACTTTTGCCTTTCCCCTTACAAGGAGTTAGCTGCCTTACACCACTGGTAAAATTTGTTCTGTTAAACTGAATGGTTTTGATTTCCAATCTTGGATGTTCCATTGATCTGCAACTAATAATGAAGCTTACTGGACACACATTAGACATGTAGATTTAACTTCCATTCATCAAAAGCGGCCTTCACAATTGTTCAAAAATAAGTGTCCTTCCATACAGCGAGGTTTATTGACACTGAAACATCGAGAAACATGGAGTTTCCTTCATACATCCATCCTAGGTATATTGACACCAAAACTTTAAGAACCATGATGGTGTTTCTTCAGACAGCCATCCTACTTAACCTACAAGTAGCATAGGTGGGTGTAGAGTTTTAGAATTTATTACAGAATTTGGAAGTTAAGGGTGGAATTCGTTGTCAGGTCATAGAGTTCTAGAATTTGATAGAATTTACAATTGGAATTCGATGGTGGGGTGGTAGATTTTTAGAATCCAGTTTTTAGAATTTCAAAGTGGAATTCATGATTGAATTTACGCTAGTTATGTGCGGCATCGATTTGGTCCCTCCCAAATGGACTTTTGAAACATGATTTTGATGGAAGGCTACAATTCTCCATTTAAAAGTTTGAGTATGCCACTCTCTCTCTCTCTCTCTCTCTCTCTCTCTCCCTCTCTCTCTCTCTCTCTCTCTATATATATATATATATATATATATATATATATATATTATAAACATAATAATAATAATACACACACACACACACGTCCAAATCCCATTTTCCTCCATCTTAAACTCCAAACCCATTTCCCCCCTCTTTCTCTCTTTGTCCAAAACTCTCTCTCCATTTTTTTTTTTCTCTTTCTATCTTATCCTTCTTCTCAAAATGAAAGCCCATAATCCATTGAAACTCCTTTTCTTAAATATATCATCACCATCAAGACCTTATCCCGATTAGGGGTCGGTCATATGAAACTTGTTCCTCCATTCCCCTCTATTAAGTGTTATGGCTTCATTTAGTCCCAAAGTTTTTAAATCTTTCCTTACCACTTCTATCCACATTCTTTTGGGCCTTCCCCTTTCTCTTTTAAAACCTTCGACTTGGATCACCTCACTCTTAATCGGTGCTGTTTTTGGTCTTCGTTGGACATGTTCAAACTGTCTAAATCTAATCTCCCTCATCTTGTTACCAATTGGTATTACACAAGTTTTCTCAAATGTTTTTATTTCTAATTCTATCCTTTCTTGTCTTGCTACTCATCTATCTCAACATTTGCATTTTGGCGACTCTCATCCTATGTACATGTTGTTCCTTAATTGTCCAATACTCCGATCCATAGAGCATGGCTGGCCTTGGAGCCATCCTATAGAAATTTTCTTTTAGTTTGAGTGGCACCTTCCGCTCACATAAAACTCCAGAGGTGTATCTCCATTTGTTCCAAGCTGCTTAGATTCTTTGGGTAACGTCCTTTTCAATCTCTCTGCTCTCATGAATTATCAATCCAAAGTATTGGAAGTGTTTTTTTAGGGGGACTTCTTGGTTATCAATCTTTACTGGTGCTCCACTCTCTCCCCTCTCCTTGCTAAACTTGCATTGCATACGCTCTGTCATAGTTTGGCTAATTTTAAATCTTTTAGATTCTAATGCATCTCTCAATACCTCTAGCTTTGTGTTTACGCAATCCATTGTCTTATCAATGAAAACTATATCATCATCATCAAGACCTTATCCCAATTAGGGGTCGGCCACATGAATCTTATTCCTCCATTCCACTCTATTAAATACCATGGCTTCATTTAGTCCCAAAGTTTTAAAATCTTTCCTCACCACTTCCATTCATGTTCTTTTGGGCCTTCCCCTTGCCCTTTTAGAACCTTCTACTTGTATTGCCTCACTCCTTCTAACTGGTGCCGTTGTTGGTCTCCTTTGAACATGTCCAAACCATCTAAGTCTAATCTTCCTCATCTTGTTACCTATTAGTGCTGCCCCTAAGTTTTCTCTAATATTTTCATTTCTAATTCTATCCTTTCTTATCTTGCCACTCATTCATCTCAACATCCTCATTTTTGTGATGCTCATCCTATGAGTATGATGTTCCTCAACTGCCCAACACTCTGATCCATAGAGCATGGCCGGCCTTATAACCATCCTATAGATTTTTCCTTTTAGTTTGAGTGGCAACCGCCGATCACATAAAACACCCTATGCACATCTCCATTTGTTCCAATCCTCTTGGATACTCTGGGTAACCTCCCTCTCAATCTCTCCACTCTCATGGATCAATGATCCTAAGTATAGAAAGTGGTCTTTCACGGGGACCTCTTGGTTATAAATCTTGACTGGTGTTCTACTCTTACTCTCCTTGCTAAAATTACATTCCATATATTCTGTCTTAGTTCGGCTAATTTTAAATCCTTCAGATTCTAATGCTTCTCTCCATAACTCTAGCTTTATGTTTACACCCTCTCTTGTCTCATCAAGTTGGACTATATCGTCTGCAAATAGCATGCACCAGGGAATCTCCTCATGTAGATGTTTTGTTAACTCATCCATAACTATTGTGAAAAGGAATGGACTCAATGCCGATCCTTGGTGCAATTCGACAGTGACAGGAAAATCACCAGTCATGCCACTAGTGGTCTTAACATTTGTTATTGCTCCCTCATACATATATTTAATTATGTCTATATACCCCTGAGAAACCCCTTTACCACCCAACACCTTCCATATTAACTCTTTAGGGACTCTATGATAAGCTTTCTCTAAGTCGATAAAGACTATGTGGAGGTCTTTTCTCCTCTTCTTATATTTCTCTACTAATTGTCTTAGTAATAAAATAGCTTCTATGGTAGACTTCCTAGGCATGAAACCAAACTGATTCTCCAATACATTTGTTTCATGTCGTAGCCTCTTCTTAATCACTCTTTCAAAAAGTTTCATGGTGTGGCTCATAAGTTTGATCCCTCTATAATTAGTACAGCTCTGAATGTCTCCTTTATTCTTATAGATTGGTACAATAGAGCTTTTCCTCCACTCATCAAGCATTTTCTTTGATTTTATAATCTTGTTAAACAACTTGGTCAATCAAACTACCCCAATATCTCCCATATGCTTCCAAACCTCTATTGGTATACCATCAGGCCCCATGGCCTTTCCTGATTTCATCTTTCTCAAGGCCTCTTTTACTTTAGGTATTCTAATCCTACGTTCATATCTATAATACCCCAATATCTCCCATATGCTTCCAAACCTCTATTAGTATACCATCAGCCCCCATGGCCTTTCCTGATTTCATCTTTCTCAAGGCCTCTTTTACTTCAGGTATTCTAATTCTACATTCATATCTATAATATCTAATGTTATTTAGATTTATAGTATTTTCAATCCCTATATACTGAGGGCCATTGTCGTTTAACAATTTTTGAAAGTATATTTCCCACCTTTGTTTAATTTCATCATCTTTGACTAATACCCTTTGATCATCGCTTCTAATGCACCTAACATGCTCTAAGTCCTTACCCTTCTGTTCTCTTACTTTTGAGCTCATCATATGCTTTAAGTTTAGCCTCACTATTCTCTTAGCAACGTTTTTAGCATTCTTATATTGTCCATAGTTTTCATTATTTCTAATCTTCTGCCATGCTTTAAAACGCATTCTTTTTTCTTTAATAGCTTTTTGCACTATTTCATTCCACCACAATGTTTCCTTTGTTAATAGCCTTTTACCTTTAGATACTCCTAAGACATCTTTTGCTACTTTCTTAATGGACTCAGCCATATTAGTCCATATGGTATTTACTTTTGTTTCATAGTTCCAACTTCCTTCTACCATCAACTTATTTTTGAATGAGGTTATTTTCTCTCCTTTTAAGTTCCACCACCTAGTTTTTGAATGTGTATTAAGTTCAGTTCTTTTACTCCATCTTTTGTTATGAATATCCATAACCATTAACCTATGTTGTCAGGTTAAACTCTTACCGGATATCACCTTACAATCCTTACATATAGATCATTCATTATTCCTAAGTAGAAAAAAGTCTATTTGGCTTTTATGAAGTCCACTTTAAAGGTTATTAAGTGTTCATCCCTCTTCTTAAAGAGTGTATTTGCAATGGATAGGTTATATGACAAAGCAAAATTGAGGATATTCTCTCCCATCTCGTTTCGTTTACCTATACCATACCCTCCGTGTATTCTATCGTATCCTTCCTTATATTTTATTACATGGCCATTTAAGTCTACTCCTATAAATATCCCCTAAATGTTGGGAATTTCTTGCATGACTCCTTCCATATCTTCCTAAAACTGTCTCTTGATTATATCTTGTAACGCTACTTGTGGTGCATATGCACTTATAATATTTATAATCTGCTCTCCTAGAATAATTATTATTATTATAATTCTATCATTGATTCTTTTAACGTCCACAATTTTATCCTTTAATTCCTTATCCACTATTATTTCTATGCCATTTCTGTTATTTTCCTTTCCTACGTACCATAATTTTACCCATCTATTTCTCTAGCTTTAGCCTCTTTCCACTTGGTTTCTTGGATACAAGCGATGTTGACTCTCCTACGTTTCATCGTGTCTACTAACTCCAAACTCTTACCTGTCAGTGTCCCTATATTCTATGTAGCGATGCAAATCTTATGTTCTGAAGATACCCTATTAACTATCACCTTTCTCGACCTCCATGGTATGAACCCATGTCCACTTTTCACTGCACCTGGGTTCTGATGTAGCACATCGCTTCTGAGGGGACGCTCTGGCAGCCCTTGCCCATTTTTGACTACACCTGGGATCCGATGCAGCGCGTCACTTCTGGGAGAACACCCTAGCAACCCTTGCCTATTTTTCACCGCACCTAGGATCCGATGTAGCAGGTTGCTTATGGGGAACGCCCTAGCTTGAGCTAATATCATCCATAAATAACATGCACCATGGAATCTCCTCGTGCAGATGTTTTGTTAACTCATCCATAATCAAAGTGAAAAGGTACGTGCTCAATGCCGATCCCTGATATAATCCTATAGTGATAGAAAAATCACCGTTTCTCAACTAGTGGTCCTAACATTTGTTATTGCTCCCTCATATATATTCTTAATTATGTTTATGTACTCCTGTGAAACCCCTTTCTTGCCCAACACCACCTAGATGAACTCTCTAGAGACCTTATAATAAGTAGAAAAATAGCTTCCATGTTATACCTCCCAAGCATGAAACCATACTAATTCTGTGATATACTCGTCTCATAGCATAGCCTCTTCTCAATCACTCTTTCAAAAAGTTTCATGGTATGGTTCATAAGTTTGATCGCCCGATAATTAGTGCAACTCTATGTCTCTTTTAGTTTTATAAATTGTTACAATAGAACTCTTCCTCCATTCATCTGACATCATCTTCGATTTTACAATCTTGTTAAACAACTTTTAAACCAGACTACTCCAGTATCTCCCATATACTTCTAAACCTCTCTTGGTATACCATTAGGCCCCAGGGCCTTTCTTGATTTCATCTTTTTCAATGCCTCTTTCACTTCAAGTATTCTAATCCTATGGTCATATTTATAATGTCCACTGTTATTTGGGTTTATAGTACTTTCAATTCCTATATTATCACAATAGTTGTCATTTAGCAAATTTTGGAAGTAAACTTTTCCATCTTTGTTTGATCTCATCATCTTTGATTAGTGCCATTTGGTCATCACTTCTAATACAGTTAATGTGGTCTAAGTCCTTACTCTTGTTTTCTCTTACTTTTGCTAGTTTAAAAACATCTTTCTTACGTTCTCTTGATCCTAATCTATTATGGAGATCAACACATGTCTTGAGTTTAGCCTCACTACTCTCTTAGTAATCTTTGTAGCACTTTTATATTGCTCAAAGTTTTTGTTATTGTAAGTCATCTGCTATGCTTTAAAATACACTCATTCCTCTTTAATAACTTTTTGTGCTTTTTTACTCCACCACCAAGTTTCCTTTGTTGGTTGCCTTTTACCTTTAGATACTCTTAGGATATTTTTTACTACTTTCTTAATGGATATGGTCATATTAGTCCACATGGTGTTTACTTTTGTTTCATTGTTCCAGTTTCCTTATACTATTAAGTTGTTTGTAAATAATGCTATCTTCTCTCCTTTTAAGTTCCACCACTTAGTTTTTGGACACCTATTAAGTTCATTTCCTTTCTTCCATATTTTAATGTGGATATCCATCACCATTAATCTTGAATATATAATTTCATTAAAAGAGATTAAGAGTTTTTACACCTAGAAACTCCTTTTTGGCATTGAAAAACCCAAATTCAGTTAGGACACATCCTTCTATTGCATTTCTCCTAGTGGGTTTGGATTGTGCACTGCCAATTAGGATTTTGGGATTTCTAGTGAAGATGTGTTCTGTTGTGTTGATTACTAGAGAAGAACCATGCCCTGTAGTCAGCATGGTTTGAAGTTGGAGTTAGTTTCTCACTTTCTTGTGAAAAAAAGGAAATAGTTGGTGGAGGGATGAAGGTCTTAGCAGTCTGTGCCCTCTTATCTAACGGGGTTAATTGCAGTACCAACGTTAGTCTTTGAATGATTGGTTTTCTCTTCAATGACCTACATCGTTGATCTGTAGGGTCGCATCTTGTAGATAGGGTGTGCACCAAAAAGGCAAAATCCATATCCATGAGAGGAGCCTAAGCACTTTTTAACTGTATATGATGGATGGTTTGGAGGCTGCACAAAAAGAAAATTAGGCCTTTCTTACTATAGAGTTTCTATAGGGTGAAGAATGGTATCTATACAAATTTAGACTGTTGTTGTAAAATTTAAACCATTCATTGCTTGTGAGCAAAAGGTAAACGTTTTTTATGGGCTAGAAAAAAAGATATAAATATTTTTGTATGAAGGGCCATCTTTTGAATGGCCCCATCTGTCCTTTCAATTGTGCTGCTTTGGATGTCTAGTAATTCCAAAGCATGTTAATTATATCATCATAGCATCTGAGAAATTTTACCTTTGATCTTAGTAAATGGATGGTTTATAACAGACATCATGAGCCAAATTCCACTCTGTAAATTCTTGCAAAGTTTCTGGCACAGCTGAATTCTACCAAAATGTCCAAATTACATTTCAAATTATAAATTCTGAATTTCAAATTCTAATTGCAAATACTGGAAATCTACACCCTCCCTACAAATATCTCTTGGAAGATCCAATCTTGCACCAATTGCCTGGCCTTTAAAGAAAAAGGTTATCAGATTGCAACCAAGATATCAAATGTAAATTTTGATCAAGACATCATACCCGTCAGTGATCAATAGAAGAAAAGGAGGAGATTTGACTACTGAGGGGTTTGGGGAAAGTTGTGACAGTTAATTCAACTGTACAGCCATACACAACTCCTGATGAAGAGATGTCTTCTTTTTCATTGAGAGGCACTGGAACAAAAAGAAAGAGGGAGGATAGCACATTGTCCATATCATGTTATCAACTCTTAATCATGTGTTTTGATTCCATTGTACTTACTGTGAAAAGAAAAGCAAGAAAGAGAGAATAAAAGAACAAATGAACCGAGAGGAGAAGTTAGGCCTTCTAGTTGTGGGGAATGTCTTATGTCAACTTCAGATCATAATCACAGAAGTGTGTAGTACAATTGCCATGTAAAGTGAAGACAAATAGAGCACAAAAAAAAATTCTGTAACACAAACTATCTCGTGCTTAAATGTTGTCTTCTATTTTAATTTCCTCTGAGACGAAAATTCCTTCAGATGATCTGAGTTTCTCTTTGCTAGACTTGTTGGAATATTCAATCATGACACGATTCAACTGGGTTTGAATCATAACTGAATCTTTCTTTCTTTTGTTTTTCTGATTTGCATTTTCACCTACTTCAGAATCTGAAGACCCAATTGGCACTTGCTTCAGAATTTTTACTTTGTTCAGGAATGGAATGAAAATCCTTGGCTTGGCTCCTACCATAATTTTCAGGGTTCTCTGTCTGCTACGGATCTCTGCAATCCTTCGCACATCTCATAAATTTAGTTATAATATGCTGTGCTTACTTTGGGTTGAAGCCTCCACATAGATGCCATGTTTAAGTCTGCAGCTACATTTAAAGGTCATCTTCCTTTCTGATAGCTGACCATACTTACTTGTGGAAGCGTGGTTAATATTTATTCGCATTACTGTCCAGAAATGACGCAGGACTAGCAGCTGCGGAGTTGGCACTTGATGTTGAGAAGCATGTGCTAGAATCTGGATCAGTTGACACTGTTGGTACCGTAGGTATGCGTCTTTAAGTTTTTTTTTTTAATGCTACAGATTCTTATGCATTTTAATGGCATGGATTAGTTGGCATGATCATAAAGTTATTTGGGTATTGTGGAAAATGAAGCTGGAGACTTTTTGTATGTTACTATGGCCTACTACTAAATCCTTGCAGTTCTATTTGGTATTCTCTCCTTTGAGTGGGAACATCATAATTTGTGATTGAAACTGGCAGTAAATTGCATCATTTTCTATACCTCAAAATTTTGAGAGGTGGTTAGTTCAATTCCAGCATCCCTGGCCCAAAAAAAAAGGAGAAAAAAAAGAATTAATGGACAATAAGAGGAAGGTCACAAATAAGAAAGACTCTTCTGATTGTCATGTTATAGCTTCCATGTCTTTAACTAATACTGGTTTCTGTTAGGCATTGTCGAGCTGCATCCTGGAGCTGTTAATAGCATCCCAAGTAAAGCATACTTGGAAATTGGTATGTCTCTCTCATTGGTGACAAATGTTTGCTAAGATGAGTTCCTTCAATGAATTTCTTTTTCAATGGTTGGTGATTACTCTGGTTCTTTGACTATACATTTATTAACTTTGATGTGGCTGTGACACCGCTTTAATATTGAGTTCTCTGAAAATTTATATTGCAGCTAGTTCTCACACTTAAACTTCCCCCATCCAATTCCTTTAATACTAATAGTTTGGGATAGTTATGAAGCTTCCTAACTGTAGTACTTGAATGAGATTATAGTGCTAAATTCGCATTCTCTCCATTCATTTTACCACACTGATCATGTATGAGCCATGGAGGACAAATGGTTTACGCCTTAGGGGTTTGTTTAAAGTCACATAATTATCTTTAGTTTGGTTTTTTTGAAAGTTTACTTTAGAAGGACTTAGCTTAAAACTTTGGGCAGGGGTTTAAATGGCCTTGTTTTGGTCATTTCAAACCAATAACTTATGGGATATTAGAGGGCTTTCTAATACGCAGTGTTTTGGAAGTTTACTTAGTTGGATAAAATTTATACTTCAAATAAGGTTTAAAATGACAGTGTCTGTGGTAATCAAATAAATCACTTATGGAATATTAAAGGGGAACAAAGGAATGAGTGTAGATGCTGGGTTGCTACCGTGATAAATGACTATGGTCCTTTGTCGAGGTTTAAAATTCCATTAGTTTGGCTTGGATGAAGAACCTATGTGCTAGCCTTTTGTATTATTTCTTGTTAGGAAGCCATCTTGATTCTCCCCTTTCATTTGGTTGTTTATGCTCTATCTTTATTGATTTATTCTTGCATTAATCTCTTGAACATGTGTTACGATTTTTGGACAGTTTCCTTCCTTGAAAACCCTAATAACATGTTATAGCAAACTATTATTCAAGAGGTAGCTCAGATACTATTTTGAGATTTTAGGGTTTTAAAACCTTCCTGGTATTATGTCAATATCAGATCCTAGGTTTTGATTGAGAATGATTAGAGAAAAACAGATGGCTGCTGGAAGGTATCAAGGAAAATGTCAACTCTACAAAGCCTGGATACAAAGATATTAATAAGCTAAGGATGTAATATCAGTAACTTGTGTACCAATTCAGTTGCTATGAAGTCTAGGAGTGTGATGATGGAAGTCACACTTTTAAAACTTAGGTCTTAAGCCTTTGTCATGCTTTAGAACTGGATAAAAGGGAAAGAAAACCTAGATTTTTTTGTTATTAGGAACATCAGATAAAAGTTATAACCAAAGTCAGGGAACTCTTCTCAGCTTGAGGGAACAGTAAGAGCTGATAAATTGCTTGCCTGCCCACTTGGCTTGAGGTAGTGGCATTTTAATTTTGAAACAACTCCAACTAGAGCAGAGTCAGTGGAATTTCTTTTGAAGTTCTAGAATTGGAATGCAGATATTGGTTGCCACATGGAGCCTAGGCTTTAATGATGCTCAAATTCTTTTGATCTATATATGGAACATGAATCCTTATATTGGTAATTTCACTTTTATGATTCCTTTTTGCAGACCTCTAACATTTTGCCTATCTATGAAAAGCACCATGTGAAACCAGGAAAATTATTAACTGGCTAATTTCATATAACTGCTTTTTCTGGATGAATTTAAAATCTTTATCATTTCAACTTCAGCATAAACTTCTTTCAAGTGTTATCCTGCCTCTTGCCAACTGTGGGTACAGAGGCACAGCAAATATGTGCAGAGACATTTGGACATGCATGAACAAATATATAAATGTGCGTATTTCTTTTCCTCATATCTATGTACAGGTCTCTTCACAGTTTCTCATGTTATTCTGTCTTATATTCTCCAATTATATGAATTTTCTTCTTATACACTTTGCTGTCTTGTACATATTGATTGTAATGTCTGCACTATAAATATGGTATTAAGAGGAAGAGAATTGAAGATATATTTGTCTCTTTTGTTACCAATGATGTTCCTGTCAGTCTTGTAGCTGACACTGGTTAATAATGTAATAGATGTCAAATATGTCTCAGCTGCTTGTTTCAATGTTTTACACTATCTTGGCAGACACACGAGATATTGATGAGAAGAGGAGAAACATTATCGTAGAAAAAATTCATCAATCTGCTATTGCAATAGCTAGGAAACGTGGAGTTAAGCTATCAGAGTTTAAAATTGTCAATCAGGATCCACCAGCCTTATCTGCAGAATCAATAATTAAAGCAATGGAGGCTGCGTCACAAGAACTAAACCTCAGCCACAAGTTGATGATTAGCAGAGCTTACCATGATTCCTTGTTCATGGCCAGGTAAAAAGGAAAAAATGACAGTTCTCATGGGTCATACAGTTGTCTGCAACTCTTAGATTGATGTTAATATTCATTCACACACCCAAAACTTCTTTTATTAACTTTTTCTATGAGGATTTGCTTTTTTCCATGGGATTCTAATAGTTTTAGTTTCTTAAAAAATATTGTTATTGCCTTGCACTTGCTACAAGTATTTGTTTCTTACCAAAAAAGGGCAGCCTCTGTGCATGAAGCTCCCACATATACAGGGTCTAGGGAAGGGGTGGACCACAAGGGTCAATAGTACCTAGCCTTACCTTGCATTTTGCAAGAGGCTGTTTCCACGCCTTGAACCCGTGACCTCAAGGTCACGTGACGACAACTCTACCTTTGCGCCAAGGCTCCCCTTCTATTTGTTTCTTACCATACCATATAATATCATGGTAAGATTATGAACTTTTTTTCATCAATATGTAGAATGTTCTATTGGTTGGTAATAATTTTCTTTGTGTAGTATTAGTTAGTAGCTTCCTTGTGTTTCCAATATGCAATTAGGATGTACCTGAGAGCCATTTGCTTTTACATGTTAAGAAAATTATGAGGTAAAAGTTGTCTCCCTTTCATGAGTAGACCATTCAGAATACTTATAAATTGAGTGTCTAGAGACTCCAGACTCTATCCTATCAAATTACAAACACAAATTTGAAACTTTCAGACCATAGTGGAACTATTTATTACAAGCTACGTTCATATGAAACTTGTTCAACATGAGAAAACTTGCCTTTCTTGTAGATTTGTTTATGATACTAGCAGTTTCACCTAAATCTCGTAAAACTACATATATGACACAAGATGGCAATCTTATATAATTTTTTTGCTTTTGAGAGGTGTTGAAAACCAAAAAAGGATGAACCCTGAAGGGAACAGGCCCTGCTTGAAAACAATGAGAAAAAGTACTTGCACAGAAGGGGCTGCATAAGAAGCAAGACATTTACATTTCATAAAATAGTCCTTCCTTATCTACCAAGGGAACTCACTCTATAAAGGGTCAAGCTCTGTTCAAAGATGACGACCTCTGAGTTTGCTAGGGGGTGGGGTTGCCACGATTAGAATATAGAATACATGTAAAAGAACAAAAGGTATGACTGGCACGGAACCAAAGGAGAAACTAGACATGATCAATAATGACAGTTTTTAGACTTTGTAGTGATAAGAGTGTTCACCGCATCACATTCCCTCCACATGGAATGATGCAATAGAATGTCGAATAATGTGCCCTCCAGTCCGGAGCCATCAATTTTGTTGGTCACCAAATTATTGATGTCCAAGAGTTTATAGATACCACAATCAGCAAAAGAGAAACCTTATGAACCCTTAAACAAAAAATGCACAAAGCTAACTCCTTGGAACATTCAAGCATTGAAGTAGATGGCTCCTTGGACTGTCTTAAAATCCAACAGAACCAAAACAAGAGTGCTCGAGGAGCACCACACAAGTTTTTCCCCAAACCTTGAGACAATAGCAAAAGCTTGTGGGGACCCTCATTATTTATCCACAGTGAGAGAGGTAGTAGTATCAAAGATTAATTATCTCGTGTCCACTCATGAATTACCAGAGACTGCTTTTTGATGGAAAGCAAGAAACAAGCATTGTCTCTTTGACCACACCCACCGACCCTTCTGCTCTCTGCTCCCACAGTTGGCCTGTCTTTGGATGTATGCATTTTTCTCTTGTTTAGGTTTTTCTGAGTTGGTAAGGCCGTGTACTTTAGGCCCTTGTGGTCCGCCCCTTCCCTGGACCCCGCATAGGCAGGAGCTTCGTGCACTGGGGCTGCTCTTTTTAGGTTTTTCTGAGTTCAAGTGAGACTTTCTAATAACTGTTTGAAAAACCTGTCCAAATCCATTTATTTATCAGGGATTTTGGTTTATTTTATATGGAACAAAAGGAGACGACACCGAACATAAGCTTATAGTTATCATCATCATCAAAGCCTTGTCCTGATTAGGGGTCAGCTAAACATAGGCTTATAATAGTAGTTATAAACCAGTCCAGATACTCTATCTTCCACCCTTAGTTAGAGATACCAATAGGACCTGAAAATGTCAAAGGCACTCCCACCCTCTCTACCAAAGTCTGGGCTCCCTAGCAAACAAGTAGGAAGGTGGTCCTTATTCTGTCTTCTGGAGGAATTTGTTATGCTTCATTGTCATTGATTTCTCATGGATTATGTTTTCACATTTCTGATTTGGATCATTAATGACAAATTCTTTGATGCTTTATTGGTTTGCTGAAAGTGGATTTTATACTTGGAACTGCTAACTCTGTTTACAGACTTGACATATATTTATGTGACAGAAGATGCATACACGTATCTTAGCTTGGAATATATGAGTTGACAGAAGTCAAGTGGGCCCACTGTTTATTCAAAAGGTCTATCAGGAAGGTCACCTATGAATGAATCAAGCACCAAAATCCGGACCCAATTTGACAATAATCTCTGGTACTAACCTTGAAATGGACTGCTGGAAGCAATAGTTTGCATTCATCAAGAAACCATACAGGTCAAAGGCTTAGAATGCTCCAGCCATGATTTTTTTTTGTTTATGGCTCATTCATGGCACACCCTGATAGATGAATGGTTAGATCTTTGAAATAGTGGCATTATGTTTGCCTCATATATTCTAAGTGAAAGCATGCATCATCATGTAACTGTGTCTATGTAGTACTTTGTGGCAAAACATAATATTTGGGTAATAATAGATCATCTTCCCTAACCCCTAAACCCTATTTAATGTTTGCTTCATCTCCACTAAGGATCAACTTGCTGATTTATTCACCATATCTCTGCCACGCGCTCGTTTTCAATTGCTAAGGGACAAGCTGAATGTTTACTCTTATGAACCTTCATCTTGAGTAGGCGTATTAATGCATAATGCCTTTGTATACTTCAATAAGGATATTTATGTAATTGTACTATACTATCTACAAATACCAATCATGCCCCCTTTTGAACCACGTCAACCTCCTTTAGAAAGCCAATATGGGGTGGCTGTTGGTAAATAAGGGGATGTAGTTCTTCTCCCAGTTACTTTTTGTCTGAAAGCCGTGTTTTCCATTTACTTTTAGTATTCATTGCATGTTTCCAATAAGAACCGTTTACCTGAATACCTGAAACATTACTTTTAAAATACAATAGTATAAGAACTATATGGATGCTGCTTTGTCATGGCTTACTGGGACCAGCACAACTAACTATCATGGAAATGTCTCTGCAGAATATCTCCCATGGGTATGATCTTCATTCCATGCTACAAAGGTTTGTCATCTCTTTGTTTATAGATCTCTCTAGCTCTCACTCATGTTATTGTTCTACATATAAAATTCACTATTCAATCTAAGGATACCATATTTACATGCATAAGTTCTATTTTTATCGAAAAAATTTCAATTGAAGTGCAAGTAATTCATGCATTATTTATTGGCTCAGATTAATTTGGGTTTTTCAGGTTAACTTAAACTTCTTTAACTGCCCCAGTCAATAAAAGGCTTGCTATTTTAGTCACTAACTTAAACTGTCAACTTTGATTAGCTTGTGTGAGTTGCTTCTAATAAGTTAATCTTTTGTTTTCTTCTTGAACTGGTTTACAAGCAAAAAAATTGCAAAGGGACAAGGTTTGTTCATTGTAAGTTCTGTACAGCACCTAATGCCTATAAGGCAGTCCCTTTTACTTGATCATTTCCATTGAGTTTACTTAATGGGGTCATTGAATATTTGTGATAAGATGGTGTTCCTGCCCACTACTACTACATTGCATACCAAAATAGAACCTGTAGCTGTATTGTTGAGGTACCCAAACAAACCTTCATATTCTCCTCTGGTATGGCTTTGGTACAATCTAACAAATGAAATAGTTATGAGTAGATATAGTAATATGTTTGGTGGCTTTCAATGGACAGAAGAAGATGAAAATGATCGTGTTCTGTTATTGACAGGAAAAAGTGTACTGATCAGAATTTTGATTTTCTTACTTTGTCCTACTGGGCAATGAAAGTCATGTTGGTGGTTATGTGCAACCGACCAAAAGGGTTTCATTGAAGATGCACCAGAAATGAGGTGTCGCAGTAAACTCTCATAAAGTCCATTAACTCATCAACCCTTGATATACGCTCTGACTTTTCATAATGTTTGTGTGCATCCCCTCGAGAATCTCCAAACCCACTTTATCCTGTCTTAAGGTAGTAGATGGAATGGTAAGATTAAGATGTACAGACGTAATTTCCAGAAATCATATGGTGATTTCTTTTCTTTTCTGTTTTTCCTTTTCATGTGCTAATATATAGAATGTGTTCAGAAAGAATACATGCGCATATATCTTGATATATGCACAAAAACATACATATAAACACAAGTAGGCCGGTATTGGAAGGCAAGCACATTCAGTTAACTAGCTCGTTTATGGTGCCCTATGGACTAAAAGCATCTTGTCTCTATGGCTTTTCAGGTTACAGTCACAAACCCGAAGAGTATGCCTCCATTGAAGATATGGGGAATGGGGTGAAGGTATTGGCACTAACACTTGCCAAGTTATCTCTAGACTGAGTTTCCACCAAAGTGTCAACTACAACATCTGGAGGTATAAGGCAGCCTTTTAGTGCTGTACCTTATTTATTTTGTGTCTGTAAAGCACTAACACTTGCCAAGTTATCTCTAGACTGAGTTTCCACCGAATTGTCTACTACAACATCTGGAGGTATAGGGCAGTCTTTTATTGCTGTGCCTTTATTTTGTGTCTGTAAGTAAGTGGGCCAAGACAACAAGTTCTAAAAGCAGCTGAGTTCGAAAAAGTGAGAAATGGATAAAAAATAACCAATGATTTTCTGCAAATCCAGATGTAACCCTTGATGCAGTCTATTTTTGCAGTCTCATTTAGCAGTTTGATGAATTTTCCCCACTGCTGCCTTTCTGAATACATAGACAAGTTTAGAGTTCTATGCAGGAGAAATCTCGGTCCTTATGAGAAAACAATTTAGAATGGATCGCCCTTAGCAAAGGAAAAGTTTTCAGCTGGACAATGAGCTGTATAGATCTCAAACAGTAGCAAGGACTTAATGTGATACGAAAACTCCAGAAAAACATCAGTACTTTCCTTTTTCACCAACGATCAACTTCATATTCTTGGGAAGGAAAAACAGTTACAAGACTCAGAAAGATACAAGATAAGAGACAAAAGTACAATTAGAGATGGTATCTAGAATCTCAAGAAAAGAGGAGGAAATGAAGAGAGAGTCAGACATAGATGAGAAGATTCATGAAATGTGTCTTTTCTCATACTCGGGTGGTCTCTCATGTCTACTCCACTCCTATTCATGTTAGCGGCAGCTCTAATGAGAAAATCCTACTTCTATCTCTACATAGACACAATACTAGTACAGTAGTTACAATACAGAAGGAGCTTTACTGTCATGGTCTGTCATCATTCTTTGTTGTCTCCTGCAACTGCATCCTTTCCCTCAGTAACAGCAGCCATCACATTGTCGAAATTTTCAGCCTTCCCGAGCAGTATCTCAATCTAGAAAAAAGAAACAAAAAGAGAGCAAAGAGGACGTAAGTGGTCCAAATAACATGTACAAAACAACAGTTTCCTCAGTGGAGATTAAACTAGGAATTTTAGGAACTAATCAATGAATTATTGTTAAAAAGGATGACAGCAAAAATAAATTAACATGACAAAAACCTAATGAATTTAAATTACAACTGGCATACCTTGGCTTTCTGAACAAGACACCCCTTGGTTTCATCTTTCATGTCGACTGTAGATGTCAAAATCTCTGTTCCATTTGAAAAAGAGGAATCAAGTTTTATAAGTAAACTTTATGCCTGAAAAGATGAAGGTTTAGTATCAAGAACTTGGGCCTTACTTTTTTCTATAGCCAGTCCATTGTTTTTCAGAATCTCAGAAATTGTGACAACTGTTGCAATGGCTGAATAGAGAAAACAGAATCAAGTTACCAAACATGAGAATTGAGTAATTGAATTTCACACCTCAATATGCAGACAACCAGAAGCTATATGCGAAGCATATGAGGTTCTTGGCTATCCAAGCAAGCTTGAGAAATTACTGATGTCAGAAAAAGCACAGATATCATTGTCAGAAAAAGTGTCCCGGAATTCAGAAAGGAGACTGCAATGGCCTCTCTTTGCTCTTGTTTCAAGATATTGGAGCTCTATATTACTCGTTTCCATCTCTGCGTCTTATTGCTACATAATCATTGATTTAAATCAATAATTGGGACCTTATAGGTGATTAAACATAATCCCTAAAGTAACATTGAAATCCTCAGTTGCATTATTTGTTACAGCCACAGATGACATGGCTTTTGAGATGTGCATGTAGTTCTTTTATTCCCATTTGGTCAGCGAAACCCATAACTGTATTACCATGCATAAAAGAAAGTTACACTCATGGTTCTGAACTAAAAACTACACAGACTTGAGCTAATCTAAGAGACCAACAGGCCAGAGAAAGAGTTGGAAATGCAGAATGTTGAATATGAGACAATCAAAAGGTTGTAACCTGTAGAAATCTCTCAACACAATACAAAATCAGAAGAGAGAAGCACAAACATCCAGAAATTGTGTGAATTTCCATATTAAGAATCAAATCTAAGATTACAAATAAACTAAAAGATTTTGTCACAAGGGATGCGTAGAATTTCACGTGCTATATGAATACTGAGATAATGTTTACCCCATTGAGAAAATCTGAATATTAAGCTGCAAGCCTGTGTAGGACAGTTTGCTCATAGTACTACTCTGTCCCTGTTTTTTGAATTCTTTGATTTATTCAGTATAAGCTTGTTGGAAAGTGTAACGGAGTCAGTAACATAGCTACTATCCTCTAGAAAGCAAAGAAGCACTCTCTGAACAAGAAAGTTGCAACCAGTTCCCTTGAGGAAAAGCATGGAATTGCAGGATGATCATATTGATTCTGACAAGGGTGAGAAACTTGCATACTTTCGGTGTGCACCCAAGGAAATTGATTATCGAGAAAAAAGAATTGTAGCCACCCATCAAGGTGATGATACTGCTTTCAAGAAAACGCATTTTAGAAACATATTCAGAGTATCAGAAGAATCAAGGACTAAGTAGGGATATTACAGTGCATGAGCATCGGAAAGAAGTAAAAAGAACGAAACAAGAACAAAAGGAAAAATCTGAAAGCTTGCTTCAAGAAACAATAACAAAACAGCCTAGGAGCAGAAAGATATGGACGTAACGACAAATAAAAAGCAAAATTAAAGCTCAAGAACCATCCAGCTGCAAATGAGATCCTGATTTATAGAAGGTAGGTAAAGAAAGCTGACATGTAGATTACATACCCATGCCCAGGGCAGACAACTCAACCTCATTATGCTGCTGCATGTACTTCTGTCACAAAACAAGATGTCCACAACTCGTCTCAGTAACTAGCCACAATCTAGATAATTTCAAGAAATCAAATATCCTATCGAAGGAAAAAAACACTGGATTAAGCTGACTTTTCTTCCATTAGAAAGATGGATCCGGCTGCAGGTTGAAGAAAAAATGATCCAAAACAACTAGTTACAGAAAATGCTAGATTTGGAATCAATCTAAGAAATAAATTTATACAAATAACTTTCAACAGTGACTTTTAAACGAAAGATCAATCGAAAAGAAAGAAGCAGAGAATCAAGAAGCAACTCATTGAAAAGGAAAAGATCAAGCAACAAAGACAGCAAATTTATACTGCAGAATCTCCTATTCACTACAATAAAAAATGAGACAGCATATTGCCTGAGAGACAGATTAGAAAGAGAGAACGAACGAAGTCCTGGAAAGGAAAATATCAGGCAAGAAAGATGGTACATCTACTGTAGAATCCTAATTTTCTACAAAGAAAATGTTATTGAGTTGAAAGATCGATTAGAAAGAGAGAAGCAACTCATTGGAAAGGGAAAGATGAAGCAAGAAACTTAGCTGATGCTGAATCCTGCCAGTCTTTACAAAATAAAATTAAAGCTAGAGAGAGTAAATTGCTTTCAGAGAAGGAATCCAGAAGCAAATCATTAGACGGGAAGAAATGGAGGAATCTACTGGTAAAAGTTCCAATTTCTGCAAAGAAAAGGTGGAGCGGGGGATTACCTTGGCGAGATTGACGTAGAAGAAGAGAGGCTTTTTGGTGTTAGAAACCTGAATCCGATTCTTTTTGTGGGGTTCCATTGGAAGAACATTCGTAGCGTCCGCAACTGAAACGGCTTCCATGGATCGATGTTGATGATGATGATGATCGAAATCTCTCTCCCTCTCTGGTTTGCAACGAAAACGAAAGCAAAGCTTCTGTGCTGGAGAAAGCAGTTGCGAAGAGTCTATATACCCGACTCTCTTGGTGGGTTAGCCAATCAGTAGATGACGCGTGGCTTTTGACGGTTAGAGGAGCGGCCTACCTCCTAACAGACTAACATCTAGGGACTGGCCGCCTTTCCAATCAGCTTGCAGCTTTGCACCTGGCTGTTATTTCTGTTCTAGATTGAATGACGGGTTTGCCCTTCACTATTCTACAATTCAACATCTCTCTACTATGCCAAATGATGATGGGTCCTACTTTCATGGAACCATCCTAACCCTTTGATCTATTAAATGTTATTAGTAGTTCTTGAGATGAAATGAGCTGACGGGAGATGAGATCATATGACATATAGTTTGAGATAAACTGAGTTGAGATGACCAAATTCAGCACAAGATGAAGTAAATGACTAAAATTTCAATTCAACTATGAGTTGAGATGGTGAGGAGATATTGTTTAAATTCAGCTCAAGCACCACTAATAGTAATATGATATATATCATCTTATGTAATGTTAGATCATCTCATCTCAAGCACCACTAACCCCTTGTTAGGCATGTAAGTCCAAGGTTCCATAAAAAAGAGTCAAGTCACTGATATTTTAGGTTGTAATTTCATAATTAGGGTAAACATTTCATGGGTCACCTAGGTTGTTGAACAACATATTACTAATAAGATGCTTTATATTTTTGGCCCTAGTAGTAGCTACCAATGGATAACCATTTTCATCAATTGAATTATCTAAAGGGGTTGTTTAGAATAGGAATAAAAGTGGTAGATAAAATTACCCTAGAATATGGAACATTTTCCTTATTGAAAGCCTCAAAACATAGAATGATATTGCTTAGAATAGATAGATAAAGTAGCCTTGGAATCTAGGGCTATTTGTTCCTAAATAATTTTATTTAATTGATAAAGTTGGAAGTAAACTCCATCGATGCTGGTCCCAAGTCCGAATGAAAAAAGAGGAGGGTCTTGTGTTAGGTGCTAGCTAGCAAGGAAGAAGTTGAAGATGATTTTGTTATTTCTTTCCTCCATTCAAATGAATATGCATTTGTGTATTAGTTTGTTAGTAAGAAATGAAATTCATCTCCAACTTCTTAAAAGTATGCCACGCCTAATATGACTGAATAAAAAATTGACATTCCCTCAAGCTAGGGCGTCCCCCATAAGCGATGTGCTACATTGGATCTTGGGTGTACTGAAAAATGGGCAAGTGTTGCTAGGGCATTTTCCCAAAAGTGACTTGCTATATTGGATCTCGGGTATAGTGAAAAATGGGCAAGGGCTGTTAGAGCATCCCCTTGAAACGGATGCATTGCATTAAAACCCAGGTGCAGTGAAAAGTGGGCATGGGTTCATGCAGTAGAGGTTGAAAGTGCCTAGGTAAATAGGATATCTCAAGAGCATAAGATTCGCATTGCCACATGGAATATAGGGACATTGATATGTAAGAGTTAGGAGTTAGTAGATATGATGAAACATAGGAGAGTCAACATCGCTTGTATATAAGAAACCAAGTGGAAAGGGGCTAAAACAAGAAAAATCGAATGGTATAAACTCTGGTATATAGGAAAGGATAATAATTGAAATGACATAGGAATAATCATGGATACATAATAAAGTTTTTTTTTTTTTTTTTTTCAAATGTTTCAACAAAAATGACTTTAAATGTTTCAACAAAAACGACTTCAAATGTTTCAACAAAAATGACTTTAAATGTTTTAACTTTTAAAGTCATTTTGTAAAAAAACAACTTTAAAAGTTTTTTTTTTTTTTTTTTCAAATTTGTTTGCTTGCTCCACCTCTTGTATACAATGAATAACAAACACCTAATATTCAAACAATGTTTATAAACATTAAAGACCTGTTCACAAACAATGTTCATCCACTTCTTAATACACTACCATGTATACATTAAAATACTTTAATCTCTACAAACATGAAAAACCAACAACCACTACATTGCATTCACATTTTAATTTATTAATACTTTAACACTTGTGTATACATTGAATAACAAACATTCTATGCACCTAATATTTCAAACAATCTTTATAAAAATGAAAAACCAAACATCATATACACATAAGAACTTCAATCTCCATACACATTCCAAATCACCATCCATTACAATGTATGGACATCTTTCTTGATACACTACCACCCGTGTATACATTGAATAACAATCATTCTATACACCTGATACAAACAATCTTTATAAATATGAAAAACCAAACATCTAATACAACATGCATCCACTTCTTTCTTGATACCTTGAATCGTTCTTAAAATATAACACCTAATACATACATAATGGCTATAAAACATCCATACTGATCATTATCCATCCACATCTATCTTGAAAATAATTTATATAAGAAATTACAACGTATGCGTTGTCTATGACATCCACATTCACTTCATTTGTAAATCAATATATATTCTAAGTAAGCTTCTCATTCTTCATCTCATAAAAGTTATATAATTCAACTGCCACATATACACGTCATGTTCAAACTCCAAATTCACTTCATCCATACTCATTTATTCCCACACTCCAAATTTTCACTCATTCATTGCTTAATATATATATATATATATATTTCAAAGAAAATAACACATATAAGTCAATGAAAAAATACTTTATTATGTATTTCATGTTCATGTAGTTACTCCAAGTAATATAATTGAAACTCATTACATACTCAGCCCATTCATGTTGTATTTCATTGAAATTTAATCTAGACTAACTCTTCTTGTTTGTCCACTTAGAAAGCACATTAGCTTGAAATACAAAATATTTAATTAAACTAAAACTTTTTAGTTAGATCCATAAAAACTGTAGAAAAATATAAGATTATGCAAAAAAAAGAAGTGCTCTACCTTTTTTAAATGGGAGATAGGAGTACAATCAAATATGAGGGCCCTCATGTATCTCAGAACATAATACTCACACTCCTAATCAGACTATTGTTTAGGGCACTGTGCAAAAAGGACAACAAAAAAGAACTCATAAATATCATTTGTAATAATGTAGGTTTAATTAGTGATAACTTAGAGCAATTAACCGTTTCATATTCCTTGACATTCTTCTACATGAGTTTGGGTGGTTGTAAAGTCTCGGTCACTATAGCTCATTCCCACTAAGTCTTACAAATTTAAATTTCAAATGCATTATAGATGAATAACAAATTACTTATCTACACATAACACATGAAAAAAAATAAATGCTTACTTATTTATAATATCTGTGAGGAAGGGACGGATGTGCGCTCCATAAGAATAAAAAAAGAAAGTATGACCACTATGCACATCTAAAACGAGTAGCATCCAATGAGACCTACATAGATAGTCATATGGATCGTAATGAAAGTTGCTAATCCTTAAGTAAAGAATAAATTGGCAAGAAAATTAAAACTCACCTGCTATTGTAGGGAGTCATTAAGCCTTGTCCCTGAGAGCAGTGAAAGAAGCTTGACAAAATATCTTGAATATGCCTCTTGATTGGCCATTGCTCTGTAGCTCCAGAAATGACGCTAGGGTCAAGGAATTGGTAAAGTGTACCCTCACCCTCAAAAAGGCTAGTAGCATCATTTAAGAAGCTACATAAAAGAAATAATTATCATATATACCATTAAAATATAACATGTAATTAAATACCAAATGATTTACAAGCAAGTATATGCATATACCCCGTGTAGGAGACAATGTGAGAGTGCTCAAGTTGATCCCATAAGCAAACTCATAATAGGTCCTCTGCCATAAGTGGCACTTCAACAACGTCCTCGGTAAGCACTCCCTTGCTTGATTTGTATAGGATTGATTGCCATATTATCGTTGATGAGACCATAGATTAACCTTAGGGATCGAGGCATGTTAGTTGGGACTTCCACAGGCTCTTGGTCGGTTGCTGTAAAAGATGTAAAAAATTTTAGGTAAATAATATTAATCTATGAAGAGGGCCTAATTTATGATAAAAGAAAAATCAAAGATATATACAAGTACTTATTCCATTGGTGAAGTAGCCAAAGGTGACATTGGAATGATGGTCGATCTTGGTGCCTCATTTGGTTGTTGATTAACTGTATAGAGTTATTAAACAATTAAGTGAGGTCTTTAACTAAAAAATATTAATGAGGAAGGTAGTATGATAAGATACATACGGTGGACTCTATGAGAATGACTAGTACCTCCGACCAAGTGATATGATATGCAACTGCCTGCCCAACTGTTATAATAGTTTTCATTTCTAATGGAAGTGGTAGGCAGGCATTAGCATTCAAAGCCATGGTAATGGATACCTGCGTAGTATGTGGTGGCATACTAATTCTGTGCAAAATGTTTGATTCATGCTCATAGCATGAACCAACTATCACTATATTTTGACGGGAATCCAAGGTCAATAGGCATTGACCCACCTACAAATCAAATATGCAATAGAGAGGTAAAGAGATAGAATTATTACTAAAGGACAATGAAAATTTATAGTTTTGTCAATGTATATACCTCCTAGGTAGGAATTTCCTTTTCGAGGGGTGGTGGATGTCCTTCATTATCTTCTTCAGTTGGGGAATTGCAACTCGCATGTGGTGGAGGCACAGTAGGGTGCATATTATGAGTAGGGGGTGGAGTAACAATCATCAAATATCCCTCACGCATCTGTCTAAGTATATCAGCCTTTATTTTCTCTACGAGCTCATTGTAGGCCTACTCATCATCTTGAACTTTAGATACACGTCCTCTACCATAGAATTTAGAAGGAACAACACCTTGACCCATGCCCCTAACTTGACTATTGTGGTCTTGCTTATTACCCATAGTCCTATATAGGATGTCATCCTTGGCAGCAATGATGCTTAGAGTTCTTATAGTAGCACTTTCTTGTATAAGAATGTCCTGCAAAATTTAATTAGAAAGACATGATCATTTCATCTAATTAATTATAAAAAATTTATAGACAGGTGGAACCCCTTACCATGCATGAAGTAATTTGTGCAGTAGTTTCATTTACAAACTTGTTGCTAGTAAGGCTCATTGAATGCACCATCTTCTAGAGGGTGGAGAGATCAATGGGTTCTGTAGTCCTAACTTTTTTTTCCTATCAAGCAAAGGCACTATGGTTAGAGAATATGTATATAACTATAGTAGCATTAAATTGAATGGGATAAATTGTCACAGATGCTTACTTTGTGCCCTTCTAAATGAGCGTAACCCATCTTAGATAGGTGGTGACACATATTTGCTCCATGCATCTTTCTTCCCCTTGCACTCTTTGCCTGCACATTTTTACATGCGTGATCAAGTGCAATAATTGAATGTTATATATAATTAAAAGAATGAAGCATCATTTCTACACATACCTTAAACTCGGTGGAGGTGCGATTCTATACAAATGCATTTCAAGCCTCTTGATCAATGACAATGGAGTAATTGGAAGGCACCATGTACAACCTTGATGGATCGTTGACATTTAGAGCTATGTAATTGCGAACAAGGTAGTTCTTCCATTTTCTCCATTGCTCAACTGCCCCTTGTAAAGCACGCATCTTCTTGTCATCCAGCACGTCAAAGGCACACTGCAAATTGAACATATCAAATTGCTATATTTGAAAAATAAGGAAAGTTATAATGTAAATAATACATGTACTTAATGTTTACATACCTTTAACATTTCCCATATTGAATCTTTTGTCAAGGATGGCACATGTCTCCAATCCTTAAATGTTATAAGAACCATGCTTCTTACTGTAGAGCAGAGGAAACTACTATAAGTAGGTACACTCTCACCAATCTCTTGCCCTCTACTATTGCATTGGATAGTTTCTTTAATTCCCTTTGACTTTGTCTTGATAACCTTTTCCATTGTTGTTTGCCTTCTGCCCTTTCTTTTTAGAGTAGTGCTCATATTGGTCCTTGTTCATGCTCTTCAATGTGGTCGTAATCTTCAATTTGATGTTCTTTTCGTTCCATCATTACTACAAAGAAACACTCAATGATATTAGAACAATGACATAAAAAAAGGTTATGTAATTCATTTAAAGAAACCAAATCGATGTCCCTAATAAACATAGTTTAAGTAAAAAAATAATTAAAGGAGACTCCGACTCCATCCATTCACATAAACATACAATATCTAACATATGTGACAGACTAACCTCAAGGAAAACAAATAAAGGATGCATGAAAAGTATTTGCCTGCTTAGTATAGATATTTGTAAAGGGCTACAAATCCCGTAGACCTTTTACTAGTCTTTAACTCCATTGCTTTGAGTTCACATGTCTTAGTGGGTGTAGGTATTCACAAGTAGTGATAAGCTTAACTTATGCTAGATGTTCATCTATGTACATATGCACAATTCATGTACCAAATTCCATCCAATAAAGTTTGTCTTATGTAAGTTTGTCTTGGTTATTTGTATGTTAAAGTTCATTAAAATTTTGGTTTTATGATCATGTTTCATGTCTTGAATCACATGCATTATGTCATTTCATGCCTTGTTAGATTTAAGTTTCATGAATGTCTTACTTTTGGAATTTTACCTTCTATGAGTCATACATAATTTCGAGCAGTCCATACACTTTATTTACTTGATTTCTTAAGAACCACTCTAGCTTTTTAGATAGTTTAGTTACTATTTTTGTTAGATCCCATGTTAGCAAACTTTTAGTCAACACATTTCAGCCATTTTCTTAATCATGAACCATGCGCACAACTCCATGGGTCATGCACATGGTGAGTGGGTGGTTTGTCTTTAAGTGGTCCATTGTTCCCTTATTTCATGATAGTTTTGCATTACTTGTTTAGTTATTTGCATCATAGTTTAGCTTTAGAAAGCTTCTTTGTTTAGTTTTAGAATGTTTTATTTTTAGAAAGTTTTAAGATTAAGAAAGTGTTAGTTTAGGAAAGTTTTATTTTTAGCAACTTTCCTTAATTAAAGGCTTCCTAGAATCATTCATTTTAGTTTAGCATTTTTTTTTAAATTTAATGAATGTTAGTTGGAAACGTTTCTAATTCCATTGGAAATTTTTATTTTTAGAAAGTTTCCTTTGGCTCATATGTCTAATTTTATGCACGTTTCTCATTCCATGTTGTTTAAATTCTATGTTTATCAAAGCAAACATTTTTTAGCTATGTTAAGCAACTTAAATAAGATCAAATCAACTGAAAATTCCTTAAGATTCCTCATGGGACTGACCTCTCTCACATGTAATAATTACTTTTATTTGTGCGTGCTTGCGAGTAATTTTAAAGTTGCACCACCTAGCCTAAGAGAGATTGGTTTTGATTTAACTAAGAATGCAAATAACATGATAGTTTAGCATTACTTGTTTAATTATTTTCATCATAGTTTAGTTTTAGAACTTTGCTTTGTTTAGCTCTAGAATGTTTTATTTTTAGAAAGTTTTAGGATTGGGAAAGTGTTAGTTTAGGAAAGTTTCATTTTTAGCAAGTTTCCTTAATTAAAGCTTCTTAGAATCATTCATTTTAGTTTAGCATTATTATTTTTTATTTAATGCATGTTCGTTAGGAAAGTTTCTAATACCATTGGAAATATTTATTTTTAGAAAGTTTCCTTTGGCTCGTGTCTAATTTTATGCATGTTTCTAATTCCATGTTTATCAAAGTAATCTTTTTTTAGCTAAGCTAAGCAACTCAAATAGGATCAAATCAACTGAAAATTCCTTAAGATTCCTCATTAGATCAACCTCTCTCACATCACATGCAATTATTACTTTGATTTGTGAGCATTCGAGTAATTTTAAAGCTATACCACCTAGCTTCAGAGAGATTGGTTTTGATTTAACTAGGAAAGCAAATAACATGAAAATGGAAATATGTAATGGAGTTACTAGATGTTATTACCATACTTGCATGTTAAGAAACAAAAGAAAAGAGGAAGCAATCAAGCACCTGTAAGATTGTGCTTGTCAACTTTAATTCCTCTGAATGAATATCGCCAACACTAGGGTTTGCGCATGAATAACTTAATTTTGCTGAAAACAATGAAAATTGGTCTTGAAAATCAATCAATAAATAGTAGTAACCCACCCCCTGCCCACCACCACGCTAAAACCCAGCTTCCCTCCTCCCCCTACCCCACCCCCCACCTAGCTCCCTGCCCACCACCATGCTGGAACCCAGCTACCTCCTCACCCCCACCCCCACCCAGCTTCTTCCCATTGCCTGCCAGAACCCACCAGCCCTGCCCCCACCCACCCAGCTTCTTCCCACTGCCTACCCCAGCTCCTTCCCATCGTTCTTCGGAACCTTCCACCCCCAACCCCACTTAGCTCTCCCAACCCCACTTAGCTCCTTCCCACTACCCCCCTCCAAGCACCTTCCCAACTCCCTCTCGAACACCCCCCACCCAACTCCTTCCCAATGCTTGCCCGAAACACTCCCCCTCCCCACCCCTAAACCCCGACCCAGCTCCTCCCCACCTCCCGCTCGAATCCTTCCCCAGCCCCCTCCTCCAATGTCCACCCCATTGTCGACCAACCATAGGTACGTACCGCCCCTCTTCTCCTTTCTCCTTTCTCCTTTCTCCTTTCTCCTTCCTTGTTTCTCTTCTCCTCTTCTCTTCTCTCCCTTGATTTTTCTCTGTGTAAGTCGGGGATGGTAGAAGGTCCATTTTGGGGTATAAATATGGGTAGATAAAGAAGTCATTTTATATGTAAAATGACTTTAAAAGTATGTAATTTTTTTATTCAAAATATATACGCCTTTTATGTTAGTACTTCACAATATCTAACAAGTAATACACAATGAAATTGATTTTTTTATGATACTCAACATTGATTCATGGGTTTAGGCATCAAGGTTCAGGGTACGTATGTAAGTGTTTAGGGTTCATGGTTTAAGTGTTCAGGGTTCAAGTGTCCAAGTAATAATGTTGGGTCGGAGTTAGGTTAAGGGCTTAGAGTTAAGGTTTAGAGTAAGGACTCAATGTACGTATGTTAATGTTCAAGGTTCAGGGTTCAGGTGTTTAGGAAACAGGGTTGGGGGGTAAAGTTAAGTGCTCAAGGTTAGGGTTAGGGTTATGGTTCATGCATGGTTGATCTACACTTAATTAATTTTAAATGAATATATGTATTTGATTAACACTAAGATTAATCCAAAGTTTACTTGTGCTACAAAATATTGTGTAAACACACTTAAAGAACTAAAAATATGTGATAACCAAATAAGTACAAAAACTGTACGAATAAAAGAACATAAACAAATTAAGATGATAAATTGATTATGAAGTGGGAATGTGGGGTTGCTAGCTTAAATTTTTGTGTCTATTTCTTGACCTATATGTGTCAGAGTGGTTCTTGTATTAATGTTAATTTTCTTTACACCAAATTCACATAAATCAAACATTTGTAAATTTTTATTTAAGAATCAAAGGTGTTAAATAATTAATATGGTAAATTTAGGAGGTCGATCTCTTTTGTTGATACATTTGTTATATATAAAGAAGTCATTTATATTTTAAATGACTTTAAAAGTGTAGACTTTAAAAGTAATTTATTTGTAAACGACTTAAAAACTCTACACTTTTAAAGTCATTTATAGATAAAAGACTTTAAAAGGATACAATTTTTTATTCAAAAAATATATACCTTTTATGTTAGTACTTCACAATATCTAACAAGTAATACACAATGAAACATATTTTTTATGATAGTCAACACTGATTCATGGGTTCAGACATCAAGGTTCAGGGTAAAGTTTCATGGTACATATGTAAGTGTTTAGGGTTCATGGTTCAAGTGTTCGGGGTTCGAGTGTCCAGGTGACAATGTTGGGGTTAATTAGGTTAAGGGCTTAGGGTTAAGGTTTAAAGTAAGGGTTTAGGGTTCATACATAAGTGTTTAGGGTTTAGGGTTCAAGTACAAGGAACAAGGTTGGGGGTTAGAGTTAAGTGCTCAGGGTTAGGGTTAGAGTTCATGGTTGATCTATATACTTAATTAATTTTAAATGAATATCTGTATTTGATTGACATTAAGATTTCAAAGTTTACTTGAGCCACAAAATATTGTTGAAACACTCCTACAGAACTAAAAATATGTGATAACCAAAGAAGTACAAAAACTGTACTAATAAAAGAACATTAAATAAAAAAGATGATAAATTAATTATGAAGTTGGAATGTGGGAGTGCTAGCTTAAATTTCCATGGCCATTTCCTTACCTGTGTGTGTCAGAGTGGTTCTTATATTAATGTTAATTTTCTTGACGCCAAATTCACATAATTCAAACATTTGTAAATTGTTATTTAAGAATCAAAGATGTTAAATAATTAATACGGTAAATTTAGGAGGTCTATATCATTAATTTATTGATGCATTTGTTATACATAAAGAAATCATTTATATTTTAGACGACTTTAAAAGTGTAGATTTTTAAAGTCGTTTATCTATAAATGACTTTAAAAGTATACACTTTTTTATATTTTTTAGTCAAAATATATACACCTTTTATGTTAGTACTTCACAATATTTAACAATTAAACACAATGAAACTACTTTTTTATGATAGTCAATATTGATTCATGCATTCTTTGTATGTGCACACACACACACACACACACACACACACACACACAGAGGTCACTATCAATATTCCAGATAGCTCATGACAAACACAGAACTAAAAATATTCACATGAAATTATATATATATTACAATTGACTAATATACATATTCCATGTACCCCAAAATATATATTGTTTTCAAACCAAAGCACCTTCCTCACCATTGTCACGCACATAATCCTCATTCTTACCAAGTAATGATTTGATTGATGGGATTGTTTTGGTAATAGAAAGTAATTTATTTCAGCATCTCCTAAATCATCTTCATCATAAAAATCCATTGGATAAGATGATAAAAAAGTTGACCATCTCTTATCACATTCATCTTGCACATAAAATACTTGTCTTGCTTGAGATACCAAAATTAATTGATCATTTTTATAATCAATCCTGTTGAGGTCAACCAATGTTAATCCAAGGACATCAATTTTGATGCTTTTGTGTTCCACCCAATTGCACTTAAACACAACCGCAGTTCTGAAAGTATAATCCAAGGCCTAAATCTCTCTTATAACCCCGTAATAAATATCATCCTCCACTGTTGGCCTATTTATCCTTTGAACTTGAAAAGAATGTAGCATTGACAACTAAGCTAACTCCACTATTCTGTTGCACTCTTGAGTTATCATGGTCTTTTATGTAGAAGCGATAACTATTGATGGCATATCCAGCATATTTTATTACTTCTAGTTGTGGTCCCATTGCTATCCAGCCCAAGGTTTCTAATATACCGTTACCTACTTCTCGCTGATCATGAATCTATGTATATTAAGTAGGCTTAAGTAAGATCAATACACACACACACATATAGAATGTAGTTTTTTAACTTAAGTAAGATTTCTTTCATTTTACCTTCTTACGCAGCCAATTATTGAAAGTGCGACAATGCTCAAATTGTAGCCACTTTTGTTTCTTTGCATAACTTGGATTCATTACCTTGAGTACATCCATGTGTTCACAGAGTACACACACACACACACAAATTAATAGAGTAATCATGGAAAATGTAATTAACCATCAGCAATTAAATTTTACATAAGTGCATTCATGCATGATCAACTTACTCAATGTAAGGTTGGACTTCATCAATATTTTGCAACACATAAAGATGCGCCTGGTCTCGTTCTTTATAGTTAAGAGTTAATACACGACCACTCGATAAAGGTTCACCAACCTTTGAATCATGAAATGCAACAGATTGTTTCTTTCTTGGGATTCCAATGGTATCCACTCCTGCTAAGTCCTCTGTGCAAAGCTGCACTGCTTCCTTTGCAATATAACAATCAGCTATACACCCCTCTGGCTGGTTGTGATTACGTACACACCCTTTTAAAATTTTCACTTACCACTTAAACAGATACATCCATCACAAGTAAACTGGGCCACAGAGCCTGACCTCATCAATGAGGTGAGTTGTTAAGTGTACCATGATGTGAAAGAATGATGGTGGGAAGATTGTCTCAAGCTCACATAAAGTTGTCACTAGATGACCTTGAATTTCTTGTAATTTTGAAACATCAACCACCTTCTTTCATAAAGCATTAAAGAAGTAGCAACATTTTGTAATAACACCCCTAACTTTGTCTAGTAATACATAACGTATTGCTACTAGTAGTAGTTGTTGCATAAATGCAAGCAATCGTGGGACTTCATCCCCAATAATTTTAGCTCTTCCATGGAAACAATGTTTTTAAAGTTTGAAGAGTAGCCATCTGGGACATTGAGCTAGAACAAGGTTTTACACATTATTCTTCTCTCCTCTCTATTGAGAGTATAATTTTCCTTAGGCAGGCATGTTCCTCAACTGCACCTATCCTTAGGGTGCAACCTCCTCTTCAAACACATATTCATAAGATCCATTCGAGCTGCAAGTCCATCCTTTGTTTTTCCTTGGATATTAAGCAAGGTATCAATCAAGCTTTCACACACATTCTTCTCAATGTGCATGACATCAAGCACATGGTGCATATGCAGTGATTTTCAATATGGCTGATGAAAAAATATTGATTTCTTCATCCAACAACTTCTACAATAACTTTCACCTACAAGTTTACTTGATTTCTTCGTATTCTTTCCCCATAAGATATTAATATTTTTCAACCTGCTCTAATACCTAACATCCTATCAACATCTTTGGAGGTGTCCTTATCTTTACACTCCCGTTAAATTCTCCCTTCTTAAAACGATATGGATGGTCATTGTGCAACCATCTTTTGTGCCCAAGGAATGCCATTTTCCCATCATGTTTAAGTTATATATCACATGTTTGATCACTATAGATAGGGCAAGCATTGTATCCCTTCATAGTGCATCCAGACAAATTACCATATGCAGGGACATTGCTTATTGTCCACAACAATATAACCTTTAGGGTGAATGACTCTTTCCTATATGCATTGTATGCTTCAATGCCTACGACCCATAATATCTTAAGATCATCTATCAAGGGAGACAAGTACATGCCAATATCATTCCCTGGTTGCTTTGGACCCAATATAAACATAGTTATCATCATGAACTTGCTCTTCGTACATCGAGATGATGGAAGGTTATAACAAATTAATATAATGGGCCAACAACTATACTTGCTACTCATAGAACCATGAGGATTAATCCTACTTGTAGATAATTCTAGTCGTAGGTTTCTAGGTTCTTCGCCAAAATTAGGCCACATGAAGTCTACGAGTTTCCATGCTGGGTTATCTGCTGGATGGTGTGAAAAGTTATCAGCTACTCTATCATTGGCATGCCACACTAATTTCTTCTCTGTTTTTGTTATAGAAACATTCTTTTGAACATTGGAATGGGGGAAAGTACCATAGAACCTTTGTAGGAACACTTGTAACTGTCTCAGTTGAATTCTTCTTTAACTTCCATCTTGGCTGTCCACAAGTTGGGTATGTAGTTTTATCCTTGTGCTCCTGCCCATATAAGATGCAATCATGGGGACACATATGTATCTTCTCATACTTCAACCATAGTGCAGCCATGGTTTTCTTTGCCTCCCATATGGACCTTGCCAATTTATTATCCTATGGTAGCATCTTACCTATTACTTTCAAGACTTTTGTAAAACCTTGATCTGAAAAACCAAATCTTGATTTCACGTTATAAAGTTCTACCACTGCAGATAGCTTGGTATAATCTTTACACTTAGGGTACAACGGCTCATCGACTTCCTCTAATGTAGCATGAAATTGTTTAGGGTCATCTTGAAATCATCATATGCATATCGAAACATTGGTACAAGTGTACTAATGTCTCCAACATTTCTTATAGTGTCTTGATCATATATTCTAGGCCTTGTCGAGGGCCTATGGGGAAGTTCTTCTCCATGGTAAATCCATGGGTGGTAGCTTTCATCGATTTCAGCAAAGCAAAAGTATTCTCTCAACACCCCCACATGTACTTTTTTCAAGTTTTCACATTTTGAGCATGGATAATGAATGCGATTACAATCTACACCTGTCTTAAGTGCAAACTCTATGAAATTTTTTGCACCCCCCTCATATTCTTTTGATGTTCTTATCACAGTCATCCAAGCATATTTGTCCATTATCACAAAAAATCAAAGCAAATTTATGTGGAGACTTGTAAGACATGAAAAAGATCATGTTAGACATTTTACCAAACATTAGACATGCATGAATTAGAAGTATTCAAAATAACTACATTTTATGGAGATTTTCAATTAACAATGAAAAAAAACCAAATTATGATAGATACATTCACGAATGAAATCAACTTTCAAAAGAACAATTTCTAACCCACAACCTTGTAAAAATTCTTCAAATATGCATAATAGATATGGGACAAATATAAAGATACTAACCAATACTCAAAAATTAATATTGACCCCGAATTTGTGAATCTATTTCCAATTCACACAAGTAGGATTTGGTTCAGAGTTGGGAAATAGAAGTCTGGTTTAGTTTTTGCACACAAACAATAAACATAGAGCAAAAAGGCACGGCAAAAGTCAACGAAATAATTCTTAAAACAGAAGTACAATTGAAGTTTTTTGCAGAAAAACGACTTTAAAAGTACTTTAAATGTGTACACTTTTAAAGTCGTTTACATAAAAATGACTTTAAAAGTATGAACTTTTAAAGTCATTTTTATACAAACGACTTTAATAATTTTTAAATCTTCATATGAAATACATATTTGTTTACCTTTATATAAATACACAATGAAACTGATTTTACGAACACAATCATATGTATGTATGTGTATGTATGTATCTATATATATATATATATATAAACAAACACATCAATAAGGAAATAAATTTATTTTTTTATTACATCCAATGTTACATATTATTAGATCTTGTCAAGCCAAGATCAAACAATGAATTTTCTCTTTGTCATCAAACTCTGGCCTAGTATTTAGCTGACACCACTCTTTTTCATCATAATTGGCCAAAAGTTGATACCACCACTCTTCATCAAACCCTAATTTTGGGATAGAACCATAAATTATATTGTTCTCCCTTTCGTCAATAGTGAGGCTTGAGAGAGAAGTAGTTGTCACTTTCAATAAAATCATAGGATTTTGGAAAAATTAGGATGATCTAACAGATTCTTTAACCTCATGATAGGTAGTGTGAAAACCCATATGATCTACAAAATAAAAACATAGAAAAGTTAGTAACAAGAAAAGAATTCTTGTGATTTAAAGAAGTTATGGTTTACTTATAGTTTTTTCCATGACAAAAATAGTTAAAATATAAAAATGGAAAGTAAGAAGGGAAAAAGAGAGAAGCATAGGGCCCAAAGACAAAGCCGTCATGCCAAAATCGTGAGAAGAAGAAGATAAAGGAAAAAGTAGTACTTTGACAGCTATTTATAAATCATCGAAGACTTTAGAAGTCGTTTAGTGCTAAATGACTTTGAAAATATTAAACTTTTGAAGTTGCTTAACACTAAATGACTTTAAAAGTGAGGGACTTTTAAAGTCGTTTATATAATATTCCCATCAAATTTATTGTGATACTTTTCAAGTTGCTTCCTTAAAAGGACTTCAAAAGTTATGTATTTTTAAAGTTGTTTTTATGAAAACGACTTTAAAAATTATCAACTTTTGAAGTCATTTTCACAAAAATGAGTTTAAAAGTTCTTTCGGTGGAAAATTGCCTTCTCGCTCCAGTTTTCTAAAGTTGCTTACACTTAAACGACTTCTTAAGTATATATATTTAAAGTCATTTATTTTCAAACAACTTTTAAAATATTTATAAAGTTGGCAGTCGTATAAGCAACCTCTTTATGCCGACTTTAAAACCCTCTTGTGTAGTAGTTAGAGCATTAGCACATGTGACACAATAAGTAGCTGATAAACAAAGAAAATCATAAACACATAACTAGGAGACTCAATCTCCGTAATCATCCATCCTGATAGTTACAGATTTTGACCAAAACATATACATTGGAGATGAAAGACAAATCCCACAAATAATTACATAGCCTAAGCTTTATCCACACACATCAATGACATCCAACATAAACATATCCATATATATATATAGTACATTTACAATATTCAAAAGTAAAGTTCTAAAACACCTTGTGCATCACCAAGGATCTCCTCTATACACTGATGGAAGTGACTTATACCCTCGCTTTTGATATGTTTGCCTTTCCTACTGTCTCTCTCAATATCTAAGGCATTGCAAAACATTGCAATAACTTAGCAACCTATGCTTGTATAGGTGACGACAATAATAATAAATCATGAATTTTTAATATGTAATGAGCACTTTAAGTATCAAGTCTTAAGGTCATGTAATAAACATCTTTATCATAGAAAACAACTCTAGCATGATCATGACAATAAGGATAATAATGATGAAGTAGGGCATGGATAGCATGCAAAACTAACAAGATTGACATACAACAAGCAAAAACATCAAAGCTCATAGAACTACAAAAAATCGGGTGATGCAACCATGCTATTTGTGTGTTTCCAAAAAAATGCTAGGTAGACTGAGCTTCTAAGGCTCATGAGTACCCCAAAACCACATCAGTGTAAAGTGTTAAAAGCTTGAAGAATATCTCAAATGAATATGTACATCATCAATAAGAGCACCCTCGCACATGGGTCCTGAGAGTGTCCCACACACTCGAATGTTTGGTCATGAGTACTTATACCACTGATGTAGGCATAATCACACCATGAGTAAATAGGAATATGTCCATCCTAGAGCTCACACATCATTGTATGAAAATACAATCCAAACATGGGCTGACATGCTACAGGGATAACTAACTCTTAGGTCGATCATCTGCCCCCCCTCAACACCAGAACGAGAAACTGAATGTCTGTCATGCATGGGCAGGATTAGACTCATAGCGTGGACTACCCATGATACCAATCCCTATGAAGTTTGTCCTTCTATGAGGTGGGTGTTTATCATCTCACAAGGTCAGAGGACAGCTGGCCAACCTTAAAATCCCTTCTAATAGAGCATCCACCGTGTAGAAACACCCATAATTTTTTTTACAAATCATGGAAATCACTCAAAATCTCTAAGTAAAGAGGTGAAGTTAAAATAAGATGCACAAAAATTCAGCCGCACCTATGGCTCACTATCTTAAAGAATTATTAAGGACCAGTTAGCAAGCCTTCTGAACGGGTCCATGAAGAAACATAAGCAATAAAACAAAACTTCCAAGTGTCTCAATATGCCAAAACAATATCATAACTAATCAATGTCTTCTACGTGTCTTCGAATTATATTAAAAAAATCATATATTTCCACTATTGCTTATGAAATGTAACTAGTTATACAATAAAAGTAGTGCATTTTGTAGCAATATGGAAATAAATGCGATTATGCATGTGTATTGTGTGCATACTGGATAGTTGTCTCAATGAGGTTATAGTATAATAATATGTAGATAATACTCATTGATGAGCATGCAACTAGTGGAATGAAAATCCATGGTTGTAATAGAAAATATGTTAATATCAGATATCGTCACCTATCTCAGATGAATAACCACTCGTATATACCTCCCAAGTCAGTAGTTAGACTTAATACTAGGATTGGCCTACCTAAGTCTTGATACCTGAATTACATATCACATCCATGTCTAATTTAGAATCCAAGCTATTCATCTAAGTTGAATTCTTGGCTATAAATCAAAGATTATATTTTCAAATTTCAATTTATTGTTCAACACGATCCAACGACTCACAGCTGTGGGATCTCAAGCTAGGCTCCCCTAAGTTAGTTGATAATCTAGATCACGCAAAATTGGCCCACCAATAACTATCAAATTTAGTTTTACTCATATTATAATGTATTCTAGAATCATCAAGCTCATAGTAGGTTAATTTCAGGTAATTTATGATTTAATTGACTAACCAGGCACATTTATATGCAAATAATATTTAATTCTAGCTAATCAAATCAAATCAATGAAATTGAAGGGTTAGGATGATAAACCTACCTCTCATAGGTCAATGTGAATGATATTTAGGTGTCTATATTGCCGGACCGTCATCTGATTATTTGAAGGTGCCAGAGCTAAACTATTCGTAATGATTTGGTAATAATTCACCAGTTGATCATCCCTGATTAAAGAATATGTTAGTAAACCTGATTAAATAATCATAATGAATTAACTAAACAGTGTGGATAGTTGAATTGGATCTAATTTTATACTTATATCCTTGATTGATCTCAGCCGTTAATTAAGATAGGCCAGATTGCCACAACACAACTCTAGATCAAAGATCTCTGATATGGTTTTCATTTGTATATAACATAGATTACCATAAATGGGTCATATTGTGATGGATGGTTGGATCAATCACAAATTAGATGATTTAGTGTCCAATTGATGGTTGATCACAACAATGATCGGATTTTCTCCAATCAACGAATGGAGTGGAACGTGATTTTTAGCTTGGATCTGCGTGGTCCTTCATGGATTGTGCACAGGCAGCGATCAAGGTCTAGGCTGGTAATGAGGCCCACCTCAGCCAACTCAACAAGAGAGAGAAGAAGAGTGGTGCGCATGGCAGTGGCCAATGGTGGCCGGTGGCTTTGGCTTAGTCACCGATCAAAGCCCAACCACAGAGAGAGAGAGAGAGTGGGGGGGGGGGGAGGGGGGGAGGGGGGTTGGGTCGCTCTGGTGCACTGGCCTGCTCAGGCAGGTGCTCCGGGTCCATTACGCAATGGGAGAGAAACAATCCTAGAGGGGGTAAATGGTTTTCTGACCAAGCCTCATCAGGGACGGGCGGAGAGGCTATGTGGCAGGCCTGTTCGCATAGACGTGTTGGGTCTCCGGTGGTCCGACTCGATCAGGGAAACAGGGGAAAAAGGGAAACTCGTTGGTGGCTGGTGGCTTTAGCTTGGTCGCCGCCTGGGACCACCCGACAACAGAGGGGGAGGAAGGGTGTTTGCATCAGACGCATCGGAGTTGCTGGTGGGGTGCTACGCCAGAGAGAAGAGTTTTGCATGGTGCGTTGCCGAAGGAGAAACCAGGAAAGCCTGGCTTTTGGGTGTTCCGGACGACGGGAAGAAGATGGAGATGGGGTTTTTTGTGCCAATCAAAGAAGGCTATCTTGACGAAGACAATGGGAGATGGAAGAGGGGGTTTTAGGTTGCCGAATTTTCTCCTCTACCTTAACCCCTTTTTCTCTGTCTTGAGTCGCCACCTAACTAGGGGTTGAGTGATGAGTGGCAACTCAGTTGTTGCATCACAAGTCCAATGGTCAAGAGTGTCGATATCAATTTTGATCCCTCTTAATTAGTAAAATCTTATATTTTTCCACTATGATGTCCATTTACCAAAATTAATATCAATGGAATTGTCTTGACATTATATTTTAAATTTGATAGTTTCAAGTTCAAAATTTGAATTTTCAAAGGGGTCTCTTCCATAGAATTCAATTCCTAATTCTTTTTCAATTAAAATATAATATAAATGTGCAAAAGGAACTTACAATTGAGGGATGTAACATTCTTCCTCCCTTATAAGAATTTCATCCCCAAAATTTTATTATTATTATCCTTTAGACAATTCTAAAAATATCCTCATCTCATAAAGTAGGTTAATCATGTCAATCATCCCAAAGTAAAATTAGTTTGTAAAGTACACAAATCCATGCAAAGCCAAATTTGAATGTATCATGAGCAAGTGTGACATAATTAGTATATTAGAATCATTTCAAGGATTAAATCTGTTTATGTACAACACTAGTACAGTATCCATGTAAAAGAATGACCATACATTAGTATGCATGAATCAGCAATGAAGTGATAAATATTAAAATCACTTCTCATAATAAGCAATTCCATGCCAATCAAAATTAGAGCATTTAAGCTCACCAATAGGCAAAAAATATATAAAAGTATATTAGCTCATCATAGGCGAATATATGCCAAATCTATATAAGAGCACATTAGTTCATAAAGTAGGCTACCTCATGCAAATCATCTCATCCTAAATCATGTTTATATTGTAAGTATCTAAAAGCCTACTACCTATAAGTTTATTAATGCCTCTTGCACCCGCCCTCATTTATAGTTGTCATTGGCTACCAACAAGTATAACTAGTGAATCAATTTTCTAGTTACATGCAAGGGGAAAAACAAATTCTCACATTAAAATACAATTTACCATAATGCCTCAAATCTAATGAGAAATCATGTGTAGATATTGCATATGTATAATACTGATATGAGTAATTTCCCTCATGCATTTTCAGTTATTTAAATGTGTAGGAAATGACTCTACCATGCTATATGTTTACCCCTCCAAGCCGCTTATCACTGGCATCACAATAAACCATAAATCTACTTCTACTAGAAGGTGATGTTAAAACAAGTGCCAAGGTAGGTCTCTTCTTAAGATCATGAAGGTTCACCTTACAAGCATCACTTTAGATAAACTCCACATCCTTCCTTGTCAATGAGATTAGGGTAATGCAATCCCTACGAACCTCAAAATAAGTCTACAATAATAGTCGCACTGTTCCATCCTCCTCCTCGAAGAGGGCTGATACTCCCCATGGAGACCCACTAGGTTTGATAAAACTTTGACCAACTAGCTCTTATAGTTGGCTCTTAAGCTCTCTTAGCTCAACTGGGGCTATCCTATGTGGCACCTTGGAAATGGGCGATGCACCTAGTATCAAGTTGATAGTGAAATCAATCTCTCTCTGTGGCAGTAATCTTAGAAGCTCCTTAGGAAAGACATATGTGAACTCTAGTACAATGTCTAAGTTCTCAATTCATGGCGGCTCAATATCTTCCATTGTCACACAAGCACCAAAGACTCGGCATCCTTTGGAAAAGTACCATGTTGCCTTCATGGCAGAGATAATACAAGCCCCAATGATGCTCTTCCTTTGTTAGAGCAAGGTCACCAGTTGTCTAAGTATGCTAAAGGTAACCCTCTTCTTAAAGCAATCAATTGTCACCCCAGTAGGTAGCTAGCCAATTTATCTCTAAAATGACATCGTAATCAAACATAGCTAGTAGAATAAGATCGATGTCCATCATCTCGCCGGCTATCGCCATAGATACCCTTGAAGGTACTCACTAGCCCCAAATGACTCTCCCACTGGTAACATAACGTCCAATTCAAAAGCTAATGTATATATAGGCATGTCCAAGCAAGATACAAAAACACATGAAATGAAAGAATGATTGGATTCTGAATCAAAACAGATTCTAGAATGCCTATCAATAATTAGGAAAGTACATTCCAGAACCTAGTTTGAGGCATGTGCTTGCCTTAAAGTCTAGGTAAAAACTCACCTTTGGCTACATGGGTCATCTCTGTCCATCTCAGGGAGTCTGCTTGCTTGTCCCTCTGTCCCTTGACATAGTCTCTAAAGAAGTGCCCTGAATCTCCACAGCCAAAGCATCTAAAGAGCTACCTCTATAATGGTGGCTGCTGGTGCTATTATCTTACACCTCTAAGCCATGGCTACCAAGGGTGCTTGTCCCTATACCTAATGCACCTTCTCTTGTTTGTGTCCCAACTTTGCCTGCTAAAATGCTACTGGTTTGTGTGACATTTGTGACTACATCAATGAAAAGGGCCTCTTGCTCTTACTAGGCTAACTCAAACTACGCTTGTATGGGTCCTTATGGTTTGCCCTGGTCCTGAGGAAGTCCCTATCTAACATAAAGGCCATATCTGCTACCTCTACCATTGATGTGGAATGCATTATCATCACTTAGTTCCTCAATCTTTGTGTCAACCCATCAACAAATCTGTCTGCCATCTCCTTACCTGTGGTGAAGTAGTTAGGAGAAAACTCTCTCTAGTGAACGTCTGATCCCCTTGCTTCATAGTAGTAAACTCTTTCTGCATCACCTGTCATGCATGAGGTGAAAAATATTGGTCACCATACCTCCCAGGTAAAAGTCTCAATAGTGGAGGAATATGTTCTCTCAAATGGCTATTGATAGAATCCCGCCTCACCCTTCAACAGATAAGTACCTATCCTCACTCTCCTTCCATTCCACTTGACTCATGAGAAGGTCTTACTCAAGAATAGATGTTATCTCTAACTTCATAAGAAGCTGTGATACTTGTAGCTTGAAAAATACATCTACAACCAAGATAATTGCATCCTTATAATTTCATTCGGCGTCCTCATCCTCCTCATGAAGTTTTCCTTAACTAATGATCTATTCAGTGGTCGCATTTATCAAAAATCAATCACACTCTACTCCAATAAATTGATATTTCTGAAATAATCTCTCCTTAGTCACTAAAAATCACATTATACGACCTTTACTACTCAATATCAATAAGTTATAGTCATTTTCATCTTACATTATTCTTATATTATAATCCTTTATCCTTATCCACTTCAATAAGCCTCTCACTACTTATTTCACAATATATAATAGATATTCCTAATCTACAATCAAATACACAATAATTTCAGATACGTCCATATAGTATAACATCTAAATCAACCTTTCTACAAATCTTTCCAATAAACTAAGAAATCATTTGAATTTATTTGTAAATTTTTTCTTACTTTAATTCCTACTCATCTACTAATCCTCATTTCTATTTAATAACTTATTCTTATAAAATAGTTGTTATATCCTTTAAGTGCTATGCACATCCAAATCATAACTAGAACTCCAAGAATAATTAAATAATCATTTGCTTCTCAATGATGACTGTTTGTTAGTATTTTTGTGTATGTAAGGACTCACTCATTTTCACCTCATATATACAATAATTCATCTACAGAATCATTAAGGTTTTATTATATCAAAATTTTCATGATTTTCACAATACTGCAAATTTCATCCATCGAATATATCCACTACATGTACCAACTAATGTTGTAATTCTCTTAACTTCTCTAAGTTCTCTTTGATTGTGACTATTTTCTAATCTTTTCTCATTATTATCATACTATTGTTGTATAATAGTTATTATGATTTTCAAAGGTTTATACACACCATCCAAGTTAAAACTTGAATCCTTAGAAGGTAGCCCATGTGAATAGTATAAATAACAAGATTCTCACTTAAAGATACTAATTTATACTCTTGATTTTGATTCTTTGCTAAAAAAAATTTACACACTTTCCATGAAGTACACTTTCAAGTACTCATACAAGGATCAAGATATCCTCTTTTCTTAAAATCTGCTAACCTTCATTGGCAGCATATATTTCACAATTATCAATATTCCCCCACATGAGTTATCTTTGTAACTCATATTTAGGAAATCAACTTAGTCATTAGATTATATATGACTTTTGAACTTGTTGGTCCATGAAGTACACTTTCAAGTACTCATACAAGGATCAAGATATCCTCTTTTCTTAAAATCTTCTAACCTTCATTGGCATCATATATTTCACAATTATCAATATTCCCCCACATGAGTTATCTTTGTAACTCATATTTAGGAAATCAACTTAGTCATTAGATTATATATGACTTTTGAACTTGTTGGAGTAGCTGTGATGGAGTAGATTGGGCTCTAATACCAAACTGTAACGCCTCGGGTTACCCATCATATAAGGACAAATTTTTGGAAAGTTGGGATCCTTAGTTAAAAATTGACAATCTTAAAATTGATTGAAAATAAAAATTTTGAATGAAAAGTACTCATTTAAAAACCTCAGAGTCATATGAATCACAAAACTACGAATTTAATAATGAAATGACCTTTCCATTTCTACTAAAAATTCAACAAAGTATCCTTTGGAATTTTTTGACCAAAGCATTTAACGCATGTGACATGATAAATACCTAATAAACATAGAAAGTCATAAACACATAATTGGAGACTTAGTCTCCCTAACCATCCATCCTGATCATTTATAGATTTCAACGAAAACATGTACATTATTGTTAAAAGATTCAAAACACAATGACATGGCCTAGGGTCTGTCCATACACAACCACCACATCCAACATAAACATATATATATATATATATATATATATAGACAAATAGTCCATTTACAATATCTAAAAGCAAAGTTTTAACAAATCACATACATCACGATATCTCCTCTATACATTGATGAAAGCCACCTATGCCCTTACTTGCTTTCGGTCTGTTTGCCTTTCCTACTATCTCTCTCTCAATATCTAAGGCATTGCAAAACATCACAATTCCTAAGCAATCTTGCTTGTGTATGATGATAATAATAATAAATAATGAATATTTAACATGCAATAAGTAGTGTAAGTATCAAGTGTTAGGGGCATACAAAACAACTTTATCATAGAAAATAGATCTAACATAATCACAATAATAAGGATAAATAATGATGAAGTAGGGTATGAATAGCATGTGAAACCAACTAGATCAACATGCAATTAACCAAACCATCAGAGCTCATAGAACTACCACAAATTGGGCGACGTAACCACTCTATTTGTGTGTTTCCAAAAACATGTTGAGTAGACTGAGCTTCTAAGGCTTGTGATTATGCCAAAACCACATCAATGTAGAGCGTCAAAAGCTTGAAGAATATCTCAAATGAATATGCAAGTCATCCATAAGGGTACCCTCACACATGGGTCCTGCAAGTGTCCCACACACTCGAATGTCTGATCATGAGTACTCAAACCACTCATCCAGACATCTTTACCCTATGGATACATAGGAATATGCCCATCCGATTGTGCTCATAATGCTGTCAGAAAACACAAACAAAACCATATGGACCACCATGCTATAGTGAGAACCAACTCTGGGGTCTATCAACTGTCGAACCCTGTTGATAGCAGAATGAGAGACTAAATGTCTGCCATGCATGGCGGGGATCAGACTCATAATATGGACTACCCATGATACCACTCTCTACAAAGTTTTCCCTTTTATTAGTGAGTGTCTATCATCTCACAAAGAAAGAGCCAGGTGGCCAATCCTAAAATCCTTCATAGCATAGCGTCAACTGGGTGGAAACAACTATAAAATAATTTGCAAATCTTGAAAATTGCTCAAAATCTTGAAGTCAAGGGATGAAGATAAAATACCTAAAGCACAAAAATCTAGGAGCACTTATGGCTAACCATCCCAGAGAATTAACCCTCTCTTGGGGTTAGCATTAGGCCTCCTCAATGGGTCCTTGAAGAAACATAAGCAATAAGCACGACATCCAAGTGCCTCAATATGTAATAACAATATCATAACTAATCAATGTCTTTTACACATCATGAAATTATATTAAGAAAGCATATACTTTAACTATCACTTATGAAATGTAATTAGTTATACAATAAAAGCCATGTGTTTTGTGGAAATATGGAAATCAATGTGATTATGCATGTCGGTATTGTGTACATCATGCATAGTTATCTCAATGAAGTTATAGTGTAATAATATGTAAATAATACTCATTCAAAAAGATGGAACTAAAGGGATGAAAATTGATGGTTTTAAAAGAAAACATATTAATATTAAATGTCATCACCTACCTTAGACGAAAAAACACTTATTTGTACCTCTTAAGTCACTAGTTAGACTCAACACTAGGATCGATCTGCCTAAGTCCCCCTACTTGAATTACACATTATATCTAGGTCTAATTTAGAATCCAATCTATTCATCTAAGTTGGAATCTTGGCTATAAAGTAAAGATTGTGTTTTCACTTTTCAATTTATTGTATTTCAATGGTTCATAACTGTGGAATCTCAAGCTGGGGCCGCCAAGGTTAGATGATAATCCACATAATGCCGAACTGGGATCATCAATAACTATTAGATTCAATCATTACTCATACCATAATGTATTCAAGAATCATCATATTTGTAATAGGTTAATTTTAGGTAATTCATCATTTAATCGACTAATTGGCATGTTTATATGAAAATCAGACTCAATTCTAGCTAATCACAATTAAATCAATAAAATTGAAGGATTAGGATGGTAATTCTAGCTCTCATATGTCAACTTGAATGATATTTGTCTGTCCATGTTGTTGGATCATCGAACGATTGTCGCAAAGGTTCTAATCTAGACTATTTGTAATGATTTGGTTATAATTTACAACCTGATCATCACAGATCAAAGAATATATTAATAGGCATGATTAAATAATCTTAATAAATTAGTTGAATAGTGTGGACCATTGAATTGGATCCAATTTTATACCTGTATCATTGGTTGATCTCAATCATTGATTTAGATAGGTCAGATCAATGTAACACCACTCCAGATCAAAGATCTTTGATATGGTCTTGATTTGCATATAACACATATTACAATGAATGAGTCATTTCATGATGGATGGTTAGATCAGTCATAGATCAGATGATGTGGCATTTGATTTATGGTCTAACCACAATCAACAGTCGGATCTTCTTTGATCAACAAACAAAGTGATGGGTTGTGTTCCTCATGTTGTAAGAATCACGATATTTAGCTCATATCTATGTGGGCCTTCATGAAATGGGTACATTATGCGATCAAGGTCTAGGGTGGCGATTGGGGGGGGTGAGGGGGACTCTGGCACACCTACCTACTTTGGCTGTTGCATCGAATCCACTACGCTATAGAGGGAGAAATAGTCTTAGAGGGGGGAATTTTTTTTTCCGACCATGCCTCACTAAAGGGGAGAGGCTTTGTGGCCAGCCTGTCCACATAGGCATGTTAGGTCTACTAAGTTAAAGGGAGAAATAGAAGAAGGGGAACATTCAGTGGGCTAGCTCGATAGAAGAATACATTGCTAGGCTACACCATAGGGGGAGGGAAACAAGGGGAAAAAGGAAAACTCATTGGTGGTTAGTGGTCTTAGTTCTGCTGCCACTTGGGACCATTGGAAAACAGAGAGGGGGAGGAAGGATGTTTGTGTAGGATGCATTAGAGTCGTTGGTGGGATGTCGCGCTAGATAGACGAGTTTTGCATGGCGCATCGCCAGAGGAGAAACTAGGCACACTTACCTTTTTGGCATTGCTAGCAGTGCGAAGAAGAGGGAGAGGGGGTTGGAGAAGATTGTCTCACCAAAGAAAATGGGAGATCAGGGAGAGGGGGTTTCAAGTTGCTAAATTTTCTCCTCTACTTGGCGACCTACTTTGCTCTATCTAGAGTCACCATTGGTAGCTCAGCTGTCACATCGCAAGTCAAATGGCTGGAGATGTCAATACCAATTTTGACCCCCCTCTATTAGTAAAATCTTAATATTTTTCTAGTCAAGTATCCATTTTGATGAAAATTAGTGTTGTTGGAATCATCTCAATGCCTACATTTCAAATTTGATAGTTTCAAGTTCAAATTTTGAGTTTTCAAAGGGGTCTCTTCCATGGAATTCATTTTTGATGGAATTCAATTCCTGATTCTATTCTAGTTAAAATGTAATAGAAATGCATGAAAAAGAACTCAAAATTGAGGGTTATTACAAATGCTTTGAATTTCTTTTAGATTTTGAGGAATTATTTTCATTTATAGTATTTTAAAAACCTGAGGTGTAACAACATTCCACTAGGACAAAGAGAAGAAATAAGGCGTTATGGAAATATTATGAAATTGCTTTAGCTTCTAAGAGTTCAACTAGATTGCCTTACAAAAGATCATTATATGTAGGAATCCAATCATGCTTCCATTAATACCCAAACCCATGGTCAAACCAAAGTGGAAGTTGTCTCCTCAAACAAAATTGAAATAAATTTTGATGGCACTTCATTTGAAAATCCTTCTATGTCAAGGATTGGTGGTTTGCTCTGAGATAAACGAGGCCACATTATCTTAGATTTTGCTACTCCAACTAGACTAAGTTATTGCTATTCATACATTAAGCCTTACGTGTCTAAACAGTCTTGTTACTGGTGTCATAAAAGGTGATAATAGTAACATCATCAAATGGCTTCCACCTAATCTTTTTGCTTGTTCTAAGAATGGCTAATGAAGACACCTATCTATTGGCTCTAGGAGTTATCTTGCAGCAACTTAGAATGACTCTTATATAACTGCACTTTTCACCTATGTTTTGTTTGAAGATCATGTAGTTGTATGACCAAAAATGCTAATTCCATACCTTTGTAGTAAACAAAAACATAAAAAAAATGGTACAAATTCATTTTCATAGGTAGGTATTTATTAATCAAATTAAAATGAGTATATATGTCCAACCCTTTGGGTTTTTAATTACATGTTAATAATGAAAGATAAAACCTTTGATTATTCATCACATTCATTGACTAAATTCCATAAGCCTAAGGTTAGAATGATGCTCAGGTTGGTTTATGGGTGCCACAAAATAATAAGAGGGTATCAGAAGCAAGTTATGACCAGCCATGGAGAGATCCAAGTGAAAATGTGTCATAAGGTTCCCAAAGTGGTAGGGGCACAAGCCTACATGGTATAGACCAGTTCATACCCAAGCCAAATGGATTAAAGACCATGGCTTATAACTTTTAAGATGGTGTGTTTGACTAGGCATAGGGGCTTAGTTCTAAGCTAGCTTGTGTAGATAATATGACATGAATCAAGCTTAATGTTGGACAATGGTCAACATAGACTTGAGTGGTCTAAGCATGACCAAAGTGGTTTGGGGTGCATGATACTTAGCTATGGCCTGTAGGCATCACCATAAATGGACAAAGACTAGTATGGTCCAAGCTAGGGCAACGGGGAGCATAGTGTATCATGCTTCATCCCCAAAATCTGATACTGTATTAAGCCTTTAAAATCAGGGGGCACAGACTAGAAATGGGTCATTATCTTATCCCCTAGCAAGCTAAAACATGGTTAAGTCTAGGCTCATATCTTTCCTAACCACCTTGAACTAGTAAGAGAATTGCATAATTCTAAACCTTAAGAGAGAGAGAGAGAGAGAGAGAGAGAGAGAGAGAGAGAGAGAGAGAGAGAGAGAGAGAGAGAGAGAGAGAGAGAGAGAGAGAGAGAGAGAGAGAGAGAGAGAGAGAGAGAGAGAGGTTAAATCCTTGATCTAGGTTTGAATCTTGTTTCTCTTCATAAGGAGACTTGATTCATAAAGCCTAGACTGGTACTAATCAATCTATGTGTGGACCTTGTTTTTCACTATAATAAGACCAAAAAGAAAGAAACCTAAAAAGGGCTAATGAATTGATGAGCAAACCTAATCTTTCACTCCAAGAAAATCAAATGGAAAGGACTCCAAAGAGGAGGTACCTCCCATGGTGACTAGTCACTTAGCTTAGTGAGCCCCACATCTTGAACATACATACTCCATAAAGGACTCTCAATGAAATTTAACTTGGACCTATTGTTGGATCCACTTCCAAAGTAAACGGACAATCTTCAAAACTTAAGACTCCACTTAACATGGTCCTTAAAGCATAATTAATTTGGTGGACCTTGCTTCTAACTAGATTATGAGACCTACTAATGAGTCCTAAAAGGCAAGGACTCTAGTCATGCAACCCTACTAATGTAAAGAGTCTTAAAAGGCGAGGTCTCTAGCCATGCATGATATACAACCTTAAAGAGCCACCATGTGCCCTACTAATGTAAACAATCTTGAAAGGCGAGGTCTATACCCATGCAGGCCCTACCAACTTAGAGAACCTTGATAGGTGTTGATGTTTTTTCGCAAGTGCACGGGCTATTATAGTGTAGCACATGCAAGTATGGGTCAATCTCACAGGGACTTGCATTAAGAATTTGGAGTTTTAATAAAATTTAATTATTTAAAAATTAAAATTAAATAAAAAAAATTAACAAAAAGTGCAATCAGACTTCAGATATGATTAATAAATGAAATTACAGAGGTCCAATTCAAAAGAAACAGAAATTTAACTAAAAAAAGAAGAAAATTTCACTTTGCTAGACTGCTTATCTTCAAATTCTTTAGATTTGGTCATCTAACTCTTGATTAGCCTTCATCAACATCTTCCTGGTGCTTTTATTTAATGATTCTCTAGAGGAATTAGGCAGATTCATAAAAATTCTAAGAGATCTAGTCTAGATAAGAAATTTGAGTTTTAACAGCTTAGATCTGATTTTTGATCCTCAGATTGACAACCAGGAATGATAAACATGCTATAAAATGTTTTAGAAACCAAATCCAAAAGTTGATTTAAAATTGGATGTGAAACAAATGAGAAATTGAAAATATCCTGTGAATAAAGTAGAATTATTGATTCAGTTAAACATGGATAGATAAAATAGTTCTTGGATTAATTAGAGAATAAGCAAAACACAATTAATAAAATAGGAATAATCCAAAATGCAGATAAGAACAGTGACAGGACAAAAAATGTAATTAGAATTATTGTTCTATGGGAAAAAGTGAAAATTTCCCTAAAAGTTCCTTATACTTCCTGTAGCAAAGAAAAGAGGGGAGTAGAAGGTTTGTCGGAGATGATGGAAGTGCAGACGCCGGTGATGGCGATTTGGGCAGCTTCTGGACTCCGATCGGGGCTGAAGTGAAGATATTAGACAAACAATGCTTGGTGCTGTCAAGTGGAAAGGGAGCAGGGTCGGTGGAATGTGGTGTGGGTTGTCGATGGAGTGATCTTGAAAAGAGAGAGCATGGCATGGAGAAGAGGGAGTGCTAGGAGGAATGGTGTTGAAGGGGGGCTAGGCAGTCTAGTGCAGCCTAGGAAGACTGGGTAGAGAAGTGGGGACTGGGTTGTGTGGTGATGGTTTGGGCAAAGGTGGAGAACGATAGAAATAGAGAGAGCGGAAGGAGATGGGAAACGTTGGGTTTGGGTGTGGAGTATAGAGAAGGAAGTTGGCAGACGACAAGAATGGTAAAACAGAGGGCTTGTAGGTTGGTGTGGTGAATGGAAACTAGAACTTTGGGAGTTTGGATGGTGCAAACCAAATAGGGAAAGTGACTGGGAACATAAAACATAGACAGAAAAGTAATGATGAAAGCAAGAAGAATAATGGAGAAACTAGAATGGCAAGAAAAAGGGAAATAAAACTAAACTCAAAAGACTCCCTTCAAGGCTCCCACAGCTCCCTTTTAAAGTTTTCCTCTCCTTCTAATTCTCCTCTCCCCCTCTTTCCTTATCCTCTAAGAATTAGTTTCCTCCTAGGAATCTTTCTCTTCTTCCAAATCTTATCCCTAGTCTCCTCTTTTTATTAGAATTCTTCTTCTTTTAGGAAACCTTCCAATTTTGCTTTGTCAATGATCTGGTCTGTCAATGCTCTCTTGGATCATCTGCACTATTGAATATCGATCTGAGCCATCCAAGCCTCCATTAGTAGATATGCAAGACATTAGACTAGATCAGATTCATCTAATTGTACATTAAGCATCTAATTAGCTCAGATGATCATCTAACTATTAATTTTGATAATTTACGGTTGGATGGTCAATTTGATCTAAAATTCATATTTTATCTAAAAATCATCAAATTGATAAGTTAGATGATCTAATTAAATGCTAAACTAGGGGTGTTTTGGTAAAAATTACACACTTAACAATAGGTGAGGACTCTAGTCATGCAGGCCTATCAACTTAAACAGCCCTAAATGGTGACAACTCTAATTATGTAGGCTTTACCAACTTAAAGAGCCTAAAAGGTAAGGACTCTACCTAGTGGGTCCTTACTGTAGCTTTAAAATTAATCTCAAGTGCCCAAATCAATGTAGTATTTTCATAAAAGTGTAGTCGATCCTAAGAGAAATCTCATAGATTTGCAATAGATTAGATTATATTTAGATCAATAAACTTCAGGCAAAGAGATAGAGATGTGATTAAACTAGGAATTTAAAATAACTAAGAAAGAAACATGCATGGAATTAAAAACTAGAACTAAAAAAAACTCTCTAAAAATAAAGCTAAGAAATTGGAATGGAAACTTACATAACTAACATGCAACTAAATTAGAATGAATCAATTTAAGAAAATTAAACTAAAGGAAACTACTAAAAATGACACTTTCTTAATCTATCACTTTTCTAAACTAGAATTAGAAACTTTCTAAAATTTAAAAATAAAACCTTTTAAACCTAAAATAAGATGCAAGCAATGAATTAACTACTTCCAAAACAAGATTATAAAATTAAATTCAATAAAAACCAAAAAAGGAAAGTGACCTAATACCATGCACATGATCCATTGATTGTATGCATCGTTTAGGATGCAAAAGTAACCAAAATTGATGAAACTAAAGTGAACTATCATGAAAAATAATTAATGTATCCAATAAACAACATTAAAAACTAAATGTGTGCTTAAGGATTTATGCAAATAAGGTGTTTAGATGTTTGGAAACAAAGCACAATGATAAGAGGAGAAAATTTCTAGATTTCAAGTACTAGGGTTAGGGTATTGAATGAGGAAGAGGAAGAGAAAAACAAATCAAGCATAAGAAAGCAATTGAAACTGGAACTTTTATGTAAGGAAATAACCCACATCTAAAGTACTTTGATGAAAAAAACAATCCATAATAAGAAACCTCAAAGAACTTTATTGAATAATCTCCAAAGTATACCCAAAACTGAATGCATAATATATATATATATATATATATATATTCTATTGCTGGAATTTGCATATAATTTTGAAGCATAAAATCCTATATAAAAAACATCAACAAATCAATCTAATACTTACAATTTAAAGTATGATGACATGCAAAGAAAAATCAGAACGAAATTCAAGACAAAAGAAGGCTAAGTGGGTGAACTAAGGAAAATGGACCTAAAGCAAAAGGGAAAAACAAGGTATAAAATGTGAAATTCAAGGGAGGAAATCAAGGTTTTAATCTAATTATTCTCTTAGTAGTCACTACTAGAGAAGAATTAACTTAAATCTTGAGTGAATAACAAAGAAAAAACTAGTGGAATTGAGGTAAAGAAGAAAAGGAAAGTTAGATGGAAAGAATGGTGCAAAATTAGAAAGTAAAACAAGTGAAACTAAAGCAATGAATACTAAACCAAAGCAAGCAAAATATTAACCTGAATGACATAGCTAATAGGAACATGAATAACTAGAAATCAAAAGGAAGAAAAGCATTAAAGAAGTCCCAAAGTCCAGCAGCAAATAACACCAAAGGAGAGCTTGATTTCAAGGTGTCTCACCCACCTCTACTTGAAAAATTAGTATGAACTACAGCGGTATATATAGATTAGTGGGTTCCTAACTTAGGAAAGAGTGAATCCATGAGAAAAGTGGCACTAGGATTAGGGTATTGAATGAGGAAGGTTAGGAGGAGAAAATTTAGGGATGAATGACGCAATAAAAACGACATAAAAGAGAGAATTGAATATGAGCTAGCTGGTTTCTTAATTAGAAAGGGGGGAGGCATCCTTTTCCAAGGAGAAAAAGTGGCCCTCTACCCTCTTATTGAATGGTGAGATGAGAGGAGGAGACGTGGAATGAAAAGTGGTGTAAATTTCTAAGTAAGATCTAGGGTTTGGATGGTTTTGAATTGACTTAAACTTAAGGTTTCCATCTTAGGAAACCACTTGACTTTAAGCTCTTCAACGAGGGGGAAGTGCCACTTTTCGGGGAGGTACCTCCCTCCTTGATGTAAATTTTGTGTAACCCTAGGATGGTGAGTTGATTGAGGTTGGGAAATGGATTAGGAATGTGGAGTTTTCTCTCTTGATGGGTCCCTTAATGCATGATTATCATACCTTTTACAACTCTCTCAAAATCTCTTAAAAATCACACATTTAACATTGGAAAGTTGCTTGAATTGATGCTACAATAGTGTGAAACTTCTCCTTGGCTTGATGTCTCACTTTGATGACTCATTCCTTGGTGGCTTAAGTGGCTTCAATAGTTGGCTTTAGGGCTTGAGTAGCTTGTATGGCTTATCACCCTTTTTCATAGCTTTAATGGCTAAGTAGCTTGAATGGCTCCCATGCAAAGGTAGTGGAAATGCATGAATTTTTGCATGGATCATTTTAATCACCTTTGCTTTCTTCCAATTTCTTTCAGTGGCTCTGCCCCACACCCCTCAAGCAAGGGTGCACCGCATAGCTTGACCCACGAAAAATTCTGTAAAGGGTAAGAAAAACTAACTAAATCTTAGAAAATTATGATGATTCACATACTTACTTTGAATTATCTTCCGAACCTACAAAATAGTAAACTTTTCAATCATTAGGTCAGAAATGTATGTATTATAAAATTTCAGCTAAAACCTCAATTTAACACTATAAGTTATAACACATGGGCAACTAATTGGTTATTTTTTTATATTATAAAATTGAACACTTGTCAACCCTACCAACTTAGATAGCCCTAAAAGACAAGGACTCTAGCCATGTGGGCCTTGTCAATTTAAAAAAGACCTAAAAAACAAAGGAATCCAGCCATGTGAGCCTTGGTGATGTAATGAGCCCTAACAGGTGAAGACTCTAGCCATGTAGGCCCTATCACCATAAAGAGATCCAAGATGATGCTTATTCTAGCCATTGTGGCCCATCTATATGGTGCCCTAAGATAATGATGAATCTAGCTAACACAAGTTCACTTTTATTGATGTGCGATAGGGAAATCATTCTAGACTATGTTTCCCTTACCAATTGTGACACCTCGGATTTTTATACACACTAGAATAATAATTTACAAAAAAAACTAGTTGGGATCCCTATTTTTGAAAGAAACATTTCTAAAGTGACCAAAAGTAAAAACTTAAGTAAAGCATTTCTTTCAAAGTTCGGGGAGTCATACAACCACAAAATTATGGATTTAACAGTGAAATGAAATACCATTTCCACCGAAAATCCGACAGAGTTTCCTCTGTAATTTGGACCATTGCACATGACCAGTGTAATACAAAATCACCTGATAAACAAGGTATAATACATATCATAAGGGAGACTCAGTCTCCACACCCATCCACAACCAAATGTTGTTTTGAAAAAAATACACTCCAACAATGGATAAGAAAATATAGCCACTACCAAATACCCAGGGTCCCTTCATACAGCCATCACATCCAACAATAAAAACTGTGGGGTCAGCTCTCTATACCATCCGGTTTCACCCTTCCACCCTTCCACCCTTGCACCCTCACGGGCACTCAGGCACTCATGGGAACGACGTGTACCACTTTCACTTTCACCCTTTCACCCTCACAGGCACTCATGAAAAGTCGCGTTGCACACCCACTTTCACCCTTTCACCCTCACGGGTACTCAGGCACTCACGGGGTGAAAAATCGCATCCTACCATAGGATCAATAGTCTCAAATAACAAGTCAGAGTGACTCCCACGTGTCAAAAATACCCATAATCAAGTGGATATCATGAAAGATATAAAAAATAGTGCATGCAATAACCACTAGAAGGATAGCACGCACATGAGAAGCTACATGCTGAAATCAATCTCACGCATATGGTAAGGCATAAATCACATGCCTCAAAACTCAAATCACTAAATCAACATTTGAGAATCATGGAAAAATTGTGAATGAAATCACCTACCTTAGTATCGCAATATCCCCAAACAAACACGTAACCAATATCAAGGTGTATGCCCTGATGTACTTGTCATGCCATAAATCATGTCATGGTTAACGCATATAACCAAAACCTAAAGCCTGATCATCTATTGATTAGCTTGATTTGAATCATCTAATAGCATTTAGTAGTTTTGCTATTAAAAAGTTACTCCAAACTAGATTTTTATCTTAAATCTAGGTTCGCCTTGTTGAGACAATCACAACGCCTCTTTCGGATCGTGATTTGGACCTTTGTAGCTCCTAAAATCAAGGTTTAAAGGAATAAAGGGTCAAAAAAGACCAAAATCCAGAAAATGGGCCCGCCGCACGCGCGACGCATGTCGTCTGCACGAGCGTGCACTGCGTGTGGTGGGTGCGTTTGTGGACACGCTTCGCTTAGAACCTGCGCGGGGTAGCAGGCGCGTCTATAGATGCGCTTTGCGTGTGGGGGCTGAAACAACGCGCGTGGCGCGTTTCAGCTTCGCCGTGTGGTGTGCACGAGTCGCACCCTGTGAGTGGTGCGTGCTCGTCGCACCGCGTGGTGCCCTTTCGTCCACGCATTCTCTTCCCGTTCCAGTCGTCGTTGCCGGAGACAACAACCGGATTGGTTTGCCGTCGCCGATGACCCCAGGTGCTCCGTTTTTTGTGATTTTTATACCTATGTGTCCAGTTTTTCGGGTACATTTTATTTTCACTGTCCATTTTCACAAATCCCTCATAAATCTATAATTTTTTCATGATTTTTATTGCGTTTTCAAAAACTCCCATCATACTATTTTTTGAGTTTTTTTGGCTTCCATAGCTGTCTGATCGCCATGAAATTTCATGGGTTGGTTCCTTACATCATCATGCTCAAGATGAATGGTCCAAATCCTCATCTGATACGTTACATCAACTTTTTCCTAGGGCAATAGTAACGCCTGATTTTTTACCAGATGATAAACTTGGAAAATAGATGTACAGGAAAGAGTGGGGCAAGCTTACGTTGGTTCAACTAGTCAGAGGTAGGTGAGGGCCCGCCAAGTTTGTCCGGTTGCCGGAGAATCGTCGCCGGTGGGTGGATATTACATCCTACCCACCTTATAGAAAATTTGGTCCTCGAAATTCTTTTCATGTCATTCCTTAATAATTTTAGAAACATCCCACATGATATCATCGTATGGTATCATAAGACCCACATATAGTATCATCCTTTTAGAACCAATGTCAATAAATAGTTTCATATCATGTTCTCCTTAGATAACGGCTCATACATATAAACCAATGTATGTTTCAAGCCATTTTGAATCCAATACTTGTATTGTAGTTAAAACACGTAATAACTACACATATAATGCCATTTGCATCAATCATACTCTCATCCAAGAGTTAATCAATTAAATCACCATGCCAACAAAATTGTAGTGTCACGACTCACATATAGGTAATTCCACATCAAGTCTGTTCTAGCATATACTACCTCATCATTAGGTAGTGTATATCTCTCTATCACACATATCATATTAACCCCTGAAGAGGTAAATACATGCCAATCAAATCTGGATCGTATATAGTCATCAACAAGCAATCCATCCTAGCTCAGCAACAAGCAAGCATATACCAGTCAAAATCAATGCATACCAACTCAACAATAGGCAATTATGTGCCAATCAAAATTAGCGTATCAGCTTAGTGGCATGCAAATCATATACCAATCAAAATCAGAGCATACCAGCTCAGTAATAGGCAGTCACATGCCAATCAAAATCAGAGCATACTAGCTCAGTAACAGGCAACCACATGCCAATCAACATCAGAGCATACCAGCTCAGTAATAGGCAACCACATGCCAATCAAAATCAGAGCATACTAGCTCAGTAACATGCAACCACATGCCAATAATAATAATAATCATATAGTACAGTTATACTGTGAGTACCTAGAAGCTCGCTACCTAGAAGCCTGCCTGTGCCTTGCACACCCGCCCTCATCGGCCACCCTCTTAGGCCGCCCTCATCAGCTACTCACAAGTATAAGCCAAAATTTTAAGTTGATTACACAAAAGAAAATTTCTCTTATACTCAACATACTTTATTGTCTCACCTCTCACACACATGAGAGATCAAGCTCATGTGTATAATATAAAACAGTATCCATGTCATTACTATCCTGGAGAACTCAATCTTCCATCAATAACTATTCACCAAACTAAGGAGACTATCAACCTTAGTCATTAGTTTAACTAGTCCCAATTTATCACAGTCCCTATAAACTATATCTTTATCAATCGAGGTACCTTGGTCAAGAGAATCCATCTTCTTTGACCATCATTCCTAGTCACATACATTTATAGCGAAAGATGAGTCCTTTAGATACTTCGAATACTACACAAGAACTTATGCTCAGCAAGGTCGTGATATATAGAAAACATCATTCACTACATAATCATAACTCATCTCAACAAACTTTAGAAATTCAGCCCATTAGACCCATATGTACTATCAGTGTACTAAATTCATTGATTTATATGACCTAAGCTTGTAGCAATCATAATGAGTTCTAATAATTGTCTCAAAGCCATTTCAGTCGCAATCATCAGCTACTGATAACCAGACCTCAAATCAATATCCACCAATACTATGCATAATCCAAGACTGATCATACAGATCATCAATATACGATAAAGAATATCAATTCTCCACTATGGAGCCATAAAAAATCAACAATTCACACTTAGCAATAAGAATCTATCTTTCTCCTTACAAGGAGGGTTAGTGCATCCCATGAAGACCCACTAGGTCTATTAGTCTCTGGTCAAACAACTACCTTAGTTGAAACCTTCCCACTCAGCCAGGGCATCCTGTATGGCACTTTAGAAAATGACACTATATTTGATGCCAAATCAATATAAACATCAATCTCTCGTAGCTTAAAATCCTGAAACCTCCTCACGAAGATCATAAATCTTCACACCCTCTGTGTGCTAAATCTGTAGTCATTTTCAATCATCAACAATCACAAAACCCGAACTCGGTACATCAGATAAGCACTATTTTTCCTTCAAGGCAAGGTTAACGCGAATCTCAATGATACCCCTTCTTACTCAGGAGTGAGATCACTAGTTATCTGATTTATCAAAAGTACCTTTCTTCTCACTGCAATCAATTATCCTCCAACGATGGAATTTATCCCCAGGGATGATATCATAATCTCTCAAATCAAGGACAATAAAGTCAGTATCTATCCTCTCACTCATCATCATTTTTCACTAGTACTCATTAGAGGTACTTATAAGTTTCAATAACTTGCCAATCAGTGTCCTAACTTCCAACCCAAGGATCTTTAAATACATATAAAGGCACATTTATCAAGGTGCTTACTACAAGTAATGGTAATGACGGTCAAAAGCGTGACATGTACGTAAATGTAAAGGTATCATGATGGATCATCATTACTAACGTGAGGCCATCTTCGCTATCTCTGCCCTATCTTAAATGTCTGTCAGTCTAACTCATTGTCCACCGGGACAATCTGTAAAAGAATATCATAGTCTCCACTACTTGTACACATTATGTCTCTCTTCTGCATCCCAACACAGTTTAATCAATTGTCACTGGCTCACTGGCCTCTACAATCATATCAATGAAAAGTCTCTTGCCCTTATTAGGCTGACTTGAACTACCCATGTCCGAATTTTTGCATCCAATCTTGACCTAAAAGAATCCCTCATATATATAGAGGTTATGTCTGCAACCTTGCAACCGGTATAGAATGCGACACAATCATCTGATTCCTCAATACAATTGTCAACATATGACAATCTATCCATGGTCTTCTTCTTCATGATGAAGGAGTTAGGGCAAGTCTTCAACTGAGTATACTAGTTTAGTATCATTGAACCATCTCATTCTTCTCTTCAAGTGCCAACTCTCTTAGTTTTCAAAAATACTAATCATCACAGGCCTTCCCACGGGCCTTCTAGATAAAAGTTTCAGCAGTAGAGGAACGCATCTTCTCAAATAACCACCCTTAAAATCCTTGTAATTATGTTTTCAATGTCCTCACTTCTACTATTTCACTTTCTTGAACTAATGATTTTTTTTTTTTCATGGTCACATCAATCGAAATCATTTACAAGATTTATCTCACACCCAAAGAAATTTACCTTTATAATACTTTCTTAGTCATCAGAACCCACACTATCATCTCTGTTAGTGTTGGATGTAAATCAATCATGATTAATTTCATCTCGCCTCATTCACTTCGTATGTTTTTCTTCCTAGTTGCTTTATTACAACATCATGTCTATTCAACAATTATTCCCATAAATAAGTTATTATGCCCTCCAAATCATAATTAAGACCTCAAACCATTTGTAAGTATTCACCCACTAATGTCAGATATCATTACTGCTAACGATTATCATACAAGGGTTGTTACCTCCTTCAAGGGCTAGACGTCTCCAATCAAAATTGAAAATCCTCAGAACAATTTATAGGCATTCAATTTTCATTAATGACTCACTTTCAACACCTCTTTATACACTAACTCACTAGTTTCCGTCTCAAAATCCGATATTTCATCTATAGGGCACTAAGATCCTATTTCATCAATTTCCAATGATTTTCCCAATATTATAATTTATTCATCAATAAATCTGCTTCAACTTCAAGTTGAAACTGACACCCCACTACTCTCAACTCTCTCTCTCTCTCTCTCTCTCTCTCTCTCTCTCTCTCTCTCTCTCTCTCTCTCTCTCTCTCTCTCTCTCTCTCTCTCTCTCTCTCTCTCTCTCTCTCTCTCTCTCAAGTTCTTGGTAGTTGTACCCATTTTTGATCCTTCAACATTTTCATCCTACTATTTTGATTACAAAAATTGTTAGTCTTTTTCCAACAGTTACACGCACAATCTAAGTTAGAAACTTGGCTATCAAAAGCAATGCAAATGAATATATCGTCTCTCATATATTAAAGTTCTCACTAAGAGAACTACCTTAAAATCTTTACTCTGATTCATGATTATAAGAATCATTTACTTCCTTGAAAAATGCACTTCCTTGTGCACATACAAGTACTTAAGGTAGCAATTTCTTTAAGAAAGTTTGCCAATCTCCATGGCATTATATATTTCACGATCATCGACATCGCTCACATGACTTATCTCTGTAACTTATATTTAGGACACTGCCTCACCTCATGGATTGTATGTGACCTTTGAATTTGTTGGAGTGGCTGTGATGGAGTAGACCTGGGCTCTGATACTAAACCTAATTGTGACACCCCGGATTTTTATACACACTAGAATAATAATTTACAAAAAAAAAATAGTCGGGATCCCTGTTTTTGAAAGAAACATTTCTAAAGTGACCAAAAGTAAAAACCTAAACAAAAGCATTTCTTTCAAAGTTTGGGGAGTCATACAACAAAAAAACTACGGATTTAACAGTGAAATGAAATACCATTTCCACCGAAAATCTGACAGAGTTTCCTCTATAATTTGGACCATTGCACATGGCCAGTGCAATACAAAATCACGTGACAAACAAGGTATAATACATATCATAAGGGAGACTCAGTCTCCACACCCATCCACAACCAAATGTTGTTTTCAAAAAAATACACTCCAACAATGGATAAGAAAATATAGCCACTACCAAATACCCAGGGTCCCTCCATACAGCCATCACATCCAACAATAAATCCACATTCTGACATCTAGGTCACATTTTATTTTTAATTAAAGTACAGTCCATACTCAAAACCCAAAGTGAGGTCTTGAACAAACTTGGTCATCTCTGAACATCGTCTGTGCTTCGCTGGAAAGCTGCCATCAATTTTACCTGCTCTGTTAGCACGTTAACCTGTTGTCATTCTCTGTATCTGAGGCATTGCAAATCGAAGCAATGCCTCAGCATGATATGCTTGTGTAGGTGATATATGTCCAAAGTAAACTCAATAAAAACAAATCACATGGTGCAAGGCATAAAGATCATAAGATGATCAAACATAATATAAAGCCTTAAATCACGTAATGAAGGACATACCAAGTCCATGAAATAAATAAGATATCATCAACCATGATATCAAGACATGGTCAATTCGAGAAAATCTAGAAACACGTGAATGCATGTCAAAAATATCAAACATCATACACAGTCAAGCCCTATGAGTGTCTCAAGTACACTCATGGCAATGTGGGGTCAGCTTTCTGTACCGTCCACTTTCACCCTTTCACCCTTGCACTCTCATGGGAACTCAGGCACTCACGGGAACAATGCGTACCACTTTCTCTTTCACCCTTTTACCCTTTCACCCTCACAGGCACTTAGGCACTCACGAAAAGTCGTGTTGCACACCCGCTTTCACCCTCACGGGCACTCAGGCATTCACGGGGTGAAAAATTGTATCCTACCACAGGATCAATAGTCTCAAATATCAAGTTAGAGCAACTCCCACATGTCAAAAATACCCATAATCAAGTGGATATCATGAAAGATATAAAAAACTATTCATGCAATAACTACTAGAAAGATATCACACACATGAGAAGCTACATGCTGAAATCAATCTCACGCATATCGTAAGACATAAATCACATGCCTCAAAACTCAAATCACTAAATCAACATTTGAGAATCATGGAAAAATTGTGAATGAAATCACCTACCTTAGTATCGCAATATCCCCAAACAAACGCGTAACCAATATCAAGGTGTATGCCCTGATGTACTTGTCATGCCATAAATCATGTCATGGTTAACGCATATAACCAAAACGTAAAGCCTGATCATCTATTGATTAGCTTGATTTGAATCATCTAATAGCATTTAGTAGTTTTGCTATTAAAAAGTTACTCCAAACTAGATTTTTATCTTAAATCTAGGTCCGCCTTGTTGAGACGATCACAACGCCTCTTTCGGATCGTGATTTGGACCTTTGTAGCTCCTATAATCAAGGTTTAAAGGAATAAAGGGTCAAAAAAGACCAAAATCCAGAAAATGGGCACGTCGCACGTGCGGCGCATGCCGTCTGCATGAGCGTGCACTGCGCGTGGTGGGCGTATTTGTGGATGCGCTTCGCGTTAGAACCCACGTGGGGGAAGCGGGCCCGTCTGTAGACGCACTCTGTGCATGGGGTCCGAAACAGCGCGCGTGGCGCATTCCAACCTCATCGCATGGTGCATGCTCGTCACACCGCATGGTGCTCTCTCATCCATGCATTCTCTTCCCGTTCTAGTTGCCGTTGCTGGAGACGACGACCGGACTGGTTCACCGTCACCGGCGACCCCAGGTGCTCCATTTTTTGTGATTTTTACACCTATGTGTCCAGTTTTTTGTGTACATTTCATTTTCACCATCCATTTTCACAAATCCCTCATAAATCTATCATTTTTTCATGATTTTTATCGCGTTTTCAAAAACTCCCATCATATTATTTTTTGAGTTTTCAACCTTCCCTAGCCATCCGATCGCCATGAAATTTCATGGGTTGGCTCCTTACATCATTATGTTCAAGTTGAACGGTCCAGATCCTCATCTGACACCCTTACATCGACTTTTTCCTAGGGCAACAGTAATGCCTGATTTTTTATCCGATGATAAACTTGGAAAACAGATGTACAGGAAAGAGTGGGGCGAGCTTACCTTGGTCCGGCTAGTCGGAGGTAGGTGAGGGCCCGCTGCATTCATCCGGTTGCCGGGAGTGCCTGTTGCCGGAGAATTGTTGCCGGTGGGTGGATATTACACCAATAAATCTAGAACAAACTATGTTTACAAAAGATATACTATGGCTTTAGTAGGATTGTACGCTTTGTGTCCTCTTAAAGTTGATTGGTCACTGGCAATACACGTCATTTTCTCTAGATATCAAAGGAATAAAGAAGTCAATGCCCAATGCCACTATGCATCTTCTAAAACATGCACATGGATGATATTGTTGTACGCTCAAGTCTACCATATTATTACCTATGCCTATAAGATACAAGAGAAAACATGTCAGTATTTATACCTAAAACCAAATAGAGAGGCTTTAAAGGCCACACTTTTGCTAGAACTAAGTAATACTTTAAAGGCATACATTCATACATTCATATCAACTAGCTTATGTTACAAAACTGTGCTAGCAACCAAGTCATGTTGTAAACCGATTTGATGAGTTTTAGCTTAAAGTCAAAACTAAGTCGCATGAAAGAAAAAGAGAATAAAGACTTTGTGTTTTAGTTATTGCATAACTGACTTGTGACCAAGGGTCCTTTTTTTTCTTACCTATTATATTCAAAGGAAATGTAATTATGTCCAGTAGAGCTAGATAAATTTACTCATATTACTTGATATAATGACTGTAAATTTCCTTGCACATTCTTATCCATAACGTGAAATTTTATGTGTAATGTGTAGGAACTAATTAGAGAGAGATACAAGCCATCTAACCCATGGTGGGTGGAGCCCTAAGAAAGCAAAAAAGGGTCTCTAATTTGGAGACTCATTGATGTGTCTTAATAATTACTGTGCAACACCCTAGTTTTTATTTTCATTTTTAAATTAGTCAGGTCCTTGTTATGAAATCTTATTTTAATAAAAAAATATTCTCTTTAAGAAAACACTCTTTGAAAAACTTTGGGTGTCATAACCTTCACAAAAACTTGAATTTAATAGTTAAATAAACATTCCATTTCTATCGAAAATTCGACAGAGTTTTCTCTATTTTTCAAACATCGTCATTTAATGTATGCAATACGACAATACTTGATAATTATACAATTGTCATCAATATACTTGAAGACTTTGTATCCTCACCCTTATACTCAAGCTTTCAAATTTTTAAAGAAGCAATAATTTTTAACAAATAAATATTAAAACATCACCATTTACCCAAACTCTCCTCCAATCATAGTCGATAGTCCATTACACTTATTCCACATGTAGATAAGTCCAAGTCATAAAGAGAGTTTAAAATTAAACAGTTATACAGTCCAAACATAACCAATAGTTCAAGTGTTTAGATATATACATAAATAATGCCAAGTTGTATTATTGTAGCCTTCATCTAACTTTTTTTGCTATAAGTTTCATCAGCCTCTATCCAACTGAATGTTGCTCTCAATTACTTCTTTAGATATGATATATTATAAATGTTACAATATCTCAACAAGCTATGCTTGTATGAGTGTCTAACATTACATCTATTAATTAAAATTTTCAAATAGGCATAATATTTCATACAAGAATATAATGGTAAAGTCTGATAAATTTAAGTAATCATTTTCATGCATGCAAAATGACCAAGTCAAATTATTTAAAAGTGCAAACTGTTCAAATATAATTCAAGTATGAGATTTCGATAACATCATGCAATTGAAATTCACATTCTTTGCAAATTTATTCTGAAAAGTAACGATGCACTCAAGAAGTCATAAAACACATATAGTACTTTTAAAAGTATAAAGTTCCATCAATAGAAAATTACTCAATCTCACAAAATTTTAAGAGTATTTTAACAATCACACCTTGGTCCTGAGTAATCACACCAACATCTAGGCATCATCATTGCCATATTAATGAAGGGAATCATCTCCATGTTGGACTCATAGCACCAAGTCACATCCACAAACAAGAAAGAAACTCATGGACCACTTTATATCTACAGCTCTGACCTAGTCCGTTTGCATGCTCAACCACCGATATCATAGTGGGGAGACAATGATCCACATCACATAGTGATGTGAATCAATTGTAAGTGGGGCCTTCTCATGATAGCCACACTAGAAAAGCCAATCTTAGCTGTAATTGGTATTTAAACTTCAAAGAGTGGGTGGTTGACCCTACTGCTCTCCTAGCATAGTGTCTACTAGGAAAAATTGCCTGTCTAAAACAAATCATTAGTTGCATACTAATCATCTTTGAAATCAAACCATGGAATACTTAAATCCAAACTTATGAAAAAGTATTACTTGTAATTATACTAATTTATTAAGTTCATAATTAGAACACACACAATGGATTAAACCAAAACTATAGGCAATTTAAAGATAAATACTTTGATGAAGTTTTAAAGATCTCAACCATAATTATAATAATTTTGAATGTGACAATTCTCATGAATAAAATTAGGATTTGATCTATTTTAAACATTCTTCGTTCAAAATTTAGTTCAAGTAGAAAACATTTAATGTCAGAACACCCACCTAGACCAATCTCAATTACTCCCAAAATCAATAGAATCAGTTGATCTCACTCTCTAGCCTATAGATTTGGGATGTAGTGCATTCAACTTCATCCTTCAACTCCCATAGATTCATCAGATTATAAATTTAATAGTTGAATGACTCTTGATGCATCATCTAATCTATAGATCATTCTAAATTATACATATATACTTTCTAAGTACTTGGAATCCATGTTCTAGTTCTTGATTGATGTCAAAAACCTTCAATCTGTGGATCTAATAATTAGATATTATATTAGATGTTTGGATCAAGCGAATCAATATGTTGATATAAAATCTTTTTAAATTTCTAAAAAAAATTAAAGGTCAATAAAATGTAATGGCAATGCTGGTCATCGATCTAATATTACCATGCCTAAATTCTAACAGTGACTAATTGGATGGTCGAGATTATCCTCTCAGTTTCAGGCTTGGCTTAACGATCTTTGTCAGATTTGGGTTATCCTAAGTCTGTGTTCATGCACTTCTAAATGTGGATTAAGAAATTAATAGTAGGATCATTCAAAAATCTTTTTTTCAACTGTCCTTGATCGGAATCGTAGGTCTTCCAATTTTTCTCCAATGATCGGCACTGTGATCGAATAATTTTTAAAGGGATTTGGCTTATTGATGGTCAAAGAATTCATTTATGGCATCTGATCATTGATCATATGTCACAAAGTCACTGTTCCAATAATTCCTAATTTGACTGCTAAGATATTTCAAGCCTATTTTATACTTATCTAAGCATGGATTAGAAAATCAATGGTCGAATCTTCAATAAAACTTAAATCTAGCATGAAGTGTATGATCTAGCAAAAAATCCAAATCACAAGTTGGGTTTCACGAATCTTACCTCTTGAACATATTTCCATGGTTTTCCCTACCTTGGATGAGCCGGATTGATCACCATTTTCTTGTGAAGTCTTCCAGTTCGTTGTGCATCATTGTCCTCTCTGATTGACGGTCAAGATTGGCATGAATCACCAATAAACTTGGGTTTGTTCATGCTCTTGTGCTAGAGAGAATGATTGGCTCAGATCAATGATCTGAGCCATCATCTTCTTTGCTAAACCCTTGCAACTCTAGTAAATCCCTATGAGCAGTTCTCATTCTAATCATTGCAATCAATTCTTTTGGCAGGCTGGGTCTTCTCCTTCTCGCTCTATCTTTTCCTCCCTTCCCTTCTTCTTCCTCTTCCTCTCCCATCTTTCTCCTTCATTTTCCTCCCTTCTTCCGTTAGGTTTGGGAACTAATCTAATGATCTATTTTCTATTCTTTTAAGGGAGTGGGTAGTCCATATCAAAATAGCCCCTGCTTTTTAATGAATTTTGTTTTTTACTTTCCATATTCAAATTAAAATATAATAAATGGAATAAAAAATTACTATTATTACACAGTGCAAGTGCACAGCTTTATTAAAGTATAGAATTGGCAAATAAGGGTCTATCACACAAGGACTCTATTATTAATAGAGTAAATTGACACTTATGTTATGTTACTTTAACCTAGCCAAGCATTCAAGGAAAGGGAGAAGAAGTAGACTTTCAAGTTGAAGCTCATGACAAGGAAAGTAAAAAGGACTAATAGGTAGACTAAACTTCTAAATTGAGCATTAGAAAGTAAACTCTATGTAAGAGAGAGTAATTAAGGAATTAGGAAACTTTTTAAACTATAATTAACTAAGAATCAATGTAAGGAAATAATTTAACTAAGAAAAGAAGAGAACTATTTTATTGATGAAAAATTTACAAGAATTTGATACACAATAAAATTAAGGAAAAGCAAGTAAAACTTTTTCTTTTGGTGCTTGAATTCTACTGTAGGGCTCACATGCTGTGTCACTTAATAGGAGCTTGTACACTTCTCTTCAACCCATAATATAATAAAGTTACTACCAAGTTGTTCTCATCTCCTTAACCCAACATGCCAAAACCCAAAAGTCAAATCTTATCCAAATATCCTTAAAAATGAAGTACTAGGGAAGCTAAGAGAAGAGGTGCCTAATATCTTTCCTAAAAGATCACCACCCACTAAAAGAAGTAAAGAGAAGATATGATATGGAAGTACAAAACAAGTTGCTGCATCTCCTTGCTAGAAACTCTTAAGAAAGAGGGTAGTTCTAAGGAGAGAGGCAAAGAGGAGATTAGAGCTCATTCATCCTTAAGTTAGGGGCAGCCATGGAGGTGGCTTCCTACCTTAAGAATGAAATGGAATAAAAGGAAACTAACATGGTGATATTGGCCCTTGGCTTAGACTCACTAAATTCCAGCCTTAGGAGATGAAGTAAGGAGATATATTCTTTATCATGGAAGGGTCCTACTATTCAACATGATGCCTTTAGCTAGGAATTGGAGTGACTTTATGGTAATATTTTCTATTTTTTTCAACCATTATCCTAGAGTGGGAAAGACTCTACAATATAATGGTACAAAGTCTCATTCCTTTTCCTTCAATCCAAATCCTATAAAAAATAAAAAATAAAAGCAAGAACTAAGGAAAGCATGGAATTTAAATATGAACTAATGAATGCAAGATACAAATGTGGATAGGAAAGCATGAAAATTAAATGAATTAAGATGATTCATATGCTACATATGCTTCATGATTACAAAACTAGAGCAAAGAAAAGAAAAATCAAAGAGGACTAAATGCAACTTTGTGTGGCGCATACAACATAAAGATGAAGGGCCTGTGCATAACTTGCATGGGAAACTACCTGGGTGATGCATGGAAATTAGGAGTAGATATAAATATGGAAGAAGGAAGAAGAAGAGAAAAAAGAAAAGGGAATAGAAGAATAATTAAAGAAAAAATAAAGGAAATTGGCTAGGTTGAGGACCTTAACCTTTGCTCCAAAAGGGTTGGACATTAATGTTTGAAGGGAGCATCAATGAAGGTGATCATCCTCCCTCTATTTTTCCTTGTTTTGGCTCTTGAACTCTTGGGAAAGGTAGAAGATGGGTTTTCCTTCTCTTTAGTCTCTTATTTATAGAGTTTTAGGAGAAGGAAGACCAATGAATGGAAGGTTAGGATTTAAAGGAAGAAAGAATAGAAGGTTGAGATGGTTTGGATGATGAGGAGGGAAGGAAAGAGAGGGGGAGGTGTGGAAATCAAGTGTGAGGTTGTATTTGACTTGAAATCAAAGTACAAAGTGAATTGGACAGAGAAAGTAGGGAAGAGAAAGGGATCAGGGGGTTAGGAAGGTAGTTTTGGTGGGATAAAAACTAGCTTTCTTAGGAGGGCAGGAATGGAGTAAGATTAGGAGAAAATCTAGAAAGTTACATGGGATTAGAGATTAGATAAGGTGGGAGGCATGGAAACCATGGGAAGGTGTTGGAGTTTCTAATTTTTGAATTGAATGCGATCCATTGGATGTTAATCAATGGTGGAGATCTTAGGACTTTGATTTGACTTTTCAACAAGAGCTAAGTGGCTAGGATCTTTAAATTTTCAATGTTTCTCTCTTGGCCCTTCTATCATCATCATCCTATCTTGTATGGCTGAAATTTGGTTGGAGTAATCTTATCCAAATAGATCTTGTTTTATGGCTTCTTTACTCTCCATCATTGGATTGAACTATCCTAGAGTGGATGGCCTAGATTCCATAGTGATTTCCTTATCTAGTCTAGGTTTTCTATGTGTTTTCTTCTAGATAATAGTATTCACCATACATGGGATGTCTTTTTCCATATTTTAAGGGATCTCCTTTCCTTGAATTTAGGTAGGTAGCTATATGGAAACTCTTCCACCAATAAACTTCCACTTTGGTCTTGATTGCAATTTAGCTTCTTATTGATCCATCCTTTCTTAAAAATGTCTTTATTGGCTGGTTAAGATATGCATTTATAAGGATAGATCTAGACCTTTAAGTGCTTAAAGCATAAGATGACTTTCAATTGTAGGTTTTCCATAAATAGTCTCTCTCTTCTTCTCCTTGTTTTTCTCTACCAATCACTTTATTTCTTCATGTTTTTCACTTGTAGTTGATTAGGAATCACCACCTTATCATATAAATTTTTTCTCCCCATTTAGTGGACATTCCTTTGGTTGAGTAGGAGAGAGAAAGTAAGGAATAAGTCTCCCATGGGCCTCGGCTCTACTAGTTTTATTTTAGAAGCTCTCATTGTAAATGATCTTATTGTATGTGATTTGGGCTTCCTTTAGAAGCTTCCCAAGATGACGATTGGCTTGGATGCGCTTGGAAAGTTTTGTCATCTTACTTTTAATATGAAAATCTTATTTTGAATGGATAAGGCTCAGTATTTCATTTAGGATTTCTAACTGCTTTGTCTTTGATTTTGACATTCAATGATCATTTTTAACTCTTTAATTTCCTGAATGGCATGTATGGGTCCACAATGTAGCTTGGATAGTGAAGTTACTCTTTCAAGGTTAAAATGGTTAATTTTGTTATTTTTTTTATTTGTATGCTAGGCTTATACAACCCTATTTAGTGATGAGTAAGTGATTTTTGGGGATAAAATTTGAAAATATAGAGGTACGTATGTAGTACTTCTATATATATATATACACGTATATATTACACATCACTAATAACTTGGACTTCTTTGAAAGCCAATATCATGCTCATGATTACTCATGGAGCAAAATAAGGTTCTTACAGGATTATTAGTTGAATGTCTCACTCTTGGCATTTGAATCCAAAAGAACTTCTAGAGCTTCATCAAACCATCAAATTCTAGTTAATGACTACTTCACCATGGAGAATGGTAGGGCTATATGGCAAAACAACCTCAGAAGACTACCATTCTTAATGGAAAAGCAAAAGATAGTATCTTTATATATACTAGAAGATATGACACCATTATCTAGACTCCTAAAGCAGATGGTAAATACTTAGTTAAATCTGCATACTCCTACCTCATTCCTAATGGTGACATATGGGAACCAGCCAAAATGATTTGGTCCTCACAAGCCCTCCTAAAGTGCCATATTTGCTTAGACCTTGATGTACAATGACATCCTTACATTTGACAACATCTAATCTAAGGGGAAAGAGAGACCTTCATGGTGTTATTTACGTAAGAGTTCCATTAAATTCAAAGACCATATAATTCTACAATGCCCCATGGCACAAAAGGTACGGACATTCATTCTCAGAAAATTTCACATGCTCTGGCCTCCACTTTCTAGGCAAAAAAATGTGCTCTAGTGTTCAAGAGCTAAACTTAACTCCAAAGACAAAATTTTGTGGAATATCCAGTTTGGCTTCTCTGGCTTGAAAGAAATGCCAATTGCTTCAAAGAAAAGAAAATCCTTTCCAAATTCTATGTGAATCTTTCATTAGAGATACTATTTCCCTGGTCTAGTCTACTAAAATATTCTTCGCATGTGTGGTAAACATTATAACTAAGTGGTTTGATATCATCGACAATGTAATGACAAAGGAAAACTATGAGCCTAAATGGCTTTTGACCCCAAAAAATTGATTTAAACTAAATTTTGATGGAGCATGCTATCTAAAACCCTATAGTAGGATGTCAAAGGGTTGCAATCTTACCTTTGCTCAACTTGTATGGCACTTGTGCACAACTTCTTTGCAGAACACAAGTCAGCCTTCAACTCCCACTCACACTCTGAATTTTTCGATAACAGTCCGATGGGAAAATCCACTTTTTCTGCATCAAACAACCATGAAATGGTTTCAAACTTGATAGGAATGTAGTTGAGTACTGGATCTACAAACCTTGTAAAACAAATTTCATTTTGTCAAAAAAATAGTCACCAGCGATGACCCTGCCGGTCACCTTCTCCAGTGACATTTGATCAACGTCGATGACCATCAGTGACCTCCGACGACTTAGAATTCTTAGCTAAAAAACACGGTTTTATGGTTTTTCGACCTAATCTATAGGATGAAAATGTTAGAATTTTTTTTATCAGGGATCATCTAACCATCCAAACTGGATGTGATCTTGATCTAAGAGCATGAGGTGTGATCTGCGAGATTTGCACCATTCATTGTGATCTTCATGACACAAGGAACAAAACCCATAAGTCAATTTGACCATTGATGAATATTTAATAGTGATCTAAAGCTAATAGCAATGTATGGTCAAGATCATGCTGATCTATGATCAATCAGACCATCCATTGTCATCTAACCCTTGATCTAACACCAAATATCAAATCCATAATCAAATCCACAACCCCTCACATTATCCAATTGTTAATCAATCACCAAAACTCAAATCTGTGACCAATCTAAACTTTTTTATCATGATCTAACTGTCGATCGGTCACTTGATTCTAGATCTACAACTGATCCATCCCTTTTAACTAACTCATGATCAACTTCTTAACACCTAGATTAACCACCAATTTGTACTTCCATTTAGATTTGACCATAGATCTAACACTTGATTTGAGCTATTCATTCTTGAATTTTTGATCAAAAGAGATCAAACCCAATCAAGCCATATCACTCACAATATCATAAGTGGGTTTAAGTGTTCAAAGGTAAGACTACTGCCAAGTCTTATTTAAATTAGTCAAATTTCATTTTATCATAGTTATGCATAATAAATTATAGAAAATTTAGAAAACCAACAAGACTAGAATGCATTAAACCTTAATAAAAATAATTGAACTATTTATGTTAGTATTTAGATTAACCTACCAGTTAGACTATTTTGATGACCTTAGATTCAAAGATTTGATGTTAGGGTGACTTGGAACTATAGATTTAACTATTCAGAACTCAACCTGACCATCAGATCAATAAATCAAACATTGAGATATGAAATAAACTATCTATAAGTCAAAGATTAATAGGCTTATTGAGAAATGATATTTTAATGTACGTGTGTTGACCAAGATGTTGACTAGTGCTAACTAGACTTATTGAACATTCCGAGGATTGGTATAAATGTGTTCAAGGTAGGTACTTTTAACGTCCATTTTCCATTGGGATTTTGAGCATGTCATTAGTTTTATTAAAATATGTAGATTTCAAATAATCGAATCATTTGATTATCATGCTTTCGATTTGAGACTACTTTACTATTATAAAATTGATATTTTGTCATGTTCCCTTATTTTAGCTTTAAAAGAATGCAATATTTGTAATTAAACATGTGATTTATAAATATGTACCTTCATAACCATGATGCATACTTTTATATAAAAAATGAAAATGATGTTGCTCATTTTATTACACTCAGTTGTATGTTTTTTAAAGAAGTGATTATACTTAAATTGCATCAATCCCATGCTTTTAGATGAGTTAAAGAAATGCATGGTTTTTCATGTGATATATGTTATATGATTTAATGACATTTGAGTTGAGATATATGTTTGTTCAGTCTAATGAGCCTAGTGAGACTGTGCTAAGAGATTGTATGGGTTTGGCCTCTCGGCCTCTAACGACCAAATGTGGTAGGTATTTGTGGCAAAAAGGGGCACCTATTTTTCTTGACTATTGTGATAAGGAAACAACCATTGGAGGTATTCACGGCATCCTTTTCGAGACATATCCACAGTCACCATGGAGGGTGGTCTCTGGATATAGGAGACACACGATTTTAGTGAGTTGGTTGTGAGCATAATGTACCATGAGATTTTTGTTTTGTGACCCCATGTAGATGGGAATGATGATGGTCTTTAAATGAGTACTCATGGCCAACCAACTAATGTATTCACTAGAGTGCATATGTGCACGTAATGATGATGTTGTCGGTTTGGGATTACCAACATTCGCACTTTAGCTAATCATTATGTTATTATTTTGAGGATCTTATGACATTTGATTTATCAAGTTAAACAGAGGATACTTCACATAATTTACAAGTTATGCATTCACATGATTTTGTGATATATTATATATTACAATTTATGGGAGATTACCATGTAGATTTGATAATTTGAAAAATATACATTTAAAGTCGTGCATGTTTTATATTGATATTAGTTGAAATATTTTAGCATGAAATTATAAAATGGGATTGACATGTGGTTTTAATTATGTTTCTTGACTCTGATATGATCATTATATTTTTTAAAACTACATGAAAAATGATTTGAAATATTGTTTAGAATTAGGTTTCAAAATTGGTATAATAGATGTGAAACTACCCACTTAAGCACAAGCTTTCTAAGATATTGTAAATTATTTACAATATCTCAAGTCTTCAAAGAATTTGACTTGAGGCAAAGCAAATTGAGGTGGATGCAAATATGGATGAAGACAATAGCATAACGTAATATAATCAATGTAAGTATATAACTTATCCTTTTTAGACATGTATATGTGATTTATATAATTGGACTGTGAGCTATGACTGGCTAGATCTCATATGCATATAGTTTTGTTTTTGTTTTAGTTTTATAATTAAAAAAATCCCTAGTTATTTTATTTTCTTGAATTAAATGACACTTGGGGTTTTTAAATGAATTTAAATGAATAGATTCTTTTTCTGCTCTGCATTGTTTTCATATAATTATTTTCAAAAAGGGATTGATCTCTCATTAGGAATTAGCTTTGTGTTTAAAAATGCATCTGAAAACCTAGGTCTTCATAGTTGGTATCAGAGCCCAGGTTTATCCTTTCACAACCATCTTGCATGTTCAAAAGTCATATACAACTAGAATAGTTAAGAACAAATTGTCTAAATAATAGTTATAAATATGACTAGTATGGGAAATGATATCAAATGAGAAAGAGATAAAGTATAAGTTGACGAAAAAGAGAGTTGGATTTAACAAATACTTAGGCATTGGAAGATGCAAACCCTATTAAAATCAAGTCTAAACCACTTAGGGTTAAGAAGTCATGACTAGTGAAGTAAAAAAGCAAACTATAAACCCTCGTAGGTATTGGAATAGATAAATAAATAAACCTATTAGATTGATATAATTACAAGAGTGAAGAATGAGAATATAGGATCACACTAATGATATCTTTAGTAGATAATTTTGACTAGATCTATTGAACTAATAATCCTAGATGAATTGCATGAAACTTTGTGAGAAGTTATTGCTATCTTACAATAATAACCCGAGTATAATATAACAAATCAGAAAATAATTATAGTAAATGAGGTTAGGGCATAAGCATGAACAATGTCAATGTATATAATCGATTGAGCTATGGTTATGATATAAGGATTTGATGAAAGTATCAGTATTAGAAGATTCTAAAGTTATTATGGATAGAAGTACTGACAATATCAAGATAAATTAATCAATGACTTTGATATAATTACAAGTGAACTCAAAAGGTAGAGAAGTGTAGTGTGTAGGTGATATAATAGGTTCAATGGATTTCTTAAGATATTATAGAGATTCATTCAAAATACAAACATTTGAGGATTTAGAGGCTGTTATTAAAGCAGTATAATGTTATTTGGAAGTATTCAATTCATAATATCTATTGACCAAAATTGTGGACGTGGTATCTATTAAGTACAACAAATTAAGTGAAGAAATGATCTAAGTGCATGAAGAAGAAGGATTTTATTTTGACCAAACATAAGATGTAAATATTAGTCTTTGATGTATATTGAATAGTTGAAGTAAGAAGATCATGAACTTAACATTGTTAAGGAAGATAGATATAGATTAAGTTTAGACATCAAAGATGAAGGATCTTGATTTGTTTTGCCTAATTGAAAGATTAAATAAGATTGAGCTAGTGATTTTATTGTTGAAGAGTATAATAGAGGTAAAATAGATGGATAATTAGACTTTGGAAGCAGTAGAGTGTTGAAAATAAGGATAGTGTATTTTAAGGAATTTCTAGAATTATCATGTAAGGATTATATTCAATGAGGAATTAAACTCCAAAACTAGTTTTGCTTTAAAAATTTATTGTTGGATGCTTACCTAATTGAAAAATCTTAAGCAAATGAGCTGTTGAAATTATAATTTTATTAGACCCATTGTTTTTACTAAGAGACATAAGGGATTTTCGTCCAATCGATCTTCACCAACTAGAGTATTATCAAGAATCAACTTGAGGTCTTGATATCTTAGAGGATTAGAAGAGGAAATATTTTAAGTTCATTACTTATTAATGGATTTAAGTGTCATTACCTTAGAATAATGTTGTTTAGGAAGATAAATATTTATAGGTCTCTCCAACTAGGTATTCGAACAATTTCTTAATAAACTTGTTAGTATATTAGAAGGCAACACCCTAAAGTATATAATTAACATCACATATACTTATACACAAGTCTTTGCTACAGGATCTAAAATAGTGACGGAATTACAGAATTTCCTAAACCTTACCTGACACTCTGATATCGTATTGAACAATTATTACTTTACTGTTAATTATGATAATGATTAAGGGCATAAGATGGGTATGAGGTGACACATGAGGAACCATTGTATCGATAGTTACACTACCTCCTTATAATTGAGGCTTAATGGTCGTCAATAATATCTTTGCTAAATGATTGATTAATGTATCAATATAGGATAAGAAAAGAGAAAACATGCTTCCAAGAAGTGAAAAGAAGTAGCTTGATACAGGCAAAGTGGTAATGAGGTAAAGCACTCACTGTAGACTTAGTGGTGACATGCATCATTGAAGACACTTACAAATAGATAGTGCTGAGGCACAAGCTTTGATTGAGGAATCAATTCTTATGTGAAAAGTGAAAGATAACATTAGAATACATTGAATATTGTAGTGTCAACAAATGTAAACAAGAATAATAATAGTAATATAATCAAATATTAAAGTTGAAAATTATGATTTCTTAAGGAAGATATTAACTAAGTTGTTACAGGATTTGGAATAAAATGAAAGAAAGACAAAGATCTCTTAGGTAGATTGTTTTTGTAAAATCATTTAATTAAAAAATTAAAATTAAAATTGATGGTAAAGTAAGAAAGACATGTGCATAATTACTTTAGGAATGACATAGAAAAAATTTTCAAGGTTGAAAATTTCTTTATGGGGGAAAGGATGTAATAACCCAAAATTGAAAAGCTTAATTTATGTAATTTTTATTACAAAAAAAGAATAAAATAGATTATGGATGAGCTTTTTATAGAAACCAAATAATGTATTGAAACCTAATAATTAAATTGTACTCAAAAAATGAAATGCAACAACACTAAGAACACTAAAAATGGAGTCCGAATGAGAAAGTTACATGATTTTTAATAGTAGGGACATTTTCATAATTTTAAAAGGGGCCCCAATTATATGATTTTAAGACAAAAATGTGTCTAAAATGGAGGGACCATTTTTTATAATGGCACCCCCAGTAATAGCTCTCCCATGCATTCGCGTCGCCATATGTATCTTTGACTCTGTCACTAAAAAAACATGTCAGCGATCATGTGCTTGCCAGTGAGAAGGGTAGACCACTAATGATAAAGGGACCTCCCACTCCCCCCATGCGGTGCTTTTCCCACTTTCTATTCCCTTGCTCCTCTTTCTCCTTATAACTACCCAAATTTTTAGATCCAAATTTATTTTGAAAAATTGGATAGAATAGAAGGATTAATGTTTTATAAATTATGAATTTTAAAAGTGAGAATTTATAGAAATCAATTTTTTTAGAAATATCCTAATAATTAGATTCTACTTAAAAAATAGAATTTAAAGACATAAAGAACATTGAAAATGGAGCTCAGACGAGAAAGTTATGGAACTTTTAAGTACAAGGGCTTTCTGATAAATTCACAAAAAGGGGTCAGAATTAGAGGGGTTGTTTTTTTATAACGGTACCCCCACCATCTCTGACTCCGTTGCCGATGGAGAAAGTCAATGATCGCACCTCTCACAAGAAAAATGGATCACCGATGATAAAACCCACACTTCCCCGTCCCCCCCTTATCACAGTCTCTCTCCCTAGGTTCCCTTCCCTCTTCTTCTCCTCTCCCTCCAGCTACCAAAACCACCATTCTCTGGTTAGTTAGGGTTTCAGCAAGCATAGATCAGCATCTGCACCCACTGAAGAAGCCCCATTGGGGCTAGGTAGCTTCCCTCCTCTCCCTCTCCCTCTTCCCTCCCTTTTTCTTCTTTGGTCCCTTTTCCCCTCTGTCTCTGGCGACCTAGGATTACTAGCAGGCACAGAGTATTTACAACCACTGGGATCCCTCAAATCTTCTACCTTTGATGTCTCAGGGTGTAACAACTCTCAATTTTAGGTCATTTTCTATGCATTAGATTATAATGTTAGCAAAAATAAAAATCATAATTTAATTTCATGAAAATTGGGTTTAAGAAAATAACCTCCATGTGCAAAATTTGGACTTAGGATTATCAAAATTGGAATGTACATATTGATATGAATCCAACGATACTAATTTTGTGTGAAACAAAGATTTGGGTGGAAAAATCCCATAATTTTACAAATTTAAAGGGGGCCAAAATTAATATTGACACCCCTAGTGGTTGACCTGTGATGCAACAGCTACGTTGCGATGCGTCATAGCCCCTTTTCCCCTTATGTGGTATGGCCTAAGACGGGAAACAAAGGAAGGGGTTTTGTCAAAAATCTGGTAACCTGAAGACCCTCTCCTCTCTGATCTCCCCATTCTTCTCCCTCGGCCCCCCAGTGCACAACCCCCATTTTCCTTCCTTTTACCGGTGCTGACAGAACTTAAAATGGGTTTTTGCACTAGCGAGTAGAGTCCCCCTCCCCGAAAACCCCTCTTTTTTGGTGACAAAAAGAAATCTAGATCATGTTTCTCTAACAATTCCTCCCCTATCTTTTTCTCTTCTTCCAGCATTGACAAAAAACCTAGAACTTGTTTCATTGGCAAGCAACCATCTTCTCTTTCTCTTTGGAAAATCTGCAAACCCCAAAAACCCTATTCTTTCTCCCACCAATGCGTGATGTCTTATCTGGGTAGACAGTCCCATCCACCAGCACCCACAATACGAAAGGTATGTCAAGTTTTCCACGGTGAAATCACCAGCACCCAATAGTCATGCTACCTATCTCTCCTACCTTGTTTCCCCTTCCATCGGCATGGCCAAGCCATGGATGGGTTGATGTGCCAAGGTTTGGTGATTGTCATTATTCCCTCCCATTTTTGCCAATGGGTTTTCCCTTGAGTGGCCAAAGTGGGTGCTGGTGGGCACGGATCAGTCCCTCAACACTGATTTTCACCTCTTCCCTCTCCCCTATTCTCCCTTAACTCTAGCAAGTTATGGTTGAGTCGACTCGCCTAGTCAACTCACCCTGACTTGTTTTGGAAGGGACTGAGCTGACCTAGTGACTCTTTTTACCTTTGAACTTTAACCTTGATTTTTGACCAATCCAGGAAAGATCTTGGAGATCCGAGATGACCCTTGTGATCCTAGCAATGTGAAGAACAATACCCATCTTTCCATTTATCAATCGAGGAATATTTAACTATTAATTTGACCAGACCCTTGATCAAACTTTAGATTGTTTGATCTAAGACAATCTGAAGTTAATTTTAGATCTAAATAGTCCATTATGATCCTCACAAAGTGTAGATTAAGATCCAAACAAGATATTTTTTATTTGAAAATCTATGAAGATGATTTAGCCTATCTTGATCAATGACTGAGATCGATTGAAGATCCAGGTATGGAATTAGGTCCAATTTGGTGATCTGAATCGTTTAGAACTCTTAATTGGATAAATTGGTTAGAATTACTAAATTATTATGTGATTTGGGGCAATTAGGTGAGGATCTTTGATGAGATCAGGTTAGATATTTGATGATTGAGCACAATTGAGGTGATCAGTGGACAATCCAACCAAGCAGACAATTGGATGTTATTCAAATTGACTAATACAAGGCAAGATTATTATATTAATCATTTGATGGATTAATTTGACTGTGATTAGATAAAGACTGAACATGAACTCCATATAATAATGCCTGATTTATTAGTTTAAATGATAATTACCTAAGATTGATGTTATCTGAGCCTAATAGCTAAAAAATGTGCATTGATATAATTAAGGACTATATGGTTATTAGTGGGCCCAATTGAGGATGATTTAAATTATAGGCTATTTAGGGCAAGCCCCCGCCTTGAGAATTTACTACTGGAAAACATTAGACAATCCTAGATATGATGTATTGAGACATAAAAACATAATGTTGTGTAATTAAGAACCCAAGTTAGATAAATTGAATTCTAAGTATGACTGGATGTGCTATGTATCCAGCTGATGGAACTGTGGTGGATCGTGCCAGAGTTTGGTCCGACTGAATTGGGAGGTACAGATGAGTAGTACGTCGTCTGAGGTATGTGATTACATTTGAAAATTTTCATGATTTAAGAAGTATGACATGCTATTTGAGAACCTCGAAACATGAGTTTTATGCCATCATGTTTTCATGAAAATGCTTTTATCATGCAATGTTGATATTATGACGTCTTGATTCACATGATTATTTCATGCTTTTGCATATGAATGATGATATATTGTTATGTTTTTTATTTGATATCATTGAGATTGTTTACACGTGGATCTTCATGATTTATATCATTTTTGTCGCTATTTTATGACAGATGTTTCTGCCCGGTGGATGCTATGCTAGGAGAGTCGTAGGGTTCACCACATACCCTTTGAATTTACATATTATAGACACCAACCCTAATATGTGGGAAATTGTGAGCAGACACTGGTCTCCTGTTTCGATGTTAAGAGTGAGCAGCAGTGGTTTATACCCTAGAGTGGTTGCTACTATAGCATAGCAATCGATGTTCTTATTGTGTATGCTCATGTGGTATGGATATATTGGGTGAAGCCTATGTGGGCGGGCCTACGGGTTGAGTGAGCTATTTGGTGTGTGAGCTGCAAGTGAGGAACCCTAGGATCATATGTGGTATGGATATATTGGGTGAAGCCTATGCGGGCTGCCAGATGTGGGTGGGCTACGGGCTGAGCGAGCTACCTGGTGTGCGAGCTATAGGTGAGGAACCTTGGCATCATATGTGGTATTCATATATATTGGATGAAGCCTACGTGGGAAGCCAGATGTGGGCGGTCCTAGTGGTTGAGTGAGCTACCTGGTGTGCAAGCTATAGGTGAGGAACCTTGGAATTGGAATGAGTATTCATTGCCAATGATATGAGTGTAGTGGGACACTCTTAAGGCATGATTATATATAGTGCCGTATTCACCATGACATGCATTCATATTTTTTATGATGAAATTGATCTTTACTTGATTTTGATAGATGCATGACCATGCATTATTCATGCCTTGCATCCCATGGTGATTGGATATGATATTTTTGTGTTTCGGTGTATAATATACTTTGTTTGCCATTGATTTGTTCAGACTCATGATCTTTCATGCGCTATTTACTATGGATGATTGATGATTTGAGATACTATATAAATGTTTCTCTATGAGATTTGCCTTAACATCGAAACTCTTACACCACACTATTCATTGCACTTTTTATTAAATGTGATTACTTACATAAGCAATAGCTTGCTGAGGCATTGTTTTGGTTTGCAATGCTTCAAATATAGAGCGTAGCAGCAGATTTGACATGTTCATAGAGCAGACAAAGGCGATGATGACTTTCAGTAATATTTTATAAATTATAAGGTTTGTAACAGACCTTACTTCAGTTATGGCTTATGGATTATACTTTAGTATGATTTATTTTGTGAGCTAGATGTAAGCATATGTATTCATGTTGGATGTGATGGCTGTGTATGGACAAAAACTAAGAAACGTTGTCATGTCTCGATTTTATTATCCATTGTTGGAGTGTATGTTTATCTGAGTATGGTATTTGCTTGTATGGATGAGCATGGAGACTGAGTCTCCTAAGGGTCATTTCATATTATTGTTTTATCCAGTGTATCACACGTGTGATGTGCAATTGTCCAAAATATAGAGGAGACTGTCAGATTTTTGGTAGAAATGGCTGTATGACTCTTGGGATTTTGAAATAAATACTTTTATTTGGGTTTTTGTTTTGGCTCGATTTAAAATTCAAAGTTTTTAAAACAAGGATCCGGACACATTTTATAAATTGTATTTTATTATTGTGAAAACTCAGGGTGTCACACAAGTACCCTCCTTTTCCCTCTTTTATTATTATTATTATTATTATTATTATTATCATTATCAATTCCAGCATCCTATTCCCCTTTCCCTGCTAGATCTGGTCTTATTGGCTTGTGATTTGTTGGTGAAACCAAAACCGGTGGAGTGCTATGGGAACCATTTCAAGGATAGCTCTAATGGAAGATCCAAGTCGTTCGATGAAATTAGGGGACCCCAAAACACGAGGATCTGTAAAAATAGATGAATTTTTAATCATCTACGGTGCTGATTAGAGTAGGTTGAATGGATGGACTAGATTAGACTGTCTCAACCCTAATCGATCTGGTCTACGACCAAGATGGATCCCTGCAACATGCGATGGAGATATGTGCCATGGAGCATGCTCCGAATGTGCATGTGTGTGCAGAAGCTATCTTAGCTTGATTGAAACGCTAGTGTGTCTTAGGAACTGGGACACTCTACCCTGTTTTGTTATCTTTTGGGGCCAGAAATTAGTTTTAGACCGTCCATTTGATCTGAAACATAAAAATTGAAATTTAGGGGGGCTATATAAGCCTGATTAATGATTAAGAAGGTTCATTGGATCAGAGAACAATTTTTACTATTCATGGCCTAGAAACCATAGGAATCTCATAGATTTAGAAGATCAAAGATGATCAGACTTCATGAAATGATCCATTGGATGATTTAGCAAATCAATATGCCAAGATCAACCCTAAATTAAGGACATTATCCCTTAAATCATAAATTCGACCATTCAAATTAATTACGATCCCAATCTGAGAATCACAACAGGCAATCTACTAGACCTGATCATTCATTTGTTAGATCTTGATGACATAAATGTTATTGAGGGTAGTCCAACCATTAAATATTGGATCCTCAAGTAAGATCTTGTTTGAGAATGCAGTAATCAATTATCTGTAACCAATAGGATGGATCTAACTGTTGAATTGTAATGGATCTCAATTTAACTGAATTGACACCCTAATTATCTTCCAAGCAGGTGTGATATTGTTTTGTTAGACCTATTAGAACATTGACATTGATCCGTGAGCTAATAAGATAGATCCAACTATATGTTGTTTAGGATCTCCAAGTATAAGTTCTAAATGTCAATCCAAGGGTGAAGGCCTATTAATATAACCTCTTATTGTTGATATGTGGTACGAAATGATAGTATCAATCATGATCTAAGAGGGGTGAACCATAGATGACACAATGGACATTGATAGATAGGATTAGAGTCTAGATCGATAACCTAGGCCGTTGATCTATGAATTTAATTAATGATGAATAGAGAATAGGAAATAATAGTTAGATTCTTACCTTTGCATTATACCCAGGATTTTGTGAAGACTCTAAAGGAGATCCAAGATTTGAATTGAAGAAAAATGTGAACTAAGTGACATCCTTGAGGTAGGTAGTCTGATGTTGCTAAGTTTTCAACTAAATTCTAAAATATAAATGATTTGCTTGAAATTATTTCGTGTTTAGTATGATTTTGAAGTGATATTGTGATATGGTATTCTTATTATGAGCATGTAAATTATTCTCATTATTTATGATCTTGATTGAAAATATTACCACTTATATCCTTCATAGCTCAGTTTTACTCTTAAATGACAAAACAATTATATATATTCTTTATTGTAAGTTTTGAAATAGGATTGCATAAAGTGCATGATTTAGCTTGTGTTAAATGCTTAAATATTGGAACACACATATATACTTATCGTTCCAGGCTAGTGAGCCTAGTTGGCATTATGCAAGAGGTTGTTTGTGTATGGGGTTGGCCTTCCGGCCTCTAACCACCAAAGGTGGTAAGTATCATTGCTCAAAGTGGCACTTGTCCTTTCTTGACTGATATGGTACTATTATTACCACGGAGGTGTTCACGGCACCCTTTTCGAGACATATCCATAATCGATCATGGAGGCTATGGTGGCTGGTCTCTAAATACTGAAGACACACGATTTTCATATAGGTTTGGTTGTGAGCATAGTGGGCCCTATGATTTCTTTTTTTAGTATCACCATACATGGTGCATTGAGATGGTCTTAGACGAGTACTTGTGACTAGTCGGCTGATATATTTGTCGAGATACCCATGTGTAAAAAAATAATAAAAATTTCCATATGATAGGGATATCTAGCATTTGGTTTTATTAATTACTACTTTAATAAGTTAGTAATGTTTATATTGTTGTTGATTGATTGATTATGTTGGAAATTTTATTACTTGAAATATATGTACAAATGATTTATGCATGAATACCCATGTTTATCAAAGATCATTGCATGGTTTTATTACTTAAAAAATCATTCTTAAATTTATACATATTGCATGCTATGTTTCAAATTAGTAGTATCAGATCACCAACTAAGTATGTCAAATACTCAACTAAATACATCATTTTTACAGATCACCTCTGACAGGATTAGAAGAAACATCAAGAAATGTTAGTACTATGATCAAGTGAGTGAATATAAAGACATGAATGAATGTAAGTATATGACTTATCTTTTGGACATGTATATGTAATTATTATAGTTGGACTACCCGTTATGACTAGCTAGATCTGGGATGCATGCATTTTTGTCTTAGTAAAAAAGAAAAATTATTATTTTGTTCTCTTGGAAGTAAATGACACTCAAGGTTTCCAAAATGAATTTAAAATAAAAGATTCTTTTGTTGCATTGCATTGTCTTTTATAAAAATTTTCAAATAGGGCTCGACCCTACATTAGGAATTAGTTTTGCATTTAAAAATGCATGTGAAAACCCGGGTCATCACACTCCTACATAGCATGGCATGATGTGCTAGCCCGAGCAAGCTGGCTGCATTAATCGCACCCTCCTATTTCTCTCTCTCTCTCTCTCTCTCTCTCTCTCTCTCTCTCTCTCTCTCTCTCTCTCTCTCTCTCTCTCTCTCTCTCTCTCTCTCGTTTTCCTTTTCTCTTTTTCTTTTTCCTCCCCTTTCTTCTTCCATGTCCATTAGTTCCGACAACAGTAACCTTTAGTTATCGTTAATCCCTGACAACAACTGCCCAAACAATTGTGGATCGAAGATCAAACACCACCATTGGATTTGTTTCAAAAAGAGGATTAAAAAACCTCTATTTATTTCTCAATCATAGTAGATTTTATCAGTGATCAGGCAAAGACTTTAAATCCAGCCATTTTGTATTTTTCGACGATAGTCCAACACAAAAATCTACTTTTTCTTCCATCAAACGACCATGAAATAGCTCCAAACTTGACAGGAATGTAGATGAGTCCCTGATATACAAATCCTTTAAAAAAAAATTATTTTGACAAAAAAATCATCATTGACAACGACCCCACCGATCACCTTCTCTTGCTACGGTAGGTCAACGCCAGCGACCATCGATCACCTCCAACAACTTCGAAATTTTAGCTAAAAAACACTATTCAATGGTTTTTCGACCCAATCTACACGATGAAAATGTTAGATTTTTTATCAGGGATCATCTAACCATCCAAATTGGATGCGATCTTGATCTAAGAGAGCAAGGTACGATCTATGAGATCTGCACAATTCATTACAATCTTCGCGACACAAGGAACAAAACCCATCAGTCAATTTGACCATTGATGAATATTAATAGTGATCTAAAGCTGATAGCATTGTATGGTCAAGATCATGCTGATCTATGACCGATCAAACCATCCATTGTCATCTAACCCTTGATCTAACACCAAATATCAAATCCACAACCCCTCACATGATCCAATTGTTAATCAATCACCAAAACACAAATCTGTGATCGATCTAAACTTTTTATCATGATCTAACTATCGATTGGCTACTAGATGTTAGATCTACAATCAATCCATCCCTTTTAAGATGATCTATCTCATGATCAACTACCTAACACCTATATTAACCACCAATTTGAGCTTCCATTTAGATTTGACCATAAATCTAACACTTGGTCTGAGCCATTCATTCTCAAATTTTTTATCAAAGGAGATCAAACCCGATCAGGTCATATTAGACACAACATCATACATGAGTTTAAGTGATCAAAGGTAAGACATCTACTAAGTCTTATTTAAATTAGTTAGATTTCATTTTATCTTAGTTATGCCTAATAAATTATAGAAAATATAGAATACCAAGAAGACTACAGTGCATTAAACCTTAATAAGAACAATAGAACTATTTATGTTAGTATTTAGATTAGTTTACTGGTTAAACTATTCTAATGACCTTAGATTCAAAGATTTGATGCTAGGGTGACTTGGAATTATAGATTTGATCGATCAGAATTTAACCTGACTGTCAGATCAATAAATCAAATATTGAGATATGAAATAAACTATCTATAAATCACAGATTAATAGGAATTGAGGAGAATTGGATGCTTTAGACCATTGATCTTTAATCAACGGCCAAGAGTTGACATTACAACAAAAATAAAGAGTAATACGTATGATCAAAAAGTGGTAAAGGCAAGATCACCATGTTAATGGTGATCAAAGACTAAATATATCACAATTAAGAAATCATAAGTAAGATAAATGACATTATAATGTACATGTGTTGGTAGAGATGTTGACTAGTGCGAACTAAGCTTATTGAGCATTTCGAGGATTGGTATAATCATGTTCGAGGTAGGTGATTTTAACATGTATTTTCCATTGGGATTTTGAGCATGTCATCACCTTTATTAATATATGTAGATTTCAAATAATCAAATAATTTGATTATCATGCTTTCGATTTGAGACTACTTGACTATTATAAAATTGATAGTTTGTCGTGTTGCATTATTTTAGCTTTAAAAGAATGCAATATTTGCAATGAGACATGTGATTGATAAATATGTACCTTCATAACTATGATGCATACTTTTATATGAAAAATTAAAACAATGTTGCTCAATTTATTACACAGTTGTATGTTTTTGAAAGATGTGATCATATTTGAAATTGCATCAATCCCATGCTTTGAGATGAGTTAAATAAATGCATGGTTTTACATGAGATATATGTTATATGACATAATGACATTTGGATTGAGATATATGTTTGTTCAAGCTAATGAGTCTGATGGGCACTGTTCTAAGAGGTTGTAAGGGTTTGGCCTCCTGGCCTTTAACCACCAAAGAGGCACCTATTTTTCTCGACTATTATGGTAGGGAAACAACCACTAGAGGTGTTCATGGCACCCTTTTTGAGACATATCCACAATCACAGTAGAAGCTGTGGTGGTTGGTCTTTAGATATCGGAGACACATGATTTCAGTAAGCTAATCGTGCCCATAGTGTACCATGAGATTTTTGTTTTGTGACCCCACATAGATGGGCACAATGATGGTCTTTAAATGAGTATTCATTACCAATTGGCTGATGTGTTCACTGGGGTGCATTTGTGCACGTGATGATGAAGTTGTTGGTTTGGGATTATCAACATTTGTAGTTTAACCAATTACTATTTTAATACTTTGAGGATCTTATGGCATCTGATTTATCAAGTTAAATGGGGAATCTTTCACATAATTTACAAGTTATGCATTCTTGTGATTTTGTGATATATTATCTATTATAATTTATGTGAGATTACCATCCAGATTTGATATTTTAAAAAATACACATTTAATGTCGTGCATGTTTTATATTGATATTAGTTGAAATGTTTTAGCATGAAACTATAAACTAAGATTGACATGTGGTTTCAATTATGTTTCCTACCTCCGATCTCATCATTATATTCTTTAGAATTGCATGAAAAATTATTTGAAAAATTGTTTAGAATTGGGTTTCAAATTTGGTATAATAGATGTAAAACTACCTACATAAGCACATGCTTCCTGAGATATTGTAAATTATTTACAATATCTCAGGTCTTTGAAGAATTTGACTTGAGACAGAGCAAATATGAATGAAGACAATAGCATAACATACTATAATCAATGTAAGTATATGACTTATCCTTTTTGGACATATATATGTAATTTATACATTTAGATTGTGACTTGTGACTTATTAGATCTAGGCCTTGGTCATGGGCTTTGTAACATAAGCCCGTGACATTCTTCGACATATCTCCATTGTTGTTGCAATATTCTCCCTTTGGCATGTCCCATGCTACCTCGTGATCCTTATGAGATGCCTTACCTCATTCCTTCCCTTGCACATTGGCACCCTGCCATTCTTGTGATCCGCAAGGACTTTTCCTGTCTCTATCATGTAGTGTGTGTACCCCTGCTCACTTGTTCACCTTTGCACATTTGTGAGTTATCGAGCCTCCATGCCTCTGCAAAGTTACCCTTCATTGTTGTGCTCTTGCACCTAAATGTGGCACCCATGAGTTTACCATTTACACCTCTTTGTTGGTCTTGTTCCTCTTGGAGTTTTCCTATTGTAGCACACCCTTGTCAACCACTGATTTTTATTAGTACCCTCCAAAGCTCATAACGCTTAGGCATGCTAAGCCTAGTTGTGTTATCTCCATACTCATTGTGGATTCCCCCATTAACTGCATTACAAATAACATCTTCCCTTGACTCCTTCCATCCTTTGACACTGGGACCACACAAGTAATCTTCTCATGAAAGAAGCTCAAAATTCTAAGATATGGCATAGGGATGGCCCTAGCTGAAGTAAGGAAATCCATTCCAATGATAACCTCAGAGTTGTACATAGGCATTGTAGTTAAGTTGATAGTGCCTTGCCACCCTCCAACTTTGATGGGTATGTCTTTGGCAACTCTAAGCACTGGCTTGGGCTCAAACTATACTACTTTTATCCTACATTCATCCTACTTAGCATGCGACCTAACCTCCTCTTCTGAGATGAAGTTGTGAGTAGCTCCTGTATCTATTATAGCCCATGTGCCTTTTCCATTAAGATACATGTCTATATACATCAAACTTTTTCCCGTTTGGGCAACAAGCTTGGCCCCTGAAGCATGCTCCTTCATGGAGTTGAGGTGCCCTAGTGTCCTCATCTTAGGCTCCTTGTCATCCTCATCTCTTACTTTGTGGTTTTCCTTTTCAACCACCAAGGCATTGAGTGTCTTCTTCTTTGGATAGTCAATTTCCCAGTGATCCCCATCACATATGAAGCAATCAAAGCGATGTCGGCCTTGTTCCATAGATCCAAGAACATGGGCCTAAGTCTTTCAGGCCATAGGCTAAACGGGCCTCCCTTGGAGCCTATAGGTCTTGGTCTCAAGCTTCGCAAGATAAGTCCGTGAAAGGGAGCTTGCTATTTAATCATGATGTGCATACCATGTTTGACTTCTTAGCCCCTCTATGCATATGTGGCCTACAGAAGTTGAGGTTTTGACTCTTCTTGTTGGAATTAAATTGTGGTCGTATCTCAAACTGCAATCCATCATCATTGAGCGGTATTCACTGAGTTGGATAAAGCAGATAAACAAAAGGCCTTGGAGATTTGGGAATATTTTTTATATAACTGAGTAGCAGCTTGAAGGAGTTAAGTTATCTCTTTCACATGTTGATAGATTGGCCAAAAACAAAGCTAATGAGCTTGTCAAAGAGGTTGCTTGATGAATCTAGAATTAGATTTCATTTCAATCCCTTACTACTATTGCAGGTTTACTCTTTGTTGACCTCTTGCAGAATCCTCCTTGTATCTTTCCTCTGCTCATGATATGCCTTGGAGGCAAGGTATGCCATTTATTAGTTCTGTTGACTAGCTTTGGTGAAGCTGTCCCATGCTATTTAGTGTGGTCTACTTCGAGAGTGCACTTTATGTTCTTTATTAGGCTTGTCTATAGAATTGTGAGGGTGTCTATTTGAAGCCATAAATCTACTCAATCTTGGCTTCATATCTTGTACGGCCAGAAGAAAAACAGAAGAAAAGGGGAAAAACTCCAAATAGGAATTCCAGTCAGCTAAAATCTTCAACTTCATTTGCTTTTGTCGTAGTTGAAGACTCTAGTAACAAATCCAGATATTAGTATTTTATTACAATTGGGCATTACCTTGTCCTGCTGGAGGAGCTTCCAAATTGCTCCTTATAAATGCAATTTTAGATACCTTAAACCGCATCCCATGAGTACTTCTTGTCTAAGTGCCTCCATTTTTCTCTTGACTTCATGTCAACTTGAGATTTTCTAGAGTCATTCCACCTTCTTTCTTCTCACGTACTCTCTTCAATTATGTGAGCAGACCCACTTGTTTCTATTTTCCTTTAAAATAAAATAAAAATCATTTTCCATGAATATTATTGGCTATAGCAAGTAAGAAGACAAATGGGTAGCAGCCGCCTTGTGTTTTTTCTAGCTTAGGAAAACAATGAACCCCTTTTTTCCTTCCTTATTTATAGAAAGAATAGTGAAGACTTTGATGATATTCCCAGCATGGAAACTTGAGTCATGGATGTGAAATGATGCACGTCCGATGTGATTTGAGTTTTATTTCCCACAAAAAATGGCAAAACAAAGAAAAACACGTATCTCTTCCTTCCATGATTGAAAGAGGAGCACATACACAATCATTGATTGATTGTGTCTTTGTGTCTCTCCATCTTCTTCACTTGAAATAAAGCAAATATACATCGTCGGTGATATAAAATCAGGCATAACAAATCTTGTATTCTTCTTCTCCATCTATTTTTCTGTATGATTTTTGGTTGGATTTAATGAAAAATAAGCCGTAACTTAAAAAACCCACCAGTAGATTGGTAGACTGCTCACGTTCCTGCTCTATTTCCATTTTTAGGATACCCAGATGTTGTTTTCATCTGGCCATTCTTCTTTTATCGCTAATGGTCATGTTTTAAGTCTATTAGTGGAAAAAACAAACAAACTCAAACTAGGATATCTGCAGCTCTAAAGAAAATAAACTGATAGCTAAACATTTTATATTTGGGTTTTTTGTCAAAAATGCAATTAAGTTTTGGTACATTTGCAAAAAAGTCTAACATATTCTGAGTTTTGCAAATTTGTCATTAAGTTTGCAAAATTGCCATTCTATTAGGTTTCCATCCTCTTTTCTTGTTATTTTTTTTCCTTTCAAATTTCTAATATTACCCTTCTCTAATAGACCCATCTCATAGGCGAAGATGTTTAAGTTATTGATTTTAGCAACTAAGTTCAATAACTTCCTGATGGAAACTTTTAATGAAACTTGGTATCTAACACAATTCAATAACAAAGAATCTAATGGTAAAGTTAGATTTTAAAAAAAAACTACCAAGAGTGAGATATTTAACAACAAACATACCATGTTCACCAACATAGGCATAACACCTGCTACCTCACAGATGCATATGTGATTAAGTTGAGGACTCTCCGTGTGATTTTCTACTTCATTAATCAACAAAAATCTCTGAAATTAATCTTGATGGATAAAAGACAATGGGAAGGAGAATACCTAATTCTTAGATTTCTACATTTTATTTATAAAGACATTAAACAAAGAGCTTAAATTCTACAATTCATCGTTGTTTGTGTGAACAGTAAGAGCACTTTAATTACATTTTAAACTTGATTTTTTCTTTAATTATTGTGTCTTTGATTGATAAAAAACATTGATTATGCTATAATTTGTATTAGTAAGATTTCTATATCAGTTTAGGGAGAGATCAAAGTTTAAATTATTGAATTTCATTGAAAAAGCTTAGCAAGTACTGTTGCGTAGGTTGGTGAATATGGTATGTTTGGGATTGAATATCTCACTAATGATTAACTATTATTGAAATCTAACCAAACAATTAGATTCTATGTTATTGAATTATACTAGGTACCAAGTTTTGTTGGAACTTTCCATTAAAAAGTATTGAACTTAGTCATCAAAATCCTTAACTTAATCATGTTTGCATCTGTAAGGTAGGAGGTACTATGTGCAGGTTGATGAACATGGTAGAGTTGCAATTGAATATCTCACTATTGGTTGGGTTTTTTTTCTTCTTTTTCTTAAATCAAACCTTATCATTAGATTCCTTGTTATCTAATTGTGTTAGATACAAAGTTTCACTGAAATTTTTTATCGAAAAGTCATTGAACTTAGTGGCCAAAGTCACTAACTTAATTATGTTCGCATCTATAAGGTAGTACATCTATTCAAGAAGTATAATATATGAATTTCATAAAAACTAACATTGAAAGAGGATGGAAACCTAACATAATAGCAATTTTGCAAAGCTCACCAAAACTTAATGGCAAATTTGCAAAACTAAAAAATGTTGTATTTTTTTGCAAATATGCCAAAACTTAATGGAATTTTTGCAAAAAAACCATGCTCTAGAAGAAAAGGCTAACTGATTTGATCCATCTATTATTTTTTAGCATATTCTAATGTAATTTGATCAATTCTTTACTTTAGTTGAGTACACGATGTTTGATAGAACTTTCATCTAAGGGAGGTTTTGAATTGCTATTATGATATTCGTCACATTGCTATTTCCAGAGACATGGAACTCCTTGGTCCTTGTTGATTGAAAAGTCCTGCAAACTAGGTAGGAGGTTCAGACTTTATTGATGATTATTTGCTTCCTTTAACTTCTTATGTCTGAACTCTGAAGAATCTCTTGAGAGCATCATCATTCCTGAAAAAACTAGCACTTGATGTCCTATATTCCTAGAATAAGTAAAATTGAATAGCCTATCGAGCCAACATTTGTATCTACATGAATATCCTCCAACATGCAGCATGGTCATCTCTGTTTTGCATAAACTATAATAGATATTTGCTATGCTACATCTCAAACTATTAACAACCATGGAAATGATTGAAACATCTTGCCACCGTGATTTGGCCAAGTGAATAATAAATCTCCCACTAAACTTGTTCATGGGCAATAAGATTGCCATCCTTGGAGTCATCCACATTGATACAGCCTTTATTACCTCATTAACTAGATTTGGGCTTAAATAGTTGTTCTTCTAAGTCATTTGTATAGCGGATTAGTGAATCCTGGCATACATGTGAAAAATGATATCTTGAGAGTTCTCAGTCTTAGTTAATAGAAGATTCACAATAAAGAAAAATTTTGCTCTCATCCTCTCTAACTATCTTTATAGATGACCCGGACCGATTAAATCCAAAACTGGAGTGTTTTAGTTAAGACTCTGCTGAGGGACATCATTATATTAGTATATCTCTATTTTTAGAGAGAAATTGGTTAACTAGTTTCAAAATCTTACTTCCATTTTAGATTTCTTACCAAGTTATAACCCATGAATCATTTACAAAACTAATATGACATTAGTTTTAACATTCTTACCACTATGAAAGGGCTTCTGATATTTAGTTCTTTTATTGGTGGAGAATGGGATCAATCTCAAGAAAGGTGGAAGGGGGATGGGGAAGAGAGATCTATAGGAGGTTAACATCCTCCTTCGCTACCATTTTTATTTTATACCTAAAGATCCTAAATAGAGAATCAAAGAAGAGGGGAAAAGAAGGGATAAAAGGCTACAATAATGATAGAGTAAGAGAAGCGAACAAGTAATTCATAGCATGGGCCACATTAGATTAGATGTATTTATATTAAGGAGAGTTGCAAATGCTGCAAATTATGCTACACATAACTAAATAGCTAAAAAGGTAAAATTATAGGCTCCACTATGTAGATTTATACTATTAGCAATGTCAAAAAAAGAGTATTGCTTAGGTTTCACAAGAACCACAAAAGATTTTTGAAATTGAGATCGTTTTTAGTCTACACGTGGTTCTTCCCTATGAAAATTTCTTGAGTTCACTTTCCTCTTGATACCTCTTATAATAGGTAAGGGGTGACACACCAAAATATGTTATCTTTATTCCCATGGTAAGAAATATGTCACACTTATTTGAAGCAATTAAAAAACAAGATCCATTACTACAAGCCTTCTTGAAAAAGATAAATATGTGATTTCCCAACTCTTTGGGTTGTCAAAAGATACCAATTTGCATCTTCTACAAGAATTTACTATTTTTGGTTCTTTCCAAAAATTGCAGCCCAATACAAAAACAACAACTAAGAAAGGAATAGGGGGTTTTATTCTACAGACAAGAAGGGTGTGATTGGGGGTTGATGGTCAAGATGACAAAAAGGGCAGGATAGGGAAAAACTAAAAGAAACCAGTACCAAGAGTCCCAAAACCAACATATCCTATCCTTTTCCCAAGGTGAAACATGAGAAGCCTCATTCCTTTTAACCACTTTGAAGAAAGAAGCTATTTCTTGCTCTTTAAAGTACTTTAGGAAAAAACAACATCTTTGACCTTTCCCCCCACTATATCATGTAAATCAATGATCATGGCCTCGGTATTGTTGGGAACACTATAAACACTTAGATAATAGTGTTTTACAAAAGCCATCCAACCAGATGGTCTTTTAAATATTTGATTTCGTTACCCATGTACCATATAATAAGGCAAAAGGACCAGGTACTTAGCCTCTTTATTTTTATGCACTTATCATTTTTCCATTTATCTGTTTTCTCCTTTCTTTATTATTTTTCTTATCTTTCATTTTTTTCTCAACACATTAATCCTATTTTAAAACATTAATTAACTCCTTAATCCTCACTCAATTTTTCCTCTAACCTTTTCTACTTTCTATTATATCCTATAATGTTACAATTTCTCTCTATGGGATTTTGTAGATTTTCATTTATTTATAGGAATTTATGTATGTAACAAAAATGACCTTGATGTCTATCTTCCTAAAAAAAGACAAAATCTTCTTTTAAAACACCTATTTTTACCAGCAATGATTTGATCTTATTGTGGAACATCTCAGTGCTAGAGAGAACTTCCAGATCATTCTTTTACTAAGTATATCCAAGTCAAGTGGGAATAGTTGTCTACAAAGACAACAAAGTACTTATGTCCTACTAAAGTATTGACTCATGCTGGTCCCCAAATTTCAGAAAGGAAGAATAGAAAAAGGTACTAGTTGCCTTTCATTATCCCTAGAATAGTAAGGAATATGACAATGATTGTCCAATTTACATAGTCACAAGCTTTACACATGAAGTTTGTTCCAAAAGATGGTAAATTTTCCTTTTTGCCATTGTTTCTTTATTACTTTATTCCTTCTTCAAGTTATTGTAATATCAGTATACTAAGCATGATATGGAATTGGGCTTGGACCACTCAACATCTTCTTCTCGTTAGTCTTTTATTAGGTGTCTCTAGTTTTGCTAGTCCAAGGTTTTGCACTGTTTGATGGACTTTGTATGGGTAGAAAATACTTGATGGTTGTTCTTAACTCATAGTTGACACCTTTTCTAGGAAGTAATTTTATATTACTGGCATGGCTTAAATTGATGAGATCTACAAAGTAGGATAGAAGAAATTATGCAAGCAATTTATGTTATGAAGTACACCAAGGAGGATAACGTGTCATGCCAAATTGAAGAGGTATATAAATTGAATTCTACAGTTCTTTCATTTGTATCTTATGTTGCATGATTTGATGAGGTAATCATCACCTTAGTATTATTCTATTATGTTAGATGAGTTCCTCACCTATTTGGTTTTAGTTCTATATGGTTTTACAATCTCGCAAGCATTCCCAAGCTTAGATAAAATAAGAGGGTTGCATTAGGTGTTAACTATTATAAAATTCTTTGGCAAATCCTTAACATGAATCTAAAGCATAAAGAATTTCCTTAGACTAGGCATTCCCCAGAAGCAACACATTGCATTGTAGCTCAGATGCAGTGGCAAGTGGGTAAGGGTTGCTAGGGCATTCCCTACAAGCAACACATTGCATTGGATCCCGGATGCAGTGGAAAAAGGGCAAGGGTTGCTAGAGCTTTTCCACATAAGCAACACACTACATCAAATCTCAGATGCAGTTGAAAGTAGTCAGGGTTCCTGAGTCATTCTAGATGTGCATTAGATAAAGAGACTAACTAAATAATATTTGTATCACCACATGGAATATAGGGACATTGACAAGTAAGAGTACGGAGTTAGTTGATACAATGAAATGTATGAGAGTCAAAATAGCTTATGTCTAAGAAACCAAGTGGAAAAGGGGTTTAAACTAGAGTAAATGATGGGCATAAGCTCTAGTATGTAGGAAACGACAATAATATAAATTGCATAGGGACAGTGGTGGATAAAGAATTCAAGGAAAAGTTGTAGACATTAGAAGAGCTAGTGATATAATTTTACCAACAAAACTTGTTCTAGGAGAGAATATCATAAATATTACAACTTATAAGTGCATACACCCCACCAATAGGGTTAGAAAAAAGAATTAAAAGACAATTCTAAGAAGATATGGAGGGAGGGATGCAAGAAATTTCTAGCACAAAGGGAATATATAAATATGAAAGCTGTGATACGATTAGATATTAGTACTAGCTTATGATGTCATTAGTTACCATATTTGGAGGATTTTCAATCATAGTCAAATGCTGAGAATCAAGGGAGATATTCTTGATATTATCTGCTTGTTATTATAGTTAGGATAACCTTAGTTGTATCTTCTGTGTTTGAATTTCATAATCTACGTATAAAAGATGTACATATCTATTGAATAAAGCAATCAAGAATTTGACATCACTTGCAATAGTTCAACTTAGTATGAGAGCCCTTATCCTACACCTACCACCCTAACCTTAGAAATTATCCTTTACCGATCACCAACTCCTACAAATTTATCACCTAAACCCTTAGATGGCTGGTACAAAAATTCCCTTAGATGTAGCGCTTCACACCTTGACCATCAGCAATGATTCTACCAGCCTTCCTATGGTGTTTGAAAAATTGAGCCGACATGACTACATTAATTGGCTCAGTCAATCAAACTCATCACAAGAGGACAAGGAAAGTTTGGTTATCTTGATGGCTCAGAGAGCAGACCTGAAGGAGATGCTGCAATGATGAAGAAATGAGAAGAAGAAAATGCATTGGTAATGTCTTGGCTAATTCATACTATGCAACCAAGTATTAGGAAGAACTACTTGTTCAAGGAAGGTGCAAATGAGATTTGGGAAGGAGTAAAGGACTCCTACTCAAAGGTATGAAATGATGGGTAGATGTATGAGATAGAAAACCAAATCCAGGACACCAAACAAGGTGATTTAGATGTGAATTCATATTTCATCACCTTAAGAGGGCTCTAGTTTGAATAGACTACTATCAAAACCTTGAATTAGTTGATGTCCAAGTCCCTACTTATGTTACTCGAATGATGGAGAAAGAACATACATACGAATTATTGGCTGGCCTGAAACCTGAGTTTGATGCTGTATGCTCCTTGGTCATAGGAAAAAACCCCATTTCCACTTTAAGTGAGGCCTTTTTCATGTTGAGGAGTGAAGAAAGTATAAGAAAATCCATGGTTAGAAGAGAAGCACCAGAAATGGCCATGGCAGCTATAAAAGAATAGAAGAAGAAGACCAAAAGCAAAGGGAAAGATCCCAAGCCAAGACATGACATGACATCTCAACTTGTTGAGTATTCCACGGCAAGAAAGGCAAAGGCAAGAAGAGAGGTTCAACACATGTAGCAGCCATAGAAACAGAGGAGGAGCTGAGATTTTTAGCAAAATAGATGGAAGAACTCAAAAGAATTCTAAAGGAGGAGAAACCAAAGAGTAGTGTTGCTACTATTGGTCTTCTGTGCCTGTGCCTTGGTTTCAAGATCTAAAAGTTGGATTCTTAATTCTATGGCTTTTGAACACATGACTGGAGATACTAAGTTCTTTTTCACTTGTAACCCTTGTGCTAGAAATAGAAAGATAAAGATAGCTAATGGCAGCTACTCAACCATAGTAAGAATAGGGTTGATATGTGTCTCAGATAAACTGTCAGTTAAATTATCTGACATGTCCTCGTTGCAGTTAATTTGATTTCTATTCATAAATTGGCTAGGGAATCTAATGATTTGGTGTATTTCTCTTCTACTAAATGTTTCTTGTAGATCCAATCTCAATGAAGAGGAGTGGTCTTTCTAAGGAATCTGGAAGGTTTTACCTACTAGAACTGAGACCTAAACAAAATAAAACAGCTGGATATCATAGTTATAGAATAGATCTAGTTGATGAAGTCAGGCTATGGCATAAGAGATTTGGCCACCCATCATTTCAAATACTTTTTTGCATGTTTCCTAGGTTGTCTAGAAAAGTTAGGAAGAAATAGTTAAACATCAATGTGTATCCTATTCTTCAAGTGATAATAAAGCATCTATTCCTTTCTCTATTATATGCTTATATGTTTGGGGACCATGTCATGTGATAAGTACATTTGGCCATAAATGGTTTGTGATATTTATGATGAAAGCACAAGACACATTTGGGTATACCTCCTAAAAGAAAAATATGATGTACCTTGAACCTTTTTCTCCTTTGTCAACATGATTGAAAACCTATTTTCCACAAAAATTTGAATGTTACAAAGTGATCATGGGGGAGAGTACATTGGTTTTGATCTCAAAAAAAATTTCGAAGACAAAGGGACCACCCATTGAATGTGTTGTGCCTATACTTCATCCCTAATTGGTTTGGCTAAATAAAAAAATAAGAATATGTTAGAAATCACTTGTAGCCTACTATTTATGCATAATGTTCCATGCCATTTTTGAAGAGATGCGGTACTAATTGTAGCTCATTTGGTCAACAACCTCCCTAGCAGAACATTGTACTATATACATCCACAAATCATGCTAAAAGAGTACTTTCCTTTAATCAATTCTCATCTTATTTTACTCTCCAAGTCTTTGGTTGTGTTTCCTTTGTGTATAATCGTTCTATTCATAGGGGTAAGCTTGATCCTAGGGCTAGTAGGTGTACTTTTCTTTGATATTTTTCTATTCACAAGGGTTATAAGTGTTATTCCCCTTAGACTAGAAAAATTTATATTAGTAGGGATGTCACCTTCCATGAGAACATGCCTTTCTTTCCTCGTGCTGGTCATAAGGGGAAGACTTTGAGTGCCAACCATCTCTGACAGCCACAACTAGACATTCAACAATTAGGGATGTGACATACCAACCATCAACTAACTGATCCACACCATAACAGGTCTAAAATCCACAATCAGTAGCTGCTAGGTTCTGAAGTACACAACTAGGCAGACAACCAGTAGTTGCTAGACCTTGAAATATACAACCAGATAGCCCAAACTTGAGAATCAACACCAAACTCTGAAAGACACTATCAAATAGTCCAAACTTGAGAATTAGCATCCTTCCATGAAATAAAACCTAATTGTACATCCAGAAAATCACCTCAGGCTCTTAGATCACCACTTAAACATGTGTATCATAGAAAAAGTCAACCACTGAACTACTTATTTGTGACCTGCAAGACCACTGTTCTTTAGTTGAGACAAATTCTCCTAAAGGTAAACATTTTGACCTAGAGTTACACACACGATTTGAGGTTTCTAAGGTCAATTTTGATTTAAATGTACCAATGGCTTTGAGGAAAGGAGTCAAGACTTGCACAATTTATTCAATATTACAATTTTTCTCTGACCATAGGCTGGCTCCAAATTTTAGAGCCTTTACCTCTAAACTTGCTAATTTTTCCATCCCAAATGATATTCATGAGGCCCTTTCACAACCAAAGCATATGCAAACTATCCAAGAAGAGCTAAGTGCATTGAAGAAAAATTAGACGTGGAAATTGGCAGATCTTTTGAAAGGAGAAAAGGTAGTGGGATGCATGTGGGTTTTTGGAATAAAATACATGGCTGATGGGGCTATAGAAAAGTTTAAGTCTAGACTTGTGGCAAAAGGATATACACAGACTTAGGATATTGACTACTTTGAGATGTTTGAACCTATAGCAAAAATAAATATCATTCAAATAAAACAAACTTATAGAAGGAGTGTCATTTGCATAAATCTTTGTATGGCTTGAAACATGGACCTAGAGCATGGTTTGTGAGATATACAAGGTTTTTGCTAAACAATGGCTGCCACCAAATCCAAGGAGACCATACATTGTTTATCAAACATAGTTTGGAAGGAAAAATGGTTATACTAATCATGTATGTTGATGATATTGTAGTTATAACATATTATTCTGTTGGGATTGCTAAATTGAAGGAGAAGATGGTTCTCAAATTTCAAACCAAGGACTTGGGAGTTTTGAAATACTTCTTAGGCACTGAGTAGGAAGGTTTAGAAAGGTATATTTATATCTAGATGAAAATATGTACTTAATTTGTTAAAGGAGATAATACTGTTGGGAGGCAAACTAGTGAACACTCCTGTAGAAGCAAAGCTTAATCTTGAACTATGCTAGGATGATAACATGGTAGCTAAAGGAAGGAACTAAAGATTAGTGGGGAAATTGATTTATTTATCCCACACTATGCCAGATATTGCAGTTTTCATTGACTTGGTAAGCCCATTCTTACAATGTCTAGGAAAGAATATGTAGAAGTAGCTCACAGGATGTCGTGATACTTAAAGTCCTGTCCAGGGAAAGGGATCTAACACTTCATATAAGATCTTATGGATGTAGAAGCCTACATATATTCAGATTGGGAGGGATCTGCTAGTGATCGTAGGTCTACAACTAGGTATTGTATATTTCTTGGTGGAAATATGATCACTTGGAAAAGCAAGAAATAGAAGGTGGTGGCATGGTCTAGTGCAGAGGCAGAATTTAGAGCATTGGTGGCTAATATCTCTTAGTTACTATGGATTGAAGATTATATTACAAGATTTGAACATCAAAGTCAATGGACTTATGAAACTCTATTGCAATAACAAAGCACTATCTCTATCACCAACAATCATGTCCAACATGATCACACCAAACATATTGAAGTGGATCAACATTTCATTAAGGAAAAAAAGAGTCCAATGAAATTTTCATACATTAAGTGCCCATGAAGAATCCATTAGCTAATGTCCTCGCTAAAGGAGTTGAATGCAGCTACTATGAGACTATCATTAACAAGTTAGGAATGATTGATGTCCGCTCACCAACTTAAGGGGAGAATTGGAAAGCTTCGATATTATTAAATATTAGTACCAGATATCATTAGTTACCATATTTGGATGATTTCCAATTGTATTTCGATGTTGAGAATCAAGGGAATTATTCTTGATATTATCTATTAGTTGTTATAGTTAGGATAACCTTACCTGTATCTTTTGTGTTTGAATTGCATAATCTTCGTATAAAATATGTACATGTCTATCTAATAAAGAAATCAAGAATTTCACCTCACTTCCATTAGTTCAACTATATATACGAGTAGATATAAATGCTCATGTGGGAAAAGAAAAGGAAGGATATGATAGGGTACATGGAGGGTACCTAGCTCTAGCAAACACATACTTTCAGAAGAGGGATGAATACTTACTAACTTTTAAAAGTGGATCATATAAAAGCCAAATAGACTTTTTTTCTACTTAGGAATACTGAGAGATCAATGTGTAAGGACTATAAGGTGATACCCAGTGAGAGTTTAACCACACTACATAGGTTAATGGTTCTGAATATTTATATTAAGAGATGGAAGCTAGGAAATAAACTTAATAGGTGCCTAAAAACTAAGTGGTAAGACTTAAAAGGACAGAAGATGACATTAAGAAAAGTGAAATAGTGAAATAGAAATAAATACCAAGTGGACTACTATGGCTGTGTCCATTAAGAAAGTGGCAAAAAGATGTTCTAAGAGTATCTAAAGGTAAAGGCAATTGGTAAAAGAAACTTGGTGGTGGAGTGAAAAAGTGCAAAAAGTTATTAAAATGAAATGAGTGTGTTTTAAAACATAGTAGAGGACTAGAACTAATAAAGACTTTGAGTCGTATAAGAATGCTAAAAAGGTGAGAAAGATATGTTGAAACTTGCAAAAGTAAAAGAATGGAAGAGTAAGGATCTGGACCACATTAAATGCATTAAAAGTGATGACCAAAGAGTACTCGTTAAAGATGACAAGATCAATCAAAGGTGGGAAAGTTACTTTAAAAATTTGCTAAATGATAAATGTACTGAGAATATAGAGATTGAAAGAATAGTAAACCAAAATAATGTTGGTCTATATAGATACGACCGTAAGACCAGGATACCTCACATGAAAGAGGCCTTGAAAAATATGAAATCAATAAAATGCCCTAAGATTTAATGGTATACAAATAGAGGCTTGGAAGCATATGGGAGATACTGGAGTAGTTTGGCTGAGAAAGTTATTTATAAAGATTGTAGAATCAAAGAAAATATTAGATGAATGGAGGAAAAGCTATAATGTACCAATTTATAAGAATAAAGAAAACATATAGAGTTGCACTGATTACTGTGGGATCAAATTTATAAGCCATACCATGAAACTTTTGGGAAAGAGTCATTGTGATGATAATACAACATGAGATGGGTGTATTGAAAAACTAGTTTGGTTTTATGCATGGAGGTCTACCATGAGAGCTATTTTCTTCCTTAAGCAATCGATGAAGAAATATAGGGAGGGAAGGAAGGACCTCCACATGGTCTTTATTGAGTTAGAAAAAGCTTATGATAGTGTTTCTAGAGAGTTAATATGGTGGATGTCAAGTAAGAAAGGTGTTTCATGAGGATTCATTAACATAATTAAGGACATCTATGAGGGAGCAGTAATAAATGTTAGAACCACTAGCAAAGAGACAGATGGTTTTCCTATCACCATTAGATTGCACTAAAGATCAGCATTGAGCCTGTACGTCTTCACATTGGTAATGGATGAGTTAATGAACCATTTGTATCAGGAGATATTGTGGTGCATGTTATTTGCAAATGATATAGTTTTGATTGATAAGATAGGGGAGGGTCACACAAAGTCAGAGTTGTGGAGAGATGCTATATAGTCTAGAAGATTTAAAATTAACCAAACTAGGATAGACTACATGAAATGAAATTTCATCAAGGTAAGAAATGAAAAGGAAGCTCCAATAAAGATTGATAATTAAGAAGTATCTCAAAAATGCCATTTTCAATATTTTGGATCAATAATTCATGAGCGTGGAGAGACTGAGAGGGATGTTATACAAAGAATCCAGGCAGGTTGGAACAAATGGAGATATGCCTCAAGATTTTTGTGTGATTAGCGTGTGCCACTCGAATTGAAAGGAAAATTCTATAGGAACACTCTAAGGCCAGCTATGATCTATGGATTAGAGTGTTGGGTAATTTAGAATTAGAAATGAGAACATCTGAAGAAATTTAGCAGTAGCACAAATAGATAAGCCTTAGATGGTTTGGAAATGTCCCGACTTTAAACTATTTAGCCTATTGTGATACTAGTGGTCCCTACTTTAAACTATCTAACCTAGCCAAAATTCAAGTCATTTTTTGTTCTAAATTAAGAATGAAAATTAAAACATGAAATTGGAAACTAAGCGAAAACAAGAAATGGGTTGAATGGAAAACTTTCCTAAAACATGCACTTTCTAAAATTAAAAATTTTCTAAATTAAAAAATTCTAATTTTATGACTTTCCTAAAGTGAAACTCTGCTAAAATAAAATTCAACAACTTTCCTAAACATGAAATTAACAACTAATTTAATGAAACATGCTTTCACAAACTACTTTCCTAATCATGCAAAACAAAGAAAAGTATACAACCAAATGAACTATTTTAACAAGTATGACAAACTTGATTACTTTCCAACTAACTAGGAGTCAAAATAATGGAATCTAACTACAATTAAACTAGAAAAATAAATGAAAACAACTACCTACAGCAATCAAAGGAAAACTACCAAATTAACATACATGTAACCATGGAATGACATGTTGATAAGATAGGGGAGGGTCACACAAAGTCGGAGTTGTGGAGAGATGCTATATAGTCTAGAAGATTTAAAATTAACCAAACTAGGACAAACTACATGAAATGCAATTTCATCAAGGTAAGAAATGAAAAGGAAGCTCCAATAAAGATTGGTAAGTAAGAAGTATCTCAAAAATGACACTTTCAATATTTTGGATCAATAATTCATGAGGGTGGAGAGACAGAGGGATGTTACACAAAGAATCCAAGCAGGTTGGAACAAATGGAGATGTGCATCAAGAGTTTTGTGTGATTAGCGTGTGCCACTCGAATTGGAAGGAAAATTCTATAGGAACACTCTAAGGCCAGCCCTGATCTATGGATTAGAGTGTTTGGTAATTTAGAATTAGAAATGAGAACATCTAAAGAAATTTAGGAGTAGCACAAATAGATAAGACTTAGATGGTTTGGAAATGTCCCTACTTTAAACTATTTAGCCTATTGTGATACTAGTGGTCCCTACTTTAAACTATCTAACCTAGCCAAAATTCAAGTGATTTTTTGTTCTAAAATAAGAATGAAAAATAAAACATGAAATTGGAAACTAAGCGAAAACAAGAAATGGGTTGAATGGAAAACTTTCCTAAAACATGCACTTTCTAAAATTAAAAATTTTCTAAATTAAAAACTTCTAATTTTATGACTTTCCTAAAGTGAAACTCTGCTAAAATACAATTCAACAACTTTACTAAACATCAAAGTAACAACTAATTTAATGGAAACATACTTTCATAAACTACTTTCCTAATCATGCAAAACTAAGAAAAGTATACAACCAAATGAACTATTTTAACAAGTATGACAAATTTGAATACTTTCAAACTAACTAGGAGTCAAAATAATGGAATTTAACTACAATCAAACTAGAAAAATAAATGAAAAAAACTACTAATAGCAATCAAACGAAAACTACCCAATAAACATACATGTAACCATGGAATGACATGTTGATAAGATAGGGGAGGGTCACACAAAGTCGAAGTACTGGAGAGATGCTATATAGTCTAGAAGATTTAAAATTAACCAAACTAGGACAAACTACATGAAATGCAATTTCATCAAGGTAAGAAATGAAAAGGAAGCTCCAATAAAGATTGATAATTAAGAAGTATCTCAAAAATTCCACTTTCAATATTTTGGATCAATAATTCATGAGGGTGGAGAGACTGAGAGAGATGTTACACAAAGAATCCAGGCAAGTTGGAACAAATAGAGATATGCCTCAAGAGTTTTGTGTGATTAGCGTGTGCCTCTCAAATTGAAAGGAAAATTCTATAGGAATACTCTAAGGCTAGTCATGATCTTTGGATTAGAGTGTTGGGTAATTTAGAATTAGAAATGATAACATCTGAAGAAATTTAGGAGTAGCACAAATAGATAAGACTTAGATGGTTTGGAAATGTCCCTACTTTAAACTATTTAGCCTATTGTGATACTAGTGGTCCCTACTTTAAGCTATCCAACCTAACCAAAATTCAAGTAATTTTTTGTTCTAAATTAAGAATGAAAATTAAAACATGAAATTGGAAACTAAGCGAAAACAAGAAATGGGTTGAATGGAAAACTTTCATAAAACATGCACTTTCTAAAATTAAATATTTTCTAAATTAAAAAATTCTAATTTTATGACTTTCCTAAAGTGAAACTCTGCTAAAATACAATTCAACAACTTTCCTAAACATGAAATTAACAACTAATTTAATGGAAACATACTTTCACAAACTACTTTCCTAATCATGCAAAAATAAGAAAAGTATACAACCAAAAGAACTATTTTAACAAGTATGAAAATTTTGATTACTTTCCAACTAACTAAGAGTCAAAATAATGGAATCTAACTACAATCAAACCAGAAAAATAAATGAAAACAACTACTAACAGCAATCAAAGGAAAACTACCCAATTAACATACATGTAACCATGGAATGACATGCATGATCCATTGGATAGAAGTGGATTTAGTCAACTACTTTGGAAACCTAAACATGCAATCTATTTTTAACACTAAGCTATCTAACATTCTATTTGGACTCTTGAAAAATCAAGTAAACATGATTGTATAGTGCTGGAAATTAACATACACCATTCATGCAAAGAAATTCTAACAGTAAGGTAATTTAAACATCACATAAAATATGAATTTAATCGCTTATAATGCTTTCAAACATTCAAGAACAAAGTTGATTTACTCTAGACACAAACATGAGTTGAAAATTCCAACTAATCTCATTGAATCACATCCAAAAAGTCATCAACATAACACTCCATACATGTAATCCAAATCTGGAATTTAAATTCTATTACAATGATGTTCACTTAATCTCAATAAATCATTAATTACAAGCCAAATTCTTTTTCTATTGTTTCAATATTGACTCATGAACAAGTATGCTTGAAATCAAGGGAGAATCCTATGCAAAACTAAGGCAACAATCAATGGAACTTAAGCAACCAAAGCTGAAAAATCAAGAGAGATGAAAGATAATAAAGATGCAATCAAATCTAAAGAACAAAACTAGATCAAGATGACTTCCCTTGGCTGTCACTCCAAGGGAAAACTAGACTTGGATCTTAGTTTAAAAGCAAGGTTAAAGCTAAAGGAAAATGAGGCAAACTAACATGAAAAGAAAGAAATTCCAAAAAAGGCTAACCAACCTTCAAAGATGAATAAAAACCCTACAAATCCTAGGTTGACCACTTGAGGAAGAAGCATGAACCTTGGAAGTTTGTAGCAGCACCCATAAACATCACAAAACAACAAGCAAAAGGAAAAAAAATTGGCTGGAAGGAAGTGGGTGTCTCCTTCCTATGGGGGAGATGTCCTTTCCTGCGTTGGAAAACGAGTTAGTTTTGATTGGTGGGGATTAAAGAGGGTTTGGCTTGAATTCTTTAGCTTCATGGCTGGCTTAGGAAGCTTCCTTGGCTGGTTTTCTTGGCTTGTATGGTTTGGCTTGAATTCCTTAGCTTGCCACCTTCTTTCATGGCATATATGGCTAAGGTGGTTTAAGTTGCTTCCATGCAAAGGTGGTGGGAATCCATGGCTTACTTCATGAGCTCACTTTGTCCATCTTTATCTCCTTTAATCACATCCATTACTGGTCCACAAGATGATCTTGGCCTTTGGTTTCATGTTGAAGTGATGATTTTGAGGCTTTGGCTAGATCTTTTGATCTTAATCTTCAATTCATCCCGATCGATCTTAGTCGTTGGATCACCATCTTACTTCTTACAAAAAATGAAAATTTCTAATTAAAACTTAGAAAAATATGAATAATCACATGCTTACCTTGGACTATCTTTTGGACCTATAAAATAACAAGCTTTTGGGTTATTAGGTCAAAAATGTATGTATTATGAATTTTGGTCTAAAAACTCTAATTTACCCCTATAAGTTGTAACACATGGGTACTAATTAGTTGGTTTTTATGCCAAATTAAATACTTATCATAGCACCGATAGATAACAATATGAGTGAGGGTAGACTTGGATGCTTTGGAAATGTGCAAAGGAGACCAAGAATGACACCAATTAGAATGAGTGAGTCGATCCAAGTCAAAGGCTCTAAAAGGGCAAGGGGAAGGCCCAAATAGACGTGGATAGAAGTGATGAAAAAAGATTTAAAAATTTTTGGATTAAATGAGGCCATGGCACTTGATAGAGGAAAATGGAGGAACAAGATTCTTGTAGCCATCCCCTAATTGGGACAAGGCTTTGACGATGATTATGGTGATGACGATGATGATGATTACATGAATTATATATCAAATAAGCAATTTTCTAGGACTACTACTTGATTAAGGTTTCATGTTGAGGTGATTTAGTTTTGTATATAGTAGCAAGCATGATCATAAATCAAAGCTTGTCAAATAACATGATGTGGAAATTGGATCTCAACATATGATAATTTAATTATTTGCACTAAGAACTTGACATTTTCAACCTCCACAATCTAAATAACTAGAAAGACACACTTTTCCACAAAAGAACCACTATAGTATTTTTGCACATCTCTTGAATCTGCCTTCTCCTTTTCTGGGATTATCTAAACTATTCTCTTTTGTTTTTATGGTACTCTAACTTTCTAGGTTGTTTTGGTAAGTTCTGTTTTGTAATTTGTGCCCTTGCATAAATTTTCTTGAGTAAACTTCTAGATTACAACCTTATAACATGACCAATGTATTCAGTAATGTATAGAATGCGGAGATTTTAGTCATTCATGCTATCATTTCCATATTCTACAATGTTGCAGACTGTCTTAATGTAGCAACATGGTTTGAGTGTAGAAAATAACTTGTGTCTCTAATTTCTTGGTCCCTTCTTAGGTTCTGCTGATGTTGCATGCAACAAGGATGCATTGAAAGATTTAAATGTCACACACATCTTAATGGTGGCTAAATGCTTAGATCCTACTTTTCCAAATGATTTCATATACAAGAAAATGTAGGGTCAGACACGTTCTTATATGTTTGACAACTTGCACATTCTTTTCTTATAGTGGCCAGTATCTATATTATATGTTGAAATTGTTGGAACATCTAAGCACCAAAATTCTTGGGATAATCATCACTTCAGAAATTGACTTCGTTTCTTTAATTCACTAGCTTTACTATAATAATATAGAGTTAAGTAGCTCCACTATATCCACTTAGCAGTGTGAATGTAACTGTCACCAATAGAGAGTTGTAAAATTTTCCACTTGACCAAGGTTTCTTGCTCTTTATTGTGCTAGAAAAGAGTGCATCCTTTAGAAACATTTGTCGTCTTACTGCCGTTAAATTAGGTTAACTTAGCTATAGAAAATTTCACTATAAGATTATAAGCTTCAATTTTTTTTGGAATTTACATGGTGGATTCTTTTCTTGAATTTTCTCTGATAAATTTGTTAATAGTCCCAATTTATGTAATGAAAATACTTTCTTTTCGTTTCCTATAAAGTTTGCTTCAAGTATGTAGATTAGAAGCAGGCAACCAAAAGAAAGTAAACTCTACATTTTTTTTTCTATAATATCTTATTTCTTTTATTTTTTATCTACTAAATAATGCTTCATAGCAATTATGAAAAAGTAGAAAATAGATTATTGTTTGTCATATTTGGGTTCTGCTGATGAAGAGATGCAATCTATGCCCAAACTACCAATATTCTTCCACATGTTTATTTGCATTGTTGAGGAAAGTATCCTAAGCTAGAAGAAGAATGGCTAGAAATTATCCTAATTAAAATGTATAGAGGGTCATATGAACAATCACAATATCACTCGGATGACAGAAATAGCAAGAAGAAAACATGCCATCAAATCATTAAAAGAAATAAGTTGCAGGAAAAGAAGAAGTTCAAGGTCTTACTACGTTATAGTTCCAGGTGATCAATTATTGAAGTATATCAATGGGCTAGAGATGAATAGCAGAGGCTTTGTGTCTGAACTTGCATTGCAAGGGCCATTACCAAGTCCCATAGACTCCAAGGGAGGCCTGTTTAGCTTATGGACTTGGCTTGAGGGACTTAGGCTCGTTGTTGAAGATCCATGGAACAAGGCCTGATTCTAGAAGGCATGGTTTCTAGAAGAGTCCTTATAAATATCTAGAAAGAGGTAAACTTATATATTTATAGAGTTCTAGAGAGAATTGTGGAATGGTCTTAGGCAATTAGATAGTTGACACATGTAATAATCCTAGCCATCCATTGAAGAGGTTGATGGAGGAGAGTAAGTATAAATAGGGGTTAGTTCCTCATTTGTCACTTAGATAGCTCATTATGGATTACTCAATTGAGGTATATGAATCAGTTTCTTCTTGAGTTCTCTCTTGCTTTTGTGGGTGAGTGATTATAACCCTAGCAAGTAAGAGTGGAGAGTTGAAGCCTGACTTGTACTTTAGAAAGGGGTTGTGCATGAGTGGTGCACGAGTTTAGCATAAGTGAAACTATGAACCCATGACAATTGGTATTAGAACAAGGTTGGTACTAGGAGTTGGTATCAAAGAAAGGTTGGTAATAGGAGTTAGTATTAGAGTAGGTCGAAGTGGGCATTGCTTAATGATTATTGGGAAAATCTAGTGGCAACATCATGGCAAGTAAGTCAGGAGTGACCAGCATGCCAGTAGAGGTTTAGCAGAAGTTGAGGTGGGAGAAGTCTAGAGATCCATCATGGAAGTTGGCTTTGGATGCTCAGCTTTCTACTTTGTATACTTGGTTGGGTAAGTTCGAACAAACTCTGTCTGATTGTTTGAATAAATATAGTGCATCATAGATGCCTTGCAAAGCCTCAAAGATGATATGCAAAGTATAGATGAGGTGTCTAAGGTTATAAATGCTAAGACCACTGAAAGAGTGGAGTGCATATATGATTGCTTTAAGTCCATGAAAGGTGAGATGACTAGTCTACATAAGGAAGTGTATGGTTTGGAGCTAGCAAGAGATTCCACGACAAGTTGGCACAGCTAGGCTTACCACACCTACGTGTCATGAGGTTGCTTAGGCCTGATGAGTCATAGGAGAAAATAGTGATCAACAAGGGTGTTGACATAGTCGGTGGCATAAAGAAGAATATGCCACAACAAGAGGACTCTAGGAGAAAGGAGACCAAGTAGAGACATGCAAGCAAAACAGTGCATTGTAGCTACCATACTGAGGTGCAAGAGGCACAGTAGTCAAGGTATACGAGGCGTGACAACTTACTGATGTGCAATGGTGCACAAGTGTGCAGGGATGTACGCACTATGAAGAAAATAAGGAAGGTCACCATGAAGAACAAGAATAGCAGGGTGCCAATGTGTAAGGGGAGCAAAGAGGCAAGTCATCTCATAAGGATCACAAGGCAACATGGGTTGCGCTAAAGGTTGAAGTTCGTGACACTAATGGAGATATGTTAATGAGGCCATCAATATTATCAAGTGGGGGAGAATGTCACGGACTTGCATTGCAAGCCCGTGACCAAGGCCCACAAACTCCAAAGGAGACCTGCTTAGCTTATGGACTCAGCCTGAGGCACTTAGGCTCGTTTTTGAAGATCCATGGAACAATGCTTGGTTTCTGGAGCAGTCATTGTAAATATCTAGAAAGAAGTAAACTTAGATATTTATAGAGTTCTAGAGAGAGAATTCTAGAATAGTCTTAAACCATCAGATAGTTGACACATATAATAATCCTAGTCATCCATAGAGGAGGTGGATGGAGGAGAACAAGTATAAATAGAGGTTAGCTCCTCATTTGTAACTCAGACAGCTCATTGTAGATTACTCAATTGAGGAATAATAGGTTTTCTTTGAGTTGATCTCTTCTTGAGTTCTCTTGTTGCTTTTGTGGGTATGTGAGTATAATCCTAACAAGTGAAAGTAGGAAGTGAAGGCTGACATGTGCTTTGCAAAGGCGTTACACAGAAGTTCCGCACAGGTGAAACTGCGACCCCATGACACTTTGGATGTACTAAGAAAACATGACTCATTAATGAATTTGACAAGGAGGAAACAATGGGGATGTTGCCTTCTAAGGGGAGAAAGCTAATGGGCTAGATAAATTTTCACAATCACCAAGAATCTTATAGGAGAAGAATACGGAGGTTACATAGAAATTTAAAAAAATTCTGAAGGAATTTTATTAAAGGGGTTTCATAATGAAGGTAACTAGGCCAACACATTCATTTGCATTGATCTTAGAGAAAGAAGCAGCAAGAGATTATATAGAGGCAATGGATTACTAGCTTATTACTCTAGCTTATAGCAATGAAATGATTAATTTGACCTTGAATCTTCAGTGCTTCTACGGTCGTATATTGACTTGAGTTGTCAATAGTTTGAGTTGGCTTGTTGAAAGATTTAACTTTGCTAGCCATCTTGTCATCTTTATAGAAACAATGCCACAAGGAACTTCCTAGGAAAAATAGAAGGGCACTAATGAGGCTGGATATAGGGCTGAATAGAATATTTTTGTGACAAGGTGGAAGGGAATTTCAAGAGTATCTATAAGGAGATTTGGCTTTCTCTTTGGAAATTGCTCTCCTTCTTTTAACCCTCTTCTCATCCACTTTTGCTTTAGAACATCCGAAATGAGAACTTCTAAATGTAAATCAACAATAGTAGACAATTTACTTTATTGGCGCAAAAGTCATGTATTCCCATAATAATCTTGTATGTCCACATATCTCTGGCCTTCACAGTTGACATTTTCAGTTAGGTGTCCATAATCAGTGGACCCGCAATTGAATTTGGGAAGTCATAAAGTTTTCTATGCGCCTGATGAATCATACTTTGCCTTTAACTAAAAGACAAGTAAAACCAGGAGAAGGAATTGCACAGTGAGTATGGAAAACAAACAAGACATGGTACCTGGTCTTTGCATGAGCAAGGCAAACAATAAAATAGAATAAATCTAATCATCCGCCCACTTCCTAAAAATCCTTAACCACTGCTATATCTGAAATACGAATAGTCCAAGTGCAGAATCGGATTCAGAAGTGGGAAGCGGAAGCGGGATTCGCCCAGGCAAGCAGCAAAAATAATAACAAATACCAAAATCCACAAAACAAAACAAATAATGATAAATTATAACATTACAAAAGAAAAAAAAAGAAAAAAGTGGAGAACCACAAATAGCCTAGTACAGAGAGCAGGGGGCACGAAGAATTAAATCCAGTGTTGGAGAGGGTACTGATGGCAGAGAGAAATTAGATTTCAGGAGAAAATCAATGTTTTGCCCCCCAAAACTAGTTTCATTAGACAAAATGCCATAATTTTTTCTTGTATAGGAAGAAATCAAGGTTATTTTGTAAATAAGCAGCAAGCAGGATTACATGGATGTTTCCTTAAATAAAAAGTAAAAAGAAGAACGAATCAGCACATGCAATTTAATAGGATTATCATCTCGAATGGATAAGATTCAAGAATCTAATTAAGTCGAAAGCGGCGAATCTCGAAGCCGAAAGCCCAAATCCCTCTTTTTAAAAGTGTCTAAATCCTGAGTCCGATTTGCCTGAAGCGGAAGCAGTGAACCCACCAGGGTGAAGGAGAAGAAACTGGTGATACATAGTTAATGTTTTGATTCCTTGCATACTCACCTAAACTAATGCAACAAAGTCCCCTGTTCATGCAAGTTAGCTACATTTTCTCACATGTGCACACAGATCTAATAGCTTTTTTACAGACATGATCCTTCATTGCCTGTTCACAATTAATTTTCTTCATATGGAGCTAAATGAATTCAGAACCTAACAATTAGCATGTATTGAGCCGTAAGTGCTCCCGAGAAATTCCTGAAAACACTCCCGTACAGTTAATCCTTTCCTTTCTACAGTAAAAATACCAAATAAACAACAGAATCACCCAATTTTGGCTCTTTTTTCCTTTCTAATTGTCAAGTTATTCGTGTTTGCTTATATCTTCATTCAGTAATTGTTTGGACTTTAGGAGTCCAGGCTCAAATTCAGTCTTTGCCACAAAACTTAAAAGCACAAGCATGCACCCGTAAAAATCCTCTTTCCCCAAACAGAGACCTAAAGAATTAGTCTTGAACTATCTGATTCCAACTACTACATTTTGAACCACAAGATTGTGGTTAAGAATCAAAGATCTTTCATCCCTGAGAAACCATGAAAAAACATGGTCCGATTGACTCCTGCTGTGCCACCACCTGAATGATGGTAAATCATGGCAATAGAAAGGATTTCGGGATAACAAGTTCTTAGTAAATCTTGACCACCCATACAACTGTACAATTGATGTGATATGTTAATTTCTTTAGATGAAGAATCAGTCTAGAGCTTTTGTGGCATGAAATTAGACTTCCATTTTGAAAATATTTGGAATAATTCAATGCATTCTAGTGGCCCATTTAGGTATACTGGTACTATATATTAAAGAAATGTAGTGGTCTTTCCCTACTAAATGAGGCTAAACAACTTAACTTCCTGATTCCTTTTCTCATGTGGGTCGAACATCTCTTCCTTATAAGTAAATTGGAATCTACACTTAAAGCAAGACTGAATTGAAAACTAAAATCCCTTAGTATATCACAACTACGTCATTCTGAATACCTATGATCTATCATATTTTGGCTGCACTTTATGTTCTTCTCTAACAATCTACACAAAATCTCTCATAAGCATATAGTCGAAAATGCTAACAAATGGAGATTCATATGCAAATAATAAAATGTATCCCGTACTGCCAGGCTGTTTGGGAAAATGCAAAGACTTCATCAAAGATGTATGAAATATGTTCAAGGATAAATAATAACTTCTGTAGCCAACAGCCTTTCACCACAGTGACGCAAGAAGGCCTCTCCGGTGCTAGGTCACAGGTTTGAGTCACTCATGGGCTTGGGGTTATCCACGAAAAAAACTGCTTGTCTACCAGAAGGAAAAGGGCAGTAATTATATTGTCATGCGACGGAAGCTTTAGTGAGATTTTTGTTCTTGCGTACAAGTAAAAAATGTTTTTATGAAACCAATTCTCAAAAACGGAGTTTCTGGTAGATCTCTTGGAAGTGGTTAATTGGTTCCCACAGTTAACACTAACCTTCAGAGAAGTATTTCATGTTATGGAATTTGTATGGAACACTAATGGATTGCTTCATTTTCAAGATGCCTTTTGATTTTGATGATTACCTTCTATTACATTGACTACTTCTGCCCTCATTCGTGGAGTTTCTTATTAAATGATACAGCATTCTTTTTAGACTAGTCGTTATCTGCATTGTAAGAAGTATAAACCATGAAACTGTTGGAACTTTTTGGATCCTCATTTTGTGCTCTGTAATTGGAGGAGCTGCTTGACAGCCAGGTACAAAATTAGATCATAATTCTAATGAGTGCTTGGATTTTATTGAAGAAGACAAAAGACATGGCAGTGTGTTGGCACATTGTTTTGCCTGAAGATCCAGAAGGTAAATGCCCTTTGTAGGCACAAAGTGCGTCCAGAATTTCCTCTTAAAGGACGGATTAACGTGTATCACTAACTAGGTGGTTTTATTTAAACTTTTTCTTGGTTCAGGTTTCTTCTTATTTTTGTTCCTTTAAATTTGGGATGACGATCTATATCCATTTACTATATGTATCAGTGATCTAATTAACTGACAAGGACTCTCTTTCCAGATTTTGAACATTATGTTGGTATTTTGCTTTGTCATTTAGTTACTAGTATGGTTTCTTGTTTGCAATTCTATTGGTATCAAACTTCTACCCGCTCACAGATGCACTATGTAACAACCCAGCACTTGTGAGTAAATAAATTGGATGCAACAGAAGCAAGGAGCTGCCTTACTCTTAAAATCTGCCTGCTAAAGATGATGCTTTCAAAAAGAAGGAACTAATTTAACCTGAAATGCTTGAGGACTGTTTCCTGAGTTGTCAGTGTTGGAGTTGTTATAAACTAGTAAGCAGAAATATGGTCAACTAAAATTGATCTCAAATGTGTAGTTTATACTTCTATATTAGTTTTCAATATAGGAGCATCCATTTCTATCCCGTTGTTTATCTTTTAGATATTTAGTTGGAATTTGGATAATCTGCCATTCAGTGTTACTGTTCTTGTCTCATATTTGATGAAAAAGCACAGAATGAGTCTATCTCAAGCCTAGGACCTCGTTAGGAGCAAAAAACCACAAATAGCTCCTAATAACGGTTTTATGTTACAGCTACAAAACTTCGAAGGTAAATACTGCTAGACCACTCTTTTATCTCTTAAGTTTCCTATATGTTTTGCAGTCTCAGCGTGTAGCCCTATTACTTGTTAGATATGGTAAGTGTGTTATGTTGGGTTCCATGCTCACACTTTGAAAATGAACATCACTACATATGTTGGAGTCCTATTATTCAAACAATAAATATGCTCTGCCATATTGGATATTGTCGTTGGCAGGCCATCTATATATTCAAAACTTATCATTCAGAGCGGCCGGTGCATGCATGTCTCATAAATATATGATTAGAGTAAAACCTAGATTATATGTATTTTCACTCATGTGCATCCTCAGGCGGTATTTTAGTGGCGTTGCAGGGAGAAGGGTAGAGTCTTAATATTTAACTAATCTAATTCTACACAATTGAAGGAAGTTGTCCCAAGGTCCTCTTTGTCGTAGCTTGAGAAGATACTAAGCTTTTTACCAAGAAGACAAAAAAGTTCTCGTGATCTAATAGATGACACTAGATCATGGTTGCCTATAAAATTTTCTTTCTCATTGCATAATGAAAAGGGTGATTATTTTTATTTGAATAATTTCAGCAGCCCGCCTCTCTATTTAACTAATTTCAAGCATCCACCTTCCCAAGTGATGTTTAAGTGTACTACCTAACCTCTAGGGTTAGCATTCAAAGTTCACCAACTACTAAGTTATTATAAAAGGACACAAATACCTCCATCAGCCGTTGTATATGTAAGTATCGTGATAAGAAATATCCCAAAATCTAAGGTCATATCATACGATTTAGTTTCTTATGATCTTCAATAAAAAGTAGATTCTATCAATAGCCATTATTTTCATATTAGAGTAAAAAGGGCAGCTTGGTACAGGAAGCTCTTGCGTATCTCCAAGGAAGGCACAAACTACAAAGGGTCTAGAGTGCAGTAATAAAAAATGGACTAACCTCAAATGGTTTTTCCTTACAAAGGTACTGACTCACACTGCACTCCTCAAACCCCCCCACCCACCCCACCCCACCCCACCCACCTCCTATTACTAGGGCATCTAGTGCATGAAGCTCCCACGTATGCAGGGTCTGGGGAAGGGGCGAAGCACAAAACATCTATAGTACACAATCTTGCTGTACATTTTTGCAAGAGGTTGTTTCTCCCATTACTATGCTACTTAAATCATCCTAACCTTTCACTTCCATTTAGGTATCATAGAAAAGATGAGATACAATAAAACATAGACATAGGCCTTAGTTTTTTCACTAAACTGATGGCCACATCTTACATAGTTCGTTATCCATAAATGTTTTTATTGATGGCTTAGATCATGAGTTTTCATCTAAAATGTCCATATATGGTCCAATCATAAAGTTCTCTACTATTTTAAAACTTATGCCTTGTAGAAGCTCTATGATTTTGTGATCCAAGCTATTCTTTTGATAGCCACCTTTCTAGAACTCCTTGTATGCAGAGTGACAGCAAATATTTTAGAAGCATGCCATCTAAACCCTCAACATAGAAAACAACATACTAAGAAATGGAAATTGTTTTTTTATTATTGCTGCATGGGGATGATCATTCAAAGGTGACGTATTAAGCAAATACAACAAGATTATTAGTATTTACGTGAGATCTTGTTGGGTCCACACCCATGTGAGGTCAGCTGTATATTTGACTAACAAAATCGTGTGAATAGAAACACCTGCAACAAGAAAACAACAGTTGCATCAAAAATGTCCACAGTCGGTGCTGGAAAAGTTGAAATTAGCACCAACCAAACTAGACAGTCAAGATTGGCAAGCAAAATCTATAGATTTGTCAAGATCTATTGCACTGCAGATCATCTACACCCTATAAATAGGGGAGATCCGATCGTTGCAAAACAAGAGTGTAAGAAACAGATCAGAGTCAATTTGTGAGAGAAAAAGAGTGAATGTGAGTGATTGAGTAGAGTAGAGAGAGGATCTGATTTGATCCTCCTCCTCCTTAGTGTAATATGTTTCTAAACAGTGATAATTCCTCTCTTTTCCCCATGGATGTAGGCCAGATTATGCCAAACCATGTAAATCTCTTTGTGTGTGTGTGTGTGTGTGTGTGTGTGTGTGTGTGTGTGTGTGTGTGTGTGTGTGTGTGTGTGTGTGTGTGTGTGTTCCTCTCAATATTAGATTCCCAGATCTGGTTGCTAGATCTGTACAGATCTGTAGACCTAGATCACAATAGTAGCTTCTGCAACAATCATATCAGAACTGCCCATTCCCAACAGATCTGACTTCTTTGTACATTCGCACATAAGAGATAGCAGCATAAGAGATTATAGTAATAAACCATTAAGATCATAAGCTTTTTAATCAAGAAAAGATAAAATCATGCATGTGAAGCCTTTATCTAATCCTTTTTGTGATCCAATCTTTATCCTGCTAGGTCCATTCTTGGTATCAGTATTTTTTATGCATATAATTTGACTTATATAGCCTTTTTTTATAGCTTACGTATGCCCTAATAATCTTCTCAATCGAAATGGCAATTGACAATCAATGTCATATGTCATTTAAACAACAGATTGATTGTTTCTCATAGTTCAGCCACATCTTCTCTTTGATTGGATTCATGTGGTGGCCAATGATTGTTAGTTTTTAATGATACCAAACTTTGTGCATGCCTTTTTGTTCTCATGTGCTGTAAAACCACTTGCCAATGTTAACATAGTACACTTCATGAGCTTAATCTTTTACTATTTTGCTTAATGTGTGGTAGATTATTTTGTTCTTAATCTTTTGATTTTGACAGTACTTTGATTGGAGCTATTGGGTAATTGCTTTGTCATTTTATTTTCTATTTAATGCTGGAGTTGTCTTACTATTCCTCATTTGATGGATTGATGCTTAATATCTAATTATTAAATTTGAACCACATCAAATAGTTTCAATTACTTTCCAATTTAGGATAGTTAAATTGCATTTAGATAGTGATGGGTGGATTGAATAATGTTCTCAAATATGGGCAAGATAAAACAAAGTAATGGATTAAAAAAGGAATCCCAATGCACGAAGCTCTTGCATATGTAGGGTTTAAGGAAGGGGGGCTACAAAGTGTCTACAATATGTAGCCTTACCTTGCATTTTTGCAAGAGGCTATTTCCCATGACCTCAAGGTCATATAACAATGACTTTACTATTGATCCAAGGCCCCCCTTTTGAAAACAAAAATAATGGATGATGGTGAATATCATCATCATCATCATCAAGACCTTGTCCCAATTAGGGGTTGGCCACATGAATCTTATTCCTCTGTTCTTCTCTATTAAGTACCATGGCTTCATTTAGTCTTAAAGTTTTTGAATCTTTCCTCACCACTTCTATCCATGTTCTTTTGGGCCTTCCCCTTACCCTTTTAGAACGTTCTACGTGCATTGCCTCACTCCTTCTAACTGGTGCTATTTTTTGTCTCCTTTGGACATGTCCAAACCATCTAAGTCTAATCTCCCTCATCTTGTTATCTGTTGATGCTACCTCTAAATTTCCTCTAATATTTTCATTCCTGATTCTATCCTTTCTTGTCTTACCACTCATCCATCTCAGCATCCTCATTTTCGTGACCCTCATCCTATGGGTATAATGTTCCTTAACTACTTAACACTTGAATCCATAGAGTATGGCTGGCCTTATAACCATCCTATAGAATTTTTCTTTTACTTTGAATGGCACCCACTACTCACAAAAAATTCCTGATGCACATCTCCAGTTGTTCCAACTCACTTGGATTCTCTGAAGAACCCCCCTCTCAATCTCTCCACTCTCATGAATCATTGATCCTAAGTACAGAAAGTGGTCTTTTATGAGGACTTCTTCGTTATCAATCTTGACTGGTGTTCCACTCCTACTCCTCTACTCACTAATATACTATCATTATTCTTTGAACTTCATGTTCATGGTGAATATACTATTATTATTCAATTAATTAATTACCTCAAATAGAGCTTCTACTTAGTCCAAAATTTTTAGATTTTAAATGCTTATCAGTTTAAGTACAATTGAGATGGATTGAAATGGATAACATGAACATGAAGTTCAAAGATGTGCAACAAGGATATATCACAACTATGGTAGATACTACACCTTGTGAAACATTGCCATTTTCTAAAGCCAAACTTAATGGAATCATTGTAACACAAAGTTGTTGTTACTCAAATCACAAGATTTTTTCACTGAGGTGAAATATAAGGTTAAATCACATCTCATCATTGGAAGAATTGCTACAACTATATGTGAAACAATTAGATGATGAAGAGCATTTTAGAACACATATTGATCATAGATCATGTGTTTTACTTTACATTTATGAGATATATGAAGCTTGACAATCTTTACAGGCAGTTGGGGTGGGTTATATATGTTTCAAGCACTTGGTAGCATATATCACAGAATTGATATCATGGGGTGACAAGTAATAACTCTACTTATAAATATATGCTTATAATATTGGTAAAGGGATTGAGCATTGTTATGGCTTGTAGCAATATGTTAAGAAGGAATATCATTGACAGATTTAAAGGTATTCTTGATGAATCAATTCATCCTTCATGTACTTTGTCATCTTATTATCATGAAGACATGCATAATTGTTTATTATTAAAAACCAATAACCAAATCATGAAAGTATAATCATCCTACAACTTCACAAGCTGCAAGTTTTTAGTTGCAATCATGAAATTGAAGGACCCCTAAGAGAAAATTTTGTACAGATAAGAGCTAGTGAGCTTAAGAAAATCCTTGGTACAATATATAGGATATTATGACCTTGCAGTATCATCCCCTACTTGCATTGATCATGGTTGGGATTAACGTTCTAAAAACAATGGAAGGAGATTAAGTTACTGTGACACTATTCAAACATGCTTACGTTAAATTGTTATTTCAAATATTTTGTTAATATCTAATAGTTAATGATTACATCTGTAGGCAATAATTCATTATTTTCTCAATAGATCAACTATTTAAGAATATTTAGTTCACAATTCTTAACAATATGAGAATCAAAAGTTAATACATACATGACAAAGAAGATGTTATAAGAGTAGAGTTACCCATGGATTGCAAGATCCTTTAACCATTGGATAAAATATGCAGGTATTGTTATATGTCAAACATAATTATTTTCTCCCAAAAGCATCTACGAATAGTTAAGTACAATCATGACACTAGCCCAAGAACAGTTGGATGCAAGGTGTCAAAACTCAAAATGTGGACTTTGAAAAATGAGTTGACTTGAGGTTAACAAGGTGGAGTAGGTAGATAATGAAGAAATGTGATTTAATATTATCAACAAAAAATATCCACCAATAAAAGTTTTTCCTCGTCCTGGCAAAATGCGAAGAGTCCAAAATCCAAAATATATAAAGTCTAAAACTGCATTGACTTCGCCGAGTTCTGAGTTGAAATGCTCCATTTTGATACTGCTTGGAAGAAAAAGACTGCATTATATTAGAAGCCCTTGTGACATACACCATAGTTATTTGAGATGGATTTACTTCAAAAATTAGGAAAGACGACATCTATTTATCACATTGAAATGCAATGCATTGTGTGAAGAAATTTTTTATCTCTACAGAATTTCATAAACAATGATTACCTCATCTACACATGTCAGTCATCTTACTTGAAGATAGCAAGCTAAATAACCTTGCTTAGCAAATCGAGAAAATGAACCATCATTATGAGATGTTGTCATTAGACAAATGATTTATGGACCATGTGGAAAGCATAACCTAAGATCCCTAGTCATGAAAATTAGAATTTGCTAGAGAAATATCCAAAGAAGTTGTTTCTATAACAATTCAGGGAAATGATTCATTCCTTGTTTACAGAAATGTGACAACCATTAGCATATAATTATGTTACAAAGGAGATGGAAGAAATTAGAAGGTAAAGACAATGAGATTGGCAATTATTATAATGATGGAAACTATGGTGATTTTGTTATAATAGATAGGTTAATCCTTGTAAGCCGTGGTTGTGTCATATATAGAATTTCCATATATTTGAAACATTCTCTAGTTTAATGTTAGCTAAATATTTGTGCAAGTACATTAATAAGGAATTAGATCATGTTACTCTTGAAATAATTCCAGGACCTAGACATGTTTAAATCAAACAAATTTATAATGTTTGATTGGTTTGCCTCCTAAAGCACTTTGCAAAAAAAAATTGACTTTTGATTTAGTAGAATATGCTTGTTGCTTGTCGCATTTCATCTTCACTACCAAATAAACATCAAGTGAGGGAACTATGTAACTACAATCAAATGGTTAACAGTGTGTTAAGATTACATCTAGGACAATGTCAATAGAGTTCTTCAAAAAAGAAAAAAAATTGCTAATGATTATGTAGCAAAGTAGTATATGCATTGTGAATTTTCTAAATTTATCACTAGAAGGAAGCACATAAATGGTACAGGAAAAAAGAAGAAAGAAAATGTTAAGTGTTCAATTTTGGTCAAAATACCCCTAATTTAGCATTCAATTATATCATCTAACTATTCAATTTTGCAAAATTTAGCTTGATTTTGAAGTTAACTCCAATTGGCTATCCAAACCTTAATTTGTCAAAATCAACGGTCAAATGATCATTAGATCTCATTAGATGATTAATATACGATTTAGATTATTCTGATTTAGTCTTTTCTTTTGCAAATTAACCAAAAGAGGCACTGATGGATATGATTAAAAGTTAACGGTGCAGAACATCTTAAAGTACATTGGATGGACCAGCTTACCCATAAAGATAGATGGGATAGTTTCCTAGAAGCCAATGGGGCTTAATTGGGAATCATGGACAAAAAAAGAAAACATGGAAGAAGGCAACTAGCATTTGTAGAGGAGTTTCCAAGGAGGGGACCCAAATTAGCATTTTCCTCTTTATTTTTCTCCATTTTCCTTTTCCACTTCTCTTTCCTTTCCCACTCTCTCTTTCCTTCCTTTTCTCTTTCCCTCCTTATTTTTCTTCTTTATTTCTTCTTTCTCCCTATTCCCATCCTCTCTCACATTCCCAATTTTCTTCCTCTCTTAACTTTCTCTTTTCTCCCCTTCCTTCTCAAGGTACCCACCTCTCTTCTCCCTTCTTTCTCACAACTCTCCTCTCTCCCTCTTCTCATTCTCCCTAACATGTTTCTCCCCCTCTTCTTCTCCTTCTCACCCACCTCTTCTCCTCTCTTCCACCTCCTACATCTCACACACCCCTATCTTTCCCGCTCTCCCTTTCTCTTTTTCACTCATAACCGCACCATCTCACCGCAACACCCCCTTCCCTTCCCTAACCTTCTTCTTCTTCTTCTTCTTCTTCTTCTTCTTCTTCTTCTTCTTCTTCTTCTTCTTCTTCTTCTTCTTCTCTCTCTCTCTCTCTCTCTCTCTCTCTCTCTCTCTCTCTCTCTCTCTCTCTCTCTCTCTCTCTCTCTCTCTCTCTCTCTCTCTCTCTCTCTCTCTCTCTCTCTCACACACACACCAGAATTCCCTCCAATCCAGTTTTCTTCCATGTGTCAGACAGAACCGCTCAAACCAGCTCTCTGCGTCATCATCATCACCAGCACCATTTCCTCCACCGGCTGGATCGCGTGCCCATCTCCCACCGATCTTCATCGCACCACACCTATTCTTGGGCAGTCACTGAAGCTAGTACAGCGTTGCCTTCACTGACCCAGGCTTCACCACACCAGAATTCCCTCCAGTCCAGTTTTCTTCCATGTGTCAGACAGAACCGCTCAAGCCAGCTCTCTGCGTCATCGTCATCATCACTAGCACCATTTCCTCCACTGGCTGGATCGCGTGCCCATCTCCCATCGATCTTCATCACACCACACCTATTCTTGGGCAGTCACCGAAGTTGGTACAGCGTTGCCTTCACTGACCCAAGCTTCACCCTCTTCCACTACCCCAATCCATCACCGACAGTACCCTCAGCTTTCCTCTATTGTCTGCCCCTTCTCTAGCACTGGGGTCCATCTCCAACATTTTTTCTCGCCTCTGGACGTTCTGGGGAAGGAAACCCATAATGGGTTTTCCTTCCTCTCCTCTTTCTCTCCTTCTCCTTTTCTCTTTCCTTCTTCTCCCTTCTCCTCCTTCTTCCCCACCTTCTTCATCAGGTGTTCATCTGGTTTTTTCTTTAAAACCCTATTTTAACCAAAATTACAATTTTGCCCCTTCTCTTTAAAATAAATTGCATTTCTGTTCTTTTCCGTTAATTCTATCTATGTCAATAGTTTAATTCCATATGTGTCCCATGCTATTGCAGTTTTGTTTTATCTACTTTTTTCTTATCCATGAACAGACTAATTTTAGACAGATCAATTAAGGCTTAACCCATCAACGGTTTAGCCTTAATGAAAACCAAATCTTCAATTTCTCCTTCCTTACTTGGTGGATTTCAAATTAATTTTACAGAGTCATTCTTAGGACATCCCTACACATACTCAACACTTCTGATCTTATATATGAAATTCAAAAATCAATCTGAGCCATCCAAATCTTAAAAAGACAATTTATCCCAGATCTTGACCATTTTGAAGAATCTGTTACATCCGACCGGTGGATCACTAATCAAGAACATGTTGAAGATATTTGTAAAGGCGGACCAGTTTTTAGGAGACTAGAAGTGAAGATTTTGATAAAGATTGATCTAGGGAAGTAGTTTTTTTCTTGTTATTTGATTTTATTTGTTTTATTTTTGAACTGAAATTTCTTTATTTTTGGGAAGTTGATTAGAACTAAACATTGATTCTCATTTCAATAATTTCAGTAATTTTGAGTGATTTCTTTTTAATTTTAGATAATTAAATTTTATTGAAATTCCTACTTTTTAAATCAAGTCCTCGTGGGATCGACCCGTGCTTGCATAAGCTACACTACAATAACCCGTGCACTTGCGGTTAAACAATCAACAGAAAACATAAGGAAACTATTGGAATATACATGGTGCAACCTTTTAGAGGGAAAAACATTATCTACGAGTAATTTTAAATCATGTTGGAGGACTAACATCTTTCCATAGATTGCTGACAACTAGAGTTAGATACACCACTTTCAAGCTAGCTGCCTCAGAGCTAGTATGCCTTGAAACTAATGTAAAAGGACAATTACTTATAGCATCAAGTGCACATATACCATCACTTTGGAGAAGATCACTAGCTATGAATTTACTCTACTGTATCCCTACAAGTGCATTCCAGTAATGGAATAATTCTCTATGCACATGGAAGAGGATTACCATCTTCAAATGCAGCAAGGTCATTCTTTAGTCAATCCTCTATTTTGAGATTTAAACTCATTGTGAGTGTTATATGATTGAAATGTAACTTTGAGCTACCACAAATGTCGTGGTGATATTTCTATAGTGTTAGCAATTTAGCCTAGATGAGAATTTTATACCCTTTTGAAGACTTATTCAACTAAATAGTTAAAGTTGATCTTCTTTATGCATTCATATCATGTTTGAATTAAAAAAAGTAGATCACTTTTCTTCATGCATTATCTAAGTAGAACAGGGACAACATAACTTACACCATGTAAACTTTTAAGTTACACAAAGAAAAAAAGGACAAATTGTAATTTGCTATAATGGCCTCATGAGTAGGGCTATGGAGGTACAATGTATTCAAAATACCAAATTTACTCTAAATTCATAATCACTGTGCTTAATAAGCAAACAATTAGAATTGGTAAAAGTGTTACAATAAGCATGTACAATCATTTAGCAGAGATGTTATAATAAGTATCACATGTTTTGTAGGCTTTTGACATAGCATTGATATATTTTTGAAAATAACAAACATTTTAGTTTAAGGAATCATCTGAGGAGATTTCAATCAAAATACTGCCAGTTTTACAACATGGGTCTATAGTGGAACAATGTGGTGCATTGATTATAAAGTTAGTATTATCGCAGAGATAAGATTCATTCAATTGAGCGAAAACATTGGTGCAAAGGAAGACCCTTTTTATTCTTAGTTAATACTATGTCTTGGTGAATAACTTTGTTGCACATAACATGGTACAACTCAATCATATGGTAAATTAGGGTGATGCTGTGCATTTGATAACTCTATTGATTGAAACAATATATTTGTAAGTTCAAATATTAGGGGTATCGAAAGAATAACCTAGTTAAACGGGCTATAATTGCTACAGCTAGTGAGTATACTGTGTTCTCTTATTCAGTTGAGGATCTTGGAAACTTACATGAGAATTCCTCAACTCAATTCACTAAGATGATTACCTTCATATAAATTGATGCACAATAATACTTTGTGGAATGTACATTGAAACAAGGTTTGCACAAGAGTATAAGACTATATTGTCAACAATTTTAAAGAAATATTCTTGATGCAGAAATTGTTACAGGAAACTTCTCTTGTGCAACGATGTTATTGGCATGTATTACTCGTGGGTAATTTGAAAATGTAGACATGCCTCTATTATTATGAAACCATCTTTGCACTAACAAGTAACAAGTGTAAAAGCCCTCATGCTGGGATGCATTACCAAATCTTGTTTTTAGACACAAGGAACTACATATTGATCTTTTCAGAGGACTTCCAAGAAGAATAAACAATTTAGTCAAGAATGGGGAAATACATGGAAATCTTGAAACTCAAAAAAGAATTGTTGTCAACAAAGAAGTACTAATATCTAGGAATATGGAAGTGATTGAAAGCCTCAGGTGCATATAAAGAAATGTTAACTCCATTTTAGTTTGTTTAATATTTTATAGTAAACTATCTGTAACAACTTGTAGACAAGAAGATTTCTAATAATCCATTCACATAATGGTCTTGCATTGTTGCAATAACTTAATTTTGGATCGACTATTCTTGAGAGTAATGGACATCATTCTTGAGCACTAACTTATGTAGAAGTAATCTACATATTGTAATTGAGTTGAGAAACTCTTGCTAATATAAATTTCTATGATCATCCTTAAAATGATTAATATGCAACCTCTTCTCCTAGGAAAGCTTGTATCGTTTTATCATTCAGATATTCAATATACTCATTGTTTGTAGTGAAAGCACGTAAAAACCATTTAATTGTTGTCATAAAAGCTCTTATTTCTATGTTTGGAAATATTGTTTCTATCATTGGACTTATTGAATGCTTGCTACTCTTTGGAATCCCCATATCAATCTGGAACTCATATCATGTCAGCTATAAACATGGTTCTTTGCCATCACCAATACATAGAAGTTAGAATTCTTTGATTGCTTATTTTTCTCGTTTGTGGATCAATCTTATTTCTTCGAGCATTGTGCTAACTCCACAACAGATTGATCAATACTTATTGCATAGCTTGTTGATAACATACCCAGTATTTGAAAATCTCTTATTTATGTAGTCTAACACATTCTTGACCTCCTTGTTGCACCCCTTAGAAATTCATGCTTTTATTGCTGTCCATGTTGCTATATCATAGTTTCTCCAACATCAAAGTATTACCTACACCTATAAGTAGTTAATTTGAAAAGTTAAGGACAAATGAAACTTTCTTCTTCTTTTTTTTTTTTTTAATTGATCATAAATTGAATAATAACAAATTTGTCTTCATATTTTACTTGTACTTCCAGTAATTGGATCATCTTGTGCATAGTTTCCCATACCCTCATTTTTTATTCTTCTAGCTTCACGTGTTACATGAATCAAGTGCCTTCTTTTCCCTTCATTGCTGTATTTTTTATTCAAATATACAAAATTGGCAACTCCACCGATTCTTACTTTATATTACGTATTTCAACATTCTTAAAAAGTTTTAGAATAAATAATTGCTACAATCTACAATTAATAATAATTAAATTAACAAATGAAAAAATCTGTGGCTAAAACTCATCTGTCCTCTAGGAAAACCATGATCATTTCAAAGTAGTGCAACAAAGTAATATTTCATTTGAAAATTTTTCTTCTAAAGTGTTAAAGTAGAAATTACAATGCTGCTAGGTCTCTGCCAGTATGTAATAGTATATCTAGCAAATTGTATTCAAACTCTGCTGGAGTTTTTGGCATTAAGACCTAAGAATTGATGTCTATCTTAACAAATTTGGGCAAGAGCTATAAAGTAGATCGCTATTCAAATCATGGTGCCACTTTGTTCTTATTCCCAATAGAGAAGACATACATAAACTCAACATATTCATTGCTTACATTTTGGTTATATTTGGTCCTCCTACTTCTACATATCTACCAACATATCACTGCATAGTTTCAGTCTGGAGACATGATTCAAGAAATCACTATATATTTTTAATCTGAAGTCACCATTAACTTCAGTGAGATTTAAAAAATGGATGAGAAGATATTTTGTTTTGAATGAATATCTTTTCTGCTGTAAATTTAGTGGGGAAAGGCAACAAATATGATTAAATTTCCTAAATCCAACATGAAAACTTTCATGGCTTCTATACTATTTTTCATCATTTCCAACTGGTGTCTAATGTTTTGCATGTTGATCTTGATCGAATGAATTTGAATATGAGAATGCTTTTTACTATTAATCATCATGCTAGGAGTATAGTTGGCTACTAGGACTTTGAAAAGAAAATTTGATACCTATATGAGGTAAAGGCTTTTGTGCATTTGGAAGAGTCATGTGACCTTCCATTTAGTGTGATTTGTTCTACTCCATAAGGACTAATGTTGTTTGTGCAGTATCCACAATCGAACATAGGTAGGAGACGCTGGTTCTCTTTACGTGCATAGTAGACGAGATATGACATATATGGTTATGTCGATCAACCTTGAGGTATTTAGACCATTTGCCTTTATGTCCTCACTAGGACACCACCGTTTGATCAATTTGATGATATGTAATATGCTTCAAACATTGGGTACCACTTATAATGCTATGTACTTTTGATTGAGACTTATAAAACTTGGTGTGATTTATTGTGGACTTTAAGATTTAATTGTTATCGAGGACTGACACAGATCGTGTTTAATCACTTAGATCATTAATACCTCTATGCATTTATGTGTTTTTTGCATGTTTTGTCTAGCTTAGTATTTTCCACTAAGTGGTCATACTCCCCCCACCAACAATTTCATATCAGTCTTATGGGCAAGAGTAAAGAGTTGAGGCAGAACAAGAAATTTGAAGTTGAAGTATGAAAGTATGATAGTGAAATTAGTTACTTATCTAGTTTAGAATAAAAAAACCATTGAACATTTAAAATTATGTTGTAATGGGACAATAAATCCTGATTTGAATATGAGGATTTGTTTTAATTCAAGTTATGGTATCATCTAATGTTGTTTGGGCTGTGAGCAGTGGATCCTAACAGTGCTTGGCTTGGCAGGGAGGTTTTGAAAACTAATATACATGGTATGTTTCAAATGTTCAAAAAAAAAAAAAAAAATTGCACAAGATCCTAATCATTTTCAAATAGGTTTTCAAGAATTGTTTCTAAAAACTCAATTTGTCTCATAGGACTCAATTAACAAGAACTACATTCAATCAAGAGCTTTAACTCATGCTTATGTCAGGACAGGACGTAGTATGTGGGCATGGTAACATTCATTCAATAAGATCTAGCAAGCGGTTGGATACCTTAGAGATCATATATAGATAATTGCTTGTAAATTTGATCCTAGATGGTGCATTAGCCATTTTCATTTAGAACATATTGTTTACAAGTCAAGCCAGCAGTTGGGAATGAATAATTGATTGTCTTTGGGCTATGGTCTATCCATTAGTGGAGTCTAGCCACTAATGCCAAGGAATGAGGAAAAACATAGATATAACTACAACTGCTTCAAAAGCATAGATTTTACTTTAAATGCCTAAACAGGCAGCATTACTTGTGCATTCTAGCAACCACTATTTTATAGAGTTTACCTTTGGATGATCCAACCTTCAGATTTAGATATCTTATCAATTAAAAAGCATGTGATTTGGATGATTCCAACATCTGACACTATTCTTAGAAACAGACATTTTAGAAACTTTATAAAGAACATAGTTACTTAGAAGATAGAATCACCAATACCATGTTGATTATTTATCTATAAGAAAACTAAAGTTGGAGCAACAACATAAACAATTCTAAATCAAGCAAATGTGGGCTCTACAAAATGTGGTTGCTAGACCTACCTCATAGAGCAGTCATTTTAGCATCCTTGTGTTCCTTAGTGTTGAATTGGCTTTGTTTCACTTCTTGCCAAAGTAGCCCTGAGCACAACTATTAGAGCAAGATCTTAAAGAACTTTATTTCTTTTAGTAGACTCCCCAAATCCTTGCCTCTCACTAGCTTCAAATATGTGTATGGAAACACCAAATCTGGTTAATGTTTAAGTGATTAATCACTGAATTCCAACTTTTTTGAGCCCCTGAGCATTTGAGAAATAGGTGATCTACAAATTCTTTATTAGCAGAAGCCCCTATTTGGAATAATCTAACCCTTCATCTAAGAGTCTTGAGTCAGAACTCTATCAATACAAGCACCCCAAACCATTGCAGAGGCTTTGTGAAGGGCTTTTGCTTTGACCCTTTGAAACTACGATCTTCCACTAATTTTGACAAGCTAATTTCACACTTTGGAGAATAGCTTCTCACTTGTCTTGATTATTAGAATTATGATCTAAATAAGTACCAAATTCATTGAGAAATCTTCTATTGTGGGAAAAATTATGTCCTAGGCTATTTTTAGATGCACTATCAAAGTATTTTTGTATTACCCCTTGTTGAGGTGGATGCCCCTATAGGCATATAAGATTGGAATTTGGGATCCACAATTCATACACCCAACCATGGTGGTATGAGTGCTCCATTCAACATAAAAATGGGGTTCTAGAGTCACCACCCATGTTATTACCCAGAGTGGACTCTAGGCTGGGCTCATGGGACTTTGAGCTAATTCCTTGGCCTTGTCTGGTACTTTTTGGTTGGCACAGTCCAACTACTTCATGCTTCCACGCAAGGATTTACATGCACTGTCACTTAGGTATTTACATGCTTTGAGATAGCCATGCGAAGATTGACATGATTGTAGACTTTAATTCTAGAGAAAATTTATAATTTTAGGTGTTACATCTTTAGCCGAAGGGTGGTTACCCTACTCAGTACAAGGTATTTGCAAACTCACATTTATTTCAATAGGCCATGTTATTGTTTGAACATGATGCAATCTTCCACTAATTGTCAAGACCATTACGTAGGTTTCAGGAGGCTTGGATGAGATTTAAGCAAAGGAGTGTTTCATGGGCCCTTTCATAAGCTTTGTGGAAAGCACAGCTGCTTCCCAAGAGGCAAAATTCCACTTCTCCATGTTTGTTGGTCATGAAAAGGGCTTGGTATAGTGTTACCTAGGGGTCTTCAAGGGAAAAATTAGAGGACTAGAATGCTCAACTGCTACCAAGCTTGACAAGAAGACTAAGAGAGAGAGAGAGAGAGAGAGAGAGAGAGAGAGAGAGAGAGAGAGAGAGAGAGAGAGAGAAAGAAAGAAGAAGTCCTTGAAGAAGAGTACTACCTCTTCATAAAGAGAGATTGGTGTCCCTACTACCCCTATTAAGCTTTTATAGCTGCTCATTGTAATAACCCTAATTTTTAAATTTGAATTTTATATAATTTTTAATTCATTTTTGAAGGAAATGTGAATTTAGATTTTTGTGTTTTAAGTTTCAAGGAATCAACTTTCTAAAGGACATATAATTAATCCTTAAAACCTCAATAATTGGATTGTACTTAGGAAAATGATTTGGACAACACTAGAAAATCTGAGATCAAAGTTCAAATGAGGCCAAAATTAATATACACACCCCCTATTCTCGAAACATAATAGAAAGGAAAAGAAAAGGATTTTTTTTGCAGATTTGTCACTAGTTTTTGCAAAAAAATCCAAGGTTTAGGTTTTGCTGATTTGCCATTAAATTTTGAAAACCTTTGCAGATTTGCCATTCCGTCTGATTTCTCCTGTTTATTTTTTTAAAATGGCAAGAATACCCCTTACCAGCATTCTCCCTGTTTAAACATCACAGATCATCGATCTGTGATGTTTTTGTAGAAGGCCGATGGCGAATGGCGATAAATGACGGCTAATGGCAAAACGTGAGGAAAAATAGGAAGGAAATCTCCTTTCAAGGTGCATACTATAAGCGTGTTGAATACGTCAAAACGGTTTCATTACTAAGTGTGGAGCAAGAGAGTGAGGTGGTGAAATACTAAGAACGGAACGGCGATGGTAGAATTGTTGCACCTCCATTCTCACTTATAAAGTGGCCAGTTTCTCACTTCCATTCTCACTGTAAATTTGTTTTACTTACTATTGCCTAGATATGAATCAATGCTTGTTTTCTTCATCTTCTACTAGTTTCTTCTGTCATTATATTCGAATTTCCTCTCACTTGGGAACATATCCTATTGAATTCGTGCGATGTCTAAGTATCCAGTGTTGTTCTGCCACAAGTTAGACATATCAACTGCTGTGTGAATTATGCGCCTCCTACGGAAGTGCATTGAAGTGACACCCTACCAAACATCCTAAATGTGTGTTTCGATTGCTCAAACCTCCCAAAAAATTATTACTCAACGACTACCCAGAATGTCAAAGCAAGGACTTTCACTCCTTGGGGACACCTCTTACCAAGAGGGCACCCAGATTCACCAATACTAAACTTCTGTGCTAGATTATCTCCATTTCAATAAAGATAACCATTTATTTGGGAGAATATTCTGGTTTTATTTTGTAATGGAACTGCATATAGAAAATGAAAGGTGCTAGGCAAATAATATCTGTTCATTCTAGAAGTCAGAGATTACCCATATACAAAGGAAAGTTAATTCAACATTCAAGTAGCACTTTCAATCAGATGAGCGAACTGTTATACATGATGGACTATAGAAAAGTAAAATGAAGTCCCGAGTTTTCCTCGTTTCCTGGTAGAAGTGCATTCCAATTACTTTGTCTAAAAACACAGGCCCTCCGAATTGTCATTTGATATTTCCAATAATCGAAACTCGTTTCTATACTCTCATTGGACTCAATGAGGATTTGAACTGCTCCGAATTTCCAGCCACTCAATGTTATTCATTGTTAGATTTCTCTCCCTTTTTTTCAGGCTGCTAAGTCATTAGAGGAGAAACTGAAATCAGCCGGCGTTCCTTATAAAGTACATATCTACCCTGGTTGTGGGCACGCATTTATGAACATATCAGAAGGTGTCCTGAAGAGTAGGAAGCAAATGGGGATGGGCGATGTGAAAAGAAGCTGTTGAATTTGGCTTGGTCTCGCTTCCGCTCTTGGATGAGTCGCTAGTTATCTCCATAAATAGTAAACTGTTCCAGTATAAAATCAGTTCAGAACTTGATGATCATCCTTTCCAGCATAAATAGCAAACTCGCTTCCGTCGATCTTCTTCCACAAACACAACACATATCGGTGATCTGTGATGTTTAAACAGGGACAACGCTGATGAGGGGTATTCTTACCATTAAAAAAAAAATGAATGGGAGAAATCAGATGGAATGGCAAATCTGCAAAGATTTTCAAAACTTAAATGCATATCAGCAAAAACCTAAAAACTTTGGATTTTTTTGCAAAAACACCAAAAACTAATGGCAAATCTGCAAAAAACCCCCCAAAAAAAACAGATTGGCTGACCGATTGGCCGACTGTCACCCCCATTCCTCTCCCTTCTCTCCCAGAACTCTATTGCCGGCAAACCTCCCTCTCTCTCTCTCTCTCTCTCTCTTTCAGGGTGGCCGTCTAGAGCAGCGTGATGCACCACCACTGCCTGCACTGCTCGATGACACTGTCCTACCACACTAACCATATAGTGTCGGAACGGTGCTCACAGGTTTTCACGACCCCTCCCTAGAGAAACTCTTTTCCTTCTTACCCTTTTTCCCTTATAGAAAGTGCAGCTTTGTGTGCACGCTGATCGCATGAAGGCAAGCCATTCATCGGCGAAAACCCATCTTCGGAGACGCTCATCTCCCTACCTCGTACCTTCTTCTCTGGCTAGGTACACCGGAGTCTCCTCCCTTACTGCCACACATGTCTTTTCCCCTCATCCCTTTCCACAAAACATGAAGCCCTCTCTTCTCCGGCATCAACATGGAGGCTGATGCCAGCATCCCTCAAGTTTCTCCCTTCTCCTTTCTCCTTTCTTGGGTCCATCACCACCTGAAAGGCCTTGATTGGAACCAATCCCGTTCCAGCATGCATTAACTCGACGTTTCTGTCAAAATTTTAGTCGAATCTGTGGAGCGAAAACCCTCTGACCCATCACCGCCGATGACTACTAGGGTTGAAAAATCCACAGATTTGGTTGCCCCCACTCTCCGATAAAATCAATCTTGGCCAATCGATGAACTCAAGCCAAATCCCCTATCAATCTAAGCTTTCACCATGATCTGACCATTGATTGGTCACAAGACGCCTGAATTCGTTACCTATCCTACCTTCCATCTTGATCTGATCGTAAATATATCACCAAACAGCTATATCCATCACCTATCCAGCCTTGCACCACAATTCAACTGTTGATTGGCCACTAGCACCCAGATCTGTGACCGATCTAATTGTTATCACAATCTAGCCATCGATTGGTCACTAAGCGATAGATCTATAACCGATCTGCCCCTTTGAGATGATCTGATAGTTTATCATCCACGTAGCACATAGATCAGCAACCAATCTTAGCTTCCATTTAAATCTGACCATATGTTTAGCACTTGACCATCATATCTATTACCGCTTTTGTTCCCTACTATGATTTGACCATTGATCAGCTACCAAACACCAAATTTGTGAGATCAGGTATACCTCTATGATCTGTAATGGTTCCATGGTTGGAGTGACAGATCAGTAGATTCGCAAGCTCATGTATGCCAATTAGTGACCTAGATACCCGATTTGAGCCATCCCCTTGCAGATTGACGATGAGAAACACAAATCGGTAAGAGTTCTAACCTTTTTGTCTCCATAATTTTATGATTTGTATTGTTATGCATATGTCAAAAAGCTAAGTTTGATAAATACTAGATAAGAAAACCATGTTATCATGAAATCTCACATTTAACCAATAGCTTGATTTAAATTATGAATATATATGTAAACTTGAGTCGTTGATTACATCCAATGAAGCATATCTGAATTTTCAACAATCAAATAATGGTTAGATTGACTAGAAAGTTGGATCAATAAAAATTGAATGGTTGAGATCGTTTGACGATGTGGATATTGGTTTTCACCTAATCTAAGAAGATTTGAACTGTTAAGCGATAATGGAAAGTACAAAACCTAAGTTAATGAATGTTTAAGAGAAGGATTTGCGTTGATACACTATTTAGACTCAAATACACGATTTAAATATAAACCTCTAATAGGATTTTATATGCCATCTAAGTTCTGGTTTGCTTTTTTGTGGTTTGGATATGCAATTAGAAGATGATGGATGATGTTAGAGGATTGCTAATGCTTATATCATAAAGTATAACATAAAAATCAGATAAAAAATTCTAAAATTAGAACATCACTATGTTGTGTTCGTCAATTGATAAATTGAGTTGGAGGAATACAACTGAACTAAGAATTTTGCCAAAGATGTAGGCAATTTTAACATCGATATACTTTATGAAAAGTGAAAATAGTAAAAATCTAATGTATGATTTTTAAATTGCATGTAGTTAAGCATATTTACAATTATGTAAAATATCAAGTTTAAAATATTATATTGGTTTATTTGTACTATTGAAAACTTATTACATAGAAATGTGTTTGAAAATGCATTGCATTCATGATTTATGAAACAATGACGATTGATATTACCATGTAGAATTCTCAAAATTGATCATCATGAGGGTTGCTTGTACTTGGCTATGTAATGCCATGAGATTTGACTTGCATGATTTCACTTGTGCACAATTTTTGACTATTTTATAAGTTATAGTGAAATGTTTTGATGCTTAGTTATATTATGTTATGACGAGTATATTTAGGCTCAGTAGACACTCTATTAGGAGAGTTGAGGATTGATCATCCTCCTTCCCAAATTGCATATATTTGATACCTAGTTACAATAGGTTGAATTTAGGTTACAATTCCATCATGGGCAAGTTATTTGCCTTGTGCACTATGTTCCTCATGCGCACGGTGCATAGAGTCTATCTGTTTTGGTACCTGCGGGATAGCTATGGATACAACAAGGTCTTATCCTCTACATAGAGGGTCCATTATTTTCAAGATTTGAGACTAATATGTATGTAGCATGATGGCATGAGAGGTGAGTGGCATCTTGAGACAATGGGTCTATAATGAGTACTCATGACCAATGACATATAGCTGAACTTTGAGTAGTTTTACACTCGTGAGACCTCGAGGAGGATATTCAAATGGTATTATCTACATATGTTAAATGAGATACATTAATTGTATTTAAACATTTTATGATTTTAAATACTTCTCATCCATTTATTATTTGATGATGGTTTGCTATCCAGTTGTGGATGAGCATATGTATGATATGATGCATGACTGGAGTATGTTGTGACTATGCATAGTTTGTGAAATACTTTGTAATGTTTATTATCGTTAATTTTGAAATGGCATATATAGATGCATGAAATTAATAAATTGAGATGGTTTGCATGGATTTACTGTCTATAACATACTTGAGATTCTAGTATTTTACTATACTACTTATTGTGCATCATATTCTTCATAACTACTTGATACTTGGCTATGAATTTTTATTGGGTTTGAAATTATATAAATTATTATATTTCATGATGAAACTACTTACACAAGCACAAGCTTGCTAATATATTGTTCTTGTTTACAATATCTTAGATTTGAAGAAATAGGGCAAAGGAAAGGAAGTAGAAGAATGACTTGGGACTTACATAACTAAATGAATGTAACATCTATGTGTACATGCGCACTGATGATCATCTAAGAATTTTATAGTAAATTGTTGTATTATTACTTAATTCACTTAGACATGTAGACATATAATATTAAATCTTGAATGAGTGGCTGGGACTGGAATGATTCTGGTAGAACTGGTTCAGTTGCTAAGTCTTTTTGGTACTCCTAAACTTTGATTTTTTAAGACACAAGTCGACATATGTATATAAATGTGAATGGATGGAGATGGAGTCTCCATTATTATTTTGTTATATTGTATTTGTTAAGGGACATTGCATCGTATGTGTAAAATGCATGAGTCTCAAAATTAGAGGAGACTTTGTCAGGTTTTTGATAGAAATGTAGCATGCTCATTTAGCCAAAAAGCTGTCTTCAGAAAAGAAAAATGGCAGTCATAATTTTTAAAGGTTTTTTCATATAAAATATTTTTCACAATTTGTTTTCCAAAACTCCTTTCAAAATTTGAACCCTCACATTTGTAAAAGATTTTGTGAAAACCCAGAGTGTCACACTCACGAGCCTACAAGTGTAATGACATAGGCCCACATGGAATAGCCTCTCTTATCTTTAGTCTCTTAGTTACCTCGAAGATGCTTCTTTCTTTTTTGTGATAACATTATTGAAATGGCATCACCATATAGCCATCTCATGTAACATGAATGGGGCTCATTAAAGCAAGCACTGTGTATGTCCTCTAGGAGCTACTTAGAGGGTATCTTTTGTCGTCTAGAGGAAGCACAGTGTTAGTGGCTGCCATGTGGCCTTCTTCTAAAAGCAAATACATGGCTACTCTGATCCGTGTGACAAAACTGTGAATTCCTTTACTGATTTGGGCATCTATGCACATACAAGCTGTAGGGTGGATTAAAATAATCTCTGATGCCTTCTTTGACAATAAGTAGGACTCTATGTTGGCAAAATAGGGGTGTCTACAACCACTTAATCAATAATATATTTTTCAAAGCATCTTAGACACTTAAGATTTTGGTATTGGAGATGAAATGCTTTGGAGGTCTCCATTCTTAGGTCTTACTAATGTTGCTTACAAAATTTGGCACTTATCTAGTTTACATTTTATTATGAGGTTGCCCTACTGGAGCATCATTCTTTTTCATTGGGATTACCTATTTAACAAAATATCTCATTAGTTACTAGGTTTTATCATACATCTTCTAATTTCCTTTGCTCTCTTAAGCTAGGAACTTTTGGAACCTGGGACCTACAATCTACCAAGGGAGAGGCCCTCTTGCCCCACTTCACTATATGGAATTTGTTCATAGATCGCATTGTGTTTTCCTTCCAAGTGTAGACAAATTCTAATATGCTTAAGCTTGCTATCAAAATAACACTTTGATTGGCTGTTTAGAGTACAAAATTTTAATTCTTTGTATGGTGGTTGAAATTTTGAACCTAAACATAACCAAAACATTAAACCTTAAGTCCATTGGAAGCAAAACCTTTCAAAAAAAAATGCAAAAAAGTAGATCCCCAACCCATTTTTCTTAAACATAACCTATATAAAGAATTGTGCATTGAGAGAGAGAGAGAGAGAGAGAGAGAGAGAGAGAGAGAGAGAGAGAGAGAGAGAGAGAGAGAGAGAGAGAGAGAGAGATTGGCATGAATCTAAACCATTTATCTTATATCTTAAGTATGCTCTATAACCAAATTCACAGGTTAATTCTAGCCTTTATTTCTCTGAGATGTAAAATCAGCACTAGAAATTCTAGTACCCTCCCAAAATGAGATCCACAAGATGAATAATTTGCATGTAGGGGTTCTTGACCCCCGTTGTGTTTTAGCCTCCCATGCAATCGTGCCCCTATCTATTCCCAGTAAGGTATCTACACTCTTGAGCATGAGAAGAAGTCCACACCCTATTTTTCATGTGTTGCGAAGCTTTGTTGTATAGATATAAGCAGTTCATCACATTTAAGATGGCTTAGGTAGGTTAGAGATCAAATTTCATCTTCATTGAATATTTCTAGCCTATGTTTTTAGGAGCAAAAAATAGTGACCATGTATTTTTATTAATTTTTTAAAGGCCTAAAACAAGTAGTTAGGATCATTCAAATGCATTGATTTTTAATAGATTAGTTGTCTTTGGTATGGAGAATATGATGAATGGTTTAAATCTGAAAAAAGAAAAGAAAAAAAAAAAGGTCCATGTATGGAAAAAGAAGGACATGGACTTCTTCTCACCTATAATTTCAAGATAGCATGCTATGCTACAGATGATCATTTTGAGGCTGTTTGCACCCTGTTAAAAATCTTTAGACAAAATTATCCATGGATACTGATTTTATTCCTTGTTATTGCCAGGTCTAAAACTCTGATAAAAGTAATTTAAGACAAACATAAGTCTGTTTTATGAATGTTTTAAATAATTTTGTCTATGCTTTACTACTACCACTGACAAGGGATAAGAGTGCCATCATGGATAATTTTTGTACCCACCCCATCCAATGTGCCTGGGCTGATGAATTTCCATTTGGGCCTATTTTTTTATCCATAAAGAGACTAAATTGTGTTAATGATAGGCACAAAGTCTGTCTGACCCACTTCAGAGAGCTGGATCAAAAGCACAGTGGTTCATGACCACAGGTTAACTAAAACACATGAAGAAATCAATTATTTCAAGAGAATCACTAATATATCTCCTTTCCCTGCTTTCAAATTTCACTTTCTTCTTTATTATCTATGTTGGGCCAGATTTTCTTATCTTTACATGCTTTAACATGGCATGCTCTTTTTCTTGCCATTTAAGCTTGGAATACTTGCATATGCTCTCATTAGTGAAAGTTCTCCACCCCGACCTTCTCCTTTACCATTTGGAAAGCAAAAGAAAAATCCTTTCCTTGAGATCAAACTCAATGTCAAGATCCTTAAACAAGTTAGACCTTCTCTTACTAAAACTTACTTTACTTGGTTTTAGACCATAGTGGAACTTGTGGCTTCAAAATTCTTCAAATAATTGATTTGTTTTTTCATATACCATTGGAGCTTATAAGATGTCATGGGTATTTAAAGTTTCTTGTATTTTTTAATTATATTCTATTTTCCAAATTAAATGCAAGTTCATTTCCTCCAATCTCACATTCTACCAGTAATCTAATTACAAATTGAATTTGCATGCCAATTATGCTTGTTCTCTTATTTGTGGTACAACAGGAGCCACTACCGTTATAGGTCATGGGTTCGAGCCAGCTTACTGGTGCATGTGTCTAACATTGAAAAAGAAAAAAAAAAGAAAAGAAAAGGAAACACCCAAACGCGTCACAATGTTTGTAACATTTTCCTTGCTGATTTATTCGCCAATCCCGTCTTTCTAATCATGCTTAGACCTGTGACCCTCTAGCAATTACACTACTATTATCTTAAAAATATAATTTTATTTGTCTTTGTAAACGTCTATTTCTGACCCCCTTTCACAAAAAGACCATTTAACACTCTCCAAGATGAGGGTCTCAGTCAGATTACATCATTAGTAGGTACTAAGTTAATCTTATTTAAAACATAGTTTCTATAATTTCTTTCTATATATAAACTAAGCCCACCCACATAAACTTGAGTCATGAGTGTGAAATGCATGTTAGAAGAGTGAAAAAAGTGTACTCTTGTCATCTGACCCACGACAGAATCTCCCAGCCTCCTCACGTATATATCTACCCAACAAGAATAATGCACGAACAATAAAACTCTCTCTCTCTCTCTCTCTCTCTCTCTCTCTCTCTCTCTCTCTCTCTCTCTCTCTCTCTCTCTCTCTCTCTCATTGAGAGTTGAGGGGAATGCTGTCTGGTTCGAAACCATTCATTGGAAAGGCACAAGCATAATGTACATGAATGATGTCGGACCAGGCTTCATTCCCCTGAACATGATGCAGAATGAGGGTGCCCCCCCCTTGATGATCCAACAACCACCATCACCTTCAATTACCAGCATGCCGCATCGTAAACGAAACGAATCAAGGCCAATTTGCTTAACAGGTAATTGCAAATCCCTCTTATTCTTTCAATTTGAGCTCCTATTCTTCCGTCAAGAACTGATCGTTACTTCACGCCAAAAACAATGCATTGGCTCACAACATCCAGCAATCCAACATCATCACAATTCTATATTTCGTCGGTCATTCTCTGTCATTTGTATTTACCCAAAATGAGTTGACAAAAGAATAAGGTTAGTGTGAACGTAAGACTAAGTCATGGTTTATCTTTTCCCTTTACATATATTAAAGTATATTGGGAATTGGACTTAGGTTTTAGCTCCAGGGCTTGCTTGCGACTAGTTACAAAGAATATAATAGATGTTTCGGAACTTTTACTTTATTGTCAAACAAGAGAAGGAGATTTTTGAAGTGCACACTCCAATAAAGAAGACCTTTGAATTACCTCTTTCTTTTCCCTTAAGACTCCCATCATAACACTATCTACTCTAGGAACAGGCTCCTTACCTTATGCTTTTACTACAATATTGTGGCTTACATCCAAATGCTCTACAAATTGAAGCATGCATGGTTTTGGTGTGGGCTACCAATAGAGTTTAATTTGTTCCTGTTTTTAACAGAGAATGATCAATTGTGACCGGCCACGTACACCATTTTCTTGGTGCAAATCATCCGACATTACATTGTTGGCATTGATGATCAATATTCCAGTTTTCGTACCCCAGATCTTTGGAGTAAATTAGGCTAGTGACCAGATTGGTAGAGTTTCCTTGGTGTAACGGTAAAGTTGTTGTCGTGTGACCTTAAGGTCACGGGTTCAAGGCGTGGAAAACAGCCTCTTGCAAAATGCAAGGGAAGACTGTGAAGTATTGACCCTTGTAGTCCACCCCTTCCCCAAACCCTGCATACCTGGGAGCTTTGTGCACTGCAGCCCCTTTTTTTTTACCAGATTGGTGGTATTGGTAATGATCCCACTATTTTAGGTTCATACACTACATTCATCGGTAACTGATAACATCAGGTCTTTCCATATGTCTTGCTATGTATCATTTTACTACATAAGCTGGAACATATCACACTTTGGTCAATGACACTTTTCATGGTTCATATGCAGTTTTCTGTTATCAATAGGGTATATGCAGCTTTCTCTGTAGAGACTGAAAATACTGCGAGAAGTTAATTCCCATTTGAGGTATGCATTGAATGAATCATACATTCGATCCCGTAGGACAATTCTACTGCATTCATCAGGGAAGGTTTCATGCATCAAAGGGTTAAGATCGTCCGATGAGGGAGGACTTTCATGTCCAATCCATCCCAAGCATTGAAATGAAAGGCTGATCATTGGATAGGAGGAACTCAGTCGGGATAGCATTTCTCAGAGCAACAATCATTAGGATAGCTTTGGCAAGTACATTACTAGAGACAGCAGGTACAGGTGCGCTGATCTACGCAAAAATTTAAGTTTAGCAACTTCAATTACAATGGCAACAGTAGTGGTATACTATATAAGTTCATGCCAAAGACATAGGGTTAAATAAAGTTGATGCTCAATTAAGCTAATCAAATAGGCATTTTGCAACCAATATAATACATATTAATGAGATAGCCAATTATTAGAGTCCTTTGATTTCCTTGAGAGCCTGTAGATCGTTCCCTGACTTGTTTTGACTTTCTCTTTGGATAAAATAATTCTTTAACTCTTAATTAAAGAATTCTTTAAATTCAAAACTGGTGGCAATGCCAGTCATTTCCCTTTTCTGCTGGGAGACACTAAACAGGCTTGAAGGCCTTTACACATGAGCACCATCTTAACATTCATTTCACACTCAAGTCGTGTATAGGAAGAAAAACAAAGTAAATCACTTACATACTCTCCTAAATCTGAGTTCCAGCAAAATGAGAAAGCAGTGGCTCCAAGCTGCAACTAAGCATATTCAAGGAAAAAGACCAAGACGTTTGAGATAATCTATGCTAGCTGTTGTCGGCTCTAGCCTTAGTTAGCAATTTTAGTAATGGATACTCAGTAGGCATCCATTTAGATTGGATCGATATTTTGGCATGGATCTCATTGATCTACGACAGTTGCCTTTATATGTGGTGATTATTGTATGGATCTGGTGAACCTGATGTGGATGCCTTTGTACTTGCACGATGCTATTTTCTGGATTTCATAGAGCAGGCAGAGTACATGGCCACCTATCAGCCTACAGAACCATGCGTATAGTGCCTGATATCTCACAAACAAAGACTAATAATTAGTCGCTCGGACTGACTAGCTGGATGTTGAATGTTAGTTTGGTTGTAAAAGGGTGGTCAAAGTACTTCCTTTCTCGGTCTTGTTAAACTTTGGAAAACAGAGAAAAAGAGAAGCATTACGAAAGAGAAGGTCCAGCCCAGTTGTTCCCAAAGAGGTAAAAAAAAGGTTGGGTGGTGGGGCAGGGCGCTTTGTATGCTTACGTCTTACCGATTCTGTTGCAATGACATATGCATGATATATATTGTGTCAGTAATTTAGCATGAAATGTTGATATTGGAACAAAATGTCGTGTCTTCACTGGAACCCTTACCCCATTAGGGCTGTTATGATCATCTATAAAAACTACTGGGGCCTATCTGTTCCATGCTCGATACCCTTTATTTGATTCGTCTTGTTATGGATTGACAATACACATAATATTAGACCCTTGGATCTGTCCAGGAGGTCGAACTGAGATGTTCTATTACAAAATGGTAAGGTGTTCTATCAGACAAGGAGATGGTTTTTCTCCTCAAGGGTGCCGTCAAGGGTGCCTAACGGTATCTTAATTTGGGTTTTGATTGTTAATAATTGTTAAATGGGATTATTTCAAAAAATAATTAGAAAAAATTGGATATAATCATTAACAGTAAAGAAATACAAGGTTCGTATATAAAAAAATCTTTCTATTATTGCGGATTATTCATGAATTTATCATATGGACTTGGATCGAATATGGATTGAAATTCTTTTTATTGGTTTGAAATGGGTATCTTCTTATATGTTCTATACAAAAATACCAATTCAAAACTAGTTTTATGTATGCAAGGGAATGTGATAATCAATCGGACATATGCAAAAATAAAACACAAGAAGGAACAAATTTTTTTAATGTGGTAAAACTCCAAATTAGGGAAACATCCACGGATAATTCTTGGCAAATGATTCTACTATAAGAAGACCCAGTAAGTTACCCATGCAATTCATGAACTATAAGTGCATCTTGGATAGTAATAAACAATTAAAACAGCAAGAAAGAGCCTCATATGATATGTGATGCAGGAGCTAGAGCTACTTATAGTATTAACCTAAAACTGATATATTGTGGATGTAGATATTATATGGTGACATATATAATCCAAGGGATGTAAGAGCTAGAGCTACTTATAGTACTAAGTTGAAAATTGTTAAAAATTTATTATAGATGTAGGTATTATTTATGTAGTTGAAGGCACGACTATTCGCTAGGAACAAAAAGGAGCAGCCCTGCGACTCAATTTTGGGTGGGCACAAGAGGCATAAGTGGTAGTGCAACTAGGCATGATTGGTTGCGCCTTGCACCCAATGTGGCCCCGACTCTAAGTGCATTGCAAGTGAAATAAAACTGTCATTAAAAATAAATAAATTATTTCTTCTTCTTTCTAGCTTCCCTTGCAGCAGTGCTTGACTACTCATCCCTCATCATTGATTAGAGCCTAGTTGAAGTGATTGAAGTAAGAATCTAGCTTCTTCTTCTCTTTTATTTTATTTTATTTTATTTTATTTTATTTTATTTTAAACATTTTTCTATAAAAATAGAGTAAAAACAGTACTATTTTTTCAGTTTTCAGTGTAATGCTTCATTTTTTTGAAATCTCAACATATTTACACTCTAAAGTTAAAAAAGAAAACTACATTTCATTCTTTCCATATATCCTCATAGATTTAGTGTGTTATGCATTGTTTACATATATTTTTTACTGAAAATGTAAAATACATCAGTAATTTGTATTTTTTGGTTTTTTTAGTAAATCCCTATATTGTCACTATTATAATGCTAAAACTGACTAACCCATGTACTTGATTGATTTTTTTGTGCCTATCTTTTTATTCATCACTTTTCACTAAAAATAGTGAAAAATAGTACTTTTTTTTGTTCTTGGAGGAAATGTGTAAGTGTCACCATTATAATACTAAAACAATTGATTCATGGACTCCTTTGATGTTTTTGTCCTTTTTTTTCCCATTTTTTACAAAAAAAAAAAGTGAAAAGTAGTACAATTTTTACCTTTTGTTTTTGTTTCTATAGCAATTGTGTAAATGTAACCATAAAATGCTGAAAACAACTAATTCATGGACACCTTTAATGTTTTTTATGCTTGTCTTTTCTTGTCACTTTTCACTAAAAACATTGAAAAATAGTAAGGTTTTATTTATTTTTTGCTTTAGTAGCAAATGTGTAAATGTCACCATTATGATGCTAAAAATAACTAATTCATAGACTCCTTTGACATTTTTTTATATTTTGCACGTTTCTTTTCACTCTTTTTTTTTGTTTCCTTAATTACTTCTAGAATTCAGGCAATTTGGTATTACTTCTTACTTTTTAGCATCTTTACTTTTATACTTTTATTTATTTTAAAATTTTGATTAATTTATTTCTATTCCATTCTATGACTATTAGGTTCATCATATATTCCTATACAAACTACAATATGTCATCATCAAGGGGCTCCAAGTAATGCTTCTTCTAGATTAATGATCTAGGGTGGGAATATGGAGAAGCAAGGGATCCAAATGATAAAAATTTGATATGGTGCAAGCTTTGAGGCTATAGGTATAGTGGTGGAATATTCAGGTTCAAACAACATTTGATGAGTAAGCATAGAAATGCCAAAAATGCACTCTTATGACTCCTGAGGTATCCAAGAAGATCTTAGATTATATAATGAATCAAAGAAAGAGAAAAGAGAGAGAATAACAAAGGAGATGGAATGACCAAAAATATTATTTGGCTTGCATGATGAAGATGACAATGACAAGGTGGAGGTGGAGAAGATTGACTATACCAGGGCTATCAATATTTTTATTGGAATTAAGAGGCTAAGATGCGCATGCAACAAACAACAAAGGGGCCTATTAACTCTCTCTTTGCTCCTAACCCTAAGGCTCATGGTAAGGGAAAGGCACCCATGCAGCAAACAAAAATGAATAGAGTGATTACATTGCCTCTTGTTTCTATAGTATTGGCATTTCATTTAATGCTACTCGTAGTCATTCTTTCCCACTATGTTAGAGGTAGTTGTCAACATGGTCTAGGTATATGTCTTGTACTTTTATATAATAAATAGTTTAATACTTGCTTTAGTATTTTACCCATTTCTACATCTTATAATCTTATGCGACGAAGATTTCAAGGCACCCTTGTATCATGAGTTGAGGGTGAGTCTTTTTCAGAAGCAAGTAGAGAAGACAAAAGAATACATAGAATTGTGTAAAGCTAATTGGATTAAGTATGCATTCAATGTTTTTTTTTTTTTTGCACCATTGTATATTCCTCTCAAGTCTTAAGGTGACACTGAACGATGAACTTATAAGCAATTTCATTTATGCTTTTATAGGTATGGTGCTCCATTATCCCGGATTGGTGGACTGATAGCAAAGGTCGCACCCTTGTCAACTTTTTGTCAACTGTGCAATTATGATAGTCTTTTTGAAATCTATTGACGAGTATGCACATATCAAGAGCACAAAATGAAGGTGATTTATGAAGTTGGAGAGAACAATATAGTTCAAGTAATTGTTTGATTATATATACCTTTATCTATTTTAAGTTATAATTGACAATGCCTCAAACTACTTGGCTGCTAGAAGGGAGTTAATGGTGGGAGGTCACCCCTTGTATGGCACACTACATAGATCTTATGTGGTAGAAGCCAAGGCGAAGATGATGTTTATTTATAGCCACACATGTCCTTCGTCTTATGAGAAGGTTTGCAAATAAAAAAGATTTGGTCAGACCTATAGTGACATGCTTCGCTATTGAGTTTAGAAAGCATTTATAACTTGAAGACAAAGTTGTGGGCAATGTCCCACTATTCGGAATGGATGAATAGTAAATGGCTGAAAGGCTTAAAGGTAAAAAATTTAAAAGAATTGTGTCATGTACCAATTTTTCGAACAACGTCCTCTTTTGTTTGAAGAACATGATCTCACTTGTAGAGGTTTTGAGGGTGGTCGATAGTGAGAAAAAGATGGCAAAGGGATACATCATCAAGGCCATAGCCAGTGCTAAAGAAAATATTCAAACTAATCTAGTAAGGGATGAGTGTCAGGCCACCCATATTTGAGGGATCATAAGCAATAGATGGAGTTCTAAGCTTCACCAACCTTTGCATGCAATTGGATATTACCTTAACCCATCCTTCTATTATAACTATGACATTGAAATTGAGTAGCAATAGTGATATCAAGAATGGAGAGGAAGCTATATGATGAAGAGGAGGTTGACATAGTGGTAGATGAGTGATAAGTGTTCAATTTTGTATAAAAAGTTCCCAAAGAGTTGCCCATGTGTTATAAAATATAGTATTATTTCTAGGGTTTTTTTTTTTGGAAATTTGTAACACATGTATTTTTGACCTAATAATTCAAAAGTTTGATACTTTATAGGTTTAGAAGTAAATCTAGAGCAAGTGTGTGAATCATCATAATTTTTAGGATTTAATTAGGTTTTTTTACTCTTCTTTGTAGGAAGGGAGAAGATGATCCAATAGCCTATATTGTGCTTTGTAGAGTTTTTATGAGTCAAGCTAAGCGATTAGCTCATTAGGGGTACAGGACACCACGACCTTGTTAGGGGCTTGGAGGAGGAATCCTCTAAAGGTCCACAAAAAATCATGTCCTATTGTGTTACAATAGTCCTAAAAATTACCCTGGGGCAAACAAGGAAATAATTGGAAGAAATAAAAGGTGACTCAAATGATCCATGCAAAGAACCATGCATTATCATCACTTTGAATGAGAATTGGAGTCATTCATGAGGTTTCCTAGCCTAACTAGGAAACTTAAGGAAGCCAAGCCATTTAAGTTTTCAAGCCAAGGGAGTTAGCCATTTAAGCCATCGAGGAATGAGCCATCAAAGTGAGCCACCAAGTCATTGATGAATGCCACATGGAGGCACATAATTGGAGCATCAATTCAAGCAACTATTCTATGTTAGAAGTATGATTTTCAAGGAATTTTAAAAGATATTTGTAAAAGGTAAGATGATCATGCATTGGTGGACCCATCAAGAGAGAAAATCCCACTTTCCAATTCTATTTCCCATCCTTTTCCCCCTAGCTATCTTAAGGTTTCATGACTTACCTAAAGAGGGAGTCACCTTTTTGGAAGAGGATGCCCCTTGCTTAGTTGGCAATTTCAAGTGGTTTCCTAATTAGGAAATTCTAAACCTAGATTTTTCTCCATCTTTCCTACTATTTTTTTTTTCTTTCTCTTTTCTCCCTATTTTCCATCGACCAATCACCATCCAATTAGAAAGGAAGGAGTTCCACTCATATTCCAAAGAAAAAGATGCCTCCCCCTTCTAATTGTGGTAGCCACCATGACATCTTCTCCTATGACACTGCAGGGTTTTTCATAATATCTTTTAAATACTTTTTCAAAATTCTGGGCCCCTTGTTTGAAAATTTCTCTAAAAAATAAAGCAACATGTTAAGTGTTCAAATTTGTTTAAAATACCCCTAATTTAGCATTCAATTAGATCATCTAACTGATCAAAATTGTAATTTTTAGCTTGATTTTGAATTTAGCTCTAATTGATTGTCAAATCATTAATTTGTCAAAATCAATGGTTAGATGATCATTAAGAACTAATATGTGGATTAAAGTATGATCGAGATGAATCTAATTACATTTTGTATAATGCAGATCAACTAAATTGACCATTGAATGTCTTGGATCAAATCAGTGGACTAAATCATCATCAAGGAACAAAAGGCACGTGGGAAATTGATTAAGGAAGTGAATGTTGAAGAGGAAATGAAAACATGCAAAGTTTGGTGAGTTTTCAAAGGTGGAGATTGCTAAACTATAGAGAAAAGAAGGAAAAGTAGGGAGAGGAACCAAATTTAGAAGGTGGTGGGCTTTAAAGAGAGGAAACCAGCCACCACCACCTTCTCTCCTCACTTCTTATCCTTGGCTGGACCATAGGAGGTAGACCCACCACTTCCCTCTTTCCCCATGCTTCTTCTCTCTTGGGTTTGACCAAGGAGGAAATGGTTACAACCCCTTTCCCTTTCTTCTCTTTCTTTCCCTCTTTCCATCCTACTCCACACCCCCTTATCTCCTTCTCTGTGTCCTCTTTGTAGGCCACAGCCTAGTTCTCCATGCCGTCCTCTCCCCTGTTGTTCCTCCTCATCTTCCTGTTCCGCTCTACCACACCATATCGTCCCCATCCATCCATCTCTCTCTCTCTCTCTCTCTCTCTCTCTCTCTCTCTCTCTCTCTCTCTCTCTCTCTCTCTCTCTCTCTCTCTCTCTCTCTCTCTCTCTCTCTCTCTCTCTCTCTCTCTCTCTCTCTCTCTCTCTCTCTCTCTCTCTCTCAGGTACTTGGACCACTATAGGGTTCTCTCTCTGTGTCATCTCCAGCGCAACACCCTGGTAATCCAGATCCATCCCATCTCTTTCTTTCCTGCACTCCTCTCTGTCTTCCTCATTCTTAACCTCTCCCTCTCTTGTCTTGATATCTCACTTTTTCATTGTCTTTCTTACTCTCTCAAACTCTTTACCTAATTCTCACCCACACTATGTTCCATTTCTTCCCAGTTAGTCTCTGTTCATAGCTGACATCCCCCTCTGTCATCGGTTATTGCCCAGACAATCGTTGCAGGCTGGCATCTCTCTCCCTCACCTTTGTTACTAACCTGCTTTTCCCTTCTCTCTCTTACTACTCCCATCTACATCTCTGCATAGTCTGCATTGGCGTTGTTTGCCAATTGATGTACAGACCTCAGCCGACATCTCCCTTGCACCTTTCTCTACATCTTAACACCCTGCCTCACCACTTCTCTTTGATCTTCGCTCTCTACCTAGGCACCAGCCCCACCAGCCAAATTCCCTTTTTTCCCTCCTTCTCTCTACTCCACTAGCAACCATAGCATCGCACTGGGTGCCACCGCTTGGCCTAGAGAAGGAGACCTGACACGACTTTTCCTTTTCCCCCTTCTCTTTTTCCTCCCTCCTCTTCTCCTCCTCCTCATTTCCTCCTCCTCCGGCTTCCTCTTCCTTCTCCATTAGGTTTCCCAATTCTTGTTTTTCATTTAATTTTGATTTTTCCATAAATTCCAAATTTGTGCTTTACCCTTTAATTAAAATTCCATTTGCATCATCCTTCTAATTCCCTCTATATCCTTGTTTTGTTCTAGTTTTACTTTATCTTCATTCTACTTATCCAAGAATTGCTCAATCCAACCCGATTAATGAAGGCTTAACCTAATCAACGGGTTTGCCTTAAACAACCAAAAACTCTTAATTGCTCCTTCATTTCTTCTCTGATTTTCAATCAACTTTTAGATTTCATTCTTAGGATATCCCTGAACTTAATTAACATATTTGATCTTTAATCTGAAATCAAGAACTTGATCTAGCCCATCCAAATCCCAAAATCACCATTTACTCTAGATCTTTACAATTTTGAGGAATTTGATAAATTCAATCAATAGATCTTTAATCAAGGACATGTTGAAGACATTTATGAAGGATGATTAACTCCAAGAAGACCATATTTGAAGAAATTGATAGTGATTAAGGTAGGGAAGTATATTTTTCATGTTATTTGGTTTATTTTCTTTCCTTTTAAATTGGAAATTCTGCCATTTTTAGCAATTGAATGGATCTGAACTCTGATTCTAATTCCAATAATTTCAGTATTATTTATTATTTATTTATTATTATTAATTAAATTTTATTTAAACTCCCACTTTTTAAGTTGAGTCCTTGTGAGATCAACTCGTGCTTGCATTAGCCATACTACAATAGCCCGTGTACTTGCGATAAAACACTTCAACATAACAGAAGATTGTTTTCATTGAAAAGTATTTTTGAAAATCCTTAGTGTCATTTGTATAATAAACACAAGGATTATATAGTAGAGCGAGTGTGTCATTCCTCTCAAAAATTACGTAGAGTTTCCTTAATGTTTTAGACATATGTGCATTTAATGCATGCATACAGAACTCCTAATAGACACAAATCATTTTCACAAAAAAAATGAATAAAAAAACTTAATCATAACCCCAGAACCTCTAGTCACAACCATATCCCAATGCATTCCACTAAATAAAAATGAGTTCACTACATCAAAATAAATATACATACGTGTTCTCTAATAACTCATAAATCAAATCTCAAGATGTAAGGCTCACTCCTCAAATACTGAAAATCCCATTCTTCTATGATTACCAGTCCATATTTGTTTTCACATCCTCGACTTAACCTGTTCATGTATTGTATGAAATTAATTCACAAGTCCGAAATAGATAAGTTGACAAATCCTGTGCATTTCAGCATTTGTGACAGCATAAATATATTAGTCCTTTTCGTATATGTCCAAGCAATCTTATGTCATAATCATTTAGTTATACAAAAATACTTTTCATGCATAAATATAATCATTCGGTTCAATTCATAACATATTATACTTTAAGATAATTCATTACTCATGTACACATGTATTCTTCTCACCTACTTTTCTTTATGAACATACTACATTTCAAATTCATATACGGTTGAGTACATGATCATACGTAACTACTAATGATGCTTGATTAATCCAATACATTCATAAACCAAACCATGTAAACACCATCAGTCTGGAAGAATTGATATACATACATACATACATACATACATACATACATACATACATACATACATACATACATATATATCTATATATATATATATATCAAAATCAATTGATAAAAACCATTGTCTAAGAACATAAATGTAGATAGGCACTATGCTTACATGATCTTGATAGAGCATGTATAATAACAGTTATGCTTAAATTTAACAATAACTTTAAGTCTGGTATAATGAACATGGTACTCAAAAATTTCATGAAACCATTCCAAATATAAGCTCACAGGTAAAACTTTGATTGGTGAATCCTTGATAATGAAAAACACAATAAGAGATGCTTTGATGAGGAAAATAATAAAGGTTTTACAAATATGCTTGTCAAACCATAAAATACCCATACATACATATAGGATGAATCTTTTAGTCCTATCACGAGGACATTGGCACACCTGTCCCACCATTAGAGACCTCCCTACTATCACATCACAATATTATCCAATGCTCCTGGATAAGTCCAACACTCTTGGACATCAACAACACATTACACAATATCCAATGCTCCTGGACAGAGTCCAACACTCCTAGACCATCATTAGGCCTTACAGCTACTCAGTAAGCACGTGCCTCATAAAGTAAAACTTCGATTGATAAATCATTGATAACAAAAACACAATAGGGGATGCTCTTATGGGGAAAATAATCAAGGTTTAATGTAATTAATATGATACTTGGAAATTTCTAGAAAATCTCTCAAAATATAGCTATCATGTAAAACCTAAATTGGTGAATCCTAAATAATGAAAAACACAATAAGGGATGCTCTAATGAGGAAAATAATCAAGGTTTTGCAAATATGCTCATCAAATCATGCAATATCCTTACATACATACATGGCAACCCTTTTAGTCATGTTGCAAGTACATTGGCACACTTGTTCTACCAACAGAGACCTCCCTGCTGTCAAATCACAATACTGTCCAAAGCTCTTAGACAAGTCTAACACTCCTGAACATCAACAACAAATCACACAATGTCCAATGTTCCTAGACCATGATCCAACACTCCTAGACTATCGTGAGGCCTTACTGCTACTCAGTGAGCACATGCCTCAATGTCTACCTACTCGAGCCACAGCTAAGTGATCTTTTCCTAAAATCAAATCAAAACCTCACCGGCCTTATAGAACTCCAAGAATGCCTGCTTTAAAACATCCGAACAAATGGATAAATCACTTTTTAAATCAAGAATAATTTGAAATATAGAAAATTTTAAGTTTATACTATCTCATGCATAAGTGACAAATCTCAAATGATTTCAAAGTGCAGGGTTTTCCATACATAGTGTCATGATTCATGCATCATCACAATTTCAAAACCAAAGTCCTACAAGTAGTAGACTTTTTTACCATATTCAACATGTCCTTTTTGCTTACTTACCATTATAAGTAAGACTAAAAATATAAGTATGAATCCTAAATGTTAAAAGTTACATCCACTTCCATACGTAAATGTAGGTGATACTAAATAGGAAATATTAGTGAGACAACAAAGATTCAGGTAACCATTCAAATTCATTCATTTCCAAGGGATGAAAACCTTCAATCCATCATATCAACAAGGTATTAAACATAGTCTCCATGAGCTTTTAAGTCATGTAATCGCATTCATTTGGTAATGCACTTTATATTCAAAAGCAGGCATCCCAAATCCATTTCATAAGCAAGAAAAGTCTAATCATTCATGCTTTGCTCATAGCTCATGATTATTGCATTCACATTCATTTGATAATGCACTTTAAATTCTAAAAGGCATGCATTCAATATCCATATCAAAACTATTGCCCAACCAGACATGCTTGGTTATGGCTCATTACAATTACTCATCTTATAAAGGATAATGCAATTTTCTCATGCTTTCAATCATTGAACAAAGCTTCCCAAGTAATAACTATAAAGAATAGACCTTTTAAAAAATTATAAAATGCATTTATTTAAGTAGATTATAGTAAAAAAATTTCAACAAATAGCAATAAAATTAGGTTAAGATAAACCTAATTAATGGCTGCTGATAGCACAACTGTTATTCTATCTCTTAATTATAAAGACCTTAGGATTCTTTCCTTTAGCTTCTAGTCATGAGTACAATTATGAGAAGATTTCTTTCCTTCATAGAGATCTACATGGAGCAACCTAAAGGTTTTAAAGTTTTGGGGAAGAACTACTTAGTTTGTAAGTTAAAGAAGAGCCTTTACAGCATTAACCAAGCATCGAAGTAGTGGTACAAGAAGTTTGACTTATTCATGATGACTCATGGGTATAAGAGATCTACAATAGGCCAATGCATATATGTGTAGAGATTCCCTGATGACAAGTTTATTATATTCCTACTCTATGTGGATGCTATGTTAATAGCAAGTTAAGATGCTACTATGATTAGCAAGCCAAAGGAGTTATCTAAGTCCTTTGATATGAAGGACTAGGCCTCGCTCAACAGATTTTGGGCATGAACATTGTTCATGATAGAAAATCAAAGAAGTTGTGGCTATCACAACAAAAGTATGTTGAACAAGTAATCTAAAGTTTCAACATCGAAAATTCCAACTTGGTCAAGACTCTTCTTGATAATCATTTCAAGCTAAGAAAGTGCACATGTCCTTCTTTAGAACAAGATAAAGAAAAATGCCAATGGCATCATACTCTTCAGTAGTTGGGAGTTTGATGTATGCAATGGTGTGTACAAGATTAGACATTGCTTGTGTAGTAGGCGTAGTGAGCAAATTCCTGTCCAATCTAGGAAGAGATTACTAGAAAGCAGTGAAGTGAATTTTAAGGTATTTCAAGGCTACAGCTAAGCTATGCTTGTGGTTTAGAGGAGCAAAACTAGTCTTGGAGGGATACATTGATTCAGGCATGGCAGGAGATCTTGATGGTGGAAAATCAACATCAGGATTCTTATTCACTTTTGCTGGGAGAGGTGTATCTTGGCAATCTAAATTGCAAAAGTGTGTCACTCTGTCAACAATAGAGGTAGAGTGCATTATCATAACAGAAGTTGGCAAGGAGAGTTGTGGATGAAGCTTTTTCTCCAATAACTCGATATCAGGCAGAAAGAATGCATTATACATTGTGATAGTCAGAGTGCTCCAGATGAGTAACAATTTAATGTATCATACACACATGACGCACATTGATATTCGTTGTCATTGGATATGTGAGGTGACAGAACGTGAACTATTGAGGCTGAGCAGACATGTTGATGAAAGTGGTAATACATGATAACATAATGTTATGTAGAGACATAGCCAGAATGGACACAAATTGAAAAAAGACATAATACATTGTTCTCTAAAGGGTAAGAAGGGGAGAATTGATAGGTCCATACCTATGTTAGGAGAAAGCAATTCATGCCACTGTATAAATCATAGAATGTGTCACCTTAGATATTGTTGATGCCAGAAATAAGATTTGCAGTGCCATAAATCTTAAAAATCTAATAATCAAAACCCTATAAATAGGAGATGATCAAATCATTGCAAGCAAGCAAGGGAATCAGATCTAGAGAGAGAGTAGAGTACGGCATTCCATCCTCTTCCTTGGTTGTAATTTGATCAAGATTAGTGAATTGTTTTTTCTCTCTTCTGTGGATGTAGGTAAATAAGCTAAACCACGTAAACCTAATCTCATTGTGAGTGTGCGTGCGTGCATGTGTATTTAAATCTAATCTAAACTCTTGGATTATAGGTCAATGGCTCAGATCCATCCACTACACTACAATTTAATGGAGGAAATATGGAAAGACTAATACACATTTCTTATCCTTTCCTTCTATATTTTTCCTATTATCTGAAAATTCTAAATTGGTTGATTAGACAATGTAAGGCACTAAATCTAATTACAAGATCCTAATTATGTTCAATTATCCATGAAATTTCTGGGGATTTTATAATTTACAAAGCGCATTATGTTCAATTTAAAAATTAAGATAAATTGGAGAAGATTTGTAGCAATCTTACCTAAAATCGCATTGATCTTCATCAAATGGATCACTAGGAGCATCAGATCACTACTAGATGGTCACAGATTGGTGTGACTATGGTCATACAATGCTATTGTATCCAGATCTTCATCAAATCAACCTCGATTGGAAATCTTCTTAAGGGGTTTTGTTTGTCGCACCGATTGGAACACAATAAATGGCTCGAATCTTTGATCAAATTCGTTTTTCACCTTTGTATATATTGTACCCAACGACTTTGTTTGAGCCATTTCTAGTGATGGAGAAGGGCACTAAGAGTGAGGGAGAAAGGGAAAAGAGAGATGGGTCTACCAGCGTGAGGCCTGCTAGGCATGGCCAATGGAGCAAGGAAGAGGGAAGAGTGGAGGGTTCCAGCGAAGTAGGGCTGCTTGTTTGAACTCTGTTTCTAGAAAAATTAGTGTCATTGGAATCATCTCAATGTGTACATTCCAAATATTATGGTTTTGAGGATCAACTGAGTGTCTTTCAAATGGTCAATTATGAAAAACTCAAAACTCAAAATTCCCAATTCCCAATTTGCATTTCATTTAAAATAAAATTTAAAATTTATATGGAATGAAATTTAAAAACTAAGCTTGTTACAACATCTACTTGGATTATTTTATTGATTATTATTAGTAGGTAGTGTTAAGAAATATGACATTGGTATGAAAACAAAAGAAAAATATTACCCCTTTTTGTTAATTGTAATTTGTTTATTCATTGTAAATGAATATTTACATATATTGCATCTCCCCACCTAATTCTCCACTTAACATTCCTTATTGAATTAGTAGATCAAGATCCACTCTCCATTATTCTATTTAGTCATCACCAAAGTGGAAACCCAGCCATCTATAAGTAGCCCTTGAATTCCACATTTTTTTCTTACATAGAGGTTGGTGACAAATCTTGAAACATAGCATTCTTCCATTGTTGATCTTAGGAGCTGGACTTTGGATTTCTTTTGGGATATTCTTCCTTTGGATTTCTTAGTTATTCTATTATTATTTTCACTTCAATTCCAAGTTAGTAGTTTAGTTTCATTGCTTTGATATAATTGTCATTTTGTTTGTGTTTTTATTCTCTAATTCCACACACCCCCTTCCACTTTGCTTCCCCTTTTTTCTTTGCTTCATCTTCTTAGTTTCTCTTTCTCATTCCCTCAAGATTCACGTTAGTTCTTCTCTAGTAGTGACAACCAAGGGAAGAAATAGCTTGCATCCTTTTTTTTTCCTCTTAAGAAATTCACATTTTTCCCCCTCGGTAGCACTTAGTTTTAGGAATTTTTCCCATAGCTAGTTTACCCAGTCATCTATATTTTATCTTGAATTTATTTTTGGGTTTTTTGTGCTTATTAACTTACTTTGGATTATGAGCATTAGATTGGGTTTTTGTTGTTGTTTAGATTAAGATTTAGGCTAAGTTTTATGCACAATTTCTAGTTTTATTTACTTGTTTTATGTGCATAATTTTTGGTGTAATTTGGCATTGATTTAATAAATCATTGAGGATTCTTATTATTGGGTGTTTCTTATATCAAAGTACTTCAGATCTGGGTTGTTATCTCGCATAAAAATTACTTGTTCAGTTGCTTTATATGCTTGTTTTGGTTTGAAGTTCTAAGTGGATAAATTTTGAAAAATTCTCCCTTCAATCTTTATGCTTTATTTTTGGCCATCAAAACATCTTATTTACTTGAATTCTTAGAAACCCATTTAGCATTTTAGGCTGTTTGTTAAGTACATAGCTTAAGTTACATGTTAGTTTACTTTTGGATACTTAAATTTGGCCATCTTGGAACCCATGAACAGTTTGCACCATCCATGGATCATGCACACGGAACTTGGGTTAATTTCTTTTGATTCTTGATTAATTTAGTTGCTCAATCATATTTTGGTAGTTTTTAGTTAGTTATTTGCATCTTAATTTATGTTTGTAAAGCTTTCTTTTTTAGTTTAAAAAAGTTTCATTCTTAGAAAGTTTATAATTCTAGTTTAGGAAAGTCTCCTTTTAAGCAAGTTTCCTTAGTTTATGTTTCTCAAATTCATTCATGCTAAATTTGCATTAGTTTTCTTTAATTAAATGCATATTAGTTAGGTTAGTTTCTAATTCCATTGCATATCTTTTAGAAAGTTTCTTTTAGTTATAGTTTTTAATTTCATGCATATTTCCTTCTTATTTTAAATTTCTAGTTTAATCATCAACTCTCTCTCTCTCTCTCTCTCTCTCTCTCTCTCTCTCTCTCTCTCTCTCTCTCTCTCTCTCTCTCTCTCTCTCTCTCTCTCTCTCTCTTTGAATTTAAGCGATCTAAATAAGATCTAATCAATTGAAAATTTGTGAGATTCCTTGTGGGATCAACCTCTCTTGCATGCAATACTAGAATTGATTCGCGTGCTTGCAAGTAATATTAAAGCTCCAGAAATGAGATATCCACTTATAGGCATGCTAGAAGCTTATTTGGTAATGACCTAGAAATGCACAAGAGAAAAACTATAGGCCTTTGTAAGTGCTTTATATTGTTCTATGTTTTAACTTCTAAATTTTATGTTATTCTAAATTTTATTTTATTTTTTAACTTTAATTTTCTTCAACTTTTGTGGGCAAGTGGTGGATTAACTTTGGGGCTAAAGCCCCACATTTTCAAACTTTCGCCATTAAGGTCCTCTCCCAGATATGTAGTGCATCTCCTTGCAAGAGTAACTAGAGTGTCTTTGAGAATATAAATACTAAGATTTAGTACTTTTAATTATTTAGTTATTACGTTTATGTTCATTATATTCTAAATTTACAAGGATTTTTTTTTTTTTTTTTTTTTCAGATCCACACTAAGAAGAAGAATAGGAAGCACGCTAAGATATTGAATGATCTAGTATATGTTCAATACAATTAGCAACTTCATCATTGACATAAAGATCGTTCGAAAATGCAAGCATACACAAATCCTATTTTGTGAGGAGAGGTCGATGAAAGTGATGAGTGGATTGTTCAAGAAGATGTTGTAGATGAACTGGTACATCAAAGTGATGACTTCATCTTATGAGATTTTGAGCTTGCTGAAGGATAAAGTAAACGTGATGCTCTATTTACTAGGCACTACCAAAGGCAGAGAAGAGGACAGAGGACAGTTGCATTTTTCAATCTCGACAAGAACTAGAGGAGAATGTTAGGGAAGAGGGACCATGTGGTTGATGTTGATTGTTTGTTTAACCTTGGGTTGTTGACATGTTGATTAATTACTTAAGAATTCCACTTCACTCATTTGACTAGTATTTGTTCATATATTTATTTTTCTATGTTTTCTTTTATTTTTTTGTAATTTTGGGGATTTTTTCTTTTTCTTTTTTAAAATTTAGTTAATTAATTTTGTGCCTTGTGAACTAGTGGTTTGGTAGGTGTGCCTAGTCCTCCAGGCACAAGACACACCATTGTGCATGCAATTACATAGGATATTATATGGTGATATACACAATCCGAAGGCTATAAGATGCATTGAGCTTTAATCATTAGTATCTAGATAATCATAGCCATATGTTTAGTCAATTTATTACTTTTCAATATAAATTACTTAGTTTACAACAAAATTATTTAAGAGAAGAGGTTTGAGATACAACAAATTTAACATTGCATTGAAAAAGTTAATGGTTATGTACAAATAAAATTTCTCTTAGTTGCTTACCTAAATCTTTCTTGTTTATAAAATCTAATAAAAAGATAATTAAGATGCATTAGCCATCATTTTTTTATTATTATCAATTCTTAAGATTTTTCTAGCACAAATGAATTATGGCATCAAAGTAATCACCACCATCTTAAAATATTTAATATGGAGCAGCTACTATATGTGCATTAAGGACTAAAAGAATTATGAAATTAAATTATGAAATTTTAAGAAATTGTTTATCAACTATTAAGAATAAGATCTTAGTAGTCCAATTTCAAAGCTTAAATATCAATATGGTTTAATAAATTATATTGAATTATTAAACAAGATTTTAACTACTGTGTATAATAAAGGAATTCAAATTTTAGTATTAAATTGTGGCATCAAGTCAGAACTCACTCAAATCAATGTACTTTTAGACATTTTGCATTTTGCATCTTGGATTTGGCCATAATTTGCCAAGTCATGGGAAAATAATCTTACTGGTGGATATTTTTTCTAATAATATGGAAAATACTTTTACTAGTAGATATTACCACTGATAATATTATATTATATCTTTGTACTTTTTGCATTATTTGAGTTAGACATGACACTGATTCCAAGTCAACTCATTTTTGTAATTTCTCACTGTGTTTGGACTTTGAGTTTTGACATATTTATTTGAATAATTCAATTAAACATACAAAATGAAGGAAGCACACGTGTTTATTGTCTCAAAGTCTCCCAATAATTGAATATTTTTAAAGAAGTCCAACTTTTTGATTTTTCAATTTATTCTCAAATTTATAAAAGGTTATCTCCATCCAATCAAAAGTTACATAATTAGATACATTGATGAATAAAAGACAAAATTTCATGAATGACTTTATGAATTCTAGAACATTGCTTATGAATCTAGTTAAAAATTATATTCACATCATTATCATGTTTATTTTTGGCTTATTTTTGGATCTAGTTTGCCTTGCCTATTTTAACTACAATGTTTTAGATATTTTTCCTACTGATTTATTTCTATATCAAAACTTTGTGATTGTGCTTTAGTTATAAAGGTTAGCTGCTTATTGTTAATATTTTAGTATTAGTTATAACAAGCATGCTTTATAGTTAACACAAGGATTTGCATGTGTTGAAGGCATGTATGATCAACGTACCAAATCTCTTATATTTTGAGCATAGTTATAAATTTGTTTCTCAACCATTCTATTTTGGCTACTGGAATGGAGCATATCAATGTTTTGCTTATTAGAACATTTTATTTATCATAATTTTTTTTGGGAGAAGGACGTAAAAATCTAATTTTTTAGTAAAAGGTTGATATATGACTTTTTTTATGTATTAAGGATAGTTATATATGTGCCCTTGTTTTTCCTTGCAATACCCACACTACATGATACAAACAGCTAAAACTCCAGATTAGCTCAAATTATTGAAGATATATAAGATTTACAATATTTCCCATGACTTAGATAGACCATGATCCAAAATTCTATTCCACTAAATGATGCTATCAATTATTACTTTTAGTTGCAAGATGAAAGTCTCAACCTTTTGCCATCCATTTTGCAACTGAAGAAAATAGTGGTTAGGACCATCCAATGGATGAGAATTATGGATCATGGCCTATCCAAGTCAAGGGCAATAATGTAAATAACTTAGATTAAAAAATCTAGACTCATATGAAATTATAATTGTTTGTACCATTTACATACAATAAAGGGGTGTGTTACTAGAAAAAGATACAATAGTTTTTCTTTTAAAAGGAATAAGTGATATATCCAAGTATGCACCTAGTCCTTACTTAGTCCAATCGCAGTTTATTTGCTTCTTTTGTAGATCTAAGCCATTCACTTATTAGAAATAGCTTAGATAGGCTACGTACCAAATTTCATGCCCATTAAATAATTTGTCTTATGCTTGTTTAAGTTTAAAATTATGGCCATACTTTATCCTATATTTCTCTAACTTGAAAATCACTTCCAAAGAGATATAGGATAAATTATCTAATGGGCATAAAATTTGGTACTTAACCTATCTAAATCATTCCCAATATGATTAATGGCTTATATCTTAGCTTTGCATCTATTATCCTGATCGTGATTTTCCTACCCCCATAGATAAAGGAAAGGCCCTTCCCTTTTGGGTCGATTGTGGGCGAGGAGGGATTCAAACCCCCAACACTGTGGTTTGTAGCAATGTGCTCTAATCCTTTGAGCTACAGGCCCTACCCCATCTCCACTAGATCTATTCCCGAGAGTACCCTCAAAAAGGAATCTTAGACCTATTTTGGGTTAAGAAGATGTGGAAGTACCTTTCCCTCTATGAGAATAGTGCATTCCGAGGTGTGAAGTGGGAGAGAAGGGATGTCATAATTGGGGTTTTGAATAAGATGACCTTTTCATTTTCATTTTTTTTTCTTTTTCAATTGAATAAATAAGTAATAAGAAGAGGAGATGTTATAAGAGGTAAGTAAAGGGCACCTAAGTTTATTGTTCCTCTTTAAAATGTAAGTTATAAAATGTCAAAGAGGATATTCTTATTGTAGCATCCCTAAAGAATAGAAGATAATAGGACAAAAAAGAAAATAAAAGAAAGAGAACATGAAAGAAAAGTTTGGGCTCCATTTTTATTTTGTTTTATATGTTAAAATAAAATAACTAATTGATTCCATCCAAAATAGGACAAATGGGAATGGAATAGATAGGTATGTTTCTAATTTGTACATTATTGACAATACCTAAAAAGTCATTTATAGTATATTATCTTAATCCTAGGTTGACAAAATGTTTTCTATATTGTTTCTTCAAATATAAGGGGAGAAAACATCACCTAAAACATAATGTAAATTCTAGCTCAATAGTGGTAGAAAAAAAGGCATCTCCCTTAATGACATCAATTAGCACCATGGATAATACCTTTAGGAGAGTGTTTGATTAGTTTATTTATAAGTTCTTTGTTGTATATAAAAAAAAGAACATAAGTGTGAAAAACAAACATTGCATACGAGAATATGGAACCCCTCAAACATAACTTGTGACTTCTATTAGGCTTAAAAAAGAAGGAATTAGTTTTAAAAAAATCTAAATAAATGTGAAGAAGTTTTACAATTGATACTGCTGGTAAACCTCCTTGAAAATCTATGTAAATGCTCTCCCATGGTTGACTAGGAATTGGTACTAGCATATATAACTCAATCTTTTTGTTATTCAATTTACTAATTCTATACACAAGACATGAAATGACTGGCATCATTTTGCATGTTAGGCTAATGGCCATACCTTTGTAAATATACCACCATCCTTTGTGTAGTAAAATGTTTGGCAAGCAAAGATTTATGAGCTTCTCTAATATGCTTTAGCTGACTCTCCTTGGAAATGCATAACTTCCCATCCTTAAAGATCAAATAATCTTCTAAGTAGTACCCTTCAACTATGTTACCATCTTCCACTACTAAAATTAGGGCTTTTAAAGTAAAAAAAACTAAAAGAAAAAGAAGATGGTTTTTAGTAATTCGTCTTTGAAAAAATAATCTAAGATAGTTTGAATAAACTATCTCTAAGAACCACACATAAGAAGATGGTTATACAATAACCTTCTTCTTCAATTTCATAAGAACCATTTTTTTTTTTTTTTAGGGAAGTAGTCTTAAAGACAATTGTAGAATAGTTTTGTCGAACCATCTTTAAAAGTTTATTTTTAAAGACAAATTATTTTTTTTATGAAACCCTATTTAAAATTGTCTTTAGTATCAAAGTCCTACAACTTTTAGTCTTCTTCTATATTGCATCATATCATACTACATAAATAACCTAAACCATATCTTGGTGCATTTTCGCTTAGATAACTCCAACTAAAACACCACGGTAGAATTAGAATTACATAATATTGTCATCAATCAATTAAATGCTGGTAAGGATCTTTTCTTGTTTTATCTCATGTTTTATACTTTACATGATTATGGTTAGAATGTTCCTTCCTTAATTAAAGTTACTTTTCCATTCCTATGTATGCATCTTTCATTTTTATTAGTTGTAACAATCTTTTCTATTAATTGGAAAATCTCTGATAATTTAGTTTTTTCCAACATTTTACAATTCTCACCCCAAGAGTTTGGTAAAAAAACTAACCAAGTTCACTAATCTTTTTATGTGCAAAAAGTCTTAACCCACATCTGGGCTTTAGTTGTTTGAAAAAATGGCCAAATTTGCATATATGATCCAACAAGAACATTAAGAGAGTATCAAGAGGAACATAATAGTTCATAGAGTTTGCACTTAGTGCAATGGGGTGACTGTAATCGTAAGTGTTGTGCATACTCAAGATGTGGAAACCTAAAAAGGGTAACTGTAGGCAAGTTGAGATAACATTTGAGCTTCCATGGAGTTCATGAAAACTATGGCCCTCAGATTTGGCATAGAGAAGAACTTCCTTATGGGCCCTCTACAAGGGTAAAAAGATGTGATTATGAAGACATTATAGGAAGTGTTGCAGATTGTAAATTTGCACCTATGTTTCAAGATGCATATGATGACTTCCAAGATGACCCTGAACAATTTTAGATATATTGGAGGAAGCCAATAAGTGATCATACCATGGTTATACATATTATACTAAGTTATCTATAGTGGCAAAACTTTACAATGTGAAACTAAGATTTGGTTTTTTAGATTAAGGTTTTACATAAGTGTTGAAAGTGGTGGGTAAAATGCTATTGAAGGAGAAGAAACTGGTGAGGCACACATGGGAGGTAAAGGCAACCCTAGCTGCACTAGGGTTGAAGTTTGAGAAGATACATGCTTGTCCAAGTGACTTCATCTTGTACAAGAAGGAGCACAACGATAGAACTGCCTGCTCAACTTGTGGACAATCAAGATGGAAGTTGAGAAGAATTCAACTTAGTAGGTGAAAGACATACCTGCAAAGGTCCTATAGTATTTTCCCTATTTCAAGGTTTAAATGAATGTTTGGAATTACGATAACTAAGAAGAAATTAGTATGACTTTCTGAGAAGACACTAGCTAATAGCTATTCATGCCATCCAATAGATAGCCCAGTGTAGAAGCTCATAGACTTCATGTGGCCTATTGCTAGAGAAGAATCTAGAAACCTATGACTTGCGATATCTGCGAATGAAATTAATCCTCATTGTTTTATAAGCAACATGTATAGTTGTTGGCTTATAATAATGGTTTGTTACAACCTTCCACCATTGTTGTGCATTAAGAGGAAGTTTATGATGTTAACTATACTAATATCGAGTCTCCATAAACTAGGTAACGACATTGACATATACTTGGCTCCCTTGATCGACAATCATAAGACATTATGGGACATAGGGTTTGATGCTTATGATGCATATAAGAAAGAGTTACTCACCTTAAAGGATATACTATTATGGATAATAAGCAACTTCCTAGCATACTATAATTTTTTTGGATACACCATAAAGATACAATGCTTGTCCTATCTATGGTTACCAAAAGTGTGTCGTGCAACTTAAACATGGTAGAAAAATGACATTCCTTGATGGAAGATGATTACATAGAGACCATCCATGCTATTTTAAAAAGGGAGAATTTAACAGCATTGTAGAGATATACATCTCCAAAGATGTTAACAAGACAACAAGTATTAGAATAAGTTGAAAACCATAATGTCTTCTGAAGAAGAAAACAATTAAACATATAGGTGACAACAACTACAGAAGTTATTGGAAGAAGAAGTTAATATTCTTCAAAGTTGCATATTGGAAATCACTTCATCAGTGCCATGTGCTTGATGTCATGCACATTAAGAATAATGTGTGTGAAAGCTTGATTGGTACCTTACTTGACATTTCAAGAAAAACAAAGGATGGACTTGTATCTCGAATGGATCTCATGAAGATGGGTTTGAAGAGAAGGTTGCATCCATAGGATAGAGGCAACCAAGGAACATGCTTACCTAAAGCAAATTATATGCTTGACAAAAAGGAGAGAATAATAGTGTGTAAAGCTCTGTCAGAGCTCATAGTCCTAAAAGGTTACTATTCAAAATTTAAAAACAATGTCTCCATGGAAGAGCTAAAACTATTAGGGATGAATTTGTGTAATTACCATGCCCTGATGTAATAACTCTTGCCTATAGCAATATGTTCGGTGGCGCTGTATAAAGTTAGATAATCTATTACAAAATTCTACTTCTTCTTCAATGCTTTGTATAAGAAAATTTCGGATGTTTCAAAATTATAAGAAACCCAAGATCATCCAGTAACAACTTTATGTGAGCATGAGACAATCTTCCTACCATCCTTCTTATATATCATGGTATGTAAGAAATCATAATCGGCTAGAGGGGTGTATATAGAATGTTACAATGCAAAAGAAGTAGTGGAGTTTTGCATATAGTATTTATCGGGAGTTGATGCTCTTAGAATCTCAAGAAGGAAATGATTAGTTGGATTTCATGATTGTAGAGTTAGTGAACCTCTCTTGTGGATAAATAAAAAGACCAGGTGCACCTTTATGTCTTGGGAAACAACATTGATGAAGTGCATCCATACATTGGATAAGTTGATGCTCAAGTCTCTCTCTCTCTCTCTCTCTCTCTCTCTCTCTCTCTCTCTCTCTCTCTCTCTCTCTCTCTCTCCCCCTGCTTTCATACTTTCTTATGTTTTATATTTATATATGTGTAAAAATTAATTAAGGGTAATAATTTGCTTTACATCTCTTTATTTATATAATAAGCACATAGATTTCCTAAAAGAGAAGTATCCAAGTTATACAAAGAAACAAAAGTGGTTGCAATATGAGCACTATCACACTTTCACTACTTGCCTCTATTAGACGGTAAAATTAATTAATTCACTTCTTATTAAATGCATAATGTGTGTATACTTAAAACAATCATCCCACTTAATATATTTATACACAAGTTTAAGATCACTGAGACATTCTACATTCTAGGTAATTGTATATCTAAATCCTAGGGCTAGATGGCGATGGGACCATGACCAAAAGTAATAACGTATGATGGATATGCTATTAATGGTTATTACTTTTACACTAAAGATGTGACAACTCAAGAGTGCAATGGAATAGTAAGATTAGCTTAATTGCCAATGCTATTTTCTTTTCTAGTTCAAAGGTTAACAACCTAATTGTGGATATTGATACTTATTATGGGGTTACACAAGAGATATGAGACATTGGATTATACTTGCAAAACTATGATTGCATTTAAGTGTAATTGGAAGGCACACAACAAAGTTAGCATCAACATCTCTGAGTGACTTTTATGATGAAAACAATCTAGGCAATACTAAAATAGATACACTTGTATTACCAAAACAATCCCCTCAATGAATGTACGTGGTGGGAATGAGGACTATGTGCATGATAATGGGGAGGGTGCATGGGTTGAAAAAAACATATGTGAAGGGGCAAATTAACATGTAAATATTTAAAATAGAATTAAGGGATATCCCAAAATTTGCATGTGCATGTGCTTGTGTTATTATTATTATTATATATGTGCATATATATGTATATAGTTATGTATGATGTAGGTTCATGAAGAACAGCCCAACCTGAGAATATATGCGTGTTGCATTTGAAAACTTTTTATGACAATGTTTTTATTTCTAAAACAAACTTTAAAAATAATTTTTTAAAGTTGGTTTAGGAAAACTAACTTTAAAAACTAAAACTTGGTTGATAAGTATTTAATTTTGCATAAAAACTACTAATTAGTACCCATGTGTTACAACATATAGGGGTAAATTAGAGTTTTAGACCAAAATTCATAGCATATGCATTTTTTACCCAATAACCCAAAATTTTGTTATTTTTGTAAGCATAAAAGCTAGTCCAAGGTATGTATGTGATTAATCATGTTTTTCTAAAATTTAATTATGATTCTTTACTTTTTGTATAAAGTAAGATGGTGATCCAACATCCAGGATCGACTGGGATGAAATTGAAGATCAATCAAAAGATCGAGTCAAAGCTTCAAAATCATCACTTCAACATAAACCAAAGGCCAAGATCATCTTATGGACCAGTAATGGATGTGATTAAAGGAGCTAAAGATGGAAAAAGTGGGCCAATGAAGTAAGCCATGCATTCCCACCACCTTTGCTAAGGAATTCAAGCCAAACCATACAAGCCACTCAAGCTAAGGGTTGAAGCTAAGCAAATTTCCTAAGCCAGCCATGAAGCTTAGCCAATAGAGCCTTCAAAGTGAGCCATCTAAGCCATCAAGCTGAGCTAAATGGAAGGCTAGGATTGGAGGAGATTCAAGAGAATTATTCGTGAGTTATTTTGAAGATAATTAAGGGAAAATATATTAAAATAAGAAGGCATGTGGATCAATTGGATAACAGCAACCAATTTTTAGAGTTTTTCTCACTTTTTCCTACTTTTTCCTTAATTTCCACCTCACCCTTAACTACAAATTTCCAAAACTCTCACTCCTTCCACCTCTTAGAAAACTTCCTAACCAGCAAATTTTCTCCACTTAAAACATCCCATCTCTTTCCCAACCTATCCCCATCCACTTTCCTAAAAAATAGGCTACCAATATTTTTTGGAAGGGGGAGATGCCCCTTCCTAAAAGGGTGGTGTCTCCCACCTTAAGACACCCCATTTGCTCCACCCACTTTCCTATTTGATTGCCATCCTTTTCTCCCATCCTAGCACTTCAATTTGACCCTCTTTAATCCCCACCACACCTTAGTATTAGGATAACATTGGAAAGATAGGAAAAATCTTATAAAACCAGCACAAAACGCAATAAAAAATAACTCTTTTCTCACATAGGAAAAGAAGCCTCCTCCATTAGGGAGGAGGACGTCCATTTCTTGCCAGCCATTTTGTCTCCTTTTTCTTGATGTTTTTGGGTGCTACTACAAACTTCCAAGGTTCATGCTTCTTCCTAAAGTGTTCAACCTAGGATTTGTGGGGTTTTGATTCATCTTTGAAGTTGGTTAGCCCTCTTGATTTTTCAGATTTGGTTGCTAAAGTTCCATTGATTGTTGCCTTAAGTTTTGCATAGGATTTTCACTTGATTTCAAGCATACTTGGTGATGAGTGAATGTTGGAACATTTGAAGAAGAAATTGGCAAGTAATTAAGGAGTGATTAATATTAAGTGAACACCATTGCATTAACATTTAAGTTTTAGATTTAGATTAGATGTATAGAATGTTATGTTGATAACTTTTTGGATGTGATTCAATGAGATGAGTTGGAATTTTCAACTCATGTTTGTGTCCAGCAGTAGAGTAACTTTGTTCTTGAATGTTTGAATGCATTAGAAGCAATTACTTTCATGTTTTACATGCTGTAGTCATTGAATGTTTCAATTATGTTATTGCTAGAATTTCTTTGCATGAATGGTGTATGTTAATTTCCAGTACTATACAATCATGTTTACTTGATGTTTCAAGAGACCAATTACATAGTTAGATAGCTTGTTTAGTTGTAGTTAAATTCCATTATTTTGCATCTTTCTTAGTTGGAAAGTAATCAAATTTGTCATACTCGTTAAAATAGTTGATTTGGTTGCTTACTTTTCTTAGTTTTTGCATAATTAAGAAAGTAGTTTGTTAAAGCATGTTTCCATTAGATTAGTTGTTAATTTCATGTTTAGGAAAGTTAATTTAGGAAAGTTTCTAAATTGCATTTTGGGAAAGTTTAACTTTAGGAAAGTCATAAAATTAGAAGTTTTTAATTTAGGAAACTTTTAATTTTAGGAAGTGCATGTTTTAGGAAAGTTTTTCATTTCTTGTTTTTGTTTAGTTTCGAAGTTCATGTTTTAATTTTCATTCTTAATTTAGGACAAAAATCACTTGAATTTTGGCTAGGTTAGATAGTTTAAAGTAGGGACCACTAGCATCACAATAGTTCACTCCTCGTGGGATCGACCTCAGTAGTGTGCTATATTGCAAACATTTCATACGCTTATGAGTTTATTTAAAACAATAACTTTGCAAATAAAAGCATGACTTAACATCCTTTTTTCCCTACCTTCCCCATCATTGATTGTCTTCATCTAATAGGCTAAAGGATGGCATCCTTCTCCATTTCTTCTCCATTCCCACTACCATAGTCATTGATTTTTATCGTTTGTGGCAAGAAAAGTAAACCCCCCATGTTGTCATCTATTTTCCTTGTTATTCATTCTATGAGGAATATTGTCAACAAAGAAGGCTTTGTCATTAAAAGGTGTCAAGTTCTGTGTTAAATTGTCATGACTTTTAAAAAAATCATGCAATTTCAGAGGGAAAAAAGGGGTTTTCTATCTAGCCCTCATAAGAGAAAGGGTAGAGTGTGAACAAAAATGGAAAGGATTAATATCCAAGCTACATGGAATGAATTTGTGGAGTGCCACTTGTCTCCTAAATTGACATAGTCTAAGGAATCAATGGTGGGAAGTAGTTAGATAAGGGGCAATGCTCGATTTAAAGTTAGGATTTGTGGTTCTCATCTAAAATTAGAGTTCAATGATGAGAAATGTCTTCCAATGAAAGACCTAATTAGTTGGGTACAAGAAGCTATACAAACTCCAAATTGTGAGGCATTGGCTATTAATTCCTCTTTGGGAAGGGGATGTCAATATTGAGCTAAATATTAAGAGGCTAGATTTTCATGAGATGGTTCTGGATTTCCTCTTTATCATGTAATCAAGTGCTTGACAATAAATCCTAGGCTTGTATTGATGAGCAATACTACTCAACATTTGATGTATCTAATTAATGGAAGGTTTATTAGGAGTTATCCTCAAACTAACTAATTTGCTTGTTCTTGTGTTGTTTTTATTCATATAATATTTACAGAATGTGTGATTATTGAATTAATGAATGTATGATAAATTAATGAATAAGAAGAGTTGTAAACTATGAATGTGTGTTTGATTTTTAATGCCAATTCTAAAAAATCATCTTTAAAAGTCATTTTTAAAAATGGTTTTTCGAACTTTCCTTAAGTGCTATTTTCATTTTTAATTGGTTCAAAACTGTCCTTCTCTCTCTCTCTCTCTCTCTCTCTCTCTCTCTCTCTCTCTCTCTCTCTCTCTCTCTCTCTCTCTCTCTCTCTCTCTCTCTCTCTCTCTCTCTCTCTCTCTCTTGCATGCCAAAGACTTTCACCGAAGAGTAGGTACATTATCGCTCTTTCTCTCTCTATCTTGGTTGTGAGCCATCTCATATATCTAGAAATATGATATGTAATACCTCTATATTTAGTAGTTTCTAACCCTTTAATTCATATATCACTAATTAAGGCTCATTTCACATTTTGCATAATTAGGGTACAACTAAAAAGAAGTTATTTTTAGCATTCAAAAACCCTAAAAAAGAGCAAGACCAATGCCCAAGCAATGCCATGGGCCCATATGCCAAATGAAGTCGGGAGTTTAAAATAATAAGTGGATGTCGTTATCAAAGTCAGAGCATTCAGAGACCCTAAAGCATTGCCTAACCTTATCCAAACAAAATAGGTTGTTCTTATCAAAAGTAACAGTGATAGAACTTTCCATGCATGAATGCAAGCAATCCACCGCCTTTGAAAGCTTCTAAGGAAAGCTCAAATCGCATACATTGGATACACATGCAACGAGATCTTTTTCTAAAACAAAACAAGTCAAGGACCAAAGCTTGCATGAAAACACATTCCATTCATTTCTCTCTCCTACTCAACCAAAAGAAGGGACCACCAAAGGAGTTGGATGAATTTTCCATGCAAGGTGGTGTTTTCTCCTTTGATTCCACATTTTTACATGAGGGGGAAATAAGGAAGCAAGGTGTAGAAAATAAAGGAAGTGAGGAGAGAGACAACTTATGAAAAATATATGGTCAATAATCAATCTTACCTTTAAAGCATTTAAATGCAAAGATCTATCCTTGTTCAAGGATATCCTAAGCAATTAATGAGAACTTACTCAAGCAAGAATGGACCAAAGAGAAGAAAGACTTCAAGGAAGACCAGATTAGAACCCCATTGGTGGACAATTTTTAATGGGCCAACCACCTTACTTTTACCATAAAAACGTCTCATTTCAAGGGACAGGGCACCCAACACTTTATGCATGCTATTTGCTAGAGAAAATAATGTTGGGCTGGGAGAAAAATGAGGAGGAGACCTAGAGTGGATAAGGAAATCTCAATGCAATCTAAGCCATCCACTCTAATGCATTTTGATCTAAGGGTTGAGAATAAAATATCTATAGAAGAAGATCTTTTGGACAAGGTCAAAGCAATCATGTCCACTCAATCTTAAGTGAAGTATGATCCAAGGGTGAGGAAATGAAGAAGATTCAAAGCTCAACCTAGCCATTATCTAACATTCTATGTAAGGAGATGCACATGATGAGCTAAGCACAATGAAGGAATTATCTTTTCCTTATGGGTAAACTATTTGATTTTGAGATAAAGATGGAGAAAACTTCCTTATCCATGAGAAACTATTCATCCTCCCATCTCCAACATCCAACGAAGGAGGGTAATCATTTAACAGTCCATCCAAAACAGCCCACTCAACCTTTCCCAACTCAAGGAGATCATATCCCCTTTCCATTCCCCATTAACCCTTACATTATTCTTTCTTATTGCCCCCCATGTCTTTCCTCCTTTCTTACCCTGTCTTTCCCTCTCATCCTCATCAATATCACACAAGCGAGCCCCTTCTATTGTCCTCCATCCAATGCATCCATACTCCTAAATTGAATTCCACGCCCCCACCCCCTTCCATTCTTCTATATTTTGTTCCATACTTCCCTTTCATCTTAGCCATCCCTTTTATACAATCTTCTACGATCTAAACCCTTCACCTTAGGGATCCCACTCTAAAAACCTATAAATAGAGGTGAGGTGAAGGGGAGAAGCATCTTTGAATGTCCATATAATATGAAGTCAAATCAAGGAGAAACAAAGGAAGAGAGATCACTCTTACCATCTCTCCCTAAAGGCAAAATGTCTAGATCTTTAGGAGTAGAGATAATAGTTCAACCATTCCCTTGAACTATCTATTCATTAACTTCAAGGCATCACATGTGAGTTGCAAAGAAGAAGAATTTTGAGGTGAGTACTACACCTCAATTCTCCTTAAATAAGGGCCTGGTGATACTAATCTAAGGAACACTGGTCTCCATTTTTTTTACTTTATTTTTTTCTCTTCCATACTAATGTGGGAAACCCAAGGCCAATGGGTATACTCTACATTAGCATTTTTCTTTCTCTTTTATTCCACAATTAGAGTAGGACACCCATGACCATTGGGTGCACCTCATCTTGGTCCCTTATATCTCCCTCTTTTATTTTATTCCCTAGGGCCACCCTTTACTTAGAGTATCTAGCATCATGGAGCCTATTCCTTGCTCTCTCTTAAGAAGGATATACTCCTCTTAGAGTTTCTAGCAAATGAAAAGCTCCTATTGAGTGACACAGTAAGAGATCCCTACACCAAAATTCAAGCCTGGTTGAAGAAGTTCTGCTTTCTTTTCTTGCTTATGTATTAAATTAATTATAACTTTCCATTGATTAAACAATTTCTTTTTATTCTTAGTTTGCTTTAATTCTAATTTCTTATTTTGTTTCCTTAAATGTAAATATTTAGTTTAGTAAATATCCTTAAATGTTTTGCCATGTCAAGGTAAAATGGCTTAAATGTTAATCAAAACTCATGTAAGAGTCTCTATGTGATCGACCTGTATTTGTCTTATCTATTATACAATAGATCTAGGCACTTGTGGTTTAAATTAAAAATCATAATAATTTTTTGGTGCCATTCTTGAGCACTCACAATGGAGTTTTAGTTAGAATCTATATTTATTTACTTTACCACCAATTGTACCTTTTAGGACTACGTATAGTATAGTTGCATTTCTTGCATTATTTTTTCCTTTTTCCTAATGATTTTAATACATCCTTTTTTATTTTGTCTTGAATTCTATAAAGAATCTAAAATTCCCTTAGAAGAAGACTTAGGATAGTTCTTTTTATTTTGAATGAATTGTAGTGAGGTCATAATATTTTTTTAATCATGGTTCACTCATAAAGGTTACAATAAAATAGGTCAAGGGTGAGCCATCCTAACCTGGAAGACAAGGTGATTTGTATATGGATACACCCTTGTACAAGAAGACTATTTTTAGAACCCTACCGCAAGCTATTCTGACCTTCTTTCCAATTCTTAGATTATGATTGCATTAACTTAGTTGCATTAGGGATGGGGGTGTAAAGAATGTAAAAGGCATTTTATTAATTGTTGCATTCTAGGGTTTTGCATTAGATTTACTGTTTTTCTAGCATATTAGGGCATGTTTAAATGCTTTTAAGGTGAATATATTTTGACCAAACTGTTGCAGGAAAATTGATTAGTAAGGGCACTCAACCCCTATAAGATCAAGGGTGGATGCCATCACTATCCCTTAGCCTACCTAGGTTAATCATCACTTTACACACTACCATAGCCTTCCAAATTAACTAAAAATCATTTAGAAGAGACCTATAATAGCTTATGAGCTCATAGGGCTCTCTTGGAAGGATGCATACTATTGTCACTTAGTGGCCCCTATCTAATCAACTTTGTTGGCATTTAAATGACTAGCTATGCCAACACATTCGATGACTAAGATCACCTATGGATGACTGAGGAGGGTGGGAAGTAGTTTATTAGGATCAATATCTAATTGGTAAGCAATAGGATAAATTTGAAAGAGAGGGGGAGCTACTTAGGTTAGAAATAATTTAAAAGCCTCTACCATAAAGAAATTTAAGAAAATAAACCTTTTAGCTTATTTTCCATAGAGATAGGATTATTGTGTCTCCTTTGTTTGTTACTTGCACATCATTTAACATATAGGTTCTATTATCTAGTTTAGGTTTTCCCATATTAGGTTTTGAACAAAAAAAAAAAAAAAAACTCTTTCATTATACACGACTACTTCTTTTCTTTGTATAAACTAGAGTCAACTATAGCATACATTAGTGTAAGCACGGTCATAGATCTCTCAATTCATATCTAATACCTTTAGACAATGAGATAGAATAAACCAGTAGGCAAGGACATAGGAATCAAGAAGACCTAGAAAACCTTGTTGAAGATATGGCCAATAAGGAAGTAGAAACCAAGCCATTGAAGGACTATTCCACTCATGTCCATTACAACTCACCATCTTGTATAGCATTACTTGTGACTAACACAGAACAATTTGAGTTGAAACTTGTGACGACACAAGTTTTTATAATACAAATTTAAAATCATCATTATCATCATCAAGACCTTATCCCAATTAGGGGTCGGCCACATGAATCTTATTCCTCCATTCCACTCTATTAAATACCATGGCTTCATTTAGTCTCAACGTTTTTAAATCTTTCCTCACCACTTCTATCCACGTTCTTTTGAGCCTTCCCCTTGCCCTTTTAGAACCTTCAACTTGTATTGCCTCACTTCTTCTAACCGGTGCCATTGTTGGTCTCCTTTGAACATGTACAAACCATCTAAGTCTAGTCTCCCTCATCTTATTACCTATTGGTGCTATCCCTAAATTTCCTCGAATATTTTCATTTCTAATTCTATCCTTTCTTGTCTTACCACTCATCCATCTCAACATCCTCATTTCTGCGACGCTTATCCTATTAGTATGATGTTCCTTAACTACCCAATACTCTGATCCATAGAGCATGGCTGGCCTTATTTCCATCCTATAGAATTTTTCTTTTAGTTTGAGTGGCACCCATCGATCACACAAAACTCTAGATGCACATCTCCATTTGTTCCAACTCACTTGGATTCTCTGGGTAACCTCCGTCTCAATCTCTCCACTCTCATGAATCATTGATCCTAAGTACCAAAAGTGGTCTTTAATGGGGACTTCTTGGTTATCAATCTTGACTGGTATTCTACTCCTACTCTCCTTGCTAAAATTCCATTCCACATATTCTGTCTTAGTTCAACTAATTTTAAATCCTTCAGATTCTAATGCTTCTCTCCATAACTCTAGCTTTATGTTTACACCCTCCCTTGTCTCATCAAGTAAGACTATATCATCTACAAATAGCATGCACCAAGGAATCTCCTCATGTAGATGTTTTGTTAACTCATCCATAACCAATGTGAAAAGGTATGGACTCAATGCTGATCCTTGGAGCAATCCTATAGTGATAGAAAAATCACCAGTCACACCACTAGTGGTCTTAACATTTGTTACTGCTCCCTGATACATATCTTTATGATAAAGACCATGTGGAGGTCTTTCCTCCTCTCACTATATTTTTTTACTACTTGTCTTTGTAAGAAAATAGCTTCCAAGGTAGACCTCCCAGGCATGAAACCAAACTAGTTCTCCAATACACTTGTTTCATGTCATAGCCTCTTCTCAATCACTCTTTCAAAAATTTTCATAGTGTGGCTCATAAGTTTGATCCCTCGATAATTAGTGCAGCTCTATATGTCTCCTTTATTTTGATAAATTGGTACAATAGAGCTTTTCCTCCACTCATCCGGCATTTTCTTTGATTTTATAATTGTGTTAAACAACCTAGTCAACCAAACTACCCCAATATCTCCCATATGCTTCCAAACCTCTATTGGTATACCATCAGGCCCCATGGCCTTTCCTGATTTCATCCTTTTCAAGGCTTCTTTTACTTTAGGTATTCTAATCCTATGTTCATATCTATAATAGCTAGTGTTATTTAGATTTATAGTATTTTCAATCCTTATATTCTCAGAGCTATTGTCATTTAACAATTTTTGAAAGTTTGTTTCCCACCTTTGTTTGATCTCATCATCTTTGACTAATACTCTTTGATCATCACTTCTAATACACCTAACATGATCTAAGTCCTTACCCTTCTATTCTCTTACTTTTGCAAGTTTAAACACATCTTTCTCCCCTTCTCTTGTTCCTAGTCTATTGTAAAGCTCATCATATGCTTTAAGTTTAGCCTCACTTACTATTCTCTTAGCAACCTTTTTAGCATTCTTATATTGTTCATTGTTTTCATTATTTCTAATCTTCTGCCATGCTTTAAAGCGCATCCATTTGTCTTTAATAATATAAATTTAAAATAACAAGCTTTAACTTGCGAGATCAATCTCTATTTTTAAAATAAATTTTCAAAATGAATGTAGCAAAAATTTTCTTTTATTTGAAACTTTTTCACAAAAACCCTGAGTGTGATTAATTAATCTCAATGAAAAGAAAATGAATCATGCCATGGAAACTTTTGGAAAAAAATATAAAAATGAATAATTACCATTCCCAAGATTGTTAATCACTGTCCAAGTTACAAATAATTACTTACAACCAATTTTACATCAAATACTAAAAGGATCACTCAGTATGAAATCTAGCACAATTATATCCTTCACTCACTTAACTATAATACTATCACTCTCTGAAAGTTCTTCTAATCGTACTTTGTCTGATCTGAAAAATAATGGATTTGGTTGAGTATTCATCATACTTAGTAGGTGACCTGATACTACTAACTTGAAAACACGGCATGCAAGAGGCATAATTTCAAGAAAAGTAATAGGATCCTGTAATTCCATTTTGTGTAACCATGGGTATTTATGCATGAACTATAAAACTCATTTACACATTTCTAGACCATGGAACTTTTATAAAATCCATTAATTAACAATATAAACATTACGAAAAACAGTAGCATTCAATCAATTCATGCATTAACATTTTTGACAAACACATCAAGCCAACTGCTCAAAATCAATAATTCGTACAATAGTAATAATTACTAAAAATCTTAAAGCAGTAATCAATCAATTCAAATGATAGAATTTTAACCACACAATAGATATCATGAATGTGTATATCTCGACGAACACATCAAGCCAATGGTTAGGTGAACATATCAAGCCAACAGGTCACGAGTACTCATCTACGACCATCTCAATGCTATATGCATATCAATATCAAAACCAAAATCCTAGGGCCAGCTATGCTCATGATCAGAATGTATTCTAGAATCATGTGCCTCTGGTATCTAGAGACCAGTCCACCATAGCCTCCACAACAACTATGGATATGTTCTCGAAAAGGCTGTTGTGAACATCTTCAGTGCTCACCCTATTTACCACAGCAGTTGAAGAAGGGACAATGCCACTTTGGGTAGTGATACCTACCACCTTTGGTGATTAGAGGCCAGGAGGCCAATTGCGTACATAAGCAACTTCTCAGCATAGTGCCCACTAAGCTCATTAGCCCAAAAAAGATATGTATATATATGTATATATATATATATATATATGCATATAATCCAAATTTCAATCATCGTAAATCATGCAATTTATGCAATTAGATTCAAAACATGGGTGCAATGCATACATAAAATATGTTCAATGCAAGTACTCGCATTCAAGACCATAAATCATGAAGACAATTTGGCATGCTCATTATAAGAATATCATATTTAAAAAAGCATACTAAACATGGTAATAGAGTCAAGTAAATCGATTAGATTTTGGAATGCATTTGGAAACTTAGTAGTATTAGAGTACCTACCTTAATGTCTCTTGGATTGCGCTTCTCTTCAATTTGAGTCCTAGATCACCTTTGTGAGGCCCTGGATATTATTTGAAAATAAGAATCCAAGTATTATTTCCTATTCTTTATATATAATCAATTATATTTATAGATCAACGGCTAGATCTATCCTTTAGGTTATAGATCTTTGATTTGAGTGTCTCTAAGCTAGATCTCACTAGTTAGATCACCTATCCTAATGCTTAGATTGGGTTCGTACTTGATTTGAACTGTCATATCTATAATTCAAAGGTCGATCCAAGTGATTTAGGGTTTATCATCAATTAGATTTATAGATCAATGGCTAGATCCATTCTTTAGGTTATAGATCTCTGATTTGAGTGTCTCTAAGCTAGATCTCACTTATAGCTCCAATGTTTAATGGTTAGATTGACTTCAATAACTTTTATGTCATCGCTATCTTATAATAGACTAGTTAGATCACCTATCCTAATGCTTAGATCGGGTTCGTACTTGATTTGAACTATCATATCTATAATTCAAAGGTTGATCCAAGTGATTTAGGGTTTATCTTGGAATATTGATCTCCTAATGCATCCAAAAGATCAATTTATGAGATTAGATCATCTTTGATCTTGTAGATTTATGAGATTTCTATGGTTTTTAGGCTATGGTCACATTAAATAGTCTTCTAATCCTAAATTTTATTATATAATTAGGTCCACATTGTCAATACAAATGCAACGGTCTTTTTGGATCGTCGATTAGAGTTATATAGCTTTCTTAATTGCAACTTTAGTGTTTTAGATCAAATAAACGATCTAAATTCGACAAAGTAGGGTCTATGCGTCACGGTTTCTAGGACGCGTGTGCATCCCAGTCGAACCGAGAGCGACCTGTATGCCTGCATGCCCCGAAGGATGCTCCAGAGCATGCGTTCTAGATGTGTGTTACGTGCGTGTGTCCCGGGTCCCTGATCAGGTTGACTAGATGAGGTGATCTGATATGGACCGTCCAATCATCTTGGTCCCTGATCAACATCCAGGATGCCTCAGTGTTTCTACCATCTTAAGTTTTCTAGGTTTTTGGGGTCCCACCGACTCATTGGATGGCTCAGATCAACCATCCAAGCTGTCCTTGCTAGTGTTCTAGATCAGATCCAACGGATTTGTTTTCACTGGTGATGTATGGCCGGTGGAAGTAGATCCAGCGTGGATCTGGTCTAGGTTTTCTAGAAAAATGGAGAGGATGGACGTAATAGGTGAGGGGGTTTACCTTCTCATCCTGGAAAGGAGGGAAACTTGAGTTTTCCAGTGGTGCGGTTCCATTGTGTTGCTAGAAAACCCTACTGCCAGAAGTGCAGAGACAGAGTGAGGCCGTAGGGGAGAAGAAGGAAAAGAAGAGGAAGAGAAAGAGAGAAGCAAAGAGAAGGGGAGAGGGCTTACCTGATTCTGGTGGGTGCCAATGCCTTGGAAGAAAAGAAGAACAAAGGGGGAGAAATTTTTTGATGAGGGAAAACCTTTGTCGGAGATGGGAAAGGTGATGATCGGGGAGAGAGAGAGGAGAGGGTCCTTTATAGCCTGTGAAGGTGGTGCCATCCCGTGGCGGTGCCGCCATTTTTCCCAACGCCGCAAGGGATGACTGGAGAAGGGGCGGCGCAGACCCGATGATGAAAGGGATGACGATGGGGGTGTCCTTATCAAAACGAAATACCCTTCATCTTCTAATGTCATAACTTTTTCATACGAACACCTTTTTTAGTGGTCTTTGAGGCGTTGGATTCCATTCACAAGTAGAATCTAGTTATGAAGATATTTTTAGAAAATTATTCATTTATATATTTTAAATAAAATAGAACATTTATCCACCTGTTCAATATAATTATTTTCCAAAATAAATAAGATATAAAAATTTTGTACATTACAAATACTATGATTGATTGTGATGTAAAGAGTGTTACTATTATTTGACAAAAATATCTTAAAATTTTGAGTCATTACAAAACTAAGGATTATTCAACTCCTACCAATTAATTATAGGCTAGACATACAGGACCCATACCACCATGTTAAGGAATTCATTGACATTTGTTTTCTACTTTCAAGTACTACAATTTCTCTGATGACTCTAATAGGTTTAGACTGTTTCCATTTTCATTAAAGGACAAAGATAAGACATTGCTCAACTCTCTAAAAATAGAGTCCATCACCACATCAAATCAACTATCTTAGAAACCCCAAATAAGTTTTTCCTAGTCCAAGAACTAACACCCTCAGGCTCAAAATTTTAAATTTCCAACAAAAGGAGGGAGATCATTTTTGCCAGTGCTGGGAACATTGGAAGGACTTGCTTTTAAATTTTTCCCACCATGGTTTTGAAAAGTGGCAGCAAGTCTAGTATTTGTATGAAGGTTTGACACCACAAAAACAATGTATGATAGATACCCCTAGTGGTAGGGATTTCATGGCAAAAAGTGATGTGGAAGCCTGAAATTTCTTTGAGCCACTTATTGAGAATTCTCAACAATGGGATTACTCTGCCTGAATGGAATGAAATTCACAACAACAAGAGAAAGGTGAGTTATATGAGATTGGGGTCACTCCAATCATCTATAATAAAATGATATGTTGGCCCATAAGATGGATAAGATAGGTGATCTTACCCAATGGTTAGAGGCATTTGTGATAAAAAACCAATCTTCCATGCAGCCTCAGTCTGAGGCATGTTTTCTTTGCTCTAATTATACACATCCTACTATCTCATGTCTATCTGACTCTAGTTTCCCCGAGTTCTTTTTAGAGCAGCTATAAATGGATTTTGCAACCCTAGCAACAACCCATATTCTAGGACCTATAGTCCTAAATAGGCTAGGCATCCAAACTTTTCTTGGTCCAAGAATAATCACAAGGCAGCCCATAGGGGAATCCCCTAAACAACCTTTTCCCACAACTACAATTCCATAACAATACCAACCTCCTCAACAATTTCTCCAAGAGCAATAAAAACAATCATTGGAGGACATGCTGAATATATTTATGCAAGGGTCTATAAAGTTTCAGAATGATACAAAGTAGTCCTTGCAAGCCAACTCATAGTCTCTTATGAAGCTGGAGCATCAAATGGGTCAACTATGTACTACACTATAAGAAAGGGAAAAAGGAAATTTCCTATTTACCCAGTGCCTAACCCTAAGGGTTAGTACGAGATTGGCTTATTATCGTATGATCAGGCCAAGACAATTAGAACCCTTAGGAGTGGAAAACAAGTAGATAACTAGGTAGGCCAAACTAGGGCAACCCTACAAACTGAGGAGAGAGAGATGCCTACCCAATCTCAGAAGGGAAAATAAAAAGTATAGCTAGCTTCCTCCTCATCTGAATCCCTTCCTAATGCCCTATTTTCCAAAGGCTCCCTACCCTCAAAGACTAAATGCAGCAAAAAAGGAGAATAACTTTAATGAGATAATGGACATTTTTAGACAAGTTAATATCAATAGTCCATTACCTAGTGCCATTAAAGAGTTCCCTCATGCCAAATTCTTGAAGGACCTACGCACACAAAAGCATAAGTTTAATGTGAAAAGAAAAGGCCTTCCTCATTAGTCAAGTGAGTTCCATTATACAACACTAGATTGCTCCCAAGTATAAAGATTCAAGATGCCCTACATTCTCATGTGTTATTGGGGAACATAGATTTGATAAGGCACTCCTAGAATTAGTGGCCAATGTTAACCTATTGATGTATTCAATCTATGAACAACAAGGTTTAAGCAAATTAAAACCTACCTATACCATCCTCCAACTAGCAAACCTATTTGTAAAAATTCCTAGAGGAGTAGTAGAAGATGTTTTGATGTAGGTTTATCTCCTCTTTCTATTGGACTTTCTAGTCTTAGGAACACAACTTGTGTCTAATCTTGAAAATGAAATTCCTATCATCTTATACGAATTGTTCTTGGCCACATCTAATGTCATCATCAACTGTTGAAGTAGTGCTATGAAGCTATCTTTTGGCAACATGAGACTTGAGTTCAACATTTTCAATGCAGCACAATGATGGACTCTGTAGACTCTTTTATGGTAAATGTTATAGAAAGCCTAGTTCATAACACTTTTCTTTTATCTTCCAATTCTGATCCACTCATGGATCAAATTAGTTCGATTGAGGAAGATATTCCATTACTTGAAGCCGTAGCAGTAGTTGACACTCCAAAATGGAAACTTAAGGTAGAACCCTTCACACTACATTCTACTACTCTGAACCCACTTGAGAAAACACCCATTTTAGACTTAAACCCATTTCCAAAAATTTTAAAGTATGTGTTCTTAGGTTCCTCTCAAACCCTTCCTGTTATCATAGCCACAGATTTAGACCAAGAATAGGAGAGTAAGCTACTTAATGTTCTAGGGGAACATAAGATAGCAATTGGATGGTCCTTCTCAGACATTAAGGGTATTAGCCCAGCCATTTGCATGCACCCAATCCACTTAGAAGAAAATGTAAATATGTCTCAAGAATCATAATAGTGGTTAAACCCTAACATAAAGGAGGTAGTTAGGTTGGAGATGCTTAAACTATTAGATGTAAGCATCATCTAACCAATTTTTTTATAGTGCTTGGTTAGTGTTGTTAGGTTGTCTGTAAGAAATTTGGGTTCGTGGTAGTTCAAAATGAGGACAATGAGTTGGTTCCCACTCGCATGACCATCAGAAAGACAGCGTATATCGACTACAAGAAACTGGACTCGGTTACAAGGAAAGATCACTTTTCTCTTCCCTTCATAGACCAAATGTTGGGAACTGTGGGTGGTCATGAGTGCTATTATTTCCTTGATAGATGTTCTAGATATAAATAAATTTCTATAGCACCGAATGATCAAGAGAAGGCTACCTTCACTTATCCTTTTAGGACCTTTGCCTATAGAAGCATGCCATTTGGGCTAAGTAATGCATCAATAACTTTTCATCAATGCATGATGAGTATCTTCTCAAATATGGTAGAAAGGTTTCTTGAGGTATTTGTGGACAATTTTTCACCATTTGGTTCTAATTTTTATGTGTGCTTGGGGATATAGGATTGGGGTGGTGCTAAGAGTTGTTGGTTGTAGTCTTCGCCTTGGACAAGTTTGGGTCCTTTCTCTTAGGGCCAAGGTTATTATCTATTTGGATCATTCTGCAGTAAAGTACCTTCTTTCTTAAAAGGATTCTAAACCAAGACTTATTCGATGGATTCTCTTACTATAAGATTTTAACATAGAAATTTGGGACAACAAAGTTTCTAAGGATGTTGTAGCAAATCACCTTTCTGAGTCTTCTAGTGAACCTATGCCCATCACAGAAACATTTTTGGATGAGCAACTTCCATAAGTTTTTTAGTTACTTTGGTATGCAGACATAGTCAACTATCTTGTGACAGATCAATTGTCATGGCATTGGTCAAAATAAGATATATCTAAGTTTCAAACTGAGGTGAAGTGTTTAATATGGGATTATCCATACCTATTCATGTACTATCTCAATTAGATTATTAGGAGCTATATTGATAATGAACACAATAAAATAATCTCCTTTTGTCACCACCATGCTTGTGGGGGTCATTATAGTGCTAAGAATTTCATTTGAAAAAATTTGCAATATGGATTTTACTAGTCCATGATTTTTAGAGATTCTCACACATTTACTGTGGGGATATGATGCCACTATATCTCATTTTGATTGTCGAAATTTTAAAAGTCTGAGGTAGTGATTTCATATACACATTTTCTTATTCTTTTGGGAATTTATACATCCCAACAGGAGTGGACTATGTGTCCAAGTGGGTACAGGTAGTAATGTGGAAGACCAATGAGCATAAAGTGGTGGTCCAGTTTTCAACAAACATCTTATCATGCTTCAGCACTCTATGCATTGTTATCAGCAATGGAGGAAAGCATTTCTATAGCCAGGTGTTTGAGGCTTTAATGAAGAAATATGAAGTCACCCATCGTTTTACAACATCCTAACATCCACAAACTAACAAGCAAGTTGAGGTCTCCAATAAGGAAATCAAATGCATCCTAGAAAAAATGGTTAATTCCAGTCATAAGGATTGGTCTTGAAGACTAAATGATGCATTATGGGCATATAGAACTACTTACAAGACCCTTATTGGTATGTCCCCATACCATCTACTTTTGGGAAGGCTTGTCGTGATAAAACCATACTAGGAAAAATGTTTGAACTAGACCAGAAGGTCCTTTTCTATAATTCCTATTTGCATCTCTTTCTAGGAAAGTTGTGGTCGTGATGGACCAGACCATAGACCATGAGAACTATCTATCCTCATGGGAGCATCGAGCTCGAGAAAGATGGTAAACTTTCCAGGTTTAATGGCCAATAGTTGAAACCATATTTAGAAGTGAGAAAACATGATAAAGAGGAGGAACTCCCACTAGAAGAGCATGTTTATCAGGTCTAATTCCATTACAGGTCAATTGTATTATATTTTAGGTCTAGTAGAGTCCATACATGAATTGCTTGCATACCCATTGTATATTATGCATTTTTGTGGCCATATCAACATATTCATGCACCATCTTTAGAGTGCAGGTACTATCCTTCTAATCCTTCTCTCTCCACTTAGTTATTTCATTTGTCCATGCTTTTATTTTAAAGCATTGGGAACAATTTTTAATTTAAGTCTGGGGATAAGATATTTCAAACTTGATGTATCCATAGTTTTTTTTTAGCATTTTCGTTCAAAATTAAAATTTTTGTGGAAAGTTCCAAGGAAGTGAATTTGGATTTACTAAATATTCAGTATGTTTTTTACTTTAGCTTATTAATATATATTTGTATATAATTATTTAATTATTTTATCCTTTTTTCCTAAAGTATGCCATGAAAATTAAACTTGAAATAATTATTGCACAAAATATCCATATGTATAATTAAGTTGAAGAGTAAATATAACTTAGGGATCTTAAAGAAGACACGTGGAGAATATCAACCCATGTGAGCTTTAGAGATAATCTTTATTTTCGAGGATTATACATAAATTCTAAAAATTTTCATCAGTGTGTATATTTTCCTAACTGGTCTTATTATTCTTATCTTGGCCAACTATTGGGAAATGATATGAAAAACTGTACCATGTATCTCTTGAGTTATGAACATTTTAAAGTCATATGAAACTTAGGAAATAGAAAGGCTATCCTTGATTAACACAGAGCCTTTAGCCTTCCCTGAGTTGTCTACTCCTAGTTAAACCCTTGAGCCTTTGTATTAAGTCTTTTCTTTGATAGCCAATTACTAGTACCCATGTTTAACCTTATATACTATATCCATTTCCCATGGTTTTGGAAATATGTAGAGATGTTTGAGGAATATCTTGACAAAAAGTATGAACAATGCAATTCAAGAGATGAACATTAAAATGCTGAGAAGAAAAAGAATCCAAAAGGCTGTTAAGTGAAAAATTCAAAGAAAGAATTAGAAAAGAAAACTAAAGAAAGATAGTCAATGGAAAAGAAGGATGTTCATTGTCATGGGTAGAAAGAAGTTTGAGAATACTTTGTAGAAGACCTATACATATTTTTCAAAACACCTTTATTAACCTTATACTACTTAATTTGACAAACCTATCTTAAGCCTTTATTTTGTCCTATTAAAACTCCTTCTTGATCTTAAGAGTAGTACAGTTTGGATATGGTTATGAATAAATATGGATTTTGGTAGAGTGTAACATTATTTAATAGTTGACATCCTTTTCATGAGACCATTATCAGCTTTTTTTCTAATTTATCATTCTTTGGTATGAAATATATGAAAATTTGGCTTTGATGAGTAATATCCTACTCACATATTGAAGAGAGATTTACCCATATCTGAGTGACTTCTTTGTGAGTGGCAAGAATATCCTGTGAGATTTGAAGTTAAAACATACTTTTGGACGATAATTTATTGAAAAACTGATAATTATGTGTATATTGGATATATTTACACACTCAAAATTTGAGGATTGATTGATAATAGAATCTCATTAGAAGAAGGATAGGATTTTGAACTGTTGGTGATTTCTATTAACATACTGAAGTTAGGAATTTAATGTAAGCGAAATATAAGAAGATTCTATGAGACACATGAAGGATGTTTAGGATGTTTATAGATATCATTTCTGGAAACGAGACCATAAATCATCCATTAGGGGTAACCTAGGGATTTAAAAGCTTTCTACATATGGTAAATGCATACTACATCATTTGGTAAAGCAGCTAAGATTTTTTTTAGATTTCTTATTTTTTATTTTGTACTTTTACTCAAGGACTAACAAATGTAAGTTGACTATTTGATAGTTTAGAAATATGACATGTCATACCTCTATATTTAGTAGTTTTTAACCCTAGAATTGAATTAAATATTACTAATTAGGGTTTATTTCACATTTTGTAAGATTAGGGATATGACTCAAAAATGCTATTTTTAGCATTCAAAATTCCTAAGAAAGAACAAGACTAATGTTCAAATAATGTCATAGGCCTACATGTCAACCATGAAGTCCATGAGTTTAAAATGATAAATGGGTATCAATATCAGAGTCAGAACAGTCAAAGACCCTAAAATATTGCCCAACCTTGTCCATACAAAATAGGGTGTTTTGATCAAAAGTGAAGATAATAGAACTTTCCATGCATGCATGTCAGTAATCCACCACCTTTGAAAGCTTCTAAGGGAAGCTCAAATTACATACATTGGATACACATACAATGAGAGCTTTTTTCTGAAATAAAACAAGTTAAAGACCAAAGTTGGCATGAAAACACATTCCATTCATTCTCTCTCCTACTCCACCAAAAGATGGGACAACTCAAGGAGGTGGGAAAATTTCCCATGCAAGGTGGTTTATTCCCTTTGATTCCATATTTTTACATGAGGGAAATAAGGAAGTAAGGTGGAAAAAAAATAAAGGATTTGAGGAAAGAGACAATTTATAGGAAATATACAGTTAAAAATCATCCTTACTTTTGAAGTATTGAAAGGCCAAGATCTATCATTATTTATGAATATCCTAAGACACCAATGGGAACTTACTTAAGTAAATATTGACAAATGAGAAGAATGATTGTAGGGAAGACCAAATTGAAGCCCCATTGGTGGAGAGTTTTTTGGTAGGCTACCCACCTTATTTTTAGGAGAAAAACGTCTCATTTCAAGAGGGGATACATCCAACACTTCTTGAATGCTATTGACTAGAAAAAATAATGGTGGGCTCAAATAAAAATGAGCAGGAGACCTAGAGTGGATAAGAAAATCTCAATTGAATCTAAGGCATGTTGATCCAAAGTTTGAGAATAAAATAGCTACAAAACAATATCTTTTGGACAAGGAAACTTCAAAGCAATAATCTCCACTTAATCCTATGTGAAGTATGATCCACATGTCAAGAAATAAAGAGGATCTAGAGCTTAAACCTATCCATTATCTCACATTATATATGAGGAGATGCGCACGATCAACTACACACAATGAAAGAAACATCTTTGTCCTGATGGCTATACCATTTGATTTTGAGATAAATATGGAGGAAACTTCTTGAGCCATGATAAGATCTTCATCCTCCCATGTCTACCTTCAAAGGAAGAAGGATAATCATCTAACCATGCAACCAAAACAGCCCAGTCAATGTTTCCCAACTCAATAAGAACATATCATATTCCCTTTCCATTTCCCATTATACCTTACACTCTTCTTTCTTATACTCCCCATCTCTTTCCTCCTTTCTGACCCTATCTTTCCCTCTCATCCTCATCAATTTTGCATCCAATCCCCTTCTATTTTCCTCCATCCAATGCATCCATATTCCCAAATTGAATTCCACCCCCTTCCATTCTTCCCTTTCATCTCAACCATCCCTTCTATCCCTTCTTCTAAGATCTCAACCCTTCACCTCTTGGAGCTTCCACTCCAAAAACCTATAAATAGAGAAGAGATGAAGAGAATAACCATATCTGACTTTCCCTATAATATAGAGTCAAATCAAAGAGAAATAAAGGGATAGAGATCACTCTCGCCATCTCTCCCAAGAAGCAAAATGTCCAAATCTTTAGGAGAAGATGTAATAGTTCAATCATTCCCTTTACCCATCCATTCTTTTACTTCAAGGTATCACATGTGAGTTAGGAAGGAGAAGAATCTCCAGGTAAGTGTTACATCTCACATCTACTTAAGTAAGGGCTTGGTGATCCTAATCCATGGAACCTTGATCTCCATCTTTTTTACTTTACTTTTTTTCTCTTCCTTGCTAAGGTGGAATGCCTAAGGCCAATGGATGTACTCCACCTTAATTATATTTCTCGCTCTTCTTCTCCTCTAAGGTAGGGCACCCAAGGCCAATGGGTGCACTCTACTCTATCATTTTTCTAATTCCACAACTAGAGTGGGACATCCAAGGCCAATGGGTGCAACTCACTTTGGTCCCCACTCTTTCTTTTATTTTATTCCCTAGTGCCACCCTCTACTTAAAGGATTTGGCATCATAGAGCCTATTCATTGCTCTCTTTTAAAAAGGCTACTCTCTTCTTAAAGTTTTTAGCTTAGGAGAAGCATAAATTTCTTTCCCCATTCCTCGTTCTTCTTTCCTTTCTAATGGTTGAGATTCTTTTTAGGAGAAGAGCTAGGGGCCCTCTTCTTTGGCGGCCTTAGTATTTTTTTCATAAGGTATTATTGAGTATGGTTGATTAATACGATGGGAGAGTGACATGTCAGGAGACTAACTTCTTTGCTTATTAGCTACACTTAATGTGCCTAAACAAGTAAATGGAGTCGCATAGATGAGGATGGTTCGGATGTATGTGAGTCTATTATGGGTTGAAAAGAAGTGTACAAGCTTCTTTTGAGTGACACCACAAAAGAGGCATACAGCCAAATTCAAGGCTGACTGAAGAAGTTCTACTTTCTTTTTAAGCTCATGTATTGAATTCATTCTAACTTTCCATTAATGAAATAGTTTCATTTTTATTCTTAGTTTTCTTTAATTCTAATTTCTTATTTTGTTTCCTTAAATGTAAATATTTACTTTAGTAATTTTCTTTAAATGATCGGCTAAGTTAGAGTAAAATAGCTTAAATTTTAATTCAAACTCATGTAAGAGTGTTTGTGACATCGACTATATCTTCCTTATCAATTCTACAATAGATCTATGCACTTACGGTATAGATTAAAAATCATAACACTAAAAAAATCCAAATCATCGGTTGCATTCCTTGCTCTTCCCTACCTCTCTCTCTCTCAGTCGTGGCTATTCTAGAATCCTAAATGCTATCCGCACTCCCTCCCTCTCTCTCTCTAGCTCCTGCTAGTCAAAAACTCTAAACAGCCTATTGCACTCTCTCTCTCTCTCTCTCTCTCTCTCTCTCTCTCTCTCTCTCTCTCTCTCTCTCTCTCTCTCTCTCTCTCTCTCTCTCTCTCTCTCTCTCTCTCTCTCTCTCTCTCTCTTGGTCCACCTGGTTGAAAACCCTAACTAGACTATTGGTGCTTCCCTTTGTCTTCCATCTCTTCCCTTTCTCTCTTACATGGTTGCGAACAATCAAAACCCTAGACTGTCAACCGCACTCTCGCTCTCTCCAACTGGTCAAACACCCTAAACCCTTGGTGCCCCCCTCTACCTTTCCTCTCTCCCTCTCTATCTATCTATCTATCTATCTCTTTCTTACGATTGGTCAAAAACCCCAAACCATTGGCTGCACTCCCTCTCTCTTCCCCAGACTACCAATTCCTCTCTTGCTTTTGGTTGTGATTGGTCAAAAAACCCAAACTGCCAGCCACACTCCCTCTCTCTCTCTCTCTCTCTCTCTCTCTCTCTCTCTCTCTCTCTCTCTCTCTCTCTCTCTCTCTCTCTCTCTCTCTCTCTCTCTCTCTCTCTCTCTCTCTCTCTCTCTCTCTCTCTCTCTCTCTCTCTCTCTCTCTCTCTCTCTCTCTCTATCTTGCCATTCGAAAATCCCACACTACTGGTGCCTCTCTCTCTCTCTCTCTCTGAGTTGTGGTAGGTCAAAAACCCTAGATCACCAACTGCACTCTCTCTCTCTCTCCCTCATTTCGGCTAGTTAAAAACCCTAGATCGCTTGTGACCCCTTCCATTTTTCCTCTCTTTTCTCTCTTTATCATGGCTGGTAAAAAACTCCAAATCCCACAATTATGACATCCCGATTTTCAAAAACGAATTCTTTGAAATATCCTTTATAAATCTACAGCAAATTTCCTATTAAAAAGTTCATGCATTGAGGAGTTTAGAAAAATTATATCATTCAAGAGATTTTTCACAAATCTAAACTTCAGACTAGGGTCATCTCATCAAACCATAACATACAATCAATTAAAATAGATTGTGTGTATACTAGAATAGAAAAAATGCCACATGATTAACTAATCACAGTTGAGATTACTATTATCAAATCATCCTTAATAGTTCCATTTACATTCCAAATGTAATGAAGTGTCAACTCAAAATAAATATTGTTCCATAAGTGTCTAAAGGGAATCCAAAAGCTAACTAAAACATCCTAGTCCACTTAACACCTACATCTCAAGTCAAGTGGTCACCTTCTTCACCTTGCCTTTCTCCTTAGCATCAGTCTACCAAAAGACTCACTTGAAGCTGTTGGTGGGTGAGCACAAGCGCTCAAATAGAAGAAAACCTTATATAGATCAAGTTGAGTAAAACATGAGACACATGTAAACTTGTTTTGAACAATTTAATAAGTTATTCAATTGTAAATTCCATGAGATATAATTATTCAAGGTTTCTATCATGTAACCTATTATTTGATTCATAAGGAGATCTAAGAGCAATGTAAGATATCATTTCTAATAATCACATAATATTTACCTTATAATAAATGTATTTCATGTACAATATCAAGGCATTTCATGAGTCTATAATCATGGAAGTATAAAACCATACTAAGTCTTTGTATCCAACATAAGCATGGTTTTCTAGGGTCATTCATAAAACATAGTAATTTAACACCATTCATACTCACAGGCATTCAATCCATTCTTATTCCAATGTATAGTCAAAATGAATTGATGAAAGAATTTAGAATGCACAATAAAAAACAAATAAAAGGTGCAATTGATAAATCATCATCATCGGTGTTGTAAGCATAAATCTGTGACTCAATGGGCTAACTCATCACTCAAGTCCATTATCACTATCCAAAGCTGAAAGTGGTATCTAATCCTACCACCAAGGTTCAAGTCTAAACTCTGCAGAGTGATCGACAAGTTAGTACATGTCCACATCAACCTAGGCAACTATGCTCATAGTGCACCTACCGTCACCCCTTGGTAACTACTAATGCTAGTATATTGATGTGCGTATACAAGGTTTCCAATTGGCCCTAGAGTATACCCATGAAACAACACCTTGCAACAACCTTCCATCGAGCAACTCTAGTCAAGCCAATACTAAATCAGAGGGCAAACCCCAACCTACTCCTCTTATCATAGTGTATCTCAAGGGGCTCACTCATTGCCCTTTCAAATATTTCACAAAAAATGATCCCCACTAGGGCAAGATGCAACCACCAAATCATGCACAAAACTAAAATCATTCGTTGAGCAAATCACTTTCTTTTTCTCTCATGTGTTCAGCATAGTTCATGCATCATTCATTTAGGAAATCATTACATTCAATAACAAAAACCAAAATAGCATGCATCATTTTCCAAACTCGTGGTTTTCTCTTTATAGTCATGGTATAAGGTTGTGTTCCAAAGAAATCTCGAAAACAAGTGAAAGTAGACCATGCTAGTAAAGGGTTCCAACCACCACCATAAGTGTATCATCATCAAACCACATGCATAAATCATAGAAAAATTATGAAGATTCTAAAATAGGTGTTAATGGCATCATCATTCATGTATGTTCATGTACATATCAAAGGTTACCATACTTGACCCAATGTTCCATTATGTCCCTCCCTAGGATTAATACATGTGCTATCACTTCCTCCTCCATCCACCGTTATTACAACATAATGAGATGAGTTTGGACATTAAAATACATGTATTATCAATGAATAATATATTCAAAATAACCTAAAAAATCATGTCTTAAAATAGTACATAGCACAAGTAAAAGATGACGCATTACATAGTCATTTGTGTAACCCAAATACCACATACCTTATCCTATTCCAAGTCCTCACAAGCTATCTCATTAGATATTCCATAACACATATATCATAGAAAAAGTTATGATGTCCATTAGATATCTACAATAAAAGAGAAGTATAGGATCATGTATAACATTTTTAATTCTATCACTAGTTTCATGTGTTGAACTAGTGAAAGATGACAATCATTGTAGGGACTGTTTCATGCTAATTTCAATCAATCAAAACTTTGGAAATTTAAGTAAATTTGTCCATTCCATAAAAAATCAAGTTATAAACCAATTTACCTAACTTAGCAATAGGATTTGCATACTTTTACAAGTTCACAATCTTGTCACTCTAGGCTAGAACAGGGCACCATTTTTCAAGTGAGGAGATCAACCAATTTGGACCTCCTCCCAACATCATTCAAATACTGTAATTTCCACAAATCATGAGGCATCAAAGTTATATCAAAACATAAAATAAAATAAAATATCAAATATAAATCATGGGATAGTGGCCAAACAATAACAATCTTTGAGGTACCTCCCAGCAGATTTTTGCAATGAGCAATTTTGCCTTTCCTATGCTTCCTCCTCAATTCATTTGAAAATTTACATGGATCTTTACCCGAATTACAATTTCATCATAGGAGTATGAGTAAATAAATTTCCCAAGCATTACATTCTAGGTACAAATAAGTAGATAATTGGTGTCTCATTCTCTACCCCTTTTTGATCCTTCAAAACCTCCCAGTTTCTCCACCAATTCATGGCCATTTCTTACCCAATAGTAGGATATACAATAGCATTGGAATCAGTTGAAAAAATCCGTTCAAAATGCTAAATTACCAGGTGTTTTCTCAACTAGAGAGCACCTTGCATTTTTCAATTTAATTGAATATAGAAGTAAAAGTGACATTCCCATCAACATATATAGTTGTTTCCATGGATTTTATGATTTCTTCTTTCATATTTATTAACTACACATCATTGAAATATCATAACCTAAAATATGAAAGAAAACTAGAGATCAAGAAGGTTAATAAGCATGCTCCAAAATCCCTTCAGGCATAGGTGCATGGTGTATGGAGATAATTAAGATGAGTATAATTTTTCTACAATGCACAACCATTTCAATTGTTACATGACTGATTTTTCAACAAAATTTAGCTCCAATCTACGGTCATACAATGAGGTTAAAAGAAACACAATCATGCTCACAAACTCAATCTAGATATAGTTGCCTAATGTAGAAGAGACTCATCAATAAAGATGTAATTCACTCAACATGCATAGTTGTTCCAAAAGATTTAAGACCCACTTCTTCTCAACATGAATAAGATCCATGCTACCAATATAACATGTGCTAAAACATGCATTATGATTAGAGCTCATGAAGAACATATAAATATGCTCAAAACTACACCTAGAACTGGGCGCATGGTGTGTGGACTACCATGAAGAAAACTTCAGTTAAAACACTACCAAAATCCTATCATGTTGAAACCAAAGCCATGGACTGCATTAAGAGTTCTTATATGCCCCCCTCATGGTGCAAATACCTACAAAAATGCCATTTTTCTATATTGAAACTTCAATTCTGATGGCTACAAAATGTTCACAATTTCTAGGCATGTTTTTCTCCTTCGAAGCTTCACCTCTCTTCCTTTCCTTCTTGGCTGCTTCTTACTGCTTCTCCCTCAAACCTTCTTCTTCTCTATTCCTTCTCCTTTCTTCTTTGTTTTTCTCCAAGTTTCCCTGATTTTTCCTCAAGTTTCTATGGTTTCTATGATTTCTTCTCCTCTCCATAGGTTGTATGCATGGAGCATGTAGCCTAGCTTCTCCCCCTTCTCTTCCTTTGTGTTCCATGCCTACCAGCACTAAGTGGGGTATCCATCATTCACTTGGTCATGCCCCCACATATGATATAGCTCTATTTAACATGTTTGACCTTTATTCCATGTATGGATGTGCTGTTCAAGGCAATCTCCTCCACATATATAGTTTATGAGAGTTTTCATTTCCATGATTCCTATGTACAAATCATAGTTTTTGTAACTTGATTTCTCAAGCCTCCATTCCACTATATATATTCTATGTTATGCTATTGTTATATCATACATCTTAAAACCTAACTTCCATCCCACTAATTCTATGTTATGGTTATGCATGTATTAAGCTACCTAGTATTCATGCAACAAATCAATTACTTCACCATATGCATGTATACATTGAAATCATTAGCTAACCATACATAATGTTTATTTCCCATTTCTATAACTATTTATTCACCCAATATAATGCATTGTTTAGTCATAAGTTAATTGATGAAAGATGATAGAGAGTAAAAAAAAAATTCCCATTTTGATAATAATTATAATAATAAATGAGATTTCTAATATTCTTCATATTACAACACTCCTCTCTTCCCTCTCCCACTCTCCCTCTTTGTCCAGCCAGTCGAAAACCTAGACAGCCAATGTGACAACTCGAGTTTTTAGATACATTTTTAAATGCAAAATTATTTTCTAATATGGGATTGATCCCTATTTAAAAATCAAATGTATAAAAACAAAGCAGATGAAAATTCTTTTTCTTTTAAATTCATTTTGAAAACCTTGAGTATCATTTACTTTCAAATAAAACAAAATAATTAGAGCCTCTATCTTTTTCTTAATTATAAAATATAAAAAAAATACATGCATCCGAAATCTCGTCAGTCACAACTTATAGTCCAAATGTATTAATTAGACATTCATGTTTAGAAAAGATAAGTCACATACATTGTTGATATAGTTTTTATGCACCACTATGTTCAACCAAAATTGCATTCACCTTGAATTACTCTACCTCAAGTCAAATTCTTCAAAGTCCTAAGATATTGAAAATAATTTATAATATCTCAGCAAGTTTGCACCTTGTGTAGGTAGTATGACATCTATTTCATTAATTTTAAAAGTCCAATTCCAAAGGATATTTCAAACCATTTTTAATGTAGTTCTAAAGAACAGAATGTATAAACTAGTTACAATGAATTTTTCTTTTTCTTTTTTAACATATCAACCAAGTATTGCAATCTCACAAAAACATTCGAGAAAATATCAACATAAAACATGTGTAAACTTTCAACATATGTCTTTCAAATGTTCAAACACATGTAAAATTTCCATGTAAATCATAATATGTCATATATCTTAAAATCATATCCATTCATAACATTCAAATCATGTAAAAGATCCATCATCACACTCAATAAATCAAGTATGTTGTTGTTTTAAATAAACTCACAAGCACATGAATTGTTTGTAATATAGTATGCTAGTGATGTTGATCCCATGAGGATTGAACTATTGTGATGCTAGTGGTCCCTACTTTAAACTATCTAACCTAGCCAAAATTCAAGTGATTTTTGTCCTAAATTAAGAATGAAAATTGAAACATGAAATTGAAAACTAAGCAAAAGCAAGAAACATGCTAAATAGAAAATTTTCCTAAAACATGCACTTTCTAAAATTAAAAATTTCCTAACTTAAAAACTTCTAATTTTATGAATTTCCTAATTAACAACTTTCCTAAAATGTAATTTTTCCTAAACATGAAATTAACAACTAATCTAATGGAAACATGCTTTAACAAACTACTTTCCTAATCTTGTAAAACTACGAAAAGTAAGCAACCAAATTAACTATTTTAACAATTATGAAAATTTTGATTACTTTCTACCTAACTAAGATACAAAATAATAGAATCTAAATATAACCAAACAAGAGAAATAAATGAAAACAATTACTTACAACAATGAAAGGAAAACTATCCAATTAACATACATGTAACCATGCAATAGTATTCATGATTCATTGAATAGGAGTGGGTTTAATCAACTACTTTGGAAACCTAATCATGCAATAGATTTTAACATTAACTAAGCTATCAACAATCTAATTGGACTCTTGAAAAATCAAATGAACATGATTGTATAGTGCTAGAAATTAGCATACACTGTTCATGCAAAGAAATTCCAGCAGTAAGGTAGTTAAAACATTCAATGACTAGAACATGTAAAACATGAAATTAATCACTTCTAATGCATTCAAACCTTGAAGAACAAAGTTAATTAAATTTTGGACACAAACATGAGTTGAAGATTCCAACTAATCTCATTAATCACATCCAAAAAGTGAATAACATAGCATTCCATACATGTAATTCGAATCTGAAATTTAAATGCTACCATAATGATGTTCACTTAATCCTAATCACTCCTCAATTACACACCAAACTCTTCTTCAATTGTTCCAACATTCACTCATGAACAAATATGCTTGAAATTAAAGGAAAATCCTATGCAAAACTAAGGCAACGAACTATTAGAACATAAGCAACCAAAGCTGGAAAATCAAGAGGGCAGAAAGAGAAAAAAGATGCAATGAAAGATAAAGAACAAAACTAGATTCAAGATGAATTCCCTTGGATGTCACTCTAAACCAAAACCATCTTTGAATATTAGTTTAAAATCAAGGAGAGCTAAAGGAAAAATAAGGCAACTAACATGAAAAGAAGTAAATTCCAGCAAAGGCTAACCTACCTTCAAAGATGAATCAAAACTCCAAAAATCCTAGGTTGAAAACTTGAGAAAGAAGCATAAACCTTGGAAGTTTGTACCAGCACCCAAAGACTTCACAAAAAAATAATCAAAAGGAGAAAAATGGGCTGGAAGAAAGTGGGTGTCTACTATGGAGGAGACATCTTTTCCTATGTTGAAAAAGAGTGTATTTTACTTAAGTTTTGGGCTGATTTTATAAGAATTGTCTTATTTTTCCTAGGGTAACCTAATACTAAGGTGTGATAGAGATTAAAGAGTGTCAAATTGAATGTCTAAGATCGGAGGAAAGGGTAGACAAAACAGCTGAATGCTTCATAATTTGGCAAAGTGAATGGGGATTGGTTAGGAAAGAGGTGGAGGGTGTTAGGTAGAGAAATTTGGTTTGTTTGGGAGTTTCCTAAGAAGTGGAATGAGATAAATTTTTCAAAATTCGTAGAGCATCTTAAGGGTGAGGCAAAAATTAAGGACAAGGTGAAAAAAACACTAAAAATTGAAGGCTCTTATCCCATTGGTCCACATGCCATCTTATTCCAATAGATTTTTCCTTAATTATCTTTAAAATAACTCATGGATAACTCTCTTGAATGTCCTCCAATCCTAGCCTTCCATTCAGCTTAGCTTAATAGCTTAGATAGCTAACTTTGAAGGCTCCATTGGCTAAGCTTCATGGCTGGCTGGCTAGCTTAGGAAGCTTCCTTGACTTTAACCCTTGGCTTAAGTGGCCTGTATGGTTTAGCTTGAATTCCTTAGCTTGCCACCTTCTTTCATAGCTTATATGTCTAAGGTGGCTTAAGTGGCTTCCATGCAAAGGTGGTGGGACATGACTTACTTCATGGGCCCACTTTGGCCATCTTTAGCTCCCTTAATCACACCCATTATTAGTCTACAAGATGATCTTAGACCTTAGTTTATGTTGAAGTGATGATTTTGAGGCTTTGACCCAATCTTTTAATCTTGATCTTCAATTTCATCCTGATTGATCTTAGCCATTGGATCACCATCTTACTCCCAACAAAAAGTAAAATATCCTAATTAAAACCTAAAAAATAATAATTAATCATATACTAACATTGTACTAGCTTCTAGACCTATAAAGTAATAAACTTTTGGGTTATTAGGTCAAAAAAATGCATGTGTTATGAATTTTGGTCTAAAAGCTCTAATTTACCCCTATAAGTTGTAACACATGGGTACTAATTGGGTGATTTTTATGAAAAATCAAATACTTATCAAAATATCATAAGATTCTTAAAATATTAAAGTAGTAATTGATTAAATCATGACATTCACATTCCCAAACCAACAATATCATCATGTGCACATATGCATCTTGGTGAACACATCAGATGATTGGTCATAAGTACTCATCTAAAGACTGTCGACAAGCCCATCTACATGGGATCACAAAATAGAATTTTCATGGAATACTATGCTCACAACCAGCTCACTGAATTTTGTGTCTCAGAATTATCTATCTACATCAAGCTACTTCTAATAGCAACTTTTATCTCTTGGAAAACATACTTTCAAATTTTTAATTCTATATTAGTACATACTTCAATCATTTACCAGAGGTGTCATTGATAATCATTAAACCTTAACTATAACTTCTTCGATTCCTAAAATTGTGCCTTTAATGTGTTACCTCATACTAATCTTATATCCTTTCCTGTCCACTTAAATATTGGTAAGGTCATAGTCCTTCAATACATCTATTATGGTATCCAATAAGATTTAGGAAAATCTGTATTCCTATCATCATTTTAGATCTTTTCATATCACTAAATCCACTACAATTACCTTTTAAGAAATATTGGCCCCAAAAGGTTGACTTCCTCTAATTAAGACTTATGTATAAGCATTTCTAATATTCCTCCTGATGTATAATATAGCTCAAGGTCTTGTTTACAAATATAATGATAAGTTTATTAAAAAATGGTTAGCATTCTTATTTACAAGATCTATGTATTTAGTTGAAACATTTGTCAACTTGAATGACATTCTCTTAAGGTTATAGTGTTCGTAACCAGTTTTGAGTGATGGCCTCGAGATGTCTCTTATTATGATTTCGTCTAAAGATACCAAGACCTCAAATTGACCTTTGAGAAGATTCTAGCTAATGAAGATTGATTGAATATGTCACTTACCTCAAATAGACTTCTTATTCTTCATCATGAATCTATTCAAGTACTTAATAGTAATGTAGAGCATCAGCAACTCATCATCTTGTTGATAAGAATAACCAAAGTCTCTTGAAAAAATAATGGTTTTAATGAATTTTAGTTTCAATCATTCCTCTTATCGTCTCTTAAGATTTTTCAAAGAATCTTTCGATGAGAAATTTTTTGAAGCAAAGCTAGTTTTAAAGATTAATTCCATATTGGACATAATTCTTTCACTAGAATTTTGGTAATTCTTTGGAACATATCATGTATTATTTAATTTCAGTACTTCATTGCTGTCAAAATCTACTTTATTCACCTATTTTAGCTCTCTTATACTCTTTAGCAATGAAAATCACTAGTTTGATCTTGTTAATCTTTCAAATTTGACTGGTTCATCTTTCAATTTAGCAAAAACAATTCAAGATCTTTCATTCTGATGTTTGAATTTAATCTATAATCTTTTTCCTTAACCATGTTAGATCCATGATCTTCTTAAACTTGCTTCACCTATTGAATGTCTACTAAATATGGTTACTTGCATCTTATGTTTCCTTGAAATAGTCTTTGTCCACTTGGATTAATCTCTCCACTTGATTTGTCATATATAATAAAATCTATTTCCACACTTTTAGTTTAAAGACATTATGAATTGGAGACTCCAAGATAAAATTGGGACCCTTTAATAACAACATCTTAATCTTCAAATGTTCGTATTTTCACTGAACACTTATAGTATCTCAAGAAATTCATTGAACTTATTCTTGAATTCTCTATCTTATGAGCTCATACATTATTATGTTTAAAATTCATTATCAAATTATCATCATGGATCAAACATTCTCATCTACAGTATCATTAAATTCTTATGGTATCAATGCTTTCATTAAATCCTTATGACACCACTAGAATTCAGCCGATTATATTCATTAACATGTTCAAACTCATGTCTTAATGCTCTTAACTACATAAGACTTCATTTGCTACCATTATTTTTTGATATCTTCTATTATACTCAGGCTATAGTTGTAGAGTTTACGATTACTTCTCATAAAGTTCCATGTAGTTCATCGAAGTTTGAATTGAATCTCTAGAATTATCAATTCAATAGTTCTAACATATGTTAAAGTTATTAGCTTATGACAACATTAGCATAATCTCATACTCCCATTCTTTACTCTAAGAGTTATATTGATATCATAGGATTACTTTTTCCCTTGCTCCTACAAGGATTAAAAATTATGTCATTTACTTGAGTTCTTATGACTTCACATTGAATCATTGTCCCAGAGTAAATCTAAACTTGGTTTTTGTTATGATTTGCATTTTCTGTTTTCACATTCAATATCATTCCCCACATGAATTAGCTCTCTAACTCATGTCTAGACAATTAGTTTTCACTTATTTAATTGTATATGATTTTTAGACATGGAGGACTACTATGAAAGGATACATTGGGCTCTGATACAAACTATGACAACCCAGATTTTCAAATGAATTTTTAAATGCAAAACTATTTTCTATTGTGGGATCTATCCCTATTTAAAAATCAAATTTATAAAAACTATGCCGCAAAAAAATATTTTTCTTTTAAATTCATTTTGAAAACCTTGAGTGTAATTTACTTTTAAGGAAAACAAAATAACTAGAGACTCCGCCTTTTTTTTCAATTGTAAAATAAAAACAAAAAACATGCATCCCAAATCTAGCAAGTCATAGAATGTGGTCCAAATGTATTAATTACATGTACATGTCCAAAAAAGATAAGTCATATATTTATATTATTGATATAGTTTGATGCACCATTGTCTTCATTGAGAATTGCATTCACCTTGAATTATTGTTCCTTAAGTCAAATTCTTTAAAGTTCTAAGATATTGTAAGCAATTTATAATATCTCAGCAAGCTTGCACATGTGTAAGTACTTTCACATCTATTTCACCAATTTTTAAATTCCTATTCCAAAGGATATCTCAAACCATTTTTAATGCATTTCTAAACAAAAAAATGAATAAACTAGTTATAGTGATTATATTTTGAAATCACATATCAACTTAGTATGCAATCTCATTAGAAACATTCCAGATAATATCTACATAAAGTGCATGTAAACTTTGAATATATGTTTTTCAAATGTTCAAATACATGTGAAATTCTCACATAAACTTTAATATGTAATATATCATAAAATCGTATATGTTCATAACATTCAAATCATGCAAAGATCTATCATCACACTTGATAAATCAAGTATTATAAGATTCTCCAAATATTAAAGTAGTAATCAGTTAAACTGTGACATTGGCAATCCCAAACTAATAATATCATCATGTTCACATAAGCACCTCAACAAACACATCAATTGATTGGTCATGAGTATTCATCTAAAGTCATCAACAATCCCATCAACATGCAATCACAAAACAAAAATCTCATCAAATACCATGCTCATGACCAACTCACTACATCATGTTTCTTCGGTATCTAAAGACTAGTCACCGCAACCTTCACAAGGACTATGGACACTTTTCAAAAGGTTTCCATGACCACCTTTAGTGGTTGTTCCTACCATAAGAGTCGAGAAAAATAAATACTTTCTTTGGGCAGTGACACTTGCCACCTTTGGTGGTTAGAGTCCAGGAGGCTAAACCTGTACAACCTCTTAGCATAGTGCCTATAAGGATCATTAGCTAGAACAAACATATGTGTATTTATCCACATTCAAATATCATTAAATCACATGAAATTTATCTCATATTAAAATCATGTAATTTCTATAACTCATGTCAAAACCTGGGATTAATGCATTTTATCAATCATCTTTTCTTTCAAAAATAGACAATTGCATGTAATAGAGTAAACAATATCATATTTTCAAGGTAAAAGTATGCATCATAGAGATGGAAGTATACATAGACTTGCATTCTGCATTTGTAATTATCTACATTCTTTATAACATAAAGAACATAACATGGCAAATATTTCAAGTAAAAAGCACAATAATCATGGACAATCTATATGGTTCAATAATTTAAAATTCTTATATTTTTTATAAAACTAACGACATGATCAAAATCCAAGTGGCAAATAGATGTTAAACTTGCCTACTTGTTATGGCACTATCTTAAATTTCATTGGATACTTGATAATCAGCCTATAAAATGAATCTTGTTCAACTAAGTTTATTCTTACATTTGAAATCATGGATCTGCATAAATAATCATTTGGATTTGCAAATTGATGCCCCAATTCACATATTTGTACTCTGATCATGTTTATAAATGGTTAGCTCTATGATTCAGGGATTGATGTCCTTAGATCAGGGTAAGAACATACTTAGATCTGCTGCCTAACATAGATCAATGATCAAGAATAAATCTAATGAGCTTACATCATTGGAATGAATATTTGGGTTCAAAATTTGGAAATCTAATGAGATATAAGGTCCGGTCTATTATATCAGGTTACAGATCATTGATTAGTATGTATACAAGGTTAGATCTAACTAAAATCTCAACATTCAAAGGTTAGATCATTCATAATTACTCCTGATCATTGTAATCTTACTATTGAATTCTTAGATTTTGCAAAACACAAATTGTGAATCTTGGAGTGAGATTGGTGTAACTTTGAACAATCAGCATCTAACTATTCTACAATGCAGATCATGCTAAAAAACCCTAAAATTGTGTTTTCACCTAAAAGTTTCAAGTCGATGGCGATGACAACTGTCTTTGGAGAAGATGACTGGCATGGTCACCACTAATGACATTTTCTACTCTAAAATGTAAAATTTTGTAAGGGAAAAAACATATTGGAAGGTTATCTACAATCCCATCAAAATTGTTGTCATTATGTAGTCATTTGATGTTGAAAAAGTGGGATTAATCTATCAAGATGTCATCGAAGACATCACATTTGTTGAATTTTGAATTTTTGTCCAATCTCACATGAAAACCCTCCCGATCATGAAATTGTTAAAGGGCTTGTACTCCACTTACCACCGCCTGAGACTGAAACCAAGAGACTGAGAGGGAGAAGGGATGGTGCAGCAGGTGCCTATAATCAACTTGATTTTTGTGCCAATCGTTGCTCTGTAAGGAAGAGGAAAAATAGAGATATGGGGGTTGTCAAGTGTAGCTACTAGAGAAGTAAGGGAAGAGGGGGAGAGACTCTGGCATGGCTGGACTACATGGGCAGGTGCGTTGGGGGGGTTGTGCTAGAGGAGAAGAGAGCAGGAGAGGAGAGAGAAAGATGGAGATCATGGATAGGAAGAAGGGTGTAGGAGGAGGAGGAGATCTGGTTTCTTAACATTGCCACTCTGGCATTTTAGTCAAACAGAGTGTGTGTAGTGGCATGTGCCATCCACAGTTGTCAGCATTAAATGCTTGTGTCACCGACGAGGTAGAAGGAGGAAAATGTAGGAAAAGATAGGTGACAGGTCTACTGGGGGTGCCATTATAAAAAAAATAACCCTCCATTTTAGACATTTTCTTCTTCTTTTTAAAGTACCACTATACCCACTTATAAAATTACCAAAATGCCTATCCAATTCACTACCCACTAACTTCTTTGTTCGAACTCCGATTTCAGCATTCCTAATGTCTTTGGATTCCATTTTTCAATTACATTTCAAATATTAAGGTTTTAAAGCTTGATTTAGATTTCTATAAAAGGTTTATTTCTTAGATTTCAAAACTAAAAATTCTATATTCTCATTTCATACCAATTTTAAATAAATAAAAAATTACATGAAATTATATTTAAAATTTTAGGATATTACAGGTGGTCTCCCTCTCTCTCTCTCTCTCTCTCTCTCTCTCTCTCTCTCTCTCTCTCTCTCTCTCTCTCTCTCTCTCTCTCTCTCCCCCCCCCCAGTAGCTCATAAAGCCAAGTAGCATACATGTTGGTGAATAATGTGTTGTGATATCATTACCTTCAGTAGCATAAATGTGGTGCTAAATTCAAGAGATTCAACTTAGGAAATAATTCTTAGAAAGATTATTCTCTTTTTATGGTATTTGTATATAAAATTCAGCTTACTAATCTTTCTCACATACTAATCATTTTTAAAAAGCATATTTTCTCATTTGTAGATGAGAAAATTTTCATGCATTTGTTTGATAATATTTCTTCCATTTTCTTTCATCTATTTCTCACCATCATATATCCTCGTAGAATTTCAAGTGGTTATATCATGTCCACTAGTACTTTCTATGTACTAAACAAAAGTTTATTGACCACTTCTGTTCAAGCCACACTCTGGAGTGAGTATGAAAAACCAGTAATTAATATTATTCATGATAATATGCAAAAACTAGTGAATTACAAATCATCATGAGAGTAAGTACTTTGACACTTGATTAAGACTAGACTTTCTTATCAATATCTCTCTACACCTATGTCAACATAAGGAAAAGATGAGTGAGAAAGTACACAAGCTAATAGGTGGAGAAAAGGAGTAAGAAATTAATAGTTAGAGAGAAAATAAAAAGAACACAATTGTTGAACAAGGTATTTAATTCTAATGTGCCTCTAAAATGCCAGGTTCTTTCTTATATATGTGTACATGTATGCTACATATATGTGTGATTCCTATCAAGTTTATCAAAGAAAATCCTACTATTAATTTTAATAAGAGAAACCCAGCTTATTTTATTACCAGTATAGTCACACTTCAAGATAAAACTATTAATTACATGGCAAGTATGTTTTAAGACAAAAACGCTATGCATGCCTCTCCCCTACATGTAGATATTGTCCAAATGTCATGGCTATTAAATGCTTTTTGTTTATGTTTCATGCTTGATTTAATAAGTTTTAGATTTGGAATGTTAGGGTAAGAATGACCAAATTTTCTATGTATTACAATAGTGTTGTGCACATGATTCTTGGTTACTATATTGTTGAATGTTAGTATGTTCATATATGTGATCATATGCTCATGTAGTGGACCTAGGATGGTTGGATTTCTTAATGTGTCTTGAAGTTTTTAGATGCATGATCATTAGCCTTATGGATGGAGAGTTTATATGCCAAGTCTTTCGCATGTGTTGAATATAGCCTAGAGTGACTCGTTTTTTATCACTCTTGTAAACCTTGATGGCATACTAACTAGAAAGTCTCAAAGAGGTTGTATTTTTACTTATCATGTAAAAGGATATGTAAAATATACTATAATTTACTATTTCATATTTCTACAATGTTGCTTATATTTCCAATGAAATCGTGGGGAGATTAAGCCTTCATTTATATTTAGAATGTGAAATGATGTCTCATTAGGTGAATCGCATCGAATGCACATGCACTACTGTGAAGAACATAGGAGATTCTACTAAATTTTAGGCAAAAATTAGGGGTTTATTTTAGTGTCATAACCTATCTTTAAGTGTATTACATGGAATATTTCATTGTGTTGTGCTGTTATTTGCACGAAAAATGAAACTTGAAGAACATGAACAATAGTCCATTGTGAGAAACCCTCAAAAGAGAAAGGCTATTGGGGGCGAACTATGGTGCAAAAGGTTTTTAAAAGAAAGGCAAAGGGAATAAAAGAAGTGATCCAGTACAACAATAAGGGAGATATGTGACATTGTAGCAACACATAGTACCTACCATTTCTCCATGGTAAGAAGCACGATACATATTTCAATTGATGATTGGAGACGTGTAACCAATACTCAGAGGTTCAATAAAGCAGATGGTGAAGTTATGTAAGTCCTATAAATTATAGAATATAGTACGCATCTTATCTCATTATTTTCAAATGAAGTAACATGCTTGTTTCTACTTTGTAGTATGCTTTTGATGTACTTGAGGAGAAGAAGGCACATGCCTCGTAAGGAGCTAGTGAGCAACAGAGAAATAGAAGAATTACTTTGTTCGCAACCACATAGTCCCAAATGTAGATGATCCTTCAAGGCTATATAAAATGGCTAACATTTATTCTAACATCATTGACCAAGATGTCTAGAATGAATTTGTAAAGTTTTGCATGTCTCCCACATTTGAGGTACTTGCTAAACCAATGTTTCATTGAAGTAATTGTAACATCTAATTACATCTACGCAACAAATGTGTACGCAAATAGAGTGAAACCAATCATATGTAGCCACTTCTCTAAGTTGGGCTATACTAGATTAGAAGAACATGAAGTAAGTATATGTGAGAGTTTATTTCTTTCAAATTACCATAAGTATACATGTTTCATTTTCTAACTATAATGTCCTGCTTGGTAACAAAATAAAGTTGGGACTATAGATCCCATTAACCATGTTGTCCTCTGAAAGATGGTGCAATCAGTCGGCCATAATGCCCATTCAGGAATGAAGCTACTACAAAAGTTGCTTCTTGAATTGTAAGTGGTTGCACATGTCTATTGCCATGTATCACTTGAATTTTATACATTAATTAGTGGAACTGATAATGTCCTTGTAAGTATATTTTTCAGGAAAAACTTACCCAAGAAAGTACATCTACAGTTACTCTAAGCATCACTATTGCAAAGGATGACATCTTGTATAGGGCTATGGGCAATAAGGAGAAGCACCCTAGCCAAGCAATGGGTCAAGGGTGTAGTGTTGTTCCTTCCACCTTCTTTTGTTGAAAAGTACCTACACTTAATAGCAAGGAGCTACAAAAGTTAAAAGTGTAGTTGCATGATGAGATTAACATGAATATACATAGGGACTTGCTAACGACAGATTTTATACCATCTCCTCAAACCCCTATATATCACTTACATGCTAATTGCAATACCAGTAGAGAAGGCAGCCAAGAACAACAATTTGTTCCCTTAAAGCAGAAGTGTTGGCCAAGGAGGTTTATGTATAGTCATGTTTACTTCTTCATTGTTCAATTAACTGTCCTACCTCAACCTTTTTTATGTATTTAGCATTTCTAATTTTAGGTTGACGTTAATGCTTACTGGCCCTAAATGCCCATGAGAACACCATAACAGTTGGTTAATCATATGAGGATGGATCCATGGTTTTGCATGGAAAGAGTATGCCTCCATACCTAGGCCTTGAGTGCAAATGCCTACCTACCATTTTTTATAGAATCAAATGATATTTTTACCATTGAAAATGCACTTGGATATCACATTTCTTGGCTAGAATAATTTATCCTTCCTAGGCAGTCCAAGGTATATATATTTCCATACCACCATATTCATCTTCAATAATAGTTTATAGAGACCTCAATTTAATTAATAATTAATTGTATATAATGTTAATCATAGGGAGTAGCAAGTACCATTGAGGGCAACTTCCTCTTCACCACCAGTCCCCATCATATAAAAGATTGAACTAGTAGTAGTATTCATCTTAATATTTATTATAAAATTGAATGTATTTAATAAACAATATTGATTAAAAGTCTATGCAACTTTATAGTAACTATTTACAAATTGATTGGAAGTCCCACCTAACACACATCTATCTTTGAGGATCCTCTACACAATCATTAACAAAGGTAGTGGAGTCAACCCCATACATCTCGAGCCCAGAGTGGTTGTTAATGACATAGTTGAAGTACCACTTTTATGGGTGAGGACCTCATAAGAGTTTACGAATGTGATCAACTCGAACACCCTCACATTGTCTCCTATACAGGGTATATGCAAATACCTACTTTAATAAAGATACTTCATATTACATGTTAATCAATAATTGCAAGTAATAATTATTTCCTTTATACAACTTTCTACGTGATACAATGCGCAATTAGAGGTGGAGGATATACTTACCAATTCTTGACCCTATTGTCACTTGTGGAACTACAGAGCAATGGCTAATACAGAGCAGGCATTAATGATTCCCTACAATAGCATATAAGTTTCACTTGCTATCTTTCCAAATTACATATTTATACACAGAAGGATTATAAAATTCAATTGCAATGCATATGATTGTATACATAGGTCTCACTAGATGCTACTAGTTTTGGATGTGCATGGTGGGCGTGTAGAATTTTTTATTCTTGTGGATCGTACATTTTTACCTTGCTCATTGAAATAATAAATAAGTAAAATTTTATCTATTTATGTATTGTATATAGTTTATTAGCTCATAATTGATCTTTTATTAATTTGTTGAATTATAAATATGAAGTGCATGGCTTAAATGGTCCAAACTAACTGATACTTCTCATCCAACAAAATTCACTTGAAAGAAGGTCAAGGCAAGGAAAATAGTTAATTACTCCATTTTATAAACTATAATTACACATGGTATTTATTGATCCTTTATGGCTTCTTTGTTGCATAGTGCCCTAAACAACATTCTACTTGGGAGTGTGAATGAGCTTAGTATGTATTGCATTTTAATTAGAAAGCTTGTATAATGTAGTTTTTCTTATTAATTAATAAATAAAAAAAAAAAAACTAAACTTCTTCATTTATATGCATGTTTCTTGTAATTTTCATTAATTTTCTTGAAGTGTGCTTTGTTTATGGGATAAATGAGCAAAAGTTGGAGTCTAGAAGTAAATCGGAGTGCATGTGTGGAAGTACATGTGAAGTTTTTCTTTTATGTCTTTGAATTTTTTATGTTGGAAGTGAATATAGATGTTGAATGTGGATGTTGAATATGATGTTGTTGAGAATGAAGTGAATGTAGGTGTTCTAGTTTCTCTTTTCGAGACTTTTGAAGGTTGTAGGTTATGTATAATTAGGTTTACATAATTGTGAAAGAAGATATCAGTAGTTCATTGAACATATGTAGGAATAATATTGTAATAGTAAGTTAAGACAGCAGTATAATAGTAGTGAAAAAAAAAACTCACAAAGATTTTAACGTACATTGGGAAAAACTTACTTTAAAGTCCACTTTTAAAGTTAGTTTTGGAAAAACTAACTTTAAATATCTCTTGAAAACTATAACTTTTAAAGTCGATTTTAGAAAACCAACTTTGAAAGTATGTACCCTTAAAGTCAGTTATGAGGAACCATTTTTAAAAGTATGCACTTTTAAAGTCAGTTCATAAATGACTTTTTTTTTACTAATTATCAAAGTTGGCTAGATAGTAAGTACATGCAAATTATTATTTTCTCCTTCAACAACTTAAATGCACTCTCTTCTTGTACCCCCATGCACACCTTCATCTTTCTATAACTGCCTCAACAATGGAATGACTATTTCAAAGTACTTCATTATGAAATTCGTCATATACTGTAGTGCACCAATAAATTTGTGTATCGTAATCACATCACAACATTTTGGCCACTTGTAATTGCCTTATCCTTAGTAGAATCAATCTAAGTAGTTCCACTACCAATGAAATGACCCAAATATATAAGTGATACTTTCTCAAACTCACAATTCTTCACATTCAAATTGAGTTGTGTATTTTTTAGAGTTTCAGACATGGGCTTTAAATGTGTTATGTGTTCTGCCCATGTCTTGTTATAGACTAGAATATCATCAAAGAAAACCAATTAACTTATCCAAAACATGTTGTAATGCCTCATTCATCAAACACATAGAAGTTGTAGTGTATTAGTGAGACCAAAAGCCATAACCAACCATTCATATAAGCTTTGTTCAACTTTAAAGTTGTTTACCAAATATTTTCATTTTCATGGAGACTTGATGGTAACCAAATATTAAATCTAACTTGTTAAACTATGTAGCATACTTTAACAAGGCTTCAAACCTTAGGTCTAACAATGCTTTAACTTGTCATTTCAATTCATTAGACTCAAGAACCAGTAAATGATATATTCTAATGTTTAGTGTTAGTTCATCCATTAGAAAAGTTATCTCATGTTGCAAACCTCATTATTAAAGGCAAACCCTTGGGATATTCCATCACTTTTGAAAAGGTCATTAATAGATTCTTCAATTCTTTCTTTTGGGCAATTGTATAATCACCAATATCAATTTTATCTCCCAAAACCTGTGAAGGTGCACTTACATCTCTACTAATAAGCAAAAAGAAAATTTTCTTATGTTCACAATACAATTAACTTGTTGTGAATTATGATAAGTGTTCAATTTTTTATAAAAAAAATTACCCAGTTGTTGTAGAAGGTATTATCCCAGATTTTTACCAAAATTCATAACACATGTAGTTTTGAGCTAATGATTCAAAATTTTGATATTTTGCAGGTTTAAAAGCTAATCCAGAGTTAGTATGTGAATTATCATAATTTTTTTGTATTTAATTAGGTTTTTACTCTTTTATAGGTGTAGAGATAATGATCTAATGGCCAAGATTAACTAAGATGAGAATTGAAGATCAAGATCAAAAGAGAGAGCTAGGACCTAAATTTTATCATTTCAAATCTTAATCAAGTTTCAAGATTATCCTACGGCAAGTAAAAAGGTGATGAGGAGATCCAAAGGTGACTAAAATTATTCGTGCAAAAATCCATGCAATTCCACTACCTTTGTATGAGAATTGGATTCATGAATGAAGTTTCATAGTCTATTAAGGAAACCTAAGTAAGATAAGCCATTAAAGCCTTGAATCTAAGGGACTAAGCCACTCAATCTACCAAGCAATGAGCCATCAAAGTCAGTCAAATAAGCCAAGCTACATGGAATCACACTATTGGAGGAGAAATTTAGGTGATTATCCATGCTAAAAAAGTAATTTTTTAGGGAATAATTAGAAAGGAATTTTGGTGATAATCAATATGGTAAGATAGCATGCTAGATGGACCAATAGGAGAAGAATCCTTTAATTCTATCTCTCCATCTTTCCCTCTCTTTCCTCCCTCCTTCCTCTCTCTTTCAACCTTTCTTTCCACGTGAATTACAAGAGAAGGAGTTCCATGCTACCTTCCTTGAAAAGTGGTGCCTCCCCCCTTCTAATTCCATCCTTCCCACTTCATTCCTCCTTATAATCTCCTTTCCCACTCAACTTATAATCCTATCATTTTCCTGTCTAGAGTCTTAGTTCAACTTCTTTTGTTTCCTTGCTTATCTTAATCAAATCTTATCTTTTTAGAAAGAGAACTCACCAATGAAAGAATCTAGGGCATCCATGTCTCTCCCATAAGAAGAATCACGCCTCCCTCCTTGGAGGCTAGTTTTCCACACCTATATCTAGCCTTTAATGCCTCCATTAAAGTTCTTCCATGCCTTCTCCATTAATCTTCTAAATTAGATTTGTTTTCTTGCTTCTTTTTATCCCTTTGTTGTTCAACTTTGCTTCTTTGTTCCATGCATTTTTTTTTTTTTCTTATTTGATTTCCTTTGCTATTTGCTTTTAATTTCTTAAGATCCTTGTCTCCAAGCACCACTAATCTTCTATAGTGATGAGCAAGAGATAGTAGCCTTTGAATCAAGCTCTTAGTTCCTTAAAATCCCTTATTTCCTAATCTTTCCATTGCTTATATTTCCTTGCTCATCTATTGCTTTCCTTCTCATCTTTTCATTTTCTTTTCCTTTGGTTCTCTCTTGGATCCACATGCATGCTACTTATTAAATAATGAATGCTGGGTTGGAATTGGAGATAATTTTGTCTTTGAAGAGGGTGCACTTTTTTTTTTTTATGTTTATGTAATATGTTCACCATTCATTTATGATTTTAAATTCAATAAATCCATTTAGTTTATGTGCACTTTTCATATGTTCATCATGCTTTTATTGATTGGTTTAGCTCATTGTTGCTTAAGTTAGATGCATGTTAGATTAGTTTTAGTTACTTCCTCAGTTTTGCTTTTAAAAAGTTTTATTTTGAGGAGGTTTTCTTAGTTGTAGTTTCTAATTCCATGCATGTTTCTATTTCTATGTTATTTACATTCCTAGTTTAGATCAAATTCAATCTCTCTTTGGCTAAGATAAGTGGTTGGAGCAAGATTCAACCAATATAAAAAATCATGAGATTTCTCGTGGGATCAACCTCACTCATGTACAATTACTACATTGATCTGTGAGCTTGCGAGTAGTTTTAAAGTTACATCACAGTAGCCAAAGAGAACTTCCTTTGATAAACAGTGGAACAAAATTGACATCCAACACCATCTTTGACCAACCTCCAAATTTTTTATCTTATAAAGAATATAGCATTCCTTTCCCATAAGTAAGGACTTTCAAAGTTGACCTAACAAATGTCTAGTTGTAAAAATATATATCACATGTCACCTCATCCTTGAACTTCACTTTTATGGAAAAACTTGAAGGAATACTTATTTTGTACTTGTAGTTCAAAGTTTTTATTTAGCCATCCAAGATGATAAGGTTGGGAGTGAGGTTCAGACCTCAAGCCTAGTTGCATTACTAGCTTCTCTAATATAAGAATCCTTTGAGAACCAGAAGCATATGATTTGCAAACATCATTCTTTCTTGATTCACTTTTTTGAAAAACAACTTGGCTGTCATCACTTTTGTAGACTATGCACACTAGCTCTCATCAGGCTCTTTTGAATATTCAACCACTTCATCTTCATTATGACATGTGATTACTAATTTCTTATTGTTTCAAAATTTTAGTTTTTTGTGTAAAACAAAACACTTATCTTGAGTATGACTATACTTCTTGCAATGGTCACAAAATCTCTCTTTCTTATGATTAGTGGGATTAGTTTTCTTATACCACCTTTTGCCCTTCTCTCCATTTTTTTCATTTTCTTTCTAAGAATTTTTTTGATGATGCATAGGCTACATGTTATGCTTTACCAAATACAAGGCTTTGGTACAAGTTTCATCAATTTTTCTTACTTCAAATAGAGCCAATTTTGTCTATAGACAAGTAATCCTCCATTGTATTTTTCTAAAGTGGAGCAGTCTCTTGAATTCATGACAAGCAAAATAGCTTGCTTCTTGAATTTAGTTGTATAGTCTTGAACATTTTGTCCCTATTTTTGTCACAAAAATTGACATCTACCTTTCAACTAATCCTCATAGTCAATAGGATGAAACTGACTTCACGGGAATATAGTAAATTGTGTCCAAGTTCTAATTGGTGGTTGATTGTTTAATTCCAAACCACCTATATAATCTTCCTACCATATATGAGCACCAAATCTCAATCTTTTTTATGTGCTTTAAAAATAAAAACAATCACATGGATCTATTGTAATATAGACAAAGCAAGTACTAGTCCATCCCACAAGGACTCAAATTATGAAATTGGAACTTTTAATTAAAATATATGTTAAATCATCTTAACCTAGTCAATGAATTTAATAATAAACAAGAAAATAAATATAAGATTAATAAAGAGATTAAATTAATCATTTTTCTAAATTCTATGGTTTTGAAATCCACCACACTAATTCACATACCTTCCAAATTAAGAAATTTTAGAATTAATATTACACATGTTAATAGAACTTGAATGAATTAAAGACACAGAATATATCATCCATAAAAGCCATAATTTCCATATTTTCTCAATCCTAGGGTTTTGCTTAATTTAGTATATTTTTTAAAGCATAACTCATCTTTTCTAGGCAAAATTATCTAAGATTTATATACTAAATTAACTAATCTACCATATTTAGTTTCTAAATTATAGGGGATACCTCATGTAACCTATGGAAAGAATACGAATCATGTACATCAATTTGCTAATCCTAAAGTTGTTATTTTGGTACTTTTGAAAATTAAAGTTACTTAAGCATGAAACTAGAGTAAACTAGAGTAGTTTTGTCCTACAAATTTAGTTACTCATAATTAATTCAAAAGCTATACTTAAAATTAAACTTAAAAATATATTTTAATCAACCTTAAAATGCTACATTACAACTAATAAGCAACTTCTTAATCAAAAGTAATGATAAAATAAAAAAACCAACATTAATAACTAAAACAACATAACAAAAACTAAATTAAAGCACATAAACTCTTAGCATGCATCTAACACAAGAATAAAGAAGAGTGTCTAGTGGAAGGAGGGAGAGATGAGTGTCCAGTGGTTAAGAAGAGACAAGATAAGAAACATAAGGGAGAGAGTTCCCTTCCCACTAGGGTATCAGTCATCATGGAGAAGCAAAATGATCTTTACAAAATTGAAAATAAACTAAACAAAAGAACACACCAACTCCTCTCCAAAACATTGAATAGTCCCCCCCAAAACCTCCAAAAGAAAGAGAGACATCCCCTCCTATATGCTTCTCTCCCTATAAGTAAAAGCATTAAAGCTCCAAAAGAGCATGAGAGAGTCGGCCGTCCACTTCTCTCTATGTATAAAAAAAAAAAAAATTAAAATTTTCTCTCCTTCCTTGTAGCTATCTTTACCCTACTTATTTAGATTATTTCCTCCTTTATCATGCTCCCATTGGTCCACCTAAGAAGATTTTCCTTGAATACCTCTTCAGAATCTCTTAAAACTACCCATATTCATCCTTCCTTTGTATATTTCTTAGCTACGGCCATATTTCTTCCTAAAAGTCTTTATTCTTAGTCAATTAGTTCTATGTATAAAATATCCTGATCTAGTAGCTTAGGATAGCCCAAATTTACATCAAATCCTAGTCACTGAATCATCACAAAACTTATCAATTCATGGACATGAATATCACATTTTTTGTATTCTCTAAAGCAGACACTTTAGCACCCCTTGTTTTTTCTCAACGTAATATTCCCCATTTTTATTCATGGAAAACATTTCTCCTACATAGTTGAAACATGCCTTTCACTATGCAAAACACATTTTCTCCATGTGGATCCCCTTGTGCAAGTGAGTGAGAGAGAGAGAGAGAGAAATAAAATGCTCTACATGTGGCCCCTGCTCTCTTAGTTGTTTTACTATAAAAGAAGTACACATGTGTGCACCCATTGTATGCTATTATGGCTTCACTTAGAAGCTCCATAGGGTGGTGATTTCAAACATGCATGCATTGGAATTTGACCATCCTAACTTTTGATAATGATAAATCCTTTTTGCAAATAAGGTTGGTCATGTGCATAGGGTTTCTAACTACTCTAAATTTTACAAGGATACCCCCCTAGCATTATGAACTTCTTCACTTTCAAGCTGTTGCCAAGTGGGTTTGTGACATTGCTCATGGCAGGGTTAGCTTGTCTTTTAGGGTGTCAAGTTACCAAACATATGTGAGTAGCTTCTTTGAACCTTAATCCTGCAAAAATATAAAATAAAGCCTAATTAATGATAAATTTAGTAATTGAATGGTTAAAAAATATAATTTTTAGGGATATTAAATGTAAGAATTATATATATATATATATATATCAAATACCCCAGACTTATATTTTGCTAGTCCTCAAGCAAAATTATAAAATAACAAATAAAGAATAGAAATCTAATAATTCTTACCACTTTTACAGATGTTGTCATCTATATTTAGCAAATGCATAAAGCCTTCAAACCCCTAGATTACCCCTGATAGATAAGTTATAGTCTCATATGGGTTTCTAGAAATGATACCCATAAACATTTTAAAACACACTCATGGAGGTTCCTTCATTTTTTTTAAGAGAATTTTCTTCTATTTAGTATTCATTAAATATCTAACATGTTAATAAAAGTAAACAATGGTTCAAAATTCTACGCATATGCTAAAGATATTCCATTACGAATCAAATCTAGAATTGTAATTGTGTGAGCATAGCCAATATATACACAATTATCAATCTCTAAGTAAACTATAACATAAATTACCATCCAAAAGAAATGCTTCAACTTCAAATCTCACAAGATATAATTGATACTCAAAAAAAAGTCACTTAAAAGTGAATAAAACTCGCATTAAGAACATATAGCTGGCCTTATGAAATTGATACCAACCATTAAGAACATTAAACTTTATTAAAATTCCAACTCATTCATAACCACACCCAAGTCAACCTACTTATAAGATCAAGTTAGGTCTTTTACTAGGATCAAATGTAAGGCTAGGGACAAGGTTATCAAATAAATTGGTATAAGTATAAACAAAATGTTTCGAAGAATATGTAAAGGTCTTCTACAAAGTAATCACAATATTCTTTTCACACATGAGAGTGAACATTCTCCTTTTCATTAACTTTCTCATTCTTTTATTATTATTTTCTTTCACTTAACTTTGAGAATAGCCTCCTTTTTTTCATTTTTTTTTACTTTCTAAATTTTCAAATCCAATATCTTAGGATAGCCCTAATATACATCAAATCTTGGTTATTGAATTATTACAAAACTTATCAATTCATGGCCATAGATTTCACGTTTTTTATATTCTCCAAAGTAGATGTTTTTGCACCCCTTTTTTCTCCACATAATATTTCCCTTTTTTCCTCATGGAAAACATGTCTTTCTCAGTTGCTTTACTTTAGAAGAAGTCTATGCGTGTGGACCCATTGTATGCTATTATTGCTTCAGCTAGAAGATCCATGGAGTGGTGATTTCAAACATGCATGTATTGGAATTTGACCTCCCTAGATTTTGATAATGACAAACCCTTTTCGCGAATAAGGTTGGTCATGTGCATGGGGTTTCTAACTACTCTAAATATGACAACGCCACCCCTTTAGCATTATGAACTTCTTCACTTTCGAGATGTTGCCAAGTGGGTTCACGACATTGCTCACGACGGGGTTAGCTTGTCTTTTAGGGTGTCAAGTTGCCAAATTTATGTGAGTCACTCCTTTGAACCCTAATCCTTCAAAAATATAAAATAAAGCCTAATTAATAACAAATTAAGTAATTCAAGGGTTAAAAAATATAATTTTTAGGAGTATTAAATGTAATTATATAAATATATATCAAATACCCTAGAATTATATTTTGCCAGTCCTCGAGAAAAATTATAAAATAAAAAATAAGGAATAGAAACCTAACAATTCTTACCATGTACTTAGCATATACATAAAGCCTTAAAACCCCTAGTTTACCCCTAATAGAAAACTTATAGTCTTGTATGGGTTTTGAGAAATGATACTTATAAAAATTTTAAAACACACTCATGTATGTTCTTTCATTTTTCTAAGAGAATTTTCATCTATTTAGTATTCATTAGATATCAAACATGTTAATAAAAATAAACAATGGTTCAAAATTTTAGTCTCTAAGTAAACTATAACCCAAATTACCATCCCAAAGAAATGCTTCCACTCCAAATCTCACAATATATAATTGGCACTAAAAAAAAAGTCACTGAGAAGTGAATAAAACTCTCATTAATATATAAGTAGAATACTGTATATGAAAGCCAAATGACCTCACATATGTAATAACCAAAATGAATAAATAAATAACAAGAGAGGCTAAATTGGTAAATACACGTTGTCTTACAGGGTGTGGGACCTACAATGAGGCTATAAAAGCCTGCCCTGTCTTTTTGTGCAGCCAAACTATTTCTCTCTGTTTCCATGTTGACGACGCCGACGATGACATGAAACTCCCTTCTCAAGGGCACGCGGTGAAGGAAAGACCAGTTCTGGCCAATCTGATCACGGTAGGCCACCCTCTATGACTTCCCTTTTCTTTTCTTAAAGTTTTCATCATTTTATAGCCGAAAAACAATGTGGATTTCCATTTTCTAGTGAAATAGTAGCCATTATTATTCCTTTTAAAGTAAACTAATGAAACGAGATCAGATCATGATATGAACCATTCATCTTGTGCATGGTAACACCAAGAACAAACCCATGAATTTTCATGGTAATCAGACGGCTAGAGATGCTGAAAAACTCAAAAAATAGGAAGAGGAAAACGTTTAGGAAAGTGATAAAAATCATGTAAAAACACAGGATAATGATAAAATTAGTTGAAAAGGTGCTTAAAAACGGGATATACATGAAAAACTAAGTGAAATGGTGCAAAAATCACACCATTTGGATGCCTGAGCATTGCTGGGTGTGATCGATGTCCGACCATAGTCTCCAGCGACAGCACCCTACGGGGGGTGCGTAACGTGCGACGGCACATATGTGTGGTGACATGCGTCGCAATCAGCGCATACCACGCAGACACAATGAGCATAGTGCACCCGTGCAGCTATGCACATCGCAACCAGTGCATGCCACGCATGCACCACGTAGACGCCACGTGCGCAGCACACACGTGCCCGACACACTCGCGACATGTAGCCATGTGCGCACACGTAGCAATGCAAGCAAGTAACGCGCACACAACTGCACGTGCGTATCATGCGCGGCTGCACATGCGTGCAAGTAGGCAGCGTACATGCAAGCAGCATACACGCGCGCCAGCATCCCATGCACACGCTCATGCTTGCCAGCATCCCACACGTGCATGAATTTAATTTTTAGGAGCTACAGAGGTCCAAATCGTGATCCGAAAGAAGCATTGCGATCGTATCGATGATGCGGACCTAGATTTAAATTGAAAATCTAGATCTAAATTATTTTTTTAGGATTAAACCACTAAATATCATGAGATAATCTAAATCAGGCTAATCAATGGATAATCATGCCTTGGATCTTGATGATATACATAAAACATGAGATGAACTAGGGGATTAGAAGGATAGACATCATTGAATTGCTAAATGATAGAGGATTTATAATGTAACAGGTACGTTAGAGCAAGTGACTTAATACTTCCACATGCTTGTTAGAGCACCGTACTTATCGAGGTAGGTGATTTCATTCAATTACTTCGTGATTTCGATAACCATGACTAGATCTCTAAAGTTTTTTTTTGAGGCATGTATTTTATGTCTTCTCATGGCACATAAACAGATCCCTACTTTCGTGTTATAGCATGACATTTCATTTTGTTAATAACTATGTTTACATGCGATGCACTATCTTATCATGGGCTTTGATCATATTTATTAGGATTATTTATAGATCTTTTACATGATTTATATCTTGTCGATGATTTATGATGGGTTGTAGGGTTAGCCACCTGCCCTCTGACTTTGTGAGGATGATGATTAGACACCGCCCTTGAGTAATACAGGGCTAGGTACGTAGGTGGTGGTATCATGGGTAGTCCCCCCTACAGGTCTGTTCCTTCCCATGGGGACGGAGAAGGTCTCCCGTTTGGGTGTTGATAGGGAGCGACAGTGGTTCAAATCCTGATGGGGTTGCCACTATAGCTTAGTAGCCCATATAGTTATTCTGCATGTTCATATGGATTTATTTGAGGTGAACCAGGGCAAGCCAGGCCTAGGCCGTGTGGGACTCCAAGGGCTGATGCGAGCTACACGGGAGGGACCCAGAGTTAGTATGGGTACATATCACCCGTGATTGAGTATCTTGGGACATTTTTGGTATTATTTTGATACAATGTCTTGTTTATCATGATTACATGCATACTATCCTCTGGACATAGACTCGTATTGTTTTGATGTGCGTACCTTTGTATTTTGATCATGCCTTGCATGCCATCCTGATTTAACTTGATACCTGTTTTGTGAAGGTTAGTAATTATGAGCGTTTGATTATTTGACATGTCTTATATATGTTTCCTTCATGAGAATCATATTGTAAATTTTCTTAAACTTTATTGAAGTGTAATCACCTACACAAGCATAGTTTACTGAGGCATTGCTTTGTTTTACAATGCCTCAGATTTGGAACGTGATAACTGAAAAGGAAAGTAGGCAGAGTAGCGGTGATTTGGAAGAAGACTTGAAGATCATCCATTTTATTTCCATATTCAAACATAGATTAGATTATGTCTCTTGGATTGGTATTAGACTTTTGAGATTTCACTTAGAGGTTTATATATTTGGATAGATTGGACCCATATTATGGTATGGAGAATGTTAAATCTTAGTTGTAAATATTGTGGTGATCATGGATGGAACTTGGTGACATTTGACTTGATTTATTATCGCCTTTAATTAGCCTGTGTATTTCTTATGTTTTAAATCAAGCATGCTCAAAGCATCAAGTTTTTTAATATTATTTCTGGTGACAGTTCTTTTTCTTTTTTTTTAAAATGTGGTTGACCTCGCAGTTTTTGCTTTTAGTCAATTCTTTTAAAGCTGCTCTAAAATTTTTATACTTTAAATTTTCATTTTCAGGGATCCTGTTTATTTTTCTTAAAACATATTATTATTTTTATTATTATGGAAAAAATGTTTGGAAAAAACCCGGGGTGTCACAACATATTTCGTACGAAAGAACAACAACTTAGAAAGAACTTATAAATGGCCTTGTGGAATGGATACCAACTATTAAGAGCATTAAACTTTACTAGATTCCTAACTCATTCATAACCACATCCAAGTCATACTAATTATAAGATCAAGATAGGTCTTTTTCTAGGATAAAATGTAAGGCTTAGGATAAGGTTGTCAAATAAATTGGTATAAGTATGAACAAAATGTTTGGATGAATAGGTGAAGGTCTTCTTCAAAGTAATCACAATATTATTTTTACTCATGAGAGTGAACATTCTCCTTTTCATTAGCTTTCTCTTTCTTTTATTATTTTTTTCTTTCACTTAACTTTGAGCATAGCTTTTTCTTTCTTTTTTTACTTTAAAATTTTTCAGATATGATAGTTAGGATAGCCTTAATATACATCAAATCTTAGTCATTGAATTATCACAAAACTTATCAATTCAAGGCCATAGTTTTACATTTTTTGTATTCTCAAAAGTAGACGCTTTTGCACCCTTTTTTTCTCCATGTAATATTCCCCTTTTTTCATCATGGAAAACATGTCTCTTGCACAATGGAAATGTGCCTTCCACTACATAAAACACATTTTCTCTATGTGGATCCCCTTGTGCAATTGAGTGAGAGAGAGAGAAAGAAAATGCTCTACATGTGGGCCTTGCTCTATTAGTTGTTTTACTTTATAAGAAGTCCATGCGTTCGAACCCATTGTATGCTATTATAGCTTCACTTAGAAGCTCCATGGAGTGGTGATTTCAAACATGCATGCATTGGAATTTGACCTCCCTAGATTTTGATAATGACAAACCCTTTTCGTGAATAAGGTTGGTCAGGTGCATGCAGTTTCTAGCTACTCTAAATTTGACAATGACACCCCCTTAGCATTATGAACTTCTTCACTTTTGAGCTATTGCCAAGTGGGTTCACAACATTGCTCATGGCAGGGTTAGCTAGTCTTTTAGGGTGTCAAGTTGCCAAATTTTTGTGAGTCACTCCTTTGAACCCTAATCCTACAAAAATATAAAATAAATCCTAATTAATGAAAAATTAAGTAATTTTAAGGGTTAAAAATTATAATTTTAGGAGCATTAAATGTAATTATATATATATATCAAATACCCCAGAATTATATTTTGCCAGTCCTCGAGCAAAATTATAAAATAAAAAATAAAGAATAGAAACCTAACAATTCTTACCACTTTTACAAGTGTTGTCATCTATATTTAGCATATGCATAAAGCCTTTAAACCCCTAGTTTACCCCTAATAGAAAACTTATGGTCTTGTTTGGGTTTCTAGAATTGATACCCATACAAATTTTAAAACACACTCAAGGATGTTCTTTCATTTTTGTATGAGCATTTTCATCTATTTAGTATTCATTAAATATCAAACACATTAATAAAAATAAACAATGGTTCAAAATTTTAGTCTCTAAGTAAACTAGAACCCAAATTACCATCCCAAAGAAATGATTCCACTTCAAATCTCACAATATATAATTGGCAATAAAAAAAAAGTCACTCAGAAGTGAATAAAACTCTCCTTAATATATGAGTAGAATACTGTATATCAAAGCCAAATGACCTCACATATTTCATACGAAAGAACAACAACTTAGAAAGAACTTATAAATGGTCTTGTGGAATGGATACCGACCATTAAGAGCATTAAACTTTACTAGATTCCTAACTCATTCATAACCACATCCAAGTCATAGTAATTATAAGATCAAGTTAGGTCTTTTTCTAAGATAAAATGTAAGGCTTAGGATAAGGTTGTCAAATAAATTGGCATAAGTATGAACAAAATGTTTGGATGAATAGGTGAAGGTCTTCTTCAAAGTAATCACAATATTATTTTTACACATGAGAGTGAACATTCTCCTTTTCATTAACTTTCTCTTTCTTTTATTATTTTTTTCTTTTACTTAACTTTGAGCATAGCCTCTCTCTTTTTTAACTTTTGAATTTTTCAGATATGATAGCTTAGGATAGCCCTAATATACATCAAATCTTGGCCATTGAGTTATCACAAAACTTATCAATTCAAGGCCATAGTTTTGCGTTTTTTGTATTCTTAAAAGTAGATGTTTTTGCACCCTTTTTTTCTCCATGTAATATTTCCCTTTTTTTCCTCATTGAAAACATGTCTCCTACACAGTGGAAATGTGCCTTACACTATGGAAAACACATTTTCTCCATGTGGATCCCCTTGTGCAAGTGAGAGAGAGAGAGGGAGAGAGAGAGAGAGAGAGAGAGAGAGAGAGAGAGAGAGAGAGAGAGAGAGAGAGAGAGAGAGAGAATGCTCTACATGTGGGCATTTCTCTCTTAGTCGCTTTACTTTAGAAGAAGTCCATGCGTGTGGACCCATTGTATGCTATTATAGCTTCACTTAGAAGCTCTGTGGAGTGGTGATTTCAAACATGCAAGCATTGGAATTTGACCTCCCTAGATTTTGATAATGACAAACCCTTTTCGTCAATAAGTGTTAAATTTTAGTCAAAATATTCCTAATTGAGCATTCAATTAGATCATCTAATCATTTAAAACTATGAAAGTTAGCTTGATTTTGAATTTAGCTCCAATTGACCATCCAAACCTTAATTTGTCAAAATCTACGGTCAAATAATCATTACAGCTTATTAGATGATTAGTGTACAGTTCAAATGATTCTAATTTAGTCTTTTATTTTGGAGATCAACCAAAAGTGGTTTGGATGGCTTAGATCAAAAGTCAATAGGGAAAATTAAACATCAAAGATTAATGGTGCAGATGGAATGAAATATTAAAGGAAACTATATTTTAAAGGAAAGGTATCAATTATAGTTTCCAAAGTATATTTCATTTTATGCTATTATAGTTTCCAAAGTAAAAAGAACTCTTCACTTTAAAGAAAAGTGAAGATATGATAAGAAGAAACAAACCCATCACCCATGGATTCTCTCTTTTCTCTCTCCTCACTTCCTATTTGGGGATGGACGTAGAGGGAGACTGGTTGCTATTTATTTTCCTTTTATCTCTTCTAGGCTGGGCCAGAAAAGGGAAAACAACACTCCCCTTTCCTTTCTCCTCATCTCCTCTTCTCTCTCTCTCTCTCTCTCTCTCTCTCTCTCTCTCTCTCTCTCTCTCTCTCTCTCTCTCTCTCTCTCTCTCTCTCTCTCTCTCTCTCTCTCTCTCTCTCTCTCTCTCTTGCACACACCCTCCTTTGGCCTTTCTCTACCATTCTGCCTCTCCATCTTGTTCCCTCTTTTCCCAGCTCCTATCTCTCTTTCCTTGTCTCTCTTCATCTCTCGCTCCTTTAACCACCTGACTTCACTGGCTCCAGCACTAGTTTCCACTGCTTCCCATCCCCAGATCTCTAGCACTGTTGGACTACCCCAACACTGTCGCTCCACCTAGCTCTCCTATCTACTCTGCATAGCTCCAAATCTTCCTCCCATCTTTGTCGCCAGATCTTCTCCTCAACCAATCAACAGCCAAAGCTCTCTATCTCCTTCTCTCTCACACTGCATAACTCCTTCAACACCCCAGGCTTCAATTCAGAATCACACGACCAGAATAGCACCAGACTGCTCCAATCCTCTAGCCTGATTTCTCCCTTTTCTTCCTCTAGCATCGATCACCGGCTCTTCCTAGTTTCTAGCATTATCACCGTATTCAACCACCTCAAGAGAGGAGACCCAAAACAGGTTTTCCTCAGTTCCCTTCTTCTCCCTCCCTCCCCCCTCCCTCCTTTCCTCTCTTCTCCTCTTCCCTTTCCCCCTTCTTCTCCTCCAGATCTCTCTCCTTCTTCTTCGTCGGATTCCAATTCTATGTTGTTTTCATTTTAAAATCAGAAATCTAGAAAATTTCTAGATTTACCCTTATAAAAAATAAAATTCCACTCACATCCCTATTTCATCTTTTCCTATTCTTACTTTATCCAAAATTCTATTATCTGTGTTCTATCTTATTCTGATAGTAATCCAAGGACAATGCTATCTACGGACAATTCAAGACTGAATTGGAATTTTTGTAAATTACATTAGTGAAATAAATTTGGATTTTTAGTTTATTTATGTTATGTACCTTATTTTTATTTTTTAAACAATTAAATTTTATTTAAACTCCTCTTTTAAGTCGAGTCCCCATGGGATCAACCTGTACTTGCATAGCTATACTACAATTACTCGTGCACTTGCAGTAAAACACCTATCAACAATAAGGTTGGTCACATGCATGGAGTTTCTAATCACTCTAAATTTGACAAGGACACCCCCCTTAGCATTATGAACTTCTTCACTTTCGAGATGTAGCCAAGTGGGTTCGTGACATTGCTCATGGCAGGGTTAGCTTGTCTTTTAACATGTCAAGTTGCCAAAAATATATGAGTCACTTTGTTAAACCCTAATCCTGAAAAATATAAAACAAACCATAATTAATGATAAATTAAGTAATTCAAGGGCTAAAAAATATAATTTTTAGGGATATTAAATGTAATAATTATAAATATCAAATACCCCATACTTATATTTTGCTAGTCCTTGAGCAAAATTATAAAATAAGAAATAAAGAATACAAATTTAATAATTCTTACCACTTATATAGGTGTTGTCATCTATATTTAACATATGCATAAGGACTTTAAACCCTTAGGTTAACTCTAATAGATAAGTTATAGTATTGTATAAATTTTCAGAAATGATACCCATAAACATTTTAAAACACACTCATGGAGTTCCTTCATTCTTCTGTGAGAATTTTCTTCTATTTAGTATCCATTAAATATCTAACATGTTAATAAAAACAAACAATGGTTCAAAATTCTACCCTTATGCTAGAGATATTCCATTACTAATCAAATCCCAAAATGTGATTGTGTGAATATAGCCAATATATGCACAATTATTAGTCCCTAAGTAAACTATAACCTAAATTAGCATCCTAAATAAATGCTTCTACTTCAAATCTCCCAAGATATAATTGACACTCAACAAGAAGTCTCTCATAAGTGAATGAAACTCTCATGAATATGTGAGTAGAATAATGTATATCAAAGCCAAATGATGTCACATATTTCATACAAAAGAACAACAGCTTAGAAAGAACTTATAAATGGCTTTATGTTATGGATACAAACCATTAAGAACGTTAAACTTTACTAGAATCCCGACTCATTCATAACTACATCCAAGTCATACTACTTATATGATAAAGTTAGGTGTTTTACTGGGATAAAATGTAAGACTTAGGACAAGGTTATCAAATAAATTGGTATAAGTATAAACAAAATGTTTTGATGAATAGGTAAAGGTCTTCTACAAAAGTAATCACAATATTGTTTTCACACATGAGAGTGAACATTCTCCTTATCATTGGTATTATTTTTCTTTTATTATTCTTTTCTTTCACTTAACTTTGAGCATAACCTCTCTCTTTTTCACATTTGAATTTTCTCTTCTTTGAAGCATTTTTGTGTTCATCTTCTCAAGTATATTATTATACTAGTTCATCAAGATATTTCCAACCATCTCTATATACTTCCCAACAAACTAGGTAATGGATATAATATAGGGTTAAATGTGGGTAATGGTGAATTGGTTAACTAGGAAAATGCTATAATATAAAGGCTCAAAGAGCTAACTAGTGAAAAAATAACTTAGGATAGCTAAAGGCTCTAAGTTAATTAAACAAAGATGACCTCTATCATTTCTTAGTTTTTATATGACTCAAATATATCTATAAACTCAAGAGATATATGGTATACTCTTTTACATCATTTCTTAATAGTTGACTAACACAAAGAATAATGAGGCCAACTATAAATGAATATCTACTAAAGAAAAGTTAGAATTTATGTATAACCCTAAAAAAGAAGGGATGGCTCTAATCTCACATGGGTTATTAGTCTCTACTAATTTTCTTCAAGATCTCTAATCTATACTTACTCTTCAACCAAACTATGTATATGTGGTTATTGTGCAATAAATGTTTTGAATTCAATTTTTCATGAAAAGTTCTAGAAATTGCTAATAAAATAAAATAATTGTATGAAAATCAATGAATAAGTCAGAATTTTTCAAAAGTCAGATTCTCATCCTTGTAAAGGAACTTACCACAAAACTTAGAGAAAATTTTATAAATTATTTTGACTTACAAAATGATAAAAACCTATGGTGAACTCATGGAATACCTTACCCTTAGACTTAAACCATGGATAAATAAAATAACAAAGTTCAGAGAAAGCATCGGAAGAGGTGTACCTACATGCCCATGTGTTAATTGTTTAACCGTAAGTGCACGAGCTATTGTAGTATAGCTTATGCAAGTACGGGTCGATCCCACGAGAACTTGATTTAAAATGATGGAGTTTGAATAAAATTTAATTATGTAAAATTAAAAAGAAATCACTCAAAATTACTAGAATTATTGAAATAAGAATCAATGTTCAGATCTAATCAAATTCTCAAAAATACAGAATTTCCACTTCCAAAATAAAACAAATCAAATCAAATAATGAGAAAAAACTACTTCCCTAGATCAATCTTTATCAAAATCTTCACTTCTAGTATTCTAAAATCTGATCCTCCTTTACAAATATCTTCAACACATTCTTGATTAGTGATCCACTAGTCGGATTTGACACATTCTTCAAAATGGTCAAGATCTGGGCTAAATTGTAATTTCAAGATTTGGACGGCTCAGATTGATTTTTGGATTTCAGATAGACGATCAAAAATTTTGATTATGTCTAGGGACATCCTAAGAATGAACTTGTAAATTTAATTTGAAATCTGAGAAGAAACGAAGGAGAAATTGAAGATTTGGTTTTCATTAAGGCAAACCCATTGAGAGGTTAGGCCTTAATTGATCTGATTTAGATTAGGCAGTTCCTGGATAAGAAAAGGAGGGATAAAATAGAACAGGGATAAACTGGGACACAAATGAAATTAAAAAGGGGACACATATGGAATAAACCAGAAAGAACAGATTTGTAATTTCGTTTAAAGAGGAGGGGCAAAATTGTAATTTTGGTTAAAATCTGGTTTTTAAGAGAAAAACCAGACAAACCCGATGGAGAGGAAAAGAAGAGAAAAGAGGGGAAAAAGGAATGGAAAAGGAGGAAACCCGAGTTGGGTTTCCTTTTCCTGTCCGATGGGCGACGACGCCTGGGCTGGTTTGTTTGCCGGTGGCTGGTTGGAGGGTGAAGGAAGAGAAGAAATCCGACGCGAAGGGAGAGAGAGCCAGATCTCTGTTGTTGGCCTAAGTTGTGTGCTGAGCCGTCGGTTGAGCAAAAGACTCCTTGCTGCGTGGAGGTTCTCGGTTCACAACCGAAGGGGAGAAAGAAAGGGAATTTTGGGTTGGTGAAGAAGATCTGTGCACGCAATCTGGTTGGTGAAGACTCAGGGAAAAGATGGTGGGGGAGATGGCGGTGAAGCATATCGAGGCAGAGTCGGAAGAGGAAGGGGAAAAAGGAGAATTTGGGTAGTGAACGATCGTAGATGTAGAGAGAGAGAGAGAGACTTGGGAAAGAAAGTAAAGAAGGAGAGGGTAGTGAAGTTGGGAGAGAATGTGGGTGAGAAAAGAGATTGCCTCCCTCCTATGATTTAGCCTAAAGAGGGAGTTAGAAGAGAAGAGAGAATGGGAGTGGAGAGAAGATGAAGTTTAGAACGTGAGAGAGCGTGGTAGAAGAGAGGAGAAGAGGTGGGTGAGAATAGGATGGTGTTGGTGATGGTGAAGGAGAAAGAGAAATTGGTGGTGCTGGAAGGTATAGATGGGAATGGAAGAGAAGGGGTCTGCCTTGTATGGCCCAGCCAAGGGAGAGAAAGAAGAGAGAATAGAATAGAAGAGGCAAGTGGTAGAAGAGAAGAAGAGGTGAAGTCAGTACGTTGAGAAGGGAGAGGGAGTAGAAGGAGAGGAGTGAATAGGATGGTGAGAAAGGAGAACAAGAATAGAGGAGAGAGTTGGGTATGGTTAAGAAGGAAGGCAAAAAGATAATAAGGAAAGTGGGTACGTGAGAATGAGGAAGGGAAAAAGAAAAGGAAAGAAAGAAGGAGAAGGAAAAGGAGAAGGAGAAGGAGAAGGAGAAGGAAGAAAGAAGGAAAAAGGAAAAAGGAAAAAGGAAAAGAGAAAAGAAAGGAAAAAGGAAAAGGAGGAAAAAGAAAAGAAAGGAAAGAAAGAAAAAGAAGAAAAAGAAAAAGAAAAGGAAAGAAAGAAGTGGGGGAAAGGGTTGCCTTTTTCTCCATGATTCCAAATTTAGCTCCATTGTCTTCTAGGAAACTATCACATCCATCTTCATGGGTGATCTGGTCCATCCATTGCCCTTTAAGATGATCTGCACTGTTATCTTTTAATCATAGCCGTCCGTGCGTCCTTTGGTTGATCTGCAAAAGAAAAGACTAAATTAGAATCATCTGAACCGTACATTAGTCATCTAATGAACTCTAATGATCATCTAACCGTTGATTTTGACAAATTAAGGTTTGGATGGTCAATTGGATTTAAATTCAAAATCAAGCTAAGTTTTGTAAAATTGAACGGTTAGATGATCTAATTGAATGCTAAATTAGGGGTATTTTGACCAAAATTGAACACTTAACACACCCCCCAACCAGCATTTTGCTAGTCCTGAGCAAAACATGTGAAAAACCAAATTTCAAGATTTCAAATTTTATTTTTAAGTCAACTCCTCTTTTTCCTCAGAGAATTATCTTCAATAAATCACATCAACTTTAGCATACTAATAAAAATGACTGAAGAATTCAAAACCTTACCCATCTGCCAAAATAATTCCAATTAAGCTCAAATCTTAGAGTGAGTGTGTGCATGTACAGTTTACATATAGAATCATCTTAATCTCTAAATAAACTTCTAACTTTTGAACTCCATCCGAAATATGTTTTGACCTCAATCCTCACTAATGACATACACTCAGAAATAAAATTTCTCAGATAGAGGGGTCAAATCATATCTCTCTTTTAATTATGTGAGAAGAGTCAATAAAAGCAAATTATCTCACATATACTCATAAAAAATGGGAGTTACTGAGGAATTTTATTATTTTGATCCCTTTGGAATGGATGCCATTACCTTTGAATATTTAGAAATACCACTCTTTTAGATCCTATCCATTCATTTCCTCATCAAGACTATACTCATCCTAGAATCAATAGGTCCTTAACTGGGACGAAACGTAGGCTTAGGACAAGGTACCAAAGAAAGGGTATAAGGGTATTCAAAGTTTCTTCAAAAAATAAGTAGAGGTCTTCTACTAAAGTTGACAATTATTCTTTTTCTTTGCTTTTTTTCTAAAGTGAATATTTTTGTTTCCATTTTTCTTTGTATTCTTCAAACTTTTTCCTTTTTTTTTTTCAGAATCTTTTCTTTCTTTTTCAGAACTTTTGACTCACTTTGAAGAATATTTCTTTTCTTCATATCCACTTTTCAACTTTAATTTATTTCTTCATTCTTCTCTAACTTATTTTTCAAAGAAAATGGGTAATGGATAATTTATATTGGGTTAATCTGGGTAAAGGATAATTTAGGTGGCAAAAGAAAAGGCTTATATTAAAGGCTCAAGTTAGCTAACTAGTGGTAACAATACTTTATGGGTAGGCTTTATGTCTCTAGGTTAATAACAAGGATGGCCTAAATCATTTTCTAGGTTTCTTATAATCCATCAAATTCAATGAACTTCCAAAATTTTAAAGGTACTATTCTAATTATTCAGGTAATTAGGCAAAATTACGAGTTTGAGATCAATTTTCTTTAAGCACGCTGAAGAAAATTAGGAATATTTATAACCTCTCAAAAAGGATGAATGGCTCTAAAACTCACTTAGGTTATAAGTCTCCACTGAATTTCTTCAGAATCTCTAAGTTATAGTCACTTATCAATCTAGACTATCTATATGCAACTGCGTGTACAGATGTGATTTGAGACTTTACTTTCATAGAATTCTTTAGAAAATGAGTAAAATGATAAATTAATCATATTCAGTTCCATTAATAAGCTAAAGTTATCTAGATTATACTTTAGAAAATCCAATTCTCATCATAGTGTAGGAAATGACCTAAAATTTTTCAAATTTTTTTTTTAAATCAAGGAAAGCACTAAAAAAAATCTAAAAAAAAACTAGAATTTGTTAGAATTCTACACCCCCCAACTTGACAAAAACATTATCCTCAATGTTTAAAAAGTAGGACCTAAAATGAATATGGATGATGCAGAAAAACAACAAAAATAAAAAACTCTGGGTTGCCTCCCAGTGAGCACTAAGTTTAACATCTTCAGCCAGACATATATCCTCATTTATCTTTGAGTTTTCATGATTCCAATAATGAAATGGCAAGATTTTTCACGCCACTTCAAAATCTCACAATAGTCTATATAGTTCATCCACCCTGAAATTTTTGGTGATAGTAGAATTATAACACAGTAGACTACCATGAATGTAAATTGAATGAGACCACTTTGATGATCTCCTATCTTCAAAATTTCACAGTAATCAATATAACTCCTCCACCTGGAAAATTTGGGTGGTGGAATCTCTATAACAATGTGAACTACTGCAAATTTGAATTCTATTGAACCAAATGGATGTGAATGGTCCTCCTTGTCCCTTGCATTTTCCTGAAATTGAGGTATAAGCTAACTAGGCCCTCTCTTAAAAGATTGTTCTGGTTTTAATAGAGGAGGGGGCATGGTTTTGCTTACATCCTGATGATCTTCTAATGTGTACCTTAAAGTCGGTTGATGTACGGACAGTATATCAATGGACTCTTTCTTTTCATGTTCTATTGGCACATGCAATAGTTCAGGTGGGCCTAATTTCTTATTTAATGATTGTTCAAATGAAGGTTGCAGGTCCCAATCGGGTACATATTCTGCATTAAAAGGCTTATTTGGAATTTCAAGCTCTATAAGGGGTTCTACAGATGATGGAAGGGAAGTGATCTCACTCAATGGAAGCTCCTCAAAATGAGGTTTCCATTTACTTGTATCCATGATAGGAATAGAATCAAGGAGGGCATTAACTTCCTCTATTAATGCATCCTCATTAAACTCATTAAAATGGGCCAAACAGGCCTCTAGTGGGTTCGACAAGGAAGACAACTGAAACTGATCTTGCACAACTGAATTGATCATGTTAATACTGTGCAAATCATCAGTAGTTTCACTAAGTTGGTTTCAAATGTTAAAGATGTTTACCTCTAATGTCATATTGGCAAAGGATAGTTTCATGACACCATTTTTACAGTTGATTAAGGCATTAGACATAGCCAAAAATGGTCGTCCTAAGATAACTGGTATTTCATTCTTCTCATTCATCACCGGTTGTGTATCTAGAACTAGAAAATCTACAAGGAAGCAAAATTGTTCTATCTAGACTAACACATCCTCTATTACCCCTCTTGGTATTTTTACAGAACGATCAGCTAGTTGGAGCGTAGTAGATGTAGGTTTCAGTTCACCCAGACCTAACTGCCCGTACACCGAGTATGGTAATAAATTTACACTAGATCCTAAATCAAGAAGAGCTTGGTTAATCTTGTAGCTGCCAATAATGCAAGTAAGAGTGGGGCAACTAGAATCTTTGTACTTTGGTGGTGTATGGTGTTGAAGAATAGAACTAGCATGTTCAGTCAAAAATGCCTTCTTCTGGACATTTAATTTTCTCTTTATGGTGTATAAGTCTTTTAAGAATTTGGCATATGATGGGATTTGTTTTATAGCATTTAAGATCGGTATGTTGATCTTGACTAGCTTGAAAATCTCTAAAATTTCATCATTAGAGGCAGACTTTGGGGCTTGAAGCAACCTTTGAGGAAATGGGGCAGGTATAGGACATGGATCAATAGGTGAAACAGGGTCCTTTTGTTTAGAGTTTTCTTTAACTTTTGTGGATTTTTCTACCTTTTCAGTCTTTTGAGGCTCATCTTTCTCAATTCTTTTACCACTCCTAAGAATAGTAACAGCCTTAGTTTGTTCCATGATAGAGCTAGATGTTTCATCAGATGCATTAGTGCTAACCGCATGCACTCCCTTAGGGTTTGCTTATGGTTGAGCTGGGAACTTTCCTTTTTCCATACTTTGCATCATTTGACTCATCATATTTTTTAATTCATTCATAGACTTTTCTAATTAAGAAATTTTCTTCTCCTGGTTCTGAGTAACTTGATTATCCTCAACATGCCTTTTAGGTGAGGGCAAGTAAGGTCCAGAAGGAGGTTGATGAGTTTGATAAGGTAAGGTAAGAAGTCCTTAGTTTTATTGATGAGGTTGATATTGTCCTGGTTGTGGAACATTAGTAGTAGGTCCATTTTTCCAACTAAAGTTTGGATGGTTTCTCCAGTTGGGATTATAAGTGTCTGAATATGGGGAGAAATGTCTTTTATATGTGTTAAGTGCATTAGCCTGATCATGAAGTACATCTTGAAAAGCAAGGATTGTAGGACATTCCTGAGTAAGATGTGACGTACTTTCACAAATGCTACATACTTGTTCTTCTTTATTTGAGTTTTTCTTTCCCATTTCTATGGCTTCTACTTTTCTTGCTAAGGATGCGACTTTGGCATTGATATCATCTTTTTCTGACATAGTATACATGCCTCCCCTAGCATGGGTGTTATTGGGCTTAGGTCTATTTGTATGTTCTATTCTTTCTGAATCAGCTCAGGTTTGTGCACTTTCAGCTAGCCATTCCAAATACTCTTCCGCCTCATCTGGTTGTCTGTTAAGAAAGTTACCATTACACATCATCTCTACAAACTGGCGCATGTCAGAATTTAGTCCTTCATAAAAGAAGCTGATGATGCGCCATGGTTCATAGCCATGATGTGGGCAAGTGAGTTGTAATTCTTTGAACCTTTCCCAGCATTGATAGAATGATTCTTTATCCTTTTGGGTAAAGTTCATTATCTTGAGGCAAAGCGCATTTGTTTTATGGGTAGGGAAAAACTTCTTTAAGAATTCCCTTGTCATTTCATTCCAGGTTCTTATGGAACCTGATGGCAGTGCATTAAACCACATTTTTGCTTTTTCCTTTAAAGAGAAAGGAAAAAGTTTAAGCCTGATAGTATCTAAACCTATATTTTGTGTTCGTTGGGTACTACACACCTCATCAAATTCTTTAAGGTGTAAGGACTCTCACTATCTAAACCATGGAATTTGGGAAGTAATTGGATTACTCCCGTTTTTAATTCTAATGCACCAGCATTCTGAGGAAGAATTACACAGGATGGTGTGCTGGTGCGTGTAGGCTGAAGGTAGTCTTTTAAAGTTCTACCACGAAAGTTTTGATGACCCTCAATATTATCATCCCCATGTTCACTTTGCTGGTCCCACTCCCTATTGTTTCTTCTCCAATCTCTATTTGGTTGATGATTATTCCTCCTTTGTGGAGGTTGATATTCATTGTCCATCAGGGGTGGTGGGTCCTCATTCATGATGAGTGGAGCCCCTTGACTTCCATGGGTGAATTACCCCTGGAGCGTTGATCAGTCATAGATGTGGCCTGATCTTGTTGTATGTCTTTTTGGTCGTACTTGACTAACCTTCCGGTTTTATCGCGTCTCCAAAAGTGCATACAAGGGAAGCTTCTTTTTGTTTTGTTTTCTGTTTTTTTTTTTAGAAAATTGACCTAAATGATGCAACCTAACTTCTAAAATGATGCGCAAACAAAAGGGTACACTCAAATAATCCTAAGGCTAATAAGCAACAATATATTTAATTTTCTTGATTTTCTGTGGGGACGATGCTTTTATTAGCTAGACTAGTACTCCTCCTCTCTTTAGGAGTTGATTACTACTTACCAATTAGGTTCTAACTAAGGTGATTAATACAACCCTCGTGTAAGGAGGCGTTTAGACCTCAACAAACGTCAATAGGAGGTGGGAGAAGAGCGAGGCTCTATTAAGTAACCCCCAATAACCACAGTGATCAAAAGCCACTGGACTGACAGTAAATCGTGTCCTATTAAGAGGGTCCTATGAGCATGTGATGGCCTTATAGGTCTCTTCTGATTGATTTTAAATTAATGTGAAAGAAAGGTTTGCGCGCTTGAGGTAATTATCCTAAGTAGGCCAAGAGGTGGTGATGAAATCTATCTTTGATCTTATGGGGGTAGGGTGCCCTTACTAATTAATTTTCACACACTATGGCAATTCAATCAGCATATAAATCACCTTAAAACATTAAACATGCCCTAAGAATGCAATTAAAAGCAGTAAACTAATGCAAAATCCTAAAATGCAATAATTATAAAAGATGCTTCCTATATGAATTACACTACCAAACAATGCAAATTATTCTAAATGCAAACCCTAATCTAGGAAATAAATGAGTGGGGAAACTCACAGTGGGGTTTCTGATGATGATCAAGTGTGGGCTATCTTATCCCACACTTGCCCTGTATTATACAACCCTTTAAAATTTAAAATGAAAATTGCAATTTACAAAGATCCTCACTACAAGATTCACTCAAAATAAAAAAGAAAGTCCTATTCTAGGAAATCAGGGAAGTTTCTATTTTGGTGAAGATCCACTTGCCAAATTCCTCTACTTTCCAATTTCCTAAAAAATCAAATTAGAAATTAGTACCAAATTTAGGAAACAAGGTGATTATGCTCTAAAAATAATTGAAAAATGCACCTAAAATGCTAAAAATTGCAATTCCTAATTTATTTTATTTTTTGGATTTTTTTTTAAATTTTTTAAATTTTTTGGATTTTTTTATTTTTAATTAAATTTTAATGAAAACTCCTTTCCAAGTCCTCGAAAATGGTGCCAAAAACTTGTTAATTATTTAACCGCAAGTGCACGAGCTATTGTAGTGTAGCTTATGCAAGTATGGGTCGATCCCACGAGAACTTAATTTAAAATGATGGAGTTTGAATAAAATTTAATTATGTAAAATTTAAAAAAATCACTCAAAATTACTAGAATTATTGAAATAAGAATCAATGTTCAAATATAATCAAATTCTCAAAAATACAAAATTTTTAGTTTTGAAATAAAACAAATAAAATCAAATAATGAGAAAAAACTACTTCCATAGATCAATCTTTATCAAAATCTTCACTTCTGGTATTCTAAAATCTAATCCTCCTTTACAAATATCTTCAACACATTCTTGATTAGTGATCCACCAGTCAGATTTGACAGATTCTTCAAAATGGTCAAGATCTGGGCTAAATTGTAATTTCAAGATTTGGACGGCTCAAATTAATTTTTGGATTTCAGATAGAAGATCAAAAATGTTGATTATGTCTAGGGATGTCCTAAGAATGAACCTGTAAAAATAATTTGAAATCTGATAAGAAACGAAGGAGAAATTGAAGATTTGGTTTTCATTAAGGCAAACTCGTTGAGAGGTTAGGCCTTGATTGATCTGATTCAGATTAGGCAGTTCCTGGATAAGAAAAAGAGGGATAAAATGGAATCGGGATAAACTGGGACACATATGGAATAAACCAGAAAGAACATATTTGTAATTTAATTTAAAGAGGAGGGGCAAAATTGTAATTTTGGTTAAAATCTGGTTTTTAAGAGAAAAACCAGACAAACCCGGTGGAGAAAGTGGGGAAGAAGGAGAGGAAAAGGGGAAGAAGAAAAGAAGAGAAAAGAGGGGAAAAAGGAATGGAAAAGGAGGAAACCCGAGTTGGGTTTCCTTTTCCTGTCTGGAGTGCAACGACACCTGGGCTGGTTTGTTTGCCGGTGGCTAGCCAGAGGGTGAAGGAAGAGAAGAAATCCGGCGTGGAGGGAGAGAGAGCCAGATCTCTGTTGCTGGCCTGGGTTGTGTGCTGAGCCGTCGGTTGAGCAGAAGACTCCTGGCTGCGTGGAGGTTCTCGGTTCACAACCGAAGGGGAGAAAGAAAGGGAATTTTGGGCCGGTGAAGAAGATCTGAGCATGCAATCCGGCCGGTGAAGACTCAGGGAAAAGACGGTGGGGGAGATGGCGGTGAAGCAGATCAGGGCAGAGCCGGAAGAGGAGGGGGAAAAGGAGAATTTGGGCAGTGAACGATCGTAGATGTAGAGAGAGAGAGAGACTTGGGAAAGAAAGTAGAGAAGGAGAGGGTAGTGAAGTTGGGAGAGAACGTGGGTGAGAAAAGAGACTGCCTCCCTCCTACGGTTCAGCCTAAAGAGGGAGTTAGAAGAGAAGAGAGAATGGGAGTGGAGAGAAGATGAAGTTTAGAACGTGAGAGAGGGTGGTAGAAGAGAGGAGAAGAGGTGGGTGAGAATAGGATGGTGTTGGTGATGGTGAAGGAGAAAGAGAAATTGGTGGTGCTGGAAGGTATAGATGGGAATGGAAGAGAAGGGGTCTGCCTTGTACGGCCCAGCCAAGGGAGAGAAAGAAGAGAGAATAGAATAGAAGAGGCAAGTGGTAAAAGTGAAGAAGAGGTGAAGTCGGTACATTGAGAAGGGAGAGGGAGTAGAAGGAGAGGATTGAATAGGATGGTGAGAAAGGAGAAGAAGAATAGAGGAGAGAGTTGGGTACGGTTAAGAAGGAAGGCAAAAAGATAATATGGAAAGTGGGTACGTGAGAATGAGGAAGGGAAAAAGAAAAGGAAAGAAAGAAGGAAAAGGAAAAGGAAAAGGAGAAGGAAAAAGAAAAAAGAAAAAAGAAAAAAGAGAAAAGGAAGGAAAAAGAAAAAGGAGGAAAAAGAAAAGAAAGGAAAGAAAGAAAAAGAAAAGGAAAGAAAGAAGTGGGGGAAAGGGTTGCCTTTTTCTCCATGATTCCAAATTTAGCTCCATTGTCTTTTAGGAAATTATGACATCCATCTGCATGGGTGATCTAGTCCATCCATTGCCCTTTAAGATGATCTGCACCATTATCTTTTAATCATAGCTGTCCGTGCGTCCTTTGGTTGATCTGCAAAAGAAAAGACTAAATTAGAATCATCTGACCGTTGATTTTGACAAATTAAGGTTTGGATGGTCAATTGGATTTAAACTCAAAATCAAGCTAAGTTTTGTAAAATTGAACAGTTAGATGATCTAATTGAATGCTAAATTAGGGGTATTTTGTCCAAATTGAACACTTAACACCATGATGGTACACAAACTTCTGAAGTGAACATTCTAATGCAAAATAATGTACAATGAATACCAATTTAGATGAAAATACAAAATACACTAACTAGAACCTAAACTTAAACTAACACTACACATGCAAAAGCCTTTAAGAGACCTTCACTATAGAATTTCCTGGTAGTTGATATACATACTTTACCCACTAATCATGGTGGTAGCTAATTGAATAGCATTGCAAACTACCTTGATTCTAAACTTCTTAGGTATAGTAGGAGATGGATTTTCCTAAGTATTATTAGATTTGAAAAATATGATACCTATATCTTGTAGCTTGCATACTTCAGCTCTTACTCTTTCTATCATGCTAAGATTAAGTTGGCTCTGTATCTCTTTAAAAGATTTATCATTTTCCTTAAGATGAATATGATGCATAGAAACGGTGTGGTTTAGACCCTTTAGTTCATCTTTGTCCACCATAATGCTTTCTTATGTTCCTTAGGAACATCAGCTATCTTACCTTCCTATTCTTTATCAAAATCTCAAGTATTGATGATAGCAAGATATCAATGGAGCCTAAACTTTCACATTTTGAAGTTTCTTCGAAAGGTGTTAGGACTAAAGCAAGTGGTGTTTCAATAGATGACACAAATGCAGACTCATAAAATGTTAGAGGTCATACTAGAGCTTTCTATTTTGAAGTATCCATTAATGGTGCGATATTAAGTAAAGCATTAACTTCATTAGTATAGTAGTCCATGTCAAAATCAAAACCAAAATGAGCTACACAAGCATTGAGAGGATCAATGCTAGAGGATGGTTAGGATGGGTTAGACACTAAACTCTCTATCATATTCACTTCAAAAGGATCTTCAGAGTCTAAGTGTGATTGTCTACTATTAAAGATATTTAGCTTAATCTTCATGTTTTCAAAGGTCAACTTCATCACTCCATTCCTATAGTTAATTATTGTATTTGATGTGGCCAAGAACGACCATCCTAAAATGATAGGAATTTTACTACTAGGATTAGATATAGGATGGATATCTAAGACAAGAAAGTTTATAAGAACTAAAAAAAATTCGACTTACACCTGTACATCCTTAACCACATTAGAAGGAATTTTAACTAATTTATTTTCCAATTGTAGTGTGGTAGTTGTCAATTTCATCTCTCCTAAACCTAATTTCATATATATTGAAAAAGGAAATATGGTAACACTTGACCCCAAATCAAGTAACGCCCTATCAATTGTGTGTTTCCTTATGATACATGATACAGTGGGGCAACCAAGATCCCTATACTTAGGTGGGGTGCTATGTTGGATTATTGAGCTGGCTTTCTTGGGGAGAAATGCTTTCTTCTACATGTTAAGCTTTTGCTTCCGTGTATATAGATCTTTTAAAATTTGAAAAATAAGAAGGTATTTACTTGATTGCATTGAGTAATGGAATATTAATATTTACATGTTTAAAAATATCCATTATCTCATTAAAATTTGTGCCCTTCTTTTCTATATTAAGACACTAAGGATATGGAGCATTTGGAATACAAGCTACCTGAGGAATAGGTTTAAAGGAAGTAGGAAATTTTTGACACTTCTTTGTACCCTTCTGACACTTTGTATGACTCTCATTATCTTTATGTTTTTCTATTTCCTTAGTCAAGCCCAATTGATTATTTATGTCTTACCACTCTAAAGGGTAGTTATGGATTATTACTAGAAGTAGAACCAATCTCATACTGGCCTTTAGTGTTAGGTACTGGCTAACTAGGAACTTTTTCCTTTTCCCTCTTAGTAAGGGCAGCTAATAATTGACCCATTTGGTGCACCAATTGCATAATAGATTGTGAGTAAGCACAAAGTTTGTTTGGTATCATTTTGAAATTGAAGTGAACTTTGCATAAACAAACTAAGGGTCTTCTCTAAACATCATCTCCTTTGCTATGGAGGAAACTACTGTGAAGGTGGAAGTTACTATGGAACTAGGTCTTTAGGAAAAGGTTGAGTAGGAGCAATCCCAGTTGGTTCTCCTTGATAATTAGTTTTCGACTATGAAAAATTGAGAAGCAAAGCCCATCCAGGATTATAGGTCTTAGAATAGGGGTAGTTACCAGTGTTTTTAAATGCATTTACTTGATCTAGAAAATATATAGGAAATGTAGAGCTTGACAAAAGAGTAATAGGATGCATTGGACTAGAACAAATCAAATAAACCTCATGCTAAGGTTGCATAGATGATCCACTAGCCAATAAGAAAGCATCTAACTTTTCAACCAAACTATCTAATTTATCCACCATATATACCAACCCATCCAGTTTAGCATAGAAGTCTAGATTGGTCCCTATTTCGTATATACTACCCATTTTTCGAGGTTGTGAATGTCTTTCCATGCAGGTAGAATAATCCCATTGCTCAGAGTTTTCAAATAGAGTATCAAAGAAATTCTAAGCCTCTGCATCACTCTTGGGCATGAATGCCCCACCACTAGTGGCATCTATCATACTTAGGTTTTGGGTGTCAAAATGTCATAAAAATATTGGCACATGTATCCACTTCTCAAAGCCATGATGGGGTCATTTGAGCAATAAGTCCTTCCACCTTTCCCAACATTCATAAAATTGGTACCCTTCTTCTTGCTAGAAATTAATGATTTCCATTTTGAGGGCATTTGTCTTGGGGACAGGGAAAATTTTATTTAGGAACTTTAGGACAGTTGCTCTCAAGAAGTGATAGAACCTAATTCTAAAGAGTTTAACAATGCCCTCACTTTATTTTTTAAGAGAAGGGGAGTAGCCTTAAGTTAATTGAAATCATCTGAGAAGTTATGGTATTTAAATGTGGCACAAATGTCAAGAATTTTCTTTCCATGGTAATAGGATTCCTCTTTATCTGGACCTTAGAATGTAGGCATAAGTTGGATAACTTAGTTTTAACTTAAAATGTTATGCATTTGATGTAGGTAACACTATGCATGATGGTTAGTTAAATTGAACCAGAGTAGAATAATCTCTAAGTGGATTGAATTTTACTACTTTGTTTGTCATTTCTATTGCAAGGTTATCTAAATTGACTTGATTTCTTAACGTTGTTTAGTAATCCTTTTGATCTTAGGATTTGTGAGTACTAAATTTGGGTTCAAAGATAGACGACCATGTGTACACCAATGTTTGGTGTGATGGACTCAACTTTATATACATTGAAAACTATTCTTTATACACAATGAAGGAGTACTTTCTTCTTCTTCTTTTTCACTAACTAGACTTGGGAAATCTAAACTAAACTATGCAACGTATATGTAAAATTGATGCACATTCAAAGGACACAATCAATCTAACTCTAAGGCAAAAAAGCTGCAAACTTTTAATTTATCTTAAATTTCTATAAGGGAGTAGCTTTTAGATTGTACTAACCTAAATAGCTCACCCACTCTTGTTGACTTATCTCACTGATTACTAGTTAGGTCCTAACTAAATCAACTACTTCACATCCTACTTAGTTAGCTTTAGGTAATTTGAGAGAGTGTTGATAGAGCTAGTCGTTTGAATACCAACATAGTTGATTAGCTCAGGGCAACTACAGTGATAATAATCTTTGTAACAATGGGGATCCAACAATGTGATATTGTTTGCTTTGGCATTGAGTGCCTCACAACTTTTAAAATGATTCAAAACTATTAGAGGTTCCCAAACTCTTATAACCAGCCCAAATTCCTCTCCCTAGGCAATGTGGGACTAACTCTTGAGCCGAGTCCTCATCCCACACTACGAAACATGCATTCTTGTATGACTCTCGGCCTATTACCATGCCTTCTCCCTTCATGGCCAGTGACTCTCGCGTGAGGCTAGCCACACACCATGAGGGGAACTAGCTCTGATACCAATTGTAATAGCCAGGGTTCCAACAGTGTGATATTGTTTGCTTTGGCACAAAATCACAACTATTAGAGGTTCCCGAACTCTTATAACCAGCCCAAATCCCTCTCCCTGGGCAATGTGGGACTTTGGAACCCCAACTATTATAGTTGGTATCAGAGATAGTTTCCCTCATAGTGCGTGGCTAGCCACGTGTGGGAGTAGCTAGCCAGGAAGGGGGAGGGCCTAGTAATAGGCCAAGGGACTCAAGCGGTCATCAGAGGACGCATGTTCTCTAGTAGGGGATGAGGAATCAACCTAAGAGTTAGTCCCACATCACCCATGGAGAGGGATTTGGGTTGGTTATAAGAGTTCAGGAACCTCTAACACTTGTGATGTGTTTTAAAGCAATGAGGCAATCTGTGTCAAAGTGGACAATATCTAGCTATTACAAATCTCCCTTCTTACAAGAGGGTCCTATGAGCTCATGGTAGCTATAGGTCTCTTCTAATTATTTTAAATTAATTTATGGAAGGTTAGAGTGGGCATCAAGTGATAATTAACCTTGGTGAGCCAAGAGGTGGTGATGAAATCCTTCCTTGATCTTGTAAGGATTATTGCTCTTATTAATCAATTTTTTATTTCTATGGCAGTTCAATCAATCATATAATTACCATAAAGCAATAAATGCGTCCTAAAAGTATAAGATAAATAAGAAATAAATGCAACTACCTATATGCCACTTAACAAAGAGTCTAGGCCTCGATAGATGGGACACTATAATCTAGACAACCTATGTCTGTTGGTTATGGACAAGCTTAGGCTAAGTGATTACAACTAATGCAACAGTCCTAATTAAAATGCAATAAATCATGCAAATCTGAAAATAGAAAATGTAAGGAGTTGGGGTAGCTTATAATGAGGTCCTAGATAAAATCTTCTTGTACAAGGGTAAAACCATGTATAAAACCACCTCCACTTCCAAGTTAGGATGGTTGACCTTTGACCTATGCTTTTACAATCCTTTTTAAATAAGCTAAGATTTAAATAAAATACAGTGTATCCTCACTATAATTCACTCAAAATAAAAATAAAAAGCACTATCCTAATTGAATACTCCTCCAAATCTTTTGCTAAATTCCTTCAAAAGTAAAAATAATAGTTAAAACAAATTACCTTAATTGAGATAAGGTCTTGATGATGATAATGATGATCAACAAATCACATGAATTATGTAAAACTGCACCTAAAAATGCCTAATATATAAATGCATCCAATCCTAAACTATGACTAGTGGTAAAATAATTTTAACCTAAATTCAATTAAAACTCTGTTGTGAGTCTTCAGCAACAACACCACAAATTTGATGTGTTTAAAAATAACCACAAGTGCAAGGATCTACTGTAATATAAATAGTGCAAGTATGGGTTGATTCCACAAGGACTCAAATTATGAAATTAAATTTTTTAATCAAAATCTATGTTTAATCACCTTAATCTAGCTAATGAATTTAATGGCAAACAAGCAAATAAATATAAGAATACTAAAGAGAGTAAATTAATCAAATGTCTAAATTCTAGGATTTTGGAATCCACCACACTAAATTCTCATACATTCAAAATTAAGAAACTTTAGATTTAATACTACACATATTAATAAAAGCCACAATGAATTAGAAATAAGAAATATATCATTGTTAAAAATCATAATTTCTAGATTTTCTCAATTGAAGGATTTTTCTTAATTTAGCATATATTTTCATAGCATAACTTATCTTTTTAGGGCATGAATTATTTAAGATTTATATACGATATTAACTAATCTACCAGAATTAGTTTCTAAACTATAAGGGATGCCTTATATGTTCTATCTAAAGAATACTAATCATGTAAATTAATTTGCTAATCTTAAAGTTGATATTTTGGAACTTTTGAAAGCTAAAGTTACTTAAGCATTAAAATACATAAAATTAGTGTGATTTTAATCCTAACCCTACATGAAAATTTAGCTACTCATAATTGATTTAAAAGTTGTACTTAAAATAATCTTAAAAATAAATTCTAATCAACCTTAAAATGATACACTACAACTAACATAAAACAACTAATAATGAATATTCTAATCAAAATTAATGATAAAATAACAAAACCAATACTAATAACTAAAACAGCATAACAAGAACTAAATTAAAGCATGTAAACTCCTAGCATGTATCTAATGAGAATAAAAAAACACTAACATTAACTAACTAATGAAATAAAAAATGAACAACCTCCATTAAACCAAATCTTAATCCATACAAGAATGTAAACAACATAGAAAAAAAAGAAACAAAAGTAAACTCCCCTAGAAGGATTGAAGTTGACGTTGCAAAATCTTTTCGAATAGTTATGCGATGAAAAGTCTGGTGGTTGAGAAGAAATAAGAGAAGACACATGAGGGAGGGAGTTCCCTTCCCACTAGTGTGTCAATCCCTTTTTCCAAAATTGAAAATAAACTATACAAAAGAACATACCACACTCCTCTCCAAAATGTTGAACAATCCCCACCATAACCTCCAAAATAAATAGAGACATCCTCTCCTTCTCTTCCTATGAATAAAAATGTTAAAGCTCCAAAAGAGTGTGAGAGAGTTGGATGTCCTCTTCTCTCTACGTATATAAAAAATAAATTATGATTTTCTTTTTTTCCTTGTAGCTCTCTTTCCTTTTGCTTATTTAGATTATTTCCTCCTCTATTATGCTCCCATTGGTTCACCTCAGAAAATTTCTCTTGAATCCCTTTTCATAATCTCTTAAAATTGTCCATATTCATCCCCCCTTTCTATCTTTCCTAGCTATCACAATATTTCTTCCTAAAATTCTATATCCTTAGCCAATCATCTTCTATGAATAGAATATTCAAATATGGTAATCTATAATAGCCCTAATATGCATCAAATCTTGGCCATTAAATCACCACTTAACTTATCAAGTCATGATTATGGAGTTCCTATTTTTTGCATTCTCTAAAATAGACATTTTTTCTCCATTTATTTCTTATGTAATATATATATATATATATATATATATATATCATGGAAAACATGTCTCCTACATAGTGGAAACAAGAAAACACATTTTCTCCATGTGGGTCCCCTTGTGCAAGAGAGAGAGAGAGAGAGAGAGAGAGAGAGAGAGAGAGAGAGAATGGTATGCATTTGGACCTTGCTATTTTGGTTGTTTTACTTCAAAAGAAGTCCATATATGTGGATCTATTGTCAGCTATTATGGCTTCACTTTGAAGCTCCAGAGGGTGGTGATTTCATGCATGCACACATGTAAATTTGGCCACCTTGCTTTTTATAATGAGAACCCCTTTTGCGTGGATAAGATTGGTCACATATATGAAATTTCTGACTACTCTAACTTTGATGAGGACACCCGCATAGCATTCTAAACTTCTTCACTTTAGGGTTCTTAACAAGTAGGTCCAGGACATTGCTTGAATGACAAGTTAGCTCTTCTTTTAGGATTTCAAGTTGCCAAAAATACATGAATAGCTCTGTTGAACTCTAATCCTGCAAAAATATAAAATAAATCCTAATTAATAATAAATTAAGTAATTTAAGGGTTAAAAATATAATTTTTAGAAATATTAAATGTAATATTTATCTGTATATCACTTCTAAAAGAGATTTTTTTACACTTTGAATTATTTTTTGGTGCTGAAATACACTTCTAATTGCTTCAACCAGTCCAATTTATCAAGATCTAACTCTCCTCTATAACTCAAAATTTCATTCTTCATATCCATTTCAAATGGTTCAACTATTTCCAATCGTGGAGCATTTTACTACTTACTTTTCTTATTTCGGACGTTTCCTTCAACACACCCTTCATCTCATGCTACATTTTCTCCTTATCGAACTACCAATGAGAAAGATCATTTGGAGAATTTCTGTTTGTTGCATTAGAAATTTCTAATTATCACTTTCTACTCTGAATTGCAAAGTTAAATTCCTCTAGATCAAGATTTTGTGATTTACAATCTTGTATACATACGAGTGAAACCTATTATGGTACCAAAATATTTAGTATGAAATGGGTATACATTCTTGGATATTATTATAATTAAATACTAAACCAATGCAAGTTTAAGTCTATAAGGGAATGTGATAATTGATCAGAATCACATAACAATTAAACGCAAAAGAACATAAATTTTCTTTTAACATTGTAAAATCCCAAATTAGGAAAACATCCACGGCCAAATCTTGGCAAATGACTTTATAAGCAGAATAATTACAATGACAATGAATGAGTAAAGTACTTACTTCAAGTATTAAAATACTTTAATCCTCACGATTTCATCTTCATTTTTACCTCTTCTTTTTCTCATTCTTCTCAACATAACTCAGCCAATCAAAGAAACAAACTAGAAAATTATCTAACTTTCAAGTAGGACCGTTGATGTGGTAAAAATACTGACGTGCCAATGTTGATACAACAAATTGTTCACGTGGAGTAAAAAACTACATTTTTTATTTTATTTTTTGGATTTAATTCTAAACCATTGATAGGTTTAAAAAACGGCGCGCATCCGTCTAGTTCTGTATCTGCAACGGATAGGATTGATATGACCAGTAAATCCGTTTCGATTGCTCTATATGTCGATTTTAGGAAACCTTCGGACTAAATGAGGCCTTGACACTCATACAGGAGAACGAAGGATCACGATTCGTGTGGCCCCCTCGTAAACAATGATGATGAGGTAGACCTTAAACCCATTCAGGATAAAAGGATGGGGGGATTACACCTTAAACCTTCGTCCCGTCCCACCAAAAACAAACTCCGAAACTGCAAGCAAACCATGCACATTACAGGCTTTGGTTCTTTTCTGGTAGTCCAACCTGGCAAACCAACAAAACCCATCTTCACTAGAAATCCCAAAATCCTAGCTAAAATTCTAAAATGCAGGGCAGAATCCAAACCCACCAAAAGAAATGCAATTGTAGGTAACAAACTTACCACTAGAAAACCCAGAAAAAGTTCGTATGGTTCTTCGAGAAGGTCTGCCATCAAGAAAACATTCTCCCAAGAACAATTGATTTTCACTACTCCAATATCCAATGACCCAATTGTGGGGATTATTGGTGGAGGAATGGCGGGGTTAATTTGTGCTCTGTATCTCGAGAAAAGGGGTATTGGATCTACTGTGTTTGATACGGTTAGTTTACTCATTGATTTTCATGCACTTTTGTTCTTTCACGGTGTTTGGTACTGGATTTTCTGCTGAATTCTGTGCATATCATGATCTATAACTTGGTTTGCCTTTATGGTAAATGACATCTTGGCTTTTTATATGTGGTTATTTGCTTTTTTGGTCCAACGGGCTTTATGCGTTGCACTGGAAGTTAGTCAATCCGTTATTATGTTTCTACTCTTTTCATAGTGTTATTTGTATGGCATCATATGATCGATTTTGTTATTTAATTTGCTAGAGAGATTGGTCTTTGAGAAACATGAGAATTTTAAATTGGAGATTTGGATCTTCTATCGTATCTCCCTTTTTTCTTTTCTTTACTCAATTAGAATTTTATTTAATTTGGTTTCTTGTTTCGATATATTGAGGCAGTTGAATTTGTCAAGACCAAATCACTGTTTTGCTAATGTTCTTTGGTTTTTAGATTTAGACCTTCCAAGGCGATTTCTTTTTTCTTTACTTAAGTAGTCGTATGGTTTCTCGTTTCAATGTAGTGGGGCGGTTGAATTTATTAATGTCAAGACCGAGTTACTATTTTTGCTAGTGTTCTCTGGTTTTTGGTATGATATTTCTCTTTTTATTTCTTTCATTTTGATTTTATGGAGGTTTAGTTCTTTCTATCGGAATATGTGGTAGTTTTGGTTTATTTAAGAAATTCTGCTGCCATTGCTTTCTTTTCGATTTATTGCTATGATTATATGAATTCTAAGTTAAGCATTTTAGTTTTAAGGCTTAAACATTTTTGTATTCACACAAAATTGAGTGATTCCTTGTGCATTCATTCTGATATTCTGTTTAGGGAGTTCATGGGTTGGGAGGGAGAATGGGAACAAGAATTGTGGATCCTCAGCCATTGATCTTTGACCATGCGGCTCAGTTCTTCACAGTGAGTGATTCTCGATTTGGTGAGTTGGTTGATGGTTGGGTGGACAGGGGCTTGGTTCGAGAGTGGCGTGGGCCCATCGGAGAGCTTGAAGCAGGTGGTCATTTTGTTCCAATTCCTTCCACGTCAACGAGATATGTAGGTGTTCATGGAATGCGCCCCCTGGCAGATTCAATTCTATCGCAGGTAAATGTTTTTTTTTTTGACATATCTGTTTAAATATGCTAACAACAAATTCTTTTGTTAAGCCTTATGGAGTTTGCTTGGAAATAACTTTCTCCCAAAACTTTTTCATCTGTCATTGTGGTATTCTCCAAGAGAGCTGAAGGGCACTGTTTTAAGATAATTTCCCATTATGAGTGATTTGAGTTGTTGGATGGCATTCTTTTAGATTTCTGCATTAATGTCAGTTTGAACTTGAGTTTCTCCAGAAAAAGAATTGGAGAACTTAAACATGCATTTCCCTTTGCGTCTTTGTACTGTTGCATATCATTATCATTATCAAGACCTTATCCCAATTAGGGGTCGGCCACATGAATCTTATTCCTCCATTCCACTCTATTAAATACCATGGCTTCATTTAGTCCCAAAGTTTTTAAATCTTTCCTCACCACTTCTATCCACGTTCTTTTGGGCCTTCCCCTTGCCCTTTTAGAACCTTTTACTTGTATTGCCTCACTTCTTCTAACTGGTGCTGTTGTTGGTCTCCTTTGAACATGTCCAATCCATCTAAGTCTAATCTCCCTCATCTTGTTACCTATTGGTGCTACCTCTAAATTTCCTCTAATATTTTCATTTCTAATTCTATCCTTTTGTCTTACCACTCATCCATCTCAACATCCTCATTTCTGTAACGCTCATCCTATGAGTATGATGTTCCTTAACTGCCCAACACTCTGATCCATAGAGCATAGCCGGCCTAATAGCCATCCTATAGAATTTGTACTGTTGCATATATGCTTTGCATATTTGTGCCATTGCATATATGCTTTAGTGCAGAAGCAGTGGGCATGGTTATACTCAGAGATTCCTACAATACACCATGCAAGCACCTCGGTTTTTAGGTAGTATGAAGGAATAAACATTTAGATACTACTGCCTGATTTAATGTCTGAGGTTAGAAGTCATTGTGTACCTTATGACTTTGGCTTTTGGCTGAATAAATTCTGACTTGTTTGGGTATTGAATACTGATTCACTTTGATTTTGTGGATAATTAGGTAAATTGATCATCAATTCTTTATTGAAATTTATTCAAACTTGAAATCAGAAAACCTATTCTCTATTCAAGTATGACTTTATTTTATCATAAGTTTTTTAATTTAGCAAGAAAACCTTTGCAAAGGATATGAATCCTTTGAGTTGGAAGTAGGTAACTGGCTGGCCTTTATGAAAGCATGTAATTTTGGTTGGTTAGATCATGCATTGTGACTGGTTGGTCTTAACACAAGCATGTGACCTAGGTTGGTTAGTCTACCTCCATCATATAGACAGATTTTATATTCTAAAACTCCTCAGCAACTCATTAACAGTGTTTATTTCAGTATTTGTTCATAAATAGGTATCATGTGAATAATCATAAATTTGTCAATTTCTGTTACTATAATCTGAATCTTTGACATGGATTAGAACACCAGAAGTAAGTTTCCTGATGGAGATAGTGAGAAATTAGACAAGTAGTTTAGACAACGAGTCTACTTTGTTGACTTATGGACAACCTCCATACAATTGCTGAAGCTTTTGCTAAATTCAAGCTGAACTTGGGCTTAAAAACAATGCAATATGTGAAAAATGCCAGAAGTAAGTTTCCTGATAGAGATAGTGAGGACTAAAGCAAGTAGTTTAGCTAATGACTCTCCATTGTTGACTTATGGAGAGCCTCCATGCAATTGCTGAAGCATTTGCTAAATTCAAGCTGAAATTAACTTAAAAACAGTGTCATACGTGAACTCATTTTCTTGACTGGGGGTGCAAAAGCAAGTCAAATGCCTCGATTGGTATGAAATACCATTCTGGTGAATGTTTTCTTGTTGAAAATTTGAAAAATGATACAAGGTTGACAAAAATATGTCCCTTTTACAATTTCTTCCTTTTCTTAGTTATTTTTCTTTTTGGTCTTCACTTCTGAATTTCATATCTCATAATCTTCATCCTCTACTATAGCCAATGTTTCGCAATTTCTTCTTCATTTTGTTTGATGAGTGCTCATATTTTCCTGTCTAAAGATCTGAGGTAGAACTGCAAGTGGGTTCACTTCTTTAATGATTCAAACTGCCGATATCCTAGTCATGATACGGATAAGCCATGACCTAAAACCTGACCCCATTTGAGAAATATAAAGAATCTGAGTTATGGTCTATAAACATACAGCTAGGAAACAAAAAGGAAATGATCTACATCCATCAAAAAAGCTGCTATAAGTCAGTAGCTTAAAATTATCCATTATGGGAGATTATTAGTTCATGGCTCATCCTAATCAAGGCTTAGCCAGCAAGCGTTTTGGATGATTGAGCAAGTGGCTTCCTCTTAAAATCCTGGCTACTCAACTTTTTTTCATAAATATGTTCTTCCATTATACATCTACTATATACTAAATTAGTACAGTTTTTCACCCAAGTCTCTATTATTTTGTCACATGGCACATTTTCCATTGATCTTTATCCTCCTTTTATTTGCTTTTAAATGTTTTTTCTCTCCTTTTTAGCTATCACAAATCCCAAAAATCTCTCTCTCTAACCTTTTCTACTTATCTTCTTCTAACTTTTAGTTATCTACTATATACTAAAGCTATACAGTTTTTTACCCCACTATTCTCTGGACATGCGGTGATCTTCCATTTATCCATTTTCTCCATTTCTTAACTTTTTTCTAGTCAGGAAATTAGAATTAGAAGAAGATAAATAGGATGGTTAGGGAGAAAGCAAGATGCTAGGGATTCAAGTGGGGCCTACTTATGTGAAAAATAAGCATTGGAACTTAATATTATCATATGAGGATTGCTAAAAGTTAGAAAATATAAGCAAGCAAGGTTAGAGAGAAACCTTATAGGGATTTGTTGTAAAAAAAAAAGAGAGGAAAAAACCATTAAAACTCTCTTTATACCTCTCTCTGTGTCTCTTCCTTTAGTTGCTATTAGTATTTTGTTATAGACACACACACTTGCTCTCTTAAGATAAAACTTTTTCTTCTCACACAATTCAAAAATTTTAGGTTGCCACCTTAAGTATGTGATGCCAAAAGTCTCCTCCATTTGTTTTGTGCCTCAAACAACCAAAATATATCTCTATTTATAGATTTCAGACAACCCATTAACCTTTGTTTGAAAAAGGACTCTATAGTAAAAAGAATTGTCAAATGATCCTAATCTATTAAAGTTCAACAATGATGCAATTAACGGCTAATTAACAGTGGTTTAGTCATTCCTTGAATAGACCCCACAATGGCAACAAACTATTCCAAGAAAAAATAAAACTCACATGTCAAAATACATTTTTCTATTAAACACATAATTAATTATTAAAATAAATTAATAATTAATTAATTAAGAGGCTTTGTATAACAAGAAAGTTTAGTTAACTCAAGCCCAAGCCTAGGCTTTGCCTGGTCTAGTGTGCAAGTATGATAAAGTGTTTTACTTATGATTCTCTCTCTTCTCTTTTGATCCCTACCCTTACAGAAAACAGCCTTCTAGTATAAACCCAACATTTTTCTCTCTTTTAGCATTGTGGAACTAAATCTGTAGCAACTTTCTCATTGAGAAACATCACAAATCTTGTACCTCTGTCCCTCTCTATCGAGTGTCATGGCTTCATTTAGTCTAATTTTTTTTTAATCTTTTCTCACCACTTCTATCCATGTACTCTTGGGCCTTCTCCTGGCCCTTTTAGAGCCTTCAACTTATATCGATTCACTCCTAACTGGAGCTGTTTTTTGTCTTCATTAGACAAGTCCAAACCATGTAAGTCTAACCTGACTCATCTTGTTACCTATTGGTGCTACTCCTAAGTTTCCTCTAATATTTTCATTTCTAATTCTATCCTTTGTTGCCTTGCCACTCATCCATCTCAATATCCTAATTTCGACTACCCTCATCCTATATGCATGTTGTTCTTCGAATGCCCAACACTAATCCATAGAGCATGGCTGGCCTTACAGACATCCTGTAGAATTTTCCTTTTAGTTTGAGTGGCACCCGCCAATCGTATAAAACTCTAGAGGCACGTCTACATTTGTTCCAACCCACTTGGATTCTATAGGTAACATCCTTCTAATCTCTCTGCTCTCATGAATAATCGATCTCAAGTATCTAAAATGGTCTTTTTGGGGGATTTCTTGGTTGTCAATCTTTACAGGTGCTTCACTCCCACCTCTTTCCTTGCTAAAATTGCATTTCATGTACTCCTAGTTCAGTTAACTTTAAATCCTTTAGACTTTGTAGCATCTCTCCAAAATTCTAGCTTTGTGTTTATGCCATCCCTTGTCTTTTCAATCAAAACTATGTCATCTACAAATAATATGGCCTCATGGAATCTCTTTGTGTAGCTGTTTCATTAACTCATCTGTAATCTACGTGAAAAGGTACGGCCTCAATGCTGATCCTTGGTGCATTCCTATAGTGATAGGAAAATCATCTGTCTCTCTAGTAGTGTTCTAAGATTTGTTATTACTCATACATATCTTTAATTATGTCTATATAATCGTGAAACCCCTTATTCAATGTTTTCTAATTTTTTATAGCTTTTTTGTATTTTTTTCTCATGTTGCACTTTCCTGCTAGGGCCGCTTCCCACCCTCCAAAGGATTGCTTGATTCTCATTTCCAATTCTAGTTTCCGCTTCCGCTTCTTACTTTGGCAACTGTGGTTTAGGTCATGAGAAATCTAGGCACACTTGGCTAGCTAAAGTTACATAATACATGATGCATAAGTAGATTGTTTGTTTTACCCATTTGATGTTTTTAGTTAGTGACGGTTAACTGCACACCATGTATTTAGTACAAGGCTTTAGTCTTTTAACATAGGTCACTAATAATGCAAGACACTGTATTGGGATCTAATATTAGAATTTTGTCTAGGGCCAACATGGACCGACTGATTGAAATCATTAGTAGGACCTTTTTCTCTTTTGATCTGCATACTAGGACCTAATTACTCCGTCAATGTCTACTAGCAGCCTGTAATTGCTGTTTTAAGATAATCTGATCTATGCAAGCTAGCCCATTAATCATTGCTCCCATTCATAATGACAATGTAGGGCTTCACAATATTTGTGGGTCACCATTGATGATCTTGGGAATTGCTTCATGATTTGTGTGTTTACAACTAGTTGAAACGTGAGACAGACATGTACATTAGAAGCATATTTATCTCTTTTAGTGGAAATACCATTTTGATGATATTTGGTAGAGATGCTGCCGATCATTTTCAAAAGAGCTTTCTATGGGTGCTTCTTGTATCACACGTGTGCACACACACAATATTTGCCATGCACACACTCTTGTGTAGTCGCAGGTTCAAGTCACGAGTGGTCCAACTTGAGCCTAGAGCAACTAGGGCCGCTACTAGTTCACAAGGCACAATTAATTAATTGAAAATTCAAGAAAAGAAAAATCAAAATAAATTCCAAAAATATAAAAATTGTAAAAATATAGAAATATAAAGATATAAACAAATACTAATTAGATGAGTGAAATGGAATCCTTAAATAATAAATCAACATGTCAACAACCTAAGGTCAAACAAAACAATCAACATCAACTAAATGCTTCCTATTCAGACACAAAGAAGGAAGTTCAGAAACATACAAATACAATATACTAGACTCCTTACTACTACCTCATTCCCTCGTGGTCTCGTCACCATCTTCTTGTAAATTCAAGAACAATAAACAATCAAACCTTGGTTACATAAATGATGTAAAACAAATGTTAGAGTTAATTGTTAAGAATTAATACTTAAGACTTAAGAGTCATCGTCTTGCACCTCTTCCTCATCAAGAAGATCAAGATCGTCATGAGAATCATCTCCCTTAGATATAAACATCCTTGTCAGTCTCCTCATTGTCCTACTCTTCTCCAATATCCTGATCTGGTTCTTGTTGAGACTAAGAAATGGGGCTGCCTCTCTGCCTTGTCCTCTACCTTTAGTACTATTTAGTTGATGGAACATCACGTTCATTAGATCCTTCAACAAGCTTAACATCTAACCTGGTGAGGTCATTACATGGATGTACCAGATCATCCTTAGTATCTTGTTGAACAATCCACTCATCACTTTCATCAACCTCTCATAAAAGAATAGGATTAGTATATGTTTGCATTTTCAAATGATCCTTATGTCGACGACAAAGGCGTTGATTGTATTGAACGTATACTCGATCGTTCATTGTCTTAGCAATGCAACTTATTCCTCTTCTTAGTGTGGATCTGAAAAGAAAAAATAGTTGTAAATTTAGAATATAATGAAAGTAAAGGTTCATGTGGCCGACCCCTAATTGGGATAAGGTCTTGATGATGATGATGATGATGAATGAATGAAAGTAAAGGTAATAACTAATAAGTACTAAATCTTAGTATCTAAGTAGATTTCTTTCTCAAAGACACTCCAGTTGTGCTCGCAAGGAGATGTGCTGCGTATATGGGAGAGGACATTAATGGCAAATGTTTGAAGATGTGCAGCTTTAGCCCCAAAGTTAATCTACTACTCGCATATAAAAGTTGAAGAAAATTAAAGTTAGAACATAGAACAACATAAAACAGCTACAAGGTTATCAGGTCATTGCCAAACAAGCCTCTAACATATCTATAAATAGATATCTCATCTACCATAATGTCATCCTTGTTTCCATCATATAGCCTATTGATGGCATGTATTAGACCATTCTTGATGTCATTGTTGCGCTCAATTTCAACATCATGGTCATAGTAGCAGGATGGGTTGAGATAATATCTTGCTGTATGCAAAGGCTGGTGAAGTTGAAAACTCAATCTATTGTTTATGATCTCCCAAATATGGGAGGCCTGACACTCATCCTCTGTTAGATTGACTTGAGTCTTTTCTTTGGCCCTGGTTATGGTATCAAAGATATATCCCATTGCGGGGTTCTCATCACTGTCCACCACCCTCAAAACCTCTACAAGTAGAGCCATATCTTCAAACAAAAGAGAATTTGGTTCTAGAAGCTGGTGTGTGACACAATTCTTTCAACTCTTTTACCTTCAAGCCTTTTTGGCCATATATTGTTCATTCACTCCGAACAATGGAACATTGCCCTGAACTCTGTCTTCAAATTATAAATGCTTTCTAAACTTAAGAAGTTAGTGGTGAAATGCATTACTGCAGGTATGACAAAATCCTTTTTCTTGGTAAATCTTCTTATAAGATAAAGGACATGTGTATGGTTATAATAAACATTGTCATCGCCTTAGCTTCTGCCACAATTTTTTTTTACACTTGGTAATTTGCCTATGTACTCTAACATAAGATCTATGTAGTGTGCCGTATAAGGAGTCCAATATAAATAGGGCCTTCTCACCATTAACTAACTTCTCGCAGTCATGTAGTTGAAGGCATTGTCGATTACGACCCTACATAGACAAAGGTAAAATTACATAGGGTTAACTTGCATCATAATTATAAACAAGTTAGTACATAACAAATTATATATATGAAACTAAACAATTACTTGAATTACATTGTTCTCTCCAACTTTGTCAATCACCTTCTCGAGCATGTCAAATATTAAGTTTGCGCTCTTGACATGCACAAATCCATTAATAGATCTAAAAAAAACTGTCTCAGTTGGATAGTTCACCAGAAAGTTGACAAGGGTGCAACCCTTCCCGTGGTCTACCAATTTGGCATAATAGAGCACCCATACCTTAGAAGCATAAATAAAATTACTTGTAAGTCGTTTAGTGTGACCTTGATAGGAATATACAAGGGTGCATACAAGAACGTTGAATACATACCTAATCCAATCATCTTCACACTATTCTATATATTCTTTTGTTTTCTATACTTGCTTCTAAAGAAAACTCATCCTTAATTCGTGATACGAAAGTGTCTTGAAACCTTAGTCACATAAGATTATCAGATTGTAAGAGTAGGTAAAAAGCTAAAACAAGTATTAAATTATTAATTATTTAAAGTATTAGACATATACGTGGACCATGTTGCGCAACTGCCTCTAACATAGTCTAAAAGGAATAACAACTAGTAGCATAGAATTCAATGCTATTTTCATAGAACCAAAAGGTGGTGTAGTCACACGCCCTTGTCCTAAACTCCTTAAAAGCTTTGTTCATTTTTTATCTATTGCATGGGTGCCTTTCCCTTACCCTGGGCCTCAAGGTTACGGGCAAAGCGATAGTTAATAGGCCCCTTTGTTGTTTGTTGCGTGTGTGCATTTCCCTTGCCCTTCTTGCTTCCAATGGAAATACCACCAGCCCTAGTCAATCTTCTCCACCTCGTCATCATCATCATCATTGTGCAAGCCAAATAAATTATCTGGCCTCTCCATCTCCTTTATTATTCTCCCTCTGTTTTCTTTTTTCTTCTTTGATTAATTCACGTAATCTAATATCTTCTTAGATATCTTAGGAGTGACAAGCGAGCATTTTTTTTGCATTTCTGTGACTGGCCATCAAATGTTGTTTCAAGCTAAATATTCCACCGCTCTATCTATTCTCACATAGCTTTCACCAAACTAAATTTTTTTCATTTGGATCCCTTTCCATATTCCTATCTTGAATTCGTTGATTTTGATAATGCATTGTTGGAAACCATTTATGAAGACATAAAATAGTTGTAGACTTGTGGAATGGAAACCTAAGCTTAGCCCTGTAAACACCATTAACAAACATAAGAAATAGACTATATTTTGTGTATTTCAAAAAAAAAGAAGAAGAAGTAAAAACACAGTAAAAGAATACAAATTATGAAAGTTATGATGTGAATTGTCATTTTCTTGCATTAGAATGGGTTTTTTAGCATTAGTACTGAAATTAACAAAAAAGCAGTACTATATTTCATGAATTTTAGAAGAAAGTAGAAAAACAAAAAAATAGTAAAAAAAAACATACTAATTATGAAAAGTATGATGTGGAATCGTCATTTTTTAGCACTTGTATTGAAATTAACAAACAAAAAACAGTAATGTATTTCATGAAGTTTAAAAGAAAGTAACAAAAAAAAACCTACAAATTATGAAAAGTATGATGTAGAATTGTCAATTTTTAGCATTAGTACTGAAATTAACAAAAAACAGTAGTGTATTTCATGTTTTCTAGAAGAAAGTAACCAAAAAAAGAAGTAAATAAAACATGAAAAATATGAAGACATTGATATAAGATTGTCTATTTTAGTATTATCATGGAAACATTTATACATTTATTACGAAAACAAACACAAACAAAAAAAGACCGTACTATATACTTTGTATTTTAGGGTTTTCACTGAAAAGTAACGAAAAAAATAAAATATAGGTAAAAAAAATGAAATAAGACCATGGTAATGTCGATTTTAGCTTATATAATGCAAACCTATGGATGTGTTCCACAAAAAAATAGAGAAAAAAATACTGATATATATGACAATTTTTGGTAAAAAAATATAGACAACTAAAAAAACAGTAAATACTACATTAAATATCTGAAAAGAAATGGAAATGATGAAATGGAGTTTTCATTTTTAGCATTAGAGTGTAGATATGTTGACATTTTAGGAAAAAATCAAGCATTGATCATTAAAAATGAAAAAACGGCACCTTTTTTTTTTTTTTCTTTAAAGGAATAATAGAGAAATACCTAACACAGATGTGAAATTTCTTACCTTTAATCACTTCAAGAAAGCTTCAATCGTCAGTGGAAGATGAGGATGGTCACAAGAAGAAGAAAGGAAGTCTGGGAAGAAAAAGAAGAAGAAATGGAAAAATAAGGGTTTTAAATCACTTATGGTGCACCTAGAGTCGGGGGCGCAGAAAGCACAAGGTGCAATGCCTAGAAAGTCGCGCGACTAGTCGCACTGCACCTAGCCTTAATCTAGTCACATGGCTGCACCTTTTTGTGCCTAGCAACTAGTCGTGCCTGTGACTATATGGACACACACACACACACAATATTAGCCGTAACACTTATTTAGTATTTCACCTATCATCCCTGTATTTTCACGGGATAAAGTTCACCCTGTAGTATCATTTCATTCTGCTACACACACAATATATTGTCCATAAACACTTATTAGAATTTCACCTATCATACTTGTAGTCTCACTGAGTAAAGTTCTCCCTGTAGTATCATTTCATTTGGCTATTTATTGAGTTTACAAGATTCTACTATTTTTTGAGGATCCAAGGAATTCATGAACTTGTTGGAATGATGTGTTCAGACTTTAGTTATCATATTCCTGCAATACCTTCTTTATCTCTCTCCCATTATCTTGTCGTTTTCTGATCTGAGCTGCGGATGCCTAGGGCTATTTCCCCTTGTTGTTACTAAAAATGAGTTTGATCATTATTGCAGACTTCCATGGTTAATGTCGTGAGACCTTGCTGGATAAGTAAACTTGATCCGTTTAATGGGATGTGGTACATGAGTGAGAATGGGAAACCTCGTGGCCAGTTTGATACAGTTGTCATTGCACATAATGGTATGTTTTGCATTGGTTGCCCAATAAATTTTTGTTTCTCTAGGACTGCCCAATAGATTTGACAATTAAATGCACCATATTCTTCATTGCCTTATGGTTGTATCAAAATTTTCATCTTCGTTAGTAGTTACTTCACAGATTAGCTTTTTTGGCATGCTGAAGTCTTCTCACTCATTGCACAATCCATCGAAGAGCTTCTATTTACCGTCTTGCTGTGCCAATGTGTCTCCCAACCAATTTTGTGATAGTAACTTGTACTTCCTGACAAAAGACCACTATACTCTTCACTTAAGTAAAGCAAACTACTTAACCTTGGTCCTACAGAAAGCAACTTAAGACAACTTAAAACATGAAAAACACGTAAATATGGCTTCCATAGTAGACAACTTAACATAAAGCATAATAGGACTCTTTGCAAGTGATGGGAAAACACGTTTCATCAAGCATGGGTGTCCACTGTGCTTTGTGGACTTACTTTCTTCCTTTCATACATGTTGAAGTGTTTTTTATGCTCCATTATGTCCATAGATTTTCAGCTTGAAGATCTATCAATGTCTTTATATTGCAGAGGAAAGTCACTTTTGTCTTTTGAGTGGTTCTATATCTAGTTCTAGCCTTCTAGGCAAACCGAGCAATTACCTTATAGTTGCTTGTACACCTAGATGATTACGTGGGGCTGTCTTCCTAGGTTACCTTCATAGTAAACCTACTGTGAATGCCTTTGAACAGTCAGTGCACTCCAGGGAGACTCTGAATGATTAGTTACTTCGGTAGACATGCATGATATTTTGGTAATGACATGTGCATAAGCTAAGGAATGTTATTGGAGTTTTATTTCTCCCTATAAGTGCTGCATCCTTAAACAGAAATTTCTGTGGGCTATTTCCATTGAGCCTATTATTCTTTCTAGTGGAGTTGAAGTAATGGTATATCTTTCAAGGTCAACCTAGCTAAGGCACTTGAAAGATGAAATTCTCTTTTCCTTTCAAATCAAGTTTATGTCGATTCAGACTTGTATGTGACTCTTGTAGGGAAGATCTGACTGCAGGGATTTTCTGTTCTTTCGTTTTCAGGATTTCTGTTCCTTCTTTTGACAGACAAGCTGGGATGTACCTATTTCATTTTACTTCTCAAGGCTGGTTATCACTATTCCCCTTGTGTGACCAATCCAAAGTCTAAACACAAAAATATCAGTTTAATGCAAACCTAAGTTTGGTTTGGCATCTATTGTTCTGGAGTCCAGAATCATATTGTCAAGAGTCGTGAGATGTATAATCTTTTTTCATTATGGTGAACATGGGCAATGTTGTTGTTTTTGTTGCTTAACCGATCCTACTTAGCTGTTCTTTTAATATTCATGTCCCAATAGAATTCCTTGATGGCTCTTGGTTTTGTTTCATTTTAAGATGTTAATCATTTGATTTCTTGTTTTTACCCTGGCAGGAAAATGTGCAAATCGATTGCTTGCTTCCTCTGGCTTACCTCTGATTGCAAAGCAGATGAAGGTGTGCACCAGTTGTCTTAAACATCATTTATGTCTCCAGTTGTGAGGAATGTCAAAAAATCTAGTGAAACTGAGAAAGTTTAGTTGGCTTCAAGCATTATTCAAATCAAGTTTGAATATGTTCTAGCTTCAACTTTTTTGTTGGTGTTTGTAGAGGCTGGAACTGAGTTCTATCTGGGCCCTTCTTGCTGCTTTTGAAGATCCTCTTCCTCTTCCAGGTTGTACTGAGACAGATAGAACTCTTTTCGAAGGAGCTTTTGTAAAAGGTGTTGATACTGTCTCATGGATGGCAAACAATACTAAAAAACTGTTTCCTTCCCAAGGAAATGGGCCTCAATGTTGGACCTTTCTCAGTACTGTTGCTTATGGGAAGCGTAACAAAGTACCTCAGGTTTGCTATATCAACTATGTTCTGACTTCATCATGCCATGGTTTGACAAGCTTCTGCATTAGTAGTTTCTAATGGACAAATGGCCATTATGACCCGGTTTTTCTGCGTTGTGACTCATTTTGAATTGTGATTCCCCTGATAAAGATATAGATGAACTCATCATTATGGAAAACCTGGCTTAAATATTTGATGCATGTATTCCATCTCACACAAATATATTAAGAATCATGGGTGTTACTGAGAAACAGGTGATTATTTCCATGAATTTTAGATATGAGTAAAGAAGATCGTCTTAAATTATATCATACTTTCTCCAGTAAAATATTCTCTCATAAACACATCTGAGCTTTATTGATTAGCATCAGGGTTGCAAGGGTTGATGGAGACTTCTTATTACTCTCTGTTATTTATCAGGAAAATATCCCCAAGATCACGGCTGAGAAAGTGAAAGAAGGCATTATTGAGGGTGTGGAGGTAGCCCTAGGATTATCAAAGGGATCACTGCAGCAACCATTTTATACACGGGCCCAGTTATGGTATGGAAGCATTCCTCTTCTCTAATCTCATTGATGGCTTCTTAAGTACGGCTACTTTGAGTTTTGTGGTTTCTTGTCATCGAGCACAGGGGTGCTGCTCTTCCAACTAATACTCCGGGCATCCCTTGCATCTTTGATCCCCATGGACGAGCTGGAATATGTGGTGATTGGCTACTGGGTTCAAGCTTGGAAGGTGCAGCTATAAGTGGAATGGCTCTTGCCAATCATGTAAGTTTTTTTGTATGATATTAGCCTTCTTATGTTATTAATATTATGGATGTATTTTAGGAGGGAGATGCTATCTGAACACCTTGTTTGGCCTGTAAAAGGCAGGGGTAATTCAAGATATTTACTAGAGCAGAAGTTATTGGGCCTGAAAAGTAATCATTGTTACCTCACGGAAGAAACTGTAGAAGTATATAATGGCAATTGCAAACTATAGCGAGATATTTTATTTGTCACCAAACTCTGTTGAGTGCTGCATGGATTTATTGGCATTTCAGAGAAGGCAGAATCATTGTTTAAGAACAGCAGATGTTGTTCAAGAAAGACGAAACTGGAATAATAAGTGTCACCAAATTTCAAAGTAATATTATCTTAAGTGTGAAACTGATGTAAATTACCTTGAAATAATCTCAAATATTTGAATGGGGTTAGATAAACCAGTTTATGTCTTTTTCCTAATAGATAGAAGCCTCTTTTGCTGGGCATGACTGTAGTTTTTATTTTTTGAAATTCAGGGGGAATTCAGCATATCACAGAGACTATTCTGATACTTGTTTCTTAGTTTTCCTATTGCTTCTTTTATATTGAACACAAAGGCTAATCGAAACAGTCTGCTGCTGTCCTGCTTTGAATTCAGTGCATGAAAGATAGAAGGATGAGTTTCCTGTGGTTGGAAAGGCAGGTCTTCTTAGAAGTCCTTATCCACCAACCTTGTGGTTGTTCTCAGTGGTTTTCCCGCTTTGGCAATGCAGGTTGCAGACTATCTTCAGAGTGGTGGATCCAGGCCAGATGAGTTTGCTGTTGGTCTACACAATGAGTTTCAACCAGTTGAGGGACATGATATTGGGCAGTTTCCTGGCATGCAGTCTAAAGAACAAGTAACAGAGACTCAGATGTTTTAAAACTTTACATACATTTTTGGGCAGATGAGTATCAGTGTAGCGTTGTCTTCAAGTGAGTATTGTCTTCTTGGTACAACTTAAGGTTTATGCTTTTAACTAGCATCAGTGTCGCATTGTTTTCAAGGGAGCATTGTCTTCTTGGTATAATTTATGATATAAGTTTTTGATGAGTGTCAGTTTTGCATTGTCTTCGACTGAGTATTATTCTGGATAACTTAGAATATGCTTTTCCATCATTCCATTTTCACAGAAACAAATTACATCTGCTCTGATTATCTGATCTTTATTGAATCCTGGAAGTAGATTTTGTGGTTCAAATTTGTCATGGACTTTCTCATTTCATACATTGACAGAAGGTAAAGTGGCCGTCCAACGTTGTGGTGTAGCTGCTAAAAACTGCTGCTGAGGAACAGTTTTCTTTGTAGCATTTTCAAGATATAAGCTTTTTCTCTCAGGCCTTGTTGCACAAACACTAAAGTCAAATGTCGGCCAGAAGAAAGCCTGCTTGCATCATATCTGTCAGAAGGTACAGTTCTCAACAGGACTCATGGCTCACTTTTCTAAAGCTCTTTTCAGAAGTGCCTCTTCTGGAGCTGCTTTATTAAAAAGAACCATGCTTGCTTAGAAAGTTCTCCTTTGTCTTTTTCCAGATGGGACGAACACATGCCATGAGACTCCATAATCATGGACTTGGGCACTTGGCTAGTTGGTTTCGCCTTGTCTCATAACCAATATCTTGTGGGTTCAAGTTGCAGCTTACCCAAAAAAAATGAAGAATTTCATAGCTATGCCGCATCTCTTTGTTATCAGCCTTTTTCCCTTTTCATGGAACGTAGTAACTTTTTCATTGAATGTCCTCCATCATTCATAATGGGTCTTATTACGTGCTAAATGAAAATTAGCTTCCTAGAGGATTGTAATATTGTTGGGAAAGAATAAGATTTTGCCAGTTGAATTAGGTTGGTTGTTGTTTTCTCAGTTTAGCTTTTCCCTTATATAATCTGCTAGTTTCTTGCTGAGGAGTGCACTTATCCGTCAATGGAAGACTTGTTGTGCTTTTTTTTGCTCCCCACCAACAATCCTATGCAAATTACGCACTTGTTTTTGTACTGTTGGCATCTTATAACTGCTAGCTAATCATGTAACTCGTCTAAATTCTTTTGTTTGTCTTAAAAGTTATCGGTATCCAATGGAGATGGCATTGAATTGCTTAAGTTCATTGGTATTTTGATTTTTCTCCCCTTTCAGAGTTGTGCCTGAAAAATCTTCTTCGATGGATTAATCTAATTACTATGCAATTTAAGATAAACAGTGCAGGAAGTTCCAAAATTTTCAGGAATTGGAGAGCGATGATCATTTGTAATATGAGTTGTGGTCTAGGTGATGAATGGCTTGGATCACTAGTCAATGTTCACACATCTACTTTTAGCTGTGCAGCGTAGATCAAGAGTCTTTGTTACTTTTTGCTGGGGAAACAGAGAGATGTTGAAGTGCAGGGATATGGATTTTTCAGGCGCCATTCCTGCAACCTGAACGCGATCGTTGTCCATCTAAACCATACCATCCAGTTTACAACCAAAATTGGCATAAGAAAGAAGGCCTTAAAGGCTAAGGCTGGATGTGATTTTGGTAGTTAGGCTGTTTACCTTAGGCCGACTCGGACAAATGAGATGAACAGCTTCGATCATTGAAAAAGTAGTACTGGCCTACCATATATTTTTTTTAAATCAAAAGTTCTCCATGTTAAAAGTCCTCTGCTTCAGCTGGAATTTTTTGGTTACTTCAGCGAGAGCCTGATTCTAAGTGACTGCAAATATGGGCCAGGATTTGGTGTTCGTAACCTATTTATTTGGGGAACCGTTATATGATATGTCATGGGACAAAATCAATGTTAGACAATTGTAATCTACCAACAGGTGAAGAATCTTGTTACTGTTAGCTTGCAATTCTCCGGGATAGGCGGGAAATAGTAATTAGGTGTTAAAGATATTCAGGAATAGCCGACGGTTGGACCCAGCAGAGATGTTATTACAACTGCACGTGCAAATCCTGGGATTTTGAGGATAACACCATCTTCCAAATAGTCGTCCATCAAATCCTTTGTGAAAGCCTCCAATTAACCAATGCTTGTGCAGCAAACTATGACGTTGCCTTTCTATTGTGTCTTCTATGTTTGCCTCGCTTGCTTCATCACAGCTCTTCAATTATAAGGACCCGATTCATCATTGTTCTGCCCATTCATCTAACCGGAAATCTAAACTCTACGCCCTTCATATTTCCACAAATATGCAGGGAATTTAACTTGAGACGTAAAAATATTTGTACACTGTGCAGAATACTTCGTCGATTCTCTTGTTTGGCGATGTATATATGCATGGTAACCTGCCAATAACCTGTGCAAATGATGGCAGATATGATATCTGCTCCTACATTGCCTTGAGTTATCAAGATGAATTATCACATCAGTAGACGGTGGACCAAGCGCACAAGGTTGGTCTCTGGTCCGGAAGAAACAAAGTACAAGCAGCCCATTGGTTTATGCCAATTTTATAAGTTCAACGACCTGTGTTCTTCACGAGCTCTCGAGTCTTTGAATATCAAAAGCCCATTTTCATACACTTCATGAGAGAGGAGTTTGTAAATGGCGGTCAATGAACCACAAGCAGTGGCTGAAACAGTTTAACAGGCCACTGTAAAACATGACAGATGAACAGAAACAGAACAACCTTTGGTTTAGAAGATGGAATGCTCGGCGAACCATTTGCTGATTCCCTACAGAAACTTTTAAACATTCTAAGCCTTCTGTCTTACACCTACAGAAAAATGGAGGCCAGGGCAACGCTTGTACTCTTTGCAGCCAGTGGAAATCATTGGTTGTCAAACACCCACTAAAAATAAGATAAACCGTAGCCGTAGACACCGGCTGTCCGATTGGCTAGGTTTATATGATCTGTTTATGTTATTATGCCGGACTATTCCTTTAAATTAATCTGCTAGGAAGAATAGTCCTGCATAATCCCATAAAATAAAGAAACTCCAGGTACAATGAAGATGGATTAGGCAATTACCAAGGGGAGTTATGATAAATCCATCCCTGCTAGGCAGTTGGTGATACTGCCATGTCTTCCTTACCAAAACAAGACAGCTAACAAGAATCAGTTAAGATGCCTGAAATCAAGATAGTAGCTAGAAATCCCAAAACATCAAGATCCGATTTTTGGACTTGATTTTCCAATGAGAATCTGATGATTACAATTCTCTAAACTCCTATAAATGAGAGCCAAAGAACCAGTGTTTTGTATCTTAGACCCAGCATTGTGAAAGTGATTTCCCCTTCTCTTGGACGTAGGCCTAATTGGCCAAACCACGTTAACTTTCTGGTCTCTCTCTAACTCTGCCAATGCCAGTCCCAAGCCCGAATGAAAAAGGAGGAGGGTCTTGCGTCAAGTGCTAGCCAACAAGGGAGAAGTTGAAGATGATTTTATTATTTCTTTCTTACAAATGAATATGCATTTGTATATTAGTTTATAAGGAAGAAATGAAAATCATCTCTAACTTCTTAAATTATGGCAACCCTTGCGTCAGGTGTTCGCTGGCAAAGGTGAAGTTGAAGATGATTTTGTTCTTTCTTTTCTGCTTGCAAATGAATATGCATTTGTATATTAGTTTGTAAGAAGAAAAAGAAATCATCTTTAGCTTCTTAAAACTATGGCAACCCTAACATGACATGAATCGAAAACTGACACTCCCTCAAGTTAGGGCGTTTCTCATAAGTGACGCGTTGCATCGGATTCCCGATGCGGTGAAAAAATAGGCAAGGGTTGCTAGGGCATTCTCCTAGAAGTGACATGTTACATTGGATCCCGGGTTTAGTGAAAAATGGGTAAGGGCTGCTAGAGCGTCCACTCGGAAGCGATGCACTGCATCAGAACCCAGGTGCAGTGAAAAGTGAACATGGGTTCATGCCATGGAGGTCGAGAAAGGTGATAGTAAAGAGGATATCTCTAGAGCATAAGATTCGTATCGCCACATGGATTATAGAGACATTGACAGGTAAGAGTTTGGAGTTAGTAGACTCGATGAAACGTAGGAGAGTCAACATCACTTGGTTCCAAGAAACCAAGTGGAAAGGGGATAAAGTTAGAGAAATAGATGAGTATAAATTATGGCATGCAGGCAAAGAAAATAATAGAAATGGTATAGGAATAATAGTAGATAAGGAATTAAAAGATAAAGTGTAACAGAGCTAGGCAACATGCTCTTTAAAAAACTTATACTCAAGCTACAAGGCTACAACATTAGGCCTACACACGGTGCCCAAGGACAATGCACAAGGCTAGAGACTAGCCAGTCCCTAGGTCGGCTTCAAAACATGGTGGCACATGTCCCTGGGCCAACATCAGAGATAGTTTGGTGCACCAAACTAGGCTGGCTCACTAGACTAGGCTGGCTCTAGTCTAGACCAACGCGTAGCCCAAGCTAAACACTGACCCAATCTAGATCTAGCCCAGGATAGCATTCAACCGAAATTGAGTTGGCCTAGTCTAGAGCTGGCCCAACCTAAGCGAGCTATGACAGAGAGGCAGCCGTCAACTAGTAAGATTGAAAAGAGTACCAACTAGAGGAACGAGCTGCTCACCAAAGTGGGGAGAGAAGTGGGTAATGGGACAACCACTTTTCATGTCGTTGATCTGAACGGAGAAAAAAGAAGAAGAGAAGGGGATATGCTGGTCAAGTAAGAGGGAGACATCATATGTGAGATAGTGTTAGCCGAAACCCGAAAATGAAAAAAAAAAAAAAAAAAAAAAAAAAAGAAGAAGAAGAAGAAGAAGAAAGGAAAAGAAGATACCACAAGGAGGAACTTGCACTCTCGATGACTTGTCAATGGTGAAAATAGTCCTATCGTGCATGCTGGACAGAGGAGGAAATTGACAGTAGGGGAAACGCCGGAGAAGTCGCTAGCTGAGTAAGGAAGGGGGAGTTTGTCGTAAGAAGAAGAGAAGGAAAAATCTGAAATAGGTTAGGGTTTTTACGTCCTTTTTTATTTATAAGAAATCCTTAAAACTACACCATGTTAAATTTGATGGCTGTACCTCCCTAAGGCCATAAATAATTGAACCCCAGATTGATATCAGCACCTTTTGAAGGGGAGCCTTGGCGCAACGGTAAAAGTTGTCGTCATGTGACCTTGAGGTCATGGGTTCAAGGCATGGAATCAGGCTCTTGCAAAAATGCGAGGTAAGGCTACCTACTTTAGGCCATTGTGGCACGCCCCTTCCCCGGACCCCGCATATGTGGGAGCTTCGTGCACCAAGGCTACCCCTTTATTGATATCAGCACCTTTTGACAACCTGACTTAGTAACCCCAAATTTACAATAAGCACCCCCTGCATGTCTAATTAACACCTCCCTCAAAATTAATAAGGACATCCCCTATACATGGAAAATTTTTGCACCCTTCAAACTTGATAAGAACACTCTTCCTAAGGTTTTTGACCATTCTAACACATTTGTGCCCTCGTTTTTTATAGATTCACTTCAAAAGAATAGAAAAAGACACTGATAATTAATAGAGGATTCTGGTTTATGATACGTAATAACAGGAACTATGATAAAACTCATTGCTAAAACTACATCCTATGGAGATCGAGGATGGAAGATCTCTTATATTGTAAGGATCTTTATGAGCTACTAGAAAATAAGTAGCAATCCCTGAGGGAAATTCAAAAAAGGATTAGATTAAAATGGATAAGGAAACCACAAGTCAGATCAGGTAGTTGATCGACCATAGTATCTTTCACCTCGTAGTTCAAGAAGATAATGTCTATATTCTGTGGAAAAAGCTCGAGAACATATATCAAGCAAAGATTGCTCTCAACAAGGCCTTTCTGATGAGAAGGCTTGTAAACCTTAAACTAAAGAGTGAAACGACCATTGCTAAACACACCAATGAATTCCAAAATCTAGTCAATTAGCTTGGATTAGCTGAACTACACTTGGAGGATGAAGAGCAAGCCCTACTACTACTGAGTTCCCTACTTAACAGTTGGGAGACTCTAGTAATTACTCTTAGCAATTCAGCTCCAGACGACAAACTTATTATGGCTATGGTCAAGGATGCCCTATTAAATGAAGAGGCCAGGAGAAAAGAAGCTAGCACGAACTAGGCACATGCCCTGGTTATGAAAAACAAGTATAGCAAAAGAGACAGGGGTAGAGGGATGCGCAAAAGCAGAAATAGGGAGAGATCTTAGGATCGTAGTACATCCAAGAGCCAGTTAAAGAAAATTATAAGTGCTTTCATTGTGGCATTGTAGGCCATATGAGAAAAGATTGCCAAAAATTAAAGGAGTTAGGACAAAACAAACCAAAGGAGGACAGTGGTAAAACATTTGTCACCATTGCGTAGGACATAGATAAGTTCACTGTTGAAGAAGAATCATGCCTACACATTGCGAGTAGTGAGATAGGGTAGGCGGTACATGCATCAGCCTTCACCACCTATAAGGAAGTAGATTTTGGCACTGTGAAGATAGAAAATAATAGTTCCTCCAAAATAGTAAGGATTGTATACGCGTAGATTAAGACAAATCTTGGTTGCATAATGGTTTTAAAAGAGATGCAGCACAGTCAAGAACTCTGATTGATCCTAATCTCAATTCTAGCTCTTAATTGGCAATGTTATACCAACTACCTTGGCAACAACACTTAAAAATTGATGAAAGATACTCTGATTATGGCAAGGGGACATATCTGTACCACCCTATACAAGATTCATAAAAAGATATGCAGAGACAGCCTCAACGCAGTACAAGATGAAACATGGCTAAACCTTTGGCACAAGAGACTTGGCCACATAGGAGAGAAAGGGCTGCCCACACTCATTAAGAAGCAACTCATCAAAGTTGTCGAAGGTATAACCCTAAACCCATGTAACCATTGTTTGTTTGGCAAGCAACACAAAGTTGTATTTTCTTCTCCTTGTAATAAAATAAAAGAACTATTGAATTTGGTGTACTCAAATATATATGGTCCCATGGAAGCAGAGTCACTAGGCATGAACAAATATTTTGTAACTTTTATAGATGATGCATCTAGGAGGGTATGGGTATATTTTGTAAAAAGCAAGGACTAGGTGTTTGAACAAACAATAGAGGAGAATACATCTTAAAATAGTCCAGGATATACTACGTGGAGCCTGGTATTCGACATGAGAAGACAGTCCCATGTACCCCTCAACACAATGGAGTAGCACAAAGAATAAACCAAACTTGTGGAATGAGTAAGATGCATGCTTAGTATAGCTAAGTTACCTAAGCCATTCTACAAAGCAATTTTATGAAGTGCCAATTACCTGATCAATAGGTCACCATCAACATCACTAGACTTTAAAGTTCTGGAACAGAAGTGGTCTGGTAAGGCGTCCTACTCGCACTAGAGAATATTTGGGCACAAGACTTTTACACATGCATCTAAGGAGATGAAACATAAACTCGATGCTTTTACAGATGCATCCAAGGAGATTAAACATAAACTCGATGTGAAGACTACTCCTTATATCTTCATTGAATACAGATATGAGAAATTTGGATACAAGCTATGGGATCCTAAAGGGAAGAGAATCATCCAAAGTAGGGCCATAACATTCCATGAAAATCAATTCTACAAGGAGTCCAAAAAGCTTGATGAAGCAAGTACCAATGCTCTGACCTAATACCTGATCTTACACCCATACAGGTTGACATAAAAATTATGCCAGAAGCAAAAGAAGAAGAGATAGAGGGTATTGAGCAAGAGGACCATCGACCCCCTCCACTAGAGGATGCAGGACCATCAAATGGTGAAGCAATGCCTTAACTAAGAGCTGAGTCTTAGCCAAAAATGTTAATAAGAAGTCACATACCGATTCCTGCATAGAGATATTCGAAATCAAAGTATATTATGTTCACTAATGAGGGGGAGGTAGAGAGTTTTCAGGAAGCCCAAACTATAATAACCCTTATTTTTAGACTCTTTTCCATGTAATTTATATTTCACTTATGATTGGAATAGAGTAAGGCGCTGATCATATTTCACAAAATTCCTTTTTAAAAACTTAGAATTGAACCTCAAAACCTTAAAGTTTGGTTTGCACTTAGAAAAGGGATTCAAAGGACACTCAGAATGCTAAAATTAGAGTATGAATGAGAAAAGTTATGTAGTTTGCAAGTTAGGGCCAATTTAATAAAAAAATTTAGTGCCCCATTGAAAAATAAAATAAAATACTTAAACCAATCATTTCTAGAAAAGGAAGGGGTCATTTTGATAATGGCACTCCCTTCTAAAACAAAAGCTGAATATTCCATCCTTCCCTCCACTTCCTTCTGGCCCTTTTCCCGACCATTGGTCACCAACAAATCGTCGCACTAACCCCACCATTCCCCACCTTCTTCTTCCCCTCTATTCAATAAGGCTGAAATGTGACTCCTTTTCTACCATTTTTATATCCCCTTTTACCCCCATTCCCACATGTTTTCTCTTTGATCAAATGATGAATAGTGATTGGAGTTGAGCCACTAGTCACTGCTATTTTCTTTCCCCAAAAATGCTTTTTGTTCTCTTTTTTCCTCCAATGTTTTTCCCTAGTCAGTGCAGTTTACTAACATGCTCTCCTAATTTAGTTGACCACACTTACTTTTCTCTCTTTCCCTAGTTGTCTCTCCCTTTGACCTTGACTTTTCCCCCTCTTTTTTGTCACCAATGACAGAACCCGAGCAACAGTGAATAGCCACTGATACAGGGACACACAATGACTAAAGTATTTCGATTTGAAGATCCGAGCCATTCATTGTGCTCTCCTCTATGTCATGAACAAAACCCCTCAAGAAAATTTATGAACATGGTTGATCTGATGAAGATCCAGATGCAATAGGGTTATATAGCCAAGAACACACCAATTCATATCCATCAAGCAGTGATTAACAGTCATAATGATTTTTTAGACAAGGATCAATGCGATTGTAAGTAAAATTGCTACCAATCTTTAACAATCGACCTCATATTTCAATTTGAATGTAACGCGCACTGTAAATCATAAAATTCATAAAAATACATGGATAATTGGATATAATTAAAATAATGTAGGTTGGATCTAGTACCTTAAACTATCTAATCAAGAAATCTGGAGATATAATATAAGATCTAATGGTAAATGCACCAAATTAAAGATCTCAATGGTTGTGAACCATCATATTTCTATTAGATACACAGACATTGAACCTGTTAATTACAATTCTCATGTTATAAAACACAACGCAATAGTGGGATCGACTCAAAACCCAAAATTTAAAAATACATGACCATCATAAGTGTGTGAACCCTAGATCTAATAGTCCAAGATTGTATATAGTTGCAGATCAAGAGTTTACAGTCACTAATTCATGAAAGTAGCTTGTGATCCATGGGTTAGTAACTCCAGATGCTAAAGAGAGATGTGAACAACAAATCAATGATTAACAGTGTGGGTTTGGCTACTCGGTAAACATTGATCATCATATAGTTGATGTAACTTGATTAGTGCTGTAGATGACCACGATCACGTTGCCCTGCATTAATAAGTGCCAGGGACTAACCTAGAGAAAGCTTTAGACCATGGAAAGTTAAGAGAAAACTTAGTTTGTAGATCTAAATATGTACTTATGCCAGTCAAACAGAAGCACTCAATCAGAGGTAGGTGGAATTAAGATTGCTATTTTTTCTAATATATTTAAATTATGATTCTTATAGTGAGTTTCATTAGTATATGTGACAAATAAAGTAATCATGTATGTTATGTTTTGAATAATGATTAAATTATTCATGCAAAAGTGCATGCTATTCATTATGAGTTTAGTAAGAAATGTTAAAGACTATGATCTATGTAATCATAGATATGGTTACAATAAGGCGACTCAATAGAGTTGGTCTTGGTCTATGTATAGACTATGTTATGTTAATACAGTTAAAATCAGGTGACTCATGAGAGTTGGTCCTAGTCCATATATAGATTATGTTATGTTGATATAGTTAAAATTAGGCGATTTGCAAGAGTTGGTCCCGGTCCATGTATAGCCTATGTTATGTTGATACGATTAAAATCAAGTGGCTCATGAGAGTTAGTCCTAGGTTGTGTATAGGCTATATTATGTTGATATTGTTAAAATTAGGTGACTTATAAGAGTTAGTTTTGGTCCATCTAATGATTATGTGTAATATCCGCCATTTTTAAATTCTAAAAATGCATAATTTATAGAATTTTGTAAAAAATTGAGGTAATTATGAAATTGAGAATTTTAGAGATTAAATCATGAGTTAAAACCTCAATAATTGAAATGTACTAAAAAAATGAAATCCAATGACACTAAGAAAGCTAAAATCAGATATCAAAGTAAAAGTGGCTAATTATTTTAATTTTTGTATTTAATTAAATGGTAGAAGGGTAAAATAGTAAATGCACGTGGGGACCACAAACTGGGCATGGGAACCCACAAATGAGGCTTTAAAAGCCTGTCTCATTTCCAGCACAGACATAACTCCCCCTTGGTTCTCGTGTCACTGAAGACGGTGACGATGCCTATCACTGGCATCGACGTGAACATTCCCCTCCCAGGTGCACACAACGGGAAGCTCTCATTCTAGCTGGCTTGACCAAGGTAAGTCACCCTCTTATGTTTTCCCCTTCTTACACTGAGTTCCTCCATTTAAACGCCGAAAAATGACGTGGAATGTTGTTTTTTTGGTGACTGCAGGAGTTACTGTTTTTGCAAAAGTAATCCAATGAAATGATATCAGATGGATGATCTAAACCATTCATCTTATGTAGGATGAAACAAATAACAAACCCATGAATTTTCATGGTGATTGGATGGCTAGGGATGCCAAAAACTAAGAAAATAGTAATGGGGAGATTTTTAGAAATGTGGTAAAAATCATGTAAAAATGACAGATAACAATGAAATTTGTTGAAATGGAGTTTGAAAATGAAATGTACATGAAAAACTGACAAAATGGTGCAAAAATCACAAGATTTTGGGCACTTGGGGGTCGCGGGCAACCGGATTTCGACTATTGTCTCCGGCAATGGTGGACCAATCCAGTCACCATCGCTAGCAGCAGTGAGTGGTGACAGCTCGATGGGCAACGTCGAGTGGCAAGCACAAGCGCGGCACCCGCGCTACACATGACGTGACCGCGGTGCGACGTGCGACACAACAAATGTGCGCCATGCCAGGCACAACACAAGCACGACACGATGTGACACGTGTGACGCATGCTGCACCACGCGAGCGGCATGAGTGCAGAGCACACGCGAATGGCACATGTGCGCAGCGCACACGTGGCATGTGTGTTGAGTTCTTTTTCTGGATTTTTGAGTTTTTTTCTAGCCGTCCATCCACAAAAATTGTGATTCTAGAAGCTGCATAGATCCAAATCACGATCCAAAAGTGGCGTTGTAATTGTCTTGATGACACAAACCTAGATTTAAGATAAAAACCTAGCTTGAAGTACCTTTTAAATAGTAAACCACTAAATACTATTAGATGACCTAGATTAAGCCGATCAATGTATGATGAGGCCTTAGACCTTGGTTGTATACACCAAACATGAAATGATCTAGGAGATTAGAGGGGCATATTTCACTGAATTGCTACGGAAAATGATCTTGACGGTCGATCTGAACAGGTGCCTTAGAATGTACTGATTAGAGAGTGATCTGACCGTCAAATCGACACGTAATCATAAAGATACATGTGAATCACTAAACAAAATAAAAATTTAATGGATCATGATGGAAATGAGTAGGATTGAAATAAAAAATGACATATGACAGGTACGTCAAGGTGCACGACGTGATGCAGCTTATGCGCTTAATTGGAGTATCGCATTTGTAGAGGCAGGTGATCACATTTGGGATTTCACTCTTGATTTCATCAATTGTGACTTATCTAAAATTCTTAAGGCATATGTATTATGAACTATTATGTTTTGTTGTATGTGTTTAATACTTCATATTTGTTATCATGATATTTGATTACATGATTATCCATGATTTTGATATGTGATAGATTACACCCTATCATGAACCTGGATTGAGACCATCGGGTGAAGCGAGGTAAGTCGAGTTTTGTACCGATTTGAGGGTGGGCCAGTAGTTTGGGCCGATAGGTTTCTGTTGGAAAATAGACTGATGTGGGCTGCACGTGAGGGACCCAGGGTTGGATTGTACTGGGTGAAGCAGGGTAAGCCAGGTCTTGTACCGATTTGAGGGCGGGCCAATATTTTTGGCTGACAAGTTTCCCGTCAGGAAATAGACTGATGCGGGCTGCATGTGAGGTACCCAGGGTTGGAATGAGTATTCATTGCCATCACCATGAGTGTAGTTGAGGCACTCACAGGACTTATTTGTGCACGTCTTTCTATGATCGCGACATGCATTAATTGTTCTGTGGATACATACTTTTGGTTATTGTGATTTATGAGTATCCATGAGTTTTATGCTTTGCATGCTAGGATATTCAAATTTGATGAAGATTTGCTTAGCACATGATTTCTTGATTTATCCATCATGGATGGTTGATGTTTCACATGCCTTGTATACATTTATCTTATTAGATTTCATCATGATTATGATACTTCATGTTGTGTGATTTTATTATATTTATTACCAAATATGAATCACCTACACAAGCATAGCTTGCTGAGGCATTGCTTTGTTTACAATGCCTTAGATACAGATAGTGACAATAGGTTGACTCGCTAACAGAACAGGTAAAAGTGATGGCAGTTTTCCAGTGATGCATTAAGGATGCTCAGAGATGATCAAGTTTGTTTAGGACCTCACTTTGGGTTTTGAGTATGGACTGCACTTTAATTAAAATTGCAATGTGACCTAGATGTAAGAATATGAATTCATGTTGGATGTGATGGCTGTATGGATCCTAGGTGTTTTGTTGTGATTACATTTTCTTATCCATTGTTGAAGTATATTTTATTGAAAATAGCATTTGGTTGTTGATGGGTATGGAGACTGAGTCTCCCATATGATTTGTCTTATATATTGTTTATTAGGTGGTTTTGTATTGCATTGGTCATGTGCAATGGTCCAAAATACAGAGGAAACTCTGCTGGATTTTCGGTAGAAATGGTATTTCATTTCACCATTAAATTTGTAGTTTTGTGGTTGTATGACTCCTAGGATTTTGAAAGAAGTGCTTACGTTTAAGTTTTGTTTTGGTCATTTTAAAAATCAAAGTTTTTAAATAGGGATCTCGACTGTTTTTATAAATTGTTATTATATTGTTGAGAAAAAAACCCAAGATATCACAACTTGGTATCAGAGCCCAGGTCTACTCCATCACAGCCATTCTAAAAAATCAAAGGTCACATATAGTCCATGAAGTGAGGTGGTTCCCTAAATATGAGTTACAGAGAAAACTCATGTGAGGGATGTTGATGATTGTGAAATAGATAATTCCATGAAGATTGGCAAACTTTCTTAGAGAAATTGTGACTTTAAGACATTGTATGAGCACATGGAGGTACACTTTTATGGGAAGTGCATGATTCTTGGAATCATGAATCAAAATAAAGATTTTAACATAGTTTCTCTTAGTGAGAACTTTAATATATGATACAAGATATGTTCGTTTGGATTGCTTTTGATAAGCAAGTTTCTAACTTGGATTGTGCGTGTAAATTCTTGGAAAAAGCCTAGCAATTTTTATAATGACAATAGTATAATAAGAATGACGAGGGAATAAAAATGATTACAATTATTGAGAATTCAAGAAAGTTGATAAGAGTATTGTATAACTTAAACTTGAAGCAGATTGATTTGATGAATAAATTGTAATATGGGGAAAATCATTAAAATTTGATGAAATAAGATCCTAGTATTTCTATGGATGAAGTATCTGATTTTGAGACAAAAACTGGTGAGTTTAGTGTACAAAGAGGTGTTAAAAGCTAGTCATTAATGAAAAGGAAATGTTTATAAATTATACTGAGGATTTTTACTTACGATTGGAGATGCATAGCATTTGAAGGGGATAACAACCCTTTTCTAATAATAATTAGTAGTAATGATGTGAATCAAGTGGGGAGAGGTATTTATTGAAGTTGATGCGGAGAATGAATATTGCTATGAGAATAAGGTTAGATAAAAACTAATGAGTTTTGTGCTTACAAATTTATTGATATAAGACATTAGTGGGAAGTAAATACTTACAAATCATTTTTGGGGTTTTAATTATGATTTGAAGTGTATATTACTTGGAGGACATGATGACTAAATTGTGTGAATAATTATTGAATGAAAATGATTTTGTAATAAATCAACTAGAAAGAAAAACATCTGAAGTGAATAAGATGAGACAGAATTAATTATGATTGATTTACATTCAACACTAACAGAGATGATAGTGTGGTTTCTAATGATTAAGGAAGTATTATAAAGGTAAATTTCCTTGGGTGTGAAATTGATCGAGTTGTAAATGATTTGGATTGATATGCCCATGAAATAAGTCATTAGTACAAGAAGTGAAATAGCAGAAGTGAGGACACTGAAAATATAATTACAAGGATTTTAAGGATGGTTATTTGAGAAGATGTGTTCCTCTATCGCTGAAACTTTTATGTAGAAAGCCCTTAGGAAGGCCTATGATAATTAGTATTAAAAAAAAAAAAAAAAAAACTAAGGGAGTTTGCCACTTGAAGGGAAGAATTAGGAAGTTCAACGGTACTGAAACAATATACTTAATTGAAGAGACTGTCCCAGTGGATAATGAGTCAGACTGACTAACATTGGAGATTGGGTAGAGATGGCCCCACATTGGTAATGATGACTCGTTATGATATCTTTACATTTACATGCAGATCATGCTTTTGATTGTCATTATCATTACTTGAAGCAATTATTAACCTCAACCCAAGTTAAGGAAGGCACCTTCTGATTGTTGATGGACATACTAAGATTCTCCTCGATTTAGGATCCAGTTACCCTTGTTGTAGAGTGTTGGCACCCTAATGAATGTGCCTTTATATGTATTTAAAGATCCTTGGGTTGGAGGTTATGACACTGATTGACGAGTTATTGAAACTTGTAAGTACCTCTAACGAGTACTGGTGAAAATGATGATGAGTGAGAGGATAGATACTGACTTTATAGTCATCGATTTGAGGGATTATGATATCATCCTTGGGATCGATTTGAGGGATTGCAGTGAGAGGAAAGGTACTTTTGATATACCGTGAGAGATTGATTTTCCTGAGTGAGAAGGGGCATCACCAAGATTTGTGTTAACCTTGCCTTGAAGGCAACATAGTACTCATCTAATGTACTAAGTTCTCTTGGTTTTGCGATTGTGGATGATAGAGAATGGCTATAAATTGAGCACATAGAGGGTGTGTGAAGATTCACGATTTTCCCGAGAAGGTTTCGGGATTTTACACCATGAGAGATTGATTTTCCATATCGATTTGGCATTAGATATAGTGTCATTTCTAAAGTGTCATATAGGATGGCCTTAGTTGAGCTAGAAGGGTTCCAGCTATGGTAGTATTTGACAAGAGATTATCAGACCTAGTGGGTCTTCATGGGATGCATTAATCGTCTTTGTGAGAGGAAAGATAGATTCTTCTTGCTAAGTACGGATTGTTAATTGTTTAATGGCTCCACGGTGGAGAATTGATATTCCTTATCATATATTGATGATCTTTATGATCAGCCATGAATTGTGCATAGTATTGGTGGATATTGATTTGAAGTCTGGTTATCACCAACTGATGATTGTGACTGAAATGTCTTTAAGACAATTATTAGAACTCGTTATGATTGCTACAAGCTTTGGATTATATAAATTGATGAAATTAGTACTATGATAGTACATATGGATATGATGGGCTAAAATTTTAAAGGTTGCTGAGATGAGCTATGATTAAGTGGTGAATGATGTTTTTTACGTATCATGACTTTATAGAGTACAAGGAGTTCTTATGTATTATTCTGAGTATCTAAAGGACTCATCTTTTACTATAAATGTATGTGAGTAGGAATTATGGTCAAAGAAGATGAATTTTCTTGACCAGTATACCTCTATTGATAGATATAGGGTTTATAGGGACTGTGATAATTTGGGACTAATTAAACTAATGACTAAGGTTGATAATCTCTTTAGTTTGGTGAATAGTTATTGCTGGATGATTGAGTTCTCTAGGATAGCAATGACATGGGTACTTTTTTATATTATGTATATGAGCCTGATCTCTCATGTAGGTGAGAGGTGTGACAATAAAGTATGTTTAGTATGAGAGCATTTTCTTTTGTGTAATTAGCTCAAAATTTTGGCTTATACTTGTGAGTAGCCGATGAGGGCGGCCTAAGAGGGCAGCCGATGAGGGCGGGTGTGCAAGGCACTAGCAAGCTTCTAGGTGGCAAGCTTTTAGGTACTCACAGTATGATTGTGCTATGGACTGGATTTTTTATTAGCATGTGATTGCCTCTTATTGAGCTAGTATGCTTTGATTTTGATTGGCATGTGATTGCCTATTATTGAGTTGGCATGCTCTGATTTTGATTGGCATGTGATTGCCTGTTATTGAGCTAGCATGCTTTGATTTTGATTGGCACATGATTGCCTGTTACTAAGCTGGTATGCTCTGATTTTGATTGGCATGTGATTGCCTATTACTGAGCTGGCATGCTCTGATTTTGATTGGCATGTGATTGCTTGTTACTGAGCTGGCATGCTTTGATTTTGATTGGCATGTGATTGCCTGTTACTAATCTAGCATGCTTTGATTTTGATTGGCACATGATTGCCTATTACTAAGCTGGTATGCACTGATTTTGATTAGCATATGATTGCCGGTTGATGAGCAGATATGTACTGATTTTGATTGGCATGTATTGCCTATATTTGGTATCGTGATATTTGATTACATGATTATCCATGATTTTGATATGTGATGGATTACACCCTATCATGGACTTGGATTGAGACCATCGGGTGAAGTGGAGTAAGCCAGGTCTTGTATCAGTTTGAGGGCAAGCCAATAGTTTGGGCTGATAGGCTTTCGTCAGGAGATAGACTGATGCGAGTTGCATGTGAGGGACCTAGGGTTGAATTGTACTGGGTGAAGCAGGAAAAGCCGAGTCTTGTACCGATTTGAGGGTGAGCTAGTAGTTTGGGCTGACAGGCTTCCGTCGGGAAATAGACTTATGCGGGCTGCACGTGAGGGACCTAGGGTCTGATTGTATTAGGTGAAGCAGGGTAAGCCGGGTCTTGTATTGATTTGAGGGCGAGCTAATAGTTTTGACTAACATGCTTCTGTCAGAAAATAGACTGATGTGGGCTACACGTGAGGTACCCAGGGTTGGAATGAGTATTCATTACCATCGCTATGAGTGTAGTTGAGGCACTTAGAAGACTTATTTTTGCATGGCTTTCTATGATCACAACATGCATTAATTGTTCTGTGGATACGGACTTTTGATTATAGTGATTTATGAGTATCCATGAGTTTCATGCTTTGCACGCTATGATATTTAGATTTGATGATGATTTGCTTAGCGCATGATTTCTCCATTTATCCATCATGGATGGTTGATGTTTCACATGCCTTGTATACATTTATCTTATGAGATTTCATTATGATTATGATACGTCATGTCGTATGATTTTAGTATATTTATTACCAAATGTGAATCACCTATTGATGAGGCATTGCTTTGTTTGCAATGCCTCAGATACAGATAGTGACAACAGGTTGACGTGCTGACAGAGCAGGTAAAAATGATGGTAGTTTTCTAGTGATGCATTAAGGATGCTCATATATGATCAGGTTTGTTCAGGACCTCACTCTAGGTTTTAAGTATGGACTGCACTTTAATTAAAATTGCAATGTGACCTAGATGTAAGAATATGAATTCATGTTGGATATGATGGCTATATGGAGGGACCCTGGGTGTTTTGTCGTGACTACATTTTCTTATCCATTGTTGGAGTATATTTTATTGGAAATAGCATTTGATTGTGGATGGTTATGGAGACTAAGTCTCCCATATGATTTGTCTTATATATTGTTTATCAGGTGGTTTTGTATTGCACTGGTCATGTGCAATGGTCCAAAATACAAAGGAAACTTTGTCGAATTTTTGGGGGAAATGGTATTTCATTTCACCGTTAAATTCATAGTTTTGTGGTTGTATGACTCCCCAAATTTTGAAATAAATGCTTCAATTTAAGTTTTGTTTTGGTCATTTTAAAAATCAAAGTTTTTAAATAGGGATCTCTACTGTTTTTATAAATTGTTATTATATTGTTGAGAAAAAAACTCGGGGTGTCACATTATGATATGTGTGATCACAAATACATTTAAAATCAGGTGACTCATGTGAGTTAGTCTAGTCTATGTATAGTCTGTGTTATACTAATATAGTTAGAATCAAATGACTCATAAGAGTTGGTCTTGGTCCATCTAAAGACTATGATCTAAGTGTTCACATATACGATTAAAATCAAGTGACTAATGTGAGTTGGTCTGGCCCGTGTCATGATTGTGATCACAATTGTGATAAAAATCAAGCAATTTGTGAGCATTAGTCCTTATCCTCCACAGATTGTGTTTTGTTGTAACTTATAGTAAGACGCCTCTATGTTGATATTGGAAGAGGCTATGTATATGTATACATGTGGCAGTTGATTTTTCTCTCATGTTTCAAAATGTTTGTGATTTTCATATTAGAATAGAAATTTGACATGTATGTATGCATCGATGAGACTTTTGTTTCTAATGGCATGTAGTAACCAAGTCCTAGATGGGATATTTTAATATGAAATTGCATCATGAGTTCATTATTTTGTGAATGCCTTTTGTCAATTTAAGTCAAATAGTGTTATGTTGTAATGTTGCTTGACACATGCATCTTATTCCACCTACACAACCATAAGCTTGCTGAGATATTATATTTGCTTACAATATATCATATTGGAGGAATCCAGGTTCATAGGAGTTGTTCATGTAACAACAAGAATGTAGAAGATTTTGGAAGAAAAGGTAAATTATCGATTGTGTTATAGATTTAGTACTTGACAAAAGAGAGACTGTATTGTATTATGAACATGTAAGTATTTGATAACTTATGTGACTGTATTTGTGTTTGGAAGTCCTGGGTGATGAAAGTCATTGTTTTGTGTAAGAATATTGTCTTTGAATGTTTTAAATTTAAATGATATGGAAAATTATGTTTATTAGATGATTATATCACTTGCGTTAAATGCACAAGGTCAGAAAAACGTAGAAAACTCTCTCAAATTTTTGGTAAAAGTGAGCATTTCATTTTTATCATGTAATCCATGTTTTGTAAAGTAGAAATGACACTTGGGGTTTTTCATAAACTCTCTTCACAGCAAAATTATTTTGCTATTTGTTTTCTAAAAGAAATTTTCAACTAGAAACCTCCCTTTTCGAGAAGAATTGATAAAAAAAAATTGTTTAAAAACCTAGGTCATTATAGTTGGTATTAGAGACCAGGTACAGCCCACTCACAACCAGTCATGTTGAGTAAAGTCTTAAATAGTCTCAAAAGTAAGATTTTTGTGATTAACGAGTTCAAGAGTAACTCAATAATGAGATCTTGTGATGATGAACAAATGCCACCTAAGAAGGCAAGCCAAAGGACAGCAAATCCCTCTACTGAGTCATCTAATCAGGGGCATCAGATGACAAACTTCATGGCCAACATGATGCAAAACCTCACTCAACTAATGCAGAGTCATCTGGTCAAGGGAGTTAGATGATGGACTTTATGGCCAACATGATGCAAAACCTCACCCAAATCACTCAATAATGAGATCTTGTAATGGTGAACAAATGCCATTATGATAGCGAATCGGAGGACAACAAATCCCTCTACTGAGTCATTTGATCAAGGGAGTTGGATGATGGACTTCATGGCCAACATGACCCAAAACCTCCCTCAGCTAATGCAACAGTAGCAACAGATGCAAATATAGCTACAACTATAGCAACAAACATAGTCGCACACCTCATCTCTGCTAAGCATAGGTGAGGGAGGTGGGAGTTAGAATAAGGAGGATAATTTCTTGAAAGGTTTAAAAAGATTGCACTTACATTTACTGGAAATGACAAGCCAGAAGCTACTGAGCATGGATACATGAGATAGAGAAGGTATTTGAGGCCACGGATATTCCAAATGATTGAAAGGTGAAGGTGGCACCATTTGTTTTGACATGATCAATATTTTTTTGGTGGCCATCCATGAGGAGAACATTCTTCAAGGATAAAGGTGATACTTCTTGGGAAGACTTTAAGAATGCGTTCAACAACAAGTATTTCCCTCACCATATTAAGGTAAAGAAAGAGAAGGAATTCCTAGAATTGAAACATGGGAACTTAATTGTTCTCAAGTTTGAGAATAATTTCACTAGTTTAAGAGGATGGTGCCAGATGTATGCACAATAGAGGAGAAAACAGCCCAGATGTTTGTACAAGGTTTGAACCCCAGGTTGAGGGGTAAGGTTTGGATGACACAACTTACTAATCTAGCTAGGGTAGTAGAAATGACTTCCATTGCTAAGGAGGAGCAATAAAGGATATAACCTAATAGAATAGAAAAGGAAAGAAGGAAAATTGATGACAATAGCAGTGGTGGATACCATAGGAAAAGGAAGAGGTTCAGTTCTTCTCCAGGATCTCAAAAGTCCCAAAAATTACAATTCCATAGGTCAGATAGAAGAAGGGATTCCAAACCATGCCCACATTGCAGGAATGTCCACCCTAGCTAGTCATGCTATGTACGAGAGCAAAGATGTTTTTGTTGTATTGAACAGGGACACATGATTAAGGATTGTCCCAAGCAACAACATTAGACGGACTTAGGTGCCATAGTAAAGAAAGTTCCCAAGAGTTAGGGAAGAGATTTTGCTTTGACTACTAACCAGGTCTGCACTTCTAATGCTGTGGTTGAAGGTACACTCTTGATATTTGATAAGCATTTACGTATTTTGATTGACCTTGTTACACTCATTCACTTATATCATGTGATTTTGCATCTTGTATGGATATTATTATACATAGATTGGGGTTATGTCTGGAGGTCAGTACTGCAGTCAGTCAACCGATTGTCATGCAAGAGTTCTTACGAGATGTATCTATAGAAATTTCAGGCATGAAACTTAGCATCAACCTAATCCTCCTAAATATGGCTGATTTTGACACCATCTTGGGCATGGACTAGTTTGAGGAACATATAACATTGTTGGACTACACCAAGAAATAGGTGATACTTTTAAGCTTAGATGGAGAGTCCTTTGTATTTCAAGGATAGTTGGACACATCAGGTGCTAGCATTTTCTCTGCTATTAAAGTGGCACATCTGGTGTTTAGTGGATATTAGGCACATCTAGATACTGTTGTAACTTAGGAGAGTTCAGGACCTTAGATCGAGGAAATTGATGTGGTATGAGATTATCAAGATGTTTTTCTTAAAGAGTTACTTGGATTGCCTCCTAGGCGGGAGATGGAATTTTTCGTGGAGTTGTTACTTAGAACAACTCTCATCTCAAAGGCACCTTATCGCATGGCTCCCATAGAATTAAATGAGCTAAAGGTCTGTTTGCAAGAATTATTGGATTGAGAGTTTATCCGCCCAAATGTCTTATTGTGGGGGCACAGGTCATGTTTATGAAGAAGAAAGATGGCTCTATGTAATTGTGTATTGATTATTACAAACTACTAAATTGAGATACCATCAAGAATAAGTATTCACTACCTTGTATTGATGACCTTTTTGACCCCTCTAAGATTGATTTGTGATTTGGCACCACCAGCTTACAATTCAAGATGAAGATGTTCTTAAGACCACATTTTGAACTCACTATGGACATTACAAATTTCTTGTAATGTCATTTGAGTTAGCGAATGCCCTTGTAGCATTTATGGATATGAACCAAGTGTTTAAGGAATATCTTGACAAGTTTGTTATTGTTTTTGTTGATGACATCTTTGTTTACCATAGCAGTGTTGAAGAACATAAAGAGCACTTGAGGATTGTGTTAAGCATTCTTCAGGCTCATAAGTTGTATGCTAAATTCTTCAAGTGTGAGTTTGGCTGGAGCAAGTCTAGTTTCTTAGTCATATTATAGCTAAGGAAGGTATTGCTATCAATCCTAGGAAGATCGAGTAATTACCAATTGAGATAGACCTAAGACCACAACTGAGATATGCATCTTTCTCGATCTTGCGAGATACAAATGATGCTTTATTGAAGGCTTCTACCATATTGCACAGCCATTGACAAGGTTGACTAAGAGTGAAAGAAGTTTTTAGAATTAAAGGGAAAACTCACTTCTACACATGTTTTGTCTTTTTTGAAAGAAGTGGAGGATTTGTTGTGTATAACGATCCATCTAGAAAAGGACTGGGATGTATGCTCATGTAGAACGGTAAGGTAATTGCCTATTCATCCAAACAATTAAAAAAACCAAGAGAGAAAAAACCCTACACATGATCTGGAACTTGCTCCTATGGTTTTTCTTTCAAGATATGGAGACATTACCTCTATAATGAGAGATTTGATGTGTTTACAAATCACAAGAGCCTTAAATATATTTTCTCTCAAAGTGACCTCAACATGAGATAAAGATGTTGGGTTGAATACCTGAAGGATTTTGACTTCACCATCAGTATCACCCTAGCAAATCTAATGTAGTTGATGGCACCCTTAGCAAAAACTCAAAACTTGTGATTACAAATATTCCATTCAATTGGCTTTTCTAGATCAAATCTTGCAAGCACAGTGGTTGTGTGAGGAGACTCAGGCCTTATGTGAGAAAGATGGGTTTAAGAAAGGATTTGATGGTCATCAGAGATTTCATGGGAGACTTATCATGTCGATGAATGCATAGTTGAGACAGGAATTTTCGAAGGAAAGGCATGACTCCAAGTTTATCATTCTATCCAGGTGGTACAAAAATGAACCAAGATCTAAAAAAAACCTTTTGGTGGCCAAGAATGAAGCAGGATATTGAGAGTTCATTGCACGTTGCCTCACTTGTTAGAGGGTGAAAGCAGAACAATAGAGACCAGTAGATTTATTACAAACTCTAGACCTTTTAGAGTAGAAGTGGGACCATATAACCATGGACTTTATTATTGGGTTGCTTAGAATTTCTAGCAGGAATGACACGATATGGGTTATTGTAGATTGATTGGCCAAGTTGGCTCACTTTCTACAGATACTATAGAGGCAATCAACTTGAGAGTTTAGTGATAAGTGTTCAATTTTGTATAAAAAAGTACCTAATTAGTAGTCCATGTGCTATAAAATATAGTTTTAATTCTAAGGTTTTTTTGGCATTTTGTAACATATACTTTTATGACCTAATAATTCAAAAGTTTGATATTTTGCAGGTTCAGAAGTAATCCAGAGTAAGTGATCATAATTTACTAGAACTTAATTAAGGTTTTTAAGCTTTTGCAGGTGTTGAGAAGGTAATCCAAAATCCGAGCTTGATCAAGATAAGAATTAAAGCTATTCATGAGGTTTCATAGTCTAACTGCAAAACCTAAGCAAGCTAGAGCCTAAATGTCATCAATCCAAAGTGTGATGAAGGTTCAAAACTATCTTAGGGCAAGTAAAGAAGAAATTGGAGAAGAGAAAAGTGACTAGAAAGGGACCTAAGCCCAAGCCATGAATTTCCACCACCTTTGCATGGGATCCATTTAAGCCACTAAGCCATTTAAGCCATGAAAAAGGATGATAAGCTACATGAGCTACTCAAGCATTCAAGCCACTTAAGCCACCAAGGAATGAGCCATCAAGAAGCCATGGAGGAGTGCCACATGGAGCCACACGATTGGAGTATCAATTCAAGCAACTTTCGTGTATTAAATGTATGATTTTTAAATATAATTGTAAAAGGTAAGATAATCATACATTAAGGGACCCATTAAGAGAGAGCTCCAACTTCCTAATCCATTTCCTAACCCTAATCCACATTCATTCTAGGGTTCCACATTTTTAACTTAAGGAGGGAGCCATCATACTAGAAGAGGACACCCACCCCCCTTACTTAGTTAACAAAATTCAAGTGTTTACTAATTAGGAAACCCTAAATATAAGTCCATCCAAAGCACATAAAATCATAATTTTTTCTCCATCTTTTCTTATATTTTTTCTTCATCTTTTCCCACTTTTCCACTTACCAATCACCATTGAATTAGAAGTGCTTACCTAACAAGGAAAAAGATGCCTCCACCCTTTCTAAATTATGAAACCAGCCATTTACCTATCTTTCTTACCTCACCATGCTTACCTCACTCTTCACCCAACCTTCTACATTCAAAACACTATATCAAGATCAACTTTCCTCCTTGATTCAGTCCTTTCCTAAGTTTGAAATCAAAACATCTATAAATCTCCCACGGTTCCAACATTTTTTCTATGTAGTTGTGTGAAATAATTTTGAAATTAAGCTCTCCTTTGGTGCTTAGTTACTGCTAGACTTTGGAACTTCTTTGATGCTTTTCTTCCTTTGATTTTTTAGTTATTATTATTATTTTATCTCTAATTCAAGTTAGTACTTTGATTTCATTGTTTTAGTTTCCTTGCCTTAGTTTTCCATTTAGCCATCTTTTCTCTTTAATTCCTTTTTGGGTTTTCTTTGCATGTCATCATACTGTAGTTTGTGAACATTAGATTGCATTTTTGTTATAATATAAATCAGGTTTTATGCATTGGAATTCTGTACAATTTCTAGAAATAGTACATGTATAATGCGTAGGATTTTGGGTGAAATTTGGCATTGATTCAATAAAGTTTCATGAGGATTCTTGTTATCAAATGTTTCTTTCATCAAAGTAATTTAGATCTAGGTTGTTATCTTGCATAAAAATTTTGGTTTCAATTACCTTCTTATTCTTGAAATATTTGATGTTCTTAAGTATTTGAAATATTAAATTTTTCTCCCCTTAAATTTGTACTTTATTTCTAGCCATCTAAGCATTGTTTTTTAATTGAATCCTTGGGAATCCATTTAACTTTTTGGATTTTTTATTTAGATCCTTTAATGTGAAATCCAATGCAATAACCTAATAAACACAATATATATGAAAAAGCGAAGGAGACTCCGTCTCCCTCCAAAATACATCCACATAAATATGTCTATTCACATTTAAATAAAAAGAAACATTTTGTAGTGCCAAAAGATTAGGAATTGAACCAGCATCCCCAAGATCACTTCAGTCACAGCCATACCACCATAACTCCAATTTACATGTCCACATATTCATAAACCAAAGTCATATTAAGTCAAAGCATTACATCAGTTCACAAAATCATCAACTACATTGTAAACCTATTTGATATACCTTTTATGCCCTTCTCTTGAGATCTCTCGCACAATCTTTTGATCCTTTGTCTCATTTTTTCAAACCCAAGACACTGTAAACCATTTATAATGTCTTAGCAACCTTGTGCTTGTGTAGGTAGTTTCATCATCGAAATATAAAATTTATGCAATTTCAAATCCAAAAAGGGATACATAATAACATGTTATGCAATTGGCTAAAATATGATGCATAATGAGTAGTATAATAAAACTCTAAAACTCAATCATGCTTTACAAATCAATGTCATGCCAAACCAATTCAAATTATTAGTTTCAATATCCATGCATATTGTTTCAAAGACAATAGTAACCTTTGCAAGGTATTTTACAAGATATGAAAGATTTTCACAACTCATGTCATGCATCATCTTATAAATATACTCATCCAAACTGGTTAGTGAATCATCATAAAAAATAAATAGATGAAAAGCATTTAAGCCACAAATGCTTAAATACAGTTAATGTATCTCAATAAGTATATATATAGATAATACCATTTGAACCTCCTCGAGGTCTTACACATAGAAACACTCATAATCTAACCACCTGTCATTGGTCATGAGTACTCATTATAGACTTGAAGTATCAGGATGTCACGCACATGCGCTATCATGCCATAAATATACATCTTAAAATAATAGACCCTTTGTGCGATGGACAAGAACCAATCAAGTCCGTGGCTATCGCGCTAATACCAAGACAAATAAACTCCTTGCATCGTGTAGATGGGAAACATGGTATGCAAGCCCATGAACTGTTCATGATGTCATCGACCTAAATTTGGCCTTTTTTAGCTAGTTATCTAACACCCATATAAAATTTCAAAAGGAGGATGATCAGTCCTCAACCTTCCTAGCACAGCGTTCACATGCCCCAATATGTCTGTCATATCATAATAATACTAGGCATCATCACATGCTGGTATAGTTGATAAAACCATAGAAATTCATGCATTAATGAAATATTGCAAATTCAAACCTCATGATACGATGTAGCCATGTAAAAGCAACCCTCACAAGGGTTGAGTTGAGGATTCCACATTCCTCGTTATTTCCTAACTCATGAAGTCCATGTAGTTTCAAATATATTTTCATGTGCGAGTTTTCAATTTGATAGTGAAACAATAAGGCATTCCAAACAAGTTGCATGAAAATAAGAATGCTAACTACATAAATTAGAAATATCAAAATCCCAAATTTTAAGCATTTTCAAACATGACGGAGTAGTCATCAATGGTCTCCATGTTTCACAAAAGTATATTGATGTTAAAACTACCTACCTCTTATGCGAATTTCTCAATTTAGTTGTGTCCCTCCTTCAAATCAATTCATCTATCAACTTGTTGATATTCCAGATTTCTTGTCAATGTCAAGCTGTATGATAATAATTACAAAAGTCTATTAACCATGATTTAGTAGTTCAAATCATCTAATAATTTTGAAACCATTAGGTTTTAGTAATCCATCACTAATCAACCATCAAAATAGCACAATCTCACCCGTTTAGCCTGTTGATCTCTGTTCCCATCCATGGTTTTTCGATCTGACTTCTATCCAATCATAGATTACCAAATTTGTGCCACTGATTATCATTCAATGATCTAGACTATTATTTTCAAATCCCAACCATTGAATGGTGGTCTAATTGTTATTTTTAGATAACTGATAGATGATCAGAACTCATACCAAGCCATTAAAGTTTTGATCATTCATTTACCATCGACTAATCATCGATCAAATGTGAGAATAGTGTTAGGTCACCCTATGATATGTTGTTCACTCTTTAATTGGTGATCTCACAACTACAATTCATTAGATCTTGATCTCAGTATGTTATTAAACATTTTTTAGCCAATGGACCAAGATTTGGTATGCTAATTATTTGAGGATCACCATCGCTGATTTCTGATTTACAGTCTGATCAACACATAAGTGTCTTGGATCATTAATCCACAAAGATGGGCAGTTGACGTTGTAGACTAATGTCCATACAATGGTCAGATCTCTATTTTACAAATGATATGATAGTTATCAAGCATTGAAAGTTATCGAACCTATCCTCATAAGACACTGATCGATGATTAGAGCATTAACAAGATGGCTTCAACTTTGATCAGCTACTGATCATCCTGATAGGTGGGAAAATCATTCTTAGGTCAACATTTAACCTTGGATTAGGTTTCAGATCTATCTCCTCAGGTCTCAGATCAATGATTGAAACTTAAATAGAGGACTCTGGAGTTCTAATCCATCTCTAATCATCGGCGACATAAAAAAACTGCCCTAAGATCTTGATTAAAAACCTAAATCTACAAGCATTTCCCAAAACAGTGAATAAATCAAGATAAAATGAAGGTTTTATGTAAGGATCTTACCTATGAGTCATTCTTCACTCATTATTGATTGCCAGAGGAGATGATTTGATGCTGATTTCCCATCGCTGGTCGATCACAGACACATCCCATCTGTCTTCCGCCATCCCTATACCAATTCTTGGTCGATCAACATGGTATCATAGGGGTTTTGCTCATGGTGGCTAGGTAATGGCAGTGAACAGTTTTGATCATCAATCAGTGCTATCGTTCACTCTTTCATTTCCCACAATTGGTGTGTGTCACCCCACCATCAATCTCCATCTCTCATCATCGATGAGGAAATGAATGGTGGAGGATGGGTCTCATCCTCTTTTCCCTCCAACACCCCCCCCCCGCCTCTCCTCTCTCTCTCTCTCTCTCTCTCTCTCTCTCTCTCTCTCTCTCTCTCTCTCTCTCTCTCTCTCTCTCTCTCTCTCTCTCTCTCTCTCTCTCATTTCACTTAAGTGGGGAGCGGTGCCAATATCAATTTGCCCCCCCTCATTTAGTAATGTTTCCCCCTTTTTTTCCTCTAAAATGCCCTTCATGTTTTAAATTATCATATCTCTTCCATTTGTACTCCGATTTTAGTGTTCTGTGTATAGTAGAAATCGTATCGATGTGTTCTTTTTAGTTTTGATAGTTCAGAGTCCAAATTTTTAGTTTTCAAGGGGGTCACTTTCATATAACTCAATTTTACTAAATTCAATTTCTAATTTTTATCTCAATTAAAATATAATATATTATACAAAAAAGAATTTGAAAATGAGGGTTTTTATAGTTAATTAGTTTGTGTAATAGTTCACTTTAGATCCATCATTTTTGGCCATTTTTCCACCATAAAACTATGAGCACAATCCATGGATCATGTGCACGGTATTCTGTCACATTCCTCTTTGATTTTTGCATAGTTCAGTTGCATAATCTTGCTTAATAATTGTTAATTTAGTCATTATCATAGTGTAGAACGTTTTCTTTTTGAATTTTAGCAAGTTCTATTTTTTTAGTAAGTTTTAGGTTAAGTAAGTGTTAATTTAGGAAAGTTTATAATTTGAGCAGTTTCCTTAAGATTAGTTGTCTTATTTGATTCATTATTTAGAATTAGTTTTCGTTAGTTACTTGCATGCTACTTGGGCAAGTTTTCATTCTAGTTGCTAAATTTTATTTTTAGAAAGTTTCTTTTAATTCTAGTTTCTAATTCCATGCATGTTTCTTTCTTAGTTTGTTTTAATTTCATAGTTTAATCACATCCCTATCTCTTCTACTAAAGTTAATTGATCTAAATAGAATCCAATCTATTACAAATCTGTGAGTTCATAGGACCCTTTTTGAAAGAGATGATCTATTGTCACGCTAGTGGCTCTTGAACTTTGTGGTTATAGTGGGTATCCAAAATCCAAGTGATTTTCCCACACCTTTTGTTAATGATTGCTGAGGTCTAAATGCCTCATTTCATGAGAATTGTATTAACCACCTTGAGAAGGACCTAATTGTAAGCAATAGTTAAGATTGGATTAAAGGACAAGTTATCTAGCTTTAGGTTTAAAAGCTATAAGCTCACAGATTAACAAAGATTATCAAATCAAGCTACCTAGCATTAGGGATTGGTTGTGCATCATTTAGAGTTAGGAGTCTTGGTTAGTTAGGTTGCATCATATAGTTATGAATTTCTCATTAGTTTCAAAAAAAGTAATTCTTGTATACAATGATTTGTTTCGTTGTATGTAAAGTTGAGTGCACTGGCCTACCAAACAAGGGATGAAAACAACCACTTTAATCCTATTTCACTCCTAAGCCGTTACCTAATATCTATGAGACAGAGACAAGGTATACTTCTAATCTATCCAATGCAATGATAATCAATTGGATAGTATTAAAAGTCTAATGAATAAGTTAATTACTCTAGATAAGATACTGAGTTACATCAACAACCTCAGTACAAGAATTATTGAACCAGGTCATATCAACAACCTCAGTACGAGACCACACATATCTCAATATTTCATGGCCATATAGCTCCACCTATAATGGATACTATTTGGAGCAAGTGGATGTACATAGTGCATTCACCCACCCTAGCAATTATTATCTGAAGACAAACTATAATAGATGGGCTAGGCATCATGAACAACCATGGTCTCAGAATTATCAAGATGAACCATCATAGTCCCACCCTACTCAACTATACCATGATTATCAAGAATATTAAGGACAACCATCATGGCTTCGACCTGATCAATCCTTTCCTAGTATCCTAATTTCACAATAGTATAAGACATATGAGTCGGAACAATTCATTAATAGAGACCTAAATTCTAGAAAAAAAAATAGGGTTGATATCATTTAAAATGGATCAAATGCATGATTACATTATACAATGGACTTAGGAAAAAAAAAAACAAATTATGGAGGAGAGTGAGAAAACCCTTGAAAGAATTAATAAGATGGAAATACCATATGTTTCTTTTGAGCTACAAGATCTCCAATCATCCTTGCAATCCTTTAACTCACATCCACTAGAGTCATATCTTGATACATTTTATGATTATGATGAAGAGACATCCCTTAATGAAGAGCTTGAATATTTAGACACTATGGCTTTAGTAGAAACTTCTCAACCCCATGACTGATTAGAACCCCTTACAGAGCCTCGAATACAAATTGAGCCTTGCAGTGTAGAAGAAGTACCCAATTGAGACCTATAGATCTCATTTGAAGACTCTATGGGTTTAAGCCCTACCCTGACTTCATTAGATTAAGAACAACCTTTTAGGGAAGTGCCGATAAGTGCTCGATTTTGAGTAAAAAGTACCCAATTAGTTGCCCATGTGTTATAACTTATAGTGTTAAATTAAGGTTTTTAACCAACATTCATAACACATGAATTTTTTACATGATGAAGCAAAATTTTAATATTTTGTAGGTCTAGTGGCTAATTCATAGTATGTGAATGATCAAGATGGAAATTGAAGTCATTCATGAGATTTCCTAGTCTAATTAGAAAACTTAAGCGAGCCATAGCTTAAATGTCATCAATCAAAAGTGTAATGATGGTTCAAGATCATCCTAGGGCAAGCAAGAAGGCAACTGAAGAAGCTATAGGTGGGCAAAGTGGGCCCATGAAGTAATCTATGCATTTTCACCACCTTTGCATGGGAGTCATTCAAACCACCTTAGTCATTAAAGCCATAAAAAAGGGTCATAAACCATACAAGCTACTCAAGCCTTGAAGCCAACTACTTAAGTCATTTAAGCCATAAAAGAATGAGCCATCAAGCCAAGGAGGAGTGCCACATGGAGTCACACAATTGGAGCATCAACTTAAGCAACTTTTCCATGTTAGAAGTATGAATTTTAGGGTTCCATGTTTTTAAGTGAAGGAGGGAGCAACCACCCAAAAGGAGGACCCCCCTGTTAAGGGTTTCCGAAATAGGAAACCTTAGATATACTTCAATTCAATTAACTTCAAAATTCTAGATCTTTCCTAAACCTTATTCCTTAACTTTCCACCATTTAAATTCCATCTAATTAGGAGGGTGGAGAGCCACTTTCCTTGTATGGAAAAGGATGCCTTCCCCACTTTCTAATTTAGAAACCAACTAACTCATATTTATTTCTCTCTCTTATGTTATCTTTAATGACATCATTCCTACCTAAATTTCCTCCTCATAATCTTCATCATTCAATACCCTAGCCCTAGAGCCACTTTCCTCATATTTTCACCCTTTCCTAAGTTAGGAAACCACTCATCTATATATAGCCCCAAGTTCCATACGATTTTTCTACGTAAAGGTGGGTGACACACCTTGAAAATTGTTTGTTGTTGGACTTTGGGATGTCTTAGATGCTTTTCACTCTTTGAATTTCTAGTTATTATCTTTGTTGTTTGCTCTCTAATTTAGATTAGTAGTGTGCTTGCTTTTGTTTAATTTTCATTATTGAGTTTTCATTGTTTTGCTTTCTATTTTTGCAACTTTCTTTCCATCTAGCTTTCCCGTTTATTCCTTACCTCAATTCTACTTTTTTTTTTTTTTTTGTTATTCCCTCAAGATTTTAAGTTAACCAATCTTCGATAGTAACAGCCAAGAGAAGAAGTAGCTTAAATTTTTTATTTTCCCCCATGAAGTTCATGTCTTCTATCCTCTTTTGCCCTTAGTTTTGGGCAGTTTTCCTTAGTTCACCCACTTAGATTTATTTTCTCTTGAATTCCTTTTTGGATTTTCTTTGCATGTCATTATACTTTAGACTGTGAGCATTAGATTGGAATTATGTTATTTTTTAGATAGGATTTTAGGCTTTAGAAAAGTGTGCAATTTTCATATTTTGTGGACAGTTTTATGTCATAATTTTGACGTAAATTGAATGTGATTCAATAAAGTTCTTTGAAAATTCTTGCTATAGAGTACTTGAAATCTGGGTAGTTTCCTTGCATGAAAGTTTTGGTTTTAATAGCTTTTTACTGTAAGATCTATTAACTATTTTTAAATATCGAAATCTAGAAAATGGTTTTTCCTTCATTTTAGCTTTAATTCCAACTATTAAAACATATTAATATATAGAATCCTTAGGTACCCATTTAGATTTTTATGTTGTTTATTAGATTCATAGTTAGTTTGTACAATAACTCACTATAGGCGCATTAAATTTCTCTTTAGGGTTCCAGAATCATGAACATAGTCCAAAAAACACATGCATGGTTCTAAATCCCATTCCTTTAGATTTTTTCTTAGTGTAGTTGCTTAATTTAGTTTAGTAGTAATTAATTCATTGTTTGCATCTTATTTTAGGTTTAGGAAGTTTTATTTTTGAATTTTAGAAAGTTTCATCTTAGGAATTTTTCGGATTTAGAAAGTGTTAAATTTAGAACGTCTCTTTAATGGTAGTTTCCATTCACATGCATATTTTTAATTTGTTGTTATAGTTAGATCTAATTGGTTACTTGTTTTTGAATGCTACTTGAGTATTAGAAAGTTCCTAAATTGGTTTTAGAAAGTTCTAACTTTAGAAAGTTTCTAATTCTAGTTTAGGAAAGTGTTAATTTAGGAAAAAGTTTCCATTTTAGTAGTTTCTTTAGTTTATATTTCCTAGATTAATTCATGCTTATTTTGCATTTGTTTCCTTTAGAATGCATGTTATTTAGGTAAGTTTCCTTTCTAATTGCTTAACTTTAGTTTTTAATGAGTTTCTTTTAATTCTAGCTTCTAATTCCATGCATGTTTCCATTTCATGTTACTTTAAATTCCTATTTTAATCACATATTTATCTCTTTGGCTAGAGTTAATCAATTTGTATAAAATCCAATCCATTAAAAATTTGTGATATTTCGCATGGGATTGACCTTGCTTGCGTGAAAATACTACAAATGATTTGTGTGCTTGTGAGTAACTTAAAATTCACAACAAGTGCTAAGTCAATTTATACCTTATTTTTAGGCAAATGTAAGGGATAAAGAGGAAACCATGTACTAATTACTAAGGGCCCCATTATCCCTCAATTTGTTGAAAAAGGGGACAATTCATTTAAATATGGTCTAACAAACTTCGCAGTGGTCTTTTATGCCATCAAGTTACCTCCTCCTCGTATTTCAAGGTGGAGGATATTTATTGACTATCGTGAAATTCTGCAAATAGGGTATCATCAATTTCAATGTGGTCCAACCAAATCCAAAATTGTGGTGGTCTATTATGTCTTAATTTTATCACCACTAAAATTTTCAAGGTGGGTGGGATATATATATATATAGACTGTCATGAATTCTAAAGTAGCACGAAAAATTTTCTCCATTTCATTGTTAGAGTTAGGAAAAATTAGGTTAACTAGTTAGGTCTAGAACTAGGGTAGAGTAGATTACTTATAGGATATGTCTGGTTGAAGATGTAAAACTTAGTGCTATTTGGGAGCCAACTTAAGGTTTTTAGAGTCTCAGTGTTCTACATTACCCATTCATCATATAGGTGTCATATATTCAAAACATTGAGGACAATGTTTATTTCAGGTTGGAGGGTATAGATATGCATAAGATTTCTAGTTTTCTTCATATATTTGAAAAAATCAAATATTTTTGAGATATCAAAAGTTTCAAGGTCAAGTTCTTTTACTATGATGAGAATTGGATTGTCTGAAGTTTAGTATTTGCACTACTTTAACTTCTTAATGGTTAATTTTGTATCTTATTCATGTTTTGAAAGTATTTTATGAAAGTTAAACTCATACTACACATAGTGCATAAGTTGAGAGTGATAGGTGGTTATGACTTAGAGGCCCTAAGGAAATCAGTGAAGACCTATATACGCTATAAATATTAGAGACTATCATCTTTTTTAGGGTTATAAGTAATTCTATATTTTCTTCGGCATACATCACTTTGAAAAGATCACAGTGTCTTTGTTTTAGTCAAAATTCCAAGAACCAACTAGGAGTATTAACTTTGGTTCCTGAATATTTATTAACTCAAATAGGTTGTAAGAAACTTAGGAAATGATATCGGTCATCCTTGTTTTAGCCAGAGATAAAAAGCCTACCCATTATATTATACCACTATGAGCCTATTGGTTAGCCTTTTCTTTTCCAAAAGCCAATTTACCCTAACCCAAAGAAACCCCAGTAAAGATATCCATTACCTATCTTTAAAAAATGAGTAGGGATGATAGAACAAGTTCAGAAAAAGGACAAAAGTAAAATAAGTGAAAAATATCAAAAGTACAAACAAAAGTGTTCCTTCTCAAAAATACAAAGAAAAGAAAGAAGAAGAAAGAGAAAGTAACGTTGAGAAAAGAGAAAGGAAAAATACAAGAGATATTCACTTCAATCTAATCAAAAGTGAAGTTGTCCAAACAATAATTGAAGACCTCTACTTAGATTTGAAACTTTGAATCCTTATACCCTTTCTTTCAAAACCTATACTAAGCCTAAGTTTCGTTCTATCTAAAAACTTATTAGGTGGAAGATAGCCTAGATGAGGTAAATTGGTCTAATGCTTTCTTTGAGAGCTTTATTTTTTAGTATATACAAGTGAGAATTTGAGGTCAAGACATCTTTCCAATGAAGCAATGAGCAAATATATTTAGAAGTCCTGAGTTATGTAGCTTGTACAAACCCTACACTGCGAGATTAACCTAGAATAAAATGGCCTTGGAATGTAGGTAAGTTGTGAAATTTATCATTCATCTTTATTAAGTTGTTAAAGATAGTAGGTCATTAATGGATGAGAATTCTTTGAGATAAAATTAAGAAACTTAGTCTTATGGAATTTTGTGGGTGTATTCATCGCAAACCCTTACGAGGCTTAACTCATCCACTAGAGATAACCTATGGGTTTAAGAGCTTGTTGCTTCTACTAAATGCAATTATGAGTATCTACGAAAATAGAAACCATCTTTGTTTTCATGATCTTTTACATGTTTTGCTTGAGACTAGTAAAATGCTGGTTAGGGAAAGTCATAAGTGTTTAATTTTGCATAAAAATTACCCAATTAGTATCCCATGTATTATAAAATATAGTATTAATTCTAGGTTTTCTTAGAAATTTGTAACACATGCATTTTCGGCCTAATAATTCAAATTTTTGATATTTTACAAGTTTAAAAGCTAATCCATAGCAAGTATATGAATGATCATAATTTGTTAGAACTTAATTAAGGGTTTTCATCTTTTATAGATGTTAAGAAGGTAATCCAAAAGCTAAGCTTGATCGAGATAATAATTGAAGCTATTCGTAATGTTTTCGAACATATTAGGAAACCTAATTAAGGGTTTTCATCTTTTATAGGTATTGAGAAGGTAATTCAAAAGACGAGCTTGATCGAGATAAGAATTGAAGCTAGATAAGAATTGAAGCTATTCATGAGGTTTTCTAGCTTATTAGGAAAGCTAAGTAAGCTAAAGTCTAAATGTCATCAATCTAAGGTGTGATGAAGGTTCAAGACTATTTTAAGGTAAGGAAAGAAGCAATTGGAGAAGCAAAAGGTGACTAGAAATGGACCAAAGCCCAAGCCATGAATTTTCACCACCTTTACATGGGAGCCATTCAAGACACTAAGCCATTTGAGTTATGAAAAAATGGTGATAAGCCATATGAGTACTTAAAGTCAAGCATTGAAGCCACTTAAACCATTAAGAAATGAGCCATCCAAGTGAGCCATGAAGCCATGGAGGAGTGTCACATGGAGCCACACGATTGGAGCATCAATTTAAGGAACTTTCCACATTAAAAATGTGATTTTTAAGGGATTTTTAGGTATAATCATAAAAGGTAAGATGATCATGCATTAAGGGACCCATCAAGAAGAAAGATCCACCTTCCTAATCAATTTCCTAACCCTAATCCACCATTCATTCTAGGGTTCTGTATTTTGTAATTAAGGAGGGAGCCACTATTCTAGAAGAGGACACCCCCTTGTGTAGTTGGAAAAATTCAATTGGTTTCCTAATTAGGAAACCTTAGATCTAAGTCCATTCAAAACTGTAGGTTTTTCTTCATCCTTTCTTATATTTTTTCTTCTTTTCTTCCCTTTTCATCCAAATAGAAGGGAGAGAGCTTCACTTACCTAACAGGGAAAAAGACTCCCCCTTCTAAATTAGGAATCTAGCCACTTGCCTCACTTTCTTACCTCACCCTTCACCTAGCCCTCCTCATTCAAAACCTTAGATTCAACCCTTGCCTAAATTAGAAACCAAAACATCTATAAATCTCCCATTGTTCCAAACATTTTTTCTAAGTAGAAATTGTGTGAGACAACTTTGAAATCAAGCTCTCATTTGGTGCTTAGTTGCTATTGGACTTTGGGACTTCTTCGATCCTTTTCTTCTATTGGTTTTCTACTATTCTTATTATTATTTGATCTCCAATTCAGGTTAATACTTTGATTTCATTATTTTAGTTTCCTTTCCTTAGTTTTCCATTAACCATCTTTTCTCTTAAATTCCTTTCTGACCTTTATTTTTATGTCATCATACTTTAGTTTGTAGGCATTAAATTGCATTTTTGTTTTAATTTAGATCAGGTTTTATACATTGGATATTTGTGTAATTTTTAGAAATACTACATGGATCATGTGTAGGATTTTGGGTGTAATTTGGCATTGATTCAATAAAGTTTCTTGACGATTCTTGTTATGGAATGTTTTTTTCATTAAAGTACTTTATATCTGAGTTGTTATCTTGTATAAAATTTGTGGTTTCAATTGATTTCTTATGCTTGAATTGTTTGGTGTTCTTAAGTAGTTGAAATTTGGAAATTTTCTCTCCTTAACTTTGTACTTTGTTTCTAGCCATCTAAACATTCTTTTTGAATGAATCCTTAGAAACCCATTTAGATTTATAAGTTTTTTATTAGATTCCTTATTAGTTTTCATGATAATTCACTTTATATCTATCAATTCTGACCATTTTCCACCCTAGAACCATGTGAACAATCCATGGATCACGTGCATGGTAGTAGGTCACATTCCTCTTTGATTTTTTCTTAATTTAGTTGCATAATCTTGTTTAGTAATTGTTAATTTAGTCATTATCATACTGTTTTAGATTTAGAAAGCTTCCTTTTTGAATTTTAGCAAGTTCTATTTTTAATAAGTTATAAGTTAGGTAACTGTTAATTTAGGAAACTTTCTAATTTGATTAGTTTCCTTAAGATTAGTTATCTAATTTGATTCATTATAATTAAGAATTAGTTTCCTTTAGTTTCTTGCATGTTGGTTACGTAATTTTCCATTTGAATTGATTACCTTTATTTTTAGAAAGTTTCTTTTAATTCTATTTTCTATTTCTATGCCTCTTTCCTTCTTAGTTTGTTTTAATTTCCTAGTTTAATTACATCCCTATCTCTTTGGATAAAGTTTTCATTGATCTAAATAGAATCCAATCCATCACAAATTTGTGAGATTCCTCATGGGATCATCCCTGCTTGCATGAAAATAGTATATTGATTTGTGTGCTTGCAAGTAATTTTAAAGCTACATTATTTAGCCAAATTGAATATTAAGGAGATAGTGAGTTTGCATTATGTACCACTTATGATCATATCAAATAGAGATATCAAATTCACATCCCATTTCTGGCAGAGTGTATAGGAGGCATAGGGTACTTCCCCACTATTCAGCACAACATTCCATCCCCAAATAGATGGACAATCAAAAAGGACTATCCAGACCCTAACAGATATGCTCAAAGCCTATGCACTTGAATGCAATGGATGAATACCATCCTCCAATGGAGTTTACCCACAATAACAATTATCATTCCAACTTTGGCATGGCACCTCGTGAGGCATTTTATGGTAGGCCTTACCTCACACCTACTTGTTGGAGTAATATAGGAGAGCAATAGTTTATCAAATTAGAATTGATTGAGTAATGCACTGAAAAGGTCAAATTGATATAGAAGTGATTGATGGCAGCTCACAGTAGACAAAAAAGCTATGCAGATTGGAGGCATAGGGACCTTGAGTTCCAGGTCGGTGATCATATCTTCTTGCGAGCCTTACCTAAGAAGGGAGTAAAGAGATTCTAACTGAAAGGGAAGTTGAATCCAAGTTAAGTGGGACACTTTAAGATTTTTTAGAGAGTGGTCTGAGTTGCCTAGTGGCTTGCTTTACCTCTGTAGTTATTCAAGGATCACATTGTTTTCCATGTACTGGTGCTGAGAAAATATGTTCCAGATCCCACACATATTCTTGAGCAGGTACCAGTAGAATTGCAACCTAATCTGACATTCCAAGAGCATGCAACATAGATTTTAGATGGGAAGGAACAGAGGCTGAGGACGAAGACCATTCCATTGGTCAATGTACTCTAGAAACACCATTCATTTGAGGAGGCTACCTGTGAGACCGACGACGAGATAAGGACACACCTCGAGCTATTTAAGCAATGATGTAAAGACAATTTCAAAACCGAAATTTCTTTAAGGGAATAGAATGTAATAACCCTCATTTTTGGACTCTTTTCCATGTAATTTATATTTCACTTATAATGGAAATAGAGTAAGGAATTGAATTTCAATGAAAATCACATTTTATGAAATTCCTTTTTGAAAACTCAGAATTTTACCTTGAAACATCAAATTTTGATTGCACTTAGAAAATGAATTCCAACAACACTAAGAATACTGAAATTGGAGTCCAAATGAGAAAGTTATGTAGTTTACAAGTGAGGAGCAATTTACTAATTTTGTTTAATGGCCCCATTCAAAAATATTGGGTAATATAGTATCTAAAACCAATCTTTTTAGATAAGGGAAGGACCGCTTTTATAATGGCATCCCCCTTTTGAACCAAAACCAAAAAATTCCCTCCTTCCCTCTTCTTGCTTCTCCCCCTTCTCCCCATCGTTGATCACTAACAAATTGTAGCATCGACCGCACAATTCACCCCACCTTCCTACCCTTTGTTAAGTAAGGCGAGAATGCAACCCATGTTTTTCCATTTCCCATTTACCCTTTTTCCCCCATTCACACTTGTTTTCTTGCCAATGGAATGATGAATGGTGACCAGAGTTGAGCTACCGATTACCAATGTTTTCTTTCCACATCTCTTCCCATTTTTCTTCCTTCTTAAAACCTCATGCCACCTGCACATGATAGTTAATTGACGTTGCCTAAGGCACTGCCTACATGGCCAAGTCCCAACATCAGTGACACATATTCTCCATTTCCTTCCTCGTCCACTTCCCCTCTAGCGAAGTTTGACTAGAAACCCCAAAGACCCATTTCATTTTCTCTTTTCCTATGCTATTTTTCCCCATCATCGTAGTCAACCAGCACCATTGCTTGATCCAGTCAATAGAACTCTATTTTCATTCTTTCCCTGGTTGTCCCTCCCTCTAACCCTGCCTTTCCCCCTCCTTTCCATCATCGGTGGCAAAACCTAGATGATGGTGAATAGCCATTGGATAAAAGGATTAGCAATGACCAAAATAACTCATATCAAAGATTTGAGTCATTCATTATGCTCCCCACGATGTTGAAAAAAAAATCCCTCAATAAAATATATGATCGGGCTTGATCCAATAGAGATCCTACCACAACAGTGTTGTACAACCACGATTGCACTAATCCATAACCATCCATCATTGATCTAACACTCCTAACAATCTATTAGACAACGATCAATATGATTACAATTAAGATTGCTACCAATCTTCAATAATTAACCTCATATTTCAATATGAATGTAATGCACATTGTAAATCATATAATTCCTAAAAATTCATGGATAATTGAATATAATTAAAATCTCACAAGTTATATATAGTACCTTAAATTGTCTAATCAACAAATCTAGACTTATATCCCTAAACTTAATAGTAAATACACCAATTAGAGATCTCAACAGCTGCCAACTAGTGGATTTCTTTTAGATACACAAACATTGAACCTGTTAATTATTATTCTCTTGTTATGAAACATGATCCAATGATGGGATCGACTTGAAACCCAAAATTTAAATGTACATGACCATCATAAGTTCATGAACTATAAATTGACTATCCAAGATTGGATTTGATTGTTTATTAAGAGTTTATGGTCACCAATCCATGATAGTGACTTGTTATCCATGAGTTAGTAACTCCAAAGTTTAAAGACAAACGTGGACAAATCAATGATTAACAATGCAGATTTAGTAATCAGGTAATCATTGATCATCATATTAGCAATCAACAATGGACGAAACATGATCAATGCTGTGGAAGAGCATGATCACGTTGCCTTGCGCTGATCAGTGCCATGGACTAACCTAAAGAAAGTTCTAAACCATGAAAAGCTAAGAGAAAACCTAGATCATAGATCTAAATGTGTATTTATGTTGTTATAAAGGTGTGATTGATTACGAGTGCTTACATGAACTAGATAGTTATTTGCATCAGCAACCCTAAAGCATTCAATCAGAGGTACGAGAAATTAAGACTGTTATGTTTTTCAGTATATTTTAATTGTGAATCTTATAATGAATTTCATTAGTACATGTGATAAATGAAGTAATTATGTGTGTTGTGTTTTGAGTACTGACTAAACTACTCGTGCAAAAGTGCATGCTATCCATTATGATTTTAGTAAGAAACGTTAAAGACTATGATCTATGTGATCACAAATATGGTTAAAATCAAGTGACCCACAAAAGTTGGTCCTGGTTCGCGTATGGACTATGTTATCTTGATATTGCTAAAATTAAGCAACTCATGAGAGTTAGTCCTAATTCATGTGTAGACTATGTTATGTTGATATGGTTAAAATATGGTGACTTACTAGAGTTGGTCTTGGTTCATGTATAGACTATGTTATGCCAATACAATTAAAATTAGGTGACTTGCTAAAGTTGGTCCTGGTTCATGTACAAACTCCGTTATTTTGATATGGTTAAGATCAAGCGACACATAAGAGTTCGTCCTAGATCATCTAAAGATTGTGATCTATGTGACGATTGATATGGCTAAAATCAGGTGACGCATGTGAGTTGGTCTGGTCCATGTATAATATGTGTTATAGTGATACAGTTAAAATCAAGCAACTCATAAGAGTTGGTCCTAGTCTATCTAAATATTATGATCTAAGTGTGCATAAATACAGCTAAAATCATATGACTCATGTGAGTTGGTCTAGCCTATGTAATGATTGTGATCCATGTGATCACAGATGTGATAAAAATCAGGAAACTCATGAGAGTTAGTCTTGATTCTCCACGGATTATGTTTTATTATCACTTATAGTAAGACACCTCTATCTAGAGATTCGAAGAGATTAAGTATATGTATACATGTGAAAGTTGGTATTTCTCTCATGTTTCAACATGTTTGTGATTTTAAATAGAAATTTGACATGTATATGTATGTATTGTTATTCAAGTAAAATGCACCAGTGAGACTTTTTCTTTTGGTGCCATATGGTAACTAAGTCCTAGATGGGATCTTGTTATATGAAATTGAATCTTGGGTTCATGATTTTGTGACTACCCTTTGTCATTTTAAGTCAAATTGTTTATAGTTATAGTGTTGCTTGACATAGCATGGAAATTGATTTACATAGAAAACCATGAGTTTCTATATGTATATATGCATTTGTAACATTTCTTATATTTTAAGAAAAACAAAAGAAATAAAGAAATAATATAATAACATAAACATATATGAAGGTAAGGAAGAGAGAGAGAGTGCTCAAAACACACTCTCCTCCCTCTCAAATTCTCTCTGCTTCACGTGGACAGTCACGCACCATGGAGACGGATTTCTCCACCCTTGAACAACTAGGAACGAGGTAGGAACACTCCACCCTTCCCTTTTGCGTTAAATTTTGAGGTTTCTTAACTTGTAAACGGTGAAAAAATGGCATGAACGTGTAGTGTTTACAAAAATTTGTGCTTACTGTTTTCACAACAAAAAAAAAAAAAAAAAAATTTGATGAGATGGTGTCAGATGTAGATCTAGACCATTCATATTGAGTATGTTGAGGCGAGGAAAGGACCCACAAAATTTTGTGACGATCGGACGGCTAGGGACGCCGGAAAACCCAAAAAATCGTAGTATGGGAGTTTTTGAAAACGAGACAAAAATCATGAAAAAATGATAGATTTAGGAGGGATTTGTGAAAATGGAAGGTGGAAATGGAATGTACATGAAAAACCGGACTCAAAGGTGTAAAAATCACAAAAAATGGAGCACCTAAGGTCACCGGCGATGGTGAACCAGTCCAGTCGTCGTCTCCAGCAATGGCGACCTGAACGGGAGGAAACGCACGGACAAGGGAGCTCCATGTGATGCAACGAGGGCGCGCCATGCGCAGGGCACGTGGTGCAACTCGTGCACGCCACGCGGTGAGGCTGGAATGTGCCACGCACGCTGTTTTGGCCCCCACGCGCAGAGCGCGTCTACAAACACGCTTGCTACCCCGCACGGGTTCTGACGTGAAGTGCGTCCACAAACGCGCTCGCCATGCGCAGTGCACGCGCATGCAGATGGCATGCACCGCCCATTGTTGGACTAGTACTAAGACAGAGTGGTGTACTTTTGTTGGACTGGTACTGGCTTTTTGGCATTCTCCTTAGTCGTTGTATATATTGATAGATTAGACCCATATCAATGTATAATGGTTATATGTTTATACATGGATGACGTGGTGATCTTGGACAGACCTGGAGCTTTAGAATTTTCACTATTATGTATCTTTGCAGTTGCAAAAATTTCACCATGGTTTTAATTTGTGAGCATGCTCAAAATGTTATTTTTGATTCTGTTCTTCAATGTGGTTTTAAGGTGAAATGACCCTCGGGATTTTCTTAAATGGTATTTTCTTGACGCTGCGAAAAGTTTTAAATCATGAGTTTTAAGTTCTGGAATCCCATCTATTTTCTATAAATAAACTATTATTATTTTCATATAAATATGGGAAACAGTTTGTCAAAACCCAGGGTGTCACAGTTTGGTATCAGAGCTTAGGCATATTCCATCATCACCACTTTAAGGGTCTCATTAGCATGATAACCAATTAGTTGTTGGCTTAGACTGAGAAAGGAGAAATGCTTATACCATGGGCTATGTGTTGTTAATAGATGGCTCCTCGATGAAGGACCAGGTCTACCCCCGCTTCACTAGTTGCCACCCATATTACCCCTGTCGCTACACCAAAGCAAAGGGGTCAGAGGCAGACATTTCGGCTCGTGTAGTTGAGAGCCTCTTACCACATCTTACATAGCATATTTTGAGGCAAGTTCGGGAGGAGGTTCGGGCAAAGGTGCAGGCCTTACACCCTGTCCACCCGGCGGCGACTACAGCAGTCCCAGAGGACTCAGTAGCACAGTCGTCCCATGTAGCACTGTTGGCGCCTACACAGGTAGTTGCTGAGGGAGGATCCTCGAGCATGCGTGTTCCACCAGCTAAGCAGCTCGAGAGGTTTCAGAGGATGGTTCCTAGCTTCCATGGGGAAGGGGAGCCAACAGCAGCAGAGAGATGGCTATTCGAGGTAGAGAAGGCCTTTACAGGGATGAAAATTGCACCTAATGATCAGGTTAGATTGGCTTCGTACTTATTGGTCAGAGAAGTCGGGTTTTGGTGGAAGACTCAGCAGCAGATACGTCCCCCATCTTCAGCGCCATTCTCCTGGCAGGATTTTTGGAGGATATTTGATGCGCAGTATTTCCCTCATGCTTTGCACGCCATGAAGAGGGAGTTCCCCTCATTGACACAGGGGAGCCTTACGGTTCAGCAGTACTTGACCCAATTTACTAGGCTGCGCAAATTTACAGCTACCCCTTTTGCCTCGAAGCAGGAGGCAACAGATAGATTCATCGATGGGTTGGTGCCACAGTTGAGGCATGAAGTATTGATAGCATACTCGACTACTATAACGCATGCGGCAAATAAGGCTTCGATGCTTGAGAGGGATTCGAGACGCAGTAGAGGAGAGGTGAGTCAGTCCTTCAAGGGCAAGAGGCCCTTCGCATCCACACCATCTCAAGGGGGACATGATTCATAGTACCCTCCTAGACAGAGGAGAGATCAGGATCAGAGAGTGTGTCCTCATTGTAAGGGCCGACACGTGGGGCAATTGTGCCTAGGACAGGGCCATCAGCATTAGGGCCCACAATAGCCCCATCAGTATCAGCAACAGCAGTGATAGTAGCCTTTTCAGCCGAGCGAGCCATTTAGGTGCTATGGCTGTGGCGAGACAGGGCACATGATTAGACAGTGCCCTAGAGGTTTGGGAGACAGACCACCGAGGACTGATGCCACCGCGGAGGCAGAGCCACGCAGTCAGGGCCGCGTCTTCGCCATCACTTCAAGGCAGGCACAGGCCTCGAACCAGGTGGTGGAAGGTACTTTTCTGGTAGCTGATAGACATGCCAGAGTTCTTTTTGATTCGGGGTCTACCCACTCATTTATTGCATGTACATTTGCATCTTGCCTTGACTTGCCTATGAGCAAGCTAGCATTCGGGTTAGATGTGTTAATGCCATCGGGAGAGATAGTGGAGGCTACTGAGTACCTTGAGAGGGTATGAGTGGAGATATCAGGTATGAGGATGGATACCGACCTCATTTTCTTAGACATGATGGATTTTGATGTCATCTTAGGGATGGATTGGCTAACGATGTTTTGGGTTACTATAGACCGCTGCAAGGAACAGATTATGTGTAGTGTGCCGGGTCGACCAGTGGTTGTAGTCCAAGGTAGGAGGAGTGATAGTGGCCCTTGTATGATTTCATCCATGAGAGCAGCTCAATGTTATGCTCGAGGTTGTCGAGTGTTTTTTGCTTGCGTCACAACGACTGACAGGGAGCAGCCACGGATTGAGGAGATTGACATAGTATGAGATTTTGCTGATGTATTTCTAGACGAGCTGTCAGGACTACCTCCACCCAAGGAGATTGATTTTACGATAGACTTGGTGCCGGGTACACCGCCTATATCTAAGGCGCCTTATAGGATGGCCCCTGCAGAGTTGAGAGAGCTCCAGGTGCAGTTGCAGGAGCTTCTGGATAATGGTTTTATCAGGCCGAGTGGGTCTCCTTAGGGAGCACCAGTCCTCTTCATTAAGAAGAAGGATGGATCATTGAGGTTGTGCATAGACTGCTGGTTACTGAATAGTGTTACTGTGAAGAATTGGTACCCTCTACCACATATTGACAACTTGTTTGATCAGTTGCAGTCAGCACAGGTGTTCTTTAAGATCGACCTGCGCTCAGGCTATCACCAGTTAAGGATTAGGGAGGAGGATATCCCTAAGACTGCATTCAAGAGTCAGTATGGCCATTATGAGTTTTTGGTAATGCCCTTTGGGTTAACGAATGCACCGGCAGTGTTCATGGATTTGATGAACAGGGTATTCCGAGCTTATTTAGATAAGTTGGTGATTGTCTTTGTGGATGATATCCTGATATATTCTCCTAACCATACGGCCCACATGGAGCATCTTCGCATTGTGTTGGACACACTTCGCCATCATCTCTTGTATGCAAAGCTCAAGAAGTGTGAATTTTGGTTAGGACGTGTAGTTTTTGGGGCATGTGGTGTCCAAGGATGGTGTGGCCATAGATCCAACTAAGGTGGAGGCAGTTTTGCATTGGGAGGGGCCTACGACGGTGACAGAGGTTCCTAGTTTCCTCAATTTAGCTGGTTACTATCGGCGATTCATTGAGGGGTTCTCGAAGATTGCCTTGCCCATGACCACTTTGACTAGGAAGGACACTAGGTTTGTTTGGACTGATGCTTGTGAGGAGAGCTTCCAGGAGCTCAAGCGAAGGTTGACTACCACACCAGTACTTGCCCTACCTTCAGGATCAAGTGGTTACGTAGTGTTTTGTGATGCATCAAGCAGAGGTCTAGGAGCGATGCTGATGCAGCATGGGAAGGTCATTGCTTATGCTTTGAGACAGTTGAAGATGCACAAGGTGAATTATCCGACACATGATCTTGAGTTGGCCGCAGTGGTGTTTGCGTTGAAGTCCTGGAGACACTATTTATATGGTGAGAATTTTGAGGTATACATTGACCACATGATCCTCAAGTATTTGTTCACTCATAGCGATCTGAACATGGGGCAGAGGAGATGGATGGAGTACCTCAAGGACTTTGACTTTACGATACAGTACCACCCGAGGAAAGTTAATGTCGTAGCTGATGCCTTGAGTAGGAAGTCAAGCATGATGCTTGCTAACCTCTCGACTCGATCCAGGTTTCGTGATTGGATCCTTCAGGCACAGGTGAGAAATGTTGAGATGCAGAACTTGGCCGATAAGGCCGACTTTTCTAGAGAGCTCAATGGAGGTGTCAGGTATAGGGGCAGATTGGTAGTACCTACAGATGATCAATTGAGACATGACTTGCTACAGGAGGCACACCAATCCCCATATTCTATTCATCCCAGAGGTACGAAGATGTACCAGGACCTTAGACAACACTTTTGGTGGAATGGGATGAAGAGGGATATTGGTGAGTGCGTAGCACGATGCTTGACCTGTTAGCAGGTCAAGGCGGAGCATCAGCGACCAGCTGGGTTATTGTAGACTTTAGATCTTACAGAGTGGAGGTGGGATCACCTCACTATGGATTTTATAGTGGGTTTGCTGAGGATGACCAGTGGGCATGACATGATATGGGTCATAGTTGACAGATTGATAAAGTCAGCCCATTTCCTCCCTATTAGACAGATTCAGACTATGGACAGCTTGGCGAAGCTGTATGTCAAGGAGATCGTGAGCCTTCATGGAGTACCATTGACGATTATCTCAGACCGAGACACACAGTTTACCTCAAAGTACTGGCAGAGTGTACAGGAGGCTTTGGGGTCGAGGTTGAGATTCAGTACAACTTTCCACCCCTAGACAGAGAGGACCATCCATACCGTGGAGGATATGTTGAGGGCTTGTGTCATGGATTGGAGAGGTAGTTGGGATGAGCATTTGCTACTCGTGGAGTTTGCGTATAATAATAGCTATCATACAAGCATTGGTATGGCACCTTATGAGGCACTGTATGGCAAACCATGTAGGTCTCCCTTGTGCTAGAGTGACATAGGAGAGAGATGAATCATGAATTCAGAGTTGATTGAGCAGTGTGCAGAAAAAGTTTGACTCATTCGGAAACGATTACTTGCAGCCCATAGTCGCCAGAAGAGCTATGCGGATAGGAGATGGAAGGACTTGCAGTTCGAGGTCAGAGAGCATGTATTTTGTAGAGTTTCCCCTATGAAGGGTGTGATGAGGTTTGTTGTAAAGGGGAAACTCAATCCCAAATACATTGGTCCTTTTGAGATCTTGTGCAGAGTCGGACCAGTCGCATACTAGTTAGCCTTACCCCCACAGCTAGCTGGACTTCATGACATTTTTCATATCTCTATGCTCAGGAAGAACATACTGGACCCATGCCACGTGCTAGAGCAAATACCACTGGAGGTACGGCCTGACTTGGCATTCGAGGAGCGCCCCATACAAATCTTGGATAGCAAGATCCAGGAGTTGAGGCCTAAGACCATTCCCCTGGTCAAAGTCCTCTGGCAGCATCACTCAACACAAGAGGCTACTTGGGAGTTGGAGGATGAGATGAGGCGTACCCACCCAGAGCTCTTCTCGTGAGGTATGCATATTTTAAATTTTGAGGATGAAATTTTCTATAAGGTGGGTAGGATGTAACATTTCTTATATTTTAAGAAAAATAAAATAAATAAAGAAATAACTAAATAATATAATAACATAAACATATATTAAGGTAAGGAAGAGAGAGAGAGAGAGTGTGCTCAAAACGCACTCTCCTCCCTCTCAAATTCTCTCTGCTTCACGTGGACATTCACGCACCATGGAGACGGATTTCTTCACCCTTGAACAGCCAGGAACGAGGTAGGATCACTCCACCCTTCCCTTTTGTGTTAAATTTTGAGGTTTCTTAACTTATAAACAGTGCAAAAAAGGCATGAACGTGTAGTGTTTACAAAAATTTGTGCTTACTGTTTTCACAAAAAAAAAAAATTGATGAGATGGTGTCAAATGTAGATCTAGACCGTTCATATTGAGTATGTTGAGGAGAGGAAAGGACCCACAAAATTTTGTGACGATCGGACGGCTAGGGACGCCGGAAACCCCAAAAAACTGTAGTATAGAATGCATCAGTTCCAGTTTAATAAGTTGGTTAATATTTTCCAAAACATCGGCCTCTTATCGAGCACCCATTAGGTGACAGTGGAGGAGATGGTGGTGACATTTTTAATGATTGTCGGACAAGACTCAAGGTATGAACCAGCTGCGAAGGATCTATTTAGGTCCACTTACACCATCAGTACCAACTTCCACAAAGTTCTTCGTGCAATCTTACAGTTGAACGGTTGCCTTATGGCTCCACATGCAACGGAGGACCACCCAGAGATTTCAAACAATTATCAGAGAGACAATCATTTCACAGTAACTGTATCTATTGTATTATGTAGTCTTCAATAGATTGGGACATTGCAATAGATTAGGACATTGCAATCATAACATTCAATATGTCACATACTATTGACAGGGTTGCATTGGAGCTACAGATGGGACATTGATACCTGTTAGGGTTTATGGCATGGGTCTACGTGAATCGTCAAAGTGGCGTACTAGGAAAGGATTCATTGCACAAAATGTTCTTGCATGTTGCAATTTTGACATGCAGTTCACATATGTGCTTGCTAGCTTTGAGGGGTCTGCACATGACGTTGCCGTGCTGAAAGAAGCTCTTACAAGACGAGGAGCATAGTTGACAATTCCTGACGGTAAATCCATTATGTGTTTACATTTTTAGATTCTAACTAGATGCCTCGTTCCTTAATCGCTGATGCACTTATGGTACAGGAAAATACTACCTGGTTGACAGTGGTTATGCAAATAGGCAACAATTTCTTGCCCCATATCGAAAGACTAGGTATCATCTAAAGGAGTTTGCCCAGGGAATGCAGCAATCACAAAATGCCGGGGAGTTATTCGACCTTCGACATGCACAATTGCATAATGTAATAGAACGAACATTTGGTGTTCTAAAGGCCAGATTTCCCATCCTCAAGACTGCACCCCCCTTTGCTATTAGGATACAAGTTAATCTTGTCAAAGCATTATGTGCATTGCACAATTTTATGCACTAGGAACACATTGACGATACGTGTTTGGAAGAGGAGATTAGAGACAATCCTGAGTCTCCAATCTCCAATGACAATGAAAGCTACAACTTCAACAGTGATTCAAAGGATGAAATTGTCACTGATGTAAACTTGGAGAGGGTGAATGCCAGTATGCATGTGTTGCATCAAGATGAGATGGAGTTGCAGGGTTTACAAACACTCATGATGAGCACAAACAATTCACAGAGCACGTCGATACGTCCTACCCAAGAGACTGCTCATCGAGATGCTGCTGCTTGGCGTGCTTTCATAGCACAGAAATTGTGGTTTGATTATGTTCATAGAAATAACCAGTAGATGTACCTTCTTGTGCCAAAAAATAATGTATTGAAGCTTTGTTTTAGGATGTATTACTTGACTGCTTGATTTAATTGATGCTTGAATGCTTATATGAATTGTATCTATTGCTAATAGCACAAAATATATGCACATGATATCTTATTGCAAGAATGGATGAAAACTCCCACACCTCATGTGCATGTGGCCGAGGGCCTATGCTGTTGCTCCAAGTACGGTCGAAGCCCAATCGTGGCAAGTGATACTTACGTTGTCCTGCAAATGAACAACATACAGGATGGTTCATGTGTCTTGATGAGTACATGCCGGTTGAGCTACCACCCTTACCACCAATTGGAACGACAATGCGCCGAAGGGAATGGTGGGATGGGGGATTTGATCAAAATGTGGTGTCAACGTCCACTATTGCATTACAAGATGGAGGCCAAGACCGTGTCTCTCTTATATTTAATGCCCCCTCCGCATCATTTAATGTAGTAGCATATGTCCTTGGTGGGCTTATACTTATAATTATCATGCTTGTGATTGTGCCTTTGTTTATGTGAAACTTATCTTCTAACTTTCCTGCAATTACTTTTGCTTGTAGTCGTATACATTGTAATTGCGATTTCTTTCTCTCACTACCACATGAGGGATTTGATTTCCAACAATGTCTACATGTGGTAATTATTCTATCTCATATAACGTATTTGAGCATGTGTAACCATATGAATGTTGATTGGTGCTCTTCTATGGACCTCATATCGAGGTCTTTGACATGGCTAAGAGAGGAAGTTATCAGCAAGTGAGGTGGTATTTTCTTCCCTGTTCTCATACAAGTTTCTTTTATTTCTTTAACTTTATGTATTTGGAGCTAATGGATCATTATTGAATTTATTCAGTTTAGCTGAGTTCTCCGTGATTAACCTCATTTAACGGCATATGTTTGGGATTTTCTGATGGAGGGGCACCATCTACATCTTCAATGTTTAGCCCTTCCCTACATCCTAAGGTAGAATTTTTGTCTTTGGAAATTTCGTTTCTTGAAAGCTCACTCTCTAAATCATGTTGCCACTCTAATATTTACAACTGAAACACCATGTTCTGGAGCTTTCAATTGGGCACTTGGATATGGCATTGCTACATTGTGCCTAGCTATAGCTCTTGGAGCTTTCATCTCTGGAACATCAATATATAGGGTGTAGAGGCCAAGCGGGAGTCCGTTGAAGAGAATTCTTCGAGTACTGGTTGCATCTTTTGGGAGCATAAAGTTGAAAGTCCCTGTTAATAGTTGCAACTTGCATGAGATGAAGGTTGGGTGCTCAAACACTTTAGGGATTCAAAAGTTAGAGCATACCGATGAATTCAGGTACTGTTCGTGTCTTTCCTTCACAAATTCAGACTCATAGTTATAACAACTCAGTGAAATTAATAAGTCGGTAACATCAAACAAACAATTGGTATGCCAGCCTAATGAAGTAGGGGAACCCATTTTCATGGTCTCTACCAAGTTCTTGTCCTTAGTTTTTTTTGGTTCGTTATTTCATCGTTGATGATGGTATTGCATATGCTATTTAAATAGCACCATACTTCATACTTGCTGGTTGATTTTTGTTTCTAGAAAGATTGTGGTTGTATTACCATATAGTCTCTTTTCAGGTTCTTAGATAAGGCTACTACAATGTCTGAACTGGAGGCGAAAAATGGCAACATTACAGCTCCCTGGAAACTGTGTACAGTGACACAGGAGGCCCCACCTTGAAGTATTCTTGTTGAAAAGAGCCTTTTTTATCAGCTATTTCTCATGTGAAGTTCTAACAGATTTGAGGGCAGTAAATTATTAAGATCTTCTAATCCTGGTGATTATCATAACTTGCCTTATTCTGGTGGTTTTTCTGGGACAAGATGTTTCTTTCTATTCTTGAACTAGCACAATCCTAATTTTCTTCAAAGACAGTTGGAACTATTCTTTTTGAAAAGACATTTTTGTTAGGTATTTTCATGTGGAGTTTAATTGTTAGTCACAGTAAATTGTTAAAGATCTTTAGATTCTGCTGGCTATTTGAACTTATAGCCTCTTTCAGGTGGTTTGCTTGTGATGAACCCCAAGTTTCTTCATAACTAGGAGGCCTTTCTATTTCATCTAGAGATGCCATTTTTTAATCTATCATGAGGGAAGTGATTTTCTTCTCCTCAATGGTTGTTATGATTCCCCCAAGTCATGTGATCAATGTAAAAGTGAACATTTTCTGATAGAAGAATGTTCTTATTATGATGGGAGAATCCAAATGATGTTTTGCAAAGAATGGGGATTTTTCATCCTTGGTATTCTGGAATGACCAGATTCGTGATTCCATCATTTTGTCCAAAGACCCTTGCCTTATTTGTCCTGTCCCTCAGTTTGTTTCGTATTTGTTTATAAGGTCAAATATTATTGGCCATAGTAAACATGCATGTGAAGTAGACTTCAATTGTGAAAATCTAAATAATGCATACAGGTGATGCTCATTATGGCAAATATACTTACAATTTATTGTTGTTCTATCATTTTTCTGCTTACGTGCAGGGTAAAGAACGCATTGGGTGCCTTTCGGAGCACATAAATAACCTTTGTGCTGATGTTAACGCATGCTTTCATAATAAAGTCAGAACTGGTACATTCTCATAAGGGTGGTATAACTAAAGTAACTTTGTTGTACAGGTCCAAGCATGCGGTTCGCTAGTGACAGAGGAGCAACCTCATGCAATGATCATCCCCATCGAGTTCTTCTTGGTGGGATATAGCTTCTATAAGCAACCTCCTCATCTTGTTTTAAGTCCCTCGAGAACATCGAACATCCCACTTGAGTTTCTTTCCCCCGAGAGCCTTGGTCTTAATCTCAAACCGATTAAAACGCGCGCTTCACTTGAAGTTTGAAGCAGGAGGACTCTCTAAATAAGCAAATGCCTCCTTGATGGAGCACAATCATGTTATGCACATTCTAGTTCTCTGCTATATGCACATACCCATGTTGAGTAAATAATGTTTCATGTCAATTTTTGTTTGTATAAAGTAATTTGCCTATTTCTATCTACTCTTCTAGATAACAATGTCAACAGTGCGAGAATGAGCTGCATCTCAGAATACAAAAGTTCTTGAGGTTCCTATTCCTATCTTTGCCTCTTTCAATTGCTTATCCTTTTGTGGCATCTTTGTTGTTATCTGTTCTAGGAGGAATGCTAGCTCTCTTTGTGGGAAAATAAAATTTATGATGTTATGCTTTGGTACTACCCGTGATAGGCCACCCAGTGACCATCTCTCCCAAGGTGTGGTGTGGGTTCCATCAAAGGTGCCAGTTAACATGCACATTTTAGACAACGTTGTTTGCCCATTTAAAATTTTACGCTCCCAACAACTTTTATTTGTTAACCTATCACTGCGACATGATTGATGTTATTGGTAGTGTGTTGCTGTAAACAGTCTTGGGAAGTGGAAAACCGCAACACAAATGATGGCACTAACTATCCTACTGGCATCTAGAGATAGCAGGTTAGTCATCACATTCCTGCTGCTTAAAAATTCTTTACCAAGCTGAAAATCTTTTCCAGTGAGAATGTGGATCAACATTTAATACATTCTTTTCTTTTGAATGCACTGTCTGATGAGGCCAGGCATTCTGGTTGCTTCTGGTGCTATTTTTCTTTATATCTTGGCTGTGCTTTCCATCTGGTCATTCGCTGTATACATTAAGAAGATATGGAGAATATTGCTGAAGTAGTCCTCTACCATTGTATCTGGCCTGATTGGTCAGAATGTCAAACATTCGTTGAAAATGTACGTGATGTGGGTCTTTATTTTTTCTTTTTTTTGCTTCTTCAAAGATTGATACTTAAGGTGCGAGGGAAGATTCCAGTTTTCTGTGATCCTTGTTGGGTAATCTCCATTGCCCAAACAAACCACTATAGTTCAGTCGCCAATATATTGCCTTAGTCGTGGAAACCACTATTGAACATTGCCTTCTGTTGAGCATTAGTCCCAGTTGCTACTGTCATGGAGAGCAAAAAAAGGACTTTGTGTTCTACTTTTGGGTGGTGAATTATGCTTATGGCGACGGTGCAACAGCTTACATCCTTGGGCTATTATGCAATGGGTGATAGCACTACTAGTAAGGCAGAGAGGACTTCGTGAATAAATTGATTAATCACTCTTATGTATATTGTCTTGAGCTAGACAGAGATAAACTTTCCAATTAATTGCATGCTGTTATGCAACTCAAGTCTGGAGCATTCGGGTGTAATCCCATGCTTTCTCACAATCCAGAGCTTGACACAGGAATATTTGTCATTATGGAAACGTTTCATTGTTTGGAACTAGATGAAATGTAACGTGAATGATAACTTATAAGATGGGTAGACATTCAGGTTGATACTCTTTACAGGTTGAGTTCCTTGTATTGTCTGAGGAAAAGCAGATGTTTCATCTGATTCATCTTGTCTCCAATCTTTCTTGTTTCAATTTCATTAATCCCTGATAGGAGATTCTAACACAGAGAGGGATGATTACATATCCATATCAACTTCCAAGATCATACATTCAACTTTTTCTCATACTAAGTGGTCCAAATTGATTTATTAGTCCAGGGAACTAGGCTCAACTAATTATTACAGGGCGTCTTTCTTCTCATCCAAACCGCTCAGTTTTGGGCACCCAAGACCATCTAGCGAATGGGCAATAGAAGGTATCTCAGCAGTGACACTAGCTCCTGATAAAAAAAGGCAGCTTGGTACACGAAGCTCCTGCATGTTCAGGTTTCGGTCAACACCTCAGATCTGTGACATTTAGGTCATATTGTAAGCTTTGCAAGAGGCTCTTTTCATGCCTCAAAACCGTGACATCTAAGTCAAATGGCAACATACTCACTCCTAATTAAGATCACGAAAGACCTATCCTCCAACCCCTATGTTTCCAACTGACCAGCCACGCTCCCCATGAAAAAAAAAGGGAAAAAAAAGAAAAGGGAGATCCTAGACCCTAATATCCTGTGATCAAAAGGTTTAAATCAATATTGTGAGCCATTGTCTAAGGGACAGGATACTAGTGGCTAGGAACCGCATCAACTGATTGCACCAGCTTGGAATGTCTCTTAAATGAAAAAGAGGAAAGCTGAGCTTACCTTCAAATGATCCAACTAGTTCATCTCATTGATCTGAACCATTCATCTATTGAGTAACATATAAGACTTATGATCCACCGTTAGATTTGGTATATGGGGTTTTAATTGATTTATGCATACTGCAGTGTTTCCATTTCAGATGTCAGAAATGCAGCTTATTTAACTATGATATCTGAGAGGCATATGTTTCTCGTATCTGAGGCATATTTCATATATCACCAAAGATATCACAAGAGATATCATAGAACAAATGCCACATATCTTAGATATCACACAAGATATCACAGAACATATGACACATATCTTAGATATCACACAAGATATCACAGAACATATGACACATATCTTAGATATCACGGAAGATATCGTAGGAGATATCACAAGAGATGTGCCAACAAAAACACCATACATATGCTATTAAATAAACCCCCCTTAGTTTTTTTAAAATTTTAATATTACACTTCTCTATTTTTCTCTCTTAATATATTCTAAAATACTTACTACCTCGCAGACTTTGTGTATGATTTTTTTTTGTTAATTAATGAAAAGTTTTGAAATTGATCATACTAGATAAAAGACATTTAGATTAAGAAGACTCTAGTCTTAGATTTTTAATTTTAATTCAAAAAGACATAAAACGAATAGCTTAAATTCTGCTAATCATTGTTGTTCACGTGAATAATAATAATAATATTTTTCTTATATTTTAATTTTAATTTTTTAAACTTATTATGTTTTTAATTGATCTAAAGCATTAATTATGTTCTTATTTGTATTAGAAAGAGTTTCATATCAATTTTTAGTGAGAAATTAAAGTTTAAATTATTGAATTAACTTGGTATGTTTGTGATTGAAGATCTCACTATTTGTTGGCTTTTATTGAAATATAATCCTACCATGAATTTCTTGTAATCTAATTGTATTAGATGCCAAGTTTCAATGAAACTTTCTATTGGAAAGTCACTGAACTTGGTGACCAAATTCAGCTACTTAATTATGTATGTATTTGTGAGGTAGCAAGTCTATTAGAACATATTAAGAAAGAGAAATAGATGAGGGATAGAAATTTTCAAAAGACTAAGAGGAAGGAGGTTGAAAAACTAATAGAATGGTAATTTTGTTAAACTTATGAAAACTTAATGACAAATTTGGAAGAAAAAAAAAAAAAACATTGACGTTTTCATAAAAATACCAAAATATAATGATATTTTTACAAAAATTCTTTTTATTTTCTTTGCTTAACGTGGGAACTAAAATTTTTACCAACTTCAAACATGTTTTAGTGTGTAAGATAATTACAAAAATTGTTTAGGATTAGAGAAGTGGAACCTCGAGATTAACTGCTGATTTCAACCATGGATTGCCTTAACCTATTTGAATTGTTGTTCGATCATAGTGATAATTAGGCGATGGCCCACCACTTGGATCATCAATAGAGGGGGAAACTTGGCTTTGTCCTGGCACTTGGCACATATCTTGGGCATGTAGGTCATTAGTCAGTGGATTTCTCACGTTTGTCAATGCATGGCTATTGGTGCTGGCTATTAGCTGGTACGGTTGTAGTTGAACTGAAGTAACAGGACCGAAAAATGGATGGAGAGGATAAGGTCACAGTGTGATATATTTTGATGTTAGTGATGGTAATGCATATCCTTGTTTCCCTTTTGTTGGTATAATTTATGCTCTTGACTACGCGGTAAGGAGATGAAACACAATTACAAAGTTGTGAATAAATTGATAATTCAGAAACTTTGAAAATTTATTTTCTTCTTTCGATGGGATAAGTCAGGAAAATTTTGGTAAGAATTACGAAAATTTCAAGAAAAAGAAAAAATAATTGAGAAGTAAATGCAAATTTTTGTGATATCTTTTCTAAATATACATTTACGAAAGAAAAATTAGAATTTAATTTGATACTTTGATAGTAAAAAATAAATAATTTATTTGGAGACTCTCGTAACTAAATTTTGTTCCTGACCATTTTTGCTAAACGATAAAAAAAAAACTCCTAATTTCATGTTCAAAATTTCTGTCGAATGCAATAATGTCAAAACCGAGACGACGAGAATCTTGTGTTTACCTCTCACGAGGTTAAAGTGGTATACGCGACAAAACACTGTTGCACTTTTTCGAAGTGAAGTTTTTATCAACTAACGAGTTTTGCTTTTATTTTTAATAGACGATACAGGTATTTTTTCCATTTATGCGGGTAAGATTTTTATGGTTGTTCCTTTCATAAACGTGGTATAGTTAAAGCAAACTTATGGCAAGGGAGCTGATATTTGCATTCTTAGTTTTGATAGGCACGCGGACGACTTTGTCAGTTAGTGAGCCTGAATGGCTCAGACGTATTCTTAGCAAAAATAAATAAAAATTATGAAAGAGAAATGCCTACGTTAAAAAGGAATTGATGAGTTATTGACATGCAAGATAAGATTCATCTCAGGCGTACAATAATATGTGATTATCAAATTGAATTGTTTCTTGTTATTTCTCGATTGTCAAATTGAATTGTTTCTTGTTATTCATCAATTCAAAACAAAACTCTAATAATATTTTCTCAAGAATCCCAAAAATTTCTTCTAAAAAATCAAAATCAGCAACAACAAAATAAATAAATTAGATTTTCTGGAGAAACAAAAGAGTCGTCTCTCTGATCCTCTTGCAAACCAAAAGTTTCAAAGCTTTTGCTTCTAGAATCCATCGTAGTATTGCTAAAATCAGAAACCCACCAAAAGAATTTTAAAAAACAAGATCATATGATGATATAGTTGAACGTTGTTATAGATTGTAGAAGAAGGAAATAAATTGATATTTTGGTAGTTAGTGATAATTTGGAAGCTACACCATTTTTCAATGATGTAAAAGTTTAGTGGTGACAACAATCAGATTATGAAGGTGTGGTTTTGTTAAGAAAATGAAAGGCACATAGTTACAAATTAAATCACAATAGAAGGGCAATTATGTCATTTTCTGAGAATAAATTACAGCAACTGTTTTACTTTTACCTTTTGCTTTTCACACATGACCTCTCATGTTTCCAAAGTGTTTCTCATGTATGGACAGAGAAAACAAGAAAATGAGATCCCACATGTCATCATTTCTTTCTTTCTTAATATGGGTTGGGAGGGTAAAGTCGGTTGAGATTGCAAACTAATAAACTCATCTGCATGCCTATCAAATATGGTTATGCAAATATCAGCTCCCAATCTAAAGATAAGACATTATAGTCAATTGCTTGATGTAGCCTCCTTGAGCAATTGATAGACTCACTTATTCTAGGTTGTAAAGAAGATGGACCATTGCCAAAGTTCTTTTTAATGGTTGCTCTTGTTGTGCTAAGAGTTGAAAGCATGTATTAAAACCCAAATTTTATGGTATGACAACTTTTATCTATTTTACTAATACTGCCAAACTTTTTTTAATGCTTATCATACCATGTGACAACATCTAAGTTTACCACTTTTGCTGGAACCCACCTTTGTATGATCTAACTCATTCATCTGAGTGCTCCAACTATGGATGTCTAGTAGATTAAAAGCATGTGAATTGGATCTAATTTTGGAGTGTAATTTTGACCATTGTTTCTTCAAAGTTTATAAAGCATCTCTTTTCAATTAAAAAGATTAGATGCTGGAAGTATCCATTCCACATTCTCTTTGCCCTGTTAGACATTCAAAGCAGAAGCAATTAGATGAAATAGCTGGGTCATACAAGCATAGGCTCTCAAACGTGGTGGCTGTATGCTTTTGCATAGAGTGTTTGTTTAATTAGAAGAAAAGGGCAAGAAGGTTTTCTACTTAAATTATAATATCAAGGGTCATACAAAGGAAAATTGATTAGAAGTATTGAAAGAAAGGAGAGGTGTTAGACCTAGTGGTGGGTGTTGTATAGAAAGTTGTTGCTGGATAATAAGAAAGGGATTTTCTATTATTATTTTCTTGTGGATCTTAAATGAAACTAAGGGAAAATAATAATAATTCATGTTTGTGGAAGAGAAATGAACAAGTATTCTATTCTTTATTTATTAGCAATGAAAATCTAGACATCAGAGGAAGAGGATCAATTGTTTAATTTTATGAATGAGGTTTTTACGTGTTCTTTTTATTATTTGATTTTTGCATATACATGTAAAAATATGTTATGTTCTATCCATACAATTAGAGTAAAACCCTAACAATTTTATTTAATAATGACAAATTTCAATGTTTTTATTGGCCTTGTTCATCACAAAGATGATCCTTGAGATATGTTACTAGATACTATTTGTCACCAATGGATTGTTGAGTTCATTGTGATGGTGACCACTCTTTGGGCTGATTGATTTTTAAATAACATTAGGTAATACAGTGAAGGAGCCTACATAAGCTAACCTATTAAGGGCAAAGTCTATGCTAAGTTTGTTAGAAATTTGTTTTACGTTAAAATAATATAGTGAGACCCATTCAAGAGCAAAAGAGGCTAGATAGTATCTTATGTGAATAGGAAAATAATATTACTTATTGTCCAGATACATTGTTTCCTACATGGATTACTTATTTTCAAGATACATTATTTTCATGTAGACTTCTTGATACCCAAGCAAGGCTCCCATATATAAGGGACATCCTCAACTCTACACATATTTTCATTTTTTCTTCTCTCATTTTGGTTTTCTAGAATTCCTCTGCTAGGAATTTTTTTTTTTTTTGGGTCGTTCTTCTCAGTTTAAGAATTAGAGTAGGGTCCTTTACAATCACTCTTCTTCTCTTTCTTTGATATCACTCTTTATTGTATTTTGAGGCTTTCAAATCTTGATTGTTTGACACCATTCTTATTACGGTCATGGCTTTTTAGGTTTTGATTATCTAACACTATTATTCTCACTTTTGAGCCTTCCAAATTTGATTATCTGACAATATTCTTATCACTATTCTTCTCTCTTTGTCAATTGTGAGGCTTTTGGGTCTCAATTGTTTGACACAAGTGCCTTTAATTTCTTTGAAATTGTGGCCTTAAACTAGTTGCCTTTGGACTTTTTGAGTACCTAACTATAGAACAAGTTCTTGCTATATTTTAAGTTCAAAACTTGTTGTGTATTAACCTTAAAGTAGAGTAATCTACTTTTATGAATTTATTATTCTAAGTATTTATTCAAGGCATTCAAATTTAGGAGACGAAAATACAGACAGATTCCAATCATACTAATTAGTTAAGATGCAGATTGAGTATGGCTTAGCTGATTCTTGGAGATAGAGTTTTCGTATCTTGTACATAATTTGGGAGGATTCAACCATCTTTAAGAAGCACATTTCAATGCATGCCTCTAACTTAAGGTTCATTGAATTTAGTTTTGTGCAGGATTTCTAACAGAGTTGTTGAGCAACAACGAAACCTTGTAGATATTATATAGAGGATGTAGGAATATCATTATGCTTGAAAATAATATACACACATTACTTTTAACTACTCATAACAAGAGGTGCACATTAGAAATTTTTCCATGATTAAAAAATACTCAATGAAGTAAACTCGAAGGACTTTCTAAAAAAGTTCTTTCAAGCTTGGAGAGATTCTTTCAACCTTGGATGGCCATAAAATGAAGTTGTACAAATATTTTATAGTGTGTGGGAATATTTGAGTGGCCATAATTTGGGAAGCTTCAACTATCTTCAAGATGTTCATTTTAAATGTGCCTCTAAGTTAAAATTTGTTAAATTTAGTTCTATGCAAGATTTCTAACAAGTTATTGAATAACAATGAAGTCCTGTGAATATTGTATAAAAGATCATTGACACTTGAAAATGATAAACACACACTATTTTAAACTCTTTTTTATAGCAGAAGGTGCATAGTAGAAAATTTTGAGTGACTTACAAATACTAAATTGGGTAAACTTGAAGGATTATTTGAAGGAGAAAATTTTTCAAGATTGGATGGACAGTAAATCTTTATTGTTGTTTATATTATTAACTAGTTCAAACCTTAGTGCTCAAAAAATCTATTAGCCATCAAATGAAAATAATAGGTCGAGAACCTCCATAACAACACATAGGCCACATTAGTCATGAAGGTAAGGAAGACAAACTACTTTGTGTAGCCATACTAGTTCATGTCATGACATGTATTGAGACATAAATTAATAACTATTCTTTTATGGTTAATGTACTCTCTCTTTTTTTAAATTGGGCTAACGAACTCTTTTTTTTATTAACAAACAAATATTATCCCGATTTAGAAATCATTGGCAATATTAACCATAGTTTACAAACCAAACTCCATCCGAAAGTGAGTTGAATCAAGAAAACTTCAAGGAGCCCTTCTTGGCATTGAATCTCGCTCCAACTCATATTCCTCATTAGTGAAAAGTTGTGTTCATTGTCAAATTCTTGAATATATGACACTTTGAATAATAAAATGAGTCTAATGGACGTCGCACCTTGGTTTGATTTGTTGGAACATACTTAGCAGCCATTTTTTTTTATCTTGATATTGTTCATGAGGATTGATCTTTTGACCATAGAATAGCAAAGTCAAGTAGTGAGACATGGATATCATACAAGGCCATGGGTAACTTGTATGGCCTTACACCACTCTTCATGGCACTTCATTGTGCAATGTTTCTATATCCAGCATCCTCCCATTGTGGGATCTTAGTCTGTTATGTGACATGCTTTTAGTATTAGACATTTTTCCATCATGGGCCTTTGATCTACCAAGCAACACTAGTATATTGGGGGACATTTGATGCTAGACTACCATGTGAACTCCAAGAACATAGGAAGTTTGCTCATATAACCATTCTAATTGCCTAAACAATCCATAACCACTCATTGTAGGCCAACTTGATCGCCCAATTGGCTTCATTTCCAAACAATTCCACTATCAAAGGAATAAAGTAAGGAGTATAGTAGTTAACAAATGCAGTTTATTATTGCCTTTAAGTCAGATCCTCATCAATCCACCCATTGCTAAACTTCTATGGCTATGTTGGAGTAAATCATAAGGTTGAGTTATCATTTTTTTCACACACTCAAAGGGAGAATGCTTTAGAGAACAATTGAAACCATTCGAAAGGTTCATCAAGTTAATTGGCGAGGTTGTAAGACCTTGACTTTACCACCACTCCTTCTCTTGAGTCATAAAGGGTTAAATCCTTAGAATATTGAGTCCAATATTCCCTTCCCAAAGAACAGTAACCAACAATAGAAAAGAAAGCTAAAATGGAACTCACTATTTTAGAGTAATCACATCATAAAGTCAATTCTCAAGGAGATTGTTTCTATGTGTGTGTGTGTGTGTGTGTGTGTGTGTGTGTGTGTGTGTGGGAAATATAAAATGATGGCATAATTTGTGATGTTAAATCAGAGTCATTTCAAATATCTAAACAAATGGTGTTATAGCGGAGATGTAAAACATTGCTTGATTCATGAAAACCCTACTTTGGGATATTTCTACATATTTGAAAGAGCAAATTGATGCTCAACAAGTATGTATTCATGTTCTAACAAAATGATAAACATGCACTTATCATAGAAATTAACTCAAGTTGAGTGAGTTGAACAAACTTAAAGAATTTTCTAAAAGGGATAGTCTAATGGAATCAATGTGACTTGAAGAATCAATGACAATATTATTCATGTGGCTCAAAAGTCATGTTTTATGAAGTGAAAAAGGAATTATCCTTATTTTTAGCACTAGCCTAAAACCCAGCTAACCCAAATGTGGGTTAAAAACTCAAAAGAATTTGGCTAAAAGATGTTCTCTTACAAACATAAACCTTGAAGAATTTGGTGAAGTGGGAAGAAGAAGAAGAGAGCATGTAGCTTGGATGGATGTGTCCCACTACACCTTGTATGAATTGTTTACCAAAAAATTGTTGTACCCCAATATTTAATGATAAAATCTCTTTGTAAGTTATAGTGGCATGTTTACAAAAATGTATAAGTTATTTTGTGTCATAAAAAGAAAGTCTAGAAAATTATTTTAAGGTTATCCAAAAAAGAAAAGCCACTTTCCCATCCAATACTTTGAAAACTCACATCCTTGGTTCTGTTGTCTAAAAAGAGGTATGTTATTATGTTTAAAATTGCGAGTTTGTGTAAAATTTAATTTTATTGGCAAATCATTTCTTCTATTAGTTTTTTCTTAATGAAACATTTCTTCTATTAGTTCCCTCATTTTAAAGAAGAAAAGTCAATCCATTTTCATTATGTTGGAAACAATTTTTAGATTTTTGCATTTCTATTATGCTCGGTGTATAGTAAGCAAAATATTTTGGATCCAATGATGTGTTTCTATCTTCTTACTATTTCATATTCAGTTTATTTTCATTTGCCAAAAAGAAAGGTCTTTCAAACCTTAACATTTTTTGTTGTCTTCTTTCTTTTCACAAAAAAGAGTCACATATCACTACATTTCTATTATGTCAAGGCTACAAATTCCTACTTGAAGAATTTCATATTCAATATAATAAAAAAGTATATAAACTTTAATTTTTTTTTGTTGATTTCATTATTCCTTCCCATAAATCTTTTAGTTCTTTCCAAGAACAAAAGTTACTAAGCTTCAAGTTGTCTCTGTTAGTACTGGGAAAAATATATATTAGACTTTTGCATTTTTATTGGGTTAGTAATTTAGTGCACAATAATCAAATGTTTACTATTATGTTCATGCCACTAGGAAATTTGATTAGCTTCTATTTTATTACTATTTCATCTTTCCTTTTAGTTTATGTATATTATTGGAAATATCATCTTCTTTAATTATGTTAAGGAAATTATGGCACGAAACATTCATTTTTCTTTAGTTTCTCTTAGAATTAATATGCTTACATAGTCCTACTTTAGGAATTTCGTCTTCAGTTTGTGGATTCAATGATGTAATGCTAAAAGTTCATGCAATTCAATTTGATTTACTATTATGTTCATACCACTAAGGATATATGACTAATTTGGTTTTCTTATTATCATGCGAAGGAAAATTTTGTTTTTAAGGTGTTTCTTTAATTTCATTTAGAATAAATTTACTTACACACTACCTATTCTAGGAATGTCATGTTTATTTTGCTTTTATTTACAAAATATGCATACGTATGTACCTACATGCATACATGCATTGTACAACTTATTCTTCCTTCCCATAAATCTTTTACTTCTTAAAAAAAAAAAAACAATTTTTCTTAGTTCTTCTAATATTTACAATAAATATAACAACTCATTTTCTTATGCAATTATTCATCCTATTGCTTTCAAGAAACAATAACTTCTAAGTTTTTTGGTAATATTCATATAAGATATGAAAACTAATGAAGAAAACTATCAACCATCCCTTGTCCAGGTCATTGACTCCATCATCAAGGAGATTGCGAACACCAAAAACCCAATTTTGAACTAGATAATTAGAAATCTATCTCAATTTTATAACTCCAATTTCTTTTTGCTAACTTCAACTCCATACAATGAAAATTGTATAGAGTCCATGCATGGATAATACAAGTCCAATTAGAAAACTTTTTCAATTTTTATCTCCTATGTAAAGTATACACAATCATCCTTAACAAATTAGGAATTTATATATGATACTTAAATAATATTTTCTCACAGGTATTGACTGTCAATCAAGGTAGGAAATAACAGTGATAGCATATGGACATCAGCTTTTGATCAGCAAGTAGACAAACTTATTAGTTATAAAGCCAAAGAACTACAAGGATAAAGGTTTCTCTCACGTTACACATCGACATTAAAAACCTAATAAGCTAAACTCCAAAATAAATTATTATGTTTTCAACAGTTTGAAAATAATACCTTTATAAACATCATTGGGAGCATCTATTGGACTTCGCGGACATTCACCATCATAATAATAAAAAGATAGGTTGAAAACAAGCCATCACCTGAATTAATATTGAAATATAGAAGAAGATAAAATTGCGAATTGCTGATTTTGAAAGAGATCATGGAAATAATCCTTATTAATATAGAGACGTACAACACAAAAGGTACAGCCTTAACATTTTTCATTAAATAAATAGCAATATTTTATTGAATGGAGTCCTATGTGTTTTCTCGTAGTTACTACATAGATCTCTTTTCTTCATATGGAATCATTTTTCTCATAGTTACTACATAGATCTCTTTTCTTCATATGAAATCATTCAATTTTGAACTAAAAAAATTCTGCTTCAAATAGAATTCATATATAAAATTTTGGTCTTTAAGTCTTCAAAATATGTAAACAATTGAGCATCTTTAGTTTCAATTTTCTACATAAGATACTTTGTACCATGGTGATTACTATTGTTCCATAGTAATGCAACCCCACTGTAGGCATGATTATAGAATAGAAAAGGAGGTATTAATTTTCTACCATAACAATTCCTTAAGCCAAAATTTTTAATATTAAAACATCTTGTTCGTTCTCTTTTCAATGAACTTCAATATAATTTCAATTTATGCATTATTTGAAGATGATGTAATAAGCCAACATTGATATGAAATTGATAAATATCAAAGAGAAACAACTCACAGAATCCTTAAAATAAAGAGAAGTAAAATATCTCATCTTAGAATACTTGCAAAAACATAAATTACATTCCAAAACTACTGTTCATAAGAGACAACTTCTAAACCATAACATATGATCAGTTTAGGATCAAATAATTAGTTAGGTGTTGTGGTTTGGTCTCACCTATGACTAGATTGAGCTTCTTTTTCTTTCTTTTTTTTTGTTTATTAGACTTCTTTTCACATGTTAAGTGTCAATAAATGTTTGGCTGGCTTTCCATTTACTGCCTACACGAAGATAGCTGCTCTCAATTCCTTCATGAGCTCTAATTTCTTGTTCGATGTCACCTTGAGTGAAGTCGTTCCTTGGTGTCAATGGAGCCGGACTCCATGCTTTGAAACAAATGAAATTTTCTGGCACTAGTGTCGAACTTCGTTATTAAAGCGAATGTGGAAGTCCGTTCCACCAACTATGCTGGAATTATATCTTAATATCTTAGTAAACTTCTTCTTATAGCTAATTTTGGAAAAAGGACATCTAAGGACAAAATAAGAATCATTGCCGGCTAAGTTTTTTTCTTTTCTTTAGATCGGTCTTCACTTGTTAATGGAAAGGAATGGGTATCTCTAGAAGAGGCGACACAGGCTGTTATATCTTTTTGTAAGGAGAGTTTAGGATTCTTAAGACATAGATGTTCACGGTTACTAAATAAAAAGCCCTTATTTCTATGGTTGCTTTCTATCCTATACAACCAATATTATATATGTAGAAATATTCTAGGCAACTCTTTATCCTAAATGCTTATGATCAGGTCAGCATTAGATAATTAATTAGAAGAAGTTGAGGTTTGGCCTCGTCTGGGATTAAAAAGTTATGATTAAATGAAGTTATTTTATGTTTACCAAGTTGTTTTTCATATGTTAGTGCCAATAGATGTTTGACTTTCTTATCTCCCAACTACAATTGCGGCTTAAGTTTCTAGACCTGATGTAACACATTTTAGAACCATTAAGATTTGGATCTCATAAAAACTCCAAATGGGTGAAGGGGAAAAATTGCTTATACCTATTTCATAGAAGATACAATGCAAACTGTTGTACTTTTTTCCAATGATTGTTTAGGATTCAATATTTCTGTGGTTTCTTTCTATCTTGTACAACCAATATTATTACCTTTTTATTTTTGCCATCTAAAATTTCAATTCAATCACTAATTACTATTATAATTTGATTTTAAACAGCTCTTGATCAATGTATAGCAAGAACAACATCCTATTTTGTGTAGCCAAACAATCATCTTTTGAATCTATATAGATATTACTCTCGTGAAACCTTGCAAACTTGAATAGATAAAATGCATGTAAGCACCACAACTTGTAAATATGTATTGTCTATATTTATTATAAATCAACATGTATAAACTGAAGTAGGTCATGTATTGTCTATATTTGTTCATAATTTCTTGAGAGAGTGCAATACTAACTACCACTTGAAATATTTTGTATCACAAAAATGGTTACAGGTGCTAGAAGTAGCAACTTTTTGTTTTGATTTTTGAGAGAAAATTTTAATTAACAACTCTTAATTGACATGTGTTACGTCTCTCTTTGTACATCATGCACTTCACTAGTATGCATGTAAAATCAATGCAAGTTTTCATGTCCAACAGCTTGGAAAGATGGTTAGAGGATGTTTTGATGTATGGTTGTATATTATGACGCGCTTCACTCCAAGCTATATATAATGTGAAAATGCATGAAAGATTCACACCTCCATAGGACAATATTTCATACAACCCCTAAAACCGCTTTGAATGCACTTGGTCACAAGTTTAAATTGCTGCTTTCTCCTTTAGCTGGGGATTGGATTTAGGGGTGTCTATAGCATTTAATATGTAATTCTTTAAGGAGAAAATGTTTACGGCTTTTCTTTAGTTTTTAGAGGAAGAGAGAGAGAGAGAGTCACAACAATGCAAGCAAGGAAATCGGATGAGAGAGAGAGTAGAGGATTCGATCCTTCTCCTTGGTTGTAATCTGATATCCCGTAGGCGTAGGAAGATAGGTGAACCACATAAACCTAGTCTCACTGTAAGTATGTATTTTTTCTTTTTATCTAATCTAGACCCTCAGATTACAGATCAACGGATCAAATCCATTTGCTCCACTGCAAGTGATAATGGAGTAGATTGGTCTGATTTGATCCGTTCGTCGGAGAACTGACTACCAACAAGAGAGTGTTGCCCAGCGAGGAGGCCGAATGGAGTTGGGTAACCGCCTTTCATCAATAATAGAGCCAATCTCTTATCATCGGGCTGCGACGCTTACCGACAGCAGAGGAGCAACCACCGATTTTATTAAGAAGAAGTTCGGCAACCGCCTTTCATCCGTGACAGAGAAGCAGCCGTTGATCAGAGTGAAAAAGAAAAAGAAAAAAAAAAGAAGCTCGAAATATCGAAACAGGATCGGTTGACTGAGCACCGCCATCCGTCATCGCCCTTGTCAAACAAAAAGACAAGCGACCACTCAACGCCGATCTTGACGGAGCCCGTGTTTAGCAGTTGCTCGGAGAGTTCGGTGGTCGCTAAATGCAAGGAAGCAGGCGTGCCCAGATGAACTCCATTAGAAACGAAAAAAAAAGGGAGGATAGCAGCGGCCTACAGCGACAGAGGAGCAGCCGCCACCGATCATGAAGTAGAAAAAAAAAAAAATCGCGTTTCAGCGGTTGATGGGAATAGATGACCGAACGAAGGCCTGCCCAGGCCGAGATGTTAGAGAAAGAAGGGAGGGGGAGCTACGGTGTAGGGAAGAGAAAAGGTTGCGCCCTTTCCCTCTTTCCTGTATTTACGTAAAATGTAAATCACGCCCCCTTATTAAATAAAGGCACCCTAAGGAATCAAGACTACCCAAAAAATGATAATGACATCCCTTTCAGCCTAAATTATCAATCCTCATTGTACATCGGCACCCCATATGCAAAATTAACACCTCTAAAATTGATAACAACACCTTTTATACTTGAAATTTTTTTGTATTTTTCAAAATTGATAGGAATACCCATCTTAAGGTTTTTTACCATCCCAGATGCATCCACACACTCCGTTTCTCATGAATTAACTTTGAAGTGTTTATAAAAGGTAGTTAAAATCAATGGAGGACTAAAGGTCCAGAGCTATAGGATCAAGGGTAATGATAAACTTCGCAGCTACAAACTATACTTTGTGGAGACCATGGATAAAGGATCTTCTACACTACAAAGATCTATATAATCCTTTAGAAGATGGGAAAACAAAACCAGAAGAAATGTTGAAGAAGGAATGAGTAAAGATGAACAAGAAAACCATCGGTCAGATTAGACAATTGATTGACTATAGTGTCTTTCACCACGAATGCATATAATCTCTGGATAAAGTTAGAGAATATGTATCAAGTGAAGACCACTTACAAAGAAGCCTTGTTGATGAGGAGGCTAGTAAATATGAAATTGAAGAGTGGAACAGCCATAGCCAAGCACACTAATGAGTTTCAAAACCTAGTGAAATGGCTCACATATGTAGAGTTCCATCTTGGTGATGAAGAACAATCCCTACTCCTTTTGAGTTTCCTATAAGATAGCTAGGAAACATTGGTGATATCTCTTAGCAACTCTACTCAAAGTGGCAAACTTACGATAGCAATGGTTAAAGATGCACTGTTCAATGAAGTAGCTAGGAGAAAGGAAGTTGGCACAGACTAGACTAATGCACTAGTTGTAAAAAATAAACGCAAGGGTAGAGGAAGGAGTAAAAGCAGGAACCAAGGGAAATCACAAGATTGCGGGAGATCCAAAAGTTAGCACAGGAGTGCGATCAAGTGTTTTCACTCTGGCATAATAGGCTACATGAAGAAAGATTGTAGAAAATTGCAAAGGAAGCAAGGTCACGGTGGTAAACACCAAAAGAAGGATGGTGAAGGCTTAGTAACCATGGCATAGGATGTAACATTGCTCTCAGTTAGAGAATATTCCTTAATGTCGTTAACCATGACTTTGAGTGGGTGGTAGATACAATAGCTTCTTACAACACTACTCCACATAGAGAGTTCTTCACTTGGTACAAAGAAGGAGACTTTAGTATGGTGAAGATTGAGAATACCAGCTTCTCTCAGATTGTGGGAATGAGAGATTAATAAATCAAGACTAACCTTGGTTGCAAGATGATACTAAGAGATGTATGACATGTGCCCAACCTTCGGCTAAATCTGAATTTTGGTACAACAATTGATAGACAAGGCTAGGATAACTACTTTGAAAATGGTACTTGGAAGTTGACTAAAGTTGCATGGTTATTGCTAGAGGAAACATTTATTGCACATTGTACAAGACCCATGTGAAGATTTGTACAAATAGCCTCAATGCTAAAGAAGATGAGGAATCTCCTAATTTGTGGCACAGGAGACTCAGAATTATGGATAAAAAGGTATATTTACGCTAGTGAATAAGCAACTTATCAAAGTTGCTAAATGTATTGCGCTAAACCCATGTGATAATTGTTTATTTGGAAAACAACATAGAGTCTTATTTAATTCTTCTATGAACAAGAAATCCAAACTATTTAATTTGGTTTATTCTAATGGATGCGGTCCCATAGAAGAGGAGTCTTTATGTGGAAATAAATATTCTATAACATTTATGGTGATGTTTCTAGAAAGGTGAGCATATATTTTGTAAAAACGAAGGACTAAGTATTCGAGCACTTCAAGAGATTCCACATTATGGTGGAAGGGAGATAGGAAAGAAATTAAAGTGTTTCATGATAGACAATGGAGGGGAATACACTTCTAAAGTGTTTGAGATATATTGCACTAATCACAGTGTTTGACATGAGAAGATGGTCCCACAAACACTGTTGAGTGTTCAATTTTAACTTAAATACACCTAAATTTGCATCTAGATAGATCATCTAATCCATTAATTTTGAAATTTTATATTAAATGTACATTTTAGCTCCAATTGATCCTCTAACTATTGATTTGCAAAATTTAATGGCTAGATGATCACTAAAACTGATCAGATAATTAAAGCATGGTTAGAATGATTCTAATTGAGTTTTATATATTACAGACCAACTAAAAGGGAATTGGATGACTCATATCAAATTAAATAGATCAGATAATGCAAGATGCAATCTAGGAGGAAACTGCTTACAAAAAGTAGATTAGAAGACAATCAGGAAACATTTTCTAAATTTGGATAAGGAACAGAGAATTGATATGGAATCAACATCAAATTCAAGGAAAAATCTATATAAAGAGAGTGAGGACTGCATGATGGAGATAGATAGAACACTTAGAAGAGGGAGAGAGAACTAAAAAGGGAGAGTTGTAGAGAGTAGGATAGGGAACAGGATCGATCCCAATCCCTTCATGCCGTGAATCCTTAAACCCCCCTAATACCCACCTTCGGCCAGCTACTCTTGTTCCATGTTCTCCACTTGTCCCACCTCCAACAACTCCTCCTTTGTATTCCATGACCGTTTTCCCGCTTTGCATCAACCATAGTTTTCCCTTTTGTTTTTACTGAGTTTTCTTCCCCTATTTTCTCAATCATTTATTGTTCCAATCACCTCAATCCTAGCCATCCACCTCCCAGCTATCTTCTTGTTGATCAACCATCGCGTTTCCTCTCTGCTTTAACAATTGTTTTCCCTATTTGTTTCATTGTCATCCTCTCTTCTATTTCTTGTAGTTTTATACTACATCCATCATCATCCTGTTCTTTATATCATTGGTTATTTTTCTCCTCCTCCATTGGCTCTAACGATCTCCTCCACTCACCACCATTTTCACTATTTCAATGATTTTCATCCCTATTCCATAACCTCATTTCTTCCCTTTTTTCAATGAGTATTGCTTCTATTTCTTGCTATTTTTCTTTCAAGTTCATTCCTGTTTATAATATTTAATTGTTAAAAGAGAAAACCCAACTTAGTTTTCTCCAAAATCCCCTTTTCCCCTATCATTTCGAGCTTCAAAATAGTTGTAGGCAATTGCGCCTGTGTTTCCTGCACATCTCTTGGTTTTAGGTTGAAGAAGAAGAAAAATTCAGAAAAAATTCTAATTTTGCCTCCATTTCATATATTTTAATTCCTTCTAAGTCCTATTTCATTTTATTCCTATTATATCTTCTTTTTTTTTTTTGTTGTGTTTATTAAAAAAGAACCTAAATAGTTCTAGATTATTCTTGTTTGGTTTTAATTGAACTAAATCAATGGTTCAACTTTAACTAATAGAATCATCTTAATTTCTATTATTTTTCTCTTTAAATTTTTAATCAACTTCTATATCTTCATCAAAATTCAATTCATAGCAAATCCATAAGCTCTAATCTTACATTTGAAGTCTAGAAAGTTAATCTAAGCATTCAAATTCAAAATTTCATCTATTGATCCAGATCATTAGTTTTTTTGAAAATATTTGTTTAATCCAGTCATTGAAACAGTAATCAAAGATATGGGTGATGAATAGATGAAGGTTGATCGACTTGGATGTGGCCAGATTTGAATAATTTTGCTACGATCGAGTTGGGGAAGTAGAATTAGTTTGTTATTTAGTTTAATTCCCTTTTAGTTAACTTTAGGGTTGTTTTTGAAGTTAATTAATAGATCTAAATTTTTTATGCTTTGTTCTTTAATTTCTTGAATTTTTGTTAATTTAAGCAATTAAATTATATTTAAACTCCCCTTTATAAGTTGAGTCCCCATGGGATTGACCCATACTTGCACAAACTATACTAAAATAGCTCGTGTACTTGTAGAAAATAAACAAAATTTTGGCACTATTATTGGGGACTTGTAATGGAGTTTTCATAAAATTTAATATATTTATTTAAAATTTAGGAATTACATTATTTTAGAATTTTGGGTATTTTAAGTTTATTTTTCAATTTCTCTTAGTGCATAATCATTCCATTTCCTAAAAATTTAGTAGTTATTGCTATTTTTTCTATTTTGTGGGAAATAGAGAAGGAATTCAAGGAGGATTTTAATTAGGATAGTCATATTTTTATTTTGAGTGAATTGTTGTGTGGACACATTGTAATTTTTATTAATAATAATTTATTTAAAAAGTGTTATAATAATATAGGTCAAGGGTGGACTATCGTAACCTAGAAGTGAAGGTGAAATGTAAATTGTCCTACCCTTGTACAAGAAGACTTTATCTAGGACCCCAGTGTGAGCAGTCCTAACTTGTTACAATTCTTAGGTTAGGGTTTGTTAACTTTGCATTTTTGGTATTGTAATTGCACATAGACATCATATTTTATATTTGTTGTATTTTAGGGTTTGCGTTAGTTTATTATTTTTAATTGCATTTTAGGGCATGTTTATCACTTTAAGGTGATTTATATGTTAATCAAACTCCCATATAGTGTGAAAATTAATTAGTATGGGCATCCAAACCCACAAGATCAAAGGTGAATTTAATCACCACCTCTTGGCCCACTTAGGATAATCACCATAAGCACATAACCTAATCTTCAAAATTAATTTAAAATCAATTAGAAGAAACCTATAGAGGCTATCACATACTTGTAGGACTGTCTTGGAAAGAGGCAATCTATTGCCACTCTAGTGGCCCTTGTCTAACTGACTGTGCTGTTATTTAAACAACTACCTTTGCCAGCACATTTTATGACTCAGACTACCTACGACTAGCTAAGGAGGGTGTGTTGTGGTTGGTTATATGAGGATGTAACTGGTAAGTGGTGGGACAAGTCTAAAAGAGAGGAGGAGCTTATACTAGGCTAATCTAAAAGCTTCTCCCCACACAAATTCACCAGAATCACATTGTCTACTTGCTAGCCTTAGGGTTATTTAAATTGTTGTGTTGTATCGTTGTCCATAATTAGCATTTAGGCAACAACATATAGGGTAGTTTTTCTCATTAAAAAGAAGAAGAAAAGAGAATTCTTTTATTGTACGCACTTCTGGATATGTGACAAAACTGGGAGGTTAGTCAAGTAAAAAATAAAAAAAAAAAAACTAGATCAATCCACGTCAATGACTTATCAACAATCTAGGGGTAGCTCACCTCGTGATAATCATAGAGGTGATCAAGGTCCTTCACTCATCATCAATGAGGACCCACCCCATCTAATGGAAGATGAGTATCAATCTCCACCAAGAAGGAATAATCATCCACCACTATAAAGAGAATAGAGAAGGAATAACAATAGGGAGTGGGACCAATAGAGTGAACTTGGGGACAATGATTTATATCAAAATATTCATGGAGGAACTTTAAGAAATTACCTTCAGGCTATGGGCATTAGTAATGCCAATGTACTAGAATTAAAAATGAGAGTAATCTAGTTACTTCCTAAATTCTATAGATTAGAAAGTGAAAGTCTTTACCTGCATCTTAAAGAGTTTGATGAGGTATGTAGTACTCAGCGTAAAATAAACATTAGTTTAGATATTATAAGGATTAAATTATTTCTTTTATCTTTAAAGGAAAAAGCTAAAATTTGGTTTAATGCATTGCTAGCAGGTTCCATAAGGACCTAGAAAGAAATGACTAGGGAATTCTTGAAAATAGTTTTCCCCACACATAAGACAAATAAATTCTACAATAAGATAATAAACTTTACCTAAAAGGACAAAGAATCATTTTACTAATGATAAGAAAGATTCAAAGATTTATTACTCACATGCTTACATCATGGCTATGAACCATGGTGCATTATTAGCTTCTTCTATGAGGGATTTAATTTTGACATGCATTAGTTTGTAGAGATAATGTGCAATGGTAACTTTTTGAATAAACAACCAAAGGTGGCGAAAGAGCATTTAGAATGGTTAGTTAAAAGTGCGCAGACATGGGCTGATTTAAAAAGTAGAACATCCAGATAAGCCCAAGCCCACCATCCATGCTAGGGGAGGCATGTATGCCATGTCCAAAAAAGATGAACTTAATGTCAAAGCAACATCTGTAGCCCAAAAATTAGAGGCCATAGAAATAAATAAGAATATCTCTAGAAAGGATGAACAAGTGTGTAGCATTTGTGAAAGTATTGCATATTCTACTCAGGAATGTCACACCATTCTAGCATTCTAAGAGATACTTCATGGTCAGGCTAATGCATTGAGTACATATAAATGACCTTTCACCCCATACATTAAGACATATAATCCCAACTGGAGAAACCATCCAAATTTTAGTTGGAGAAATGGACCCACTACCAATATCTCATAACCTAGCCCATATCGACCTCATTAATAAAACTAAGGACACATTACTCTAGGCCTATACCAACAAACTCATGAACCTCCTGCTCTAAACTCATACAAAATTCATCAATCTCCTGCTGTTGGACCTTACTCCCACCCAAAAGCCTTTTAGAGGATAATATACATTGACTTATCCAAAACTAGAAGGGGAAAACTTTTCACTTAGAAGTCCAACTAAAACAAGTCACACAATCCATGGATGAAATGAAAAATATGATGAGTCAAATGATGCAAAATATTGAAAAAGAAAAGTTTCTAGCTCAAGCTTAATCAAATCCTAAGAGTCTGTATGCGGTTGGCAATAATGCACCTAACGCATCGTCAAGCTCTATCATAGAACATACTAAGCCTATCACCATTCTTAGGAGTGATAAAATAATTGAAAAATATGAGCCCCAAAAGACTAATAAGGTAGAAAAATAGACTAAAAATAAAGAAAAATGTAAAGAAAGGGACCTCACTCTACCTATTGAACCATACCTTATTCCTGCCCCATTCTCTCAAAGGTTGTGTCAAGTCACAAAGAGTGCCACTAATGATGAGATTATGAAGATATTCAAGCAAGTTAAGATCAACATATCGATCTTAGACATAATAAAACAAATCCCATCATATGCCAAAATTTCAAAGGATCTATGCATAATCAAAAGGAAATTGAATGTACAAAAAAAAGGCATTTATGACTGTGCAAGTAAGTTCAATTTTTCAACACCATACATCCCAAAAATACAAGGATCCAAGTTGCCTCACTCTCACTTGCATCATTGGCAACCATAAAATAAACTAGGCCTTATTAGATATAGGATCTAGTGTTAATCTATTACCCTACATAGTCTATGTTCCTCTAGAACTATGAGACCTCAATCCAACATCCACTATACTCCAGTTAGTTGATAAATCAGTGGTAATGCCTAGGAGTGTAGTAGAAGATGTATTAGTCCAAATAGAACAATTCTATTTCCTTGTCAATTTCTTAGTTTTGGACACACAACTAGTGTTGAATGAGCAAAAGGAAATCTCCATCATCCTTGGATGTCCATTTTTGGCTACATCTAATGTCTTAATAAACTGTAGAAATGGTGTCATGAAGCTTTCATTTGTCAACATGATAGTAGAATTGAACATCTCTGATATTTGTAAGTGTGACTCTTCGAGTTTTGAATGCTAAAGACATACACATTATAAATACAAAATAGGCAGGATCCCTTATTGCATATATCAATAAATTAAAGTTGTTTTTAAAAATATTAACATCAAATTAACAATGCGTTTTTTTTTTTTTTTTTTCAAACATCTAGGCGTCAAACAATCCACAAGAAAATGTGATAAAAGCAAATAAGAAGAAATAATATCAACACATAACATAAGACATGTCATATCTAACTGCATGAAAACCACATAAAAAATGACAAGTAATAATACTTAAAATACTAAAATCATCGAGAATTGGGGTCTATCCATCATGACTAAACATCCATCCATGAGACCAAGTTCATAAGTCTAAAATATGTGTAAAGGAAGATTTAAGTATATACAACCCATATACAAGTCCAGAATGATGTCAAATCAACTATGTACATCTGTATGATCGTCTTAAAAGGCTTTGGTGGTCCATGCCTGCCTTCAGTGATCCTCTACCTATTTACCCTTTTCAGTGTCCTGCTCTATATCTGAGGTATTGCAAAAAAAAGAAAGAAAAAAGGAAGCAATGCCTTAGTAAGCTATTGCTTATGTAAGTATATAGACATTTAATATTCAATAAAATAATATTGGTAGTGTGACAGATAAAATGCGAGATCTCATAATAAATTCATGGATGTAATAATAGTATGAAAACTGAATATCCAAGTCCCTTAAACAATGAGATCATCCACATATAATCTACATCAAAGCCTGAATACAGTATGGTAAATATGACTTTGTATAAATCATAAGAGTCGCATGAGCCAAATCAACACGATATGCATAAAATGGTATAAATCATGGCCCATAAGTTTGAAAGTGGCAAGTGCAAGCAAATCCTTCATATTAAAACACAAGTGCATGTCATGAATAGACGGGTACACAGTTTGCTCATGTCCTGCAAGTGCATAATACACTCTATCATCCAATCATGAGTACTCATACCAATCTTCCATGTATCGTCACATTGTGGGTACATCATGTGACACCCTGGGTTTTGCCAAACTGTTTCCCATATTTATACAAAAATAATAATAGTTTATTGATAGAAAATAGATGGAATCCCAGAACTTAAAAATTTTCACAGCGTCAAGAAAATGCCATTTAAGAAAACCCCGAGTTGTCATTTCACCTCAAAACCACACTGAAGGAATAGAACAAAAAATAACCCTTTTGAGCATGCTCACAAATAAAAACCATGGTGAAATTTTTGCAACTGCAAAGATCCGTAATAGTGAAAGTTCCAAAGTTCCAGGGTCTGTCCAAGATCACCACATCATCCATGCATAAGCATATAAATACTATACAGTGATATGGGTCTAATCTATCAATATATACAACGATTAAGTAGAAGTCCAAATATTCATTACCAATCTAACAAAAGTACACAACTCTCTCTGTATTTGACAGTATCTGTCCTCAAGCCCCCGTTCAGCTCCACTCTAATCCACCTTCTTCCCCTTCTGACTGTCGCACTCTTATTCTGAGGCATTGCAAAACAAAGCAATGCCTCAGTAAGCCATGCTTGTGCAGGTGATATACATTCAAGTAAACTCAATAAAAACTAATCACATGGTGCAAGGCATAAAGATCGTAAATTGGTCAAACATAATATAAAGCCTTAAATAACACGATGAAGGACATACCAAGTCCATAAAATAAATAAGATATCATCAACCATGATATCAGGACATGCACAATCCAAGAAAATCTAGAAATACATGAATGTATGTCAAAAGTATCAAACATCATACATAGTCAAGCCCTATGAGTGTCTCACATACACTCACGACAATGTGGGGTCAGCTCTCTGTACCATCCACTTTCACCCTTGCACCCTCATGGGCACTCAGGCACTCACGGGAATGACCTGCACCACTTTCGTTTTCACCCTTTCACCCTCACCGCACTCAAGCACTCACGAAAAGTCGCGCTGCACGCCCGCTTTCACCCTTTCACCCTCACGGGCACTCAGGCACTCACGGGGTGAAGAATTTCATCCTACCACAGGATCAATAGTCTCAAACACCAAGACAGAGCGACTCTCACATGTTAAAATACCAATAAGCAAGTGAATATCACGAAAATATATCAGAACTAGTGCATGCAAGAACCACCCGAAAGATAGCACACACATAAGAAACTACATGTTGAAATCAATCTCATGCATATGGTAAGGCATAAATCACATGCCTTAAAAACTCAAATCACCAAATCATCATTTGAGCATCACGAAAAAATTATGAATGAAATCACCTACCTCGGTATTGCACTATCCCAAACAAATGTGTAAGCGATATCAAGGTGTATGCCTTGATGTACCTATCATGCCATAAATCATTATTCATTGTTAGGCCTCTCATTTTCTCCATAATCTCTAAATTTTCTATTTACCACGTTACCAAAAAATCTAAAGCTTGATCATTCATTAATCGGCTTAATCTAAGTAATTGAATAGTGTTTAGTAGTTTGGCCATTAAAAAGCTGCTCCAAACTAGATTTTTATTTGAAATCTAAATTTTCCTTGTTGAGTCGATCACAACGCCTCTTTTGGATTGTGATTTGGACTTCTGTAGCTCCTAAAATCACGTTTTTCATGAATAAAGGGTCAAAACCCTCAAAACCAAGAAAATAGGCCCGCTATACGGCGCATGCCGTCGGCGCGCGTGTGGCAGGCCCGTTTGTGGACGCGTGGCACGCGGGAGTCGTACCACTTGCCCTACGCATGGAGCGCACTTGTCACACGGTGTGGCGCTCTCTCGTCCATGCATTTTCTTCCCGTTCCGGTTGCTTATGTAAGTATATAGACATTTACTATTCAATAAAATAATATTGGTAGTGTGATAGATAAAATGCGAGATCTCATAATAAACTCATGGATGTAATAATAGTATGAAAACTGAATATCCAAGTCCCTTAAACAATGAGATCATCCACATATAATCCACATCAAAGCTTGAATACAGTATGGTAAATATGACTTTGTATAAATCATAAGAGTCGCATGAGCCAAATCAACACAATATGCATAAAATGGTATAAATCATGGCCCATAAGTTTGAAAGTGGCAAGTGCAAGCAAATCCTTCATATTAAAACACAAGTGCATGTCATGAATAGACGGGTACACAGTTTGCTCATGTCCTGCAAGTGCATAATACACTCTATCATCCAATCATGAGTACTCACACCAATCTTCCATGTATCGTCACATTGTGGGTACATCATGTGACACCCCGGGTTTTGCCAAACTGTTTCCCATATTTATACAAAAATAATAATAGTTTATTGATAGAAAATAGATGGAATCCCAGAACTTAAAAATTTTCACAGCGTCAAGAAAATGCCATTTAAGAAAACCCCGAGTTGTCATTTCACCTCAAAACCACACTGAAGGAATAAAACAAAAAATAAACCTTTTGAGCATGCTCACAAATAAAAACCATGGTGAAATTTTTGCAACTGCAAAGATCCGTAATAGTGAAAGTTCCAAAGCTCCAGGGTCTGTCCAAGATCACCACATCATCCATGCATAAGCATATAAATACTATACAGTGATATGGGTCTAATCTATCAATATATACAACGATTAAGTAGAAGTCCAAATATTCATTACCAATCTAACAAAAGTACACAACTCTCTCTGTATTTGACAGTATCTGTCCTCAAGCCCCCGTTCAGCTCCACTCTAATCCACCTTCTTCCCCTTCTGACTGTCGCACTCTTATTCTGAGGCATTGCAAAACAAAGCAATGCCTCAGTAAGCCATGCTTGTGCAGGTGATATACATTCAAGTAAACTCAATAAAAACCAATCACATGGTGCAGGGCATAAAGACCGTAAATTGGTCAAACATAATATAAAGCCTTAAATAACACGATGAAGGACATACCAAGTCCATAAAATAAATAAGATATCATCAACCATGATATCAGGACATGCACAATCCAAGAAAATCTAGAAATACATGAATGTATGTCAAAAGTATCAAACATCATACATAGTCAAGCCCTATGAGTGTCTCACATACACTCACGACAATGTGGGGTCAGCTCTCTGTACCATCCGCTTTCACCCTTGCACCCTCATGGGCACTCAGGCACTCACGGGAATGACCTGCACCACTTTCGTTTTCACCCTTTCACCCTCACCGCACTCAAGCACTCACGAAAAGTCGCGCTGCACGCCCGCTTTCACCCTTTCACCCTCACGGGCACTCAGGCACTCACGGGGTGAAGAATTTCATCCTACCACAGGATCAATAGTCTCAAACACCAAGACAGAGCGACTCTCACATGTTAAAATACCAATAAGCAAGTGAATATCACGAAAATATATCAGAACTAGTGCATGCAAGAACCACCCGAAAGATAGCACACACATAAGAAACTACATGTTGAAATCAATCTCATGCATATGGTAAGGCATAAATCACATGCCTTAAAAACTCAAATCACCAAATCATCATTTGAGCATCACGAAAAAATTATGAATGAAATCACCTACCTCGGTATTGCACTATCCCAAACAAATGTGTAAGCGATATCAAGGTGTATGCCTTGATGTACCTATCATGCCATAAATCATTATTCATTGTTAGGCCTCTCATTTTCTCCATAATCTCTAAATTTTCTATTTACCACGTTACCAAAAAATCTAAAGCTTGATCATTCATTAATCGGCTTAATCTAAGTAATTGAATAGTGTTTAGTAGTTTGGCCATTAAAAAGCTGCTCCAAACTAGATTTTTATTTGAAATCTAAATTTTCCTTGTTGAGTCGATCACAACGCCTCTTTTGGATTGTGATTTGGACTTCTGTAGCTCCTAAAATCACGTTTTCATGAATAAAGGGTCAAAACCCTCAAAACCAAGAAAATAGGCCCGCTATACGGCGCATGCCGTCGGCGCGCGTGTGGCAGGCCCGTTTGTGGACGCGTGGCACGCGGGAGTCGTACCACTTGCCCTACGCATGGAGCGCACTTGTCACACGGTGTGGCGCTCTCTCGTCCATGCATTTTCTTCCCGTTCCGGTTGCTTATGTAAGTATATAGACATTTACTATTCAATAAAATAATATTGGTAGTGTGATAGATAAAATGCGAGATCTCATAATAAACTCATGGATGTAATAATAGTATGAAAACTGAATATCCAAGTCCCTTAAACAATGAGATCATCCACATATAATCCACATCAAAGCTTGAATACAGTATGGTAAATATGACTTTGTATAAATCATAAGAGTCGCATGAGCCAAATCAACACAATATGCATAAAATGGTATAAATCATGGCCCATAAGTTTGAAAGTGGCAAGTGCAAGCAAATCCTTCATATTAAAACACAAGTGCATGTCATGAATAGACGGGTACACAGTTTGCTCATGTCCTGCAAGTGCATAATACACTCTATCATCCAATCATGAGTACTCACACCAATCTTCCATGTATCGTCACATTGTGGGTACATCATGTGACACCCCGGGTTTTGCCAAACTGTTTCCCATATTTATACAAAAATAATAATAGTTTATTGATAGAAAATAGATGGAATCCCAGAACTTAAAAATTTTCACACACAAGAAAATGCCATTTAAGAAAACCCCGAGTTGTCATTTCACCTCAAAACCACACTGAAGGAATAAAACAAAAAATAAACCTTTTGAGCATGCTCACAAATAAAAACCATGGTGAAATTTTTGCAACTGCAAAGATCCGTAATAGTGAAAGTTCCAAAGTTCCAGGGTCTGTCCAAGATCACCACATCATCCATGCATAAGCATATAAATACTATACAGTGATATGGGTCTAATCTATCAATATATACAACGATTAAGTAGAAGTCCAAATATTCATTACCAATCTAACAAAAGTACACAACTCTCTCTGTATTTGACAGTATCTGTCCTCAAGCCCCCGTTCAGCTCCACTCTAATCCACCTTCTTCCCCTTCTGACTGTCGCACTCTTATTCTGAGGCATTGCAAAACAAAGCAATGCCTCAGCAAGCCATGCTTGTGCAGGTGATATACATTCAAGTAAACTCAATAAAAACCAATCACATGGTGCAGGGCATAAAGACCGTAAATTGGTCAAACATAATATAAAGCCTTAAATAACACGATGAAGGACATACCAAGTCCATAAAATAAATAAGATATCATCAACCATGATATCAGGACATGCACAATCCAAGGAAATCTAGAAATACATGAATGCATGTCAAAAGTATCAAACATCATACATAGTCAAGCCCTATGAGTGTCTCACATACACTCACGACAATGTGGGGTCAGCTCTCTGTACCATCCGCTTTCACCCTTGCACCCTCACGGGCACTCAGGCACTCACGGGAATGACCTGCACCACTTTCGTTTTCACCCTTTCACCCTCACCGCACTCAAGCACTCACGAAAAGTCGCGCTGCACGCCCGCTTTCACCCTTTCACCCTCACGGGCACTCAGGCACTCACGGGGTGAAGAATTTCATCCTACCACAGGATCAATAGTCTCAAACACCAAGACAAAGTGACTCTCACATGTTAAAATACCAATAAGCAAGTGAATATCACGAAAATATATCAGAACTAGTGCATGCAAGAACCACCCGAAAGATAGCACACACATAAGAAACTACATGTTGAAATCAATCTCATGCATATGGTAAGGCATAAATCACATGCCTTAAAAACTCAAATCACCAAATCATCATTTGAGCATCACGAAAAAATTATGAATGAAATCACCTACCTCGGTATTGCACTATCCCAAACAAATGTGTAAGCGATATCAAGGTGTATGCCTTGATGTACTTATCACGCCATAAATCATTATTCATTGTTAGGCCTCTCATTTTCTCCATAATCTCTAAATTTTCTATTTACCACGTTACCAAAAAGTATAAAGCCTGATCATTCATTAATCGGCTTAATCTAAGTAATTGAATAGTGTTTAGTAGTTTGGCCATTAAAAAGCTGCTCCAAACTAGATTTTTATTTGAAATCTAAATTTTCCTTGTTGAGTCGATCACAACGCCTCTTTTGGATTGTGATTTGGACTTCTGTAGCTCCTAAAATCACGTTTTTCATGAATAAAGGGTCAAAACCCTCAAAACCAAGAAAATAGGCCCGCTATACGGCGCGTGCCGTCGGCGCGCGTGTGGTAGGCGCGTTTGTGGACGCGTGGCACGCGGGAGTCGTACCACTTGCCCTATGCATGGAGCGCACTTGTCACACAGTGTGGCGCTCTCTCGTCCATGCATTTTCTTCCCGTTCCGGTTGCCGTTGCCGGAGACGACGACTGGACTAGTTCGTCGTCACCGGCGACCCCAGGTGCTCTGTTTTTTGTGATTTTTACACCTCTGAGTCTAGTTTTCTACGTACATTTCATTTTCACCCTCCATTTTCACAAATCCCATCTAAATCTATCAATTTTTTCACGATTTTTGTCTTGTTTTCAAAAACTCCCATAATATAGTTTTTTTGGGTGTTTCGGCGTCCTTAGTCATCCGATCATCATGAAATTTCATGGGTCCTTTCCTCTCCTCATCGTACTCAATATGAATGGTCCGGATCTTAATTTGTGACCGTCTCATCAAATTTTTTAGTGAAAAATAGTAAAGCACAAATGTTTGTAAAAGCTACATGTTCACATCATTTTTCTCCATTTACAAGTGAATAAACCTTAAAATTTTATGCAAAGAGGAGGGTGGAGTAATCCTACCTCGTTCTTGGCTATTCAAGGGTGGAGAAATCCTTCGCCATGGTGCATGACTGTCCACATGAAAGGGTGAGCATGAAGAGGGAGGAGCACTCTCTCTCTCTCTCTCTCTCTCTCTCTCTCTCTCTCTCTCTCTCTTCCTTGCCTTATATGTATGTATTTTATTTGTTATTTTATTTTATTTATTTATTTTCTCTTTTTCAAAAAAATCAATTTTCCTAATACTTAAAATAGGAAATGTTACACATCAGGATATATATACATCTAAGTATGCTCATAATACTGCATAAAATGCCACACAAACATATGGATTTCCATGCTGTAGTGTTAAACAACTCTTAGGTCTTCCAACCACTACTCCTCGTCAACACTAGAATGGGAGACTAAATGTCCATTGCGTAAGGGGATCAAACTCGTAGTGTGGACTACCCATGATACCACTTCCTATGAATTTGCCCCCTTGTGGGGGCAGGTGGCCAACCCTACAACTCTCCTAGCACAGCATCCACTGAGTAGAAGCACCCTTCATAAATTCGTGAAAATACAAAATTCAATCAACATGCCAAAATAAGCAATAATAAGTTATGTCCAATGCATGAAATACAAGAGTGCTTTTGGCTTGCCATCCCAAGGTGCTACCCTCACCACAAGTTTAGTCTCTTAAGGACCAGCCACCAAGCCTCCTCAATAAATCCAAGCAAAAACAATTTTAGTAAAATAAATGAATCAAAGCATCATGATATCTTAATAACCATGAGTTTGTAGAAAACATATAAATCTAAATGATCGCGCATAAGTATAAACTATACATGTTGAATAATAGTCTCAAAGTTATAAATCAATAAACACGCATCAAATCATCATTATACATGAAATCGCCTAATGGACATTCATGGTTTTATATAAAATATATCAATATTAAATGTTGACGCCTACCTTAGTGAGAACCAACTCTCTCATGCAACCACCTTTTATTTGATTTTTTATCTTAGCCGTAGGTTGCAAAATTGATGATCCCTATCATTCAATTTTCTACAACCACAGTGATCAATGACTTATGATAAGTCTTTGTTCTATTTCCATAATGAATCTAACAATCATATAGTCTAATCTGATCTTGATTGATTAGATCAATAGTTGTGATGGCTTCTAAAGTATAATCTTACTTAATCCATAGTTTCTAGGATGATCCAACCAATAGATCGTTCTAAACATCCTCATATAACTCAATCCATCATATTCATAGTGTTTTCTATGGTCCACAAGTGTACTAATAGTCAATCTATTGATCTAATTGTTAAATCATCCTCTAATCAGTCAAATATTTGAGAGTCAGATCTATGGTTCTTGTCTCATTAAATGCTTGGATCATAATCCAGGTCAAATTCATTTGTTAGATCATCTAATTGATCAAATTTCAAGGTTTGATCATCCTCTAACTACTCATCCAATGATTTTTAGGTTATAATCAAGTCAAAACATGGTTAGATCTAAGTTTTCATCACAAATTTAGGTATGCATCATCAAGATGAATCCGATGGATGTTTTGGATAGAAAATCAGGTTTATATAGCCTCTAGAATTGGAGATTTTTAGTTTTAGATCAGTTTTAATGGTTTAGATTAGAATTTGGATTGAGAACAGTGCAAAATAATGTCACTGGAATACACCTTGTCCGTGACACGTGTTCGGGATGCACCGGCATATCACAGTCATTGTGACGCTGCATGTGCGTCTTGGTCACCAGGACGCATGCACATCTAGTCCTACCCATGAACGATGCAAATGGTGCTTGCAATTACATAGTTGTGCCCATCCCACATTTTGACTTGTGTTTTGGGTGCAACATCCATCAAGGATGATGCAATTGGACTGTCCATTCTTTTTCCTTTAGGTCTACAGTCTCCATTGCTTGTATTTAGACTATTTTCATCATTCTTAGGGTTTTGATGGTCGAAGAATCCAATAGATGGCTTAGATAATCTATCTGAGCTGTCCTTGAGGTGGGTCTTTTTAGCTAAATCAGTTTTCATTGATTAAACTCTGCTGGTCCAAAAAACTAGTTTGGCCGATGTGAAGGGAAGAAAAATAGAGGAAATGGAGGGGGGTGGGTGGCTACCTGGAGGTCACTAGTGGAGTCTTGTCATGTTGCATCACTAGAAACCAAGAAGAAAAGGAGAAATGGGTGATCCAAGTAAAGGTTAGAAAAGAGAGGGGGAAAGCCAGAGAAAATACAACAAGAAATGGAGGAAAAGAGAGAAAATGCGAAGAGACGATAGTGGGGGTGTATAAACATGACAGAGACGACAACAACAAGACTTGCCATCTGCCACCTCATACGCAGGATGAGACAAGAGGTGTCATTATCAAAATGCCCCTACGCTTATCACATTTTTTGTTTTAAAAAAGTCAAATAAATTGCCCCACCAAAATTATCAAAATGCCCCTCAACTTCAATTCCTCATAGCTTTTTCATCTGAACTCTGATTTAGGCATTCTTAGTATCATTGGATTCTATTTTTCAAGTACTATACAATTATAATTGTTCCAATCCTAATTTGGTCTCTATAAATATCAATCTTTTAAAATTTCAAATTCCTAATTTTTATGAAATTCTTGAATAATATTATATAATTAGGTCAGAAAATTTACAAGCATTACAGCAAGCAACCATGAGCAATCTTTAATGACTTGCACTATGTCAATATGATACATTCAATTGTGTAAGATTATTTCATAACCTCTTCTTTGTTGGACCCACTTGAGGCCTGTTTGGCCCACTTCACTGTGTTTAATGAAGATGCATTAATAGTGAAAGTTAATGCCCTCCTTGATTTTGTGCCTCATATGGACATACAAAGATGAAAACCTCATTTTGAGGAACCTCTACCAAAGGAGTCCACTCCCATTCCATCCTGCATCGAACCTTTGAAGCTATATTTGAAACCTTTACCTTCTAAACTCAAATATGCCTATTTAGAAGATGAATAAACTTTTCATGTTATAATTGCCTCCTAATTGGAACTATCTCAAGAGGACCAATTGATCAAAACCCCCAAGGAACATAAAAGTGTAATAGGATGGATCTTTGGGGACATTAAAGGTATTAGCCCTTTGATATGCACCCATCTAATCAACTTAGAAGATGATGCTAAACTATGTCTTCAGTTGTAGAGAAAGATAAATCTTAATATGAAGGATGTGGTTAGAGCAAAAGTCTTAAGTTACTTGATGTGGGAATAATTTATCCCTAAAGTGACAGCAAATGGGTGAGTCTAACTCAAGTTGTACCTAAGAAATCTGAAGTGACATTGGTAACCAATGCTCAAAATGAACCCATACCTATGAGGGTCTGGTTGGCGTATACACATAGATTATAGAAAATTAAATACTGTCACTAGGAAGGATCATTTTCCTTTACCTTTTGTAAATTAGATGTTAGAATGGGTAGCTAGTCATCTGTTCTATTGATTTCTAGATGGCTACTCAAGGTATAACTAGATAGAAATTACACTTGAGGACCAAGAAAAGACCACCTTTGAATGTCCTTTTAGCACTTTTTTCTTACAAAAGAATGTCATTTCAAATGTTGAGCATTTTCAGTGATAATGGTAAATGGAATCTTAGAGGTTTTTATGGATGACTTTTCTATTTTTGGTGTTTCATTTGACACATATCTTGAAAATTTAAGAAAAATCTTGAGTCATTGTAAAAAAAAGAACCTATTATTTAATTGGGATAAGTGCCATTTCATGGCTCCTAAGGGAATTGTCCTTGGCCACATAGTGTCCTCCAAAGGAATAGAGGTAGATAGAGCCAACCTTGATCTAATTGCCAATATAACTATCCCTAAATCCATTAGGGACATTCGTTCTTTCTTAGGTCATGCAGGATTCTATAGGTGGTTCATTAAACATTTTAGTATCATTTCCACACCTTTGTGTCACCTCCTCACAAATGATACCCCTTTTGGGTGGATTGATGATTGTTAGGAGGCTTTTACAAAGCTGGAAGACAAATTAACCTCTGCACCTATTGTGCAGCCACCTGATTGGAGTTTACCCTTTGAAATCATGTGTGATGCTAGTGGTTACACTATAGGCATAGTACTAGGACAAAGAAAATATAAAAAGCCATATACCATCCACTATGCAATTAGGACCTAAATAGCACTCAAATGAATTATTCTACTACAGAGAAATAACTCATAGTAGTTGTCTTTGCTTTGGATAGGTTTAGGTCTTACTTGATTGGTTCTAAGATAGTCATATTCATTAACCATTCAATCCTTGAGTACCTTCTTTCCAAGATGGATGCTAAGCCCATACTACTTAGATGGATTCTCTGATTCTAAGTGTTTAACATTAAAATAAAAGACAAGAATCGAGTATAAAATGTTGTAGCTAACCATTTGTCTAACTTAGTCCTAACAGAACCTTTGGAGGAGCTGCCAATTGAGGACACTTTTGCTGATGAACAACTTTTTCATGTATCTCATCCTACCTAGTTTGTTGATATTGCAATTATTTAGTTACATGAAAGATTCCTGAACATTGGAGTAACTTAGAAAAATGAAAATTCTTTTCTAATAAATTAGAAAAATGAAAATTCTTTTCCAATGTTAAGCACTACTTCTGAGATGATCCATACCTATTTAAGAACTACTTAGATAAAGTAATTAGGGGATGTGTACTAGAACTAGAGCAAAATAGTGTCATTTCCTTCTGTCTAGAGCATGTGGTGGTTAATTTTTTGCATAGAAAACTAATACAAAGATTTTGCAGTGTGGGTTCTATTGGCCTTCATTGTTTAAAGACACACATGTATTTTGTAAAGCTTGTGAGTGTTCTCAAAAGTTAGGAGGAATAACAAGAAGACATGTGTTGCCTTTGAACCTCATCCTTGTCATTGAAGGGTTTGATTGTTGGGGCATTGATTTTATGGGGCCATTCCTACCTTCTTTTGGCTACACATATATCTTATTGGCCATAGGCTATGTGTCCAAATGGATTGAGGTTATCCCTTGTAGAAATAATAACCATAAAATAGTTGTTAAATCCTAAAAAGAAAATATTTTTTTTCTAGATTTGGGCCTCCTCGAGCCATTATAAGTGATAACGGTACCTATTTTTGCAACAAAGCATTTGAAGCACTTATGAAAAAGTATAATATCATAATAAAGTTTCAATATTGTATCACCCACGAACAAGTGGATAAGTAGAAGTATGTAATCAGGCAATTAAACAAATTCTTCAAAAGATTGTTAATCTTGATCATAAGGATTGGTCTCTTAGACTGATCGCTGCACTTTGGGCTTATAGTAGTGCCCACAAGACCTTAATTGGTATGTCTCCATATTGTATTGTATACAGTAAGTGATAAGTAGTCAATTTTGTGTAAAAAGATACCCAATTAGTAGTACATGTATTATAAATATAGAGTACTATATGAATTTTTCAAAAATTTGACAAGAGCATTTATGAGTTAATGATCTAAAAATCTAATATGTTGTTGGTTCATAAGCTAATACAAAGAAATTATGCAATTTTTCATAATATTTTAGATATTAATTAGGGTTTTTAACAAAAAAAAATCTTTTGTAGGCATTAAAAGAGTAATCCAATGGTCGAGATCGCTTAAGATGGCAATTGATGATCCAGATTAGCCCAGAAAGTTAGGACCAATTTTCCATTATTCCAACAATCAAGCAAGGGTCAAGATTATTCCAAGGCATGCAAATGAGTCCTAGAGACCATTGGAAGAAGTTAAGGTGACTAAAATGGGCCCATGCAAAATCAACCACCTTTGTGTGTAACATGGAGTCATGCAAGCTACTAGAGCCACTTGAGCTATCAACTAGGGAAAGTTAAGCAATGTAAGCCAAGGGAGTAAGCCATTGAAGCTACTAAGCAAAGAGCCATCAAAGTGAGCCATTCAAGCCATCTTAGCCAAGCCTAGTTGGGACCACACGATTGGAGGAATTACACAAAATTTACCACATGAAAAAATTATGTTCCAAAGAGAAAAGAAATAGGAAGAAACCATGGATTATCAATAAGGGAAACTGGCATGCATAGGTAGACCAATAGGAGAAGAACCCTTAATCCCTATCTTTCGTTTTCTTTTCATCTTTTTTCCTTTCTCTCTCCATCTCTCTCTCACCTTCCATTGTGTTACACCTAGAAAGTGTAATCACACAACTTCTTAGATCTTCCCCTCGTAGTTTTCCATGATCTCCCCTTCTAACTTCTTTCTAAATTCCATGCAATTTCCTTGTTTTGACTTCTAGTCTCACTTCATACCATTCCTAAACTCCACTCCCTAGCTTCCCCTTTCTCCTATCCTATCCTAGACTCCTACTTCTAATTCCCTTTTTATCTTATCTTATTCTTTCCATCTTCCTTTGGATAGAATTCTAGCAAGAGAGGAAGTGCAGAACATTATAAAACCATTTAGCGCTCTCCACACATCATTCATAAGGAGATTGACACCCTACCCAAGGGCTGGTTCTCTAGGACTTTTTCCTTCTACCTCTCCATGCCTCCACCAAAGTTCTCCATGCCTGTTCCATTCATGCCTTTCAACACACCATTTAAGGGTTATTCATGTCTCTTTCAAGCTTAGTTTCCATGCCTATTTCCTTTCCTTTTAGCACTGTTTTTCTTTCTTGTTTCATGTGCATCATTCCTTGGTTGATTTTCTTTGTGTTTTGCTTCTAGTTTTGTGCTCTAGTTTCATTGATCAAAAGGCTATTAATCTTTTGCAGTCATAGGCAAGAGATAATAGCCTTTGGATCATCCTTACCTTCCTTTAATTGTAGGATTTATTGTTGCTCTTCTCTAGTTTTGTTTCACCTTCTTTGCTTGCCTTTTTTATTCATTCCCAACTTGATTTCATTCCCTAACTTGATTCTCTCCCTTGGTTCACATGCATGGGCCTTGTTGAATAGCTTTAGACTTGAGGCTGAATTCAAGATTTAGTGTTTAGATGTTATTAAATCATGTGCACACTTTTGTAATTCTTTACATTCAATAAATAAAAATTTATTTCATGGCATTGTTGGAAGAATGAATTGGATAATTGTGGAAAGAGTCAGAAGCATTCTTAGTATGGCTAAGCTGCCTAAGTTATTCTAGGGAGAAGTAGTTCGTACTGCTTATTGCTTGATCAACAGATAACTATTAGCACCACTTAACTTTGAAGTTCCAAAAAAAGTGTGGTGTGACTTGAAAGTCTCCTACAATCACTTGAGAGTGTTTGGGTATGATTTCATCATAAAGTGTTTCAAGGATAAAGTCCTCTTGTTCCTTGGTACATTTATTGTATGGTCTCTTGTCTCCATCAACAATGTCTTCAGACACATTGTCCATATCTTCTCCATGAATAGGACTAGGTGTCACAGGAACTCTTTCCTTTCTTTTGCGTGGCATCTGAAAAATGTCTCCAATATATCATACCAATAAGAGGATTCATAAAAATAATATATTTGAAGTATCAAAGTATGGATTAAAGGTACCTCTACTTCTTCCCTATGGATTCTATCAAACAGGACTCTACAGCTTGATTTTTAGAATATTACTGTTACTATTTTTCAACATGATGCTTTTTAGTTGTGCTTTACAGCAGGAAACATCATTGACAACATGTTTAGACCAACAGAAATATAAAAGGTTGCAATTATCAAGGGGAGAAATGCTAGAGTTCTTACTACAAAAACTAATAAATTAAGCCCTCGAATTCTAAAAACCCCAACTACGAAAACCAATTGAACCAAAGAAGTTTCGGGTTTAAAACAATTTCACATTAATCCATTCCTGGATCTGGTTTCCTATGTGTCCTAATTATAAGCAAATGCAATAAAACAAAGATATTGAACAGAGCAATTCTGCAAACAATATTGTCAAACTCTGTTCATATAACCAACTTATTGGATCCAAGTGGGGATATTACACGTGAAGATCATCGTATCACCAAACAAATAAACAAATCAATTCAACATATCCAAGCATCAAATTACCTGCACAGTAGAAACACAACAAAATAGAAGATCCTGTTTCAGATGGAGGACTTGACAACTTGGTCTTTGGATTAGCAGAATATGCTAAAGGATATGCAAAGAAAACCTTCAATATCTTTGATGCTTGACTGAAGGGGATCTTGTTTGAAGATGTATTTAGATGATCAGAAGCATAGATTCAAATATTGAGTATTTACTAGCTGATTGGTTTTAGGAAGAACAAAACAATTGCAAATGGGTAGAAACTAGGCAAGAATGATATACTTGACTTTTGTTACGAATAACTAAACAGTTGCAAAGGGGCATATCCTAGGTAGGAATGAAAAAGAACTGCCTTTAGGAATAACAAAATAGTTGCACATGGGTATTTACTAGGATCTGAAACGACCAACAGAACATTTGCATTCTGGAACAGAGTTCATTCCTAATAAGAGAACAACATATAAAATAGATACGACAGAACTCCCACTTGGAGATACAACAGAACAATCATGGATCGTACAAGATGCTCAAGGAGAACATGGCTGAAGTAATCAAAATACTTGAAAATAAACAAGCAGCATAACATGGCTAAAGTAAAATTTATTGTTTGAGGATTAAAACACAAAGGAATTTAGTTCTAGATAACATAAATTTGACTTTACTAATTAATTTTTAATTGTTGCTTTGTGGCAGTAGCTGATCTGTTTGATTATTTAAAGTAAAATAATTGTAGTGTCATTCTGGCAATCAACTTCAACATACAAGATCATACTGAAGAACAAGAAATTAGGGATAGATCTATTTAAAAGACTCAACTTTTGGTGCCATTTTATCATCTTCTAAGGGATTAAGCAGATCTAGAGAACATGTAAGATGGATCCTATGTCAGAATCATTCTCAGCAATCAATAAGGCGATTACTTTAAAATTCATGCTCTATCATCTTACCAGGAACACCAGGTAAGTTAATGTTGGTTATAGGATGCTGCTTCACTATAATGTCAAATAAACATGATTCATATCTAGAGTCAAAGCTTGATGACTGAAAGGAAATAAATGAAATTCTGCATAATCTATCAATAAGGAAAATTATACAGGACTAAAGAAAGAAGTACTTTAATGATACATTTTGGAAGTTTCTTTAGTATGGAGACCAGCTACTACTTGCTACAGAAGCTTCCACATGAATTCTCACTTACCATAAAGTATACAAATGGAAACAGGGAAGATATTGGCAAAGCTGAAATAGAAAAAGCATAGAAGTGAGATACTAGGCTGCAAATTATAAGTCCAAAAATAGCTACAAAGTTAATCTGCTCTCCCTTGCATTGGTAATTCTCTACCATAAAGGGAAAAGTCACTAGATAAATCAACTACACACGTGATAATTCTAGAAAAGAAAAGTTTAATAAGAAAGTGATTCTCACACACTCGCTACTAGCTTTACTTGAATCACTAATTTCTAAATATTTCTCATGCAAGAAACAATACTACATGAAGCTAGTAACAAAAGCATGTCCTCAGGTTTCTTTCCATCAATCACATCAAAACCAAACTGAATATGGAGACAATATTCCATGTGAAGTTGGAAATACAAGAAAATGAAGTAAAGATCATGCCAAGCTTTATCGATTGTAACTAAAGTGAAACTATAGCAATTGACCAAATAACAAGTCAAACATTATATATATATATAACTATTCCAGCTATTACAAGATATTCCAGTAATCATGACAGTCTTTTAGTAGATTACTACAATTAACCACATAACATCATATATCAATTCAGTGACTACAGAATAGAACCAAACAAGGTTTAGAATGTCCTATTCACTCAGTTCAGAAGTCCATTGGTTGACAAGTCCTACATCTCCCACTCGAAAAATACTTCTCAACATATAAGACCCAAATAAATCTTTGGAGATCACTCACTTATTGCAAAGAACATATGCAATTTTTTTATCAAGGGAAACGAACATATATCTAAAGATATGCAATAAAGACACTGATACCAATATAATCCAATTCAACAAGAAGGCAACAATCTGATTTCCTTGCTCGTTTGATACATGGAACATCCAAATTTAAGCTAAACAATCTATTTTAGAAGGGGATAAACCACTATGAGATTATGGGCTCAAAATCATCAACATCAGCAACTAAAATAGAATACAAAGCACTGCCATTTCTAGATGACAATGGGAACAAATAATATAATCCAAACTTGTTGTACTCGGAATGATGAAGCAAAGCCAAGTCAAGACCAGATAAAAATTGGTCATGAGCCTCACAAGAAATTGAACAAAGGAAAACCTGCGCAAAGATGAAGAAGCAGACCCGTCTGGGAAAGATCGGGTTATTTTTTGGGACGTTATTTACGTGTTCAGAAGAATGCTGGCAAATCTACCAGCTCATGTGGGAAATGGAAAATTCCTACCTCTTCTCTTCGTGGAAGCAGACTAGGGTTTCCTTCTTCTCTCCAGCTTCTATGGTTTCATACTTGTAGAATGAAGATGTGAGGGTTTCTGCTTAGAACAAAGATGTGAGGGTTTCCCCCTTCTTCTCTTCTCTCACTAGAAAACGCAAGTTGAAAGTTGTTTTTTCTCTCACTAAACGGAGGGCATTTTTACACTGCATAAATGGTTTGACATGTTTTCAAAACACAAAAGATATCAGCTCCTCCATATGTTAAATAAAGTTGATATCTTAAATATGCGAAACATATCGCAATTAAATAAAACTGATATTTCAGATGTGCCGAAGATATCGAAGTTAAATAAACTCGATATCTCAAATGTATTGAAGATAACGCAATTAAATAAACCTGATATCTCAAATATGCCGAAGATATCATAGTTTAATAACGTGCACATTTGAGATATGCCGGCATATCTCAAAAGTGCCTAACATGTGCAATTGAATAAACCCCCTTAAGAGTGAAGGAGTTGGAAAACTAACATTGACATTATTATTATTTTTTCAAAGTGCCAAAATATAATGGCTTTTTTAGAAAAGAAAACTAAATAAAATATACGATGGATTTTCAAATCTGACCTGCTATCAATTTCCCATTACATCACATGTTGCACGAGAGTATCTTTTCCTGCCCTCCGTTCTCTCTCTCATTCCCTCTGCAACACCTGCATTCGGGCGCCGAACCACTTGGATCTTCCTTTCTCTCTCTCTTCGGCTCTCAATAAAGAGATCCATGTTGTTCGAACGCCCAATTCATTCCTAGTTCATTTCTGAAAAAAATTCCAGAAAAATGGACGAAGTCTATGATGATCTCTTGCACTTCTTCAAGAAACCTGCGATCCTCGAAACATTCGTCGACATTTTACTCTGCGCAGTGCCGATTTGGGTTGCCGTTATGATAGGATTGGTGATCGGATGGTCTTGGAGACCTCGTTGGACTGGTATCATCTTTTTGGGGCTTCGCAGCAAGTTTCGGTTTCTTTGGACAGCCCCGCCAGGTTTTGGGGCGAGAAGGCTTTGGTTTGCGTTCACAGCGCTTTCTGCATTTTCTCTTTGTGGAAGGCTTTGGGCCAATTTTAAGGGGAAGGCTCATGAATCAAGGGTTGAGAATTCAGATGACGAGATACTGTCAGAAGGAAATGCTGGTGTTAGGTGAGTTTTTTGGCTTCTTTTGGTGTTATGGTGCGCTGAAAGTTATATTTTGTTGTTGTTGGTAATTTTGGTTTAATTGTATGAAGTTTTGCATGATTGCATGAAAATGGGAAATTGCGTCTTACAGAAGGTGTTTCTGATGATGCATGCTTTGGAGATTTATGAGGACTGAAGGAATTGTACATGTATGCATTTGTTTTGTTGAGAATTTGAGTTTTCGTTGATTGAAGATACGGTTGCATTGTGTTAAGAAACTTGAGTTAGGCTAGGATGGACGCATGCATGCCTTATATTGGGTTATCTTGAGTTCTTTGTCTGTTTTAGATTTGCATGCTGACCTGATAATTTGAGTTTAACTGTTTTTTATTTGGGTTTCTGTTAATGATTGAAGATATGGGTGCATTAAATGGAAACCTGAGTTATGCAAGGATAGAGGCATGGATGTCTTGTATTGAGCTACCCTGAGTTCTTCTTATCTATTTTCGATTATCATGCTGCCTGATAATGTGAGGTGAACTCTTTCTTGATTTTTCGATAGTGAAAGAAGCAGTAAACATTGGATTTTCAGGGAGATGCTGATATCAAGCGTAATGTAAGACGGAATACCATGTCCCAGAAATAAATAGCAGGAGAATCAAATGAATCTTATACATGCAGTACCATAATTTAACAGGGAAAGATCATTAAAATAAAATGAAATCTAATATTCTGAGTTCTTATGCTAGATTGGTAAGAGATATTGTAAGACACTCGCTGTCTAGCTTAATTATGAAATGAGCACTGTCTCAGCAATAAACCAGATAAGATCTCATACAAACTAACAATAACATAACATCCTAGGAATAATTTGTACAATGAACTTATCTCTTAACAATAAAGACTTGGTAATCTGAGATTTAAGCAGCATGTGAATACCAACTTACATATGATATGTGATTGCCTATTTGAGTAGAGTTTCTCCTATAGGTTGACGATTTCACCTGCCCAAATCTATATCAGGCTAGCTTGACTAAAACCAACATAGGACTACTGTTTAAAACTCCTAGGTTGATTCTTGATTCCCCTCATATCCTAAGCCGTTTCACTCAGCTGAATCCACCTGCAAGATTTACAATTGACATGAATTGGCTGAGTTAGCTAAGTACTCAGCAGAGCTGAGCCTGATCAACTCCTTTTCCCCAGTGTGTTTTGTGGTTTGCATTTGGATCTCCATGGAATAAGACCAATGCCCTAACATGGGGCTATCTTTTACCTTATCGGCTCATCAAAGCATGGTTTTAAACATAAAATATACTGCAGTTATACCATGAAACATTTTGAAAGAGTGATGGAGACGAGGCTATGGCATGAGATAAGTGTATCGGAGAACCAGTTTGGTTTCATGCTTGGGAGGTCTACCATGGAAGTTATATTCTTGCTTAAACAATTAAAAAAGGGCAGCCCCGATACACTAAGCTCCTGCCTATGCAAGATCTGGGGAAGGGGCGGACCATAAGGGCTTAAAGTACATAGCCTTAAGAAATATAGGGAGATGAGGAAAGACCTCAACATGGTCTTTATTGACTTAGAAAAGGATTATGATAGGGTCCGTAGAGAGTTAATATAGTGGGTGTTGGGCGAGAAAGGAGTTTCACAGGGGTCATCATCATCATCAAGACCTTATCCCAATTAGGGGTCGGCCACATGAATTTTATTCCCCCATTCCACTCTATTAAATACCATTGCTTCATTTAGTCTTAACGTTTTTAAATATTTCCTCACCACTTCTATCTACGTTCTTTTGGGCCTTGCCCTTGCCCTTTTAGAACCTTCTACTTGTATTGCCTCACTTCTTCTAACCGGTGCTGTTAGTGGTCTCCTTTGAGCATGTCTAAACCATCTAAGTCTAGTCTCCCTCATCTTGTTACCTATTGGTACTATCCCTAAATTTCCTCGAATATTTTCATTTCTAATTCTATCCTTTATTGTCTTACTACTCATCCATCTCAACATCTTCATTTCTGCAATGCTCATCCTATGAGTATGATGTTCCTTAACTGCCCAACACTCTGATCCATAGAGCATGGCCGGCCTTATGGCCATCCTATATAATTTTCCTTTTAGTTTGAGTGGCACCCGTCGATCACACAAAACTCCAGATGCACATCTCCATTTGTTCCAACCCGCTTGGATTCTCTGAACTCCCTCCCAATCTCTCCACTCTCATGAATCATTGATCCTAAGTACCGAAAGTGGTCTTTAACGGGGACTTCTTGGTTATCAATCTTGACTGGTGTTCTACTCTTACTCTATATGCTAAAATTACATTCCATATATTCTGTCTTAGTTTGGCTAATTTTAAATCCTTCAGATTCTAATGCTTCTCTCCATAACTCTAGCTTTATGTTTACACCCTCCCTTGTCTCATCAAGTAAGACTGTATCATCTGCAAATAGCATGCACCAGGGAATCTCCTCGTGTAGATGTTTTGTTAACTCATCCATAACTAATGTAAAAAGGTATGGACTCAATGTCGATCCTTGGTGTAATCCTATAGTGACAGGAAAATCACTAGTCATGCCACTAGTTGTCTTAACATTTGTTACCGCTCCCTTATACATATCTTTAATTATGTTTATATATCCTTGAGAAACCCCTTTACCACCCAACACCCTCCATATTAACTCTCTAGGGACTCTATCATAAACTTTCTTTAAGTTGATAAAGAACATGTGGAGGTCTTTCCTCCTCTCCCTATATTTCTCTACTAATTGTCTTAGTAAGAAAATAGCTTTCATGGTAGACCTCCTAGGCATGAAACCGAACTGATTCTCCGATACACTTGTTTCATGTTGTAGCCTCTTCTCAATCACTCTTTCAAAAAGTTTCATAGTGTGGCTTATAAGTTTGATCCCTTGATAATTAGTGTAGCTCTGTATGTCTCATTTATTCTTATAGATTGGTACAATAGAGTTTTTCCTCCACTCATCAGGCATTTTCTTTGATTTTATAATCTTGTTAAACAACCTGGTCAACCAAACTACTCCAATATCTCCCATATGCTTTCAAACCTCTATTGGTATACCATCAAGCCCCATGGCCTTTCGTGATTTCATCTTTTTCAAGGCCTCTTTTACTTCAGGTATTCTAATCCTACGTTCATATGTATAATATCCCATGTTATTTAGATTTATAGTATTTTCAATTCCTATATTCTCAGAGCCATTGTCATTTAACAATTTTTGAAAGTATGTTTCCCACCTTTGTTTGATCTCATCATCTTTGACTAATACCCTTTGATCATCGCTTTTAATACACCTAACATGATCTAAGTCCTTACCCTTCTGTTCTCTTACTTTTGTAAGTTTAAACACATCTTTCTTACCTTCTCTTGTTCCTAATTTATTGTAGAGCTCATCATATGCTTTAAGTTTAGCCTTACTTACTATTCTCTTAGCAACCTTTTTAGCATTCTTATATTGTTCATAGTTTTCAGTATTTCTAATCTTCTGCCATGCTTTAAAACGCATCCGTTTTTCTTTAATAACTTTTTGCACTATTTCACTTCACCACCATGTTTCCTTTGCTAATAGCCTTTTACCTTTAGATACTCCTAAGACATCTTTTGCCATTTTCTTAATGAACTCAGCCATATTAGTCCACATGGTATTTACTTCTGTTTCATAGTTCCAATTTCCTTCTACCATCAACTTATTTTTGAATGAGGTTATTTTCTCTCTTTTTAAGTTCCACCACTTAGTTTTTGGATGTGTATTAAGTTCAGCTCTTTTTCTCCATCTTTTGATATGGATATCCATAACCATTAACCTATGTTGTGAGGTTAAACTCTCACCGGGTATCACCTTACGATCCTTACATATAGATCGTTCATTATTCTTAAGTAGAAAAAAGTTTATTTAGCTTTTATGAAGTCCACTTTTAAAGGGTATTAAGTGTTCATCCCTCTTCTTAAAGAGTGTATTTGCAATAGACTGGTTATATGACAAAGCAAAATCGAGGATATTTTCCCCCATCTCATTTTGTTCACCTATACCATACTCTCTGTGTATTCTATCATATCCTTATCTTTTCCTACATGGCCATTTAAGTTTGCTCCTATAAATATCCCCATAGTGTTGGGAATTTCTTGCATGACTCCCTCCATATCTTCCCAAATCTGTCTCTTGATTATATCTTGTAACCCTACTTGTGGTGCGTAGATATATCTTGATTATATCAGTGTTGGGAATTTCACAGGGGTACGTAGATATAATTAAAGACATGTATGAGGAAGCTATAACAAATGTTAGGACCACTAGTAGAGAGACTGGTGATTTTCCTATTATTATAGGATTGCACGAAGGATCGTCATAGGGCCTATACCTTTTCACGTTGGTTATGGATGATTTAACAAAACATTTGCACTAGGAGATTCCATGGTGCATGCTATTTGCAGATAATATAGTTTTAATTGATGAGATAAGGGAGGGCGTAAAAACAAAGCTAGAGTTATAGAGAGGAGCATTAGAATCTAAAAGATTTAAAATTAGTCGAATTAACACATAGTATATGGAATGCAATTTTAGCAAAGAGGAGAGCACTAGTAAAGATTGATAACTAAGAAATCCCCCTAAAAGAACACTTCCGATACTTGAGATTGATAATTCATGAGAGTGGAGAGATTGAGAGGAATGTTACCAAGAGAATCCAAGTAGGATGGAACAAATGGAAATGTGCCTCTGGAGTTTTGTGTAATCGGAGGGTGCCACTCAAACTAAAAGGAAAATTCAATAGGATGGTTGTAAGGCCGGTCATGCTCTATGGATCAGAGTGTTGGGCAGTTAAGGAACAACATGTACATAGGCTGAGTGTTGTCAAAATGCGGATGTTGAGATAGATGAGTAGCAAGACAAGAAAATATAGAATTAAAAATAAAAGCGTTAGAGGAAACTTAGGAGTAGCAGCAATAGGTAATAAGATGAGGGAGATCAAACTTAGATGCTATGGGCATGTCCACAATAGACCAAAAAGGGCATCAGTTAGAAGGATTGAGGCGATCTAAGTCGAAGGTTCTAAAAGGGCAAGAGGAAGGTCCAAAAGAATGTGGATAGAAGTGGTAAGAAAAGATTTAAAAATTTTGGGACACACACACACACACACATAGAGCTAATGTAAATGTGGGGCTCAGATGGTTGGTATTAAATTCTTTTATCTTCTGGGTCACAACTAGATAGGCGAGATGCAAAACTCTCACCATTTGATTAACAATAAACTCCAAAATTAGCAGTGATTGGAACTTCCTTAGCCATTTGTTTTCACTAAGCGACTAAATAGTGGTTAGGATCATCTAACATTATGTAGCCCTAAAGATTAGCTGTTTGGATCACCATATATTTGGGACTCAGCTTGTTCTTTTAACTGCTTGAAAATCCTTGCAATGATATCAGCTCTTCTAGCACAGCAGCACGGGAAGGCCTCTCCTCTGGTAACTATTGAGTTAAAGGTTTGAGTTGTCGTGGGTGCATGTATTCAACATTGTGCATGCGTTCAACATTCAAAAAGACAAAAAAAATTGATATCCACTCTTTGCCCTTGGTAATGGCAGTCTTCTTTGTGTCAATGCATATATTTTATTAGTTTTTAAGAATATCAATGGTGTCTAGCAGTCAGTCATAGAAAGTGTAGAACAGAAAGAGGAGTGGGATATAAAAGGAAGGGACTACAGATATAATTTTCCCTATATATGATTGTGTATACAAATGGAAATCTATTTATTTATTGGTACACATTCACACACATATAAGGTCACACACAAATATGTTTTTGTCATCTACTTTTGGCGTCAGCACTGAATTCTATGCTGCTTGGTAGCTCCATGTGGATGCTCTAGTGCAAATATGTTATAGAGTTAGAAGTCATCTGTCTGCACGCCATCACCTGGATAATGAGTATTTTCTGTTCAAGTGTTTATACACTGACTCCTATGGTGTGGATAGTCTTGATCAGGGACATCCTATTCTGGGTGCACCACATTTGCACCTTGATGTAGCGCCCTTGTCATACATCACTCAGACAGTCAAGTTTAAGATTCTACAATTTTGGTTTGGACTTACATTTTGATGCATTCATTGAACTGTAAGTTCACTGTCACGGATGTTTGTGCCTCCTAGTATTTTAAATTTCATCTAAAAGTATGATTTTGTGTAATCATGTGCTTAGCACTTGGGTATTTCTAATAAGCATTTCAATATCACTTGTTTAGCATCTTCCGATTCAGATTGCAACTTCAGTTGCAGTTTGCAAGCAACATTATTGGATCTTTTTTCCATTGAACTTGAGATATCGCTAGGAAGCTGTCACAATTTTCTCTTTCTTTCTGTTTGATGAAGCTTTAGCATTCTTGGCGACTACTTATTACTTTTGTTCTTCATTTGTTCCATGGGCGCGTCAGTGGAAGTTCAGAGAAGGAAGAGGATATTGTGACCAAGAATGATTTAGAACATTTGTTGAATCATTTAGAGGGTAACACCAACAATGGAGCATGGCAAAGTATGATGGAACGGTCTACCCCAAACATGGCATACCAAGCTTGGTGTCATCAACCTGAGGTAGATTCTGGTCAAGTTTATAACATAAACTCCTATTTTTGCTTAGGTTTCTTACGTTTTTTATGGTGGATGTTTTTTAAGGCAAGGTTGCTTGTTTCTCAATCATGTGTTACATCCGAGGGATTTTTGCTGATAAGTCCTTAATTTGGAAATTAATTACTAATAATCACAGGTCATTTAATATATAAAAGGTCAAAGATTTAGAGAATACATGTTTGCTAAACCTTGCTTATCTAACTTTCTTCTGTTGCCAATTTTTTCCTCAAATGTTGGTCACACTTTTACCGTTTGTTAGTTAGTATTAGAGGTTCTAACCTTAGTTAATGTGACCGCTGACCACCTCATACTTCATACACCTTATAGAAAAGCAAAGATATGCGGTTCACATGGACAACACGGAGATTGGTTCTAGGTGGCTCTTAGTCAAGCGAAAGATGTTAGGAGCTCATGATTGACCTCGTAGATGAATTCTTAACTTGAGGATAATGATGAACTACAATAAGAAGCACTTAACCACTATAGCTCCTATATGTTCATGGAACTAGTCAGTGAGCAACAATAAGAAGCACCAAGCATCTCAGGTCCAATATGTCTATGAGCCTTAGTCTTTAGCTTCACTGTCAATCTTCTTTCCTATATTTCTTACCTGTTTCCATTACATCTCTGGTGGACCATAGATCACAAAATCTTTTGTGCATGTCCATGGAGAGAAGAAAACAGTTCTGTGATCCTTATTTTATTAGACCCACAAACCCAGGAATAAGTGGTAAGGAAAGAATGACCCTATTTGAAGTAATAAGTGGTAAGGAAAGAATGAACCTATTTGAAGTATCTGTCATGATTAAGTACAAAGAAGCAGGCATGCTTTTACACCATCTGATACTTTGCACTTCCCAAAGGTGTACTTTTGAGAGAGGAGGTTGACCTTGATTCTGCAGATGGAAAACTAGTCAAGAAGGGAATGGAATTGCCTCTCAATTTGGTCTACCTATTGGTGTGAAGAAGCAATGTTGGAAGAGTTGTTGTACCAGTTGTATGTGATAGTTCAAGGTGTGAATTACTGAGTAGATGTGGAGTCTCTTTCCTGCAAAGGCAAGCTCCCACGTACTGAAGTGTAATATAGCGGTGGTAGCAGTCTGTGTGGCTTCAAATGACTGAATTATATCCTGCTATGCAGAAACTCAGTTGGCTGACACTTCTCCTTCATCCATGACTTTCTCAATGCTCATCTGAGTCAACTGAAGCTAACTTTGCAGCATGGATTATCATTGTCACAGTAATGTATCTCAACAGTAGTCAATCATGTATTTTGACACTGATGACAACCATGGGACAAAGCGCTGTCCAATATACCCTTGCACACAAGCTCATGAAATTAAGAGTGCTGCTTGTGAGAAAGCTATGCTGGACAGTTACTTCAAATATAAATGCTTAGGACATTAATGTTATAACGCGTATAATAAAAAGATTACAACTGATGACTGAAAGAAGTAATGCTAATTATATTTTGAAAATACTTGTTAAAACTTTTATAAATAAATGGTATTAGTGACTAATTAGCAATCAATTTCTAAATTAGCAACTTCTTGGAAAAAATCAACATCTGGAAAGATACTGCTGCTTAATTTATATTTTGTTGATGCCTCAAAAGAAACTATTTTCATTTCTGCGCTATGCTTTCATGATCAAGATCTTTAATGGTTTTGCTATTATTAACTATTTTACATGTTTATTGAAGCTCAGTAAGATGTCTGATATTCTATCCTATTCTCTACAATTCTGTGTAAGAATCTGTTGAATCGTTTCTTTTTCATGGGTGTATTCAAACAATCTTATGCACTCCTGCTTCCTGTTCTTACTGTGTCATATGTTTTGTTTTCCAGACAGGCCCAACAATTTACCGCAGTAGAACTGTTTTTGAAGATGCAACCCCTGAGTTGGTCAGAGATTTCTTCTGGGATGATGATTTTCGATCTAAATGGGATCCCATGCTTGCACACTTCAAAGTTTTGGAGGAGTTCCCTCTTACAGGAACTATGATTGTCCACTGGATAAAAAAGGTTGTCTGAAATATCAGATTCCATTTTGTTTTCTTGGTTTCATAGTCTTTTTTTATTTCCTGCAATTCTTTTGTTGGACCTGCATTTAGTTTTCTGTCATTTGTAGTTCCCTTTTTTCTGCAGTGATCGGGAATACATCTTTGGCCGACGAACATGGGAGTCTGCAAGGACATACTACTGTGTGACAAAGGTAATTATTTTAACTTTCCTAGCAAAATAGTGTTATAACAATTTGAGAAAGTCAATGTGAACCATGAATAATAGATCCCGTTGATCTGGTGGACCACCATGTAGATGAGCACAGTGCAAACTGTTGGCAACCAGTCCGAGCTACCCAATTGGTGAGACTTCCCCTTGGATGGGAATGCTGCTCATTTCTGGCAACTTTTGAACCATCTGCTTACAGGGTCTGACTCTGATCATATGATGTAAGTAATGATTGCTACAGGTGGCCCACCATATCAATTCCTCAAATTGTCTGCTATAATTCATAGAGGTCATTATGACATGAGTATTTTTTCAAACAATGCTCTCCTCCAGTTTTCACTCCTATTTTCTTACCTGTTTTATCACGTGAAGAAATGGTTATGCGTTAGCTATAGGACCATGAATCACTCTTCTGATTGATTATTAAATTTTGGTTATGTAGATTGTGGTATAATTTTTTTGACCAGTGACTTTGGGGATGTATGTTGAGATTAAGTGAAAGGGAATTGAAATGTAATAGAAGACTCAACTAGATGCTCAAAACATCAATAATTTCACAATGACATGGTGAGTGGATGAAAGTGTGACTGTAGAGGAATGTACCAATTACCAATTCCATAAGAGATATTGATGCCCATGAATGTTAGTGCCCATATCAATGCATGCTCGGATTGCTTCTGAAGCTCATATATGACTTGATGCATGCTATTGCTCAACCTGCGTTGGACAATATTATGCACAGGCCTTGATTGCATGGCTAGAAAGCTGGCCCAAGGAAGGAAAACTCAGAGCGGATCATTCAAACATGAAAGATACATCAATGAAAAGGATTGATGTGGATTGTTTTTTGTGGAGCAACAAGAAGGCTCACAAGCTAGGACAATTTAAATTGACCACGTTGATATAATGCCAACTAGCCTAAGCAGATATTTATTGTCTGATACACCTACTATTTAGATAGAAAACTCATGCAAGGTCAGAAAACTGAGTGACAAACTAAATTTCTTTAAGTTTTGTCTGTTATTGTTGCTTAGGACTTTTAGCATTTTTTTTGTAAAGTTAGATGCACCCACCTGCTCATGCACAGCCTCAAAGCTTGGTCAACCAGACGAGAGACTTCTTGTGCCAGTATTGCACCAGAAGGCACTGGTGCAACTTTTGGCATAGTTGGCTTGACATTCAACGCAAACACACACACATGTGTTGATTAGAGTAGCTTTTTAGGTTTCTAAGCTTTAACTTGTCTACCTTCCTGTTTGTCATACATTCTCCGTTTTGCTGCTGGAACTAAAGTAAAAACAGTTATTTTCAACTTAACTGCAAAAGAAAGAATAAAAGGAAAAAGAAATTGATAAATTGTGCAGATTGTGAAACGGAAAATGCATGCCTTTTTCATCAATAAAACTAAAATGCTACACAGTCACTCATAAAAGTATTTCTGGTGCTCTAAAGTAACATAGTAGGTTCCAGGTGAGCTTGTACTTTTGCTTGTTTGCCTTAGGTTTTCTTTATTTTTTTTCATTACCAAAACTAAAATAAAACAATTCCTTTTGGCTCCCAGAAAAAAAAGAAAAGAATAAAAGAAGAAAAATTCATGCATTTTTTATGACCAAAACTCACAAAATTTGATATAATATTTGAGGTTCCATACAAACTAGTGATCTCATAACAAAGAAGGGGAAAACTTAGGTATTTTATCTTGGGCCGAAAATCCAAATGTAATGGAGAATTTGAGAGAAATACATAGATTTTCTTTATAAATTGAGTTTCAGTGTTTGAGTGGTACAAATTGATGTTCTGCATAAATCTTGGTGGAAACAGCACTAAGAGGTCAAAGATAGAGAAGGATGGCACTCAAGAAGTGTTGTTGCTCCCCAAACTCTCAGCTATGTACATGATTGAACCAAAGCTGTTGGGGAATATAGGCCATGAGCCAATGCACCTGCACTGCAAATCCTAATATGTCTGCAGATACATGTCATCAAATTCTAAATAAAAAAACAACAAACCGTTGCTCATTGGTTTCCTGTTATATTCAGCAAACCAAATTACACAGTGAAACCACAATTTGCTGGAGTAAATAGAAGTGTTCATATGGATAGAAAAGTTTGGCATCTCAACTGCCTAAGCCTGAGAAAGAATGCTATTCTCATACTCCTGTAATGCAACTGGGTCTCATCTGAAGTAATGATCAAATTAGATTATTTATTGCCAAACATTAATGCAGTAATTGTCACAGAGTCCTTTTCCTAACATTCAACAATAGGTTTCAGTTCAACAGATTCAATATTCCCTAGAAGAGATTGTAGCCAGTCAGAACCTTATTTCCTTGATGATCTTAATGGATTCATCAACTGGAATAGTTCCATTGGGAGGAAAGGACAAATGAGAAGCAGAAAAAAGTAAGAAAAGAATGCCGAAGGCATCTAACTCAGAGTTCCTGAAAGTTCTTTTTTAAAGATTGTATAAAATGGAGTTTTGAATTTTTCAACGTCTTGAAGCTTCTCAGAAGAACCGTGAAAGAAAATCTTTGGCAATGAGAAAAGTTTGAAACATGTACTCGAAGTTTTACGATTAACTAACTGACCTACACAGATGACACCATGATGACACACTAATTTTGAAGGGGGGATGATAATTGAACTAGATGTCAAGGATTTGATACAACTTCATTTCAAGTTATTGGTGAAGTTCTTTCCCTCATTTCCACTCCTCTCCACTCATAGATTTACTATTTCATTTTCATCCAACCTAACTTTGCTTCAACTCTTTCAATATGTTTCAAACTTGTAACTATATCTATTACAAAAACATATGTTTGTTTGATATGACTCTTGCTTCCATCTTTCATCTTTCAGATTGACTTTAGAAGTCTTAAATCCTCACCATTCATTTACCTTCTAGATTTCTGCATCTTTAGACATTGGTGAATCATTAGATTTCTATTCGTAAATAAAGTTTGTAAGATCATCCCCAAATCTGCTAAAAAATGTGTCCCTTCTTTTCTTAAATGCAATTGATTGCTGAGACTTTGACTTGTCCTTACTGCCTTCTTTCCTCGTTTTTTCCTCACTGCCTTCTTCTTTCTTTTCTTTTTCTTGCTTGTTTCCCTTTTATGTAAATTACTGACAGTGAGATACTAGATTTTGGAAGCTATGTGTTTTGTTTTTCTTTAGATGTTTCCTTTTTGCTTTGGCCACTAATATTCCCACAACCTACTTGTTATAGTGGCTTGCCCTTTGCATAGTTTTTCGTGCTTTCACAGGTTGTGGGATTTAAATCATGACTCTGAACCAGGTATTTGTGAAGGAGATAAGGAGAAGACCCATTAAAAGAAAGAGAAATCCAGTTAGTAAGGGGGTTGTGGTTTCATTCTTTCCCACTTTTTTCTCTTCACTCAAACTGCACCTATCCCTATTTTGAAAGGAATCTTTGGATCATTTTTAGAATGTCAAAACTACTCATCTTTGATCTTTTGCTCTTTTCCTATACACCTCTCTGCTTACAGTTGATAGCTCATCTCCTTGTATAGAGCTGCAATTCATCAAGCAAAGAGAGGAATAGGATTTATAACCCATTTATATGCCGAGAGTGATTTTTCCACCAAGGGTTTTTCTCTTTTTGGGGAGAAAGCAATACTACTCAAATTAATACCCTCGATAGGTTTCAAGAACTTGAGTGAGGAACATGCAAGAATTTCTAAACATCATTCGTTTCATGATCAAATCTTTATTTTGGTAGAGTTTTGGTTTTTTTTTTTGTTGTCGTTGTTCTATGAACATTTTCAAATTTTAGATCTGTTAAGATTATTGTATTTAGGCACTCATATTAAATAGAAACGAAACTCACAATGTCATTTGTCTCGCTGGCAGTCAGAAACAGCTACCCTGAAAATGGCACAGTTTGAAAATATAACCCTTGGGCAAGGGTATTTTTGGCAAGGGTATTTTTGGCACATACACGCATACCCGAATTTCTTTCAGGAACAGTTCCGTCTCATGTTTCTTCGTTTTTTTTTTCTTTTTTTTCACAGTACCAGTACTGTTGAGTTGGTTTAAATCACTGCAGCCTGTGAAAGCATGAAAAATTATAAAAAGGGTGTGCAACTATAAGATAGGGTGTGGCGATATTAGTGGATTTTACTTTAGGTTAATATAAACTCATCTGGTATTCTGCTTCCTTGTATTTTTGTTGTTTCAATCTCACTTTGATTTTTTTCCTTTTTCACTTGATATGCTCAAATCTAGAAGCTCCTTATTTCATTTTCCTCACCTCCATTCCTTTGTTATTTCCTTTCCACTTGAGTCACTAAAATCTGGCAGCTTCTTGTTTCCTCTTTCTCTTGTCTCCTTTCCCTTTCTTATTTCCTTCTCCACTAAGCTACTACAAATTGGGCTGCTTCTTTGTTAACCTATTTCCTTGTTTCTTATTGTTTCATTAGTTCATGTTGCCCTTATTTCCGTTTTGTTTGTACTTTAGTTATTTACTTCAGCCAATTTTCCTGTTTTCCATTCTTTCTCCTTTCCTATCTCATCTAAAATGCTTAAATTTGTCAGTCTACTTGTGTCATTAGTTCATGTTGCCCTTATTTCCTTTTGCTTTATTATTTTCTTTATACATAAGTTAATTAAGCCATCTTTGTCCCATCTTTCCTGTTTCCCTTTCTTTCTTGTTTCCTTTCTTTTCTGAATGCTTAAAATTGTCAGTCTACCTTTTTTGACTTAAAATCATACAATTTAGTACTTAATGAAAGATAGTGAACAGCTCACATGAATTGCACTCCCACCAGTAAATCAAATGCAGGAGTGGTCAAAAATTGGGTTATAGCTCTTCGAGTAAGAGAGTTAAACGTGTGACATTGGCCATACGCCTTTCCTTTCAAGTATTTCTGAGAATATCAACTTTTGTTTTGCTTTTCTCCATTGCAGGGAATATCCACTTGTAGACACGTCTTTCACGACAAGATTCATACATTACATCTTCTACAACATATTTTTTTTTTTTTAGCATTATGATGTATTTAATTTAAATGAGCCTTCATTAGCTCATTTGTAACCTAAATAACTCACTGACATGCCATCATGTCATTTCCCTTATTCTATTAGGTGAAGGTACAAGCATACAAGTAATGTACTCCATGGCAGATAATTTGCACAGCAGATCCCACACTGATAGATGTATGCTATCAACCAATCAGGTGATGGATAATATATAAATCAATTAAGAAATTGGGAACTTGTTTTAATCATAGCTGTTCATTCGGAAATGAAACTTTTGATTTTTCTAGAATGCCAAAAGTATCCTTATCTCAAGGGTTTTCAAACACCTTTCATTTGCAGAAGTTCGTTGCAGTAGTTACTGGTGGTTTCCCTTGAAAAGTGCTGCAAAAAGAACACCAGTTGATCAATACAAGACATGGTAACTCTGAACCGCCAGAGGAGCAATCTACTAGTAAAACATAGGTTTTAGATTTGAAAATAATGAAAGTAAAATATTCTAAAACCTAGATTCCAAATTGTTTTTTCTGGCTCTGAGTTCTACAATTCTTCAACATCATATTGATAGGTACGAACACCGAAATTCTAGTTGATGACAATGTTTCTTTGAAAATTAAAATGCTCAATAATGTTATTTTCATCATTTTGAAGTTCTGCTTTTATAATCGAAAGTGAACCTCTTTCTTAGAGTCTCTCTCTATCTGTGTATGTGTCTATCTTTAGAGAAATACATAAATTCACACATCTTATATGTGTGTGTGTGTGTGTGTGTGTGTGTTTACACTAAAATGTCATATAATGCTATGTTTGCATCATCATGTTAGGACCTAGGATCCATTAAAGTTTCTTTTATCCCTTTAGCAAGGCTTTCCAGTTCACACCAGGTTGTCATGGACTTATGCTGCGAAGCCTGTGACCAAGGCCCATAGGCTCCAAGGGAGGCCTATTTAGCTCGTGGATACGGCCTTAAGAGGAGTTGGAGATGATTTTGTTATTTCTTTCTTACAAATGAATATGCATTTGTTTATTAGTTTGTGAGGAAGAAATGAAAATCATCTCCAGCTTCTTAAAATATGGCAACCCTTGCGTTAGGTGCCTGTCGGCAAGGGTAAAGTTGAAGATGATTTTGTTATTTCTTTTATGCTTGCAAATGAATATGCATTTGTATATTAGTTTGTAAGGAAGAAATGAAAATCATCTTCAGCTTCTTAAAACTATGGCAACCCTAACATGACATGAATCGAAAATTGACATTCCCTCGAGTTAGGGCGTTCCCCATAAGCGATATACTGCATCGGATCCCGGGTGTGGTGAAAAATAGGCAAAGGTTGCTAGGGCGTTCTCCCAGAAGCAACACGCTACATCGGATCTCGGGTGTAGTAAAAAATGGGCAAGGGCTGCTAGAGCATCCTCTTGGAAGCGCGACGCGTTGCATCAGAACCTAGGTGCAGTGAAAAGTAGATATAGGTTCATGCCATGGAGGTCGAGAAAGGCAATAGTAAATAGGATATCTCCAAAGCATAAGATTCGTATCGCCACATGGAATATAGGGACGTTGACAGGTAAGAGTTTGGAGTTAGCAGACGCGATGAAACGTAGGAGAGTCAACATTGCTTGTATCCAAGAAACCAAGTGGAAAGGGGCTAAAGCTAGAGAAATAGATGGGTATAAATTATGGTATGCAAGAAAGGATAATAACAGAAATGACATTGGAATAATAGTGGATAAGGAATTAAAGGATAAAGTTGTGAATGTTAAAAGAATCAGTGATAGAATTATAATAATAAAACTTGTTCTAGTAGAGCAGATTATAAATGTTTTAAGTGCATATGTACTACAAGTAGGGTTACAAGATATAATCAAGAGACTGTTTTGGAAAGATATGGAGGGAGTCATGCAAGAAATTCCCAACACTGAGGGGATATTTATAGGAGCAGACTTGAGCAGACTTAAATGGCCATGTAGGAAAAGAAAAGGAAGGATATGATAGAATACACAGAGGGTATGGTATAGTTCAACGAAATGAGATGGTGGAGATATCCTCGATTTTGCTTTGTCATATAACGTGGCCATTGCAAATAAACTCTTTAAGAAGAGGGATGAACACTTAATAAACTTTAAAAGTGGACTTCATAAAAGCCAAATAGACTTTTTTTTACTTAGGAATAATGAATGAGCTATGTGTAAGGATTGTAAAGTGATACCCGGTGAGAGTTTAACCTTACAACATAGGTTAATGGTTATGGATATCCATATCAAAAGATGGAAGAAAAGAAATGAACTTAATAAGAGAAAATAACCTCATTCACAAATAAGTTGATGGTAGAAGGAAATTGGAACTATGAAATAGAAGTAAATACTATGTGGATTAATATTGCTGAGTCCATTAAGAAAGTGGCAAAAGATGTCTTGGGAGTATCTAAAAGTAAAAGGCAATTAGTAAAGGAAACATGGTGGAGTGAAACAGTGCAAAAAGTTATTAAAGAAAAAAGGTTGTGTTTTAAAACATGGCAGAAGACTAAAAATAATGAAAACTATGAATAATATAAGAATGCTAAAAAGGTTGCTAGGAGAATAGTAAGTGAGGTTAAACTTAAAGCATATGATAAGCTCTATAATGGATTAGGAACAAGAGAAGGTGAGAAAGATGTGTTTAAACTTGCAAAAATAAGAGAACAGAAGGGTAAGGACTTAGATCATGATAGGTGCATTAGAAGCGATGATCAAAAGGTATTAGTCAAAGATGATGAGATCAAACAAAGGTGGGAAACATACTTTCAAAATTTGTTAATGACAATGGCTCTGAGAATATAGGGATTGAAAATACTATAAATCTAAATAACATTGGATATTATAGATATGAACATAGGATTAGAATACCTGAAGTGAAAGAGGCCTTGAAAGAGATGAAATTAGGAAAGGCCATGGGGCCCAATGGTATACCAATAGAGGTTTGGAAGTATATGGGAGATATTGGGGTAGTTTGATTGACCAAGTTGTTTAACAAGATTATATAATTAAAGAAAATGCTTGATGAGTAGAGGAAAAGCTCTATTGTACCAATTTATAAGAATAAAGGAGACATATAGAGTTGCACTAATTATCGAGAGATTAAACTTATGAGCCACACTATGAAACTTTTTTAAAGAGTGATTGAGAAGAGGCTACAACATGAAACAAGTGTATCGAAGAATCAGTTCGGTTTCATGCCTGGGAGGTCTACCATGGAAGCTATTTTCTTACTAAGACAATTACTAGAGAAATATAGGGAGAGGAGGAAAGACCTCCACATGGTCTTTATCGACTTAGAGAAAGCTTATGATAGAATCCTTAGAGAGTTAATATGGAGGGTGTTGGGTGATAAAGGGGTTTCGCAGGAGTATATAGACATAATTAAAGATATGTATGAGGGAGCAGTAACAAATGTTAAGACTACTAGTGGTTAGATTGGTGATTTTCCTGTCATTGTAGGATTGCACCAAGGATCGACATTGAGCTCATACCTTTTCACATTGGTTATGGATGAGTTAACAAAACATCCGCACGAGGAGATTCCATAGTGCATGCTATTTGCAGATGATATAATCTTACTTGATGAGACAAGAGAGGGTGTAAACATAAAGCTAGAGTTATGGAGAGAAGCATTAGAATCTAAATGATTTAAAAATAGCCGAATTAAGACAGAATATATGGAATGCAATTTTAGCAAGGAGAGTAGTAGGAGTGGAATACCAGTCAAGATTGATAACCAAGAAGTCCTCGTAAAAGACCACTTTCCGTACTTAGGATCAATGATTCATGAGAGTGGAGAGATTGAGTGGGAGGTTATCCAGAGAATCCAAGCAGGTTGGAACAAATGGAGATGTGCATCTAGAGTTTTGTGTGATCGATGGGTGCCACTCAAATTAAAAGAAAAATTCTATAGGATGGCCATAAGGCCAACCATGCTCTATGGATTAGAGTGTTGGGCAGTTAACGAACATCATGCTCATAGGATGAGTGTCGCAGAAATGAGGATGTTGAGATGGATGAGTGGTAAGATAAGAAAGGATAGAATTAGAAATGAAAATATTATAGGAAATTTAGGGGTAGCACCAATAGGTAATAAGATGAGGGAGATTAGACTTAGATGTTTTGGACATGTTCAAAGGAGACCAACAATGGCACCGGTTAGGAGTGAGGCAATACAAGTAGAAGGTTCTAAAAGGGCAAGGGGAAGGCCCAAAAGAATGTGGATAGAAGTGGTGAGGAAAGATTTAAAAACTTTAGGACTAAATGAAACCATGATACTTAATAGAGAGGAATGGAGGAATGAGATTCATGTGGCCGACCCCTAATTGGGATAAGGTCTTGATGATGATGATGATGATGATGCGGCCTTAAGAGACTTAATCCAGTGTTCCTGGATCTGTGGAACAAGGATTGACTCTAGAAGGCCTGGTTTTTAGAGAAGTCCTTGTAAGTATTTAAATATTTTGTAGTAGTCTGGAATACTCTGGAAGAGTGGTAGATTAGTGTAGAAAGAGGAGGGTTCCAGAAAATGATCTGGACCGTTAATGTACTAACACATGTAATGATCCTAGCCATCCATTGAGGAGGTGCATGGAGGTGAGCAAGTATAAATAGGGGTTACCTCCTCATTTGTAACCAACTCAAACTAACTCAGTTGTAGATCATTGTAAGCTATTCAAGTGAAGAATAATTGCTTTTCTTTGGTAAGTCTCTTTCTAAGTTCTCTTGGGTTCTCTCATTGCTCTTGTGGGTGAATGTAGCCCTAGCAAGTGAGAGTGAGAGTTGAAGGTTAACTTGCATTTTGCAAAGGAGTTGGGCACAAGTGACGCATGCGTTGAGCAAAGGAAATTGCAATCCTGTGATAGTTTGTATCAAAAGCAAGGTTAGGCAAAGTTGTTATTAGAGTGGTTCGAGATGGGAGCTGCCAGTGAGAATCTCATGATAGTATCATGGCAAGTGAGTCTAGAATGACCAATATGCTTGTGTAGGTTTAACAAAAGTCTAGGAGGGAGAAGTCTAGACACCCATCACGGGAGTCGGCTTTGGATGCTTGCCTCACTATATTGGAGGCACGGTTTGGTAAGTTGGAACAAATACTATCTGATTGTTTGGAGAAGTCTAGTGCCTTCGTATATACCTTGCATGGTCTTAAGGCCGACGTGCAAAGTATGGTTGAGGTGTTTAAGTGTATGGACGCTAAGACCATTGACAGGGTGGAGTGCATGTCTGACGCCTCGAGACTAAGGAATGTGAGAAAGTGGGGCTACATGAGCAAATAGCTAGTTTAGAGGATGTGAAGATTCATTTGGCCCTAGTGGAGAAGGCCGTAGCTAGTAGGGAAGGACTTGGATCAAAGGAGTTTGCTTCTAAAGTTAAGATCCTATAACCTATCAGTTACAAGGGAACTTGCGATGCTAAGGATTTGGTGAATTTCTTATGGCAGATGAAGCAGTACTTTAAAGCTGCCAAGATTTTTGAAGAGTTCATGAAGGTGGATGTGGCTACCATGTATCTCATTGATGACCTGATGCTGTGGTGGAGACAAAGGTATGGTGAGGTAACTAATGGACATTGTACCATAACCACTTGGTGAGACTTCAAGAAAGAGATCAAAGCCAATTCTTCCTAGTAAAAATGTAGAGTACTTGGCTTAGAAGAATCTTAATCTGTTGAAGTATATGAGATCCATCCGTGAATATGTCAACCAATTCACAGCTTTACTCTTGAACATCTTCAATGTAACCAAGAAGGACAAGTTGTTCTTCTTCATGGATGGGTTGCAACCTTGGGCTGAGCAAGAGTTGCTGTGATGACCCAGGTTTTCATAACACTTTTTAAATGCAAAAGACATTGACTTAGCGAGCTCAATTTCTCCTAAAATTGTTTTTAAAGTGTAAACAACTGCAGAAGAATCTTTTCTTTTAAATTCACTTTGAAAAACCTCGAGTGTCATTTTTCTTTTCTCAAAAGCAAAGATTCTCGATGAAATGAGCGCTCATTTTTATTGAAAATTTGACAGAGTTTCCTCTGTTTTTCGGACATATGACATTTAACGCATGTCATTGCGAAGTACCTGATAAACATTCATTGAGATTTTAAAACATAAATGGAGACTGTCTCCTTTTCATACATCTAATCAAATAAAGATAAATCAAATCCAACAAAACACACCTAGGACTCCATGTCACAACCCAATCACATGAGTTATCCAAACTCCCCAAAATTACATGTATAGCAGTCTCTTTCCCATTTCTGGTAAAATAACTTCAAACATAAACCAATTGTTACCTGTCTAAGTCAAAAGCTTTCGTCGGCGTACTCTTGTCAGTGAGCTCCTACTTTTTAGGAATCATGTGCTCTGAGATATTGTAAACAAATACAATATCTTAGCAAACTTGCGCTTGTGTAGGTGGAATAAGAAGCAGTTGTATATAAACAAAATCATGATATTCTATATAAATTAATTCGTCCATGCTGAAACATGCAACTAACATTTAATTATCATTCAGCTTGAAATAATTCAACATTCATCAAAATCATGAATTCATGCCAAAATGGAAGAAACATCAATGCATCAGTACTAAAACATATTCTTGAAATGTAAGTATGTAGTCACATGTCAAACTCACGAATCATTTTTATTTCCTGATACCAGTCTTTGCTCATATGAGCCATTTCACATTACCAAATACCAACGCGTTATCGTGTATCAAGTACACAGCAGACTATTATCCTCTTTGGCACAGTGAGTCAGCGCAGTGGGTTAAACCCAAAGACAAACCAAACCAAAAGATGCACCTTCAGGCTTTACTCTTGAGAGACCGGTAGCTTGTCCAGCCTAAAGGCTCGCCCACATCATAACGACCCCTTACAATGCGTAAACTCCCCAAACAATGGGGCTAAATCTCAAGGACTAGTAGCTTGTCGAGCCAGGAACTGGTAGCTTGTCCAGCCCGAAGGCCCGCCCACATCATAATGACCCCTTTCACTCATACGAGTCAACTTACAATTTTGTGGTATCAGTCTTATATTTTCTCACATAATTCACAATAATGTATAGCTTTTGCATGAACAGTTTAATCATGGTTAAATTTCAACATGCACATTCATCTTGCCTTTCATATAAATTGAAAAGATTTGTTTCAATGCTCTAAATTCATATACAAATATGTATATAGCAAAAATCTTAGCAATCTTAATTCCGCCTACCTCAAATGGTGCTCTTCTAGTTCGCTGACACGAATACTTTCCTCAGTTCGCGTGCAAGCTCCCAATCAATCACGCCTCTATAAAGTACAAGAAAACATATTCAGATATACAACTGTGGGACTTCTTTTAGCTTTTCCAGTATGAAAGCTCCCTCTAAGTTAGTCACTGACACTAGTCGTCATAATGCGAAGTGATAGTGCTTATTTCCATGCTAAGGGTGTTTCATTAGCTATTGATTGATAGCTAGTTGAATGACCTATGGTTATTGGATTGCCAATCCACACCATTGATTCTAGACTGGCCATTCACCACTTTTCTTAAGTGTCTGTAAGTTGGTTTCATTGTTCAATGGTCTCATTTTGAATTTTTCCAAGTAGCTTAACTGATTAAAGGTTAGGGTACACCATGGTAGCGTTTGATCAACAATTAGAAGTGTTAGGTCCTTTTTTTTTTTTTTTAACTCTACTTTCCCATTTCTCGATCAATTTTTAGTCCAGATTCTTCAATTTGTGCAATGTATTAGCAATTCAATACTGTAGGACTCATTCGTGGTGTCTGATAGTAATTCAAACATTACAAAATTACTGTGTGAACAGTACCTTATCGGACGGCTAAGATTGTCCGATCAGTTTCTATCTTAGATATCCAAATTTAGTGTGGTTTGAGCTACATCAGGTCCTTAATTACCTATCCCTAAGCTTGGATTAGGAATTGTACAGTTGGATCGGCCATAAATCTAGATCTAGGGTGAAAACACAGATTTAGCAAAACACCACAAATCAAAAGTTGGGTTTTGTAAATCTTACCTTCCAAATGCCTTTTCGTGTTTTTCCCTCTCTAGAATGGGCTAGATTGGCTCCTATTTGTTGAAAAAAACCTCCAATGTACGCGTGCGACGATCCCCTTTCAATTCGACGTTTTGCAATGCCCGAATCGTTCCAAAACCTTAGGGTTTCGGTTCATCTTGCCGTGAGGAGAGGAATGACCGGCTCGGATCATCGATTTGAGTCGTCGTCTTCTCTGGCGACGTCTGTGAACTCTGAGACCCAAAAACCCTAAGTCTTCTTCTTTGGCATGCAGAGTTTCTTCCCCCTCTCCTTTCCTTTCCTTTTCCTTTTCCTTCTCCTTCTCTTCCTTCTCTCTTCTTCTTTCTTCTTCTCCTCTTCCCTCCTTTGTCAGGGTTTCTCCTTTTTTTTTCTTTTTTTTTTTTCTTGGTCTGTCCTTCGGGTTTGGGAGGAGACAGACCCGATGGGTCCTCTTACATGGGGTGGGGGGTTGCCAGTATCAATTCTGGCCCCCCTTTGTTTAAGTGGGTTTTTTTTTTTTGCTGCTGTTACAGTTGCAAAGGAGGAGAGTGCAAGATTTGGTCACTGCTTTCTCAATTGTAGAGAAATTGGTAGAGTTCAACAAGAGGGCTGAAGGCACGAGTGAAGACAAGAAGGGTAAAACTAACCAAGGCCATGCCGGGGAAGACAAACCTAGGAGTCATAAGGAGGAAGGTAAGGAGGGCCGTCATGACTCAAAAAGGTAAAGGAAAGTTCATCCCTGATCGCTCTAGTTGCTTCATATGTGATGGGGGTCATTGGGCAGTAGACTACCCAAAGAAGAAGACTCTCGATGCCTTGGTTGTTGAAAAAGAGAGCTATGAAGCAAGAGATGAGGATGTCGAGGAGCCTAAGATGGGGGCACTTGGCTCCTCAGTGCCATTAAGGGGCAGGCTTCAGGGGCCAAGCCTATTGCCCAGATGGGGAAAAGTTTGATGCATGTAGAAGTATGTCTTAATGGCCAAGGCACTTGGACTATGATAACACGGAGACACTCCTAACTTCATCTTAGGAGAAGAGACTAAGAGATTAGGCCTTAAGCTGAAGAAGAATGAGAGTGGGATAAAAATAGTGAACTTTGAGGCTAAGTTGGTACTTGGAGTTGCCATAGAGATACTCATCAAGGTGGGGGAGTGGTAAGGCACTATTAACCTGATTGCAGTGGCTATAGAAAACTATAAGGTTATCTTTGGAATGGATTTCCTTACTTCGGCTAGGGCCATTCCTATGCCATATCTTAGAATTTTGAGCTTCTTTGAGGAGAAAACGCCATGCGCAATCTTAGTGTTGAACAATGAAAAGAGGCAACAGAAGATGCTATCTGCTACGTAGTTAGTAGGAAAATCCGCAATGAGTGTGGAGAGGACACAACTAGGCTTATTTAGCTTAGGTTCCATCAGGGAGCTAAGGTTTGAAGAACCTCAGGAGGAATCAATGATCAACAAGGGTGTTGACACAATTGTTGGCACAAATGGGAGTGTGCCCCAACGGAGGAACTCTAGGAAGAACACGACCAAGCAGAGACGTGCATAGAGCACAATGGTTGGTAGCTGCCACACTGATGTGCAAGATGCACAATAGTGAAGGGTAGCAGCACTGGGATGTTAGAAGCACAACAACTCACAATTGTGCAAGGGTGCACATGGGGGTAAGGACACCCACAGCATGAAGAGGATAAGGAAGGTCCCTGCGAAGCACAAGAATGGCTGGATGGGAGGTGCAAGGAGATGGACAAGGCGGAACATCCCAAGATGACCACAACATAGCATGGGCTGTGTAAGGTGCACAAACCCACATCGTGCAAGAGGGTGGAGAGCACAATACCAGTGGAGACATGCCGACGAGGGCGTCGACATTATTAGGTGGGAGAAAAGGTCACCTCGTGACCAAGGCCTATAGGCTCCAAGGGACGTTTGTTTAGCTTGTGGATGCAAATCGAGAGACTTAGGCCTGAGTTCTTGGATCTATAGAATAAGGCCTGATTTGAGAAAGGTTTGATTTCTAGAGTAGTCCTTGTAAGTATATAGATCTTCTGTAGTAGTCTAGAAAGAGTAGGAGGGTCCAAGAAGATGATTAGGACCGTTGATATGCTGACGCATGTAATGAACCTAGCTACCCATTGAGGAGGCGGATAGAGGTGAGCAAGTATAAATAGAGATTAGCTCTACATTTGTAACCAACTCAGATTAACACAATTGTTGATCATTGTAAGCTACTCAAGTGGGAAATAATAGGTTCTCTTTGAGTAAGTCCCTTTCTAAGTTATCTCATTGCTCTTGTGGGTAAGTGAGTGTAACCCTAGCAAGTGAGAATAGGGGTTGAAGGCTGACTTGTATTCTACAAAGGAGTTGCGCACAAGTGCTGCAGGGGTTGAGCAAAGGGAATTGCAACCCCATGAGAAGGTGGACACTTGATCTAGCAGAAATATCACAATTTATATACATTTAATTCACAAAAAGGCTTTTTGATATGATGTATAAATAATGTGATCGAGAATACCCACACTTTTTGTTGTATGGCAGGTAGATTCGAACCCATAACCTCTTGATTGTGAGACATGGCTCTTAAGTCTTAACCAAGATATGTCACACTTCATATGAGTTCTCTTGCTTTCTTCTCTTTTCTTTCTGCAAAGTTATTCCTCTAATTGTTTGAAAAGCAGGGTTGCCTATGGAATACAAACAACATTTAATACAATGAGTGGAATACCTTTGCAGAAAATTTTGACCACCTCTAACAGCAGTTACTTGGAGAATGAAGAGCTGTGATAGTTGTCAAGTTTCAAACAGTTGATATTTCAAGTTTCCTCTTTTGATGGTTGGAAGATAGCTGATGGATAAATTAAGATGGAGATGGGAATCCTTGGGTTGACCTTGTTCATCTTTATTGAGTCTCCCCCTTTGCTGAGTCCTATTGTTACATATGATTTTGTCCAGATCTTTGAGTGTGGCTTTTTCATTTGGCTTTGAATAGAGATGTCAAAGAGTTGGTACTATGTCGAATCTGTTCTTTTTCATTCCAATTTGAAATTGTCTAAAGAGCTATCAAAAGCAATGGTTTCGAGACTCAGTCTGGTGTCACTGAGATGATGGCTCCGTAAAGTATTGGAGTGCTTATCAGATAATAATATCTGAAAGCCTGTTGTGTTTGCTGAATCCATAGCCAGTTTGTTTGGACAGTGAACCATATGAAATGAGGTTTTCAAGAGTTGCTTACAATATTATGCCAATAGCAGGGTTACCTTTCTCATCCCAAGCGAAGACTGACCACTACGGTGTTAGATTGGATCCAGAAATGTTGATCATGCCAAGAGATTCTCACTAGACTTTGCACAAATGTTTCTATACCTGTACATGCATTACGAAGCTATTTGGCTATTTATCAAGTGAACTCGTGGCATGATTGTTTAGCATGCAAATTTACAACTTCAGTCTTGCAGGCGGTGCCATACGCACCATTACCCAAGCGTGACAAGCCAAAGCGTGTGGATCCCTATTTCTCAAGCTGGCGAATCAGGGCTGGTTAGTATTTATGTTGTCTATCAATTACGTCTGCAATTATTTTCTTACACCAATTACTATAAAAAAAATTTCTACTGTGCCTAATTACCTCTATTTGAACTAGTACAGTGGAATCTTGTAAAGGAGATGGACAGTTATCAGCATGCGAGGTGTCCCTCATTCATTATGAAGACATGGGGATTCCTAAGGACGTAGCAAAAGTTGGTGTTCACCATGGGATGTGGGGAGCTGTTAAGAAATTAAACTCTGGTGTGAGAGCTTACCAAAGTGCCAGGAAGTCAGAAGCTTCTCCATCTCGAATGGCACTGATGGCACGTATAACAACAAGGATTCCTGTTAATGTCTCTGACGCTTTAGAAGCAGTCTCTGATGCCGAAGGAAGAAATCAACTCATAGATCTACAGAAGTTGGATCAAGGAGGTCACTGGAAATGGTTCATTGTTGGCGGAACTGTCGCTCTTGTTTGTGGACTTCATACGGTAGTTTTTGGGAAAGCTCTGTTATTTGGAGCAGCACGGAAGCTTGCGCGACAGTAAGCAAGTTTTCCTGTACTCTTTTCAAGGGAAAGGTCTTCATATCTTCAATGCCTAGTTTCATCTGGATGGAGATAAACCTATGTAATCAGTCTCGTCTGCTTAGTTGTTGCGTTTCTTTATGAACACTAATAAGAATGAAGTATACTTACTATGGTCTCCATTTCTTCCCGCCGTCCAATCTCAGTGATTCACGTATGCACCCTCACATTCATACAAATTGTTGTGAGATCTCATCTAATTTCTTTTAATATTTTCAGGTCAAAAGATGTAAAGACAGCCCTGTGTGGACGTTGCTTTAGGCCCATTTTCATCGGCCAACATTTGTTGTATGCTAATATGATATGATTACCTCTTTATCAACTTGACTATCTGATCCTATCAGCTAGAAATGAATTGCTACCCATGTCTACATATTTTTGAGCAGCCTGTCTTCTCCATGAATGCCTATCCACTAAAATTTTGTAGTCGATTTCTCAGGTATGGAACAATGCATTTGTTCCTCAATCAATGTAAGTATGTTATTCATCTACTAGAACGAAGTAAGATGAATGTTGTCAAAGATTCAATCACTCTTGCAGGAATCAGTCTCTATCTTCGTCGGGAACTTATACTACTTTGTGATAACAGCGAGGCGATATATCTTACTAGTAATCTGATCTTTAACTCGTCTTAAGTACATCCTAGTGAATTTCGCTTCGTTTGCGACAAGGATGCAAATAAAGATCTTGACGTTCGTTATGTGTCGACTCCTAATTAATTAGTGGACATCTTGACAAAAAGATTATCAAGGCAACGCTTTCAATCTTTATGGTCCAAATTGTACATCCTGGATGGCACGATCAATTTGAGAGGGCATGAAAAGCAACCCTTGTGACTTCTTGATTGGATCAGGAATTTCATCAAATTTCTCATATTTTCTCACTCTTTAATCGACTATAACTATAGGATACCCCCTTTTTGTGCATTACTGCATTTATCCGAGTGATCCACAAACGACGAAAATCTCTCTTTTGCCTGCTTCTCTCCCAATGAGTGGAAACCAAAGCTTTCATTTTCTGTTGAGTAATTCGAGTTCACATGCTCTGTATAATGTCACAGTCGACTCGTCAATTATCCTCATATTATTGCTGACCTAGGATTGATACAATCTGTGACTGTAAAAATATATTCTTTGATTGCTTAAATCATGTTATTAAAAAGATTAATTTCTCAAAGAGATCACTCAATATAAATCAATAAATATAGTCAAGATCCGCAGACAAGTGTGGGCGATCTCGTTCTACCTATCATCCTCTCAGGAAGAGGTACCAAAGATTTGTGTGATAGTCTATTCTTTTCCTCCCCAAGTTCCACTTTGTCCTCCCAGGAAGGTGCTTCGTATCCCCAACGAAGATAATTTAAGTGGTCATTAGCAATACAAATACCAACGAAAAGAGACATACATTTAGCTTAGTTTTTTAAGCTTTTCCTTAAATAAATTTAAAACTGCAATTTATCTTCCATTGGAATCTTAGATGACAACCCTGCCCCTTCTTACATTGTAAGCTCCATCAAAATTTCATATAAGTCAGTCTGTATTTGGAGTTATCCATTTAACCCTAAGGGTTCTCGAGATTCTCTTAATAAGTTTCGTCTGACCCCATCTCAATAAAAAATTTATTCTTACATATCGTCATGAACAGAGTAGAAGCCAGGCCATGTTGGAGAATTTTGAAACCAAAGTTCTCCGATAGGCCTAAAGCTGATTTAAACCAAACCTTTTCTAAGAGTGAACCGGCTCATTTCTTTCTTTCCAAAGCCCATGGCAGCTAGCAGAAACTTAATTGGACAAGTTAGCTTTCATCTGTACTTGGCCGGGATTTCGCGAAACCAATATTTGGGTGAGTCCTAAAGGTAATTCTAGCTAACGGTGTGCCTTTTCCATCAACTAGTGGACACAGCAAAACAATATAGGCATTAGTTTCTTTTGTCCGCCACATAGAAGGCTCGCACAATTGGTCTATTGGGCTTCCACACGGCTCTTTGATCAACCAAAGAGAACCTTCCCTTTAGGTTGAATTGAGGCCTGGATTTTCTTGTAATTATGATTGCCCAGTAATATAATTATAATTTTCTTTGTAATTCTTTACTTGTAAAATCTCTTTCTCTCTCTCTCCTCCTTTTTTTTTTTTCTTTCTAAAATACTATGACAAATTAATTATAAAATTACTATTTTCTCCCTAGGCATATTGTCATGCACAAGGTCGTGTGCCCTTTCACTAGTCTCATAACTAAGTTATTCCTTGTTAGGCCTTCTTCAGATTATGTACAATAAAAATTATACCAATTAGATGTCTTGGCCAATATGATCATTAGGAAAAAGTATAGTTTACTAGCATAAACTATTTGTTTGTCATACTTTAGTCCCTAAACAATTTTTTTTTAGATATCAATCCATGAATTATTTAATAATTTTGCATTGTAAGTCCTTCCATCAAATGTTCATTAACACAAGTTGATGAATGTCTTATGTGGCCCCCACAATGTATATTATAATGCTTGGAAACATGCTTTATCCAGAGACCAAAGTGAAAAAACAAAAGTTTAGGGACTAAAGTGCTATTTGTAAATAATTTTGCATCTCGTGGAGAAGATGACTGGAGCTTATTGCCATCAAAATTTAAAACCTCATGTAATGCTCTATTTATTGAATTTTTAAAAAATAGTTTTATACATGTAATATTGAAAAACCTGATCTACGAACCCTTAAGATTTAGGTGATTTTTGGTGAATAATGGATTCAAATCCTACTGGAGAAGATGAATGGAAATTTTCACCAGCAAGATTTAAAATCTCCATATAATGTCCTTTCTCTTAGAGTTTTAAAAAGGTTCTTCAAATCTAGAATCCAAAGGTTTCAGTTTACAGACTCTTAAAATTTGGATGATTTTCAGTGAGAAATACATTTAAGACTTTATTGAAAAAAGGTTGTTGAATTATGGTTGACAACCTTGAATGTTAATTTTATATTTTTTCTTTTTAAAAAATAAATTTTAGATCTATATTCTAGTTGATCCTATCTTTGAAACCTCATATTTGAGAAAGATTTTGAGAGAAATACGTTTTAGTTTTTTGCTAAAAATGATTGCCAAAATTCATTGTAGTCATCTTCTCCACCAAGGTACAAAACTATTTGCAAACAACATTACTATTTATTTTGTCACTTTGGTCCTTGGAAAAATTCTGTTAAAATTTATTTTGAAACGTTACAATTGCATTCTGGGATCAACATCAAATGTCCATCAATGTTAGTTGATGTTCGATGATGGACATAGAAGAGGACTTATGGGGCAATTTTTTTTAATAGTTGAGAGACTAATATGTAAAATAATAATTTAGGAACTGAAGTGTAATGAAACGATAGCATGAGGTAGTAAACAACACTTTTTCCTTTTCATTATTTTAAAAATCATGACTATTGATTTTTAAAACTGGAAAAAGAAAATAAAGAAGTGCTTAGAATCATTCAATTGTTGTGACTTTACACATGTAGCTAAACAAGGTGGGGTAAACATGATAAATGGTGTGGATTTAGAAAGAAAATGTTATAGTAGCCATCTCCAATGCATGGAGATTGTTTTGAGCATCTTTGAATATTATTTATCTCTATCTAATGACTTCTCAGTGCACACCAACCGAATAACATATACAAAGATACAAAGGACAACTAGATGCATACTAACACTTGTTGACTTTAAGGTCCTTTGTCTTGAATGCAAGACAACATAGACCCACTTCAACCTAGCTCATAGGATGAAACCAATCAAATGAGAATGCATGTATACTCTTAATTCTTCAGAGATATAACAAATACCTTAATGTATCTCCCTTGGATAGCAGTTCAGACCATTGTTTATCTCATAGAATGGTAAATAGCTCATTTGTATCTCCCTTGGATAGTAGTTCAAATGCTTTATTTATCTCATAGAATGGCATCTCTTTCACTATGAATACATCCAATTCAACCCTTGAAACATAATTGAGTAATTTTTTTTATTTTATTTTATAGTACTTAGTTTTACAGTTAACTCAACCTGTTAGATATATAACTACTATTAGCCCACTTCTTATTAGTTTATGCTTTTACGTCAAGCAATAAACCAACATGTATCAACAGCTTTATTGACCGAAAATGTCACTAGTTCGAACCTTGAGATCTCCCATTTATCAAATTGATGTGCGGGAGGCTAAAAATGACCTTCTATGTGAAGGGGTGTGTCAGAGATATAACTATTATTGGCTAATTTTATATCAACTTAAGCTCTTAGGCTGAGCAGTAAACCAACACAACTAATTAATGGACTTTGTGATAACAAGGTAACTATTTAGGATAAGATTTTTCATGGATTGGCTTGTCTCATGGATAATCATTTTGCACAAATTATCCAGGGTTTTTGTATTCTATTCCTATTCTAAAATATGCATCCAAAAGCTAGTGAATGATAGGATAGTCATCCATATTAAAAAGCTTAATGATAGATAGTTACGCTAATGCAAAAAAAATGCAATATGAAGGAACACATAAAAGTTGGAGCTACTATGATGTTGGATGTAATGGCTTATGGATCTATGAGTTTAGTCCAAATCAAGTAGATTCTAGAATAATTGAAATATAATAAGTAGAAAAAGTCTAGAAGTGGTTGAATTCGGGGAGAGTTCTAGGAAGAGTAGAAGGTACTAGGTCATGGATAATTCTACACATGTACTAGAGTCTTCCTTATAGTTTTATATATAGGCATGTAAACCCATGGACAAGACATTAAAGCTTGAATCAAATTCTCTATTCCTTGACTAGAATTTCTTTCTCTCTTTAAGTAAGTAAGGTCTATCATCTTGCCTTGTGAATTTAGGGCTCTCTTCTACTACACTCATTGCATCAAGTGGTGTCAAAGCAAGGTTTTTCCATTGATGGCTCACGACAAAATAGAGTCTGTAAACGCTATTGATGGTGATTTTGGGGTTGGTGCCTCATGAGAGCTGATTCGAAGATTATAACATCACCTCAACACAATTCAAGATTACTTTCTAGGTTAAGTCTCAATATTGCCAATAGGTGACCGATGGTTGATCGGGTCATGTTAAGGGAGTGGTCCAAGGCCAATCAATTAACTATGATCGGGTGCATGCTAGGGGAATTACTTAAGGATATGCAGCTCTTCAATATAATGTTGGGTGACCTCCTTGTTACTCATTCAATAGTGAGGATTTGAAACTCGAGATGAATGAGGATGCTAATTATCAACCACAAGGGCCATGACAATACATTGATGACTATCGTTAAAGGTAGACATACCCCAATTTAATGGAAATCTTAATATTGAAGACTTTCTTGACTAACTTTCTCAAGTGGAGCGATTCTCTAAGATGATGGAGGTTCTTGAAAACCAAATGGTGAAGCTAGTCACATACAAGCTGAAAAGTGGTGTTGCAATTTGGTTGCATCAATTGTAGAAGAATAGACAATAATAAGGGAAAGTACCCATTCAATCTTGGTGTTGAATGAAACAACTTCTTATCAATAGATTTTTGCTACCAGATATGAGAAATATTTACTTTAGTTCTATTAATATTGCTTCCAAGGATCCAAGTATGTATTTGACTACACGCCATAGTTTTTTTGACTTTTAAAATGTAATAATCTAAATGATTTGGAAGCTCAACATGTAGCTAGATATCTTAAGGCCTAATATCCTCCATTGGAGAAAAGATTGAGTTACAAGGATTATGGATAGTGCAAGAAGCACATAACATGGCTCTCAAGGTTGAAATGTTAGAACACACTCTACCCACTTCAACGTATTGCAGGAATTTTGTCGAGAGTTTCTTCCCATCTATGGATAAAGGAAAAGGAGTTCAATCAATAGCTCCTACAAACATGTCCAAAACTACCACTCATGGAGGATCTAGCCAAACTATGGGCTCAGGAGGCCAAAATGTTCTAAAGCACTCAAACCTTATACTATATCAATGGTGGACAAGTGCTATTAGTGCAACTAACCTAGTCATTGTTCTAACATTTGTCCAACTTGCAAGCTCATGAATCTGGAAGTGGAAGAAGAAGAAGAAGAAGAAGAAGAAGAAGAAGAAGAAGAAGAAGATGTAGAAACTAACAATGGTGAAGAGTATAAAGATGATATTTATGAAGGGGCTGAATTTGTAACTAAAGAGGGAGAACGAGTTCATTGTGTTGTACAACATGTATTGTTTGCTCCAAAAATCGAGGACTTCAACCAACGCCATAATATCTTCTGATCAAGTTGCTTAATCAAATATAAAGTTTGTGATCTAATTGTCCATGAAACTTTTGTTACAAGGTAGCTCATGGATAATTTGAAGCTGCCCACCAAACCACATTCTTCATCCTACTCCATTTCTTGGATCAAAAAAGGGTCTACTATCAAGGTAACAAAAGTATTCCATGTACTTATTTCTATTAGAAAAAATTATAAATCCGAAGTGGTATGTGTCGTGGTAGAATGGATGCTATTCATATACCAATGGGTAAACCTTGGTAGTTTGATGTAGATGCTACCTTTAAGGGATGAGATAAAATTTATCTGTTTAGTTGGTGAGCACAAAAAATAGCAATGACTCCAAGGAAGAAGATAGCTTCAAGTAAATCTCTAGGAATTAGGGGAAATATCTTCTCACCATTTCTAATTCATACGCTAAATTCATGTCATACTTGAAAGCTACCAAGGAAGTATTTTCCATGGTGGTAAAATTCCTTTAAAGAAAAGATGGCAAGAAATTAGTAGTACTCATTTTTAATCCATTACCACCATTGTTTGAGGAATTTAAGGAACTCATTGCTGATAGCTTGCAAAATGAACTATCACACTATCACCACTAAGGTACATTCAATACCAAATTGACTTTGTGCATGGAGCAAACCTCCCAAATTTGCCACTCTACAACATGAATCCACATTAGAATAAAATATTAAAGAAGAAAGTGGAAGAGTTGCTACAGAAGGGTCACATTTGCAAAAGCCTTAGTCCATGTGTTTTCCTTATTGCATTTGTGTCAAAGAAAGATGGGCATTGGTGTATGAGTATTGACAGCTATGCCATTGATAAGATAACCGTCAAGTATAGATTTCTAGTTCCTTGCCTTGATGACATGTTAGAGGGATCAAAATTATTCCCAAAGGTTGATTTACATAACGATATCACCATATTAGGATCTGACTAGGTGACAAATGGAAAACAACATTCAATACTAAGGACGGTCTACACAAGTTGTTGGTTATGGCATTTGGCCTTTCTAATGCTCCTAGCATGTTTATGCAAGTTATGAGTCAGGTATTGAGGCCTTTCTTTGGAAAACTTGTAGTAATCTATTTCAATGACATTTTGATCTATAACAAATCTAAGAAGGAACACATAGATCATTTACCCAAAGTCTTGATCATCTTGTAGGAGAATCAATTGTACATCATCATCAAAAAGTGCAGCTTCATGACTAATAACATACTTTTCCTTAGTTATGTGGTCAGCTCATAGGAGATTTATGTGGACACTAAGAAGGTCCAAAGTTACATGCGATTAGCCCACACCAAAGATTGTGAGCAAAGTTCAAAGCTTTCCTAGTCTAGCTACTATCTATCAGCTGTTTATTCAAACTTTAGTACCATTATGGCACCAAATTACTGAATGTCTAGAGAAAATAAAGTTTGTATGGAAAGAAGAAGCAATAAGAGCTTTTGAGCTAATCAAAGACAAGCTTTGCATTGCACCAGTACTTTTATTGCCAAATTTCATAAGGTTTTTAAAGTAGAGTGTGATGCTAGTGGTGTGGAGATTGGACCTATATTATCCTAGGAGAAAAGGCTAGTTGAATTTTAAGTGAGAAGTTAAGTGAGGCTCCCCAGAAATGGAGTACCTATGATTAAGAATTTTACATAGTCTTGTGTGCTCTCAAGCAATGAAAATACTACCTGATCCAAAGGGAGTTGTTAATATATATAGACCATCATGCCTTGAAGTTCATCAGCAACTAGAAGCACTTGGACAAAATACACATGAGGTGGGCTAATTTCCTTTAAAAATTTCCTTTCATAATTTGGAACAAATTGGATGATAGGATCACGTCGTAGATGCACTAAGCTACCATGTTAACTTTTCTTCTCACTTTAGCTCACGAGGTTGTGGGATTCGAGTGTGTGTGTGTGAAGATTTTAAAGAGCTTGGTCTAAGTGTGTTGAGAAGCAACCTATTAGTGATTTCCATGTGACTGATGGGTACTTATTTTAAAACAATTGCTTATGCAACCCCAAGACCTATCTGTTGGAAAAACTAAGTCAAGACATACATGCTAGAGGATTAAGTGGACATCTGGGAATAGGCAAGACTATTGTAATCTTGGAGACATAATACTTCTGGCCTTAATGGAAGTGAGATGTGGGTAACTTTGTAAAAAAATGCTACTCATGGCAAGTATTGAAAGGACAATCTCAAAAAATTGGTCTTTATTTGCCATTACCTATTCCTAATAACAACTAGGAGGATTTCTCTATGGACTTCATACTAGGTCTCCCTTGCAACCAACCAGGTGTAGACTCTACCTTTGTTATAGTTGACAAGTTTTCCAAAATGGATCATTTCATTCCCTGTCAAAAGACATCACATGCATCTCATATAGCTTAGTTCTTCTTCTTGGAGGTAATACACTTGCATGACATACCTTGCTCCATCACCTCTATCATGATGTGAAGTTCCTTAGTCATTTCTAGGTAACATTGTGGAAAATGTTTACCCCTCTTTGAATCAAAGTTCTACAGCATATCCACAAATGGATAAAAAGTTGAGTTGAACAACTAAATTTTAGGAAATTTGATTTGCAGTATATGTGGAGACAACCTAAGGCAATGGGATTATGCCAGAATTTGCCTACAATAGTGCAATCCATAATGCCACTGGAAAGTCACCTTTCTTTGTGGTTTATATGTGTCCACCTAGGCATGTTGTGGATTTGGTCTAGTTACCTTACAATCCAAAAGTGAATGTGGCAGTAAAGACCATGTCTAAACAAGTCCAAAATATGCAGGGGAAGTGAAATAGAAACTTGCAGATACAAATGTTAAGTATAAGAAAGTTGTTGACAACATCAATGCCTCAAGAAATTTAATGAAGGAGATTCAATTATGGTCTTCTTGTGCAAGAAAAGATTCGCTGTGGGCCCTTAATACAAATTAAAGCCCAAGAAGTATGGCCCATACAAAGTTCTAAAGAAAGTAAGCAACAATTCCTATGTGATTGATTTGCCTAATGAATTGAAGATTTCCAAGATTTTCAATGTAGTAACCTATTCAAGAATAATGCACAAGAATCTCTTTATCCAGATTAGAACTCGGGTCTAGTTCTTTCCAAGAAGAGGGGATTAATTTAGGACATAATGGCCCATGGGCCTATGAGTTGAATCCAAATCAAGGAGATTCTAGAGAGTACGCTATTCTAGAATAATTGAAATATAATAAAGTAGAAAAAGTCTAGAAGTGGTTGAATATGTGGAGAGTTCTAGGAAAAGTGGAAGTTCTAGGTCATGAACAATTCTAGACATGTACTAGAGTCTTCCATGTAGTTCTACTAATAAGCATGTAAAAACCCATGGGCAAGACATGAAAGCTTGAGTCAAATTCTTTATTCCTTGAGAAGAATTTCTTTGTCTATTTAAATAAGTAAGTTCTATCTTCTTGCTTGTAGATTCAAGGCTCTCTTCTACTACACCCACTACATCATACTAACTCTATTCATGCATTTTACTATTAATACAAGCAACTAAGTCATCCCTGTGTAGTCTACCAAAACACATCAAATTTCTTTTTATACATAAAAAACTCCATCGGATATAAAGGCATCAATCATGGGCTGTGATGGAGTCCTAAATTCATTATTAGGCCCCATCACTTGGACAAAGTTTGAAACATTTGAGAACATCATAAATCATTGATCAAAGAAATAGAAGAAATTTAACCTTGTCTCTTTAAGGACAATGGAAAAGATTAAAGTAAAAACCAAGAACCATCAAGGGAGAGGACATTTTATATGTATAAAGCTTCCCTAAGCATCTTTGCATTCCCTACGCATTCAAAGCTATAGTCCACCAGCCTCTTGTTAATCTCCTTATTTTTTGAAGGAACAAAGGATTAATGTTAAATATATTGCCATATCTTCCACATTTTTATATATGAAATGCTGGTTACATTGATAATGATTCTTCATTACCTTATGTATGGTTCTCTGACACTTCTTCAAGTTATTGTAATTCGTCACCCCACAAGTTTTCCTATGTGGAAAAGAAATTATAGTCAAAGTAAGCAATAAAAGAAAACCAATAGTAGTTGTTATTTAAAACCATAACTTTTAAATGTTTTCACTTATGAGGTCTAAAGGTTTATTGGTGCAGCTAAAAGTACATGCAAGTACGTATCTAAACCATTAATTCTCTATGCATGCACTTAGATCTTGCATTGGTGATGCTTCAAGCCCTCATTGTATGTTACTAACCACTCCAATTCTAGAGGGAAGATTTTTGGTGCATGGTCTATCAATCATCCCACCCAAAAGATGAAGAGTTTGGATCACCAATGCCATACACACTTCATATAATTCTGTTAGTTGCCATATAACTCCTCTCACCAATGCTTAATATTGATGATATATATATATATACACACACATCATCAATATACCACAATTAGGGATCATTTATCCTACTACCTTAAAAGAACCCAAAATTTATCTTGAATCTAGTATTTTGGGACATGATGTCCCCTCACAAATAAAAGTCAAGATGGGAATGTGACAAAGAAATCCTGTTAGGGCAAGTACAGGATGGGTCATGGAACAAGTTCTTTGACAATTTGAGTAGCTATTCCTATATGGAAGTTATATATTTTATTTTTATAGATACCTACATACATATACTTCTTTTAAAGACTCATATCTTACTAAAATTCTTTCCTTACTTATGTTTCTTCTTTGGTTCATGTTATTCTTTTCTTTAATCTTTAGAAGGATTGCATATGCATGTGCACATGCTGGTAAGAAGAGAGAAAAGAGAGGATTGTTTGATAGGGTATTAGGGCTTTCCATTTTCAAAACAGAGTCTATTAGTATCTTCATTATGAGAGAGAGTGGTTTTCTTTTAGAGAGGAGCTATAGGAATAAGTTGAGAACTTTGGTGCAAAAGTTAACAAATTTACTCTTAACTTTTACATAACTATTGATTCTATTGTTAAAAATATTTTATTTTAATATTGTAACTATATGTTCAAGGAGTCTTAGAGGTTGGAGGCTTGGATGATTAGTTAATTGTTCCTTTTGTATATCATTTAGTGATTGGTACTTTATTTTTTTATGTTACAAATTTTGTTATATGAAATTGTATGAAGTTTTGTATATCAAAAGTTGAATTTTTCCATAAATGAAGATATTCCTTGAGTTTTAGGTACCCATACACTGTTCTTTAAGCTGTAGAATGTTATTTTTTAAAGAAAATAACAAACTATTTTGATACTACTTGTCCCAAACCTAAGGTATTTGGGACAAGAAAATTACTTGGGATGGGATTAGGGTTGCCAATTGGTCAAATATGGTTGAGATACCATCATTTGGTATCAGTTCCAATGAATTTCATTAGTTCAGATACAGATTTGAATAGTACTTCATATATTCATATGCAATTATATATCCATTCTATTTTGTTTGATTTAGATAGTAGATTATCCATACCATTTGGTTTCCCTAATTCTTTTGGAGAATGGGAGACTCAAAATAAATACTAAAGAACACTTAAATCAATTTGTTCTTATGTAACCATTTCACAAGTTTCTAATAACCAATTTTACAAAACAACATGATTCACAAATTAAATGAAAAGAATACCAATAGTTCTCCTCTTCTAGCAACATTCTTAAATTTTGTTTTGCAATGCTTGCACTTAACATGAGAAGTTTCTTTTACATCTAAGAAAACATCACATATGGTAGATCACCACTTTCCATTAAGAGATTCTATGCCATTTTTCTCTTATACATGTACAAGCACATCATGACTAGGATTATTCATCATTTACACCTAAAAACCAAGAAAACATCAGCAAGTCATAGACGTATCATAAATAATGAAAGTACCATTAGACATAGAGTACATATAGGACTTCCCTTACAAGTGATATCTCATTAATACATTTTAAATAAACCATTGCATAGTCACAAAAGTTAATAAAAATTGAAGCCATAGCAAAAAGAAGCATAGGAACTCCATAAAAAAGATGGATTATAGAAAAAGAAAATTATAGAGAGAAACAATCCTAAATTGAAATATTCAGAGTTTATGCCTTCATCATAAATCCTCACGAGGTAATGTAAAGTACAAATGTACATCTCTCAAACTACCGCAAGCAAATAACTTAAGTTATTTTGATATCCTGTCCTACATGACTGAGTATAAATGCAATGATGCAAGCTATATGGATTATTTTTACAACCAACATTGTACATTCTAACTTCTAATCCACTCATCATTAATAAAAGAAAAGGGGGCGGGGCGGGAGGGGGGGGGGTTGAGTAATACCTTGTAATGCATAGAATGCACTATATAATTTCTTACTATTATTTAATGCAATATATAAATTGAATGATTTGACCCTCACTAATATTATAGTTTACTAAATATTTTTGGAGTATTCTATTCAAAATATATTGGATTGGATAATGCTTAAATAGTATCCCTCATTGTGTATCATTTACAAAGATATATATATATATAATGAATTTTGTATCTGTCCATAGATAGGATTTCCATTCCATGTACTATCCATTTGGATAGGTACGGTTCAAATAGCGGATAGTATGTTCCAATTGGCAGCCCTAGGTCAATAGGATAGAATTTTCATGTCATGAATTTTATGAGATGGGACAAGATTTTTCAAAGGAAAGTGATATATGCACTCCTTGTTTTTCCTCATAAGCCCCTAAATGAATAGTTGCAACATCTATAACTTTACGTGGGCCAATATTTTTGAAGATTTGTAACATTCGTGTCTTTCCCTTAGGATTAGATCAGCCAAGATCCAAAGTTCTCACCTGGTGGATTATCCTATCAATTGTTGCCTTCATTTGTACAATGGATGGTGAAAGCCTATGACTCATTTTTAACCCAAGAAAACAACATGTAGGATCATCTAGTGGGTGAGAATTTTGAAATATGAGCCATCTAATCAAGAATACATTTTGAATAGTTTGATATTTAAAAATTTAAGCCTAACCTGAAGTTGTAGCCATTTGTATCATTTATTAAAGAGCTTGTGAGGAAAAGCAAGGGGAGCATATATTAATATACTTTTTCAAGTACATGTCGCATGCTCACCCCTAACAACAAACAATTCAAAATATTCTTGGTTTTCATATGCTTCACACTTTTTTTTGTAACTCAATATCAAAATTAAATAATACATATATCAAATCAAAATGTTCTTCAAATTAAATGAATGAAAATATCATTTATTCTCAATCACCTAAAATGAAGTTCTCAAGGTCGAGATCAACACCTATAATCTGTGAAGCTCTCTAACTATTGCACCTTGAACAACTTATACAATATGACACAGGTGTGTCCTGAGAATCAAAGATCAATAATGAATCAAGAGTAATCAAAGACAATCAAGGTATGAATGACCTAGATTATTATATAAAGCTCTTAAATCATCACCTTAATGGCATGAGAGTGTCCATAGATTCCAAGATTGATGGTGGATCAAAGAAGATTAACGATGATGTAGAGTTGGACAGCCAATATCTCACTCTAAAATTCTTGTAACATGATCTTATACATGTGGAAGGTCATAAAATTGTGAAAAATATTATATCACATGGATCTAATGCTTTCTATCATTCAAAAATTCTTCTTTTTATGCAAAATTGGAAAGATGCCTATTATTTAGCTCCTATGGACCTCTTGGATTAAATCTTGTAATGGGCAAGGGAAGTGGCATTTTGTATGGTTTAGGTGTTGATTGGAAATCAAGGAAGGCCAATTAAGGAAGTTCCTAAGATAAAAATTCAAAATTTGTGCCACTAGGCTTGCTTCAACAACAGGTCAATGTTTGTCTTGGTCAGAACCTTATCTAGTTGATCATAGATTGATTTAGCTAGAAACCTTTTAAGTATGGGAACTTCTTTATATTCTATTAATAGTTGCTTTAGTGTGAATGACAACCTTCCATGTATTATAAAGTGGAGATTTGGCATAAAATAAGATTTAGAAAGCCTTGGAGGTGATGGTTTTGTATTTAGGAAGTCCTTAATGGCTAAGCAACTTGTGTAACTTAGCTGCTTTCTTTTTGGGTTTTAGTTGCCTATTGTGGAAGGGCTATTTCCATCTATATATTCACTTATTATACATGAATTAGAGGAGGTTAGTTGATCTCAAGCCAATTAACTTTACCTTTAATTCAATCCAATTAAGCTTATTTTGATGTATTTTTTAATGTGTTTGGGCATGTTTTTCTTGTTGGAGACTATGGGCATTTTCTTCTAGACCAATCTTGGATTGGTAGAATACACCTTAGCTTGGTTGTTTCTATATCCTTGAGTGGACTCCTAAGGTGGTGAGATATGTTGAAACTCTTATCCTTGTGGTGGGTTCCTAAGGTGATAAGTTTCTTTCTTCTACTCAATCTCTATTGCTCTTGGTGAATTCCTAAAGTTGTATAGTTTTAATCTTGTTGCATTGATTTTTATATATTCACAAACAATTTGGACATTTTTCTTTATGCCTAAGTGTTTAATTTCAAGAGCAAATTCTAGCACCCGATTATCTGGTGTCAACTTGGTATCAGAGCAAGATGCGGGTGTTAAAGCTTTTCAATAGTGTATTGAGGAAAGTGTGTTATCACTTTTGATAAAATGTGCTAAAGATCTAGAGATAGACATCCTACGAAGGCAAGTTGAAAGACTTGGGGAGCATCTTAACATTGTAAAGGCAAAAAGGTGAGAAATCTAAACTTGATTCTTCTCACAAATATTCTGATGATTCCTATGCTTTTTCTTCCAAAATTAGAGCTTTCATCCATGAATCTTCTTCAAGAAATATCTCAAAGACAAAGAAATGTGACTTTCAGTTTTCTAGAGTGAAAGTTAACATTCTTGAGTTCAAAGGAAAGATGCAGCTTGATGAGTTTATCAATTGATTACATAAGGTGGAGCCGCCTTTGAATGTAAGGACTTTCTTGAAGATTTTGAGTAAATCTTGTGACCTTAAAGCTTAGAAGATATGCTTCATTATGGTGGAAACATTTAAATAAGAAATGACTATGAGAAGGGAAAGATAAAATCACTAAATGGGATAAGATGAAAAAGGAGCTAAAAAATGTTTTCCACCCAAGAATTTTTAGGTGGATACTTTTCTTAAGATTCAAAATTTGAAGCAAGAGAACTTAAGTGTGGAGGATTACATAATGGAGTTTGAGCATCTAATGCTTAAGAGTGATGTGATTGAGCAAGAAGAACAAACCATAGTGCATTTCTAAGGTTGTTTAAGAAAAGACATTAGAGACATGTAATCTCTAACAAGACATTAGAGACATGTACTCTCTAGCAATACTAATCATTCAATGATGTTAGAAAGTTGGCTTTGACTGTTGAATATCAACAAAAAGATGTGAGTAAAAGAAGTATGGTTAGAACATATAGGAGAAGGAACACTTTCAATCTGACGAGTAGTTCCATTGCTAAATGGATGTCTAACTTTAAAACCCAACAAAATCAATCTGAACATGGAAACAACAAGCAGCCATGACCATCTAACATTAATTCAAAGAAATTTTTTCAGCTCCAAGGGTAAAATGACATATTTCTTTTGACTATCCAAACCAAAGGGTAGTTTCTTTTCTTGATGAATTTGAGTATGAAGAAGAGGACTCGCCTTTTAGTTTTTGAAGAATAAGAAGTTAACATTTCTATAGATCAAGGATATATGTTGGTAGTACAGAGGAGCTAAAGTGCAATTCTCAAAGATGATGATAGGCTTCGTTTCACCATCTTCCATATGCAATGTACTCCAAAAGGAAGGTATGTAAGGTGATCATATACAATAGTGCATGTGAGAATGTGGCCTTAATTGAATTATTCAACAAGTCAAAGCCAAAGATGGAGCCTTATCCTCAATTGTACAAAGACAAGTAGTTGGACAAGGGACATCAATTCAAGGTAACCTGTAAATGCTCAGTTTCCTTTTCCATTGGATGTAGGTATAAAGATGATGTTTGGTGTGATGTTTTATCAATGGATGCTTGCCACTTATTATTGGGCAAACTGTGATAGTTTGACAATAGAGCCCAATATGATGGGTTCAAAAATAATTATTCCTTTATTTTATATGGTAAAAAGATAGTTGTTGCAGTCTAAAACTTGAAGTCTCGTCAAAATCTTCTGAAGTGATTCACTTTTTGTAGCAAAGAAGTAGTGAATCTTGTGTAGAAGCATTATATGATGCTGATACAAATATTTAAAGTAGATAATGGATCTTTTCTACGTGATTTGCAAGAAGACACTTCCATTGTATGTGATATCTCAACATTGGAAAGGTTTATTCTATTCTATCATCATCTATTCTATATGTGGATGAGTAGGACTATGATAAAGCACCTACTTTGATAATTATCCTAATGATGAAGACTTCTTGAGTAGTTCTTTGTTGGAGGAACCTTGGCCAAAAGAAGAAAGCATTGAAATTGTTGAACATACAAACACAAAATTGCTCAAAAATTAAGATCATGCCACTATTTCATATGCAAAAAAACCACGCCTATGTAAGTGGTACTTGACTTTTTATAGATCATTATCAATGGAGACACAAAAGAAAAATCTCTCCATCTAGATGTTTCTTCCATGATATATAGATCTACAGTAGATGGAGAGCATGCTATTACTTTTCACAAAGATGCTACTACATGTCTTGTCAAGACATGTGACTTGCCAGAAATAGGATTAAAGTTTACTAATAAATTTTAGTTATTTGGCGTATTCACAGCACAGGGTAACATCAATAATTTCATGGTGAAACCGCATGATGAAACTTGTAAGGATTGGATACTTGTCCCTAACATCATCAATGGAGAATCACATGTAGGAATCAAATCTATTGGTGTATATTTTTCCAAAGCCATGAAAAAAAGTGAAAAATACCTTGAGACTGCAATTATTAGAGCAACTTGTACTAGTTGCAACTCTTTTTAACATTGTGACTTATCGTTGGACTATTGAAAGTTGAGCCAAATAAAGATTCAATTGCTGAAAAACACCAAAAATATATTGACTCTCAAGATGGAGATTTGGTATGATCCCTTTCCTTTCAAAAGATGATTAATGAAGACACTACAGTCAACTTGAAGTTGAGTTTTTTTCAACCTAAGGAGAATGACACATGATGTTTGGAGAATTAAAGATCAATGGTTGATCAAATTGATCAAAGACAATTAAGGTAAGGATGATCTAGATCATCATGTAAAGCTCTTGAATCATCACATTAATGGCACAAGGGTATCCATAGATTCCAAGACTGATGACAGACTAATTAAGATCACCAACAATCTAGAATTGGATGATCAAGATATCACTCTAAAGTTTTTGAAACATGATCTTATATACATGGTAGGCCATCAAGGAGTGAACAATATTATATTAGATGGATCTAATGGTTTGGATCATTCAAAGTCTTTTTTATGCAAAATTGGAAAGACACATATTTCTAGCACCTATGGATGTCTTGGATTAAATCTTGTAATGGACAAGGGCTATGGTATTTTGGATGGTTTAGATGTGCTGCTTGGTGATAAGGAAGGCCAGTTAAGGAACTTCAAAAAACAAAAATTTAAAATTTGTCATCCCTAAGCTTGCTTGGACAAGGGGTCAATATTTTACTTGGTAAAAATCTTATATAGTTGATTATGGAAAGTCTTATCTAGGAAGATCTACAAGTATGGGAGCTTCTATCCATTGTATTAGTAGTTGCTTAGTTGTGAATGTCAACCTTTCATGTATTAGAAAGTGGAGATTTAGCATAAGGTAGGATTTAGAAAATCCTACAAGTGAATATTTCATATTTACAAATCCCTTAGGGGCTAAAGAACTCATATAACTTAGCCACTTTCTTTTTGGGTTATAGTTGCCTACTTTGGGAAGGCCATTCTCATCTATATATGCACTTATTGTACATGAATTAGTTGGAGGTTAATTGATATTTATTCAAGAAATATATTATTTTCACATTTTTTAATGTGTTTGAACATATTTTTCTTATTGGTGACTGTGGGATGTTTTCTTTTAGACCTTGGTTGGATTCGTAGAGTGCATCTTAGCTTGGTTGTTTCTGTATCCTTGGGTGGAATCCTAAGGTGGTGAGACATGTTGAGACTCTTATCCTTATGGTGGATTCCTAAGGTTGCAAGTTTCTTTCTTCTTCTTAGTCTTTATTGCTCTATGTGGATTCTTAAAGTTGACTATTTTTTGAGTTTTCTTGCAAATGTACAATATTCAGTTATAGTGATGTAAGGTCGAATCCATAAGGAGGATTAGTATGAAAATATAACATCAAACCTAAACTAATGCATGAAACTATGAAGTTCTGTTATGCTTTAACAAGAGAAATTAAATGACTTAAACTAATTAAATCTAAGCTAGAATTAAAACATCCTAAGTTCTAACTACTTGAAAATTAAACATGAAAGACAATGCTAAAGACATGGATAAGAGCCACCGCAACCAAACTAGGAATTAAAACATAAATTTAAATTCAAAACATGATAAAAATAATAAATAAAGTTATTGAATTTTGCTTCTGTTACATTCAATCCTTTGAGCATTACAATGAATGAAAATAGGAAAAACAAAAATAAACCAACTAAAGTAAGCTTCCCATAAATGCTAAAGTAGCAGATGGTTCAGCTTCAATCTTCACACCCACTTTTTTCAATGAAATAGCCAACATTTTCATTGCTTTTCAGCATTAATCTAAGAAAAACCAGCCAAGTAATAGTGTAGAATGTTTGGCCAATCTAGGAGAAGTAGGAAGAAGAAGATGAATACAACCAATGAACTAAATAATGAATGCACATAAAAGAATCACTAACCAACTAGGAAAAGCCAAGAACTAATGATTAGAAGTAATAAACAATGAGCTAAACTAGATGAAAAGTAGTAAAAAATAGCTAAAACACAATAAATACCAAAGGAGAGTCACTTAGCACAATAGGTTGCTATCGATAGAGAAAACATGTTAAGTGTTCAATTTTGGTTAAAATACCCCTAATTTAGCATTTAATTAGATCATCCATTTATTTGATTTTGTAATTTTTAGCTTAATTTTGCACTTTAGCTCTGATAAATCATCCAATGACTAATTTACAAAATTTAATGGTCAGATGATCATTAGCATCTAATTAGAGGATTAAAGATGATCAAGATCAATCTAATTTAGTTTTGTATGGTGCAGATAGACCAAATTAGTCATTGGATGGCTCGAATCGAGTTGATAAATACTTGGTCATCTTCACCTCACAAGAGGGAAATGAGCAATTTATAAAGGAATTGTTTCTATTTTAAGAAGGAAAAACCAAAGTAGAAAGTGGAACCCTGAAAAGATGGGAGAATGAATTTAGAAAGCCCGAATGGAAAGAAAGAAAGTTTAAAACATCCTACAAAGGAGGAAGGAAAGTAAGGGGAGGTATGATCTTTGGGGAGATTTGTGGAAGGATTATTCCTATTAAGGAGAGGCTACACACGATCCATTAGGTGATGTTTGAAAAGTTTACACAATAAAATCATAGAGGAATAATAGAAGAAGGAATGTGCATGAAATAAAAAGGAGGCGAAGTAGCTTTCTCCACGGGAATAAAACCAACTGCACTCTCTTGATCTCTTTCTCTCTGTCCATTCACCATTGGGAAGACTTGGACCTCACACTGGAGCATATCCAATCCCTGCTTTTGCATTGTAGGATAGTTGCATGTGTCCATCCCTATTCATAGTTTGTTGTTCTCAATCTCTTTCTCCCAATCTTTCTTCATTCAAGACCCTTAGCATATGTTTTCCCAGCTTCTTCTTAATCCTCATTTCACCATATTGTTTCTTTTCTTTTCTTTTCTTTTACTACTTTTACCTACTATTAGTTCACTGTCTTTCCTTGCTTTTCAATTGTTCTCAGTCCATCTCTTTTCCACCATCAGGATCTGCCACATCTAATAGTTCAGGTCACCCTGTTTCATTGCCATACTTCTTACTTCTTCTCATTCTTTATTCAACGTTGTTCATAGCCTCTGTTTGTTCCCTGTTTTAATCATTTTCTTATCCTCAATCCATCACTGTAATTTCCCAAAGTTTTGTTTTTTGTTTTTAGTGTTTCACTCAAAACTCAAAAGTGGGTTTTCGCTAGTTTTTCCTTCTTTTCCCTTCATTTGTCATCCCTTGTTCATCGTGGTCCACCTCGGGTTTCTTTTGTGTTATGGGTAAAACTAGAAATTAAACAAAAAAATTATAGTTTTACCCATGGGAACTTATTCCTTAATTCCATTTTCATCCCTCTTTTGTCTTTTTCTTAGTTTTGTCTCTTTTTTTATCTAGGATTGTCTTATCTAGGTTTATTGCTATTCTCAGACTATTCCAAGAACAAACTAATCCAAACCCTGTTTTATTTAAGCTTGACCAAATCAACAATTTAGCTTTAACCAACAGGATCACTCCTAAGCTTTTTCTTATCAAATTTGCAATCAATTCTTAAATCTTCATTGGAAGACAAATCCCAGCTAATCCATCAGTCCCGATCTTCAATAAAAAATTCAAAAATTTGATCTAAGTTGTCCAAACCTCTGTGACACCCTAGGTTTTTCATGAAAACTTTTCATGTTTATTTCAAAAGATGGCGCACCTCTAAATTTTAAGATACAAAAATAGGGAAAGATTTTTCTTTGAAATTATTTTCTCAAAAACCCGGATGTCACCTTTAAGTTCACACTATACATACATACATATATATATATGTATGTGTGTGTGTGTATATATATATATATATATATATAGTTTTCTAAAAGATAGACATGCATTTCTTAAAAATAGGACCCATCAAGTGGTTCACTTGTACAGCCCCTATAACATTATATTAAATGTCCAATATCACAATTCAAATGACTAACTACATAATACAAAAGCTTTAATAAAATGTATACCTCAGCACAGATGTATGGTTGCTAGATTCCTCTTGTTGTGTACATCTTCTCTTGTCTTTCTGTATTTGAGATATTGTAAACATAAAACATTTACAATATCTTAGCAAGCTTTACTTGGTAGGGGAGTTTAAGAAGCATGCTAAATCTTAAGATACATTAATTATTCCATAGTAATTAGAATATTCATTTTCATAGCAATTTTATTGAATGGGATTTACTGTATGTTTCACATTTCAATAATCCATTTATAAAACAAATATTTACATGTTTCATAATCATTAACAATCCATTGATGAATCAATTATTAACATGTTTCATAATTATAGATGTCTACATGTTTCATAATTATAAGTAATCCATTGATTTATCAAACATCTTTAATTATTATTTGCTATCTAAATAAGCTAATCCAATTCCATGAAACATACTTTGCATAGCAGTTCTACCCATTTATATACCCATATGAAACTTATATGAAACTACGCCCTCAATCATATACATATAACATATGTACACATATATGGAAATTGTTAAAAGACATACAAAATTATGAATATAATCAATATCATCTAATTTACATTACCAGACTATACTGGGTTTCAGAATCATACCCCTCATCATGTGGGGTTCATAATTATCCAGCCTCTACTGGTATATCAATATAATCCTCATGCCCCTCACCATACTGGGTCCACAATCTTCCAGCCATTGCTGGGGAAACAATATAAGACATATCATTATGCCATATCATATAATGTCAGGACCCCAATCCCTAGGGCCGCGATTAGGCTTAAACAAGCCTAACGATTGGCTGAGGTAGGCCTACATGGCCTCGATTTTTTTTATATCTATCACAGCGGAAGTATTGAGAGAGTTAAGTGCTCTTCTCCTATGCAAGTCATGGTTTACTGATAATAATATTTTTCTCCTCTAACTATTGAGTTCTACCGAAATTTCGGCAGAGTCTCCCCTATTTTTTGGACTCATGCATTTAATGCATGCTATGCGGTTTACCTGATAGACAATATAGCAATTATAAATTCCTTAAGGGAGACTCAGTCTCCATACTATCTATCATATTACACCACTAACACCTGCTTATTAACTAGGAGTTCATGTGAGTCTCATACATGCCCTATCAAGATAAACACATGGGATGCATAAGGATCATTGTCAAAAAAATAAGATATAACACATCTTTAGCATTAACACATATACACATGTATATACATTATATATACAACTCAAAATTTAGCATCTTCAATTCACTCAACCCCCTTTCTCTTCTCGGCTTGACTGGTACCTGCAAAATAATAAGGTGAGCTGCAAAGCCCAGTAAGGGAAAAGAACTAAACCCATGCATATCCAGACATTCTCGTTGCTACGCTTAAAAGCACAATCAATACGATATGGGAATTCATTTCCATTTTAACTGTTCATATACAAAGTAGTTAGCATGTGCTATCAAGTGAGGCCTATGGGTATTAGAGCAGAATTGCAGTTTTTCCCAAATTCAAAAGTGATGCAACAACCATAGCATGCAAACAAGTACACCCCATAAGGATTTCCCATTCATGTCCAACCACAGGACATTCAATAGATGAGTGATTAAGTCATGAACCTCATTCTAAAGTTAAATGCAATTCATAAGCGTTACATCTAACAAAGCTGCATACTCATTAATGATTTCCCTTAGTAATATTAAACATGCCTAGCATTACACCAGGATCCAATAATCATCTCCCTCAAGGATTACCATCTTGGATGGCCCATTATGAGTATCATCATCACGGCAGCTAGACCCTCAGGATTTACCATCTTGGGCAGCGCCAAAGTCAGGTTCCCTCAAGATTTACCATCTTGGGTGGCTCCACCTAAGTCAAAATCAACCAGGCAGCCCTTTCACTCAGGGTTTACCATCTTGGGTAACTCAATATGCTAGCTCATCCCTCAGGGTTTACCATCTTGGGCGGCTCCATCGTGATCCCAAAAGACCAGGCAGCCCTTTCCCTCAAGAATTACCTTCTTGGGAGGCTCAATACTTGACAGCTCATCCCTCAGGGTTTACTATCTTGGGCGGCTCCACCATGATTCCAAAGAACCAGGCAGCCCTTTCCCTCAAGGTTTACCATCTTGGGAGGCTCAATACCTAACAGTCCATTCCTTAGGATTTACTATCTTGGGTGGCTTCACCTTAGTTGCAAGCGACCAGGTAGCCCTTTTCCTCAGGGTTTACTGTCTTGGAAGGCTTCATCATAGCTTACCGGGCAGCCCTCAGGGCTCACTATCTTGGTCTTGACCATTTTATAACAGTTTGCTTCATTATAGAAGTTAAGCATAGTAAATCAGACGATAACATGACCATTTCAATAAGAAATTATAATTTCTATCATCCATTCAACCAAAGTGACAAAATATTCATTCTACACATGGTCAATTTCAAGAAAACAGATCAACAAGACTTTAAGGAATGCAAGGGTTCAGGGTCCTTACCTGCTCTCACAGTACAACTCAAAGTTCTACGGTTAGAACCATTCACACTGCTCTCAAACCTCTACAATAAATACAAGTTCTAAGTAAATTTTAGAATTTCATGCCATTTTCTATAATCACTTCTAGATCTACATTCACCATGTTCTTAATCTAATCTCATATATCTAGATCAAGGATTTGCATACTAATTGGTCGCTATCCAATTGGATTAGCACCATTGGTCTTACATCGATGGTCTAGATCAAGTGCGTACCTCTAGAAGTTTCAATTTCCAACATTATAGGTAAGTTATTTCACAATTCAATGCTTTTAGCCATAATTCATGTCCTGATCTCCTTTCCTAACCTTCGATATTCGCTGATTGAGTATTGGACAGCCAGATGGGATCTCGCATCAATTTATCCATAATTGGTTTGTTATTTCTATGATAATTCATCACCAATGGTTACTTAGAGTTATATTTGACATGAATTTACCTTCCAATCACATTTTTAACAGTCGGATGTTAAGGTCTCAAATTTTCCCTATGCATAACCAAGCTTGTGATCATAATTTCATGGACCAATCGATTCTCGATCGACGATCCGTCTTTGCAGATTAAAAGATCACATGCGATTTGTCCATTTCTGAAAAATTTTCATTTTTCACATTTTTTTAGGGGTCGCCGAAAAATGTCACTGTCACGGAGAAGATGACCGGATTCCGATGGTCACACCCAGGCATACCATCACATCTTCATGCTCATCATGCATGCACACCAAATAAGAGTATGGATCGTCATGCCGCAGTGGCAACCCTCCATGGGTCTCAACCACCGCCGCTCCCCGTTGACACCATAACGAGAGACTTAGCGTCTGTCCGCATGGACAGGCCTGGACCGGTAGTGTGGACTATCCATGTTACCAACCCCTACCAAATGCCATCTACGGGCAGGTGTCTATCATATCAAAATCTCATCACATCACAAATCTCGGAGGGTGGGTGGCCGGCCCTCTCCCTCCTAGCATGACATCCACCGGGTGAGAGTACCCGTCATAAAACTCAAAATACGAAAATCATGTATGTCGAAACCAAGAGCACTTGTGGCTCGCAATCCCCAAGGCACGCTCCTCATCCTGGAGTTAGCCTCTAAAAAGACCAGCCACCAAGCCTCTACTTTTCTTTCTCATAAAAACTCATCAATTTCAATGATGCAATAAGGAAAGATAATTTTCTAATTGTGTATAAGTAGATAATCTCAATCTCATGAAACCATCGGTCATAGTCCATTCAATACATGATTGAAATCAAACAGCAATCATAGCATAAAACTCTAAATCTCTCAAAATCATCGATTAATAATAAGTGCAATTTAAATCACCATCAATCATAATGCCATGATAATACAAGGTTTTAAAATCAAAACAAAACATTAAATGTCGTCACCTACCTCAATTGTCGTTACTTAGCTCGTGTCCCTCCTTTAGTCGAGTCCGAGAATACCTTGGTAAAGTCCTGAATGACATTCAAACATAAGAGCTAGACGTTATTTCTAGGTTCACAGGGTAAGGTTAGATCTATATGATTTGTTGGTTTCTAAGCGTTACTCTTTGATATTTTTAGGTTGATCTATGCCTAAGAATGTCTTGCATTTTATTGTATAAATGGGTCCGTGTCAAAATTACGGACGCAGCGGTCCTTTTGGCTTGTCAAGCGGAGTTATATAGGCTCCGAAATTGGAATTTTCAAGGTCGCACCTTAATGGACGACCCAATTGTAGTGCCTAGGGTCCTGCGCGCCACGGTTCTAGAATGCGCGCTCTACGGTTTCTAGTATACGCGTGCACCCTGGTCGCACCGCAACCAGGTTGGGTCATGTATGCACGTCCGAATGGTGTGCCAGTGTGTGCACTCTGGACAGCATTGCGTGGACGCATCTTAGGCGTAGCTACGGCGTGCTTTGGCTCCTAGGACATCCCATGAGTCCTGGTCGAGCCAAGAAAACTATTCACACGCGAAGCGTGCGCAAGGACAGCCCCCAGGGGGCTTGGTACAGGTGTGTGTGTCAAGCTAGGCGCCCCTTGGACCGCGCCATGCACCCGAGGACGTCCGCACCCCTGGGACGCTCATGCGCCCCTGGGAGGTGCGCTCTCTCTCTCTCTCTCTCTCTCTCTCTCTCTCTCTCTCTCTCTCTCTCTCTCTCTCTCTCTCTCTCTCTCTCTCTCTCTCTCTCTCTCTCTCTCTCTCTCTCTCTCTCTCTCTCTTTACGGGTTTTCACCCGTCTGGTTTCCCTCCCCGAGGACCGGTGATTTTCGGTCAGAAAATTCCCAGATCCGACGAGGATCTGGGCTGGGAATGAGGCGGAAAGGAGGGGATAGTCTGGGAAGCCTGGAACGACACCCTGGTCGTAGGCCTAGGGTTCTGTAATGAACCCATCTTCCTAATGGGTTCTTCGGCTGGGAGACGCCAGATTTGGCTGGAAAATGAAGGGGAAATGAGAAGGGAAAAGAGAGGAAGAGAAGCATACCTAGGACCTCAAGATGGAGTGTGTCTTACGCCTGGATTTCTTGCTCCAAACCCACCTTGCTGGAGCTTTGAACCCGGAAATACATGGAGGAGAAGGGGGCTTGGGGGGGGGTATTTATAGGAGAGGAAAGGCGGTGCCCCTCAATGGCGGTGCCGCCCTTTCCCTTGGCACCGCCTTGCAGAGGCGGTGCTGGGATTTTTCTGGAAAAATCGGGAGAAGGAAGAAGATGGGGTGCCGTTATCAAAACGGCCCCCTGCGTTTTCTGCGTTTTTCATTTTTGAATTTAAATTACAGAAATACCCCTATCTTTAAACGGCCGTAACTTCTTCATATGGACTCCGTTTTGAGTGATTTTGGTCTTGTTGGATTCCTTTTTCCGAGACGCACCTAATGGTACCATTCTTAGGACCAAATTTCTGGGTTCAGTGAGGGTGAATAGTGAAATGACCAAAATACCCTTATCTCCAAAAAGTGATCTTTTTATTGCTGACTTGGGATTTCAATGTTACAAAATTGGAGTCATTACATTATTACCCCCTTAAAAGAATTTCGTCCTCAAAATTCCATAAATTATCATCTTCAAGGTATGTTGTCTCTTGATAAGACATATTCTTCCTGAGGACTCCCTTGAACTAAGAAAATTCCTGTGCTTCACTCCCATACTCCTGTTGTCGACGAATCCATTATTCCGTTATCCAATACTCTAATTGAGTTAATACTTGGAGTAATGTTGTCCTTAAAATGCTAATCATACTATCTTGTAACCAATCCTAGGCACGTTCTCAATTTATCTTCATTATAATTCCTTCCACAAGGCCTTACACACACACACACACACACACACACACACACACACACACACACACACACACACACACACACACACACACACACACACACACACACACACATCTTATCCGTTATATATGAGCCGCTTCCGCTACGCACTCTGATGCATAGTCCCATGCGTGCCAGTTTATTATTACTGGTTTCTATCTGTATTACCCATCCTTAGATGCTCATATTCCTCTGATCATGTATATGATAGTCTCCTTAGATGACCATACTCTCCTACTCGTATATAAATTACTTCATACTTCCTTAAGATCATATGATCTTATTCCTCCTATTTCATTTTGAATAGCATAGGATAATCCCTTTTTCCTCTTGTCTGCCATCTAATGATCTCTTCATCATCCACATCTCCTTCTAAAACATCATATTGATCCTTGATCACACCCGAGTTGCTGAAAAACAAAATGGACTAGTCGCTGTCCTATCTTGTTTCCTTTTTCAGTAGAACTTTATTTAAGCAGATAGCGGCAAGGTAGGATATCATCAACTTTCCCTTTTATGGATTACATCCACTGGTGTTCCTCAGAAGCTAATGGATCCAATAAGATTCTACTTGCAACAATTGATATAGACATCAAACTACTTTCATCTCTAGCTGGTCACCCTTCTTCTTCGGAAATTTCTTGCAGCATAATGTCCGTAAATTTGATACTCTACTCAAAGTCTTAAATCCCATATGCTTTATCTCTATTACACTAAAATCATCACCAACTCAACTATTATTATTCCTTCGAATTTGATTGGTTTATCTTCCCAGATGATTCAAGATGAAAGATTTGTATGGATTTATTCTTTCCTCAATAAAGTCATGACCTTTTTCTATTCACCCATTACTTATAGTTGCATCTCTATCTCTATCTCGTTCTCTTTTTTCTTCTTAATTGGTCAAAATCAATGTCTCCATTTGAGTGATTGCATATACTCGATCTTCTTGTCAGACAGGAGAAATTTAATACTTCCAGGAAATGTTGAAGTTTTCTAATATCATCGAAATCCTTAATTGCCTATAGCCTCAAGAAAATTCATACAATGTCTTAATAATGTCATTGATCTTTTGGTCATGCTATACTTCTACTCAAGTTATCATTACTAGATAGCACTTTACTCTTCATAATACTCCAATTAAGTTATCCAAAATTGCTCTAAGTCCTTCAGGATCCATACCATTGTGATCTAGTACGAGTCACAGTTATCTCCTAGTATCATCTTGTATTCTTATCCCTATTAGACTATCATCAAAATCTTCTAATGACTCTCTTGTGTTCAAATTCTTTGTCACTCTTCTCAAAGTCTGCCTTTTACATCCCCTATGATACTCATATTATATCCCTTTTGATAATATACTCATATTACAGGTTAGATAGCCATCTAGGTTCTTCAATTTTCTCACCTTTGATGAGATCAATCTATTACAGGTCAGAACTATCTACTAATAAGTTTACTAACATCTTCATTCATCATTCTCATCATAATCTGATCCATATATGAGTTTCCCTGTTTGCACCTTAATCCTTAAGTCGTCTTAGACTAGATTTTGGATAAGGGTTGCACTATCCTCCGCCTAATTATTTGTTAAACCAAGCTGTGTTTCACCTATTTATTGATGGTGTGCATTTTTGTGATTTGATATTATTCGTGTTCTAGTCATTTCTACTACTTCTATTTATACTATAATTTATTCCTCAACTAAATCCACTTCAAGTTTAGATGAATACAATACTTCCTTAAAATTCTTAAGTTCTCATTTGTTGTAATCATCACTGAACCTACTCAATTGCAGTTATAATAACCTTTATACTTTTCAACATTTATAAGCATAGTCCAAGTTATAACTTGTATTCTTAAAAGTAATTTATATACACTTGTCTTCTATCATATAGTAAAGTTTTCACCTAGAGAACTGATTCAGAATCTTTATTCAGAATCTTTACTCACCATTAACAATTGTACCCTCTAAAGCGTCATACCTACTGTTCTCACATTAGATTCTCAGCTAAAGACACTAACTCACGCATGCCATGTAGCGATTTCTTACCCTTAGGAGCTTCATTATTCTCATAAGAATTTACTTTTCCTTTAGTTGATCGTTTTTTTTTCCCATGACTATTCATGTCTCCCACTTGAATCATTGTCTATTAATGATATGATTCAACTCTATATATGATTTTCACTCTATCCTTCCACTTACTAGTTCAACTCCTAGCATCATTAAATGGTGTTTATTCTAGTTTCATAATTTACTAAATGATTTACTCATTTAGCTCCTACTAGTTCTCATTCGCACTTTGGACTGTCATAATTTCACATGGACTTTTGGGATTGGCTGTGAGTGGATGAACCTGCTCTGATACCAACTGTGACGACCCAGGTTTTTCAACCCTATATATGTAAACTTTTTTGAAAGGTGGGGCCCCATTTTTTCAAAAAACCCAAACAGTGAAAATAATTTAAATCGAATTTCATTTTCAGAAAAATCCCGAGGTCAACCATTGACACAAAACAAGATTTTATTTTTTTATTTTTATTTTCCAAGTAAACATGTTTAAAATAGATTTGCTATTCCAGGATCATCAAGTCATCAGCCACATTCCCATAACAGTATAATCAAGTCCAATAACATATATACATACACAGTCCATGTGAAATTAGAACATACCTCTAAATGAGACTTCTCGATCACTATTCTTCTAACTCCTCATGTGTCCTGTCTTTCTTTAATATCTGAGGCATTGCAACAAACGCAATGCCTCAGCAAGCAATGCTTGGTAGGTACATAGACATTTAATGTATATCAATGGAACAAAATAGAATAATTGTATTGATACAGTGAGTAAAGTAATTTTTACGAGAATATAATTATTTTAAGCAATGCTAATAAAATCTCAAAACATCATATACAATAAAACATGCATCTCATAGATTTAAAACATGATATAATCTCATGTAAATGAGCATACAATAACAACAAAGCACCCTAAGGTATATGGGTCCCACGAGTGTCCCACACACTCGAATCACAGATCAGGAGTACTCATATCAAACCTCTGAGTGTCGTCACACCCAGGCATACCATCACATCTTCATGCTCATCATGCATGCACACCAAATAAGAGTATGGATCGTCATGCCACAGTGGCAACCCTCCATGGGTCTCAACCACCGCCGCTCCCCGTCGACACCATAACGAGAGACTTAGCGTCTGTCCCCATGGACAGGCCCGGACTGGTAGTGTGGACTATCCGTGTTACCAACCCCTACCAAATGCCATCTACGGGCAGGTGTCTATCATATCAAAATCTCATCACATCACAAATCTCGGAGGGTGGGTGGCCGGCCCTCTCCCTCCTAGCATGACATCCACCGGGTGAGAGTACCCGTCATAAAACTCAAAATATGAAAATCATGTATGTCGAAACCAAGAGCACTTGTGGCTCACAATCCCCAATGCACGCTCCTCATCCTGGAGTTAGCCTCTAAAAAGACCAGCCACCAAGCCTCTACTTTTCTTTCTCATAAAAACTCATCAATTTCAATGATGCAATAAGAAAAGATAATTTTCTAATTGTGTATAAGTAGATAATCTCAATCTCATGAAACCATCGGTCATAGTCCATTCAATACATGATTGAAATCAAACATCAATCATAGCATAAAACTCTAAATCTCTCAAAATCATCGATTAATAATAAGTGCAATTTAAATCACCATCAATCATAATGCCATGATAATACAAGGTTTTAAAATCAAAACGAAACATTAAATGTTGTCACCTACCTCAATTGTCGTTACTTAGCTCGTGTCCCTCCTTCAGTCGAGTCCGAGAATACCTTGGTAAAGTCTTGAATGACATTCAAACATAAGAGCTAGACGTTATTTCTAGGTTCACAAGGTAAGGTTAGATCTATATGATTTGTTGGTTTCTAAGGGTTACTCTCTGATATTTTTAGGTTGATCTATGCCTAAGAATGTCTTGCATTTTATTGTATAATTGGGTCCGTGTCAAAATTACGGACGCAGCGGTCCTTTTGGCTTGTCAAGCGGAGTTATATAGGCTCCGAAATTGGATTTTTCAAGGTCGCACCTTAATGGACAACCAAATTGTAGTGCCTAGGGTCCTGCGCGCCACGGTTCTAGAATGCGCGCTCTACGGTTTCTAGTATACGCGTGCACCCTGGTCGCACCGCAACCAGGTTGGGTCATGTACGCACGTCCGAATGGTGTGCCAGGGTGTGCGCTCTGGACAGCATTGCGTGGACGCATCTTAGGCGTAGCTACGGCGTGCTTTGGCTCCTAGGACATCCCATGAGTCCTGGTCGAGCCAAAAAAACTATTCGCACGCGAAGCGTGCGCAAGGACAGCCCTCAGGGGCTTGGTACAGGTGTGTGTGTCAAGCTAGGCGCCCCTTGGATCGCGCCATGCACCCGAGGACGTCCGCACCCTTGGGACGCTCATGCGCCCCTGGGAGGTGCGCTCTCTGTCTCTCTGTCTCTGTCTCTGTCTCTCTCTCTCTCTCTCTCTTGACGGGTTTTCACCCGTCTGGTTTCCCTCCCCGAGGACCGGTGATTTTCGATCAGAAAATTCCCAGATCCGACGAGGATCTAGGCTGGGAATGAGGCAGAAAGGAGGGGATAGTCTGGGAAGCCTGGAACGACACCCTGGTTGTAGGCCTAGGGTTCTGTAACGAACGCATCTTCCTAATGGGTTCTTCGGCTGGGAGACGCCAGATTTGGCTGGAAAATGAAGGGGAAATGAGAAGGGAAAAGAGAGGAAGAGAAGTATACCTAGGTCCTCAAGATGGAGTGTGTCTTACGCCTGGATTTCTTGCTCCAAAACCACCTTGCTGGAGCTTTGAACCCGTAAATACATGGAGGAGAAGGGGGCTTGGGGGGGGGGGTATTTATAGGAGAGGAAAGGCGGTGCCCCTCAATGGCGGTGCCGCCCTTTCCCTTGGCACCGCCTTGCAGAGGCGGTGCTGGGATTTTTCTGGAAAAATCGGGAGAAGGAAGAAGATGGGGTGCCGTTATCAAAACGGCCCCCTGCGTTTTCTGCGTTTTTCGTTTTTAATTTAAATTACAGAAATACCCCTATCTTTAAACGGCCGTAACTTCTTCATATGGACTCCGTTTTGAGTGATTTTGGTCTTGTTGGATTCCTTTTTCCGAGACGCACCTAATGGTACCATTCTCAGGACCAAATTTCTGGGTTCAGTGAGGGTGAATAGTGAAATGACCAAAATACCCTTATCTCCAAAAAGTGATCTTTTTATTGCTGACTTGGGATTTCAATGTTACAAAATTGGAGTCATTATAGTTGCAGACGCGTGAGTGTAAAGCTCCACGCGGTGAGTTCCACTCCCACTTGTAGAGCTCCTCCCACATGGCTCTTTGGTTCACACGCATTAGAGCAAGGTGCCATTATCAATTTTGACCCTCTCTACCTCGATGGTAAAATCCTTAGATCTTTCGCTCCCTATCTCCGTTTCAAGCGTTCTTGGTGCCGTTGGAAAGCTCTCTCCGAGCACAATCTAATGAATGACTTTGCATAATTAATTTCTAATGTTCTTGATTATTATTATTTTTACATTTTAATCCACTATTTAGGGCATGGGTGTGACATATCAGGCATCTCATAATGCCATAATATAAGCACCATAGTGCATCACTAAACTTTTAGGCTCTTATAATCAAATTTCGGGAAGCGGCTAGCCTAACCCACATAACTTCCCTAGCATAGCACTCCCAATCATATGCCTATATAAAACAAAACTCTCAGGCCTCCATGCCCAGATGTAAAATAATCATAATAGCAAGAAAATTGCCTGTTCACATATTTCATAACAAGAATAACATCTTCACTTATTTGGTGATAACCCACCAAGGATGTATCCTATAAACCTAGACTCATACATCATCAATACTAACATAGTATCCATGTACCATAAACATAATTTCACAATTCACATACATGATGTACAAGTCATAAGCATCAATTATAACATGCAATTCTTTTAATTGACATTATTTCATCATTTCAATTTAAAGCATGTTGAATATCAATCATACCATTTTAGTTTCATAATATCTATAATCAGAAATAAGATCATGTTTAGAGCATGCATCTTATTATTTAGACATGTTGTCTTAAAATTCTACCTACCTCATGTGACGCATTCATCGAATTCCACTAGCTTTAATCGCCCTCTTCTTCATGATTGACCCTGTGCGCTTCAATCTATACAATGCATACAATTTCTTTTCTTAATACATACACATACACATATATTTATGTTTAAGTATGATCTAATGGCCAAAAGTGGTCTCATTATGATCCTTATCTATCTTTTAATGATTTTAAAGATAGTATTAAGGTTTGACTCCAAGGATAATTGCCCAGGTAGTTCAGGTAAAACCAAATGTGTCTAAGGGTACCCCTACTAGTCCAACAATATACCAATCGTGCATATAATTACTTTCGTCTTAGTTCCCTCAAAAAAATTTGGTGCTAATTTCATTTGTAATTAAATTAATGTCATCCTCACATATCTTACTAAAACTTCACTCTTTATAATCCTATTAATGGCGTGTAGATTAGCCAGCCAAATATAGGAGGAAAAGACACTAATTTATGCTTGATTGGGCAAATTTTTTTGTCTTGTCTCTACCTGCTTTCATTTACTATTATGAATGTTTCAATTTCTAGTTTAAATACACATTCATGTCAAACATTGATCTTTAATAACCCACATAGAAAAGATAAAGTGAATTGTTCATTAGAGGAGAAATACAGGGTCATTTCCAATAGTAACTTCCCTTGTGTTTTTACTTCAACAAGCAATCCCACATGGACTGAAGTTTCCTCCCAACATTTTTATACTATCCTTAAGTGAGAATAAATGAATTATACAATTTTTCAAAACTTCCAAATCTCCTAGGATTGCAAAGAGACTATTTAATGTATATGGTCAGATTGAACATTTTCAAGTCTCCAATCGATGCTCTAAACACAAATAGACTCATCGGAGTTCCTAATATTTGTGGGACTGATAAATTATCTATGGATCTACAGTTTCAATGGAAGGATTGCTTCAGATCCTCATTAAAACCATAGATTTACTAGCATATACTATTTCATGCACAGACCAAAACAAAAATAAAGGTTTTAAGTATATATTATATCTCCTACGTGTGCTTCTAGTCCTCATTCTTCAATGGATTGATCTTATTGAGCATTGTTTTTAATGTTGGGTTTTGATTTTTTGTTGTGTGTCATCAATCTTCACAAAATCCTTGTGAAAATGGCCCAATCGTGGCTGTATAGTATTGTTGTGTTAGGATCTCCATTAGATCAGCTCCAATCATCGAATCGCTTAAGGGGTTTTGTTCGTGACGTCAAGAGGAATGTGATGAATGGCTTAGATCATTGATCTGAGTCATTTTCATTGCTATGTGCATTGTTCCCTAGAACTATTCACCGTGGCCAGGGTTCTATTGCCTGTGAAGGAATGACGTTGTCGGGGTGAGGCCTGTAGGGCATCACCGGTGAAGTAAGAGGATCGGGGAGAGAGAAGGCAGCTGGCACACCATGTGCAATGTAGGCCAAAGGAAGGAGACGAGAGGGGGAGAAGAGAAGAGTAAAGGGAGAGGGTTTGTGCGCAGTGGCTAGTGGCAGGTGGCTATTTCAGTCACCAGTAAAAGAATTTGACTAAAAGAGAGTTTTAGCCATATCAAAGAAGAAGAAAAAGGGGTTTCTCACAAGGGTATGCGACTAGAGAGGCATCCTGATGGTGGCAAATTTAAGAAGAAGGGGAGCTTGCCAGTAGCAGATTTGAGCAGGGTTTGCCGTGGGGCGCCTAAAAGATGTCGGAGAAGGGGGTTTCTTCTGGGAGTAGTTTTCTCCTTTGCCAGCGAGCTGGCTCCAACCGCTGCGTTAGGTGCAACGTCAATGGTGGCTGGTCGAGGAGAGAGAGAGAAAGCCAGACCCAACATTATGTCGGGTTTCCAATGTGAGGGGGGTGCCAATATCAATTTGGCCCCCCTTTGTTGAGTGTCTTTATTTATTTATATATATATATTATCATCTTTTAATTACTATATTGCCTCTGACTTAGAAGTCCCATAACTTCTTCATACGGACTTTGTTTTCAGCGTTCTTCAGCTCGTTGAATTCCATTTTTTGAGCACTATCTAATGGTTTTAGTTTTAGTTCCAAATTATTAGCATATTAAAAGATATACTCCTTGAAATAGTAAAATTTTGGGGTAAAATTCATCCGAACTTCGATTTCAGTGTTCTTTATGTTGTTGGACTCAATCTTTTGAGTACATTCCAAATATTCATCATCCACTCCAAATTCCATTTCTAGATAAAAATTTATCTTCTCTGGGTCAAAAATTCCAATTATATTTCAAAATTTTAATTTCACATAATAACATCCAGAATAGGATTTACAAAATTTGGGGTTATTACAACCTCAAACTCTTTCTTTAGTTTGGATTATCAAAATTTTGGAAGATCATAATAATCCAGTCATTGAATCCTTAATTAGAGATATGAGTGAGTGATTGATAAAGGCTGATCAACTCTAATGAGACTAGATTTGACGAAATTTACAATGATCAAGCTAAGGAAGTAGATTTTAGTTGTTATTTTATTTTATTTTTTATCTTTTTTGTTTAGGAATTTTTTACCTTTGATTAATGCAATAGATCTGAATTTTGAGTTCACTATTATTTAATTTCTATTAGTTTTTTCAATTAGTGGGTAGTTAAATTTTATTTAAACTCCATTTTCATTAAGTCGAGTCCTTGTGGGATCAATTTGTACTTGCATAAGTTGTACTATAATAGCCTGTGCACATGCGAAAAACAACCAACAAGTTTTTGGTGTCATTGTTGGTGTCCTGCAATGGAGTTTTCATGAAATTTAATACAAATCCAAAAAATAAAAAAATACTTTTTAGGAATTGCATTGTTTTATCATCTTAGGCATTTTGTAAGTAAAATTTTCAAATTTTCTCAACTCTATTTTTTGAATTTGGTACTTATTGTTGTTTTTATTTTGCAAGAAATTGGAAAATGAGGAACTTAAGGACGATCCCAATTAGGATAGAAATTTATTATTATTATTTTAAGTGAATAATAGTGATGGCGCATTGTATTTTTCATTATTCACAATTCATTTAAAAGAGTTGCAATAATATAGGTAAAGGGTGGACCATTGTAACCTAAAAGTGGAGGTGGAATATAAATGGTCTCAACCTTGCAATAATGAATACCACAACTCTACGAGAAGATCTTATTCAGAACCCCACTATGAGTAATCCTCACTTTCTAAAATTCTTAGGTTAAGGTTTGCATATTTGGAATAATTTTACATTGTTTGGTAGTGTAATTGCATATAGAAAGCATACTTGATAATTGTTGCATTTTAGGATTTGCATTAGTTTATTATTTTTAATTGCAATTTAGGGCACATTTATCACTTAAAGGTGATTTATATGTTGATCAAACTGCCATGGGGTTTGAAAATTAATTATTAAGGGCATCCGACACCATAAGATCAAGGGTGGATTTTATCACCACCTCTTGGCCCACTTAGGATAATCACCACAAACGCATAACCCAACCTTCCAAATTAGTTTAAAATAAATTAGAAGATACCTATAGAGGCCATCACATGCTCGTAGGACCCTCTTGGAAGGAAGTGACCCATTGCAACTCCACTGGTCCCTGTCTAACTGACTACGCTGGAACTTACATATTCTATGACTCAAACTAACTATGGTTAGCTGAGGAGGAAGTGAAGTATTAGTTAGGTTAGGATTTAACTAGTAAGTGGTAGGGCAAGTCTGAAAGAGCGGAGGAGCATTAGATTGGGCTAATCTAAAAGCTTCTTCCCCACACAAATTTAAGACAATTAATTTATCTGCTTGCTAGCCTTAGGGTAGTTTATATTTTGTGTTCTTTCATTGTCCATCATTAGTAGTTAGGTTGCATTAGTTAGGGTAGTTTTTCCTATTAAAAAAAAAGGAAAAAGAAAAGATATTTCATTTTATGCATTTTTGGATATGCGACAAACCCAGAAGGTTTATCAAGTATGACCAAAATGACATACAACTAGATTAATCACTATCAATGACTGATTAATGATCAAGGGGTAACTTACCCCATGGTAGTATTAGAGGTGATTAAGACCCTCCACTTATCATGAATGAGGACCCACCACTTTTAATGGATGATGAATATCAACCTCCACCAAGAAGGAATAAATATTTACAAAAAAGAGATTGGAGAAGAAATAATAATAGGGAGTGGGACCAATAGAATGTACATGGGGGATAATAACGTATATCGAAACTTTCATGGTGGAACTCTAAAAGTTTACCTTCAGCCTACAAGCACTAGTACACCATTCTATGTCATTCTTCATCAGAATGCTCATGCACTAGAATTGAAAACGAGAGTAATCCAATTACTTTCAAAATATCATGGGTTAGACAGTGAAAGTCCTTACTTGCATCCTAAAGCGTTTGATGAGATATGCAGTACCCAACAAACCCAAAATATTGGTCTAGATACAGTGAGATTTAAGCTATTTCCATTATCTTTAAAGGAAAAAGCTAAAATGTGGTTTAATGCACTGCCAATAGGTTTTGTAAAGACCTGAAATGAAATGATTAGGGAATTCTTGAAATGGTTTTCCTTAATAAAATAAATACACTCCACCGAAATATAATGAATTTTACTTGGAAGGACAAAGAGTCATTCTACCAATGCTAGAAAAGGTTCAAGGATCTTTTACTCACATGCCCACATTATGGCTATGATCCATGGCGCGTCATTAGCTTCTTCTATAAGGGACTTAATTTTGACTTGTTCTCATTTGTAAAGAGGATGTGCAATGATAACTTCTTAAATAAACAACTAGATGAGGAGGAAGAGTATTTGAAATGGCTAGCTGAAAGTGCACAAACTTGGGTTGATTAAAAAAGAATAGAAGATCTAGATAGACCCAAGCCTACCACCGCATTTACTAGGGGAGGCACATATGCCATGTTTGAAAGAGATAATGTCAATGCAAAAATAGCATCCCTAACTTGAAAGGTAGAAGCTATGGAAATAGAAAAGAATAACTCTAAAAAGGGTGAACAAGTGTGTAACATTTGTGAAAGTACCACACATCTTACTCAGGAATGTCCTACCATTGCAACATTCTGAGAGGTACTTCATTATCGGGCTAATGCACTTAATACTTATAAAAGACCTTTCTCCTCATACTCAGAGACATATAACCCCAACTAGAGAAATTATCCAAATTTTAGTTGGAGAAATGGACCAAATGCCAATGTCTCCCAACTTGGCACATACCAGCCTCACCAATAAAATCAAAGACACTTTGTTCTAGGCCCATACCAATATCAAACTCATCAATCTCCTACTATTGGACCTTACATGCCCCCACCCAAAAGGCCTGTAGATCATAACATCCATCAACTTATTCAAAACAGGGAGAGAAAACTTTCTCAATTAGAAATCCAACTAAAATAAATCAACTAATCTATGAATGAAATGAAAAAATATGATGAGTCACATGATGCAAAATATGAAGAAAAAAAAGGTTTCTAGCTCAACCACAAGCAAACCCTAAGGATGTGCATATGGTTAGTAATAATACATCTAATTTATCATCGAGCTCTACCACGTTGTAGACTAAGGTTATCACCATTCTTAGGTAGACAAGTCCACTGAAGAAAATGAAAAATCTAAAGAGAAGGAACCCACTTCACCTGTTGAACCATGTTGTATTCCTGCTCCATTTCCTCAAAGGTAGCATCAAGCTCCAAAGTCTGCCTCTAATGATGAGATTTTAGAAATTTTTCAGCAAGTCAGATTAACACATCGATTTTAGACACAATCAAACAAATCTCATCATATGCCAAATTCCTAAAAGACCTTTGCACCATAAAATGAAGATAAAATGTTCAAAAGAAGGCATTTTCGACTGAGCAAGTTAGTTCCATTCCTCAACATCATACGTCGCCAAAGAACAAGGATCCAGGTTGCTACACTCATACTTGCATTATTAATAACTATAAGATTAATCAAGCTTTCTTGATTTAGGATCTAGTGTTAACCTACTACTGTACTCGATATATGAACATTTAGGTTTGGATGAGCTTAAACCTACTTCTACTACATTGTAACTAATTAACCATTTTATGACGATACTAAGAGGGGTAATAGAAGATGTGCTTGTCTAAGTAGAACATTTCATCTTTCTTATAAATTTTCTAGTTCTAGATACACAATCAGTGGTGAATGAGAAGAATGAAATAGTAGTCATCCTAGGACGACCATTTTTTGGCTATGTTCAATGCCATAATTAACTGGAAAAATGGTGTCATGAATCTATCCTTTGGAAATATGACATTAGAGCATAACTTTTTTAGCATTTGTAAGCAACCATGTAAAATCACTGATGACTTGCACTATGCAAACATGATAAATTCAGTTGTGCATGATCAAATTCTTTCATCTTCCTTATTGGACCGACTTGGGGCCTGTTTGACATACTTTAATGAGTTTAATGAGGATGCATTAATAGAGGAAGTTAATGCCCTTCTTGATTCTGTTCCTATCATGAAAACATAAAAATCAAAACCTCATTTTGAGAAACTTCCACTAAGGGATTCCACTCCCCTTCCATTATCAATAGAACCTCCTAAGCTTGAATTGAAATCTCTACCATTAGATTTAAAATATGCTTATTTATGAGAAAAAGAAACATTTTCAGTGATAATTTCCTCCCAATTAGAAAAATCTCAGGAGAAAAAGTTAATAGACACTTTAAAGGAATACAAAGGTGCTATAGAATGGATCATTGTTGATATAAAGGGCATTAACCCTTTAATATGTACTCATAGTATATATTTGGAGGATGAAGCTAAACAATGTTGTAAATTGTAAAGAAGGTTAAATCCTAATATGAAAGACGTGGTTTAAGCAGAAGTCCTTAAGTTGCTTGATGTGGGAATCATATATTCAATAAGTGATAGCAAATTGATAAGTCCAACTCAAGTAGTTCTAAAAAAGTTCGGAGTGATATTGACCACTAATGCCAATAATGAATTAATTCCTACTAGAGTTACCACTGGTTGGTGTATGTGGATTGATTATAGAAAATTGAATGCAATCATGAGGAAGGACCATTTGCCTTTGCCATTTGTTGATCAAATGTTAGAAAGGGTTGTAGGACACCAGTATTATTATTTTCTAGATGGTTACTTAGGGTATAACCTGATAGAAATTACACTTGAGGATTGGGAAAAGACCACCTTTATATGTCCTTTTAGCACTTTTGCTTACAAAAGAATTCCATTTGGATTATGTAATGCTCCTATTACATTTCAATGCTGTATGTTGAGTATCTTTAGTGACATGATAGAGAGAATCTTACAGGTTTTCATAGACAACTTTTTTATTTTTGGTGATTCCTTTAACACATGCCTTGAAAATCTAAGAAAAGTTTTAAGTTGTTATAAAGAAAAGAACTTAGTGCTTAATTAGGAAAAGTGTCATTTCACGGTTCCTAAGGGAATTGTCCTTGGCCACATAGTGTCATTGAAAGGTATAGAAGTAGATAGAGCCAAAGTTGATCTAATTGCTAATCTACCAATTCCCAAATCTATTAGGGAAATTCCCTCCTTCCTAGGTTATTCAAGATTCTTAGGAGATTTATTAAATATTTTAATGCAATATCTAGACCATTGTGTCACCTCCTTACAGAGGATATGAGACGACCAGGTTTTTATAATAGATTTTGCAAAGACAGGGCCTTTAGTAGTAAAATTTTTTCGCAAAATAAAGCAGTGAAATTTTTTTTCTTTAGAAATTGTTTTGTAAAACCCAACTCATCACTTCATAACATAAGTTGAGTTTTGTACAAGATAAAATTCCATTGAAGGAATAAACTTTTATTAAACGTCAGGATCCATCCAGTGGTTCACAGTACAGTCAAGTATCATTACAATACTTATCCAAATTACATAATCCAAATCTCAAAGCTCACATACAATAAAAACTCTCAATACATACAATGCTCTCTAATAAAATACATGTCTTCAATGGATATAACCTGATTAATTTTTCTTTCAAGTCTTCTCAAGTCTTAAGCTCCTAACTCTCCTTCTTTGTATCTAAGATATTGTAAACATTCAAACATTTACAATATCTTAGCAAGCTATGCTTGGTAAGGGATTAAAGAAGTAACATAATTTGACAATATAATCCTAATATTCATTAATCCCATTATTCATTTCTATCATAAACATGATCATGAATCAATCTCATTTCCATAACCTTTTTTTTATCATTTATGTATATCCTTATACATAATGTATATGAACAAATTCATCAAAATAGTAAAAATATTCAAGTCTCATTCCCAACTAAGCTGATCAACTCTTTCAATTGTAAGCTATTAGTATATTAGCTAGTTACTATACTGGGAATTCCCTTTTTCCTAAGAATATTAATAATATACAATTACCTGGCATTTCATTATTCCATATATATCGCATCGCACTATGCTTATCTCATATGCATCATAGTGTAAAATAATATGATGCAAAAATAAATCAAAGGATTACCATGCTTGCAGTCTAATCCGTACAGTGTGCCCGGATAACTGCTCAATAATCCACTCATACCATATTCAGTGGAAATGTAAAATCCACATTCGTATGTAGGGACCATGGCTGTCAAAGTGGCAGCCTTCCCATAATTGCCCCACCCGACTTTCTGCGTTTCTTAGTCATGGAATTCATCATCAACAAATTTCAAAGAGTGGGTGGCCAAACCCTCATAACTCTCCTCAAATAGCATCCTTAGGTCTATGCCTATTTAAAACAAAGCCACAAGCCTCCATGCTCATATGTAAAATATTTCTTATATGTATCAAACAATATGCCTATTTATCTAGGGCTGGAATATCTTCTACTTCCCTATTCACTTACTATTTTCTTCAACTCTACACTTAACCATTTCATATCTATTTTCTCATAATTTGGTTGGATCATAAGGATTTAGCATAAGGTATTTGCATTATACATGTTAACATTTCTATACATAAGATCATGTATTTAACATGTATCTTTCATATAGATGCATTTGTAAAATCCTCCTACCTCAATAGGGTATTCTTACTCCTTGAAGTCTGCCATAGTCTTGATCAACGAATATCTGTCAAATTATATGTATAATGTCATCTTTCTATCCAAAGGTACATACTACACGGTCTTTTGATCATCCTTAAGTGGGATGATCTGAATCTTTCTTCTTTGAATCACATATGATCCATGGTTCAGATCTTCTAACCTAATAAATCTATATTACAAGTATATTCACGTAATAATAATCTGCTCTACATTTTTATTTCTTTTCTTTTGTTGTTTTTGATCATTCAAGATCTCCTCTTGGATTCTTGTTTGATCATCCTTATCTTATTTACAATTTTTATTAGGATTAGTTAATTTGCTGACCTTTTATGTTCTTATTATTATTTCTCAACCAGTTATTGTTACTGGTTTGAGGATAATTTATTCACTCCTAATTCTAGACAACTCCTTTTATTTTCAATTGATTAAGGCTTACCAGCTACAAGCTGCTCAAAAGGTGGTTACTTCAATCCTCATGTAAGGAGGCATTTAGAACTCAACAAATGTCACTAGAAGGTGAGGGAAGATGAGGCTCTATTAGATAACCCCCTTAACTACAATGTTCAGCGTCCACTAGAGTGACCTTAGCTCAACCTTCCATACAGTTCCTATGAGCTCGTAAACCCAAATTTATCTCTACTTGATTTTTAAAAATGTTCATGATCATATAGAATGTCATTCATGCATGTGTATTATTCTCCTAATTTGGGCCAAGGAAATGATAAACCATTTCTTATATTGTCCTACTAACTATATCCCTTATTAATTAAGTCCAAGTCAAGTCATTCCTTCCTATTTATGTCATGGAACTCTAATTTCTCATTAGGTTACATTTTTGGTGTTTTATGCTCTTTATCATAACTAATTATCAATTAAATCTACTAAGAAATATGACAATAATGAATGATAAACTTCAAAGCATAAAACTAATATAAATTCAATAATCTAAGGATAGTAATACTATATAACTACTATCATGATCTCTCATTAATGAAATCAAATTAAACTAACATGATCTTAAATCACAATTCCATTACCATCTTAAATGGAAATCATACTATAGTCCATACTCAAATTAAACTATCATGGCCCTAATTCATATATATTACTTATCCTAAGGATATTTAAAGAAAATCATGTGTATTAACATGGCCCTAAGATGATCAAATCTAACCCTCTATTAACATGTAGATCATTTACATCAAAATGAAGAAATAACTTAGCATGGATCCTATAATCATGCCATAAATTAAAGTTAAAATGAATGTAATAATTAAATAAAATTATACTAATCTATTTACATCATTAGAGGATTTTAATATGATCCAACCATTAGATCTTAATTCCTTTCTTTAAATTTAGGGTTTTTACTTCATTATAGGTTCAAAGATCATCTTCACATGTTTTTGTCATAATTGATCAATGATCTTACTAGATCTCATCATTATTAACTCCATCCAACCCATCCATAGGATTTGATCATGCTTGATCTTACTCATCAAGAAAGTTCCTTTACAAATTTTAGGTTACTTCTACCATAAAGGGTAAATTTCTTAATTTATCATATATTTGTCATATTAAACCTTGAATTTCACATATCCTTATCATTATAACATAAATAGATCAGATCCCTAAGGTCTGATCATCTCAGATCTTCAAGATCATGGAAGTAAGAATCTTATTTTATTTAAACAAAAAGTTTATTGCAATATTTCCCAAAATTTATTATTTCATATGAAATTAAACATCATAAGCTTTCCATAGCTTCTTTCCACTCATGATTTGGAGCTTAGATGACTTCAGAATTCAAGTTTGAAGTTCACAGTTGTTTTAATCGTCCAGATTTGATCTGGCTGTTAGAATAGGACAAAGTAGGCAGAACTGGTCATCCTGTGCTATTTTATTGATGACCACTGTTTGAAATGGGGTGGTGACCTGTAAATGGTGAGACGATCTTGATTGGACAGTTAAATCACCAGCGCTCTTTTCTCCATCAAATTGGGTCATCATATCTTCACTAAATTAGCTGTTATTTTATACCAAAGTGTTTTGAACCCTTTTTAATCTATTGGATAGCTCAGATTTTTCATCTGAGCCCTCCATGATGTAGATCTGGAGGGATTTTTTCACCAAAACTTGATTTTTTGAAACATTAATAGAAAATCAATTCCAGTGAAATTAAAAATATAAAAAATGACATAAACTGAAAATTGGATGACATCCTCCTACCTGATTTGCTCAGAATTGATGAATTGATGCCAAAATAAATAAATCCTAGCCGTATGCCATAACACACCAAATAAATATTGATTTGTATTTTTTTCGTTGATTGAATTGTTGGATCTTGAAATTACTTTGGGGTTTGGTAGATAAGGTAATTTAGAACAATATGGATGGTGGATTTGTGAAATTTGATCTGGAATGGAGTGGCTAATTGAATTTAGGGCTCTAGGTGCTATTCTAGAGAGAGGAGAGAGAAAGAGGGAAAAAGAGAGAAATTGGGGGAGATGGGGGAGGAGTTTTCCTCTAATTTTCTAGGAGAGTCTAGGGGATTTCGTGATGAAGTTGTGGAAATTTTTGTGAAATTTTAAGAAGTATTTTATAGGCAAGTTTTTGAATTTTAAAATATTTTTTCATAAAAATCTCCTTCTTTCTTTTTATTATTTTATTTATTGGTCGATTTTTCACCTCCACCTTTTTCCTCCACTATAATCTGGTAGTGCATTGCTTAATTATTGTTGCCTCCAGAACATTGGCCTACTTTGTAGGCCCCACTTTCATGCGAAAATACTATTTTGCCATTTTATTCATAAAAATGGAGCAAAATGGATATTATTTATCCAAACTTGGATTTTAGTGTACTCAATGGTGCCGGAATTGATTTTTTGAGTACCTTCCAAATTTTTGAGTACATTCTAAATATTCAAAATTTAAATCTTGGTTATGGGTGAAAATGATCGTTTTAGCTTTTTATGTAGAAAATTGAGATTTTTCATTCTAACTTAGAATTTAACGAAATTAGTGTCATTTGATTTGATTTTTCGTGTATATTCTTAATTTATATGTTTCCACTCATGATTTAGTCTCTATAAAAGGATATTTACTTTTAACCTAATATTCCAGCCTGAGTCTTCTGAAATTTCAAACTTTCATTGATTTTCTCAAATCAATTTACAAAAATTAGGGTTATTACAATCTTCCCCCCTTACAATAATTTTTTCCTTGAAATTTGTAATACTACAACTTATTCAAATAAATTAGGATGTGACTTCCTCATTTCTCCTTTTGTTTCCCTTGTGGCTTCTTCAACAGAGTGATGTTGCCACAAGACCTTAACTAAGGAAATTATTTTGGTTCTTAACTTTTGCTCTTTGTGGTCCAAAATACGTATTGCCCTTTCTTCAAAGGTTAGGTTTGGCTTCACTTCCTTTGGCACACTTTGAAGTATATGTGTATTATCTTGTAGGTATTTTCGTAACATGGATACGTGAAATACACTATGTACTTCAGAGAATTGAGGTGGTAAAGCTAATTTGTAAGCTATTAGACAAATTCTTTCTAGTATTTCAAATGGACCAATGAACCTAGGATTGAGTTTTCCTTGGTTTCCAAATCTCATGACCCCTTTAATTGGTGTTATTTTCAAAAATACATGCTCTCCCACTTCAAATTCTAGATTTCTACATCTTTTGTCAGTGTAACTCTTCTGATGACTGTGTGCCATTAACAACCTCTTCTTTATCATTCTAACTTTGTCTGTACAATGTTCCACAAGTTTTGACTTCATTAGTTTTCTTTCTCCAACTTCACTCTAACAAGTTTGTGATCGACATGGTAGCCCATACAATGCTTCATATGGTGCCATACCGATACTAGTTTGAAAACTATTGTTATATGAGAATTCTACCAATGGAAGATGTTCATCCTAGTTTCCTTTCCAGTCTAATGCACATGCCCTCAACATATCTTCTAATGTCTATATAGTTCTTTCTGACTATCCAGCTGTTTGGGGATGAAATGCTGTACTAAACCTAACCGAAGTTCCCAATGCTTGTTGTACACTCTTCTAACATCTTGAAGTAAATCTGCCATCTCTATCAGAGATGGTGGATAATGGAATCCCATGAAGACTTCTTATTTCTTTTATGTACAACTTAGCTAGATTGTCCATTGACTGATTTTGTCTAATTGGAAGGAAATGTGCTGATTTTGTTAATCTATCCACATTTACCCAAATCATGTCATGACCTTCCCTTGTCCTTAGTAATCCTACCACAAAATCCATAGTGATGTCGTCCCATTTCTATTCTGGAAGTTCCAGTGTTTGTAACATTCTAATTGGTCTTTGATGTTAAGCTTTTACTTGTTGACAATTTAGACACTTAGCCACAAATTTGCCTATATCTCTTTTCATGCCTTCCCACCAAAATTTTCTTTTCAAATCCTGATACATCTTTGTACCTCCTGGTTGTATAGACAATTTGGACTGATGGGCTTCTTGTAATAGTTCTTTTCTCAATTCTATGTTTGAAGGAACCACTACTCTCTCTTGAAAACGTATCCCTCATCTTTACCCTTACAAAGCCCTGTCTTTCTACACAAGTCCTGAGTTACTGTATCCCCTTCTTGGGCCTTAAGAATTCTATCAACAAAAGCTAATTTAATGGTGATGTTTGTAAGTACATCTCTTGTCTGTCTACCTAATGCATCAGCCACTATGTTTGCTTTTCCAGGATGGTATTAGATGGCAAATTTGTAGTCTTTGATGTATTCCATCCATCTTCTTTGTCTCATGTTTAGATCGGCTTGAGTGAAGATGTATTTGAGACTCTTATGATCTGTGAATACACTGAATTTTTCTCCATACAAATAGTGTCTCCAAATTTTCAAGGCAAATACTATAGCTGCTAACTCTAGGTCATGTACTGGGTAGTTCATTTCATGCTTCTTCAATTGCCTAGAAGCATAAACAATGACTTTCCCATTTTGCATTAATACACTACCTAATCCTTGGCCTAAAGCATCACAATATATTTCATAACCCCCACTACTCTTCTTTAATTCTTGGAACTATTCTCACACTCCTCTGTCCAGGCAAACTGTACCCCTTTTCTAGTTAATGTAGTCTAAGGAAGGGCTATACAGGAAATTTCTTGAATAAACCCACGGTAATATCCTGCCAATCCCAGAAAACTACATATTTCTACTACTGTCTTAGGTTTCTCCCAATTCATGATTGCTTCAACCTTGCTTGGGTCTACTTCTACCGCATTCTTAGAAATTATATGACCCAGGAAATTGACTTTCTCTAACCAGAATTCACACTTACTAAAGTTACCTAATAATTTATGTGTCCTGAGGGTATTTAGTACAATTTGTAAGTGTTCTTGATGTTCTTTGATACTGGTAGAGTAGATCAATATGTCATAAATAAATACTATCACAAATTTGTCTAAGTATTCCTTGAATATTCTCTTCATCAAATCCATAAATATTGTTGGTGCATTGGTTAGTCCAAAAGACATAACTAGAAACTCATAATGCCCATACCGAGTTCTGAATGCTGACTTGGGTATATCCTCATCCTTAATACACAATTGATGATATCCTGATCTAAAGTCAATTTTAGAAAAGTACCTTAGCAGATTGAAGTTGATCAAAGAGATCATCAATGCAAGGTAAGGGGTATTTATTCTTTACTGTGACATTGTTCCACATTCTATAATCGATGCACAATCTCATGGACCCATCCTTTTTCTTCACAAGTATCACTGGTGCTCCCCATGGTGAACTACTTGGTTGAAGGAACCCTCTGTCTAACAACTCTTGTAGTTGGCTTTTCAATTCTGCCGAAGAGATTCTATAGGGGGCTCTAGAAATTGGAGTTGTACTAGGAATTAATTCAATGGTAAACTCAATTTTCCTATGGGGTGGTAATCTTGGAAGTTCTTCTAGAAAGGCATCTGGGAATTCCCTAACTATATCAATTTTTGTTATCTTGGGCTGTTCAACATCCAAAGCAACCACTGTTGCTAAAAATGCCTGACATCCCTTAGACATATGTTTGGCAGCTTTCATAGTTGATATGATTGATTTGTCTAAGTCATTGTGTTTCCCATATAGTACTAATACTTCCTCACTAGGTATGCTAAATGTGATTTTCTTCTTATGACAATCCATGATTACCTAGTATTTTGCTAACCAGTCCATACCCAATATAATGTTAAAGTTTACCATGTTGAGTAGAATTACATCTATATCCATTCTTTTCCCCAATACTTCTATAGGTATATTATGAAGGTATTCTTGTAGTCTTACTATTTTACCAATCGGTGTTGTTACATTTAGATTGAATCTTAAGTTTTTCACTGACAATTGTATACTGGATGCAAATACACAAGAGATAAATGAATGAGTAGATCCTAAATCAAACAATACTTTAGCATAGGTATCAGATATTAGTAATGTATCTTCTATTACTGCATTAGATGTTCCAGCTTGGTCGTCAGTAATAGTGAATACCCTCCCTTGGGGATGAGGGACATTATTTGGTTTTGCCTTCCTAATTGCTAATGGTTTGTTGTAGTTTGTAGACATGTGTCCAAATTCTCCATAGTTGTAACATTTGATCGGAGGTCGTTGTTGTAAGGGAGTGGGACATATATTCCCAAAGTGGAATCTTCTTTTAGGACAAGGTCTTCTTTTGATATGATTCCCTTCACTTCTTGGAGGTCTAAAGTTGTTGAAGGGTCTTTTACCCTTCTGAAAGGCCTTTGGTTGAAGTTTTCACCTTCTCTAAACCTAGTGGTTTGACTCTTCTTGAACTCTTCTTCAAACTTGGAAGCCATTTCTACACAATCTGCTAAAGTGGAGGGTTTAGGACCCATCACTTTCACCTTTAGCTGTGGCTGCAACCCTTCCATGAATTTGTCCAATGTGTGCATCTCTATATCACAAACATGTGCAGCAAATCTCTTCAATTAGGTGAATTTATTGTCATAATCCACCACCGATAGGTTCCCTTATTTAAGTTTCAAGAACTCCTCCTTTCTTGATTTTTCATGGATAGGAAAATATTTATGATTGAAAACTTCTTTGAATTCCTCCCATCTAGTTTCTTCAGAATTTGAAAAGAAGGTGTTATTGGCTGACCTCCACCAAAATGCAGCCTCTTGTTTTAATAGATATGTGGCAAACTTGACTTTCAATTCTGGAGGAGTACATAATGCATTGAAAGTCCTTTCTATTTCATATACCCATTCCTTCGCATTCTTAGCATCACCCTTGTCATTATATCTAATAACAACCTTTTGAAATCTCTCCATTTTATCAATCTTTTTTGGTGCTAATGAAAATTTTCTATCTCCCATACTTGGCACAAGGAAAGATTTCCCTTGTACTGGTGTGGAAGTATTTTGTGTTGGTGTGTTGTGTCTTATTTCAAGCTTAACCTGAGAACTTGGTATATCAATTGGAGGTGATGAACTCTGGGGCTGTTGGATTTGAGGAAGAAGATTCCTCAATATTCTAGTCGCCATTTCCTCCATATTGTTCATGGTTAATCCCTCCATATTAATCTTTGGAGCATTCTAAGATGTCTTCCTAATTGCTCTTTTGGGTGCCATCTGCTCATAAACCAAATTTCTATAAGTATTTCTTGTACTATTTCTATCTTAATCTAAATTTGGATTGTCATCTCTCCCTTGGACATATTGGGATTGTATTGTGACTAGATGAATGGCTCCGATACCAATTGAGACAACCCGGGTTTTTATAACACATTTTGTAATACATTTTGCAAAGACAAGGCCCTTAGTAGTAAATTTTTTTCGCAAAATAAGGCAACAAAAATTCTTTTCTTTAAAACTTGCTTTGTAAAACCCAAGTCATCACTTTATAACATAAGTAGAGTTTTGTACAAGATAAAATTCCATTGAAGGAATAAACTTTTATTAAACTTCAAGATCCATTTAGTGGTTCACAGTACAACCTGGTATCATTACAATACTTGTCCAAATTACATAATCCAAATTTCAAAGCTCACATACAATAAAAACACTAATGCTCTCAAATAAAACACATCTTCAATGGATATACTGTGATTAATTTTTCTTTCAAGTTTTCTCAAGTCTTGAGATCCTATCTCTCCTTCTTTGTATATGAGATATTGTAAAAATTCAAACATTTACAATATCTTAGCATCTATGCTTGGTAGGGGATTAAAGAAGTAACATAATTTGACAAAATAATCCTAATACTCTAATCCCATTATTCATTTCTATCATAAACATCATCATGGAACAATCTCATTTCATAACCTTTCTTTTATCATTTATGTATATGAACAAATTCATCAAAATAGTAAAAATATTCAATTCTCATTCCCAACTAAGTTGATAAACTCTTTCAATTGTAAGAGATCAGTATATCAGCTAGTTACTATACTAGGAATTCCCTTTTTCCTAGGAATATTGGTAATATACAATTACCTAGTATTTCATTATGCCATATATAAGGCATCTCACTATGCTTATCTCATATGCATCATAGTGCAAAATAAATCAAAGTACTGCCATGCTTGCAATGTAATCCGTATAGTGTGCCCAGATAACTACTCAATAATCCACTCATACCATATTTAGTGGAAATGTAAAATCCACATTCGTATGGGAGGACCATGGCTATCACAGTGGCGGCCTTCCCATAATTCTACCTTTCTTAGGCATAGAATTCATCATCAAAAAATTTCAGAGAGCGGGTGGCCAAACCCTCATAACTCCCCTAGCATAGCATCCCTAGGCCTACATCTATTTAAAACAAAACCACAAGCCTCCATGCTCATATGTAAAATATTTCTTATATGTATCAGATAATATGTATGTTTATCTAGGGCTAGAATATCTTCTACTTCCCTATTCACTTAGGGTTTTCTTCAACTCGATACTTAACCATTTCATATGTATTTTCTCATCTAGCACAAGGTATTTACATTATACATGCCAACATTTCGTATTCAACATGTATCTGTCATATAGATGCATTCCTAAAATCCTCCTACCTCAATAGGGTATTCTTACTCCTTGAAGTCTACCATAGTCTTTATCAACGAATATCTATCAAATTATACATATAATGTCATCTTTCTATCCAAAGGTACATACTAAATGGTCTTTTGATCATCCTTAAGTGGGATGATCTGAATCTTTCTTCCTTGAATCACATATGATCAATGGTTCAGATCTTCTAACCTAATAAATCTATATTACAAGTATATTCACATAATAATAATCTACTCTACATTTTTATTTCTTTTATTTTGTTGTTTTTGATCATTCAAGATCTCCTCTTGGATTCTTGTTTGATCATTCTTATCTTATTTACAATTTTTATTAAGATTAGTTAATTTGTTGACCTTTTATGTTCTTATTATTATTTCTCAACCAGTTAGTGTTATTGGTTTGAGGATAATTTATTCACTTGTAATTCTACATAACTCCTCTTATTTCCAATTGACTAAGGCTTACCAGCTATAGGCTGCTCAAAAAGTGGTTACTTCAATCCTAATGTAAGAAGGCATTTAGACCTCAACAAACATCCCTAGAAGGTGAGGGAAGAGCAAGGCTCTATTAGATAACCCCCTTAACCACAATATTCAGTGTCTATTAGAGTGACCTTAGCTCAACCTTCCATAAGGTTCCTATGAGCTTATAAACGCTAATTTATCTCTACTTGATTTTTATTAATGTCCATGATCATATAAAATGTCATTCATGGATGTGTATTATTCTCCTAATTTGGGCTAAGAAAATGGTAAACCATTCCTTAAATTGTCCTACTAACTATAGCTCTTACTAATTAAGTCCAAGTTAAGTCATTCCTTCTTATTTATGTCATGAAACTCTAATTTCTCATTAGGTTACATTTTTGGTGTTTTATGCTCTTTAACATAACTAATTAACAATTAAATCTACTAAGAAATATGACAATAATGAATCATAAACTTCAAAGCTTAAAACTAATATAAATTCAATAATCTAAGGATAGCAATACTATATAACTACTATCATGATCCCTAATTAATGAAATCAAATTAAACTAACATGATCTTAAATCACAATTCCATTACCATCTTAAATGGAAACCACACTATAGTCCATACTCAAATTAAACTAGCATGGCCCTAATTCATATATTACTTATACTAAGGATATTTAAAGAAAATCATGTGTACTAAGATGGCCCTAAGATGATTAAATCTAACAATCTAATAACTTGTAGATCATTTACATCAAAATGAAGAAATAACTTAGCATGGATCCTATAATCATGCCATAAATTAAAGTTAAAATGAATATGATAATTAAATAAAATTATACTAATCAATTTACATTATTGGAGGCTTTTAATATGATCTAACCATTAGGTCTTAAGTCCTTTCTTTAGATCTAGGGTTTTTACTTCATTATAGGTTCAAAGATCATCTTTACATATTTTTATCATAACTGATAAATGATCTTGCTAGATCTCATCATTATTAACTCCATCCAACCCATCCATAGGATATCATCATGCTTGATCTTACTGATCAAGAAAGTTCCTTTACAAATTTTAGGTTACTTCTACCATAAAGGGTAGATTTCTTAATATATCATAGATCTATCATATTAAACCCTCATTTTCATATATCCTTATCATTATAACATAAATAGATCAGATCCTTAAGGTCTGATCATCTCAGATCTTCAAGATCATGGAAGTAAGAATCTTATTTTCTTTAAACAGAAAGTTTTTTGCAATATTTCCTAAATTTTATTATTTTATATGAAATTAGGCATCATAAGCTTTCCATAGCTTCTTTTCACTCGTGATTTGGAGCTTAGATGACTCTGAAATTCAAGTTTGAAGTTAATAGTCGTTTTAACAGTCCAGATTTGATCTGGCTATTAGAACAGGACAAAACTGGCAGAACCAGTCGTCCCGTGCTATTTTACAAGTGATCACTGGTGGAAACGTGGTGGTGACCTGTAAATGGTGAGGCGATCTAGATCAAACCGTCAAGTCACCAGCCTCCTTTTCTCCATAAAATTAGGCTATCAATCTCCACTAAATTGGCTATTATTTCATACCTAGGGGTTTTGAACCCTTCTAAATCTATTGGATGGCTCAGATTTTTCATTTGAGCCCTCCATGATGCAAATTTGGAGGGTTTTTTTACCAAAACTTGATTTTCTGAAACATTAATAGAAAATCGAATATAGTGAAATTAAAAATATAAAAAATGACATAAACTGAATATTGGATGATATCCTCCTACCTAATATGCTTAGAATTGATGAATTGATGCCAAAATAAATATATTCTCTCCATATGCCATAACACACCAAAGAAATCTGGATTGGTATTTTTTCGTTGATTGAATTATTGGATCTTGAAATTACTTTGGGGGTTTCATATATCAGGGAATTCAGAACAATATGGATAGTGGATTTGTGAAATTTGATCTAGAATAGAGTGGCTAATTGAACTTAAGGCTCTTGGTATTATTCTAGAGAGAGGAGAGAGAAAGAGGAAAAAAGGGAGAGATGTGGGAGGAGTTTTGCTCTAATTTTCCAAGGGAGTCTAAGGGATTTGGTGTGAAGTTGTGAAAATTTTTGTGAAATTTTTAGAAATATTTATAGGCGAGTTTTTGAATTTTAAATTAATTTTTCATAAAAATCTCCTTCTTTCTTTTTATTATTTTATTTATTGGTGGAGTTTCCACTTCCACCTTTTCCTCCACTACAATCTAGTAGTGCATTGCTCAATTATTGTTGCTTCTAGAACATTGGCCTACTTTGTGGGCTCCACTTTCATGTGAAAAGATCATTTTACCCTTTTATTCATAAAAATGGAGAAAAATGGATATTATTTATCCAAACTTGGATTTTGGTGTACTCAATGGTGTCAGAATTGATTTTTTGAGTACCTTCCAGTTTTTCGAGTGCATTCTAAATATTCAAATTTTAAATCTTGGTTACGGGTAAAAATGATCGTTTTACCCTTTTATGTAGAAAATTGAGATTTTTTATTCTAACTCAGAATTTATACAAAATTAGTGTCATTTGATTCGATTTTTTGTGTACATTCTTAATTTCTATGTTTCCACTCATTATTTAATGTCTATAAAAAGATATTTGCTTTTAACCCAATATTCCAGCTTGAGTCTTTTGAAATTTCAAACTTTCATTAATTTTCTCAAATTAATTTTCAAAATTTGGGGTTATTACAGGATACCCCTTTTGAGTGGACTGATGATTGTCAAGAAGCTTTTACAAAGCTGAAAGACAAGTTAACTACTACACCTATCATGCAACCACTTGATTGGAGTCTACCATTTGAAATCATGTGTAATGGTAGTGATTATGCTGTAGGAGCTATACTAGGACAGAGAAAAGAGAAAAATCCATAGTTGACCTCGCTTTGGATAAATTTAGGTCTTTCTTGGATGGATTCAAAATAGTCATATTCACTGATCATTTGGCCCTTCAGTATCTTCCTTCCAAGAAAAGTTTTAAGCCTAGACTAATTAGATCAATTCTTTTACTCTAAATTTTTTGCATTGAGATAAAAGATAAAAAAGGAGTAGAGAATGTTGTAGCTGATAATTTGTGTCACTTAGTCCTAACAAAACCTTTGGATGAGTTGCCAATTAAAGCAACTTTTCTTGATGAACAACTTTTTCATGTCTCCCATCCTCCATGGTTTGCTGATATTGTAAATTATTTAATCACAGGAAAAATTCTTGAACATTGTAACAATTTAAAAAGAAAATTTTCTTTTCCAATGTTAAGCATTATTTCTAGGATAATCCATACCTGTTCAAGTATTGTCCAGATCAAATAACTAGAAGATGTGTACTTGACTTAGAGCAAAATAGTGTCATCTCCTTCTGTTACTCAAAAGCATGTGGTGGACATTTTTCTAGCTAGAAAACTAATGCAAAGATTTTGCAGTGTGGTTTCTATTGGCTTTCATTATTTAAAGACACACATGTGTTTTGTATAATCATGTGAGTAATGCCAAAAGTTTGGAGGAATTACCCATAGGAATATGATACCTCTTAACCCTTTTCTTGTCATCTAAGTTTTTGTTTGTTGGGCATTGATTTCATGGGGTCGATCCCACCTTCTTTTGGCTACATTTATATCTTATTGGCAATAGACTACGTATCCAAATGGATTGAGGCTTTCCCATGTAGGCATAATGATCACAAAATAGTTGTTAAATTCTTAAAAGAAAAGATATTTTCTAGATTTGGGACCCCTCGAGCCACTCTAAGTGATAACAATACACACTTTTGCAATAAAGCATTTGAAGTGCTGATGAAAAATATAACATCACCCTTAAAGTTGCAACACCATATCACCCACAAAAAAGTGAACAAGTAGAAGTATATAATCGGGCTATAAAATAAATTCTTCAAAAGACTATTATTCGAATCATAAGGGTAGGTCTCTTAGATTGATTGGGGCACTCTAGGCTTACAAGACTACACATCAAACCCCGATTAGTATGTCTCCTATCATATTTTATATAATAAGGCTTGCCATTTGCTTGTGGAATTGGAACATAGCGCTTACTAGGCAATAACTACTTTTAATTTCAACATGGATAAAGTAGGCTCACATAGAAAATTCCTACTTAATTAGTAGGAAGAGATCTAGAAAGAAGCTTATGAACTAATAGGATTTATAAGGAAAAGATAAAAAAAATTTCATGATAAAAACATAATGAGAAAATCCTTTAATCCAACCAAAAAGATTCTGCTTTAAAATTCTAAGCTCTACCTCTTTCTAGGTAAGCATAGACCTCGATGGACTAGTCTATATATTGTCATAGAAGTTTTTTCATATAGGACTATCGAGATTGAAGATGCTAGAAGTGGCCACACTTTAAAAGTGAATGATCAACATTTAAAGCCTTTCCTAGTGATAAGTATTTAATTTTGCATAAAAACTACCCAATTAGTTATCCATGTGTTACAACTTATAGGGGTAAATTAAGTTTTTAGACCAAAATTCATAACACATGCATTTTTTACCTAATAACCCAAAAGTTTGTTATTTGTAGGTTCAAAATCTAGTCTAAGGTAATTATGTGATTAATCATGTGTTTTTAAGATTGAATTAAGGTTTTTCAATTTTTGTAGGAAGTAAGATGGTGATCCAATGGTCAAGATCGATTGGGATGAAATTAAAGATCAAGATCAAAAGACCAATTCAAAGCCTCAAAATCATTACTCCAACATAAACCAAAGGCTAAGAAAATCTTGTGGACTAGTAATAAATGTGATTAAAGGAGCTAAATATGGCTAAAGTGGGCCCATGAAGTAAGCCACGCATTCCCACCACCTTTACATGGAAGTCACTTAAGCCACCTTAGCCATATAAGCCATGAAAGAAGGTGGCAAGATAAGGAATTCAAGCTAAACCATACAAGCCACTCAAAGTCAAGGGTTGAAGCTAAGAAGTCAAGCTAAGAAAGCTTCCTAAGCCAGCCATGAAGCTTAGCCAATGGACCCTTCAAAGTTAGTCATCAAGCTAAGCTAAATGGAAGGCTAGGATTGGAGGAGATTCAAGAGAGTTATCCATGAGACATTTGGAAGATAATTAAGAAAAAATCTGTTAGAATAAATGTCATGTGGACCAATGGGATAAAAGCATTCAATTTTTAGTGTTTTTCTCACTTTTTATTTAATTTCTACCTCACCCTTAAGATATACTATGAATTTCCAAAACTCTATCTCATTCCACCTCTTAGGAAACTTCCCAACCAACCATAATCCTCCACCTATTTCCATACCAATCCCTACCCACTTTCGTAAATCAAAGAGGATTCAATAGCTTTGGAAGGGGGAAGACACCACTTCTTAAAAAGGTGGTGTCTCCCACCTACTCCCTTCTTTAAGGTAGCCACTTCCCTCCACACTTTCCTATTGGATGTCTACCCTTTTCCCCCATCCTAGCCATTCAATTTGACATACTTTAATCCACACCACACCTTATATTTGGGTACCATGGGCAAAATAGGAGAAGACCTATGAAACCAGCCCAAACTTTAGCAAAAGGATACACTTTTCAACTTAGGACAAGATGCCTCCTCCATTAGAAGCAGACGCCCACTTTCTTTAGACCACTTCTCTTATATTGCTTGTTGTTTTGTGGGGGTCTTTGGGATGCTGTCACTTCCTTCCAAGGTGTATGCTTCTTCCTCAAGTGTTCAACCTAGGATTTTTGGGGTTTTGATTCATCTTTGAAGATTGGTTAGCTTCCTTATTCTCTTTGCTAGAATTTACTTTTCATGTTAGTTTGCCTTCTTTTCCTTTATCTTTCCTTGCTTTTAAACTAAGATTCAAGGCTGGTTTTCCCTTGGAGTGATAGCCAAGGGAAGTCATCTTGAATCTAGTTTTGTTCTTTTCCTTTCATTGCATCTTTGCTCTCTTTCAGCCCTCTTGATTTTCCAGCTTTGGTTGCTTAAGTTCCATTAGCTGTTTCCTTAGTTTTCCATAATTTTTCCTTGATTTCAAGATACTTGTTCATGAGTGAAAGTTGGAACAATTGAAGAAGAATTTGTCTTGTAATTAGGGATTGATTGAGATTAAGTGAACATCATTGTATTAGTATTTAAGTTTTAAATTTGGACTACATGTATGGGTTATTATGTTGGCGAATGTTTTATTTGCTTCAATGAAATTAGTTGGAGTTTTCAATTCATGTTTGAGCCTAGGAGTCGATTACTTTTGTTATTGAATGTTTGATTAAATTAGAAGTGATCAATTCCTTGCTTTACATGTTATATTGATTGAATGTTTCAATTACCTTAATGCTGCAATTTCTTATCATAAATGGTTAATGTTAATTTCTAACACCATACAATCATGTTCGAAGGGGAGCCTTAACGCAACAGTAAACTTGTTGTCATGTGACCTTGAGGTCACGAGTTCAAGGCGTGGAATTAGCCTCTTGCAAAAATGCAAGGTAAGGCTGCCTACTTTAGATCTTTGTTGTCCACTCCTTCCCCATACCCTGCATAGGTGGGAGCTTCGTCCACCGGGGCTGCCCTTACGCAATCATGTTAGAAATAGATTACATGCATAGGTTTCCAAAGTAGTTGATTAAATGCACTCCTATCCAATGAATTATGTATACCATTATATAGTTACATGCATGTTATTTGGATACTTTTCCTTTCATTGTTTATTAGTAATTGCTGTCATTTATTTCTCTTGTTTAATTGTAGTTAGATTCCATTAGTTTGTGTCTTATTTAGTTTAGAAAGTAGTTTGTTAAAGCACGTTTTCCTTAAATTAGTTGTTAAATTCATGTTTAGGAAAGTTGATAAATTGCATTTTAGGAAAGTTTTTAATTAAGAAAGTCATAAAATTAGAAGTTTTTAATTTAGAAAAGTTTTAATTCTAAAAAGTACATGTTTTAGGAAAGTTTTCAATTTAGCATGTTTCTTATTTTTGCTTAGTTTCCAATTTCATATATTAATTTCTAATTATACTTTAGGTAAAAAATCATTTTAATTTTGGCTAGGTTAGATAGTTTAAAGTAGGGACCACTAGCATCACATTAGTTCAACTCTTCATGGGATCGACCTCACTAGCGTACTATATTGCAAATAATTCATGCACACATGAGTTTTATTTAAAACAGCAACACCTAGAAATATGAGAATCTAGAAGTTGAGTTCATAATTCTAGAGGATCTTGTTTATTAGGATTGAGTAGAATTGATCCCTTTCTATCATCTTTTGTATTTTTAAATTCATTGTTTTCTACATGACCCATATTCATTGTAGGTCCTACTTTTTAAACATTGGGTACAATGTTTATTTTAGGTTGGGGGATATAGAATTCTAACAAATTCTAGTTTTTGTTATTTTTTAAAATTTCTTAATTTTTTAAAAAATTTGAAAATTTTGTTCAAAAACTTGAAAAGTTTTAGGTCAATTCCTACACTATGATGATAATTGGATTTTTCTAAAGTGTGATCTAGATAACTTTGGCTTATTAATGTAATTGAACATGATTAATTTATTATTTTACTCATTTTCTAAAGTATTCAATGAAAGCTATCTTAGATCACATCTGTACATATAGTTGCAGATATATAGTCTAAATTGATAAGTACTCATAACTTAAAAATCCTAGAGAAATTCAGTAGAGACTTATAACCTAAGTGAGTTTTAGAGCCACTCATTTCTTTGGGAGTTCATAAAAATGTTCCTAATTTTCTTCAATGTGCTTAAACTAAAATTTGATTCCATCAATTTTAAATTTGGCTAATTACCTTAATTATTAGAATATTGCCTCTAAATATCTAAAGTTAATTGAATCTAATAGATTATAGGAAACCTAAAAAAGGATTTAGGCCATCCTTGTTGTTAACCTAGAGACATAGAGCTTACCAAAAAGAGTATTTTTACCACTAGTTAGCCAAATTGAGCCTTTTATATTAGCCTTTTCTTTTCTCACCCAAATTATCACTTTACTCATATTAACCCAATGTAAATTATCCATTACCTTTCTTTGAAAGATAAGTTAGTGGCGAATGAACAAATACTTTTTAGATGCAATAAAAGTAGAAAAAGTGAATATCAGGAAAAGAAATGTTATTCAAAGAGATTTGAAAGTGTTGAAAACAAAAAAGAAAGAAAAAGGTATTGAATTTTTTTTTAAAAATTGAAAAAAGTGGAAAAAGAAATACTCACTTCACGAAACACAAAGTAAAGAAGAATTGTCAACTTTAGTAGAAGACCTCTACTTAGTTTTGCAAAATTTTTGAATACCCTTTAATACCTTGTCCTAAGCCTACATTTCTTCCCAGTTAAAGACATTGATTCTAGGACGGATGTAGTCTTGATCAGGATATGATTGATAGGATTTAAAGAGTTATATTTCTAAAAGTTCAAAGGTAATGGATTTTTATCCTTTCCAAAGGGATCAAAATTAAATTCCTAAGTAATTCTCATTCTTTCATGAATATATGTGAGATAAACTTGCTATTATTAACCCTACTAACATATTTAAAAGAGAGATATGATTTGAACCCTTTATCTGAGAGAGTTTATTACAAAGTGTATGTTATTTATGTAAATTAAGGTCAAAATATATTTCAGATGAAGTTCAAAAGTTATAGTCTATGTAGAGATAAAGATTATTGTATGTGTAGACTCCACACACACACACACACACACACACACACACACTCTTTCTCTGAGATCTGAGCTTGATTGGAATGTATTTAGCATATGGGTAGGGTTTTGAATTTTTCATTCATTTTAACTAATTTGCTAAAGTTGATAGATTTATTGAAGATAATGCTCTGATAAAAAGTAGAAATTGACTTGAAAAAGATTTTTGAATTTTGGGGGCGTATTCACTGAAAACCTTTTTGAGGCCTAACTCATCCACTAGGGGTAACCTAGACGTTTAAGTGCTTGCAGCATATGCTAAATGCAATTATAAGTATCTACGAAAGTGGCAATTTGTATCAATTTTGTAATTTGATTTTTCTCATATTTTTCTTGGGACTAGCAAAATGCTGGTTGGGGAGTGTGTCAAGTGTTCAATTTTAAATAAAACACCCTACTTTAGCATTTAATTAGATCATCCAGTCATTCAATTTTGTATTTTAGCTCCAATAAATCATCTAACAGTTGATTTAAAAATTTTAATGGTCACATGATCATTAGGACTAATCAGAGGATTAAAGTATGATTAAGATCAATCTAATTTAGTTTTGTATGGTGCGGATCAACTAGATTGGGCATTGGATGGCTCAGATCGAGTTGATAAATACCATATCATCTTCACCCCACAAGAGGCACATGGGCAATTTATTAAGGAATTGTTTCTATTTGAAGAAGGAAAAACTAAAGTACAAAGTGGAACCATGAAAAGATGGGGAGAACAAATTTAGAGAGATTGAATGGAAAGAAAGAAAGTTAAAAATGTTCTACAAAGGAGGAAGGAAAGTAAGGGGAGGCACGATCTTTGGGGAGATTTGGGGAAGGGATTATTCCTATTAAGAAAAGGCTACACACGATCCATTGGGTGATGCTTGGAAAGTTTACACAATCAAATCCTAAAGGAATAATAGAATAAGGAATGTGCATGAAATAAAAAGGAGGAGAAGCAGCTTTCTCCACAAGAAGGAAACCAACTACTCTCTCTCTCTCTCTCTCTCTCTCTCTCTCTCTCTCTCTCTCTCTCTCTCTCTCTCTCTCTCTCTCTCTCTCTCTCTCTCTCTCTCTCTCTCACCACAATAGAGAGAAGGACCGAAGAATCCATCCCTATTCACAGTTCATTTTTCTCAATCTCGTTCTCCCAGTCTTTCCCCATTATAAGCCCCTTAGCATACATTGTTCCTAGTTTCTTATCAATCCTCATTTCACCGTATTGTGTCATTTTTCTTTTTACCTTTTGTTTTCCTATTGTTAGTTGTTGTCTTTCCTTGATTTTCAATTGTTCTCAGTCCAACTCTTTTCTACCATCGAGATCTCCCACATTTAGCAGTTAGGTCACCCTGTTTCACTGTCATCCTTCTTACTTCTTCTCATTCTCCATTCATCACATCCTTAGCTGCTCTTTGTTCCCTGCTTTAATGGTTTTCTTCTACTTAAATCCATCACTGCAATTCCAACAAAGTTCTATTTTTTAATTTTTTTTAATTTTTTAGTGTTTCACTCAAAAGCCAAAGTGGGTTTTCCCCAACTTTTCCTTCTTTTCCCTTCATTTCCCATCCATTCTTCATTGTCATCCACCTCGGGCTTCTTCTATGTTAGGGGTAAAACCAAAAATTAAATAATAAAATTTGAGGAATTGAGAAAAATCACTACTTACAAGGATACCTCCTGACAATACAGACTACATGGTGGCGATAAAGCCTTGGTAAAAGATTGAACAATATATTGACATGGGGAATAAGGTGAGATGGCTAGCACACTATAAGGTAAGATTGGATGTTACATTGCCTTTTTGATAAATAGTTAGTCGTTATGAGCATATACCAAGTATGAAAAATCAATTAAAGGAATTTCTTAAGGACTAACCCTACTAGATTGAGTATAGAACTTTTGAACTAGAAGGTAACGAAGAAAACCATCAAGCAAAGAAAGGACAAAGAGGATGATGACAAAGGATTCAACCATGACCTAGTAAGGGTATCCGGTGATGAATAAGAGACTCTTTGCTTTGCATAAATAGGAACATTATTAACACTCCTAATAACAAGTTGATGTGAATAGTGAGATAGGCCTCTAGAAGAGAACAATGGACCATGATATATTTGACATGAGTATGCATAAACTCTTCAAGAAGAAAAAGCATTTGATGACTTCAGCATCTATGAAACTTGATGAACAGTTTGGATGTCCTAATCGTAATATGAGGTAGTATTAGCGATGAAAGATGGTACTAATTGGCTTTCATGATTTCATTTTGAATATAACCTTGGTCGAGGAATCGAGTCACGTATGGAAAACAACAGACAGTTGAAATTTGAAGTTAATCAAGGGTTTTGCTATAGAACACATGATACCATATCAGTTATTGAAGTATCTTGGAGACAAGGGTAAGAAGCAAAGTTAGACACAATAGAAAGAAGGTAACTTTTTGGACTTGTGGATAATGAAAGGGATCGCTAGATGAAAAGGATTATCCTATGATATTCAAAATAGGAGACTATCTTATACATGATAAGATAAGTATAGGAATCTAAGGAATTCAAGATAGATGAAGTACCGCTAGGAAACGGTATTGTTAAATCGAGAGTATGGCGTTGCAACAGAGTACGCAGCGAAAACAGGCCCTTATGGGTGAGGCCTTATAGGAGGAACAATGAAAATAATAAATTGAGGATGAACCTAGAATTGATTCCTAAAGGGGAATGCAGTTACCAAGAAATCATCTAAGAGACAAATACCTGGAAAATAATAAGTTATGGAATTTCAAGGACGAAATTCTTTTAAGGGGGTAATAATGTAATGACCCCAATTTTTGTAATATTAAAAGCCTATAAAAAGTTTAGTTTTAAAGATAAGGGCATTTTGGTCATTTCACTAGTTTTCTTGACTAAACCCAGGAATTTGGTCCTAAAATTGGGTCCATTAGATGCTTCTCAGAAAAAGGAATCCAACGAGACCAAAATCACCCAAAACAGAGTTAAAATGAGCAAGATATGGCCCTTTGAAGTTCAAGGGTAAAATTATAAATTTTACAAAAACGACTTAACCTGAAAAACACAGGTGCCTGTTTTCATACGGGCACCCCGTCGTCTTCAACCTCCTAGAGGCTTCTGGAATGGCGGTGTTTCAAGGAGGAACCACCGCCATTCAAAGGCGGTTAGAACCCCTCCAGAACCCTCTTTAAAAGCCCTATAAATAGAGCTCTTGGGTGCCTCTAATGGCAGCTCAAAACCTTGGAGAAAACCCATCACGGAGCAGTGACCAAGAGGGAAAAACGTGGAGAGAAAACCAGCCACGAAGCAGGTACGGTCAAAAACTCCCCAAACCCATCTCACCCATAGTCCTAGGCTCAATTCCCCTAAGTTTTTGCATGAAAAACCACGCCAAACGGAGCCTGAGAGAGCCACCAAGGACCCTGGGACGTCCCCAGGGCCGCACTGGTTCGACAGGGTCAAACCAGGGTGTCCTGAGGATGCCCTGGTCCCCAGTCAACGCAGACGTTCCAGACGGAACGTGACGCGTCGGAAGGAAACCAATGGGCGCGTCCGGGGACGCGCTCGCTAAAGAGAGAGACGGCGGAGAAGTCGCGCGCGTCTGCAGACGCGCCCGCTGAGGCGCACTCCACAGACACGCAGGGCACTAGAAAAGGCATCATTTTTTTTGGTTAAGGAAGCCAGGGCACATGATGCTGACGCGCAGCGCCCTAGCATTCCATCTTTTTGTCTTTAAAGACTCTATGTACATACAACACTAAAACGCTTATAACTTGAGATCTAGAGCTCCAATTGAGGCGCTGCAAAAGGCGTTGTGTCTGTGTCGACGACGCGGACACATACAAACCATAAAATCTCTTATCAAGGCCCAATTAAAGGTGGGCATGACCCTTAGAATAGGATGGTGGTGCGTGGCCACTAGAATGTTGGAAAATTGAGGATACCAAGGCCAAATTAGGACCTTAGGACACCCATAGGCATAGGGATGGACCCCTAATGCCTAAGTAATAAAACCCAACTACTCTAAACCCATAAAAGATAGGTTAAACTAACCTTGAGTCCCCAAACCATGTTCAGGGGCGTACGAGGACAAAGGGGTTAACGCGACCTAGTCAGGTAGGTGCTCTATCACTATTAGATTCTTTTAAAAGAACTATTGTTATTTTGAGAACATATGTTTTAGATATATGACTTGATTTGCATGTGATTTGCATGAATTGATTCAGCATGCATGTTAAATGCTTTGTACATAGCCATGTTTTGAAATGACTGCATATACATTATGCACATATATGTGTTGCAAACAAGTGCATGCATTGCATGATTTAATTACTTGCAAAGATTGCATGTCCTTGAGGGTTGCCAAAAGACGATGGAGTGCCGAGGGCCAGGCAGTTGTGAAGGACCCAAAAGAGGACAAGTTTTAACAAAAGGTTTTGACTTATTTTATGTGATTTGGGCAAGTAAGCCCGTGGGTGCTATGCCGAGGGGTCTGGGTTGGCCACCCGGCCTCTACCACTAATAGGTGGATGCGTACCACACCCAAAAAGAGGCAAGTCCCTACGTCGACTGCATGTGGTACAGGGGGCTACCATTGGTGTCACGGCACTGGGTCGACGTGTCATAGGCCCCGTGGAGGCTATGACCGAGTGTCCTCAGGTACCCGGGGACCACACGGCGAGGAGGTCGTGGGCATAGTGGACCCTATGGTTTGATGTGCATTTCATATAGCATGATATGAGGTTGGTCGACCATACCATACTAGAAGTCCATGAGTTGGACTCCATGAAGCATTTATTGCATATCATGATGTCATCATATATATATGATACTTTCAATTTTGGATTATGTGATCTTTTAAGTCATGAGAATTTCAGTTGATTATGGATTCTTATACTGATATTGAACTCAAGTATTCAAACATACGCATATTTTGAATTTCAGTTGATTATGGATTCTTATACTGATATTGAACTCAAGTATTCAAACATACGCATGTTTTGAATGAGCATATGATTTTTAAACTTCTCATGCATTTATAAAACTAGTAGTGATAGGCTCCTACTGAGTATATTATATACTCACCCAATCCTTAACATTTTTCAGACATCAGTAAGTACTCAAGGACAGGATACGTCCGTATATATCATGGTTCAGGACAGCTCCACTCATAAAAAGAGGACATCTATGTTAGTGCTATGAGCAAGTGAATCCAAAAGGAAACAAATATACATGTAAGTAAACTCTCAACCCTTTGGACATATGTTTGTACTTAGTTACAGTTGGGCTGTGCGTTGTGACTGGAAAGACCTGGGGAAAAACATTTATAATTTCTGAAGTTTTTCAAAAACTACCTTAGTTGTTGTGAAAGCAAATGACACTCGGGGTTTTCAAAAATGAGTTTATAGAATGGTTTTCAAATAGGGATGCATCCCGCCTTAGGAAATTAGACATTGCATTTAAAAATGCATGAGAAAACCCAGGTCATCACAGTTATTAGTAGAGAAAAATTGAAGAGAAGTAGTGGCAAGCGGCAAGCAACCATTAGAGGGTTGAAATTACTGCAAAACTCATTTCTTAACAATCTTATAAGACTATAAAACTTGTGAAATCAATGAAACTTAAAATAACCAACTCACCAAAGAGAATAGTATATGAAACAGCAACAATTCTACAAAAATTGTAGAAGAATTTACTATGATTCCCTACGATTGTTCCTTAACTGCCCAACACTTTGATCCATAGAGCATGACCACCTTTATAACCATCCCATTAAATTTTTCTTCTAGTTTGAGTAGCACCTGCCGATCACACAAAACTCCAAAGGCACGCCTCCATTTGTTCCAACCCATTTGAATTTTCTAGGTAACATCTCTTTAATCTTTGCTTTCATGAATTATCGATCCCAAGTATTGAAGGTGGTCTTTTTTGGGGACTGCTTAGTTAACAATCTTTATTGGTGATTTAGTCCCACTCCTCTCCTTAATAAAATTGCATTCCATATATTTTGTCCTAATTTAGCTAATTTTAAATCTTTTAGACTCTATAGCATCTCTCCACAACCCTAGTTTTGTGCTTACACCCTTCCTTATCTTATCAATCAAAACTGTCATCTTTAAATAGCATGCACTAGGGAATCTTCTCATGTAGATATTTGTTAACTCATCTATAATTAACACTATAAGGTATGAGCTCAATGCCAAACCCTAGTTCAATCCTATAGTGATAGGGAAATCATACATCTCTCCATTAGTGGTCCTATCATTTGTTACTGCACTCTCATACATATCCTTAATTATGTCTATATACCCTTGTCAAATCCCTTTCTTTCCCAACACCCATGATATTAACTCTCTAGAGACCCTATCATAAGCTTTTCTTGAGTTAATGAAAACCATATGGAGGTCCTTTCTCCTCTCCCTATATATCTCTACTAATTGTCTTAGTAGGAAAATAGCTTCTATGGTAGACCTTCTAGGCATGAAACCAAACTAGTGTTCCAATAACTCTTCTCATGTTGTAGCCTCTTCTTGGTCACTCTTTACCAAGGCTTCACTATATGGCTCATAAGTTTGATCCCACAATAATTTTTACAACTCTCCTTTATTCTTATAAATTGGTAAGGTAGAGATTTTCTTTCATTCATTTGGCATTTTCTTTGATTCTACAACTTGTCAAACAACATTATTAGCCAAACAACTCCATTATCTCCTATATACTTCCAAACTTCTATTGGTATACCATCGTGCACTAAGGCCTTTCTTGGTTTGATCTTTTTCAAGGCCTCTTTGACTTTTAATATTCTGATCCGACAGTCGCACCTATATAGTCCAACATTATTTGGGTTTATAGTTCTCTCAATCTATATTCTCAAGATATCTATCATTTAACAACTTTTGAAAGTAAAATTTTCACCTTTAATTGATCTCATCATCTTTGACTAGTACCATTTGGTCATTATTTTTAATACATTTAATGTGGCTTAAGTCTTTACTCTTTTGTTCTATTATTTTTGTGATTTTCAACACATCTTTCTTACCTTCTCTTGACCCTAATTTACTATATAGATCATCATATGCTTTGATTTTAGCCTCATTCATTACTCTCTCAGAAACATTTTTTGCACTTATTCACTCTACCATCAAGATACCTTTACTAGTTGCCTTTTACCTTTAGATACTCCTAGAACGTCTTTTATCACTTTCTTAATGGACTTGGCCATATCAATTCACATGGTATTTACTTTTGTTTCATTATTCTATGTTCCTTCTATCATCAACTTATTTATGAATAATGTTATCTTCTCTCCTTTTAAGTTCCATCACTTAGTTTTTGGATAGCTATTAAGTTCATTTCCTTTCTTCCATATCGTAATGTAAATATCCATAACCGTTAACCTATGTTGCGTGTTTAAACTTTCACTGCGTATCACCTAATAATCCTTACACATTGATCTTTTGGTATTCTTAAGTAGAAAAAATACCACTTGGCTTTTATATGACCACTTTTAAAGGTCAGTATGTGTTTGCTAGAGCTAGGTTATATGCCAAGCAAAATTGAGGATAGCTATCCATATCTCATTTGTTTCTCCATTACCATACTCTCTATGTACCCTATCATATACTTCCTTTTATTTTCCTAGGACATTTAAGTATGCTGCTATAAATATTCCCTCTGTGTTGGAAATTTCTTGCATTACTCTTTCCATGTCTTCGTAAAGTTATCTCTTGATTTTATCTTCTAACCCACCTATGAGGCATATGCACCTATAACATTTATGATCTTCTCTCCCAAAATAAGTTTTATTACTAGAAATTTATCACTGGTTTTTCTAACGTCTACAAATTTATCCTTTAATTCTTTTTTCACCATTATCCCTATGCCATTTTTATTAGTGTCCTTTCCTATGTACTAGAGCTTATACTTGTTGTCTTTGACATAATCTATGTTGGCTCTCCTACATTTTATCATATATACTAACTCCATACTCTTACTTGTCAATGTGCTTATATTCCATGTGACAATAAAAATCTTATTTTCATAAGCTAATCTCTCTACCCACTCATATGTAGAACAGTGTGGGAACCCCTGCCAACTTCTCAATGCGTCTAGACTCTAATGTAAGATCAAATGTAGTGCATCGATTATGGGATAATGCCTTAGGGACCTTGCCCATTTTCCACTATATTTGAAATTTGATGCAGTGCATTGCTTATGGGGGATCACCCTAGCAGTCCTTGCCCACTTCTCACTACTTCCAGACTAAGTAAATTCCTTAATGTTTAGATTCACATTAAGGATTTGCCTAAAGATCTTATATTGGCTGGCAACTTGATGCAACCTTCCTCCTTTATTTTCTCTTAAGTCATTAATCATTTGCTCAATATATTCTCCTTAGAAATCTCCAATGGTGAATCTCAATAGTTAAATTCTCCTTGAGCTTCATGTTGTTCTCCAAAAAGAGGCCAAGCTTATGGTTCTCCTTAATAAGCCTTAAAGAATAACTGATTTCATTTTCTCCACGCTTCTAATCTGCCTCATGCTACTTCTTCTATTCCTTTAGCTTTATCTTGATTATTTTGGGCTTCTAAATAAATGCTTTAACATTCTCATCAAAGATTGGACATTAATATTGGCCTTTTCTTCAGTGTATCTAATTTCTCATGAGTAAATAATTTGTAATTTAAATGGCTTGAGAATTATTTACATGATGAAAGAACTTCATGTGAGATTCTCAATAGAAGTGAATAAATAAATAAATAAATAAATAAAAATCCAACATATGTCAAATTGGTTCTTGGTCATTTATATTGTCAATTGCACTTGTCCCAATAAGTTGTTGTGGTTGATGATTTTGGTAGTATACCCATAAAAGGGAGTCAATAAATAAAACAAATGATGCTTAAGAAATCTAGAATTTATATAATAGAAGTACTAGTATGTGTGTTTGTAATTTAATTGGGTATGTTTTTCAATAGGCCATTCGAAAAGCATAGAAAGAACTAACATCATGAGTTTGAAGGGTAAATGAAGGGGGTGCCAACAAAGAAGGAGGCTCAACCCTACAACATTCTTTTTAAAAGATCTAAGCTATTCATTATGTTCAACATAAACTAGGTAACTTGTAAGAAATAATTGGATTTTGATGGACGCACCTTGTTGTGGCTCCTTGAAAAAATTGTAAAAATCAATTATAAATTAAAATATTAGAGGAAATCTAGGAGTAGCATAAATAAGTAACAAGATCAGGGGGTAGACTTAGATGGTTTGGACATGTTCAACGGAGATCGATAGCTTTAACAAATAGGATCACTTCAATTCCTAATTTGTTTCTCATTAGATTTTCAATTAATCTTTAGATTTTGTTCTTAGGACATCTCCTAGCTTATCCAATAGTTCTGATCTTCAATCTAAAATTCAAAAGTCAGATCTAAGCCATCCAAAGCCCATAATCATTCTTTAGCCCAGATCATCAAAATTTTGGGGAATCTAAACAATCCAACCATTGGATCTTTGATCAAGGACATATTTAGATATTGATGAAGGCCAATAGATGTTGATTATATCAAATTTGAAGAATTTGGTTGCGATCAAGCTAGGGAAGTAGATTTTATGTGTCTTTTAAATTAATTTTCTATCTTTTTGAATTTAAAAATTTGTAATTTTCATTAGTTAAATAAATTTTAATTTTGATTTCACTGTTATTTAATTTTTGTCATTTTTTTTATTTTTGGACAATTAAATTCTATTTAAACTCCATCTTTTTAAATCAACCCCGTAGGATTGACTTGTACTTACATCAGCTACACTATAATAGCCCATACACTTGTGGCAAAACAATCAACAAGTTTTGGAAAAGTCTTCTTTTGTTTGGATGTTGCTGGGGTTTTATGCTTTAGAGTTCCACTCTTTAGGTGCTTTCACTCTCTGCCTAGGGTGTGAGGCATCTTTTCAAAGTCCTCAATGCTTGGTTTTTGTGGTTGTTGGTTGATGTTTCAAGGTTAGTTCATCTTACCTTAACTTTGATTTACCTTAGTTCCCTTAATGGTAGCTTTTTGTTTTGTACTCTTTTGTTGTTCCTTGCCTTAGAAACTAAGATTCAAGGTAGGTTTTTCCTTGGAGTGATAGCCAAGGGAAGTCATCTTGAATCTAGTTTTGCTCTGAACCTTTCATTGCATCTTTGTTTTCTTTTAGCCCTCTTGATTTCCAGCTTTGTTTGCTTAAGTTCCATCGATTGTTGCCTTAGTTTTTCATTGGATTTTCCTTTATTTCAAGCATGTTAGTTCATGAGTGATTGTTGGAACAATTGAAGAAGAAATTGGCTTGAAATTAAGGAGTGATTAAGAGTAACTAAACATCATTGTAGTAGTATTTAAATTTCATATTTGGATTACATGTATGGAGTATTATGCTGATAAACTTTTGATTTGATTCAATGAAGTAAGTTGGAATTTTCAATTCATGTCAATCATCTTTGTTATTGAATGTTTGATTGCATTAGAAGTGATTAATTCCATGTTTTACATGTTCTATTCATAGAATGATTCAATTATCATGTTGCAGGAATTTCTTTTCATAAATGGTTTATATTAATTTCCAGCACCATGCAACTCATGTTCACTTGATTTTTCAAGAGCCCAACTAGATTGTTAGATAGCTTAGTTCCAAAACTGTTGATTCAATCTGCTCCTATCGAATGAATCATGTATACCATTCCATGGTTACATGCATAATGCTTGGGTAGTTTTCATTTCATTGTTTGTTATTGGTAATTTTTCTTTATTTCTCTTGTTTAGTTGTTAGATTCCAATAGCTTGCATCTTAGTTAGTTTGGAAAGTAATTAATTTTGTCACACTTGCTAAAGTAATTGATTTGATTGCTTATTTTTCTTAGTTTTTCATGATTAGGAAAGTAGTTTGTTAAAGCATGTTTTCCTTAGATTAGTTGTTAATTTCACATTTAGGAAATTTAGTTTAGGATTGCTAAATTGCATTTTAGGAAAGTTTCACTTCTGAAAAGTCATAAAATTAGGAGTTTTTAATATAGGAAAGTTTTAATTTTAGAAAGTGTAAGTTTTAGAAAAGTTTTTAATTTAGCATGTTTCTTGTTTTTGCATAGTTTTCAATTTTTATGTTATAGTTTTCATTTGTAGTTTAGGTTAAAAGTCACTTGAATTTGGCTAGGTTAGATAGTTTAAAGTAGGGACCACTAGCATCACATTAGTTCAACTCTTCGTGGGATTGACCTTATTAGTGTACTATATTGCAAACGCTTCATGCACTTGTGTGTTTTATTTAAAACAACCACTAGTTAGAAGGAACGAGTCAATCTAAGTTGAAGGCTCTAAAGGGGTAACTGGAAAGACCTAAAAGGATCTAGATAGAAGTGATGAGAAAATATTTAAAAACTTTTAGACTAAATGAGATCATAACCTTTGATAGACGGAAATGGTGGAACAAGATTTATATACCCGACCCCTAATTGGGATAAGGCTTTAATGATGATGATGACTTAATGAAAGTGACTAAACATGATCTTTTTCATGCTTTGGTGTCTATATCTCCAAATTGAAAATTGGAGATACCTAATCTAATAATTAAGAAGAAATTGACCAGTAAGTTCTTACTTTTAAGACTTACTTAAAGCTACTACCACCCTGATCTTCTTTTCAATCCTATCCACTTTAACACACTTTTTGAACAAGATTATTAGGAGTTTGATAAGAAATTATTTGTAGAGAAAATCAAATTGACTCTTAAGAGTTCCAAAGGTTAGGTGCCCCCAGATTGAATGGTTTCTATGTCTAATTCTTCAAGTTCATTGTTGAATAACATAAAATATGACTTTCATTGTGATGACCTGGATTTTTATATAAATATATACATATATATATTTGAAATAAAATGGAATTCTGACAAAAAAAAATTTCAAGCATTTAAAAAAAATAATTATAATAAATCTAAATCTTTAACTTCCATGTTCTGGTATCATACTACAAAACTTCCTATATAGAATCTAAGTGTGGGATATAATTAATAGTAGGATCACTAATCATAGGCCCAAACATAATCGTCTGTCATAACATCAATTTTAGTTAATTTAAATCTAACAAATGTATCAATAACAACAATTTAAATGAAAACAGCACAGCTAATTAATGTCTTACATACATCTATTAAGTAACTAAAGCCTTCTTAGACAATCTTTAATAGTCTAATTTTTCCTTTCTTTCATCTAGAGTTCTCACCTAAAATTGCAGGTTGTAAGGGAGTGAGTATGATCACTCACAATAAGAATTACAAGGATAGGCAAAACCATATCAAAACAAAACTATATCTATATGCAATATAAACCATTAATCAATCTCTCAATTTTGATAAAACTCCATCAAATGTCAAATCATCTATATCTATAAACCTCTATCACATATATCAAAATCATCTATAATAAAAATCATGCATTGAAGAGATCGATGTCAATAAAACTTGGTCATATGACAAAACATCAATAACACCTGTAAAAATATCAGAGTATCAATTAACCTACCAAAGTAGTCAATGCTTGCCAAAGCAGCCAATACTTATCGAAATAGTCAATACTTGCAGAAGTAGTCATTATATTCATGTACAGGTAGAAAATATTTTAAATAATTTTAAGTTTGAAAAGTTAAAATTTACATATATATTTTAGAAATAAAAATATTTATACTATCGTTAAAGTAATGAGCATAAATTTTAGTATATTTAATTTAAAATTAAGGTTTTGGAGTAATAATAATTTATTATTCATACAAGTATTTTCAACATAACAAATGAGTTAGAATAGTTAAAAAAATTATAGAATTAAAACTAAGTTTTAAAAGTTAAACTTGTATATAAGATTGCATAGTCCATAAAACCTATTAGAAAAATTCAAAGTGTGAAATTTTATTGAAAAGAAATATGTGAAAATTGTTTAGGTTAGATTGATTAGTTGGATGAAAGATGCATTAGAACATATTTGTTGGAGAAGTATGGACTTATCGGGATTTTATTGGTGAGTTTTGAAAAGAGTATTTCTCAAAAGTTATGACCAATTATGGAAAGTATTATATATGATAAATTACCAATCAATTGTTTTGTCAAAATTTCATTGGCAAGCTAGATGGCATGAGTAGGCTAGTTGGATGACTAGTTAGGCGTCCACAATAGGTACAATATATGACTTGAGTAGTTAGTAGGCTCTCGAGATATGCACACCTGGGTAGAGGAACATGGGCAATACTCCATTCTGCATTAATTCACTCCTTCCCATGGAGGCAGTGTAGTGTTCGAGGTATTCAATAATGCTATTGAGGCATAGCAAAGCCCTAGCTTGCTAGGGGCCAATGATTTTGTATAAATGTACTTTATGTGAGATATGTATATTTTATTTTTTTTAAATTTGATTCACATCTTAGTGCATAGTAAAAAATCATACTTATAGGCATTATATATCGTTGTCCCTGTAAGCTCAAAATCATAAACACCCTTAGGGTCAAAATACGGGATTTAAACAAATCGATTGAAAATGCAAAAGTACTCATGAAATCAAATTAGAACTATATGATGCATCTTAGTAATTATTGCATGTGCATGACTCTACTAGAGTATTGAAAAGGCAAATATGGGTCGATCCCATAAAGACACTTTGATAAAGGGAGTTAATTAAGACCTTATGTTGCATTACTGTAACATAGCCAATAAGGAAAGAAAGGAAGAATTTTAAATTAAAGAACTAAACTAAGCAATTAAACTAAATTCAAGCAAGGAAACTAACTAAGACAGAAAACAAGAAAAAAAAAAAAAAAACACTAACTATGAAAAGAAAAGCAAATATTTCATTAATGAATATTGAAGTACAAGGGTTACAATAAAGAAAGAAAAGGAAAATAATAAAGCAAATAAGAAACTTCCTTCAAGTGGCAACTATAGGAGTCCTTTATTATGTAACTCAAGAAGGCTCTTTACACGTCTTCTTCTTCTTTCTGGGCTTGAATTTTGCTTTACAACTTTGTTGTTGTGTCACTCAGCAAGGGTCTATACACATACATTCAACCCAAAGTAGACTAATCTATGATCAAGCTTTTCTCATCTCCTTAACCCAACATACCACAAATCCAAGTTGTTTTTCAACCATGCTTTAGGAATTAGAAGAGTCCTTGCTACTATAGAATGTGTTCTTCCTCTTTCTTTATTCGCAATTCCAAAAAGAAGGAAAGAATATAGAAGATGAAGGAAACAAGATGCATGGAAGAGATCTTTGAGAGAAGGGGTGTGCATGTAATTAAGATGGTTAAAAGGGAGGATGCATGAAGGGGATGTTGGATGGAGGATGTGTAGGGGTTATATGAAGGTTAGAAATGAAAAACAAAGAGTGAGGGATGAAGGTGTGTTAAAGCATGGAATGGAAGAAAAGAAGGGTAAATTTGGAGTGAAGGAATGTGTGTGATGCTTGAGGAGTTATGCAAGGATGAAGGAAGGGAGTTATGTAAGGATGAAGGGAGAATGAGAGAAAGGAGATGATGTAAGAAACAAAGAAAGAAAGTAAAGTGGAGATAGTTGAGCTTCCTTACCTCTTTTCCATGGGATTAGCTTCGATCCTGTGGAAGCTTTAGCAAAGGTGATCTTCCTCCCTACATTTTACCTAGGTTTAGCCTTATGCTCAAGGAAAAAATGAAAGATAAAATTTTTTCGTCTTTCTTCACCTCTTATTTATAGAGTTTAAGAAGTGAAAGGCCTAAGGATGGATTCTAGGATCTAAGGGAGAAAGAATAGTTGAATGGTTGAGATGGAAGAGAAGACGGGATATTGAAATGCAAGGAATAGAAGTGGGGGCTGTGAATTCCATTATGAGAAGGTGGAATGGAATTTGAGTATGGTTTGGATAGGAAAGTGGAAAGGGGAAAGGGGAAAGGGGAAAGAAGAATTAATTAGGAAAGAAAAGAATATTGCTTCAAAGGGAAGGAAGAGAGGAGATTAGAAAGTTAGGTGAGATTTGGTTGGCTTTTAGTAAGTGGATAAGGGGGAGACATCTTTTTGAAGTGGGGGAAAATGGAGTGGAATTAGAAGGTGGTAAGATAAAAGGAGAACGAAAAAACCTAATGGGAAGGTAAGGAATAAATGGGAATGGAAGAAATGGGAAGGATATGGAAAGTAGACGAAGAGAATCTAGAAATTTCAAATTTAGAAAGTCCAAGGAGGGAGAGGCGTGATTTCCTAATCGAGTATGGAGTTTTTTAGAAACCCTAAGATGCATAGACCATTGGATGAGAATAGGTGGTTGAGATCTTTCATAGAATTTTGAGTTGACTTTTCAACATGAAGAAAGAGGCTAGGTTTTGATCTTTTCAATTTTTTATTCCTAGCTCTTAGATCATGATTACCCTATCTTGAATGGATAGGATCCCTTTAGTCTTTAGATCTTCCTTAAGACTTTATTTTCTCTCCACCATTAGATTGGATTGCCTTAGAATGAATGACCTTGATTTCTTAGAGATCTTTAGATATTTCACTTGGGACCATGTGTGCTTCACCATTGTTGCATGGGTAAGACATCCAATCATTGATCCTCTTCTTTTGGTTGATTAGGAGAGAGAAAATAATAAAAAAAGTCTTCATGCGGATCCCATTCTTCTTTTATTTTTGAGAAGCTTTTATTGTATATGGTCCTATTGTTTATAAATTGAACTTCTCCCATAAGCTTCCTGATGAGGTAAAATATGTGCATGCATCCATTTATGGAGAAGAGTTTGCCACCTTTTAGCCCTCATTTTAGGACTTGTGGTACCCAATGATTATTTTGAACATCTGAAACTTCATTTCAGCATGTATGAATCCTTAATATAGTTTACAAGTGAGACTGCTCTTTCAAGGGTAAAATTGATAATTTTGTGCATTTTTTTTTACACTAACCTACAAAATTATAGACTTAACCTTAATTACTGATAATTAAGTGATTTCTAAGATTAAAACCTACTAAATATAGAGGTATATATGTAATATTTCTATGTATCTCTATACACACGTACTCAAATTTCTTAGTAATAGTTCCAAGTAGATCCAAAATCAAAATACCAATTCTATGCCCTATTCACAATGAAGATTGATGAGCATGTAATTTTGTATAAATAGTACCCAATTAGGAGCCTATGTGTTATCAAATATAGTATTATTTCTAGGGTTTTTTTGAAAATTTATGAGACATGCATCTTTGACCTAATAATTAAAAGGTGAGATATTTTGCAGGTTTATGAGCTAATCTAAATAAGTATGTGAATTTTCATAATCTTTTAGGATTTATTTAGGATTTTTCATATTTTGTAGGTTTTGAGAAGGTGATCCAAAGGTTGAGATTGATCAAAATGAGAATTGAAGATGAAGATTAAAAGAAGCCCAAAGACTTAAAATTCAATATTTTGAAGCTAAATCAAGGTTCAAGATTATCTTAAGGCAAGCAAGAAGGCAATGGGAAGAATTAAAGGTGGCTAAAATGGTCTATGTAAAATGCTATGAAATTTTACCACATTGCATGAGAATTGGAGCTATACATGAGGTCTCCTAATCCAAAAAGGAAACCTAAGAAAGCCAAGTCATCCAAACACTATAGCTAAAGGACTTAGTGTGACACCCTAAGTTTTTATAAAAATTTTTTTATAATAATAATAATAATAGTCGTAGTTGGGATCCCAAAATAAAAAGATTCTATTAATTAATTATTTAAAACATTTATTGAAAACCTCATTGTGTTATTTTCTTTTTCCAAAACATCACAATTATAATTTATAACATAATTATAATTTCGCGGTAATACATTTGAGACAATACACATGTCAAACCAATGTCAAAATCATCGGTGCCTTTATTTTCAAAACAATAAATATCCAAAACATAATAACAATGTGGTCCAGGGTCTATCCATCATAACATCCCACCTCAATGTCCATCATATGTATAACTATCATAATCAAATCCATAAAATAAAAAGTATATAGTCCATAAAGAAAGTTCAAATGGTATTTATTAACTCACGTCACTGTATATCAGTCAAAGTAAAGAATTCTCCCACTATTATCATGATCTTTCAACAGTCTTGCCCTTCCTACTGTCACGCTCAAGATCTAAGGCATTGCAAAACAAAGCAATGCCTCCGCAAGCTATTGCTTGTGTAGGTACATAGACATTTAATGTAATAAAGATGGAACAAATCAAATAACAGTGCTGATATAATGAAAAGATCTATCATCTATGAAAATGAAATCATTATAAGCAATGCCACCATAATCTCCAAACATCATGTATGATAAAGCATGCATCTTATGGGTTTAAAACATGATATGAGCTAAAGTAAATGAACATACAATAATAACAAGGCACCCTAAGGTACATGGGTCCCATGAGTGTCCCACACACTCGTATAACAGATCATGAGTACTTATATCACTCCTTTGAGTGTCGTCACACCCAGGTATACAACAATATCTTCATTGTGGGTCTTCCAATACTCCATGTAGACTCATGATCTCTTTGACATATAATGTCGGTAGGCTGTCCACCGTCTAATTCTATCTTATAGGAAGGAAATGAGCAGACTTGGTCAACCTAGCCACAATGATCCATATCATGTCATGGCTGCTAACAGTCCTTAGAAGACCCACAATGAAGTCCATTGTAATATGATCCCACTTTCACTCAGGAAGGTCTAATGTCTAAAGTAGTCCTGATGGACGTTGCTGCTCAGCCTTGACCTGTTAACAGGTCAGACACCATGCTACGCACTCTCCAACATCTTTCTTCATCCTGTTCCAGGAAAAATGTCTCCTGAGATCCAGATACATCTTCATATCTCCATGATGGATTGTATACTAGGACTAGTGTGCCTCCTAAAGTAACTCACGCTTCAAATCATCATCTGCCGGTACTACCAAGCTACCCTTGAATTTGACTCCTCCATCCGGTCCTCTCATAAAATTTTCCTATCTGCCATGTCTTGTGTCTCTTTATATTTGGCCTATGCCTCCAAAATCTTGTCAAAGAACTTAGATCGAGTCAATAAATTGGCAATCATTACTTTAGACTTCCTACTTAGAGCATCTGCGACGATATTAGCCTTCCCAGGATGGTACTATATGGTGAAGTTGAAGTCCTTGAGATACTCCATCCATTTACGCTGCCTCATGTTTAAATCACTCTGAGTACAAAAGTACTTAAGGCTCTTATGATTAGTGAATACCTCAAACTTCTCGCCAAATCATGTGTTGGGTAATTTACATCATGCGTCTTCAACTATCTCAACGCATAGGCAATTACCTTCCCATGCTGCATTAACACTGCTCCTAATCCCTTGCCCAAGGCATCACAATAAACCACATAACTGCCTACGCCTGATGGTAATGTCAATACTGGGGTAGTAGTAAGTCTCCTCTTGAACTCCTGGAAGCTCTCCTCACAATCATCAGTCCAAACGAACTGAGTGTCTTTCTTGGTTAGGGTAGTCAATGGTAACGCAATCTTTGAGAATCCCTCTATGAAACGGTGATAATATCTTGCCAAACCAAGAAAACTGCGTATCTCAGTCACTGTCCTAGGTCTCTTCCAATGCAGTACTGCCTCAACCTTCACCGAGTCTACGGTCACACCATCTTTAGATACAACGTGGCCTAAGAACTGCACCTGATCTAACCAAAAATCACACTTACTGAATTTGGCATACAGCTGATGTCAATGAAGTGTGTCCAGTACCGTGTGGAGATGCTCCCTATGTGTTTCATGGCTAGGCGATTAAATCAATATGTCATCGACAAAGACAATCATGAACTTATCCAAGTAAGCTCGGAAGATATGGTTCATTAGATCCATGAACACCACAAGTCCATTTGTCAATCCAAACAGCATCACTAAGAACTCATAGTGGCCATAGCGACTCCTAAAGCAGTCTTCAAGATGTCCTCTTCTCTTACCCTCAGCTGATGATATCCTGACCTTGGTTCTATCTTGAAGAATACTCATGCTGATTAGAACTGATCAAATAAATCATCTATGCATGGCAAAGGATATCCATTCTTTACAGTAACACTATTCAGCAACCAATAGTCAATGTATAATCTTAGTGATCCATCCTTTTTCTTTACAAAAAGGACTGGTGCTCCCCATGGTGATCCTCTCGGCCTGATGAAGCCCTTATCTAATAACTCTTACAATTGCACTTTAAGCTCTCTCAACTCTGCTAGGGCCATATGGTATGGTGCCTTAGAGATAGGCGATGTACCTGGCACTAAGTCAATGGTAAAGTCAATCTCCCTCCACGGTAACAATCTTGGTAACTCCTTAGGGAAAACATTTGCAAACTCACGGACAACATCAATATCGTCAAGCTGTGGCTGCCTCCTATCCTCAACAGTCACATACGAGAGGAATGCTCTGTACCCTTGTGAATAAAATCATGCCGTATAATAGAGATGATGCATGTTCTTGCCTGACCCTTTCTGCCCTAGAACAATATTTCTGGTTGCCTAGGTATATGAAAAATGACTCGCTTCTTTTGACAATCTACGGTAGCCCAATAATTAGCTAACCAATCCACCCCAAATATAACATTGTAGTCGACCATATCTAATAAAATGAAGTAGGAGTCCATCCTCAGACCTGATATCTCCATAGGTATTTCCTGAAGATACTTAATAGTCTCTACTGTCTCTCCCACATGTGTCATAATATCTAACCCAAATGCTAATTTATGCACGCATACATCAAGGCAAGATGCAAAAATGCATGATATAAAAGAATGAGTAGACCCTATGTCAAAGAAGGCCCTGGCATGTCAGCCTGAGACTAGAAGAGTACCTTCAAAGACCTGGCGTGATGCTTGCGCCTGTCCTAATGTGATAGCAAATACTAGTCCCTAACTACGTGGCGCGGTAGCTATCTCTACACCCATCTCGGTCTGCCTCTCTCTCTGCCCCTTAGGACAGTATTTAATGAAATGGCCTACTTCTCCATAGTTGAAACACCTGTATGGCTATCTCTAGAAAGGTGGCTGGTGTTGTCACTATGGTTGGAGCTGCCTCTGATGCTGTGGTAGGTTGAATCTATTGCACCCTTACCCAAGGTGTCAACCCTTGCACCTGCCGCATCTCTTCTTCTCTGTGTCTCTCTTAAGCTTGGTCTACATTTGGTAACCTAGTGCTCTATATGCCTACATAGCACTAAAGGGTCTCTTGCCCTTAGTGGGATGGTACGTGCTCCCTCTAGTCCTAAGAGAGTTCTTCTCCAACATGGAGGCCATGTTAGCTGCATCTCTCACAGTAGTAGACCGGGAAGTAATCACCCAATCTCTCAGCTAGGGTGTCAGTCCATCCACGAATCTATCCGTTGCCTCCTTGTCTGAGGCCAAAGCATCAGGAGCAAACCTCTTCAGTTGGGTAAATCGGTTTAGGTACTGTTGAACCGTCATGTCTCTCCACTTGAGGGTGGCAAACTCTTTCTTCAATGATTGCAATGCATGAGGTCGAAAGTACTAAGTATCAAAAGCTTGCTTAAAGGCTGCCCATATCATTGTCTTTGTAGGATCTGGTCATGTAAGTGTAAAGGTCTACCACCAAAAGCCTACCTCATCCTTCAGTAGGTAGGCAGCTACCCGGACTTGATCCTCTGGTGCAATCTTCATCTTATTAAATGTCCTCTCTGTCTCGAATAGTCATCGCTCAGCCTCCTTAGTATCACCGTCGACATAGAAAGGTGGCACCATCTTTTGAAATCATTTTAATAGTTTATCTGACTTCTTAAGATCACTCGTAGCATCACTCTGAGTGATCTTAAGTGCTGGTGGGTCCTATACTTGGTGGGTGGAATGAACAGACGAATCCACAGGTGCCACTGGAGGCAATGTGACAGGGTTAGGGTTCACGACCTAAATCACTGTCCTAACCTGGTGGTGTATAATGGGTATCAGTCCTAGCATGACCCTATTCACCAACTCAGCATCGCGATCCCCTTGATTAGAGGACTTAGTAGGTGGGGCAACTAGTGTAGCAGGGGTAGACCTTGTCCTTCTTCGAGGAGCCATCTGTCAAAGATTTAAATACCATTAACTGTAAGTTCTTCTCTCCTAATTCCTCTTAAACACAATTTATAGACTGTCATCTACATATGAGTGGACATTTGTAAGGATTATGATGGAATAGTCTGGGCTCTGATACCAACTATGACATCCCGGGTTTTTATAACAATTTTTTTTATAATAATAATAATAATCATAGTCGGGATCCCAAAATAAAAAGATTCTATTAATTATTTATTTAAAATTTTTATTGAAAACCTCCGGGTGTTATTTCCTTTTTCCAAAACATCACGATTATAATTTATAACATAATTATAATTTCGCGGTAATACATTTGAGACAATACACATATCAAACCAACATCAAAATCATCGGCGCCTTTATTTTCAAAACAATAAATATCCAAAACATAATAACAATGTGGCCCAGGGTCTATCGATCATAACATCCCACCTCAATGTCCATCATATGTATAACTATCATAATCAAATCCACAAAATAAAAGTATACAGTCCATAAAGAAAGTTCAAATGGTAGTCCATTTATTAATTCACATCACTGTATATCAGTCAAAGTAAAGAAATCTCCCACTATTATCACGGTCTCTCAACGGTCTTGCCCTTCCTACTGGTGCATTGAAGATCTAAAGCATTGCAAAACAAAGCAATGCCTCAGCAAGCTATTGCTTGTGTAGGTACATAGACATTTAATGTAATAAAGATGGAACAAATTGAATAACAGTGTTGATATAATGAAAAGATCTATCATCTATGAAAATGAAATCACTATAAGCAATGCCACCATAATCTCCAAACATCATGTATGATAAAACATGCATCTTATGAGTTTAAAACATGATATGAGCTAATGTAAATGAACATACAATAATAATAGGGCACCCTAAGGTACGTGGATCCCATGAGTGTCCCACACACTCATATAACAGATCACGAGTACTCATATCACTCCTCTGAGTGTCGTCACACCCAGGTATACAACAATATCTTCATGGTCATCATGCAAGCATATAGAACAAGAGTATGGATCGTCATGTCACAGTGGCAACCCTCCAAGGTCTCAACCACCACCACTCCCCATCGATACCATAATGGGAGACTTAACATCCGTCCCCATGGAAAGGCCCAGACCGGTAGTGTGGACTATCCATGTTACCAAACACCTACCGAAAGCCATCAGTGGGCAGTGTTTATCATATCATAATCACATCATAAATCTCGGAGGGTGGGTGGCTAGCCCTACTCTCTCCTAGCATGACATCTATTAGGTGAGAGCACTCGTCATAAAAAACTGAACACGAAAATCATGTATCTAAAAAACTAGGAGCACTCGTGGCTCGCAATCCCCAAGGCACGCCCCTCATCTTGGGGTTAACCTCTCAAAGGACCAGCCACCAAGCCTCCACTGTCCTTTCTCATGAAAACCCATTAGTTTCATTGATGCAATAAAGAAAGATAAATTTTAATTATGTATAAATACATAGTATCAATCTTATGAAATCATCGATCATAAATCCATTCAATATCTTATCGAATTCTAGTATCTATCATGCATAAAATATGGAGTCTTATAAAATCATAGACTAAATAAGTAATTGAAATTTACTCACAATCAATCATGAAGTTATGATAATGTAAGACTTTTAAAATCACAGCATAACATTAAATTTCGTCACCTACCTCGATGTGAGATCACTCAACTCAAGTGTACAATCCCCTTATCTTAAACATTCAAATGTACCTGTCAATACCACAATATTATTTTAAAATTTTTGCTAAATTAAAAGTGTTCAATTATAAGTTTTTAAGTTAAATCTAGGTCCGTGTCATCAATACGATCGCAACGGATGTTTTCGATCTAGATTTGGACCTCTATAGCTCTCAAAATCAAGTTTTTTGTGAAAATACTTTATAAATTAATAATATTAATTTATAGGGAGTCGAGTGGGCCGTTTGCACTAGTTTACACCGGCTGCCCAGTTTACACCAACTGCCAGGGCACAGACGTGGGAGCCAACATCGGGGAAGACGATCTATCCGGTCATCACTAGTGACCCCACAAGTACCCAAATTTCACAATTTTTGCACCCTTTTTCTCGAAATTTCATGTAGTTTCCATTTTTAACACTCCTTTGGCTTGATTTTTCCAAAAACTAAGGCTTTTACTCAATTTTTTGTCACATTCCTAAATTTCTCTTACGTACTATTCTTCGTGATTTCAATGTCATCAACCATCGAATCTCCTCAAACTTAAAGGGTTTGTTCTTGGGTTCGTCACCTACCATATGAATGGACGGATCATGATTCCAACCTAGTTTCATTAGTTTATTTCCACTCCAATAGTAGGTTATACTGAGTACACAGAAAAACATGCATCCATGCAGTTCCTTGGCATTAACGGATGCAAAATTCTAACGCACATGCTACAAATGGAAGGGGGAAAAGAGGAATAGGACTTACCTAGGTTAGTCAGGCAGTCTCTGATGTTGTCGAAGCTCTGGCTTCTGGAAAATGAAATTTGTACAGGTTAGGGTTTGCAGAAAAAATCTTGCGATGGAAAGGATGATGAGGAGAGAAGGTCTGAGGGAGAGAGATCGTGTTGGGGAGGAGGAAGGGAAACTTTTTCCTTAAACTCTACCCCACTACGATTTCTCCTATGAAGTTGCCGGATCTGACAGAGGCATGTAGAAGGGTGGAAGGGGGTGCCGTGATCAAAACACCTCCTTGTATTTTGGGCCCCTCCAAATTACCAAACTATACTTCTAACTTCAACGGCTCATAACTTCCCCGTTTGAGCTCTGTTTTTTGCGTTCTTTATGTCATTGGAATTCTATCATCATGTACTTTCTATATTTTAAGTTTTTAGGACCAAATTCTATGTATAAAATTTTTAATTTAATTTATTTAATTTATCACTAATTTAATATTAAAAATTTAGGATATTACACTTAGTCATTCAAGTCATCAAGGAATGAGCCATCAAGCGACATGGAGTCACATGATTGGACGACTAATTCAAGCAATTATCCCTTGCTAAAACTGTGATTTTCAAGGGATAATTGGAAGCTTTTGAGAGATATTTGTAAAAGGTAAGATGATCACGGATAGGTGGACCAATTGAGAGAGAAATTCCACTTTTCACTTTCCATCCTTTCCACCCACCTCAACTACGGTTCCATGATTTTTTATTAAGGAGGGAGCCCCCTTCGTGAAAAAGTGATGCCTTCCCTTAGTTGTCATATTTGGTGGTTTCCTAATCAGGAAACCCCTAAATCTAAGTCAAACTCAAAACACTTTAAAAACCCTAGATTCTTTCCCATCTTTCCTACCATTTACCTTTCCACCTAACTTTCCTACCTTGAAGTCCTAGATCTACATGTATCTTACCTTCCTAAGATAGCTTCCCATCAAGATGGAAACCAAAAACTCTATAAAATCCCCAAAGCAGTTCTTTCCAAGTAGAGGTTTTTTATCAAAACCTTGCAAGTTGCACTCTAGATTGGTGATCTTTGGAGCTTTGGACTTTGGCTTTCTTTTGGGATGTTCTTACTTGGATTCTCAAGTACTTTCTTAGCTTTGTGCACTTCAATTCTAGGTTAGTATCTTACTTTCATTGCTTAGTTGTTCTTGTTTTGTTTTTCCAATTCCATACACATAGAATTCCTTTCTTTTGTTTTGAATCTTTACCTCAATATCCCTAGTTTTTCTTACTTATTCTCTTAAGATCTAAGTTATTGCTTCTCTGGCAGTGATAGCCAAGAGAAACAATAGCTTAAATCTTTTGACTTTCCTTCATCTTTTAGTTCCTTTTTGTTTAGTTCTAGCACTAGTTTGAGTCGTTGTTTTTACTTATAATAGTTCCCATCCTTCTAGCTCCTTTTCTCTTGATTTTCTTGTGGGTTCCACTCTCATGTTATCTGAGCCTAGTTTAAAGTTGTTGGATAGAGTTATTGCTTTATGTTGAATCAAGTTTCATGTTTTGTAATTGGGCACAAATTCTAGATCCTATCCACATGTTTATGCACACTTTACTTTCATGTACTTTGCTATTAAATTAATAAAATTCTCTGAAGATTATTGTTCATACTAATTTCCAATAGAAGATTACTTTAATTCTAAATTTTATCTTGCATAAAGTGCTTGTGATGATGATTTCCACACTTGGTTTGATTTTAGTTTCTCAAGTGCTTAAAATGTATAAATTTTCCATTCAATCTTCATGCTTAGTTTCCAGTAGTAAATACGTCTTGTTTGCTTAATTCCTTAAAATCCCATTTAGCTTTTTAGATTGAGTAGTTAATGATCTAATTATATTGCATGTTGCTTTTGGTTTTACAATTTTGATCATTTTCTAACTCATGAACCATGTGCACCATCTCATGGATCATGCACATGGTATTTGGGTAAACTCCTTTAAGTGGTTGATTAATCTTTGTTTAGATAGTTTAGTTTTATTATTTAATTTTTTGTTTTGTAGCTTAATCTTAGTTTAGATTCCATTGATTACTGGTTTTCATCTTAGTTTAGATAGTTTTAAAATTTGGTTTTAGTAATTTTAATAAGTTTCCTTAATTGTAGTTTTCATTTACATGGGTGTTTCTAGTTTTTTTATTATTAAATCTAGTTATATTTCATTGATTTCTTATTTTTTCATGTTAGTTTAGTTTTAGAAAGTTCTATTTTTACAAAGTTTCTAATTCTATTTTAGGAAAGTGTTAATTTAACAAGGTCACATTTTTAGCCGATTTCTTTTAGTTTAAGTTCCTAGTTTCATTCATTATATTTTTGCATTAATTACTATTATCAAATGCATGTTAGTTACTAATTCCATTGCATAGCCTTAATTTCTTTTCTTTTGTCCTTTACTTTTCTAGTTTAAATTCAAACCAATTCAATCTCTCTCTCTCTCTCTCTCTCTCTCTCTCTCTCTCTCTCTCTCTCTCTCTGGCTGAATTTAAGCACATTAAATAAGATCCATCCAACGTATAAATTTGTGAGTTCCTTGTGGGATCAACCTCTTTCGCATGCAATACTACTTTGATTCCTACCCTTGCAAGTAATTTTAAAGCTACAACAAGGATGACATCTAAAACCAATAGGACAATGAGGTAATCAAGTACCCTTTGTCATAATTAATATTGTTTCTATATCAAAAATTCTAAAAGCATTAAAATCAGTCTTGAAAAGTATGTGAATACTCTAATTTAAGTATAAAATTATGTCAAATATTTTCAAATCTATGTTAATTCATGACTATGTATACAATTTAATTGAGACATCAATGCCATATAAGACATATATTAAATACATTTATTTAAATATGAAATGGATTCCATAAGGAATAATACTTTTCAAATCTATAGCAATGTCATTAGTCAATTCATCAAATTCACGCAAGCATGTATTCAAATAAAATAATAATCCATTCAAAATCCAAAAGTATAGAAAACTTAATGATAATAAAACTATCTACACAAGCACAAGCTTACTGAGATATTGTATTTTGTTTTACAATATTTTATATTTGAATAATTAGAAATGAAGAAAGAAAAAGTCAAGTTATGAATGAGACGTAGACTGTGGAGTTTGTAACTACAAGAACTAAAGACGAGCTATACATAAAAGGTATACAGTTTATGAATTGATTGATTTTGAAATATAGTGAATGCATATAGTTCAATGTGTGGACTCAAGGATATTCTATTAGAAGTGAAGAATGTGATGTGGTTGCGATTAAAGGTTTCAAGGATATGATGAAGTTTTTCTAATTTGTTTTTTAAACATCAAAATTATGTTGAAAAGTTTATTAGGTACTTCACACAACATGCGTTAAATTTGTTGATTTTCAAAAAATAGAGGAGACTCTGCCAAATTTTTAGTAGACATGAGAAGCTCATTTCACCATTAAATCCTACTATTTGTCAAAGAAATGACACTTTGGGGTTTTTTTAGAAGTGCTTTTTAAAAAAGTTCCACTTATTTGATTTTGAAAAGAATTTTCAAACAAGGGATCCTAAATTTCAAGAAATATTTAAAATGTACTATTAAAAAAACCCGGGCCATCGTATCCTCACTGTTTCAACCTTTCTATGAGAAACTCAATAGATTTGAATTGGGAGCAACCTTCATTGCTCTATTTCCTGAGAAAGAGTAAATGGAGTCCTTAGATTGTCTTCATCACAAAAAACCCTTGGATAGGATGATAAAATAGTTGACCATCTCTTATCACGTTCATTTGTATGTAAAATACTTGTTTTGCTTGAGATGTCAAAATAAATTAATCATTTTTATAACCAATCCTATTGAGGTCAACTAATGTCAATCCAAGGGCATTACTTTTGATGTTGTTGTGTTCCCTCCAATCACACTCAAACACAACCATGGTTCTGAAAGTATAATGCAAGGCCCAAATCTCTCTTGTAACCCCTTAATAAATATCATCCACCACTATTGGCCTGTTATCCTTTGAACTTGAAAAGAATGTAACATTGGCAACTAAGCTAACTCTACTATTCTGTTGTACTCTTGAGTTATCATAGTCTTTCGTGTAAAAGTAATAACCATTGATGGTATATTTGGCATATTTTATTACTTCTGGTCATGGTCACATCGCCATTCAGCCCAAGGTTTTTGATATATTGTTACAGGCTACTTCTTGCTGATCTTGAATCTATGTATATTCATATTAAGTAGGCTTAAGTAAGATTAATACACACACACACACACACACACATACAGAATGTAGTTTTTTAACTTAAGTGAGATTTCTTTTATTTACCTTCTTACGCAACCAATTATTCAAAGTGCAATAATGCTCAAATTGTAGCCACTTCTATTTCTTTGTGTAACTTGAATACTTTGCCTTGAGTACATCCATATGTTCACTACGTACAAACACCCACCCACCCACCCACACACACACAAATTAATAGAGTAATAAAAAAAAATATAATTAACCATCAGCAATTAAATTTTACATGTTTGTATGCATGATCAACTTAACGTAAGGTTAGACTTTGACAACATTTCGCAACACATAAAGATGCACCTTATTTTGTTCTTTATATTCAACAATCAATACACCACCACTCATAGAGGTTTGCCAACCTTTGGATCATGAAATACAACTGATTGTTTCTTTCTTAGGATACCAATGACATTTGGCTAAGTACTCTATGCAAAACTCCACTGCTTCCTCTACAATATAACATTTAGCTATACACCCCTTTGGCCTGTTGTGATTATGCACATACCCTTTTAAAATTTTCATGTACCTCTCAAATGGATACATCCATTGTAAGTAAACTGGCCCACAGAGTCTAACCTCATCAATGAGGTGCACTGTTAAGTGTGCCATGATGTCAAAGAATAATGGTGGGAAGATTGTCTCAAGCTCACATAAAGTTGTTGCTAGATGATCTTGAATTTTTTGTAATTTTGAAACATCAACCCCCTTCTTGCACAAAGCAATATTAAAGTAGGAGAATTTTGTAATAGCTTCCCTAACTTTGTTCAGTAACATAGAACATACTGCTACTAGTAGTAGTTTCTGCATTAATGTGTGGCAATCATGGAACTTCATCCCCAACAATTTTAGCTCTTACATGGAAATAATGTTTTTAAAGTTTGAAGAGTAACCATCTGGGACTTTGAGCTTGAACAAGGTTTTACACATTATTCTCCTCTCTTTATCAAGAGTATAATTTTTCTTAGGCAGGTATGTTCCTCGATTGCTCCTATCCTCAGGGTGCAACCTCCTCTTCAAACCCATGTTCATAAGATCCATCTGAGCTACAAGTCCATCCTTTGTTTTTCCTAGGATATTAAGCAAGGTACCGGTCAAGCTTTCACACACATTCTTCTCAATGTGCATGACATCAAGCACATGGTGTATATGCAGTGATTTCCAATATGGTAGACAAAAGAATATTGATTTCTTCTTCTAACAACTTCTACAATTACTTTCACCTACACATTTCTTTGATTTCTTCTTTCCCCACAAGACATTAATTTTTTCAACCTGCTCCAATACCTGATGTCCTGTCAACATCTTTGGAGGTGTCCTTATCTCTACACTCCCATTAAAATTCTCCCTTCTTAAAATGATATGTATGGTCTCTACGCAATCATCTTTTGTGCCTAAGGAATACCGTTTTCCTACCATGTTTAAGTCATAAAACACATGTTTTATCACTATAGATAGCACAAGCATTGTATCCCTTCACATTGCATCAAGACAAATTATTGTATGCAAGAAAGTCGCTTATTGTCCACAACAATACAACTTTTAGGATGAATGACTCTTTCTTGTATACATCCTATGCTTCAATGCCTACGTCCCATAATGTCTCAAGATCATCGATCAAAGGAGACAAGTACACGTCAATGTCATTCCTTGGCTGCTTTGGACTTTATATCAACATAGTTAGCATCATGAACTTCCTCTTCATACATAGAGATGGTGAAAGGTTGTAACAATCTAATATAATAGGCCACGAACTATACTTGCTACTTATAGAAACATGAGGATTAATCCCATATACAAATAAGGCTAGTCGTAGGTTTCTAAGTTCTTCTCCAAAATTAGGCCACATAAAGTCTACAAGTTTCCATGTTGGGCTATCTCCTGGATGGCATGAAAAGCTATCAGCTACTCTGTCATTGGCATGCCACACTAATTTCTTTGTTGTTTCTATTATATAGAACATTTTTTGAACCTTGGAATAAGGGGAAGTACCATAGAACCTTTGCAGGAATGCTTGTAACCATTGCAGTTGAATTCTTCTTTAACTTCCATCTTGGGTGTCCACAAGTTGGGCATGTAGTTTTATCTTTATGCGCCTTCCTATACAAGATGCAATCATTAGGACACGCATGTATCTTCTCATACTTCAACCCTAGTGCAGCCATGGTTTTCTTTGCCTCCCATATGGACCTTGCTAATTTATTATCCTTCGGTAGCATCTTACCCACTACTTTCAATACTTCTGTAAAACCTTGATTTAAAAAACCAAATCTTGATTTCACATTGTAAAGTTCCACCACTGCGGACATCTTAGTATAATCTTTACACTCAGGGTACAACGGCTCATAGGCTTCCTCTAATGTAGTATGAAATTGTTTAGGGTCATTCTAGAAGTCATCATATGCATTTTGAAACATCAGTATAGTTGTACTAATGTCTCCAACACTTCCTACAATGTCTTGATCATATCTTCTAGGCATTATTAAGGGCCCATTCGAAAGTTCTTCTCCATGCCAAATCCATTGGTGGTAGCTTTCATCGATTCCATTAAAGTAAAAGTGCTCTCTCAACACCCCTATAGTTACTTTTTTCAAGTTTTCACATTTTGAGCATGGACAATGCATGCGATTACAATCAACACCTACCCTAAGTGCAAACTCTATGAAATTTTTTATTCCCTCCTCATATTCTTTTGATGTTCTTGTCATAGTCGTCCAAACATATCTATCCATTATCACAAGAAATCGAAGCAAATTTACTTGAAGACTTATTAGACATGAAAAGATTAGGTTAGTTATTTTACCAAACATTAGATATACAAGAATTAGAATTATTTAAGTAACTACATTTCATGAAAATTTTCAATTAATAATGAAAAAAAGCAAAATATGGTAGACACATTCATGGATGAAATCAACTTTCAAAAGAAAATTTTCTAACCCACAACCTTGTAAAAATTCTTCAAATATGCATAATACATATGAGATAGTAATTCCAATTCATATGTAGGACTTGGTTCAGAGTAGAGAAACAAAAATCTGGTCTAGCTTTTGTGCACAGATATTGACCCTGAATTTGTGATTGTAATTCCAATTCATATGTAGGATTTGGTTCAGAGTAGAGAAACAAAAATTTGGTCTAGTTTTTGTGCACAGATAATAAACATAGAGCAAGAGGGCATGGCGGAAGCCGACGAAATAATTCTTAAAACAGAAGAACAATTGAAGTTGTTTGTAAAAGAATGATTTGAAAATATTACACTTTAAAGTTGTTTTTAGAAAAATGACTTTAAAAGGCTACACTTTTAAAGTCATTTTTCTGCAAATGACTTTAAAAGAGCAGACTTTCAAAGTTGTTTTTATGCAAATGATAAATTTTCACATTAAATACACAATGAAATTGATTTTACAACCTTACATAAATACACAATGAAATTGATTTTACAAACACAAACATATATAATACATATACATAACAAACAAGGCAACAAGGAAATTAAATTATTTTTTTATTACATCCAATGCTATATATATATATATCAAATGTTCCATATTATTAGATCTTATTAATACAACATCAAAGAGTGAATATGATCTTTTTCATCAAAATCTAACCTAGTATTTTGGTGACACCCATTCTATGGAGAGAGAAAGAGTGTGCTTCAATTTTTTCGGCCAAAAGTTGATAGTATAACTACCACTCTTCATCAAACCCTAATTTTGGGTGAGAACCACAAATCATAATGTTCACCTTTTCTTCAATAGTGAGGCTTGGAGAGAGAAACAGTTGTCATTTTCAATGAAATCATAAGATTTTTGCAAAATAAGGATGATCTAACATACTTCTGAACCTCTTAATCTATAGTGAGAAACCCACATGATCTACAAAATAAAAACAAAGAGAGTTAGTAACAAGAAAAGAATTTGTGATTTAAAAGAATTTTCATGACATAATCAGTCAAAATATAAAAATGGAAAGTAAGAATGGAAAAAGAGAGAAGCATAAGGACCAAAGAGGAAGCCATCATGCCAAGTGTGAGAAGAAGAGGTTACATGAAAAAATGGGATGTTGACAACTATTTATAAATGAGCAAGGACTTTAGAAGTCGTTTAGTAATAAATGACTTTAAAAATGATAAACTTTTGAAGTTGCTTAGTACAAAACAACTTTAAAAGTTATTCAAGAATTGACTTTTAAAGTTGCTTCAGTAAAGCACTTCAAAAGTGAGAAACTTTTAAAGTCACTTATAATTAAACAACTTCAAAAGTAAGAGACTATTAAAGTCACTTTGTGTCAATAAAAGCCCATTCCTGCATAGTATTAATCATCTCGCCAAATATTTTGGCATACTTTTAAAGTCACTAAGAGTAAACAACTTTAAAAGTGATCAACGACTTTAAAAGTGATCAACTTTTAAATTCATTTATAAATAAAAGACTTTAAAAGTTTGTTCCTGCAAAATATAATATTCCAGCCAAATTTATCGTGATAATTTTAAGTCCCTTACATAAAACAACTTCAAAAGTTATTGATTTTTAAAGTCGTTTATCTCTAGACAACTTTAAAAGTTAGCAACTTTTGAAGTTGTTTAATATTAAATGACTTTAAAAGTGCTTCGTGCAAAAAATTCCCTCTTCCCACCAATTTTTTAAAGTCAATTATAGTTAAACAACTTCTTAAGTCTTTATATTTAAAGTCATTTATTTTCAACCAACTTGAAAAATATTTATGAAGTCAACAATCAAATAAGCGACTTCTTTATGCCGACTTTAAAACCCTTGTGTGTAGTAGTGCATTAGCTTAATGGCTAGTACCAACAACAATATTTAGAACCCTAGACAAGCACTTTTTTTTGCTACATGTACAAATGATTGAATGTCTAAATGTTGACATGGATATATGCATAGTTAAGACATGTATAGTTTTACTCTTGTTTTATTTTATCATAGTACTAGTTACTGATATGTCCACATGCTCGTAGATAGAGAGAGAGGGTGGGGGGGAGGGAGGTGACTTTTAGTCTTTCTAAAATGAAAAAATAACTATCTTAAAGTCTAAAGAAAAAGAATAAATGTTAATATCAAAAATTGAAACCATTGTTTTTATAGCTTAAACCAAATAAAAAAAATTCTCAAGGCTAAACCACAGTATTAAATCACTCCCCAAGTTGGTTTGACCTAGGGAATTTCCTTTATATATAATATAGATTATACATGTGTGATTTCTATTGACCACTTTACTCAAATATTCATGTGTACAAAAAATACTTGCAGCCCCTTCATGATAAGAAACGGGATAAGTTAACAAGTGACACTTTTTCCTTGCACTCTTCTCTCTACTAAGTTCATAAATTTTTATGGTATAAGAGCTTAAAAGATCTTAAGGATGGTCAACTAGCACAAGCTACATAGACCTTTTCCTTCATTCTTCCTTCATTACTTATTCCCATCTAATGGAAGTCCAATCTTCTCTCTTATTATCCTATCACTCACAACCCTTATCAAAGCCTATTGTTCTCTCTCTCTCTCTCTCTCTCTCTCTCTCTCTCTCTCTCTCTCTCTCTCTCTCTCTCTCTCTCTCTCTCTCTCTTCCATTCACTCTAAGCCAAATTTCCACAAATTTTTATTTTTTCTTTCATATCCAAGTCTATTTATGTAGGGTTGACCTAAATTTGAAATCTCTAAGGAGTATACTCTCAGATCACTTTGCTAACTTACCTCTCAATAAATAGAGTTGTAATTAGCTGATTAGTAAAGTCGTTTATCTCTTTACTTCAGGATGCACTATCTCTCAATAGCAAGATGAAGTACTAATAAATTCTACCATTAGAAAGGAAAGGTTCTCATTAATTAGACTTGTAGTTTATAAAAAAAAATGTAGAATTTATTGGCATAGTAATTATAGTTGAAAAGTAAGAATTTTTGATTTCTATACCATAAATCAGGAAATGTAGAGAAGACCTTCAATTAAAGTAAGTACATTACATATGTAATGTACAAGATGAGTACAATATAAGTTTTGTCTTACTTGTGGAACACATGTTTTATCCTACTCATCACCTTTCCACATGTGAAATAGGGGTATTGCTTATGAACTATATGTACAACAAAGTCAAATGCAACTAGCAATTTGTTACAAGGAATAGGGCTTAAATAACTCACAGAGTAGTTTAAGCTAATTAACAACAATCATTATCTAGAAACCCAAAAAGGAACTTTCATGAAAAATAAAATAAATTTTACAAGTAAAAAAACTTACTGTGTTACCTCTCGTGTTATAAACATTTTATAGTGTGATAGAAGTTAATGCTGGAGAAATGCCACTATGAGGACTATTCAGTGAGAAGCTAACTAAAGGTCTTCTTCTTTTTCAAAAAGGTATATCAAGTGTATAGAGTAGTGTGCCACTCGGGAGAGTGTCCTTTAATGCCATGTGCAAGTATAAGTCACTAGCTTTCTTATCTTCATGATTTCTTTATATGAAAACCATGGTGAAGTGGTTGCTCTCTATGTTGCAATATTTAAGGTCAAGCATTAAGGGAAAGTTTTCATTGAAAAAATTCTGTGCAACTTTGAGTCATCCAATATGCCCAAAACTTGGAAAGGTTTTGTAACCTTAAGATAGTAACTCTTTATGGAGTGCCTACAAAACCATCGGTCATGATTCTTGGCCTCCAAATGTATGTCTAGTTGCTTGGCCAAGTAGATGAAATGCTTTGGTTGACAAAGAACAAAATTACCACCTAACATTGTGGCATAAATGTGCTTACCCATCTCTTGTAAGTCAATGGTCTCTAGCATAGTTACCATAATGCAAATTGCAGCATTATGTAGAGATGTTCACATACAAAACCCTAAAATTAGGAACATCAGCAAATACCAAATGCATTGGATGGGTTTATGAAACTTGCTCTTATATATATAGGTCAGCAGCTCCTGATTAAGTTGAGATAGTGCACTCAATTCCAATAATCTTGAACATCATTTTCCCAAGCTAACAACAATTCATAAATACTCATCTTGATCTATTCACAAGACATACTCTACGAGAACATATGAACAAATGGTTATATGTTTAAATAAGTCACAAAACACATCATGGATGCATAGCTTGATATGGATAATTGGGTAAAATAAAAGCTAATAGGATAAATTCAAAATCATTCACCATTTTATGGATGCAAAATGTTCACTTCCATAGAGATATAGAACTTAAGTATAGAAATAGCTCACCATTCCATTGACACAAAATAATCACCACCAGAAAGATATGGAACTAAAGTGCAATAATAGCTCATCACTTCTTGGATATAGAAATACCACCAAAGAGATAGAACTATGGGTAAAAACTAACTCACCACTTTAAGAATACCTATCAATCATCACCTTAAAGATATAGAGCTAGGCGGCTCATTACCCTTGGACCCCTTCAAGAGATACAAAAAACACAAGAAAGTTGAGATGCACTCAAATTCCCACAATTGGAAAAAAAGTCACTTCAACTATGCTATGCCTTAGATTCATGCAATGAAGGGGTTCAAATAGATGGGATCAATCCTCTCAAATAAACCAATGTACTGCAACTATTTAAAACAATAGTTCCCTAGGCTAAAGAATACTTTATAAATAGTAGGTACTTGTTGGACAAGAGCTTCCTCAACTTGGGTGTTTCCAAATAACTCTTTCTAAGTATTGGGTAGTTGCATAAACACATTCAAAGAGTTTTCATATATATGTATTAAAAATAAGCGAGTTTTTCAACTCCCAAATTTCCTTATACAAGAAGTTTCCTTAATGTTCGTTGATTTGGAATCTTAGTCTAGTCAACACACCTTGACTAAGAAAGGCAATTAAAAATGTTTTAACTATGGAAAAATTAGAAAGTACTGGGTGGACCATGGATTCCTTCCACTGATTGATAGTAAATGCCCATATAACTGATTCTTTATTTTGTTGCATTCTTGGTAGCCCAACGAAAAAGTACATACTTACCTCTTGTGAAGGAGAGTTAGAAATAGATAGTAGGGTATACAAACATGTGTTTTAATAGCTAACTTTTTGCAAGATAACATGTTCTGACCCTACACATGTAGAAACATCTCTTGCTGGTTTTCACCAAAAATTTCTATCTTTCACTAAGAGAAGAGTTTTATCTCTCCCAAAGTGTCCAGAAAGGCCTCCATCTAAGCTTCAAATATAATTGCTTCTCTAAGGGAACATTTAGGAATACATAAGAGAATACCCTTGAAGAAAAAATCTATCTTGCATTAGAAATCGATGACAAAAAACATGCTCACAATTGTTTCATATATGTTCCAACTAGGAATCGCACACATAAAGCTCCTTAACTATTTCAAAACCAACAACTTTGATATTTAAAATAGTTAGTTAAGAATGTCTCCTACTCAAGGCATCTACAACCAAGTTCTATGTACCTTATTTGTGCTTGATTAAAAAACTAAAAGATTGAATAAATTCTACCAACATAACATGGCCTCTACTAAGATTCTATTGACTCGAAAGGAATCTTAGAGCTTCATGATTTGAAAATAGCACAAATGGTTGTGGAAGAAAGTATTGGCTCCAATATTATAACACTCTTACAATAGGGTAGAACTCCTTATCGTAAGTGGAGTAATTTTAGTGAGAATCATTGAGATTTTTGCTAAATAAGGCAATTAACTTTCCTTCTTAACTAAGAAGGGCATTGATTCTCACACTGGAAGTATGGCATTCAACTTCAAATGTGTGTGTATGTGTGTGTGTGTGTGTGTGTGTGTGTGTGTGTGTGTGTGTGTGTGTGTGTGTGTGTGTGTGTGTGTGTGTGTGTGTGTGTGTGTGTGTGTGTGTGTGTGTGTGTGTGTGTTAGGTAAAGGGAGAATAAGAGTATTGGTTACCTTTAATTTTTTAAATCCAAAGCTCCTCCTTTGTCCACTTGAAATTTCCTCCCAGTAAACATTATGTAATTGGAGTGATAATAGTGCTAAAATTCTTAGTGAATCTCAAAGGCCATGAAAGCTTCTAATATCCTAAAGAGATTGAGGAAGTGACCATTTGAGAATAGCCTCCACTCACTTGGATCCATCTTTACACCATCGACTAAAACAATATATATAGCCCAAGAAGATAAGACTATGAGTGAAAATTATGCTTCTTCATATTCCCGTACAAATTATATTCTTGTAAGGTATGCAGTACTTATTGAAGATGACTTAAATGCTCCTCCTAAATTTTACTTTCCACAAGAATATCAATCAAAGTATACAATAACAAATTTTCTAATGAAGGGTATAAAGATGGGTCATTAAATGGATGTAAGTGCTAAGAGCTTTAGATAAGCCAAAAGGCATAACCAACCACTTATAGAGCTAAGAGCTTTAGATAATCCAAAAGGCATAACCAACCACTTATAGAGTTATCTCTAGTTTTGAAAGCAATCTTCCATTCATCACCTGAACCCACTATGAAGATCAATCGTAGAAAAAGTGGTAACTCTATGGATTTTATCTAGTAGATCATCAATGCGAGAGATAAGAAGTGGTAATTAATCATTATCTTGTCAATAGCCTTACTATCAATCACATTCTCAATGTTCCATCCTTCTTTGGTACAAGAAGGGCAGGTATTGCAAAATGACTTTACTTTCACAAACCAAAATTTTGGCAATTAATTCCTCAACTTGACATTGCAATTCTTCATGCTCTTTTAGACTCATACAATATATATCTTTGTTAGGAAGGATATATCCAGGAACAAAGTCAACACAATGCTATATATCTCTCATAGGAGGTAAAAAATTTAGGAATTTCTTTAAGGAATACATCTTCAAACTCAGTAAGAATGAATATACAATCAATGGTTATACATTTTTTTTAGAATCTTCATCAATTTCATTAATAGAACATGCAACATTTAAAACCTTAATAAATATATCAATCTTATGCTTGCCACTCAAGTGAACTATTTCAGATATTTTAGAACACAAATGTCACGTTTTAATGCTGTTAAAATAATTTTCTCACCATTGAAAATGAAAGAGTGAGTGTTTCTGAAACCATCATGTTGGACTTGATATTATATTGTCATTAACTTCCCAACAGTAAGTAACATGCATTCATTAGAATTACATCATACCATAATTTATCTTTGTACCTTTTTCTAATAAAGAAATAGAATAAGCATTTTACAAGTTACCTTGATTTGATGTTCCTTGTCAAGCCACTTAGGCTTGTGTGGTTGAGAATGAGCCTTACTTTTAAACTTCAACTTGTTCATTAATTCTGTAGAAGCGACATTCTTATAAGTGCCACTATGAATTATAATATCACACATGTTTTCATTGGATGTGCATGTCGTGTGAAAGATAGTGTAGCATAGCCGCTCATCATCATCCGTTTGGATAGGACTTAAGCTTCTTTGCACCACCAAAATCTCACTTTGATTAGTATGATGGCATCTTAGTATTCTTTATAACAAGATTGAGATTCTTCCTCCACCAAAGAAACCACCTTATAGTTTGGGCATTCAAAGGCAATGTGTCCAACATCTTAAGATTTAAAGCATCTCCTCACATTTGAACTTGAAGGACTAGATTGCTTGTTCATCAACTTTGGATTGAGGCTTTTAGAATCTTGTATTAGGCATTTATTTAAAAGAATAAATACTTCCCAAATTAAAAGAGTTTCTCTTTCCATAAGGTTTGAAAGCACCTCTTTTGACACCTATTTTTATTGTTTTTCCACAATTAAAGCAAGCTTTTTAACATCATTAAAAGACTAGTACTGCAGCAAATGACTATATCTCCAATTTCTTTCTTTATACCACCCTAAAACCTATTGTGGTTTATTCTTTAGGCTCTACCACATTACTCTTCAACATAAGGTTTTCAAATTCAGTAGTATATTCTTCCACACACATTTTATCTTGCTTTAAATTATGGATCTTGATAAACATGTTCATTAATTTTTAGGCAAAAATCTATTTTTACAATCCCTTTTCAACTTTTCTAACTTTTAGTCTTGGTTTTCCTCTCCCATGCTCTTTATTTCTTTAAATTATCCCACCATAAAGAAGCATAGTTTTTAAGTTTGAGAATCACTACCTTTACCTTAGCATCTTCCAAGAACTCTTCGTACTCAAAAGCTCGTGCAATAGTATGAAGCTAGTCTAGGAATTCATTAGGTTGTATCTTTCCTTCAAACTTTAGAACATTCACTTTCTCTCTTGAAAAGTGAAAATCATGATGCTTTCAGGAATGTTGCTTGATCATGATCTCCTATCGGACCTTGACTTTCTACTGAAAAAAAATAGAATTATCCAAGTCATTCTTAGAGATTCAATGTCAAATTCTCACCTTCTCTGTCATTGTGACTACTATATTCCCCTAAACATTCTTAGAGTCATTCAATTTGTCTCCTGAGGTTGCCCATCTCTAAATCATGGCCATCTTTTGTTAGAACTAACCACACACATTGCTTGTATGCCATTGCAACCTTAAGCTCTAATAGCAAATTATTACTAGATAAGCAAGTAAAATAGATGATAAAAAAGGGCAACTCAATACACAAAGCTCCTTCGCATGCTGGTTCTGAGGAAGGAGGCCACAAAGGGTCTATAGTATGTAGGCTTCCATTTTTTAAAAGAGGTAGTTTCCACTCCTCGAATACATGACCTCTAGGTCATATGACAACAACTCTACCATTGTGCTAAGGCTCCCTTTCTGGGTAGAGTAGAAGATAATAGGATAAACTAAAAGTCATTCACCACTTTATGGATACAGAATGTTTGCCACCATGGAGATATAGAACTAAATAATGGAAATAGCTCACCACTCTATGGATATAGAATAATCACCACCATAAAGACATAGAACTAAAGTGTGGTAATGGTTTACCACTCCTTGGATATAGAAACGCCACCAAAGAGATACTGAAGTATGGTATTAACTAGCTCACCACTTTAAGAATACATATCAGTCACGACCTTAAAGACACAGAACTATGAGCCTCACCACCCATGGAACCCTCCAACAGATACATAATATGCAAGAAAGTTGAGATTCACTCAAATTGCCACAATGGAGAAACTGTCAAATCAACTATGTATGCCTTGGCTTCATGCAACAAAGGGGTTTTAATAAATAGGAATAGTCCCCCCAAATAAGCAATACACACAACTACTAAGAATTATCTAAATACAATAGTTTCCTACAGTAAAGAATACTTTCTAAATACTAGGTACTTGCTCAACAAGAATTTCCTAAACGTGGGTGTTTCTGCATAACACTTTCTAAGCATTGGAATGTTTGCTAAGTGCATTCAAAGAGTTTTCATATACATGTATTACAAATAAGCAAGTCCTTAAACTCCCAAACTTTCTCGTACAAGAACTTTCCTTCATCGCAGTTGATTTGTAGTTGTGACTAGTCAACACATCTAGACCAAGGAAGGCAATTATAATGTTTTGACCATGGAGAAATTCGAAAGTGTTAGGTGGACCATGGGTCACCTTCCATTGCTTGATCTAAAACATCCATCTATGATGATCCAAGGCTCCCATCATCCTTTAATCCAAGACAGCCATTCAATGTGAATTTTAGGCATCCTTCGTTTTTGTTCCAAGAATATTTTCAAACTGATCTAAGATGTTCATTCTTTCAATACTCAGGACGTCTACTCCTATAGAGTAGTCATAAATTTAGAGAGTTTGCTTCTACACTCATATAGAAACAAATACCCTTGAGAATTCTATGTGTAATGGCTTAGTCTGCCTATTCCCTCTTCCAATATATATTGTTGACTATCCTTTCTAATTCACATGCCATGTTGGACTAACAAGGAGGATATGAAAGGAGGTGGTGGAGAGTGGATGGCAAGTTTTCTCACTATAGTGTTGAGGTAGAAGGCTAAATAATCAATCTTTTTACACTCACTCTCTTAAACCCACCTAACCCTAACACATTCAAAACATTTTGATCCAAGATGGTTTGATAATGATCTTGAACCACCATCAATCTTAAAATTTTGGAAACACTCTTGTGTCATAGTTAAAGTTGCATAAAGAATCACGACAAAAATAGAAGAAAAGAAACATTCATATAAAAATACTTGAAAAACCTTATTAGGCCCCAACAACAATAATAAGAAGATTTTGTCCATAAATTTCTGTGTCCTAGAAGAGTTTTTGTGCATAAAAAACTACCCTAACTTGGCCCAATGTACCAATGAAGATGTTGTAAGTATTGACATTTGGTTTTAATCCCTTGAGAGGCATTTATTTAAAAACTTCAATAACTTCATCTACTCTTCTCGTTATGTAGTACCTATTGATTAATGCAGAGTAGGTAATAGAATTAGACTCAAGGCCCTAATTCAACATTGATCAAAAGACGTGTGATGCCTCTTATAGTTGGCCTATTAAACAATATTCATACATCAATGTATTATATGTAATTATGTCAAGCATCTCACTTATTTGAACCATCACCTCTAATAGCCCACGTGCCTATTTGGTCATACTTTCTTTACAAAGAGAACCTACCAGAAAGTTGAACATTATAACATCTGCTAAAATTCCTAATCCATCATCTCATCAAATAGCCTTGTTGCTTCTTCCCGCTAGCCTAAGTTTCATAGGCCACATATTAAGGTGTCATAAGTTACAATATTTGGTTGAATTCTTTAACTTATCATTCTGAAAAGAGATTCATGCTTGGCTTAGTTGTCTCAACTTTGTAGAGACCACCATTGATAGTGATATACAACATTATGTCATTCTCATACTTACAGTTATCCATTACCCTAAGCAATCTAATTACAATGCCAGTATTGACAAATCTGCAGAGGCTAATCATCAAAGTTCCGCATACAATTATGTCACAGTGGTAACCTTTTTTCTACCATCTTCACAAAAAAAGCACATTTCTTATAATAACCCCAATTTTTGTAAATTGATTGAGAAAATCAATAAAGTTCTAAGTACATTCAATTTTGAGTTAGAATGAAAATTCTCTAATTTTCTTCATTTTTATGAATAAAAGGGTAAAATGGTAATTTTACCCATAACCAAGATCTAAGACATCAATATTTAGAATGTACTCAGAAATACAATTCCAACACCACTAAGTACGCTAAATACTGAGTTTGGGAGAATAAAATGGATTTTTCTCAATAAAAGGGCAAAATGGTCCTTTCACACTCCCGTGGGGCCCACAAATGAATCTAACGGCCAGAAAACATGTAATGAGTGGTCAAACTACTACCAGCTACTAGTGGAGAAGGAGGTGGTAGTGGAGGATCCAATGTTAATTTAATATTTAAAAGAATTAAAACATAATTATTAGAAGTAATTATGAAAAATGCATAACACCTATAAATCCCCCCCCCCCCAAAAAAAATCCTCCAAAAATGTTCATAAAATTTCCCACAAAATTATCTTACTTACCTTGAAAAACTAGATCTAGATTCATTACCAAAACTCCCAAAATCTCTCTTCTTTCACTTTCTCTAGATTGGAATAAAAGACCTAAATTCAATTAGGCACTCTGTTCCAAATCAAAAGTCACAAATCCCACCATCCATAAGACCCTAGACTACCTTATCTACAAAACCCTCAAATCAATTTCAAGATCCAATGGTTCAAACAACGGAAAATCACAAGACAAGCAGTTCTTGGGCTATATTATCATCAAGTGGGTATTCTTTTAATTTGGACTATAAAACCAAAGTTTTTCTCCAATCAGGTAGGTGGAAACCCTTTCCACACTTGTTTCATGTTATTGTATGTAATTTTTATTTTTCTAAAATTAGTTTTAGGTTAAAATTTATAAAAATCAAGTAAGGACCATAACCTTCAATTCTAAATGATGGAGGGCGTAGATGGAAAATCTGACCATCCAATAGATCTAGAAGGGTCCAAAAACCATAGGGTAGAAGTTTTAAGAAATTTAATCAAGTTTTTAGCCCTTAATTGAAGAAGAATTGATTGGACAATCCAAAATGGACTGTTCGATCTTCTTTAAAGGATTGGAATCCTGGGACACCGCTGCGGGATGCTACATGGAAACGATCCTATAGGAGTGTCTCTGTGCACATGCTCCGCCTGCAACGCCATCCTAACAGAATGACCATGCGACAGCGTCGGTCCCAAGATGCGCATTACCACGTGCGTCCTAGTGACGAGAGTGCGACGATCATTCTGCCTGACCAGATCAGTTTCCTGACTGATCCTAGCCATCCATTCTACTGGGCCTAGATCAAATCTGGACCTTAGGAACGACTATGAACTTCTATCATCAATTGTGGAGTCATCTGAGCTACAAATTGAGATAGGAAAGAAACTATGGAAAGCTTGTAACATCTAGTTTCTTCTAAAATCATAACATTTAGAAAATTCTTCATGAAACTTTCTGTATTTAGGAAATAAGCTTCTAATTTCCAAGATCTTCAAGATCTGAGATGATCAAATCTTGGGGATCTATTTTAAGGATGATATAATGTTGAAATCAAGTAATTTCCATGATTTATTTTGACAGATCTAACATAAAATGAGAAATCTACCCTTTATGGTAAAAAACCCTAAAAATGCAAAGAGACCCACTTGATCAATAAGATCAAGTATGATCAGACTTTTGGGATAGATTGAATGAATGATATTATGATGGAATCCATTGAGATCATGGATTAAATATAACAAAAACAAAGGGATATGATCTTTGGACCTTAATGGAGTAAAAGCCCTAAAATTAATTAAAATCCTTGATTAAAAGGAAAAGATCTAAGATCTAATGGTTGGATCATAAGTAAAAGTTTTTAATAATCTTAAACTAATTAGTTTAATTGTCTTTTATTTGAGAATATAATGGCAAATGTGATTTATGTTATAAATTAGGAAGCATGATAGTGTAATTCTTAAAATTTAGCATGCTATGCTCTAAATGTTATTAGCTTATTATTAGATTGATAGATTTAATTATCTTAGAGTCATGTTAGTTTAAATTTGAAGTTTAAGTATGATTCCATTAGATTAGTAGTAAAATTTCATGTATTTTATAACTTAGGATCCATGTTGGTATATTAGAGTATAAATGCCCTTAAAATGATATACATGTACAATTCTCTTATGATTTAAAGTGTATGATTATTTGAATTGTTAAAGTATAGTATAAGCATCTTAATTGTCTTTAAGTTAGTAGATATGATTGTTTAATTAGTGGTTATGTCTCAATATTCATAAATCACTAAAAATGAAATCTAATGAAATATAGAGATTCATGAAAAATTAAGATGAGTGAATGACTTGGACTTAATATTAATAAGGGCTATAGTTAGCAAGATAATATAAGGATTATCAAATCCTTGGCCCAAACTAGGAGAATAATAAACTCCATGAATGACATTTTAAATGTTCATAAATTTAATTAAAATTAATTAGAAAGAGTACTTAGGGTTAAAATGCTTATAGGAACCTTATGAAAGGTTGAGCTAAGGTCACTCTAGTGAATGTTGAACATGGTGGTTAAGGGGGTTTTCTAATAGAGCCTTGCTCTTACCCTACCTTCTGTTGACGTTTGTGAGGTCTAAATGCCTCCTTACATGAGGATTGAAGTAATCACTTTGTATTCAACCACTTAGCTAGTAAGCCTTAGCCAATAGGAAATAAGAGGAGTAGTCTAGACTTAGGATGAAATAAGTTATCTTCAACCAGTAAAACATTAACTGGTTGAATAATAACAATAAGAGCATAAAAGGTTAGTAAATTATCTAACCCAAATAAAAATTGTAAGTAAGATAAGGATGATCAAACAAGATCCATGGGATCTTGAATGATCAAGAACAATAAATAAATACTTCTTGATGATATATATATATATATATTTCTTGTAATTTAGAAGATCTTAGATCAAATAGAATAGAAGATCTGAACCCTTCATCAAATATGATTCAAGGAAGAGAACTAAGATCATCCTCCTTAGGGATGATCAAATAACTGAACTTAGATCAAAGAAGAACTAGATGATAGAAGATTTAAGCCCTTGATCTTTATCAAAAAGTATAAATTGTTGATCAAAGGATCTATAAAAGATCAAGATAAAAAAAAGGAATACACAAAGACTTAGGATAGAAAATACTTAGATTTAAAAGATTAGAAGATCATTCTAACCATCAGATATATTAATCAATAGGATAGACACTATCTAAGGAAGATAGATCATGATAGGACAAACACATTTGAAGTGAGTTAAGTTAGACTTGAGGAAAAGACTCTAAGTGAATATGGAACTAGAAGATATTCTAGCCCTAAGTAAACAGATAGATTGTCTAATACGTATGAAACATATTTTACATACAAGCATGGAGGCTTGGGTTTTTGTTTTAAACAGGCATAAGACTGGGGATGCTATGCTAGGGGAGTTATGAGGGTTTAATCACCCGCTTCCCAAATTTTGATGATTTGACGATACATTGCCCTATGAAAGGCTAAAAGTCCAGTGGGGCAATTATTAGAAGCCCACCACTGTGAAAGTCCTATCTCCCCATATAGGCAGTGACACAATATTTTTCACCGTGATATCAGTGGTGAACAGGGCAGTTATCCTAACACACTAGTACAGATTAGACTGCAGCATGGTAGTCCTTTGATTACTTTGCACTATGATGCATATGACATAGGCATAGTGAAATGCCTTATGTTTTGGCATAATGAAATGCCAGGTAATTGTATATTACCAATATTTCCCAAGAAGAGAAATTCTTAGTATAGGACTAGTTGAAATACTGATTTCTCATAGTGGAAAGAATTAATCAGCTTAGTTGGGAATGTTATTTGACTACTTTCATAAATTTGATGGATTTATCTATGTACATTATGAATGTATAAGGATGTACATATATTACAAAGTAAAGAGTTTGATACATGAGTATGTTTATGAATAATGGGATTATGAAGTATTTGAATTATAATGTCAAATTATTATGCTTCTTGAATCCCCTACCAAGCATAACTTGCTGACATATTGTAAATGTTTGAATGTTTACAATATCTCAAATACAGAGAAGGAAAGTTAGGAGCTCAAGACTAAAGAAGACTTGGGAGAATAATCATCAGGGTATACGCCTTGAAGACATGTATTTTGTTTTGTTTGAGAGTATTGTATTGGAATGAGAGTTTCATTGTATGGTGAGCTTTGAGTTTTGGATTATGTAATTTGGACAAGCATTGTAATGAAATTGGGTTGTACTGTGAACCATTGGATGGATTCTAGAATTTAATAAAAGTATATTCCTTCAATGGAATTTTATCTTGTACAAAAATTCTACTTATGTTATGTATGAAGTAATGACTTGGGTTTTCAAAACAAGTTCTAAAGAAAAGAATTTTTGCTTCTTTGTTTTGCGAAATTTTTTTACTACTAAGGACCCTCCCTTTGAAAAATGTATTACAAAGTGTGTTACAAAAACCTGGGTCTTCACATTTCTAGCCTTGGTCTTATCCACCATAAAAAGCCCACTAATCACAGTGTTTATAGTCATAGTGTTAGGTTCATGTAATGACTTAGATTCTTATGTGCATAATTATGTAATTTTAACAAAGTTGACTCAATAAAATAAATTAACTTAGTTGGTTTGATTGTGTGAATGTTAACTTTAAGGTAAAATTTTCATGTCTTCTTTGTAATAGTGAATCATACTTTTTTTATGTTGTAATTTTAGGATGTTCTCCAATAGAGAGCCCCAAAATGCTAAAGACATCTTAATCTATATTCCATAATATTTAGCACCAAATCAACCTAAGTTAAATTAGAAACAAAACTTATTTGGGACATCTCATGCTAGTATAAAAGGTGGAAATATGAATGATGAGATGGAGGAATGGATGGTTAGGATGTTATGTATCAACTCACCAAGAAAAAAGAAAAAAAAAAGCATTTTGGGCACTAGAAGGTGCCCAGACGTGTGAAGTTATGATAGGAATTAGAAACAATGGGTAAAGACATTTTTAGCTAGATTGGAATATTAGGATTTAAAAATTGTAATTTAAGAAATAGATATTGGAATATTTGGGCTAGAAAAGATATGGGAAAGTACATATAGAATGATAACCTAGGATTGTTTTGAGAATTAGAAAGAGTACAAGTTGCGTTTAGGAAAAGGAAATTATAGTTAAAGGTAGACATTTTGGGCTATGTATTTAGAAAGTGTGGGATTGATAAGATTCTTAGCATGGATGAGATGCTTTAAAATTAGAAAGGAGAGAGCTGCCTTGGGTAGTAAGCCAAGGCATTTTGAGAAAACATAGAAGTTGGGACTTTTGGCCTTAAGTAAGATTACTATTGAACATCCAAGAGAGAAGAGATAAAAACATGCAGAGAGAGAGAGAGAGAGAGAGAGAGAGAGAGAGAGAGAGAGAGAGAGAGAGAGAGAGAGAGAGAGAGAGAGAGAGAGAGAGAGAGAGGTTGGAGATTTTTTGGAGCACTTTTAGAGAATTGAAGAAAAATAGCACATATAATATGCAAATTGATGGTCAAATATATATAATGAAAAAACATTGTGAAACATTATTAGGTGCTTGGTTGGTGATAAGCCTAAGTAGTAGGACTTTTCTCTTGATCAAGATGAGTTTTGATTTAACAATATGGTGAATAGGTCTAGAAGAAAATCTTCTTTTAAGATTATGTATGGAGGGCACCAAAACATACAAAAGAGTTGATGAATTTGTTAAAACTTCTAAGTATAAGCATTGCAATAATATCATATGGACAACAAAATTCAAGTTGCACATAAAAACATATCAAGAGGCAAGGAAGATGCAGACAAACATAAGTAATAAATAATGTTTCAGGAGGGGTGATTTAGCAATAGTTTACTTGAGAGAATGACCTTTTTCAATTTGGTACATATAACAAGCTAAAGAAGGAGAAGATTGGGCCTTTTTAGATTTTGAAAACAAAAAAATAATGACAATGCTTAAGTTGTTGATCTTCCAAAGGATATGACTATTTCTCTGGTATTTAGTGTTGTCAACTTATTTCAGTATCAATGCCCTAGAATAACCCAATTATTTTGGTAGTAATTTGAGACCAAGTTTATTTTCTCAAGTTGAGGAGATTGATGTAGCAGAAGTTATTTCTCATGCTAGTCAAGGCTAACGCATTAAGAATCACAAAGTCAACTACTATCTTTTATGCTTGTTACGAGTTTTCTAATTTCATGTTTTATCAACTTAAGTGATATTTATGTCTTTTAGTAACTAAGGTTATTATATTTTGGTAACTTAGGATATATATTAGTGGAGACAGAAGTTTCTCACATATATACAACTATATCTAAAAAGAAGGACAAGTATTATTCATCTTTGAAGAAAAACTTTGATTTCAGGTTTCTTGTAGATTCAAGAACCTCTCTTGCCTAGTAAATTCAAGACACATCCAAGGTTGAATATGGAGTTCTTTCTATGAGATTTTGTTAGTTTTCATTTCCACTTCATTTTTTTGGCTTGTCTATGAAAAATCATCCCAACCCAATGATCCTAATTACTACTTTTCTTCTTCGTCTTTTTCTTTTTATTTCTATATTTGGAAGGTTGCTACTTGAAACATACATAAACATTAGGGCTACAAGCATCTAATAAATTCCAAATAACATGAATGAATTAGATCTTCCAAAAATTGTCTAAAATTATGAAAAGACAATGTTTAAAATAAGATGCTTGACTCTTTTTTTCTTTTATCGCAAAAAGTTATGAACCAAACTACCTAAAACCTATACCTATTTCTTAAATCTCCTCAATTAATGGAAAGTACCACCTCAAACCTCCAACCAAGTCTAAGAAGGGGACTCAAAAAGCACACATAAACATTAGGGCTACAATCATTTCATAGAATTTGAGTAATATGAATTGAATATATCCTCCAAAAATTATGAAAAGACAAAGTTTAAAAATAAGATGCCTGACTCTCTTCTTCTTTTTTCCTTTTATAGCAAAGAATTACGAAAAAAACTAACTAGGACCTATATCTTATTTCTTAAATCTACTTAAAATCTTTTTCATTAATAAAAAATGCTACCTGAAACCTCCAACCAAGTGTAAGAAGAGGCTAAAAAAGCTTTATTTACGTGCTTTGGGCAGATTTGAATGAACTGCGAGATGAAAACCACCCGAAAACGACAAAATTCGGGCAAGTCGAATTAGGTTAGTTAATTTTTTGGTTAATTTAAAAGCTTCTCTACTGTTGGATCATATTCTAAGCCTTTGGTTGGTGGAGAGTTGGCCGATCAATGTTGACTGTTGGTTTTTTCCGTTTCCTATCGTTACCATAAATCAGTGGCCTAGAATTGTCCGATTCGTATGAATTCTGGTTGATGGCTCATATCGCTCGATCAGCCACCGTTCTAGACCCACTTGTCTTTCTTCCTGCCCCAAATATGCTCCTCGGAAGTAGATTGCCTAAAATCCGTTTGCCAGATTTGGAGTTCCTGGTCAAAAGAAGTGGGCAAAACATAGTTCAGCTCAAAAATTAAATTAAACGGGGTTCTCTGTCGTTTGCTGCGCGCGCACACACACTCTCTCTTTCCTATTAGCTGCTGCCTTCTGATCTACCAACACATTCTCTCCCTTCCCTTTCGCTCAAGGTGAGAGGCTCTGTCGAGGAAGAAGGAAGAAAAGGGTGGAAATGGAGTATCGAGCCCGTGCTCCTGGAAAAATAATTCTGTCAGGTGAACATGCTGTTGTTCACGGATCGACGGCTGTTGCTGCTGCAATTGCTCTCTACACCACCGCATCCATTCGAATTTCAGGTGCCCATGGACCCACAACTAGTTTCTCATTTAATCGATTTTGGGTTTTTTAATTTCAGGTGCCCATGCAATTGCTCTTTTGTTTGTCATTAGGGATTTATGGGGAATAGAGTGGAAAGCATCGTCTCGTGCAAATTGATTGTTTATAAGGGATAGGGAAATATGGGTCTTGCTGGCAGCATAACTGATGTTGGTTCTTGGACTAGAAAATTAAAATTGGTGGATTATTTGTTATGGGTTGTTTTCTTTTGAAATCTTTTCCCTATTCTTGGATCTTATTAAACTTTCCCCTGTTTGATTCTGCCTTTCCATTCTCCTGTTTGTTGTCATGTTCATTTTGTCTTGAAAGCTATTGTACTGGCAAGCGTTTGTTAGTGGTTATGATCCTCATTTCAATGTTGAATTAGTTGTAAAGCTATAATCTATCTTCATTTGATCGGGTTCATTGATTGGGGGAATATGCTTTCTTTTGCTCAACTTTACCTTTTTCTGCAGAGGGGGATGATGGGTTATTAGAATTTTGCCTTGAGGACATTGGAATGGTGTTTTCCTGGCCCATCCAAAGACTAAAGGAAATGTTTTCTGGATTGGGTTCTTCTCTGTCTTCATCTTCACCATCATCCACGCCTGACGTCATGAAACTAATTGCAATCCTTGTTGAAGAGCAGAACATTCCAGAAGCAAAAATTGGACTCTCTGCTGGAGTTTGTGCCTTCTTATGGCTATATACCTCAATCCAGAGGTATTTAATTCTGGTTTATATTGACAAACTTTTTGATAAGTGTGTTTCTTTTTGCACTTTCTTTTGTTTCTTATTCTCTATCTATGTCACAGTTTTAAGCCTGCAAAAGTAGTTATCACATCTGATCTTCCTTTGGGTTCCGGATTGGGTTCTTCTGCTGCATTCTGCGTTTCACTTGCAGCATGTATTCTTGCATCATCTGGTGCTTTAAACTTGGACTTAAATGGCAATGGTTGGCTAGCAATTGGAGAGAATGAGCTTGAACTGGTAAACCAATGGGCTTTCAAAGGCGAGAAGATAATTCATGGGAAGCCATCTGGAATTGACAACACAGTAAGCACATTTGGTATGTGCTCTTTTTCAATGTTATCAGATGAAATTATCTCTTACTCTGTATTTTATGGTTAAGCATACTATATAAAATTGATCTATGTATTCATTATATTCGGTTCTTTCTTAAGTTGATACCAAATTATGATAATAGATTGTTGGTTTGATGGTGTTCAATACTTGGGAGTTACATTGCTGCAGAATAAGTTATTAATCATGCAACTTCGTCACACCAGGAAAGTAGTCTGAGTAACTTGTAAGAGGATACTAAATTTGAAGATGCATTGTAATGAAACTTTATGTAACAGGCAACATGATCATGTTCAAGTCAAGTAAATTGACTCACATCAAGCCAAGTACGCCACTCAGAATGCTCATCACTAACACAAAGGTTGGGAGGAACACAAAGGCACTAGTTGCTGGTGTTTCTGAGAGAGCCATCAGGCATCCTGATGCCATGGCTGCTGTGTTTACTGCAGTTGATTCTATCAGCAAGGAATTATCAACAATCATTCAGTCGCCTGCTTTGGATGAGCTTTCAATTACCGAGAAGGAAGATAAGTTAGAAGAGCTGATGGAAATGAATCAAGGTTTACTTCAGTGTATGGGTGTGAGCCACTCGTCGATAGAAACTGTACTTCGAACAACTTTGAAATACAAGTTAGCTTCCAAGCTGACCGGTGCTGGTGGTGGAGGATGTGTATTGACGTTGTTACCTACATGTATCCAAATAATGTCCTATATATACCTAATGATATTTTCCTTCTTTTATGTGTTTCAATTTTTTCATGTCATGTTCTCTTCAATTTCTATATCAATTTGTGTTGTAATGTAGAATATGCATTTAGCAGTAAGGTCACTGCTTGTACATAACATGGGCAGCCCTGGTGCAGGAAGCTCCCACCTATGTGGGGTCCATGGAAGGGGCGGACCACAAGGGCCTATAGTACACAGCCTTACGTTGCATGTTTGCAAGAGGCTGTTTCCATGCCTTGAACCCATGACGTCAAGGTCATATGACGACAACTTTTACCGTTGCGCCAAGGCTCCCCTTCCTGCTTGTGCATAACATCTGAAAGGGTAATTGTCTTAAAGACGTCATTTTCTCTTTTTAGTGCTTGGAAAGTAGTAGTTGGACCATTCTAAAATAAATAAGTCTTTCTTGCTTGAAATAATAGCTGTTCTGTGGTTTCTGATAATTACTACTTGTTAAGGCATATAATTAGGAGGCAGAACATATTTAATTTATCAATTTTCTTACACTGTCTGGTATTAAAAAAATTTCAGCTATAGGACGAGTAGTTAAAATAAATAACATTCTGTTTTCTGAGTACGTACAAGATTCTGAACAAATGAATAAATAGTCTTCTCCATAGATGATTTTTAAATATCAAGTACTATAGGTGAGGTCTTTGATATTCATCAAGTCAAGGATGATTGTCGAGACAATCAAAGTATCCTATTGCCAATACCCTTGAAAGACTCACATCCTTGTCTCCATAAATCTGGAAGCTATATTTCTAAATTAAGCAAATATAGATTCTTATGCAACTGATTTTGGACATTTTACCTGCCATTAAACAAGATGGGCTTCTAATCAGCTTGAATCATTATGTATTTCCCATGTTTGTTTCTGAACTATGGTTAGCTGCATTGAAATTTTATCAGCAGATGTATATACTTTCTAAGTTGTATCTGAGAATTAATTTGAAGTTCTCATTGTCATACATAGAACTTATCAAAGGTTTCGTATTGGTCTTTTCTAGTCCTGGGACTGCGTGTCGATCCACATTGACTTGAATCTATCCATTCTTACCTCTCCTTGACATATAATCAGTACTCTCAGGGGCAGTTGTTGACAAAGTCATTGCTGAGCTTGAGTCATGTGGATTTCAATGTTTGATAGCTGAAATTGGCGGTGAAGGTCTTCAAGTTTGCTTTGGTGGTCAGTCCTGACTTTTTGAGCAATGCAGAGTAATTTAAGCGAGAGGACATGGAGTTATATAATGTCAAGTAGTGATTGTAGTAGTCACTGTTACATTATGCTACATAACATAAGATTGCACTTCAATAATGATAAGATGTGTGCTTCTGCGGCTATCTTTTTCTTTCTTTATGGCTTTGATATTTCTTCTAGGTTTTATTACCTTGCACTATGTAAGCTCTGTGGATTATTTGATTCAATCATTGAAGCTTTATTACTTTATCAAATGTCTTTTGAACAGAATTAATGTGGTCCATGAATTTGGAGCTCGTTGTCTCTTTTTTGCTTGTGTGTACAGTCAGTATTTTATATGTGAATGAACAATTAGCATCAAGCAATTATTGCAATTAATTGAGTTAAAGTAGCCTTTATTACAAAGTGAACTTTCTGATCATCTAATTTAGTAACTTCAAATTACATGACATGATGAGGTACTTTATAATCCCAACGCATGGATCAACAAGTAATCCAAACTTTTCCCTTTTGGCATGCGCAGGACTACCCTGAAATCTGTCTAGAGCCAACATCCTTTCATGATCTAGAACTTCCAACTCACTGTCCTGCAGTGAGTTGACGAATAGTGAAGCAATCTGGCTGACCATAGACGAGCGGAGTCGCAACAAATTTATCAGGAGCAGTACTGAGGTTAAATTCCTTTATAGAAAACTCTTATTAATCTGTGGGAACTTATTCTTGACAGTAATGGTTGCCAATTAGAGAACCACATTGAGTATCCATCAAGAAGTTCCCTAAAATTTACATAACTTAAAAAGCATCATCATCATCGAAGCCTTATCCCAATGAGGGGTCAACTACATGAATCTTGTTCCTCCATTCACCTCTATCAAGCGTCATTGTTTCATTAAGTCCAAGAGTTTTTAAATCTTTTCTCACCTCTTCTAACCACGTCCTTTTTGGCCTTCCCAAGGCCATTTTAGGTCCTTTGACTTGGATCAATTCACTCCTTCTAACCAGTGCCGTTTTTTGTCTCTGTTAGATATGTCCAAACCATCTAAGTCTTCCCTCTCTCATCTTGTTACCTGTTGGTACTACTCTTAAGTTTCCTCTAATGCTTTCATTTCTAATTCTATCCTTTCTTGTTGCTACTCATCCATCTCAACATCCTCATTTTGGCCACGCTCATCCTATGTATATGTTGTTCCTTAACTTAAACAATAAAAGAAAAAATTGATGTTCTTCTCTGCATCCTTTCTTTGCTTTGTTTGAAATTTATAGACTTTAGTATAGAGAGTTCCTGCCCTGCCTTGGTGAAAGAAAGTTGTTTTAAAGGTCTTTCCTGCATTGCATACAAAGAGACAAGTTACCTTTCAGGGAAAAACAACATATAAACAAACCAGTTAGACCGACATGGACACTTACATCTGTGCTTGGAAATTCGAAAGCTTACCTTAGGAAGGTAATGGTCTAAATGGGTATGAGACACAATTAGTGAGGGTTAGTGGGAAATAGTGAGGCTATCTGGCCAACAATAAATGAGTAAAGTCACAGTAAATTTATCAGAGAACTGTACTGAGGTTAAATTCCTTCACAGGAAAATCTTGTTAATCTGTGGGAACTTTAGAGTCTTGACAGTAATGGTCATCAATTAATGAACACCATTGAGTATTCATCAAGAAGCTCCCTACAATTTGATAATATGAACAGTAAAAGAAAAAAAAAATTGATTCTCTACACTGCATCCTTTCTTTGCTTTGCTTGAAATTTCTAGACTTGAGTATAGAGAGTTGCCAATCGGCCTTGTTGAAAGAAACAGCTTTAGCACCAAGGGATTTTGGTGTCTTGATGGCAAGCCATGTAGTGGGAGAAGCTCCTCGAGTCATAGAACTTTCTATATTTAAGGTTTGAAGTTCATCTTTAAAAAGGATGTTGTTTATTTCATAAAAATCTTTTGCTTTGTTGTTATCTTCCTTTTCTTTTTTTTTTTTGGTAGATAGTTATCTTCCTGTTTCCTATAGGAAATGTCTTCCTTTGCTTACAAATTGTGTCTTCTTCTCTCTTAGAGGAGACTTATAGTGGAGATATTTTTGTCTTTGTTGAAGAAGTTGCTTCCTTTCCTGAAGGAAAGCGTGTTATATGTTAAGAAAGCTATCAAAGGTCTCTAGAAAAGTGCTGGTTTCTTCCTATAAATTTATATAGGTCTCCTGATCTGGAGTTGCAATAATTCTCTTTCTTCTCAATTATGTGGTCAGGGAAACTGCAACTTCTCCACTCTGCCAAATGTCCTTTTCTGAATTCTTCCCTCTCTTTGAAAATAGGTTGTACAAGCTTCTATTTGTCTTCTTTCTTAATTTGGCATAGTGAGTGAAATGGTTAGAGCATAAAGGTTAACAAGTATAATACAAAACCATATTTGTTTTTTTCACCTCTTACCATTCCACTGCAAGCTCAATATTTTGTTCTCCTCGAATTTAGGAGATTCATAGTTTTTATGAATTTTAGTGCCTAATGTTGTGTGATTAATTTCTCCATAGTTTACATTTGCATCTGCCGATTGGAGCTTACAGCCATAGAAAATTATGTTGATGTTCCCTAAATCTAGATTACTCTGCTTTAAGGCTTTCAGATGTTAGAACACTTTTGAAATAGGATTTTTATGATCCTTACATGTTGACTTGCGAGGTAAATGGGAACCATTAGAAACTTTGAATCTCTTGACAATCTTACTAAATCAACCAGTACTTAAAGATCTATAGTTGTAAGATCTCAGGACTTAGTTATTTAAAACTCTATGTATTATTTAGTGCGGAGTTTAGAGAATAAATTCTTTTACTGAAGTAAATAAATCCGAGCTCTTGAGAGTGGAAGTTAGTAAGTCTGTATACAAAACCCGTTTACTTTATGATGTATTCTTAGTTCTGTTTCTTTTTTATCAATTCTTCTACTGCAGGTTTCTATAATCTGGTCTCAGCAAAATATTCTTATCTTGTATCTCCAAGATTAGAGTCTCAGCCGTTCAGTGTGTAAATTATCAGGTCCATATGTAAGAGCCTGCTTACTAACATAATGTGTAATTCATCAATTCCTCTTTTATGTACTTGCTATGACTTACTTTCACTTTATGTTCTTTATGTCTTGAATTTTTAATGTTTATCTGGTATTGGAATTGCAAAAAATACTTCTTTTCTCCTCTTTCTTCTTTGTACCTTTAACAGATTGACAGTTCTTCTCTTCCTTGCTTCACCCTTTGTTTCTTTCTTTTGTTGTACTAGAGTTTACAGCTGCTATGAGAATCCCGCCATAGTGTTTTTCCATATTGTGACTTTATCCCCTTGTTTTCCCGTCTATTCCTTCTCCAAAAAATCTACATGACCTCTAACCACAATCTTTGACAATTCCTTTCTCGTACAAATCTTAAAACTCAATGACACAAGATGAATTGAAAAAATTTTCCAATGCAATTTCAGAACTTCAAAATAACTTGAAAATGTTCAAAATTTAGCTGAAGCAAAGAAAAAGTCAGAAAATTGAATGTGAGAACAAGAAAGTTCAGTTTAAGCAAACTGCATGAAGATTCCCTACAATTTAGAAAAACCAGTACAATGCCTCTAACTTATAAATGACAACTCTGATTGAGAGTCCATTTGAAACCCAGTTGATATAATTGTAATCTCGAAACCCATTAAATTTCAAAGGATTTGGATCATTGGATTGGTGAGAAATCTTTTTGACAACTTTAGTAAAGAAGGGAAACAAGATTTTCAGAAATTAGAATTCCATTTTCCGTAGAATGAGTTGAACAGTGTTGGATATTAAATTGTCTTTATCCTCCTTTATATTTACGGAGGTGTGACCCACAACCACAACAACTATCAAGGGGAGCCATGTGATGGTGTCTTTTGGCAGGCTGCACGTAATCATACAGTGCCGCAAATCACCATATATGGCATTGTGTAATTGTAGCCTGCATGGCCGCCTACCATTTGGTAGATAACAACAATGTTCATTTACCTATAAAAGGAGGGTTTAGCGGAACATTTTAAGCACAAAGTTCCATTGAATCCAAATAGAGTTCGATCAGCAAAGCCTTGGGTTAGAGAGAAAAGAGCAAAAAGGTATGGCCAATTTAGTAGTGTTGATTTTTCCTTGGGTTCTTTCCTATATGCTTGAGTACCACTTATTGTTGCTTTGGCATGGGTTTTGGAAGTGAGTCTCGAAGTGCATCCCGAAGCAGGTTCTAGGGTGGATCCCGCACGGGGGTCGTAAAGAGTAGTTTAATTGTCAGACCATGTAAACATTTGCGTCTACTATTTATTGGTTTTATTTACTTCTACTATTCGAGTTATCTCCTAATCTAGCATGGACCCCACCCATGCTTCCAACATGGTGTTAGAGCTCCACGGCTTGGAAGGTATGTTTTGCGCAAGACCAAGGTGGGATTCCTACACATGTTTAAAATGGTAAGTTCGAGTTATACATAATTCTAGGGGCCAAAATTAATCAGTTCCAACTATGCGTTTTGAAAATTAGGAATGCATGCTATATTGATGAAGGAAGGTTGTACGGTTCAATTAAGGGAGTAGAAAGGAAGCCAGCGGAGATGACGGATGTTGTCTTTGCAAACAAAAATGAAATGGCAAAGGTGAATTTTCTTTTGGCATTAGACGATTCTGTCTTGTATTCTATCGAATAATTGCCAAAGGCTTGTGAGACAAACTGTAGAGTGTGTATGAAGGTAAGACATTGTCAAACATGATACATCTCAGGATGCATCGTTTCAAACTGAAAGATGGTTATTCCCTACAGTAGCATCTCAGTGAGTTCAACACTAGATAAATTATCATCGGTTGCGATAAAAATTGAAGAAGATGAAAAACTTTCACTGTTACTTTGTTCTATGCTGGAGTCTTGAGATAGTTTGATTATGAATCTCAGTAATAGAAAAGATAGTGACTGGGATATGATGATCTCTAAATTGCTTACCGAGAATCTCATAGAAAATCAAACAATGGTTTTTTAGATGATGCAATAATAGTGAGAAGAAGATCTCACGAAGTGAATGGTTGGAGAAATCAAACTAGATCAAGAGGGCATAAGAAAGAAAGGTGTTGGAATTGTAGAAAGATAGGCCATTTGTGGAAGGATTGCAAGCTCCAAAAACGGATCTAAATTTTTTTGTTTTGATTGACCCTTGTGGTCCTCCCCTTCCCCGAAGCCCGCACATGAGGGAGCTTCATGCACCGGAGCTGTCCTTTTATTAACCATCAAGTTTAAAAAATTTCTAAGGGAACCTTATCAAGGATGACAACTCTGCAAATGATGGTATAATGTGTCTGTGGTTCACATGACAACTTATGAAATCAATGGATTTTGGATTTTGGTTCTTTTTTTCACATGACATGTCATATAGACTGGTTTCATTCGTATTGATTTTGTGACAGTCGAAAATTTTAAATGGGCAATGATAGCACATATAAAATAGTAGGAGTTGTAGACTTCAAGATTGCTATGTTTGATTGTTGCACTTGTTTGGTCATGGGTGTTCAACACATACTAGATCTACAAAAGAGCCTTCTGTTGCTTGGAAAGTTTGATATTGATGGATTCAAATTTTGGGGGGAAAGGGTAAACTACAAATCATGAAAGGGGCAATAATGGTAGTAAAAGAAGAAATACGTGGTATTCTATTCCTATGGATTCGAGATACTATGGTTGGTAATGTTATTGTTGCAAATATTGTAACAAAACTAGTTTAGACCTAGTGCTAGTGTTTAGGTCACATGAACAAGAGAGGATTGAAGGTACTTTTTTGTCATAATTTACTACATGGTTTAAAGCTATTGATCTAGATTTTTGGGAAGATTGTGTCTACAGTAAACATCATAGAGCTAGTTATACTTCGTCTACTAATAGAAGTAAAGGTGTATTGGACTTAATACATTCTGACACATGGGGGGGTTTATCAAAAAACCCTAGGGGTGCTTAGTATTTTGTTGTCATATTTCTTCTCTAGAAAAGTATGGTTGTATTTGTTTAAAAAGAAGAGTAAAAAAAAAAAAATCATTATATAAAATTCAAGGCTTTGATTGAAAATCAGAAAGTAAAAAGATGAAGTGTCTGAGGCAATAATGGAACATAATACACCTCAAAAGAATTTGATGAATTTTGCAGTAAGCATGGCATTGAGTGGCACTCTACAGTTCTTGATACCTCACAGTAAAGTGGAGTTGCAAAGCTGATGAATCAGACTCTTATGGACCAAATTAGGAACGTGTTGGGTTGGATAAGCTTTTCTAGGGAAAGGCAGTGAACATGGCTTGTTACCTAGTGAACAATTCTCTGATTGCTGCACTTTCTTGCAAAATTTTGAAGGTGTGGACTAGACAACCTATCAATTACTCGTTCCTTTGAATGTTTGATTGTGACACATAGGTTTGGATCCCTGAGGTGCGAAGGACCAAACTTAAAGCAAGGTCCAAAAGGTACATTTTTCTTGGCTATGTGACAGGAACAAAGGGATAGATTGTAGGACCTTACTACCACAAGATTGTGATTAGCCGAGATGTTGCATTCAACGAAGATTCTATGAAAAAAGAAAGTATACCGCCATGCTCAAAGACAGCTAGGAATTTGAACTTGAGTTCTCAAAAAGAATTCAAGATCAAATGATGGATATAGAGCATCCACAAGCATATGGCATTGGAGATGATGCAGATGAAGAGCATGAGGAATCAACACTGCAAGCTAAAATCCAAGGTGATTAGGACCTACCTAGAAGACCTTAACACAAACTATTTGGCTCAAGGACTATGTCACATCCTATGCTTGCATCATAGAGGAGAAGCATGTGAAACTATAGATGCTAGTCAATGATTAATAGCCATGGAGGAGAGATGAAGGCCTTGCAAAAAAGCAAGACTTGACTGTTAGTTTAACTCCCTAAGGGAAGGCAGGCAATTAGTTGTAGATGGGTTTACAAATTAAAGAAAGACGTGAACAGGAATCTTGCAAGATACAAGGCCCAATTAATGATGGAAGGTTACACTTGTAAATCAGGTATTGCTTTTAATGGAATTTCCTCTCTAGTTGCTCTATTTAAGCACTATTCGAATAATGTTGGTATGCCAATTGTACTTAAATTGGAGTTGGAGCAATTAAATGTAAAAATGGTTTTTTTGTATGGGAATCTTGAAGAAGAAATTTACATGACTCAACCCAAGTTCTTTATTAAAGAAGACAGAAGGCATCTGGTTTGTTGACTCAATAAATTTCTTTACGGTTTAAAACTAGGGCTGAAATGTTGGTATAAGCGATTTGATTTTGTCATTATGAGCTTGGGATTTCGTAAATGTGAAGCAAACCATTGTGCCTAGGTTTATAACAATCACATGATGGCTTTACTATCTTGTTATTTTATGTCAATGACATGATTATATCATGTACGAGTAAAGCTAGTACATGCTCCATTGGCTAGGGAATTTGACATGAGAGGTTTGGAGCTATCTACGATATACTTGGGATGAGGGTACTTAGAGGTAGAGCATGAAAGTATAGATAACCCAAAAGGGTTATATGTTGAAAATATCTTATGTCATTTCAACATGTAGAATTCTAAACTAGTTAGTACCCCATTTCATGTTGGTTGTAGCTATCTTTAGTACAGTCTCCTAACATTGATGTGAAGAAGTAAAAAATTTCACAGGTACTGTATGCATTAACAGTAGAGCACCTTATTTTTATTATGATATGCACTAGACTAGACATTGCAAGAAGTCGGAGTTGTAACTAGGCACATGACAAAGCTGAGAAGAGAACAATTGATAGCTGTGAAGAGGATCCTTCACTATATGAAGGGGTTTTTGAAGCTTCTATTTATTACAATAGATAAGATTTGTAGTTAAGTGGTTATGTGATTGCAGACAATGTAGTAGATTTAGACAAAGAGGATCTACTAAACGTTTCATATTCTCTTAGCTGATGGTGGAGTGAGTTGGAAGTCGAGCTTGCAGTCGTGACAATTTTGTCTATTACAGAGGCAAAGTACATGTCATCTATGCATGCATGTAAAGATGAAATATGGTTGAAGAGATCGTTTGATGTATTGAACATCAAGTAGAAGGTGATAAGACTTCATTGTGGCAATTAGAATGCCTTGCACTCGATAAGAAATCTGGTGATTCATGCTCGAACCAAACACATTGATATTCAATATCACTTTGTTGAGGATGTGGCATAAGGTGATCAGATATCGTTGCAGAAAATTCACATAGATGATAACATGATAGATGTGTTAATAGAGCCAATTATATGAGAGAAGCTCATTTGATGCAGGATTTCTCTAGGAGTTGTTGTCACTTAACTGATAGTGACAATTAGATAGCAATTTCAAAGTCTTCTAAAGCAGATAAAGAGCAAGTCATCAAGTGGGAGAATGTTGGATATTTGTATATGTCTTTATCCTCTATTATGGAGGGACTTACAACCACAACCACTACTACTATCATGGGTAGTCCTATGATGATGTCTGTTTCCAGGCTGGTTGTCAGCATTTAGTGCCATGAATCACCATATATGGCACTATATGTAGTCATAGCCTGCGTGCACACCTACTATTTGATAAGATGAAATGATTTTTCATTATCTCAATTGAAGTAATGAGCCTCCCAATACAATATGGGAGGTTCATTATTTCCACTAGTCCTCATGTTCCTCGAATGAATCTCATAGTCATTGCGAGGATTGCCCAAAAGCAATATATAAGGCATACCTAGTAAAGCTTACAAGTGAACTGGATATGGAGATGGCGAACAGGGTTGTTCTTTCCATTACTAGATAATTTTGTTTTTGCGTCAAGATTGAATTGGGAAGGAGATGGAATCCTTGCATAATGTGTCTAGAGACGACATTCATAGCAAGGGAACCCTGTACATTCTTCCTTCTTGTGCACAACAAATCTGTGTAGGAGTGAGGTCAATCACAATGTTCATTTACTTATATAAGAAGGGTTTCACATAACATTTGAAGCATCAAGTTCCATCAAATTCAAAATGGGTTAGAGAACCATTCTAGAACTTTTAAATATCTGTCATATATAGAAAGATTGGCTTTGCTTCACTTGCTAAAAAGACAAACATTGTTTCTGGGCTTATCATGTAAGAATGTAAATTGAGATGTATCATCTTGGTCCAAGAATAAGCATGAAATGGATTTCCTCTGCCAAGTAGTAAACCATCATGTAAAGAATCACTAAATATCTGAATTATCTTTATTGCTAGTTAACCAATGTTAAGGCATTGCATAGCTATATGTGAACAATTAGCTTAGGATCTTCTTTATCAAAGAATGATGGAAAAGGCTTGCAATTGATTTGAAATTTCATCACATCTTCACAAAGTATATCATCTTGAACATCTTCAGTTCATTTGAAGGGAAAATTCTCAAATTTCCATTCCATGAAATCATTGACATTGCAAGAAGAATCATCTTGGGAGATGCCTTACATATCAGTCTTGTACTTAGAGTTTGGTTTCTTCCGCTCAAGTGTATAAGTGGCTTGGGAGTAACATATTTAAGAGGTCATAATATATCTAAGTTAGCTCAACTAGGGATGGCAATAGTTTGGGTTGAGTAGAATTTTGATCGACCCTAACCTTGATCCTAATGCTTTTATCCTAACTCTAACTCTAACCTGAACTAACTTTCAGTTGTAAATTTTCAACCCTAACACTTTTAGGGTAAAAAATTTGTTGACCCTAACCCTAACCTCTAGGGTCATTTTAGGTCAAACCTCCTAATTGAGCCTAACAGCTAAAATTTTTAATGCTTAAAAAATTGATTGATAACAATTATGAAGTAATTTTTTAACACTACTGACACAATATGAACAATTTTGCAATAATTATGCAAACTAATCAAGATTTACACATGCAAGTTTCCCACTCAAATCTTTACCAACTATATAAGAATGAACAAATTATGCAATAGCTATGCAAAGTAATCAAAATATTTAGTTAGTCACTTAATAACAAAAAATATCCTTACACTTAGAGTGCAAGGACATTTTAGGTAGTATATAAATATATAATAAATGCTGGGGCACCTAATTTTTTATGACTAACCCTAGCTCGACCCTAGTATATATTTAGGCCAAATGCTTCGACCCTAATCCTATTTGGGCTAGAAATATTTTGACCCTAACACGACCCTTACGGGTTAATTAAGGTCAAGTCCCCTAATTGGCTGAAACCTTTGTCATTCTTAAGCCCAACTTGTACTTTGAACAACTGATTAACTCAGCTCAGATACCTCTTTTTCTATTGTTATTGGACAATGCTAGGGGCTTTGTTCTGGGTGTGGGACCTATATGGTTGTATTCTCTTTTCCTCTCTTTTTATACATTTTCTTTCACCCAAAAAAAAAGAAAAAAGAAAATTCATTGCAATAATTTATGCTTGGTGGATACAAAAAGCAAAGCACCAATGAGTGCACATATTTTCCCTTGTACAATGAAAATAGTAGCATGTAAAGGTACTAGTTAGACCCATTTTCTAAATTCATCTAGTGGAGCAGCAAGTTACGAAGAAGTGTAATATCCTCAAATTTCAAATAATAAATTAGTAATAAATTAAATAAATAAAAATAAAAAATTTATGTATAGAAATTGGTCCAAAAACTCAAAAACAAAAAAAGTACACGTCAATAGGAATTGAACGGTATAAAGAACGTTGAAAATAGAGTTCGGATGAGTGAGTTATGACCATTTTAAGTGTAATTGCCAGTGACGTTAATTAAAGGAAGTCATTTTGATAACGACACCCCCTTTCCACTTCCATTAGAGTTCTAATGGAGGAAGGCACTGATCTACCTTCCATTCGAAAAAATCGGGACTTAGCCTATTAAATACAAGTTTTTCCTTCCATTCCCACTCCAAACAACCAGAGGAGAACCCTTGTTTTCTCTTATGCACGCTACGAAAATGAGTTGCAGTTTGCACGTACTAGAGGGCTCTGATCTCTCATCTCCGGCTCTAATTAGGTAAGTTACACATTTTGACTTGTTATTTACTTTGTTTTTCAACTTTTTCCTCATAGATTCAGGTTAGATCTGATCAGAATGGCCGTTGGATAGCATATGGATTCAAAATCATGGAACATGGTTAGACCCATGTTAAGGACACCTCAAATGAGAAATCTAAGCAGTTCATTGTGATCTTTGGACCAAAAAACCCTAAAAACAGTGAAAACAAATAAAAAAAATCGGAGCTTCTACGGCTCTGATCAAGCCAAAACAAGGTGGACGGCTTGCGTTCATCGTCCCCGATGGACAGTGAGCCCAAGACACCCACCGGGATGCACAAACGAAGATGCACGCATGTAGGTGCTCCGTTGCACGTGTGCGCATAGCATGCCTGCATGGGATGCTCTTGCGCGTTGTCCTAGACGTCTAGAACGCACTGGGTGTCCTAGGCACGCAGTGTGCTGGTGTAAGCCGGTGCAAACCACATTGCCCATGTAAGTCGGTGCACGCGTACCTACCCCTATAAATTAATATATTAATTTATGAAGTCTTTTAATAAAAAACTTGATTTTGGGAGCTATAGAGGTCCAAATCACGAGCGAAAACATCTGTTGCGACCGTATTGATGACGCGGACCTAGATTCAACTTAAAAACCTACATTTAGCTACTTTTAGATTAGTTAAATTATAAAATATTAATTAATAACTTAGAATCGACTGATCAAAGGGTGATCAGGCCATAAGACTTGAATAAAGTATGATAATAAATAAGGGTTCTAAGGGGCATATTAGCATGACTACTCTAGAAATTGATCTAGACCATTGGTCTAAACCAGATCTTGGGAAATTATTGATCTGAGGATGATCTGACCTTCAGATTAAGGTATAAACGTTAAATACACACAAAAATGAATAGATGGACATGAGATGAGACTAAATTAAGAACCAAATCATAATTAGAGATCTTAAAGGATGATCCAATGGTTGGATCATCATAGATTCTATTATAATATAATAAATAACACGAAATAATATTGTGGTACTGACAGGTACATCTGAACGTACAAGCTAAGAATATTATATGCTGGAGTTGGGTGATCTCACATTGAGGTAGGTGAGGACATTTAATGTTTTGTTTTGATTTTAAAAACTTGTATTATCATAGCATCATGAGTGATTATGATTTAAATTGCACTTATTATTAGTCAATGATGTTGTGAGATTTAGAGTTTTATGCTATGATCACTCTTTGATTTCAATCATATATCGAATGTATTTATGACTGATGGTTTCATGAGATTGATATTACCTAATTATACATAAATGGAAATGATCTTCCTTATTGCATCATTAAAACTGATGGGTTTTCATGAGAAAGGAAAGTGGAGGCTTGTTGGCTGGTTTTTTTAGAGGCTAACCCCGGGATGAGGGGCGTGCCTTAGGGATTGCGAGCCGCGAGTGCTCTTGGTTTTTCAACATACATGATTTTTGTGTTTTGTGTTTTATGACGGGTGCTCTCACCCGGTGGATGTCATGCTAGGAGGGAGAGGGCTAGCCACCCACCCTCCGAGATTGTGATGTGATATGATAGACACCTGCCCGTAGATGGCTTTCGATAGGGGTTGATAACATGGATAATCCACACTACCAGTCCGGGCCTTTCCATGGGGACGGACGCTAAGTCTCCCATTATGGTGTCGAAGGGGAGCGCCGGTGGTTGAGACCCTGGAGGGTTGCCACTGCGGTATGACAATCCATACTCTTATTCTGTGTGCTTACATGATGAGCATGGAGATGTGATGGTATGCCTGGGTGTGACGACACTCAGAGGTTTGATATGAGTACTCATGATCTGTGATGCGAGTGTATGGGACACTTGTGGGACTCACATACCTTGGGGGTACCCTGTTATTATTATATGCTCATTAATATGAAATCGTATCATGTTTTAAATCCATGAGATGCATGTTTTATCGTATATGATGTTTTGAGATTTTATTAGCATTGCTTAAAATAATTATATTCTTGTAGAAAATTGCTTTACTCAATGTAACAATATGATTATTTGATTTTGTTCCATTGATATACATTAAATGTCTATGTACCTACCAAGCATTGCTTGCTGAGGCATTGCATTATTGTTGCAATGCCTTAGATATTAAAGAAAGGCAGGACATGAGGAGTTAGAAGAATAGTGATCGAGAAGTCTCATTGAAAGGTATGTTCTTGTTTCACATGGACTATGTAGGTATATATATGTTATTGGACTTGATTATACTATTATGGGAATGTGGCTGATGACTAGATAACCTTCTTTTTTCTGTGTGTAACAAGCGCCTGTCTAAGCTCCAAATGTTGAAGCGTCGTGGGAAGGGGCCACCCAAGAAGGGACAGGGAAGACGTGCTGTTAAACGTAACAAGTAATCATCTAGGCCCATCTAGTGGGGGGTCTAGCAAATGACTGATCCTGCATGTACTATTAGGTTCCCTAGTTTGATTGAGTATCATTGTAAAATGGTTCTAACTTTTGAGACTTGGAGGAAAGAATATGATCCTGATGTAAAAAATATAGGCGTAGCCCACATTTCTGATGATCTAAACCACTTTGCTGTTCTCATATGGATGATTAGCCATGTCCAATATTTACATCCTCAAGAGCATGCCAGCATTGATCTTAACCATATCATAGTAGATTTCAATATGAATATAAGAAGTTGAGTATTTGCTTATGTTCGAGCAATGTACGTGCAACGACCTGGCTGTAATATAGTAACACAAGCACAGTTCATATAGTGGGGCTCACATAAAATGATCGAGACCAACAATAGATGATATGAACCATTTTAGACACTAATGACTTGAAATCATGTGAAATGTGTGATTATTTTAGTTCCATTGTTTTCGTAAAATTTTGGGGAAAAGATAAAATAAAATTTAGGATAAGTGATTTTTTTAGAAAAAGGAAAAAAGAAGAAGAAAGAATTAGGACAAGTGTTGGCCTTAAACTCATGATTTTCATGATTGAAACTCACTCTTACATACTTACGCAATCAACATAGGCTCATGTTCAAATTAAACATAGACTCCTGTTCAAATTAAGGACTTAATTTTACTACTATATTTATAAAAAATTTCATGGCTTATACCAAATCCATTTTGAAAACTTAGTAAGTCCTAATTATATGGAACACTGGTGAATTGTAGCTAAGTTTCACTATTTAGAATTATGCGAATTATGAAGTTTAAAACCCAACACAAGTAGTCATTGGATTCAACCCAAGCCAGTGGACCCAACATCTTAGGTTTGCTCTGGGACTTTTTTGCACTCCATATAAATTAACACATGATATATTCCATGTCTTATACAATGACTCAAACCCTCCACAAGACTCAACATTTTAGCTCTATTGTTGGTCCCCTCTTTTCCTCTACAAATGGCATAAGCAAAAAGCATCTTAACCTTATGATTTTTTATGATACCTCCAACCCCATATGGCCCCAGATAATCCGCTGAACTCCCATCAATATTCAGCTTCTAGCATCCCTCTTTTGCAACCTTCTACCTAACAGTAATAACTTTCTAAAAAGAAACCAATATACTATAACATCCCCATTATATATCGCTGCCTCCTTATAGCACTTTCCCCAAGGCAACTCAACATCATTAAACTGATCTTAGCCCCAATAGAATGGTTTGAGTCTCTTTTGCTAGTCATCGTACACGCACACCTCGACATCCAACAATGCCATAGAATAATTTTAGGTATCAATCGTCTCATGACTCAAAGTAAGTTAGAGTCGATACCCTTATCATACCACCATTTAGCCATAGCTATCCAATCAAGACCATATGGCATTCACACCTTAAGAACATTTGCATACTAGTTCCAAAGTCCTGATGCAATATCATTTTGTCTTAGAACATGGTTAACTAATTTCATTTAGCCATTCAAACAACACCAGTGAGATCCTAGGCCATTAGAATCTGATCAAATAGACTTTGACTTTTGATAAATGCCCCTTGCTCAATAGAGATTAACCTTGGAAGCAAGCTAGCTACACAATTGACAATCACTTTGGCCTTAATCTTGTATGCAACGTTACACAAAGATATTGGTCGAAAAGTCTCCAATGTTTATTGAGTTATCACATTTAGGGATAATGACAAGTAACACAAAGGGCTCTTGGAATAACCACAACTCGAAACAAATCTACTACAGCCTCCACCATATCTTCCTTAATAATCTCTGAGTAAAAAGCTGAACCAAAACCATCTGGACCAAGACTAGAGTCCAGGTTAACAGATCGGACAGCCATCATTAATTTTTGCTCCCTTGGTTATCCTTCTCTGAGGATAGTGTGATATTATTTATATTTATTTTAGACTCTCTTGTTTTGAGGAGGTCTCATTAATGAAATAAGGCTTCAACCTATTTAAAAAAATGTTCTTAAATACTCCTAAGGTCAGCTAATGTATAGGATTTAAATGACTCTAGTTGGTTCCTTTATGGTGTAATTTTTCTTGTGTTGTAATTACATTTAACACATAGTGGCTTAGGAAAGTATATGTTATGAACGATTAGTTCATGTAATTATTGAGTTTTTGGGGCCCATCTGATGCACCACCAGCTAACATTTGGTGCGAACAAATTAGGCTCACTTAGTTTCTAAAGGCGTATACACCTAGAAATTAATTACATGGACACTACAATGATTTGATTCAATAAGATAGCAATTAAACACCCTTAATTTGGTTACCTCCAACGTCGACATAATTTTGTTGTCCATTTGGACATTCTAGAATGAAAGGAATGTAGCGGGTTTTTTTTATCTCTCGAAAAGATATAAATATTTTCTACGCAACTTTCAGATAAGAAATTAGAGTTGTGAAAAGATTATGCATGAAAATCATGCAAAAGAATAACTGTCGATCTTTGTTGTAATTCTTAACAAAATATGCATTAAGTAATCATTCAAAATGCATGCTAGCATGCCCATATTATTACAACAAGAACGCTTCAAAGAGAAGTTATATAATGAGCCTACATTTCAATAGGAAAATAAGAGTGAGCAGACATAGAAGTGGGCCTCACTTGTAGAATGATCCAACAATTCATGATAGACTGTGATAGATAGACCACAAGAAAAGTTCTTTGACATAAATTGCAAAATATATATTCCAAAACCAGTGATAACTAGGAGAAAGAGGATCTTCATAACTTGTAAGATTTTTAGATTAAACTTGCATATTCACCCCATAAATACATTAAAGCATGTGGAAACCTTGATGATATTTTTGTAATTTTATGGATCCTAATGGACTTGGAATATATCAACATCTTTTGGTCACGTCCAGATTAGATCCACCAAAATTTGAATCTCAAGATTTCCATATCCTATTTTTATTGGAATGGATTCTTAGGGTCCATTGGATGGTCGGATCCATTGAGTCATTAACAACTCTAATTTACATATAGACACATGAATTCTATATAAAAAATGCTCTCTAAAGCATGCCATAAGACACCATGCACTTCCTGCATGAAGGGATTGCCTTTGGATGACCTAATCCATTCATCTGATTGCTTAGACTTTGGATGTCTAGTAGTTTAAAAATTCATGAAATCTACTATATAATAAAGCAATACAACTTTTCACCCAACTTTGATATTTATCTTTATCCTCCTTTCTGTAGTTTTTAAAGTCTCTCTTTTATTTATCTACCTCAAATCCCTAGAATCAGTCTTTCTAACCATTCCTAATTATCTTCCTCTCACTTTAATCTATCATTTAAAAAAAAAAAATGATAATCAAACATCTTTTTAATGTTCAAAGCTGTCCTTATTAATGTAAATAAAGAAATTGGAACCTCATCTTAGTGGTCAAAACCATCTATCTAATAGTTGATATTATTATATACATTGTTCTTTGAGCACTTAGAACCCTATTTTTCCTTATGCCATGTTCGCATATTTAAAATTTTAATTATTTTATTTTATCATGCCTTATTAGTTGCATAAATGGGACCTAGAAGATTTGCTAGTCTTTTTAGCCACATTTCAATTCCTTAAATTTGTCTCTCTCTCAGACACACATCTCTATCCTTCAATAAAATCTCTTAAGGACTATCTCTTTCTATTTCCTAGACATTTTTTTCTAAAATCTCTTTATATTGTATCCTTTTCAAATTGCCAGTCAAACCCATCTTAGTGATTAAAGTTGTCCACCTAATGGCCCATAGTATAGATATGGTAAACAAAGCTAAATCCATCTTAATGATTAAAGCTGTCTATCTAATAGTCTATATTAATGTAAACAAATAGACCTTTATATAATGATCTAAGCCTTATATTAATATAAACAAAGAAATCCAAGGAAACAAATCTATGACTTATGCCCGTAAAGTTGTGTCCATGACCTGGACAAAATTCCTTTTTGTATTAGACATTTCTCGATTGTTCTATCAAAAAATATAATTTTTTTGTCTTTCTATTTCATATAAACAAATTAACCTCTAATATGACTCTATCTCTTTCTATTTAGTTGGCATCTCATCTTAGGAACAAACCTTTAAGAGAACTCCTACCACATGTTGACTCAGATCTTCAGCAATCAAAACCATTGTCTTTTTTACACCTTATTAAATAGACCTTAGATTCAAATAAATTTTCAATAGATCATCCAGCTCTGTTATGCAATTTAAGAACTGAAGTAGAATAATATTTAAGAGTGGATATTATCAATGTCTTATCCTATTTATGTGGGCATTATCCATGCTCTTTATCCTAGATGAATTCTCCATATATAGCCCCTCAATTGATAGCTACCAGTTGCCTATTTATTTTGAAATAGCATGGGACCATTGATCTATTGTGCTATTTTGGTGCAATGGTAGTTGTCGTCGTGTGACCTTGAGGTTACAGGTTCAAGACATGAAAACAGCCTCTTGCAAAATGCAAGATAAGGCTGCATACTATTTGAACATGCTCAATATGTTTAACCGTACCGTCACTCATCCGTTTTGTTGGCTTTAATTGCTGCATATTATCATCCGATAACATGGCTGAGAGGGAAGCACGCTTTGATTGGTACTCAACTTGCTGTTAGACTTCGTAGCTCTCAAATGCATGGAATATTAGGATTTCCATGCAGGTAATGATCAGTGGATCATCGGTATAAGGGCCAATAGATTATAGAAAGGATCCCACCGTGCGAGTGTTAACACATCCCTTGTATACTATTACCGAGGGGATGGACCCTTGCTGCATTCCTCAAAGTAGCTACTAGTTTTGCATGCGGATGATTGGAATATGATCTCGTGACAGCATGAGATTCCTTATACGTATAACCAAACATATCTGCGGCCTGTCCTTCCAGCATATTGAAGATTGAGTCTTTGCTGCCCAATCAACTAACTTGTCTGCACAATGGCTTGCTTCTCTGGAACATGACTAAGTTTGATTCTTTCAAATCTTCCAAGCTTCTGCCTAATTGACTCATTTAAAGGTTTAAGTTTACAAGCAATTTTCCGAACCTCCTGCTTGCGTAATGCGTTGATTATGATATGAGAATCACCAGTAATCTCCAGATTTGAAATGCCCAAAGGAATAGCTAGATCCAACCCCATAGACAAATCCACTGCCTGAAGAAATCAAGCAATCATAACACCAAATTGTTCTCTCGAAATACATCTAACACGACCTGGATTTCCACGAGCTCATCCGTCGAAGGTGAGTTGCAACCATTCTTGATTTGCGGCTTTCTGAAGTTCCTTATAGAGAGACCAATTATTATGAATGTTGGAAAATTCAGAAACTTTTGCCTGCCATCTTCGTTTTAGGTGCTGGACATCAAATTGTTTGTCTTCTTTCTTCATTATGTTTCTTTAATTAGAAATCTCCCGAAGAAGAAATACATTCCCTGCCGGAAAAAGGATTGAATTATAAAGTGCTTGAGTCCTGTTTTGAACAAAAAGCAGACCGCTTCAAGTAAACTATTGAAATCATAGAACTGAATGAAAAAGGAAGCAATGAGTTCTTCCCAAATAGAAGATATCATCAAACAATGGAGTTCTTACCAAAAGAGGGAAAAGCTTGATGGAAAACAATATGAGAAATGTGAATGAACTATGTACAGAGCAAGGGCGACTAATGGAAATGCATTGATTTCTTACTCGTGCAACTGAAATATTTCTTGGCCAAATCATTAAGATATTTTTTTAAACAGCTTTGAAAGATTAACTACGGTATCTGTGTATGTGTACCTAACAATTTAGAGCCAGTACATGCATGACCTTTCCAATCAGCGAAATGATCAGTAACATCTCTGTCAGTCTTTTCTGTCAGTTGTGAAAGGGGCAAGCAGGAAAGATGGAATATTACTTTTAAAGAGTTTAACCATGTCTTTACTTTATCCCTTAAAGAGAGGGGGAACAATTGTAATCTAATGAAATCATCTAAGAAATTGCAGTATTTAAATATGACAAATATGTCAAGAAGCTCCTTAACATGTTAATAGGGATTTTCCTTATCTAGACCATAGAATGTAGGCAAAAGTTGGATTACGCCTAGTTTTAACTCAAAATGATCTACGTTAGTCCCATGCAACACTATACATGATGGCTATTTGTGTTGAATTGGAGTGAAGTAGTCTCTAAGTGGCTTAACTTCTACTACTTCGTTCGCCATTTCAAGTTTGTCTATTTCAAGATGATTATTTAACCTTTGCGTAAAAGTTTGTTCGATCTCTGGGGGCTGCTTTATTGTCTGGTCATATAATCCCCTACCCTCCACAGGGAGTTCTAAGTGGTCTTTCCACCTTATTACAACCAATTACATGCAGCAAACACAGAAACTTCCATCCAGTGTACCTCTTATCTCTTTTTGGGCATTTGCTCTCTCAAGCAACTAGATAAGCCCTTGCGAGAACCTTCTTTAGGCCCTCGTCTTCTAAGTATCCTGTGCCTATAGGAAACATAAATTCTAATCCTCGTGCTCTACTATTAGAAGGAGAAAAGTGGATTCCTCCCTTGGGCCTAGAAAATTAGGCTATTCAAACCAATCCATCTATCTAGCCAAGCCTTTAAAACAAACAAATTAGTGCCATATGCTGATAGTAGCTGATTCTCAGACTCTATGTAAGTCAACTTCTGATTCAATTTCTAATATGCCCTCTTGTAATGGACGTGCTTTGAAAGCTGCAAATAGGATCTATGAGTGTTACATTTGGGATCAAAGACTAACAATCATGCATACACCAATATGTGGTGCAATGGACTCAACTTAATATACAATGAAAGATATTGTTGTATACAATGAGTGCTCTTGCCTTTTTTATTTTTTTATTTTTTAAACTAACTAGACTTGGAAACTTGAACTAAATGATGCACATTCAAAGGACACACCATCAATCTATCCCTAATGCAAACAAGCTAAAAAATTGTATTTATCTTTAATTTCTTTAAGGGGTGACTTTTAAATTATACTAACCTAAATAGTCCCTCCTCTCTTTGAGATTTATCTTGCTACTAACAAGTTAGATCCTAACTAAATCAATCACTTCATACTCTCCTCTGTTAGCAATAGATAATTTGAGCCGTTGAGCATGTTGGTAGAGCTAATTGTTTAAAAACCAACATAATGATTTAGCTTAGGCCCATTGGAGTAACAATAATTCGTCTCCTTCCAAGAGGTTCTTTTGAGCTCATGAGACACTATATATCTCTTCTAATTAATTTTAAATTAATTTGTGGACGGTTAGGGAGTGCTTCAAGTGATGATAAACCTAGATGGGCCAAGAGATATTGATGAATTTCACCCTTGATCTGGTAGTGGTTATTGCCTTGACTAATCAATTTTTCATTCCCATGACAGTTTGATCAATCATATAATCACCTTAAAACAATAAATATGTTCTAAAAAATGCAAAAATAGTAAACCAGTGCAACTACCTATATGTTACTTAACAAAGGGTTTGAACCTTGGCATATGGGAAATTGTAACATATATGGCCTATATCTATTGGTTATAGCCAAGCTTAGACTATCCCTTGTTAAGTAGGTGCTACTAATGGAATAGTCCTAATCAAAATGCAACAATTAAATGAATACAAGCTATATGATATTAAAGTACCATTCAAATATGTAAGACTAATTTTAATATGCAAATTCCTAATCTAGGAAATGTAAGGACTTAGGATGGCTTACAACAGGGTCATAAATAAAGTTCTTCTTGTACAAGGGTGAAATCATATACAAACAACCTCCACTTCCAAGTTTAGATGATTCACCCTTGACCTGTATTATTACAATTCTTTATTAAATGAATTGCAATAAAATAATGTACAATGCGTCCTCACTATAATTCACTCAAAAGAAAAGCATTATCCTAATTTAACAGCTCCTCCAAATCCATCACTAAATTTTTTGCAAAAACAAAATGATCTTGAGTATCAATAAATCATAGGAATTATGCAAGAATGCCTAAATCTAAATGCACACATTTCCTAAACTACTACTAGTGGTAAAATAATTTAATCTAGATTTAATTAAAACTTTGTTGAGTGCATAGGATCTATCAAAGCATAAAAAGTTCAAGTATGGGTCGATCTCACGAGGACTCAATTTATGAATTTGGAATTTTAATATAAATCTATTTTAATTAGCTTAACCTAGCAAATGATTGAATAATAAAGAATAAAATTAATAAATACAAGAGAAGAAATTACTCAAATTCTAAATCTAGGTTCTTAGAATCCACCATACTAAATCATATATGTTCAAAAATTAAGTCTTTTAGATCTAATACTACACATTAATAAAACTGCAATGGATTAAAAATATGAAATATGTTTTCTTTAAAATCCCTAATTTTAGATTTTCTCAATCCTAGGGTTTCTCCTAACTTAGTACATTTTTTAGAGCATAATTTGTCTTTTTTATCAGCACAAATTATATGAGATTTTTATATACTAAATTAATTAATATACCATTATTAGTTTTTAAACAATAGGAAATACATGATATTTCCTATGAAAAGAATAGTAAATATGTAAATTAATTTACTAAACCTAAGAGTGATATTTTAGCATTGTTCAATCTAACAATTACTTATGATTGAATGTTCATTATTCTAGTGAGGTTTCATACTAGCCTTAGGTAAAAATCTAGCTACTCATATTAAATCCTAACGTTATACTAAAAACTATATCTAGAAGCATATACTAAACAAGATTAAAATGCTATGCTACAACTGCTATACACCAAATACCAAATAATGTTCTAATCACAAATAATGCTAAAACCTAAGATTTAACCTAAACAAATATTAGCTAATAACCAAAAACTAATAGAAATGGAAGTTGAAAGTAAAACAAATAAAATTAAGCATGCATCTGAAGTAATATGAAACAAACATTAACTAATTAACAAATAAACTTCCAGTGAACTAGAATTCAAAGTTTTACTAGAACTCCAATCCATGGATTTAAACAAAAGCAAGATCAAACTAGAACTCCCCTATGGAATGAAGTAGATGTTGCTGCATTCTTCACAGCGTCACTCAATGAAATTGTTGTCGAGTCCACTCCAAACTACACTACTATTACAAATATGCCTTAATCATCATTATAACAACATCATCTAATTTGTTGTGTGCAAGTAGAGCGGATGTCACCTAACAGCCACAAACCCAAGGAAATCACTCACCACTCACTCAATCACATCTCACAAATGAAACATGAATGTGTGCACAAGGTAAAGGCTAGGTAAAATGGAGAGAGATATGTGAAGGAGAGTAAGCTAGGAAAAACACTAGGATAAAGTGAGGATGTGTCAACCCCCCAAGGATCCCATGCACACTCCTCCTCCTTTTGTATTTAGTGCAACAACTCAATCTCTTTTCCTATTCTGATTACACGCACCACCCAATCAACTCCTCTTCTTTTGATGATTCATGTTATACACTTCTTAATAAGAGAGATAAGAGAGCTGTTGGAGAGGATAAAAACTAAGTAGCTCTATCTCTTATTCCTATTTTAATTAGGATATGATGGTGTAAAAAGCTTACCACCAAGGATTCCCACACACAGCTCCTTTTAGGTTTTCACTCACAAGGCTCCATTCTCCTATTCTCTTCCTTACACTCAGCCTCCTTTATCTCCCTTCCACTTACCTCCTATCTCATGCACCCTTCTTGTTTTCCTTTAAGATGTCAATGTGGAAAGAATTGAGGAGTGAGAGTGTGTTGTGCATCCCATTCTCTATTCTTTTATCTCCATGCCTAACTCCCTTCAGATAACAACCATCATCCTTAGTTTCCTCTTATCACCTTAGTAGATCATTCCTATTGGAAACTTTGTAGATATCATAGCCATTCCCTTAGAAAGTTCTTTCCTCTTTCCTTCAACCTTATCCCTTCTTTCCATCCTCAAAAGATTTTGCCTAACCCCCTTTTTCTCCTATCGACTCCCTTAGTGGATCACGTATAAGACAAAAAGAAATTTCCTCATTATTATTTTTGTTTTACTCCCACATAACTACCCTAAGGAATGAAGGGTGGATTGTGTGAATTTTTCCCAAATGGAAATTCAAGTTCTCCTGTGAAAAAATGCATATCTCCATTTAAAACTAGTTAAAAAATTCCTTTATTCCCTCCTTTGAAAACACATTTTTTTGTCCTCCTAAAAACTCTCATCAGCTCCCCTTTATTTTCTCCAAAAAGACATTGAAACTCCCACTTGTAATCACATGCAAATCTCCTAAAAAAATGGTGTGTAACCTACCAAAGTTTTCTCATATTTTCATACTCAGCCCTCTCTCTCTCTCTCTCTCTCTCTCTCTCTCTCTCTCTCTCTCTCTCTCTCTCTCTCTCTCTCTCTCTCTCTCTCTCTCTCTCTCTCTCTCTCGTCCACCTAAGTACTCCCTTGATTCTCTCATGGAAAACACATCTTCTCTTATGGGAGTCTTAGGAGAGCCCTGATTTGGAAGGATCTTATCCTTTAATATCTTAAAGGATGGATGAGTTATGGCTATAGATTTCTCATTAATTATCCTTCAAACTCCACATTTTTCCCTTTTAATTTCCCCTTGTTTCAGCAAAAAATGTTTTCTAAAGTGTTGAACCTTGCCTCCTTCTTAGAAAAACATGTGGACTTAAGTTGGCCTCTCTCTTGTCTAGGTGAGTGAGTGAAGGAATGTTTGCATGCGGGCCCTCATTTTTTGAGTAGTCACACTTCAACAAAATAGTAATATTTGTGACTTTATTATGTGGTATACTAACTCCTCTCACAAGCTCTCCAAGGTGATGGTTTGCATGCAAGCATGCACAAGAAGTTAGCTAATATGCTTAGAAATATGAAATGCAACACGCCTATATTCAGCAGTTTTATCTATGAAATTCACTTAAATATCAATAATTATGTCTTATTTCATATTTTGTAGGATTAGGGTATAACTAAAAAAACTAATTTTTTTTAGCATTCAAAAACCCTAACAAAAAAAGAGTAAGATCATTGTCTAAGCAATGTCATGGGCCCACATGCCAAATGTGAAGTTCATAAGTTCAAAATGATAAGAGGATGCTATTAGCAGAGTCAGAGCAGTCAAAAACCCTAAGCAAAAGACCGGCCTTATCTGTACTAATGAGGATGTCCTTGTCAAAAGTAAAGGTGACAAGCTTCCCATGCATGCATGCAAGTATTCCACCACCATGCAAAGCTTCTAAGGGAAGCTCAAATCACCTGCAATGGATACACACATATGTAAGAGCTTTTTCTGAAAGAAAACAAGTCAGAGATTAAGGCATGAAGACTTATTCCACTCATTTTGTCTCTTACTCAACCAAAACATGGGACAACCTAAGGAGTTACACGACTTCTCCATGCAAGGTGGTGTAACTCATTTTACGATTTCAAATGATAAAAATAAGAAAGAAATAAGGAGAAAATAAAGGTTGTGAGGAGAAAGATAATTTACTTGAAATATATGGTCAACATTTACCCTCACTTTTGAAGCATTCAAAGGCCAAGATCTATCATTGTTTATGATATTCTGAGCAACCAATTAGAACTCCCTTCAACAAGGATGGACCAATGAGAATCAAAATAATAACAAAGACCAAAACTGCATCCCATTAGTGGAGAGTTTTTTGGTACGCTACCCACCTTATTTTTAGAGAGAAAAATGTGTGTCTCCAAGGGGGAAGACGTCATCCACTCCTCAAAGCCTATTGTCCAAAGAATAAAGGAGGTTCAAAGCATGATCCTTTAGACAAGGAAACTTCAAAGCAATGTAGCCATTCAATGCAGGGTAAAAGAGGATCCAATTGTAAGGAAATGAGGAGGACACAAAGCTCAATCCTAGCCATGATCTTACATTCCATACAAGGGGGAGTTCAATAGATATAGCATGAAGCATAGAAGGAGATGTCCTTTTACCCAAGAGAAATGCCACTTAATTTGAGATAACTTTTAGAGGAAACTTGCTTAGCCATGCTATGGTCTTCATCCTCCCATCTCTACCATCCAAGGAAGAAGGACATTTATCTAACCATCCATCTATAGTAGCCCATCTAACCTTTCCAAACTCTATGAGATCCAATCTTATCTCTTTCCATTCCTCTTTATCAATAGAAAATGTCCACTAGTGAAAGCATTTTTCATATTACTTGTGAAAAGTATTTACACGCAAAAGTATTCTTTATTGACTTAGCAAAATGCGGCCAAGTATAAGGTGCAAAATGCCAAAGGTGTAAAACACATCGACTTAGCCAAGTTTCCAATCAATGCTATGTCTTTTGATACTATGCTATTTAGTATTGAGTGTAGTATTAGCATGTTTATTTTTTGTTGTATAACTATATGTAGTGTTCTCCTAACCTCAAGAGAATAACAATGTCCTTTGTTTGCAAATCTTAGGAGTCCATATTTTGCATTCCTTTAGTTGTTTGATGTTAAAGAAGTGACATGTATAGTGCCATACATGTGTCTAAGAATTAGGTTTAATCTTCTCAAATTCGGTGAAATAGGACAAACAAGGAGGGATTGAATAGGTGGGCCCATCATGAATTTAATATAAATCAAATGTAGTTATGAGTAAATTTTGAATCTTGAAAACTTATTAAATTTTGTATCTTGTTGAGGATCAAATGACTTGAAATTTCATTCTAGATTCATAGCAAATTTCAAGAAATTTTGCTCCAAAATGAAAATTTTGTCATAAATTAAGTAATTATAAAATAAATTCAAAAATAAATAAATAATATTGAATTTGATGATAAAAGGTCTATTATTGGATTGTGCTTGATGATAACTTTTCAACAACACTAAAAACACGTGAAATGGAGACTGAGACCCAAAATTCAAAGTTTTACAAATGAAAGGGGGGGTTGTCCAAATTGACGACAGCAGCCTTTGCATGACTATTCAAAGATGGTGAGTTGAGGAGCAAGTGGCACATGGGATTTAGACTCCCCTAATAGACTCAACTCCTTGCATGCGTCAGAGACCAAAAACAAGGGGAAACCCCATGTGTTTCTTGACCATGAGGGACATCCTCCTGGATTTTTGGTCATTTCCCCCTCTGATGATCACACTCCTCTCCAGACAGTCCTTGTATATCTTCCCATCTTTCATTCTCTCTCCCTCCATTCTCTCTGGCAAACTACAGATGACACGATGAACTCCGTCGATGACTTCTTATACACACAGTGGTCGGATGACAAGTTTCAAGCAAGCCCGACACAGGTAGCCATCCACTCCTCCCCTCTATCTTTCATTCTTTTCTTTCCTCCTCTTTCCCCTTCCATCTCCTCCCAAGATTGTTACCATTGTTATTGTCATCATTTTTCGGTGATAGAAATGGTGGAACCAACTATTAAAAAACACAATAGATGAACAGTGTTGGATCTATGATCAAAATCGTTCATTTGTTCATCAGGTAATTATAAGTGAAACCCCTTTGGTTTCACTAGCATCTGTCATGTAACAACTCCAAAAATTGAGAAAATTTGTAAATTTGATGACTATAAAAAGTTAGATAAAATTCGATGAAAACCCAAGATTCCTATTGAAATTGTAGAGAAAAACTAGATAAAACTCTAATTAATAAAATTTTGAACTAATCTATGTAATTTAATAAAGTTTTCATATTGTATACATTGCTGGTGATGACTGCAATCTGATCACCTTTTCTAATGACGATGAACTTTTTCGAAGAACCCCTCAAATTTTGAAAAATAGAGTTTTTGTGATTTGGATAAATCACACCTAATGTTTTCATCTGTAAAGAAGGATCATCGATCAAGAATCAATTGATCCTTGAATTTTTTTTATCAAAAACTTGGTAATAACTAGGGAAAAACTAAAATCTTAGCATCTAACCATTAAAAGCATGATCGAAAGGTAGATCCATGTAATTTGTGACTCTAATTATATGTCAGTAATGAATTTTGACAAAAATAGCAAACCAGTTATGGACTAGCTAATGCAAGATCTGATTCGACTATCCAAAACTCGATCGATGATGATTGATCATTAAGAAAGGTGATCATACCATGGTTATGGTTAAAAAACTCATTGAATTATTGAATAACTTACCTTTAATGATGGGAACTGAAATATCTAGAGGTACATGCATCAATATAGACCATCAATTGGAGGCCAATGGTGCTGATCTAAGTAGATAGCATTCGATTGGTATCCTAATAATCAATCTAGATATTAGAGGTTAAATCAATGACATAATGATTAGATATCTTGAAGTAATTGTAGAAATTCGCATAGAATATTGAAATGTACTTAGAACTTGTATTCTCAACATAGGTTTTGAATACTATTTTGGCGGTGTTGGTAATTGAGTTGTGAGTTGCACTTAGAACTCAGGTAAGGACTCTAAACCCTTCTTTATCCTTAAATTCTTATTAATATGTTCACTTGTAATTAACAAGAGGGATGTGTAGAAAATATAGATCATTTTATTGGTTGAATGGATAATATGAATTGCAATTATTTGTTGAAATTGTCAAGTGATATTCCGTTTAACCATGTTTAACTGTTATGATGATATTAATTGTGATGAGATGGTCAATCCCAAGGTACTGGGCCTTAAGGGCCATCCAGTAGACTATGATGATGCCTTCCAAGATGGCAAACCCTGAGGGAAAGGGCTACTTGGTTCATTGCAACTAAGGTGAAGCCGCCTAAGATAGTAAACCCTGAGGAATGGAGTGTTGATTATTGAGCCTCCCAAGATGATAAACCTTGAGAGAAAGGGATGCTTGATTCTTTGGAATCACGATGGAGCTGCCCAAGATGGTAAACCCTGAGGGATGAGCTATCAGGTATTGAGCCTCCCAAGATGGTAAACCTTAAGGGAAAGGGTTGCCTGGTCTTTTGGGATCATGGTGGAGCCACCTAAGATGGTAAATCTTGAGGGATGAGCTATCAGATATTGATTCTCCCAAGATGGTAAATCCTAAAGGAATGGACTACCTGGTTCTTTGCAATCATGGTGGAGCCGTCCAAGATGGTAAATCTTGAGGATCTGAGTATCTTCTGTATGATACTCATAGTGGGCCGCCCTAGATGGTAAACCTTGAGGGAGATGACTACTTAATCAATGTAATGATGTCATACTTATTTATTATTGCTGAGGAAATAGTCAAATGAAATACATTCTTGTACATTTTTATCTAAATGTTATGCTTATGATCCTACAATTTGAATTTGGAATAAATTGTAATTTTGGTTAGATGGCCATATGTTATACGTAATATAACATATTCAAAACTTCATTACTTATCTGTTGAAATGGGAATGAATGTCATGTGGTTGGACATGAATGGGGAGTTGATATTGCATGGGTTTATTTGCATGCTATGATTATTGCCTTATAGTTTGAATTTGGAATAAATTGAATTTCTGTTCTAATACCAGTATGTTATATCTACTAAGACATGTTACTTACTTTGTTGATTATCAGTTAAAATTAGAAATGGATGGTCCATGGTTGGATATGAATATGGAATTGAGCTAAGCTCAACAAGAATGGTAGGATATGCATGGGTTTAGTTTCTTTTCCTTATTAGGCTTCTCAACTCGCATTATTATTTTTCAGGTACTAGTCAAGCTGATAAGAGGAAGGCTCTTGATGAAAATGAATGAAGCTTGACTAACTAATGATGTCACATTTTGTACTATATATGTATGTTGGCGATGAATATGAGTTGTGCTCTATTATCTAATGGTAGCCCTATGCATATATTCCTAACATTCTGTGTATTTTTTGTTGATGATGTTTGTATGGGATTCAGTTAAAACTTCAAGTTAGCAAACATGAGTTTTAGTAATTTACTATAGTGAATTGTGTGGAGACTAAGTCTCCTATAGATATTTTAGAAATATTATACTATTTATCGGGTAAATTGAGTCACATGCATTAAATGCATGTCCAAAAAACAAAGGAGACTCTATCAAAACTTTGATAGAATTAAGCAGCTAAAACTCTATTATCTAAAAGTGACTTGCTCAAGATAAGAGCACTTAGCTTTTCAATACTTCCACAACAATATATGGAGAGAAAAAAAATGTAAGAAAGCCAAGTAGGTTTCGCTTGAGCCAATCGCCATGTTTGATTACATTAAACCATGGCCTCGGGGTTCAGGGTCACAACATATAGTACCATTGATTGGTTAACTTCAAAAGGGCACAAGGACCATGACTTTGCTAGAGTCGTAGAATATCTTCTTTTCATGAGGATATTAATAGGGGTTTGTATAATTAGATTGCTTATTTTTTAGGACTCTTTAGGTTAGTAGGACCTATCTGGTTAGAATCCTTGCCATTTGGGACTCTTTGGGTTGATAAGACCCATTTGTCTAGAGTCAACTTTTTGGGACTCTTTAAGTCGATAGGACTCATTTGGCTAGAATCCTCAATTCTTAGTTTCCTAATATTGATAGGATCCATTTGTTTAAAGTCCTTACTTTTTAAGACTCTTTAGATTGATAAGACCTATTTGTCTAGAGCTTTCACTTTTTTAGAGTCTTTAGCCCAATGGGACCTATTCAGCTGAAGTCTTTGCTTTTTACGACTCTTTTAATCGATGGTATCCACATAGCTAGAATTTTTATTTTTAAGATTCTACAAAGAAGGGCCCACATTGGCTATAATCCTCTAGTTTTAGGATTCTTTTGGTTGTTAAGGCCCCTGTGATTAGAATCCTTATTGTTTTATGGCTCCTTAGATAGGCAAAGGCCCCATTTTCATAATTATTATCATTTTAGGCTCTTAAGCTTGCATGGTCCACACTTTAGATCATCATCATCATCTAGGACTTCTACGCAATTTTCTTTTTAAGATGATTGTAATACATTGATTTAGCTGAAGTCAAAGGTTGTTTTTTTCAAGAGAGCAAGACATACTAACTTAGCCATATATTGGTTTAGATAGAATCATAAGTCACTCATATCTTCTAAAAACCAAGCCCTACTTAGCTGAGTCCAATATCTTTGATGAGATAATTCACATTTTGGGATGAGTACATTTAGGACTTTAATTTAGCCAAGGCCTTCATGTTTTAAGTTGCGGTCTATTTAGGACTCATTACTTAATTGCCTAGTCCAACTTAGAAGAAAAGGAGAGTGCCCTTATATATTTCTCAATAAGACTCACTCAGTGCATATTTTATAAGTTTCTCTTTAATGAATAAGGGGATGTCCATATTCATTTCATGATGGGGCCACTTAACTTGGTCCTTTATAGAAAAAAGAAAGGGGTGGCTACTTCTTGTCTCATAATGGGGCATACTTTAATGATGTAGTGTGTCTTTCTTTTCAAGAAAATTTTGAAGGTGAACAAGAATGGGGACTTCAACCTTTCTCTCATTGGAAAGTTAAGTCCATCTAAAACTAGAAATAGAAGAGTCTCTTGGGCATGGCAAGGGCCACATGTGAAGTGAGTGACTTATCTATGTCACACAATTAGTCAAACCAAACTTTCCAAGGTATAGAGTAGTATTCATTGCAAAAAGAGTTTATTGAATTCTGACCTAAGTAGGAACGCACCATGGCATGGCAAGAACTACTCTTGAGGCAAGAAAGTATGCTATGAGAGCAGAAGAGAAGACAAGTTCTTCCTTGGACACGGCAAGTGCTAGCCATACAAAGTAAGAAAGACTTACAAGATGAGGAGAGTTCTTCCTTGAGCATGCAAGGCTACCCTTAACAAGAAAGGACTTAAAGATAACAAAGACGGGAGGTAAGGACGAAAAGACCACCTTCTAGCCTTAAGAAAACTCACCATCACTTTTTTTCTCTCTATTTTTTTTTATCCCCTTACAAATTTTCTTATCTCCTTTTTCCTAAGTTTGGGGATAGGTATTTATAGGCTACCAAGGCCACCTAAGTAGGAGATGTAGGAGAGAGAGATGGAGAAAGAGAGAGAGAGAGAGAGAGAGAGAGAGAGAGAGAGAGAGAGAGAGAGAGAGAGAGAGAGAGAGAGAGAGAGAGAGAGAGAGAGAGAGAGAGAGAGAGAGAGAGAGAGAGAGAGAGAGAGAGAGAGAGAGAGAGAAGGGTGAAAGAGAGATGGTAAGAGAAAAAGTTGGAAGATGGGGAGAGGGAAATAGATGGTGCGAATGTGAAGGACAGAGAGATGATAGTGAGGGAGTTAGGTTGGAGAAGAAGAGAAAAGAGGGAAGGTAGGAGAAGAGATGGAAAAATTAGGAAGGGAAAGAAAGTTAAGTGAGATTGTGGGTGAAAAAGAAGTGAATGGTGAAGGAACAGGAGAACAGAGAGAAAAATAAAGAGGAAGTAGAGAGAGAGAGAGAGAGAGAGAGAGAGAGAGAGAGAGAGAGAGAGAGAGAGAGAGAGAGAGAATGGAAAATTAGTTCTTTAGAAGATTGGGGAGATCCTCCTAGATTCTAGGAGAAATTAGTCTAGAAAGTGGGGAACTCTCTTTGAAAGATGGGACCTACTATAATGAAAGATGGAAAATTCCTTTTTAATAAGCTAGGGTACCTCCTTTATTCATGAAAAGAAGATGAGAGAAGGAGTGTTGGAGAGAGAGAGACATGTCTCGTACTCAAAGGTGGGCCCACTCTCTTATTCTCTCTCTTTTCTGAAGGGAGTTGGATTCTTGAGAGGATGGGTGCCCCTTCCCCCTCCCCCCAAATGCTCTTGATTTTAAGAAAGGAAATACTAGTTGGTTAAAAAGTTTCCTCATTCTAATGCTAGAAGTTTATTTAATCATGTCTCTGACAATTATCCAATTCTTATGCGAACTAAGCTAGCCTCTAAATCATTCATATTTGAAGTGCAATGACTTAACAACCTTGAGATAAAAAATCTCATTGCTGTTATGGTGGCAAGAAACCAACCATACTGTGTGCATAGTGATGAGGCTGGCTTTAAAACCGAAACATTTCAAAGGTAAGTTAAAGTTTTAGAGAAAAATCACGTAGAAGCAAAAGAAGGAGACTCTTCCCCTCTCAAAGCTCTATTAGCTACCTTAAAGCCAAGAGAAGAGTAATCCTTTCTATCCAACTATGAGCTTAAAATCAAGCAAGCTTCTTTAGAAAACTAAAGTTATATGATCTCCAAGGGAAATTATGTAGAAGCAATGTGATTGAACAAAGTGGCTTTAAGCTAGTGACAAGAATACAATGTTCCTTCATGCTATACCCAGTTCCCATAAAAGCCAACACTTTATATCAATATTTTAAGTCGATGGAGAGTGTCTTGAAGACTGAAAAGGAATATGTGAGGAAGGTATTAAGTATTTATAGAAAATTTAATCTTTTGAGACCTCATCCTTGCAATTTCCCAGCTTCTTCAATTTCAAAAAAAATTGATGATAATACTAAGGCTAATTTGTAGCTTCCCTTTAGTATAGAAGAGATTAAGAAGGTTGTTTTCCATTTTGGGGCATAAAGAACACTACTCTTGATGGTTTTTTCTTCAAGTCTTTTCAAGAGTGCTGATACACAGTCAAAGAAAATGCCTTTGAATTCACGAGGGGATTTTATGAAAGTGATAGCTTGACTAACATTTAGTAGCTTCCTTCATAATGGCGGCTCCTAAAAAGAATGGTGCAACTTTACTGGAGGAATTTAGACCTATAAGTGTAATTGGTGGCTGTTATAAAATCCTAGCTATATTCTTGGCTAGTAGACTTAAAGTAGCCCTCAAGGAAGTTGTCTCAAGCAGCCAAACAACATTTCTAAAAGGAAGAAACATAACATATGAAAATCTTGTAGCAAATGAAAACATTGACATGATATATATATATATATATATATATAAACTAGGGAAGGGGCTTCTATACAAAATCAAAATAAAGAAAGCCTTAGAGTGGAGTGGTCTCTTATTGAAAAAATTCTATAGGAAATGAACCCAGTGTCAATTGGAGAGGGTGAATCTAACAATATATAAGCCAAGCCTAGTTTTCCATTATTGTTAATGGTACCCATCAAAGTTTCTTTAAAAGCACTAGAGGAATTAGGCAAAGGTGTTCTTGCTCCCTTACCTTTTCCTTCTTGTCTCTGAAGTTTTAATAAAATGATGCATAAAACATGCTATGAAGGTTTGTGAAAATTGATTCAATGTCCTTAACTCTTAGCTTACCCTCTCTCACCTAAACTGTGTAGATGACTCACTTTTGATAGCGGCCAACTGTAAGGATCAAGGCCATAGAATAAGGCTCTTTTGAAGTGCTACGAAATAGCCACTTACTAAAAAGTTAATATGTAGGAACCAAGATTTATGGAATAAATGTTGAAACCTCAGATCTTGAGGAAGTTGATGTTGGTCTTTGATGTTAGGTGGATTCTTCGCATTGCATTTAATTAGGAATCCCTCTCTCTCCCTAATAGAATTGGTGCCCCTCATTGGACTCTTATTGTCAAGAGTTCTCAAAACAAATTAACCTCTTGAAATAGAGCTTAATTCTTCCCTTGCCAACCTTCCCATTCACTTTATTTCTCTATTACAATGCCTTTAATCCACCATCAAGAAACTCGAAGGCTACTCTTTGGAGTGGAGGTGAAAGTAAAGGCAAATAGTCATTTGGAACAATTTATGCAAACCCTTATCTAATGAGGGTCTTAATAAGCACTAGAGTTAGCTTCTTCTGAATATATTGTTCAGCAGTCATTAAAAGTATCTCCTTTGCATATTTCTACGGAGTGAATTAATGTCCTGGCAGATCAAGATCATCTATATTAGATGATATCACATTTGGATTAGAACCATGAACTGGGAGATTACCTAAGAGTATTAATTTTGTATCTGATTTTAGATTTGGTAAACTTTTCAGAGGTGGCCATGGGTTCACTTGTTTACCTTTCTGATCTTGGATATTACCATGACCGGCTGCTCTCCCTCTTCCGAGGCTTTAAGTATTACCACGACCTCTATTACCTCTACCTCAGGTATTACCTGGAGTAATCCATTCTCCTAGATCACTCATGATCCCTTCAAAAATTCACGAGTTAGAAAATCAGGAAGAGAGTTATATTCTCCCTTGATATATTCAATGTAAAAATCAAAGATAGATAATTGGGCTTGCCATCCAGCAAATATTGGACACGACACTATATTTTTCACATCTTTTTTCTATAATCTGTTTTGCTGCACTATAGTCAATCCTTAATAAAACTTTTGATTAAGTAAATCATCTTGAAACTTTGAGATGCATTTAACAATTGACAATATTTCTTTCTTAATTGTAGAATATTTTTTTCTGTATGTCATTCCATTTACCCAAAGTAAATCTAACCAACTCTTCTTTATTGGAAGAGGAATTTTTTTTCTTAAGGATTCCTCCATAACTTATGTCAGAGGCATCAGCCTCCACAATTTTAAACTATTCAAAATTAGCAAGGTTTAAACAAGGAAGAGATTGTGCGCGAGCCTTTATTTTTCTTACCATTCTAGTATGTTCTTCTATCCAAGGCTTAACATTTTTTGAATTCTATTAAATAAAATTGTAGTATCAACAGCAAGATTCTGATAATAATCTGAAATATAATTCAAAGAACCTAAAAACCTTTATAACTCTTTATTATCAGCAATTTCATCAGGAAATTTAGAAGCAAATTCTATACTTCTTTGGATGGGAACTATTCGTCCTTGGAAAATATTATGCCCTAATAACCTTTCTTACAAAAAGAGTTTCATTTTAGGAGCAGACAAAACCAAACCATTTTTCTACATTAACCATCTAAATATCTCAAGATGCTTGAAATGTTGATCTGATGCTTTAAAGAATATTAATACATCATCAATGTAAGAAATTATAAATTGATTGTATGGGTTAAAGATATCATTCATAATCATCTGAAATGAGGATGGGGTATTTTTAAGTCTAAAAGGCATAACATTCCATTCAAATTGCCCAAAAGGGACTATAAAATCTGTTTTATCCCGATCAGATTATTGGATTTGTATTTTCCAATATCCTGATTTCATATCAAATTAGGAAAATATAAATGATCCCTATAATCTATTTAGAAGATCCTTCTTATTAGGAATGGGATACCGAATCCATTTTAAGACTTTATTTAAAGGTTTCTAATAAATAACCAATCTAGCTTTTCCTCTTTCTTTTTTGGCTGCCTTATTAACATAGAAAGCAGTACAACTCCATGGACTGGATGAATTTCTAAAAAGATTTTTATTAACAAGATCATTAATCTCATTTTTACATAGTTCTATGTATTCAGAGTTCATTTGGGTTGGTCTAGCCTTAGTAGGAATATTGTCTTCTTTGAATCCTTCAATATAAGGAAGAGAGACACTATGGGTTTTTCTATTCCAAAATGCTCTTGGTAAATCGTTGCAGATATTTTCAAGAAAGGTATGAAGAAGGGTTTTTACTTTTTGTTGGAAATTTGTATTCTGAATATTATTCTAAACATCTCTGTAAGCAATGTCTTCTTTAATAAAATTTATCTGTTGTTCTTTAAGAAGAATTCTTCCAGCTTCATTAAGCAAATGTGTTTTTGGATTAGTCAAAAATTTGAAAGAAAATTGTCTATTGTCCTTTGTAAAATAAATTCCAATAGGATCAATTTTATTTATTGGCATTATATTATGCAAGAAAGGAGTACCAAGTATAACATGGTCGTGCAATTCTTTCACCAGAAGGAAAGGAGTAGGAATACAAATATTTTTATTACACACAACTGCATTATTAAGTTTAAAATTTATTTTTAACTTATTATTACTGGCTGATGTGAGGCTTTGTTCAGTTTTTTCAAAATATTTGGTTGTTACAAGACCTTCTTGGATACAGCTTATATCTGCTCCACTATCTATAAGGGCAATAAGATCTAATCTGTACCATTCTCCGCCAACTAAAATTGTAATGTTGATATACCATTTTTGGGAAGTGACTTACCTAATTAAGTCAAGATATTGAGGGAGTGATGGATCAAAGGCATCAATATTAGATGTTGCTTCGACTATTTTTTTGACAATTGGCGTATTATTTTCAAGATTAGTAAGCCTTCTATCTAATAAGGTGTTTTCATTTTTTAACAAAAAAATTTCTGTTTTAAGGTTATTAATTTCGTGCTTCAAATCTTGAACTAAAACATTAGCAGAAAGAATTGGTTCATTACCTAATCTCTTAGTGACTTCAAACATTCGATACACATTGTCAGTATCAACAACCTTTTCTTTATCTGAGGAAGATATTATTTTTTTCAAAAAGTAATTTTCTAACTTCTTGATCTTCTATTTTATTAATGACTTCAAGAAAATCCTATTGAGTTCGAGATAACACATTGATAGTTAAATTATTCATTTCAACAATTGATCTCCAATATTCTGAGTCTTTCTCTAAAGTATTACATTCATTTCAACATGGTTCATTATCTGAGTCAGACAAATATAAATCAAACGCTAAATTGTCCAAAATTTCTGATTCAGATGAGTTGAGTATTATTTTACTAAGATTTTGTTTTAATTCTTCATCTATTTGAAGTTCTTGAATCTATTTCTTAGTCCAACATTTATTAGAGTAATGCCTTATTTTACCACACTTGTAGCATTGTATTTTGGATTTATCTTTTCCATAAGATGTTCTTTGATTTTTACTTCTTCCTATAGGTTTGCTTTTCTTAGGATAAGTTTTTCTATTATTCTTAAATTTATGCTATTTTGTTTTCCTTTTATTAGGATTTTTTATTTTAGGAACATCTATATCAAATTGTTGGCAAAATTTGCCTCGTTGTTTTTTTTCAATAATTCTTTCCCTTTTCAACTGATTTCGAAGTTTGATTTCATTACACATGGATATACCTTCATTAACACAAGAATGGACTAATTGTCCATAAAATAATTGATCGTAGGGGATTTCTCCATTGAATTTAGATTTTAGGTAATTTTTTACTCTGGTAGCAAACAAGTATGGAAGTCCTTCTACAAATTTCTGTTTCCAATGTCTGGCTTGCATTATGCAGATGAAGAACTCAGGCCAGAAATACATCCTTATACCACGGAAAATGAGTTAAAGAAGGACATCTTAAATTCTATAATAATGCCCTAGAGTTTTCAAACTGAGTCGTATACTTCCTGTAAAGTGTTCAATTATTGTACAGACCAAAGTATACACTGCATCTTCTTGATGTTGACTTGTATTAGGTTCAAATTTGACTTTATTAAGAATTTCATCTCTTTGAGATGGGGTCATGACATTATTTCTTACCTAGATTTTAAATTATAACCATGAGTTTTGATATAAAGACTTAAGGTATAAAAGATATGAGGGTCAAAAGGTGACAAACTAAAATTAAGGAAAACATTAACATAAACTGGCCCATAACAGAGACTGGTCTGTAACACTCCTACCAACGAAAGGTGCCCAATCCAAACATATGGCATCTCTTAGAACTACAAGTATTGATGCATTTAAACAATTTAACGTTAGAGGTTTAAATCCAATTTGAATTAACCCAACATGAACAAATTTATATTTTTCAGAACTTAAGTAAGGCTTGAGATCTTTCTATGAAAAGAGATTTATAATTTTCTTCGTATTATCGAGGCTGATTATCTGTTTCATATTTTTTTATTATCTTTATTGAGGTGAAATCAAATTTTCCAATATTATAAACTTCTTTAGGTATAATAGATGGAATTGTCCAATTGTATAAAGATCTAGTATCTATAGGGTATTCTACAAGATTGTTATTCTTAACATGAACATTTTTGTGAGCCCTCTTTACGATAGACAGAGGTAGAGTTAACAGTTTAAAGCTTAATAAAATTGGTTAATCTAGATCTACTACTATCTATACTTGTAATGGTTTATGTAATCTTATTTTTCTTATCTTAAAACATGATTGTCAACGAATTACCACTAATCCAAGCAGGAACAAGATCATTGAATATACAACGACTATTTACCTTGCATGACTGTCAACGACTTTCAGCAGAAACCCCAACAAGTATCAAAAGGGAACAAAGCCTGTGCAACTTTGATGTCATTCCACAAGTCAAACAGAAGTGTAAACCCAATGATCAAGACCTAACGTGACTTACCAAATCATAAAACAAACAAAATAAAAGTACATAAAACATACAAGGAGATAGCAATAAAAGTAAACTAACCCATTATTATTGCAAATCTAAACTATTAACTCCATAAAAACATAGCCTAACATGGCTCTGATACCATTCTTAGCAAGCAGTTAAAAATACTTATAGAGAGCCGCACACCCAAATAGTGTAGATTATAATAGCCAACTAAACAGAAAGGACCCCGAAGGCATTTTATTAAATTAAGAGGAAGGATTACAAAGAGAAGTGGAAACAAAGGAGGCAGCAAACTTACCACAGAGAGCAACTAAGCAAGCCATGCCATCTACAACTCAAACACACCTATTTAAAGATGCTAGATTCTAGACTTAACACTAGTTGGAATCCGATACATAATTGAACTAAATTATTGCATACATGAATTGACCTAAAGTAATAGTAGATCTTGACATAAAGAGAACTTTATTGAGTTCTTTATTAAAGAAGATTCTTCTTTGCAACAGATAAAGTAGATTCTCTTGTCTTGTAGTCATAAAGGAGATGCCCTTGTTGATTAGGCCAGATCTTCATCGAGTAGAAAGAGAATTTTTGCCTCAATTTCTACAATTTTCTTCTTGTATTTTTCTTCAAGTTCCTCTGCTTTCTATTGAAGAGTCTTTGGTGCTTTCTGTTTCCTATCATCTTCCTTTAATTGTTCTTCAATTGTATTTTTCTCATTATTCTTGTTTTGGAGAAATTGAGAGAGAACCATCATGGACGCATCCAAATAATCTATGAAATTAATATCCTCATTAGGATCCTGATTGTCTTGGAATATATTATCTTCAGACATGCTGCTGATAGATTCTTTTAAGGATGATTCTTGGACATTAAATAACTGCATAATTTGATTCTTCATATAATCCATGCATTTGACCAAAATTTCTCCTTCATCTGCTGTCAGGAACTTTTTTTGCAACATTTTCTTTATTTCTTCTATTGAAACTGATGACTGTTGGACTGGAGCATTGTAACATCTCACCAAAAAAAAAAACGAAATTGCCTTAAATAGGGGGGGCATATTTGATACGGGCACCCCACCCCGTTTAAGTGAAATGAGAACAGACCATTAGGTTTGTTCCCAAAACTAACACCCACAGAAAACCCGACGGGAGCGAGAAACAGGGAGAGAAGGGGAGAAAGGAAAAAGAAGAGAGGAGAGAAGAGAAGAGGAGGAGAAGGAAGAAAGAGATGGAGAAGAAGGGGGCTGAGCTGCTGGAGTTAATGGCATGCAAGCAAAAAGAGAAGATGACGCTAGGTCAGATTGCTGATCCGAGCCAATAAAAAACCCAAAGTTATTAGGGGATCCGAGTCGATCTTGACCGTCGATTAGAGGGGAAATAGCACGCATGCCTAGGTTTGGAGGGTTTCATGATGGATTGGAGGTGACTAAACCCATTCTAAAGGGGGGGAAACATAGAAATGTATCTTGAAGGTAAGATCTACAAAACCCAACATCGAATTTGTGGAACTTTGTTAAATCCATGCATTTTATGCTAGATTTAAGATTTGGTGATGATCTAGCTGTTCATTCTTCAATCCATGCTTAGATAAGCATAATATAGGTATGAACTATGCTTGATTTAGAAGAAAATGGTTAATTTTAGTTATAAAAAAACTGATCGGACAATCTTAGCCATCCAATTGGGCACTATTTACACAGTAACATTGTGATGTCTGATCGACAATCAGACACCACAGATGAGTTTCACATCCTTAAAAATGATAAGATGACAAGAAGTATAAGAATTGAAGTGAAACAGATCAGATGATCTAGACCATCCAATCTATCACTATTCAAACAAACACCTTATGAAGTCGGATCAATGATTAGAGGTCATGGATGGATTCCTGAACTGTGAATTAGCTTAGATATGATATAAAGTATGGAATTTGGATAAATTGATATCCAAAATCGGGTGACATGAACTTTTCATGATGCTCATTATATCAATCTAATTTAAGAATAAAATTATAGGCTGTATTAAAGACTGTAGCATGGAAAATAACACCCAGCTCCAACCCAAGAGTTGATATGGATAGGAATCAAGGGTTAAGACTATTGAATAGTGATAGTGACTTACAGTCACTTGAGAAGAGTAGTGAATAGCTAATCCAAGGCCAATGGCGTGGATTGGAAATCCAATAACTGCTTGCCATTAAATTAGCTATCAACCAATAGCTAATGAAACACCTTTCGTATAGTAATGAACATTGTTACTTTGCCTTATGCCAAATAGTGTTAGGGAAGCTAAGAGAAGTCCTAAAATTGTATAACTGAACATGTGTTTGTATTGTTACAGAGGTGACTGATAGGGAACGCGTACACGAACTGAATGAAGTACTCGCGTCAGTGACCTAGAAGATCTCCAATTGAGTAAGTGGAATTAAGATTGCTATGATTTTCACTATATATATGCATGTATATATAAATTTCAAGCATTAAAATGAATCTTTTCTATTTATACAAAAGATAAGATGAATGTGCATGCTGAATTTGAATTATGATTAAACTGTTTATGCATAAGCTATGTATTATTGTGAACCATGTGAGAGAAATGTATGACTGATACCAGGAAATTATGAAATGGCTTGTATGAGCAAAAGGGGTCATTATGATGTGGGCAGGCCTTCGGGCTGGACGAGCTACTAGTTCTTGATTGGATGAGCTACCAGTCCCTGGACCCCATTGTTTGGGGAGTTTGACGCATTTTGAAAGGGGTCATTATGATGTGGGTGGGCCACGGAGTTGTTATGATGTGGGCAGGCCTTTGGGCTAGACAAGCTACCAGTTCCTAGGTGGACGAGCTACCGATTCCTGGCTGGACAAGCTATCGGTCCTTGAACCCCATTGTTGGGGAGTTTGATGCGTTCTGAGAGGTCATTACGATGTGGGTGGGCCACAAAGTCGTTATGATGTGGGCGGGCCTTCGGGCTGGATGAGCTACCAGTCTCTCAGGAGCAAGCCTTAAGGTGTGTCTTTGGGTTTAACCCATTGTGCCGACTCACTGCGCCAAAGAGGATAATATCATTTGTTGTGTACTTGATACACACAATAACATGTTGGTATTTAATATGTGAAATGGCTCGTAAGAGCAAAGACTAGTATCAAGAAATGTAAATGACTTGTAAGTTTGACATGTGATTGCATACTTTGCTTCTCAAAGAATGTGTTTCGTACTAAAGTGTTGGTTATTTTGGCATGGATTCATGATTCTGATAAATGTTGAATGATTTCAAGTTAAATGATAATTGAATTGTTGTTTGCATGATTCAGCATGGCTAAATTGATCTATATATAATTATAATGATTTTTGTTTATATAAAATATTGCATCTTATTCCACCTACGCAAGCGATTGCTTGTTGAGGCATTGTTGTGATTTGCAATGCCTCAGATACAGAGAATAGTAGCAAGTTTGGCATGTTGAAAGTATCACAGAACAAAGGACACCTAAGGAATAGGAGATGCTTACTTATAGGAGCACGCCAACAAAAGCTTAGGAAGAGGATAGGTAAGAATTGGTCTTTGAATTGAAGTTGTTATATTAGAAATGAGAAAGAGACTGCACTGTATGTAATTATGGGAATTTGGAAGAATTATGTGACCAAGTTGTGCTGTGGAGGTTCTGGGTATGTTGTGTTGAGGTAAACTGTCTTTGTTTTGCTAGATGTATGAAAAGGAGACAGAATCTCCACTTATATTTTAAAATTGTCAACAATGTTTATCAGGTACTTTGCAGTGACATGCATTAAATGTCATATGTCCAAAAAATAGAGGAAACTCTGCCAAATTTTTGGTAGAAATGAGCACTCATTTCACTGAGAATCCTTGTTTTTGATAAAAGAAAAATGACACTCAATGTTTTTCAAAGTGAATTTGAAAGAAAAGATTTTCCACTATATTACACTATTTTACAAAAATTATTTCAAATTGGATCGATCCTGCATTAGAAATTAGTTTGTATTTAAAATTTTATTTGAAAACCCAGGTCGTCACAAGCATTTTTCATGAGAGTTTTATCATGTTGTATTACTGCTGCAATTTCCTTATCCTTGCTGTCGGAGTCGAACTTGGACTACCATTTGACAAAATAAACCCTTTTAAGAGTTTGGATATTGAGTTCATCTTCTTCAATGGTCATTGACCATTTCCAAATCCAAGGAATGTTAAATTTGACAAAGAAAATTAATTCACACTTACCAACTATTAGTGGTTTTCTTATGAAGATAATTGGCTCTGGCAAGTAGTTATCATGGAAAGGTACAAGTCTCCTAAGCTTTGGGGGATAAAACCTAATGCATGCAACAGAGGTTCTTTGACATGGAAAAACATCACTAAGGAGCTCCAATTCTTTAAAGACCACATCAAACTCAAAATATACTAAGGTACTAAGACACCAATTTTGTGGGATAGATGGACATATGAGAATCCACTCATGTCTAAGTTTGAAAGAATCGATAGTGTAGCCTTTGACTCTTTAGCACTGATTAAGGAATGTTACTCCCTCTACAAATAATGAAGCATCCTAGCATATTCCTCTTAAAGGCATAGAGAATGATCCTCTCAATTCTTTGCTTTAGAAGCTTGAGAATGTCTTGCTCCAAACTACAAGGCACTATCAATTGGTGGCCTTGTTATAATGGAATGTTTTTAGTTAGATCATTATATTCATGTTTGTTGCCTAGAAAAGAATGATAGGAGCTAGCTAAACAGAATTAGAAGATACCAATACCTTCAAGAGTACTTTTCTTCTCATGGACATTGGTCTTAAATGATAACTTAACATATGATGGGTTGAGAAATAGAGATAGGTATGACAATTCTATTTGCTATGTCTATCATTGCAATGAAGAAACTAAAGACCAAATCATTATACAATGCCTAATGTCTCTGAGATCTAATCTAGCTGCTATAGAAGTTTAACATGTCTTGAACCTTTGCACACAACCTTGAAGACTTCTATAAGCAATGGTTTAGTGTGAAGCTAAAAGTGGAGGCAAAATGCTATGGAAACTATGATTCTTCTCTACCATCTGAAGCCTCTAGTTAGAACATATTGCTAGATGCTATAGGAATTCTACTAAGCATCAATCGTTGCTTCTGGATCTCATTTTATGGTGTGCTGCATCATGGGTTGTGAATACTGAATCTTTTAACCTTGTTCTATCAACTTTATATTAAAAGACTAGAATTATGGCAATGCTAACAACATGAAGAAAGAGAATTGCAAACCACAATGGAAACCCCTCCACTGAATTGTTTCAAGTTGAATTTTGATGATGCCTACTACCTCAACACAAGCTCCAATGGAGTTGGTGGCGTAATTATAAATCCTGAGGGTTCTAAGCTGATAGACTTTTCAGGACCTCTTGATATATGTGATTCCTCTCAAGCTGAAGTTGCAACCCTTGCCATAGGAATCTCAACTTGGGCATTGCACAAATGGCAATCCATATTTGTGGAAGGAGGGTCCTATAGTACTATTTCATGGATGAAGGAAAAGCCATAGAGGCCATGGGGGTTCTAAAAAGTTTTTGATAGAATAGATAAGGTAATTGCAGGCCGTAATATGTCCTTCTCTCATACCCTCAAGTCTAGAAATAGTGCAGCAGATGAGCTCGCTCATCTTAGATTAGCTCAAAATAAGCTTCTTCCTTCCAACATATCAGCAGGGTGAGATATTTGAGCCCCCTGGTGCCTTTAGTTATTATTGTCTTATTTTTATCTATGTACCCATTCTAAATGTGAGAAACTACTTATTAAGATTGTAGGAAGTCTATGCACATGAGGTCAAAATTGTCATGATCATCTCAATCAGGACTTCTTGTCCTAGACAGCCATGGGCGAGGCCTATTCTCTAACTATTAGTGAAATTACCCTTCTTTCATTAAAAGGAATTAACGAGTTGAACTCACATTTTTTTATATTAGAATCACTTAATCTTGGTGATCTTTATCATTTTATGTATCGGGACTTCAAGATATCCGGTGAACGGCTCTGATCAAATATAGGTAGGGCCCACCAAGGTAAAATAAGAAGTAGGGGCGTAGCAGAATTCAATATTCCCCTCTTCACAACAGTGGGATTGATAGGAAACTCAATTTCGAAGGTCAGAAAAATCATGATTTATGGCTCTGAGAAGTCACCTGGAGAACTAAAACCCCCTTAACAAAGGAAAACCCTCTTTACGAGCCATTTGAAATCTCTTCCTTTTGTGCATTTACAGAGTGGAGAAACTCACAAAATTCTCCCAGGCTTTTTCAGGTTACCGACAACTAGATGAACAAACCCAATGAAAATTCAAGATCTTTCTCAGCAAATGATATCGAGGACTGCAGCTTCTTCCATAACCAATGCTAAGAATGGTAATCTTTTCTTGTCTCTTTCACGTTTCCCCACAAATCCAACTAGTTCCAAAACAGTACAACAAGCAAAATTCGATTGGAACCAGTTCGAAACTTTAGTTAAAAATCAATGTCGAACAGGTACCATTGATCTCAATGCTGCAATTGGGTTCTTTGATCAATTGATTCTCATGCAACCATCACAATCTATTTCGACATTCAATAAACTCTTAAGTGCAATTGCTAGAAGCAAACACTACTTTCCTGTGGCTTTAATGTGTGGAAAGTTGAGTTCAGTTGGCATTTTACCTGATTTCATTACATTGCATATTCTGCTCAACAGCTGTTGCGAAGTGAGCGGGGTAAGTTATGGTTTTGCCATTTTGGGGGAAATTCTTAAGCGTGGTTATAGTCCAAATGCTGTAACTTTCAGTACACTGATTAAGGGACTATGCCTAGAGGATAGGATTACAGAAGCGACCGATCTGTTTAAAGAGATTGTGGAGAAGGGTTGCCCTTGCAATGTTATCACATATGGTGTCCTCATTAATGGGCTATGCCGAACGAGCAACACTGGCCTTGCTCTTCAGTTGCACAGGAAAATGGTGAATGTTGGTGGTGGTTGTAAGCCTAACTTAGTAACTTACAGCACTCTCGTCAGTCATCTTTGTAAAGATGGGTCAGTAGATGACGCGCTGGAACTCTTCTCTGAAATGATAGAAAGGGGCTTTGAGCCAGATGTCATTCTGTACAGTTCTTTAATTAGTGGCCTCTGCAATGTGGGAAAGTGGCAGAAAGCTGCAAGAGTTTTCGAAGAAATGATAGGTAAGGGAGTTGCGCCAAATCTTGTGACATTCAGTGTATTGATGAATGCACTGTGCAAGGAAGGAAAGACAGGAGAAGCTCATAGGTTGCTAGAGATGGTAAGTAAATATGGTGAGGAGCCTGATAGTATCATGTATAATACATTGATGAATGGTTATTGTCTAGAAAGTCGAATTGATGAAGCAGAACGGCTCTTTGATTTTATGATTGGTGAGGTACAGAAACAAGATGTTGTCAGCTATAATGTATTGATCAATGGGTACTGTAACAGCAAGAGTGTAGAGAAGGCTATGAATCTATATCGTGAAATGCTGTGCAAAGGATTGAAGCCTACAGTCATCACATACAATACTTTACTGAGTGGTTTGTGCAAGGATGAAAAGCTTGGGGCTGCAAAACAACTCTTCAGTGAGATGCAAGGTCATGGAATATGTCCTGACACCTGGACCTATACCATTTTGTTGGATGGACTTTGCAAGAAACAATATCTTTCAGAGGCAATGTATCTGTTTCGGTCTATTGAAGTTTATGAAGTTAGGCACAATACTAAGATTTTCAATGGTCTGATCACTGGGATGTGCAGAGCTGGGAAGCTTGATGTTGCTAGAGAACTATTTGATGAAATGTCTCAGAAAGGCTTGGTGCCTGATGTTGTAACATATACTATCATTATAAATAATCTTTGTAGAGGAGGGAAGTTGCAAGAAGCAGCCGCTTTGATGTCAGACATGGAAGAAAAAGGTTGTGAACCAAATATTGTCACATTTAATGTGGTTCTGAGGGCTTTCTTCTTGGGTAATGAGATAGATGAGGGAATTCAACTTCTCCGTAAAATGGTTGAAAGAAATATTACACCAGATGCATCTACTGTCTCTATAATAGTAAACCTGCTCTCAAATGATAAACAATATCACAAGTATTTCCAGCTGCTTCCTTCTTTTCTACCAAAGTCTCAAGGAAAGACGATCCTTTAAATTTTCAGTAACTTATCTCCTTTTTAGGACCATTTATGAGACTGGTGAAGTTCTTGAGTATGCCAATATTGCTTTTGTAAATTGAAAATTTGTTTCTTGTAAATTGAAACCTTATACATTCTTACTTAATTTAATGATACTCAAGTTAACTGAACTTTTGACCACTTCTCAACAATCATGAAACATCTAACTTATTAGCCCTGCAAGGGATCAGAACTTTTGATTATATGGATTATGTGTTGCAAGATCATGTATAGCTCTCATGGTGGAAGGAAATTCTTTCTGTGTCATTTCCTGGATTTGCAAAACAGGTAGAATCCTCTTTCAAATCTTGACCTCATTGAAGGAAACTCAGAAGTTATCTCAAGGGGCCGTCTCCTTCCACTATTTGCTCTGGTGTGCCAACTAGATGCACATACCCTGTATTTTAGAGGACTAACCCTTCTCACCACTTTATACTTTCGATAGTCTTGGTCTTTTTTCTTTGATAAATCTCCATCTATTCAGAAAAGAAAAGGAAAGATCTTGCAAAATTCTCACTAAACGATTTATTGCTTGGATGACATGATACATAGGTATCTGTCTTGGTCTGGAAAGCTTGGACAATTAAAAGCAGCTGTTAGATAAGGTTTTAAGTTCTGCGTCTGCTACCAGGTTCACCAATAGTTGCCTAGATTCAGCTTCAATGCCCTTTGGGTTTGGGAACATAAGCCAATGCTAAACTTAAGAACGAAGTATCTCACTGAGTAAGATCTAATGTTTCTTCTTCTATTTGTAAGATGTAGCTTTATTTCCTGTTGTTCCATTCTCTTTCTTATGGTTGGTGGATAAGAATCAGCTACTCCTGTTCTATATGGATTTGGATGAATTTGGTGGTTTTCTGGTTGGATCTGTGTGCTTTTTTCTGGTTGGAGGATACGCTAATTTTATCAATCTGTTACCTTGGAAACCAGCTGTTACATTTCCACTGATTACTCTTAATTGGCATGATGAATTTTGACATAAATGTATCATCATTTCTTGGATAGTTTCCTAAGAATTTTTTAAGTTTCAATATTTACTAATGGACATCAGCATGCTTTCTTTGGAGAGCTCATTAAGAAGTCATTGACTGCAATCACCTTCATATTCAGGAGGTGAATCCATGATTGGATTTCTCTTTACATGTGCTATTATCTATTCTGCTTCCTTAATGGACTGCCAGTGCACGAGTGGTAGCTGATTACATGAAACAATAACCTGGTAATTGTGTTCTATGGGTGGGGAATTCGCCTTACCTGTGTGATTGTTGGAATGATCACATTGGGTTTCAGCTTGTTGTTCAGTTCTGAACTGCTTTCAGTTGCAACTGCTTTAGATTGTTGCTTTATAGCCTTTGGGTTAGAGCATGCTGCTCTACTATGCAATTAGTTTTCTCTGACCTTTGAATTATGTGGCTTTCTTTGTGATATCATGGGAGTAAGACCTTCTTAAGCAGGAACAATTGATGCCTACAAGAGATGCAGCTAATATGTCTATTATTGAAGAGGCTAGACGGAAGCCTGATCACTTAAGTGTTTCTGAAGATTATTATCATCTGATCATTTTGCCTTTCAGAAAAAACAAAATATAAAAAAGGCAAAAAGGGGACATGCTACCCCATTTTGGGAAAGTGGGAAGTTTCCCGCTTCCTAAGTGTCCTTCCTAGACACTTTTGGCAACCATCATTCAGACCACTTCCACATATTGAAGTTGCATATTTTATCTTTTCACTTAGGTTTAATGGAGGTAAACCAATTGTATTCATAGAACTCATAAATCAAACGACACAGTCTACTCATTTTTAAGCATTCTTAAGCCTGAGCTCAGCTCTCAACCAATATGGTGAAGGGTGCATTGAAGTTACAGAACAGATAGAGAACGATTTTGCTGGCTGACCAAGTCTTGATTCGTCTTTTCTGTCTTACTACATCATCATCATCAAGACCTTATCCCAATTAGGGGTTGGTCACATGAATCTTTTGTCTGACTATAATTTCTTCTATATCTGATGGTTAATATGCTGACCCCTAATTGGGATAAGGTCTTGATGATGATGATCTGATGGTTAATATTTTTTCTTTAAATATTGAGTTATGGTTCAACTATGCTGGGAGAATGAAGATTCCGTTTAATGTTTGGTGGCATACAGAGTATTTGAGTTTATGTCCTGTTTTTGTCTGAACTAGGGTCAGGCAGTCAGTAACTAGTGAAAAATAGGCAGATACAACTTGGTTTGCAACACCATGAACTGAATGCCGACCCCTAATTGGGATAAGGTCTTGATGATGATGATCTGATGGTTAATATTTTTTCTTTAAATATTGATTTATGGTTCAACTATGCAGGGAGAATGAAGATTCCGTTTAACATTTGGTGGCATACAGAGTATTTGAGTTTATATCCTGTTTTTGTCTGAACTAGGGTCAGGTAGTCAGTAACTAGTGAAAAATAGGCAGGTACAACTTGGTTTGCAACACCATGAACTGAAGAGTGACCAGTTAACTTCAGGTATCCGGCAAAGAGCATCTTGTGTTTTAATGCTCTAGAACATTGTTGATTGACTTCGGCATAAGTAGTTAGAAATAACTGGTAGGTCTTCGCAATATCTTCTGATGTAAAAAACTTTCTTGACATTTCCTTTATTGCACTTAATTTCCTCCTATACTGGCATGTCCACTTTTATGCAGGGACTTTAGACTCAGAAAAATGATTAGGATGCTGAAAATCTGTAATATCATATATGTGCTCATAAAAAACATTGTAAGTAGATGAATGTCAACTTTTTGTTGCTTATATACTCATAAAAATTGATGCGTATCTTGAAGAGAAACACTTTTGCTTAATCAGGTTTGTTGGGTGCATGAGTTCCATAGAGGCAGAAATGTTAGAGAAGGATTCTCTTCCTCTGAGTGAACTTTATATTGTTTTGTGAGGAGGGAGAAACACCACCATTTTGTGGTATCCAAGTGCAGTTATTCTAGAATCTAGAGTACTCAGGATTATAGTGGCGATGATGATTTTTAACATCCAGCTCCAGCACTCCTGTTCGAAGAAACAAAAGCTTTGTGCAACATACTGAAGCACAATCATTGTAGGAAACAAGATACTAGTGTGCCAGAACTAAGGATGTCCAATGCCCATGCAGATACGTTAGAGATAGATTCTATAAACCTTAGTGTTGATACCACTTGCACCTGCGACAATTATGTAAAAGTCATAGAGCTATACATTTCAGAATGAAGCTTGATTACGTCTATTTATTGTCTATTTGGTAAGTTTCAAATTCATCAAGGGTCTATGCTTCTGCTGCCATTAATCTCTCTTATCTCCTTTCCACCCTAGAGAATTCATCGAGGAGCCTTTGGTAACCTACCTTGTAAGAAATTTTTCCTCTTCCATTTATTCAAAACTAAATTGTTTAGAGATGACAAATGGATTTTAATGTTGGTCTTTGAATTGGGCACCTACAACCTTGTATCCACATTATCCTTTTTGTCATGTATTCTGCATGTTCCTTTGTCTTCTTTGTGTCTTTTCTCTGTGAGTAGTCAAATAAGTATTTGAATTGTGGTTGAATTTGTAAACACGTTTCCATGTGGTTCAAGACTTGGAGCTAAGAAACAGGTTAGGGGGCACGAGGCTGGCTGGATATATCTCCTTGACAGCTCTAGATTATTTTCTTGTATTAAGTCTATTTAAACTTCAGAGTATCTTATCAATAAGGGGTGGCTGATACATTTCATTTCTTGCATTCACTACAGATCTTTAGTTAGACCTGATTGTTACTTCGTAAATTGTTTATGTTAATAATTTAAAGATATTTGCTGTGGATCGTGTATATTGCAGGCAGTGTAGAACTCCTTGTGCAGCAATTAATAATACTTGTACTGCTTATGAGAAGTTTATTTCGCTACCCATTGAAAGTTGAAGGCATTTTGAATGCTTACTATAGATGTACTTTTCAACATAATCAAATGTTGGCTTCACATGAGATAGACATAATTAGCTCTATAATAAGTTTTTTATTTGCAATTAATGCTTTCACTTGAGGGAACTGTTACTGAAATTAGTTGCATTATTTATTTGTTCCCATATTGTCTTTATCATAGTTCCTTCTGCATGTGAAATTTCAATATTTTTACCTAAGATTCCTAAATAAATTCTATTTATTTTTTAGGGCACTTGACCCAGCAATTTTTTTGAGATTTCTCTTAGTTTTTTCTTTTATTTTCTAAGTTACCAAATTTTAGTAGCTGTTGGCTTCAAATTCAATTGCTACAAGAGTCACCGTTTATATTTATTCTTATGTTTCTATGGTCTATGTTATTTGAATTTTATAGAATAAAGGGCAGCCAGCAAGGGAGAAGTTGAAGATGATTTTGTTATTTTTTTCTTACAAATGAATATGCATTTGTATATTAGTTTCTAAGGAAGAAATGAAAATCATCTCCAACTTCTTAAAATATGGTCACACTTGTATCAAGTAGCCAGCCAACAAGGGTGAAGCTGAAGATGATTTTGTTATTTCTCTTTTGCTTGCAAATGAATATACATTTGTATATTAGTTTGTAAGGAAAAAATGAAAATCATCTTCATCTTTTTAAAACTATGGCAACCCAAACATGACATGAATCGAAAATTGACATTCCCTCAAGCTAGGGCGTTCCCCATAAGCGACGTAATGCATCAGATCTCAGGTGCGGTGAAAAATAGGCAAGGGTTGCTAGGGCGTTCTTCCAGAAGCGACGCGCTACATCGGATCTCAAGTGTAGTGAAAAATGGGCAAGGGCTATTAGAGCATCCCCTCAGAAGCAACGCGCTGCATCAGAACCTAGGTGTAGTGAAAAGTGGATATGGGTTCATGCTATAGAGGTCGAGAAAGGCAATAGTAAATAGGATATCTCTAAAACATAAGATTTATATCGCCACATGGAATATAGGAACATTGACAAGTAAGAGTTGGGAGTTATTAGACGCGATGAAATGTAGAAGAGTCAACATCGCTTGTATCCAAGAAACCAAGTGGAAAGGGGTTAAAGCTAGAGAAATAGATGAGTATAAATTATGGTACGTATAAAAGAAAAATAACAGAAATGGCGTGGGATAATAGTGGATAAGGAATGAAAGGATAAAATTGTGGACATTAAAAGAATTATTGATAGAATTATAATAATAAAACTTGTTCTAAGATATCAGATTATAAATGTTATAAGTGCATACGCACCACAAATAGGGTTGCAAGATATAATCAAGAGACAGTTTTGGGAAGATATGGAGGCGGTCATGCAAGAAATTCTCAACACTAATGGGATATTTATAAGAGCATACTTAAATGGTCATGTAGGAGAAGATAAAGAAAAATATAATAGAATACACGGAGGGTATGATATAGGTGAACAAAATGAGATGAGGGAGAATATCCTCAATTTTGCTTTGTCATATAACATGTCCATTGCAAATATGCTCTTTAAGAAGAGGGATGAACACTTAACAACCTTTAAAAGTGAACTTCATAAAAGCCAAATAGATTTTTTTTCTACTTAGGAATAATGAACGATCTATATGCAAGGATTGTAAGGTGATACCTGGTGAGAGTTTAACCTCACAACATATGTTAATGGTTATGAATATCCATATCAAAAGATGGAAGAAAGGAAATGAACTTAATAGGTATCCAAAAATTAAGTGGTGGAACTTAAAAGGAAGGAAAATAACCTCATTCACAAATAAGTTGATGGTAGAAGAAATTTGGAACTATGAAACAGAAGTAAATACCATGTGGATTAATATTGTTGAGTCCATTAAGAAAGTGACAAAAGATGTCTTGAGAGTATCTAAAGGTAAAAGGCAATTAGTAAAAGAAACATGGTAGTGGAGTGAAACAGTGCAAAAAGTTATTAAAAAAAAACAGATGCGTTTTAAAGCATGGCAGAATACTATAAATAATGAAAAATATGAACAATATAAGAATGCTAAAAAGGTTGCTAAGAGAATAGTAAGTGAGGCTAAACTTAAAGCATGTGATGAGCTCTATAATAGACTAGGAACAAGAGAATGTGAAAAAGATGTGTTTAAACTTGCAAAAGTAAGAGAACAGAAGGGTAAGGACTTAGATCATATTCGGTGCATTAGAAGCAATGATCAAAGAGTATTAATCAAAGATGATGAGATCAAACAAAGATGGGAAACATACTTTCAAAATTTATTAAATAACAATGGATCTAAGAATATAGGGATTGAAAATACTATAAATTTAAATAACACTGGATATTATATATATGAACGTAGGATTAGAGTACTTGAAGTAAAAGAGGCCTTGAAAAAGATGAAATTAGGAAAGCCCATGGGGCTCGATGGTATCCCAATAGAGGTTTGGAAGCATATGGGAGATATTGGGGTAGTTTGGTTGACCAAGTTGTTTAACATGATTATAAAATCAAAGAAAATGTCTGATGAGCAAAGGAAAAGCTCTATTGTACCAATTTATAATAAAAAAAAGAAGACATATAGAGCTACACTAATTATTGAGGGATCAAACTTATAAGCCACACTATAAAACTTTTTGAAAGAGTGATTGAGAAGAGGCTACAACACGAAACAAGTGTATCGGAGAATTAGTTTGGTTTCATGCCTGGGAGGTCTACCATGGAAGCTATTTTCTTACTAAAACAATTAGTAGAGAAATATAGGGAGAGGAGGAAAGACCTCCATGTGATCTTTATCGACTTAGAGAAAGCTTATGATAGAGTCCCTAGAATGGAGGGTGTTGAGTGATAAAGGGGTTTCTCAGGGGTATATAGACATAATTAAATATATGTATGAGAAAGCGGTAACAAATGTTGAGACCACTAATGGCGTGACTGGTGATTTCCCTGTCACTGTAGGATTGCACTAAGGATCGGCATTGAGCCCATACCTTTTCACATTGGTTATGAATGATTTAACAAAACATCTACATGAGGAGATTCCCTAGTGCATGTTATTTGCAGATGATATAGTCTTACTTGATGAGACAAAGGATGGTGTAAATACAAAGCTAGAGTTATGGAGAGAAGCATTAGAATCTGAAGAATTTAAAATTAGCCAAACTAAAACAGAATATATGGAATGCAATTTTAGTAAGGAGAGTAGAAGTGAAACACTAGTCAAGATTGATAATCAAGAAGTCCCCGTAAAAGACCACTTTCAGTACTTAGGATCAATGATTCATAAGAGTTGAGAGATTGAGAAGGAGGTTACCCAAAAAATCCAAGCGGGTTAGAACAAATGGAGATGTGCATCTGGAGTTTTGTGTGATCAGCGGGTGCTACTCAAACTAAAAGCAAAATTCTATAGGATGGCCATAAGGCCAGCCATGCTCTATGGATCAGAGTGTTTGGCAGTTAAGGAACATCATACTCATGGGATGAATGTCGCAGAAATGAGGATATTGAGATGGATGAGTGGTAAAACAAGAAAGGATAGAATTAGAAATGAAAATATTAGAGGAAATTTTGGGATAGCACCAATAGGTAACAAGATGAGGGAAATTAGACTTAGATGGTTTGGACATGTTCAAAGGAGACCAACAACGGCACCGGTTAGGAGTGAGGCAATACAAGTAGAAGGTTTTAAAAGGGCAAGGGGAAGGCCCAAAAGAACGTGGATAGAAGTGGTAAGGAAAGATTTAAAAACTTTGGGACTAAATGAAGCCATGATATTTAATAGAGTGGAATGGAGGAATAAGTTTTATGTGGCTAACCCCTAAATGGGATAAGGTCTTGATGATGATGATGATGATGATGATGATGATGATGATGATAGAATAAAAGGCGGCCCCGGTGCACGAAGCACCTGCCTATGCGGGGTTCAGGGAAGGGGCGGACTACAAGGGCCTATAGTAGATAGTCTTATCTTGCATTTTACAAGATGTTGATTCCACGCCTTGAACCCGTGACCTCAAAGTCACATGACGACAGCTTTTATCATTGGGCCAAGGCTCCCCTTCTTGAATCTCATAGAATGTTTATGATTTTCTAGGTAGTCAATGATGTTCTTCATTTCATCCTTGTATGTAACTTTTAGTCTTCCTTTACCCAACTGTTAAAACAAAATCTTCAAAAGCCGCTGCATTTTCTTGCCCTTTCCTGTATTTGCAGATGAATTATCTGTGGGAATGTGACCTCTTTCTGTACTATCTTGAAGGTTCTTAATAACAAAGTTAGTAGTTGGGGACGGTTTCTTCTAAAGCATACTTCTATAAGTTTTCTAATAGGGTAGAAAACTCCCTTCAATGGAAACTAAATTTCTCCCATTGCCAAATTTAATAGATTACGATCAGGTCGAGCTTCTCTTTAGTGAAGAATATGCTTCCTATTGTATGTGACATCTTTAGGGGGGTTTTGTTGTGGTAGCGGTGAGGCTTTTTAAAAGTGTCTTTCCATACGAGGACGCACATGATGCTACAGGTAAAAGCTCAAAACATAAAAAAGATGTTCCTTTAGAAATGCTGGTAATTTTAAGAACTCCAACATGTTCCATGAACCTCTATTGAGGTTCTTCTCTCCCACTCGACAATCTTGTCTCCTCCATTTTCCTTTCCCTCCACCATTTTCTCGTTGCAGAGGAGTCTTCTCTCTCTCTCTCTCTCTCTCTCTCTCTCTCTCTCTCTCTCTCTCTCTCTCTCTCTCTCTCTCTCTCTACATTTTTGTGTTATTCTCTCGTCTCGTCTTATTTGTCTCACAGGTTTTGACTAACACTTCCGTTATCTCTTTTCTCTGGGCTTTCTTTGTCAGAATTATCCCTGGGCATTCTTTCCCTTCCCCTTTCTTCATTTCGCATTTGCTAATATATAACTATGAAGTATTGATCACATGTTATATCAGCATTTCCCACTTCTTAGGAGCAATTATCTAAAAGATTTCCAAATAAATATTTTCCTATTCAAAAACTAATGCCTTTAGAAGGGATATTATAAACTTTCAATAAAAAGAGGGAGAGCATTTTTTGAATGATTGGAAAGGTGAAATAATCTATCACTCAAATGGCCCCATTATGGTTTTGAGAAGTGGCAACAAGGGTAATATTTCAATGAAGGTTTGACTGTACAAAATTGACGTATCATTAATGATAAGTAGTAAATTTTGTATAAAAAGTACCCAATTAGTAGCTCATATGTTATAAATTATAGGTCATTATTATATAAATTTTTCAAAATTCATGACACATCATTTTTTAACTAAGGATCTGAAAATCTAAAATTTTACAAGTTCAAAAGCTAATCTATAGTAAGTATGTGATCTATCATAAATTTTTAGTTGTTAATTAGTATTTTTAATCTTTTGTAGGTGATGAAAGGGTAATCCAATGGCTGAGATCATTTCAAATGAGAATCAATGATCCAGATCAATTCAAAGGGTCAAGACTCATTTTTCAAATTTTCAAAGTTCAAGCAAGGGTTAAGATCATTCTAAGACAAGCTGATAAGTTCGAGAAAGCAATTGGAAAAATCAATGGTGAATAGAATGGGCCCAAACAAATATCCATGCAAAATCCACCACCTTTGCATGAGAATTCAAGCCATGCAAGTCACATGAGCCATCGAGGGAAAGCTAGGAGAAGCCAAGCAAAGTGAACCATAAAGCCATCTAAGCCAAAGCTACATAGAACCACACAATTGGAGGAGATTTCAAGTAATTATCTACATGCAAAAACTATGAATTTCAAGATATAATTGCAAGTAATTGGATGGTGATTATCACATGAGAAAATATGCATGCAAAGCATTCCAAAATTTGGAAGGGGAGTCACGCATGAAACATGGTACGATCTCTCCCTTCCGCTTGCTAATTCCTCAAAGCCTCCATGCCCCACTTTTCTTTCACTAGGTTTCCCATGATCAACTTTCTATTTCCCATCCTAATCCCCTATTAGAATTCCACGTCCAATTCCCTAAGTCATCAATGATTTTCTCCTCTTTGGTTTCCGCCGTTGTTTTGCGCTTTCTAAAAATATCTCAGCTTCCTAAGTTTCATGGCTGTCCCATCTTTCATTCTTATCTTTCTTTCCCCTATCCTTAGGATAGCAACTTAACACAGTAGGAAGCGCACCAGATCTATAGAAGGGTGGAGGCGTGTCTTTTCCTAAAAAAGTGACGCCTCCAACTTGGGTTCCTTCTAGGGTTTGTGATGCCTCCTTGGCTACTCTTCTTGGATGCTCTACCCTCCTTACCTCCTCCATTCCAAGCTTCTTTACTTTAAGTTCCATGCTGGTTTCCTTGCTTGTTTTCTTTTCATTGTTGCTTGCTTTGATTCTTAGTTACATGCGCGACGTTCTAGGCTTGTTTTCCTTTGAGTGTTGAATCTATTTTGCTTTAGTTCTCATTGATCTAAGGCTAATTATCTTTTGTAGTGACGGCCAAGAGATAGTAGCTTTTGAATCATTCTTGTTCTCTTTTCCTAGTTTGCTTTGTTTAGTTACTTGTTCTGGATCTATCCTTGTTCCTTTAGTGAGTTCGTTCCATCGCTATTTCAATATCCTTCTTTGATTCTCTTTTTGGAGTTCACACACACGCCATCTTGATGTATGTTGATTAAGTTTAGTTGGGCTGAATGTTAAAGTAATCTTTGGAATAGTGAGCATTTCTTATGTTACTTTTGAATGTTTATGCGCACCAAGCTTGTAAGGAAATACATGCAATATAATGAAAGTTGATTCAATGCGCACCTTATGTATGAATGTTATAAAGCTATTGTCCCATTGATTAATGCTTATTTTGCTTTTGATTCTATATGCGCCATGCTTATTTGACTTTGTGCATTATTCTTGGATGTGTCTAGTGTTTAATTTCCAAGTGAATCTTGTGTTCCATGCTTATTTGTTTCATGCGCACATTTATGTATATGCCATATTTGTGAGATAAGTTTATTTGTTTTATTGATTAGGTTAATTCATGTTTAGATTTCCTATTTCATTATCTAAGTTAGTTGCCTTTCTATATTAGTTTTAGGAAGTTTCTAAGTTGAGTTTTAGAAAATTTTATTTTTAGAAGGTTTCCTTAGTTTAGATTCTAATTCCATGAATGTTTCTAATTCCTAAAATAGTTTAAAACACATTCTCCCTTTGGATAGGATAATAAATTTAGTTCAATTAGCATACTAATCCGTGAGATTCCTTGTGGGATCAACCTCAGTCACATGCAAGTACTACATTGTGAGCTTGCGAGTAATATTAAAGCTACACTAAGGTTTTGGCACCTTTGCTCGGGAATTGCAATGGATTTGTTGTTTAGATTATTTATTTCTAATTGTAGATCTAGGTTGCACTAAAATAGGGTTTTGTATTAATTTTTGCATATTTTGCTAATTTCTCCAAATTTGATATATTTCTTTATTTTGTGTGAGGAAACTTGGCAAAAGGGGGGCATCAATCTTGTGTGCCAAAGCTCCATCAGATTAATTTGGATTTATTGCTTTCCTATATTAAGGTTTTTATTTTTTTTAAAGAACTTGTAGTGCGGCCCCATTGTAATTTTTAATTATTTATTTTCAATGGGTTATAATAATATAAGGCAAATATGGGATATAGTGACCCACACTTGAACTCATCATTGGAAACCCCATTGTAAACTTCTCAACCTCTCTTTAGTTCTTTTTTTTTTTTAGTGTAGTTGCATTTAGTATAACTCCGCCAATGCCGGTCCCAAGCCCGGATAAAAAAGGAGGAGGGTCTTGCGTCAGGTGCCAGCCGGCAAGGGGAAAGTTGAAGATGATTCTATTATTTCTTTCTTACAAATGAATATGCATTTGTATATTAGTTTGTGAGGAAGAAATGAGAATCATCTCCAGCTTCTTAAAAGATGGCAACCCTTGTATCAGGTAGCCAGCCGACAAGGGGGAAGTTGAAGATGATTCTATTATTTCTTTCTTACAAATAAATATGCATTTGTATATTAGTTTGTGAGGGAGAAATGAAAATCATCTTCAGCTTCTTAAAATATGGCCACCCTTGCGTCAGGTAGCCGTAGGTAAGGGTGTAGCTGAAGATGATTTTAATGATTTTAATGAAAATCATCTTCGACTTTAAAACTATGGCAACCCCAACATGACATGAATCGAAATATGAAATTCGCTCAAGCTAGGGCGTTCCCCATAAGCGACGCGCTGCATCGGATCCCGGATGCGGTGAAAAATAGGCAAGGATTGCTAGGGCATTCTCCCAGAAGCGACGCGCTACATCGGATCCCGGGTATAGTGAAAAATGGGCAGGGGCTGCTAGAGCGTCCCCTCGAAAGCGACGCGCCGCATCGAGAACCCAGTGCGGTGAAAAGTGGACATGGGTTCATACCATGGAGGTCGAGAAAGGCGATAGTAAATAGGGAATCTCCAAATCATAAGATTCGCATCGCTACATGGAATATAGGGACATTGACAGGTAAGAGTTTGGAGTTAGTAGACACGATAAAACGTAGGAGAGTCAACATCGCTTGTATCCAAGAAACCAAGTGGAAAGGGGCTAAAGCTAGAGAAATAGATGGGTATAAATTATGGTACGTAGGAAAGGAAAATAATAGAAATGGCGTAGGAATAATAGTGGATAAGGAATTAAAGGATAAAGTTGTGGACGTTAAAAGAATCAGTGATAGAATTATAATAATAAAAATGATTCTAGAAGAGCAGATTATAAATATTATAAGTGCATATGCACCACAAGTAGGGCTACAAGATATAATTAAGAGACAGTTTTGGGAAGATATGGAGGGAGTCATACAAGAAATTCCCAATACTGAGGGAATATTTATAGGAGCAGACTTAAATGGCCATGTAGGAAAAGATAAAGAAGGATATGATAGAATACACAGAGGGTATGGTATAGGTGAACGAAACGAGATGGGGGAGAATATCCTCGATTTTGCTTTGTCATATAACCGATCCATTGCAAATACACTCTTTAAGAAGAGGGATGAACACTTAATAACCTTTAAAAGTGGACTTCATAAAAGCCAAATAGACTTTTTTCTACTTAGGAATAATGAACGATCTATATGTAAGGATTGTAAGGTGATACCCGGTGAGAATTTAACCTCACAACATAGGTTAATGGTTATGGATATTCATATCAAAAGATGGATTAAAAGAACTGAACTTAATACACATCCAAAAACTAAGTGGTGGAACTTAAAAGGAGAGAAAATAACCTCATTCAAAAATAAGTTGATGGTAGAAGGAAATTGGAATTATGAAACAGAAGTAAATACCATGTGGACTAATATGGCTAAGTCCATTAAGAAAGTGGCAAAAGATGTCTTAGGAGTATCTAAAGGTAAAAGGCTATTAGCAAAGGAAACATGGTGGTGGAATGAAACAGTGCAAAAAGCTATTAAAGAAAAACGAATGCATTTTAAAGCATGGCAGAAGATTAGAAATAATGAAAACTATGAACAATATAAGAATGCTAAAACGTTGCTAAGAGAATAGTAAGTAAGGCTAAATTTAAAGCATATGATGAGCTTTATAATAGACTAGGAACAAGAGAAGGTGAGAAAGATGTGTTTAAACTTGCAAAGGTAAGAGAACAGAAGAGTAAGGACTTAGAGCATGTTAGGTGCATTAGAAGCGATGATCAAAGGGTATTAGTCAAAGACGCTGAGATCAAACAAAGGTGGGAAATATACTTCCAAAAATTGTTAAATGATAATGGCCCTGAGAATATAGGGATTAAAAATACTATAAATCTAAATAACACTGGATATTATAGATATGAACGTAGGATTAGAATGCTTGAAGTAAAAGAGGCCTTGAGAAAGATGAAATCAGGAAAGGCCATGGGGCCTGATGGTATACCAATAGAGGTTTGGAAGCATATGGGAGATATTGGGGTAGTTTGGTTGACCAAGTTGTTTAACAAGATTATAAAATCAAAGAAAATGCCTGATGAGTGGAGGAAAAGCTCTATTGTACCAATCTATAAGAATAAAGGAGACATTCAGAGTTGCACTAATTATCGAGGGATCAAACTTATGAGCCACACCATGAAACTTTTTGAAAGAGTGATTGAGAAGAGGCTACGACATGAAACAAGTGTATCGAAGAATCAGTTTGGTTTCATGCCTGGGAGGTCTACCATGGAAGCTATTTTCTTACTAAGACAATTAGTAGAGAAATATAGGGAGAGGAGAAAAGACCTACACGTGGTCTTTATTGACTTAGAGAAGGCTTATGATAGAGTCCCTAGAGAGTTAATATGGAGGGTGTTAGGTGTTAAAGGGGTTTCTCAGGGGTATATAGACATAATTAAAGATATGTATGAGGGAGCAGTAACAAATGTTAAGACCACTAGTAGCGTGACTGGTGATTTTCCTATCACTGTCGGATTGCACCAAGGATCGGCATTGAGTCCATACCTTTTCACATTAGTTATGGATGAGTTAACAAAACATCTGCATAAGGAGATTCCCTGGTGCATGCTATTTGCAGACGATATAGTCCTACTTGATGAGACAAGGGAGGGTGTCAACATAAAGCTAGAGCTATGGAGAGAAGCATTAGAATTGAAAGGATTTAAAATTAGCCGAACTAAGACAAAATATATGGAATGTAATTTTAGCAAGGAAAGTAGGAGTGGAGCACCAGTCAAGATTGATAACCAAGAGGTCCCCATGAGAGACCACTTCCGATACTTAGGATCATTGATCCATGAGAGTGGAGAGATTGAGAGGGAGGTTACCCAAAGAATCCAAGCGGGTTGGAACAAATGGAGATGTGCATCGGGGGTTTTATGTGATCGGCGGGTGCCACTCAAACTAAAGGGAAAATTCTATAGGATGGCTATAAGGCCGGCCATGCTCTATGGATTAGAGTGTTGGGCAGTTAAGGAACATCATACTCATAGGCTGAGTGTTGCAGAAATGAGGATGTTGAGATGGATGAGTGGTAAGACAAGAAAGGATAGAATTAGAAATGAAAATATTAGAAGAAATTTAGGGATAGCACCAATAGGTAACAAGATGAGGGAGATTAGACTTAGATGGTTTGGACATGTTCAAAGGAGGCCAACAACGGCACCAATTAGAAGGAGTGAGGCAATACAAGTTGAAGGTTCTAAAAGGGCAAGGGGAAGGCCCAAAAGAACGTGGATAGAAGTGGTGAGGAAAGATTTAAAAACTTTGGGACTAAATGAAGCCATGGTATTTAATAGAGTGGAATGGAGGAATAAGATTCATGTGGCCGACCCCTAATTGGGATAAGGTCTTGATGATGATGATGAGTTGCATTTAGTATAAAATTGCATTTTTGGATGGTAGTGTCATTTATACAGTTTAGGTCATTCATATTAACTTGTTGCATTATGCTTAGGGTTCCTACATTAGATTTGCACATATTTAACAATGGTTAGCCTGAGCTCAACTATAACCAAGGGATAGGTTGTCTGGTTATAGTGTCATGTCTGTTAAGGTGTGAACCTTTTGTTAGATAGCATAGAGAGGTCTAAACATCTCCTTACATGAGAATTGTATTAACTATTTTGAGCAAGACCTAACTAGTAAGCAATAGTCGAGCCTAGATAAATGGAGGCGCTGTCTAGATTTTGGTTTAAAAGGTACTACCCTACAGATTAATAAAGAATATCAAAATAGCTCATTCGAGAACCATTAGGATTGATTGTGCATCAGTTCGAGTCAGGAATAACATTTAGTTAGGTTGCATCATATAGATAGGATTTTGTCTTGGTGCATGCATGATCATCGATCTCAAAACATGAAGTTAGTACCATTTGATCTTGATATTGAATGCACCCACGGGCAAGGGGTGAGAAATCAAATTCCTAACCCCATGGCAGACCTACTGTTGTTGGGCCAAAGGCCATTATAGATTTCTGTGTCATTCCAGTTAAATACTCCCTCGTGCATCACATTGCCACCTAACAGTGTAGACCACTTTGAGTTTAAACCTAAAGTTATTCGGTTACTATCATCCTATTACAGTCTAAAGATGGAGGATCTATACATATATACCAAGGAATTCCTTGATATTTGTCCACATTTAAGGGCCAAATTTTTTTGGATGATTCCATTTAGACTTATGTTGTTTTCCTTCTCTTTGAAAGATAAGGCCAAATCTTTGTTGAAATCATTAAGAGGTCAATTTCATTACCATATGAGACCGGTTGTCTAAAAAGTTCTCGAACAAATTTTTCCTCGTACATAAAACCAATGCCCTACATAGAGAGATTATAAAATTCCAGTAGAGAGATGATGACCAATATTATGAGTGCTAAGAAAGGTGGAATGAATTGCTGCAAAAAGTGTCGCCATCATGGTTTTGCGAAATGGAAGCAAGTTTAGTACTTTTATAAGCCACTTACACCTCAAACTAGAAGGACAGTAGATACTGCTAGTGGAGGGCCCTCAATGATGAAAAATGAGATAGAGGCTTAAGAATTTTTTGAAGCATTAGTTGAAAATTCCTAGCAACATGATTATTCGAATCATCGAGATAGAAATTCCTAGCCTCAGAAGAGAGGAGGCCTTTTTGACATAGGAGTGACAGCAAATATGTCTTATAAACTCGATTCCCTACTAGGATGTATGGACAAGGTATAAAATATAGTATAGAAAAATGATGCAAGACTTGATGCATTCATGGCTGGAAGTGCATCCATGAAACCTACACAAGAGGTTTGCTCCATTTGTTCCAACCCGATACACTTAATGTCAGCCATCCATCTAATCAAGCATTTCCTATATATCTTTTAGAATAAGTGAATGTTATGAATGCATATCGCAATCCTAGCAATAATCCTTATTCTGAGAACTACAATCCAAGATGGGCTAGGCATCCTAACTTTTCATGGTTTAAGAATACTCATGAGGGAGGTCCCTCTATGAACCCCCTACTCAAAACTTTCCTAGAACTTTAGCTCCCCATCAACCTCCTGGTTTTCAGTTCCCTCAGCAACCTAAGAAACCAGCTTTTGTGGAAACTATACAGTTATTTATGGAAAAAACTTTAAATAGCAAGATGAGACTAGAGAGGCCATCAATGAGAGTAGATAGAGCTCAACTGTCAATTCCTAAGCTATTGTCAAACTAGAGATGCAAATGAGTTAGTTATTTGCAGCACTTAATGATAGAGGAAAGGGACAATTTCTTAGTCAGCCAATCACAAACTCTAAGGGACAGTTTGAAATATGGTCAAGTTCAAATTCCCAAAGACTCCCTGAGCAAGCAAAGTTCATAACTATCCTTATGAGTGGCTGTCAAATAGATAACAAGGTACAAAAAACTAAGAAAACTTTAGAGGAGAATGAACCAGCCACAAGTAAGGAAAAGGAGAAAAGACAGAAATCTTCAACTCCATCTGAACCTATAGTGGAGGCAAGCTCCATTCCCTCAACTTTTGAATAAGGCAAAGAAAGGGAATAATTTTCATGAGATAATGGATGTTTTCAAACATGTGCAAATTTATATCCCATTACTCAATGCTCTAAAAGATATCCCTACCTATGCCGACCTCCTCAAAGAGCTTTGCACACAAAAGAACAAGCTTAATATGCAAAAGATAGCCTTCCTTCTTGAGCAGGAGAGCTCTTTGATTCAACACCAAACCCTTCCTAAGCTTAGAGATCCAGGTTGTTCCATCATCTCATGTATTATTGGAGATCACATCATTGATAGGGCACTATTAGATTTAGGGCCTGGTGTAAACTTGTTGTCATATTCTGTCCAGGAGCAACTAGGGCTCGATGAACTTCAGCCAACCAATACCACTTTACAACTTACAGATAAATTAGTAAAAATATCACGTGGTATGGTTGAAGATGTTTTAATACAAGTGGAACAGTTTTACTTCCTTGTATATTTTATTATCTTGGATGCCCAGCCTGTATTAAACCCCGTAGTCAGATCCTAATCATTCTTAGATGTCCATTCTTGGCAACGTCCAATGCCATCATCAATTGTAAAACCAATGTGGTGAAATTATCTTTCAACAACATAAAAGTAAAGCTCAATATTTTTAATGCCAGTCACTAGCATCTAGACCTAGATGATTCCTGTGTAGTTAATTTGATTGAAGGTCTAATTTCATATGTTATTACACCATTGTCTACCATAAATTCACTTGAGGCATGTCTAGCACACTTTACTTGTGACTTCAATATAGACAAGTTCATAGAAGAGGTAAATAATCTCTTGAAGCTCCACCACTCATAGATACCTCTAAATGGGGACCTCTAGAGGAACCTCTTCCTCCTTCCAATTCTATCTCAGTACCTTTAGTAGAACCACCCACTTTAGTCCTTATGCCATTACTTAAAAATTTAAAATACTCTTACTTAAGACCTGATGAATCCTTGCTTGTAATTGTAGCACCAGATCTTGATCAAGAATAAGAATAAGAAGGAAATCGCATTGATGTTCTAAGAGAACATATGACATCCTCAAGGTGGACTATAGTAGACATTAAAGGGATTAGCCTTGCTATGTGTATGCATCACATTCACCTAGAAGAAAATGTTAAACCATTCAAGGAAACACAGAGAGACTAAACGATAATATGAAAGAGTTTGTGAGCTCTTAGATATTGGTGTTATCTACTATATTTCTGATTGCACTTGGGTCAACCCAGTTGAGGATGTACCCACTCACATGAACATCGGGTGTAGAGTTTGTATATATTATTGAAAACTAAACTCGATTATGAGAAAAGGCAACTTTCCTCTTTCTTTTATTGACCAAATGTTGAAAAGGTTAGTCAATTATAAATACTATTACTTTCTTTATGGTTATTCTGGTTATAACCAAATACCCATAGCACTTGAGGATCAAGAGAAGACTACCTCCACATGCCCTTTTGGGACCTTCACCTACCATCGTATGCCCTTTGGATTATGTATGGTTACTTTCCAAAGGTGTACACCAAGTATATTTTCTGATACGATAGAGAGGACTTTTCAATTTTTGGGTCATCATTTGATGAATGCATGCACCATTTAAAATTAGTCCTTACTAAGTGTCAAGAAAAGATTTAGTGTTAAATTGAAATTTTTGTCATTTTATGGTACAAAATGGCATTGTTTTATGCCACATTATATCACACAGTGGAATAGAAGTCGATAAAGCCAAAGTGGATCTCACTTCTAATCTCCTTCCTCCGAGGACGAGGAAGGAAATTCTATCATTTTTAGGTCATCTTAGATTTTATAGAAGAGTCACCAAAGATTTCAATAAAAAATTTAAGCCCCTATGTAATTTACTTACGAAGGAGGCAAACTTTGAATTTGATGAAAATTGTATGAAAGCATTTGAGCACTTAAAGGTTGAAGTCACTTCTTCTCCTATCATTCGACCATCAAATTGTAGTGCACCATTTGAAATAATGTATGATGCTTCCAACTACGGGGTCGGTATTGTGTTAGGGTAGCATATTGATAAACTCTCCCATGTGATATACTATGCTAGTAAGCCCCTCAATGATGCCCAACTCAACTATTCTACTACGAAGAAAGAGTTGTTGGCTGTTGTCTTTGCTTTGGACAAATTTAGATCTTATTTGTGAGGGTTTAAAGTCATTATCTATTTCTGACCATGCAAAATTAAAATAATTTGTTTCTAAGAAGGATGCCAAACAGAGATTGATCTGATGGATACTATTGCTATAGGAGTTTGATTTAGAAATTCAGGATAAGAAAGGTTCCAAAAATGTTGTAGCAGGCCATTTGTCTACGTTAATTGTGGAGTCTACTAGTAAAAATGTACCTGTAATAGAAACCTTCCCAAATGAATAGCTCTTACACACATCCCAGGTATCTTGGTTAGTGGATATTGTCAATTATCTTGTTGCTAGTCACATGCCTAATCACTGGTCAAAACATGATGGGAAAAGATTTCTTGCTAAAGTTAAGCACTTTTCATGGGACAATCCATACTTATTCAAGTACTATCCTGATCAGGTCTAGGAGATGTATACTAGATAGTGAACATAATTAAATTATTTTCTTCCACCATGACCATACATTCGAGGGGTCATTTTAGTGCAAGAAAGATGGCTACAAAAATTTTACAATGTGGTTTCTATTGGTCTACCATTTTCAAGGATTCACATACTTATTGCATTGTATGCAGTAGATATCAATAATTAAGGAGTATAGGGAAAAGAGATATTATGCATTGAACCACATTCTAATCATTGAGTGTTTTGACGTTTGGGGCATCTACTTTACGGAACCTTTTCCCAACTCCTTTGGTTACCTTAACTCTACATCCTTGTGGGAGTGGATTGTGTGTCCAAATGGGTGGAAGCCTTAGCATGTAAGACCAATTAGTTATGGGGGCAAACACTTTTGTAATAGAGTGTTTGAGAACTTAATGAAAAAATATGGTGTTACCCATAGAATAGTTACCCCTACCATCCTCAGACTAATGGACAATTAGAAGTGTTAAATAAGGAGAAAAAGTGAATATTAAAAAGAAAAGAAAAGAAGTTAATCCTAATAAAAAAGACTGGTCTTTAAGACTTAGTGATGGCCTACCAACTAGATTCAAGACTCGTATAGGCATGTCACTTTACCGTTTGGTTTATGAAAAGGCCTATCATCTCCTAATGGAATTTGAGCATAAAACATATTGGACACTTAAAAAGCTCAATTTTGACCTAGATAGTGCTGGAACCCACAGGAAGTTCCAACTCAATGAGTTGGAGGAACTTAGGAAAGATGCATATGAGCCTACTAAGGCATACAAGGACCTCATGAAAGCATAGCATGATAAACATATTTTACATAAGCCCCTCACCCTTGAAGAAAAGTTCCTTTTGTATAACTCTAAGCTGCATTTGTTTCCTGGAGCACTTCGTTCACGATGGACTAGGCCTTATATTATACGTGCTATTTACACTCATGGGGCTGTCGAGATTGAAAAGGATGGGTAACTTTCCAATGAAATGGACAATGGTTGAAACCCTATCGAAAGTTGGCAAACCTTGAAATAGATGAGATTTTACTTAAGGAATAAAGCTGCCATGACCCACCATAGCATGTTCCATGACACTTGCATCCATCATGAGTTGAGTATTCACCACTTTCTTTTATCATTATACTAACATATGTCTGGTTGAAGATGTTAAACTTAGCACTCACTGGGAGGCAAACCAAGATTTCTAAATTTACATTACCCATTTAGCATGTAGTGATCCTATGTTTCAAAACATTGGGGGCAATGTTTAGTTCAAGTTGGGGTGTAGATATGCATGAAATTTATGAGTTTTTCTTGTATTTAAAATTTTTTTGAGTTTTTGAAGTCAAGTTCCTTTTGTTGTGATGAGAATTGGATTTGATTGATCTTAGTATTTCTTCTACTTTAACTTATTAATAGAAATGTACATGAATAATTCTATATTTTATTTATGACCTAAAGTGCTTTATGAAAGTTAAATCTCAGAACATACTTATACATAGTACATAATTTAAATAGATAGATGGTTATGACTTAAAGACCTTAAGAAAAATCAATAAAGACCTATACCCAACAAGTATTAGAGATTATCATCTTTATGAGGGTTATATATAATTCACTAATTTCTTTAACAAACGTTAACTTTGATAAATTCTAGTATCTTTGTTTTGGTTAGTTGCCAAGAATGAAATAGAAGTACTAATTTTCTTTCCTAAACATTCATTGAATATGATATGCTTTAAGAAACCTAGGAAATGATATAGGCTATCCTTGTTTGAGCCCAGAGATAGAAAGTCTGTCCAACACAGTATACTACTAGTTAAACTCTTTAAGCCTCTTAGTAACCCTTTTCTTCTAAAACTCTATTTACCTTAACTCAAAAACCCAATTAAATATCCATTACTTATCATTAAAAAATGAGTAAAGATAGTAAAAAAATTCCAAATTCCAAATGTGACAAAAGTCTAAGAAGTGATAAATATCAAAGTGTCTATAAAGAAAAAACCTTTCTTTCAAAGAAAAAGAAAAGTTGAGAAGAGAGAAAGGAAAATAGAAAAAAGATATTCATTCCAGTATGCTCAATAGAGAAGTCCAAAATTCATTAAAGGCCTCTACTCAGACTTGAACCTCTAAATCCTTTTACCTTTTCTTTCAAAACTAGTGCCAAGCCTATGCTTCATCCTATCTAAAGATCTCTTGTTCTTAAGGTAGAAAGTATCACTAATGATGATATAAGTATTAGGGAATTAAGGTGAACTATCCTTTCTGATCTTGGTAATGACATCAATTCCAAGGGATCACATTTCTTTGCCTTAATTATGCTAGTAAGTTTATGTGAACCATCAGATTGTTTGTTGTTAACATGTTGAGAGAATTGCGTTTGACCCATTTTTTTTAGAGCTTTATTTCTGAGTGTATACCAATGAGAATTTGATGTCAATATAATATTCCAATGTAATATAAGCATTTTTGTTTAGAAGTTCAGACTTATGTAGCCGATACACACATTACATTCCAAGATATAATTGTAATAAATGACTTTGATATGTGGGTAACTAGTAGGAATTTTCGGTTATCTTAATTAAGTTGTTAAAGTTAATAAAGTACTAACGGATGAGAAATTCTCTGAGATAAACTAAGAAACTTAGCTTTATTGAATTTTGTGGGTATATTCTCTGCAAATCCTACTATGGCTAACTTGCTCATTTGGGTTGAATTATTTAGTTTAGGTTTCCCCAGTCTAGTTAGTTTAAAAAAAAAAAAAAAAAAAGGCAAGATCACTCTTCCATTTTATACAATGATATCTTTTGTTGTATATGAGTTCATTGCACCACATATTAGTGTATGCATGGTTGTTGATTTTTGAACCCAAATTTAACACTCATAGATCATATTCGTAACTTTCAAATAGAAGCACATCAATTACAAGAGGACAGACTAAGAATTGAATAAAAAATTGACTTAGATAGAGTCCTAGAATTAGCTACTATAGATTTAGTTTCTAGCGCTGCTCTTTTTCTTTCTTTTTTTCAAAGGCTTGGCTAGATGAATGGATTGTTTTGAATAGCCTAGTTTCGTAGCCCCAAGGGAGAAATCCACTTGCCACCTACTCTGAGTGGGGCACAAGCAGCAAAATTTATGTTTCTTACAGGCACAGGAAACTAAGAAGATGGGGGCCTAAAGAGGCTTCTCAAAAGGGCTTAGTATATTTGCTTGATAGAGGAAATGTCTAGAAAGGGATAAGGTATACATTGGAAGGAAGTTCCTCAGTTTGCTGCATAAAACTAGTTATATTGAGGTGGAAAGACCACCCGAAACTTCCTGTGGAGGATAGGGGTTGTATGACTAGACAATAGACCAGCCCCCAAAGATTGAATGAACTTTTAGGAAAAGGTCAAAAAAATCATCTTGATGAAATGGCAAAAGAAGTACTAGAAGTTAAGCCACTTAGAGACTACTCCACTTCAATTCAACACAACTCGCCAACATGTATAATGTTGCCTGTAACTAATGTAGATCATTTTGAGTTAAAACCAAGAGTAATCCAACTTATATCTACATTCTATGGTCTATATAAGGAAGATCCCTATCACCATGTCAAACAATTTCTTGACATATATGCCACATTTAAATACTACAATTTTCTCAAATGATTTCATTAAATTACAACTGTTTCCCTTCTCTTTAAAGGATAAAAAGAAGGCATGGATAAACTCTTTAGAAGTACTTTCTATCACTTCATAAGAGTAATTATGTAAAAGATTTTTTACTAGAATTTTCCTATTAAAAACCAATGCCCTCAGAAGGGATAGACGGTGAGCATTTTTTTTAATGCTTGAAAAGGTGGAAGGATCTATCACTCAAATACCACTACCATGGTTTTGAGAAGTGGCAACAAGTGTAACATTTCTATGAAGGTTTAACTCCACAAAATTAATGTATGGTAGATGATATAGTCAATTTTGCATAAAGACTAACCAATTAGAAGCTCATGTGTTATAATTATAAGGCATTATTATATAAAATTTTCAAAACCATGACACATGCATTTTTAAACTAATGATCCAAAAATCTAAAATTTTATAGGTTTAAAAGCTAATCTAGAATAAGTATGTGACCTAACATAAATTTCTAGGTGTTAGTTAGTGTTTTCAATCTTTTGTAGGTGATAAAAGGATAGTCCAATGGCTGAGATCATTTCAGATGAGAATTAATGATCCAGATCAACTCAAAGAGCCACAACTTATTTTTCAAAATTCCAAATTCAAGGCAAGATCAAGATCATTCCAAGGCATGCTGATGCGTTCAAGAAAGCAATTGGAAGAATCAAAGGTGATTAGAATGGGCCCAAGCAAAAATCCATGCAAAATCCACTACCTTTGCATGAGAATTCAAGCCTTTCATGTCCCCTGAGCTATATAAGCCATTAAGGAAAAGCTAGGAGAAGCCAAGCAAAGTGAGCCATGAAGCCATCTAAGCCAAAGCTACATGGAACCACACAATTGGAGGAGATTTCAAGCAATTATCTACATGCTAAAAAGCCAATTAGCAAGTAATTGGATGGTGATTATTGCATGGGAAGATATGCATGAAAGGTGGACTAATAGGAGAAGAGATTGTTTTCCAAAAATTTCCATTTTCTATCCCTTTTTCTCTCTCTCTCTCCAGTGGTGCAATCTCCCCCTTCCACTTGCTAATTCCTCAAAGCCTCCATGCCCCACTTTTCTTTCCCTAGGTTTCCTATGATCCGCCTTATATTTCTCATCCTAAGTACCTGATGATACCTCCTAATCCCCTATTAGAATTCCATGTCTAATTCCCTAAGTTATCAATGATTTTCTCCTCTTTGGGCTCCATGGTTGTTTTGCACTTTCTAAAAATATCTCCACTTCCTAAGTTTCATGGCTGTCCTATTTTTCATTCTTATCTTTCTTTCCGCTTTCCATAGGATAGCATCTTAACACAGTAGGAAGCACACTAGATCTATAAAAAGACTCAAGGGATCCCATGTCAATGACAAGAAGGGTGGAGACATGTCTTTTCCTAAAAAAGTGATGCTTCCAACATGGGTTCCTCTCTAAGGTTTGTGACGCCTTCTTCCTTGGCTGCTCTTCTTGGATGCTCCATGCTTCCTTCTTGCCTCCTCCTTTCCAAGTTTCTTTCCTTTAAGTTCTAGGTTGGTTTCCTTGCTTGTTTCCTTTTCATTGTTGCTTACTTTGATTCTTAGTTCCATGCACATCTTTCTAAGCTAGTTTTCCTTTAAGTGTCAAATCTATTTTTCTTTAGTTCTCTTTAATCCAAGTCTAGTTATCTCTTGTAGTGACATCCAAGAGATAGTAGCTTTTGACTCATCCTTGTTCTCTTTTCCTAGTTTTCTTTGTTTAATTATTTGTTTTGGATCTATCCTTGTTCCTTTGGTGAGTTTGTTCCATCTCTATTTCAATATCCTTCTTTGATTCTCTTTTTGGGGTTCACACACATGCCATCTTAATGTATATTGATGAAGTTATTTGGGTTGAATGTTAAAGTAATCATTCGAATAGTGTGCATCACTTATTTTACTTTTGAATGTTCATGCACACCAACCTTGTAAGGAAATCCATGCAATACAATGAAAGTTGATTCAATGCGCACCTTATTTATGAATGTTATAAAGCTATTGTCCCATTAAGTAATGCTTATTTTGCATATGATTTCATGCACACCATGCTTATATGACCTTGTGAATTATTCTTAGATGTGTCTAGTGTTTAATTTCCAAGTGAATTCCATGCTTATTTGTTTCATACTCACCTTCCATATGTCTATGCACAATCTTTTGAGATAAGTTTATTTGTTTTGTCGATTAGGTTAGTTCATGTTTAGATTTCCTATTTCATTGTCTAAGTTAATTGCCTTTTTAGATTAGTTTTAGGAAGTTTCTAAGTTGAGTTTTAGAAATTTTTATTTTTAGAAAGTTTCTTTAGTTTAGTTTCTAATTCCATGCATATTTCTATTTCCAAGTGTTTCTCATTCCTAAAATAGTTTAAAACACAATCTCTCTTTCGATAGGTTAATAAATTTAAACTAGATCCAATCAGCATACTAATCCATGAGAATCCTTGTGGGATCAACCTCACTAGCATACAAGTACTACATTGATTCATGCGCTTATAAGTAATATTAAAGCTACACCAGTAGATGCCACTAATGGTGGGGCAGTTATGACTAAAAGTAATGTCAGATATTGAAATTTCTTTGAAACACTATCTAAAAACTCCCAACAATGGGATTATTCTACTCGCACGTAAAGAAATTCGCAACCTTAGAACAAAGGTGGTTTGTACGAGATAAGGACCACTCGTGACTTCTATGCTAAAGTGGATAAGTTGGCATATAAGGTGGATAAACTAGATAGTATAGTTGAAGAGTTGGATGCTTTCATATTGCCTAATGGATCATCTATGCAATCTCAGCATGGGGTTTGTTTCATTTATTCTAATCTAGCGCATCTTATTGCTTCTCGTCCATTGGGCTCTACATTCCCTGAATATTTTTTGGAGCAAGTAAATGCATTGAATGCATTTAAAACTCTAGCAACAACCCATATTCTAAGACCTATAATCCTAGATGAGCAAGGTATCCCAATTTTTCGTGGTCCAAGAAAAATCATCAAAGAAGACCAACTAGGATTCCTCCGAATCAACCCTTCCCTAGAACTCCAGTTCCATGGCAACCTTCACCTTCACAGAAGTTTCCTCTACAACTGAACAAATAATCTTTAGAGGAGACCTTAGTTTGTTCATGCAAAGGTCACTCAAATTTCAAAATGATACACAACAAACTTTGCATGCCCACTCACAATCTATTGCAAAGCCGGAGTGCCAAATGGGTCAAATTTTGAATGAACTTATTCAAAGAGAATAGGTCAAGTTTCCTAGTCAAACCGTTCCTAACCTTAAGGGCTAGTATGAGATTGGCATAGCTTTTAATAAGCCCAAATTTCATGAACATGCCAAATCCATAACTACATTTAGGAGTGGTAAACAAATTGATAATATGACTTAGAAGGGTAAAGAAAAGTATTAGCAACGCCCTTCTTTTGAACTTATTCTTGAGGTATCTTATATTCCCAAGGCTCCATATACCTGGCATCTAAAAATGGCTAAGAAAGGAACAAATGTTAATGAGATAATGGATGTATTTTAAACATGTGAATATCAAAATTCCATTACTTAATGCAATTAAAGAAATTCCTTCTTATGCCAAGTTTTTAAAAGATCTCTTTGCACAAAAGCATAAGCTTAATGTATAGAAAAAAGCATTTCTTGTCAAGCAAGTAACCTTGATAATCCAACATAATAACCCATCTAAGTATAAGGATCTTGGGTGCCCCACTATATCATGTGTCATAGGGGCACACAATAGATATGGCATTACTTGATATGGGGTCAAGTTTTAACCTATTGTCATTTTCTGTTTATTTGCAATTAGGTTTAGGCAAATGAAACTTACTACTACCACACTACAATTGATAGATAGATCAGTAAAAATTTCTTGTAGTGTAGTTGAGGATCTTTTGCTATAAGTTGATAAGTTTTTTTTTTTTTTTTTTTCTAGTTGACTTTCTTGTCTTAGGTACCCATCCTATATCCAATCCTAGTAATCAGATCCCTATCATTTTGGAGAGGTCTTTTTTGGCCATATTAGATGCTATTATCAATTATAGGAATGGTGTTATGAAGTTGTCTTTTGGTAACATGAAGATCAAGCTAAATGTTTTTAATACCAGACAACCACATTCATATTCTAATGATTCTATTGAAATGAATAAGATAGAGAGTCTAATGCATAACCAATTCCTACCATCCTATAGAACCAATCCTCTCAAGGTATGTCTATCTCATTTCCGTTTAGATTTTGACATTGAAAACTCCACTCATGAAGTTAAAGCTTTACTTGATATTGCACCATTAATAAATACTTCAAAATGGAAAACTGAATAGGACCTCTTCAATTTCCTAAAATATACTTTTGTCATCTATTGACTAACAACTTACTTTGGACTTAACACTTGTCCTAGGAAATTCAAATTGTGAAAGTTTAGCCTCCTCTAATACCTTGCCTATTATCACTGCCTGAAACCTTAATAAAGAATAACAAGGTAAACTACTTGACGATCTTAGGGAACATCAAACAACTTTCAAGTGGACAATAGAGGATAAAAATGGTATAAGCCCTACCATTTCTCAACATCTAGAGGAAAATGAATAATCTTTTTAGTTGTTGTAGAGCCAACTTAACCTTACTATGTAGGATATTGTTAGAGAAAAGGTATTTCAACTTTTAGATGTAGGTATAATCTTCCCCAAATTTGATAGTCCTTGAGACAATTCATCTTCAGTTGTACCCAAGAAGTTTAGAACCAATGAAGTATGTGATGCTATTCTTATCTGCACCTAAAATCACTGGTGATGTATGTATATAGACTACGGTGAAGTTCTGACATGGAGTGAGTTCTCCTAGAGATTCTTGTGTGCGTAGTGTTAGTGTAAGTTTAAGGTTTAGTTGAGTTAGTTCATCTTGCATTTGCATCAGCATTCATTGTACATTATTTTGCATCATAGTTGTATCAAAATGTTCACATCAATAGATCTATGTGCCATCATCAGCATACAGGTATAATTCTTCCTACCCCTATCTTCAAGCTTTGTTATTTTAAATTATCCATGGTATTTAATTCTAAACATTGAGGACAATGTTTAATTTAAGTCTGAGGGTAGGGTCCTTCAAATTTTGATGTGTTCATTACAGGTTTTTGAGTCTTTTTATTAATTTTTGATAAATAAAAAATATTTTTTTTTAAGTTATTTTATCAAATTTGTAGTAAGTTCCTTTACAATTATGACAATAATCAAATTTTCTAAAAATTCAATATTATCTTTAGAATTTAGCTTATTAATAGATATGTAAACAAGTATTTCAATTTTTTTTTATCCTTATTCTAGATTTTTTCATAAAAAAATTGTACTTGAAACATTTATTGCACCATAACCATGTATATATAGTTTAGGTTGAAAAGTATATCTTAAAAATCCTAAAGAAAATTAATAGAGACTGTGACCAATGAGAGATTAGACCCACTATTTCTTTATGAGAGCTATACATAAATTTTTTATTTTTTTTTAGCGGACATTAATTCATAGTTGCTCTCATTATTCTTTGTTTTAAGTCACATGAAACTTAGAAAATAATCAAGGTAATTATTGATTAACCTCGAGACTTTAGCTTGCCCTAAGTTACTTTTTGCTAGTTAGACTTTTGAGTCTTTATATTATAAGCCTTTTCTAGTTAGTCAATTAACCATTAACCATATTTTACCTTATAATATATCCAATACCTAGTCTGTTTTGAAAATATGCAGTGATGGTTGGAATAATCTTGATGAAATAGTATGAACAATATAGTTCAAAGGTAAATATCAAAATACTTCAAAGAAGGAAAAGTCAAAAGAAACTATGTTTAATCAAGTGGAGAGAGAGAGAGAGAGAGAGAGAGAGAGAGAGAGAGAGAGAGAGAGAGAGAGAGAGAGAGAGAGAGAGTGTGTGTGTGTGTGTGTGTGTGTGTGTGTGTGTGTGTGTGTGTGTGTGTGTGTGTGTGTGTGTGTGTGTGTGTGTGTGTGTGTGTGTGTGTGTGTGTGTGTGTGTGTGTGTCTGTCTGTCTGTCTGTCTGCCTGTGTCTGTGTGAAATACCTAACTTGATCTTAGGAGTAGTATCGCTTGGACATCGTTGTGAATTAGTAGGGATTTAGTGTTTAACATTCTTAAATAGTTGGTATCTTTCCATGAGACCATTTATCAGTTCTTTGTGAGTTACCATTCTTTCATATAAAATATATGCGATAATTTGACTTTAATATATATTATTTTGCTCACATATTAATGAGTTTTACCAACTTCTAAGCAACTTCTTTCTGAGTGCCAATTGTATCTTGTTAGAATTGAAGTCAAAGCATACTATTGGAAACCAATTTATGTTATATGTTACTTAAATACTAATGATTGTGTATATGTTGGCTATTCACACACACACATTTTTTAGGTTTGATTAGGGATGGAATGTCTTTAGCATAGTGGTGGAATTTTCAATTATGGTTCATTTTTATTAACAAGCTAAAGTTTGATATTTAATGAATAATGAACAGATGAAAATTCTCTGAGAGAAATGAAGGAACTTTCATATGTCTTTTGAAATGTTTATAGGCATCATTTCTAGAAACCCTTATGAGATTATAACTTGTCCACTAGGCAAAAATAGGGTTTAAAGTCTTTCTGCATATGCTAAATGCAATCGACAATACATGTGAAAGTGGTTAGGATTTTTCTATTTTTATTTTTGTAGTTTTGCTCGAGGACTATCAAAATGTAAGTCTAGGGGTATTTAACATACACATAAATATTACAATTAATATCCTTAAAATTAGCATTTTTAACCCTTGACTTGCTTAGTTTATCATTAATACGATTTATTTTTTATTTTATAGAATTGGGTTAGAATTGAGAAAAATGCACATTTTTTATATCTTGAAATTGTAAAAGGGAGCTAACATGTCATTTGAACATTGTCGTGGACCTACATATCAAGAACTAAGAAGTGAAGAAGTTTAGAATGCTGCGAGAGTATCATTATCAAATTCAGAGCAGTCAAAAACTCTTTGCATACAACCAACCTTATCCGTGCAAAAGAGGGGAGTCATTACCAAAAGATAAGGTAGCTAACTTCTCATGCATGTATACATGCAAACCACCACCTTGGGCCGCTTCTGAGAGAAATTAGAATACCACATAATAAAACCACATGTATAGCATTTTGTTGAATTGTAAATACTCAGAAATTGGGGCCTGCATGGACAACGTTCCTTCACTCACTCACATACCTAAACAAGAGAGAGGCCCACTTTAAGTCCATGTGTTTCTTCGAGGAGGTGTGTTTCAACACTCTATAAGAGAGAGAGAGAGAGAGAGAGAGAGAGAGAGAGAGAGAGAGAGAGAGAGAGAGAGAGAGAGAGAGAGAGAGAGAGAGAGAGAGAGAGAGAGAGAGAGAGAGAGAGAGAGAGAGAGAGCTATAACTGTAACTTATCCATCTTTAAGGGATTAAAGGACAAGATCATTCCAAATTAGGGCTCTCCTAAGACTCCCATAAGAGAAAACATATTTTCCATTAGAGACTCAACAGAGTACTTAGGTGGGCCAATGGGCATTTAGCATGCAAGAGAGAGAGAGAGAACTGTGTGTGATTGGAGGAGAAAATTTAGATGGGCTATACACCATTTTTTTAGGAGATTTCCATATTATTCCAAGGGGGAGTTTAAATGTATTTTTGAAGAAAATAAAGGTGGGCTAAGAGTTTTTAGGAAGACAAAAAATGTGTTTTCAGAGGAGGAAATAATTAAAGGAATGTTTTTAACAAGTTTTACATGGAGATATGCAGGATTTTCAATGGAAATCCTGAACCCCCATCTGAGAAAAAAGTCACACAATCCACCCTTCACTCCTTAGGGAAACTATGTGGGAATGAAAGGAAAATAATAAAGAGCAAACTTCTTCATCTCTTATACATGATCTACTAAGGGAGTAGATAGGAGGAAAAATGGGGTTATGCATTATCTTTTGAGAATGGAAAGAGGAAGGAAGTTTCTAAGGGGATGGGAATGACGTTTATTAAGTTTCCAAGGAGAGTGATCTACTAAGGAGATACCATGAAACTGATGAGGATGGTTGTTATCTAAAGGGAGCTAGGAGTGGATATTAGAGAAGAGAGAAAGGTGGCTATGTGTAAGGAAGAGAATAGGAGAAGGGAGCCTTGTGCATGAAAATCTAAAAGGAGCTGCACATGGGAGTCCTTGGAGATAAGCTTCTTACACCATCATATCCTAATCAAAAGATGAATAAGAGAGAGAGGGCTGCTTGGTTTTTATCCTCTCCTAGCAGCCCTTTATCTCTCTTATTAATAAGTGTATAGCATGAATCATCAAAAGAAGAAGAGTTCATTGGATGGTGCATCAAATCAAAAGAGGAAATGAGATTGAGTTGTTGTGCAAAATACAAAGGGAGAAGGGTGTGTGGGATCCTTGGGGGGTGATGCATCCTCACTTCATCCTAGTATTTTTCTTAGCCTACACTCCTTCACATATCTCTCTCTGTTTCTCTTAGCCTTTACCTTGTGCACACATTCATATTTCATGCGTGGCACATCGTTGAGTGAGTGGTGAGTGATTTTATTGGGTTTGTGACTATTGGATGACATCCTCTAATGTTAAGAGACACAACAAGTTAGATGACATCATTAGGGTGATGATGAAGGCAGATTTGTAGTAGTAATGTGGTTTGGAGAGAACTCAAAAGCGATTCTTGCTAACTGACATGGTGAAGAACAATGACAACAACATCTACTTCATTCTACAGGGGAGTTCTAGTTTGATCTTGCTTTTGTTTAAATCCATTTATTGAAATTCTTGTAAAACTTTGAATCCTAGTTCAGTGGAAGTTTGTTTATTAATTAGTTAATGTTCGTTTCTTATTACTTTATATGCTTGATTAATTTTATTTGTTTTACTTTCTCCTTCCATTGCTATTTGTTTTTGGTTATTATCTTATACTCATTTAAGTTAACTTTTAAGTTTTAGCATTAGTTGTGATTAGATCATTATTTAGTATTTGTTTCATTGTAGTTGTAGCATAGCATTTTAATCTTGTTTAGAATATGTTTCTAGATATAATTTTTAGTATGATACTAGAATTTAATATGAGTAGGTAGATTTTTACCTAGGGTTAGGATAAAACCTCATTAGAATAATAAATATTCAAGCATAAGTAATTCTTATATAAAAAATGCTAAAATATTGCTCTTAGGTTTACCCAGTTAATTAACATATTTAATACTCTTTTCATAGGAAATATCATGTATTTCCTATAGTTTACAAACTAATTATGGTTTGTTAATTAACTTTGTATTTAAAAATCTCAAATAATTTGTGCTCATAAAAAAAGACAAGTTATGCTCTAAATAATATACTAAGGTGAAACCCTAGGATTGAGAAAATCTAAAGATGGGGGCTTTTAACAAAAACATATTCCATTTTTTTAATCCATTGTTGTTTATTTAACATGTGTAGCATTAGATCTAGAATACTTAATTTTTTAATATATATGATTTAGTATGGTGATTTCCAAAACCATAGATTTAGAATTTGAGTAATTTCTTCTCTTGTAGTTATTAATTTTATTCTTTGTAGTTCATTAATTGGGTAGGTTAAGGTAATTTAAAATAGATTTAAATTAAGTTTCCAAATTGAGTCCTCATGGGATCAACCTCAAGCAAAAGATTGTGCATGAATGGACTAGCATCAAGTAGCAAAATGAATGCTTCCTGCAAAGAAATAACTATAGTAAAAATCTATGGCCAAATGGATCAATAAACTACTTTCCTGGATCTCAAATGATATTAATTGGCCAATTTAAGATTTCAAAGGACTAGTCTCGGATCATTTCTAATTTCCTTTTTCATGAATGACAAACTTTTTCAAAGGCGTAGTACATATACTTACATGTTTATGAGCCCTACATCTAAAACTCAAAAGCAAAAAGAGTAGTGTCATCTTGAAAATAACACAATGTATTATGGAGCTAGGCCAAAAGAGAGCCTTCAACTTTTAGTACAATATTGCAACCAAAAACTCAAAACCGAAGTGATATGTTGGCCAGAGTTCCTATAAACAATAAGCCATAAAATTATAAACCTAAATTCCTTATGTTCTTTAACATTCATAAGTAGAATTCTAAAGAAGCCATGATGCCTATTGCCATAAAATATAATACATTAAGTGTGATCCCAAATATAAATTTTAAAAATTAAAAATTTAAATGCAAAGGACCCACATATATGAAATATAAGCATATTGGTGGGTAAAGAAGTAGAATAACATTCTACCAAGAAGAAGCCTAAAGAAAGAAGGCATAGTAGAGGCCAACATGACTTACACCTTAAGCATTGATACGGAGATGGATGTGGTTTTTGTGAACTTGAGAGTATTTGAATAGGCCATGGCTATTAGTTTTTCATTAAGTGTGGCATGTATGTTTCTATGCTGACTTTATATCTCATTATCTTCTCAATCATGCTAATGATTTGAACTGGTTCCTTTGATAGAAAGAAGAGTAAGAGGATATTTTTAGTTATTGAGAAAGCTTTGGGCTACCCCTTCTGCTTTTGATTTGTTATTGTCTCGAGAAAACAAGTGAATACAAGACATTCAGTAGGGATAAATTATCAAAGTATGACATGATTCCTATAATGATTACTTTATATGATCATTTTTTGTCTTACATTAACTAGCAAATTGAACATAATTACTTATCAGAATTAATAGCAGACTTTGGAAGTGACACTACATCAGAGTAAAGGTGCAAGGGAAGTAGGTAGCAGTTCTTGTGCCATTCTAAATTTGTGCAAGTGAAGAGCCTAGCTCAAGAGAATAAAATTCATATCACCACATACATTATGGGCACATTGACAAGTAAGAATATGGAGTTAGTAGATAAAATAAGACATAGGAGAGTCAACATAACGTGCATCCAAGAAACCAAGTGGAAAGGGGCTAAAACTAGAAAAATTGATGGGTGGACGTGGGAATAGTAATAGATAAAGAATTAAAAAATAAAGTTATTGACATGAGAAGACCAACGATAGAATTCTACTAATAAATCTTATTTTAGGAGAGAAGATCATATATGTTATAAGTAAAATATCCCCCAAGTAGGACAGTTATGGGAAATTATGGAGAGAGTAAAGTAAGAACTTTGCAACATAAAGGGGATATCTATAAGAGCATACTTAAATGATCAAGTACATGGAGGATATGAGGTTAGATAAAGAAATGAGATGAGGGAAGCTATTTTAGATTTTACTTTGGCATATAACCCAGCTCTAACAAACACGTGCTTTAAGAAGGGGGAAGAAAATAACCTTTGAAAGTGGACTATATTCAAATAGGTCTAAGAATATCAGAAGATCAATTTGTGAGGATTGTAAGGCTCCGCAAGTGCACTGGCTATTGTAGTATAGCATGCCCAAGTACGAGTCGATCCTACAGGGACTCGCTTTAAGACTTTGGAGTTTTAATAAAATTTAATTATTTAGAAATTAAAATTAAATGACAAAAAGTAAAATCAAACTTCAGATGTGTTTAATGAATGATATTATAGAGGTCCAATTCAAAAGAAACAGAAATTTAACTAAAAAATAAGAAATTTTCACTTCCTTAGACTGCTTATCTTCAAATTCTTCAGATCTGGTCTCCTAAATCATGATCAACCTCCATCAACATCTTCTTAGTGCTTTTGATTAATGATCCTCTAGAGGGATTATGCATATTCTAATAATTCTAACAGCTCTTGGTTAAATAAGAAATTGAAGATTTAATGGCTCATATCTGAGTTCGGATTCTCATATTGAAGATCAGTCATCATAAACAGGCCATAGGATGTCCTAACAACAAGATCTGAAATTTGATTGAAATTTGAACTCTAAACAGATGAGAAATTTAAGGATTCCAATGATTAAAGCAGAGCCCTTAATCTGCTTAAGCTTGAATAAGATAGATTCAGATTAACTGTTCCTAAATTAAATGAGAATAACACAAAGCACAGATAAGAAAACATGAATAGAGTAGAACGCAGATAAGAATAGTAACAGGACAAAAAATGTAAATAAAATATTTCTACCGAGGGCACAAACAAGAATTTTTCCTAAAAGTTCCTTAATTTCCCTTAAAACAGAGGAAGAAGAAGAAGAGTATGTCGGAGGAGATGAGTTGCAGATGCCGGAGAGGATGGAAGGCTGGTGTCTTCATGCACAGCGCGATGGAGGAGATCTAGGCGTCATCTCTGGGTGGAACGATTAAGCAGTGGAACGGAATGGAAATTGACGCCAAGTGGAGACGATCTAAAAGGAGGAGGTGCCTGACCATCAGATCAGGCTGAAGTGAATATGCAAGGAGAACGCAGACCTTCCTACTCCTGGTGCGGTGAACTGGGGAGAGGGGGTTAGTGATGGGCTGGAGGCAGAGATGCCTGGGACATCGACTGGTTATGGGGGCAGGTGTAATAGGGGATGTGTGTCGGCTCTGGAGAAGCCGACGACACGATTAAGCAAAGGGTGAGGAAGATGGTGAGACAAAGGGGAGAACTAGGTGGTGGTACTGTGGAGTGATACCGATAGACAAAGGGTAGTGATCAATCATGAGGAGGGAGAGATAGCAGAGAAAGAGGAAGATGCAGTGCTAGTTCAGAAACTGGTATGATGAAGGGGAGGTACTGGTGAACAAAGATGGGTGCTAGTAATAGAGAAAAGCAATAGAGGATGGAGATGAGGGTGGTTTGGAGCAGGGCTCTATAGCTGAGGAGAAAGGTGAAGGGCTATGGTGCATGAAAAAGGAAACAGAGGGATGAAAAGGAAATAGAAAAACCTATGAATATAATGTAAAGAAAGCAAAAGGGAAATAGTGAAACGATGAAGAACAAGCACAGCTGAGGAAACAAAACTAAACTTTAACTGCCTTAAGCTCCCACAGCTCCTCTTCTTATAGTTTTCCGCCTTTAATATCTCATCTCCCCCACTTTCCTTTAAGAGTTAGTTACCTATTAAGAAACTTCCTCTTCTTCCCAAAATCCCATCCATAGTCTTCTCCTTATTAGGACTCTTCTTCTATTAGGAAACCTTCAAACTTTGCTTTGTCAGAGATATGGTCCATCAATGCTCTCTTGAATCATCTGCACCATTGAATTTCAATCTAAACCATCCAAGCCATGATCGAGTTGATCTGCCAAACAAAAGACTAGATTAGAGTCATCTAACTGTACATTACGCTTCTTATTAGTTGTGATGATCATCTAACCGTTATTTTTGACAATTTATGGTTAGATAGGTAATTTGAGTTAATTTTCATATTTTATCTAAAAATCATCAAATTGATTAGTTAGATGGTCTAATTAAATGCTAAACTAAGGGTCTTTTGGCCAAAATTAAACACTTAACGCACACCCCCAACCAGCGTTTTGCTAGTTTAGAGCAAAACATGCAGAAAAACTTTTTTCAAAAACTGACACAAGGCGCCACTTTCACAGGTACTCACGATTGCATTTAACGCATGCAACAAGCCCTTGAACCCCTAAGTTACCCCTAGTGAACGAGTTATGCCTTATGAGGGTTTGCAGTAAATATACCTACAAAATTCAGTAAGGTTAAATTCCCTATTTTATCTTAGAGAATCCTCATTTATTAGCAATCTACCAATTTTTTACAACTTCATGGAGAAGATTTGATAATTTTACACATCATACACCTATTAAAGACATTTTATTTGAGTTATTTCTTGGAGTGCATGTGTGTATAGCCACATAAATCTTAACTTCTAACTGGATATGCTTAAATTCCATTGGAAATATATATTAACCTCAAATCCTCACAGGTAGATAAGGGTTTAAACATATTTCTCTCATTATGTGACCGAATCCAATAAGCTAATGGTTCACATAATTCTTTTGAATGCTCATGACATAAAGGAAAGTGATCCTTAAGAGTGGATGTTACTACCAAGAATATTAGGGGTCTTTTACCTTAATACCTTTTTTATATCTCCTCTTTAAGGCTATATTCCACCTAAGATCAATAGGATTTTAACTAGGACGAAACGTAGGCTTAGGACAGGTTCAGAAAAAAAGGGTATAAGAGCTTCAAAGATTCAAAGTTGAGTAGAGGTCTTCAATTGAATATATGTTAGGACAACTTCTCTTTTGGGTTGTACTTCAGTGAATCTCTCTTTCAAATTTTTGTCTCTCTGTCAATTTCATTTCATCAATTTTTTTTTTCTTTGAAAGAAAGACTACTCATTTTTCTCACTTCTTTGACTTTTGTCCTGTTTTTGAACTTTTTCTACTAACTCTACTCATTTTAACAATGGGTAATGGATGTTTATTTTACTAGTTTATTCTGGGTTAAGGAGTGTGAGGTTAAGAAGGGAAAGGCTTAATAATAGGCTCAAAGGGGCTAACTAGTGGTATAATATAGTGGGTAGGCTTTATATCTCTAGGCTGAGCAAGGATGGCCTATATCATTTCCTAGGTTTCCCAAAGCCTATTAAATTCAATAAAAAAATTTAAATTAAAGCTATTACTCCTATTTATTCTTAATAGTTAACCAAAACAAGGATAACAGGATCTCACTAAGTTATATACACTGAAGAAATTGTGGAATTACTTATAACTCTTTGAAAGAAGAGAGCCTCTAAATCTCACTAGGTTATAGGTCTCCACTAATTTTTCTCATGGTCTCTAAGTCATACCTCTTTATTAGTCTTGATTATGTGATGTGTGTAAATAGTTTTCGAGAATTAACTTTCATAAAATGCTTCAATATATGAATAATATATAAAACTAATCGTATGTATTATTAAGAGGTGAAAATAGTAGAAGTACTAAATTTTGAACATCCAGTTCTCATCACGGTAAAGGAACTCTACCTTAAATTTTATTTTATTTTTTTTCAAAAGAATCAAGAAAATTCAAATTTGTATATACATCTACACCCCTCAACCTAAATGAAACATTGTCCTCAATGTTTGAAAAATATAAGATCCTACATGATAATGGAAGGGTGTAAAAGATGGAAATTTCAAAAACATCTTGGTTGCCTCTCAGGAAGCGCTAAGTTTTATGTCTTTAGCCAGACATAATGACGAGTACAATCATGGTGTGCTGCTCCTAGAGTGGTAATCTAAAGTGGGTCATGATACTAAGGTGTCTCTAAAAGTGTCTCTTCAATTTTAGGGTTAGGCAATTTGAGAAAAGGTTTTAGCCTTTGACCATTGACCATTTTTATTTATCCATCCTTTTCAATCTCGATGGCCCCATGAGGATAGATTGTGCGCACTATATATGGTCCAGTCCATCTAAATCTAAGTTTTCCTATGAATAGATACAATCTAGAGTTATACAATAAGACCTTTTGATCAGGTGTGAAAGATTTTCTTAAAATATGTCTATCATGTACAGCCTTCATTCGGTCTCTGTACAATCTTACAAAGTCATATGCATCTTTCCTCAACTCTTCCAACTCATTGAGTTGGAGTTTCCTGTGAGTCTCAACAAAATCTAAGTCAAAATTAAGCTTTTTGATAGCCCAATATGCCTTGTGTTCCAACTCTACTGGTAAGTGGTAGGCCTTTCCATAGACTAGGCAGTAAGGTGACATTCCTATAGGGGTTTTATATACTGTATGATAAGCCCATAAAGCATCATTAAGTCTCAAAGACTAGTCCTTCCTATTTGGATTGACTTTCTTTTCTAGAATTTGCTTTATTTCTCTATTGAATACCTCTACTTAACCACTAGTATGAGGGTGATATGGGGTATAACTATCCTATAGTTGACACCATACTTTTTTATTAAATTCTCAAACACTTTATTACAAAAGTGTTTTCCCCCATCACTTATTATGGCTCTAGGAGTACCAAACCATGCAAAAATATTTTCTTTTAAAAATTTTACCACAACCTTGTGGTCATTGGTTTTGCATGGTATAGCCTCCACCCATTTGGACACATAGTCCACTCCCACTAGGATGTACAGATTTTTGAAAGAATTAGGAAAGGGTCCCATAAAATATATGCCCCAAACATCAAAAGGTTCCATGACAAGAATTGGGTTTAAAGGCATCATATGTCTCCTTCTCAACTTCCTAACGATTGACACCTTACACATGCTTTACAGTAAGCATATGCATCCTTAAATATGGTAAGTCAATAAAATCCACACTGTAAAATTTTTACAATAGTCTTTCTAGAACTGAAATGGCCCTCACATGCATGATCATGACAAAAGGAGATGATTTGATTATGTTCACTATCTGGTATGCATCTCCTAATTACTTGGTCAGGACAATACTTGAATAAGTACGGATCATCCCAAGTAAAATATCTAACCTCGGTTAAAATATCTTTTTATCTTGTTTAGTCCAATGATTAGGCATTTGTCCTATAACAAGATAATTAATAATATCTCCACACTAAGGTAACCAGGAAACATGTAATAATTGTTCATGTGGGAATGACTCAATTATAGGCCCATGGTCACTAGTGTGCTCCACCACTAATCTGGATAAGTGATCTGCTACTACATTTTCTGAACCTTTCTTATCCTTAATTTCTAAGTCAAACTCTTGTAGCAGTAGTATCCAATGGATCAACCTAGGTTTTGCATCCTTTTTAGAAAGGAGGTACTTTAAGGCCGCATGATCCAAGTATACTATAACTTTAGATCCTAATATGTAAGATCTAAACTTATGCAAAGCAAACACTACAGCTAACAACTCTTTCTCAGTGGTTGAATAGTTGAGTTGCACATCAGTTAGTGTTTTACTAGCATAATATATCACATGTGGAAGTTTATCAATGCGCTGCCCTAAGACATCTCCAATGGCATAATATGATGCATCACACATTATCTCGAATAGTGTGTTTGAGTCTGGTGGTCAGATAATAGGTGTAGAAGTCAGCTCGACTTTGAGTCGCTAAATGCTTTCTTACAGTCATCATCAAAGTCAAAAGTGGCCTCCTTTGTAAGTAAATTACATATGGGCTTGGAAATTTTGCTAAAATCTTTGATGAATCGTCTGTAAAAGCCAACATGTCCTTAAAAAGAGCGAATTTCTTTCACCATCCTTGGTGGAGGAAGGGTAGCTATTAAATTCACTTTTGCCTTATTGACTTCTATGCCATTAGGTGATATTATCTAGCCTAATACTATCCCACTCTATACCATAAAATGGCACTTTTTCCAGTTTAACACAAGATTTTTTTCCTGAACCTTGCAAGGACTAAATTCAAGTGGTACAAGCACTCATCAAATGATGACCCAAATACTAAGAAGTCATCTTTAAATACCTCAAGAAACCTTTCTACCATGTCTGAGAAGATGCTCAACAAACACCTTTAAAATGTAGCTGGAACGTTACAAAGCTCAAAAGGCATACGTCTGTAGGCAAAGGTTCCAAAAGGGCAAGTGAAGGTGGTCTTCTCCTGATCCTCTGGTGCTATAGGAATCTGGTTGTAACTAGAATATCCATCCAGAAAACAGTAATAGCTATGTCTGGCCAACCTCACTAACATTTGGTCAATGAAGGGTAGAGGAAAATGATCTTTCCTCGGGACCATGTTCAACTTTCAATAGTCAATACAAACTCTCCACCCGATGGTCATGCGAGTGGGGACTAACTCGTTATCCTCATTTTTTACAACTGTGACCCCAGATTTCTTAGGTACAACCTAAACAAGGCTGACCCAAGTACTATTAGAGATAAGGTATATGACGCCAACATCCAAAAGCTTTAGGACTTCATCTCTAACCACGTCCTTCATGTGGGGGTTCAATCGTCTTTGGGTTTCCCTAAAAGGTTTTGCATTTTCTTCTAGATGTATTCTATGCATGCACACAGCTGGACTAACCCCTTTTATATCTGTTATTGTCCACCCTAGAGCAGTTTTATATTCTTAAACATCTAAAAGCTTACCCTCCTGTTCTTTATCTAAGTTTGATGCCATTATTATAAATAAGGTTTCATCTAGGCCTAAGTATGAATATTTTAAGTTGTTAGGCAAGGATTTAGGTCCAAAGATGGTGGGTGCTCTATTGAGGGTGTGGGAACAGATTTAGAAAGTGGGAGTGGTTCCACATAAGGACCCTACTTGGAGGTATCCATGATTAGTGTTACATCCAAAAGATCATATACCTCCTCGATGGACATGTCTATATCAAATTATCCATTAAAGTGCATGATACAAGCCTCTAATGGGTCAGAGATGGACAATGGTGGATGAATCTCATTAATTAAACTCTCAATCAAGTTGACATCACATGAATCATTGAGGTCTAAATGTTGTTGATTGTCATTAAAGACATTAAGCTTAACCTTCATGTTGCCTAACGACAGTTTTATTACACCATTCCTACAGTTAATAATAGTGTTGGACGTTGCCAACAATGAACGTCCAAGGATAACTAGGATCTGACTACCGAGATCAGATACTGGTTAGGTGTTTACTACAATGAAATCAACAGGATAATAAAACTTATCCACCTGTATCGAGACCTCTTCAACCAAACCATGAGGTATTTTAACATATTTGTCCTCTAACTGCAGTGTAGTAGTGGTTAGTTTTAACTCACTAAGTGTGACACCCCGGGTTTTACCAAAACTTTTTCCTCATTAATATAAAAATAACAATTCGTTTTAAGAAAATAGACGAGATCCCTAAAAAGTAAAATTTTATATTATAGAACTTTTAGCACAGCTAAATAAAAAAGAATTGCTTGAAAGCGTAAACATCGGGGCTCAACTACATTCAAAACTGTGATCATAAACAACATTAAAGCATTGATACTCTGAGCATGCTCGATTAAAAACTACGATAAATACACGGGCTAATTAAAGATGATAATAAATCAATTCGAACGTCACCAGGTTCCGTCCATAATCACCATAATATTTTCATCTAAACTTTAACAATCCTCCATAACATAATATGAGTCTAATCTATAATATGTATCCACATCTAAGAAAGTCTCCAAAGTCTAATCCAAGTGACATACTCTAATATATGTCCGAAGGAGAAAATAAAATGGAATGTCTTCAAGCCTCCTTCCAGATCCCTGCTACTCTGCCTGCTTTCCCTTGTTATCGCGTTCTAAATCTGAGGCATTGCAAAACAAGGCAATGCCTCGGCAAGCTATGCTTGTGTAGGTGATTACACTCAAATAAAGTTTAACAAAATTTACAATAGAATTCTCATAAAGGAAGCATACTCAAAACATGTCAAATAATTGAAATGTTTGCAATTACAACTTTCACAAATCAAATGCCGAGGTAAATTAGTATAATATGCAAGGCATGATCAAAATACAAGGTAAGTACATCAAAACCATACTAGTATATATATCCACAGAATAATATGCATGCAATCATTGATACCAAAACACTGTATCAAAACTATACCAAAATTTCTCCAATATACTCAATCACCGGTGATGTGTACCCATATTAACTTTGGTCCCTCCCGTGCAATCAGCATCAGCCCCCGGAGTCTCTCACGGCCTAGGCCCGACTTGCCCCAATTCACCATACATATAACGTCATATAAACATTCACAAACTATATGGGTTACTATGCTGCAGTGGCAACCCCATCAGGGTTTAAACCACTACCGCTCCACGTCGACACCAAACGAGAGACTTTCTCCGTCCCCATGGGAAGGAACGGACCCGTAGGGAGGACTACCCATGATACCACCCCTATGTACTTGGCCCTGTATCACTCTAGGGCGGTGTATATCATCATCCTCGTCACAAAATCAGAGGGCGGGTGGCCAACCCTACAACCCTCCTAGCATAGTACCCACCAGGTGAAAGCACCCGTCATAAATCATTGGCAAGGTATAAATCTTATAAACCATGTAAATACGCTATAAATAATCTCAATAACACAATTAAAGCCCGACAAACATTGTCGTTACCAAATAGAAAAGTCATGCTATAACACGAAAATAGGGATCTAATTATGTACATGAGAAGATGTTAAACACATGTCTCAAAACGTTAAAAATCCATTCATGGTTATTGAAATCATGAAATAATTGAATAGAATCACCTACCTCAGTAAATGCAGTGCTCAAATCAAGCGTGTGAAAATATCACGTTGCGCGCTCTGACATACCTGTTACATCTTAAATCTTCCATCATTTGGTAATATAATACTGTTTAACCCTCTAATCCCCTAGATTATCTTACATTTGATGTATACCATCAACGTCTAAGGCCTGATCATCCATTGATTAGCCTAATTGAGACTATCTCACAACATTCTGTGGTTTAACTCTTAAAAAGGAATTTATATCTAGCTTTTCAAGTCAAATCTAGGTATATGCCGTCGATATGGTCACAACGCCTCTTTCGGATCGCGATTTGGACCTCTGTAGCTCCTAAAAATCAAGTTTTTATAAATGGACGGTCAAAAGACCAAAAAAATCAAAATTTCCAGGCGTTGCACGTGTGCGTGAGTGCTCGCGCGTGCACAGACGCTATGCATCATTTTTTATTTTTTTTCGGGCAGGTGCGTGCACAGACACGCTGTGCAAGCATCGTTTCGAGCGGCGCGCGCACGTGTACCAGCTTCTTTGCATGCACGTGCACCATTTTCGTGTGTGCGCGTGTGGGCTGGTGCGCATGCACTCATGCTCGATTTTCGTGTGCGTTTTGTCAGTGCTTTAGTGCACTGCCGTCCACGTGGCACGTGGTGCATGGCGCCACGTGTTGCTTGTGTGGGCGTGTGCCGTGCGGGTGCTGCGCGCGTGGCTTCGCGTGTCATGCGTGTGTCATCTGTGTACATGGCGCCTACGTGGCGTGCGACAGGGGGTGACACGTTTCGCGACAGGTCGCCGGAGAAGACAACCGAACTCCGGTCGCTGCCAGCCACGCACAGGTGTCCAAATGGTGCGATTTTTGCACCGTTTCGTTCAGTTTTTCACGTAGATTCCATTTATAAGCTCCTTTTCAACCATCTATGCTATTATCTGGTGTTTTTACACGATTTTTGTCACGTCCCTAAAAAATTTTCATCTACTATTTTATGGGTTTTCGACATATCTAGCCATCCGATCACCATGAAAATTCATGGGATTGTTCTTCATGTTACAATGCCCATGATGGACGGTTCAGATCACAATCTGATGTCGTTTCATCAGTTTACTTTAACAAAAACACTACTGCCTACTTGTTCACTGGAAAATGGCAATCAACACCGTTTTCCGGCGTTAAAAACAACAGAAACTATAGGAAAACACAAGAAATGGTGGAGAGTGGCCTACCGTGGTTAAATCGCCACTGCGTGTGCCTGCTCGAGGAGTTCCTCGTCGCTGCCTTGCGTCGCCAACTCGGAATCAGAAGTGATCGGTTTGACTGCACACGAGACAGGGCAGGCTTTATAGCCTCATTGTGGGTCCCACGCCCTATAGGCCCATGTATATTTACAATTTTACCCCTCCTATTCTTATTATAAAATTATTAATATTTTGGGTTATTACACTAAGTTTTAGTTACCCATAGACAGAGTATGGCACTAAGTTAACACTAACCCCTAAGTCAAGTCATGCCATATCTATGACATGATCTCCAATAATGCAAGTAATTATAGGACATGCTACGTCTCTAAACTTTGGTGGGGTCATGTGTTGAATCAAAGAGCTTACTTGCTCAGTGAGGAAAGATTTCTTTTGTACATTCAGCTTTCTTTTTCTTATGCAAAGCTCTTTTAAGAACTTAGCATAGGCAAGGATGTCTTTAATTGCATTGAGCAATAGTATATTGATTTGTGCATGTTTAAATATCTCCATTAACTCATTGAAGTTTGTTTCCTTTCTAATTGTGTTCAGTAACTAAGGAAAAGGGGCTTTAGGCACATAAGGTGCCTCCACTATAGGTTCTATAGGTTTTTTCTGTCTCTTCTCTTTTTCATGTGTTTTAGTTGTCTCTTTCTCCTCTATAGTTTCCTTAGCTTGCCCTTCTTCGTTATCAATCTAACAACCACTCCTGAGGGTGGTTATGGACTTGGTATGCTCATGAGGGTTAGGGTTTTGAGAACTTAAACCTATCTCAAATTGACCCTTAGGGTTAGGGATGGGTTGACTAGGGAACTGACCCTTTCCTCTATTATGTAGTTCAGTTGCAATTGGCTTACCTGAATCTCTAACTTGGCTATGGCTTGAGAGTTGACATTTGCTGAATGTCTACTCTCATTTTATAATTGGTGTAAGGCCTTTTTAGTGTAATCATTACCTTTTACAAATTGTTCAAGCATGGTATGGATGTTTTCCTCTGAAGATGGTTCCTTTTATTGTTGAGGTTGTTAAAAGCCAAGTAGCTATCGAGAAATTGTAGCTCTAAAAGGAAAGTTTTGGACAGAGGAATTTACAGATGGTCCCCCTTGGTGATTATTCTTTGACCAAGACAAATTGGGACGCCTAGCCCAGCCATCCAAGATTGGAGGTCTTAAAATATGGGTTGTTGCTAGGTTGCCGATATGCATTATATGCATTTGCTTAGTCCACAAGATATTCAGGGAATACTTTATTAGATGGACAAGTTGAAGTTAAATGAGCTGGACTAGAACAAATAGCACATACCTCTTATGGAGGTTTATGGGATAATATTGCAGCCATGGAAGATTAAAACATAGTTTCAAGCTTATCCATTCTTCCACCTGATTTTTCAGCTATAGAGTCAAGTTTATGAGATAGATCAGTATGCACTCCTATCTCATGGAGACCCCCTTCTTAATGGGTTGGTTGGTTCTCTCCCCTATTTGAATAATCCCATTGCTGAGAATTATCGACCACTGTCTAAAAGAACTCTCATGCCTCACTTTCATCCTTTAACATAAGGGTCCCTCCACTCGTTGTATCTATTATTTGTCTATTTTGAGCCGTCAATGCCTCATAGAAGTATTAAACTTGCTACCATTTCTCAAATCCATGATGAGGGCATTTTTGCAATAGTTCATTCCACCGTTCCCAACATTTGTAATATTGCTCATCATCCCTTTGTTCGAAATTGATCATTTCATGATGTAGGGCATTTGTTTTGTTGTATGCTTGGAACCTACCTCCAAGGAATTAAGCCATGACTTGGCTTGTTCTTGAGTGAGAATGGGAATAGCTTAATCCTAATAAAATCATTCAAAAATTTTCAAAACCTAAATGTCGCACAAATATCAAGGAATTCCTTAATATGTAAGTGGGGTCTTCTTGGTCTCAACCATAAAAGGTAGGGAGTAATTGAATGGCTCCCAATTTTAACTTGAAGTGGTCAGCATTCATGAGAGGTAAAGCTATACATGATGGAGTATTGAGTTAGAGCGGCGCATAGAAATCTCTAATTATTTTTCGTTCAATCTTTGCTGGTGGTTCAGCCATGGGGATAGAAATTAAGTTTCTTTCCCTTGTTGTTGGATGCATTAAATCTTTGAGTCTAAAGGTGCTAACTTTGGGTTCTGAGATCGACACTCTTGCATGAACTAGCCAAATCTAAAATGTCATAATCTAAATGCTAACTCTAACTCTACGTAATGCAAACAAAAGGCACAGTCAAACAATCTCTGTGCTAATAAGCAGTAATAATTTGATTTTCTTAAATTTGTTTGGGGACAATGCTTTTAATTTAGTCTACTATAGCGCGCCTCCTCTCCTTTAAATTTGATTATTGCTTACCAGTTAGGTTCTATACAAGGTGGTTAATACAATCCTCATATAAGGAGGCATTTAAACCTCACAAATGGCAACAGAAGGTGTGGGAAAATCACTTGGATTTTAAGACACCTACTATAACCAAAATGCTTAAAAACCATTAGAGTAATAATAGATCACGTCTTAATAAGAGAGTTCTATGAGCATATGATGGCCCTATAGGTATCTTCTGATTGATTTTAAATTAATTTGAAAGGTAGGGTTGTTCGCTTGAGGTGATTATCGTAGGTGGGCCAAGGAGTAGTGATGAAATCCACCCTTGATCTTGTGGGGTTGAATGCCCTTACTAATTAATTTTCACTCTCCATGACAGTTCGATTAGTATATATATCACCTTAAAGCATTAAACATGTCCTAAGAATACAATTAAAATAGTAAACTAATACAAAATCCTAAAAATGCAGCAATTATCAAATATGCTTTATATAAGCAATTATTCTACCAGACAATGCAAGACTATTCTAAATGCAAACCCTAATATAGGAAATAAAAAGAGTGGGGGATACTTACAATGGGGTTTCTAATGAAGATCAAGTGTCGGCCATCTTATCCCACACTTGCCCTGTATTATACAAACCTTCTAAAATTGAAATAGAAATTGCAAATTACAAAAAAAAAAAAAAAAAACCTCACCGCAAGATTCATTCAAAAGAAAAGGAAAATCATATTCTAGAAAAGCAAGGAAATTTCTATTTTGATGGAGATCCACTTACCAATTTCCTAAAAGAGAAAGATAGAAATAATTACCAAATTCAGGAAACAAGATGATTATGCACTAAAAAAAATTGAAAAAATGACCTAAAAATGCCTAAAATGCTAAAAATATGCAATTCCTTTAAAGTTTACAAAAACTCCATTGCGGGTTCCCAGCAATGGCTCCAAAAATTTGTTGTATTTTTCACAAGTGCACGAGCTATTGTAGTATAGCATGCGCAAGTACGGGTCAATCCCACAAGGACTTGCTTTAAAATTTTGGAGTTTTAATAAAATTTAATTATTTAAAAATTAAAATTAAATGACAAAATTTAACAAAAAAGTAAATTTAGACTTTAGATGTGTTTAATCAATGAAATTACAGAGGTCCAATTCAAAAGAAATAGAAATTTAACTAAAAAGAAAAAAGAAAATTTCACTTCCTTAGACTACTTATCTTGAAATTCTTCAGATCTGGTCTCCTAAATCACGATCAGCCTTCATCAACATCTTCTTAGTGCTTCTAATTAATGATCCTCCAGAGGGATTATGCAAATTCTAACAATTCTACGAGATCTAGGTTAGATAAGAAATTGAAGATTTAACAGCTCAGATCTGAGTTCAGATTGATGATTGAAGATCAGTAACGATAAACAAGCCATAGGACTGCCTAACAACATGATCTGAAATTTGATTGAAATTTGGACTTGAAATAGATGAGAAATTAAAGGATTTCAATGATTAAAGCAAAGCCCTTAATCTGCTTAAGCTTGAATAAGATAGATTCGAATTAAACTGTTCTTGGATTAAATGAGAATAACACAGAGTGCAGATAACAAAACATGAATAGAGCATAACACAAATAAGAATCGTAACAGGACAAAATGTAAATAAAATATTTCTACCAAGGGCAAAAACATGAATTTTTCCTCAAAGTTCCTTAACTTTCCCTTAAAACAGAGGAAGAAGAAGAAGAGATCTAGGCGTCGTCTCTAGGTGGAACGATCAAGCGGTGGAACAGAATGGAAATCAACGCCGAGTGGAGACGATCTGAAAACGAGAGGCTCCTAACTGTCCGATCGGGCTGAAGTGAAGACGCAAGGAGAACTCAGACCTTCCTCCTCCTAGTGTGGTGAACTGGGCAGAGGGGGCTAGTGATGGTCTGGAGGCAGAGATGCCTGGGACATCAACTGGTTATGGGGTCGAGTGTAACAGGGGATGCATGTCGACTCTGGAGAAGCCGACGACGCAATTGAGCAGAGGGTGAGGGAGATGGTCAGACAGAGGGGAGAACTAGGTGGTGGTGCCGTGGAGTGATACCGATAGACAAAAGGTAGTGATCAATCTGTGAGGAGGGAGAGATAGCAGAAAAAGAGGATGGCACGGTGCTGCTTCAGAAACTGGTATGATGAAGGGGAGGTACCAGTGAACAAAGATGGGTGCCAGTAATAGAGAAAAGCAATAAAGGATGGAGATGGGGGTGGTTTGGCGTAGGGCTCTATAGTTGAGGAGAAAGGTGAAGGGTTGTGGTGCGTGAAAAAGGAAAAAAACACGATGAAAAGGAAATAGAAAAACCTATGCATAGAATGCAAAGAAAGCAAAAGGGAAATAGTGAAACGATGAGGCTTCTACGGCTTCTCTTCTTATAGTTTTTCCCCTTTCTTATCTCAACTCCCACTCTTTCCTTTAAGAGTTAGTTTCCTATTAGGAAACTTCCTCTTCTTCCCAAAATCACATCCATAGTCCTCTCCTTATTAGGACTCTGCTTCAAACCTTCAAACTTTGCTTTGTCAGAGATCTAGTCCGTCAATGCTCTCTTGAATCATCTGCATCATTGAATTTCAATCTGAACCATTTAAGCCACGATCGGGTTCATCTGCAAAATAAAAAACTAGATTAGCGTCATCTAACCATACATTAAGCTTCTGATTAGCTCGAATGATCATCTGACCATTAATTTTGACAATTTATAGTTAGATAGGCAATTTGAGATAATTTTCATATTTTATATAAAAATCATCAAATTGATTAGTTAGATAGTCAATTAAATACTAAAATAGGAGTCTTTTGGCCAAAATTAAATACTTAACACTAACCACACAACATAAGTTAAGGGTTAGAGATAAGTACATTAAGAGATGAAAGAAACAAAATAAACTTAATAAGAGTCCAAGAACTTAGTGGCAGAACTTACAAGGAGAGAAGATAGCTTCGTTCTAAATAAATTGATGGTAAAAGGATAGTAGTGTTATGAAACAAAAGTAAACACAAAATGGACTAACAAGGCCAAGTCCATTAAGAAGTGGCAAAAGATATTCTAGGAGTATCTAAAGGGAAAAGACATAGTCAAGTAAACTTGGTGGTGGAGTATAAAAGTACAAAAAGTTATTAAAGAGAAACGAGTGTACTTTAAAGCATGGTAAATGACTAGAAATAATGAAAAACTTGGAGCAATATAAGAATATTAAAAAGGTTACTGAGAAAGTACTAAGCGAGGCTAAATTCAAGGCATACGATAATCTCTACAATAGATTAGCGTCAAGAAAAGGAGACAAAGATATGTTCAAACTTGCAAATATTAGAGCATGGAAGAGTAAGGACCTAAACCACGTCAAATGCATTAAAAGTAATGACCATAGGATACTAGCCAAAGAGGACGAAATCAATCAAAGGTGAAAATTTTACTTTCAAAAATTATTAAATGATAATGGCCCTCAGAATATAAAGATTGAAAGAACCGTAAACCCAAATAACGTTGTACCATACAAATATGACTGTAAGATCGGAATACTTGAAGTGTAAGAGGCATTGAAAAAGATGAAATCAAGAAAAGCCCTAGGGCGTGATGGTATACCAATAGAGGTATGAAAATATAAGAGAGATGCTAGAGTAGCTTCATTGACAAAGTTGTTTAATAAGATTTTAAAATTGAAGAAAATATCAAATGAATGGAAGAAAAGATCTATCGCACCAATCTATAAAAATAAAGAAAACATACAAAGTTGCACTATTTATCATGTGATCAAATTTATAAGCCATACTATGAAACTTTAATAAAGAGTGATTGAGAAGAGGGTACAACATGAGATGAGTGTGTCGAAAAACTAGTTTGATTTCATGTCGAAGAGGTCTACCATGCTATTTTCATTCTTAGACAATTAATGGAGAAATAGGGAGAGGAAGATGGATCTCCACATGGTCTTTATTTGACTTAGAAAAAGCTTATGATAGATTTTTTATAGAGTTAAGATGGTGGGTCTTGGGTGAGAAAGGAGTTTCACATAGATACATAGACATAAATAAGGATATATATGAGAGTGTAACAAATGTTAGAACCAATAGTAAAGAGACCAATGATTTCCCCATCACCATAAGATTGCTGTAAGGATCCCCATAACTCAAGATTATTGGTGAATTAAGGAAAATCTATACGAGGGGATTCCATAGTGCATGTTATCTGCAGATGACATTGTTTTGGTTGATAAAACAAGGGAGAGCGTTAACACAAAGCTTAAGTTGTGAAGAGAAGCTATAAAGTTTAGTCGAACTAAGACAGAGCATATGGGGGTTGAGAAAAGGGTTTCACAGGGATACATAGACATAATTAAGTATATGTATGAGAGTGTAACAAATGTTAGGACCAGTAGTAGAGAGACCAATGATTTTTCCATCACCATAGGAATGCACTAAGGATCCTCATAACTCAAGATTATGGATGAATTAAGGAAAATCTATGAGAGGAGATCTCAGGGTGCATGTTATCTACAGATGACATTGTTTTGATAGATAAAACAAGGGAGGGCATTAACACAAAGCTTGAGTTGTGGAGAGATGCTATAAAGTCTCATCGAACCAAGACAAGCATATGGCCTGCAATTTTAGCAAGGAGAGGAGTGTGAGGGAAGCACCAGTAAAGATTTATAACTAAGAAGTATCCCAGAAAAACCACTTTTGATTTTGTGGATTGATAATTCATGAGAACAGAGAGATTAAGAGAGATGTTATCCAAAGAATCCAAGTTGTTGGAACAAATGGAAATTTACCTATGGAGTTATATGTGATCGATGGGTGTCATTCAAACTGAAAGAAAAATTCTATAGGATGGATGTAAGGCCCGTTATCTTCTATGAATCAAGTGTTGAAAAGTTAAGGAATGGCACATAGATACGATCAACATAGCCAAAATGAGGATGTTGAGATGGATGAGTAGCAAAGCAAGAAATGATAGAATTAGAAATGAAAACATTAGAGAAAATTTAATAGTACCAAGAGGTAACAAGATGAGAGAAAGTTAACTTAGATGGTTTTCACATGTCCAATGAAGACCCAAAATGACAATAGTTAGGAGTCCAAGTTAAAGGATCTAAAAAGGCAAGAGGAATGCCCAAATGGCCATGGTTAGAAGTGGTGAGAAAAAATTTAAAAACTCTTGGACTTAATAAAGCAATCATAGTTAATAGAGGTGAATGGAGGCACAAGATTATCTAGCCAACCCCTAATTAGGATAAGGCTTTTATGATGATGATGATGAATTAACAATGGACTTCGGAGACTACGACAATAAATGTTTACAGATAAATCTGTCAATGTAAAGCATCTAGGGTAGAGGAATTGAAATGAATGAGAACAGGTAATCAGAATTAAATAACTCAAAAACTATGGGAGGAGAAAACTAAGAATTAGAATCAATAATACCTCAAAAGAGGATTCATGATTAAATATTCCATCTAATGTTTCACTCGGTCAGCGTGTAATCAAAGGATTAATACGTTGAATGTTCTTAGGTGGAAAATTTGTATTCTTCCTAATTGGTGCAGTAGGGGAGAGAACGAGTCTTCTTGCTACACTTGTTTATCCTTTTTGAGACTCGGGTATAGAAGCAACTCAACTGAGACTTGGGCTGTTGTTGGCTTTCTTTTTTACTGAATTCCCAAAGCATGTACCAAAATAAATTGCTTGTGCAAGTGACTGCATTTGTTTCAATCTAGCCCTTATTTATATAACAGCTGACTTTCAGGGATGACGGTTTCATTTATTTCAATGTAGCCCTTATTTATGTAACAGCTGACTTTCAGGGATGACGATTTCATTTATTTCAATCTAGCCCTTATTTATATAACAGCTGACGTTCAAGGATGGGCTACAACTCACATTGGTAAACAGATTATCTGCGAATGATGGCATGAATTGTTCACATCTCCATATGGTACCAATAGAAGACTGCCAAAGCATCCAACTTAAACAGACTAGTACCCTTTTTTCCGATGGCACTCAAAGATTAGTAGTGTGTCCACCATGAAACCCTTAAAAAGGCAATTCTGCATTTCTTAGGCTTCAAGTAGAGAGATCAACCTAAAAACTTAAAACCACTCTATAGCAAATTAAACACTGGGAAGTGCAGCATATGGTAACAGGAAGCCAACAAAGTGGTTGGATCCTACATTAATTACATGAGCAAATCAAACTTTTTTCTAATCATATTAATTTCTCACCGGACAAAATTCAGTGAACAGGTGTAACCAAAACCATATATTTTTGCTCAAGCAATTATAAACCACAACCACATGACTGCAGAACAATGATATCATTTACTGGCAATGATGCTTTCTATTCTCTACTAATCTCCTATTATTATTCTTACAGCTACTCTTAGTCCTCCCATTAACTACAGCCAAGAATCCGCCTCCATCTCCTATGCCCCATTACTTTGTCATTTTGAATCGATGATTGCTTGTGATGACGGCAGTTCCTTTGTGTTATACTGGTTTCCTTCCTTAGGCAGGCAAGGGAGGACTAGGACGGGAGTTCAACCTGAAAAAGCTTATATGAGTACCAGAGGGATTGGCCAGTGTGATATCTCATAATCAGAACTGAGAATGAAACTGATCACGCTAGTGAATGTACCACATTTGTAGTATATGCATCTGAGTACCTTGGGCATAATAATAATTGTGATCAACTTCTGGTAGTATCAAAACAATGTGAAGCAGTAGCAGCAACAGAACCCAAAAATCCCAGCTGCAAAACTAGCAGCTAAAGGGGAAACAGGGCCAATGTCTTATATAGACCTAAAAATATGTTAGAAAGATATTTGAGTTGAATAAAGTGAATGGGCACCAGTTATTCCAACAAGCTCACGGGAAATTGGACTGTGAGAGGAGTCTTGAGATTTATAAGAAGAGACAAAAACTTGAGACATGCTATGTATTTTTGGGAGATCAGCTACACATGAAATGGAGCACCGAGATTGGCTACACACCTATAACATAGAGATTTTCTTGCTTTCAATCTCAAAAAGCATTGAAAGAGTAAACCAGTCCAAGTCAAATTTCACCCTACACTAACATTATTCTATTTAAATCTAGCCATTTAGTAGATGTCAGTCTTAAACTAAGTGGAATTGATTCTTAACCTCTTACAGTCCCATATCCAAACACCAAATCCAAGCTTTGGTACTTCAATTCAAGGTCCTAGAGCATATTTCTCTTAGTGACGACTCTATACATATTCCAACATGATCAAAACAATATCGTGAAGGTTAGGGAGCCTTCAACTGTGTTCTTAGGCTGAGAAAGAGAACTGTCAGAAAGGCTTTCTTTTGCTCACTCTTTAAAGCACTCCTGTTGACATGGAACAAGATTTTTACTATTCCTTATGTGACACTCACCAACTCAAGAGGCAAGAACCTTGCAATTGGCAGGAAGCATTTAGTTATTAGGTTAAGATAGAAGCAAATGAGAAACTATAGTGTTCGGCCCCACCATAGGCTACACTCCTTGATGTACAATTTTTTGCAGAATCAATGACTACTATCAAAGTTTATTGTCAGCCATGTTCTTTGAGTCACATTCTATAAAGGTCAACTCCAAGAGAGACAAATTGTAGATCAGTTTCTATTTTAAATTACAAACAATGCAAGGATATTTCTATTTTTTTCAACTAACAACTTTTACATGCTATTGGTGATTCAAACCCAATCTAACAATAAACATAGTTTAAAAACTTGTGAACCAACTTGAAAACTTGACCGAGTTAGCTCTACTTGCCAGCAAAATGAGTCTACTCGTTAAGCAACTTGCTACAAAACAAAACTGTACTCAGTGTTAGCAAGAATCAACACCCTATCTTAAAGACAAAGTAAAGCACTCTAGCCAACTCATGTAATATGCATTTTGTTCAATATTCTGTAATATTATATGATTATATCAAATGCAAATAAATTTTCCTCCAAATTGCACAAGTAATTTTTGAGTCACCAACTAGTTGGTCTAGGTTGACTCAATTCATTGTACTTTTAGTTGAGTTGAGTTTTTGAGTTTTTAAACTATGAAAGCAAGTGGGATATTGAAAGAGAATCTCATAAGTATCTAGAATTTTAGAATGGAAATGTGTTTTTGCAATTAGCTAAGAGAGAAGTAAAGGCTTGAAATTTTAATCTTCTATTTATTTTACATGGGTGTTAGCAGCCGACATGAGAAGAGATGAGATGAGATCTAGCTTGAGATGCCCAAATTTTGGCATAAGATGAAGTGAGATAACTGAAAATTCAACTTAATGTGAGTTGAGATTAGATGATTTTCATCTCAAGCACCACTAATAGTGAGATAAGGAGACACTATTTCATCTCATCTAAGCTCAAGCACCACTAATATTGATATGGTCCATATTGTGTCATATCACACTAGATCATCTCATCTCAAGCACCAATAACCCCTATATATATATATATATATATATATATATATATATATATATATATATATTATGTTTGACATCATCGCCATATACAAGTGACACATGAAATACATAATAACTCGCGCATGTTCACCGAGCCATGATTGTACAAATGGCTTCTTCTTTTTTCCTCTTTGGCCTTTATCAAATGCTTGGTTCACTGCTTCACCAAACCAAGAAAAGTGCCAAAGCTTAGAAAAAAATGTTTGCCCTCCTTAATGTAACCTTCTACCATTTTTGGCTGCTTATTCATCAACCATGAATAGCCTGTCTTACAATAGGTTGTAGAATCCTCATAATTCCTTTAAGTTATAAGTGCCAACGTCATTATTTTGAAAGCTGTTTTGACACATTCAACAACTTCTTCAATCTCAGAGGCAATGTAACCAATGGAATGAACTGAGTCAGACATCTCACCAAATTTGTATTGGAAGAGGTAAGTTCACCTCCTTTTGGAATTCAATCAATTTAAATCTTGATGACACCCTTCATGCTCTCCCGAGAGCCACATCTCTCGAATGAGTGCTAATTGGACATTGAAATGAGTCAAAGTATCGTTTTCTTTTCGTCGCTTGAAGTGAAGTGAATCACCATGCTGTCTCCAATGTATATTCCTTAGACAATACACATAACTGTGTTGTTAGTGGCAGGACAAGTATAACATTTTAGGTCAGAGCTCATATGGGCTTATAGATCTCTTGATGAACAAAAAATTGAGAATGTCTTCAGTAAAGTACGTATCGTAACATTGCACCCTACTAGCAGTGGCAATATACTGACTCGAAGTTCACCAAGTGATCATAATCTTGACCACTAGTCGAAGAAATCCTTATTCTTTTTGTTTGGGAGGAAATTTCAAAGCTATGTAGTTAGAGGCGCAAGGCACACCGAAGCGCAAAGGGGTGTGCCTGGAGCCTAGGGCGCCTAGGCGCGCGCCTGAATCACGAGGTGCAAAATTATGTATTTAATAATTAAAAAAATAGCTAAAACAACCCTAAAATACAAAAATAAGCATGAAGATACAAGCATGGGAAAGCTATATATGTGGACAGAAATACATTTTAACTACTAAAAATAAAAACCAAATTTTTTCTAATTTCTGTAACAGTTATTATAGAAAATTTTGAAAAAATAACACTAAAATACAAAAAAAGCATGAAAAATACATCACACATGAAGACACTAGCATGGGAAAGCTATATATGTGGATAGGAATATGTTTTAACTAATAAATATATATAATATAAAAAATAATAATAATAATTTTTCCCAATTTCTGTAACTGTTATTTTTGGAAAATTTGAAAAAAAAAAAACCCAAAATACTAAAAGAAAAAAAAACCCCAAAAAATTATCACACATGAAGACACAAACATGGGAAAGCTATATATATGTGGATAGAAATACATTTCAAGGAAGAAATACAAAAAAATGAAAACATTTTTATATTTCCGTAACTAGTATTTTTGAAAAATCACAAAAAAACCTAAAAACAAAAAGAAGCATAAAACTCAAATGGAATGTTTGTTTATACATATAGAATAAGAACCCATCAAGATTTATGGAAAAAAGTAAACAAAAAACAAAAAAACTGAAAATCCAGTGCTGGTTTTTACGTTTTTTAACAAAAACTGTAACAAAACAGTAAGATTCATGAATCCAAACCTTTTTGTGCTTAGATCTATGAAAGATTGAATTGGAATGATGGTTTACACCTTCTCAGCCCTTCGGAATAGCGAAAATAGGGTTGGAAGAGGAAAAACAAAAACAAAAAACAAAAACAAAAAAAATGAAGTTTATAACTTACCGGCAAAGTCAACTGCGCCTGGAGTCAGGGGCGCGCCTAAAAGGAGGCTCCAGGTGCACCCAGGCGCGCGCCTAGGTTTCACTGCAACTTGCTCCCTCCCAGGCGCTTACCTTATGCCTTGCGCCTAGGCCTGCCTTTAACTACATAACTTCAAAGTTAGCATGAGTTGCATGATTGGAAGCTTTGCTACTAGACTCTGTATGTGATTCCCTTTTTCATCTAGAATTGAATGAGAGAGAATCTTTTGATTCATATGACTAGGAAAAGGGGGCTCCAACATGGGTTATAAATGTAAGAAATTAGAATTGGAAAATGGGAAAAATGACACAGAAAGAAACAAGAAAATAGGAGAAAGAAAAAACTATTGACAAAGAGAGAGGTTATATAACTGCATTAGTTCTTCAACTAATAGAAAAGTTGTTTCTCAAAGCTATTATTTGAACTTACACAAAAAATTGTAAAACTCACCATGATGTAAGTAAACGTTTTTGGGCAGCCTCACTAAATAAATGTGATCCCCAAGTTTCAAGTTGCTCCATAGCACTTCTGAGTAACGCCTTTGATAATTTATAGGAGGTGTTCAAGCATGAGGAATATATGCTAAATAGACCACCAAGTCATTGCACTTCCAACGACTACCACTTGCTGAAGCCCTCCTTTCATCATCATCATCATCAAGACCTTATCCCAATTAAGGGTCAGCCACATGAATCTTATTCCCCCATTCCCCTCTAGTAAGTATCGTGTCTTCATTTAATCCCAAAGTTTTCAAATTTTTTCTCACCACTCATATAACATTCTTTTAGGCCTTCCCCTTGCCCTTTTAGAACCTTCTACTTCCATAGAGCATGGTCAGCCTTATAGCCATCCTATAGAATTTTCCTTTCAGTTTGTGTTACACTCACAGATCGCTTGGATTCTCTGGTTAACCACCCTCTCAATCTCTAATCATTAATCCTAAGTACTGAAAGTGGTTTCTTAGGAAAACTTTTGAGGTTATCAATCTTTATTGGTGCTCCATTCCCACTCCTCTCCTTACTAAAATAGCATTCCATATACTCTACCTTAGTTCAGCTGATTTTAAATCATTTATATTCTAATGCTTCTCTGCATGACTCTAGCTTTGTGTTTACACCCTCCCTTGTCTCGTCAATTAAAACTATATCATCTGCAAATAAAATGTACCATGGAATCTCCTCATGCAGATGTTTTGTTAATTCATCTATAATTGATATGAAATGGTACCGCCTCAATGTCGATCCTTGATGCAATCCTACAATGATAGGAAAATCACCTCTCTGCTAGTGGTCCTAATGTTTGTTACCACTACCTCATATATATCTTTAATTATGTCTGTATACCCCCTTGAAACCCCTTTCTTGCCCAACACCCACCATATTAACTCTCCAAGGACCCTATAATAAGCTTTTAAGCTTTTTCTAAGTCAATAAAGACCATGTAAAGGTCCTTCCTCCTCTCCATATATTCCTCTATCAATTGTCTAAGTAAGAAAATAGCTTCGGCGGTAGACCTCCCAGTCATGAAACCAAACTGGTTCTCCAATACACATCTCATGTCGCAACCTCTTCTCAATTACTCTTTTAATAAGTTTCATAGTATGGTTCATAAGTTTGATCCCACGATAATTAGTGCAACTCTATATGTCTTGCTTATTCTTATAAATCAGTACAATAAATATCTTCATTCATCTGGCAATTTCTTTGATTTTATAACCATGTTAAACAACTTTGTCAACCAAACCACTCTAGTATCTCCCATATGCTTCCAAACCTCTATTGGTATACCATCAGGCCCTAGGGCCTTTCCTAATTTCATCTTTTTCAAAGTCTCTTTCACTTCAGGTATTCTAATCCTATGATAGTATTTATGATGTCCAATGTTATTTAGGTTTACAATACTTTCAATCCCTGTACTCTCAGGGCAATTGTCATTTAATAATTTTTTAAAGTAACTTTCCCACCTTTATTTGATATTGTCATCTAGGACTAAAATCTTTTGGTCATCACTTCTAATGCACTTAACGTGGTCCAAGTCTTTACTTTTTTGTTCTCTTATTTTTCCAAGTTCAAACACATCTTTCTTACCTTCTCCTAATCCTAATCTATTATAAAGATCATCATATGCCATGAGTTTAGCCTTACTATTCTTTATATGTTGCTCAAAAATTTTGTCATTTCTAATCCTCTATCATGCTTTAAAACACACCCATTTTTCTTTAATAACTTTTTGCACTTTTTCACTCCACCACTAAGTTTTGTTTACTGATTGCCTTTTACCTTTAGATACTCCTAAGATATCCTTTCTCACTTTCTTAATAGACTCAACCACATTAATCCACATGGTGTTTACTTTTGTTTCATTGTTTCAATTTCCTTCTACCATCAAGTTATTTGTGAGTGAAGTTATTATCTCCCCTTTTAAGTTTCACCACTTAGTTTTTGGATACCTATTAAGTTTATTTCCTCTCTTCCATTTTTTAATATAGATATATATAACCATTAACCTATATTATGAGGTTAAACTCTCACCGGATATCACCTTACAATCCTTACACATAGATCTTACAATATTCCTAAGCATAAAAAAGTCTATTGGGCTTTTATAGAGTCCACTTTAAAGGTTATTAAGTGGTCATCCCTCTTATTAAAGAATGTGTTTGCCAATGTTAGGTTATCTACTAAAGCAAAAATTGAGGATAGCTTTCCCCATCTCATTTTGTTTTCAAATACCATACCCTCCATGTACCCTATCATATCCTTCCTTTTCTTTTCGTACATAACCATTTAAGTCTATTCCCATAAATACTGCCTCTGTGTTTGGAATTTCTTGCATTACTCCCTCCATATCTTCCTAAAACTGACTCTTAATTCTATCTTTTAACCCTACTTATGATGCGATTGAACTTATAAAATTTATGATCTTCTCTCCTAAAACAAGTTTTGTTATTATAATTCTATCAATAGTTTTTTAATGTCTGTAACTTTATCTTTTAATTCTTTATCCACCACTATCCCTACGTTATTTCTATTATTGTCCTTTCCTACGTACCAGAGCTTATACCCATCAATTTCTCTAGTTTGAGACCCTTTCCACTTGGTTTCTTGGATACAAGTGATATTGACTCTCCTATATTTCAATGTATATACAAACTCCAAACTCTTACCTATCAAAGTGCCTATATTCCATGTGGCTATATGAATCTTATTCTCTTGAGCTAGCCTACTTACCCACACACTTCTCAACTCCCATGACATGAACACATGCCTACTTTCAACTTCACCTGAGTTTTGATATAGCGTGTCGTTTTCGAGGGAACGCTCCAGTAGCCCTTGCCCATTTTCCACTACACTAGGGATTCGATGTAGCCCCTCGCTTTCAAGAGAATGTCCTAGCACACCTTGCCCATTTTCCATAGTACACGCGATTTGATGTAGTGCGTCCTAGCTTAAGGGAATGTTAATGATCGATTCATGTCATTGTAGCTTTGCCATAAGTGAAGAAGTTAAAGATGATTTTCATTAGTTTCTCTTCTTACTTAAGTAAGAAGAGAAAATAATGAAATCATCTTCAACTTTTTCAAAAGGTTTTACTTGCTAGCTAGAGCCTACCTTTGCATGGTACAATTCCCTGCTAGAGCTTTGGATATCAAGCAAAAGCTTTCATTCATCTAATTTGGTTGTTTATCAAAGTTCTAGAAAGTGCTTTGTGGACGCTAAAGAAGAGTGTATCCTTGATAAGCCCCTAACTTTAATATGAAACTTTAAGTAGACCTCATGTTCTATTTATTAACTCCATGTAGCCCCGTGTAACCAGATTTCTATATCTAGCTTGTTACTACCAGGGGCAAAATAGGCATTTTGGTGCTTTTCCTAAGTCATTTTCTACCAAGATTTGCAATGAAGTTCAAACATATGGAACCCTAGCTTCTGCTCTCCATGGAACACTACACCCCAAAGATCAATATATGTACAAATTGACTTGGGCATTCTACCATTGTGGGGTATTAGAGAAATTTTCAAGAGGATTTGCAACCTCCCTTGCAAAAATGGCCTTGAAATGCCGTTCTCAACAAGTGCTAGCAGTGGATTGGAAGGAAATTTTGCCACATTTGGTCATGGAGAAATGATGGTATATGATTCCAACAAGCACACCTCTTTAGGGAGGGCATTCTACAATTGCAAAATGTGGCAAGTAAATTTAGTAGACCTAGAAAAGCCTTTTTTAGCACCAATATTTTTATATCATCAACTGATTATGTGAAATTGGTGTTCACAGAGTGGTTGTTGAGCACTTCATTGAGTGGATGAAGTTGTCAAGCAGAATGGAGATGGATCGGTTAGGATATCGGAAGAAGAATATGTCAATGTTGGTGAGATCCTATCCTCAGCAACAGGGGTTCAACTAGGAGAACTTGTTGTGAAGGATAGCTTGGATGTTAAACCTTTTAACGTCTTTTTTTTTTCTCTCTTGTTTGCAATAATTTTATTTCCCCTAGCTCTGTTGATTTTAGTTGTAATGAAAATGTAATTGTATGATCCTTGGTACTGTTTAGAGCCTTCGTAATGTAAATCAATGCACTGGCTATGTTTTTGTTGTTGTATCTTGGTTGGCTACATTTTTATATTTGGATCATGAGCTAGACATCCTAGAATCTGAAAAAAGATGCATTTTTATGTTTCTGCAATTGTAACCCTTTCATTTGTCCAGATCATAACCAATTCATTTGCTCTATCTCCTGTAATTATCTGAAGCATGGTAACTTTGAAATGGAACTAGTACTGGGAGTTGCAAATTCATTACCAAATGAATGGGTTATGGTTCACAGGATTATCAGCTAGCCCATTTAGAGGAAAGGTGTGATGTTGAAGGACATGTTAGTACGTGTGGGAGAAAAACTGGATAGTTTGAAGGACAGGGTAAGGATATTAGAGTTGAAAAATGCTATGAAAGCTGTGAGTGTTTGTTCAGGTGATGCTTCATTTGCTTGAGAGAGGAATAGGTTCAGCAGTTCTCCGGTGGGGTTCTTTTTCATTTTTGTTTTTCCCTTTTTCTTGGAGTACATATACTAGTCTTGTGCATTCTTTCGTCTTATTCTTCTCTTCATTTGATTTTAGCTGACTTTAGTGGGTAAATTGGCCCATATCTGAAACAAAAGCTTGCTAGAGAGAGAGACGGTTTAGTGTGTTCTCATTTACTGTCTTCTTGGCTGCAAATGGGTGTGGAAACTTCATTTTGGTATTAATATAGAATTACAATTAATGGGGAATGTTACTGTGATTTTAAGTCAAAAGCCCATAAGGAGATTGATGGCAGACAGTTCCACCATTCCTTTGATATGTCCATTTCTATGTGATAAATGGGATTTAGGTGGTCTTCTTGATGTCAAATGGGGCCTAGAAAAGATGAGATCCAGCTTCTAAAATATTTGGATCCATAGCCATTGCAAATTCACAGTAGCATAATAATATTTGTTTAATAGTAGCCAAATGTGTTTAGATTTTTTTCTTTTTGCAGAAAAATAAAAGGATGCATGCAGTTCATAGTTTTCTAATAGCAAATTTGCTGTTTCCAGAGGAAAAAATTGTAACAAAAAATGATCATGATAAGCTACAAGTTTGAGCACTTTCATCACCAATAGACAAAGGAGCAAGATAAGCTAAACTGAGAATTGGTTCCTTTTTTTTTCACAACATCATACTAGTTGGAAGCTGCATATTTGAGTAAAAGGGACTGAAACATTACATCCCAAAAACCAAGCATCCATGGCTAATCTCAGATCAGCCATTTAAGTTACATATGCATATGTATGTAGCACCAAAACTAAATTGCTAGCAACAGAGTTTAATCACTCAACTATGCATAGAACCATATTGTCCATCCAATAAAAGCATAAGAACATAAATCTGGATAAAGATATAAATTCAGTCACCACACTAATTTTATAGCAGCATCACATAACTGCAGCAGATCCAAAGTCATAACAACAGAACCAAATTCAGTCATAGTATATATGATAAAGAGAAGTAACAAAAGTCGAAAGATCCTTGTAGTCAAACAGTACAAGGATCCATGTCGTCACAAACTACAAAAATCCATGGCCTTTACTAAATGTGTCTTTACATCCCCCTAAAGACATACACCCGCCAAACCGTTTTGCAGTTGTAACAGTACATGATTGAATTCCAATCTACCTTGCATCTTCACTTCCAACAACTTCACTTCCAATCTCATCATATCATCCATTTGGTGCTTGCCTTGCACTCTTCCCTGCATCCCCAACTTTCAGCAGTTCCAGATGCCCTTGAATATCTATTGGTCGTTCCTCTAACTCTTCCTCTCAAATCTCCCAAAGCAAATGTTCCTCCACTCCTCAACACAAGTCTTTTTCTACCCCAACCACTGTCACTCAGTTGAGTACAGTTCTAGAGACTGGTAAACAAGTGACTTAGATGTAGTTAAAACCATAGAAAATTAAAATAGTGATCATGAACCTCCAATAATCCTTAAAGAAAAAATCATACCAGATTCGCATCCACAGGGACGTTGTATCCCATGAAATCTTCAGTACTTTCAGGCTAAGAATGAGATCCCTCTGGATGTCTTTAAAGACAACATAGAATTAGTAAGTTGGAAGGATACAACTTGAACCTCAACAAGGGTAACTTGATACCGAAGAGAACATATACTTGTTGTGGCCTAAGGCTACATGTTCTAGACTAGAGATGGCCTAACTCTAGCCAAAACTTGCACCTAACAGTTACGCCTTGCTTCTGTAATTTGTACTGATTGCTAGAGTTAGCAACTTCATCTGCATCTTTTCTTCACTTAAAATCTACCTTTTTCTTTGGAGATGGGGGTATTAGTGGCTGTAGGGTGCTCTTTGGCCAATGTCTGTGGCCCCTTGTAGACATTATTGCATATGCATATGCAGCTCTATATTTATCCCTTGAATACCATGGTCCTAAGAAACCTTCAGGCTTTATTCTATTATACTTGATTGCAGCAATGTTTGCACAGAATAGTATTGAGTTTCCAATATCCAACCACATCTGACCTCCACTATATTTGCTGCTGCGCTAGTCACCATGCAATCTCTTTTATTTCCTCTAGCCTTCTCTAACTTTTTCAAATTTCTGGGTCCCACTTTAGTGTTGAGCTTTGCTAGGCACTTCCTCTTCCATTCGAGCCTCTTCATACAACATTTTCTCATCTCCTCCAATAGACTGATTATTGGCTTATCCCTTGCACTCATGATTTGGGCATTGAAACACTCAGTGATGTTGATGGGCATCATATCACTTTTTATAGTTGTGTCTAAATACATGCCTACATTAATGAGCTGGTCTATCCATAGCATGCCCTCGGATTATGGTTCTTGATTCTCTCTAGTGCCTTTGGCTTCATACCATAACTCCCCTTTCAACAATTTGTCCTAAATTGAACCTTGAAATCTAGTAAAGGCCCCCCCCACACAGAACCTCTGTTCTGCATGAGCTGTATGGCTCCAACTGCATTAATCAGTCCCTGCAAGAAAAAAATAATGTCCATACTTGTCAAAAGTTACTAAATGCAAAATCACTAGTTGGTCAACTAACCTTCTCCTTGTCAGAAAAAATATCCAACCACCCTCTGGACCATCACCAGTGCCCCAGATTAGATGCTCCATGAACCAAGTCTAGGATTTTTTCCTTTCTTTTTCTACAACTGCAACTGCAAATGAAAAGATGCCATCATTCCATCTACCCCAACATCTAACATTATAACTCCAGGTCTCCTTCTCCTAAGGTGAAATGCATCAAGGCCTATGATAGGCCTACAACCTTCCAGAAACCCTTCCTTAATGCTACAAAACATAAGTAAAACCTCTAGAACACATGGGTGTTTTCTTCTTCATTATGTGTAAACTTCACATATGTGAGCAATCTCCTCGCAATAATCATATTATAGCATATTGATCTCTCTCGGAACCCTCTTATCTTTTCTCAAGCAATGTTACTCTAGCATATTGATCTTTCCAGGAGCCCTCTATCTTCTCCCAAACAATGTTTTTTACCTTACCTGTTGTGTTTTTTGAAATAATGACATTATGCCTATCTCTGTACAGTGTCTATCAACTTTTGAGCAGTCATGTAGAGATCCTTTGCTAGAACATTGAAAAACATTTTTGCAATCCACTCTGAAGTAATTTGCACATTCCTCTCAGGCTTGTTACATGTTTGTTAGGGGTTAGATGTCTTTATCTGCAAACTATCCGCCCCATGGATCTTAAGCAAATATATGCCACTCACCACCCTTAATCCCATAATTCTGGATAGCTGCCTTAAATTCTTTTGCACTTGATAGATTTGGCCAAGCTTGAACTCTGGGATAGGCATATCCCTAGCAGCATTGAAATGAGAAATGAGGGCATCTCACTATATCTTAGTCATCATCTGATTGTGGAGTATGTAACTCCTCCGAGGGGCATCAGATGAGTCTGCTGAATCAATATCTCCCTCAATTGCAGTCTTTGCATCCTCCTGGGCAACATGATCTGCCTGAGTATTACTATTAGGATGCCTTTGTGATCCGTGATACTTGGTAGCATATCTTATACCTACTTCTACTTGGAGTTAGACATTCTATTCCTACAACCAGAGCTGAATGGTGATAACCAAAATTGAACCCCTCTCCATAGCCTCATCATGTGTAAGTCATGGCTCCCCTTCGCCCCTCATGTCTTTCCTCTCTTTATCTTCTGCAAAAACCTCAGCCTCTTCAACCTTCTTAGCTTTTAGTAAATTGCACTTGCCAATAAATCCAGGTCATGCTCTAACTCAATCAACTTTCTAGACTTTTCGGAATGCTACATCGAAGTCCTTTGAATTATAGTTGGCCTCATCAACCATATCAAACAAGTCAATGAGAGCCACTTCTCACTGCAGCAATTTTCAAAATGTGCTAGCAACAATTCCACCACAATGGAGATTGATGGTAAAGAAGTAAGGATCATAATCTTCACCAACCAACCTGCAAGTAGTACAGTTGATAGATTAACAAATGAACATAGATTTTTTTTCTGCCCTTAGTACAATTCCAATAGTAGAATATGAACACTTATTAAATTCATCTTCAAATTCTTAACAAGTATACTCTACAAGAACACGAGAAAAGGAAAACAAAAATGAAAGGTAGGTCTAAGCTAATCCATATCACATTTTAATCAATGCTAATGAATGAGCATATATGAATAACTATCCTAATAAATGGACAAAATCATGTGAGAGGTTTGCAATATGTGGCTCTATTAACATCTACTTTTACTCCTCTATTTCAAAAATCAAATTAACAAATAAAATTAATCCTCTATTCTACTCTAGTTTCCATAAGACAGGTGAAGAAAACAAAATCCACATTATATTTAGTTTCAACCATTTCCATAAGATGGGTGTGTGAGTGAGTGGGTGAGTCAACCATTTCCAAAGAAAAAAATCTTTACATTATATTTAGTTTCGGAATTTAGAGGTGATTATAGGTACTTAGGTGAATTTTAGGCACCTGAATGAGTTGAATACATGTCCTGTGCCTGACCCTTATTCAACTCTTTAGATAATGTATTACTAAACCTTTAATTAGGAAACAAAAACAGACAATATTTAGTCCTCTGCCCTTTTTATTTGCAAAGGAAACAAAAACAGACAATTTTTTGCAACAAAAGGGTCTCTAATACTGCAAGGCAGACGGTAAATCCTCTTGAAATTTTCCCCAATACCCCACAAAGGTGGAATGCTCCATTCAATTTCTACATCTTTTTGGACTTTGGGGCATTGGGTTCCATGGAAAACAGTAGTTAGAGTTCTATTTGTTCGAACTCTGCTGCATATCTTGGTAGAAAATGACTTAAGGAAGAGGTAAGCACAAAAGACTTATTTTCCCATGGTAGTAGCAGGCTAGATGTAGAAATCCAACCACATGGGGCTGCTTGGAGTTAAGAAATAAAACAGGAGGCTAGTTGAGTTTTTTCCTAAAACATGAGGACTATATAAAGTTTCATATTAGAAGTTGGGGCTTATCTAGGATACTGCCCTGCTAAAAAGAATGATGTTTCTGTTCAGCACATAGATGCCCCACATTTGGATGATTTGATTCATCATGTTTGCCTATCTTGATTGGCTGGACACCAAAATTCATGATCAATTGGATGATTTTAGCTATGCCGTTTTTCAAATCATAACCTCTGAATTTTCTAATTAAAAAAGAGAAAAGTAAACTTTAATCCCTAGACTTATTCACTTATGACACTTTAGTCCTTAGAATTCCAAAAAAACATTTTAGTCCCTAAAACTATTGGTTTGAATTGCACTTTAGTCATATTAACATTGTGTCAACAAAACTAAAAGTTGGGCCCCACAACCATTAGTTTTTTTTTTCCTTCTTTTTCATCAATTTGTTACAAAATTCACAAAAAATGGAGAGAATATAATAAATTAATGGTCGTAGGGCACAAGGGAGTTCTATTAGAAGGAAATTAACAGGATTAAAGGGGAACTGAAATCGATAGTTTCAAGGACTAAACTTTTTTTCTAAAACTCTTAAGGACTAAAATGCCATAAGTGAATAGTTTCACATACTAAAGTGTACTTTTCTCTTGTAAAAACTGGCTGATAAAGGCATTGGATTGGCATGAATTTATGTAGGTATCCTCAAGCGGTCAAGCGAAAAAGATGAATGGATCAGATCACCTAATATTGCCCCTAGATAAATAGCATCCTGAAAGGGGATCCTTGTCTTTAACCCATAAGAGGACAGCCTGGTGCACGAAGCTCTCACATATGCAAAGTCCGAGGAAGGGGCAAACCACAAAGGGCCAACAGTAACAAACCTTAAGAGTGTATTATGAATTGTTTTTGTTGATCCAAGTAGTTCATCATATTCTTCAAACCAAAAATAGACAACCTAATACAAATCAATACATTTGGATGATCTTAGCTACTTGTTTTGGGTATTTGAAAATTTAAATAAAAATGAATAGCCACCATTTTTTATCATGAAAATATAGGCTAAAAGCATCCAATGAATATGAACTCTAGCCTATCTAAGACATTTCAAATATGATGAATAGCTTGATCACTCTTCAAAAGGGTGTGAACTCTCTCTCTCTCTCTCTCTCTAAAAAGCATGCGTGCGTATGGCATACCAACTCACTAAAGAAATGCTAAGCCAAATGCATAACAGGTCACTTTCCTAGAAAGCCCACCACATTTTCATAGATACCTTCGAAAGAAAATAGTAGTGATTGGACAGTTTTAGTATCCCAAAAACCATGAGTAAGGCGTAGCTTTCAACCATTGTCTACAAAGTTTCTGACCTCTGTTTCTAGTGAACAAAAGAACAAACCTAAGATGCTAGAACTACCAATCTTCATATGACTTGCATGAGCAACCAGATGAATAGATAGATCATCACAAGGTGAGCCTGTGAGCCCTATTCAGTAGTGTCGGCAAAACAGATGAGCAAGATTGAATCCTATCAATGCAGACACGGATCAAACGTAATAAAAAACTCCAATCAATATCCAATATGAACATGGATCATGGATTTGAGGATTACATGTCCATCTTGCATAAGTCAGGTAGAATTGTAGATGTTGACTTCTTTTGACAGATTTAAGCCAATAATCTTGTTCAAAATGCATTCAAATAGGATAGGTACCAAATTTTATAACTTTAAGTTATAAGATTTGAAAATTAGAGCCACTGATTTTCTCTTATTCAGAGAAATAAGCTAAGTGGTCATGATCATCCAAATGCAATGATTTTTCATAGGTCACCTATTTCGGCAACCCCAAACATGATTAATAGTTTAAATCTTTTAAAAGGAATCAGCATCCATGGTTTATATCATTTCCTACTTTAATTTCTCCAAATGCCTTTTTGAATAGATATCCATGAATATATCCACGTGGATCATAGATTTAACGGATTGGACTGATTCAATCTATTTTCATTTGCAAATCAAATTTATCAGATCTGTATCCATGAAGATATCCATGGACCTTTATCCATTTGCCGACACTATTCATGCAAAAAGTGGATTGCTTCTAGCCAAGCACCCTCTAGGGCCTTTAGGTAACATTAATCGAAAATAAGGCAGCAATTTATGGCGTAGACAAATGTATAACTCTAAGTTAGCCCATTAATAACTAAACAGCTAAACTATTGACGGTAAGTTAGATGGTCAAGCTACCAAAAGGAAGAAATATTTTTTATATTATCTGTTTTCCAACTCAACAAATCAATGGAGATTATCCAATGAATGAGATTGTGGAGCATGAGCTATGTAAATCATGGCCAACTTTTTAAATGGTTTCTCTTCCCATATTGAAGCATGAGCTATGTAAGTAATGGCCAAATTAGAAATGGTTTCTCTCTTCTAAATTGGGGGTAATAAGTGTGACATCTATCAATACCATGCGTCACTCCTTAGTAGGGGACTATTCCTACTAAAATTGGTGTTTTCTAAAACAGCAAAAAGAAAATAGTTATTAAACAACTATCTAATTAAAATAAAGCAAAGAAGCTTATAAAAAAATTTATATAATATAATTTAATAAGACGATTTCTAAAATCAGTCTTAAAATGTCATTGCAAGGAGATCAAAATTTTGATTTTTTTTTTAAAAAACTTAGTAAGATGGTTAGACAAAACCATCTTAAGAAATGGAAAAATATGACAATTAGAAAAAAACTATCTCAAAAACATAGGCAAAAATAAACGGTTATTACATTAAAAAATATCTTAAAAAAAGTAAGATTAATCTACAACAGTTATAAAAAGAACTATCTTAAAAACATAGGCAAAAACAAGATGGTTATTACATTAAAAAATCACTTTAAAAAAATATAAAACATTAATAAATAATTTTAAAGTTTTAACCTAAATTGCATTCCTCAATAAAAAGAAAAAAAGAGGAGAAAAGTGGCAGCAAATGATTGGGTCTTTGTTCCTTTGAAAAGTGGGTCCACCTGTTATGCCATGGTCAGATGTTGGGAAGTTTGTTTACTTTCCTTGAAATGCAAATTTGTGGGCTGCATGGCCAATGTTAGGATTCGTTGGATGCTTGGGATTTATTGCAAAAATCCTAGAATTTAATGACGAAGGGCGAATAATACCCCTGAGGACATGAATTCTGCTTGATTATTCTACAAATGTTATTTAGATTCTGAATTTGAGACAAAGTGTGAAACCAACTGCTTAGACTCTGTTTTATTCTTTTTCTTTGTGATATTTAGGTGATGATATTTCATTTTCTACCTTGCCTCTCACATAATATAGTTAATTGCCTATAAGAAATAATAACCAAGGATGTTTATGAGTGGAGAATGGATTAAGATAGTTGGTACGTCATTTTTTAAAGAAACATCAAGCAGCTATAGCTAATGGATGTTTTGCCTCTATTATGACTATAGAGTTTTATCTTTGATATGGATGATTTTGTTTACTGAAACTGTCTGATAGATAACTATGTGAAAATCGTATATAATTAGTTAGCTATTTTAGGAAAATCTTTTGCTACAAATTGTGTCCTTAGAATTAGGCATATATAGCTAAGTTTCCTATTCTGTTAGTTTCCTATTTTCTATTAGGATATCCAGCAAATCATGGGATCTGATTTAGTAACTTACAGTTTTGGGTGCTAGGATTGTTGTATATATTTGGCTGTAATAAAAATAAAACAAGATTCCTCTTTTCAAAGTTTCAACATGGTTTCAGAGCTTTAGGCTCAAATCTGGAAAAGTTTTTTTTCAGCCTTCATTGCCGAAATTCAGAAGCATCGTTGACCTTCATTGTCGACTTTTATTGCCGAGGTCTTCGTCGCCAACTTGAAGCTCTTGTTTCTTGTTTTTCACCCTCTGTTTTACTCTGTTTTTCATCCCCAAAACAGAGCAACTGGTCTAGCCTTCTTTCTCTGGCCAACGTCATTGCTTTCGCCCAACATCATCATTGTCTCACTGTCATTCAAAATGTCAGAGATCAGGAAGACTACTACTACAACCCAATCAGAAGAGGTAATCCGACCCCAACAACCGGGAGAATTGCTGAGTATTCAGACCTCCTACAGCTTAGATTGGAAAAACTACCTTAAGTGGTCTCAACTCATCTGCACGGTGTTAAAAGGAAGGGGAAAGATTAGTCATCTTATGGGTACAGGTCGAAACCAAGGGATCCAAAGTTTGAAGCATGGGATGAAAAAGACTCTATGATCATGGCATGGTTATGGAATTCTATGGTTCCAGAAATAAGTGACACATGCATGTTTTTGGCTACTGCCAAGGACATATAGGATGCAATTCAGTAGACCTAATCCAAAGCTAGAGATGCAGCTCAAGTGTATGAGGTCAAGGTGAAAACTATGGCTGCAAAACAAGGGAAAAGACGGTCGCTGAATATGCAAATCAACTGAAATCCTTATGGATGGAATTGGATCACTACCAAGTGATAAAAACCAAATGCCCCAATGATGCAGCAGTCCTAAAAAACATTATTGAACAAGACAGAGTTTATGATTTTCTGGTTGGACTTAATCCAGAATTTGATCAAGCAAGGATACAGATTCTTGCAAAGCAGGAGGTTCCATGTTTTAACGAAACAGTGGCTCTAATTCGAGGTGAAGAGAGTATAAGAGGGTTGATGCTTGAACCACAAACCATTGATAGTTTGGCTATGGTGGCTAATGGTAATAACAAATCATTCATGAACATGGAGAAAGAAACAACAATTGAAGGAGAAAAAGGTGGCCAGTCGAAAACCCAACACTGTGATGGATTATGGTGCACTTACTGCAAGAAGTCTCGCCACACTCATGAAAAATGCTGGAAACTTCATGGAAAGCCTCCAAGCCAAGAATGGGGCCAAAAAGGAGGTCAGCCACAGAACAATGGACAAGTACACATTGCTGCAGTACCAGAAGGCGATTTGACATCACAAGAGCCAAGTAGCCTCAAGCAAGAACAGATTGAGGGTGAGATCACTTATCAACAGTCTTGGAAAACCTAAACGACCTTCAGGTACCTATTCTTTGGCATATTCAGGTGAGTTTCCATCTTCCATTGGATTACATGTCTCAGGTACAATCTTCACCAACTCCCGGGCCATGGACTCAGGAGCAACCAATCATATGACCCATTCATCCAATATTTTTTCAACCTACTATCCATGTCCAAGCAATAGGAAAATAGCCACAACCAATGGATCCTTGACCACTGTAGCTGGTTTAGGGGATGTTAAAATAAGCCCATTAGTGACTTTAAAAAATGTTCTTCATGTTCCTAAATTGTCTACAAACCTAGTCTCTATACAAAAACTCACTCAAGATTTATGTTGTAATGTGATTTTTCACAGTAGTTATTGTATATTTCAGGACAAGGATTCGGGGAAGATGATTGGACGTGCTAGAGAAAGGAATGGCCTCTACTACCTTGAAGCACTAAGTCAGTTGAACATGACCAAGGGCAAGCTTCCCTCTTCCTTCATATCAGAATGTGTCTTATCCAATAAAGAAAAATTTTTACTTCACCATTGCCGTCTTGGATGTCCATCGTTTAGGGTTATTAAAATTATGTTTCCCTCTTTGTTTAGAGATTTAGATGTCGGAAATTTTCAGTGCGAGGTGTGTGAACTTGCTAAACACAAGCGAGTACCCTTTTCAATTAGTAATAAAATGTAATATCCTTAATTTTTAGGATAAAATAGGAAATTTTTAAATAAATTTAAAAAAACTCTATAGATGGAAATTTTTTCTAAAAACATAAGAATTAGAAAGTGCTCATCGATACGAGTCCAACGCCACCAAGAATGCGAAAAACGGAGCTCAAACGTGGGAGTTATGAGCCGTTAAAGTTGTAAGGGCAAATTGGTCTTTTGATAGAAACGTGTTACACAGGGGTCCAAATTGATAACGGCACCCCTGTCTTCCACACGTCTCTACCAGTCCGGCGAAATCGCCGGAGAGACGTGGAATGACACGTGTGGGGAAGAGTTGCTCTTCCCCTAGGACTCTAAACCCTATATCTATTCTTCCCTAGGAGCCAAAACGCTCCACTTTGAGCGTTTCTCCGAGTTTTCACTCAGAACCCTAGCCCTGCAAAGCTTTGATTTTTTCGGCGAGTGGAACCCCAGCAATACGAGCAACCACGGCTAGGTGCAAGGTAAGCCTTAAAACTCTGTTTTTTAGTATTTATTAAATAGAGAAAATAATTAGAAAACCATTTAAAAATTAGGAAAAAATCAAATTTTTTTAGGAACTTTATGCATGCTACTGTTGGAGCGTGATTTCACGGACCAAACCTCGTCCGTTTGGAAATCGCACCATCCAACTAGTGCACAAGAGACCCAAGAGCAAACCCTTTAAATTTGGGAGTGATCCAATGGTGGATTTCTCCAGAAAATCCAAAAACCAGTACCTATGGATGTTTTTAGGAACTTGGGAAAGACCGTTTAAAAAACATGGTTTTTGGAGAAATCAACGCAAAAGGATGATAGAAATGGAAACTAGACAAAATTTGGAACAAAATGGCTCAAAAACCAAGTGATTTGGACACTTGACCGGAAGCCGGTCGTCTTCACAGGCGCCGGTTTCTGCGTAGCCGGTGTAAACCGGTGTAAACCGAGCTGCCCGTGTAACCCAGTGTAAACTAGGTGCCGGTGTAACCCGGGGTCGCCGGTGTAACCCAGTGTACACTGGGCGCCGGTGTAACCCGATGTAAAGCAATGCCGCTGGTGTAAACCAGTGCACCCGCCAAACACCCTATAAATTAATAAATATTAATTTATGAAGTATTTTCACTTAAAAATTGATTTTTAGGAGCTAGAGGAGTCCAAATCACGATCCGAAAGATGCGTTGTGACCGTATTGACGACGCGGACCTAGTTTTAACTTAAAAACTTATAAATGACCACTTTTTATTTAGAAAAAATTTTAAATAGTGATGTGACATGTACAGGTGCACTTGAATATACCAGTTAAAGGGAGTTATTAGCAAGCTAGTGGTCTCACACTGAAGTAGGTGATGACAACTAATGTTTTGCCTTGATTTTAAACCATGTTTAAACATAGCATCATGTGTGATCGTATTTTAAATTGCAATTCTTATTTACCGTGTATTTCATGCGACATTGAGTACAGGATGGTTATTCCAAAATGAAATCTTTTACTGAATAAACTTATTTAAAATACTTTTACAAGCATGATGTTAATTAGTTATGCTTAATTAGATACTTATTTCTTAGTATATATATAGAAAATGCATAGATTTACATGGAAATGAGAATAGAGGCTTATTAGCTGGTCCTTTTATAGGCTAACCCCAGGATGAGGGGCGTGTCTTGGGGATTGCAAGCTATAAGTGCTCTTGAGTTTTAGCATATACATATGATTTCCGTGTTTTATATTTGATGACGGGTGCTCTCGCCCAGTGGGCGTCATGCTAGGAGGGATAGGGCCGGCCACCCACCTCCCGAGATTATGATGTGATGATTTTGTGAGATGATAAACACCTGCCCATATATGGCATTCGGTAGGGGTTTGGTAACATGGATAGTCCACACTACCGATCCGAGCCTTTCCATGGGGACAGACAATAAGTCTCCCGTTATGGTGTCGACGGAGAGCGGCGGTGGTTGATACCCATGGAGGGTTGCCACTGCAGCATGATGGCCCATATTCTTATTATGTGTGCATGTATGATGAGCATGGTTATGAATGATATGCCTGGGTGTGACGACACTCAGAGGTTGACTACGTGTACTCCTGATCAGGGATGTTAGTGCGATGTGATGGGACCCATTACCTTAGGGTGCCTTTATTCTTGTTGTATGCTCCATTTTATTGATTCATGTCATGTTTTAGCATATGGAATAAATTGACATTTATTTGAACATGGCATTATGATATCATTATTTTCATAAATGTTAGACTTTTCATCAGAGTTGTTCATTATTTCTTTCATTTATTACATTAATTGTCTATGTACCTACACAAGCGATGGCTTGCTGAGGCATTGCTTTGTTTTGCAATGCCTTAGATCTCGAGTGCGATAACAGGAAAGGCGAGGCTGTTGAGAAGCCGTGAGAGCTGCTGAAGACCATTTTTCTAGTGTTAGACAGTGATGTGAGTCATTAAACAGGATTATCATTTGGATTTTATTATGGACTGCATACTTTATATTTGGATGTGATTTAGATATTTGGACATATGTTGGACATTTATATGGGATGTTATGATGGATAGACCCTGGGCCATATTATTATTGTGTTTTGGACATTTATTTGAATTAAAATAAAGGCGCCTATTTATTTGACATTGATTTATACGCGGATTATTTATTTATGTTTAAATTACATGTACGCCATTTTAAGAAAGGAAAACTAACACCCGAAGTTTTTAAGATAGGTTTAGTAAAATGTTGAATAAATCTTTTCTCATGGGATCCCAAATGCTCTTATTTAAAATGTCATTATTATTATTATATTAAAAAAAAAATGTCTTAAAAATCCGGGGTGTTACAAAGTTGGTATCAGAGCCCAGTCTAGTCCATCATAATCCTTGTAAATGTCCATTTATATGTGAGTAACAGTCCATAATAGTTGGAGAAAGAGAAACTATGAGAGAGGAACTTACACTTAATGACATTTAAAACGTTTGACAAATGGCTCCTCGAAGAAGGACAAGGTCTACCCCTGCTACACCCGTGGCTCCACCCGCTGAGCCCTCTGATCAAGGGGACTGAGATGCCAAGTTATTGAATCGATTGATGTCAGGACTCGTACCACTTATCCAGCAGCAGGTTAGGACAGCTGTTGATGCTGCAAACCCTAGACCTATTCCACCACCTCAAGTGGCGCCCGTGGTTTCGTCAGTTCAGTCCTCACAACCAGTGCAAGAACCACCAGTACCTAGAGCCACGGAGGGCGATGCTACAAGTGACTCTAAGAAGACTGACAAATTATTAGAGAGGTTTCAAAAGATGGTGAAACCCTTTTATGGCGATGGTAACACGGAGGAGGCCGAGCGATGGTTATTCGAGGCAGAGAGGACATTCGACGCTATGAAGATCTCAGTAGATGATCAAGTTAGAGTAGCCTCCTACCTACTGAAAGGTGAGGCCGGCTTTTGGTGGCAGACTTTCACACTCACTCGACCAAATCCGATCGAGACGATGACATGGGCAGCCTTTAAACAGGCTTTTGACACTCAGTATTTTCCACCTCATGCATTGCAGTCCATGAAGGAGTTTGCCATCTTAGAGCAGAGAGATATGATGGTTCAGCAGTACCTGAACCGATTTACACGACTGATGAGATTTGCACCTCACGCACTAGCCTCAGACACGGAGGCAACTGATAGATTTGTGGATGGGTTGACTCCTTGGCTGAGAGATCGAGTGATTTCTTCGCGACCCCACTTCTGTGCGAGATGCTGCTGATATGGCATCCATGCATGAGAAGAACTCTCTCAGGACTAGAGGGAGTGCGTTCCAGCCCTTTAAGGGCAAGCGGCCGTTTGGTGCGATGCAAACACATGGGGCATCAGGTCATCCACCACAGGCCAAATTTAAGAGAGACACTGAGAGGAAGAGATGTGATAGGTGCAAGGGTTGGCACCCTGGGCGAGGGTGTAATAGATTCGACCGACCACAACAGCAGAGGCAGCCACAACCACAGAGACAGCCCTATACACCTTACCAGAGACAACCATACAGGTGTTTCAACTGTGGAGACATTGGTCATTTCATTAAGGACTGTCCTAAGGGGCAGAGAGAGAGGCAGACCGAGATGGGAGCGGAGACAGCTAACGTGCCACGTAGCCAAGGGTAAGTATTTGCCATCACATCAGGACAGGCACAGGCATCACACCAGGTCGTAAAAGGTACTCTTCTAGTCTCGGATAGACATGCCAAAGTTCTTTTTGACACAAGGTCTACACATTCTTTTATATCATGTATTTTTGCATCTTACCTTGATGTATGTGTACACGAACTAGCATTTGGATTAGATATTATGACACCTGTGGGAGAGACAGTAGAGACTACAGAATATCTTAGAGATATACCTATAGAGATATCAAGCGTGAGTATAGACACAGACTTCATCTTACTAGACATGGTAAACTACGATGTTATTCTTGGGATGGATTGGTTAGCCAACTATGGGGCTATGGTAGACTGCCGAAAGAAGCGAGTCACTTTTCTTATACCTGGGCAACCAGAAATAGTGTTCCAGGGTAGGAAAGATCGGGCAGGTACATGCATCATTTCTGCTATGAAGGCGGCACGATTTTATGCACGAGGGTGTAACACATTCCTCGCATATGTGACTGTTGAGGAAAAGGAGCAGCCACAGCTTGACGAGATTGATGTTGTCCGTGATTTTGCTGATGTATTTCCTGAGGAATTACCAGGATTGCCGCCAAGTAGGGAGATTGACTTCACCATTGACTTGGTGCCGGGTACATCGCCTATCTCTAAGGCACCATACAGGATGGCTCCAGCAGAGTTAAGAGAACTTCAGGTACAATTGCAAGAGTTACTGGATAAGGGCTTCATCAGGTCGAGTGGATCACCATGGGAAGCACCAGTCCTTTTCGTGAAGAAAATGGATGGATCACTAAGACTATGCATTGATTATCGGTTGTTGAATGGTGTTACTGTAAAGAACCAATACCCTTTGCCACGCATAGATGATTTATTTGATCAGCTCCAATCGGCACAAGTGTTCTCCAAGATAGATCTAAGGTCAGGGTATCATCAGCTGAGGATTAGAGAAGAGGATATCTCGAAGACTGCCTTTAGGAGTCGTTATGGTCATTATGAGTTCCTAGTGATGCCGTTTGGATTGACGAACGCACCTACAGTGTTCATGGATCTAATGAACCGTGTCTTTCGAGCTTATCTAGATAAGTTCGTGATTGTATTCGTGGATGACATCTTGATTTATTCGCCTAGTCATGATACACATAGGGAGCATCTCCACACGGTATTGGACACACTTCGTCGACATCAATTGTATGCCAAGTTCAGTAAGTGTGATTTTTGGCTAGACCAGGTGCATTTCTTAGGCCACGTCATATCTAAAGATGGAGTGGTCGTGGATTCAACAAAGGTGGAGGCAGTACTACATTGGGAGAGGCCCAAGACAGTGACTGAGATACGCAGTTTTCTAGGTTTGGCAGGGTATTATCGTCGCTTCATAGAGGGATTCTCTAAGATCGCATTACCATTGACCACCCTGACTAGGAAAGACACTTAATTTGTATGAACCGAGGCTTGCGAGGAGAGCTTCCAAGAGCTCAAGAGGAGACTTACTACTGCTCTGGTATTGACCTTACCATCTGGTGCAGGCGGTTATGTAGTTTATTGCGACGCCTCCGGCAAGGGATTAGGAGCAGTGTTGATGCAACATGGGAAGGTAATTGCCTATGCGTCTAGACAGCTGAAGACACATGAGGTAAATTACCCAACACATGACCTGGAATTAGCAGCCGTGGTATTTGCGTTGAAGTCCTGGAGACATTATCTTTATGGTGAGAGATTTGAGGTATTCACTGATCATAAGAGCCTCAAGTACTTCTTTACTCAGAGTGAATTGAATATGAGGCAGCGCAGATGGATGGAGTATCTCAAGGATTTCGACTTCACCATACAGTACCATCCTGGGAAGGCTAACGTCGTTGCAGATGCCCTGAGTAGGAAGGCGGGTGTGATGATTGCCAATTTGACGACTCGGTCTAAGTTCTTTGACAGGATCTTAGAGGCACAGGGCAAAGACAAGGAAACACAGGATTTGACAGATAAGACAGATTTTTCGAGGGGGACCAAATGGAGGGGTTAGATTTAAGGGAAGGTTGGTAGTACCAGCAGATGACGAATTGAAGCGCGAGTTACTTCAAGAAGCACACCAATCCCCTTATACAATTCATCCTGGGGGTACGAAGATGTATCAAGATCTCAAGAGGCATTTTTGGTGGAATGGTATGAAAAAGGATGTTGGAGAGTGCGTTGCACGATATTTGACCTGTCAGCAGGTCAAGGCTGAGCATCAGCGTCCATCAGGACTAATTCAGACACTGGACCTTCCAGAGTGGAAGTGGGACCATATTACTATGGACTTCGTTCTAAGTCTTCCGAGGACCGCTAGCAGCCACGACATGATATGGGTCGTTGTGGACAGGTTGACCAAGTCCGCTCATTTCATTCCTATCAGACAAAATCAGACCGTGGATAGCTTAGCAAAATTATATGTTAAGGAGATCGTCAGTCTACATGGCGTTCCCTTGACAATTATATCGGATCGAGATACGCGATTTACCTCAAAATACTGGAAGAGCGTGCAAGAGGCATTAGGGTCGAGACTGAAATTCAGCACAGCATTCCATCCTCAGACAAACGAACAGAAAGAGAGGACCATCCAGACTATTGAGGATATGCTACGAGCCTCTGTTATGGATTGGAAGGGTAGCTGGGAAGATCATTTACCTTTGGTGGAATTTGCTTATAATAATAGTCATCACGCTAGTATTGGCATGGCTCCATATGAGGCACTTTATGGCAGACCTTGTCGGTCACCTTTATGTTGGAGCGTAGGAGAAAGGCGCGTTGTGAAATCTGAGTTAGTGGAAGAATGTGCAGAAAAAGTCCAACTCATTCGGAAGAGGTTACTGACAGCTCACAGTCGACAGAAAAGTTATGCAGACAAGAGGAGAAAGGACTTAGAGTTCTCTGAGGGTGAGCATGTATTCTTGAAGGTTTCTCCCATGAAAGGGGTGTTGAGGTTTGGAAATAAAAAGAAGCTTAGCCCCAGGTATATTGGACCTTTCGAGATCTTACGCAAAGTTGGAGCTGTGGCATATCAGCTAGCCTTACCACCACAGCTAGCAAATGTGCATGACGTCTTTCACGTGTCTATGCTGAGGAAATAGGTGCCAGATCCCTCACATGTATTGGAGCAGATCCCAGGAGAGCTACAGTCTGACATGACATTTGAGGAGAGACCAGTGCGCGTCATAGATACAAGAGTCAAGGAGTTAAGGAATAAGACCATTGTCTTGGTCAAAGTCCTTTGGCAGCATCATTCAATACAGGATGCCACCTGGGAGACTGAGGTGGAGATGCGAAAGATCCATCAAGAGTTATTTAAATAGAGGTATGTAGCTAAATTTCAAGGACGAAATTTTTATAAGGAGGGAAGGATGTAATATCCTTAATTTTTAGGATAAAATAGGAAATTTTTAAATAAATTTAAAAAAAATCTATAGATGGAAATTTTTCCTAAAAACATAAGAATTAGAAAGTGCTCGTCGATACGAGTCTAACGCCACCAAGAACGCGAAAAATGGAGCTCAAACGAGAGAGTTATGAGTCGTTGAAGTTGTAAGGGCAAATTGGTCTTTTGATAGAAACGTGTTACACAGGGGTCCAAATTGATAACGGCACCCGTCTTCCACACGTCTCTACCAGTCCGGCGAAATCGCCGGAGAGACGTGGAAAGAGACGTGTGGGGAAGAGTTTCTCTTCCCCTAGGACTCTAAACCCTATATCTATTCTTCCCTAGGAGCCAAAACGCTCCACTTTGAGCGTTTCTCCGAGTTTTCACTCAGAACCCTAGCCCAGCAAAGCTTTGATTTTTCCGGCAAGTGGAACCACAGCAATACGAGCAACCACGGCTAGGTGCAAGGTAAGCCTTAAAACTCTGTTTTTTAGTATTTATTAAATAGAGAAAATAATTAGAAAACCATTTAAAAATTAGAAAAAAATCAAATTTTTTTAGGAACTTTGTACACGCTACTGTTGGAGCATGATTTCACGGACCAAACCTTGTCCGTTTGGAAATCGCACCATCCAACTAGTGCACAAGAGACCCAAGAGCAAACCTTTTAAATTTGGGAGTGATCCAATAGTGGATTTCTCCAGAAAATCCAAAAACCAATACCTAGGGATATTTTTAGGAACTTGGGAAAAACCGTTTAAAAAACATGGTTTTTGGAGAAATCAATGCAAAAGGATGATAGAAATGGAAACTAGACAAAATTTGGAACAAAATGGCTCAAAAACCAAGTGATTTGGACACCTATAAGGTCACCGGAGATGACTGGAAGCCGGTCGTCTTCTCAGGCGCCGGTTTCCGCGTCGCCGGTGTAAACCGGGCTGCCCGTGTAACCCAGTGTAAATTGGGTGCCGGTGTAACCCGGTGTAAACCGTGGTCGCTGGTGTAACCCAGTGTACACTGGGCGCCGGTGTAACCCGGTGTAAAGCAGGGCCGCTGGTGTAAACCAATGCACCCGCCAAACACCCTATAAATTAATAAATTTATGAAGTATTTTCACTTAAAATTGATTTTTGGGAGCTAGAGGAGTCCAAATCACGATCCGTGTTTTATATTTGATGACGGGTGCTCTCGCCCGATGGGCGTCATGCTAGGAGGGATAGGGCCGGCCACCCACTTTCCGAGATTATGATGTGATGATTTTGTGAGATGATAGACACCTGCCCATAGATGGCATTCAGTAGGGGTTTGGTAACATGGATAGTCCACACTACCAGTTTGAGCCTTTCCATGGGGACAGACAATAAGCCTCCCGTTATGGTGTCGACGGAGAGCGGCGGTGGTTGATACCCATGGAGGGTTGCCACTGCAGCATGATGGCCCATATTCTTATTATGTGTGCATGTATGATGAGCATGGTTATAGATGATATGCCTGGGTGTGACGACACTCAGAGGTTGACTACGTGTACTCCTGATCAGGGATGTTAGTGCGATGTAGTGGGACCCATTACCTTAGGGTGCCTTTATTCTTGTTGTATGCTCCATTTTATTGATTCATGTCATGTTTTAACTCCGTGAATTGCATGTTTTAGCATATGGAATAAATTGACATTTATTTGAACATGGCATTATGATATCATTATTTTCATAAATGTTAGACTTTTCATCAGAGTTGTTCATTATTTCTTTCATTTATTACATTAATTGTCTATGTACTTACACAAGCGATGGCTTGCTGAGGCATTGCTTTGTTTTGCAATGCCTTAGATCTCGAGCGCGATAACAGGAAAGGCAAGGCTGTTGGGAAGCCGTGAGAGCTGCTGAAGACCATTTTTCTATAGTGTTAGACAGTGATGCGAGTCATTAAACAGGATTATCATTTGGATTTTATTATGGACTGCATACTTTATATTTGGATGTGATTTAGATATTTGGACATATGTTGGACATTTATATGGGATGTTATGATGGATAGACCCTGGGCCATATTATTATTGTGTTTTGGACATTTATTTGAATTAAAATAAAGGCGCATATTTATTTGACGTTGATTTATACGCGGATTATTTATTTATGTTTAAATTACATGTACGCCATTTTGAGAAAGGAAAACTAACACCCGGAGTTTTTAAGATAGGTTTAGTAAAATGTTGAATAAATCTTTTCTCATGGGATCCCAAATGCCCTTATTTAAAATGCCATTATTATTATATAAAAAAAAATGTCTTAAAAATCCGGGGTGTTACATAAAAGAAGTTTCTTTCCTTTCTATCTTATTCACAGTGATATTTGAGGTCCATCTACTATTTCTAATGTTAATGGGGCAAGATGGTTTGTTTCTTTCATTGATGATTGTACTCACGTTACTTGGATTTTTCTGTTTAAACATAAGTCTAATGTTAGTACTGTGCTCCCAGATTTTTGTTCCATGATTAAAAATCAATTTTGGGTGAATATCAAAAGGTTTAGGTCAGATAATGCCATGGATTATTTCAATCAAATTCTTACCCCATATTTTTAGAAAGAAGGAATAGGACATGAGTCATCTTATGTCAATACTCCACAACAAAACGGGATAGCAAAGAGGAAAAATGGTCATCACCTTGAAAAAACCTGAGCCTTGTTGTTTCAAGAAAATGTGTCTAAGGTCTTTTGAGGGAAGCAGTTCTTACAGCCACTCATCTAATATATCGTTTGCCTTCAAGAGTCTTGGGTTTTAAGAGTCCTATGGACATACTTTCAACATTTTACCCGAACCTAAACACTACAAACAACCTTGTTCCTAGGATTTTTGGGTGCATGTCATTTGTCCATGTTCATAGTCAAAACAAGGGGGAATTAGATCCAAGGGATCTAAAATGTATCTTTGTGGGTTATTCTTCGACTTAGAAAGGGTATAAGTGTTACCACACTCCATCAAAGAAATTCTATGTCTCGGTGGACGTTACATTCAATGAACAAGAGTCTTATTTCACTAATCCTTATCTTCAAGGGGAGAATTCAACTAGGGAAGATAAGGAAGATTTTTGCTTGATTTGTCATCAATTCATATGTCTATAACCTAGGATCCTGCACCCGCACCTCCTTGTTCATCTTGTTCCAATCATGTGCGTGAACCCATACCCAGACTTGAACCCGTACCTGAAACACCAAATGAACCACAAGAAAAGACCGATTCTGTGCTAGAAAATATGAGATTTGGCAAAGGCAAGGAGTTCACAAGGAGGAAGATGGCAGTTCCTGAACCTATGCATGTCCGAGAATCCATCTCAAATCCTTTGAATGAGGTAACCATTTCTAACCATCCATTACAAGATGAAATTGAATTTCATGTAGATAATGATGACCAAGACCTTCCAATTGCGATTAGGAAAGGAACCAGAAAATGCACAAGGCAACCATTATACCCTCTTGCATATTTTTTGTCATTTAAGAATTTTTCACCATCTCATTGAACCTTTCTTGTAAGCCTAAATACCATTACCATTCCTACCACCTTATCTGAGGCTTTTTCCAATGAAAAATGGAAACAAGCTATGAATGTGGAGATGGAGGTATTAGAAAAGAACAAGACTTAGGAGTTGGTGAAGTTACCACCAGGAAAGAAACCAGTGGGCTATAAGTGGGTGTATACAGTGAAGTATAGAACAGATGGGTCGATTGAGAGATACAAGGCGCAGTTGGTAGCCAAGGGGTATACTCAAACCTATGGAATTGATTATCTAAAGACTTTTGCTCCTGTTGCAAAGATGAACACAGTTAAAGTATTGTTATCACTAACAGCTAATTATGGTTGGGAGCTGCAGCAATTTGATGTCAAGAATGCTTTCTTACATGGGGAGCTAGAAGAAGAGATTTATAAGGAGGTCCCACCTGGAGATGGGAAGAATTTGACTGCTCATGCTGTGTGTAGATTGAAAAATGCATTGTATGGCCTTAAACAATCACCACAGGCATGGTTTAGGAGATTTGCAAGAGTTATGTTGGCTATGGGATACAAACAAAGCAAAGGGGATCACACATTGTTCATTAAACACTCTCCTTCATGGGGAGTTACAGCCCTTCTGGTGTATATTGATGACATAATAATGATCGGAGATGATGTTAAGGAGAAACAGGTCGTGAGCCAGTATTTGGGTAAGGAGTTTAAGATTAAAGCGTTAGGGAGATTGAAGTATTTTCTCGGGATTGAGGGGGCTCACTCTAGGCAGGGAATTTTTATCTCTCAATAGAAGTATGTCACAGATCTTCTCAAGGAAACTGGCAAGACAGCACACAAACCAGTAAGTACTCCCATGGATCCTAATGTTAAACTTGGGTAAGCAGAGGAGGATGCTGTAGTAGATAGAGAAACATATCAACACCTGGTAGGAAGACTCATTTATCTGTCTCACACACAACCAAATATAGCATATGCAGTAAGTGTGATTAATCAGTTTATGCAGAGCCCAAAGGAAGTTCATCTACAAGCAGCTCATAGAGTACTACAATATCTCAAAAGAACGCTAGGGAAATGTATCTTGTTCGGAAGAAATGAAGGATTGGTACTTGAGGCATACACTGATACCGATTATGTTGGATCAATTGTTGATAGAAGATCAACCTCAAGATATTGCACCTTCCTTGGTGGGAATCTTGTGACGTAGAAAAGTAAAAAACAATGTGTGGTCGCTCGGTCAAGTGCAGAGGCTGAATTCCGGGTGATGGCTCAAGGAGTGTGTGAACTACTTTGGTTGAAGATCATCCTTAAAGATTTGAAGATTAAGTGGGATGGCCCTATGAGACTCTATTGCGACAACCAATTTGCGATCAGCATAGCTCACAACCCAATACAGCATGACCGGACAAAGCACATTGAAGTTGACAAACACTTTATCAAAGAGATGTTGGAGAGTGGATTGATTTGTACACCTTATGTGTCTACACATGGTCAACTTGTTGATGTTCTTACAAAAGGGTTGAGTAGCTCAGATTTTTAAACTATTGTATCCAAGCTGGGAATGGAGAATACCTATTCTCCAGCTTGAGGGCGAGTGTGGGAAAACCGTGTATAACTAGTTAGCTATTTTAGGAAAATCTTTTGTTATAGATTGTGTCCTTAGAATTAGGGATATATAGCTAAGTTTCCTATCATGTTAGTTTCCTATTTTCTGTTAGGATATCCCACAAATCATGGGATCTGATTTAGTAACTTACGGTTCTGGGTGCTAGGGTTACTGTATATATTTGGATGTAATAAAAATAAAATAAGATTCCTCTTTTCAAAGTTTCAACAATAACGTCTATTGGGGTTGGTTCTCAATTGGAGTTTTATTAGTGTAAGGTCATTGTTAGGGTTCGATTTGAAACACAAGAATTATTATGCAAATGCAACGGCATTTCATCTTTATGTAGCATATTGAGACCTTCTAAATTTACAGTACAAGTTTTCGTCGTAATATTGGATTTCATTTTTTCCCTCAATTTCAATGGTGAACAAATCTGAATTATATTCGGCTTTCATTTTCTTAGAGTTTCAGAAACTCTACTACAATAAGCTTTATAATGACTCTTTTTAAGGAAATTGTGATTGTGAAAAGAATTGTTGCTTTATGACCCATTGTTAAAGAATTTCCTTTTCATAATGGAAATGAATGAACTATTGAATGCAATGAATTCAAAAGTCTTTTCTAATGCCTTTGTTTTAAATGGAATGTTATGCCTTGTGAATAAAGAATGGAACATCACGAACAGCCCAACCCGACTAACCCTCATAAGAGAAATGGCAGATTACAAACAACAATGGGAAACATTATTTAGAGAAAGTCGAAGGAAATAAAAGATACTATTGATTATAATAACAAGAGATAGGTGATCCTCCAGCCAACTCCGTAAGTTTCATTTACTGCATGGTAAGAAGTATGCTACCTATTACTTTTAATGATTAGAGGCATATGTCACCATTAATCAAAAATTCAATATAGGAAATGATGAAGGAATATAATGCTTCATATACACGATTGTAGGAAACTACAGTACCTTATCTTGTTATTTCCAAATAGGGTAACGTATTTGCTTTTACTTTGTAGTCTGCCTTTAACGTCTCTGAAGACAAGAAGAAGCGTGGTTTGCAAGGAGTTGGTGAAAGTTGGCGAAAATAGGAGCTACCATGCTATATATATATATATAGACACACACACACACACACATTTGGAGATGATCCGTCGAGGCTATACAAAGTCCCTAACTTATATTCTAACATCATTGGCCATGATGTATGGAATGCATTTATATAGAACCGCTCATCTCCTGAATTTGAGGTATGTGCGAAACATGTGTTTGATTGAATTAATTATAACATCCTATCATGCTTAATTACCTTTAATTGCATCAAATGTATTAGCAAAGAATACTCTCAAGGGAGAATGGCAATTGCAATCAATCATATGCAACACCAACTCTCTAGGTTAGACTATCCTAGGTTGAAAGAACAAGTATTTGTATGAGTTCATTTCTTTTGAATTATACCTTAGTCGTATTGTATTACATAACTTTAATGTCTCACTTACAGTAAAAGAAAGTTGGGACTATGAATCTCAATAACCGCATCATCTTAAGGAAAATGGCATATTCAAAGAAGTATTAACTCCCAAACATACAAAAACGAAATTGTTGCACAAGCTGCTTCTCAAATAGTAAGTAGTTGAATATATATATATATATATATATATATATATATATATATATATATATATATATATGGAATTATAGATTAATTTATGAAATTAATCATGTTTTTATAAATTGTGCAGGAAGAGTTGACACAAGCATCAGCATCTACAGGGACTCTAAGTAGCACTGCTACAAAGGATGATATTATGCACAAGGCTTTAGGCAACAAAGAGGAAAACTATGGCTGAGTAAGGGGCCAAAGGAGCGATGTTACTCCTTCCAAATACTTTAGTTGAAAGAATCAAAAACGACCTAAATTTGACAGCAAGTGGATGTACGAAAAGATAAAGGCGGCAGTGACAAAGAATCTCAAAAAGGAGATGTATGAAAAGTTAAAGCGGGATTTAATAGGAGAGTTTCATAATAAGAAAAGTTATAGTAAAGAGTTAACTCCTACTACCTCTAGACCCCAATCACACACTAGCTATAATTCTCCTACTAAGGAAGATCAAGAAGAGCTACCTACACCCTTTGGACAAGAAAATCTAGTCAGGTATATTTATACACACGTTTACTTTTTCATTGTCCAATTAATTATGTTATCTCATCAATTCTTATGTATCCAGTATTTTTTTATTTGCAAATAGTATATACAAGTTGGCCTTGAATGACATTGAAAACATTATAGCTATTGGTACATGGTATGAGGCTCAATATCCCATTTTCCACAAATCATTGAAGTCAGCACGCATTACGTGTATGTATATTGATGTGGTCTATCAAGAGAATGTTTGTCTAACACTTTCAATAAAAGTCAATGATATTTATACCGTTGGATATCATGTCACTTGGCCGAAACGATATCTCATTCCCAAAAAATCCATGATATATATGTCATCATACCACCATCTTAAATATCATTTTTAGAAACTTCAATTTAATTATTTATTATATGCATCTAATGTTAATCAGAAGAAGCAGCAAGTGCATCGAGGCCGAACTCACCAACACCCGTTGTGCCAGTGATAATTCTAGCACTAATATTTATGCTTATCTTCATGATAAAATTAAATGTCTTCAATGAAAATTTTTATATTGATTGATAATCTCTACGACTTGACAACAATGGTCTAGTGATCAGTTGAAAGTTCCATCTAACCTGCTTCTAGCCCTAAAGACCCTCTACAAGCTCATTAATAAAGACAAGGTAATCAATCATGGATGGATAGAGCCAAGAGTGCTTGGCAATGAGGGAGTTAAAATATCATTCATGAAAGATGACTTCATAACTGTTTGTAAATGGGATAGACTTGAATAACTATGAAGTATTTGATTTTTATACTTGTGTAGTGTTGTGCATTTTGTTTCATCAAAATATAGTTCGATGAATGTAAATTCATGTTGATCCCATGACTGTGTTGCATATAGATAGAACCTTTGGTCTCTAATCTTGTAGAGTCATACAAGTTTCTTTCCTGACAAAAACTGTTTTGCTCTGTGTTTTCTTGGCCTCATATCTTGAGAATAATGATGAAGTTGAATAGCTTTAAACTTGGGTTAGCTATAGACTAGAGAAAAGTGAGAAGAAGATATGAGACTAGCCCAACTAAAAACCATGATTTATGGGCAACAAAAAATAACTAAAAAATAGAGAAAGATTTTGAGGAAGTAGAAGGCAAACAAATCATTTCTACAGGTCAATGATTGTGAGGATGCATAGGGTACAAATGTAAAGGAGAGAGATATCAGATGCAAACAAGGTTATAGACAATAGGTTGTTGGGTTTCCATTTTCTTGAACTTTGGAAGTTAATGCATTCGAAAAAACTTGCAACAGACCAGCTTCCTGCAGATGGTCAGGCTATAATTTCACCCAAATATGGGCAATCTTTCAAGTCATAGGGTGGTAGGTGCCTTTAACCATTAACTTTTGGGTGTTATTAAATATCTATGTATATAACAGTCCATAAACCATGTATTTTTCACTGAAAACAAAGCCAAGTAAACCTCCTACTGATCCATGTATATAACAGTTCATAATCAGTCTGTATACCATGTGCTTTTTAATGAAATATTAGCAAAGTAAACCTACTATATATAAATATATATATAGCAGTCCATGAACAGTTCATAAATCATATATTTTTCATATAAAACATAGCCAAGTAAACTTTCCATAGGTCCATGTATATAACAGTGAGTTTTATTCAGCTGATGCAGTTTAAGCAAAAAGGAATGGATGAGAATGATAAGAAGCTAAGAAAATAAAAAAACATATAGTAGGACTGCACTACTGTGTCGGTTCATATATTGAGTAAGAAAATATACTTGCACCAAGATTTCACTCATTCTCTGTAATCACAGCATCCTTGCCAATAATATTTTTACCAAGTCATAACTCATTTTATCTACCCAATGTACCATAGCAAGGACTAACACCAAATTGGCTTCAGGATAAGGCTATAAGTAGGCTAGTAGCAGATGTTTATGATACATTCAGGCTTTTTCTGGTTGGGACTAGGATTGTTAATGCAACAGATGACAAAGTAACTAGGTCTGCAGTTTACAGTCATTGGGCCCAGATGTTTATGATACATTCTGGCTTTTTCCAGTTGGTACTAGGATTGTTAATGCAACAGATGATGAAGTAACTAGGTCTGCAGTTTACAGTCATTGGGCCCAGATATTTATGATACATTCAGGCATTTTCTGGTTGGGACTAGGATTGCTAATGCAACAGACGACAAAGTAACTAGGTCTGCAGTTTACAGTCATTGAACCAACTTGGTTTTCTGTAATTCCATTCATTGGTGGCCAGAGATATGAGCATCATGTTTTCATACATTAGAAGAGGTGAAACAACATAACATGCAGCATTAATGAGTCAAAGATATCATTTTTCCTCAGGTCAGCTTGGCCCCAAGCCTCTTTTCTTAATAGATTTGCATTGTTGTCTTCCCAAAGCAAAAGGAAAAGAGAAGGAAAAGACATTGTGCTCATGCATCCATAAAAACATGAAAAAATAAGCAAGAAACAAGCACTCTCTAGCATGGAAAATTGTGTTATTATAAGATACATCTTTGTCACATAATACCCATGCTTCCTAAGTCCTAATACACGCAAAATTCATGTACTTAAAAGGGCTTCACGTGAGGCCTAGGCACACTGCTCATCCTTGACAACTTTAAATAATGCTTCTCTTCACTTACATTTTTTGGCTGCGACTCAATTTTTTGGCTGCTCATCCTTGACTACTTTGAATAATCCTTACTTTGTACAATTCTTTTGCAGTGGGAGGAACATGTGGAGAAATTGAAAATTTCTCAGACAATGAAAGCATCAGTCACAGATACTGACTAAACAGAAAACAGTTACTCTGCCAATAAGGAGATGGGTATAAAGCTTACGGCAGTGCTCAAATATATTCAGATGTTCCAAAGGACAGAGTAAGAGACCATAGCAATATCCCCTGAGAAACCATCTGCTCCAGGTATTGTTTGATTCCCATTTAGCGTATAGTTTAGGGGATAAAGGTGAAAGCTAATGAGGTTTCTCAAAACCTTTCAATTGCTGCTATTCTGATTTCTTTAATAATTTAGTATTTCTATTGTTCAGAAGCTTCGAGTTGGTTAAATGCCTTGTCTCACAGAGAAGAGGTTGTGGGCACCTTACATACCAAGAAAATTTTATTTAAAAAAATTTAATTAAATTACATTTAAATTTAAAAAAAGAAGCTTAGCATATTTTTTTCAGTAAGTCAATATCTTAGAAAAGTACAGTTAATCTAGCAGGTCTTGACAACCACGAAGTGCTGGCAGTTTGCTATTTAAACCTGAAGAGAAAAAACCCAATGTGGCATCTGGAAGTAGGGTTTTCACAAAAGGAATTCCCTTCAACCACACTAACAAAAATGGGGATCCTGACGGTGGGGATATCCAGGAAGCAGGCTTGGTAGACATGTTTCCTTCCAGAGGTTCTGAAGTTCAACAGTATGAACTTCCCAAAAGGTCAAAGCCAGTTCCAATATCCTCAGATGCCAAGATAGCAAAATTATTTTCATTTGTCAAAGAAGAAAGCAGAAATAAGGTAACATCACCTAAATTTAAACAATCTCATACTGATAGACCAGAGTTGACACCAAAGAAAACAGCAGGTTCATTTTTCCGTCCACAATCCCAGAAAAATCAGTACCAGAAGGTGTAAGCAGCTGCAATGAGATGGGTATAATTGTTGCACAACAACCACAAGATGAAGGTAAAGAATGCCCTCCGTTATGTCAGGAGATACTTCCAGTCGACAAGAAGCCCTTAGTTGAATCTTCTCCTCATAATGCTAGGGGACCTCCCAGAGGAAGAAAGGAGGAAGGGAAGGCTTTGTCTGATGCAGAAATCAATCACAGCATCTCACAGGAGGAAGTTGACAACCATGAAAGTTTTCAAAGCTGTAATAGTGGGAGGTTGTTTTCAACAGGAAAGAGGACATGGAGCCTCAAGCAGCAACTCACGTTGGAAGTAAGAAGATAAAGAAACAACATTGAAGCAGTTTTTTGTTCAGCATCCTTTGACAGACAAGAGGGCTCTTTTGTGAATTGGATATATGTTACATCAGCTACACCAAATAAAGGTAGATTCAGGAAGTTCTACGCAAGAAGAAGCAGGAACCACTAGATTACTGACAGAGTAACCGAAAGGAGAGATCACTGACAGAAATAACAGACAAGATAGAGAATTCGGTTACTGGAAAGATCAAGAACAACTGGCAGAGGGAGGAAAAGGAAGGAGAAAAAACAGTTGGGAGGATCCAAGAATTAGAACAGACTTAGAGAACTAGGAGGATTCTAGCACCTCGAAAGGCTAGAAGTGCTCTTGTGAATTCTGTAAGAACAGTACCAGTACACATTGTATGAGGCTTATTCTGTCAGCTTACTCCCTGTAAGGTTGATCTCTGAAATGAAAGCATTCCATTTGAATTCAACTAAAACTCTGTTCATATTAGTTGGATTCTATCAATATCTAACATGAGGAAGAGAGATCCAATATATGATTCAGATGATGGCCTTTGCCAATTACTGTGGAACCCTTTCATCATAGTCTAAGTATGGGGTGTCTTTCTGTGGAAAGGGATAAAAACCAAGAAGCTCCGGGTTGCAGAAGCATGAGTTTCCAAAAAAATTTACAGGCCTTGTATTGTCCAAGCCTGAGGGAGCAAGAAAAGAAAAGTGGGAGTCCTGATTGTCAAACAGCAGCAGCAGGCCAAGAGCTCAATGATTAACAGGATGTCATGTGAAGATGCCAAACATTATATGTCCTGAGATGAGGAGCGTATTAAATTTTACATCCCCATATCAAATGAAATGTCTAACGACAGCATCTGTCCAGTTGAAGCATGCCTTTCAACTATACAGGGTATATCTGCTGCTAATATCATTGTTGTTTGGGAAAAACCTGAGAGCAATAATGGGAGAAAAGGAAATTCATGCAATGTAGGATATCATTGTGAGACAGCTGAAGTACGGTCGTCCAACTCTTTCCAGAATGATTCAGGTTCCCTATCTGGGTAAAAGTTCTTGCTACACTTGTTTCTGTTGATCCCAATAGACGTTCATGTTCAGACGACAACAGAAAATGTTTACAACCATTGAGTCATTGTTTTGAAATGTTCCTTTCTCCCTAATTTTCTTCTCATTTCTTTTTCTAAAATGCATGGAACATCTTTCTTTCTTTCTTTTGTAGTCAAGTACATCTGTTTGAGAGCCAATTATAAATTGTATTGCATAGGAACCTAGTGTTTTAGCTAGAGTTTGCTGTCCTTGAACTCTTTGTCAAGTTCTTCATATGCTTTGAAAAGCTTAGAAGGCCACACAGTCAACTTGCCTCTTCTTGCAATAAACTTGCCAAATAAGTGAGCTTTCCCTCTCTTTATTGGTTATATTTTTACAGGTCTCTGTGAATCTCAGAAATTTTGCAATAACTATACTGGTTTACTACTCATATTCTTTTTGTCATGTTTTGAGGAAAATATTAGTTATTCTCTTGGTTATGATTATCATTCACCATGGAACTGCACCTTGCACTTTACAGATAAGAATATACCACTCTTACCAAGAAGCATTAATTATTCAGAAAAGCACCATTTTCAAGGACGCATGTAATGTTATAAAGCCATCTCTAGTCTTCATATTGATCTGCCGAAAGTTATGAGGCTACCATTGCTTGGAGCTGTGGTTCCAAGAACTTGTACACGAGATGTAGATTACTCTTTTACATTGCAATGCACCTGATAAACATAATTTTTAGAGCTAGGGTCCTAAAAAACTTCTATAACTTCTTATTTCACTAAGCATGTCTTTCTTTCTGTAGCAGTATAATTTTCTAGTGACATGTTCCTGTCTTCTTTAAATGGATCTAAAAGGTAGTTGAAATCACCATTATCCTATGTAGTTAAAGGCGGGCCTAGGCGCTAGTCGACAGTTAAGCGCCTGGGAGGGGGCCAAGCGCAGAGTATGTGAGGCGCGCTCGCCTAGGCAAGTGCCTAGGTGCGCCTAGGCGCCCCTTTCAGGCGCACCTCCGACTCCAGGCACAGACGACTTCACCCGGTAACTTATAAAACTCGTTTTTTTTTTTCGTTTTTCACCTTCCAACCCTAATTTCAATCTTCCAACCTCCTGAGAACATAAAAACGACCATTCCTTTTCAATCTTGCACATATCTAAGCTGAAAAAGGTATGGATTTATGAATTTTACAATGCGTATACGGTTTCTATAAAAAACGTAAAAACCAGTACCGTTTTTTCAAATTTTTTGTTTTTTGTTAACTATTTTCCATAGATCTTGATGGGTTTTAGTTCTATATGTATAAGAAAACATTCCATTTGAGTTTTATACTTCTTTGCTCTAGATTTGAGTTCGTTTTTAGGTTTTTTACTGTTTTTCCAAAAAAATTAGTTATGGAAATAAAAAAAGTCTTCGTTTTTTTTGTATTTCTTAATTGAAATGTATTTCTATCCACATATATAGCTTTCCCATGCTTGTGTCTTCGTGTGTGATAATTTTTTCATCTTTTTTTTGTAATTTAGGGTTATTTTTTTAATTTTTCCAAAAAAAAAAAAGTTACGAAAATTAGGAAAAAATTGTTCTTTTTTATATTTATTAGTTAATGCCTATTCTTATCCACATATATAGCTTACTGATGCTTGTATCTTCATGTACGATGTACTTTTAATGCTTTTTTTGCATTGTAGTGTTATTTTGTTCAATTTTTCCAAAAATAAAACTTACAAAAATTAGAAAAAAAAATGTTTTATTTATATTTATTAGTTAATACCTATCCTTATATACATATATAACTTTCCCATGCTTGTGTCTTCATGTATGCTGTATTTTTCATGCTTTTTTGTGTTGTAGTGTTATTTTGTTCAATTTTTCCAAAAATAAAACTTACAAAAATTAGAAAAAAATTGTTTTATTTATATTTATTAGTTAATACCTATTCTTATATACATATATAGCTTTCCCATGCTTGTGTCTTCATGTATACTGTATTTTTCATGCTTTTTAAGAATTTATTAATGATTTTTAGCTAATTTTTAGCATTTTTAGCTAATTTTTAATTATAAAAAATATAATTTTGGCCTCAGGCTCCAGGCGCGTGCCTAGGTGCCCCAGGCTCCAGGCGCACCCCTTTGCGCCTCGGTGCGCGTCGCGCCTTTAACTACATAGCCTCTGTCCAACTTCCATCTTGAAGGGTTTTTCCTACGTCCATGACTCAGGAAATGGGAGGAAGGACTTAGAGATACAGGCTACCATGTGGCTTGCATTGGTGGTAAAACTAGCAATATATGAAACATCTTTATATAAGAGTACTTTATTAGATAAAACTAAATATTTAATGAGTAACATAAATTCTTGTTCAAATCTTCAGTTTTAAGTTTAAAAATCACAGTTAGTTTGGCTGTGCAATCATTGGATTATTGGAGCAGTTATGTAAATTTGTCTAGTCCCTCACTCCCTTGCTTAAATTTCAAGGGGCCACTCACAATGAATATCCTTGATGTCCAATTTATTATTATAAATTTTCTCTTTTCATTATTCCTTTTTTAGGAGCATCCCAAGAAAAACCTTTAGGAACTCGCATAGTTCCCATTTCTGTTGAAGTAGAAGGACTAAGGTGCTTGATCAACTGTCTAACCATGATTCATTGTAGTAAGATACTGTCTAACCATGATTTCATTGAGGTAAGATACTGTGTAATCGCATTATGCTAGATTTTGTCAGCTGTGTCTTCTTAGATGTTTATTTACATGGCTTTTTATTTTCTCTTCCTCTCACTATGGTGGGCTAGATCGTAGGTTTTTTGTATGAAGGATAATGTGTTAATAATATTTTTATCCAGAGGACAAAGTTTACACAATATATTGCGCAGGTTTTGCAGCTACTTTAAAAGTTTTATATCATACCCAGAATTCATGTGTTTGGCACTGTACTATGTCAAGTTCTAGAAATGTTCTGTCCAGGTCACATGCCTCATGCACCATTTTTTTTCATTCCTCAAAGAGTAACATGTGATTCATGGACTCTACTTCTATTTTTGGGATTTTAAAGGAGTTCGATATGATCTGGATCAAAATTTCCTTTCAGTTCGAAGTATTTGGTCCTACTAAATTAAGAAAAAAAGTCCCAGGGTTTATGATTCCAATCATAGTCATGCTATATATCAACGTTGCATCTGCAGTCCTCTGCCCCAACTGGCACAATGTAGCATATCTACGTTACTATAGGATGTCCCATGTTACGTGAGGATGTTATAATATGTAGCTGATAATGATGATGCAGTAGCAATTTTATCCCTTCTCCATGCGGTTGAATCTAACTCTGTGACTATTTTGTCAACTTCCTTTACTTGGTTGTGCTGTCTCCTGCATGTCCTCTATCCTCAGCTTGTGTTTTATTTATTCATCTATTATTTCTGTTGCCTAATTACTTGACCATGTATTATGGTGGATTGACCTAGATAAGCATCAGGCACTATCTTGATAAGATCTAAGAGTCAATGTTATTTCAGCCCGACACTTGTCTAATTGGAAATGGATGACATCAAGCACTCCTTAGTCAAATCTGAGATGATGTGAGCTAGATCAGGTACTTCCTTGATGTAGATCTGAACGCCATGATCTCAACCAGACACTATCATGACTGGACCAACAGTGAAATGAAGCACTACTCAATAATCTAGCAGGGTGGGTTTTCACCTGTGTCAGTGCCGCGCCCCCGCCCCCCCCACCAAAAAAAAACGGGGCACTAAGATCTGCAATCCACTGCAGGCAAGCAGATTGTGAAAAACCCGCCTTGACCCACCCTGCCCCACCAACTGCTATTGGTGGGACGGTTATCAACATTTATGCATGGGAATTTAGATGTTTCTTTTGTTTTTATTCCTTTCTTCTTTTTCTTTTTTTGACGTGCATGAAAAATTCTAGTTGATGCTATAATTAAGAGAAGGGACTCCTAAATTAAAAAGACTTAATAAAAGAAAACTATGATGAAAAGTTTCTTTATCTAATTTACAAAAATACCCTTCTTTTTTAACTAAAGTATAATAATAAATCATGGGCACTTTTGGCATATGAATGTTTGTAAATAATGTGAGTTGACCCATGGAATTTCCTCACAGGCCCACCCCAACCCGTGACCCACCTCAGATCACAAACTTTTCTCCATCATGGGTGTGAGTCAATGATTTACTACCCCAACCCAACCCAACCGAAGTAGCAGCAGGGCGGGTCACGGGTTTAATCCACCCCACTACCATCCCTAGATGGAATCTGGATCAGGCACTACCTTAATGCAGATGCAATTATCTCAGTCAAACACTATCATAACTTGATTAGATGAGTTCAAGCACTACTTGATACTTAAATCATCAGATTTGCACCAGGCACTACCCTGATGCATATCTAATGATCTCGGCCAGACACTGTCTTAAGTAAGTCAAATGATGATAAGCTCAAGTACTACTTGCTCAAATCAAGATGATGAGATCAGACCAGGCACTACCTTGATGTAGATGTGCATGCAGTGATCTCAGCCATACACTATCTTGACTGGATCAATGGTGATGAGATCAAGCACTACTAGATCACCATCCACTAAGATTTGGACAGGCAATACCATGATGCAAATCTAGACATAATGATCTTAAAGACTAAAACAGCTATTTTCTGAATTAGATCAAGATGAAGATCAAAAACTACTAGATCTTTAGATGATTTGGATGAGCTATGGATGCAAAGATCTGTAGGAGATACTAAATTGGATGAAGTAGATGATTTCAACTACTAGATCTTGTGATAATTGAACTAATCTTAAAGGCAATGATCTTGATTAGATAATTTTTTAATTGAATCGAAATGATAAACCTTGATTACAATGATCATGATCATATACTTTCTAAATTAGGTAAAAATAACAATGTGCCAGTTCTATGCTTGAATTGTGATAATGTATGAGAAGATCCCTTGGATCAAGTTTATGATGCAAGATGAGTACTCCAAATGGCTTTGCTTGCCTTGGGGTTCTCTGGCATGTGAAATGATCATCTAATGACTGGTGGGATCACAAGCAGCCGCCATGCTTCAGATGGGTAGAAAAGGACATAAAGCACCCTTCAAACAGTAGCTGGCTATTCCACACATTGTTTTTCTGAGAGGGAAAAGGAGAGAAAACTCAAACAGGTGCCAGAAGTTGCCTGTAGTCGTGTGTTTGCTTCCCATAGACCACGTTCGAATCCCACATTCAAACTTAACCTGATTTGCATGGTTTGTGGGTGATTCCAGCACATCCACAGGGATTAGTCCCTCCCCAAAATGGGTGGGGACATCCAAGGATATCGAGAGAGAGAGAGAGAGAGAGAGAGAGAGAGAGAGAGAGAGAGAGAGAGAGAGAGAGAGAGAGAGAGAGAGAGAACCTACAAAGCTTCATTCTTCCTAAATTTCTTGCTTTGGATGTAATAAAATGCGTCGAAGGAAAAGGATTGAATATTCAAAGAGTCAGAATTGATAAAGGAAAGTGAAAATGATAGAAAAACCTAAGAAGATGAGAAAATCATCAATGGTTTCAACTCAATACAGGGAGCTATAGATACTTATAAGAGCTAGGATGAGTGTGATGCAAAGAGAAGAGACTTGAAGAGGTTGATGGGTGACAAGGGAGCTCTCCTGGTCAAGAAGAGAGTCAAAGTACATGATAGACAATGAAGAAATTGTCAATGACGAAGAAATGGTTGAAATGGAGGAGGAATTGAGGTTAGGAGAGCTTAGAGGGGAAGTAGCCCCATATCCTGCACAAGTGCTGCTTCCAGAACCCAAAAGAGCTCCAATTGTATGAGCAAAATGATAGTATGGGAAGCTTCTGAGAAACACAGAGATTTACATTGGTAATCTTTGTAGATGTGACCCGGTAAGTGCAAACTCATTTTAATTTAATGTTTTTGCATGCTTTTCATGATTTCTTTTCATTTTGTTCCAATTCATGCATGTAAAAATGGTTAGGAAACCACGTTCTCCACCTCTCACCCATTATAATCCAAAGGGTGAAGATGATGGCCCTCAGTGAACACAGAGGACTCTAGCAACTGCTTGGAGGACTTTTGGTTGAACTTGCTGGAATTGGCCCTTGGTAGCCATTGGAGCATCTAGTGGCCACTAAGGGCTCTTTGAGATTGATTGATGAAGATTTTGGTTTGTCATTTTTTGTCTTGTTGAAGGTTCCAGATATATGCCAAGATAAGCAATATAAATCACCAATGAGTTGAAATTTTACATTATCTAAGACATGAAAATTTCACCAAAGTACAAATAGTCTTGGTTATGAGAATGGGAAGGTGTTAGGCGCCCATCTCACCTGATGAAACATCTGTCTCTATAAAATGAATAAAAATGTGTTTTAAGTCCATTATTTATGCCTTCTTCTCTTAATTTTCTAGGATGATTTTTTTTAATATTAGGGTTTCTCTCTAAACATACAAAAGACTATAACACGATGATATGAATCATAAAAGATGCTTCTTATCTGTGGATGCTACAAATATAAGATGTAAACATACAGTTGTGAAAGACAATCATGAACATTACTATGTCTATAAATATGAACTATATGAATCTACGCATATGTTCCCTTCCATGACCATCTTGGACATACATTGTTTATATGCAGGATATCCCATTTAGGGGTGATATAAAAACTATAAAAATGAAACTTTTTAAAAGAATATGATTTCAATGCTAGATGAAATGAGTGGATTTGTACGAAAAGAGAAGGGGAGATTAATAATAGAAATGAGAAGAACATGAGAAAGATGATTTATGGTCTAAGAAGTATGATCTCAAAGAAGAGAAACATGATATGCAAGAGGATGACACCTCTCTTCAAAACATCAAAGAAAGGTTTAAAGGATGAAGATTCATATGAAAACAAAGTGCTATGGTGAAATACTAACCTTTAGCGAAAAAAATCTTAGAAACTTGAGCTTTTTCCCCTCATATTCACTTGGAAGAAGATGGAAACAGTCCCTTCAGAAAGTTTAGAGTAGAAACCCTCAAAATCTCTCTAAAAGCTATCTCTCTCTATCTCTTATGAATATTCTCTTTTTCTTGATCTCTTAATGACATCTACTCATAATTTTAGGGTTAGGAGATCAAATTTGTGTAGCAATGCAATTAGGTTTGATAAACTAATCATCTTTATCTTAATTTTTGGTGAAATTCAGTCTAGGTTCAAGTTATCTCTGACAATCCCACATGGTTGTACCTGATTGCAGTGCTGTGCATGGTCACATATACAAGTAGCCTGCGATTACCCATATGCGTCTAGTGATAAGTCTCAATCATACTTCTTAGTGGCATAATAATGTCCATCTGGATCACTGAGCATTTTCTTTTACAATGTCATCCAATGGGATCCTAGGGGTTTGATGATTTTGACTTATATCCCTGGGTATAATCCTCTCTGTGGCGACCCAGACCATACTCTCCTCATTTGAGGGCCCTACTCTCGTGCACGCGTGCTCCTCACTTGAGGAGTACCAATATTCTGAAAGGCATACTCAGTCCCAAATCATGTTTCTGCATCCATGTACTTCTATGTTTCATAGTCATTTGTTTAAGTAATTTTTGAAGCATTAGGAATGTTTGAAAAATCTTTTGTAAAATGTCGTTTTAGCTGGAAAAATCTTTTTATAGATCATGGATAGAATGATTTTGGACTCTTATCCTAATCTCATGAATAGAGAATCATTGATAGCTCCAGAGACTCATCATCGGGAGTATTCAGCTAGGTCAATTATAAGGTGCAAAATTGGGTATCTACAAATGCCCTCTTTGTTCAAGGTTGTGGCCAACAGCCAAAGTCAAAAGAGACTTCACGAATATAGTGGCGCCCCCTAATTGATATAGGCTCAGGCATTGATTCCTTAAACAGTTCTCTTCGCCTTAACCTAGTTACCTCGTTTAGTGAGAAATATTCTTATCAATTAATAAAAACTTCTGAAATTGTTAAAGTGATAAATGCAGTCAGATGGGCATTGATCCTTGACTGATTAGCTAGGGATCAACTAGAGAAATCTTTTCATGAAATTTGGGGAGATTTAAAGACTTTCAAGGGACTCTCATGGTCTGTTATTTTTCCATATGTTTATGGGCTTTGCAAAGCTTCTTGATCCTCATGGAGGTTAAACCCGAAGGTTGAGAAATGTTTTATAGTCAGTGGGCTAAAGTCAGTAGAGTGTTATAGGTTTTAAATGGAGTTGGTTTTTGGTGCATGGCTCATCCATCTGCAGTTTATGAGATATAAATTGTTCTGGTCATATTCTTCATGAGGAGAACATGTGTGCATCCATTATATAAGCTCCCCTATTAATCAAATCTACTGGTGAAGCCAAGATGATCTTTTGGTTATCAGTCTACTTGTAGTCTTAGAATAACCAACTATCATCTTTTCTTCCATGAAACTCTTATTTTCAGAGCTAGTTTATGTTTCTCTTTCATGTTAGCAATGTAAGTTAGCTAGAACCAAATTCCATAAAAATATTTCTATCTCTACTTAAGAAAGGTATCTTGCTTGGATGTGACGAATGCATGTTCAAAGAGGAATCTTCAAGAAGAAGTCTACATGCTTCAGCCTCCTAGTTTTAGTGATCTTAGAAATCAAAGGAAAGTATGTAGACTCATCATTATGATCTCTTTGCACCAAGTATGAGAGCTTATTAGTTTGGGGAAGAAAATTGACACAGACAAGCTGATCATACCACGTCGGTCAAGAGAAAGGGCAAGATACTTACAGCCTTGTTGTGTATGTTAACGAGATAATTGTAACGGGGAACCCTTCTTCAGGAACTGAGACATTAAAGCTTTTCATCAAGAATAAACAAAAGACCAGAGAAATTTGAAATACTTTCTTGGAATTGCAGTTGAAAGATCAAAGGAAGTTCTCTTCATGTCCTTATGAGATTATGTGCCAGATCTTTCAAGGATATAGACAACCTAGGAGCTAACCTAACAAACGCATTAATTGATCCCAGTCACAACATCAAAGAATGTCAAGAAGGCTGCTTGATAACAAAAGTGTGTAGCAAGATTGGTTAACGGCCTTCTATATTTTTCAGATACAGGGCGAGATAGTGCTTATGTGGCACAATGTAAGGACCATGTAAGGTTAAAGATTACACGATGCTGACTGGCCAGTGTTATAAGTGGCAGTTGATGCACATCTGCCTATTACATTTTTGCGGGGAGAAATTCAACACTAACATAAAGAGGTAAAGAGCAACATGTAGCTGCTAGACCGGCTGCAAAAGCCAGTATATGCCCGTGGTTCCTGGAGCTGCAGAACTCCTCTCGTTAAGAATTCTATCATGGGGTTGAATTTTCACTTGCAGAACTCCTATTACATTTTTTCTGGGAGAAATTTACCACTAACATGAAGAAGTAAAGAGCAACCTGTACCTCCTAGATCGACTGCAAAAGCCAGTACATGCCCATGGTTCCTGGAGTTACAGAACTCCTCTCATTGAGAATTCTATCATAGGGTTGAATTTTCAGTTGAAAGCTCAACGAAAGTATACTGTAACAATCAAGGTCCAATTAATTCTATTTAAAGTTCGATCAACATGACAGGATCAAACACATTGAGGGTGATAGACACTTTGCCGAAGAGAGTTGATTTCCAGTAAGTCTCATTCCATTTTGTCAGACCAAAAGGCCTACTTGCCGATTTCTCATGAAGGGGTGGTAAAATCAAAATTACATGATATACTTGCAAAGCTTGGCATCAGAGATATGTAGTCCACCTGAAGAGGAGATTGGACTGTTAGGTATATTTTACATTAGTGTTCCCCAGAACACTATGAGTAATTTATCCCCACTCTGTCGTTGAACATTTATTCTCAAATGCAACAATTGTGCAATATTATAAAAGTGGAAAATAAAAGGGCAGCCCCGGTGCACGAAGCTCCTGCCTATGCGCGGTCCAGGGAAGGGGCGGACCACAAGGGCCTATAATAGGCAGCCTTACCTTGCATTTTGCAAGAGACTGATTCCACGCCTTGAACCCATGACCTCAAGGTCATATGACGACAACTTTTACCATTGCGCCAAGGCTCCCCTTCTATAAAAGTGGAAAATGAAAATATATTTATTTATTTATTTATGGCCTCAAATTATTACCAGAAACAGGGTACTAATTGCAATTAGGAGTAATAGAGAAAAGTGCAAGAAGAAAAAAGAAAACATTTATACAAAAAAATGTTTTGAGAATTTATTGAAATATAATTTCTCTTTAACTGGTGAAGACGAAGACATCAAGCAGTTGACTTGTGAAATGTGGTAAGGGAAGTGTTTAGACATTAGATTGAACTCATCGCATACAGCTTTCCACAGAACCATTACTTATTCCTTTTTTTATGCATTTTTCAGTTTTTAGAGAGAGAGACGGAAAACTCTTCCAGCGGACTGCTAGGCTTTGTCATCATTTCATCAAATTGGAACGAAAATTTTGACCAAACTAAAGAAAGAGAGCTATCTAATAGATTCAGATTATGTTTTGTACAAAATTAGTTTTATACTCCCAGGTTATGAATGCCACTGAACACCAATAATGGAGCAGGACAAGGAAACCCAGTCCTTATTAGCTGCTACAGGAATACCACAATCCACTGTTCCATTGATCACTGCTGGGAAATAAGCACCTCTGATAAAATAACAGGTACTTACAGATTAAGTTTGAATGTCAAATCATGATTGATTGTCCATCACCATGCTATAGCGTCATATCCTTAATGGAAGGCAACCTGCTGACCACATCTGGACCACCTACTCAATTTTCCCAATGAAAGGTCAGAATTGACTTTTATAAAGTGAACAAATGCAGCAGATATTCGATTCTCTAATCTAGGTGTCAGTTGGTACAAGGTTACTAGTTTGGAACTATCCTAACAGTGCATAACTAGTTAGGCTAGCAGCCCCAGCAAGTCCAAGATATGCAAAAGCCTGTTGTCTATGATGTTCGACTCAGTTACTGATTCTTCCCAAAGAAGCAAGAGAACAAACTAGGACAGCTGATTGAAAATCATACCAAACTTTTCACTGGGAGTGACTAATCACATTACCTTCAAAAAGGAAAAACGTTGAAGATGAATTTATGGTCAGAGATTCAGTTCCATACTCTGCCTAATTGCGTTCTGCAAACAGAACACTGCTGACAATTGTAAACAGCAACAGTCAGATCTATGAGTAAGTAGAAAGAGAAGGAGTTGACAGGAAGTTATTTCAAATGAGTATACCCTTGCTCTGAAAACTTCAATAGATAATGTTAAACTCCCAAGAGGAGCTTATGCTAGCCACTCCAAAGTAACTGTCCATATACTAACTACTCCCAAGAACAGTTTCTGCAATTATACTTTACTCCATGGTTGGATGTGTTCATTATGCTCTCCCCGTGGACTCACCAGCAAATCTCAATGAATTTACAATGAATAAACTCCAATAGATAGAAGCCACTGCAACCAACCATGTGACCAACAATCAAGAATACTGAACAACAGAAACACAAGAAAGTACAACCAAGAGTTGAAAGAAGCTCGCTCAAACTACAAGACTAAGTAAAACATAAACAATTGCAAAAAAATGTGACATAACCACACTTTGTCACTTCAGACATTGATTTGCAGATATAACAGGAGGTACAATCACATATGCATGAAAATGAGAATTACTTCAAACCCAGCTTGCAACAATAACAGAAAAATCCATTCTTACATCAAACAAATATTTCGTGATAAATTGGGGATTTCCCATAGAATTACTTCAACCACCCTACAATAATCACAGAAAGGTCCCACTCCAGCAATCAGATCAGTCTATCAGGACAAATTGGGGTCTTCCAAATGCCAAAAAATGAATTTAAATATAAGATAAAAAATGATGAATCTGATCGAAAATTCAAACTTCATACCTCTGCATTGAATCCCTGCAAAATTGTAGATTCCACCATGGCATGATGCTGCACATATAGCAACGTAGAATAAGCTGTGATTGTCCCCCTGTTCTAGTGGCTCCATGCTCGAGCGGAAATGGAAGAGAACAGAAGGTTGTAAAAGGTCCAAATACGAAATCGGGGAGTATTTTTGTCATGTAGAGAAATAAGCTAAGCGAATAGTGGGGCGGGAATTTCAACGCCCTACGGGGCAGTTTATTTAACCTTTGCTTAATCTAGGCCGTCCATTTGAAGTTCCTATTCGTCTTATTTTTCTCTTTTTTCTTTAAGAAAAGGAAATGAACACTTCACTGAATTTTTTCTTTAAAAATGAATGAAATCGCCCTACGGGGCAGTTTATTTAACCTTTGCTTAATCTAGGCCGTCCATTTGAAGTTCCTATTCGTCCTATTTTTCTCTTTTTTCTTTAAGAAAAGGAAATGAACACTTCACTGAATTTTTTCTACTTAAAAGATAGTCAGTGAGGCCCACCCTTAATAGAGATAAGGCCTAGACGGGGCAAACTCTGATCTTCTAACATATAAAAATTAAAAAAAAGAATTATCCGGTCGTAACTGCGGGCATTCTATTGAAGTGTTCCTTTCCAAGTTAAGACTGCATGAAGGAGATCAAAGGACCTAGATTTTTTATATTTATAGACATCCAAAGCCGGAGCATCAGATGAATGGTTGAGATCTTTTATTTCATCTATAAAATAGAGACCTACAAAATCAGAGTTGATGACTCAAAGTGTATTGGAATAAAGGAGATGGCGAGAATAGTCTGTCACATTCACGAAGGCGTTGCATTGTGGAGAATGCTAGGGCAAAGGCCCTAAATACCTGTTAGCCATAAGCACCCACCAATTGGCATCAAGGGAGCCCATATTTGATGATCAAGGTAGCATGAATTAGACAACACCGGGAGAAGAAAAAGGAAAAGATGTAATGATAGATCACTTGAAAAGGAAAGCAAGCCTCCCAACATCTTTAAAAGGAGACGGATTAACATTGATGCAATCATACTTGCACACCGAGACCGATATAAATGGGATGAGTGATAGGATACTACGCTTCACCCCATTTTTGAGTTATGGGTCCCACATAGTTGATCAGACCCATCCATCTGATTTCCCTGGATCTGGATCGCTTCCATAACAAACATCAACTGGTAACGTCTAAAAACTGCGCTTCTTGTTGAACATGGACCTTTGTACACCGTTCCCTACCACCGTCCATTGCTGTAATCAAAAGATGGACGGGTCTGATGAACCATTTGTGCCATGCGACATTGGGGCTCACTATCCTATCATTACAAAAATGTGATAATATGAGCTAGTGTGTCACTATCATATCGTTACAAAAATGCGATAATCTGGTCTAGGGGGTCCCAAGGTACTAAAAGCCATTTTTTGTAGAATACGGGTGCTAGGTGGCACAGCCGTCCAAAAGATCCCAAATCCAAGCGTCCAAAAGGTGGAAAGCATTTCGAAAAGGTTTGTTCAAAGCACCACCTCCAAAATGCCCGTTTCTAGCATACTCCTGATCCCACAAGTCCTCCATCCAATCGCTGCTTTTCTTCACCTTTATCAGATCCTCTATTTTAGATTTAGGATGCAATAGATTAGTGTTTTTGTATATTTTTTGCTATTTTTCTCATATTGATCATTTTTATTTTTTTTATAGAAAGAAAATTGTCAAAAAAGCGGCGACAATTCCGTAAACCAAGGCTTCGTCTTCTTAGATTAAGTTTTATTACTCTAAATGATTCTCTTGGACGTTATTTTTGCAGTTAGATTATCCACGTTGGTAGTATGGACCCAGAATTGAGTGGCAGGGCACTCACACTGGCACCGTCGGCCCATTCCTTTCGCCGGTTTCAAATTTAAAAGAACGAGGAAGGGAGACATCCAGCCGAGCCGATTTCATGAGGGGTGACAATATCAAAAAGAATGCGATGCTCAATGAAAGGAGAATCAACGGGAGATGAGATGAGCGAAAGAAAGAAAACTTTCAGGGACACGATGTTCCAATTGTTTTGACTGGGGCAATACTTATCTTTCTCTATTTTTCTTTTTCTGCTTTTATTTTAATTTCAAATATTGCTACGCATCAGAATGTGAAAGTACACGAGTTCAGTTACAAGTTACCACCGACACCCCTCTTCTGATCTTCATTATCTTCCTTGTTACAATTTATTGAAGCCACTACACGTGACACGCAATTGAAGTTGTAAGCAAATATAGGGCTGCCGAAATCAGAACAAGGGAGCCCGAAACGCAAGATTATAGAAAATATCATGTCAAATGTAATGCATACATGAGGAAAACTAGAAAATCGAACCGCCCATGAGAAAAAACAACAAACAAAGCCTTGCGATAATGGGAAAATAGCACGGCAGAGTTCATGTGAGTGCACAAGTCTCCAAGGGACGATTTCGACACCCCTTTCGCATCCGACTAAAACAAAAACCTAAAAAGAACTAGAAAGATCAAATACCCAACTTAAAAATTAAAATCAAAGTAAGAGAAAAGAAAACAAAGTTTCCCTGTTTTACAAATTTCCATGCATGCCTCCTGTCTATCATCGAATTTACAGAAAATACCCCTCAGCCAGAAACATTTCCACTTCACTTTCCTCCCTTCTTAACCTTCCTCGCTGGAGTTTTCTTAGCCGGAGACTTTGCAGTAGACTTAACACTCTTCGGTTTCCTCACGCTCTTAGCCGCCGCCGCTTTCTTCGGCACCCCCGGCTTGGCAGCAGCCGGTTTCTTTCCAGGAGACGCCTTCGCGGATGTCTTGGCAACCTTGGCCGGTCGGGCCTTCGGCTTGGGCTTAGCGCCGGCTTTCGGCTTAGCTACAACCTTAGGCTTCACAGAGGCCTTAGGCTTAGCAGCAGCCTTTGGCTTCGCAGCGGCTTTTGGCTTAGCTGTAGCCTTCAGCTTGGCGGAATGTTTCGGCTTAGCAGCGGCTTTCGGCTTTGCTACAGTAGATGGCTTCTTAGCCGCCGGTTTTGCCGCCGGAGCTCTGGCAGTGGCGAGTTTGAAAGAGTTTTTTACTTTAACAAGTTTTCCGGTAGCTACGAGCTTTTTCAGGTGAGATAGCAGTAGTTTCTTGAAATTGGAAGGAAGATGTTTCTTGTGCTTGTCTTCTAGGAATTTGGCGATCGCATACTGACTGGAACCGGACCTTTCCTTGAGCAAAGTGATTGCCTCTGTGATCATCTGTAGCATACGAAACAAAGCGAAGAAATCAGATCTCAAGATTTAAAAACAGGAAAATCGTTGAAAAGGAAGATAAGTAGAAATTAAAGAGCCTGATCCGCATTTTCTTTACCTCCACGTATGGCGGATGTGCAGGAGCAGCTCTAGGCTTTTTGCCAGTCGCCTTCTTTGTTTTCGGCTCTTTTGCAGCTTTTGGTTTCTTCGATTTCGAGGCTTTTGCAGCAGGTTTTTCTTCGGCGGTTTCTGCGGGGGCCGGATCTGTAACCGGCTCGGTCGAAACTACGGCCTCTTCGGTTTGCGCCATCGATATACAGAGAAGGAGATTAGAAGGAGGGCGAGAATACTTGGAAATAATTAGGGTTTGCAGGATGAAATTGGGAGGAAGATGTATTTCAGATCGGGAAATGCAGGGAGATTGGGTTGTGGACGACGGAGGAGAGGAATGGGTTTAAATACACCCCCGGCTGGGGAACGGGAGCGAGATACTGAAAGCTGATTGGCTCGCGATCTTCTCACTCGGATCTCCCTCAGGGTAAAGTTTAAATAACAGCCGTGCGATAGAAAGTTATCAACGGGTGCGGAGGCTGCGGGAGGATAGTGGAGGATGGGTTGCTTATGAAGGTGGCCTTGCTTGTGGGTTTTGGTGTGCTTTTCACCTTGATTTCTTTGGGCATAACTCGAGGCACGTTGGATGGATTTGGATGGGGTTTTTTTTGTTTGAACGCTTTGGAGTTTATCTTTCGACTGGTTATAGACATGAGTCTTGGAGTTGTATATTTTGGGAGAAGTTTTGAATGTGCATTGGTCGGGAGCATGGTTTAATGGGAGTCTAATGAAGGTTTGAGGCTTTGCAAGAGAATGCTGCATAGTTTGATGAGATAGTTTTGTATGATGCTAATCTAATTTAGAAATGGTTTTGAAATGACTGAAATCAGAGGTGATTTGAGTATGTAATGATTAGTAGAAAGATCAACAAACTTGCACAAGTTAGGTCAAGGATGCACAAATTTGTTATATGTCTACTTGGTACTAGATAATTTGTTTGATAATTATGTTATGTGCTCTAATCTAAAAGCAATTGAGAAACAATAGTTTGTGCAGATTATGGGCTGAAATCATCCAAATTGTTGTTTATAAGTTTTGGGTCTAAATCAACCCAAACATAAATACTATGCAATTAGATGAGATGTTCCAAATGGCTTTGCTATTCAATTGGATGTAAGTTTCTCTCTTAACCTTACACATGAACGTTGCCTACTACTCAATTTGAGGACTCTAATCCTACAAATTGAGTATTATGTCCAACTTTATTAGCTACATTCATGTGTTTTGCATTTTTATATATGCTAACTCATTTGTGTTGATAGGATGATAGAATAGAAGTCAAATATAAGAAACACTAGCATAGTGCACTAAAGTGAGACCCAAGTAAAATGAGTGATCAGGGATAGAAGAGACCACAAGTTTTCATATAACATCTTCTTAACTTGCTAGAAGGGAATTTATAATCATGCATAAAATTAGCACTTACATTCTTCACTAAATTATCTCTTAGGTATGCAAGTTTCACATGTAGCACCAGATTGTTAGTTACAGAAACTAATATCAATAAATCAACAACATAATCTATAGGTTTGGAGTTTGAATGCTCATAGCAGAGATGCATGTAGTTACCAAGCTTCTATATGTGAGATGTATCACTTATTTGATTTGTTAACCTGCTCAAACATTGCTTAATAGTAGTGGATTCTAGTAGTTTCAAACTTGAGAACATCATAAATTTCATGAAATGAGTAAATGAAGAAAAAATATCTTTGTTAGTGATCAAAGTTGTGTTATCAGTCTCCTTAAAAGAATAGAATATCCTTTGGTTTGATAAAATAAAGCAAAATAGCAAGGGTTAAAGGTAGTAAGCTATAACAACCCTATATTTTTATAGTGGTTTAAAATGAAAGTGGAGTGAAAAAATCAAATTTTGTTGAAATCGAAATCCTTAAAAGTAAATTTACAAAAGACTTAGAATTTAACCTTGAAGCCTCAAAAATCAAAATGTACAAGATGAGAGCTTTCTAACAACACTAATTTTGCATAAAACAGAGGTCGGGAATAGAAAAACCTAAAATTTTACTAAATATCAAGGGAAAAATTTGATAATGGCACCGCCTCTCCACTGATGGACCGCATGCGATGACCAACTAGGAGGAGCTCGACACGTGGAGCTCTACCCCTAGCTTCCTTTCATGCAAGGAAGAGGCCAACGAGCTCCACTGCCTCCTCTCCCCTCTCTCCCTCCATCTCTGTAACAACCGTCAATTTGAAGTTCTTTTTTGAACATTATACTATATTTTAATTGAGATAAAAATCAAGAATTGAATTCAATAAAATTGAGTTCTATGTAAGAGACCCCTTTGAAAACTATAAATTTGGACTCGAAACTATCAAAAATAAAAAGCACACATTGATATGATTCCAATGACACAAAGAACACTGAAATCGGAGCTCAAATAGAGGATAGATGATAATTTAAAATATGGAGAGCATTTTTATAAATAAAAAAACATTACTAAAGGAGGGGGGCCAAATTGATATCGGCACCCCTCCCCACTTAAGCAAAGGAAACAGACCACATGGTTTGTTCCTCCCGAGCCCAACCAATCGAGAGGAAAAAAGAAAAGAAAAAACCAGCGAAGAGAAGGAAGAAGAAAAGAGAAGAGGGGAAGAAGGAGAAGAAGGAAGTAGAGGAGAAGAGGAAGAAAGGAGAAAGGGGGAAGAAGAAGGCTAGCTCGCCGAAGAAGTCTGTCACACTAGCGAGCAAAAAAAACAGGCGTTATAGGTGCTAGAGTTGCAGTCATCATTAGAGAAGACAACGGCTTGGATCTACAATCCGAGATGATCATGTTACTTAGTGCAAGGAGATGATAGAACCCCTCGGGGTTATTGGAAAATCTAAGATGATCTTGACCGTCAATCAAAGAACTGAACGGCCCACGATGTGATCAGAGGAGTTCATTGTAAAACAGTGATCAATTCAGCTCATCTAGGAAGGTAACAGGACAGAAACACTCCCAAGAGATAAGATCTGTAAAACCCTATTCTTGATTTGAGATATTTTGTTAGAGCCCTACGATTTATGGTAAATTTAGGTTCTTGAGATGATACAACCATCTATTCCTTAATCCAAGTCTAGAAATAGGTAAATACATACTTGATATAGCTTAGATCTAACTGAGATTGTTAATCTAGGCTGGAAACCAATTGGACAATCTCAGTTGTCTGATTTGTCACTATTCTAATAGTGACTTTGTGATATCTTTTTGATGATCAAACACCATAGATGAGTTCTAAAACATGAAATTAACTAGTTTATGATAGAAATTGAAAAATCTAAATGAAAATTGATCATAAAATCTTAACCATCCGATTAGACAGTAAACGAATAAGGATAGGGCAATGTATGATTGGTGATCAGATGACACCATTATGTACCCTAACCTTTATTAAGTAAACATAATATGAAATTTTAAGATCAAAGCATTGATTATTAGAAAACTAATAGATTGAATGAGGATCATTGATTTGGTGCTATACCCATTATTCAGTTAGGGATCAAAACTCTGGTAACCTTTTTAGGGTTCTAATTAATGAACTTTAACCCTTAATAACTAATCCAATCACTTGAAGAACATAGGATCAAACCTTGAAACATTGTTAGATCACCATGATTTATTGGATTAAACTTTTAGATCTGGATCATTCATCAATGGGGTTATTTGAATTGTAAATGCAAACCTAAACCATTGGACCACTGATTGGTAAATGGATGGTGGATATGGGACTGAATTGATCATATATTCCCCTATGTAATCTATAATCAGTGAAAAATTAGATGGTTTATGATGATTTAAATCATCAGGTATTAATTAAAATAGATTTCTTTTGTACTTATTAATATATTATTCAACATTGACAAGAACTCTAGAATATCAATAGAGAAGGTTGATCGACAAGTACGTGGTAGAAGAGATATAACTAAATTGAGGAGCACATCAAAGGAGGTAGGTGGTTTTAATGTCGATATGCTTTTGTGAAACATGAAAACTATTTATGCCTATTCTATCATGTTTGAAGATAGTTCAAATTTAAATTTTTTAGAGATTTTTTATTTATATAGTAGTATATTTGTATTTGATGCAATTTATCACTTTGGAGTACCATGTTGATTTATTATTAAATTGAAATCTTGTACATGAAAATGTATTTGAAATTGCATGGAGTTTGCAATTTATGAAATTATGAGGAGTGAGGAATCCTCATACTCAACCCTTACGAGGGTGGCTTACATTGTTATATCATATCATCAGATTAATTTGCATGATTTCACTAGTGCATGAATTTATATGGTTCTATATGTTATGGCAGTATATAATGATGCTTAATATTATTATGTTATGGAGGGCATATGGTGGCCCGATGGATGTTGTGCTAAGAGGGTTGAGGATTGATCATCCCCCTTTCGAAACTTTATATATATATATATATATATATGATACCTTGCCACAAAAGCCCAAATTTAGGTCGATGACATCATGGGTAAGCCATGGCCTCGCATCCCGTGTTTCCCATGCACACGATGTGAGGAGTCTATCCGTCTTGGTATCGACGTGATAGCTACAAACTTAATTGGGTCTTGTCCATGCCTAGAGGGTTTATTATTTTGAGATTCATATGTATATAGCGTAATAGTGCGGGTGTATGGCACTCTAGGATTTTAGGTCTATAATGAGTACTCATGACCAATGGCAGATAGTCGGATTACGAATGTTTCTACACTCGTGAGACCTTAAGGAGAATCTGATGGTAATGTATATGTGTCTATTGCGATACATTGATTATATTGAAGCATTATATGATTTAAATGCTTTTCATCTATTGATTTTTTATCATGATTCACTATCCAATCTAGATGAGTATATTTATGAGATGATGCATGACATGAGTTGTGGTGATCTTTCATATCTTATAAAATATCTTGCAAAGGGTCTTTGAAACAATATGCATGGATATTGAAACAGATAATTTGAATTGGTTTTACATGACATTGATTTGAAAGCATGATTAAGATTTCAGAGTTTTATTATACTGCTCATTATGCATCATATTTTACAAAACTATATAACATGCTATTATGTATCCCTTTTGGATTTAAAATTGCATAAACTTTATATTTTAATGATGAAACTACCTACACAAGTGTAAGCTTGCTGAGACATGATGTTTAAGGTCTAAAGAAATAAAATTAGGAAAAGGGAACAAAAAACTATGCTAGAGATTTCAAGAGAAGGACATAAAAGGTATCTCAAACAGGTTTGCAATGTAGTGATGATCTTATAAACTAATATAATTCTTTAACTTAATCTGACTTTGCTTTATGGACATGTGGGCATGTAAATTGAAGTTGTGGTTGTGTGGCTATTAGTGGATTGATCCCGGTCATGAAATGTTCTTCTTATTCAATTAAAAACTTAATTTTTTTAAAACTATATATATATTTAAATTATGTGTTCATGTGAATGGATGGAGACAAAGTCTCATTTATTATTATTTGACTAAAACGGTGTTTATCAAGGACATCAATTTTGCATGCATAAAATTTGTAAGTTAAAAAAATAGAGGAAACTCTACCTGATTTTTTGTAGAAATGTAGAGCTCATTTCTTTGAAAATCCTGATTTTTAGAAAAGGAAAACGACACTCATGATTTTTAAGTCTTCTCATGAAAATTGTTTTTCACTTTTTGTTTTCTAAATAGCTTTCCAAGTTGAGGCCCCACAATTGTAAAAGATTTTGGGAAAAAGTTTTATAAAAAATCGAGATGTCACGGTTAGTATCGAAACCCAGTTAATCTTTTTATAGCTAGTCAATCATGTCCAAAAGTCATATATAGTCAATAAAGTGAGAATGAGTTGTCTAAATATGTAACAGCCTGAGGGCCCACACCCTGCAACGATATTGTCCGTGCCAGAGTGCCCATACACCCCGCATGGTTTTGTTCTTCCCCAGTTGCCCAGGGAAAAGGCCTCGTTGCAAGGGAAGTCCTCATCACTCTTATCAAGAGCCCAGTAACTTTCCCCCTACCGATGTGGGACTAACTCTCAGTCTTTCACCTTGCCTAGAAGCCTGCCAGCCCTCTTGGCCCGCCCTCATCCGCCAAGGCTTCACAACCTCTCCCCCTTAGGGGACACGTTTCCCCGCATGTCTTACCACACACGAGCGCCCCACGTGCCGCTAGCCACCCACACCGGGTCGGGGTCTGGCTCTGATACCACTTGTAACAGCCCGAGGGCCCACACCCTGCAATGATATTATCTGTGCCGAAGTGCCCATACACCCCGCACGGTTTTGTTCTTCCCCAGTTGCCCAGGGAAAAGGCCTCGTTGCAAGGGAAGTCCTCATCACTCTTATCAAGAGCCTAGTAACTTTTCCCCTAGCGATGTGGGACTAACTCTCAGTCTTTCACCTTGCCTAGAAGCCTGCCAGCCCTCTTGGCCCGCCCTCATCGGCCAAGGCTTCACAACCTCTCCCCCTTAGGGGACACGCATCCCCACGTGTCTTACCATACACGAGCGCCCACGTTCGGCTAGCCACCCACACCGGGTCGGGGTCTGGCTCTGATACCAACTGTGACGAACCGGGTTTTCTCATGCATTTTTAAATGCAATGTCTAATTTCCTAAGGCGGGATGCATCCCTATTTGAAAACCATTTTATAAAAACCATGCAATGCAGCGGAAAACCTTTAGTTTTAAACTCATTTTTGAAAACCCCGAGTGTCATTTGCTTTCACAACAACTAAGGTAGTTTTTTAAAAACTTCAGAAATCATAAATGTTTTTCCCCAGGTCTTTCCAGTCATAATGCACAGCCCAACTGTAACTTAGTACAAACACATGTCCAAAGGGTTGAGAGTTTACTTACATGTGTATTTGTTTCCTTTTGGATTCACTTGCTCATAGCACTAACATAGATGTCCTCTTTTTGTAAGTGAAGCTGTCCTGAACCATGATATATACGGACGTATCCCGTCCTTGAGTACTTACTGATGTCTGAAAAATGTTAAGGATTGGGTGAGTATATAATATACTCAGTAGTTCTCATACTTGTATGTAAAGTAATTCTCATACATATCTGACAATCTGTCTGCTTACTTAGGGCTGGAATATCTTCTAGTTTCCTATTCACTTAGAGTTTTTCCCTCAAATTCTAACTTAACCATTTCATATGTGTTTTGGTTGGATCATAAGGGTTTTCAAGGGATTTAATACAACTATTTACATTACACTTGTCAACATTTCTAGACATAAGATCATGTATTCAACATGTATATCTCATGTAGATACATTCATAAAATCCTCTTACCTTCAAGTAGTGATCCATCTCTTCAGATCTTCCCTAATTTTGATTGACTTATGTAATCTGTAAATCCATACATACTATCAATATATTTATACAATCTAAATAATTCTATATTTTTAATCCTATCTGCTTGTCTAATCTTGTCCTTTGATATAAAGGATTAGATCTTGTGTCCTATCATGATCTATCTTCCTCAAATAGTGTTTATTCTATTGATTAATAGATCTAATGATTAGAATGATCTTCTAATCTTTCAGATCTAAGTATTTTCTATTCTAAGTCTTTGTGCATTCCTTTCTTTGATCTTAATCTTTCATAAATCCTTTGATCAACAATTTATACTTGTTGATAAATATCAAGGGCTTAGATCTTCTATTATTTAGTTCTTCTTTGATCTAAGTTCAGTTGTTTGATCATACTTAAGGAGGATGATCTTAATTCCCTTCCTTGAATCATATTTGATTAAGGGTTCAGATCTTCTATTCTATTTGATCTAAGATCTTCTATTCTATTTAATTTAAATTGCCACCAATATATATATATATATATATATATCATCAACAAGAAGTATTTATTTCTTTTTATTGTTCTTGATCATTCAAGATCCCAATGATCTTGTTTGATCATCCTTATCTTATTTATAATTTTTATTAGGGTTAGATAATTTACTAATATTTTATTCTCTTATTATTATTATTATTATTTAGCCAACTCTGCCAATGCCCGTCCCAAGCCTAGATGAAAAAGGAGGGCTTTGCATCAGGTGCCAGCCGGCAAAAGAGAAGTTGAAGATGATTTTGTTATTTCTTTCTTACAAATGAATATGCATTTGTATATTAGTTTGTGAGGGAGAAATGAAAATCATCTCTATCTTCTTAAAATATGGCCACCCTTGTGTCAAGCAGCCGGATGAAGCTAAAAATGATTTTGTTATTTCTTGTTTTGCTTGCAAATGAATATGCATTTGTATATTAGTTTGTAAGGAAAAAAATGAAAATCATCTTCATCTTTTTAGAACTATGGCAACCCAAACATGACATGAATCGAAAACTGACATTCCCTCAAGCTAGGGCATTGCCCCATAAGCGACGCGCTGCATCAGATCCCGGGTGCTGTGAAAAATAGGCAAGGGTTGCTAGGGCATTCTCCCAGAAGCTACGCGCTACATCCGATCTCGGGTGTAGTGAAAAATGGGCAAGGGCTGCTAGAGCGTCCCCTCGAAAGCGACACGCTGCATTAGAACTCAGATGCAGTGAAAAGTGGACATGGGTTCATACCATGTAGGTTGAGAAAGGCGATAGTATATAAGGTATCTCTAGAACATAAGATTCGTATTGCCACATGGAATACAGGGACAACAACAAGTAAGAGTTTGGAGTTAGTAGACACGATGAAACTTAGGAGAGTCAACATCGCTTGTATCCAAGAAACCAAGTGGTGTAGGAATAATAGTGGATAAGGAATTAAAGGATAAAGTTCTGGATGTTAAAGGAATCACTGATAGAATTATAATAATATAAATTGTCCTAGGGGAGTAGATTATAAATGTTATAAGTGCATATGCCCCACAAGTAGGGTTACAAGATATAATCACGAGACAATTTTGGGAAGATATGGATGGAGTCATGCAAGAAATTCCCAACATTGAGGGGATATTTATAGGACCAGACTTAAATGACCGTGTAGGAAAAGATAAGGAAGGATATGATAGAATACACGGAGGGTATGGTATAGGTGAACGAAATGAGATGGGAGAGAATATCCTCAATTTTGCTTTGTCATATAACCTGTCCATTGCAAATACACTCTTTAAGAAGAGGGATGAAGATTTAATAACCTTTAAAAGCTAACTTCATAAAAGCCAAATAGACTTTTTTCTACTTAGGAATAATGAATGATCTATATGTAAGGATTGTAAGGTGTACCCGGTGAGAGTTTAACCTCACAACATAAGTCAATGGTTATGGATATCCATATCAAAAGATAAGGAAAAGAAATGAACTTAATACACATCCAAAAACTAAGTGGTGGAACTTCAAAGGTGAGAAAATAACCTCATTCAAAAATAAGCTGATAGTTGAAGGAAATTGGAACTATGAAACAAAAGTAAATACCATGTGGACTAATATGGTTGAGTTCATTAAGAAAGTGGCAAATGATGTCTTAGGAGTATCTAAAGGTAAAAGGCTATTAGCAAAGGAAACATGGTGCTGGAGTGAAACAGTGCAAAAAGTTATTAAAGAAAAACATATGCGTTCTAAAGCATGGTAGAAGATTAGAAATAATGAAAACTCTGAAAAATATAAGAATGCTAAAAACATTGCTTAGAGAATAGTAAGTGAGGCTACGACATAAAACAAGTGTATCAAAGAACCAGTTTGGTTTCATGCCTGGGACGTCTACCATGGAAGCTTTTTTCTTATTAAGACAATTAGTAGAAAAATATAGGGAAAGGAGGAAAGACCTCCACATGGTCTTTATAGACTTAGAGAAAGCTTATGATAGAGTCCTTAGAGAGTTAATATGGAGGGTATTGGGTGGTAAAAGGGTTTCTCAGTGGCGTGACTGGTGATTTTCCTGTCAGTATAGGATTACACCAAGGATCGCATTGAGCCCATACCTTTTCACATTGGCTATGGATGAGTTAACAAAACATCTGCACGAGGAGATTCCTTGGTGCATGCTATTTGCAGATGATATAGTCTTACTTGATGAGACAAGTTAGAGTTATGGAGAGAAGCATGAGAATTTGAAGGATTTAAAATTAGTCATACTGAGATAGAATATATGGAATGTAATTTTTGCTAGGAGAGTAGGAGTGGAACACCAGTCAAGATTGATAACCAAGAAGTCCCTGTAAAAGACCACTTTTAGTACTTAGGATCAATGATTCATGAGAGTGGAGAGATTGAGAGGGAGGTTACTTACAGAATCCAAGCTGGTTGGAATAAATAGAGATGTGCATCTGGAGTTTTGTGTGATCGGCGAGTGCCACTCAAATTGAAAGGAAAATTCTATAGGATGGCCATAAGACCAGCCATGCTCTATGGATCAGAGTGTTGGGCAGTTAAGGAACATCATACTCATAGAAAGAGCATCGCAGAAATGAGGATGTTGAGATGGATGAGTGGTAAGACAAGAAAGGATAGAATTAGAAATAAAAATATTAGAGGAAATTTAGGAGTTAGCACCAATAGGTAGCAAGATGAAGGAGATTAGACTTAGATGCTTTGGACATGTTCAAAGGAGACCAGTAACAGCACCGGTTAGAAGGAGTGAGGCAATACAAGTAGAAGGTTCTAAAAGGGCAAGGGGAAGGCCCAAAAGAACGTGGATAGAAGTGGTGAGGAAAGATTTAAAAACTTTGGGACTAAATGAAGCCATGATATTAAATAGAGTGGAATGGAGGAATAAGATTTATGTGGCTAACCCCTAATTGGGATAAGGTCTTGATGATGATGATGATTATTATTATTATTATTATTATTGTTTAACCAATTAATGTTTTATTGGTTGAAGATAACTTATTTCATCCTAAGTCTAGATTGCTCCTCTTATTTTCAATTGGCTAAGGCTTACTGGATGAATGATTGAACACAAAGTGGTTACTTTAATCTTCATGTAAGGATGCATTTAGACCTCACAAACATCAACGGGAGATAGGGGAAGAGCAAAGCTCTATTAGAGAACCCCCTTAACTACCATGTTCAGCATTCACTAAAGTAACCTTAGCTCAACCTTTCATAAGGTTCCTATGAGCATTTTAACCATAAGTACTCTTTCTAATTGATTTTAATTAAATCCATGAATATTCAAAATGTCATTCATGGGATTTATTATTCTCCTAGTTTGGGCTAAGGATTTGATAATCCTTATATTGTCCTACTAACTATAGCCCTTATTAATATTAAGTCAAAGTCATTCACTAATCTTAATTGTCAATGAATCTCTATATTCCATTATTTTACATTTTTGGTGATTTCTGCTTATTATATCTTAACAACTACTTGACATTTGAATCTACTAATAAAATTTGACAACAATTAAATCATAAATTTAAAGCCTAAATCCAATATAAGTTTAACAACCATTTATATTAACATGCTTCCTATGAATGTGACTTAACCTAATGAAATAAAACTATACTTAAACTAGCATGATCCTAAGTTATGAGTGGAATCGTGCTAAAATATTAAATTTAAACTAACATGACCCTAAGATAATTAAATTACCAACCTATTATAACAATTTAATAACATATAGAGCATAACATGCTAAAAATTAAGAATTACACTATCGTGCTTCCTAATTTATAACAAAAATCACATTTACAATTCTATTATCAAATAAAAGACAAGTAAACTAATTAGATTAATATTATTAGAAACTTTTACTTATGATCCAACCATTAGATTTTAAATCTTTTCCTTTAGATCAAGGGTTTTAATTACATTTAGGGCTTTTACTTCATTAAGGTCCAAAGATCATATCCATTTGTTTTTGTCACATTTAATCCATGATCTTATTAGATTCCATCATAATCCCCTTCATTCAATCCATCCCAAGGGTCTGATCATGCTTGATCTTATTAATCAAGTGGGTCCCTTTGTATTTTTAGGTTATTTCTACCATAAAGGGTAAATTCCTCAATTTATGTTAGATCTGTCAAAATAAATCATAAATATCACTTTATTTCAACATTATTCCATCATTACATTAGATCCCCAAGATTTGATCATCTTAGATCTTAAAGATCATGAAAATTAGAATCTTAATTCCTCAAAATAGAAAGTTTCTTGAAGAGATTTTTCAATTTTATGATTTCATAAGAAAATAGACATTACAAGCTTTCCATAGCTTCTTTTTTTTTTTTTTTATTATTATCTTAATTTGGAGTTCAAATTACTCCACAATTGAAGATTGAAGTTCACAGTCGTTCCAAGGGTCCATATTTTATCTAGGCCCATCGGAATGAATGGCCCAGATTGTTCAGGCGGAGAGGGTCTGGTTGGGTGGAGCAGTCACCGCACTCCCGTTACCAAGATGCAAGTCGAAATGCGCTCCCCCGGGACCACTGCTATCACGTGGACGTTTCGTCAGAACGTTGTTGCTCGCAGAGCGCGTGCAGAGACTCTCGCAAGGCACGTGTCTCAGGAGCCGATCTTATTATGAAGATCAAACAGTTCATTTTAGACTATCCAATTGATCTCTCTTCAATCAAAGGCCCAAAACTTGATTAAATTTCATGAAAATTCTACCTTATAGGTTTTGGGTCCTTCTAGATCGATTGGACAACTCAAAATTTTCATCTGAGCCCTCCATCATATAGAAATGAAGGGCTCTTGTCCTTACTTGATTTTTATAATTTTTAACCTAAAACTAATTTTAGAAAAATAAAAATTATATAAACTAAAATAAAATAAATATGGGAAGATTTTCCACCTACCTGATTGGAGAAAACTTAGGTTTTGAAGCCCAATTGTAAAGAAATATCCTGTTGATGTGCTCAATAACTGCTTGTTTTGTGATGTTTCGTTGATTGCACCGTTGGATCTTGAAATTCTTTTGGGGATTTTTTAGACAAGATAATGTAGGATCATATGGATGGTGAGATTTGTTTTGGAACAAAGTGCCTAATTGAATTTAGGTCTCTTGTTCCAATCTAGAGAGAGGAGAGAGAAAGTGAGAGATTTTCGGGAATTTTGGAAATTTGGGAATGAGTTTGGATCTGATTTTTCAGGGGAAGCAAGATAAATTTTGATAATTTTTATGAATACTTTTTGAGGACTTTTTAGGGTGTATTTATAGATGTTTTTGAAATTTTCATAATTACTTGTAATAATTATGTTTTAATTCTTTTGAATATTAAATGAACATTGGATTCTCCACTACCACCTCCTTCTCCACTATCAGTTGGTAGTGGTTTGATCATCATTACATGTTTTCTGGCCGTTGGATCCGTTTGTGGGCCCCACGAGGTGTGAAAGGACCATTTTGCCCTTTTATGGAGAAAAATTCATTTTATTCTCTCGAACCTGTAATTGAGCATACTTAGTAGCGTTGGAATCATATTTTTTAGTATATTCTAAATATTAAAGTTTTAGATCTCGGTTATGGGTAAAATTACCAATTTACCCTTTTATTCATAAAAATAGAGAAAATTAGCGATTTTCATTTTAACTTGGAATTGAATGTACTTAGTGTCATTTCGATCAGTTTTTTAAGTACATTCATAATTTATAAGTTTTAAATCATGTTTTAATCTTTATAAAGAGAGAATTTCCTATAACCTAATATTCTAGCCCAAAATTTCTAAAAATTCAAACTAAATTGATTTTCTCAATCAAGTTACAAAAATTGGGGTTATTACAAGATACTAGTCCATGGTAGGCTTATTTGACAAGCGTAAGTCGTATGGGAGGACCACTCTTGTATTTAGTTTGATCTGGCTGTCCCATTTAGTTGTAGTTAGAGTGGTACCTATTGATGAGTACATATTGAGACTTTGGTTTAGCTGTGTGCATTGTTGACCTTCTATTTTGTTTGGACATGGACTGACATGTTGGTCATTCTCGAGAATGCCAACTAGCACTCATGGCAAGATGATAAGTGCTTCTCAACTATAAGTTGATCATTGAATAGATTGATTGACTAATTAATCATTTAATGGATATTGATTGAATTTGATTAATATTTTATATGCTTTGGACATTATTTGTATGACAATGACTTATTTAATACTATATTTATACACTTTCAAATTTAAAAACTTGCATAGCATGAGTTTCAAAGTTTTTTGCTAGTTTTAGATTCTATACTAGGTAATTTATATTACTCACCAAACCACCCTATAGATGACAGGCAGAAGGAAAAGCTTAGGATTGACATGTTGGAGATTAAGTAAACTTGAAGTTTTAAAGTATAAAGAACTAGGAATAGTTTTACTTTATTTGAAGACTTTAGTCAGTTTGTAATAAATTATAACATTTGAACTTTATATTGTGATTTGACTTAGCAGTGTTTGGGTTGTGACTAATAGGTCATGTCTGGCTAGAAAATATGAACTATTATTTTGATATATATTGTGGAGATTTGTTTGATGTACTTGGGCTAGAAGTAGTTCAAAATATATTATTATATGTAGAGTAAAAAATAAAATTCAAGGATCGATCTTGACTAATTTTCAAATTTATTTAGAAAACCTATTTATAAAAACCTAGGACGTCATAGTTGGTATCAGATCCTGAACTACTAACATCCAAATGTACCAGGAAGTCAAGTGTAGTAAATTTAAGAGAAAACAAGTCATAATGACAATATAACTTAGTAAACTTAGGAAATTCTCACAATTATTTTATGTTAAAATATAGATACCATGTCGTTGTCAAAGAACAAATATGTCAATATTGATAGAGGACTTTGGTATTATCAGTAATCAAGCTCCTGCATTTGCACCTAAACTTGTGCCCAAGAGGATCAGCAAGAAGTACCAAAATTATCGGTATATGCATAACTGAGTGTGTGCGTAGGGAGATTTGGCTAGTGAGGTGATGCAGTTTATGTTTCAACAAATGAAATGAAGGCATTGAAGAGGGTACATTTTAAGGAGATAGATGGTAGAATTTACACTTTTTTGTGCGAACTGGATACATTTGGGATTCATATTATATTTGCTATGAATGCCCCAAGGGTTAATGCCAAAGGCCATATAGCGTACTTGGTTAGCACGGTAACTTAAGAGTCCAAGTAGAATATTGAAGATATAGATGTGGTATAAGACTTTAAGAGAGTATTTTTGGATGGGTTATCAAGGTTTACACCCAAGAGAGAGATGGACTTTACCATAGGGCTTATAGTAGGTGTAGCTTCCATCTCGAAAGTGCCCTACCATATGACTCTTGTAGAGTTGAAATTACTCAACAAAAAGTTGGAGGGATTGTTAGATTTGGGCTTTATTGGGTTGAGTGGGTCATTGTGGGGACCCCAATATTGTTTGTAAAGAAGAAGGATGGATCTATTCAATTATCTATTGACTGTTGAATGTTAAACGGAGTTACAATTAAAAATAAGTACCTGTAACCATGTATTGATGACCTCTTCAATTAGTTATAGTTTGCAAGGGTATTCTCAAAGATTGACTTGAGATCGGGTTATCATCAGTTGAGGGTACGAGATGAGGATATCCCTAAGACAACATTTCAGACTCGATATGGAAATTACGAATTTTCAGTGATGCCATTCAGACTGACTAATGCTCTAGCAACATTCATGGATTTGATGAATAGCATATTCTAGAAGTATTTATACCAATTTGTGATATTGTTCATTAACGACATCCTTGTTTACTATTCGAGTGAGGAGGAGCATTAGGAACATCTCAAGATTGTACTTAGCACATTACTAGAGCATCAATTATATGCAAAGTTTAGTGAGTGTGAATTTTGGCTAGACAAAGTATAATTCCTTGGTCATGTATTTTTGAAGGAAGAAGTTTCTGTCGATCTTGCGAAGATTGAGGCCATTATGAAATGGGTGAGACAAAAAACTATTATAAGATCAAAAGTTTCATGGCATTGGTAGGGTATTATCGACATTTCAATGAAGGTTTTTCAAGATAGCTCAACCGATGAATAAGTTAACTAGGAAGGATAGTAAGTTTGAGTGACATATCAATGTGAGCAAAGCTTTTAGGAGTTGAAGAAGATGCTCACAATGGCACCGATTTTGGGATTACCATTGGGTACAAGAGATTTTGTAGTATATAGTAATGCTTCAAGAAAAGGCCTAGGGTGTATACTCATGCATCATAGGAGAGTTATAACATATGCATCCAAACAACAGAAGACTCATGAAGTAAATTACCCAGCTCATGATTTGGAGCGACCTTAACATGAGACAATGTTGGTGGTTAGAATACTTGAAAGACTATGACTTTTCAATTCTATATCACCTTAGGAAGTCTAATGTGGTCGCAGATGCTCTGAGTTGAAAGTGTCATGGAGTGTTGACAAACATTTCAGTGAAATCATTATTTATAGATGGCATTCTCCAAGAAAAAAAGGATTGTGAGGAGACACAGGCCATGGTGGGTAGTAAAGGCTTTAGTAAAGAAGCATATGGGAGCATAAGATTTCACGGTAGATTACTAGCACCTCCTATAAAATGCCTAAGACAAGAATTGTTGAAGGAAGCTCATTCATTGAAGTATGCCATTCATCCTAGTGGTACCAAATGTTTCAGGATTTGAAATGGAGCTTTTATGGAATGGGATGAAGAAGGATATCAGAGATTGTGTTGCTAGATGCCATACTTGTCAACAGGTAAGGGCAAAGCATCAAGGGCCAGTAGGACTTCTATAGACTCTAGAACTTTAGGAATGGTAGTGGGATCTCATCACAATGGAATTTGTGGTGGGACTACCTAGAACCTCTAGTGGACATGAGATGATTTGGGTCATTGTTGATAGATTGACCAAATTAGCGCACTTCCCACCAGCAAAAGAGTGGCAATCTTTAGAAAGTTTGAAAAGCTTTACATTAAGGAGATAGTTAGTCTACATGGAGTTCCTTTGACTATCATATCTCACAGAGATAGTTGTTTCACATCTCACTTTTGGTAGAGTGTACAAGAGGGACTAGGCACGACTACGAGACTCAGCACAGCATTCCATCCATAGACTATTGGATAGTCAGAGATGATGATTCAAACATTTGAAGACATGCTAAGAGCTTATGTTATAGATTGGAAGGGTTATTGAGATGAACACTTGCCTTTGATTGAGTTTTTCTCTAATAATAGTTATCATTCTAGTGTAGACATGGCCCCGTATGATGCATTGTACGGATGACCGTGCAGGATGCCTACCTATTAGAGTGATGTTGGAGAGAGATAGTTTGTGAAGATCCAATTGATTGAGCAGTGTGTCGAAAAGGTCAAGCTAGTCAAGAAGAGGTTGTTGACAACACATAGTAGATAGAAGAGTTATGCAGATCAGAGACACTGTGTTCTTGAGTTCGAGGTTGGAGATCATGTATTCCTTAAAGTCTCACCAATAAAAGGAGCCATTAGATTTGAGTGAAAGGGAGGTTGAGTCCAAGGTTTATTGGACCATTTCAGATATCAGAGAGGATCAGGAAGGTTGCATATCATTTAGCATTGCCACCTCAGTCGTTATATGTACATAATATATTCCATGTGTTGAAGCTAAGGAAGTACATTCTTGATACCACATATATTCTTGACCAAATACCTCCGGAACTGCAACCGAACTTGATGTATGAGACAAGACCTTTAAGGATATTGGATTAAAAGGAAAAGACTCTGAGGAGCAAGACAATTCATTTGGTCAAAGTTCTATAGCAACATCATTCTATTTTCTGATGTATAGAAAAAGTTCAATAATAGGATTTTTAGGACAAAATCCTTAAAAATTGGGAAGATTTTAATAGCTCTCTCTCTCTCTCTCTCTCTCTCTCTCTCTCTCTCTCTCTCTCTCTCTCTCTCTCTCTATATATATATATATATATATTAAAACGTAATATTTTAATCAACCCAACGTTTAAAATATGTATGTTTATCTGGAGTGTGTCAAATTATGTTAAAAAGCTTTTAGCTAACTTAGCTAGTTAGAATATTTTATATAATATGTATATTAATTAATGCTATGGAGTTATCAATATATTAACTTGGTAAGGTTCAACAACTAAACCTTAGTTTAGCTAAGTGGTTTCTAAGTCAACTCCATGAGAAGGAGAGTAGGCTTCAAGTAAAAAAAAATGACAACTTTTTAAAGCAAACCACTTTAAAGATGTGATTTGAAATAAAGAAAATACTTTCAAATTAAAGAAAGTCATTATATATATATATATATATACATATATCGTGAGTTGTTAGAAATGAAATTAGCAAAGTTATGAATGTGAAAACCATTAGAACAAGAAGGGCCATTTTGATACCATGTATTGATCTATTGGCATTTTTATTATTATTAACCATAAGTTTTATAGATATGTTTTGGTATTAACAAGAACGATAGGTTTGTATTACTTGTTAGTGTGCGTTTTATATGATTTCACACTCTTGTGCAATTGAATTTTAATAAAAAATGAGAGACTCTTATGGTTGATCCTGGCTTAATGACTTTATGAAAATCCCCACAGTTCCTATGCTAAGAAGTTAGTTGGCAATTGACTTTTGACCAGGTACTAGCCTATGGTAGGCTTATTTGACGAGAGTAGGTCGCATGAGAGGATTACTTGTGTATTTGGTTTGATCTAGCTGTCCCATTTAGCCAATGTAGTTAGTGTGGCACCCATTGATGAGCGCATATTGAGACTTTAGTATAGCTGCATACATAGTTGACCTTCTATTTTGTTTGGACATGGGCTTACACGATCATTCTCGAGAATATTGACCAGTACCTGTGGTAAGATGATAAGTGCCACTCAACTATAAATTGATCATTGAATGGAATGATTGATGAATTAATCATTTAGTGGATATGGATTTAATTTGACTAATTTTTATATGCATTGGACATTATTTGTATGATCCAATATTATGTTATTTTGATTGTTATGAAACTGCTCGATATGAATTGAAATTTTGTGATTTGACAATGATCTGTTTAATAGTACATGTATAAGTTTCAAATTTAAAAACTTGCATAACATGATTTTTAGAGTTTTTTGCTAGTTTTAGATTTTATACTGGGTAACTTATATTACTCACCAAACCACCCTACAGGTGAAGGGCAGATGGAAAAGCTTGGGATTGACATGCAGGAGATATAGTTAACTTAGAGTTTTAAAGTATAAAGAACTAGGAATAGTTTTACTTTATTAGAAGACTTTAATCAATTTGTAATAAATTATAACATTTGAACTTTATATTGTGATTTAACTTAGTAGCATTTAAGCTGTGACTAGTAGGTCATGACTGGCTAAAAAATATGAATTATTATTTTAATATATATTATGAAAATTTGTTTGATGTACTTGGGCTAGAAGTAGTAGTTTAAAATCTATTATTTTATTAGAGTAAAAAAAAAATTCAAGGATAAATCTTGACCAATTTTCAAAAATATTTTAAAAACCTATTTATAAAAATCCAAGACATCACATTAATAATGTATCAAAGTCACTGACGGTGACCTTTTCCAGTCATTTTCTTCGGTGACAACAACTGCATTTTGGCACCAACGATTGGATTTTGGCGAGGACAAAATGGGACAATTTATATGGATGGAATCCTCATGAAATGAATTATGCATTTGCATTAATGAAAGTTCAATCAAAGATCACTTGACCATTGAATTTTATATATAATCACGGTGCACGAATAGTGCTAGATCTACATATATGATCCCTAAAAACACAATTAGATAGTAGATCTATGAATCTAATGATGTGAATTGCATGTTAAAGACAATTTGAGTTAGAAACAATAATCAAAGAGCTTGCTAAATATATAAAAGCTGATCAGGCCATTAAATTATAGATCTGATCACTCAAGTTCTTAGATTTGTGTAATTTAAACTTAGAACATTAGATCTAACTGATCAATGTTTGAAATTGAGTTTCCCAACACCTAAAGGTATCTGACCTGAGATTAAATGGTAGATTCAATATCAAGATACTAAATTATGATATTTATTTCATATTTCTGAGATTAATGTGATTTCTAATTGTCGGTCAATATCCAAACTAACCCATAATTGATTTCAGTGAATCCGAGCCATCAGATTGAGGTGAAAAATTCTAAGATTGCTATGTTTTCACATTTATCACACTTATGCAGTGTTTTGTTAAATACATGAAATTATTACACTTGAATTGTAGTTGATGACTTATTTTGAGGTTGTAAATATAGTATCCTTATAATTTAAATTATGTGATGACTCTTACATTAATTGTGAATAAGATTGTTAGGAGATGAAGCCTATATTTTTATTTAAACATGAAATGCTGACTATCAGGTGAATATTAAATGTGTATTATCCTATAAATAGGAGAAACTTTGTCAATTTTTTCATAAAAATAAAGGGATTTTATTATTGTACTTAAAATGGTAAGGTGCATAGCATGAGTTGATTTCTAACTAAAATTTGTACATTATTTATATTTGACATCTCATTTGCATTTAAATGAAAATTTTGTATTTTTAAAACCATAATCAGGATCTAATTATGGGATTAGTGGGCAATTAATATGTCACTAAGGGTACAATCGCAACTAGATTTTTCATGCATTGATTTACTGAAGATTTGTTTTAAACAAATGCTTTCATTTGGTAGATACTAATATAGGAGGGTTATAAGGGTGGCCACCCACCTTCCGAAAGTTGATATTTCAACACCAAGCCTAAGTGGTTAGATTTCGAGTGTGGTATCATGAAAAGGCTACACTACAAAATCCATTTGTAACACCCCGGATTTTTAAGACAATTTTTTTTTTTATAATGGCATTTTAAATAAGAGCATTTGGGATACCATGAGAAAAGATTTATTTAACATTTTACTAAACCTATCTTAAAACTCCGGGTGTTAATTTTTCCTTTCTCAAAATGGCGTACATGTAATTTAAACATAAATAAATAATCCGTGTAGAAATCAACGTCAAATAAATAGGCGCCTTTATTTTAAATCAAATATACGTCCAAAAGACAATAATAATATGGCCCAGGGTCTATCCATCATAACATCCCATATCAATGTCCAACATATGTCCAAAGATCTAAATCACATCCCAATATAAAATATGCAGTCCATAATAAAAATCCAAATGATAATCCTGTTTAATGACTCACATCACTGTCTAATACTATAGAAAAATGGTCTTCAGCAGCTCTCACGGCTTCTCAACAGCCTTGCCTTTCTGTTATCGCGCTCGAGATCTAAGGCATTGCAAAACAAAGCAATGCCTCAAAGAAGCTATCGCTTGTGTAGGTACATAGACAATTAATGTAATAAATGCAAGAAATAATGAACAATACCGATGAAAAATCTAACATTTATGAAGATAGTGATATCATAATGCCATGTTCAATAAATGCCAATTTATTCCATATGCTAAAACATGTAATTCACGGAGTTAAAACATGACATGAATCAATAAAATGGAGCATACATCCAGAATAAGGGCACCCTAAGGTAATGGGTCCCACCACATCGCACTAACATCCCTGATCAGGAGTACCCGTAGTCAACCTCTGAGTGTCGTCACACCCAGGCATATCATCCATAGCCATGCTCATCATACATGCACACATAATAAGAATATGGGCCATCATGCTGCAGTGGCAACCCTCCATGGGTATCAACCACCGCCGCTCCCCGTCGACATCATAACGGGAGTCTTAGCGTCTGTCCCCATGGAAAGGCTCAGACCGGTAGTGTGGACTATCCATGTTACCAAACCCCTACCGAATGCCATCTATGGGCAGGTGTCTATCATATCACAAACTCATCACATCATAATCTCGGAAGGTGGGTGGCCGGCCCTATCCCTCCTAGCATGACGCCCACCAGGTGAGAGCACCCGTCATCAAATATAAAACACGGAAATCATATGTATATGCTAAAACTCAAGAGCACTTATAGCTTGCAATCCCCAAGACATGCCCCTCATCCTGGGGTTAGCCTATAAAAGGACCAGCTAATAAGCCTCTATTCTCATTTCCATGTAATCCATGCATTTTCTATATATAATAAGAAATAGGTCTCTAACTAAGCATAACTAATTAACATCATGCTGGTAAAAACATTTTAAATAAGTTTATTCAGTAAAAGATTTCAATTTGGAATAACCATACTGTACGCAATGTCGCATGAAATCCATGGTAAATAATAATTGCATTTTAAAACACAATCACACATGATGCTATGTTTAAACCTGGTTTAAAAATCAAGGCAAAACATTAGTTGTCGTCACCTACCTCAATGTGAGGCCACTAGCTTGCTAATAACTCCCTTTAATTGGTATGTTCAAGTGCACCTGTACATGTCACATCACTATTTTAAAATTTTTCTAAATAAAAAGTTGTAATTTCTAAGTTTTTAAGTTAAAACTAGGTCCGCGTCGGCAATACGGTCACAACGCCTCTTTCGGATCCTGATTTGGACCTCTCTAGCTCCCAAAAATCAAGTTTTAGTGAAAATTACGCTAAAATGGGGCCTGCCAGACCACCATAAGGTGGTTTAAACTGGCGGTGCCCCTTTTCTGCCAGTTTACACTGGCGTACACTGGAACACGAAGACGCACGCCGACGCAAACGCCGAACGGGACGCGCGCCGGGCGTCTTCGGCGCGCCTGCGTCACAGTCGCCAGGACGCGCCGCGTCCCGGCCCCACCGCGACCGTCTACCCGCGCGCTCCCCACACACACGCGTGCCACCGCGCACGCATGTGACGACGATGTCGTGTGACGTCGTCCTGGGTGCGTCTCAGCGCGCGTCCTGGCGTCAGCGCCAGGGCGCCGACGCCGTTGACGACGCCGGAGAAGACGACCGGATTCCGGTCGCCTCCGGCAGAGCTACAAAGCTCCATTTTGCGTGATTTTTGTGCCATTTTCTTCAGAATTCTCTCTAGAATCCATTTATGCCTTCCTCTTGCACTGATTTTTCCAAAAACCATGGTTTTTAAATGATTTTTCCCAAGTTCCTAAAATCCTCCATAGGTACTGGTTTTTGGGTTTTCTGGAGAAATCCACCATTGGATCACTCCCAAATTTAAAGGGTATGCTCTTGGGTCTCTTGTGCACTAGTTGGACTGTGCGATTTCCAAACGGAAAAGGTTTGGTCCGTGAAATCACGCTCCAACAGTAGCGTGCCTAAAGTTCCTAAAAAAATCTGATTTTTTTCAAGTTTTTAAATGGTTTTCTTATTATTTTCTCTATTTAATAAATACTAAAAAATAGAGTTTTAAGGCTTACCTTGCACCTAGCCGTGGTTGCTCGTGTTGCCAGGGTTCCACTCGCTGGAAAAATGAAATCTTTTCAAGCTAGGGTTCTGCGTAAAACTCAGAGAAAACGCTCAAAGTTGAGCGTTTTGGCTCCTAGAGGAGCATAGATATAGGGTTTTAGAGTCTTGGGGAAGAGAAACTCTTCCCCACACACCTCTTTCCACGTCTCTCCAGCGATTTTTCCGGCACTGGTAGAGACGTGTGGAAGACGGGGGTGCCAGTATCAATTTGGACCCCTGTCTAATACGTCTCTATCAAATGACCAATTTGCCCTTCCAACTTTGACGGCTCATAACTCCCTCGTTTGAGCTCTGTTTCTCGCGTTCTTGGTGGCGTTGGATTTGTATCGACGAGCACTTTCTAATTCTTATGTTTTCAGAAAAAAATTTCATCCATAAATTTTTATTTTAATTTATTTAATAATTTCCTATTTTATCCTAAAAATTAAGGATATTACATTCTTCCCTCTTTATAAAAATTTCGTCCTCGAAATTTAGCTACATACCTCTATGTAAATAACTCTGGATGGATCTCTCGCATCTCCTCCTCAGTCTCCCAAGTAGCCTCCTGTAGTGAATGATGTTGCCAAAGGACTTTGACCAAGGCAATGGTCTTATTCCTTAAGTCCTTGACTCTTGTATCTAGGATGCGCACTGGTCTCTCCTCAAACGTCATGTCAGACTGTAGCTCTCCTGGAATCTGCTCCAATACTTGTGAGGGATCTGGCACGTATTTCCTCAGCATAGACATGTGAAAGACGTCATGTACATTTGCTAGCTGTGGTGGTAAGGCTAGCTGATATGCCACAGCTCCAACTCTGCGTAAGATCTCGAAAGGTCCAATATACCTGGGACTAAGCTTCCCTCTATTTCCAAACCTCAACACCCCTTTCATAGGAGAAACTTTCAAGAATACATGCTCGCCCTCAAAGAACTCTAAGTCTTTTCGCCTCTTGTCTGCATAACTTTTACGTTGTTGTGAGTCACATCGGTAACCTCTTCCGAATGAGTTGGACTTTCTCTGCACATTCTTCCACTAATTTAGATTTCACCACGCGTCTTTCTCCTACATCACTCCAACATAAAGGTGACCGACAAGGTCTGCCATAAAGTGCCTCATATGGAGCCATGCCAATACTAGCATGATGACTATTATTATAAGCAAATTCCACCAAAGGTAAATGATCTTCCCAGCTACCCTTCCAATCCATAACACAGGCTCGTAGCATATCCTCAATAGTCTGGATGGTCCTCTCGCTCTGTCCGTCTGTCTCAGGATGGAATGCTGTGCTAAATTTCAGTCTCGACCCTAATGCCTCTTGCACGCTCTTCCAGTATTTTGAGGTAAATCGTGTATCTCGATCCGATATAATTGTCAAGGGAACGCCATGTAGACTGACGATCTCCTTAACATATAATTTCGCTAAGCTATCCACGGTCTGATTTTATCTAATAGGAAGGAAATGAGCGGACTTGGTCAACCTGTCCACAACGACCCATATCATGTCGTGGCCGCTAGGGGTCCTCGGAAGACCCAGAACGAAGTCCATAGTAATATGGTCCCACTTCCACTCTGGAAGGTCCAGTGTCTGAAGTAGTCCTGATGGACGCTGATGCTCAGCCTTGACCTGCTGATAGGTCAAACATCGTGCAACGCACTCTCCAACATCCTTTTTCATACCATTCCACCAGAAATGCCTCTTGAGATCCTGATACATCTTCGTACCCCCAGGATGAATTGTATAAGGGGATTGGTGTGCTTCTTGAAGTAACTCTCGCTTCAATTCGTCATCTGCTGGTACTACCAACCTTCCCTTAAATCTAACTCCTCCATTTGGTCCCCTCGAAAAATCTGTCTTATTTGTCAGATCCTGTGTTTCCTTGTCTTTGCCCTGTGCCTCTAAGATCCTATCAAAGAACTTAGACCGAGTCATCAAATTGGCAATCATCACACCCGCCTTCCTGCTCAGGGCATCTGCAACGACGTTAGCCTTCCCAGGATGGTACTGTATGGTGAAGTCGAAGTCCTTGAGATACTCCATCCATCTGCGCTGCCTCATATTCAATTCACTTTGAGTAAAGAAGTACTTGAGGCTCTTGTGATCAGTGAATACCTCAAATCTCTCGCCATAAAGATAATGTCTCCAGGACTTCAACGCAAATACCACCGTTGCTAATTCCAAATCATGTGTTGGGTAATTTACCTCATGTGTCTTCAGCTGTCTAGACGCATAGGCAATTACCTTCCCATGTTGCATCAACACTGCTCCTAATCCCTTGCCGGAGGCGTCGCAATAAACTACATAACTACCTGCACCAGATGGTAAGGTCAATACCGGAGCATTAGTAAGTCTCCTCTTGAGCTCTTGGAAGCTCTCCTCGCAAGCCTCGGTCCATACAAATTGAGTGTCTTTCCTAGTCAGGGTGGTCAATGGTAATGCGATCTTAGAGAATCCCTCTATGAAGCGACGATAATACCCTGCCATAACGAGAAAACTGTGTATCTCAGTCACTGTCTTGGGCCTCTCCCAGTGTAGTACTGCCTCTACTTTTGTTGAATCCACGGCCACTCCATCTTTAGATATGACGTGGCCTAAGAAATGCACCTGGTCTAACCAAAAATCACACTTACTGAACTTGGCATACAACTGATGTCGACGAAGTGTGTCTAATACCGTGTGGAGATGCTCCCTATGTGTATCATGACTAGGCGAATAAATCAAGATGTCATCCACGAATACGATCACGAACTTATCCACATAAGCTCGAAAGACATGGTTCATTAGATCCATGAACACTGCAGGTGTGTTCGTCAATCCAAACGGCATCACTAGGAACTCATAATGACCATAACGACTCCTAAAGGCAGTCTTCGAGATATCCTCTTCTCTAACCCTCAGCTGATGATACCCTGACCTCATATCTATCTTAGAGAACACTTGTGCCGATTGGAGCTGATCAAATAAATCATCTATGCGTGGCAAAGGGTATCGGTTCTTTATAGTAACACCATTCAACAACCGATAATCAATGCATAGTCTCAGTGATCCATCCTTTTTCTTCACGAAAAGGACTGGTGCTCCCCATGGTGATCCACTCGGCCTGATGAAGCCCTTATCCAGTAACTCTTGCAATTGTACCTGAAGTTCTCTCAACTCTGCTAGAGCCATCCTGTATGGTGCCTTAGAGATAGGCGATGTACCCGGCACCAAGTCAATGGTGAAGTCAATCTCCTTACTTGGCGGCAATCCTGGTAATTCCTCAGGAAATACATCAGCAAAATCACGGACAACATCAATCTCGTCAAGCTGTGGCTGCTCCTTTTCCTAAACTGTCACATATGCGAGAAATGCGTTACACCCTCATGCATAAAATCGTGCCGCCTTGATAGCAGAAATGATGCATGTACCTGCCTGATCTTTCCTACCCTGGAACACTATTTCTGGTTGCCGAGGTATAAGAAAAGTGACTTGCTTCTTTCGGCAGTCTACCATAGCCCAATAGTTGGCTAACCAATCCATCCCAAGAATAACATCATAGTCTACCATGTCTAGTGAGATGAAGTCTGTGTCCATACTCACGCCTGATATCTCTACAGGTATATCTCTCAGATATTCTGTAGTCTCTACTGTTTCTCCCATAGGTGTCATAATATCTAATCCAAATGCTAGTTTGTGTATACATACATCAAGGCAAGATGCAAAAATACATGATATAAAAGAATGTGTAGACCCTGTGTCAAAAAGAACTTTGGCATGTCTATCCGAGACTAGAAGAGTACCTTCTACGACCTGATGTGATGCCTGTGCCAGTCCTGATGAGATGGCAAATACTCGTCCCTGGCTACGTGGCGCGTTAGCTGCCTCTGCTCCCATCTCGGTCTGCCTTTGCCCCTTAGGGCAGTCCTTAATGAAATGGCCAACGTCTCCACAGTTGAAACACCTGTATGGCTGTCTTTAGTAAGGTGTATAGGACTGTCTCTGTGGTTGGGGCTGCCTCTGCTGCTGTGGTCGGTCGAATCTATTGCACCGTCGCCCAGGGTGCCAACCCTTGCACCTATCACATCTCTTCCTCTCAGTGTCTCTCTTAAATTTGGCCTATGGTGGATGACCTGATGCCCCATGTGTCTGCATAGCACCAAATGGCCGCTTGCCCTTAAAGGGCTGGAACGCACTCCCTCTATTCCTGAGAGAGTTCTTCTCATGCATGGACGCCATATCAGTAGCATCTCGCACAGAAGTGGGTCGCGAAGAAATCACTCGATCTCTCAGCCAAGGAGTCAACCCATCCACAAATCTGTCAGTTGCCTCTGTGTCTGAGGCCAGTGCGTGAGGTGCAAATCTCCTCAGTCGTGTAAATCGGTTCAGTGCTGGCTGAACCGTCATATCTCTCTGCTCCAGGGTGGCAAACTCCTTCTTCATGGACTGCAATGCATGAGGTGGAAAATACTGAGTGTCGAAAGCCTGTTTAAAGGCTGCCCATGTCATCGTCTAGGTCGGATCTGGTCGGGTGAGTGTGAAAGTCTGCCACCAGAAGCCAGCCTCACCTTTCAGTTGGTAGGAGGCTACTCTAACTTGATCATCTGGTGAGATCTTCATAGCGTCGAATGTCCTCTCAGCCTCAAATAACCATCGCTCCGCCTCCTCCGCGTCCCGGCCCCACCGCGACCGTCAACCTGCGCGCTCCCCACACGCGTGCGGCGCCGTGCACGCATGTGACGTCGTCCTGGGTGCGTCTCAGCGCGCGTCCTGCCGTCAACACCAAGGCGCCGACGCCGTTGACGACGCCGGAGAAGACGACCGGATTCCGGTCACCTCCGGCAGAGCTACAAAGCTCCATTTTGCGTGATTTTTGTGCCATTTTCTTCAGAATTCTCTCTAGAATCCATTTATGCCTTCCTTTTGCACTGATTTTTCCAAAAACCATGGTTTTTAAATGATTTTTCCCAAGTTCCTAAAATCCTCCATAGGTACTGGTTTTTGGGTTTTCTGGAGAAATCCACCGTTGGATCACTCCCAAATTTAAAGGGTATGCTCTTGGGTCTCTTGTGCACTAGTTGGATGGTGCGATTTCCAAACGGAAAAGGTTTGGTCTGTGAAATCACGCTCCAACAGTAGCGTGCCTAAAGTTCCTAAAAAAATCTGATTTTTTTCAAGTTTTTAAATGGTTTTCTTATTATTTTCTCTATTTAATAAATACTAAAAAAATAGAGTTTTAAGGCTTACCTTGCACCTAGCCGTGGTTGCTCGTGTTTCCGGGGTTCCACTCGCAGGAGAAATGGAATCTTTTCAAGCTAGGGTTCTGCGTAAAACTCAGAGAAAACGCTCAAAGTTGAGCGTTTTGGCTCCTAGAGGAGCATAGATATAGGGTTTTAGAGTCTTAGGGAAGAGAAACTCTTCCCCAGACGTCTCTTTTCACGTCTCTCGGGCAATTTTTCCGACACTGGTAGAGACGTGTGGAAGACGGGGGTGCCAGTATCAATTTGGACCCCTGTCTAATACGTCTCTATCAAATGACCAATTTGCCCTTCCAACTTTGACGGCTCATAACTCCCTCGTTTGAGCTCCGTTTCTCGCGTTCTTGGTGGCGTTGGATTCATATCGACGAGCACTTTATAATTCTTATTTTTTTAGGAAAAAATTTCATCCATAAATTTTTATTTTAATTTATTTAATAATTTCCTATTTTATCCTAAAAATTAAGGATATTACACCATTCTTCTCCCATGCAAGACAGTGATAAATCTCACACAGTTGGTGTCAACATTTGAGAATGTGATGTCCCATTATGGAGCAGTTACTACAACATAGTGATCTATGTATTCTTTTTACTACAGTGTCCCATGATTAGGCAATTGCTATTTGCAGTGTCCCATTATAGGGCAGTTGCCATAGTTTGATTTTTAGGCACCACGTGTGATAGGGGTCATAAATACCCTGGCCACTAAGCATGATGATGCCTTGGATGATTTGAAAGTTGATATATTTATATTTGCATGCTGAGAACTGATATGTTTGACATAAATTGACAAGGACTTTCCTATATGTTATTTAAGTTGAGATTTTAGTGCTTAACTAATTTATCATCAATTTTGTGCACTTGTTTAATGAGTTTTGATGTCAACATATCACATTATTCGTACACTTATATTATACTCGACTGAACTAAAACCTTTGATAGAATGTTTAAAAAGTATGCAAATAATGTATTGCGAAATTTATATTGATAAACCTTAAGAACCATACCTAAGGATGTTTCACTGTGTGCATGAGTGCATGGATACAAATTTATATTGATTTATATTTGTGATCTTAGTTTTACCTACTGAGTATATTCCCCTATGCTCATCCCACCAACTCCACTGATAAACACGAAGAAGAGAAAGGTAAGAATGTTGAGACCAGGCACTCCGAATAGTTCGGGAGAATGTAGACGACATATGTATGATCTGTACATTTTATAAATATTGTGAGGTGACTAAGTAATTATGTAACTATGACAAATCAATTTAGACATGTATAAATATGTTTAATGCATATTGGATGATGGGCTGTAATTAGACCAAATCCTAGGAAATGATAAGTTTTGATTTGTCATACTTAAAAATAAAATTGTTTGATTTCAGAACTCCTGAATGTGTTTTGATCAGTCAGTTGACACTTGGGGTTTTCTGAAAAGTCATTCAAAGAAAAATGTTCTTGCTGTTGTTTTCTAGAAGAATTTTTTTAAAATACGGATCCCTCTTAATTCTTAAAAGACATTTGAAAAACTAGGGTCATTACATAAATACACATTAGCATCAATCAATTGGGTTGATAGCATTAAACTTACTAATAAAGGATAATTATTCAAGCTTCAACCATGTTTTAGGATGCATGCTAAACCATTAACCATGTTACATAAGAAGAAGTTTAAAGATCATAAAAGGTTATTGATTATGTAAGATGGTAGTATCATGTTGGTAAGTAAGTGTTTCTGTGCTTATATGGTATATAAATTATATTATTACTTGCCCTTGAATTGATTCTCATCATTTAATTGAATTTACAAATTTTAAGGCTAATAGCAATAAGCTTGAGAATAGCATCACAAACCTTGTATCAACTCAAATGCCATCTTATTTAGTAAAGATAAATAACTAGAACCTCAAATTTGGCTATACGTGGCTCAATGTTTGTTTAGAAACAATTGTCCTTATGAAAAATACAAGTGAATTAGATATCTTTATTATAAACAAAATCTTCACAGGAGGCTTTAGCTTTTCTTGAGTCATGAAAGCCTTGTCCATTACTTAAAGAGTTTGTCAAGTGCCCTAAAGTTAATAAGTTTGAAGGACATTTAAAGAGTTCCCCTAAAGACTTAGGAAAGTTTTATTATGACAAAATTCATTAATCAATTCTAAAATATTTTGTTGTTATCTCGTCAAATTTTTATTGGGCAAAGACGATAAGGAGTTATGAGTAATATTCTTCTCATGACCTTTGTATGCTTTGTATGAAAATATTTAGAGGTAAAGAGAAAGAAAGTTCCTTGAATCCCACCTTTGATGTCTAGATCCATATTCCTTCATATCTGGATCCTCCATCAAACTATCTACGTGCCAAGAATGATAAAAGGTTTTGTGATTATTATAATAATAATTTCCCCCACATTTCCTTTAGCAATCCATATTTTCCATCGCTGGCAATTGAAACTTCAGATATACAAACAACACAATAATTTCATAGGTGGCCTTTGAATCTCGTCTTCAAAGTATAGATCTAGTTTCCTTTATGTTTAATCCCTCAATTAGACTTTAGCTTCTCCAACAATGGTAAAGGATTTTTAACCTATTCGAATAAGATCTAATCATACAATTCCCTTGCTAATCATTATTTACCATTATAGGTGATTAAAGTTGTAAAGACGTAAATAATCTAACAAGTTTTAACTAAAGTAACTAGATACTAAGAATAACTTTTTGTTCATATTTTAAATGGTAAGGTTCTTTTTGTCTTCCTTTTCTTTGGATAGAAAAAATGATGAGCTTTAGGCTTCAATATCAAAGGAACAAGGCCATAGTTGTGGAGCAACAAAGTGTTGAAATTACAAAATTAGGACATGTTAAAGTTGATTTACAAAATATGGAATTTTCCTAAAGCATATAAGATAGTAAAGAAAAGCTTTTTAGATTTTTCAAACATAAATGGATATTGTCAATGGATCCCATGGTTATGTTTGGACCTTGTTGCGCTTCCATTCAACTAGGGTTTTGCACATCATAGACCAGTTCCTATTATTCTTCAGTTACAATGTCATGTCTTGTCTTGGTGATGCACATCAATTGCCATACTTCAACTTCTTCCAAAAATAAAATCTAGCCTAAATTAAAAATTATCTCACAAAAAGTAGCACATTAGAAGGTCTAAATAAATCAAGAAATAATATCTAGAAACAATGACATGTCAATATTTTGGATATCAGAGTGATTGAGTGATAGTGTTCTAGACACCAATGCCTCATCTCCATGGATTGCTTCTACCAGAAAGAAATTGAGAGTAATAAAGAAAGAAAGCTGAAAACAAGAGTAAAAATACAAGCAAGAGTGATATGAGGGAAATCTCTCTAACGAACATAGTCAAGGGTCATCTTCCTAGATCAAAATTAGGGGAGAAACACAAAAAAAAGGTATATACGAACCCTTTCTTGTTATAATGACCTTCTTTAATGTAGAGCATTGGATTCATTTTGTTCATAAACTAAATTGTCCAAGTGCATAACTTTGTATCTCAATATATTATTTGAATTGCCTACAATATTCTCGTTGGACTACTTCACATCTTACTTCTTCATGTTCAAGATTAGTTTAGTCACTATAAGAAGTCTGCATGAAGCTATGGCATTTTAGGAGAAAAAAATATTTTAGGAAACCTTAAAGAGGGACAGACGGGGGGTTGAGAAAATAGAAGGGAGACATTAAAATACTTTTTAGTAAGAGTCAAACAATAAATGGATTATGTTTATACATAAACACATACCCGCACATCAAAGAGTTATGAAAAAAACTACTTAGATGCCATACCCTAATTCCTAAATCCACAGAGGCACCTTTTATAGTTGAAAGAATCATTTGGATATGACTTATGCGGAAGTATGCTATTAAATGGATAGAATATTAGAAGTCTAAGTATAGATGAATAAGGGTAGTAGATAACCAACAAATGAAAACACTTAAAGGAATTATATGAAGAAAATGGAGAAGTTAGGAATACAAAAAGTTTATGACTGACAATAGCAAATAAAACCTAGCCTAGTAGTTAAGTGTGCTTATTCCTCAACCAATGGTTGTGGACTTACTCTACTTGCCAACCAACTTTCGAAAAAGAGTTCAAAACTGATTACTACTTTAGGTCTATAGAATATAAACCATGATATCATCACAAATAAAATAAAATAAAAAGCCAATCCTTTTTCTGAATCTCAGTGTGTGAGGCAGCTTTAGCAACTTGCCATTCATCACTTCTTACACCATGCACTATTTCACTAACCTTTGTGACCTCACACTGCTTCATATTAAGTGTGTTATACATATTTAAAATTTGGTCATTACTCTAGTACCTCGTCTTTCTCAATACGTCCTTATTTATTTTTGAAAGGATTTGACAAGAAATACATTTGATCTTCAAATGTATTTCTTGTCTACTCAATCATACTAATATATGTTGTAAGTTAACAATATAATTGAAGATCCTTAGTACACTTCCCTTGATTGTGTTTCATGTGATAATAAAAAACATAAATTGAATAATCAATATAATGACTTCATATCCAGCAAAATTGACGTATAGATCAACAACTTTTGGCAAAGCTAGAAGCTATAAATTTTAGGACTTTTTTATTTGACTGCTTTTGTGATATAACTTGCCATAGTTTGTTTGTTTCTAATTGTTTGGTCCTTCTATTTTTTGCACTATTGTTATTGACAATGCAAATTCCTTTGGATTGATACTTCATGTTTTTCTTCTCTTTTCAATTACAAGATCCATTAAGTTCCCAAATTATCTCTAGTTTACTATGTTTTATTTATCATTGTACATTCAAGTAAGTTTTCAAGTGACAAACAAGTGTTTTCTTCTTTGACATGGATGCCTTTTGATATTGCCATGAGCTGTCACATTCTAATAGCTATTGGATACAATTGATCTACCAAGTAAAAAAGCTAAACAAATTGTTTACTTAATATGCAATGTTTCTGTAGGTGTTAGAGATCAATCTCAATTGATATAAAGTTTCAAAGCTCTTTCACTTTTTGTTTAGATTTGAGGGATTGTGAGGATGGAATTGTCAAAGAATTCAGGACCTAGGCGCTCTTATATGGCCAATGATGGTGCTCTAAAAGAGGTGTCTGACATATCAATCTTGAAGGATATGATTAGAAAGAGATTTGAGGATTAGAAAAGAATGAAAGTTAGGAGAGAATTATATATATATATATATATATTGATCTCATGAGAATCATAGGATGCCCAATAATCCACCCTCCTATGGAGAATGTATTTAGTGCGAGGCCATGTAAACACTATATTTGCCTCCATTTTGATCATCATAAGTTGAAAATTGAATATTCCTAATGATGATCTACTCCTTTATTTAGAATTCTAAAAGAAATTCATCCAAAAGCCCTTGTAATATCAAGAGTATGAAAAATATTAAACAGAGACAAATAGGTCATGTAGCCACATGATATAAGATCATGCAACCACATGACCCAATCCTTATAGCAGCATCACCTAAATAGGTGTCCCTTCTAGAAAAAGTCAATGCTATGAGTGCATGACCTTGGAAGTAAACATGCGATTGCATACCTTTAAAAGCCCTATACATATGCTTCCTTCCAAAAGATTGATGGAAGCATCTAGATTATGATGTGTACATGTGACCACATGCAACAAAATCAAAAGTCATGCTATAGTCTGTCCTAGATAGCTAGAAAAAAAATATAGATGTTGCAACCTCATTAGCTAAAGGTATTCCTTGCCATGGTATATAAAGAAGTGCTATCTAAGAGCAAAGGCAAGCAATGCTCATGAGGAAGTTGCTTCATTCTTGAAAATCTCTTTGAAGATTTTCATAGCCCGCAGAATATTGAGAAAACTCTGCTAGAGGGTGAAAGAGTGATATATCTTGTCACATTACCTAAGTGGAGTTCTAATCTGAATTTTCTCAAAGGAGGAGTCTTCTCTGGTGTATATATTGGAGTAGAATCTCTCTATTAGTTTTTTGTTTCTCTAGTCTTATTTCTTTAAGTGTCAAGTATAATTCTTCTTTTTGCTCTTTTAGTTTTGTTTTCTTGCATTTAGAATATGCATTTGTTCTCTTTCTACTTTATCAAGTAAATTCCACTTTGCAATTTAATTTCTCAGCAAAGCAAAGGAGGAACATCCTCTGGAGGAGATAGGAAGAATGAAGTAGCCCAAGATCCTCCTCACTCTTGTTAGGGTTTCTCCTTACTCTCCTAATGGGAGAGAACCTCCTAACTTTGAGTAGGAGACAATCTTTTCCTTTACAATATAGTTTAAACATATCAATCATAGCCTAACAAAGTGGATTTCCCTACTCTAAATTGCAGGAGGAACTCCTTTCAAGCCCACATAATTCAAGCATCTCTCTTTACATTATAACATGTTTTAACATCCAAACTTTTCATGCATTGGTTTTAGGATAGAAAGTAGGAAAGACAATACAAACATCTTCATCTCTCTTAGACCCAATATAGCCCAACCAACACATTCACTATAGATTGGTTTTAGACTTGGTGGGTTGGTGCTTAGCACCTTTAATCCCATAACCAAGCTTTGAAATTGATCTCTTAATGTTCATCAGTCCTAGAACTTTTCTCTAAGTAATGGCTCTGAGTTTATTAAGAAAGATGAACCATCTTAGTTCAACTTAATCCCTCATATGCAAAAGAACACATGGTTGACAACGGGAGGCTCATGGCTTTCGAGGAAGGAACCCAAATCCCTTCCAATTCTTTATCTTAGATAAATTCGAGGCCATGATTTTGATAAATGGTTTACCTAAGTGAAGATCACATTTGTTGGTGGAGCCCATTATGATTAGGTTATGCTCAGGGGTGTCCAATTAAATCCCCATGCCCTTCATATGAAATGGTGGGAGGGCATAAATATAATTGCTCTAAAGGTTAATTAATTAATACAATTAAATTTTTATTAATGGGCTACAAGTTCTAGTTAGTAGTGGATATCCTAACATCACATATTTGTAATTTGATGAATAATGCTCATAATAGAAAGGAGTTATATTTGGATTGAAGTTAATCACTTTTAGAAAGTAGAACAACATTGGAAACCAACTAAAAAAAATAACAAAGGAACACACATTATGGGGAATGTGGGTCATGGGTGTTTCTAGTTTCTTTTAACACAAGAGACTTTGAGAGAAAACAAGCCTGTAGGGGGTGCCCACATATAAGGTTGTTGATGTTTAACCACAAGTGCACGGGCTATTGTAGTATAGCTATGCAAATACGGGTTGATCCCATAGGGATTCGCTTTAAAATGATGGAGTTTTAAACAAAATTTAATTAATTAAAGAATAAAAATAAAGAGTATACTAGAAATAAACTAACAATAAAATAAAATCCAGATTTATTCAACTGTTGCAATTTACAGAATTATTTATTAAAAAATAGAAAATAAAACTAAATAAGCAGTCCTTGATATCACTGTCCCCGGATAGTCAGAATGTGGATAATGTAAAACCAGAATATTTAGGGACATATAAGTAAATAAAACAGGGACTCAGACGATATTAAAAGAAGGACATGGATGGAATAACTCAGATCCTCCAAGGGTAGACTTGGAAATTTTTTGAATTTCTGGTTTTTAACGAAAACCAGATGAAAACCGTTGAGGAGAAAACCAGAGAAGGAGATGGGGAAGAAATGAGAAGGGAGAAGAAGGAGGGAGGAAGGAGAAGAGAGGAATGGGGATGCGGGAGGAAACCTGACTTGGGTTTCCTTTCCTTGGCCTACCGAAGGTGATGAAGGAGGAAGAAAAGGGAAGTAGAGGAGCATGGGAAAACGAGGAGGATGCCAGCCAGGGTTGATCAGAGAGAAAAGGAGGGCAGGGCAGGGCTGGTGAAGGCAGAGGGAGAGGGAGAGGAAAGAAGAGAGGGTTCTGGGCGGTGCTGGAGAAAGCCGACTGGCAGAGGCTGGTTGGTGATTGGGATGAGAGAGAGAGAGAGAGAGAGAGAGAGAGAGAGAGAGAGAGAGAGAGAGAGAGAGAGAGAGAGAGAGAGAGAGAGAGAGAGAGAGAGAGAGAGAGAGAGAGAGAGAGAGAGAGAGAGAGAGAGAGAGAGAGAGAGAGAGAGAGAGAGAGAGATGTGGGAGAAGGGAAATAGGGAATTGGGGTTGATGCTTGGCCTACTTGGTGTGTCACGCACCTAGGCTGGCTAGTGGGGAAACGAGAGTGAGAAAACTTGAGAGAAGATGAGGTCTGTCTACAGTCCAGCAAGAAGGAAGATTGAAGAGGAAAGGGGTGGAGAGGAGAGGGAAACGAGAGAGTAGTGAAGAGAGAGTGGAGAGAAGAATGGAAGGGAAGCTGCCTCTACTGTCCAGCCAACAAGGGCTGTGGAGACACAACGGTCCTTCCCCGGGAGTTCAAGAAGAGGAAACCATGAAGACGAGAGAATAAAAGGGAGATGAGAGAGAAAGTCGTTGGAGAGAGAGAGAGCTGTGAGAGAGATGGAGAGAGGAGAGACAAGAGAGTGTGAGAGGTGTGAGAGATAGGAGAGAGAATCGTCAGAGATGAGAGGTGAGGTGAGAGAAAAAGATAAGGGAAAGATAGACGTGTGAGAGAAAGAGAGAGGCTAAGATACATGGAGAGGGAGGATAGAGATATAGAGGGGGGTGGGGTCTACTAGATTTTTAGTTTTGCCAAAAGTCCTTTCTTCTTCAAATTTCTTCTCTTAGGAGTCTTCAAATTTCTTCTCATTCTAGGTATCTTCACCATTCTCTCCTTGATTTGATCTAGATCATCCAAGCTTTGTTGATTGATCTACAATGCACAAGACCCAATTAGAATCATCTGAACCATTCTTTATTCCCCTGATTAGCTTTGATGATCATCTGAGCGTTAATTTTGCAATTCAACGGTTGGATGGCCAATTAAAGCTAAATGAAATATTTTATGCAAAATCTTGAAATTGATGGCCTAGATGCTCTAATTGAACACTGAATTAGGGGTATTTTGACCAAAATTGAACACTTAACACACCACGAACCAACATTTTACTAGTCCCTAGCAAATGATGCGAAAAAAATCAACTCAAAATTTTTTATTTTTCAGGTCATCTCCATTTTTTTCTCAAAGAATTATCTTCAATAAATCTGCTAACTTTAGTAAACTAATAAAGATGACTGAAGAATTCAAAACCCTATCCATATGCTAAAAACATTCCATTTGAGCTCAGATCTCAGAGTGAGTGCATATGTATACAGTCTACACATAGAATAATCTTTATCTCTAAGTAGACTTCTAGCTTTTGAACTCCATCTAAAATATGTTTTGACCTCAATCCTTACTAATGACATACGCTTAGAAATAAAATGTCTCAGATAGAGGGTTCAAATCATATCTCTCTTTTGAATATGTGAGAAGAGTCAATAAAAGAAAATTTAGCTCGCATATATTAGTGAAGAACGGGAGTTACTAAGGAATTTAATTGTTTCGATTCATTTGGAATGGATGCCATTACCTTTGAATATTTAGAAATACCACTCTTTTAGATCCTATCCATTCATTTCCTTATCAAGATTATATTCTTCCTAGAATCAATAGGTCTTTAACTGGGACGAAACATAGGCTTAAGACAGGGTCCTAAAGAGAGGGTATAAGGGTATTCAAAGTTTCCTCAAAAAATAAGTAGAGGTCTTCTACTAAATTTGACAATTCCTCTTTTCTTTACTAAAGTGAATATTTCTTTTTCTACTTTTCTTTGCATTCTTCAACCTTTTTGTTTTTTTTTAGACTTTTCTTTCTTTTCATACTTTTGAATCACTTTGAAGAATATTTCTTTTCTTGATATCCACTTTCCTACTTTCATTACAACTAAATGATATTCCTTCATTCATCTCTAATTTATTTTTCAAAGAAAATGGATAATTTATATTGGGTTAATATGGGTAAAAGGGTAATTTGGATGACAAAAGAAAAGGCTTATATTGACAGGCTCAAGTTGGGTAACTAGGGGTAAAATTATTTCTAGGTAAGCTTTATTTCTCTAGGTTAACAACAAAGATGGCCTAAATCATTTTCTAAGTTTCCTATAATCTATCTTCAATGAACTTCCAGAATTTTAAAGGTCGTATTCTAATTATTCAGGTAATTAGCCAAATTTAAGAGTTTGGGATCAATTTCCTCTAAGCATGCTGAAGAAAATTAAGAACATATATAACCTCTCAAAATGAATGAATGGCTCTAAAACTTACTTAGGTTATAGGTCTCTACTGAATTTCTTTAGAATTTCTAAGTTATAACCACTTATCAATGTAGACTATCTATATGCAACTGCGTGTACATATGTGGTATGAGACTTTGCTTTCATAGAATACTTTAGAAAATGAGTAAAATAATGAATTAATCATATTCAATTCCATTAATAAACTAAAGTTATCTAGATTATACATTAGAAAATCCAATTCTCATCATAATGTATGAAATGACTTAAATTTTTTCATTTTTTTTATTTTTTTTTAAACCAAGGAAAGGACCTAAAAATTGGGAAAAAAAACTAGAATTTTCTAGAATTCTACACCCTCCAACTTGACCGAAACATTGTCCTCAATGTTTAAAAAAAAAAGGACCTAAAATGAATATGGGTGATGCAGAAAACAACAAAAATAAAAACTCTGGGTTGCCTCCCAATGAGCGCTAAGTTTAACGTCTTCAGCCAGACATATCCTAATATATCCTAATCAACACCCAATTGGTATTGAGCTCTCCTAATCCTAACATTGAAATGGCAAGATTTCTCACACCACTTCAAAATCTCATGATAGTCTATATTTTTCATCCACCCTGAAATTTTTGGTGATGGTATCATTATGACACAGCACACTACCATGAATGTCAATTGAGTGGGACCACTTTGATGATCTCCTATCTTCAAAATTTGATGGTAATCAATATAACTCCTTCACCTTAAAAGTTTGGGTGGTGGAATCTCTATAACAATTAGAACTACCATTAATTTGAATTCTGTTGGACCATATGGATGTGGATGGTCCTCCTTTTCTCTTACATTTTCTTGAAATTGAGGTATAAGCTGACTATGCCCTTCCTTAAACATGGTTGTGCTTACATCCTGATTATCTTCTAGTGTGTACCTTAGAGTCGGTTGATGTATGGATAGTATATCAATGGACTCTTTCTTGTCCTGTTCCATTGGCACATGCAATACTTCAAGTGGGCCTAATTTCATATCTAATGATTGTTCAAATAAGGTCTGTAGGTCCCAATCAGGTACTCCTTCAATATTACAAGGCTCAATTGGAATTTGAGGCTCTATAAGAGGTTTTACTCTATCTTGCCATTGAGGAGTGTTCACTAGTGGCACAATCTCCAAAATTCCTTTACCTCTTTAAAGGATGTTCCTTCATCAATTTTGTAAAAATAGACAGGACACGAATTGAGGGGTTTTGTGTTGGAAGTTTCTATGAATTCATCATCTTCCTCAATGGATGTCTCTTCATCAGAATCATAACAATGACTAAGATTTGCCTCGAGTATATCTATATTGGAGATTTCTGTGGATGGTAGGGGACTTTGCATTTCAAAATGATCACATGAATTCTCTATCCTATCATCACTAATAGATGGCTCATCCTTATTCTTATTCGGTTTAAATTCTCCAAATATTTCCATAAAGAATGTACTCGGTCCATCACTTCACGAAGTTATTTAGTCGATTCTGCAAATTCCCTAAGGTTCTCATTGAATGTGTCCTCCTCCTATGATGAAGGCATCGACTCAACATGCATATACTACTGTGTCATTGGAGTACTGGAAAGGAGTGATGAGGTTGGACCCATAATTGTTGGACTTGACTTTCATGATAATCATGGTAGGGTTGATTAGGTTATGACCATGTTGGTTCTTCCTGAGATAGTTGATACTGAGACCATGATTGTTCCTGCTACCTAGCCCATCCATTATAATCTTGGTAATTTGTCTCAGGATAGTAATTATTACTAGGTTTAGTGAATGCATGAGGTGCATCCATTGGCTCCTGATAATAATCATTGTTTGCAGAGCCATATGGCCAAGTAGAATTAGGATATTGTGGTTCAGGATAAGCATAGTAATTGTTGACTAAGGTTGTGAATATGACTCAGTATCTTGCTTTGAGGCAAATAACCTATTCATTGTACAAGTCATCCTTTATCTATCCCCTTCTTAATAAGCCATTGTAATCATTCTTTATATACAACAAAATGAATTGTATATAATGGATGAGTACTTCTCTTCTTTCTTTCTTTCTTTTTTTCCTTTCTCTGTTTTTTTTTAAGAAAAAAAGAAGAAGAAAAAAAGACTATCCTAAATAATGCAACTTAAATGCCTAGAATGATGCACAATCAAGGACACTATCAAGCAATCTTCTAAGGCTAACAAGCATAGATATTTTGATTTTCTTGATTTTCTGTGGCGACAATGCTTTTAATTAGCTTAATCTAACGCTCCTACTCTCTTTAGGAGTTGACTACTGCTTACCAGTTAGGTTCTAACCAAAGCGGTTAATACAACCCTCATGTAAGGAGGCGTTTAGACCTCAACAAATGTTGACAGGACATGGGGGAAGAGCGAGGCTCTATTAGACAACCCCCAATAACCACAGTGATCAAAAGCCACTGGAGTGACAGTAAATTGTGTCCTATTAAGAGGGTCTTATGAGCATTTGATGACCTTATAAGTCTTTTCTAATTGATTTTAACGTAGTATGAATAGTGGGGTTGCGCACTTGAGGTGATTATCCTAGGTGGGTGAAGGAATGGTGATGAAAGCCACCCTTGATCTTGCGGGGGTTGGGTGCCCTTGCTAATTAATTTTCACATACCATGACAATTCGATCAACATATAATCCACTATAAGGCATTAAACGTGTCCTAAAATGCAATTGAAAGCAATAAACTAATGCAAAATCCTAAAATTCAACAATTATAACAGATGCTTTCTATATGAGTTACACTAATAAACAATGCAAATTATTCTAAATGCAAACCCTAATCTAGAAAATTAATGAGTGAGAAGACTTACAGTGAGGTTTCTGATGAAGATCAAGTGTGGCCCACCTTATCCCACACTTGCTGTAATAACCCCAATTTTTAGCTGGTATTAGAGGCAAAATAAGCTAACTTGAGATGACATGAGATAAGACCTTGAGTGAGATTATTTAAGCTGGATAAAGATGACTTAAATCCAGCATGAGATAAAACAGATGTGACTAAAAGTATCACTTAAGTTAGAGTAACATGAGTTGAAAGAGATAGTTGAGATGACATGATATAAAAGTAAAATACAAGGTGTTGTTGAGTTGAATAAATGATTCTCTTTACTGAGGCTAGGGATGAGATGATATTTCTTGAGATGGAGGTGATATGCTGTAATGACCCCAATTTTTGTAATATTAAAAGCCCATAAAAAGTTTAGTTTTAAAGACAAGGGCATTTTGGTCATTTCACTAGTCGCCTTGACTAAACCCAGGAATTTGGTACCAAAAGTGGTTCCATTAGATGCTTCTCGGAAAAAGGAATCCAACGAGACCAAAATCACCCAAAACGGAGTTAAAATGAGCAAGATATGGCCCTTTGAAGTTCAGGGGCAAAACTGTAAATTTTACAAAACAACTTAACTTGAAAAACACAGGTGCCCGTTTTGATACGGGCACCCTGTCGTCTTCAACCTCCTAGAGGTTTCTGGAACAGCGGTGTTTCAAGGAGAAACCACCCCCATTCTATAGGATTCCCCACCGCCATTCAAAGGCGGTTAGAAACCCTCCAGAACCCTCTTTAAAAGCCCTATAAATAGAGCTCTTGGGTGCCTCTAATGGTAGCCCAAAACATGGGAGAAAACCCGTTGAGGAGCAGCGACTTAAAGGAGAAAACATGGAGAGAAAACCAACCACGAAGCAGGTACGCACAAAAAATCCCCAAACCCATCTCACCCACAGTCCTAGGCTCGGTTTCCCTAGGTTTTTGCATGAAAAACCATGGAGAATAGGCCTATGGGGAGCCACCAAGGACCCTGGGACGTCCCCAGGTCCGCACTAGTTCCTCAGGGATGAACCAGGGCATCCCAAGGACGCCCCGGTCCCCCAACGACGGAGACGGACTGCTCCAGACGAGACGCGTCGAACGCATCTGAAGAGAAAACCAACGGGCGCGTCCGTGGACCCTCTAAAGAGGAAGATGGCTGCGAAGTCTCGCGCGTCTGAAGACGCGCACGCTGAGGCACATGCCACAGACGCGCAACGCACTAGCAAGCGTCGTTTTTTTGTTGTTGTTAAGGAAGCAGGGCGCATGACGCAGACGCGCGGCGCCCTAGCATTCCGACTTTTTGTCTTTAAAGACTATGTACATAGGACACTAAAACGCTTATAACTTGAGATCTAGAGCTTCGATTGAGGCACCGCAAAAGTTGTTGTGTCCGTATCGACGACACGGACACATAAAACCATAAAATCTCTGATCAAGGCCCAATCAAAGGTGGGAATAACCCTTAGAATAGGATGGTGGCGCGTGGCCACTAGAACTTTGAAAAACTGAGGATACCAAGGCCCAATTAGGACCTTAGGACACCCATAGGCATAGGGATGGACCCCTAATGCCTAAGTAATAAGACCCAACTGCTCTAAACCCATAAAAGATAGGTTAAACTAACCATTAGTCCTCAAACCATGTTCAGGAACGTACGAGGACAAGAGGGTTAACGTGACCTAGTCAGGTAGGTGCTCTATCACTATTAGATTCTTTTAGAAGATCTATTATTGTTTTGAGAACATATGTTATAAGTATATGACTTGTTTAGCATGACTTGATTTAGCATGCATATGATAAAAGTTTTGTACATAGACATGTTTTGTAAATGATTGCATATACATTATGCACATATATGTTTTGTAAACAAGAGCTTACATTGCATGATTTAAGTACTTGCAAAGATTGCATGTCCTTGAGGGTTGCCAAAAGACGCTGAAGTGCCGAGGGCCAGGAAGTTGTGAGGGACTCAAAGAGGACTGGTTTTGAAAAGAGGTTTTTGCTTGTCTGCAGGATAAGTGTAGCCTTAGCCGATGAGGGCGGGCCAGAGAGAGCTGACAGGCTTCTAGGCTGGCAGGCTTCTAGGCTGTCAGGATTCTAGGCAAGGTTATGACTTTGAATGCGAGACTAGCATTGCATGCATGTTTTGCAACCGATTTCATAAATTGCATGATTTACGACGAAGACGTGTCATAGGCCCCGTAGAGGCTATGACCAAGTGTCCTCAGGTACCCGGGGACCACACGGTGAGGAGGTCGTGGGCATAGTGGACCCTATGATTTGATGTGCATTTCATATAAGCATGATATGAGGTTGGTCGACCATACCATACTAGAGATCCATGAGTTGGACTCCATGAGGCATCTATTGCATATCATGATGTCATCATATATATGATACTTTCACTTTTGGATTATGTGATCTTTTAAGTTATAAGAATTTCAGTTGATTATGGATTCTTATACTGATGTTGAACTCGAGTATTCAACCATACGCATATTTTGAATTTCAGTTGATTATGGATTCTTATACTAATATTGAACTCGAGTATTCAAACATACACATGTTTTGAATGAGCATATGATTTTGAAATATATCATGCATTTATAAAACTAGTAGTGATAGGCCCTACTGAGTATATTATATACTCACCCAATCCTTAACATTTTTCAGACATCAGTAAGTACTCAAGGATAGGATACGTCTGTATATATCATGGTTTAGGACAGCTTCACTCACAAAAATAGGACATCTATGATAGTGCTATGAGCAAGTGAATCCAAAAGGAAACAAATACACATGTAAGTGAACTCTCAACCCTTTGGACATGTGTTTGCAATTAGTTACAGTTGGGATGTGCATTGTGACTGGAAAGACCTGGGGAAAAACATTTATGATTTCTGAAGTTTTTCAAAAACTACCTTAGTTGTTGTGAAAGCAAATGACACTCGGGGTTTTCAAAAATGAGTTTAAAACTAAAGGTTTTTCGCTGCATTGCATGGTTTTTATAAAATGGTTTTCAAATAGGGATGCATCCCGCCTTAGGAAATTAGACATTGCATCTAAAAATGCATGAGAAAACCCAGGTCGTCACACTTGCCCTGTATTATTACAACCCTTTAAAAATTAAAATTAGAAATGCAAATTAGAAAGGGGCCTCACTACAAGATTCACTCAAAAAATTTCTACTCTTGGAAAGTAAGAAAAATCTATCTAATTGATGATGCTCCACTCACGTATATCATGAAAAAGAAAAATAATAATTAGTACCAAATTCAGGAAATAAAGTGGTTATGAACTAAAAAAAACATAAAGATGCCTAAATTATTAAAAAAAAAAATAGATAGAGATGGAGGATAAAGAGATAGAGAGGGGTGGGGTCCACTAGAATTTTAGTTTTGCCAAAAGTTTTCTTCTTCAAATTTCTTCTCTTAGGAGTCTTCAAAGTCTTCTCATTCTAGGAATCTTCACCATTCTCTCCTTGATTTGATTTGGATCATCTAGATCATCCAAGCTTTTTTGATTGATCTGCAATGCATAGGACCCAATTAGAATCATCTGAACCATTCTTTATTCTCCTGATTAGCTTTGATGATTATCTGACCGTTAATTTTACAATTCAATGGTTGGATGGCCAATTAAAGCTAAAATAAAATATTTTATGCAAAATCTTGAAATTGATGGCCTATATGCTCTAATTGAACACTAGATTAGGGGTATTTTGACCAAAATTGAACACTTAACAAAGGTCCTCTCTCACTCTCACTCTCTCTCTCTCTCTCTCTCTCTCTCTCTCTCTCTCTCTCTCTCTCTCTCTCTCTCTCTCTCTCTCTCACACACACACACACACACACACACAATTAGTAGGAAAACCCTAATTAAGAGTTGATTTCAGAACCACCTATGAGAAGAAGATAGGTGTAAGGAATTGGGAAAAGCTTACAAAATTGACATGCTTCAATGGTTCGCCTAGGCCCTCTTAACTTTGTGGAACAAAGGATTTGAGTGCTATATTTATTTCAAAGTTGTAGAAATTATGCGATCCATGCAATTCAAGGGTTGAAATTTTGAGATGGTATTTTTCCAACCTAGGCTTTTTTTTGTTCTAATATTCCACATGGATGAACATCATCTCCTAATGTTTTGTAGGTCTTGAACAAATTTTATTCCCTGTCACATCCCTAGTAGCTCTATGTTAATCTACTAGTCTCTCTCATCAGCGACTGTTAATTTTATAAATTTTGCCATTGAAATGTGCATTGTAATCTTTCTCTATTGGTATTTTCATTATTGATGATTGATTTTTCTATCAACAATCTCTTGCCCAATGATTTGTTTTTCCACAAACATAGCAACGAACCTCATTGTTCTTTCCTTGTTCCTTGAAAATATTTCCTTTAGGATCATATTTTTGTTTGTTGAATTATTGAACATTTTTAGTGAAGTTGTTGTTCTTTTTCTCTTTAATAAATGAGCCTTAGCAATTGGTTCTTTTAAATCCTTTGAGTCAAATTTTTGAGCTTGATTCTTGTCTTTTTGGAACAAGTGAAACAACAATTGATTGTATGTCATGTTTTTATTCATGAGTAGAAGCATCCAACAAGCATCTTTCCAAGAAGATGGCAACTTTTAGATGACAACTCCAATTTCATCAATAGTAATTCCCCAAGCAATGATCTCATTTGTAATGATATGAAAAAATTTCACTTGATAAGCAATAGCCTTCCCATTCAAAAAGTAGATGTCATCATAATTTCCTATGAAAAACTTCTTCTTTGTAGCTTTTTATTCTTCTTCTAAGAAGTCTACACACAAGGTATCCAATGTGTCCCTCCCTAATGTGATAGTTTTGAAATATCAATTGAGGATATTATCACACAAAGCATTAAGAATATGGTGTGAGCTTTATCATCATCTTCAATCTATTTTTGAATTTTAGCCATTATTTGTTAGCTCCCAGAGTTTCAACATGTTATAGATATAGATAAGTCATCAAATATCATAATTTTAATGTATTCAGGAGGTAAATCATCTATTGTTTCCATATACTAAAGTTGGAAATAGATTAGGGTTAAATAAGTTGATTCTTGTAGTTGTAATGCTAAGCTTAATGAATCTAAAAAGGAAAACTCCATATCTTCGAATTGTTGGAAATAGTTCAAACTACACACTAAATTCTTTAAATCTTAGCATATAGAGGTACTTCTTGTAAATAATTGAAGCTTTCCAAATTGTCCAAGGATCACAATATCTGTATCTCCAAAATTAAATTAAGCCAAACTCATTTTACACTTTAAAAAGCTACTTTAGAAGTCAAAATTCTAGAAATGACTTCAAAGTTCCTAGAACTCTGACTTGGAATTTCAAACTTTTAAAGTTGGGTATGAGATGACATTAAAGGTCATGCCTTAGAAAGTCCATTAGTAAATGACTTTATAAGTCATGACTTTGACTTTTAAAGTCGGTTTTTTTTTCTTCGAACTTCTTTTCCTATTGATCTTCCAAGTTGCCTCACCGACTTCTATTAATGTTTTTAATTGAGATTAAAAGCCTCTTGTGTAGTACTGCAATAGTTAATATTATGTGATTAATAAAAATCCTACATATTGAAACTTACAGAGTGGAACTTTTTATCCATTCCATCTAGTTTGTTAATTTTTCTGCTAGAATTGATAGACATATCGCATAAAAGGTAACATGAGAATAACTTTTACAATCTTCAACTGCGTATTAGATTGAGGGTTCCTTCCTTACTTTTAAATAAATTTCATCTTCTTCTCCTCTCTCTCTCTCTCTCTCTCTCTCTCTCTCTCTCTCTCTCTCTCTCTCTCTCTCTCTCTCTCTCTCTCTCTCTCTCTCTCTCTCTCTCTCTCTCTCTCTCTATGCATACATACATACATACATCTTCTTCCTTGAAAACAACCTTTCTACGTTCCACAAATCTGGTTCAAACATCAACATTGATCAAACACCCTCTCTATTCAATAAATAATACCACATATCTCACATCAACCTATCCCCTATCACAATTACAAACACCACCTCATTTTCTCTTCAATTTATAAGCATTAGTTATCTTTTGTGGGAAAAATTTCATCTTTTTTTCTACAATCTAAAAGACTTATGGAGTATGTTGCTTGAAGACTCAAGCATCCAAATACAATGGTTGTTGATGGAAAACCATCCAAAATCCTGTTCTAATACATGGGAAGTAAACAATCAAAGGTTACTCAGCTTGGATTATTCCCTCCCTTTTTGTCAAAGTCTATTCACTCATCATCAGAGCTAAACAACACTTGATACATGGAAATGTTGTAGATGCCATTGGGTCAGCCAACCATTGTCCAATTAGATATGTAACTTCAAACACTCAAGAAAGGCAATCCAATAGCTATTTTGTATCTTCAAAAGCCAAAGCCATTTCAATGTAGTATATATTGGTGGAAATCCAATTTCTAAGAGGAATTTATAGCTACAAACCTTTGCAATCTAGGCCCAAATTTTAGCAAAATAGTCTCCATCATTTCTAAGTCATGAGAATCATATAGCTAACTTTCGTCCCATACCCAATCCAACTTTAGTATTAACTAATGTGGAAAAATAAAAGAGCATTATAATGTGGTCTTGTGATGTTTTGATCATGATTAACACTCCAACAACAACAAAAAGGAAAGACCAGTGCTAATTTAAGTTCCAAATGGGTGATCGTTCTAACCACTAGATAAAGAATTGTTATTATGGCTTCAATCAAGATGTTCAACCAAATGCTAGCTAATGTCATCAACTATAAAGACCCAAAATTTTATGCTGGAAAATTTTTGAGGTCTTTCTTGTAATTCAATTTTAAGGCGCAAACACTTTATGTTACTTTTTTCATGGAAATTAATTTTCATCCCTTTTTGCTACTAAACAGGCACTTAAAAGTATTTGGTTCCCTCAAAGCAACTCAAAATTTATTTAATCATTAAAGATATTAGCTTCTTTGAAACAATTCAAATTTTGGGCAAATCCTAGAAGGTATAAGCTCCCTTAAAGCAACTCAACATTGTATTTCTTTCTCTTTGACCCTATTTTCTTCATTATTCAAGGTAGGTAATGGAAAACATATCACAATTGTACCAATGTGGTATCAAAACCAAGGCACAAACCACTATGTTGGTCAATTAAAGCAAACTATGAAGTTTCTCTCAACTGGCTAGCAAGATATTATGAATTGGGTGAATGAGTTGTTTGCAAAACTCAAGGATCACAAAGATCAATAACAAGTTAGTCTTTTAAAGAGAGTCAATATAATTTTTTAATCTTCAAATCGAGTTAATGGAGGGCTGATCAATGACAATGGTGGACATGAACACATCTAATACACTAGTTCACATATTGTAAAGCTTGTAAAGTTGGACTTCCAACATTTAGATGGTAAAGAACACCCAACTAGTTAGCTTTTAGATCCAAACAATTCTTTTATTTTTGTTTGGCCCCTAAAGTGGAATATGTATCACTAGCATGATTTCATCTTAACAGTGATCTTAATTATCACATAGCTTATACTTAACTAGGCGGTAGACTTTGTTGAGCCCTAGTAGAATATTTGGACCCTTGAGCGAAGAAATCAAAGATTTACAGTTAAATTTTAATTTTCTTTATCTAAGATTATGGAAATTCAGATCAGCTAAAGAATATTAGGTTAAGAACTTACATGTATAAAGATATGGAAGTCCTTATTGATCTACCCTTGTTGTAATTGAGCTTTGCCCAACTTTGGGCATAGAGGTGGCTCTAATTAGAAGAAAAAACACTTGAACTAGAAAACACCAACTCCAAAAACTTAGATGCTTGACACACACACACACAGGAACCCCTCATTTTTGGATATGTAGTTATATCTATGCACAATTTGAGAATTTTTTTTAGTACTTCCCTAGTTCTAGTCCAATTCCTTTTGAAAACTCTTATGACTTTCTAATTCTAGGCACAACAAGTTTATATGTGATCTCTTAGGTTTTTCAATTGTGAATGACTTGCCAATATCTAGTTCAATATATCCCACCTATCATAGCTAAAACATAGCAACCATAGGCCAATTAGGACTTTCCAAGTTATAGGTAAAACAACACCACCAATTAGTGATGTTATAATTAATATATTAAGGAAATTCAATAATACAATCAAGCATTTCACTAGATATTATAGTAGAGGGACCCAGCATCATATCTAGAGTGTCTGTTCTGCATTTAAGACACGCCTATCTTGTTATCACATGTCCTTTACAAAAAAATTATGTTGCATGCCTTATCAATTAAGATCATTATTCTATTAATCTTATTGTATCAACTTATTACCTATTGAGTCATTTACAAAATTGCTCTCTTTTTTTCATACTCACTTCTGTATTGTTGTGGGGCATTTGGATTACTTTTATTGGATGCCTCAAATGCAAAAGCTCATGTGCATCTTGTCATTATTAGCAACTCTATAAAATCAATATGATAAACTCTTTATCAAATACCATAATGTATTTATCAAGTCCACCTATGATGGGTCCTACCTAAATGTCTTTGCCCATGAGGGTGTGGGTCCTATATTAAGCATCTCATGCTCTTAGCGAGTCTAATATATATTAAAAATAAATGTATCTCCAAAAAAAAGATTCACCTTTTGATACCTCAAAATTAAATAGTGGCTCCACTTTGAACTATGGAACTATTAATTATAAGGATACAAATGATTATGCCATGTTTGAAACATTCCTTTAGTCATGCCCACAGAATGTTCTAAGATGTTAAGATCGTGTCCTATGTAGATATACACTACTATACACTATGATGTAAGCTTCAAGACTCTACCTAGCAAGTGTCTTGAATGTGAATTTCAAGTCTCATTCTCACTTGATGACATTTTCTAGGTTTACAAGGATCTAGAATTTTATTTTTCCTTCAATTGAATCTCCATCACCTAGATATATAATTCCTACAATGTTTCATAAGGATCTAGTTGTCATCTCATGACTAACCATTAAGTGCAATAATACTTAATAAAGTAATTATGTAATAGTATCCTTTCTTATAGAATTTCTATTCCAATGAATCTTATTCATCTCTCAAACATTTGATAAAATAATAAAATGTCAAACATTGGCTTAGGAAACATACATTCCCAACTGACTCTATTTTAGTTAAATTTTGAGTCAATTCTATGATATTATCATGTAACTCAATCAATTGAAGCAAACCACAATGGTGGTGTGACATCCCAAGTTTTTAATACTTTTACACAAAATCTTTTACAATTGTGGGGACCCTAGTTTGAAAAACTATTTGGAAAACAACAGCGAAGAACAATTTTCATGAGAAAACTTTTAAAAATCCCAAGTGTCATTTTTCCTTTCTAAAACATTTCTAAAGAAAATTTGACAGTCTCTCCTGTTTATGGACTTATGCATTTTACACATGAGAGTGCGATGAACCTAATGGACATAGTTGAATCAAATAGATAATAAAGGAGACTCCATCTCCATTCATTCATATAAATACACAATGTCTAAAAGAATATATAAAAAGTCAAGATCTATTGAACTGAAAAAAAGGTTCAAGACCCAGATCAATCCAGTCATAGCCATACAACCATAATTTCATCTTACATGTCCACATGTCCATAAACCAATGTCATAATATACCAAATTATTACATCAGCACACAAAATCATCAACTATATTGCAAACCTAGTTAATATACCTTTTATATCCCTCTCTCGAGATCCTTTGCTCCCTTTCTCTACTTATTTCTTCTGACATGAGACATTGTAAACAATTTACAATGTCTCAACAAGCTTGCACTTGTGTAAGTAGTTTTATCATCGAATATGAAAATTTATACAGCCTTAAATTGAAAAGAATTCTATAATCACATGTCATGTAGTTCTATAAAATATGAGGCATAATAAACAACAAAATGTAATATTAGAAATCTACCTTTTTCTTTGCAAATCAGTGTAATGCCAAACCAATTCAATTTATTAGTTTCAATATCCATGCATGTTATTTCAAGAGCAATAATACTAAAAACCTTCACAAGATGTTTTACAAAATATGAATAGTTATCACAACTCGTGTTATACATTGCCTCAAAGGCATACACATACAAACTGAATAATGAATCATCAAAATTAACAAATGAAAAGCATTTAAATCATGAAGTGCTTAAATATAGTCAACGTATGTTAATAATTATACATATAACACCATCTGAACCACCTTGAGGTTTTGTGAGTGTAGTACCAATCAAAATCTGGCTATTGCCATTGGTCATGAGTACTCATTATAAACTTGAAATTCCCACGGTGCCATGCACTTACACCATCGCTCTATATACATATGAATCTTAAAATTATGGACCCTTTGTGAATGGACAAGACCCAATGAAGTTCGTAGCTATCACGTCGATACCAAGATGAATAGACTCCCTGCACCGTGCACATGGGAAACAAGGTATGCAAGGCCATGACCTACCCATGATGTCATTGACCTAAATTCGGCCTTTTTGTGGCCATGTATCATATATATAAATTTTTGGAAGGGGGATGATCAGTCCTCAAACCTCCTAGCACAATGTCTATTGGGTGACCATATGCTTTCTATAACATAATAATACTAGGCATCATTATATGCCATCATAACATATAAAATCATAAAATTTCATGCACTAGTAAAATCATGCAAATCAATCTCATGATATAATATAACCAAGTAAAAGCAAGCCTCACAAGGGTTGAGTATGAGGATTCCTCACTTCTCATAATTTCATAAATGACAAACTTCATGCAATTTCAAATACATTTTCATGTGCACGTTTTTAATTTAATGAATAAATCAACATGGTCTTCCAAAGTGACAAGTTGTATGAAATACAGATATACTCACTATATAAATCAGAAATCTCAAAAATTCTCAAATTTATCTATTTTCAAATATGATAGAATAGTCATTAATAGTTTTTATGTTTCACAAAAGCATATTGAAGTTAAAACTACCTACCTCCTTTGACGTGTTCCTTGATTTAGTTATATCTCTTCTTCTACTCACTTGACGATCAACCTTCTCTATTGATATTTCAGAGTTCTTGTAAATGTTGAATCGTAGATTAATAAGTACATAAGGATCTGTTTTTAATTAAAGCCTAATGGTTTAGATCATCATAAACCATCTAATTTTCCACTCATCATAGATTACATAAAGGAATATATGGTCAATTCAGTCCCAAATCTACCATCCATTCACCAATCAGTGGTCCAACTATTTAGGTTTGAATTTACAATTCAAATAACCCCATCAATGAACGATTCAAATCTAAAGGTTTAGTCCAATAAGTCACAGAGATGTGACTTGGTGTTTCAAGGTATGATCCAATGTTCTTTGAGTGATTGGTTGGTTATTAAGGGTTTAAGCTCATTAATTAGAACCTTGGAAAGGTTACTAGAGTTCTAGTCACTGACTGAACAATGGGTACATCAATAAATCAATAGTCCTCATTTAATCCATCAGTTTCCTAAAAATCAGTGCCTTGATCTTAAAATTTTTAGAGTATCTTAACTTAATATAGGTCAGGATACACAATGGTGGTGTCTGATCACCAATAAGACATTGCTAGGTACTTATTTCTCTACAGTTTGATATGATAATTAAGATTATTTGATTAATTTCAATATAAAAATTTCAATTTTTGTCATATACTAGTTAATTTAGTGTTCCAGAACTCATCTGTGGTGTCTAATCATTGATCAGACATCAAGAAATCACTGTTTGAATAGTGACATATCAAATGACTGAGACTGTTTGATTGATTTATGACCAAAATTGACAAAATTTCATTGATTTGAGTTAAATAAGCTTGCTTTTAGTTTATCCATGCATGGATCTAAAAATCAATGGCCAGATCATGAAAAAGGGGACCTAAATCTAAGAACAGTATGAATCTAGCTCAAAAATGAAATTCACAAGCTGGGTCTAGCATATTGCACTTGATTTGTAGTTTTTCCCACAATCATTGTATCTAGATGAGACGATTTTCAATGCCACACAGTCCAAAATCGTTGGGCATTGTCAATCTCTCCCAAGACCCTAGTGAAAATGCCCTAATCATGAAATCTCCAAGGGGCTTTTGTTCTTCTGGATGCATCGGTAAAGATGATAAGCTCTTATCAACAATATGAGCTATCATTGTCTCTTGCAAGCTCCAACTCCATGAACACCTAACCCTAATTTTTTTCTTCCTCGCCGGCATGAAGGGCTTCTCCAGTGCTGTCTCTCTCACCTTCTCTCTCTCTTCCTCTTCCCTTCTTCCTTTTCTTCTTCTTCTTCCTCCTCATCATCGACCCTTCTTCTTCTTCTTTTCCTTCTGTTCTGTTTTGCTTAAGTGGGGAGGGGGGTCAATATCACTTCGCGACCCCCCCACCCCCCACATTTAGTAATTTTTTAAAAACCAAAATACCCTTCTGATTCATTAGGTCATATCTTTTCCATCCTAACTCTGATTTTCACATTCTTTTATGTGTAACCTAAACATGAACATTTTCTAATTTGCATTTATCAAAAGTAATTCATAATCATTTGAAATGGAATTTAAAAATTAAGGTTCTTACAAGTGGACAATCAACCCTAGTTTGAGAAGTTACTTGTGAAAGCCAACATCCACCATAAGATCTTCCAATAGTCTATTTTGTTAATGTTTACAAAATTCAATCAAGATATATGTACAAGCTCGCATATCAAACACATTGTGCAGTACAATTGGATTGGTGGCCTTCGCCAAACACGTAACATATCTTAACTATAGGTAAATATCTTTGCTCCAAAAATCATTTTCCAATTAGCAATTGGCAATTGGCAACTATCAGTCAATCAACACTTCTTGAGGGAAAATGTGATGGAGCCATAAGAAAGGACACATTAGTCCTAGAGCATCATGATAACTCATAAAGAAACATTTGAAGAAGGATGATGACAGCTTACTCATGGAGGAAGATATAGTATCCATTGGTGATGTGGAGTAAAAAGCTGGTTAATGCTGAGAATTGATCATGGGTTTCTTACAATTGCCTTCAACAAAAAGGAAATTTTTTTATGAGGGAGGAACAGTTACATGCAATCTTCATATGTAAGTCTACAAGCATTGATGCATTAATTAGTGAGAATTAGAGGCTCATAGATTGTTGATGGACTTTATGAGCTACTATAGATGTTTGCTATGCATAAATTTGTTAAGATGTTTTAGTTGCTTTTAAGAAACTTTAGGAATTTGTTAAGCATCTTTAGGTTAAAGTCATGAAAATAGTGAAAATATGCCAAATGGAGTTTGTCATAACGGCTACTAGAACCATTATGCCTAATATATATGTTTGAGAGACGTAAAAGAGAATATATCTTGATCATTATCCCCTACAATACATGTAAACCTTTGGAGGTATTAGGTTCTACAGAACCAACTTGAATATTTTCTTTTGTTCTCTTTTACCATATGATTTTCATTAGTCAATATAGGTAAGAGAATAGCATGTTAGACAGTCCCATATGAGTGAGAAAGGTGTTGATGCCTAACAAGGTGATACAAATGGGATGCTTATTTTACCAAAAATTCGATAGTCTCCTCTTTTAGTAGTGTCCTCTTCAGGAAAAACATCTTGATAATCTTGTCCCACATATATTTCCTCAAACTAAGGTCTTGAACTCTCTTGAGCTACGATAATAGACAAATATGCCTAACATCCTCTAGGTGCCAACTATGCCACTTGAATAGTAGAGATTATGCCAACACCTAATGTGTTAAGTCATTCTTGAAATACAAAGGACGCTCCATCTGAGCCCAAAAGTGTCACCTATTTCTTTGTGCAGTCCAATAGTGCTCCATGTTCCGCCAACCGGTCCATACCCAAGATGACATCAAAATTAGTCGTACTTAAGAGGATTAAGTCAGCATTAAGTTCTTTGCTCAAGATCACTATGGGTACATCTCTCAAGAATTCTTACATGACAACTAGTTCACCCACCAGGGTACTGACCTCTAGACAACACCCCAATGATGACCTCTAGACAACACCCAATGATGAACAAAACTATCTAGATAATATGCAAAATTATGTGATATGAACAAATGAGTGCAACCAAGATCAATCAAAATATGTGCATGCATGTCAAATATCAACAGTGTACCTTCCACCACAGCATTTGACGTTTAGGCATGGTTAATAGTCAAAGCAAAAACTCTTCCTTGGCTCCTTGGTATTTTCTTTGATCTAGCACCTGAATATGTCTAATGATGTAATGTCCTCAATTTTTCCTAAATTAGTAATAAAATAAATAAATTAAATTAAAAAATTTATGCACATAATTTGGTTTTGAAACTACTAAAAATAGAAAGTACATGTTGATAGAAATTAAACGGTATAAAGAGTGTCAAAAACAGAGTTCTGATGAAGGAGATATGAACCTTTTAAGATCATAGGGCAATTTGATAACTAAGCAAGGACATGAATTAGAGGGGGGCATTTTGATAACGGCACCCCATTTCCATCCCTAACCCTTAGCAAGTGGTGATAGGTGGTGATATGCTTTGCCCTGCAAAGTAATTGGATCTACCCCTACATAAGCTTGTTTCCCTTCCATTCTAGAGCCAAACAACTAGAGAAAAACCCTAGCTTTTCCCTTTGAACATTGCTAAAATGAGTGGAACATTGCATGCACTAGAGGACCTCAATCTCCTATCTCCAGCTCTAACCAGGTAAGCCACACACTTTAACTTGTTTTTCCCATTGTTTTTCAACTTTTCCCTCTCAGATCCAGGCTGGATCTGAGCTAAACAGTCGTTGGATGGCCTAGGAAGTCAAAAACATAGAGCATGGTTAGACCCACGTTAAAGACATCGCCAATGAGAGATTTGAGCTATTTAATGTGATCTTTGGACCCAAAAACCTTTAAAATGGTGAAAATAGATTTAAAAAATCAGAGCATTTGGGGGCTCTGATGAACCCAAAAGAAACCGGATGGCTCGGATTCATCGTCCTTGATGGACGGTGCACCCAAGACATACACTAGGATGCCCAGGGGTGAACGATGCAAACGAGAGCCTCATTGCGCGCAGAAGCGCTTATGCAGGCTATCTCGGTTAGCCGAAATGCGCAGTCCATCTTGGCCTCTGTACGTACCGAGGACGCCAGTTTACGCCAATATAAACCAGTGTAAACCCCCTCCGCAGGTGCAAACTAGTGTAAAACCAAGTTTTAATCTAAATTTTTATCTGAAATGGTTATGAGATTCTAGAGGTTATAGAAGCCTGATCTTTGATCCGAAAGGTCGTTGGATTCGTCTCAATGATGGAGACATGATTTTGGAATTAGAATCTTGATCTAATCACATTTAGTCAGGTCAAATTCATAAAATAGCACCAAATAACTTAGATTAGGCCGATCAAAGGGTGATTAGGCTCCAAAACTTGAACAACTAAATAAAGATATAAACTTTAGATGCACACAAAATCAGCAGATAAACATGAGATACAACTGATTAATAATAAATATTGTGGGAATTAAGGATTTAATCATAAATAGAGATATTAGAGAACGATCCAACGGTTAGATCACCATAGATTCCACAGAGATGAAATAAATAACACAAAAGTTGTACCTTGATACTAACAGATACATTAGAGCATGTGAGCTAAGAAGATTGCATGTTTGATTTGGGTTATCTCTCATTAAGGGAGGTGACGACATTTAATGTTATGTTTTAATTTCTAAAACCTTGCATTATCATAACATCATGGTTGATTGTGATGGATTGTCACTTGCTTATTTATTCTAAGATTTTGTGAGATTCAACATTTTATGATATGAACGATATTAGATTTCAATAGTGTATTGAATGGGTTTTCATGATCGATTGTTTTATGAGATTGAAACCACGTATCTTGTGTATGATTAGTAATTATCTTTCTTTATTGCATCACTATGATTGGTAGATTTTCATAAAATTGGTGGGGGAGGCTTGGTGGCTAGTCCTTTGAGAGGCTAACCATAGGATAAGGGGTGTGCCTTGGGGATGGTTAGCCACGAGTGCGCCTAGTTTTTCAAGATACGCAATTTTCGTGTTTTGTGATTTAAGACGGGTGCTTTCACTTGGTGGATGTCAGGCTAGCCGCCCACCCTCTGAATTTGTGATGTGATTTATAATGTGATAGACACTTGCCACAGATGGATTTTGGTAGGGGTATGGTAACATGGATAGTCTACACTACCGGTCTGGACCTTTCCATGGGGTGGATGTTAGGTCTCCTATTAAAAAACTGTTATAAAAACCTGGGGTGTTACAATTGGTAATAGGGCCCAGTCTATTCCATCATAATCCTTACAAAGGTCCACTTATATGGAGATGACAGTCCATGAATTGTAGTTAAAGATGAACAAAAAGGAGGAACTTACACTTAGTGATATTTAAATCCTTAACAGATGGCTCCTTGAAGAAGGACAAGGTCTACCCCTGGTATGCCAGTTGCCCCACCTGCTGAGTCCTCTGATCAAGGGGATTGCGATACTGAATTGGTGAATAGGGTGATGCTAACGTTGATACCCTGCATACAGTAGTAGATTAGGACTGCATTTTAGGTTGTAAACCCTAACCCTGCGACACCGCCTCCAGTGGCACCAATGGATTCATTTGTTCATTTTACCCACCAGGTACAGGCACCACCCGCACCTAAGACCACCGAGGGTGATGCTATGAGTGACTCTAAGAAGATAAATAAACTATTAAAACGATTCCAGAAGACGATGCCACCTTTTTATGGTGACAGTGATACTAAGGAGGCTAAGTGGTGGTTATTTGATGCAGAGAGAACATTTGATGTGATGAAGATTGCACTAGAGGATTAGCTTTAGGTAGCTGTCTACCTACTGAAGGGTGAGGCAGCCTTTTGGTGGCAGACTTTTACATATACGCTACCAGACCCTATAGAGATGATGACATGGGAGGCCTTTAAGCAAGCTTTTGTTACTCAGTACTTTCCACCTCATGCATTGCAATCACTGAAGAAAGAATTTACCACCCTGGAGCAAAGAGATATGACGGTTTAGCAGTACTTGAACCAATTTACCTAACTGAGAAGGTTTGCTCATGGCGTGCTTACCTCAGATAAAAAGGCAACAAACATATTTGTGGATGGATTGACACCTTGGCTAAGAGATTGGATGATTACTTCACGATCCACGACTGTGCGAGATGTAGCTGACATGGCCTCCATGCTAGAGAAGAATTCTCTTAGGACTAGAGGGAGCACGTACCAACCGATTAAGGGCAAGAGACCTTTTAGTGCTATGCATGCACATAGAGCACTAGGTTGTCAGCCACAAACCAAGCCTAAGAGAGACATAGAGAAGAAATGATGTGATAGGTGCAAGGTTTGGCACCCTGGGCGAGGGTGTAATAGATTTGACAGACCACAACATTAGAGGTAGCCCCAATAGCAGTTACAGCACCAGCCACCATTTCAGAGACAGCCATACAAGTGCTTTTGGCTGTGGAAAAGTGGGACATTTTATTAAAGACTATCCTAAGGGAAAGAGGAAGAAATAGGTCAAGGTGGGTGTAGAGACAACTACCACACCACGTAGTCAAGGACAAGTGTTTCCCATCACATTAGGGCAGGCACAGGCACAGGCCTCAAACCAAGTCATCGAAGGTACTTTTCTAGTCTCAGACCCTCTTTAACACAAGGTCCACTCATTCTTTTATTTCATGCATTTTTGCATCTTGCCTTGATGTATGTGTGCATAAATTAGCATTTATGTTGGATATTATGACACCCGTGGGGGAGATAGTAGACGCTATTGAGTATCTCTAGGAGATACTTGTGAAAATATCAGGCATGAGGATGGACTCAAATTTCATTTTATTAGACATGGTCGACTACGATGTTATATTAGGAATGGATTGGTTAACTAACTACTAGGCTATCGTAGACTATCATAAGAAGCGGATCATTTTTTATATACTTGGGCAACCAAAAATTTTGTTCCAGGGCAGAGAAAGTCTGGCAAGTACATGCATCATCTCTGATGTGAAAGCGATACGATTTTATTCACGAGGGTACAAAACATTTCTTACTTATGTGACCATAGAGGATAGAAGGCAACCTCAAATTAAAGATATTGATGTTGTCCATGAGTTTGCAAATGTTTTTCCTGAGGAGTTACTAGGATTGCCGCCGGGTAAATAAATTGACTTCACTATTGACCTGGAGCCAAGTGCCTCACCTATCTCCAAGGCGCCATATAGAATGGCCCCAGCAAAGTTAAGAGAGCTTAAAGTATAGTTGCAAGAGCTACTTGATAAGGGCTTCATCAGGCCAAGTAGATCTCCATGGGGAGCACCAGTTCTTTTTATGAAGAAAAAGGACAGGTCATTGAGATTATGCATTGACTATCGGTTGCTGAATAGTGTCTCTATAAAGAACCGATACCCTTTGCCACACATAGATGACTTATTTGATCAACTCCAATCAAGACGAGTATTCTCCAAGATCGACCTAAGATCAGGATACCATTAGTTGAGGATTAGAGAAGATGACATCTCGAAGACTGCTTTTAGGAGTAATTATGGTCACTATGAGTTTTTAGTGATGACATTTGGATTAACCAACGCACATGTAGTGTTCATGGATCTAATGAACCGTGTCTTCTGAGCTTACTTGGATAAGTTAGTAATTGTTTTTTGTTGATGACATCTTAGTTTACTCGCCTAGTCATGAGACACATAGGGAACATCTTCACACGGCATTGGACACACTTTGTCTACGTCGTTTGTATGCCAAGTTTAGTAAATGTGATTTTTGGTTAGATCAAGTGCAGTTTTTGGGCCATGTGGTATCTAAAGATGGAGTGGTCGTAGACCCGACCAAAGTTGTGCCAGTGCTACATTTAGAGAGGCCCAATACAGTGATAAAGATGCGTAGTTTTCTCGATTTGGTAGGATATTATCGTGGGTTCATTGAGGGATTCTTGAAGGTTGCGTTACCTTTAACTCTGACCAAGAAAGACACTTAGTTTGTTTGAACTGATGCCTGTGAGGAGAGCTTCCAAGAGCTCAAGAGGAGGCTTACTACTGCTCCGGTGTTGACATTACCATCAAGTATAGGCAACTATGTAGTTTATTGCGATGCCTCGAGTAAAGTATTAGGAGCAGTGTTGATGAAGCATGGAAAGGTAATTGCCTATGCATTGAGACAGCTTAAGACACGTGAGGTGAATTATCCAACACATGATCTAGAGTTAGCAACAATGGTATTTGCACTGAAGTCGTGGAGACATTATCTATATGACGAGAAGTTTGAGGTATTCATAGATCATAAGAGCCTCAAGTATTTCTTTACTTAAAGTGAGTTGAACATGAGGCAGCATAGATGGATGGATTATTTCAAGGACTTTGATTTTACCATCCAATATCACCCAGGGAAGGCTAACGTAGTCATAGATGCCTTGAGTAGGAAGTCTAGAGTAATGATTGCCAATCTGTCAACCCGGTCTAAGTTCTTCAACAGGATTTTAGAGGCACAGGGCAATGATAAAGAGACACAGGATCTGGTAGACAGGACAAATTTTATGAGAGGACTAAATGGAGGAGTCAGATTCAAGGGTAGGTTGGTGGTACCGGCAGATGATGATTTAAAGCGTGAGTTACTTTAGGAGGCACACCATTCTTAGTATACGATCCATCCTGGAGGTACGAAGATGTATTAGGACCTCAGGAGACATTTTTGGTGGAATGGAATGAAGAAGGATGTTGGGGAGTGCGTGGCACGGTGTCTGACCTGTCAACAGGTCAAGGTAGAGCATCAAAGACCATCAGGATTCATACATTGGATCTCCCAGAGTGGAAGTGGGATCATATTACCATGAATTTCGTTGTGGGTCTTCCTAAGACTATTAACAGACATAACATTATATGGATCGTTGTGGACAGGTTGACCAAGTCTGCTCATTTTCTTCTTATCAAGCAGAATCAGACGATGGATAGTCTAGCAAAATTGTATGTCAAGGAGATCATAAGTCTACATGGAGTTCTCTTGACGATTGTATCATATCGAGACACTCGGTTTACCTCGAAGTACTAGAAGAGCATGCAAGAGGCTTTAGGATTGAGGCTGAAATTTAGCACAACATTCCACCCTCAGACAGATGGTCAGATTAAGAGGACCATCCAGACGATTGAGGATATGCTACAGGCTTGTGTTATGGATTGGAAGGGTAGCTGGGAGGACCATGTACAACTGGTAGAGTTTGCCTATAATAACAATTATCACGCAAGTATTGGCATGGCTCCATACGATGCACTTTATGGCAGGTCTTGTAGGTCACCCTTATGTTGGAGTGATGTAGGAGAGAGACACATAGTGAAGTCCAAGTTGGTGGAAGAGTGTGCAGAGAAAGTTTGACTTATTTGAAAGAGATTGTTGACAGCTCACAGCCGCTAGAAGAGTTATGCCGACAAGAGGCGGAAAGACCTGGAGTTCTCTGAAGGTGAGCATGTATTCTTAAAGGTTTCTCCTATGAAAGGAGTGAGGAGGTTTGGTAATAAAGGGAAACTTAGCCCCAGTTATATTGGGCCTTTTGAGATTTTATGCAGAATTGGGTCAGTAGCATATAAGCTAACCTTACCACCCCAGTTGGCAAATGTACACGATGTCTTCCATGTATCTATGCTGAGGAAGTACATGCTAGACCCATCACATGTGTTGGAGTAGATTCTAGGAAAGTTACAGCCTGATATGACATTTGAGGAGAGACCTGTGCATATACTGGATAAGAAAGTCAAGGCGTTGAGGACTAAAACTATTCCATTAGTCAAGGTCCTTTGGCAACATCATTCACTACAAGAGGCCTCATGGGAGACAGAAGATGAGATGAGGTGGATCCACCTAGAGTTATTTACATAGAGGTATGTACCGAAATTTTTATAAGATGGGAAGGATGTAATATCCTCAAAATTTAACCCTAAATTAGTGATAAAATAAATAAATTAAATTAAAAATGTTATGCATATAACTTGGTTTTGAAACCACTAAAATTAGAAAGTACAGGTCGATAGGAATTGAACAGTATAAAGAGCATTGAAAACAAAGTTCGGATGAGAGAGATATGGACCTTTTAAGATTAGAGGGCAATTTGGTAATTAGGCAGGGACACGAATTAAAGGGGGTCGTTTTGATAACGACACCCCCTTTCCATGGGTACATCTCATAAGAATTCTTGCATGACAACTAGTTCACCCACCAGGGTACTGACCTCTAAACAACACCCCAATCATGAACAAAACTATCCAAACAATATGCAAAATTATGTAATATGAACAAATGAGTGCAACCAGGATCAATCAAAATATGTGCATGCATGTCAAATATCAACAATGTACCTTCCACCACAGCATTTGAGGTGTAGGCTTGGTTAATAATCAAAGCAAAAACTCTTCCTTGGCCCCTTGATATTTGCTCTAATCTTGCTCTTAAATATGTTTAATGATGTAATATCCTCAATATTTAACCCTAAATTAGTAATAAAATAAATTTAAAAAATTTATAAATAGAATTTGGTTTTGAAACCACTACAATTAGAAAGTACATGTCGATAGGAATTGAATGGTATAAAGAGCGTCGAAAACAGAGTTCGGATGAGGGAGATATGAACCTTTTAAGATCAGAGGGCAATTTGGTAATTAGGCAAGGACACGAATTAGTGGGGGTCATTTTGATAACAATGCCCCTTTCCATCCCTAACCCTTAGTAAGCAGAGATAGGTGGTGATCTGCCTTGCCCTGCAAAGTAACCTGATCTACCACTACATAAGCTTATTTCCCTTCCATTCCCGCGCCAAACAACCAGAGAAAAAACCTAACTTTTCCCTTTGCACGGTGCTAAAACGAGCAGAACTTTGCATGCACTAGAGGACCCCGATCTCCCATCTCCGACTCTAATTAGGTAAGCCACATACCCTAACTTGTTTTTCCTATTGTTTTCCAACTTTTCCCTCTCAGATTCGGGCTGGGTCTAAGTTGAATGGCCATTGGATGGCCTAGAAAGTCAAAACCTTAGAGCATGGTTAGACCCACGTTAAAGACATCTCCAATGAGAGATCTGAGACGTTCAATGTGATCTTTGGACCCAAAAATCCTAGGAACGGTGAAAAGATATAAAAAATCAGAGCATTTGGGGGCTCCAATCAAGCCGGAAGAAACTGGACGACTTGGGTTCATCGATCCTGATGGACGGTGCGCCCAAGACGCCGACTTGGATGCACAGGGGTGGATGACACACATGAGAGCCTCGTCGCGCTTATGCACGCTGTCTCTGCTGGCTAGATTGTGCGGCACATTCTAGCATTTGTACGTATTGGGGACGCTAGTATAAATTGCAGTAAACCCCCTCCGCCTATGCAAACTAGTGTAAAATTGGGTTTTGATCTTCTTCTTTTTTTTTATCTAAAATGGTTTTTCTAAGATTCTAGAGGCTACAGAAGCCCAATCTTTGATCTGAAAGGTCCTTGGAATCGTCTTGACAATGCAGACATGATTTTAGCATTAGACTCTTAATCTAATCACATCTAGTCAAGTCAAATTTGTAAAATAGCACCAAATCACTTAGATAAGGCAGATCAAAGGCTGATGAGCCCCCAGAACTTGAAAAACTAGATAATATATAGTAATAAGGATCCTAAGGATCAAATTAGGTGTATTTACTCTAGCAATCGATCCAGACCATTGATCTGACCCAGATCTTGGAAATTTGTTGAGCTAAGGATGATTTAACTGTCAGATCAAGGTATAAACTTTAGATGCACATAAAAATGAGCAGATGAACATGAGATACATCTGATTAATAATAATTATTGTTGGGATTAAGGATCTAATCATAAATAAAGATCTTAGAAAATGATCCAACGGTTGATCACCATAGATTCCGCCGAGATGAAATAAATAACACAAAATTTGTACCATGATACTAACAAGTACATCAGAACGTGTGAGCTAAGAAGATTACACGCTTGATTTGGGTTATCTCTCATTAAGGTAGGTGATAACATTTAATGTTATGTTTTGATTTCTAAAACCTTGCATTATCATAACATCATGGTTGATTGTGATATATTGTCACTTGTTTATTTATTCTGAGATTTTGTGAGATTCAACATTTTATGCTATGATCGATATTAGATTTTGATAGTGTATTGAATGGGTTTTTATGATCAATTGTTTTATGAGATTGATACCGTGTATCTTATGTATGATTAGTAATTATCTTTCTTTATTGCATCACTGAGATTGGTGGGTTTCATAAAATTGGTGGGGAAGGCTTGGTGGTTAGTCCTTTGAGAGGCTAACCTTGAGATGAGGGGTGTGCCTCAGGGATTGTGAGCCATGAGTGCTCTTGGTTTTTTGAGATACACAATTTTCGTGTTTTGTGATTTTTGAGGGGTGCTCTCACGTGGTGGATGTCATGCTAGGAGGGAGCAGGGCCGGCTGCCCACCCTCTGAATTTGTGATGTAATTTATGATGTGATAGACACCTGCCACAAATGACTTTCGATAGGGGTTTGGTAACATGTATAGTCCACACTACCGATATGGGCCTTTCCATGAGGACGGACGTTAAGTCTCCCATTATGGTGTCGACGGGGAGTGGCGGTGGTTGAGACCTTGGAAGGGTTGCCACTATGGCATGACGATCCATACTCTTATTATATATGCTTGCATGATGAGAATAGAGATGTTATTGTATGCTTGGGTGTGACGATAGTCAGAGGATTGATATGAGTACTCATGATCTATTATACGAGTGTATGGGACACTCATGGGACCCACGTACCTTGGGGTGCCCTGTTTGTTATTGTATGCTCATTTACATTGGATCATATCCTATTTTACAACCATGAGATCATCATGTTTTAAATCCATGAGGTGCATGTTTCATCACATATGATGTTTTAAGACTATATTAGCATTACTTATGATACTTATATTTTCATGGATAATTGACCTACATATTATATCCACATTGTTATTTGATTTTGTTTTCCCTTGTTATTACATTAAATGTCTATGTGCCTACAAAAGCAATAGCTTGCTGTGACATTACTTTGTTTTGCGATGCCTCATATACCAAGCACGACAATAGGAAGGGCAAGGCCATGGAGGGACAGTGGTAGCAATGGTGACCACTTTGATTTGGTTGATAGATAGCTCGACGTGAGTGATTAGATGGACTACAATTCGAACCTATTTTATGGACAGTATGCCTTCATTAGATGGATTTGATTATGACATTATATATATTATGGACATGTCTTTAAGTATGGTGGAATATTATGATGGATAGACCCTGAGCCACATTATTATGCTTTTTAGATATTTATTGTTTTAAAAATAAAGGCGCCATTAATTTTGATGTTGGATTTGATATTAATACTGTGTTAAATTTATTGTTGCGTACTTATATTTATCTTTAAATCATGGTCATAATGTTTTTGGAAAAAGGAGATAACACCCAGAGGTTTTTAAGTAAATGTTCTAATGATATAATTCATAGAATGTTTTGATATTGGATCCTGACTATAATTATTATTATAAAAAAAATGTTATAAAAACTTGAGGTGTTACAAATGATGTCCCTTAGGACAATCCTTATCATCTGACCCTTTTCACCAAAGAGAAAACATCTTTGCTCTCTATAATAACATGTTTTTCCATCATTGAATTTCTTATGGTATGAGCACAGTTTGGAATACCTTTTTCTATTTGATTTGTAAATTTGTCATTTCTGGCACTTTTGAAATCCTGAAGAGGACCTGAACCTCTTCCCTTTTCCATGGTATCCACCATTGCTAATGTCATCAATTCTTCCTTTTTTCCTTTCCTCTCTTATCAATTTGCATCCTTTGTTGTTCCTTCTTAGCAATGGAAGCCATTTCCACTACCCTAGTCAAAGTAGTGGGTCGCGTCATACGAACCTTACCCCTTAATTCAAGGTTAACCCTTCTACAAATATTCGGGTTGCTATCAACTCTATAGTGCACACATCTAGCACCGTCTTCCTAAACTGAGTAAACTTATTCTCAAACTCGAGAACTATCATGCCCCCTTGCTTCAAATTCCCACTCTTTCTTCTCCTTAACATGGGCAGGGAAATACTTGTTCTTGAAAGCATTCTTAAATTCTTCCTAAGAAATGTCACCTTTGTCCTTGAAATATAGTGTTCTCATAGACAAACACAAAAAAGAAGCTAATCCTATCAAAACAAATGTCGTCACCTTTATAGTTCAAAAATCAGAGACTGAAGAGAGATGATGCTTGAATAGAAGAGAAAGAATTGGATGTGCAGATGCATATATGATCACTGATCCTCTCAGCACGACCTTCTAGGGTAACTAGTTGGACTAATCGAGCTGAATACAGCTTCCATTTAAGTGCTTAACACACAGGTCCTTTAGGTCATCTGGAATATCCATGGCCTCAAATACCTTCTCCATCTCATGTATCCACTGCTTAGTAGCTTCTGACTCATCATTGCTAGTAAATGCAGGCACAATCTTCTTAAACCTCTCCAAAAGATTATTCACTTTATTTTGATTCCCACTTGAACTTAGCTCACTCGTGCTTGGCACAAATGTGGTTTGAGGTTGTGCTTGATGTTGTTGCTGCTACTGTAGTTGTTGCTATAACTGTTGTTGATGTTGCTACAGTTGTAATTGCATCTATTATTGCTACTGCATCGGTTGAGTGAGGTTTTACATCATATTGGCCATGAAGTTTGTCATCTGACTCCTCTAGCCAGATGAATTAGTAGAGGGGTTCGATGTCTTCTGGCTTGCCCTCTTAGGTGGCATCTGTACATCATCACAAAATCTCATTAATGAGTTACTTGTGAACTTATCAATCATAACATATTACTTTCAAGATTGCCTAAGACTTTACTTAATGTGACTAGTTATGAATGGACTATACCTGGGTTCTGATACCAGCTATGACAACTCAGGTTTTTAAATAACTTTTTGTCCATTCTTTTTCTAAAAGTGAGGCCACCAATTGATAAATTCTTTAAAAAAACAAACAATGGAAATATTTTCTATGGGAAGAGGTTACGAAAAACCACTAGTGTCACTACTCTACAAACATGGATTATGCAGTAAAAATGCAATGCTCATTTTTACTGAAAATTTGACAAAGTCTCTTATGTTTTTTTGACCCAGTACATTTAACGCATGTGATGTATCACCTAATAAACACAATTCTCATATTACTTGAAGTTAAAACATTCATCATCATCATCATCATCATCATCAAGACCTTATCCCAATTAGGGGTCCGCCACATGAATCTTGTTCTTCCATTCTCCTCTATTAAGTACCATGGTTCATTTAGTCCCATAATTTTAAAATCTTTTCTTACTGCTTCTATCCACATTCTTTTGGGCCTTCCCCTTGCCCTTTGAAAACCCTCTACTTGCATTGCCTCACTCCTAATTAGTGACCTTTTGTGTCTCCTTTGGACATGTCCAAACCATCTAAGTCTAATCCCTCTTATCTTGTTACCTCTTTGTGCCACCCCTAAGTTTCCTTTAAGGTTTTCATTCCTAATTCTATCCTTTCTTATCTTGCCGCTCATCCATCTCAACATCCTCATTTTCGTGAAACCCCTACTTCTAGAAGGGATGCATTTATTAGATAAAAGGTCAATGTGGGCTTTGCCTGTTGCTCCTATGATTTAAGGTAAAACATTCAAAAACATTATATATACACATGATAATTACTCTCTTTATGCAAGACTTCTGGTCACAACATAATCACATAAGTAAGCATAATAAATATATGTCCATATTGTTCAAAATACAATTAAATACACAATCTCTCTTATCAAATACAACAATTTTAACACCATCCATGTCTTACCTTCCTTCTCCAAATCTTCCATACTCGTTCCTCTACTTGGATAGTGGCTTCTATCACTCTAAAGTCCTTTGATCTATTGCAAACAAGTACAATATCTTGACAAGCTTATGCTTCTGTTGGTGGAATAAAATACAATTATATATAAAGAAAATCATGAATTATTTCGTATATATCAAATTTCATGCAGTATCATGTAAAAATATAATCATCTACAATTTAACTTGGAATAATGCGAGGGATTTATATCAATCATGAATTCATGATACATTTTCATACAACCATATTCCACATAGAACTTAACTTTAGTATACTGCCAATAAATAAGCATCTCATTGCTTTTATGTCATAACACTTTCCTTAAAACATAATGTATGTAAATACATGCCAAAATCACACTTGAATGTGAAATCAAAATGATGCTAAAGCGTGAGAAAATGTCAAACTATCACATGTAATACATATATGTATATACATGTCCTCTTGTAGTAGTGTTGGTTCACAAGTCACCAAAAGGACACAATTCATGGATGGGTGAGAACTACTCTCACAAGCCGTCTGACTTTTGTAGTGATCACAAGTCTTGCCTATGGATCATAGTCTTACAATTCTCATGAGTGGTATAATATTACTTGAATACCACAATCTTCAACTCTTATGAGTTGTCTAATCTTACCTACAGGTATAAAGTCTTACAACTCTTACAAGTTGTTTCATATTACCTGGGTACCAGTCTTCAACTCTTATGAGTCATTCTGTCTTACCTATGCACCACATTCTTCAGCTCTTATGAGTTGTCTAATCTTACATGTGGTTCACAATCTTACAACTCTTGTGAGTTGTTTCATATTACTGCGTACCACCATCTTAAACTCTTCTTACTTGACTTATGATAAATAAAATGCACTTATGTATGAACAATGTATTCATCATTCAAATGCAATATACATCTTTACTTCACTAATCACATAACCTAATGAAACTCGTTATAAATGTTGAATTCAAATTATAGAATCTTAATTACACCCACATCTGATCGAGTGCTTATGATTTGCTAACGTGAACAACTATATAGTTCATGCATGCGCTCATGACGAATCACACATTTGGAACAACATAAATACACATTTAGATATACAATCTAGATTTTCTCTTGGCTTTCCATAGTCAATAATTTTCTTCTAAGTTAGTCCCTGACAGTGATTAGCACAGGGCAATGTGATCGTGCTCTTTCGCATCATTGATCACATTTCAATAATTATTAGTTGTTAATTGAATGATTAATAGTTACCAGATTACTAAATCCACACCATTGATCATAGTTTGGTGGTCCACATCTCCCTTTAAAATATGGAATTACTAATCCATGGATTACAAATCACTTTTGTGCATTACTGAGCATAAACTTTTGATCTACGACGAGATCATGCACTCCTGATAGTCATAAGTGTTTAAGTTTGGGTTTCCTATCGATCTAACCATTTGATTGAGTTTTATAGCATGACAATGGCGATTAACTGATTCAATGTATGTGCATCTAATAGAAATCTAATGATTCACCATTGTCAAGATCTTTAGGAAGTGAATTAAAAGTTATATCTAAGGTCATAGGTGTAAATTGGTTGATTAGACAATCTAAGGCACTAAATCTCACCTATAAGATCTTAATCATGTTCAATTTTCCATGGAATTTCTAAGGATTTTGCAATTTACAATGTACATTATACTCATTGAAATACATGGTAAACTGGAGAAGATCGATTATAATTTTACTTATAATTGTGTTAATCTTGATCCAATAAATAATTAGGATCATCACTGGATGGTCACAAATTGGTGTGATCGTGGTCATACATCACTATTGCATCTAGATCTCAGTCGGATCAACCTCGATTGTTAGTTTTCTTGAGGGATTTTGCTCATGACATTGAAGGGAGCACAATGAATGGCTCAGAGATCCAATTAGAGTTGTCTGGTCACTGCTCGTCCTTGTCTCAGATGACCATTCATTGTCATCAGAACTCTATCACTAGTGACAGAAAGGAGGAAAAGTAGGGTTAGAGGGGAAGACAACTAGGGGAAAGAGGGAAACTGAGTGCGGCTAGTCGGATCAAGCGAGCAAGCTGATAGCCTTTGTCGATGGGGAAATATGGTGGAGGAAAAGACAAATGGGTTTTTGGTTCTCAGTCTTTGATCACGCTTCACTGGAGGGAAAACATATGAGGGAGTAGAAAAAATGAGAAGAGGGGGAAGAGAACAATGGTGGCTGGTGACTAAGCTCCAGTCACCACTTGTCATTCAATCGAAGAGGAGAAATAGGGGGAGTGGAGAAAAAGGAAACATGAAACATGAAACAGCAAAAAGCAAGTTGCGTTCCACTCGTGTTAAACAAAGGGAAGGTTAGGAGGTGGGGATGGTGCAGTTGGAGCGACGATGAGACAGTGACTAGTGACAGGAAAGAGGGAGAGAGAAGAAGAGGCGCAAAAGAGTATGTCAGGTTTTATTATAGAAAAAGGGGTGCCATTATCAAAATGGTCCCTCCCTTTTCTAAAACAATTAGGTTTAGATTTTTAATGGGCCCCATTATACTAAATTACTAAATTGCCCCTTACTTTTAAATCATATAACTTTCTCATTCGAACTCTAATTTCAGCATTCTTAGTATTGTTAGAATTGTTTTTCTGAGTACAACCCAAATTTTGAGGTTTCAAAGCCAAATTTTGAGTTTTCAAAGAAGTCAATCCTAAGAAGTTCAATTCTGACCAATTTTCAATTTTTGATTAGATTATAATAAAATGTATTATAATTATACAGAAAAGAACCTCAAAATGAGGGTTGTTACATATACTAACTTTGTTTATCTTATCTTATTTTTTCTTACAACTTTAGGCTTATCTTTAAATTCTCTCTCTCTCTCTCTCTCTCTCTCTCTCTCTCTCTCTCTCTCTCTCTCTCTCTCTCTCTCTCTCTCTCTCTCTCTCTCTGTCTCTCTCTCTCTCTCTCTCTCTCTCTCTCTCTCTCTCTCACCACACACACATAGATGAGTATGATAGCATAAATGTTAATATATAGTGATATTTTTTGTACATTGAAGCCATTCATCATGTTGGAAATAATGTAGATAGGTCACATACCAAATTTTATGCCTTTAAGATGCTATTAGCTCAGAATCATTAGTTTTTTCAAAGGCTCAAAACAAGTGGTTCATATCATGCAAATGCATTGAGATTTGATCATCATCATCAAATCCTTGATCAAATTAGGGGTTGGCTACATGAATCTTTTTTCTGCCTCCACTCCCTCTATCAAGGGTCGTGGTGTCATTTAATCTAGAAGTTTTAAATCTTTTTTCACCACTTTTATCCACATTCTTTTGGGCCTCTCTTCTTCGCTTTTAGAGCCTTCAGTAGGCTCACTCCTTCTAACCTCTGCAGCTCTTGGCATTTGTTGAACATGTCCAAACTATCTACGTCAACCCTCCTTGATCTTGTTAGCTATTAGTGCTACTCCTAGGTTTCTTCTAATGTTTTCATTTCTAATCATATCCTTTCATGTCTTGCTACTCATCCATCTCAACATCCTCACTTCAGCTGTGCTCATCCTATGTACTTATTGTTCATTAACTGCCCAAAACTTTGTTTCATAGAAAGTGGTCGACCTTACAACCATCTTATAGAATTTTCCTTTCAGTTTGAGTAGGACCTCTTGATCACTCAAAACTCCAAAGGCACATCTCTATTTGTTCGAATTGACTTGGATTCTCTGGGTAACATTCCTCTCAATCTCTCTGCTCTAATGAATTATTTATCCAAAGTAGCTAAAGTAGTCTATTTGGGGCCTTTTAGTTTATCAATCTTTACTAGTGCTTCACTCTCATTCCTCTCCTTGCTACAAGTGCATTCTATATATTGTATCTTAGTTCGGTTAATTTTAAATCCTTTAGACTTTATAGCATCTCTATAACTCTAGCTTTGTGTTTACACCCTTTCTTGTCTCATCAATTAAAATTGTGTCATTTGCAAATAATATGTACCATGAAATCTCCTCTTGCAAATGTTTTATTGACTTATCCATAGCTTATGTGAAAAGGTAAGGGCTCAATGCTAATCCCTGGTGCAATCCTATATTGATAGGAAAATCATCGGTCTCTCCATTAATAATCCTAAAATTTGTTACTGCACCCTCTTACATTGATTATGTTTGTATACCCTCGTGAAACCCCTTTCTCACCCATCATGACTACATTAACTCCATAGGGACCCTATTATAAGCTTTTTCTAAGTTAATAAAGACCATGTGAAGCTCCTTACCCCTTCATATATTCTCTATCAATTGTTTAAGTAGGAAAATAGCTTCCATGGCAGACCTCCCATGCATGAAACTAAACTGGTTTCTGATACACTCGTCTCATGTTGTAGCCTTTTTGAAATCACTCTTTCCCAAAGTTTTATGGTATGGCTCATAAGTTTGATCCCAAGACAATTAGTGCAACTCTATGTCTCTTTTATTCTTATAAACTGGTATGATAGAGCTTTTCCTCCATTCATCTAACATTTTCTTTGATTCTACAATCTTGTTAAATAAAGTTGTCAGCCAAACTACTCTAATAAATCCCATATACTTCTAAAGCTCTATTGGTATACCATTACTCCCCAAGGCACTTCTTGATTTCATATTTTTCAAGGCATCTTTCACCTTAGATATTTTGGTCCTATAGTCATACCTATATAGTCCAATGTTATTTGGATTTATAGTTCTCTCAATTTCTATGGTCTCGGGATATTTGTCATTTAACAAATTTTGAAAATAACTTTTTCATTTTTGATTGATCTCCTCATCTTTGACTAGTACCCTTTAGTCATCACTTTTAATGCATTTTATGTGGTTTAAGTCCTTACTCTTTTGTTCTCTTATTTTTTTCAAGTTTAAACACATCTTTCTCACCTTCTATTAACCTTGATTTATAATAGGGATCATCAAGCCTCATGCACTACTCTCTTAGCAACCATTTTTTAGCATTCTCATATTACTCAAAGTTTTAGTTATTTATAGTCCTTTACCATTTTTTAAAACACCCATATTTCTCTTTAATAACTTTTTATATTCTCACACCACCATCAAGTTTCCTTTAGTGGTTGTCTTTTACTTATAGATATTCCTACAACATCTTTTTTACTTTGTTAATAGACTTGGCCATATCAATCCACACGATGTTTACTTATGTTTTATTATTTCGCTTTCCTTCTATCATTAACTTGTTTGTGAATGATGTTATTTTCTATTCTTTTAAGTTCCACCACTTAGCTTTTAGATGCCTATTAATTTCATTTCATTTCTTCCATTTCTTAATGTAAATATCCATAACTGTTAATCTTTGTTTTGTGGTTAAACTTTCATAGAGCATCACCTTACAATCCTTACACACTGATCTTTCTATATTCTTAAATATAATTTTTTTTTTTTGGCTTTTATATTATTCACTTTTAAAGGTTAGTAAGTGTCCATTCCTCTTCTTAAAGTATGCGTTTGTTAGAGCTTGGTTATATGCCAGAGTAAAATCAATGAGAGCTTCCCTCATCTCATTTCTTTCTCCAATACCATATTCTCCATGTACTCTATCACATCCTTTCATTTCTTTTCTTACATGAATATTTAAATATGTTTTTATAAATATCCCCTATGTGGCATAAATTTCTTACATTACTACTTGCATATCTTCTCAAAACTCTCTTGATTTTATCTTCTAACTCTACCTATTAGGCGTATATTTATAAAATTTATAATCTTCTCTCATAGAACAAGTTTTATAAGTGGAATTCTATCATCAGTTTTTCTAACATCTGCAACTTTATCCTTTATTTCTTTATCCACCACTATCCCTATACCATTTCAATTACTGTCATTTGCTATGTATCATAGTTTATACTCATCAATTTCTCTAGTTTTAGCCCATTTCTACTCAATTTATTGGACATAATCTATGTTGACTCTCTTATGTTACATATCTACTAACTATGTACTCGTACTTGTCAATGTGCCTATATTTCAGGTGAAGGTATGAATCTTATTTTCACGAGCTAGTCTCTTTTTCCACACACATCTAGAACAACGTGAGAACTTGTGCCTGCTTTCCATTGCATATGAGTTCAGATGGCATGGGTCACTTACGGGGAAACGACCTAGCAACCCTTACCCATTTTTCACTGTATTCGAGATCTGATCTAGCACATCATTGATGACGAATGTCCTAGTAGCCCTTGCCCATTTTCCACCGCATCCAGGCTTTAATGCAGCATGTCATTTGGGAATACCCTAGCATGAGAAAATAACCTACTTTTTAGATTTATGTTAAGGATTTGCCTAAATATTTTATGCCGTTAGCAACTGATACAATCCTCCTCCTTTATATGGGCTTAGGACTGGCTGCAAAATCATAAAACCATATAGGCAGAGTTAAATGCACTGAATTCTCGTGAGTTGGCCAATTCTATACCTTGAACATAATGAACGACTTGCCTTCTAAAAACATACTCCGGAAGTAGAGTCTATATCGTCAAAAGGCTGACGAGTCTACTACTATTAGGACTCTCTCTCAGTGTAGTGTAGCAGTTAACGTAATTTCACAAATTTTCCTGATTAACACACTTTAGCTCAAATTTTGATGCTAATTAACTTCCAAAGTATATTTATTATTAACTTCAGAAAAATTTGCTGGCTCGTATGCTTGGTTTCTTTCCTCCGCTTCTAGTGAGCGAAGAACATTCAAGACAGCCAGTCACTCGCATCTAATCCCTAGGCGGGGAAAGCGGCGACCCTACGTAGAGAAGAGGCGGGAGAGGTGGCGTCAAAGAGTCCGCCACTTCGAGCCAAACTCGTCTTACTCGCGAATGACACTAGCATCCAAAGCAGACAGCCAGTCTATAAATCCTGCAAACCCTAGTTTTCAACGGTCAGAAACCCTCCATTCCAGCGTTTTGCGTTCAGAAGCAAACCATTCGGGTTTCTACTTGTTTATTGCAGTCATGGTGGGTACTATTTTGATTCTGGATCTCTGTAGCACTTGGTAATGCAATCAATTCTCTTTGTGAAGCGTTTGCATTCTGGTTTTCGCAGGCAGATGTCGACGCAGATGTTGCGCCTGGGCAACCAAAGAGAAGAACATTCAAGAAGTTCAGTTTCAGAGGCGTTGATTTAGATCAGCTTCTTGACATGTCGACCGACGAGCTTGCTAAGCTTTTTACTGCCCGTGCTCGCAGGAAGGTAGCAGACAGGTCCAGATATTTTTTTCTTTTTTCTTTTTTTTTTCTTCTTAGTAATAAAATTGACATTTCTTGCTTGAAACGTGGTAGGTTTCAACGGGGTTTGAAGCGGAAGCCAATGACTTTGATCAAGAAACTGCGGAAGGCGGTAAGTGACATCATATTTTCTTTTCATGATATCATATCCGTTTCTTTTTGCCCATTTCTTGTTTTGTTTTCTGGTATGGTGTAGTTTAATGAAGTTACTGATTTCCTTCGTGCTACTTCCTAGTTGCCTAATTTGTATCTGTTTCATGTTTTGGGGATGATGAGAAAATCATGATGTAGTTTAGGTTTTTGAATGATGTTAGTATAGAAATTGGAATCATTTTGGATTTGAAGTTTTTGAATCCATTTCAGGTTTTAAGCTGTGATTTCTCTTTAGCATATGTCATTTCTATTTTAAAAGGTCATAAAGAATTTAACTTCTGTCTGCTCATGGACTATTATATCGGTATGTTACTGAACTTTGCCGGTGGTGCCTAGTTTGTTGGTGGTTGATGGTCTTATGGTTAGGATTGTAGGTTCACACTCAATTATATATATGTAGTAAATTGAACTCCGACATTAACATTATAGAACAGTGTTTAATGAAGGAACGGATGGGTTGGTTCAAAGAAACCCTAGCCTCCAACTGTGCTGCAAGGCAAAATATTCTCTTCTTGTAATTTCAATGCATCGCTGATATATATGTAGACCCTAGGAGGGTAGGAAGAATTATTCCTACGTGGTAGCAATTGCCAGCAATTCATACGTGGTAACAATATCAAAACAAAAAACCTATCAAAGAAAATAATTCTGACATCAGGGCAAGGAGCCCTAACTCCTACCGCCCTTAAATTTGACCTTGTCCTCAAGGTTAATTGGCTACAAAGGTTCAAAATTTCTTTTGAAAAATATTGAAATTCTCGTCCTTTGGCAGATTGACCACATTGTATGAGCACTTCTGTTACTCTTTGATTGTGTCTTTTTAGCCATTCTCTGGTGTAGAATATCATGGAGATCAAACTGTATAGCTTCGTCATCTGTGACAGGCAATTGTCTATGAGTCTGTGACATGCTCCCTAAGGTTTTGAGGATGAAATGTGGAGCACAGGCTGTATCTTAGAACCAAAAGGTAGTTCCAGCTCATAAGCAACAGCACCGATTCGTTGGAGCCTGTTGTAAGGTACATAAAAATGAGAACATTCCATTGATGCTCTAGCTTATATAGAGCCTGCTAGTATGACTATAAGTACAGAAATTACCAACCACCCACTTGGAAATCACGTTTAGATCTATGTTTGTTGGCATGTCCTTGCTAGTGCCTGAGGCAAGTTGTCTACAAGGAGCTGCAGAACACACTTGTGATCCCTCAAATCACAATTTACATGATGCACATTTGTGGACCCTAGAATGCAGAAATTGAGTGGGGGTGGCAGATGGCCATAAACAATCCTGAATGGTGTCTTCTTTGTTGCAAAGTGCTGGGGTGTTGTACCACTATTCATCCATTGGCAACCAACATCCAATTATGGAGTTTATTCCTTGCAAGGCATCTCAAGGGATGCTCTAAGCACCAATGGATTACTTCTATTTGGCCATTAGGTTGAGGATGGCATGATGTGCTGAGACTTCTGTCTATTGTTTGATTGTTTTCCATAAGTGTACGAGCTATTGTAGTATAATTTGTGGAAGTACGAGTCGATCCTACGTGAACACGATTTAAGGAAGATGGAGTTTAAATAAAATTTAAATTGTCACAAATTAATAGAAATGATAGAAAATAAGGAACAATAGAATATAAACTCAGATCTATTGAATTAATGAAAATTAAACAATTCCAAGTTCAAAAGATAGAAATGTAAACAAAATTTTAAGTGAAATCCACTTTCCTAACTTGATCATAGCAAAATTCTTCAAATTTGGCCATATTCGAGTTAATCACCCTTCATCAATCCATCACTTAGGTCTTTGATTAATGATTTAATCATTGAACTATGCAGATCTTTAAAAAATCTGATGATGTAGATTGATTTAAAAAATTAAGATTGGATGTCTTAGATTGATTTTTTAGATTGTAGATGAAAGATTATAAATGCTAGATTAACTAGGACGAGATGAATATATGAGAATTGATTAAAAATCTGAAAGCAAAAAGATAAAAAAATAGCTTGGTACTGTTAATTAAAGCTAAACCATTGATTTGGTTAGACTTTAATCAAATGGGGACTTGGATTGAGTAATTCTTGGATTAACTAAGAACAGAACAAAACGAGATAACATAGAATAGGAATAAGGATAAGGCAAAACAAATAATGGGATAAAACAAGAATAAGACGAAAAAGGATGTAGAAGGAATTAAAACAGGATTGCGAAGGGTAGAATTGAAATTCCTTTCTTCAACCCATAACCAAGAGATGATGCAGGTATGTAAGAAGAGAAGATAATGAAAATCATCTCTAGCTTTTCTAAAGTATAGCAACCATAACATGACATGAATCAAAAACTGACATTCCCTTTAGCTAGGGCGTTCCTCATAAGTGATGCACTACATCGGATCCTGCTTGCAGTGAAAAAGGGTTGTTAGGGCGTTCTCCCAGAAGTGACGCGCTATATCGGATCCCCGGTGTAGTGGAAAATGGGCAAGGGCTGCTAGAGTGTTCCCTCGAAAGTGACATGTTGCATCAAAACCCAGGTGCAGTGAAAAGTGGGCATGGGTTCATGCCATGGAGGTCAAGAAGTGCGCAAGTAAATAGGTTATCTCAAGAGCATAAGATTTGTATCACCGTATGAACTATATGAACATTGATAGGTAAGAGTCTGGAGTTAGTCGATACGATGAAATGCAGGAGAGTCAACATTTCTTGTATCCAAGAAACTAAGTGGAAAGATCTAAAACTAGAGAAATCAATAGGTATAAACTTTGATACGTACGAAAGGATAATAATAGAAATGGTGTAGGAATAATAGTGGACAAAAAATTAAAGGATAAAGTTGTGGATGTTAAAAGAATCAGTGATTGAATTATAATAATGAAACTTTGTTCTAGGAGAGCAAATTATAAATGTTATAAGTGCATTAGCACTATAAGTAGGGTTAGAAGATATAGTGAAGAAACAATTTTGGATAGATATGGAGGTAGTCGTGCAAGAAATTTCCAACACTGAGGGATAGTTATAGGAGCGGACTTAAATGGCCATGTAGGAAAAGAAAAGGAAGGATATGATAGGATACATGGTGTATGGTATAGGAGAATGAAATGAGATGGGGGAAACTATTCTCATTTTTGTTTTGGCATATGACTTGGGCATTGCAAATATATTCTTTAAGAAGAGGGATGAACACTTAATAACCTTTAAAAGTGGACTCTATAAAAGCCAAATAAACTTTTTTTTCTACTTAAGAATACTAAAAGATTAATGTGTAAGGATTGTAAGGTGATACCTAGTGAGAGTTTAATCTCACAACATAGGTTAATGGTTATAGATATCTATATTAAAAGATGAAAAAAAGAAAATGAATTTAATAGGTATCCAAAAACTAAGTGGTGGAACTTAAATCATCATCATTATCATCATTAAGAACTTAAATGGAGAGAAAATAAACTCATTCACAAATAAGTTGGTGGTAGAAGGAAACTAGAACTATGAAATAGAAGTAAACACCATGTGGACTAATATGGCTGAGTCCATTAAGAAAGTGATAAAAGATGTTTTAGGAGTATCTAAAGGTAAAAGACAATTAGTAAAGGAAATATGTTGTTGGAGTGAAACAGTGAAAATAGTTATTAAAGAAAAACAGGTGTGTTTTAAAGCATGGTAGCAGACTAGAAATAATGAAAACTATGAACAATATAAGAATGCTAAAAATGTTGCTAGAAGAATAATAAATGAGGCTAAACTTAAGGCGTACGACGACCTCTATAGTAGACTAGGATCAAGAGAAGGTGAGAAAAATGTGTTTAAACTTGCAAAAATAAGAGAACAAAAGGGTGAGGACTTAGACCATGTTAGGTGCATTAAAAGTGATGATCAAATAGCACTAGTCAAAGATGACGAGATCAAATAAAGGTGGGAAACTTACTTTCAAAAATTGTTAAATGACAATGGCTCTGAAAATATAGAGATTGAAGATATTGTAAACCAAAATAACATTAGACATTATAGATATGAACGTAGGATTAGAATACCTAAGGTGAAAGAGGCTTTGAAAAAGATGAAATCATGAAAGGCCATGGGGCTTGATGGTATACCAATAGAGGTTTGAAAGCATATTCGAGATATTGGAGGAGTTTGGTTGACCAAGTTATTTAACAAAATTATAAAATCAAAGAAAATTCCTGATGAATGGAGGAAAAGCTCTATTGTACTAATTTGTAAGAATAAAGGAGACATATAAAGTTGTACTAATTATCTGAGGATCAAACTTATGAGCCATACTATGAAATTATTTGAAAGAGAGATTGAGAAGAGACTACGGCATTAGACAAGTATATCGGAGAACTAGTTTGGTTTTATGCCTGGGAGGTTTACTATGGTAGCTATTTTCTTATTAAGACAATTGATAGAGAAATATAGAGAAAGGAAGACCTTCATATGGTCTTTTTGACTTAGAAAGCTTATGATAGTCTTTAGAGAGTTAATATGGAGGGTATTGGGTGAGAAAGGGGTTTCCTGGGGGTATATAGATATAATTAAAGATATGCATGAGGGAGAGGTAATAAATGTTAAGACTACTAGTGGCGAGACTGGTGATTATCCTGTCACTGTAGGATTGCACCAAAGATGAGCATTGAGTCCGTACTTTTTTACGTTGGTTATAGATGAGTTAACAAAACATCTGCATGAGGAGATTCCATGGTACATGATATTTGCAGATGATATAGTCTTAATTGATAAGACAAGGGAGGGCGTAAACACATTTTGAGAATTATGGAGGGAAGCATTAGAATCTAAAGGATTTAAAATCAGCCAAACTAAGATAGTTTATGGAATGCAATTTTAGCAAGGGGAGTGGGAGTGGAACACTAGTTAAGATTGATAACCAAGAAGTCTTTTTAAAGGACTACTTTCAGTACTTAGGATCAATGATTCATGAGAGTGGAGAGATTGAGAGGGAGGATACCCAGAAAATCCAAGCGGGTTGGAACAAATGGAGGTGTGCATTTGGAGTTTTGTGTGATGGGTGGGCACCACTCAAACTAAAAGGAAAATTTTATAGGATGGCCGTAAGGCTGGCCATGCTCTATGGATTAGAGTGTTGGGCAGTTAAGGAACATCATGTTCATAGGATGGGCATTGCGGTAATGAGGATGTTGAGATGGATGAGTTGCAAGACAAGAAAGGATAGAATTAGGGATGAAAACATTAGAGAAAACTTAGGGTAGCACAAATAGCTAACAAGATGAGGGAGATTAGACTTAGATGGGTTGGAGATGTCCAAAGGAGATCGAAAATGGCACCGGTTAGGAGTGAGGCAATGCAAGTAGAAGGTTCTGAAAGGGTAAGGGGAAGACTCAAAAGAATGTGGATAGAAGTGGTGAGAAGGGATTTAAAAACTTTGGGACTAAATGAAGCCATGGTACTTAATAGAGGGGAATGGAGGAACAAGATTCATGTGGCTGACCCCTAAATTGGGACAAGGTCCATGATGATGATGAACCTGTCAGGCTGTAACCAAGACAGGATGCAGGTAATGTAGGGAGCTGTTTCACCATGTCTCTTTGAAACATGAAAACGGAGGGAAACTGGGAGAGATCAAGGTGAAACCCGAAGTGGGTTTTGCCTGAAACAAAGAAAGGTAGCAATAGGAGAGATGATAGGGGAAAAATACAGTTGGAACAAGAGCTTTCTCACGTGCAGAATAGGGAAATAAATGGTGAAACAGAGATGAAGAATGACAAGGTAAGCAGTGAAGAAATCAACGGTGGAGTAAATCAAGAGGAAAACTGTAAGAAATAGAGATTAATATTGTAATGGAGAAAAAAAATGATGAAGAAAAGTGGTAGAGAGGAAATGGGCTGAAAGAAAATATGAATACAGATGGGAAGATGATGATGAAGAACAGAGAGATGGTTGATGATAGCAGGAGGAAATTGACAAAGGAAATAGAGGGGAGGAATGGTGAAGCAGGGATTGCTACGCGCAAGAAACAGAGGTTGGGATGTTGATGGACTGGTAACAAAGAAGGAAAAAACACCAGTGATCAATGGTGGGAAAAGCAAGGGGGAAAACGACAATGAAATAGTGAGAAACCAACTGGTAATGGGTACTTGATGGGTTCTGGCAGGGAGATGATTGGAAGGAATGTAAAATGGATAAGATCTTCTGTCTTACTCTCCTCCTTTCTCCTTCGGTTTTCAATCTCTAAAGTAATCTATCTCCTTAGTATTGTTCTCTTTCTATAGATTTTTTTTTTTCCATAGAGGTTGTTGTTGATTCCAAATCAGCTTCTTTATTCCTTAGCCAAATTTAGAAATTGTTTCGTGATTGTCTTCCAATCTCCTTTTTCTAGGCAGTTTCCTCTTGGATTGCATCTTGCATGATCTGATCATTTAATTTGATCTGACTTGTCCAATTACTTTTTGGTTGATCTGCAACATATAAAACTCAAATAGAATCATCCTAATCATGCTTTAATAATCTGATTAGCTTCGATGATCATTTGACTATTAAATTTTGTAAATCAACGGTTGGATGATCAATTAGAGCTAACATGCACATTTAATCTCAAATTTCAAAATTGATGTATTAGAAGATCTAATTAGATGCCAAATTGAGAGAATTTTAGTTAAAATTGAACATTCAACACCTGTCAAACTGAAAAATTCCTTCCAGAATTGGCTGGTAAAAGTCAGGTCTTATTCACACACAATTGATTGTGGCATGCCATGCAATTTAAAGATATTCTCTATGAACAGCTATACAGACATATTTGCTCTATATGGGTGTTACAACAAGCAGGAATGAGCATATATGGAGAGCCTATCCACCACAACCATTATAATGCTCTTCCACTTAGAAATTGACAAGCCATCTGTAAAATTCACAGAAATATCTGTACAAACTTTGGTAGGAATTGGCAGACTGCCAGAGGCTGCAATAGTTCTGATTTTTCAACAGTTTCAACCTTAGTTCTTTTCACAAGTATCAAATTTCTCTGCAAATATTTTGATAGGTCTTCCCCACCAGTATAATGCTTTAGAAATTCATTTGTGTGTTCGGCCGAATTGCAATAGGAGAAGATTGAAAATAATTGAGAATGAACTGCTTTTGGAGGACTTTGTTGCCAATACTACTCACTCTTTATACCTGAAATCTAAACCATCCCATGAATAGTGTATAACTGAATCATGGTCTTGTTTCAACTGCAGAATTAAAGCTTGTATATCTGCATCTTTCATCCATTCATTTCAAATTTTGTCTAGATTATTATGCACCGGAATGGATTTGCTGCATTATCATACAATATGGATAGTGCACCAGCCACCACATTGTACTTCTCTTTCTTGTAGACAATCTCCTACTCATAACCAAGTTATTTAGACACCCATCACTACTGCTCCATTACAGAAAATTTCTGTTCTGCAATGTATTTTTTCAGATATTTATGATCAGTTCTGATTTTGAAATGCTGCCCAAGGAGGCATGGACACCATTTTATGATTGCATGGACAGTGGCCATCATTTCTTTGTCATATACTGAACTATTTTGGCACTATTCAAAAAGTGCATAAAGTTATTAAAGAAAAAGGGTGTGTTTTAATGCATAGTAGAAGACTAGAAATAATGAAAACTATAAACAATAGTATAAGAATGCTAAAAAGGTTGCTAAGAGAAAGTAAGTGAGGCTAGACTCATGGCATATAATGATCTCTATAATAGATTAGGATCATGAGAAGGTGAGAAAGATGTGTTTAAACTTGCAAAAGACAACAGAAGGGTAAGAACTTAGATAATGTTAAGTGCATTAGAAGTGATGATCAAAGGGTACTAGTCAAAGATGACGAGATTAAACAAAGGTGGGAAAATTACTTTCAGAAATTGCTAAATGACAATTTCCTTGAGAATATAAGGATTGAAAGTACTGTAAACCTAAATAACATTGGACATTATAGATATGATCCTAGGATCATAATACCTGAAGTGAAAGAGGCTTTGAAAAAGATGAAAGCATATGGGAGATACTAGAGTAATTTGGTTGACAAGTTGTTTAACAGGATTATAAAATCAAAGAAAATGTCGGATGAATGGAGGAGAGCTCTATTGTATCAATTTATAAGAATAAAGGAGATATATAGAGTTGCACTAATTATTCGGGGATCAAACTTATGAGCCACACTATACAACTTTTTGAAAGGGTGATTGAGAAGAGTCTATGGTATGAGACAAGTGTATCCAAGAACCAATTTGGTTTCATGCATGGGAGGTCTACTATGGAAGCTATTTTCTTACTATGACAATTGATAGATAAATATAGGGAGAGGAAGGATCTCTACATGGTCCTTATTGACTGAGAGAAAGCTTATGATGGGGTCCCTAGAGAGTTAATATGGAGGGTGTTGGGTAAGAAAGGGGCTTTGTGGGAGCTTATAGACATAAATAAAGATATGTATGAGGGAGTAGTAACAAATGTTAAGACTACTAACGGATAAACTAGTGATTTTCCTATCACTATAGGATTGCACCAAAGATCGACATTGAGCCTATACCTTTTCACGTTGGTTATGGATGAGTTAACATAGTATTTGCATGAGGAAATTCCATGGTATATGCTATTTGCAGATGATATAGTTTTAATTGATGAGACAAGGGAAGGCGTAAACACAAAGTTAGAGTTATGGAAAGAAGCATTATAACCTAAATCATTTAAAATTAGCTGAACTAAGACAGAGTATATGGAATGTAATTTTAGCAAGGAGAGGAGTGGGACTGGAGCACGAGTAAAGATTGTTAAGCAAGAAGTCCATATAAAAGACTACCTTTGGTACTTAGGATTGATGATTCATGTGAGTGGAGAGATTGAGAGGGAGGTTATCCAGAGAATTTAAGCGGGTTGAAACAAATGGAGATGTGCATTTGGAGTCTTGTCTGATCAACGGGTGCTACTCAAACTAAAAGAAAAATTCTATAGGATGTTATAAGGCCGGCCATGCTCTATGGATTAGAATGTTGGGCAGTTAAAGAATATCATGTTCATAGGATGAGTGTAGCATAAATGAGAATGTTGAGATGGATGAGTGGCAAGATAAGAAAGGATGGAATTAGGAATGAAAACATTAGAGAAAACTTAGGGTGTAGCACCAATGGGTAATTAAGTTGAGGGAGATTAGACTTAGATGGTTTGGACATGTCCAACTAAGATAAAAAACGGCAATAGTTAGGACGGAAGCAATGCAAGTAGAAGGTTCTAAAAGGGCAAGGGGAAGGCCCAAAAGAATGTGGATAGAAGTGGTGAGAAAAGATTTGGTACTTAAGAGAGCGGAATGAAGGAACAAGATTCATATGGCCAACCCCTATTGGGATAAGGTCTTGATGATGATGGTGATAATTCAAAAAGTGCCTTGCTAGTGAAAGCAAGTGGTCTACCATCTTGCATCAAAACATCTATTTGTTACCTGATGCATTACTCCCGGCCAAACAGTTGACTAAAATTGGGTAGTGCAAGGACTATGTCAGTGACTGCATTTTGAGTTGGTGAAAAGCATCTTCTGTTTGCATCTTTCCATGGTATTCAAGTTAAGGGGGGGGGGGGGGGCACTTATTTTACCATAATCTTCAACAAACTTGCGATATTACTAGTGGGGCCTAAGAATCCACGTATACCTTAATGGTAGTGGGTTTTGGCCATTCTGTCATGGTCTTTATTTTGGATAGGTCACAGCCAACCATACCTTTGTGATGATGTGACCGCCTCACTCTAACTTAAGCTGCACGTAGATTTTTATATATAACTGATTTTTTCTTAGACGATCAAGGGTAATCTTGAGATTTTCCAAATGATTAGTCCATGATACACTATAAACAAGGATATCATCAAAAAACACAAGGATAAACTCATGCAAATATGACCGAAATAAGTTGTTTATTAGGCTCTACAACTTGGACTATGCATTTGTTAATCGGGGAGGTATCACCAAGAACTCATAGTTGCCATCATGTGATCAAAAGCAGTCTTATGCACATCAGGTTCATGAACCAGTATTTGGTGGTACCTGAATTTAAAGCCAACTTTGAGAAATATTGAGCACCTCCTAATTCATCAAGTAGTTCATCCATGGGCAGGTTTGGGATTTATCATTAACTACAATGCCATTGAAGGCTTGTATTCATCGCACATCCTCCATATTGCTTCTTTCTTACAAACAAGCAGAACAGGGGAAGAATACAGATTCACACTAGGGCAAATAACTTCAGTTTTAAGCACTTCCTTAACAATCTTTTCAATCTCTTCCTTTTGTATATGCGGGTAGCGGTATGTGACCGCTTAGGTGGTAATCCTTTTGATGCCTCTCAGCATAGTTTAATAAAACTGCCTGCATGTCAGCATGTTCAGTGCTGGATTCTTCTATTGGTGATATTAACTTCATTTGAGCTAAGAACCCAACATGTTCCTCCCTAAGCAACCTTCTCATGCAATCAATGATGGTCATGGCTGCCTTGGCCCCACCATTACCTCCCTGAGTCATGATATCTTCATTTATGATTATTTTATAATCAACTTGGAACAGTTCAAGTTATCTTCCTATTCTCCATCACAGCTAACAGGAGGTGATAAAAGTAAGTCTGGGCATGCCCTTATTCTTTGTATTAGGGCAATTCGTGTTGCTCATTAGCCATCGTCCATCTGCCACTTGAACTTCAAACAGATCAATATGATCAAGCAGGTGAGCAATTTGTTCAGCCACATTGGGATCAAGAAAATTGTTCGTACTACCCAAATCAATTGGAATTGTTACTGGCATTCTTTTAATGAATCCTTTAACTCATAGCTTGAGAATATGATTGACCAACCAATGCATGCACTGAAATAGCCACTTCTTCATTCTGCTGCACCCCATTAGTAGTTCCTTGGCATCCATATCATTCCCATTATCATTTATGTTTTCCGGCTCAGCAGGCCCAATAAGAAACAATGGCTTCTGCTAGCACCAATGGCCTTTATGCCACTTTTCATCATAGGTCCAACGTAAACCTTGTGCCAGAAGTTGGTTTATTTCTTCTATTGTTTTAATTTGTGTTGCTCACCCCTCGAAACATATGTTTTTCCTCATCAGTTAATCATTCTTCCTGCAACTGAGCAAAGGCAATTGCAACGTTTAGGTACCAGTCCTGAGCATCTTTACTTGCTGTTGGATTTCAGAACTAAGTCTACGTATGAATGTTCCAATCAACTGTTGAGATATTCATAGCGACTTTAATATTCAAAGACAGTTGAGTTTAGCAGAACTTTTGCAAGTTCACTATGAGTGTTCTCATATTGTGATGGCCAAAAGGTACTATCAAACCCTCTATGAACTGCTCCCACCTTGGGGTTCCATGGACAGAGACCCATACCAGTCATACTGTTGGACGGCCTGGCCATCAAGGTTGATGGAAGCAATCTCGACTTTAAGATCAGTAGAATTGTTCTGCCTGTGAAATCCATCCAGAAGGATCACCTCTTCCAAAAAGAGGGAAATCTATCATCATCTGTGGAAATTCTTTATCGTAATCCCCCCTCTGCTGCGATCCCCAAGCTTGTCATTGATTATCGTGGTGGTTGGACTGCAGAGACATACCCTGCAATCTTTGTTCAATTCTCTCCTCTTTCACTATATAGTCTTTGAGGAAACTTGAACCACTGAAACCTGTTGAATCCTGTCCTCAAAACTCTTGGTCTGCCGAATTGCAATATCTTGAAGAGACCTTGAGAGCTCTTGAATCTATGTACTAAGTTCACTGATTTGAAGTTTTGAGTTAGGTACTTATTCTTAATTTGAAGGTGGGAACATTGACATATGCTAGTCAAAAAGTGTTGGATTTTTCAGCAATAAGCTATCAGTTCTTGGAATTGGCCTGGTAGCATTATCAACGAGTTTAATGATGGAAGAATCAATAACTAATACCTTTTTCTTCGATTGACAGAACGATAGCTTATGTGCATAATTACTTTTTGGGTGCCTATAGCTTTGAATCAATGATTAGGTTCTCTAGATCATGCATTACTGATTTACTATGTGCCATTATTGGGTGTCTAGGTATTAGGTAGGTTTAAAGAGACCTGGAGAAATTTTGACTATTCATGTTCTTAACTAACAAGCCCTAGACTGGTAATGCTTATCTTTTGTTGTCTCATATGCAATTTTCAAGTTTCTTCTTCCTTCTCTTTTTCATAGGCGGCAGATGGGGCAGCCTATATGGGCTGTGAAAAATAGGGAAACTTGTTACTTGGGATAGCAATGCTGTAAAGGGTCTTTAAACAAGGAAAATGTTTTTCAAGGAGGTGGAGGATTAATTCTTTTAAGCATGTGTATGTTGCAGTGTATACTGCATCATCATCCTTGTTACTTTCACTTATCACTGCAAAGCTTTAAAAATATCCATGTCCAGCAAGAGATCAGCCATGGAAGCTATGGTGCCACTAGGAAAAATCATCTGGAGTGAGCGGAAGAGTAAAGTTGTAGTTTTTGATACTTTGAATTAGAGTAAAAGATTGATGCAACTATGGTAGCAGATAAGTGATTTCTGATATTTTGAATTGGAGTATGTTGTCTATCAGATTTGTTTCAATTATTGATAGTTCTTTTAATAGATTCAGAGGGTCTAGATGATTTCTATGTATTCGGTGATAGAGTGATCAAGATGTTAGCCATCTTTGATTTCAAGAGGTGTTTCTTTCCTGAACTATTCCTTTCATCGTATCTTTTATCTTGATGGGTTTTGTTCTTACTTATGAAAATACTTTGGGTGTCTTGATCTAAAAAAACAAAGGTTTTGTTGTCTAGTGATCAATGTTGTACTTGCTAATGGTTCAAATGCAAGGACAATGAGCAGACTTCGAAATGGATTATGAGATCATCTCATGGATGGTTGTGGTTCTTGGTGAAACATATCACTATTGCATCCACAGTTGCCCGAGTGGTTAAGGAATTGGGAAATGGATTTTGAGATCATTTCGTGGATGGTTCTGCTTCTTGGCACAACATATCAGTGATCTGTTGTGCCCATAGTTGCCAAAGTGATTAAGGAATTGGGAAGATACAACAAGTAAAAGAGGAAACATGCCAGAAAAAGTTGATGGGAAAAGGAAAGTATGAAACCGATTGGGAAACACATGATAAATATTTAGGATACAGAAAACATTTGAGAAATGGTAAAGAATCTGGTAAGAGGCATTTCAGAACTACTCTTACTATTTGGGAAACTAACTAATTGACTAACTCACTCATTACGCACACAGATATATCAAATAGGAACTTATGAATAAAACCATGTTAGAGGTTTACATTAACGTAGCTGAGAATCACAAACAAGGAGAGCCTAGTATCTAATTGAAGACTGAAAACAAAATTTAAGTGCTTTTTAGAAGTCATTGAGAATCACAAATAGGGAGAACTTTGGGAGTTTCTAATTAAATACTGAAAACAACACTTCAATTAGCTGAAGACTCTATAAACAAACTATCAATTATAAACAATATTACAAATGAGAGAGAGAGAGAGAGAGAGAGAGAGAGAGAGAGAGAGAGAGAGAGAGAGAGAGAGAGAGAGAGAGAGAGAGAGAGAGAGAGAGCAATTCTAAGTCTATGATTTTTAACCTTTGATTGGATGGTTAGGAAGGAAAGAAAACTTTTTACATTGTTGAACAAAATTGAAAGCTTGAAACCTTTAAATGAAGGAAGAATTTTCATGTGTCTCATCCACAACATATGTTATAAACAAGTAGTAAACAAACAATCAAAGAGAGAGAGAGAGAGAGAGGAAAGAAAACTTTTTACATTGTTGAACAAAATTGAAAGCTTGAAACCTTTAAATGAAGGAAGAATTTTCATGTGTCTCATCCACAACATATGTTATAAACAAGTAGTTTAGATCAAGGTGTCAACACTCAAAAGTTTGTAACCAATGAGACTTTGCCAAAATGAGCCGACTCAGGAGTGTTTAAATAAATGCCGAAAACATAGTTGTTGTTTAATTTTGGCCGATGGTAAAAACCATTTTCCTTGAATCGGCAAAACTTTATGATTCCAAGAAAGTTTATAACTGCATAGACTTGGCTGAGCTTGTGCCGACTTGCTACTTTCCGTTATCATGGTTTTGATCATTGAAATGTGGGTACAGTGATCTTTTCAGGCTTTCCTATTTTTTGAGTCGAATGGTATTAGTAATTTAGTAGAAAAACCAAGACATGGATTTTCATAGTTGAAAAGAGACATTTTGGTCTATTACAAGTTGAGAAAACTAGTCTTTTGCTTTCTAGAGGATTGAAAGGAAGGTAGAAAAAGATGACATCAATTCTAAGGCAAGAAAGCACAGTCGGAAGAGAAAATTTGCATTTTCAAGGGAACTCTTAAATTGCATTTTCAAGGGAAGGTAACTTTGTTCTAGAAAATGATAGTTTGTCATCTTAAAAAGAAAGCACAGAGGGAATTTTATTTTATTTTTTCATTAGGAAAGATATCGAGGAGGAGCCTTGGCACAAAGGTAGAGTTGTTGTGTGACCTAGTGGTTATGGGTTTGAGGCGTGGAAATAGCCTCTTGCAAAAATGCAAGGTAAGGCTGCATATTATAGACCTTTTGTGGTCTGCCTCTTCCTTGGACACCGCACATGCTGGAGCTTCATGCATCAGGCTGCCCCTTTCTTCCCTTTTTTTTCCTCCGAAAAAGATAAGAAAGAGAGAACTTCACAAACGGGGTAAAATAATCTAAAGTATAATGTACAAGGAATGAGTAGACTAGCCAAACCCTAAGATCTGCAGGAAATTCCTTTGCACTAGTAAAAAGCAAGTGATGAACGTGATTTCTTTTATGAAGATGTTAGGGAACCTCCAACACCTCCAACAAAAGGAATTATTCAATCTAGAGATTTTCGACTTGCATATGATTGAGGACTTGCTGAAATTGCAGTTAAAGAAATAAATCTGTGTAAATACCAGCAGAGTGGATTTAAAGGAAAAAACTTATAACAAGAAGATATTTGGTGATGAAAACTTGACGCACTGGAAGTAAGAACGTGAGAAAATTCCAGCAATGAATTTTTTGTAACTGCCCTAGTAGTTCCTGAAATGGATATCAGGGAGGAGAAACAAAAGTAGTTTTAAAGTTTACACTAGCTTCCAGTTTTTCTTTCCAATTTGTGGTTACTCTTCCTGCGAGTCAAAGTTCTTTGTGATTTGCTTCTCTTCCAATTTGAGTTTTTTGTGTATGTTCACATGCTAATGGATAGCTTTGTAAACTGTATATTTCCCAATTTGTGTTCTCCATACGCTTGAAGCTGCTTTTGATGGTGAATAGTTTTTGTATTGGTAATGCAAGTTGAGAGATACATTTCACACAATGAATGCACAATTTTGGTAACTACAGTCTTGCAATTGGTGGAAATACCCTGTTAGTATGAAATGAAGGGGAGCCTTGGCGTAACCGTTGAGTTGTCCCCATGTGACTTGGAGGTCACAGGTTTGAGGCGTGGAAACAGCCTCTTGCAAAAATGCAAGGTAAGCCTCTGTAATTTAGATCCTTTGTGGTTAGGCCCGTCCTTGGAACCTGCATATACGGGAGCTTCGTGCACCGGGCTGCCCTTGATGCCATTAGTATGAAATAATGAAACACATGAAAAAATGTAAAACAAGCGAATTAGAAACAACTACTTGTTCTTGTCTAAGTCTTTGATAAGCTTGAATATGCTTTGTGATGACCACAAAAGGAGGGGAAGATATCCTAGTCATTGAGGGGATGTCATCTATGTTAACGAGCGGAACACCAGGAAGAATTCTCTATTTGCCTCTGCCACTGAAACTTTTCCTATTCTTGAAGAACCAAGAACACTTAATTCAAGTTTTGATGTGAATAAAGTGACATCGAGGGGTTTAAAGAAAGGATGGAGCTCCTTACTTAGGACTCTTGAAATTCTCAAAGAGGATTTTGAAATCACTTCAAGAAGGTAGTAAAAATATCTTTCTCAAGCCAAAGCTAATAGTCACCTTTCCAATTATCAATTTTCACAATTAAACAAAAGAGAGCACTAATCCCTTTTATAAGTATATGGGGCATCCATTTACTTCTTAAATCTGCTTATAAAAGGGTATATGGCTTTATTTTTCCGTTAGGTAGGAAGATTAATGATGATACTATCTCTGGTTTGTGAGAGGCTTTGTTATCTTTTTAGATTGATTTCAAGAAACCTCTTGAAGAGATTTTAAGTCTTTGGCGAGTCTCCTGAGAGTTCCAAGTTTGCGAGATCCATACTTGTCCTCTGCCTGTGATAGATTTCTTTGATATTGAGGATTGATGTATTTTGTTATCTTTTGAGTCTTTGATACAGATGGTCAACAGTTTCTTTTCACCCAAAAGATTTGGGAGGATTTAGATATTTAAGTTGTCAACAGTTCTCAATTCAAGCTTTCAAGAAAGACCTAAAGATATAATAAAATTTTGGATTGTACCAGATATGGAAAGTTTCTACAATGGGAAATTAAACGCTTTTGAATCAAATGGCCCATTTTTGTTGGACTTGGGACATTCTAACTTTGGTAAATACTAATTTTTAGTTTGTTTCTTCTAAATTTATAACTTTCCATAAATAGAAAGTTTCTATATTTAGAGACAATATGATTTTCCAAAAATAGAAAGCTTCTAAATATAGAGACTTCTCATCTCTTGATCCTTGTCCATGTGGACTATTTAAAGTGCTCACCCAAATTCCCATACTTCAGTGCTAATATGAAAATTTCTTAAAATTTCATTCTATTTTGAAAATGTTCCTTTTGTTGGTTGTTTCTGCATCCTTGAAATGCCTTGAAAGTAGTTTCTTTTGGTGTTCTATATCATGGAAACCCTTCTATCTTAGACTGTCAACTGGAATAAGCAAAAAAAATACCCTTCAGAGTTGAGTGTTATTGTACAAAGCAAAATGAAATTTACTGATAGAAAATGTTTGGTGGAGGTGTCGAGCTAGTAAGTGGCAAGTCCTAAAGTGATTAAAAGGAGGGATAAAGCAGAATTGTGAGAAATGAGAAGGTAAAACAGAAACAGAGGAAATCATAATCCCTACCTCAAGGTGACTGGTTGCAGAGACAAGGTGTGGGGAGAAAATTGGACGAGAAAATGGTGATTGGCATCAGGGCGTAATAGGTGAAAGGAGAAACGAAAAGAAGGGAAAGAGAACAAAGGTGAATGAGGCATAATTTTTTATAGTTTGAGGTACTAGTTTTTGTGGCTGATTCTAATATTTATTGTAAGGGGAATGATATCCTGCCCCCCTATTCTTCAAACTCCTGCCCCTTTAGTGATATAAGGGGAGTTTACTGGGCTATGGTAGCTGTTCAAAATTAAAGACAGTATAAAAGGGCAGCCCGGTGCACGAAGCTCCCGCTTATCTGGGGTCCGGGGAAGGGGCGAACCACAAGAGTCTATAGTGTAAAGACAGTTTCCTTTATGTAAATATATAGATAGTTGAGCCCATTTGTTATTGTTGTTGATGGGCTCCAAACAAAAGAAAGAAAAGTATCCTAGCACAGAGTTACTCTTGAACAGAAAATGGTGAGGTACGGTGGAGAAGGATAAGACAGAAGGTACAATGTCTTCATTTGACAACCAAAAACACATGTTTAGAAACTTTGCATAAACTATGATCTTTGTATTAAGACCCAAAACACTGTTTAGGATGATAGATCAATCAATTATGCTGATTTTTTGTTTAAGAGGCTTCCAGAGGCAGAGAAATCAGATACTGATTTGGGTCATCTAAAGGCAAAGGAGCACGTGAAACTGTTCTTCTGAAGAGGTTGAAGGCAAGGCTTGGTAGCATAATATATCAAAGGTGTGTTGTCTATGGGTAGTTGAGAACTGAATTGAATAAACCAGTGAGTGTGAACAGCTGATTTGGGGGTGGAAAATGTTAGCTTCCTTCTTAAAATTCTGTAAATTGCGGCTATATGCTGCTGAAGTGGTGAACACCAATAACACAGACAAGATGATATCTCCAACCAATAATTGTAAAAGCGTTTAGACCATTTAAAACTTGAGAACTTGATTTCCATGCTCTAGACTATGTTCCTTTTCTGTTCCATTTTCATAGACGAAGAAACCAAAACATTAGAGAAAAAATTGAGAACAAGATTGGATAATTAGTCCTCTATTTTAAATATTGAAGAATGGATTTATTTTTGGTCCATAGGCTTGGTCCTTTTTCCTGTTTTCTGGGTTTGTTGTACATCCTGCTAGTTTTCCGTGATATTTTCAAATCATGTGCTCCTATGTGTGGTTTTTTCCTGATCCTATGGAATCCCAAAGTCAAATAAAACATAAATAATCCCAAACCCTAACTTGGCAATTTCCTGCTGTTAAGATTTGTAATGTAAATGAACCTTGTAGAGAAAAGCCAGTTAGGATTAGTGAACAATGCATCTTTTCCTCCGGTTTCCTCTTTCCTTGGACCTTCTATGCTTATTTTTCTTCTGATTTCCTCTTTTTTCAGACCTTAAGGGCCTTTTCCAGGTAACAGTGGCATATAAACTTGTATATGTCTTCCTATAATTTCTTTCCCATTTATATTTTGTTTGAACTCTATATATCTTAAATATAATTTGATTTTGTTATGAATTCTTGATATTCTCTCTATAAGAGCGTCAAAGTAAATTTTGTGAACAATGTTTTTCAAGGGTCATCATGTTGTGGATGTCAATATTTTCCGGCTGATGTGCATAAGCACTCTATTTGAGTGACCCAAACCATGTATCTAAAAGTGTTGATAGGTATGAGAATGCACTAAATTTTGGTCCTGTTGCACAATTTGATCATCCAATTTGTAACCTTTAAAGGAACTTTGCAAAACAACAAACACCATTCTACATCCCATCAGCAAAGGCTTTGGAAATTCAAGGATGAGAATTACTTATTTAGATCATTGTATGTCCATAGCAAGGCCAAACAAATCAAATACTTAGGATCATTGAAGAGGTGGGCCTTGTATTTGCAGCTTCTCATATTTTTTGAGGAAGAAACAAATGCCGGAATCTTATAACAACACCTTTTTCAGTACACCTTGCTTGTGAATTGCTTCTAGAACTTCTCCATTTCTTCTGTCCCACTTTGGTAGGTTTGGGTGATTTAGGAGAAAATTTCATGGTCACTTTAACTGTCACCTGTCCACCTGTGAAATTTGGATTTCTTCAAATCATGTCCTGGTCTTGGCATCCACCTACTGATTCTACTTGGGTTCTTCAATGGATTGAGTGGGTCTTTGGAGGAAGGTGCTAAGTATAATAAACAGCTTTGATCTTTACGGTTAGGATCTATAGTAAATACTGCAAGAGAAAGTATGTTATTAGTGTATTATTTGTTACTTTTTTCTCATTTACATTTATTAAGAGTGTCACTTAAATGCCTATAGGCTTGCACATTTCTTATAAGTCTGTACAGATGTGCAGTTGTAATTTCATTACAGGCTATGACATAAAAGCTCGATTGATCTGAATTAATGATTTTTGATCTTGTTCTGCATGCTGTTGCTTGTTTGTTCTTAACTTACCTCTATTTATATGATGCCACGATGAGGATAATTAACTCTCTGATAACTTGCTTGCTTCTCTCATTTATGCAGAATCTTGTGTTTATACAGAATCATAATTGAACATACTTGGGATATGCTACTCTGATAAAATACTAAATTTATTGTCTGTATATAGATGTTTGAGATTATCATCGAATCTAGTTGGTTAACTGAAATGCCTTTTGAGGGAAAGTTTCTCACTTTGTACAGTATTACTTATTATCCGGTGTCTGACTGTGCCTTGTTGTACCCAGGAATAGAATTATTGCCGGTTTTCCTTGCAAGATAAAATTTGTCTTTTCTCCTGGCATCAGTTATGCTGTCTTGCTTTATCTAGCTTGTCTGCCTATGAGAGTGATGAGGCCCCTCGGTTTTGTTTGAAATGTGTTCTTAATGGTTTTCACTGATCATAAAGCCAAAAAAAAAGTGAAATTGTCATGGTCTTCCATCACGCTCTACAAAACCATAATTCAAGATAATACAGTGCTCGAGATTCCATCAGCGTTAATTGTGGCATTTGATGGCATGCTACAGAAACGAGAAGCGCCACCTGGTGAGAAGCCTGAACCAGTTAGAACTCTCCTCCGCAACATGATCATAGTTCCAGAGGATCATCGGTGTCTATAATGGCAAGACATTCAACCAAGTCGAGATCAAGCCTGAAATGATCGGCCACTATCTGGCAGAGTTCTCCATCTCGTACAAGCCAGTGAAACACGGGAGACCGGGTATTGGTGCTACCCATTCTTCTAGGTTCATTCCTCTCAAGTGAGAAATATGCTCTAGGAGCTCCACTGTTGTTCTGATGGGCAGCTCTGATCAGGAAGGACTGCCTTTTCGATGAGAGTTCTATGTAGTTCAGGTTTTGACTTTGTGCTTTAGTTTATTTGACTCTTCCATCGAGGGATAAACCTCTTAAGCCGTTCAAGGTTGACATGGGGATTTGATTGTGTTGGAAATATACGCCAACATACCTATAGTTTTTGATTAATTAGAAACTGAGACCCAAATTAGTCTAACTGCTACACATGTATGTTGGTGTATATAGGTATCAATCATTCTCAATCGTAAGTTTTGTTGCGACAATTACTAGTCAAGCTGCCACACACACACACACACACACATATATATATGCTGGTGTTTATGTATTAGTATTTTCAATCGGAAGTTTTTATTGAAAACCCGGATGAAGAGACGGGTGATAGAGATGCATGAATGCACTTGTTACTTCTGCTGTGGATGAAAGTGGGCAAGCAAAACAAGTAGGCCTACTTCTGTTATCGTCTGTACCCAACAGCACCCATATTCGCCTTAGAACAAACTTTCAAAAGGATTGCTGCTTTACAGACATCCTCATTTAAACTCTAGTGCTGCATTCATTTCAACAGACCATCTCATTTGAGGAGACCATCCCATTTCGATTAAAAGTCCATTTCAGATTTAGGGGATGGCTTATTAACGTTCTGTCTTTGGTTAATTTCTCAGGAAGTGATTAGAATCCAGCTAGGTTCTTGATTGGTGGACTAAACTTGGTTGAGGCTTGGCAGAAGACCCTGTTTATGGCTCTGCAGTCCTACGCTCTTATCTCTTTAAGAACCGGAAGGGGGAGACCACAAAGGGTTTAGTATGTGGCTATTTTAGAGGGGTTTATTTAACAGCGTATATTTGGCATTTTTGTTAGTACATCTCCTTTGAGATCTCCGGTGATATTGTCTATGATATCTGAGATGTGTTATATGCTCTGTGATATCTTGTGTGATATTTGGGATATGACATTTATTCAGTTATATCTTTGGTGATATCTATGGTGATATTTTTGGTAATATCTGAAATACGTCATAAGAAATATATTATTATTATTTTTAATAAAATTAATTCAACAACCAATCAGGTAGCATTGATTTGGGATTCACATACTAGGTATCATATTTAGTATCTTATGTTATGTCTGGCATGGCAAGCCAAATTAAATGTGGCCTACATGATGACTATCATGTAAGCATTGCTTAAAATTTTCAAATCTCAAACTAATCAAATAGGAATTTCTTATTATTTTTTCTTTTTTTATTTCTTTCAAATTATCAATATGTTTAGAAAGTTTTCAATGGCTAAAGGCAGAGTTCTTGCTAGAAATTTTTATGCTATTTAGTTCTACGGTGCATGGACCCTTGAAATTGACCCTCCTAAAGTTCTAGGTTTTGCAGCATATGTTGTTTCATTATAGGGACTAGCTAGGATAGGATGTTTTGCCTAGAATCTTATATTAAGCAGATCTCGATTTCTAAGGCATCCACACACTTTTTTATTAACAAAATCATGATCATTCAGCTTTTCACTGTTGACTTTAGCTTTTCTATTAACATAATCGTATACTCATGCTGTTGACTCCAGTTTTTCTCTACTTCTTAGATAGTCTTAAGTGCATTTAACAAACTCATGTTGCCCACTAGATCTGTAAAACACTAAACATGCAGGAACAAAGTTCAAAACATACGATGAGCTATAATTTTTCTGTGAATGACAATTTTCATATCCACTAAGAAGTGCAACAAAGAAGACCCAAAAATTTGTGATTTCATTCATATTTGTACATGAAGCTCTTCTACTGAAGGATTTAGAACAATTTTCATATTTGCAAATATTACATAGTTGTGCCTTCCAGGCCTCAAATATTGAAGCCTTATTATGGCCTCATACAAATGCACCTTTTACGACAAGACATGAATGCCAAACTTGGCAAACCTAATCAATACAACTCATCGACATTACACTCTTTGAGGAAAACTTCAATACTTTGAGGCGGCCTACAAATGCCTTCAGCTATAAGTGCTCTGTCATTAGATGCCATGTGTCCAATGATCTTGTAGATCGTTTCCATCTATTCAGCAGAGGACCATATGAAAATTTAGCACGTATACGTAGTGTATAAATGTGACGACCTGGGTTTTCTCATGCATTTTTAAATGCAATACCTAATTTCCTAAGGCGGGATGCATCCCTATTTGAAAACCATTTCATAGAAACCATGCAATGCAGCGGAAAACCTTTTAGTTTTAAACTCATTTTGAAAACCCCGAGTGTCATTAGCCTTCACAACAACCAAAGTGGTTTTTGAAAAACTTCAGAAATCATAAATGGTTTTTCCCAGGTCTATCCAAATACAAAGACACAAATTTCAACTGTAATTAAATACAAATACATGTCCAAAGAGTTGAGAGTTTACTTACATGTATAACTTTTTTCTTTTTGATTCACTTGCTTGTAGCACTAATATCTCTTGAGACGTCTTCTATTTATGAGTGGAACTATCCTGGAAAATGTTAAGGATATGGTGAGTATATACTATACTCAGTAGGAGTCTATCACTACTAGTTTTATAATGCATGCGATGTTTAAAATCATGTGCTCATAAAAAAACATATGCATGTTGTTTGAATAATCACGTTCAATATCGATATTAAAGCCACTGTCAAACCAGAATACTGACGACTTAAAGAAATATTATAATCCAAGTCGAAAGTATCATATATCATAATCATAAAGATATGCATCAGATGCTCAACTGAATCCAACTCATGGATATCTATCATGGTATGGTCGACCAATCTTATATCATGCCATATGTAATGTATATAAATCCACGAAATCATAGGGTCCCACTATGCCCACGACCTCACCACCGTGTGGTCTCCAAGTACCTAGGGACACAGGATCATATACCTCCACGGGGCATATGACACTTCGACCCAGTGCCGTGACACTAGTGGTAGCCCTTTATACCACATGCAGTCGAAGCAGGGACATGCCCTTTTTGGGCGTGGTACCCATTCACCTAATAGTGGTAGAGGCTGGGTGGCCAACCCACACCCCTCGGCATAGCACCCATGAGCTTACTAGCCCAAATCATGTACGATCAAATAAGCCAAAACCTCCGTTAAAAACCAGTCCTCTTTGGGTCCCTCACAACTACCTGGCCCTCGGCACTCCAGTGTTTTTTGGCAACCCTCAAGGACATGCAATCTTTGTAAGTACTTAAATCATGCAATGTATGCACTTATTTACAAAACATATATGTGCATAATGTATATGCAATCTTTTACAAAACATGTCTATGTACAAAACGTTTATCATATGCATGCTGAATCAAGTCATGCTAAACAAGTTATATACTTATAACATATGTTCTCAAAATAATAATAGATCTTTTAAAAGAATCTAATAGTGATAGAGCACCTACCTGGCTAGGTCGTGCTAACCCATTTGTCCTCGGACGCTCCTGATCATGGTTTGGGGAATCAAGGTTAGTTTGACCTATCTTTTATAGGTTTTAGGGTGATTGGTCTTATTACTTAGTCATTAGGGGTTCATCCCTATGCCTATGGGTGTCCTAAGGTCCTAATTGGGCCTTGGTATTCTCAGTTTCCCAACGTTCTAGTGGCCACGCACCACCATCCTATTTTAAGGGTTATGCCCACCTTTGATTGGGCCTTGATCAGGGATTTTATAGTTTGGATGTGTCCGCGTCGTTGATACGGACACAACGCCTTTTGCGGCGCCTCAATCGGAGCTCTAGATCTCAAGTTATAAGCATTTTAGTGTCGTACGTACACAGAAGTCTTAAAGACAAAAAGTCGGAATGCTAGGGCGCTGCGCGTTTGCGACGTGCGCCTAGCTTCCTTAAGTAACCAAAAGACGACGCGCTGCTAGTGCATCTGCAGACGCGCGGTACTTCTCCGCCCGTCCTTCTCTTTAGCGGGCGCGTCCACGGATGCACCCGTTGGTTTCCTCTCAGACGCGTTTGACACGTCTCGTCCGGGTAGGGGCGTTTCCGTCGTTGGGTGACCGGGGCGTCCTTGGGATGCCCTGGTTCGTCCCTAAGGAACCAGTGCGGCCCTGGGGACATCCCAGGGTCCTTGGTGACTTCCTAGAGACCTATTCCCCATGGATTTTTATGCACAAACCTAGGGAAATCGAGCCTAGGACTGTGGGTGAGATGGGTTTGGGGGTTTTTTGTGCGTACCTGCTTCATGGCTGGTTTTCTCTCCACATTTTCTCCTCTAGGTCGCTGCTCCTCAATGGGTTTTCTCCCACGTTTTGGGCTGCCATTAGAGGCGCCCAAGAGCTCTATTTATAGGGCTTTTAAAGAGGGTTCTGGAGGGGTTCTAATCGCCTTTGAATGGCGGTGGAGAAACCTCCAGAATGGCTGTGGTTTCTCCTTGAAACACCGCCGTTCCAGAAACCTCTAGGAGGTTGAAGATGAAGGGTGCCCGTATCAAAACGGGCCCTGTGTTTTGCCTCTAAACCTGTTTTTGTTAAAATTACAATTTTGCCCCTGAACTTCAAAGGGCCATAACTTACTCATTTTAACTCCGTTTTGGGTGATTTTGGTCTCGTTAGATTTGTTTTTCCGAGATGCATCTAATGACACCATTTTTAGGACCAAATTCTTGGGTTTAGTCAAGGCGACTAGTGAAATGACCAAAATGCCCTTATCTTTAAAATTGAACTTTTCATGGGATTTTAATATTACAAAAATTGGGGTCATTACAATAAAAAAACAACTTGATTTTCATCACAAATGTAAGTTATTCTATAGCCTATTAAACACGAGAGAAGTTCAAATAGAAGAATTACAACATTGGGATCCATCTTCCCAATTGAAACAAATAGTGGTCAAAGGCCTATGATCCATTGGAGTTAGAACATTCAGAAGGTCGAGATCCACATCTATGAATTGAAATGTCCGAATGATCAACTCTGGCATCAGTTGTTAGAATCAATAGGTGTTTGAATCATTTATTTGAATAAATTGAAAAGCAAATGAGGACACCACCTTCTGATTGCTACAATCTCAATAAGATTTATACATTTATAGATTGACCTGGACAACCTGAAACGGAAAGTCTTTGGAAATAGCAAACCATGCTCCTTCAGTAGGCTGTAAAACATTCCACTAGTAGTAGTGTAATGTTTTCTGATACTACAAAGTAACCATATATTCCCTCTCCTTAATAATAATACAGTCTCATGGGCATCAGTACTGACAACAATGCCACATAATTACTGAAAGAACAAGGGAAGGAAGAATTTCTTAAAATTATAGGTTATAATATATTCGTCCACCAGAATGAATTTAGCAGTAGTCTAAGCATTGAAAGTTCTTCAAGAAATTTTGTGATCCTGTAGTAATGATCAAAGATATCACCTTGCTAATACATCTGATAAACCCAGGAGTATGGTAGTAGTCTTGTAATCAGAACCAGCACACTTCATTTCCTCCTTTAAAGCAATATCCCGCAACCTCCTTTTAACAAAAAAGAAAATTTGAGAAACGATCCAAGTCTCATAAATTCTAAAACATATTTATATTTGACAAAAATAAAAGCATATATACATGAGGAACATGGGTACCTCGAGCCAGATTGATACGGAATTCATGAATGCCTTTAAGGTAGTAGGAGATCTTAAAGGAGAAATCTCCACCTTGATAAAAAGTTCTACCAACTGTAAGCATGTTGCACCATATACAAACTGACTGAGAATGCCTCTGAGACTTGTCTGTGAAAGTGTGTTAGAAATATCTCACCCTTGATAAGAAAACTGCAGAGATCGTCATCCCAATAAAATAGAGAATTGGAGAATTCTTGTAGCATTCGTAGGACACTCCATACCTGCAAAAGAACGAACAAGTAGAAAGAACCATGACACAGGCTTTTTGGCATTCATTTATACAAGATTAACATATTTGACAAAATCTAGGTATACCCGTTCAGTTTCATTTGCCTCGAAAGCAGACGTAGGTACCGCAAATGTGAGCCCCTCTGCAAACATACTACGAAGCATATTGACTAAACTTGGCTCAACTCTCGTCTTCACTCCATCTACCACAAAGAAGAGAAAACAAGTACTTAAAAGAGCACAACAGTATCAATATTCTTAGCAAAGACGTTGGATTGGAACTTTCACCCTCCTTCAGAATTAAAGACAAATCAGAAAATGAGGCCCTGAAACTGTAGTACAGCTTTTGAAATCAGGAATAAGCAGACGGCAATGTTTTGAAATTTCGAAAAGCAAGCATGGTTAGGATGGGAATTTAAGTTTTCCTATTCTGAATTTGTAGCCAGAGTTACAAATATTCTATGAGTATACGACATTTATGAATATTACATTTCATGAAATTTTCACCTAATTCATGACAATATGGGTAATTTACAAAACACGATTTTTTTTTATGATTTGGGCATTTGAAGTATAATTCAGGAAACCAAAAGAATCTGAATTTTTCAGAAAAAGGAAAAAAAAGAAGTTATCGTAGACTTTTGTGCATATACATGAAAGCACACTAGGTTACTTTATAAATTCCCAGAAAACTAATATAGAGAACTCCAGTGAGTTAATCAATTAATGAAAAGGTTACACAAAATGACTAGAAACTTAGGCTAATCAATGTAAGATGCTGCATTGCTTGTAATAAATTTATGAACACTTAAAATGGGAAGAAAAGCTTAGAAGTAGTACCATAAAAAACAGGATTCCCCATCTTTGATCTTCACGCGAGGAATAGGCAAAGCCCCAGTTTTAATCTATAGTTAGCCTTCCAAAGGGAACTTCAACCACGAGAGCCTGCAATTAAACTGGGAACAAATCAGAAACCCATTTCAAGAAAGTTTTTGGATATTCAATCTCTTAGATTGACATATCTCCTTTTGTTTATCCTAGGTTTAGCTTTCAAGGTCTAGGAAAGGGTAAGAGATCCACTTAGCCTTCACCTCTGTTTATAAGATTTTGTGAGGTTGAGGCCCTAGGAATGTCTGGGTAAGATCTAAGGAAGGATGCAAGTGTGGTTAAGATTTAAAGGTGAATGAAAGAAAGAAACTAGAATTAAAAGGTGGGGTGTGGAACGATGGATAGAGATTTGGATGAATGGAAAGAGATAAGGTGGGGAAAGAAAGGGATAGGGTGAAAGGAAAAAGATAGAAAGAAAAGTGAGAAATAAAGAAAAATGTGAAAAATGAAAAGATAGGGAAAAGGATGCATGGGATTCAATATGGTTGTAGGAAGTTTCAAAAAGTCTAAAATAAAGGTGAGCAGTTGGATTGAATTGCATAGCGAGTGCATGGGTGGCTATGGTTTGTAACTCTTCTTTGCTTCACTCCTGTCATTTGGATCATCTTTACCCTAGCTTGAATTGATAAGATTTAGTTGGAGTATTCTTATCCACAAGAATCTCTATATGATAGCTTTTTTTCTCTCCACTATTGGATCGGGATGCTTTAGAGTGGATGGCCTAGAATACTCTGAGATTTTCTTATCCACTATAAATTTCTCTTCCTTTTTTGCCCATACTAGCATAAATTTCTCCAGCCAATGGCATCCAAGCAAGGTGGGACATCTCCCCTTTGAATTTAGATGTTTTTCTTCCTTGAAACTAGGTAGATAGCCCACTGACCCATCGAAAATATCTCCACCAATGAGGATTTAGTCTAGTCTTCATTGCAATGTATCTTCTCATTGGTTCATCCTTGTTTGAGTGAGTTCTCATTTCTTTATTAGGATATGCTTAAGCAAGGATAGGTTTTGCCCTTTAAGTACTTGACAGGTAAGATGATTTTCAATTGTAGATGTTCCTCGAATTGTCTCTCACTTCTTCTCCTTACTTATCTCCACCTATCTTTCTTATTTTTCTCATGAAAAAATGTGGGATTGAGTGTGACTCATCCCCTTACATGGAAAAAATAGTGTGGATTCTTAAGTGGTCCCAATTGTGGTTAAGTGAGAGAGAGAGAGAACTTCCCTTAAAAGCTTTCCAAGGTGGTGGATAGCTTACATGCATGCATGAGAAGTTCTGTCACCTCACTTTTAATAAAAGCACACTTTTTAGTATTGGTAAGGTTGAGGTTCCACTTAGGGTTTTTGACTGCTTAGACTTTGATAATGACACCCATTTTTTAGCCCAAACTCTTGTATTTTATGTTTATCATGTGTGAGACTATAATGTAGCTTGGAAAGTAAACTTGCTCCTTTTAGGGTTTCAATTGCCAAAATTTGTGTATTTTTTCATTTGTACCCTATACCTGCTAAATATGGAATTAAACTTAATTAGTGATATTTATAAAAAGTTTTGGGCAAAAATCTATTTATGTAATATTTCTACACACACACACACACACACACACACACACACACACACACACACACACACACACACACACACATCAAAGGAGTTTCTTGACATATGCAAAACCTTCAAATACAGTAACTTTTATAATGAGTCCATTAGGTTGAGATTATTTCCTTTTTCTTTGAAAGATAAGGCGAAGTTAAGGTTCAAATCACTTGAGGTAAGGTCCATCACATTATGGGATCAATTGTGCAAGAAGTTCCTGAACAAGTTTTTTCTTATCCACAAAACTAATGCCCTTAGGAGTGAGATAATAAACTTTTAGTAGAAAGAAGGTGAACATTTTTGTGAATGCTGTTAGGAATTAAAGGGCTTATTATTAAAGGGTCCTCACCATATATCTGATAAGTGGCAGTAAGTACAATATTTTTTCATGAAGGTTTGATCTCATAGATGTGACATATAATTGATGCCACAAGTGGCTAGCTTTCAGGACAAAAAGTGATGTGGAGGCTTAGAATTTGTTTGAGACACTTGAAAATAATTTCCATTAATGATATTATTTCATTAGAATGGAAAGAAATTCAATGCCTTAGAAAAAGGGCGCTTTATATGAGATAGGGGCCTCTTTAAACTTATATAGTAAAATTGATATGTTAGCTCACAAGGTTGATAAAATTGATAGTCTTACTCAAAGGTTAAATGCATTCTAACAGATCTTCGATGCAACCTCAATTTGAGGTTGGCTTGATTTGCTCAAGACCTATAGATCCAATTGCTTTGTGCCATCTAGCTTTGCATTCCCTGAATACTTTTTGGAACAAGTGAATGCATTGACAAATCCTATTATTATAAGATTTACAATCCTAGATGAGCTAGACATCTCAATTTTTCATGGTCTTATAAGGGAGGACCATCTGGGGTTCCCCCTCAGTAACCTTTTCCTAGAGCCCCATCTCCACAGCTACCTTTACCGCAACAGTTGTTTCGTCCACAATAGAGGAAGCAATCATTAGAAAAGACCCTAAGTTTATTTGTGTAGAGTTCTTTAGAATTCCACAATGATACTAAACAAATAATGTGTGCCCACTCACAATCTATTGTGTAGTTGGAATACCAAATGAGTCAAACTACTACTACTCTTACTGAAAGGGAAAAGGAAAAATTTCCAAGTTAGCCTATGCCCAACCCTAAGGGCCAGTGTGAGATTGGCATACCTTCTAATGAGAAGACATTTAATGAACATACCCTATCCATAATAATCCTTAAGAGTGGTCGAACAATAGATAATTCGGTGGGCTTGACTGAGGAAATTGAGCAAGTTGATGAAAAAGAGAGCCCCACAATGAATTAGAAGGGAAAAGAGAAGAAACAGTCAACTCCTACTTCTACTTTAATCCTAAAGAGCATTATATTCCAAAGGCTCCGTTTCTTTAGCATCTCAATATGGCCAAGAAGAATAATAATTTGATAAGCTAATGAATGTGTTTAACCATGTGAATATAAATATTCCATTACTTAATACAATCAAAGACACACCTTCTTATACCAAAAATTTGAAAAACCCTGCTCACAGAAGAGAAAACTTCAGGTGTAAAAGAAAGCCTTTCCCACCTAGCAAGTAAGCTTAGTCGTACAACACAAAATCCCATCAAAATATAGAGAGCTAAGGTGCCCCATTATAACATTTGTAATTAGGGAACACATAATTGATAGGGCTCTACTTGATTTAGGTTCAAGTGTTAACCTATTGCCTTGTCCTATATATAAGGAATTAGGTTTCGGCAAGATGAAAAAGAAAAAGACTACTATCACACTACAATTGGTAGATAGGTTAGTTATAGTTCCTTGCAGAGATGTTTAAGTTTAGATTGATAAGATTTTATTTTCGGTAAACTTCCTAGTCTTAGATACCCAACATGTAGTAGACCCAGCTAGTCAAATTCCAGTCATCTTGGGCCGGCCATTATTGGCCACATCAAATGCAATAATTAACTATAGTGATGGTATTGTGAAGTTGTCCTTTGGGAACATGGACATAAAGCTAAACGTGTTTAATAATAGACCATCACACTTTAAAGGTCCTTATAAAGTCAATATGATAAAGAGTCTACCATCCCTATCATCCTCTAGAGCTAATTTCCTCAAGGCATGTCTAGGTCATTTTGAGTTTGATTTTCAAATAGACAGCTCCATTGATGAAGTGAATGAATTATTGGATACTGCACAATTAATGGACACTTCAAAGTGGAAAGACCAAGTAGGACCCCTTATATTTCTCTAGATTCCATTCGAGTCATTTATGGACACTTCACCCGATTTGAATCTACCACTGTCTTAGACACTACACACTTTAATAGTTTCAATTTATTTGATCTCTTACTCATTACCCATCCCCTAGATTTTGACAATGAACATGAAGAAGATCCATTGATGTTTCTATAGAACATCAACTAGTTCTAGGGTGTACATAAGATGATCAAGAGGGTATAAGCCCCACTAATTCTTTGCCTCAAGATGAAAATGAAGAACACTTTAGGGAGGGGTAGAGTGAGTTTAGCACTAGTTTTTAGGAAGATGTAATAGAGGAGAAAAATTATCAACTTTTGATATTGGCATTATCTTTCATCAATTTCACAAAACTTGGGACAATTCATCTCAAGTTGGTCCCAAGACATTTATATGCACGATGGTCTATCATGCCATTATTTTCCCACCACCTTACATCTTTGGGTGGAAAATGAATATTGATTACTGTGAGATTTTGAAATAGAGTGAGTTTTCTAAGTACTCCATAATTAGTTTGTTTAGGTTAAGTGTCATTTAGCTGCATTTTACATCTGCATAGTATATTTTGCATAATTGGCCACATCAATAAATCCATGCACCATATCGGTAGTGCAGGTACTATCCTTCTAATCCTTCTACATTTACTTAGTTATTTTATTTGTCAATGCTTTTAGTTTAAAATGTTAGGGACACTGTTTAATTTAAGTTAGGGAGTAAGGTATTTCAAATTTGATGTGTCTAGGTTGTTTTAGTATTTTTGAGTCTTTTCATTTTGAAAAAGTAAACAATTTGAAAAATTTATGAAAAGTTCCTTTACAAAGATAAGAATGTGATTTTTCTAAATATTTGGCCTATCTTTTGAACATTAGCTTATTAATAGATTTATATACAATTAGTTCATCTTTTTATCCTTTTCTAAAATTTTTCATGAAAATTAAACTCAAAACATTCATTGCACAATAGTTGTATATATAGGTTAATTTGAAGAGAAAATATAACTTTGAGATCCTGAAGAAGACAAGTGGAGACTATTAACCCATGTGAGCTTCAGAGACATTCTTCCTTTATGAGGTATATATATATATATATTACACACATACCTTTATATATAGTAGGTTTTAGCCCAAAAAAATTCACTTAAAATGTCATTAATTAAGATGAATTCTATATTTTCCAGGTCTAGGGTACACATGTGAAAGAAGTGTATTTTTGGCAATTGCAACCTAAAAAGAGCAAGTTTACTTTCCAAGCTATATCATGGGCCCACACATGCCAAGCATGATGTCCAAAAGTTTAACTTAAAAATGGGTGTTACGATCAAAGTTAGAGTAGTAAAAAATCCTAAGTGGAACATTGCCTTATATTTATATGGTGTTCACATCAAAAGTAAAGTGATAGAACTACTTATGCATGCATGTAAGCTATCCACTCCCTTGGAACACTTCTGAGAGATGTTCAAATCACATACACTAGAATCATAGACAATGAGAGCTTTTTTGAAATAAAACAAGTTAGAAGATCGAGACTCGCATGAGATACATTTCTTACCTCTCTCTCCTACTCAATCCAAAGAGGGGACCACTTGAGGGAATGGGCAACTTTTCCAACAAGCAAATGTACTCCTCAATTTCACATTTTAAAGAGAAAAATTGAGAATAATGGTGGAGAAAATAAAGGAGAAGAGGAGAGAGACAATTTATGAGAAATCTACTATTCAAAATCACCTTACTTTCAAGTACTTATAGGCCGAGATCTATCATTGTTGAAAAATACCTAAGAAACCAATGAACACTTACTCAAACAAGGATAGACCAATGAGAAGGGAGACTAAAATGAATACTACACTAAAGCCTTATTAATGGCAATTTTTTTGGTGTCCGGTCACCTTATTTTTAGGAGCCAAAATTTGTTTTTCAAAGCATGGGATGTCCCACTCTCCTTAAACCTCATTATCTAGAGAAAATAATGGTGGGCTGGGAGAAAAAGAAAGAGAAACCAAGAATGGGTAAGGAAATCTTAAAGGAATCTAAACCATCCACTCTAAGTCATTCCAACCCAATGGTGGAGAGAGAAAGAGCCCTTAAAGAAGATCTTTTTGAGTAAGAAAATTTCAATTGAATCTCCTCCATTCAAGCTAGATTAAAGATGATCAAAAGGCTAGAAATGAAGTAGTGAAAAGCTACAAATATTAGCGACCATCAACTCCATGAGAATTCAAGGAAAAAACCCTAAGGAGGAAAGATCTTCACCATCAATTTTAATCTAATGGTCCATCTTTCTTTCAGACTTTGTGAACTTCAAAAACATAAACAATGAATCCCACATCTCCTACCCTACTCCTTTCCATTTCCCTTATTCACTTTCCCCGACTCACCTTTATCTTTTTCCCTGTCATTCATATCCCTTTCCATTCTACCTTATCTCTCCTTATCTCCTTCTTTTCTACTCTCCATCCCACGTCCCACACTTTCATTGCATTGAACTCCATGATCCCTCCTTCGTTCCTTTCTTATCTCCTTTTATTGTTCCTCTCGTCCTCATTCCATCTCAACCTTACTTCCTTCAATCTCTTCTTTAGGGCTTCCACTCCAAAAATCTATAAATAGATGTAAGAACAAGGAGAAAGGGATCTCTTACCTTTCCCTAGACCTTGTAAGTTACACTTAGGAGTAATAGAGGAGAGAGATTAGTCTTGCCAACTCTCCCTCAAGATCCATATGTTCACATGCATTGGATAAGAGTTAAGGGTCTCATCCATCCCCACTTCCCTTCCCTTCTTTTTTCTCATCCCCATTCTTTCTTTCTTTCATGGGTTGCAGCACTATTTATTTGTACACATCCACCCTAGCATCCACCTTAGGGCTGCACACATTCTTCTCCTTGCATGCCTCTCGTTCCCTTCCTCACTTTAGACTTTGCACACATCATTCTTCCGTTTAACCCTTTAGCCATCTCCCTTTCATCACCTTTCCTTCTTCTTTCATTGCATGCCCCATAACATTCATCTTTTGATATTATATGCATCTTCCTTTTAGCCCTTCACTCACATGTACAACCTTTTCCCCTTCATTCATCTCTCACTTCCACCCCCCTTACCTTCCACGTTCTCTCCCTTGCACACCCCTTTCACTCTTTCAATTACATGCATCCCCCTATTACCTCTCTTTTATAGGCATCACATTCCTTTATTCTTTTACTTTCTTTTCTTTTGGGATTTGGGAATAAAAAGGAAAAGGAAAAAGCCTTGTGTGACTTCTATGGTAGCCAAAGATTTTCCAATCCTAAGGCATGATTGAGGAGAATCAAGACTATCCAATAAGCCATCCAAGATTCCTAGCTAAGGGCATCATGCTGAAGAGTAGGGAGACTTCAGAGTAAGTACCTAGGTCCTTCATCATCTTCTAAGGCTAGAATTGGTGAGTCCTAAGCCAAGGGTCACTGTCTCCATTTTGTTTTCCTTTTTTCTAGTTCTTTCTTAAGATATGAAGGCTCTTCTATGGTTAATCCTTCCTTAAGATGAACTTTTCTTTCTCCTCTTTGCTTTTCTCCTTAAAAAGCTACTTGCTTCATAGACTTTCTAGCTAAGGAGAAGCACAAATTTCTTTTATTTTTTCACTCCAGCCCTTCTTGCTTTCTTCTTTTAAGGGTGGTACTTTTTGGGTTTGGGATTTGAAGTTTTGGTTAGTGGCATGTTAGGGTAAAGACGAGAGAATCTTGCTTTACCTTCCTTTCTTTATATATTTACTTTCCATTGTAATCAAGTTCCATTAATGAAATATTTGCTTTCCTTGATTTGATTCCTTATTTAGTTTCCTTGCTTTTTTTTTATTTACGTGATTAGTTTATTTGCTTATAATATTCACTTTCCTTGAATGTTGTCTAGGTTAAATTGTAGTAATTTAGGTTTTAATCGAACCCATTAATCATAGAGTCCTCATGTGATCGACTCACATTTTCTATTTCTATACTCTAATAGAGTCGTGTACTTGTGGTACATTTAAAATTCACATCAACTTTTTGGTGCTGTAGCTGGGGACTCACAATAGTTTTTAATTAAGATATGTGTTTTCTTAACATCGACCTTATCTGCACTAAAAGGGGTATACTTATAAAAAAGTAAAGATGATAGAACTTTCCATGCATTCATGCAAGCTATTCACATAATTTGATACACATATAATGAGAGCTTTTTTGAAATAAAACAAGTCAAAGACTGGGGCCCACCTAAAGACGTATTTCTTTCACTCGTATCTCCTACCCAACCAAAAGAGGGGACCATCAAAGGGAGTGGATGACTTTTCCATGTAAGCATATATTCCCCCCTTTATTACATGTTTTCAAGTGAGAAAAATAAGGAAGAAAGGTGGAGAAAATAAATGAGGTGAGGAGAGAGACATTTTACAGGAAATATATGATTGAAAATGACCCTTACTTTTCAAGTATTTAATGGCCAAGATCTATCCTTGTTTGTGCACATCCTAAGTAACCAATGAGAAGTTAATCAAACAAGGATGGATCAATGAGAAGATAGATTGCAATGAAGATTAGACTAAAGTTCCATTGGTGGAGATTTATTCAATGAGAAGATAGATTGCAATGAAGATCGGACTAAAGTCCCATTGGTGGAGATTTATTCAATGGGTTGGCCATCGATTTTTTAGGAGGAAAAATGTCCTTTTCAATGGGAGGAATTTCCTACTCTCTTTAAAGCTTATTGGTTATAGAAAATAAATGTGTGCTGGGAGAAAAATATGGAGAAGCCTAGAGTGGATAAGGAAATATTTAAGAAACTCATACCATCTGCTCTATGGCATGCCAATCTAACAGTAGATAGAAAATGAACCTTAAAGAAGATTCTTTTAAAATAAGAGTACTTCAATTAAATCTCATCAACTCAAGCTAGGGTGAAGCATGATCTAGTAGCTAGGAGTGAAGTAGAGAAAAGCCACAAACCCTAGCCACCATCCCAGACAATGGAATCAATTTGAGATAAAACTCCAAGGAAACTTCCACTCACCTATATCTTCACAATCTTTCCCCATTTCTATCCTACCTTCTCACTCTCCTTCCAAGCAATTACACACCTCGCTCCTTTCATTCATTCTTATTTTTCATCCCCCTTTCATTACTCTTCTTCCTTATCTCTTTCCCATATCTTTCTTTTCCTCCTACCTTTTCTTTCCATCCATCCTCATCTAAATCCTACACATCATCTTCTTTCCAATTTCACCATGAAATCCAATGCATTCTCCCTATTCATCCTTGAGTTCTATGCCCATCCTTCCTCTCTCTTATCTCCTTCTATTATTCCTCTCATCTCCATCCCATCTCACTATTCTTCCTTCCATTCTCCCTTAGATCTTAGCCATTCACCCTTAGGACTTCCACCTTAGAAAATTTATAAATAGAGGTGAGAAAGATAGAATAGATGATCTCTCACTTGTCCTTAGACTTGAAAGCTAAACTTTGGAGAAATAGAGTGAGAGAGATCACTCTCACCATGTCTCTCACTGATCAACACCTCCACATCATTGGATAAGGCAGAAGAGTCTCAACCAATCCTTATTTCCTTTCTTCTCTCTCATCTTCTTTCATCTCTTGCTTCCCTTCTCTTTCACTTACACACATCCATCCACCATTGTACACCTTCACCTTTCCCTAGCATGCTTGAACTTGGCATGTGTATCACCCATACCAACCCAGTCTATGCACACATAACCTTCCTCTCATCCTCTTTGTTTGCATGCATCTCCCGCTTGCCTACACACACATTTCACCTTAATCTTGCATGCATCCTTCTTGCACCCTCTTCTCCTACCTTAGGATTCCACACATTAGTCATATCTCTACCTTCCACTCCATGCTTCTACCACCACTCCACCCTTGCACGCCTTCCTTCCCTTGGTCTTACTTGCATATCCCTCCTTCCACTCATAACCTTGATTGCAGAAACCTTTCTAACATTCCATTTTTTATTTTCTTTGGGATTTGGGAACAAAAATGAAAGGAAGAAAATCTTTGTGCACTTCTATTGCAGCCAAAGATTTTTCATTCCTAAAGTATGGTTGAGGAGTAATCAAATCCATCCATAAAGCCATCCAAAATTCTTAGCTAAATGCATCATGCAGAAGAGTAAGAAGACTTCAAGGTAAGTACCTAGTTTCTTCATCATCTCGTAGGCTAGAATTTGGTGAGCCTAAGTTAGAGTCTACTATCTCCATTTCCTTTTTCCTTTTTCTAGTCTTCCTTAAGGTGGGCACCTCTTTCAATGGCTAACCCTCCCTTAGGATGAGCACTTCTATATCCTCTTGCTTTCTCCTAAAAAGATACACTCTTTCATAAAGTTTATAGCTAAAGTGAAGCATACATTTATTTTGCTTTTTCTTCTCCATCTCTTTTTCTTCTCTTCTTTTAAGGGTGGTGATTGTGAGATTTGGATTTGAGCTTTGGGTAAGTGGCATGTTGGGTTACAAATGAGGAAAACTTGGCTGTATATTAGTGTATATTAGGTTGAAGAAAAGTTTATGAGCTCCTGTTGAGTGTCACAACAAGAGATGCCTCTAGCAAGAATTCAAGCCTAAGAAAAAGAAGCAGATGTGTAAAGATCCTAGTTGACTTAAGGATTCCTATAGCAGACACCTCAAAGGAAGTTTTATTTACTTTACTTGTTTATTTTCTTTTCCTTATTGGATTCCAATTCATTGTAGCATTTCATTAATGAAATTGGTTTCTTTTTATTAGTTAGTTTACTTTCTTTGTTTATTTTCTTGTTTACTTTACTTGCTTTAGCTTAGTGCTTAAAAGTTCCTTACTTTCCTTAAAAGATTGACTAGGTTAAAGTAAGTTAGCATAAATTTTAATTAAAATTATGTTAAAGAGTCCTTATGGTGACCTATATTTTCTATATCTATACTCCAATAGATCCATGCACTTGAGGTAATAATTAAAGCACATCAATCTGCTTTAATAAGTGGTTCTTCTTGATGACCTAGGCAATTACAGATATCTCACTATATATATCCTATTTGTGGATCTTTGCCTTAAAAGATCGACTTTCCTTCTTTGTCAAAATGTACAAATGGAATAGGATCTAGCTCTATGGGTTCAAGAAGGTTGAGTCTTGTGTGGAAGATAGTAGGAATCTTTGAGGAGGAAGAAGAATCCTGAGAGTTTTAATGAGCTTGGTTTCAACTAGTCTATTTGCTCGTCTAATGAAGATTGGAGTATATGACTAAATGGGTTGAGATTTTTCATGAATTTTTTCATACTTTGTAATCCATTTTTTAGATAACAACCTTTTCAATTTTGCATGAGATAACTACCATGGAACATATGTACATGCTGGTCTTGCATCTTGATCAATTTCAACAAAGATGGCATGATTTGTCTTTGCATGATTTAGGATTGTAAAGTCAAATGCATGGTTGTGCCACCTCCATATCATCTGGTAGTGAATAGTTGCTGAAGATGTTTATTCAGCATGGGGTGTTCCAGTGATTTGAACTTGGACTTTCAATGCATTAAAAAGATATGGATATCTAATTGAGATATTGAAGTTTGGAAACATAGTTATCAAAATAGTGCTAGCATTCAATGTTTTTGAACTGCACCAATGCATTCATGTTGTTGATATTCTTTAAAGCAAAAATCAAGCAATGTAAGTCTAAATACAAGTGGAAGACCTTTTCTACCCTAAAAAGTTAAAGGAAGTTTAACAACACCAGAGTGGAGATGTGTTAAGACTTTCTATTTTAATGATGGAAGAAAGTCTTGATGAATGCCTAAAGTGATAAAATATTCAAATTCATTGGCTGAAATATGAAATTGATCAAACTTGGAAGCTTGAACATATTCCTTAACAGGGACTAATTGTTTTTAACCTATCAATTTTTTCATGGTTTTTGACTGAAGAATTAGAAGGTTTATCAAACACTTTATAAGGATTTATAAAAACTAAAAAGTAAGATGAATCTTACTATCTTTAGGGAGATAGTCTACTTCATACAAATAATCTAACTTACTGGAAGAAACATATTTTAAAGACTTAAATGAAGAAGAAGGCAATTTTTGATTGAAGGATTTCAGAATCATAAGTATCTATGCTCTCTCATTTTATTCTTATCAACTAAAGACTTTCCATATTTTCTATTATACCTCCTATATTTTTTGTACCTTTCAAAATAAAATGTAGCATCTTTTACAAGGTATGTTGTTGAGACAAACTTAGCCATGCCTCGATACAACAAGTCTTTGTGACCTCTTATGTGACAAGACTAACCAGTTAAACATGAAAATGTTTTATTTGTAGTATATATATATATATATATATATATTTTTTTTTTTCTATAACAAGATCTCATGTTTAGTTACCCATTATGGGTCTTGTTTTCTGGTGTGGGGGATCCACTAAAAGTGGCAACTGCAAAGCATACTGGTCAAGACAATGGACAAAGCTTACTAATCAAGATAGTATAGAAATAGTACTCTATTATGGAAAGAATTTAGATGAATCAAAATAAACTTTAGAGTAGAGCTACTTATTAGAAGCTAAAAGACATATTAAATAGATAAGAAACTATGCTTTGATACCAAAGAGGGCGAATGTCCAAATAGTGACACAATAAAAAAAGAGAGCATAAAGGGGCAAATAAAGATTTAAAAAAGAGGATGCACACTACATACGAAAAATGTTTTTTTGATGACATGAATGGGAATTTGGTCCAATGTGGAACCCTTTATGGTGTGGTTTTCATTCCTTTTGGTTAGGAATCTGGTTCTCAAAATCTTTCAAAAAAATAAAGGAACTTGAGAAATTTCTCAAATTAATAAGGGCTATAGGATTGAGCTTTAATGGGGGAGAGAGTGTTACACTCAAAGTCGATATTGAAAGGAAAATGATTAAGAAGCCAAGGATAAGTTGTACAAAGCTAAAGAAACTTTGTCCTTCTTTGTGGAAGACAACAATTCTTCATAAGAAGTGAGGGGATTGGAATTATACACACATTACTAATGATTTTCATCTCTTGGAATGTTAGAGGTTTGAGACTTAAGTAAAAAAAGTTTCATGTTAGGAAGGTGATTGTTGGTATCAAGCCTTAATTTATTTTTTTGTAAGAAATTAATGCTATTAATTAGGTTATTTTTTCAATTACTCAATTCGTATTAACTAACTCTTTGACTGGATACAAGTTGATGCAATTAGCTCCACTGATGGGATGCTTTTATCCTGGATCTCAGGTTCTTTTGCTATGTTTTTAAATACATTGGGTGTGCATTACTACATTTAGGGTGCGACTCCATTAAGGACATTATTTAATGTGAGCTAGTCTTTCATAAGTTTGAGAACTTGGAATTAGTACTTAAAAGTGTAAATAAATGAAGTCATTCAATTTGTGATTGTTTTATTCACATTCACAAGTAGATGATAGAAGAGCATCCCCCTCTTACACACATTACTTATGCATTGCATATTTATGGGATTCATATATTGTATATTCTTGCCCTATGGACTTAGTAGTTGTCGATCAAGGCCACTACTTGATATTAATTGGTGTAGGGAGGTGGATGAAAAGTTCAACTTTTAGCCTTGGAGCTTGTGGCATCGAAAGGGAGTTACACATATAGTTGAAAGATGTCATACTCATGATGTTCATGTGCATGCAGTTAACTATAAAAAGTGTTATGATGTCTAACAGTGGTTAGAACACATACCATAGCCTCTAGGATATGCTTTTCTAACACGAGGATCTCAAACTTCAAATAGATGTCTCATGTCCATCATCTTAATTCCTATTTTAAAAATCTTCTTTCCAATCTTTTTTCAAAAAAATCTTTCCAAATCACATAAAAATCCCTTTCCAAATGAAAATTCCTTCAAAATTTGAAAAAAGAAGAAGGTTGTTAAGTTTAATTTTTGTGAAAGTAAAAAAGAGAAGAGGGATTCTTTCTCTCAATTTTATATTTCAAAAACTCTCCTTTCACCTTCCTAAACTTTTATTCATAGTCATGCATTTTCTTTTAAGAAAGGTTATCTTTAAAATAAAATCCTTTTGCATAATTTTGAATTTCTATTCCTTGTGATTCTACGTAGTCATTGCTCCAGTCTTCTGTAAGAATATGAGATCTTCCTCGACTAGCTTTTTACACACAGATTTCCTTATCCATCTCGTTCAAACCATCGCAAAGAACAATCCTAATCCATTGACTATTGGATTCATGGTTCTTAAGCCAACATCTAAGATACTGTTAAGTGTTTAATTTGTCCAAAATACCCCTAATTTAGCATTCAATTAGATCATCTAACCTATCAAATTTGTAATTTCTAGCTTGGTTTTTAATATAGATTTAATTGATCATCAAATCATTAATTTGTCAAAATCAATGATCAGCTGATCATTAGAGCTTATTAGATGATTAATGTACAGTTTAGATGATTCTAATTTGGTCTTTTATTTTGCAGATTAACCAAAAGAGGCATGGATGGCTAAGATCAATAATTAATATTGTAGATCACCTAGCAAGGATTAATGGTGCAGATGGAATGACTCCTTAAAAGAAACTTTATGTTAAAGGAAGATTTGGAAGAGATTTGGAAAGTGCCTCGAGTTGGAAGTCCCAATGGAGGAAACTAAGTTAGAAGGAAAGTGAAAAGCAACTTAGAAGGTGATGGGCTTTAAGGATGGCAACACTCACAACTCATAGGGGGCAACTTCCTCTTCTCTCTCAACCACCTTGTCTCTTGCCCTCTCTCTTAACTACCCCTCTTTCCTCTCTCTCTCTCTCTCTCTCTCTCTCTCTCTCTCTCTCTCTCTCTCTCTCTCTCTCTCTCTCTCTCTCTCTCTCTCTCTCTCTCTCATGTTCTCCTTCCCCTCTCCACTGCTCCCTCTGCCTTCTTCTCTCCAAATATTCCTCTTCTTCCCTGTTCTCCTTCCCCTCTCCACTGCTCCCTCTACCTTCTTCTCTCCCAACATTCCTCTTCTTCCCTCTCTCTCCTACTCCCTATATCTCTCTGCTTCTCCACTTCCAGCACTGCACTCTCTCCCACTTCTCTCTTATTTTCCCTTCTCTCAACTCCCTTAAGCTGACCCACAGGAGGCAGGCAAAACCATCACCACCTCCGCCCTTTCCCTCCTCTGTCTCACTTGCTATTTTCCCAGCACCACCGACCAACATACCTCTTCCCTGTTTCTCCTTCAACGCTCTAGCGTCAACCCCCAATCACCAGCTGGATTCATTGCCTCTACTACCTTTCGTTCCAAGTTGTTTTTACTGCCCAGTCTCCACTACTTAGATAGGTCCCTTCCAAGTTCGAAAATGTTCCCTGTTACTCACCTTCCCCGTCTCCTTCCAGCTCTCTCCATTATTTACATCTCCAATCATCACTGTCGCCTTCACCTTCCACAGTCCAGCCACGGTCAGAACCTAGCACCAGTCATCTGCTCTAGAAGCTAGCACGACATCCCTATCCCTCACCAATGGCGATTTTCCTAGCACCTCCTCTTCTCTGCATCGGACTGACCAGTTTCACTGCTCAGCACCAGTCTCATCCCCATTGGCTGGACTCTCTCTGTTCCCTCCTCTCTGCACCATTAGTAAATCTTTGTTCACCGGCCGGCCTAGAAACGGAAACCCCATTCGATTATCGCTTCTCTTCTTATGCCTTCTTCTTCCTTCTCCTCTGGTCTCCTCCTCAATTAGGCAGTTTTCCCTCTTCCTTGTTGTTTTTCCTTTTAAATCTAATTTTGGCTTAATTCCAATCTTGCCCTTTTCACTTAATTAAAATTCTATTTTAGTCCTAATTTATTACATATGTGTCCCATTTTATTCTAGTTTTAATTTATTTATCTTTTGCTCATCCAAAAACTACCAAATCTAACCAGATCAATTAAGATCTAACCTAATCAACGGGCTAGCCTTAATAAACCAAGAATTGCCTGTTTCTCCTCTATTTCTTATCTATTTTTCAATTAACTTTCCAATTTCATTCTTAGGACATCCTTGGACATGATTAACGCCTTTGATCTTTAATATGAAATTAGTAACTCGATCTAGACCATCTAAATTCCAAAATTACAAATTACTCCAAATCTTTTAGATTTTGAGGAATCTGACAAATCCAACCAACAGATCTTTAATCAAGGATGTTTTGAAGACATTGATGAAGACTGATCAACTTTCAAAAGCCATGATTTGAAGATATTGATAGTGATTAAGCTAGGGAAGTAGTTTTTTTTCTTCATGTTATTAGGTTTATTTTCTTTCTTTTTAGAACTGAAAATTCTGTAATTTTTAGAAGTCGATTATATCTGAATTTTGATTCTAATTCTAATAATTTTAGTATTTTTTAATTTTAGATAATTAAAATTTATTGAAATTTCCATTTTTTAAGTCAAGTCCTCGTGGGATCAACGCGTACTTGCATTAGCTATACCACAATAGCCCGTGCACTTACGAAAAACATCAATAGATATCCTTGCATGCACTGTTCAATTTATTATAGAGAATGAGCAATTATGTTGCCAAATTGGTCCTAACACCAGGCCTAATATTGGGAGCACCTCTAGACATCTAGAAACCTATTAGCCACCTTTTGAGAATGTTATTAGAGAAGAATTGTCAAAAGAGTTGAGAGATATTAAAGTATCCTATTAAGAAGTTTCAACAACTGGCTCCCCATTACCTTGAACCTTGAATTGTTCCATGAGCCAATCATTTCTAAAGACTCTAAGGTTCTTGATTTGCTTTAATATGGTGTTACCAAGTGTCCTAAATTTCACATTACCATATTCATCCCTTATATCTCAGCATTCAAGTTTGGTGGTACCTAGTTGGACAATTTGTTTATGAGATCTCTAATTGGTGAAGGGCATGGTTTATGACTATGGGGAGAAAACAAAGATAATACTTAAGAAAACCTAGTAGCCTACTCTGTGCAAAGGTTCTATCATCTCTCTGATAAAGCAGTTGCCACTATGGACCTTGAGTTCATCAAATAAGGCTTGGACAAATCTTTTGGGAGGTTCAAAGAAAGATGGAAGTAGACTGCCTAGAAATTACAAGTTGTCTCCTATAAAGATGAGCTAATTAGTGTCATTCTTTGGAATCTAAACTTTGACTATAAAGCTGATATATATATATATATATATATTCATATAAAAATATTACATTCATGCCCCTATATTTACCAAGTTTTAGCCTTAGAAATCAATTAAAAATCATAAATTAGTGTTAATTTTATAATTTTATAGGTCCACGGTACAAATAAAAAATGCTCAAAATACCACTTTTTACCCTTGAAAGAGAAATTTCACCTACCAAGCTATATTGTGGACCCATACATGCCAAAAATGAAGTCTTATAGGTTCAAAATAATCGTTGTGTGTCTTTTGTCAAAGTCAGAGTAGTAAAAAATCCTATGCACAACTGCTACTTAAATGAATGTGAAAAAGCAACAAATTCCCCATGCAAGAGTGCATGCATGCATTTCACCACCTTATGAAGCTTATGGGAAAAGTTTAATTTATATACAATTATCATGTACAAGGAAAGCTTCTAAAAAAATAAAAGAAGACTTGACTCACATGAAGACTTTTTGCTTATTTTCTCTCTCCTACTCAACCAAATGAAGAAGATAACTCAATGGTTGGATGTCTTATCCAAAGATGACGAAGCACACTTGGTTCCCCATGAAATATATGAAGAAATCTCTATGGAATCAAGGCCATTCATTTTAGGGAAATCTAATCCAATGGTGGAGAGAAAATGAAGCTTAAGGAAGATCTACATGTCCCATAGTGATCCCATCCATTCAAGATAGGGTAAGCATAATTTAAGGGCCAGTAATGAAGTAAAGAAAAGTTACAAAGCTAGACACCTTTCCCATGTTGAAAAGTCAACCCAAAACCCTAAGGAAGGGAAGATCTCAACTACCCTTCTTGATCCAATCTTCCACCTCAACTCTAGGATTTCTAAAAGTGCGTGGGCACACACACACCCATATGGATTCCATGCTCCCATAAGACTTTCTAATTTTGAATCTCCCTTGATTCCCTCAAATTACTTTCCTTTCTTTTCCCTTTTCTTTCCCACTTAATCCTTTTCATTTCTCTTCCTGTTTGTACTTCCATCTTATTCCCTCCCTTCTTCTATCCCACTTTCATATATGAAAATGATGTCTCCCCCATCTAGCACTTCATTGTATTCTAATTAAAATGGCTTAATCTCAACCATTCAATCCTTCTGACTCCCACTCTAAAAACTTATAAATAGGTGTGTTATGATTAAATTTGAGATCTTTTAACTTGCCCTAGAGTTCAAGCATAAGGCTAGAAGAATCAGAGGGAGGAAGATCACCCTCACCCAAGTTCCCTTCAAACATCAATGTTCAAATCCTTTGAAGATGAAGGTAGGGTCTCAACCTATTCTAATTTCTTTCTTGTTTATTTTCTTGTTTATTTATCTTCCATCTCCCTCCTGCCTACATCATATAGGATTACAAGCATCTTTAGTTTATGCTTGTAGTCCATTTTAGAATTGTCTTAGATCTATTTACCATCCATTAATCATTTAGTTTTGTATGTACTTTCCTAAATTGTGTGGTATTTTCTATTTTTAGATAGTTTCTAATTTTTGGCATGGCACTAGCTTTACATGCATTCTACACTTTGTGTCTAACATAGTAAGCATCATAGATCATTGTTCTAGTTTAGAATATCTTTCATCATCATTGTAGTACATATTTTAGCACTTTCCTTATTTAGAAGTAAGGTAGTTTCTAATTTTAGATTTACATGTTATATCTTAGATCCTTTCTTTTTAATGTTAGTAACTTTCCATTTTTTTTTTTAGTGTTAGATCACTTTAGGACCATTTAGAAACAACTTGCATGTTAGATTCTTAGATTTAACATTTTTCTAATTTAGAAACATATCACTTTCCTAATTTAAAAACTCATGCTTGGCTTAGTTGTACTTTGTAATTTCCTTAGCATACATTCTAGGATCAATTTAGAACCCTATACATGTTAGTTTCTTAGATATAGCATGTGTCATCCACTTAGAAATCTATGCATGGCATCTTAGTTGCATGCACCCACCACTTTTCATTTCTATACATGCACATACACTTTCTAATTTCACATGCATGGAATCTTTTCATGCTAGGTGACATTCATTTTCCTCTCTCATGTATGTTTCCCTATCATTCACATCTATCACACACACTTTTACCATCTTTATATTTCCACGCTACACACAATGACTTTCTAATTTTAGATTGCATGGATAATCCATGTCAGTTCATGCATCTCTCTTCTATCTTTTCTTTCTAATTTATTTTTACGAAGTTGGAATAAGGAAAGGAAAGGAATCTTTTGTCTTTTTATGGCAATAAGGGGACTTTTTAATTTCTTAAGTAAGGTTGAGGAAAAAACTAAATCTATCCATAAAGCCATCTAGATTGCTAGCTAAGGACTTTATGTTGAATTGTAGGATTATACCATGTACCTATCTCTTACTTCATCTCCTACGGTTTAGAATTGGTGTCTCCCCTTTGTTTTCCTTTTATTTTATTTCATTTTTAAAGTAGAAAGCCTCTTCAGGATGAATGACCCCTTACCTTTTCTCTTTTTAATTCCTTGAAGTTACCCTCTTTTTAGAGTTTCTAGCTTAAGGAAAATGCCATAACTTTTTCTACTTTCATTTCCTTAACCTTCTTTCTTTCTTGGGTTGGTGACTATTTAGGAAAGGTGTTAGGCTTCTCTTTTCTTGACTACCCTAATGCTTCATTCCTAAGGATCATTGGATGTAATTTGCTTTGGTTTGCGGCATATCGGGGTAAAGATGAGAAAAGCTTGGTGGTAACTTTAGTGTATTTTGGGTTGAAAAGAAGGGTACAAGTTCCTTTTAAGTGACACAACATGAGGGCCTGGAATTCAAGTAGGGATTTGAAGAACTTTTAGTTGCTCTCTTTTCATTGCTTATGTAACAAATATTTGTAATTTTTTCATTAATTAAATAGCTTGTTTCATTTCTTTGTTACGTTGTACTTTACTTCAATTCGTAGTTAGTTGTAGTTTTAGAAAGTTTCCTTATTTATTTCTTTGCTTCTTTAGATAGTCCTTAGTTTCCTTAATTGCTTTCTTTCTTAATTAAGCTTTACTTTCTACTTGCTTAGTTGTTTCCTTCATAGTAAATTCCTTATTTCTTTCATTTATTTACTTGCTTTAGGCCTTTAATTTTGTACTTTACTTTCCTTATAATTAGTTTTAGTTAGAAATTGTCCTTCTTTTAGATAACCTAAATTCTAATGAACTCTTGTTATCAAAGAGTCTTCATGGGATTGACCTATATTTTCCAATTTATACTTCAACAGAGCTATGCACTTGTAGCTATAACTAAGACACATCAAAAGCCATCCTTTGTCATCATCTAGTCTAAAATGATGAAGATTAAGAAATAAGACAAGAATGCTGATGAACACTTCCTTTAGGGGTCTTACATACTTGAGTATAAGAGGATTAAGATCAAGGCCAATATATCCACCTTAGCTAAACTTGCCAACTATGTTCTCCTGCAACTACGTGAAACATGCCAACATCCAGTTCAACCTTTGAGCAACCCAACAAATCCAATGCATAATTGAATCATCAAAAGGCCAACTGGGGACCTTTTGATACTCATTGAACCTTCACCCATCTCTGCATGACATTGTTATAGATCTATTAGTTAAAAGAAGTTGGCAAGATCACCCACTTGGTCATGTATATCCTTTGTTAGAAGAAACTACCATTGACCCTAACAACTATTGTGCCTACCACAGCACTTTGGGTTACACTATAGACACTAGTTAGAACTTGAGTCATGAGATTCTGTATTATCTCAGTTTTTGTACTATTATTATTGTGAATAAAAATCAAGAGATTTTTCAAAGTCTAAAAATTGAAATTTTAGAAACTTGGAAATTCTATATCAAAACCTTTATCGATGGATGAAGCTCGAAGAGAGCTACCAACAATTGTAAGCATGCCAAAATCCAATGGTTGAGATCAAAATTATGAGAAAAATGGAATTTTGTAGTGATAATGCAACTCTTACTATTTATATGATTAAAAAAGTCTAAAGTGGAACCCACTTGATTGCCATTTTGGATTTTGGAAAGAAGATATACCACAAATATAAAATAAGGAGACATGGAAAGAGATCCCACTCAAAGTGGGAAACCAGCCAAGATGTTTGTTTATTTTGGATGTCTTGGGTTGGGATGAGGGTTTCACATGAGAAAAAGAGAGAGAAGGAGAGAAAGAAAAGAAAAAAAGAAAGAAATAAATAGAGGAAGGAAGAAGAGAAAGGCATGAGATGCCTCCATGTGCCCTTTAGATGCAAGATTTGAGACTTGAGACTATGAGCAAAGGAGCTAGGGAAAAGCTAGGGTGAAAAACACATCATATCTGTCAATCAAGTAGGTGTATATGGATCACTGGGATTTCAAAATGTTTTGGAAAACTTAGCTAGGTGTTTTTCCCAATGGTTTTTCAAAATATTAGGTGCTAGATAGATGTGAAAGTTCAACTCATTGATGTGGTGTTATACTATGAATCCTTTCATCTCTTTAATGTTAATTGTTATCAGGGACAAGTATGCATAAAATAAATTGGAAAAGGTGTATTTGAGTGGATTTGAATGTGTCACCTATGCACAAGTATATTAGATGCATAGTAATGAAATGCTATTATTCTCCATTTTGTGTGTTTTCTCCACATGGATCATGATCACCCTAATAGAGTGAGTGTTTCGTCGTTACAAATGTTAGTATATAAATGATTGTTATATGATTTGAAAACATGGGATCTTATTTTGTAGTCTTGAAAATGTGCTTGAGAAAGCAATTTTGTGAAGCAAGCCAAGTGGTTAGAAACCACCACTAGTGGGCGCTTGGATGAACACAATACCAAGGGTGCCTTCTCCCTAGACCTAGCAACCCTAGTAGATGGCTTAGTTAAAAAGCATGTGCATTAAGTGAGAGTTTAAGAAGGAGACACAGATTAGCTTAATTGAATGGAAGGGCTAAGAGGGGATGCTTAAATGTGTTAAGTGTGTGCATATAGTCCTTGATTGAGTGAGATCTACCTTAAACTAGTTGAGAGATAAATAAGGAATCTTATTTGTGCCCAAATCATATTTGGGTCATGCGCATGAGTTTGAATGGGTAGGATTCAATGATGACTTGGACACATAAAAATCAAATAGATTATTAGTTTTCATATATGGTTCCATGCTCATGGGTATGTTGGGTTAGTACTTTGGGATTTATTTTATGCATACTATCGTGATTTAAAATTAATCACAACTGCACGGGTCTATTGAGGTATAAACTTAGCAAATATGGTTGGATCCCAGAAAAGACTCTTATAATATTGGAGTTTCAATTAAAACCTAAATTAACCTACTTTAACCTTCCGAACAAATTTAAGCAACTAAACTTCTAACAAACTTAAATTATAAAATCAAAGTAAACCATAAAGGTAACGACAAGTAAGCAACTACTACTTAATTAAAGAAAGAGATTTTGTTAAGATCAACATAAAATGTTTATGAAGAAATTGAATAAGTAAGCATAAAAGAAAAGATAAGAAATAACATAAAAACTCCCTTAAATGGCTGAAGTGTCCATTGTAGGACTCCTTCATTGTGTCACTCAATGAGGAACTTTACACATATGCTTCATTCAACATACACTAAATTACTACCAAGCTTTCATCATCAATCTAAGTCCATCAACTTGTTTAGACACTATATTCATAGTTGACAAGTAGAGCAGGAATCACCTAACTTGCCACAAACCTAGATGTGCTTCAACCATACCCATACCACTCTTTAGGTAGGAGGGACCTTGGCTGCTATAGAAAGAGGCACAAGGCTTTCTTTTTCTTTTAAAGTGTTTCAAAAGTCTAGGGAAATAATATGGTGCTAGGGAAGGGATGACTAAGGAAGTTGGAAATCTAGAAGGATGGTGCATAGGGGATGGTGGGGGCATGGAAATAAGAAAAGGATAGGCATTGAAGAGAAGTAGGATGAGGGGGATTGCATGGAAAGAAGGAATTAAAGGACTCCTAAGGCTATAGGATGGATGGTGCGTGGTGGAAAGTGAGAGAAGAAGGGGTGTGGAATGGAGGATGAGTGAAAGAAGAAAGGTGCATGGAAGCGAGGATGAGAGAGGATGGGAGATAGGTGGGGCATGTAAGTAAAAGAAGAAAGGGGTATCCCACTTAGACATGAGAGATAGATGGAAGAAGGAGAGAGGAGCTCACTCCAGCTTGGAAAAGAGAGGAGCTGTTAAGGAGAGGTGCTTCTTTGCAAGGGATGCAAGGTGGTTGTCACTATAAAGGTGTGCAGATCACTAACTCCACCACTTAGCTTCATGTTGTTCTCCTTAACAAGAACGGAAGATTTGGACTACTTAAGACTCTTAACTTAACTCCAAAGGGTATGAATATGCATCTTTAAGAGGAGAAAGGTTGGAGTGACCTCTCTCCCTCTGTCTAAAAAATGCTTGCTTTAGTTCTCAAAAAAGTAAGAGGTAGTCCCTCTTCTCTCCTCCTCACTGCTATTTATAAATTTTTAGAGTGGAAAGACTAGGAAATGGATGATTAAGATTATAAGAAGAAGGGAGTAAGGCATGGTTGCGATGGAAGGAGGGGGGATAAAGGAATAAGAGATGGATGAGATTTTAAGGAGATTAGAAAAAGGGAGGCATAGAACACATGGATGTAGAAGTCATGGAGTTTGCGTTGGATTTTTAGGAGAAGAGAAGAGGACTATACATTAAATTTAGAGAGGATAGAATGAAAGAAAAGATAAACAGAAATGAATGAGATGGAAAGTGATAGGGAGAAAGCATGCAAGAGATAAAAGGGAACGTAAAGAGACAAGAAGGATTACAACTTGGAAAAGATTAGATAGGCTATATAGATGGATGATTGTCCTTTTTTGTTTAATGCCAGAGATGAGAGGATGCAGATCATGACATTCCTTAGGAAGTTTCCTCCAAGTTTTATCTCAAAATCATTTGGAATTTTCCTTGGAAATAATGTATCACTACCTTTCTCGTGTTAAATGCATTGAATCTCCCTTACAAGGTAGTGTATGATGGTGGTTAGGGTTGAGCTTTGGCTCCTTTTTACTTCCTGTCCACTACATCATACTTCAACCTATATTGAGTGGCTGAGATTGCTTTTCCTTGTCCAAATAACATGCTTTGTAGCTCATTGCTTCTCATTTATTGGATAAAGTACAACCTAGAGCGAATGGCTTTGATTCCATTGGGATTTTTTTTATCCATATCTCTTTCTTTCCTTGATTCTCTCCCAGCCCACCATTTTTATCTCCAACCAATGGGGTATAGGGAGTGGAACATGTTTCTCCCTTAAGAAAACATGTTTTCCTCCTAAATTAAGGTGGGTAGCCCACTGAGAAAACCTCCATCAATGGCATTCAGTTATGGTCTTCTTTGTAGTCTTGATTCTCATTGATCTAGCCTTGTTTAAGTGAGTTTTCATTGAGTGCTTTGTGATAGCCACAAGCAAGGGTAGATTTTGTCCATTGAATGCTTCAAAAGTCTAGATGAATGTTCCCATGGATTTTTCTTAAATTGTTTCTCTCTTTTCTACTTTTTCTCCTCTATTTTCTCATGTGAAATTATGAAATGAAGTGTGGCTCCCCACCTTATATGGAAAAATATTTGTGTCCTTAGGTGGTCCCATTTTGGAGCGTAATGAGAGAGAAACTGAATGAAAGATGCTTCATGTAGGCCTTAGTTCTTGACTTGTTTTGTTTTAGAAAAAGATCATATTCATGTGCATCCATTGTATGTGAATCTAGCTTCTCTTAGAAGTGCTCTAGGGTGGTGGAATTCTTGGATGCATGCATGGAAGTTTTCCACATTTTCTTTTGATAAGGACACCTTCTTTTGCATGGATTAGGTTAGGGGTTGTGTGTGGGATTTCTCATAGTGTTGAATATGATAAACACACCCCCATAGCATTCTAAACTTCTAGACTTCATGCTTTGTAGCATGTGGGACCATGATATTGCTTAGATTGTGGACTTGCTATCTTTTAGGATTTTAGTCACCAAAAATACATATTTTTCTGAGTTTCACTCTAAGTCTATAAAATGTGAAATAAACCCCAATAAGTGATATTTAAGTTACTTATAGAATTAGAAATTACTAAATATAGGGAAATTATGTGTTATAGTTTTATGTATATCAAATACCCTCATACTTACATTTTGCTAGTCCTCGAGCAAAACTATAAATTAGAAAATAAAAATAAAAAATCCTAACCACTTTTGTAGGGGCTATAATTTGCATTTACATATGCAGAATGCCTTTAAACCCTAGGCTACCCCTAATGAATGAGTCATAATCTCATAATGGGTTTCAAGAATGACACCTTTAAACATTTAAAAACTTTTATGAAAGTCCTTTATTTATCTTAGAGAATTTTCTTTTATTCAACATTCACTAAATTCTTAACTTTAGTATGCTAATAAAAATATATAGCAGTTCAAAATTCTACCCATATGCTCAAGATATTCCATTATTTCATCAACTGTTGGAGTGCAAGTGTGTGAATATGGCCAATATATACATTTTTATTGATCTCTAAGTAAATTATAACTTAAATTATTGTTAAATATATGATTTGACTTCAAATCTCATAGGATTTCTTGTCACTCAGATATGGGTAAATCTCTTCAATGTGTATGTAGAATAATGTTTATCAAAGCCAAATTCTCACATATTTCATGCAAAAGAATAATAACTTAGAAAAAAAAAAATGGTAATGGTATCATGAAAGGATATAAACTATTAAAGAATGTTACAATCTACTAAAATCCCTATTCATTCATAACCACATCCAAGCCATCCTATTTTCAAGATCAAGTTAGGTCTTTCACTAGGATGAAACATTGGCTGAGGCTAGGGTAACTGAAGAAAGTATATAAAGGTAAACAAAGGTGTTTAGAAAAATATGTAAAGGTCTTCTAAGGTGTATTCACACTCTTCTTTTCTCATAAGAGTGAACATTCTTTTTTTCATTGGTTATGTTTTTTCATTTTTTCAAAATTTTTCCTAGCTTTATTTATAGACTTTTTTGAATTCTTCTTTTAAGTCTAATGATGTTCATCTCTTGAAATGTATTGTTCATACTATTTCTGAAGATAATCCTTCAACTAACTCTACTTATTTTCAAAATAAATGGGTACATGATATATTATATGGTTAATTAGGGTAATGGTGAATTGGCTATCAAAGAAAAGGCTTAATATAAAAGCACAAGGGTCTAATTAGTTAAAATAACTTAGGGAAGGCTAAAGGCTCTGAGTTTCAACAAAAGGATGACCTCTATCATCTATTAGGTTTCATATATCTAAAAAAAGACTAAAAACTTAAGAGATATATGGTATAGTCCATTATATGATTTCTCAATAGTTGATCAAGATAAGAATAATGAGACCAACTAGGAATTTATATCCACTAAAGAAAAATTAAAATTTATGTATCCCTCAAAAATAAAGAATGGCTCTAATCTTACATGGGTTATAAGTCACTATAGATCTTCTTCATGACCTCTAAATTATACTTTCTCTTTAACTCAGACTATATATATGGCTATTTGTGCAATAATATTATGAGTTAAAAACTTTAGAAAGAGGATAAAATAATGAACTAACTGCATATAAATCTTTTAATAAGAAAGAGTTTCCAAGATATACTCAATATTTAGAAAATTTGAATTCTCATCCTTGTAAAGGAACTTATCGTAAGTTTTCAAAATTAAATTTTTTTTTTTTGAAATAAAGGAATGACTCAAAAAATAAGTAAAAAGACTTTGGACACATTAAATATGAAATGCCCTACTCCCAGACTTAAATTAAACATTGTGCCTAATATTTTAAAATAAAAACAAGGACAAATGAAATAACAAAGTGGAGAGAGAAGGGTTAGAAGAATTGTAACTGCACTCTAATGGTGGTACATTGATTTGTTGATATTAATATGGCCATGAAAAATACTATATAATGAATGTGAATGCAACTATATGATATTAAAACTAAACTAACTAACTAATCTACTAAACCCAAAACCTACTCTAACCATAATGGAGGTTCTAGAATAACTCACTCTACTTCGGGATCTCATGGTAGTTGATATATATTGTCCATCTAGTATTTGTGGAGGGGATAGCAGAATAGCACATGAAACAAAATTTCTTGAGAACAACTTGAGTTTAATTGCCCAAGTTTTGTCAAATTGAGGAAAGATTATGCTAAGCTCAATATATGAAAAATTTCCTCCTCTTATTCTTGTATATCAAGGTCAAGTTGGCTCTATATATCTCTTCAATTTCCTTGTGATACAGAGAAATCATGGGGCTTAAATCCTCAATATCCTGTAATGTACGTCCTAGAGGTGGTTGATGTTTGGCTCGAACATCAATTAACTCACCTTCCTATTCTGTATTGTAGTTTGAGGCATGGGTAATAGGTAAGGGACCAGATGAACCTAAACTCTCACACTTCAAACTATCTGGTAAAGGAGGTATGCTCAAATCAATTGCTTTTTCACTATATAGCTCTAATGAAATCTCAGGAGATGTAAGGGCTCCTACTTGGCCTTTCCATGAAGTGTCCACTAATGGTGTTGTATACAATAAATCATTCACTTCATCAATTGAGGTCTCCATATCAAAATCAAAATTAAAATGAGTGACGCATACCTCATGTGGATTATTGCTATAGGATGGTAGGGATGGTGTAGTCACTGGACTCTCTATCTTATAAGGATATGTATAGTTTAATATTATTACTATCCTTGTCTAGTGTTGATGAGCTTCTCATTATCCTCAACTTGTTATGTTTCCATTTCCCCCTCTATAAATACAACAGATATCTGATCCTTTGGGTACTCGAACTTTGTAATAGATTGCGAATGGGCTTGCATAGTTTGTTTAGTATCATTTCTGTAGAATCTTAGAGTACTCTGCATAAACACACTAAGGGTCTCCTCTAATTATTGTTCCCTATATTGTGGAAGAAATGACTATAAAAGTGCAGTTTGCTATCTAACCAAATCACTAGGAAAAGGCTGAGTAAGGGGATCCCAGATGGTCCTCCCTGAATATTCTAAGGCCACAAGTAATCAAGATGCCTAGCCTATCTAGGATAGTAAGTCTCAGAATAAAGGGTGTCATTAGGCTCTTAGAATGCACTTATTGCATTCACTTGCTCTAAAAAATATTCAATATACGTGGAGCTAGATGGACACAAAGCAGTAGGATGCTCTGGATTAGAATAGATAGAACAAACCTTATACTGAGGTTATATAGATGACCTGCTAGCCAACATAAAAGCATCCAATGTATTGAATAGATTATCTACTAGTCTACTCTATTTGCCAATCTATCTAGTGCATTGGATAGATTGAGAGAAGCCCCTATTTCATACATATTATCATGTTTAAGGGGTTGTGGAGTAAAATAGTATGAAAGGGGCTGTACTTCCACTAGTTCACTGGCCATTACCCTTGCAGGGTTAATTTGATATGCTTGATTACTTAACTCTTGCTTTAGTCAACTCAACTCTGTATATAATGAAAGATATTCGTTATTACAACAAAGGAGTCCTTTTTTTTTTTTTTTTCATTTAGTCTAGGAGATCCTAAACTAGATGATGCAACCTATATGCAAATTATGCACAACTAATAGGCACACCATAAAACTACCCTTAAGGAAAAATAAGTTGAGATTTATTTATTATTTATTATTTTCTACATAAGGAAAGGCTTTTAGATTATTTCTAACCTAAGTTGCTCCTTTGGTCTTTCAAACTTGTCTTACTGCTTACCAGTTAGATCCTATTTTGATGAACTAGTTCACACCCTCTTTTAGTTAGTTGTAGGTAATTTGAATAATTGAGTGTATTAGTAGAGCTAGTCTTCTAAATATGAATTGATCAAGTAGGGCCAGTGGAGTGAAAGTGATTCACCTCCTTTCAAGAGGGTCCTATGTGCCTGTGGACTGCTATAGGTCTCTTCTAGGTGGGCCAAGAGGTGGTGATGAAATTCACCCTTGATCTCGTAGGGCTGAGTACTGTTACTAATCAATTAACCATTTCCATGACGGTTTGGATAATGAAAGGAAAGCAATAAATCTAATGCTACTACCTATATGCTACTTAACAAAGGGTTAGGGCCTCAAGAGATTAGACACTATAACCCTAATAGCCTATGTCCTTGGGTTATAGCCGAGCTTAGGCTATGCTTGTCAAGTAGTTGCTTACTAATGCATAAATCCTATGTAAGATGTATAGTTATATAAATAAATGTAGGCTATATGCTATTAGCTACAATCTATAATGCCAACAAATATTAATAATGCAACCCTAATCTAAGAAATGGAAAGGATTAGAATAGCTCATAGTGGAGTCTTGGAAATAGTCTTCTTGTATAAGGGTGAGTCAATGTACATACCACTTCCTCTTCTAGGTTAGGATGGCTCACCATGGACTTATATTATTACAACGAGTCAATGTACATACCACGTCCTCTTCCAGGTTAGGATGGCTCACCATGGACTTATTTTATTACAACTCTTAATTGAATGAATCAAAATGAAAATAATATAAGAATGCTCTCACTACAATTCACTTAGAATTAAAAAAATGTGACTATCCTAAGAATTCCTCAAAGTCCTTTCTAATTTCATGCACAAATAAAAAGAAAAGTGAGTATATGAAGTCTTTGAGAATAAGAAAAAATAATGAAAAAATAGAACTAAACTAGATGCATTCCTAAAAACTATGAATAGTGGTAAAGTATTTTAACTTAGATCTAACTAAAAATTTTGTTGCAAATCCTTGCCAATAATGCCAAAAACTTATTGTGCTTTAAAATTACCACAAGTGGACGGTCTATTGAAGTATAGACTTAACAGATATGGTCGATCCCACAGACCCTATTTGAATATTGGAGTTTCATGTAAAACCTAAATTAATTTATTTTAACCTAGCCAATGAATTTAAGATAGTAAATGAATCGAAACTTCTAACAAACTTAAACTATAAGATAAAAGTAAAGCATAGAGGTAAGAACAAGTAAACAACTACTACTTGATTAAAGAAGGAGATTTCATTAAGATCAACTTAAAATGTCTACAAGGAATTGAATACATAAGCATCAAAGAAAAGAAAACAAATGACATAAAATCTCCCTTAAATGGCTGGAATGTCTACTATAAGACTCCTTTGTTGTGTTAGTCAATGACAAACTTTACACTCCACTTTACCCAACATACACTAAATTATTTCTAAGCTTTCATCATCAATTCAATGCCTTTAACTTGTTTGGGCATTGTATTTGTAGCTGAAAAGGAAAACTGAAGTCATCCAACATTTTCACAACCCAAATGTGCTTCAACCATACCCATAGGAGAGACCTTGGCTGCCATAGAAAGAGGCACAAGGTTCTTTTTCCTTTCCAAACTCCAAGGAAAGAAGTTGGTGCTAGAGAAGGGATGACTAAGGAAAATGGAAAGCTACAAGGATAGTGCACCTAAGATTAGGGGATGATGGTGGTGTGGAAATGAGAAAAGGATAAGGCATGGAAGAGAAATAGGATGAGGGGGGATAGCATGGAAGGAAGGAAGTAAAGGGCACTTAGGGCTACAGGATGGATGGTGCATGGCAGAAAGTAAGAGAAGAAGGGGCATGGAATGGAGGATGAGTGAAAGGAGAATGGTGCATGGAAGAGTGGAGAGGATGGGAGACAGGTGGGGCTTGCAAGTAAAAGAAGTAAGGTCATCCTAATTAGAGATGAGAGATGGATGGGAGAAGGAGAGACAAGTGCATTCCACCTTGGAGAAGAAAGGAACTGCTAAAGAGAGGTGCTTCCTAGAAGGAGTACAAGATAGTTGCCACTACAAAGGTAAGCGCACCACTACCTCTACTACTTATTTTCATGTTCTTCTCCTCAATAATAATCAAATATTGGGAATGATTGAGACTCTTACCTTGATTCCACAGGGTGTAGATGTGCAGCTTTGAGGAGAGGAAGGTCAGAGTGATCTCTCTCCCTTCCATTTCTCCAAGTTGCTTGCTTTAGTTTTTAGGGAAAGTAAGAGATAGTCCTTCTTCTCTTCTCCTTCTATTTATAGATTTCTAGAGTGGAAACCCTAGGAAATGGATGGTTAAGATTATAAGAAGAAGGGAGTAAGGAATGGATGAGATAGAAGTAATGAGTGTTCAATTTTGTATAAAAAGCACCCAATTAGTAGCCCATATGCTGCAAAATATAGTGTTACTTCTAGTTTTTTTTTTTTTTTTTTTCTAGAATTTTTGTTGTGCATGCATTTCTGACCTAATAATTCAAAAGTTTGATATTTTACAACTTTAAAGGCTAATTTGGAGTAAGTATGTGCGTAATCATATCTAGGATTTAATTAGAGTTTTTGACCTTTTGTAGAAATCAAGATGAAGAGCCAATGATGGAGATTGATCATCTACAGGCAAGCAAAGAATGAAATTAGAAGCGCTAAAGGTACTTCAGATGGGCTTGAGCATGAGTCATGCATTTCCACCACTTTTGCATGGGGAGCTATGCAAGCCACCTTATCCACATAAGACATGTGAGAGGTGATAAGCCAAAGGTGTGAGCCATGAAGTTAAACCAAATGAGCCCTCAAAGTTAGCCTTAATTAAGGGATATTTGGGTGAATATTAAATTAGGTAGATATACATGTGGACCAATAGGAATAATCCACATCTCATCTTTCCTTTTCCACTTCTTTCTTACATTATCTCTCTCTCCACCTATCCACATCATCCCACAATTTTCAGTTAGAGGGAGATGCACCTTCCTAAGAAGGTGGCACCTCCCACCTTCTTAATTCCTTTCTAGCTCAACCAATCACCCACCTTCTTTTTTCCACATGACCCACTTTCCTCCTTATCTCTTTCTCTCTCTCTTTCCCTTTCTCTCCATCCTTATCTTCATCTCTTTCTAATTCTACAAGGTCTTTTATGATTTTTACAAGGGGGAGATGCCCTCTCCCCAAAATGTGATGCATCCCACCTTCACTCCCTCTTAGGTGTCCCCTTAATTATCCTAAACTTCTAATTTGGTTAACCAACCTCTCCATGCCACATAGGCTCTATTTAACTCCACTTCCTAACATCCATCCCTATCCCTTTACAAATCCCATTTCATCCCATTGATTGCCTTCAATATCCACCACCCAAATATATTAACACTCCATGTTGGATGTCAAAAGAGGATTCCACGTGAAAACTATCTCTTTTTGGAGAAGGGGAGAACATCCCCTCCTAAGAAGTAGGCATCTCCACCCTTCCCTCCTTCCTAAGTTCTCGAACATGGTGCTTCTTGGTTCCTCCTCTTTTCCAAGCCTTGAACACCTCACCTCTTTGGGTATTGATCTCTCTTTGATGTTCTTCAAGTTTAGGTTAGTGGTTTCCTTTAATCTATTGTGTTACTGCCTTTGTTTTATTGTTTGTTTTGTCCTTTGATTTGATGCTTCAAGTTTCACTTGCTTCATTGTTTGAGTTCCTTTGATTTTTGTACTTTGTTTTACATCTTAGATCATTGAATCTAAGGACTACAACTCTCTTGTACTAACAGCCAAGAGAGTGTCGTTCTTAGATCAAAGTCCTTGCCCATCTTTCTCCTTAAGTTCCTATCATCTCGTGCTTTCTTTTCCATTGTTTTCATCTTGTTTCCCTTAGATCTCTTTTGGAATACATGTGTGCTTATCATTGATTGCTGGTTGGATAATCGAAGACATTGTTTTGGATTTATAGAAGGGTGTGCACACCACTTGGAGGGTGCTTACCACTCTTGTAAACACCTGTAATTTAATTTAGTCAATGGAAAGTTTATGATTCTTGTTATTTGCTTATTGTTCATGGACCTTTTAATTGTATTTAATGTAGTTTTTCATGGCTGATACAATGTATTTCCTTGCTTAGTTTCCATGTAATCCATTGTAGATGAAGATTGCATTTAGTTTCCATAGGAAAACACCTCAAAACTATGTGCAAGAAGGAGAGGGGACAATGGAACAAAAGATGGATGAGATAGTAAGGAGATTAGAAGGGGGAAGGTGTGGAATGCATGAATGTAGAAGTCATAGAGATTGCATTGGATTTTTAGGACAAGGAAAGAGGATTAGGCATGGGATTTAAATAAGAATATAAGGAAAGAAAAGATCGAGAGAATGGAATGAGATGGAAAGGGATATGGAGAAAGAATCAAAGAGATGAAGGTGAATGGAAAGAGATAAGGGAGGATCACATGGATTTGGAAAAGATTAGATAGGCTATATGGACTGATGGTTGGATGATTGTCCTTCTTCCTTGAATGGTGGAGACGAGAGGATGAAGATCATGGTATTCCTTAGGAATTTTCCTCCAATTTTTATGTCAAAATCACATGGAAATCTCCTTGGAAAATGATGTATCATTACCTTTCTCATGTTAAATGCATTGAATCTCCACTTGCATGGTAGTGTATGATGATGGCCAGGGTTGAGCTTTTGCTCCTCTATATTTCATGTCCATTGGATCATACTTCACCCTAGATTGAGTGGCTAAGATTGCTTAGAAGTTTCCTTGTCCAAAATAAAATATTTTGTAGCTCACTGCTTCTCGTCAATTGGATTAAGTACAACCTAGAATGAATGACATTGATTCCATTGAGATTTTCTTATTGAAGTCTCTTTGTTTCCTTGATTCTCTCCTAGCCCACCATTTTTATCTCCAACCAATGGGATGTAAAGATTGGAACACATTTTTCTCCTAAATTAAGGTGGGTATCCCACTGAAAAAATCTCCATCAATGGCATTCAGTTATGATCTTCTTATAGTTTTGATTCTCATTGATCTATCCTCATTTACATGAGTTCTTATTTGGTGCTGTAGGATAGTTATATGAAAGTGTAGATCTTGGCCATTGAATGCTTCAAAAGTTTAGATAAATGTCCGTTGTAGGAAAAAAGTCTAGATGAATGTTCCCCATAGATTTTCTTTAAATTATCTCTCTCTTCTCCATTTTTTCTCCTCCTTTATTTTCTCATGTAAAATTATGGAGTGGAGTGTGACTCCCAACTTACATGGAAAATCATGTGTCTTCTTATGTGGTCCCATTTTGAAGTATAATGAGAGAGAAAGTGAATGGAAGTGCTTCATGCAGGCCCTAGTTTTTGACTTGTTTTGTTTTAGAAAAAGATCATATATATGTGCATCCATTGTATGTGAATCGGCTTCTCTTAAAAGCTCTCCAATGTGATGGAATGCTAGCATGCATGCATAAGAAATCTACCAACTTTTCTTTTGATGAGGACACCCTCTTTTGCCTTGATAAGGTTAGGGGTTATGCATGGGATTTCTGATAGTGCTAAATATGATAATGATAGTTAAATAATATTCTGAGCTTTTGGACTTCATGGTTATGACATGTGGGCCTATGATATTGCTCGGACGATGGACTTGCTCTCTTTTTGGATTTTAGTTGGCCAAATACACATTTTCACATTTGAATGCTTATCTTGCAAAGTGAAAAATAAATCTTAAATATTGATATTTAAGTTAATTTTAGGGTTAGAAATTGCTAAATATAGGGATATTACATGCCATATTTACAAGTTTATCACATACCTTTCCATGCTTATGGATATCACCTTTGAGGAAGCATGAACTCTAGTAGTTTCAATGCATTTCATATTTAGAGAGGGAGTGTAATCTCACTATATCCATCAATCTTGCATGATTTCTATTAGTGTTGATTTATGATGATCTTAGAAATTATTTGATCTTACTAAAGTGATTATTTGATTTTATATGCCAATAAACTTTGAAAAGTTTGTTCCTAGGTTTTGAAAATTGATGCTGTTAGCATATATGCTTTGAATGATTGGGATCTTGTGATTTAACATGAGAAATTTAGTAAGTCGAGGTACTTACTAAATATAGTTTTTGAAAAGTTTCTAAAAATAGAGTACTACTATTCCAAATGTGCTTTGGAAATTTTGATATCCGAATAAAGCTATAGGATTTTAAAAAGGAAATATTTTGTAAATCATACTTAACAAAGTTTGAAATGAGATTTTGGATATGATGATACCTTGTATGTATATTTTTTTCAGGCTAAAGTTCCTGATGAGCCTTTGGTAAGGAGTTGTATGCATTGGCCTCCTAGCTCCTGACCACTAGAGGGTACAACAATTTTTGTTGCCTGACAATTGAAATTTTCACGACTAGTAGGAGAGACCACTATAGGTGACTCACAACATCCTTTCGAGATAGACCGTAGGCCCCATGAGGATATATGTTTAAGGCCCTCCTATGATCCTAGAGGGCACACGATTCAGTGATCTGGTCGTAAGCATAGTGTTCCCATTACATTTTACATTTTTAACTTTTGGATAGTTTTTTGGTGTTTCAATATGAGAGGAAGTCAAGGTGGTTGATTGATGAGTACTCATGACGAGTTGGCATAAAGAAGGTAGCCGATTTGGTTGTTTTATTGCTACGAGTATTTTTAGGATTGATGATTGTGATTCATGTGCATGGTGGAATGATATTTATTTCATGGTGCATCAAATATAGGGAATGCTTGAAAGTGCATAGCATGAATGACTAAGGTGAGTTAATGGTGGGTTTCATTGTATTGAAAATATGGTTTCAAAGCTTATGCTTGCTAGATGCCATAATTTTAGTTTTGTGGTTTAGATTTACCTACTTAATATAGTGTTTAGTCAAACCAAAATCAACAACATGCATATATGTTACTTAAGGAATATGAGTGAGAATGAGGGGTCCTAGTTCTACATTTGAAAAGAAAGAAAAAAGAGAGAGATGTTATAATGGTCTTAAAGCATTATTTTATTTAAAAACTATTGATGTAATAGGGTCATTAGTGTCATATATATTTATATTAAGAATGCTATAGTAAGCAGTTGTGACCGATTAGGCTGGGTACCTCTACTATTTTTTAGTAGAAATAGAATAAAACAACTTAGATGTGAGCTTTTGTTTCAAAAATACAAGTGGATGAATGAAAAAGGAACACGGTTTTAGAAAACAACGTTTTGATTTTTCAAACGTGGTTTTAAAAATAGGGATATCCCACCTTTGAAAAAAGTGTTTTTTGAGTAAAAACATTATTTAAAAAAAATCTAGGTCACCAGAGATTCAAAACTTGATCGAGGAAGGTTATGTCAGAATTTTTGGCAGCCCAATGTCCACACAAACCCTTGGGCAATTCACCACGAGTTCCTTGTTCTTCTATTCTAGAATTAGCAGCTTCTAGCCATAAGTGTGAACAATTATGATGATTGGGATTATGAGATGGGTCCCTTTGACTTTTTTCCACAGGTAGATTAGGAATCTCCCACAGTCTACACAACAACCAAACCACTCATAATCTAGAGCATCTTGATGACCGCAATGACAATAAGGCACTTGAAAGCTGGAGGTAGTGTTGATTAGGAAGGGAGGAATTCTAGATAGTTAATGTTATTTCCCTTGACTTAGAGAACAAGTTAATGACTTTGATGAACTTCAACGAGCTGACAGGTTCATTGATTGCTTGATGGACATGAACTTGAGATCGAGTATTCCTGGGATGTTTGATCAGAGAAGAAGTTAGATTTGATTATTCTCAGAATAGCCTGTAGAGCAACTTCTTCCAAATACCTTTATCTGAAGGTAAATCGATTTGAGACAGAACATATCACATAGAACATTCTATACCTCTGGGTATGTAAGATGCAAGCTAGAAGATGAATGGTTTGATTCGTCAACCATTTGGCATCACATGTACGTTCATACATTAACATTGATAGCTAGATCTGAGGACTAATATCATCAAATATAGAAATATAGTGAAGAAGATTATTGTGATATACACAAATAAGATATGGTCTTGTAGATGTATGCTCTCAATTACCAACCAATAATAGATTTTTCAAATTTTACATTCTTTGTTTTCATAATTGAATTTCTTTCTATATTATGTCCTTATTTACTATGATGTATTGAAAGTAAATTTTATTATTATATGTTTGTTTATTCAAACCATGTTTAAACATATCAGGCTTCACTTTTGATGGTACTTAATCTATGAGAATTTTGTTCACATAGCTGTCTAGAGATGGAATTCAAATGTGAACATTCCTAAGTGATTAAATGATGTTTTATTTACATTTTTAGATAAATTTTTAATTTATGCAAAGAACAATTATATAACTTTTATTTTCAGATTATTTTGGAGCATCTTTATTTGTAATAGGAAATTATTATTACAAGTTGAGATCTAATCTTCATGAATTTTGTTTGAGTATATAGTAATAATACATTTTGTATTGTGCATTAAAATATTTAACAAATTGAGGTTGAACATAAAATTTGAATACTTGAGGTAGTGCACACAATGTTTTAGCGTGTTCATCACACATCCAACATTTTGAGTACTTACAGTTTATACATCTTACAAAGGCAATTGAATAGAAACTTATTTTTATACTATGTCACCACATGTCACACCCTTCCATCTTTTTCTCCATTATTTTCTTCTTCTACTCATGTTTTCCTTATTTTTTAAATATGATCTATAAAATTGAAAATTTTTTCCAACAAAAATATAGCAAATAAGTACAAGTAGGGTCTAATAAGCACCATAATGTTAGGATTAAGAACTAACCCTTTCAAAAATAATATATATATATATATATATATATACTAGAGTCATATTTGCAGTTTTATTTACTAGGAACCCATAGGTCTAAGGGATGGCGATTTGAGGTCCATAACACATACCCACCAACCCACTCACCTAGTAGTGATGGTATGGTTGCTTCATTGAATATAAAAAGGGGGATTTTGGAGTTGCCACTCATGTCTACCACATTGACAGATTGCCAAGATGAGTTCACAAGATTCTTGATTGATTTGAAGCCCTATTTAACTATTTTTGATCAATGATGGTATGCTAATACTAGTTACCTATGGCCATGCACTCCTTACGGATTTTTTTTTTGATTAACTAATATTTTAAGAAAGCAGGATCCTTAACCAGGTGCTTTGAAGAAAATAAAAAAGGTGGGAGGCATGGTAGCTCATTGGGCTGAAAGATATGGGTCCTTTACTAGGTCTCTTAGAAGAAAAATAAATTGATAGATTTTAAATGTGATGTGCATGATGCAAGGTGGTTAAAGCAACTGGTAGACATGTGGGGTTATGTTATCACTGAGAGTTGACTAATTGCCTTGATAGAATATGATGAATATGATTTGAGTACTAGAATTTAACTAAGAAAAATTACGTGGGCTGACTTGGTGATTTGTTAGGTTGCGAGGCCTTTGGTCTTAATCCAGGTTTTCCCTAAGAAGGGAAGAATGGGAAAATTTAAATAAAGCACTTAGTGGTCTGTGAAACTTTTAGAGGTTTTGCCTCAGTTATTGAGTGGAAAGTAACCACAAAGGTTGCACCCACTTGGTTCATGTAGTGGTCTCCCCCAACCCGATGTCATGTCGACGACCATTTTTCAAAGTTTTAAAGAGGGATTTGTTTAGATTGGAATATTACAAGAAAGACTAGTCATGAAATAGTCTATCCTAAGGGAAAAGTAGCATATACCCTGTACTTTCCATAAGAAAGTGGAGATAACAATATAAAGTCTATGAGAAATATACACATAGACCATGTTTGGTCACACATAGCACTTCTCATCATATGAAGTGGCATTCATGGGATAGGCCTGAAGCTTGTATAACCAATTGCACATCTCCTTTCTTTCTCATACTTTCCTTAAGAAAGTGGAGAGAACAATATAAAGATGGTGAGAAACATACATATAGACCATGTGTGGTCACACATACCACTACTCATCATGTGAAGTGGCATTCATGGGATGGGTTGAAGCTCGTATAACCAATTGCACATCTCCCTTTTTTCTCATACGGCTCACATCTCTCAAGGAGAATCCTTTTACTAATTCTCTAACACTTGTTTGGAAAGATTACAACAATTGATGAGTTGCTGTCCAAGGCTGGTACATGTGTACTAACTACTCATAGCTGCAAGGACAGTAATGAGATGGATGATTCTTACATCTGTTTAGGCTCACCCATGACATAAACAGCTACATTAACTTACAAAATGATAATGGTTATTCAAAAAGAAATAACTTCTAAGAAGTATAATAATGTGCTGATTACAATTTAGAGGTGGTAGGAGCATAGCATTAACACAATGGTATATGGACATAAATAGGATCTACATGAGTTATGGATCATTTCTAGGCATAGTGGTTTCATCGAGATAGTAAGGGCTCTATGCAAAGGGTCCCCTTAGTTCTTCTAAAGATTTCTTAGAGGCAATAGAGAAGAGGGTCTTAGTGGCATTTCCATCATTTCCTATAGTAGCATTTGCTTCTTCCAAAATGTCTGTGGCCTGGGCTCTCAAGCTTAAGGAAGCATTTTTTTGGTATTTTCTCTGATTTGAGGTCATTTCATCTAGATCTCAGCCCTTGTCCCCTATGAGGAAGTCTCTTACCTTTTTATACTTGAAAAGGGGGAGGTGTGAGGTGGCACTTTGAGGATAAAGTAGTTTTTTTCCTTACATGAGAGGGGAGAAATGTGTCCTCGCTAAAGTAGCTTCAGGATACATATGTGGTGATTCTTAGTGAAGTTGCATGGTTCTTGACCACTTGATTTCATATCTTTTTCTTATCAAGCACATTGAACTCAGATGGTGAGCAAGAATCAAAGTTGGAGCTAATCTAAGAGATTTAGGATGTAGTCAAAGAGAACTAATTTTCTTGGCCATTAAACTCACTTAAGTCGAATCTCACCTTCTTTTTATGGCAGCTATCTCTTTCTAAACAATAGAGAAAAGCTAGATAGCCCCAGATAGTTAGGAAAATGTTTAAGAAAAAATATCTCAAAACCTGATACTCTCGAAAATGAGTGGCAAAGGATTGATCAAGAAAGATATCTTGTTTTTATTATAAGATCATGATTTGATTCACATATTTTGGTAAAAAGAATAATCCTTAGATATGTAAAGAGACCACTTCCTTTGGTGATGTCATGGGAATAACATGATGAGTATGACCTCATCAGATTTGAGAGTCTCATTTGAAATAAAACAGATTACACTCCATTAATCAAGCACTTTATATGTAGTTACCCTGGGCCCCACCTTTTCATGGGCTCAAAGGGCAAGCATGCATGGAATGCCACTTGGCACCATCTAGAAGAGATGTACATGGCATTGTTCCAGCCTCTTTGATAGAGTATTTCCTTAGTATGTGTAATGTGCCCCTCAAGCTAATAGAGCCTGACTTTCTGGAGTTAGAATAGTTATACCACCATGTCTCTTATGTTATGGGGATGCATTGGGGTGTTCTCTTAATGTTTCCTTGATGGCAAGAGGCTTTGTTGTGCAAAAATATGGGTGTCTACAGATGCCCCCATTTTGTCAGAGGTTGGCACAACTGCTCGATAAAATGAAAAAGGACTCCCATTGTGTCACTTGAGATGGACTTATTATGTGGGATAGACCTTGTGATAGATATAATTTGCCACCCTTAGAGCAATTTTGATGAGAGATTGTGGGTGGGCTTGGCCACCACTCCTTCACTCTTAAACACTATTTTCCTATCTATTCTTCTTAGTAGCCATAATTTCAAAAATATGAGTTTAGACTACACATTTGATCCTTACTTTTGCTTCCAATAGAAAGACATTGATATCTTGGCATTGAATGTTGGTAAAGGGACTTGACCCTGAAACTTGAAGAGGAAACTCAAGCCTAAAAATTGAAGAGGGTACTTGGCCTCAAAAATTGGAAGCAGATGTTCCACTCTCTTTACTTTCAACATTAGTTTGGATGTCCTTTGCAAATGTTAATTCAGTTATAGCTTTTGGATCTTGCGAGAATTCCCTTGAACATGATTTTTAATACATTGGTGTGGCTATCTTGCCTTCACTAGTATATATTGCATTTGGAACACTCTACCCAAGTAGGCTTGCCAGGCCATTAGCCTAAAGTGTAGATTCTTCTATGCTTCACTTGATCGAACAAGTTGGTGGTATGCTAGAGCATAATAATGGGCCTAAAGTAATGCTGACTCCTTACTCCACCTCTCTGTGTTTTTGACAACTTACTGATCATCACCCTGTCCCTTGCTTTAAAACTAAACTCTCTTCCCTTCTTCTTTATACATGCTTCTTTGAAGTATTGTAGTTTTCAAGATTCAGAATCTCATAATTGCAACACTCGCTCAAGTATTTGTTTGTCATTTGGCTTGCTCATGCATTATAATTCTTGTTTTGATGGTGTAGCTAGTCAACCAGCTATTTTGAGGTTTGTGTTCCTTGGTGGTCTACATGTACCTCCACCTTTAGCCTTTGTAGACCCACTTGAAAGTCTTTGCTTCTACACATCACTTTTTATTCACTTCCCTTAGATTCTCTTGATTTGTCTAATTTTCTTTATCTTTCTAATTTTTTGTAATTTTTCAAAGCTTCTTCTTCAAGTGGTATGATGGGGCTTGCTTGATGTAGGAATTGGAAATATTGTAGCCCTTTGCCATTGTACCCAGCAATAATCAACATGATGGCAAGCCCATTTCCCTTTTTTTCTTCTTCTTCTTTTCCTTTCTTTTTTAGTAATTTCCCTAAATTTCTATCTTCTATGATAGTGTGGGACTCCACCCATTTGAAAATGATGTGACACAACTTGAAATCATGCTTGGAAACCTAAACATAGTATTAGTCAAGACCGCAGCACCACTTACCAAGTAGCAAAAGCCTCCACTAAAGAGTTTGTGCATGATTCAATTGTCTAACTGTCCATGGCGGTGGGAATGTCTAGAAGTGGAGTAGTAGTCCCCATATTGCTTCCTCAAATTGTTCTTTTGAGCCTCCAAATCTAATGGATTTTTTGTATTCTATTAATGTTGCCGGAGTCTTGAGGGAGGACCATCTAGAACAGTTGTCTGCCCTCCTTTTCACAACTACGAGTTCTTCATTTTCTCCTAATTTTTCTATGATTCCTTCTTTAGATGGTCACTCTTCCCAATGATGTTGGTTATGGTGCTAGAACTAATGATTTTGAGAGGGGTGGTACATGTGCTACATCTTGTGATGATTTTGCAGCTAAAGGCACTGTGGTAATAAGAGCGAAGTTGTGCCAAGTTCTATTACTTTTTCCCTAGTACGCCTTTTACACATATTGAGATTAGCTGTCATGGAGATGGTGGTATGGGGGACCTCCTCCTTGGAGGAGACAAAGTATACAAATTTGGCTAAATAAAGGAACATCACACACAAGAAGTCAGCTGCCCATGTTGTTATTAAGACTGTTTGTTGGCCCATACATAGTTAATTAAGCTTGTAGACAGTGCCCAATCTTCCAACAAAGAAGAACATGCCCTTGACATCAAGGAAAAGGACTAATGTTGATGTGGGAGCTTATGCTTCTTTGTTCAGAGATCTATTACATCCTCCTCTACTTCTAGTTGACTGGGATTTCATGGTGAGAACATTCACTATCTTGGAGGTGGTATGCATGAACCATGCCCATCTTCAACTCGAGTTTGTAAGGGTGTTGAACGAAGAATTGTGTCTACATGGAACCACATGAGAACTAGACCTCACATTAGTGGTGGGAAGACTCGAAGATAAAGTACATCAACTTTGTATATAAAGTATGGTTCATCATGAGGAACTTCTAGCTTGATTTGAATAGTTAACCTAGTCTTTCATGGATTACATTAGAAGCAGGTATAGACACCTTCATTTGAAGCCTTGTTTCTTTGTGGATGATGATCCACCATCTCCCAACTTCTATGGAAATGGTCTTAGCATACTGCTACAAGAGTGATGAGGAATTCTTCCTACTCTTGTGAAGCATATCTACATTGTAAGGTGTTTTCCCATTGTAGAATGCTGCTTTTCTTTCTTTTGTTTTATTTTCCTCTCTTTTAGGTTTCAAGGTGTACTTATATTATGTCATTGCTTTTTTGAAGTGAATGTAAATGGCTCTGGCTTCCTTCCTGCTTCAGTTGTGCTCATAATGCCATTGCACATGACCTACTTGTTTCTATATGGATCCTGTCTTGTGTGCTCATGAAACAAAATAAGTAGCCTTAAGCTATCATTTAGTTCTACTCAAGTGGCAGTATGGTATATCACCATGCTTAGATGCATCTTGGTGCATGCTAGCAAGTTATTATACCATGAGATTTGCAGTGGACTCACTAGGGTCACCTTCCTCTTGCTTAAGTCACCAATGTAGGCTAGTGTTGTATGTACAATGAACTAATCATTATTAGGTAGTATATGCATATTGCCAAGCTCTATTGTACCATAAACCCTGTGATAGTTGATGTAGCTTTAAAATTACTTTTAAGTGCATGTAGTAATTTACACGTGAAAGAGGTTGATCCCAGGAGGAATCTCATGGATTTTCAATTACCTGTATCTAATTTAAATTACTTATCTTTAACTGAAGAGAGATTGGTTTGATTAAACTAGGAAAGTAAACAACATGAAAATGGAAACATAGACTAGAGAAACATTCTAAGAGTAAACAAGTGAAACTTACAAACTTCCAAAAAAAAGAAGAAAAAAAACACTTTCAAAGAATTAAATTAAAACTTTCTAAACTAATCTAAGATGCAAAACAAGTAACTACTGAAATCTAAACTAACTTAAACAAAGACTAACAATTTAACTAAGGGAATCCAAATCAATAAGCATGCGCATGACCCATGGAATTGTGTGCATGGTTCACAAAGTGGGAAGATGCCTAGAATGGATGAATTATAGCTTGTCAACATGGAAGCTAATTAAAATAGTAACTAAACTAACTATAAAGCTAAATGGCTTCCTAAAAATTCAAGCAACTAAGATGCATAGACTATTAGAAGTTACACATGAAACATGAAGTGCAAAAATTCAGAAATATGGTGCGTACAAAGGCATGGAATGAAACTTAGTGCACATGATTCAAGTGAGGAATGGGAACATAAGAATCAACCACAAGAACTAAAGGACTTAAAGTATGGGAATTGATCATGAAACATGATAATTTATTAGATTAAAATTGGTACATGAATTGTGTGCATGATTACATGTAACATGGAAAAGAAAATTGCACAACTTTTGAAGTCGTAAACGTGCCCAAAATTACATCCAACCTTCACTCTCTAGTAACCAAAATATGCATGTGTGTAACTCAAAGAATAACCAAGGAGAAAGATAGGGAAGGAAAGATGGAATCGAATGATAAGAACGGGAATTTAAGGATTTCAAGGACCAAATAACTTGATCCAAAGACTACAATCTCTTGGCTTTCACAACAAGAGATTTATAGTCCTTGAATACAAGGATCTAAGGATTAAAACAAGAAGCAATTAAGCAAGGTAAATAAGGAATTAAAGCTAGAAACAAGAAGGAACTAACTTGGACCTAGAGTACAAAAACCAAAGGAACAAAGTAAGAAGCAGGCATGGAACACAAGGAAAGGCAACAAAGTAGAAGCACATCCAAACCCTAGGAAGTACTAAGGTGGGAGGCGTGGAAGGTTGGAAAGGAAGAGGCATCTCCACCCTTCTATCTTCTTAGCATGGAAACCCTCGGTTCTTTTGCAGGTGAGTTGAACATTCTAACTTGGAAAATAGGACTCTATCTTCATAAAGGAGGAAAGAATGGAATAGGACTCTAGATAGGAGGGAGAGTGGAAGGTGGAAAGAGATGGATTTAGAAAGTGGAAATTGTGGTCACCCAAAGGAGTAAAAATAATGATTTTTCTTTTGGCATTTAACTTGGAATTGAGGGTTAAATGGGATTGGTTTAGATGTGGGTTACTTAGTGAAAGATTTGGGTAAGGTAAGGCTTAGAAAGAGAGATAAGAATAGAGGCTATGAGATGGAATTAGAAGGTAGGATAAGGTATACTTCTTAATGAATTAAAAAGGGGGGAGGCACCACTTTTTTAGGAAAGAGGCATCTTCGCCTTAAGAGTTCCACATGGAATACTTGGATAGCAAGTGGGAAGAGAGATAGAAAGTTGGGAAAGAAAAAATAAAAGTTAAGGGCTCTTCTCCCATTGGTCCACATTGCATGCTATCTTTCCATGTACTAATCTCCATAATTGCTTGCTATTTATCCCTTGGAAAATTAGATTTTTAGCATGGATAATTGCTTGAATTCTTCTTCCAATCTTGTGACTCCATGTGGAATGACTTCTTTGGCTTGGTATCTCACTTTGATGGCTCTTTGCTTAATGGCTTGTGTGAGTGCTAGGCTTCATGGCTTATTTGGCTTGTCACCTTCTATCGTGGCTCAAATGGCTTAGGTGGCTTGCATGGCTCTCATGCAAAGGTGGTGAAAGTGCATGGTTTGTGCATGGGATAATTTTAATCACCTTTGATCTTTTCAATTTATTTCTTGCTTTCCCTAAGATGGTCTTGAACATTGATTAAGCTTTGGAATAATGAATTTTATGTCCAGGCTCTCCGATTTGATCTTGATCTTCCATTCTTGTCTTAATTGATCCCAACCGTTGGATTATCTTCTCAACACCTACAAAAGAGTAAAATCCTATTCACATACGTACTCTAGATTACCTCCTAATGCTACAAAATATTGAACTTTTGAATTATTAGGTTAGAGATACATTTGTTATGAATTTTTTAGAAAAACCCTAGAAAAATTCCTATAATTTATAACTAATGAGATACTAATTCGATACTTTTTTTATACAAATTTGAACACTTATCACACCCCAACCAGAATTTTTGCTAATCCTAAGAAAAACATACATATAATCATAAAAACAAAATATCTACCATCTTTGTAGGTACTCACGATTGCATTTAGCATATGCAACAACCCTTAAACCCATAGGTTACCCTAGTGGACGAGTTAAGCCCTGTGAGGGTTTGTAGTGAATATAACAACAAAATTCAACAAGGCTAAGTAATTTATTTTATCTCAAAGAATTATCGTCCATTAGCACTCTACTAACTTTAACAACTTAACAAATATGAGTAAAATATTCTACAAGTGATATGTGTGTATAGGCTACATATCTCCAGAGCCATTTCATTAAGTTATATCTCCAAGTGATATGTGTGTATAGGCTACATAAGTCTGGACTTCTAAACAGATCTGCTTATACTCCATTGGAAATATATTTTCACCTCAAATACTCACAAATATACACTTAGAATTAAAGCCCTCACATAAATCAGTGAAACAAAATTCTCTCACTATGTGATCGAATTCATCAAGAGTGATGGTTCACATAATTTTATAAGCCTTGGTGAGACAAAGAAATGTGATTCATAAGAATGGATGTCATTAGTAAGATCATTTTAGTAGGTCATCTTAATTCTTTCCTATTTATAAGCCTCTTTAAGGCAATCATCCAATTTAAGATCAATAGATCTTTAAATATGATGAAATGTAGGCTTCGGATAGGATCTGAAAGAAAGGGTAAAAGGATTCAAAGTTTAAAATCTGAGTAGAGGTCTTCAATTGTTTTTGGATAACTTTACTTTGGTTACACTCAAGTGAATATCTTTTATTTTTTTTCCTTTTCCTATTCACAACTTTTCTTTTGATATTTATCTTTTTCTTATTTTTTAGTTTCTTTTCTTTGAGGGAAAGGTTTTTTTTCCTGTGTATATACTTCATAGACTTTTGTCCTTTTTCTACTTTTTCTAACATCTCTACTCATTTTTGAAAATAGGTAATGGATATTTAGTTGGGGTTTTTAGGTTAAGGTAAATGGGGTTTTGAAAAGAAAAGGCTTACCATGAGGCTTAAAGGGTCTAACTAGTGGTATTATATACTAGTAGGCTTTATGTCTCTAGGCTAAAACATGGATGGCTTATATCATTTCCTAGGTTTCTTATAGCTTATTAGATTCAACAAATATTCAGGAAAGAAAGTTAATACTCCTATTGTGATTCTTGGCAATTGACCAAAATAAAGAACATTGGGATCTTTCAAATTTATGTACATTGAAGAAAATATTGAATTATATATAACCATTAGAAAGATGATAGTCTTTAGTACTCTCTGGGTATATACGTCTCAATTGATTTTTTGTTTCTTCAAGATTTCTAAGTTATAACCATCTATTAGTCTAGAATATGCACTATGTATAAGTATGACCTGATATTTAACTTCATAAAATACTTCAAGACATAAATAAGAAGTGGCATTAATCATATACATTTCTTTTAGGAAGTTAAAGTTGGAGAAATACTAAGATTCAAAAAATTCGATCCTCATCATAGTAAAGGAATTTAGAACTGAAGAAAAACTTAGAAATCTCATGTATATTTACACCCCCAACCTAAACTAAACATTGTCCCCAATTTTTAAAAACATAGGACTCCTATATGATGAATGGGTAATGTAGAATAATGAGACTTTCTAAAAGCACTAGATTGCCTCCTAGTGAGCATTAAATTTAACATCTTCAACTGTGATGAATGCAGATCTTTTAAGTGACGCATGTGTCATGGGTCATGCTAAAGCGGGTCTTGATAGACTAGTTCCTCTAGGAAGATTTCTTCTACTTTAAGGTTTTCTAACTCTAGATAGGGTTTCAACCTTTGCCCATTGACTTTGAAAATATCTCTATCCTTTTCTATCTCAATGGCCCATGAGGGTAAATAGTACATATTGTATAGGGACCAGACCATTGAGATTGAAGTTTTTCAGGATAGAGAAGCAATCTAGAATTATGCAAAAGGAAATTTTGTCTTGGGGTGAAGGACTTTTGTAGGATTTGCGTATCATGATGGTTTTTCATGTGATCATTGTATATCTTAAAAGTCTTATATGCATCTTTACTAAGCTCATTCAACTCATTAAGTTGGAGCTTCTTGTGGTTCTTAGCACTATTTAAGTCAAAATTGAGCTTTTTAATTGTCCAATATGCTTTATGCTCAAGTTCTACTAGTTGGTGGCAAGCCTTTCCATAGAGCAGGCAATAGGGTAACATGCTTATAAGGGTTTTGTATATAGTAGATAGGTCCATAAAGCATTATTAAGTCTTAAAGACCACTCTTTCTTATTTGAATTGACTGTCTTTTCTAAGATTCACTTTATCTCCCTATATGACACTTTTACTTGTCCACTAGTCTGAGGATGATAAGATGTAGCAATTCTATGGGTAACACCATATTTCTTTATTAAGTTCTCAAACACTCTATTGCATGAGTATTTCTCCCCATCACTAATTATGGCCCTTGGGGTACCAAAGCGTGCATATATATTTTCATTTGAAAAATAACTACCACCCTATGGTCATTGGTCTTACACGGTATGGCTTCAATCCATTTGGACATGTAGTCCACTACCACAAGGATGCACAAATAGCCAAAAGAATCAGGAAAAGGTCCCATAAAATCAATGCCCCTACATCAAAAGGCTCAATGATCAAACTGGGTTTAGAGGCATCATATTTCTCTTTCCTTCACTCCTTAACTATCGACATCTAACATATGTTATGCAGTAGGCATGTAAATCCCTAAAAATGGTGGGCCAATAAAAGCCACATTGTAAAATCTTTCTATCTTTCTATAACAAAAATGGCCCCCGCATGCATGGTCATGATAAAAGGAAATGATTTTATAATGTTCATTATCAGGTATGCATCTCCTAATAACCTAATTAGAACAATACTTGAACAAGTATAGATCATCCCATGTAAAGTATTTGACCTTAGCAATAAATCTTTTCCTATATTATTTAGACCAATTTTTAGGTATTTGACCTGTGATAAGATAATTGACTATATTTGTAGACCAAAGCAATTGGGAAATGTGCAACAATTATTCATCTAATAACATTTCTATTATAGACACATTTTCACTATTAGATTCCACAACTAGCTTGGACAAGTAGTCAACTACAACATTTTTGGAACCTTTCTTGTCTAGAATTTTCAAATCAAACTCTTGTAGCAATAATATTTATCAGATCAACCTAGGTCTGGAATCCTTCTTGGAAAGAATGTATTTTAATGTTGCATGGTCCGTATAGACAATGACCTTAGATCCTAATAAGTAAGATCTAAACTTATTTAGGGCAAAAACAACTGCCAACAACTCATTTTTTATAGCGTAATAATTGAGTTGGGTATCATTGAGTGTCTTGTTAGCATAGTATATCATGTAGGGGAGTTTGTTAATACACTGTTCCAACATAGCCTCGATCTCGTAGTCCATACATTACTTCAAATGGTGCCCTCCAATTTGGCTGTTAAATAATAGGCACATAAGTCAATTCTACCTTTAGGTGCTCAAATGCTTTCATAGAATCATCATCAAAGTCAAAAGTTGCCTCCTCACTACGTAAATTACATAAGGGCTTAGCAATTTTATTAAAGTCCTCAATGAATCATCTATAGAAACTATTATGGCTTAAAAATGAGTAGATTTCTTTCACCATTCTTAGCAAGGACAAGTCTTAAATGGTGTAGGCATTCATCAAATGTTGACCCAAATATTGAAAAATCAACCATAAACACCTCTAAGAACCTCTCCACCATATTAGAAAATATGCTCAACATACACCTTTCAAAAGTAGCTCAAGTATTGCAAAGTCAAAAGGCATACGATGATAGGCAAAGGTCTTAAAAGGGCTGGTGAAGGTAGTCTTCTTTTAATCCTAAGGTGTTATGGGTATTTGGTTATAGCCATAGTATCCATCAAGAAAATATTAATAATTATGATCGGCTAACCTTTTAGCATTTGATCTATAAATGGAAGGGGAAAGCAGTCTTTCCTCACGATAGACTTTAGTTTTTGATAATCTATACAAACTCTCCACCTGGTGGTGATGCAAGTGCAGACCAACTTATTATCCTTATTTCGAATTACCATGGCTTTGGACTTCTTAGGCACAACTTGAACTGGGTTGACCCAGCATCTAGGAATTTTAGCACTTCATGTTGTTTAACACAAGTGCATGGGCTATTGTAGTGTAGTGTATGCAAGTACAGGTCAATCCCATAGGAACTCATACTTTCAAATATGATATCTCTTAATTAATGATCCAATGGATGGATTGGACAGATTCTCCAAAATTTCAAAGATCTGGTCTAGATAAGGATTTTGGGTTTTAACAGCTTAGATTTAATTTTTGAATCTCAGATTGAAGATCAAGAATGATAAAGAAGCTATAAAATGTCCTAAAAACAAGATATGAAAGTTAATTGAAAATCATAATTGAAACAGATGGGAAATTGAAGAAATCCTATTTATTAAAGCAGAACTGTTGATTTAGTTAGACGTTATTTAAAACAGGGATTGATAAAACAATTCCTGGATTAATCATGGAATAACATAGAACACAAACAGGAATAAAATAGAACACGACTAAGAACAATAATAGGATGAAAATGTAATTGAAATTATTGTGCTATGGGCAAAAGTGGAAATTTCACCAAAAGTTCCTTCTTTTTCCCATAAAACAGAAAAACTAGATGGAACATAGGAAGATAGAGACACTAGCAAAGAGAGTAGAATGGTGATGAAAGGCAGTCAGTGATGGAGAATAGGGGGCAGACAACGACGTCGGTGGAATTGGGTTAAGTATTCTCGCCTGTCACATGGGTGACCTAGGTCTAATTTGGTGTGGTGATGCTCTAATGCGAGAGGAACAGTGGGGTCCTACCAGTGGGAGGTAGATGACCGGTGAATAGAGGAGAAAAGTAGTGTGGTGGAGGAGCTGGGAATAGAGAGAGAGAGAGAGAGTAGACAGGAGAAACGAGAGAGAAAAGAGGGACATAGGTGATTGTTTGTAGGAGAAGAGAGGGATGTGACAAAGTAGGGAGAGGGAGCCAGAGCAAGTGTAATGACTCCAATTTTGTAACATTAAAATCCCAAGTTAGCAATAAAAAGTTCAGTTTTTGAAGATAAGGGTATTTTGGTCATTTTACTATTCACCCTGACTAAACCCAGAAATTTGGTCCCAAAAATGGTACTATTAGGTGCGTCTCAAAAAACGGAATCCAACAAGACCAATATCACCCAAAATGGAGTTAAAATGAGCAAGTTATGGCCCTTTGAAGTTCAGGGGCAAGAATGTAATTTTTATTAAAAATGGATTTAGCCTGAAAAACACAGGGGCCCACTTTGATACGGGCACCCCCTTTCTTCAACCTCCTAGAGGGTTCTAGAATGGCGGTGTTTGGAGGAGAAATCACGACCATTCTGGAGGTTTCTCCACCGCCATTCAAGGGCGGTGAGAGCCCCCTCCAGAACCCTCTTATAGCTCTATAAATAGAGCTCTTGGGTGCCTCTAATGGCAGCCCAAAAGCTTGGAAAAAAACCCATTTTGGAGAAGCACCAAGAGGAGAAATGTGGAGAAAAACCCAGCAACGAGCCAAGTATGCCCAAAATCCCTCCAAACCCGTCTTTCCATTAGTCCTAAGCTAAGTTTCCCTAAGTTTTTGCATGTAAAATCATGCAAAACAGAGCCCTAGAGCATCACAAAGGACCCAGGGACGATCCCTGGGCTGCACTGGTTCGATAGGGTCGAATCAGGGCATCCCGAGGACGCCCCGGTCCCCCATTGAACGAAACACGTTGTCCGCATTCAAGAGAAACTGGACGCGTCCGCAAATGAAACAGTCGGGCGGGAAATCCAGCGTGTTTGTAGACTCGCCCACTGAGGCGCATGTTGCTGACGCGGGACGCGTTAGCGTCCCAGGCTTCCACCTCGTTTCATTTGGCCTTTTATGTACACGTGATACTAAAAAGCTTATAACTTGAGATCTAGAGCTTTGATTGAGGCGACGTGAAAGGCGTTGTGCCCGTGTCGACGACGTGGACACATCCAAATTATAAAATCCCTGATCAAGGCCCAATCTAATGTGGGCATGACCCTTAGACTAGGATGGTGGCGCGGGGCCACTAAATCCTTGAAACCTTGATGATACCAAAGCCTAATTAGGACCTTAGGACACCCATATCATGTGGGTGAACCCTTAATGCCTAAGTAGTAAGACCAACCACTCTAAAACCTATAAAAGATAGGCCAAACTAATCTTGATTCCCCAAACTATGTTCAGGAGCATACGAGGACAAGGGGATTAGCACGACCTAGCCAGGTAGGTGTTCTATCGCTACTAGACTTTTAAAAAGAGCCATGATTGTTTTGGAACTGCATGTTTTAAGTATACGTATATGACTTGTTTAGCATGACTTATTTGATGACTTGTTTAGCATATAAATGAATTCAGCATGCATAGGATTAAAACATTATGCATAGACATGCTTTGCAAATAATTGCATATATTGCATGATTTGTGAGCATTGATTTCTTGCAAAATTGCATGTCCATGAGGGTTACCAAAAGACACTGGAGTGCCCAAAAGATGCTGGGTAGGCAGTTGTGAGGGCCAAGCAGTTGTGAGGGACCCAAAGAGGACAGGTTTTGAAAAAGAGGTTTTTGGCTTGTTTGATCGTACATGATTTGGGCTAATAAGCTCATGGGCTCTATGCCGAGAGGTCTGGGGTGGCCTCCCAGCCTCTACCATTATTAGGTGGATGGGTACCATGCCCAAAAAGGGCATGTCCTTGCTTCGACTGCATGTGGTACAGGGGGCTACCACTGATGTCACGGCACTGGGTTGAAGTGTCATATGCCCCGTGCAGGTATATGATCCTGTGTCCCTAGGTACCCGGGGACCACACGCGGTGAGGTCGTGGGCATAGTTGGACCCTATTGTTTGAGGATTTATTTGCATTGCATATGGCATGACATGAGGTTGGTCGACCATACCATATATCCATGAGTTGGATTCAGTGGAGCATCTTATGCACACCATTATGTTATGATATACATATGATACTTTCGACTTGGATTATGTAATTTCCTTAAGTCGTCAATATTCCAATTCGATGATGGTTTTTAATCTCGATATTGAACTTGAGTGTTTAGACATGCACATGTTTTGAAAGAGCATATGATTTTAAACATTGCATGCATTATAAAACTAGTAGTGGTGGACTCCTATTGAGTATAGTACATACCCAATTCTCAACAATTTTCAGACACAAAGTAAACATTTAAGGGCAAGGAACGCTTGTGACAAAAGACACCCAGACTAAGTGCAAGTAAGTAAACCCCTACCTTAACTTTCAATGTTACTTGATTGTAGTTACTCTCTATAGCTGAGCTTGTGGCTAACACTTTCTTAGGAATAGATTCAATGCCATGGCTAGAACATTGAAAAATGTGTTTTGACACTCGGGGTTTTATACAAAAGATTGTTTTCCAAAACGAAAAAGATTTTCATGCATTTCATATTTACAAAACAAGAGATCTCACCTTTTTATCAAATTTGCATCATATAAAACCTGGGTCGTCACAGCAAGTGCCAGTGTAGTTGGGTAGTTAGTTGGATAGTGAAGAAGGTGTAGTCTATTTGGCGTGATAGACAGGCAATGGGGGTGTGCAGGGAGGTCTAGGCATCAACTGGCAGAGGTGATGGATCGGTAGAAGGGATATATAGAGAGAGTGAAACATGGAGGAGATGGACTAGTGCTAGGAAATAATGAGAGAGAGAGGGGCATGCTGTGGGTGGAGTTGGGACAGAGGGTTAGCTAAGTGAGAAGCATAGAGGAGATTGGGAGTGAGAGAAGGTGAAAAGAGAGATGGAGAAGAGGAATACTGTAAAAAGACAAATAAAATAAAATAAAATAAAAAAAATGATGAAAACAAACTGATTGGAAAGAATAGGAAAAACAATCAAGAAGCAGGAATGACAAAGAAATGAAAACAATCTTCCTCCCCCCTCTTCCATGGGTTCCCTTTTCTCTGCCCATATATCCTCCCCATACTTCTAATTTTATTCTCCCCCAACTTTCCTTACACTTTCCTTGTGGTGAAGAGTTCGTTTCTCACTAGGAAACTTCAACCCCCTTTAATTATGCAACTCTTCATTCCGAAGTTGATCTCTTATTTAGGAAGTCTTATCCATGATGTCCTTTCCTTTGATGAGAACTCCTTTTATTTTAGAAACCATCCCATCTTGCTTTGTGATTAATTTGGTTAATTCAATGCCCTTTTTGGATAATCTGTGTTGTTGATTTTTTATTTGACACTAATCAATACAATTCGAGCCATCTAATATCCAATCCAACTGATCTGCACCATGGAATTAGTTGTTCATACCACGATATGTTTGATCTGCAAAATATAAGACTAGATTAGAGTCATCTAAACATACATTAAGCATCTGCTTAGCTCGAATGATCATCTGACCACTAAATTTGATAAATTAACATTTGGATGATCAATTTAAGCTAAAATTCATGTTCTTTCTAAAAAATACCAAATTAATTAGTTAGATGATCTAATTAAATACTAAACTAGGAGTATTTTGGCCAAAATTGAACACTTAACACATGCCCAAACTAGCATTTTGCTAGTCCTAAGCAAAACATATGAAAAATTATTTTTTAAAAATTGATGCAACGTGCCACTTTTGTAGGTGCTCACAATTGTATTTAGCACATGCAACAAGCCCTTGAACCCCTAAGTTACCCTTAGTGGATGAGTTATACCTCATGAGGGTTTGTAGTGAATATACCGACAAAATTCAATAAAGTTGAGTCCCCTATTTTGTCTCAGAGAATCCTCATTCATTAACATTCTATTAGTTTTTCACAACTTAATGGAGAAGATTTGAAAATTTTATGAATCATACACATATGAACGACATTTTATTTGAGTTATTTCTCAGAGTGCATGTGTGTGTACAGCACAAACATTGACTTCTAATTGGATATGCTTAAATTCCATTGGAAATATGTCTTGACCTCAAATCCTCACAAGTATACTCTAAAAAATGAAGCTCTCAGATAAGGATTTGAAGATATTTCTCTCATTATGTGACCGAATCCAATAAGCTAATGCTTCATATAAATCTTTTGAATTCTCAGGAGACATAGGAAAGTGACCCATAAGAGTGGATGTTATCACCTAGAATATTAGGGTCTTTTACCTTAATTCCTTCTTTTTATCTCCTCTTTAAGGCTATGTTCCACCTAAGATCAATAGGTCTTTAATTAGGATGAAACATAGGCTTAGGATAGGTTCAGAAAAGAAGGGTATAAGGATTTTAAAGGTTCAAAATTGAGTAAAGGTCTTCAATGAATATTTGTTAGGATAACTTTTCTTTTAGGTTGTACTTGAAGTGAATATTTATTTGTATTTTTGTCTTTCTCTTTCAATTTTTCTCCTCTTTTTCTATTTTTGATACTCCCTTCTTTTCACTTTTCTTCTTCTTTTCTTTTTTTGGTTTCTTTGGAAGAAAGAGGGATAATTTTCACACTTATTTGGCCTTTTGTCCTCTTTTTGAACTTTTTCTACCAACTCTACTCATTTTGAAAATGGGTAATGGTTATTTATTTTTCTAGTTTATTTTGGGTTAAGGTGAGTGGCGTTAAGAAAGGAAGGCTTAATAATAGGCTCTAACTAGTGGTATGATATATTGGGTAGGCTTTATATCTCTAGGTTGAGCAAGGATGACCTATATCATTTTCTAGGTTTCCTAAAGCCTATCAGATTTAATAAATTTTCTAAAAATAAAGCTATTACTCTTATTTATTCTTAATATTTAAACAAACAAGGATAACATGATTACACTAATTTATGTACACTGAAGAAATTGTGGAATTACTTACAACTCTCTGAAAGAAGATAGTTCCTAAACTCGCTAGTTATAAATCACCACTAATTTTCCTCTAGGTCTCTAAGTCATACCTGTCTATTAGTCTTGACTATGTGCTATGTGTAAATGGTTCCCGAGAATTAACTTTTATAAAATGCTTCAACACATGAATAATCTGCAAAACTAATCATATACACTTCCATTAAGAGTTGAAAATAGTGGAATTACTAAATTCTGAATATCCATTTCTCATCACAATGTGGGTGCTCTACCTTAAAAGATTTTTTTTTAGAGAATCAAGAAAACTCAAGAAAATTCAAAATCTCTATGTGTATCTATACCCCCAAGCTGAATGAAACATTGTACCTAATGTTTGGAAACATAGGATCCTATATGGAAAGATGTAGAAGATGGAGATTTGAAACATATCTTGGTTGCCTTTTAAGAAGTGCTAAGTTTTATGTCTTCAGCTAGACATGGCCTAACCTAACTTTCTAAACATAGAGCTCACTGGGTCAGCTTAGTTGTCCTAATCCTAACCCTAAGATGAAGTGGCGAGATTTCTCATGCCACTTTAGAATCTCCCAATAATCTATATATGCCTCCACCCTAAAATTTTTGGTGGTTATAATATTAAGACAATGAAGATCACCATGATTTATAATTGTGGGAAATCATATTGATGATCCCCAATCTTCAAAATTTCATGATAGTCACTATAATTCCTCCATTGGAAAAATTGAGGTGATGGTAACACAATGACTTCGTATACTATCTTGCATTTTGCTGGACCATTTGGGGATGAATGGTCCTTTTCTTGACCAGATTGAGGGATAAAATAACCATTATATTCAAGTTAACTTTTTCCTTTGTTTTCCTGACATTGTCCTGAAATATGGGTATAAGTTGACTCTGCCTTTCCCAAAAAGTTTTTCCATGTATTGCTAGAGGTGAGTAGGTTGATGTATATCAGGTGACTCTTTTTCTTCCTATTTTATGGACAGAGGTAAGGTGTCAAATGGGCACACATGACTATCTTATGTTTGTTCAAATAAGGTCAATAAGTCCCAATTAGGTACATGTTTTACATTGTAAGGCTTCGTTGGAATCTTAGGAATTGCAGGAGTTTATACTCTTATTGGCTAATGAGAAGTGTCCATAAAAGGCATAGTATCCAACAACTCATTCATCTCCTCAATGGATGTGTCTTCATCAAAGTCATAAAAATGAGTAGGAGGTTTTGGGTTGGATGTTTCTAAAGCTTTATTTTCTTCATCAATAGAAGTCTCTTCATCATAATCGTAAGGAGTACGACACTGCTTGAGTAGATACAAGTTAGAGGGTTATATGGATGGTTGTGGACTTTGTGGCTTAGGATGATCATAAGATATTTTCATCTTATTATCAGTAATAAATGGCTCTTTAGTATCCCTTAGATGTTTTATTATCTCAATCCTTTTAGTAATGTTTCTATCAATATTTTCCCATGATGGTTTCATTTCTGCAATCCATTCCTCACTCTCTCTTTTTATTTCCTCAGTCTCCTTTACAAGGGTAGCCATTTTTTGTTCCATTCTCTCAAAAATTTGTTGCATATTCTCTTATAATGGTGGTTCTTCATGTTGTAGAGGAAACGACTTATAGGGTTGGTATTGTTGTGGCATTGGGGTACTGAAGAAAGGTAGAGCAGGTTGAACTCATGATGGTTATCTTTGATAATCTAAATAATCATGGTAGTGTTGACCAGGGCGGGACCACTGTCGTTCTTCTCAATGTTGGTAATTCTGAGACCATGGTTGTTTGTGATGCCTAGCACATTCATTATAGTCTTTGTAATTTATCTTAGCATAAAAATTATTAGGGTATGTAAATGCATTAGGTGCATCCATTGGCTCTTGATAGTATTCATTGTATGTGGAGCTTGATGATGACCATGAAGAAGTGGAATATGGATGCACAAAATATGTATTATTATGGCACTAAGTTGTGGTGCAACTTGCCTAGTGTGATGACCCAGGTTATCCCATGCATTTTAAATGCAATATCTAATTCCTAAGGCGGGATACATCCCTATTTGAAAACCATTTTATGAAAACAATGCAATGCAGTGAAAAATCTTTAGTTTTAAATTCATTTTGAAAACCCCGAGTGTCATTTTCTTTCACAACAACCAAAGTAGTTTTTGAAAAACTTCAAAAATCATAAATGTTTTTCCTAGGTCTATCCAGCCACAGCTCACAGCCCAACTGTAAATAAATACAACTACATGTCCAAAGGGTAGAGTGTTTACTTACATGTATAATTGTCTTTTTTTGATTTGCTTGCTTGTAGCACTAACATCTCCTGAGGCATCTTCTGTCATGTGCGTATCCTGTCCTTAAGTGCTTACTTGTGTTTGAAAAATGTTAAGGATTGGGTGAGTATATACTATACTCAGTAGGAGTCTATCACTACTAGTTTTACAATGCATGCTATGTTTAAAATCATATGCTCTTTAAAACATGTGCATGTTCGAACAATCATGTTCAATATCGATATTAAAAACCATTATCAAATTGGAATACTAACGACTTAAAGAATTGCATAATCCAAGTCGAAAGTATCATATATATATCATAAAAATAATGATATGCATAAGATGCTCCATTGAATCCAACTCATGGATATATGGTATGGTCGACTAACCTCATGTCATGCCATATGCAATGCAAGTAAATCCTCAAACCATAGGGCCCACTATGCCCATGACCTCGCCGCCGTGTGCTCCTCGGGTACCGAGGGACACAGGGTCATAGCCTCCACGGGGCATATGACACTTCGACCCAGTGCCGTGACACCAGTGGTAGCCTCCTGTACCACATGCAGTCGAAGTAGGGACATGCCCTTTTTGGGCGTGGTACCCATTCCATCTAATAGTGGTAGAGGCTGGGAGGCCACCCCAGACCTCTCGGCATAGCACCCATGAGCTTATTGGCCCAAATCATATACGATCACACAAGCAAAAACCTCTTTTTCAAAACCTGTCCTCTTTGGGTCCCTCACAACTGCCTACCCAGCGTCTTTTGGTAACCCTTAAGGGCATGCAATTTTTCAAAACTCATCAACCACAAATCATGCAATTTATGCAATTATTTGCCAAGCATGTCTATGCATAATGTATTGATCATATGCACGCTGAATAAAATTAAGTCATGCTAAACAAGTCATATAACTTATACTTAAAACATGCATTCTCAAAACAATCATGGCTCTTTTAAAAAGTCTAGTAGCGATAGAGCACCTACCTCGAAGTCTCCTGGAGTTGTGTCCTTCATCACTCAACCTGTCCCTGGGTCTCATTTATAAACTCCTAGATATGAATGGATACAAGGAGTCCTTATCAATTTTGATCTACTTTTAGAAATTAGATCGCTATATTTGCCTTTTAGTGTCCATGGGTCCTTGCCTAATTCATTGTCAGGCTAGATCTTATGATGTGGATCTACTATTCAATGGTTAACTCCATAAATTGTCCTTTGATCTACCACCTCACGTGCATGCGCGCCCAAAGGCCGTGCTAGGAACCGTGTTTTGCACGCACACATGCATGCTCAAGCGACGCGCTATGATGTGCATACTAGATGGCATTGCACGGACTCACCTGTGGTGTAGCATGGCGCGTCTCTGCTCCCAGGGCACCCCGTGCATCCTGGTCGAGCCAGGACCCGTGCCCCATGTCCCGCGCCCACCCGAAGGTCGCACCAGGGACAGCGTACGCACTGTCGTACGCCTGGAACCCATCCCAGGGACCCTGTCCCAGGAGCACGTGGAGCATGGCATCCCTGGCATTCCTGGTTCGTACAGGGCTGGCTGGAACTGGCTTCGTCTTCTCCTGCTGGAAAAAACTGGCTGGGAAAAGACCAGATCCGGCATGGATCTTGGCCTGGGGGAAGCAAAACGGAGAGAATGGGAAAAATGGCTTACCTGGGTAGCCTAAGGACGCCATTTTCCTGGTGATGCGTTTCCCTCTACGCTTGCCGAAAATCTGTGTTGTCCGGAACCCATGAAGAAGAGGAAAACCCCAACTTCCGATGAAGCTAGAGGAATAAGAGGGAAGGTGGGGAGATGGGTATGGCTGGCTTGACTCATGCCTGGCCAGAATGTGCAGGGAAATGCTAGAGACGGGTTTACAATTTTTGCCAGAAACCCCAGTCCCAAGATAGTTGAAAAATCGTGATTTGAAGAGGGGGGAAGATGGGGCTTTTTATAGCCTTGCTATGGCGGTGCTGCCAATGGAGGTGCCTCCATTGGTGGTGGCAGAAAGCTCTGGAAACGGGGTTTCTGGAGAAGTCTAGAGGAAGAAGACGATGGGGTGCCATTATCAAAACATCCCCCTGTGTTTTTTGTCTTTTTCGTTTTTGTTTAAATTACAAAAATGCCCCTAATCTTTAAACGGCTGTAACTTCTTCATACGAACTCCGTTTTTGGCGTTCTTTGAGGCGTTAGATTCCTTTTTTTGAGTAGAATCTAATGGTAAAAAGTTTCCTTACAAATTCCTTTGCTTACTATTTTAAATAAGGTAAAACATTCAACACAGTTCTTTTCCTATAGAATGTCCAATTTTTGTTAAAAATAGCGTAAATTGCTTGGGTATTATATTATTACCCCCTTAAAAGAATTTCGTCCTCGAAATTCCATAAATTATCATCTTCAAGGTATTTTGTCTCTTAGATAACTTCTTGGTGAATGCATTCTCCCCTTAGGAATCAAATCTAGGCTCAATGTCAATTTATCATTTTTATTGTTCCTTCTACAAGGCCTTACCTATAAGGGCCGCCTTCACTCCGTACTCTGATGCATACTCCCATACGTGCCAGTTTAACAATACCGATTTCTAGCTGTAATTCATCTATCTCAAAATCCTTAGATGCCTATACTTTTCTCATCATGTATAGGATAGTCTTCTCGTAGGATCATGCTTCTTTATTCATGTATAAATTACTCCATACTTCTTTGAGGTCATATGATCTTATTTCTCCTATTTCATTTTGAATATCATAGGATAATCCCTTTTTCTTCTTGTCTTTCATCTAGTGATCTCTTCATCATCCATATCTCCTTCTAATGGTTGGTTATATGTCATTAGTAAGAGTCCAAAAAAGTTACCTTCTTTCTATTGTGTCTAACTTTGCTTCTTATCTTTTATATTTGTCCCTAAGATACTTCAATAACTGATATGGTATTATGTGCTCTACAGCCAAACTCTTGATTAACTTCGAATTTCAACTGTCTGTCATTTTCCATATGTGACTTGATTCCTCGACCAAGGTTCCATTCAAAAGAAAATCATGAAAGCCAATTAGTAGCATCTTCGATCGAGGACCTTATCATATACTGAAAGTAAAATGTCCTAACTCTATATCCAGTTTCATAATTATTGAATTCATTAAACGCTTTCTTCTGTGAAGATTTTATCCAAACTCAAGTCGATTCATCATCATGGGTCAAATGTTCTCATCCAGTGGCCTATCTCACTATTCACATCAATTTGTCATTAGAATTTTCAATAATGTTCCCATTTATGCAAAGCAAAAAGTCTCTTATTCATAACTGAGTACCCTTACTAGGTCATGGTTGAATCCTTTGTCATCATCCTCTTTATCCTCTCTTTTCTTGATGGTTTTCTTCGTAACCTTTCAGTCCAAAAGTTCTTGTCACGACCCGAGTTTTCTCATGCATTTTTAAATGCAATGTCTAATTTCCTAAGGCGGGATGCATCCCTATTTGAAAACCATTTTTTTTATAAAAACCATGCAATGCAGCGGAAAACCTTTAGTTTTAAACTCATTTTTGAAAACACCGAGTGTCATTTGCTTTCGCAACAACTAAGGTAGTTTTTGAAAAACTTCAGAAATCATAAATGTTTTTCCCCAGGTCTTTCCAGTCACAATGCACAGCCCAACTGTAATTAAGTACAAACACATGTCCAAAGGGTTGAGAGTTCACTTACATGTATATTTGTTTCTTTTTGAATTCACTTGCTCATAGCACTAACATAGATGTCATCTTTTTGGGAGTGGAGCTGTCCTGAACCATGATATATACGGACGTATCTTGTCCTTGAGTGCTTACTGATGTCTGAAAAATGTTAAGGATTGGGTGAGTATATAATATACTCAGTAGAAGCCTACCACTACTAGTTTTATAAATGCATGAGAAGTTTTAAAATCATATGCTCATTCAAAACATGCGTATGTTTGAATACTCGAGTTCAATATTAGTATAAGAATCCATAATCAACTGAAATTCAAAATATGCGTATGTTTGAATACTCGAGTTCAATATCAGTATAAGAATCCATAATCAACTGAAATTCTCATGACTTAAAAGATCACATAATCCAAAACTGAAAGTATCATATATATATATGATGACATCTTGATATGCAATAGATGCTTCATGGAGTCCAACTCATGGACCTCTAGTATGGTATGGTCGACCAACCTCATATCATGCCATATGCAATGCACATAAATCCATGAAACCATAGGGTGTCACTATGCCCAAGACCTCACCGCCGTGTAGTCCCCGGGTACCTAGGGACACAGGATCATATACCTCCACGGGGCATATGACACTTATTCGTCGTAAATCATGCAATTTATGAAATCGGTTGCAAAACATGCATGCAATGCTAGTCTCGCATTCAAAGTCATAACCTTGCCTAGAATCCTGACAGCCTAGAAGCCTGCCAGACTAGAAGCCTGTTAGCTCTCTTTGGCCCGCCCTCATCGACCCGCCCTCATTGGCCCACCCTCATCAGCCCGTCCTCATCGGCTAAGGCTACACTTATCATGCAGACAAGCAAAAACCTCTTTTCAAAACCAGTCCTCTTTGGGTCCCTCACAACTGCCTGGCCCTCGGCACTCCAGCGTCTTTTGGCTACCCTCAAGGACATGCAATCTTTGCAAGTACTTAAATCATGCAATGTATGCACTTATTTACAAAACATATATATGCATAATGTATATGCAATCTTTTACGAAACATGTCTATGTACAAAACGTTTATCATATGCATGCTGAATCAAGTCATGCTAATCAAGTCATATATTTAAAACATATGTTCTCAAAACAATAATAGATCTTTTGAAAGAATCTAATAGTAATAGAGCACCTACCTGACTAGGTCGCGTTAACCCCTTTGTCCTTGTACGCTCCTGATCATGGTTTGGGGACTCAAGGTTAGTTTAGCCTATCTTTGATGGGTTTAGAGTAATTGGGTCTTATTACTTAGGCATTAGGGGTCCATCCCTATGCCTATGGGTGTCATAAGGTCCTAATTGGGCCTTGGTATCCTCAGTTTTCCAAAGTTTTAGTGGCCATGCGCCACCATCCTATTCTAAGGGTCATGCCCTACTTTTATTGGGCCTTGATCAGGGATTTTATGCTTTGGATGTGTTTGCGTCGTCGATACAGACACAACGCCTTTTGCGGCGCCTCAATCGGAGCTCTAGATCTCAAGTTATAAGCGTTTTAGTGTTGTATGTACATAGAGTCTTTAAAGAAAAAAAGTCAGAATGCTAGGGCGCTGCGCGTCATGCGCCCTGCTTCCTTAAGTAACAAAAATTCGACATGCGCTAGCGCGCTATGAGTCTATGGCGCGCGCCTCAGCGGGCGCGTATACAAACGCGTGTGACATCTCCGCCCGTCTGTCTCTTTAGCGGGCGCGTCCCCGGACGCGCCCGTTGGTTTCCTTCCGACGCGTTCGACGCGTCACGTTCCGTCTAGAACGTCTGCGTCAACTGGGGACTGGGGAGTCCTCAGGACACCCTGGTTCTCCCCTGTCGAACCAGTGCCGCCCTGGGGACGTCCCAGGGTCCTTGGTGGCTCTCCCAGGCTCCGTTTTGCGTGGTTTTTGATGCAAAAACTTAGGGGAATTGAGCCTAGGACTATGGGTGAGATGGGTTTGGGGAGTTTTTGAGCATACCTGCTTCATGGCTGGTTTTCTCTTCACGTTTTCCCCTCTTGGTCACTGCTTCGCGATGGGTTTTCTCCAAGGTTTTGGGCTGCCATTAGAGGCACCTAAGAGCTCTATTTATAGGGCTTTTAAAGAGGGTTCTGGAGCGGTTCTAACCGCCTTTGAATGGCGGTGGATAAACCTCCAGAATGGCGGTGGTTCCTCCTTGAAACACCGCCGTTCCAGAAGCCTCTAGGAGGTTGAAGATGACGAGGTGCCCGTATCAAAACGGGCACCTGTGTTTTTCAGGTTAAGTCGTTTTTGTGAAATTTACAGTTTTGCCCCTGAACTTCAAAGGGCCATATCTTGCTCATTTTAACTCCATTTTGGGTGATTTTGGTCTTGTTGGATTCCTTTTTCTGAGACGCATCTAATGGAACCACTTTTAGGACCAAATTCCTAGGTTTAGTCAAGAAAACTAGTGAAATGACCAAAATGCCCTTATCTTTAAAACTGAACTTTTTATGGGCTTTTAATATTACAAAAATTGGGGTCATTACAGTTCTATACTCAATCCATTAAGGTTAGTCCTTAGGAAATTGCTTCAATTGATTTTTTGTACTTGGTATATGCTCATAACAACTAACTATTTGTCTAAAGGAAACGTAACATTAAATCTTCACCTTATAGTGTGCTAGCCATCTCACCTTTTCTCCTACCATCCCCTATGTCAATATATTGTGCAATCTTTTATCAAGGCTTTATTGTCAACTATTCTGTCTTAACTGTTAAGGGTTATCATCCTCATAAGTAGTGGTTTTCTCAATTCCTCAAAATTTATCTTTCAAGTGCCTCCTCATACTTGGCTTATAATAGCAGTTCTTGTTCAATAGCTATTTCATCAAGTTATGCTGAAGCTGTTAATTCATCAAATTTGAAAAACACTCAGGTAAGCATGGAACATTTTTGTAGACATATAGAAAGAGAATTTATTTGATTACCTGTTGATCTCTGTCTAGATATATCTTTGTCATAAGCTCAAGGGTCTCTAAAGTGATCAATACTTATCTACCTTTCTTTTCAATCCAAGTCAGCAGCATCTTTCAGACCCACAGTGATTTCTATGGTTTGCATGGTATCTATTTAGGTTTCGAAAAATCTGTCTCATTGGTGGAGATCGCTCCTTATTTTTGCTTCTATCTTTGTTGTTACTGTATTTATTGTACTTGTAGCTCCTCCATGATGTGGCCTAATCAACTGCCTCATACCCTCAAATGACTTAGTCTAACAAGTAACTTCTTTTAGGTAAAACTCATGTCCAAATACTTATAATATCCCTCTGAGTATATAACTTCGACTACTAACTCATAGATACTAACATACTTGATTAATTAGGGTGGGATACCTTTATTTAGTTAACAGTACTCTAAAGGTAATGACTAAATAATGGTCTTAAGATTTTTGGTCTTCCAATCTATGATGGTAAGACCTCAATTTGGTCCTTGATGGTACCCTACTTGCTAAATGGACAAGTCACTATCCCGGCTTAATTCCTTTTTCAATATACTTTATTGGCAAGGTGGGATATTACCAAATTTTCCTTTTTATGGATTATATCCATTGATGTTCCCCATAAGCTAATGGATTCGATAAGAATCTAATTGTAATTATTGATATCAAACCATTTGTAGAATTTAATTTCTAGTTGGTCACCATTCCTCTTTGAAAATTTCTTGTCGCATAATCTCTGAAAATTCGATACTCTACTCAAAGTCTTAAACCTCGTATGCTTTCTCTCTTTTATACTCTTTTACAATAAGATCACCAACTCATCTATAATCATTCCTTTGAAGTTGATTGGTTTATCTTCCTAGATGATTCAAGATGAAAGATTTCCATGGATCTATTCTTTCCTCAATAAAGTCATGACCTTTTTCTTTTGAATATTCAATATTCATTGAATACTGGTAGTTACATCTCTATCTCTTTCTTTCTTTTCTTCAAAATCCTCATTTTTGTCTACCTAGATCAATGTCTTCATGTGCTTTGTTGCATATAATCGATACTGCATCTACTCCTTTTCTTAACAGATATGATAAACTGAATGCTTCTAAGAAATTCTAAACTGTCTTAACATCATTGAAATCCTCAATTGCCTATAGCCTCAATAAAATTCATACAATGTCTTAATCATGGCATTGACGTTTTTATACTTTTCTTACAAGTTCATGTTAGGATCAATCTATTATCATCCTTAGTATTATCATCAAAATCTTTTGATAACTCGGTCGAATTCATTTCCCTATCATATTCGTGTTATGTTTCTCTCATAATGTGTCACTTGTATACATCTTTTGATTTGCTCCATAATACTCAGGTAGTTATTATTCGATATTACCTCACTCTTCATGAGACTCCAATGAAGGTATCCAAAATTGAGCTAAGTCTTTCAGGATCCATACCTTTGTGATCTAGTATGAGTCACAATTATTTCCTAATATTATCTTGCATTCTCATCCCTCTTAGATTATCATCAAAATCTTTTCAAAGTCTATCTTTTACATCCCTTATCATACTCATATCATATCCCTTGTGATAGTGTGCTCATATTCTGATATTCTTTATGATGGTAAGATAGCCATCTAGGTTTTTCGATGTTCTCGTCTTTAGTGAGATTAATCTATTACAGGTCAGAGCTATCTACTAACAAGTTCACTAACATCTTCATTCATCATTCTCATCATAATGTGATCCTTATATGAGTTTTCATCTTTGCACCACTGCACAACAATCCTTATTGATAAGATTTAAGCCATCCAATATCTAAGTATTTGCTAGACCCATCTCCTTTTTCACCTATTGGTTTATGGTGAAATGCCTTGAGCATTAATATTGTAATCCTCAAATAGAAGTAATCTTCTCCCTATTTATACTACTTCTTCTTGATTTTCTCTATTGTCTATGACCCTTGAACATGCTGGACTGGCTGTGAAAGGATAAAACCTGGGCTCTGATACCAATTGTGACGACTCGGGTTTTTCCATCCATTTTTAAATGCAATATCTAATTCCTAAGGCGGGATGCATCCCTATTTGAAAACCATTTTATGAAAACAATGCAATGCAGAGAAAAATCTTTAGTTTTAAACTCATTTTGAAAACCCCAAGTATCATTTTCTTTCACAACAACCAAAGTAGTTTTTGAAAAACTTCAGAAATCATAAATGTTTTTCCCAGGTCTATCCAGTCACAGCTCACAGCTCAACTGTAAATAAATACAACTACATGTCCAAAGGGTAGAGTGTTTACTTACATGTATAATTGACTCTTTTTGATTTGCTTGCTCGTAGCACTAACATCTCTAGAGGCGTCATCTGTCACGCGCGTATCCTGTCCTTAAGTGCTTACTTGTGTTTAAAAAATGTTAAGGATAGGGTGAGTATATACTATACTCAATAGGAGTCTATCACTACTAGTTTTACAATGCATGCTATGTTTAAAATCATATGCTCTTTTAAACATGTGCATGTTCGAACAATCATGTTCAATATCGATATTAAAAACCATTGTCGAATTGGAATACTGACGACTTAAAGAATCGCATAATCCAAGTCAAAAGTATCATATATATATATCATAAACATAATGATATGCATTAGATGCTCCATTGAATCCAACTCATGGATATATGGTATGGTCGACCAACCTCATGTCATGCTATATGCAATGCAAGTAAATCCTCAAACCATAGGGCCACCTAAGCCCACGACCTCGCCGTCGTGTGGTCCCCGGGGACCTAGGGACACAGGGTCATAGCCTCCACGGGGCATATGACACTTCGACCCAGTGCCGTGACACTAGTGGTAGCCCCCTGTACCACATGCAGTCGAAGCAGGGACATGCCCTTTTTGGGCGTGGTACCCATTCCATCTAATAGTGGTAGAGGCTGGGAGGCCACCCTAGATCTCTCGGCATAATTCCCATGAGCTTATTAGCCCAAATCATATATGATCAAACAAGCAAAATCCTCTTTTTCAAAACCTGTCCTCTTTGGGTCCCTCACAACTGCCTACCCAGCGTCTTTTGGGCACTCCAACGTCTTTTGGTAACCCTCAAGGACATGCAATTTTTCAAAACTCATCAACCACAAATCATGCAATTTATGCAATTATTTGCAAAGCATGTCTATGCATAATGTATTTATCATATGCATGCTGAATAAAATTAAGTCATGCTAAACAAGCCATATAACTTATACTTAAAACATGCATTCTCAAAACAATCATGGCTCTTTTAAAAAGTCTAGTAGTGATAGAGCACCTACCTCGAAGTCTCCTGGAGTTGCGTCCTTCATCACTCAACCCATCCCTGGGTCTCATTTATAAACTCCTAGATATGAATGGATACAAGGAGTCCTTATCAATTTCGATCTACTTTTAGAAATTAGATCACTAGATTTGCCTTTTAGGGTCCATGGGTCCTTGCCTAATTCATTGTCAGGCTAGATCCTATGATGTGGACCTACTATTCAATGGTTATCTCTATAAATTGTCCTCTGATCCTAACTTTATAGTCTCCTTAGGTCTACGTGTCCCAGTTCCCAGGACACCCGTGCATCCTGGTTGAACTGCGACCGCCTCACGTGTGTGCGTGCCCAAAGGCCGTGCCAGGGATCGCATTTTGCACGCGCACATGCATGCTCAAGTGACGCGTTGTGACGCGCATACTAGATGGCATCGCACGGACGCACCTATGGTGTAGCATGGCGCGTCTCAACTCCCAGGGCACCTCATGCATCTTGGTCGAGCTAGGACCCGTGCCCCACGTGTCGCGCGCACCCGAAGGCTGCACTAGGGACAGTGTACGCACTGTCGTACTCTTGGAACCCATCCCAGGGACCTTGTCCTGGGCGCACGTGCAGCATGGCATCCTTGTGATTCCTGGTTTGTACAGGGCTGTCTGGAACCGACTTCATCTTCTCCGGCTGGAAAAAACCGACTGGGAAAAGACCAGATCCGGCATGGATCTTGGCCTGGGGGAAGCAAAACGGAGAGAATGGGTAAAACGGCTTACCTGGGTAGCCTAGGGATGCCCTTTTCCCGGCGATGCATATCCCTCTACGCCTGTCGAAAATCTGTGTTGTTCGGAACCCATGAAGAAGGGGAAAACCCCAACTTCCGATGAAGCCAAAGGAACAAGAGGGGAGGTGGGTATGGCCGGCCTGACTCGTGCCTGGCCGGAATGTGCAGGGAAATGCTAGAGACGGGTTTCCGATTTTTTCCAGAAACCTCAGTCCCAAAATAGCCAAAACATCGTGATTTGAAGAGGGGGGGGGGGGGGAGATAGGGCTTTTTATAGCCTTGTTATGGCGGTGCCGCCATTGGCGGTGGCAGAAACCTTTGGAAATAGGGTTTCTGGAGAAGTCTAGAGGAAGAAGACGATGGGGTGCCATTATCAAAATGGCCCCCTGCGTCTTCTTCATACGAACTCCGTTTTCAGCGTTCTTTGAGGTCTTGGATTCCATTTTTGGAATAGAATCTAATGGTACCAAGTTTCCTTACAAATTCCTTCACTTACTATTTTAAATAAGGTAAAACATTCAACACAGTTGTTTTCCCATATAATGTCCAATTTTTGTTAAAAATAATGTAAATTGCTCGGGTATTACACCTAGAAGCTCATATCCTAAGCAATTGACTTTCCATAATATCTAGCCTATCTATCAATATATCTAATATATGAAATCCATCCCCTTCTTGATAGGTTATTGTTCTCAACTTCGTATACAACAAAATAATTCATTGTATAAAAAAAAGGAGGTTTTTTGTTTTTGGAAAACCCCTAACAATATGAAATCTAAATGCTAGTCCAAAGCTAAATGATGCACAATAAAATCCTAGTAAGCACTAATAGAGTAGTGTCTTGATTATCTTTGTTTAGTGCATAGGTGGTAGCTTCTTAGACCTAGATCTAGACAACTCCTCCTATCTAGATTTGATTATTGCTTACCATTTAGGTTCTGCTCAAAAGTGGTTAATACAATCCTTATGTTAGGAGGGGTAGAGACCTCACCTAACATGAATGGAAGGCATTGAAAAATCACTTGGATTTTAAGACGCCCACTATAACCATAGTGCTCAGAAGCCATTGGAGTAACATTAGATTGTGTCTTTCTAAAAGGGTCCCATGAGCTTAATATCCTAATTCTCTTTCTACTTGATTTTAAACTAATATTTAAGGATTGTGATAGTAGCATACAAGGATGTTGATTGATTCCTAGGTGGCCAAGGAGTCGGTGATAAAATCCAGTCCTCATATTATAAGGGTTCATGTGAGGCCCTTACTATCATTAATTCTATTCCACCATAAAGCAAATGTGACGAACTAGGTTTTCAAATGTAATTTTAAATACAAACTAATTTCTAATGCAGGATTGATCCAATTTAAAATAATTTTTGTAAAAATAATGCTATGCAATGAAAAATCTTTTCTTTCAAATTCACTTAGAAAAACCCTAAGTGTCATTTTTCTTTTCTCAAAAACAAGGATTTTCGGCGAAATGAGCACTCATTTCTACCAAAAATTTGGTAGAGTTTTCTCTATTTTTTGGACATATGACATTTAACGCATGTCATTGCGAAGTACCTAATAAACATTTGTTGACAATTTTAAAATATAAATGGAGACTTTGTCTCCTTTTCATACATCTAACAAAACAAAAACAATTTACATCAACACAACACACTCGGAACCTCCACAGGACAACTCAGTCACATAATTCTTCCAAATTCCCATAATTACATGCAATGCAGTCTGTTTCTCACTTGTAACATGATAGCTTCAATTCAAAGACCACTTCTTACCTGTCCTCTTCCAAAGCATCTGTTGGCGCGCTCCTGTCAGTATGTTCCTCCTATTTTTTTGGAAGCCCCTTGTTTTGAGGCACTATCTTGTGTAGGTGGAGTATGAGGCAATGTTTTATATAAACAAAAATCTTGATAATTATACATAGATCAATTTAGCCATGCTGAATCATGCAAACAACAATTCAATTGTCATTTAACTTGAAATCATTCAACATTATGAAAATCATGAATCCATGACAAAATGGAAGGAATACCAATGCATCAATATGAAACACATTCTTTGAAATGCAAAGTATGCAGTCACATGTCAAACTTACAACTCATTTACATTTTCTTGATACCAGTCTTCTTTCTTACGAGTCATTTCATATATCAAATACCAACGCGTTGTTGTGTGTATCAAGTACACAACAAAATTTATTATCCTCTTTGGTGCAGTGAGTCGGTGCAAGGGGTTAAACCGACAGACACATTAAACCCAAAGACACACCTCAAGGCTTTACTCCTGAGAGACCGGTAGCTTGTCCAGCCCCGAAGGCCCGCCCACATCATAATGACTCCATGGCTTGCCCACATTATAATGACCCCTTTCGCTCTTATGAGCCATTTCATAATCTCCTACTATCAGTCTTACATTTCTTTCACATAGTAAACAATAATGCATAGATTATGTATAAATAGTTTAATCATGATTCACTTTCAACATGCATATTCATCTTACCTTTCGTATAAACAGAAAATATTCATTTCAATGCTTGAAATTCATATACCATGCATATATAGCAAAAATCATAGCAATCTTAATTCCACCTACCTCAAATGGAGATCTTCAAGTTCTTTGAAGCAAATAATCTCTTTAGTTTGCATATGCGCTCCCGATCAATCACATCTCTGTAACAATACAAATACGCATTTACATATGCAATTCTTGGACTTCTCTTAGCTTTTCCAGTATGAAAGCTCTCTCTACATTAGTCCCTAATACTAGTTGTCACAAGGCAAAATGACAATGCTTATTTCTATGCTAAAAGTGTTTCATTAGCTATTGGTTGATAGCTAGTTGAATGACAAGTAGTTATTGGATTTCTAATCCATGCCATTGGCCTTGGATTGGCTACCCACTACTCTTCTTAAGTGACTGCAAGTCACTTTCACTATTCAGCAGTCTTAACCCTTGATGCCTATTCACATCGACTCTTAGGTTGGAGTTAGGTGTTAATTTCCATGCTACATTCTTCAATACAACCTATAATTGTATTCTTAAATTTGACTACTATAATGAGCATCATGAATAGTTCATGGCACCCAATTTTGGATATAAGTTTATCCAAATTCCATACTTTATATCATATCTAAGCTAATTCAACATTTAGGAATCCATTTGTAACCACTAATCATTGGTCTGACATCACAAGGTGTCTGTTTAAATAGTGGTAGATTGGACAGCCTATATCATTCGATCTGTTTCACTTCAATTTCATATAATTCTAGTTATCCTATCATTTTTAAGGACGAGGAACCCATGTGTGGTGTTTGATTGTCGATCAGACATCACAATGTTATTGTGTGAACAATATCCAATGGGATGGCTGAGATTGTCCAATTGGTTTTTAGCCTAGATTGACAATCTCAGTTAGATTCAGCTAACATTAGGCACCTAATTACCTATGCCTAAGTTTGGATTAGGAATTGAATGGTTAGATCATCATAAAACCTAAATCTAGCATGAACTATGTGGATCTAGCCACAATCTCAAAATCACGAGTTGGGTTTTGTGGATCTTACGTTATAGATGGGTTTTTGTGCTTTTTCCACCAATGGATGGGCTGGATTGGTTCAAATCCGTTGTCACTTTCACTTGTAGCGTTTCTGAGCTTGTCGTACACTATCTCCCCTTGATCGATGCTCTAGATCTCGCCAGATTCTCCAATAACCTTGGGGGTTTTGTCAGCTCATTGTGTTGGAGAACATGACTGGTCATATCATCGATTCGAGCCGGCATCATCTCTGGCGACCCAAAAAACTTGTTTTCCCTTCCATGCCTTCACACAACTCTCTCTCTCTCTCTCTCTCTCTCTCTCTCTCTCTCTCTCTCTCTCTCTCTCTCTCTCTCTCTCTCTTCCTTCTTCTTCCCCCTCTCTCCTTCTCCTCTCCAACTGTTTCCCCTTCGGTTTGTTCTCTCTTACCGGCACGACCTAGGGTTTCTAGGCACGCTAGGTTTCTCCCTTCTTCTTCTTCTTCTTCTTCTTCTTCTTCTTCTTCTTCTTCTTCTTCTTCTCTCTCTCTCTCTCTCTCTCTCTCTCTCTCTCTCTCTCTCTCTCTCTCTCTCTCTCTCTCTCTCTCTCTCTCTCTCTCTCTCTCTCTCTCTCTCTCTCTCTCCCTCTCTCTCTCTCTCAGCATCGTCTTCCTCCTCTTCTTTCTTCTTCTTCATCTTCTTATTATTTTTCTCTTCTTGTTCGTTTCGTGCAGTGAGGTTCTGCTAGGGAACAGACTCAACATCTGTTTGCTGTCCCACTTAGGTTGAGGGGGGGTGCCATTATCAAATTCAGCCCCTCCCTTTAATCACTTTAATCCTTTTATTTTTGTTATTACCATGATGCCCTTCATATTCAAACCTTCATATCTCCTGCATCTGAACTCAAATTTTAGCAAAATTAGTGTCATTGGAATTGTCTTTCCGAGTACAATCTAAATATGAAGGTATCAAGGTCTAATTTGGTGTATTTTAATTCTCAAAATTATTTTCATGTTATCTTTCAACAATTCTACAAACATCCTCATCTTATCACATTTTTCAATTCCACAACACCACCTGACAGGATTAATCCAAAAAGGAAGGTTCTATCGAAAAGCATCTCTCTTCTTTTATTCCATTATGAATCTTACAACTCTTGACTTGACATAATCCTCAAAAATCACCTAATTCCAACTCCAACTCTAAACATATATGTGGCTTATTACCATTGTCTTCTTATCATCCTTGGGCAATAAAGAGATACTCTCATTGTGCATTCTGGTATTCAACCATTAGGAACATAAGGCAATAATAGAATGAAGATGCAATTAGTTAACATCTCAGAATAGCAAATCCACACCCAATATCGCAGAGCATATCGCTCACAAAACAAGCATACTCATGCCAAATCAGCTCTGAGAATATCAACTCATCAAGAAGACATTTCTATGTCAATCATCTTACCTCATGTCAAAATCATCATGATAAGTTATCTATCAATCATTGCTTAAAGGTGATGTCAAAAGGAGTGCAAAGGTGAAATCTCTTCTTTAGCTCCCAAAGGCTCACCTTGTAAGCATCACTCTTCATATGCCTTCTCATAATTGAAATCATGTGTAATGTCATCCATATAAACCTTGAAGTAATTTCACAATAATAGCTACATTGATCCATCCTTTTGTTAGTGTATTGGTTCCACCTAAATCATAATGAGTTCAAGAAAAATCATCTTAAAGATGTCATACTCAAAATCCTAGGCTAGTCATAACCACACCTCAAATCAATCTCCACAAAACACCATGCACCATCCTTAGTTGATCAAATAGATCATCAATATACGATTAAGAATATCAGTTCTCTACCACGGTACTATCAAACATACAACAATCTGTGCATAGTAACAAAGATCTCTCTTCTCTAATACACTTTATAAAGATCCTCTAGGCTTGTTAAATTCCTTATTAAAAGCTTATATAGCTGGAGCTTTGCTAGCACCGTTGGGCCATCCCATGTAGTATTCTGGGTAAATAATACTATACCTAATGCCAAATCCATTTCAAAATCATTCTCTTGTGACAATATCATGAAAAATCCTCTGGAAAGACTGCAAGCTCTTGCACATCATCTTTATGCTTAGTCTGTGGCAGCTAATGATCCTCCATTGTCACACAAATAAGAATAAAACTTAGCACCCTTTGAAGCATACAGCACTACCTTCAAGGTGGGATCAGCCAATCCATCCCAAGGATGACGTCATAATCCACCCTATCAAATATGATGAGATCATCATTCATCATGTCTCTCTTATTAGGTTCATAGGTCCCTCTTAAAAGTATTCATTAGCCTCCAGTTACTTTCCTGTTAAAGTCATAATACCCAATCGAAAGGATAACACATCCAGGCATTTCTAAGCAAGATGGGTCCTGGATTCAAGGAAGATCATAACATGCCTACCAACAATCTGGAAAATACTCTCCACCATCTGGTTTGAACCCCGTGCTTACCTCGATGTAATAGCAAAAACTCATCACTGCTAAGGTGGGGCCATCTCTTACCTGATCCAAATGTCAAACTGTCTGACTCGTTGTCCTCTGGAATAGTCTTTAAAGAAATGCACTAACTCACTATAGTCAAGCATCTAAAATATTTCTGCTGTAATGGCGGATGTTGATACTATTGTCTCTATTGTGGCATCTACTAATTCTAAGATATAACTGTTTAACTACTTGCCCTTGCAAGTAACACACCTCTTTAGCCTGTAAACCCGTTTCAAATACTATTGAGCTGCTTGATACCTCTGCTTTAAAGTAACCAACTCTCTCTCTACATCACCCGTTACTCCTCAGGTAAATATATTGATCATTACCGGCCTTGTCAAGAGCCTTCTAGATAAATGACTCAGCAATAGAGGAACACGTCCTCTCAAATGACCATCATTAGACTCATAATTACAATTTTTGGGTCTTCACTTCCACCATTTTCTTTCTTGTAACTAATGAATTATTTAATGGTCATATTAGTCAAAATCAATTGCAACTCTGTCAATCTCACATCCAAGGAAACTAATCTCTCATACTAACTTTTGTTATTAGAAATACAACATAATCACTATCAATGTTTGATGTAATCAATTTCATCTTACCTCATTCACTTCATATATCTTTCTCTAGAGTTGATTCATCATGTGATCATCACTATCTAAGAATTATTCTTATAAAATAGCTACCATATCCTGTGGGCAATATGCACATCAAATCATAATTAAAACTCTCACAATAATTCATAACCATTCACTCCTCAATAATGTCTAACCATCAATATTTTTGTATGCACAAGAACTCATTAATTTTCATCTCACAGCTCAGAAAATTATCCATAAAAACATTAGGATCTCATTTCATCAAATTTTCAGTGATTTATCACCATACTACAATTTGTTTGTCAAATAAATCCACTTCAAGTTTAGATTAATACAATACTTCTCTAAACTTTCTCGAGTTCTCATTTGTTGTAATCATGTCTAATCCTTCATCTATATCTCATATTATTTTCATGACCACAGTTGTTAAGCCTTTTCAAAAATCTATACACACTGTCCAAGTTAGAACTTGAACTTACTAAGTTTTCTGTATTCATGCTACAATTTTTCACTCATCTGCTGTTCTTCCTCATCATTTAGTAATCATCCTTATGAAAGGGTTGTCATATCCTTTATGTGTTATGCATCTTCAATTCATAACTAGAACTCTCAAGAATCATTTAAATAAGCATTTATTTCTCAATGATAATTAGTTGTCAGTATTTCTATATACATAAAGAATAAGTCGTTTTCATTCCTTCGATCAATAATATCTTTACATAAGAAGATCAATTGCCACTAATTTTCCTAATATCAAAATTTATCAGTCTAATCTATCCTCAACATGTATAGACTAACATTGTAATTCTCTTAATTTTTCCTGAGTTCTCTTCCCTTGTGATTATTCTCTGCCCTCTTTTCATTAAAATCAAAATATTATTGTGTAATAGAAATCATAATCCTCCGCAGAGGGGTTTGTTGTCCTCTGACTCATCCTCTTAGGCAACATTCTTCCCTTCATCACAAAGTTCTTTTATGAGTTACTCTCAAACTCATTAGTCGTAACATCTTACTTTAGAGACTACTTAAGACTTACTCAATGTGACTGGCTGTGAGTGGACTGAACCTGGGCTCTAATACCAACTGTCACGACCCAGGTTTTCAAATGTAATATTAAATACAAACTAATTTCTAATGCAGGATTGATCCGATTTGAAATAATTTTTGTAAAAATAATGCTATGCAATGAAAAATCTTTTCTTTCAAATTCACTTTGAAACACCACAAGTGTCAATTTTCTTTTCTCAAAAACAAGGATTTTTGGTGAAATGAGCACTCATTTCTACCAAAAATTTGGCAAAGTTTCCTCTATTTTTTAGATATATGACATTTAACGCATGTCATTGTGAAGTACCTAATAAATATTTGTTGACAATTTTAAAATATAAATGAAGACTCTGTCTCCTTTTCATACATCTAATAAAACAAAAACAATTTACATCAACACAACACACCCGGAACCTCCACAGCACAACTCAGTCACATAATTCTTCCAAATTCCCATAATTACATACAATGCAGTCTCTTTCTCACTTCTAACATGATAGCTTCAATTCAAAGACCACTTCTTACTTGTCCTCTTCCAAAGCATCCGTTGGCGCGCTCCTGTCAATATGTTGCTCCTATTTTTTTGGAAGCCCCTTATTTTGAGACACTATCAACATGCCAGATCTACTACTATTCTCTGTATATGAGGCATTGCAAGTCAAAACAATACCTCAGTAAGCAATCACTTGTGTAGGTGGAGTAAGACGCAATGTTTTATATAAACAGAAATCTTGATAATTATATATAAATCAATTTAGCCAGGCTGAATCATGCAAACAACAATTCAATTGTCATTTAACTTGAAATCATTCAACATTATGAAAATCATGAATCCATGACAAAATGGAAGGAATACTAATGCATCAATACGAAACACATTCTTTGAAATGCAAAGTATGCAATCACATATCAAACTTACAACTCATTTACATTTTCCTGATACTAGTTTTCGCTCTTACGAGCCATTTCACATATCAAATACCGACGCGTTGTTGTGTGTATCAAGTACATAGCAAACAATATTATCCTCTTTGGTGCAGTGAGTCGGTGCAAGGGGTTAAACCTAAAGACACATTAAACCCAAAGACATACCTCAAGGCATTGCTCCTGAGAGACCGGTAGCTTGTCCAGCCAGGAACCAGTAGCTTGCCCAGCTCGAAGGCCCGCCCACGTTATAACGACTCCATGGCTCGCCCACATCATAACAACCCCTTTTGCTCTTACGAGCCATTTCATAATCTCCTGGTATCAGTCTTACATTTCTTTCACATGGTAAACAATAATGCATAAATTATGTATAAACAATTTAATCATGATTCACTTTCATCATGCATATTCATCTTATCTTTCGTATAAATAGAAAAGATTCATTTCGATGCTTGAAATTCATATACACATGCATATATAGCAAAAATCATAGCAATCTTAATTCTACCTACCTCAAATGGAGATCTTCAAGTTCTTTGAAGCAAATAATCTCTTTAGTTTGCGTACGTGCTCCCAATCAATCACATCCTTGTAACAATACAAACATGCATTTAGATATACAATTCTAGGACTTCTCTTAGCTTTTCCAGTATGAAAGCTCCCTCTACATTAGTCCCTGATACTAGTTGTCACAGGGCAAAATGACAGTGCTTATTTCTATGCTAAAAGTGTCTCATTAGCTATTGATTGATAGCTAGTTGAATGACAAGCAGTTACTTGTTTTCTAATCTATACTATTGGCCTTGGATTGGCTACCCACTACTCTTCTTAAGTGACTGCAAGTCACTTTCACTGTTCAGTTATCTTAACCCTTGATTCCTATCCAGATTGACTCTTAGGTTGGAGCTGGGTGTTATTTTACATGCTATAGTCTTCAATACAACCTATAATTGTATTCCTAAATCAGGCTGCTATAATGAGTGTCATGAACAGTTCATGTCACTCAATTTTTGATATAAGTTTATCTAAATTTCATACTTTATATCATATCTAAGCTAATTCAACATTTAGAAATCCATCTGTAACCACTAATTATTGGTCTGACATCATAAGGTGTCTATTTAAATAGTGGCAGATCGGACGACCTATATCATCCGATTTGTTTCACTTCAATTTCATATAATTCTAGTCATCCTATCATATTTAAGGATGAGGAACTCATCTGTGGTGTCTGATTGTCGATTAGACATCACGATGTTACTGTGTGAATAGTACTTGATCGAATGTCTGAGATTGTCCAATCAGTTTTGAGCCTAAATCAAGAATCTCAGTTAGATCCAGTTAACATTAGGCACCTAATTACCTATCCCTAAGTTTGGATTAGGAATTGAATGGTTAGATTGTCATAAAAACCTAAATCTAGCATGAATAGTGCGGATCTAGCCATAATCTCAAAATCATGGGTTGGTTTTATGGATCTTACCTTCTAGATGCGTTTTCATGCATTTTCCACCATTGGATGGGCTGGATTGGCTCAAATCGATAGTCACTTTCACCTATAGTGTTTTTGAGCTTGTCGCGCACTGTCTCCCCTTGATCGATACTCTAGATCTCATCAGATTCCCCAATAACCTTGAGGGTTTTGTTTGGTTCACTGTGTTAGACAACATGATAGGTTGGATCATCGATTTGAGCCGACGTCGTCTTCGACTATGGCCTGGAACTTTGGTGACCTAGAAAACTCTGTTTTCCCTTCCACACCTGCACGCAACTCTCTCTCTCTCTCTCTCTCTCTCTCTCTCTCTCTCTCTCTCTCTCTCTCTCTCTCTCTCTCTCTCTCTCTCTCTCTCTCTCTCTCTCTCTCTCTCTCTCTCGGCTATTTCCCCTTCAGTTCATTCTCTCTTGGTGGGCGTGACTAAGGGTTTCTAGGCGCGTTAGGTTTCCCCCTTCTTCTCTCCCTGTTTCTCCCTCTCTCTCCCCTCCTTCCTGGATTCGGGTTTCTTTGGCGTCGTCTTCCTTCTCTTCTTTTTATTTATTTATTTATTTGATTATTTCTCTTCTTGTTCGTTTCGTGTGGTGAGGTTGGGCTCGGGAACAAACTCAACGTCTATTTGCTGTCCCACTTAGGTTGAGGGGGGGTGCCGTTATCAAATTCGACCCCTCCCTTTAATCACTTTAATCCTTTTTTTTTTTTGTTATTACCAGGATGCCCTTCATAGTCAAACCTTCATATCTCCTTCATCCAAACTCCGATTTTAGTGAAATTAGTGTCTTTGGAACCTTCTTTTTGAGTACAATCCAAATATGAATATCAGGGTCTATTTGGTATAATTTAAAAGATAAATTCAATGAAACCTATATATGCAAATTTCCTATTTATATTCATCAAAATAAATATATAATCCTTTAAAATAGGATTTAAAAATTAGGATCGTTACCGCAAATAAATGTGTAATGCAAAACAAAAAAAAATTAATGCAACCCATATGCTATCAAACCAAGGTTAGATAGGTGCTTTAATGCAACAATCTTAAGTAAAGATGCAACAATTTATCAATGAATGATCCTAATCTATATGATCTATTCTACCATCCAAATGCAAAACTAAACTAAATGCAAGTTAAACTAAAAATAAAGTTGAGGGACACTTATAGTGGGATTTCTGATGAAGATCAAGTGTGGGCCACCATACCCCACACTTGACTTGTATTATTACAACCCATTTAAAATTAAAATTGAAATAATAGCAAATTACAATGAGGCCTCACTACAAGTTTCACTCCAAAATAAAAATTCCTATTGTTAGAAAGCAGGGAAATCTTATTTAGTTGATGAAGATCCACTTGCCAATTTCTCTTTCTTCCATTTTCCTGAAACATAAAAATAGCAATAAGTTCCAAATTCAAGAAAGAGAGTAAGTATGCACTAGGACAAAATAAAAAATGCGCCTAAAAATTCCTATAATACTAAAATAATGCAATCCCTAAATTTTTTTTATTTTGGATTAATTTTGAATTTTAATTAAATTTTATGAAAACTTTATTGCTGGTCCTTGACAATGGTGCCAAAAACTTATTGTTTACCACAAGTGCATGGGCTATTGTAGTGTATCGTATACAAGTACGGGTCGATCCCACATGGACTCACGTTAATAATTTGGAGTTTAAATAAAATTTAATTTTTTAAAATTTAAAAATAATTGATAGAAATTAAATGATATTGCAATCATAATTCACATGTATTTAATCAATTAAAATTACAAAGGTCAAACTCAAAAAGATAGAATTTTAACTAAAAAAAAGAAGAAGAAAAATCTACTTCCCTAGCTTGATCATGTCATTTTCTAAAAATTTGATATCTTCAATCTTGATCAACCTTCATCAATGTCTTCCTAGTGCTTCTAATTAATGATCCAATGGATGGATTGGGTAGTTTCTCCAAAATTTCAAAGATCTGGTCTAGATAAGAATTTTGGGTTTTAACGACTTAGATATGATTTTTGAATCTTAGATTGAAGATCCGGAATGATAAACAAGCTATAAAATGTCCTAAAAACAAGATCCAAAAGTTAATTGAAAATCATAATTGAAACACATGAGAAATTGAAGAAATCTTCTTTATTAAAGTAGAACCGTTGATTTGGTTAGACTTTATTTAAAATAGGGATTGATAAAACAGTTCCTAGATTAATTAGGGTATAATGCAAAACACATATAAGCTAAACAAGAATAAAACATAACACGAATAAAGACAATAACGAGATGAAAATGTAATTGAAATTATTGTGCTATGGGCAAAAGTGGAATTTTCACTGAAAGTTCCTTCTTTTTCCCATAAAACAAAAAAATTGGATGGAACAGAGGAAGACGGAGACACTCGAGAAGAGAGCAGAATGGTGGTGAAGGGCTGCTGGTGATGGAGAACAGGGGCAGACAATGACACTAGCGGAATTGGGTAAGTATTCCTGCCTACCACGTGGGTGACCCAGGTCTGATTTAGTGTGGTGATGCTATGATGCAAGAGGACCAGTGGGGTCCTGCTTGTGGGAGTAGATGACCAGTGAATAGAGGAGAAAAGTAGTGTGGTGGAGGAGCTAGGAACCGAGAGAGAGAGAGAGAGAGAGAGAGAGAGAGAGAGAGAGAGAGAGAAAAGAGGGAAAGAGGTGACTGTTAGTCGGAGAAGAGAGGAATGCAATAGAGCAGGGAGAGGGAGCCAGAGTCGGTTGGAGAGTGAAGAAGGTACGGTCTATCTGGCATGACAGACATGCAATAGGGGAGTGCAGGGAGGTCTAGGTGCTGATTGGTAGAGGTGATGGGCCGGTATAAGGGAGATGCAGGGAGAGTGAAACAGAGAGGAGATGGACTGATGTTGGGAGAGAGAGAGAGAGAGAGAGAGAGAGAGAGAGAGAGAGAGAGAGAGAGAGAGAGAGAGAGAGAGAGAGAGAGAGAGAGAGAGAGAGAGAGAGAGAGAGAGAGAGAGAGAGAGAGAGAGAGAGAGAGAGAGAGAGAGAGAGAGAGGCATGTTGTGGGCAGATTTGGGATAGAGGGTTAGCTGGGTGAGAAGCACAGAGGAGATTGGGAGTGAGAGAAGGTGAGAAGAGAGATGGAGAAGAGGAATATTGTAAAAAGACAGAAAAGAAAATGATGAAAACAAACTGATTGGAAAGAACAAAAAGAAAAAAAAAAAAAAGAAGAAGAATAAGGAATGGCAAAGAAATGAAAACCATCTTCCTCCCCCCTCTTCCAAGGGTTCCCTTTTCTCCTCCTATATATGTTCCCCATACTTCTTATTTTATTCTCACCCCACTTTCCTTGCACTTTCCTTACAATGAATAGTTATTTTTCAACTAGGAAACTTCTACCCCTTTTAATTATGCAACTCTTGATTCCAAAATTGATCTCTTGTTAGGGAAATCTTATCCATGATGTCCTTTCCTCTAATTAGAAATCCTTTTCTTTTAGGAAGCCATCTCATCTTGCTTTATGATTGCTCAGATAATCTGTATTATTGATTTTTGATTTGACACTAATCAACAAAATTTGAACCATCTAATATCCAGTCCAATTGGTCTACACCATGGAAGTAGCCATCCAAACCATGATTTGTTTGATCTGTAAAATATAAGACTAGATTAGAGTCATCTAAACCATACACTAAGAATTTGCTTAGCTTTATTGATCATCTAATTATTTAATTTGATAAATTAACGGTTGGATAATCAATTTAAGGTAAATTTCATATTCTTTCTAAAAATTACCAAATTATTTAGTTAGATGATCAAATTAAATGCTAAACTAGGTGTATTTTGGCCAAAATTGAACATTTAACACTTTGTCTCTTTCTACCTCTTTCTTATTAGAATTTAGTCTTCTCTATGTTTCCTTATATGATTTAGTATTCTCTTCTAAGTGAATTCTATGTATACATGCAGCAAGGCTAATCCGTTTAATGTCTGCTATGGTCCACCCTAATGTTGTCTTATGTTCTCTAAGAACATCGAAGCTTACCTTCTTATTCTTTATCTAGAGATGCGGCTTTGATTGTAGGCAAGGTTTCATCTAGTCCTAGGTAAGAATATTTTAGATTTTTAGGTATTAGCTTAAGTACAAAGGTGGTTGGTTTTTCTACTGATGGTATTGGAACATAATTTGAAGGAGGATGAGGTTTTATTAGAGGTTCCATTTGGAGGTATCCATTGTAAGTACAACATTCAAAAGATTATTTACCTCATCAATGGACTTGTATATATCAAAATCATAATTAAAGTATGTTAGACATGCCTAAAGTGGGTCTAGAATAGATGATGGCAATTGGCATCTTGAATTAGACCTTTAGTTAAATTAACTGCACAAGAATATGTTTATATGTTGATGACTGGCATTAAAAACATTGAGCTTCACTTTCATATTGCTGAAAGATAACTTCATCACACCATTTCTGTAATTGATAATGGCGTTGGACTTTTACTAGGATTTGACTACCAAGGTCTGACATAGGCTGGGTATTTTGGACAATAAAATCTACGAGAAAGTAGAATTGGTCCACCTGTATTAAAACATCTTCAATCATACCACATGAAATCTTCACTGATCTATTTGCTAACTGAACGAAGGTATTAGCTAGCCTAGGATCACCAAGCCCAAGTTATTCATAGATAGAATATGGCAACAAATTTACACTAGCCCCTATATCTAGTAGTGCTCTATCAATGACATGGTTTTTAATAACATAAGAGATGGTAGTACAACTTGGGTCTCTAAACTTATGAGGGGTATGGTCTTGGATCAGAGAGCTCACCTATTTAATGAGGAAGTCTTTATTGTGCACATTAAGCTTGTGCTTTTGTGTGCAAAATTTGACAAATTTGGCATAAGTAAGAATGTCTTTAATAGCATCGAGTAATGGGACACTAATTTACACATACTTAAACACATTCATTATCTCATGAAAATTAGTTCCTTTCATTGCATTTTTTAAGAGTTGACAGAATGGGGCTTTAGGCACACAAGGTGCCTCCACTATTGGTTTAGAGGGAGTAGGAGATTTTTGTCTTTTCTCTCTTGTGTTTTAGTTGGTTCATTCTCCTCTAAGTATCCCTTAATCTGCCCTACCTTGTTACCTATTTGATGGCCACTCCTAAGGGTAGTTTTGGCCTTTGCTTGGTCATGGGGTCTTTGTATATGTGAACTAACCCTATTTCCATTTGGCCCTTAGGGTTTGGAACTGGTTGAGTAGGAAATTTTCCCTTCTCCATTTCATTTTGGGTAACAAATAGCTGACCCATTTGATATTCCAACTTTGCAATGGATTGTGAGTTGGCTTGTAGAGTTTTTTTAGTCTCACTTTGAAACTATAAACAATTTTATGAGAACATATTTAGGGTTTCCACCATGGATGGGTTCCTTGTTTGTTGCAAAAACTATTGAGGAATTGGCTGCTGTGGCATTGGAGCATGAGGAAAGGTTTGAGGATGGGGTGTCTCAGATTTTCCCCCATGGGTGTTATTCTTAGACCATGAAAAATTTGGATGCCTCGCCCATCCTGATTTGTGGGTCTCAGAATAAGGACTGTTGTTGCTAAGGTTGCAATATGCATTCAGAGCATTCGCTTGTTCTAAATGGTATTTAGGGTACACTTGATTAGATGGACAAGCTGAGGTTAAGTGAGCCGGGCTAGAACAAGTAGAACAAACCTCTTATGGAGGCTTAGTGGATGCATTAGCAACCACGTAGGCATCTATTCTCTGAAACATACTCTCAACCTTGTCCATTCTTTCACTCAAGGAGTCGAGCTCATATGAAATGTTTGAGGTTGCTCCTATTTCATACACGCCTCCTTTCTTTCGAGACTAGTTTTCTCTCTCTCTCTCCTATTAAAATATCTTTCTCCTATTACAATAATCCCATTATTAGCAATTCTCAACTAAGGTCTCAAGAAATTCTCAAGCCTTTGTCTCATTTTTCAATGGGAGGGCTCCTCCACTAGCTGCATCCACCATTTGTCTATTTTGAGGAGTAAGTACTTCATTAACTTGCTACCATTTTTCAAATCCATAGTGGGGACACTTTTGGAGTAATTTATTCCACTTTCCTAGCATTCATAATATTGTTCATCATCTCGTTGATGAAAATTGATAATATCTCTAATAAGGGCATTAGTCTTATCGATAACTGGTCCCACGTGGCAAAGGAACCAACCTCTAAAGAATTTAGCCATGATTTGTCCTTATCTTTTAATGAGAAGGGAAACAACCTAAGTCTAATAAAATTATTTGAAACATTTTAGAATTTGAATGTAGAGAAAATATTAAGGAATTCTGTGATATGTAGGTATGCTTCCTCTCTCTTTCAATGGTAAAATGTTGGAAATAACTATGTAACTCTGGGTTTAAGTTCAATGTGGTTTGCATTGGTGCATAGTAAGGTGATGCATGATGTGGTATTTAACTAGAGTGGTGCATAGATATATTTAATAGCCTTATGCTCAACTATAGCTGGTGGGTCTGCCATGGAGTTTGGAATTTGATTTCTTACCCCTTGTTTGTGGGTACATTCAATCTCAGGATCAATGGTATTAACTCAGTATTATGAGATTGACAACCTTGCATGCACTAAGATGAAAACCTATCTAATTGATGCAACCTAACTATATGCTACTCCTAACTCTAAATGATGCATAATCAATACCTAATGGTCCATTAACAAGTTGTTTTCATAATCTTTGATAATGTGTAGGGTGGTGGCTTTTAGACCTAGATTTAGACAGCTCCTCTTTTTATCTAGGCTCGACTATTGCTTACTAGTTAGGTTCTATTCTAAAGTGGTTAATATGATTCTTATGTAAGGAGGTGTTCAAACCTCAACAAATGTCAATGAATGGTGTGGGAAAATCACTTGAATTTTGTAGACCTACTATAACCCGATGCTCAAAAGCCACTAGAGTAATAATAGATCTCGTCTTTTTGAAAGGGTCCTGGGAGTTGAAAACCCTAAGTCTCTTGCTACTTGATTTTAAATTAAAATTCAAGGGTTGGGATCACAAACATATAAGAAATTGATTTGATTATCTAGGTGGGCCAAGGATCTGGAGATGAAATCCAGTCCTTATCTTGTGAGGGTTCATGTGGGGCCCATACTATGAATGTATTCCATACATAGTAAAGTAGTAAACATGCAATGCAATTACAAGGAAATGAAACTAAAGCTTACCTATATGCTACCTATTGTTATTTTTGAGTTAAACTTTCACACTCTTGAATCAATTATAGCATAACATGTTGGTGAGGTCAATCCCACAAGGAATCAAATGGTTTGTGTGATTAGTGGAACCTTATTTAAATCATCCAACATATCGAAAAGAATTGGTTTTGACCCAAACTAAGGAATGTACTTAACATGAAAACTAAAAATGGATGAAATTAGAAACTTTCTAAATCTAGCTTGACTTGGCAACTAACTTAGGTAAAGAAGAACAAAACTAAAACATGAACTAAACCTAATCTAAACATGCAAAACTAAGAAATAACATAAACAAGATGCACATGGAACATAAGATGGAAAAGAAGCTTGGTGCGCATGAAAATTTGAAACAAATCTAATCTAGAATGGTGCATGGAAGGTAAAAATGAGTCTTTGGATGAAAGTTACCCTAAAATGGCATCAATGGAGCAAATATTGGTGCATATGAAACTAGGATACAACTAACTTAACATGTGATGCATAAATAAAGCATTGTATGCATGATGGGTAATGAAGGATGAGCATGGTGCTTAAATGTACGATGCATGATTAAAGCTTGAAACTTAAGTGATTAATGCCAATGGAAACTAAGAAAGAACATGAAAATCTAAGGCATGAAAGTGCGCATGATCTAATAAACATATAATGCATGGATGGAACGATGAAGCCCATGCATAACCTAAGCATGAAATCTAACATGATGCAACATGAATATTAGGCATGAAACTAAGGTGAAAGATGCACATGGGATATAAGCATGAAGTGCTCATCATAACATACATGAAAAACAAGATTTAAATCAAGTAAAACATTCATAGACACTGCACAATCTTCAAAACATAAGATAGCATGTGTATACTCAAAGGAAGAATCCAAAGGAAAGAGAGTGAAAGAAGGTAAGAAAAGTAGTGGAACTTAAGGAATCTAAGGCACCATACTCACTTGCTCTAAAGATCACTATCTCTTGGTTATCACGATCAGAGATTGGCGATCTTTAGGAATAAGGATCTAAGATTGAAATTAAAAGGCAAATAGCATGAAGATTAAGGAACAAGACAAGAAGAAATAGCTTCAACCAACAAGCATAATCAAAGAATAATGAAAACTAGAGAAAGAAACTAACCTTGAACAAGATGAAGAATGAAGAACAAGCAACAAGCTAACGAAGGAGGCATGGAGAGAAGGTTTCTCTAAGGAAGAATGTGAGGAGGGTTCAAGGAAGAGGATGGACAGGTGGAGACGCAGCCTCCTTCAAAGGAGGGGGTGTTCTCCCCTCTCCAAAAGTGTTTTTCCTGGAAACTCCTCCCTTCTCTTTTATATGTTTGGATGCTATCTAAGGAAAATCCTAGAGGAGAGGTGAGGTGACACAGAATGGTTTGTTAATCTAGGACAACAAAGAGGGAAAGCAAGGTGGGAGAAGCCCACTTTTTAGGAGGGGGTGCCACCCCCTTGTAAAAGTCATAGAATGACTTAGGAAAATATAAAGAGATGGGGAAAGAGATGTAGAGAGATGGGAAAGAGAGTAAAAAGAAAGGAAATAAGGTGATTGGGTAGATTTAGGATTGATGAGCTAGTTGAAGTGGTAGTTTAAGAAGGTGAGAGGATTTTAGAAAGGTGGGACACTTAGGTAGGATGGTGCAAAATTCGTAGTACTCTTGTATGGTGAGGTGGAGACAGAGAGAGAAAAAAGTGAGAAAATCATGGAAAGAAGAAAAATAAAGTGGGTTCTTCCTAATGGTCTACATGCTATCTTAACTAATTGAATTTCCCCTAAAATATCTTCAAAATAACCCTTAAAATCTCATGGAAATTTTCTTTGGATTTTCCTCCAATCATAGCCTTCCAGGTATCTTGGCTCATGTGGCTTGATGACTTGCTTTGAGAACTCATTTGGATTGGCTTGGTTGTTCAACCCCTTGGCTTTAATGGCTTGCTAGGCTCACTAGCTTGTTACCTTCTTCTTGGCTTTTATATTGTTAGGTGTCTTGAGTGAATCCCATGTAAAGGTGGTGGACTTTGCATGGATTGTACATGGGTCCACTTTAGTCTCCTTTTACTTCTCCAATTTCATCATTTGTGGCCTTAAGGTGAACTTGATCCATGATCTTACTTTGAATTTATGACTTTTAGTCTTTGGATAGATCTTTTGATCTTAATCTTCAATTTTCATCTCGATCGATCTTGGTCGTCGTATCATCATCTCAACTCCTACAAAAGATAAAAACTCTAATTAAATCCTAGAAAAATATGATTATTCACACACTTACCCTAGATTATCCTCAGAAGCTGCAAATTATCAAATATTTAGTATATTAGTTTAGAAATGCATGTGTTACAATTTTTGGCTAAAAACCCTAATTTAACTCTATTAGTTATAACATGTGAGCAACTAATTGGGGTTTTTTTGCACAATATTTAACACTTTTCACACCCCCAAACTAGCATTTTGCTAGTCTTGAGCAAAACATGCAAAAAATCATTTTACAAAATTGATACAAATTGCCACTTTCCTAGGTACTATTGCATTTAGCATATGCAACAAGCCCTTAAATTCCTAGATTACTCTAGTGGACAAGTTTGGCCTCGTGAAGGTTTGCAGTGATTATAACTACAAAATTCTCAAAATTTTTATAAAACTCCTTTATTCATTTGAGAAAATTTTCTTCTATTTAGCTCATATTAAATACCTAACTTTAACTTGCTAATATGGATGAACAAAAAGGTTCAGAATCCTACCCTTATGCTAAATTATCATCCAAATGTATGCTTTGACTTCAATTCTCATAGGGTATACTTGTCACTTAGAAATGTGTATAAATCTCTCATTAATATGTGAGTAGAATGTTGTTCATCAAGTCCAAAAGTCTCATATATTTCATACAAAAGAACGATGACTTGGAAAGAATGATAATGATCTCATGAAAGGATATCAACTACTAAGAATGTTACACACTTTAAAATTTTCTATTTATTTATAACCATATCCAAGCCATACTACTCCTAAGAATAAGTTAGGACTTCTATAGGCTTAGATAAAGGTTATCAAAAGAATGTGTATAAAGATAAACAAAGATTGTCTGAAAAATATTTAAAGGTCTTCTATCACTGTATTCACAAGTTTTCCATTTTTCCTCAAAGGGGTGAACATTCTTCTTTTTTATTGGCTGTCTTTTTCCTTTTCTTCTTTTCACTTGATTTTGTGTATATGCTTTTTGAAAATTTTCTTCTTTTCAACCTTTTTGATGTTCATCTGTGCAATTTTATTGTTCATACTTTTTCCAAAGATGTTTTTCAGTCTTCTCTACATATTTCCAAAATAAATGGGTAATGGATATATTATAGGGGTTCATCGGTAAAAGTTGTTTGCCTAACAAAGAAAAGGCTTATATTTTAAAGGCTCAAGGGTCTAACTATCAAAAAATTACATAGGGAAAGTTAAAGCCTCTGGGTTTCATATGACTTACGAATGATTAGAAACTTAAGAGATATATGGTTAGTCTTTTTGTGATTTCTAAATAGTTGACCAAGATGAAGAATAATGAGACCAAGTAAGAATTAATGTTCATTGAAGAAAATTTTGAATTTATATATAACCCTTAGAAAAGGAAGAATCGTTCTAAACTTACTTAGGTTATAAGTCTCCACAGATCTTCTTTAGGATTTTTAAGTTATATTTTCTCTTTAACTTAAATTATATATAGCTATTTTGTGCAATTATTATTTCAAGTTTAATTTTTCGTGAAATACATTAGGAAAAAGTATAACATAGTAAACTAATTATATGCAACTCTATTAATGAGCGAAAGTTCTAAAGTTCAATTGATAACTAAATATTCAAAAAATTTAGATTCTCATATTTACAAAGGAACTTTTCATAGATACTTTAAAAAAAATTTAAAAATGTAGGGAAAACTTAGAAATCTTATTTCTGCACCCTCAACCTGAACTAAATATTGTCCTCAATGTTTTGAAATACAGGAGACTGAAATGATGAATGGGTAGTGCAGAACACTAAGACTTTCTAAAAAAACCTAGGTCGCCTCCCAGTGAGTGTTAAGTTTAACATCTTTAGCTAAACATATCCTATAACTACACCAGCTTTCTAAACTTATTTCTAGACTAGTTTAAATGAAGTTTTCCTAACCCTAACCCTAATAATGAAATGGCCAAATTTCTCATGCTATTTCAGAATCTTGCGATAGTTAATATAGCTCCTCCAACTTTAAATTTTTGGTGGTGGTAATATTATGACCTAGTAGACCACCATGATTGTAAATTTAGTGGGACCACATTGATGATCCCTCATTTTTAATATTTCATGATAGTTAATATAATTCCTCCATCTTGGAAATTTTGGTGGTGGTAACATAGTGACAATGTGGGCTACTGTGAAATTACAATGTGTTGGACCATATAGAATTGAATAGTCCTCCTTTGTAACAAATTGAGGGTTGATGGTGACCATTGTTCTTAGTTCATCTTTTTCCTCCTCCCTTAATTTTTCCTAAAATTGGGGTATAAGCTCACTCTACACTTCCATAAAAGGTAGTTCTTGTATTATTAGAGGTAAGTACATTGTTTAGCTTAAACCCTGATTATCTTCTAATTTGTACCCTAGAGTTGGTTGATGTAAGTCTAGGACATTAATTCACCCTTTTTCTTCCTATTTAGCTGGCACATGTAAGGTCTTAGTAGGACTTAGATCACTATATGATGTTTGTTCAAATAAACTTTGTAGATACCAATTAGGTAATTCTTCTACATTGAAATGTTTAGTTGGAATTCTAGGTTTTGTATGGAATCCTACTCTAGCTTGCCATTGAGAAGTGTTCATTAATGCAAAGTCATCAACAATTCCTTTAGCTCCTCAATAAATGTGTCTTCATCAAATTAATAAAAATAAGAAAGATGATGATTTTAGAGGATTTAGGTTGGATGTTGTTAAGCATTCATTCCCTCCTCAGTGTATGTCTCTTTATTACAATCATAAAACGGAACAAGGCATAGCTTGAGTAGATATGAGTTAGAGGTTTTTATGGATGGTCGTGGACTTTGTGGCTAAGAATGATCATATGATATATCCAGCCTATTATTGGTATCAATGGTCAAGGATGGTGAAAAATTCTGGGTTTCAACATGAATAGATTGTAATTCCCACCTGGAAAGTCTTTCAAGGGCTTTTTCACTCTCCTTCCTAATTTGTTTGATTTCTTTAGCACAATTTGTAACTACTTCAAGATTTTGATCCATTATTTCACTAAGTCATTGCTAATGTTCTATATTTTGCATCTTTTCTAATGATTTTTCTTCATGTTATAGAGGAAACTACTCATAGGATTGGTATTGTTGTGGAATTGGGGTAATGAAAAAGGGATGGGCAAGTTGAACCCATGATGGTTGACCCTAATATTCTTGATAATCATTGTAGGGTAGATTAGCGTGGGACATGATAGATCTACTTGGTAGACTATGATAGTCCTACCTGGTATGATTGATAATCCTGAGACCATGGTTGTTCATAATGCCTAGCCCATCTATTATTATTTGTGTTAGGATAGTAGTCATTGCTAAGGTATGAATGCATTGAGTGCATCCACTGGCTCTTGATAGTAACCATTGTATGTGGAGCTTGACGGACATGAAGAAGTGGAATATGGAAGTTCAGAATATTCATTATGGTATAGAGGCTAGGGAGCAACTTGCCTAGAAGCTGTCATCCTAAGAAATTGACTTTCCATACTATATATCATATCCATCGATGTATTTAATTTAGCAAATATATCCTCTTCTTGATAGGCCTTTATTCTCAACTTTATATACAATGAAACAAATCATTATATACAACAAATGATTACTCTATTTTTTTATGTAATTTTTTTAATAGAAAATCTAACTACATGTTGCAACCTAAATGCTAGTCCTAAGCCAAATGATGCACAACCAATCTTAGTAGCTTGCTAATAAGTTGAATTGATGATGTTTAAAGTGCGTAGGGTGGTAGCTTTTAGACCTAAATCTAAACAGCTCCTCCTTTAATTCAAACTAGTCTATTGCTTACTAGTTAGGCTTTGCTTTAAAGTGGTTAATACAATCCTCATGTCAGGAGACATTTAGGCCTCAACCAACTTCAATGGAAGGCATGAAAAAATTACTTGGATTTTGAGACACCCACTATAACCATGATGCTTAAAAGCTACTAGAGTGATAATGGACCTAACCTTTGAAAAAGGTTCCTATGAGCTCGAAAACTCTAAGTCTCTTGCTACTTAATTTTAAATTACATTCAAGGGATATGATAAGTGTGAAGTTTTGTATAAAAATCACCCAATTAGTTGCCCATCTGTTATAACTCATAGTGTTAAATTAGGATTTTTGGCTTAAAATTTGTAACACATGCATTTTTGACCTAATAAACTAAATATTTGATAATTTATAAATTTAGTTGCTAATCCTGGGTAATTTTGTGAATATTTGTATTTTTCTAAAATTTAATTAGAGTTTCTATGTTTTATAGTCAAGATGATGATCTGACAGTCAAGATTGATTGAGATGAAAATTGAAGATCTAGATCAAAAGATCAAGTTAAGACCTAAATGCCATCAATCCAAAGTAATATCAAGGATCAAGATCACCTTAAGGCAAGCAAAGAATGGAATTGGAGAAGTCAAAGATGACTAAAGCGGGCTCATGCACTAGCCATGCAAAGTCTTCCACCTTTGCATGGGATTCACTCAAGTCAGCTAAGCCATGTAAGCCATGAAGAAGGTGATAAGCTAGGGAACCTTGCCAGCCATCAAAGCCAAGGGGTTGGACAACAAGTCAAGCCAAAAGAGCCCCTAAAACCACCAGTGAAGCCAAGCCAAATGAGCCATGCTACATGGAAAGACATAATTGGAGGAAAATATGAAGAAAAATTCCATGGGATTTTAAGGGCTGTTTTGAAGATATTTGAGGAAAAATCCAATCGGTTAAGGTAGCATGTGGACCAATAGGAAGATCCCACTTAAAATTTTCCTCCTTTTTTATGATTTTCTCACAATTTTCTCTCTTTCCTCCTCACCATACAAGAGTACTATGAATTTCGTACTTTCCTACCTAAGAGTCCCACCTTTCTAAAACTCTCCCACCTTCTTAAACTACTACTTTAACCAGGCCATCAATCCTATATGTGCCCAATCACCTCACTCCAACTCTCTCTCTCTCTCTCTCTCTCTCTCTCTCTCTCTCTCTCATCCCTTTGTCCCATCACTTTCTATTTTCCTAAGTCATTACACGAGTTTTACAAGTAGGAGACACCCCCTCCTAAAAATTAGGCATCTCCCACCTTGCTTGCCCTCTTAGTTGTCCTAGGTTAACCAATCATTCCATGCCACATAACCCCTTTCTAATCCCTCATTCCATTCCTAATAGGGTTTCCTTTAAAAACATTGCTCCCATACAAAAACATAAGAAGGGTTTCTACGTGGGATCTTTTGTAGAAGGGGAGATTTCCCCCTCCTTTGAAGGAGGTGTCTCCACCCTTCCATCCTCTTCCTTGAACTCTCCATGCCTCCTTCAACAGCTTGTTGCTTGTTCAAGGTTAGTTTCTTTCTCTAGTTTTCATTATTCTTTGACTATGCTTGTTGGTTGATGCTATTTCTTCTTGTCTTGTTCCTTAATCTTCATGCTGTTTGCCTTTTAATTTCTGTCTTAGATCCTTCTTCCTAAAGAACACTAATCTCTGGTCTTGACAACCAAGAGATAATGAGTTTTAAATTAGGTGAGTAGCGCGCCTTAGTTTCCTTAAGTTCAATTACTTTTGTTACCTTCTTTCACTCTCTCTCCATTGGATTCTTCCTTTGAGTATACACTTGCTATCTTAGGTAATGGTTGTAAGTTGAAGAAGTTTTTTGTGATTAAATTCTTAGAATGGTGTGCACACTCCTTGAATGACTTGCACCATCATTGTAATCATCTTTCTTCCAAATAAAATCAAGTTTGTTCATGTTTTATGTTTTGAAGATTGTGCAATGTCTATGGATGTTTTACTTGATTCAATTTCTATTATGATGTGCCCTTCATGTTTATATCCCATGCATGTCTTTCACCATAGTTTCATGCCTAATATTTGTGTTTCATCATGTTAGATTTCATGCTTAGTTTATGCATAGGTTTCATCCTTCAATCCATGCAATACTTGTCTATTAGGTCATGTGCACTTTCATGCCTTAGGTTTTTAGGTTCTTACTTAGTTTCCATGTGCATTAATCACTTAGGTTTCAAGCTTTAATCTTGCATCTTACACTTAGGGATCATGTGCATCCTTCATAACCCATTCATGCATCAATTTTCATCTTGGAATCATGTGTACAATTATTTGTTTATGCATCCTAGTTTCATATGCACCAACCTTTGCTTCAGTCAAGCCATTTTAGGGTAGTTTGCATCCAAAGACTCATCCACACCTTCCATGCACCATTCTAGATTAGATTTGTTTCAAATCTTGTGTGTATGAAGCTTCTTTTCCATTGTATGTTCCATATGCATCATGTGTATGTTATTTCTTAGTTTTGTGAGTTTTAGATTAGGTTTAGTTCATATTTAAGTTTTGTCCTTCATTACCTAAGTTAGTTGTCATGTTAAACTAGATTTAGAAAGTTTCTAATTTCATGCATGTTTAATTTTCATGTTAAGTTAATTCCTTAGTCTAGGTCAAAACAAATTCCTTTGGCTAGGTTGGATGATGTAAGGGTCCACTAATCACACAAACCATTCAATTCCTCGTGGGATTGATTGAATTAATGTACTATACTATAATTGATTCGTGTGCTTGCAAGTTTAACTTAAAAATCACAATAGACTAGGATCGTAGACATACAAGGATCAATTTTAATTACCTAGGTGGGTCAAGGTTCTGGTGATGAAATCTAATCCTTATCTTATGAGGATTCTTATGGGGCATTACAAGAATTATGTTCCATTCCACCATAAAGCATTTAAATATGCGATGCAAAACAAAAGCAAATTAATGCCCGCCTATATGCTACTTAACAAAGGGTCAAGCACCTTAACAGATAAGACCCTATAACCATACAGCCCATGCTTTAGTTATAGTCGAGCTCAAGCTAACTTTTGTTAAATAGGTGTTTACTAATGTAATGGCCCTAAGTAATATGTAACATATATCAATGCATGACCCTAATCTATATAATTTATACTACCATTATAAATGCAATTTTATACTCAATGCATTTTATACAAGAAAATAAAAAAAGGGTGAAAATTGCTTATAGTGAGAGTTTTAATGATGATCAAGTGTGTGCCACCATACCACACGTTTGCCCTGTATTATTATAACCCATTTAAAAATTAAATCAAATAAAAATTTCAATGGGCCTCACTATAATTTCACTCAAATCCTAATCTAGGAAAGCAAAAAAGAAGTGAGAATCTATATTGATGAAGCCTTGGCCCACAAGATTGTTGCTACTGCTTTGCCAATTTTCCACTCACAAAAAGTCAAATAAATATGATTAATATGAGAAAAATAGTAGTAAATGCAAAAAATGATGAAAAATCCCAAACTAATGCACCCTAAACCTAGATTAGAGGTAAATAATCTAAGATAAGGTCCACTACACAATTTCGTTGCGACTCTTCGACAACGATGCAAAAATTTTGCTGTTATTTTTAAGTTAAACTTGCAAGCATATGAATCAATTATAGTATAACATGCTTGCAAGGTTGATCCCATAAGTAATCAATTGGTTTGTGTGATTAATGGCATGAAAATATGAAAACTAAAATCGCATGAAATTAGAAACTTCCAAAATCTATCTTAACATGGAAACTAACTTAGGTAAAGAAGGAAAAAACTTAAACATGAACTAAACCTAATCTAAACATGCAAAACTAAGAAATAACACAAACATGATGTACATGGAACATACTACGGAAAAGAAGCTTGATGTGCATGAAAATATGAAACAAATCTAATCGAGAATGGTGCATGGAAGGTGCACATGAGTCTTTGGATGCAAGCCAACCTAAAATGGCATTAATGAAGCAAAGATTGGTGCATATGAAACAAGGATGGAACTAACTTAACATCGGATGCATAAACAAAGAATTGTACACATGATTCCAAGATGAAAACTAATGGATGAATGGGTGATAAAGGATGCACGTGATGCCTAAATGTAAGAGGTATGATTAAAGCTTGAAACCTAAGTGATTAATATAGATGGAAACTAAGTAAGAACTTAAAAATCTAAGGCATGAAAGTGAATATGATCTAATAGCCATGCAACACATGGGTGGAATAGTGAAACCTATGCATAAACTAAGCATGCAATCTAACATGATGCAACATGAATATTAGGCATGAAACTAAGGTGAAAGACACACATGGGATATAAGCATGAAGAGTGTAATAACCCCAATTTTTATGAATATAATTGAATTATTGAAAATTAAAAGTTTGTGGAACTGGAACTGTGAGTTCAAGGAAAATTCATTTTTATAAAAATAAAATTAAGACTTAAAACTTGGATATTTGTAATGTACTCATAAAATGATCAGAATGACTATAAGTACATCAAATTCTGAGTCCGAATGAAAAATTCTTATTTTTCTCTATTTTTTATGACTAAAAGGGTAAAATAGTAATTTTACTCATAACTGAGACCTAAGACATCAAAATTTAGAATGTACTCAAAAAACCAATCAAAACGATACTAAGTACGCTCAATTCCGAGTTCATAGGTATAAACCCTATTTTTCTCAATTTTTAGCATTAAAAGGGCAAATCAGTCTTTTCACAACTATGTGGGGCCCACAAGGTGGGCCAACGGTCTGGAAGACCACCATCATGAGTCAAACCACTACCAACTGCTAGTGGAGAAGGAGGTGGTAATGGGAATCCAATGCCAATTTAATAATAAAAAGAATTAAAACATGATAATTATATGTAATCATAAAAAGTTCAAAAACACCTATAAATACCCCATAAAAATTCCCAAGTTTTTTTTCTAGCATTCTTCATGAGGTTCCCTACAATGCCCTAAAATCCCAGATCAAAATCCCTCTCTCTCTCTCTCTCTCTCTCTCTCTCTCTCTCTCTCTCTCTCTCTCTCTCTCTCTCTCTCTCTCTCTCTCTCTCTCTCTCTCTCTCTCTCTCTCTCTCTCTCTCTTTCTCTTTCCCTCTTTTATTCATTTTGCCTTAGGGGATTCCCCAAAAGCACCAGACGATCCAAGTTAATTGGAGTCATTGGGCGCTTCTCTGAAGGCGTCGTCCCCAACGTAACCTAGGTTCTGCGCAAAAATCACTAATTCACTTAGCTATGAAATTCCATCCAACCAATCATCATCTCCACCATTGGATTGAAATCATGATAATCTAACGGTTGGATTGTTAGAAAATGCAAAATGAAAGTCAGATCCGGTATTGACAATGTCTTCAACAAGTTCTTCATGAAATTTTGCCCAATCTAGTAGGCATAATTCAATCTCACACCAATGAATCACTCTAGATCGTGGGGATCTATGTTTCCCCTATGGTTTTATTCCTTCTCCGGCAACAAAACCAGAGAAATCTATCTCTATATGCAAAATTAGATGTAGCTAGGGTTTGGAAGAGGATTTCTTATTTTTTGGTGTGATTTCTTTCATTTTTGGTGAAATTACTTCACTAGACCAAACCAAGTAGGTGCACTCTCCTTTCCTTATTATTTTTCAACACTCCCTTGAGGTTTTTTGGCCATCCCTGAGCTCCCCCAGTCGTTGATCTGTCGAGAATGATGGATCCGGCAACAGGGGTTGAGATCTCATCCATGGATAGATCAGATGAAACTTTTGACCCATTGGATGAATTCTTAGGGCCCAAAAACCACAGGGTAAGAAATCTTGGCCTTTGGGTGTTTTAGATTTGGGAGATCTGGAGAAGGGTTGATCCGACGGTCCATATCAGATCGTCTCAACCAATCTCCCAGATCAAGCGTTGATCTAAGCTTGACCCTACTCAGATCATTTAGCCACATTTTGGGATTATCTAGTTACGTTCTATATCATCTTACCACGTTCCAGATCATCTAAAACACGTTCTAATGGCTAAATCAAATTTGGACCGTTGATTTTTTTAACTGAAATTTTGTTTCTTCAATTGAGAGCTCATTCTAGCCTTGATTTTAGACAAAAAAAGTAGCTATGAATTTATGATGTTGTGTAGAATCTAATGGAGATATTAGATTTATGATTTTAATTGTATTTACTTGTGATAATCACTAAAATCCGTTCCAATAGTAATGGATCATGATCAAGATGACCTTAAAATAGAAATCTGAACTAATGGATTGATTCAAGTTGTCCCAAAACCTGAAGGACCATGATCACAGTAAAAAATCTAGATACCTAGATCTATTAATTGAATAAAAATAATAACGATCATTATTAGCCATTAAAACTGGCTGAAATCTTAAAATCCAAATTCTGATCTAAATTTAACTCCAAATTGAGATTGGAAAGTTAGGTTGGATTCATCTTGATGATTAGAACCCATTGAACCAATAAAATCATAAATTAAATTGATGAAAATTTCTGTTTTTAAAGAGATAATGGTACTAACATCCTTGATCAGTGAAATTTGGAATGATCAGACTTTATAATTCTGATCCAATGATGATGTTGTGATTTTGTAACATGGAATCAATGTTTAGAAGTGACTAATTTGTGTTTAATTAAGAAACCTAGCCTTAAAAGAAGAAAATCATAAAAAATGAGCATGAATCTTCATGTTCTGATTAATCAAGCATGATTAGACCTTTCAAAATAGTTTATATGATGATCTAAATGTATAATTACAATAATTAAATGGTTGGATGTAATTTATTCTCCAGATCTTAAGATCTTAACCCTTAAAAGTAATAAAATCCATAAAAGTGAATGGTAATCTCCTTGATCAGTTTGATCAAGGATGATTGGACAATGTTGATGTATGTGGATGATGATATAAAGTCATGATCATATGGATTGATGGCCTTGATGATGATAATTTGGGATAGATTAGGATCTATGCCCTTAAATTGGATAAAATGGCTTAAGAGCTTCTTGATCGGTTAGATCAAGAAAGATGATATCATGTGATAAGATGATATCAATGATCTAGTGATGAGATCTCTTTGAGAAAATGAGTAGATCTAATAAAAATAAAAGATTAAGATCTAAACCCTAAATGGGATGAAAAGTGAATAGAAATCAAAGGTGATCATTGGATCATGATGAACAGTTATGGCATGTTAAATTTCTTTTGAATTAATGAATGATATTGTAAATGTCTTTTATTGCTTAGTAGATTTAATTTTTAGATTTATTTATTTATGCTTTAATGCTTATGTTATGTAAATTACATTGAAAATGTAATTAAATGAGAAATGGAGTTGAAGGATATTTACATGGAATGAATGACATGAACTTAATTATAGTAAGGGCTATAGTTAGTAGGACAAGATAAAGATTATCAAATCCTTGGCCCAAGCTCAGAGAATAATAAACCTGATGAGTGACATTTTAAATGTTCATGGACTTAATTAAAATCAATTAGAAAGAGTACTTAGGGTTAAAATGCTCATAGGAACCTTATGAATGGTTGAGCTAAGGTCACTCTAGTGAATGCTAAACATGGTAATTAAGGGGGTTTTCTAATAGAGCCTCACTCTTCCCCTAACTTTTGTTGACATTTGTTAGGTCTGAACGCCTCCTTACATGAGGATTGAAGTAATTACTTTGTATTTAGCTATTCAACTAGTAAGCCTTAGTCAATTGGAAATAAGAGGAGCAGCCTAGACTTAGGATGAAATAAGCTCTCTTCAACCAGCAAAACATTAACTGGTTGAATAAAAATAATAAGAGTATAAAAGGTTAGTTAATTATCTAATCATAATAAAAATTGTAAGTAAGATAAGGATGATCAAACAAGATCCATAGGATCTTGAATGATCAAGAACAATAAGAATCCTAATGTTGTATTTTATTATGTATCCATGTATGTATGTTGTAGACAAATCTAGATTATTAGATTAGACAATACAAACCCTTGATCAAATATGATTCAAGGAAGAGAACTAGGATCAACCTCCTTAGGGATGATCAAATAACTGAATTTAGTTTAAAGAAGAACTAGATTATAGAAGATTTAGGCCCTTGATCTTTATCAACAAGTATAAATTGTTGATTAAAGGATATATGAAAGATCAAGATCAAAGAGATGGACACAGAAGGACTTAGAGATAGAAAATACTTAGATTAGAAAGATCATTCTAACTGTCAGATCTATTGATCAATAGGATAAAATACTATCTGAGGAAGATAGATTGTATGGATGATAGGAACACAAGACAGATCTAGATCCTTTATATCAAAGGACAATATTAGATAAGGAATATAAATATGAGATATCTAAGTTGTTTAAATAATGATAGTATGTATGTATTTACAGATTACATACATCAATCATGGAAGATTTGAAGGATGGATCACTAAATGAAGGTATGTGGAACTTTAAGAATACAAGACCTATGGTCTACAGAATTGTAACTATACACAGACATTATAATGCTTAAGAATGATAAAATGCTTAGTTACATTTGAATCATAATTCATGTATATGAGATAGAGATAACTGTTGAAATTGGATGGAATACATAATAAATACATGGGTATCATTTATGATTACCCTTAAACTTAGATCAAAACATAATAATAATAGATTTCATTTATATCAAATAAGTATCCTTACACTTAACAACATTTGGTATATGAATACCAAATTAAAGGAAATGGGGATCATTTACAATAAATGATTAATCCCTAAACTTATATGAACATGGGTATCATTCATTATAAATGAGGATCCCTAAATCTAGAAATGAAATTATATCCTTGTATGAGGATATTGGATACAAGGATGATAATATAAATAGACAGATCGTCTGAGATGTACAAGAAGTATTTTAGATACAAGCATGGGGGCTTGTAGTTTTGTTTTAAACAGGCATAAGCCTGGTGATGCTATGCTAGGGAAGCTATGAGGGTTTGGCCATTGGCTTCCTGAAATTTGATGATATTATGATACCTTGCCCAAAGAGAGGCTAAAAGTTAGGTGGGGCAATTATGAGAAGGCTCCACTGTGAAAGTCCTGTCTCACCATATAGGTAGTGACATAATATTTTCCATAGTGGTATTAGTGGTGAATAGGGCAGTTAGCCGAGCGCGCTAGTACGGATCAAATTACAACATGGTAGTCCTTGAGTATTTTTCATTATGATGCATGGCATAGTGAGATGCCAATACTACCCTAATGAGGGAGTATTTTTTGAGCTAAAGTTTGGATGATTTATCAACTCAGTATATCTGAGTATGATTATTGATGTTTGAGATATTGACTATTTTTCATGGTTTTTTACCGTATACACACACACACACACACACACGATATAATGGTTTGGAATTATCATAGTGGATTTTACATGATAAATTATATGATAGAATGATCATATATGGTATGGTTCATGGAAATTGAATTATGTGATTCATATGGAATATGATGATTATGAATACTGTACTTTTTAATTATATGATTCCATATGTTCTTGAATCCCCTACCAAACATACCTTGTTGAGATATTGTAAAAATTTTAATGTTTACAATATCTCAGATACAGAAAGAAAAGAATGAAAGGATACGATATGGGAAGATGAAGACCATACTGTTGATCAAGACTACGTACTATTGTGGAAAGGATTGGATTGCATTTTGATTTGTGTATTTTGGACATAAGTTGTAATAAAGGGGCTGTGTATTAATAAAATGAGTTTCTTTGGAAACATTTGTATAGAAAATTATGTATGTATATGTGAGTGAAATGTGGCATTTGCGTTTTCTGAAAAGAATTTCAAAGAATTTTTTTTTTTTGCTACTTACGTTTACAAAATGTTTGCAAAATTGGTCAACCACCATTTGAAAATAAATAACAAAAATGTGTTTCAAAAAACTCAAGTTGCCATAGTTGGTTTCAAAGCAGGTTCATCCAGTTAGTTACAGCTCCTTATGTCCAATATGATTATGACAATCCAAGTTGGTAGCTAAACTTAAGTTTAAAGTTCGGAAAAATGAGATGATTATGAATGAGGTATGAGTCAAGGTTTTGGAGAAATATGTGATTAGAAATTTTAAGATATTTTGAAGATTTTCAATCTAACATGAGATTGAATGAGGAAATATCTATAGTAGTTGAGGAAAATGACATCAACTTATTTGAATGAGTTGAAAGAATAAATTTTAAGTATAAGGGGTGATTATAGAAATTTACATTAGGAAAGGAACAAATTTCCTTAGAAAAAGAAAAAGGAAGGATCAATGTGAGGATGCATTGAACATAAATGATATTATTGATGAAATTAAGTACTCTTTAAGGACGAGTACTTCCCAAATTTATTATCATCAATTGAGAATTTGAAATGAAACATAATAGTAGGAAATCAAAACAAATTTTGAGTCATATGAGTTGGATAAATGATATTCATGAATTTGAGGAGAATGAAATATATTAGATGAATTGGTAATGATATATGGAAGTGAGATACGAAAATGATGAACATGTATAAAGTATATGCTAAACATTTACAAAGCTTATCAACTATCTGGTAAGTAATGACAAAAGGGAATATGGTTTAGGGCCATATAAATTATATGGATGATATGAAAGTTGACGCAACAAAGATTGGAGATGAAAATAAATTGTGAAATAACTTTGACAGTTAGAGAAATTTTTCTCTTACTAATGTTATAGCATACTATAGAGAAATACTTTTTAGTATACTCTTACCATTGAGTACAAAATCCATGAATAATACATGGTAAATTATAGAGAATTTAAGAGTTAAGAAGAGGCTGACCACAAACTCTTCTAGCAGAAATTGTGAGAATAGAGGATTAGAAAGAATACGAGAAAGTTGTGTAGTGTGCTTCAAGGAAGCATGATGTAAAATTTCAATCTAAAAATTTAGAGATAAATAGATATATCTATGAAATAAATAAATATTATCATTGGTTCTAAGAATTTTCAGAGTATTGTTCTGAATATGAGAAAGAGATAACAAAAGAGGATAAGGAATATATATGAAGATTTAAATGACACTATCCATAAACCATTTTGGAAGGAAAAATGTAGAAAGTCAAGTATTATGAATAAAATGGCACACAAAGAGTGTTACAAAAACAATAGATGGAATGAGAGTGAGGGAAGAATCATTACAAGGAAACTATAAGTTAATATTAGGATTTGAAAAGAAATTGTCAATAGAAAGAAATTAGAACAGAAATGAGGTAATCACTTCCAAATATTGAAGAACAAGGAAAGAGATGATTACTTCCAATATTTTGGAAGATTGTTCCAAAGAATATTAGTGGATAAAATCAAGATGTGAATCTTGATAAATAGCTTAAGAATGAGAAAATATAAAGTATTATAGTTAGGATTGGTGAAAGTACTATACCAGTTAAGTGAAATAGAAGGTTTTGAAACAGGAGGATGACTTAGTTAAGAGTTATTAATCCTTTTAAAAGTCTAGTGATGATCTAGATAAGTGAATAGTGAATGTGTGAGCATTTTAATATGTCAATAGTTGAACCAATCATGTGATTTATACCTTTGAGGAGAAGGTAGTATGATAAATGAATGAAAGGAAATAGAGATTTCCTTAAGTGGTAAGGCCACATGTGTAAAGCTATGAAAGATCTATGAAAACTCCCGAGTGAGTTGATATACAAATTTCAAGGATGAAATTATTATAAGGGGGAAGATTGTAATAACCCCAATTTTTATGAATATAATTGAATTATTAAAAATTAAAAGTTGAAATTTTAAAAGTGAAATTAGAACTTTGAGTTAGAGAAAAATTCAATTTTATAAAAATAAAATCAAGACTTAAAACTTGGATATTTGTAATGTACTCGAAAAATCGATCAGAATGACTACAAGTACGTCAAATTCTGAGTCCGGATGAAAAATCCTTATTTTTTTTCTATTTTTATGAATAAAAGAATAAAATAATAATTTTACTCATAACCGAGATCTAAGACATCAAAATTTGGAATGTATTCAGAAAATCGATCAAAAAGATACTAAGTATGCTTAATTCCGAGTTCATACGTATAAACCCTATTTTTCTCAATTTTTGGAATTAAAAGGGCAAATCAGTCTTTTCACAACTATGTGGGCCCCACAAGGTGGGCCAACTGTTTGGACTACCACCATCTTGAGTGAAACCACTACCAGCTGCTAGTAGAGAAGGAGGTGGTAGTGGGAATCTAGTGCCAATTTAATAATAAAAAGAATTGAAACATGATAATTACATGTAATCATAAAAAATTCAAAAACACCTATAAATACACCATAAAAATTCTCAAAATTTTTCTTAACATTCGTCACAAGGTCCCCTACAATGCCCTAAAATCCCAGATCAAAATCCCTCCTCTATCTCCCCCAATCTCTCTCTCTTTCCCTCTTTTATTCATTTTGCCTTAGGTGATTCCCCAGAAGCACCAGATGATCCTAGTCAATTGGAATCGTGAGGCGCTTCCCTGGAAGCGTCATCCCCAATGGAACCTAGGTTCCACCTAGAAATCACTAATTTGCTTAGTTATGAAATTATAGCCAACCAATCACCATCTCCACCATTGGATTAATTTGGGCTCGAATTATCTAAAAAAAGCCCCAAGAAATCATTATGATCTAACGATTGGATCGTCGAAAAATGCAAAATGAAATTAGATCTGGTATTGATAATGTCTCTGGCAAGTTCTTCATGAAATTTTGGCCAATCCAGCTAGCATAATTCCATCTTACACAGATGAATCACTTTTGAACATGAGGATCTATGTTTCCCTTATGGTTTTATTCCTTCTCTGGCAACGAAACCAAAAAAATCTCTCTTTGTATGGAAAATTAGATGTAGCTAGGGTTTTGAAGAGGATTTCTTATTTTTTGGTGTGATTTCTCTCATTTTCGGGGAAATTACTTCACCGTACCAGACTAGGTAAGTGCACTCTCCTTTCCTTGTTATTTTTTGGCTCTCCCTTGAGGTTTTCTCACCATCCCTGAGCTCCCTTGGTCGTTGATCCATTGGGAATGATGGATCTAGCAATAGGGGTTGATATCTCATCCATGATGGATCAGATGCAACTTCTAACCCGTTGGATGAATTCCTGGGGCCCAAAAACTAGAGGGTAAGAAATCTTGGCCCTTGGATGTTTCAGATTTGGGAGATCTGGAGAAGGGTTAATCCAACAATCCAGATCGAACCATCTCAACCAATCTCCCAGATCAAGCATTGATCTAAGCTTGACCCTGCTTAGATCATTTAGCCATGTTTTGGGATTGTCTAGTTACATTTGAGATGATTGAGTTTCGAAGAAAATAAAAATTTTTGCTGCTTAAGATGTTTGCAAAATTGGGCGACGACCATTTGAAAATAAATAACAAAAATGTATTTCAAAAAACTTGGGTCGCCACAAAGAGCACATCATAATTGACATGAAAACAAGATTTAAAAATCAAGTAAAACATTCATAGACATAGTGCAATGTTCAAAATTAAAACATGAACAAACTAGATTTTATTTGAATGAAAGATGATTATAATGATGGTATGAATCATTCAAGAACTGTGTGCACTATTCTAAGAATTCAAACACTGGAAAACATCTTCAACTTACAACTGTCAACCCTAAAATAGCATGTATACACTCAAAGGAAGAATACAAAGAAGAAAGAGCAAAAGAAGGTAGGAAAAGTAATGGAACTTTATGAAAGAAGGCACCCTACTCACTTGATCTAAAAATCACTATCTCTTCGCTGTCACATCCAGAGATTGTTGATCTTTATGATCATAGATCTAAGCTTAAAATTAGAGGCAAATAACATAAAGATTAGTGAACAAGACAAGAAGAAATAGCATCAACCAATAAGCATAATCAAAGAATAATGAGAACTAGAGAAAGAAACTAACCTTGAACAAGCTGAAGAATGGAGAACAAGCAACAAGCTGCTGAAGTAGGTGTGGAGAGAAGGTTTCTCTAAGGAAGAATGCATGGAGGGTTCAAGGAAGAGGATGGAAAGGTGGATACATCTCCTTTAAAGGAGGGGTCATTCTCCCCTTCTCCAAAAGTGTTTGGCTGCTATCTAAGGGAAACCTTAGGGGATAGGTGAGGTGGTATGGAATGATTGGTTAACCTAGTACAACTATGAGGGAAAGTAAGGTAGCACCTAATTTTTAGGAGGGGGTGTCTCCTCTTGTAAAAATCATGGAATGACTTAGGAAAATAGAAAGAGATGGGAGAAGGGGATGGAGACAATAAGAAAGAGAGAAAACGAAAGGGAATGAGGTGGAGTGAGGTGATTGAGTTGATCTAGGATTGATGGGGCTGGTTGAAGTGTAAGTTTAAGAAGGCGGGACTCTTAGGTAGAAGGTCCAAACTTCGGAGTTCTCTTGTATGGTGAGGTGGAGAGAAAGAAAAAAATGCGAAAATCATGAAAAAGGAAAAGAAATATAAAGTGGGTTCTTCCTATTGGTCCACATGCTATCTTAACAAATTGAATTTTTCCTTAAATATCTTCAAAATAACCCTGAAAATTCCATGGATATTTTCCTTAGGTTTTCCACCAATGATAGCCTTCCATGTATCTTGGCTCATGTGGCTTGATTGCTTACTTCGAGAGGTCGTTTGGCTTAGCTTCGTAGCTGACTTTAGGTGCTCCTTCAACTTGGATCGGTGGCTCAACCCCTTGGCTTTGATGGCTTATTAGGCTCCTTAGGTTGTCGCCTTCTTTATGGCCTGTATATGGCTAGGTGGCTTGAATGAATTCCATGCAAAGGAGGTGGACTTTCTATGGCTTGTGCATGGGCCCACTTTAGTCAACTTTGAATTCTCTAATTCCATCCTTTGCCTGCCTTAAGGTGATGTTAATCTTTGATATCACTTTGGATTTATGAGTTTTAGGTTTTGATTCAATCTTTCGATCATTATCTTTAATTTTCATCTTTATCGATCTCAGCCGTTAGATCATCATCTCGACTCCTACAAAAGATGAAAACTCTAATTAAATCTTACAAAAATATTATTATTCATATACTTACCTTGGATTAGTCTCTGAACCTATAAATTATTAAATATTTGGTTTATTAGGACAGAAATGCATGTGTTACAATTTTTGGCCAAAAACCCTAATTTAATGCTATAAGTTATAACACATGGGCAACTAATTGGGAGATTTTTATACAAAATTTGACACTTATCATTATCTAACAAAGTGTTCACACCTTAATAGACAAAGCACTATAACTTAGACAACTTATACCATAGTTATAGTCCACCTCAGGCTAACCTTTGTTAAATTAGTGCAATCTAATGCAATAACCCTAAATAAGATACAATAAGTTATAATGAATGGCCCTAAACTATATTAGTTACACTACCATCCATAATACAAATATACTAAATGCAATTACACTAGAAAAATAAAAGAGAGGGAGAGAAGTTTGTAGTCGAGTTTTTTATGAAGATCGTGTGGACCACTATATCCCACACTTGTCCTGTATTATTACAATCCTTTTAAATTAAAGAAAATAATTACAAATTACAATGGGGCCTTAATATAAGTTATCTCAAAAATAGAAAAACCCTAATCTAGGAAAACAAATAAATCTTATCTAATCCGATGAAGGTTTGGCCTTAAGGATCATTATTACTCCATTTGTCAAATTCTCCTTGCGCAAAACAAAGAAAGATGGTCAATGTGTGAGGAATTAGCAAAATATACAAATTTATTGTAACCTAAAACTAAGGCTACAGATAACAATCTAAATAAAGACCCAACCACAAATCGATTACGATTTCCCAGCAACCCCATAAAAAACTTAGTGTATGTCTTAATATTACTCGCAAGCACACAAATCAATATAGTAATTTGCGCACGAGACAGGTCAATCCCATGAGGAATTTCATGTCTTTTCAATTACTTGGATATTATATAAATTACTTATCTCTAGCCAAATAGATATTGGTTCGATTAAATTGGGAAAGTAAACAACATGAAGATGGAAACATAAACTAGAGAAACATTCTAAAAGTAAACAAGTGAAACTTAGAAACTTCCAAAAAAAAAAAAAAAAACACTTTCTAAAATTTAAACTTACAACTTTCTAAACTAATCTAACATGAAAAACAAGCTACTACCAAAATCTAAACTACCTAAAATAAAGATTAACATTTTAACTAAGGGAATCCAAATCAATCACCATGTACATGACCCATGGAGTTGTACCCATGGTTCATGAAGTAAGAAGATGGCTAGAATGAATGAACTATAGCTTGTTAACATGGAAGCTAATCAAAATAGTAACTAAAATAATTAAAAATCGAAATGGGTTCCTAAAACTTCAAGAAACTAAGATGCATGGACTACTAGAAATTATGTATGAAACGCGAAGTGTAAAAATCTAGAAATATGATGCGGATGAAACTTAAATCAAACAAAAGCAAGGAAAGAAACTTACTATGCTTGACTCAAGTGAGAAATGATCATGGATCATAATCATCAACCACAAGAATTAAAGGACTTAAAGTATGGGAATTGAGCATGGAATGTTGTGCATGAAATAGATAATCTATTGGATTGAAATTGGTACATGAATTGTGCACATGATTACATGTAACATAGAAAAGAAAATTAGTGCAACTTTCAAAGCTCTAAATCTGGCCAAAATTAGATCCAACCTTCACTCTCCAGTAACCAAAAGATGCATGCATGTAATCCAAAGAATAAGCAAGGAGAAATATAGGGAAAGAAAGATGGAATGGAATGAGAAGCAAAAGAATTTAAGGATTTCAAGGACCAAATAACTTGATCCAAAGACTATACTCTTGGTTGTCGCTACAAGAGATTTATAGTCCTTGAGTACAAGGATGTAAGGGTTAAACCAAGAAGTAAATAAGAAAGGAAAATAAGGAATTAAAGCAAGAAACAAGAAGGAACTAAAATAGACTTAGAGTGCAAAAATCAAATGAACAAAGCAAGAAGTAGGCGTAGAACACAAGGAAAGGCAACCAAGTAGAAGTGTGTCCAAATCCTTGCAAGCACAGAGGTGGAAGGCGTGAAAGGCTGGCAAGTAAGAGGCATCTCCACCCGTCTATCTTCTTAATGTGGAAGCTTTAGGTGCTTTTATAGGTTAGTTGCACATTCTAACTTGCTAGGACTCTAGATAGGAGTGAGAGTGGAAGGTGGAAAGAGAAAGATTTAGAAAGTGTAAAATTATGGTCAACCAAAGAAGGTAAAAATCATGATTTTTCTTTTGGGATTTAAATTGGAATTGAGGGTTGAATGGGATTGGTTTAGATGGTGGGTTACTTAAGGAAATTTTGGGTAAGAAAAGGCTTAGTAAGAGAGATAAGAATAGAAGCCATGAGATGGAATTAGAAGGTAGGATGAGGTGGAATTCCTAATGAATTAGAAAGGGGGGAGGCTCCACCTTTCTAGAAAGGAGGTGTCTCCCCCTTGAGTATTTAATGTAGAATACTTGGATAGCAAGTAGGGAGAGAGATGGGAAGATGGGAAAGAAAAAAATAGAAGTTAAGGGCTCTCTTCCCATTGTCCACATTGCCACTATCTTCCATGTACTAATCTCCATAAATCCTTGCTATTTATCCCTTGGAAAATCACATTTTTAGCATGGATAATTGCTTGAATTCATCATCCAATTCTGTGACTCCATGTGGAATGACTTCTTTGGCTTGGTAGCTCACTTGATGGCTCCTTGCTGGCTGGATTGAGTGCTTGGCTTCATGCCTTATTTAGCTTGTCACATTCTATCATGTCTCAAATGGCTTAGGTGGTTTGCATGGTCCTCATGCAAAGGTGGTGTAATTGCATGGTTTATGCATGGTCCAATTTTAATTAGCTTTGATCTTCCCAATTTCTTTCTTGCTTTTCCTAAGATGGTCTTGAACCTTGATTAAGATTTGGAATAAAGAATTTTAAGTCTTGGCTCTCCTATTTGATCTTGATCTTCCATTCTCATCTTGATTGATCACAGTCGTTAGATCATCATCTCAACACCTACAAAAGAGTAAGATCGCTAATTAAATCCTAGAAAATTATGATTAATTCATATGCTTACTTTGGATTTGCTCATGACCCTAAAAAATATCAAACTTTTGAATTATTAGGTCAGAGATGCATGTGTTATGAATTTTCAAAATAACTCTAGAATAAGGCCTATAATTTATAACACATGAGATACTAATTGGTTAATTTTTTTTATACAAAATGAAACAAATAGATAGTTGTTTCTCTCAAGGAACTATGATAGCTCAAGTCTTTATGACCCCTCTTTTTTTCCCCTTCTCTCTCTCTCTCTCTCTCTCTCTCTCTCTCTCTCTCTCTCTCTCTCTCTCTCTCTCTCTCTCTCTCTCTCTCTCTCTCTCTCTCTCTCTCTCTCTCTCTTCTTTTGTTTGAGGATAATCAAAGCTATTAGGTTTACCACTAAAATACCAAATAAACTATCATAACTAGACAATGGAGTTACTTAGGAATCCCCTAGGTCAGTCATAATACCTTTTGTCAATGTGGTCCATAGATGTGAAATCTTCTATCCTTAGATAGGGTGGCTCCTCCATGTTTAGGAACTTTCATCTAAGAACTTGTAGTCAAATTTTAGCTCCTTGATGAACTACCCTTCATTATTTTATCTCATGGATTTAGGATCAATGATTACTTTGTCTCCCTCCTCATTGATTGCAAGTGTGGTGGGTACTTGCTCTATCTCTTTGGTGTTTCAAAGAAGTTGATCATGCTAAAGATTAGATGACTTTATTAGAAAAATGATGTTCCAATGGTTTGGTAGACATTGGTGGGTATTCAAGGTGGTCATTCAATGCTTTGTGTTTGGAAAACTCCTTAGGTGTAGTGTACCTTTGCACTGCTAACTCAATACTTTGATAGATAGTGAGGGAATAGAGGTCTTGTTTTGGATTAGGTGGTCGCTTTGGATTATTGTCAATTAGCTCCACTTTTTTCTTACCTTAGCAAAATTCTCAGGGTTGGTTGCACATTGTTCCACCTCACTTCTTAGCCAAGATGTAATGGGAGAAGAGCCTTTGTTTAGGGGTGGTGGCCACTTTGAGCTTTTAGCAATCAACTCTATTTTCCCCTTTCTTTTAGTTGAACTTTTAGGCATGGTGGTACATGGTTCCACCTTAGCACTTTTGCAAACTACAAGAGGAGGAGAGCCTTCATTTGGGGCAACTTTTAGGTCTGAAGAATGAGCTTCTCTATGTCCTTGCCCTAGATGACATTTTGGAGTGGGGAAACAATGAACTTTGAAGCATTACGACTCAGTTGTAGCAGTTTTTGGGGAAATTTTTCTAATGTACACTTGGGATTTTGGTATAATGTTATTGACATTAATTTGCCTACTCACTGACTTTTAGTCACGTTCCACAGTTTGACATTCTCCTCTTCAAACTTGCTATCTGTAGTAGTACGATCATTGATGCTTGACTCTTGTTTAATCTCTTGGGTATTCTCAAGACAAAGGTTCAATAAGGATTTTATGTGTGGATTATCCTCTCCAGATATTTCAACATCTGCCATTCACCATCTGACCTTTTATCTTTGTTGGGAGTACTTGATTCCACTTGAGTAGGATTTGTCATGATAGCACATAAGCTTCTTCAGGAGGATCAAGAGGAACCTTGATATTGTCCCACCCATTAATTTGGAGTTGGTCCATGATGTTTTTTGTGCAGAAGTCAAGTCTTCATGTTTGCATTGGGTTGTTTCTAAAGATTTGGCAATGAAGTTGGAAAGATCTGAGTTTTGGCTTATGAAGAGATTTATCCTTTCTACACTGGTGGTTTATGGTATCATCATGCTAGAATGGGATGAATACTCTTCTTGAAGCATGTCTCAAATGCTAGGAAATCCTTGTTAGGTGGGCCCTCTTGATGATGTAAGCAAGGAGTTGGTGGAACATCATACTGCTTTCAATCCACCACCCCACCTATGATTTCCTTTTTAAAAAATGGGAACCCTTTTAGTGAGTTTGAAAGTATTATTACAAATAGGATTAAAACAAATCTCTCTTTTAGCTGCAACAATATTCTCTTTAATGTTTGAACATGGATTTGGTAATCGTGGTAATTCCCCTTCTACTTTGTAGACCATCTTTGTGGGGAGATGGTTGCCCCATCTACTCAATCACTGGCCTTTCTTCCCTACTAGACTTGCTCCTCTCACTAGTAGTAGGCCTTTCAGGCATGTCTCCAAATGAAGATTGAAGCAATAGCTGAGTGGGTGAGTATATTGCCTCCGGTTCTGGACTTGGAGGTCTTGGTTCTACTGTGTTAGATTTTGTCCTTTCACTTTCTTTAGTTTGCTACTTAGGTGTTGGATAAGCAAAAGGAACAGCTTTCAAAGTCCCCACTGCTAAAATAATCTAATCAGTTGGCATTGCTAAAGGTGGACTAGTACCCCTTAGTTATGGGTGCAATCAAGATTATTGATTCATTTGTAGGCATATAGTATTGCTTCTTTTCAGTGATTACTGCTTCCCAACCTATGCCCATAAAGGTTTTTGGTGTTGGTATTTAATGGGTGGTATCCTAGTCCACCTTATTTTGGGGAGTGGGAAGAACAATAAGAGTTTATGCAAGTGTAAATTGGGGATGTAATGGCCGCCTTGGCTTGAGCCTTTTGGTGATGCCCTCTTAGCCTATTATGTCAAGGTATCCTCATATGGGCAAGGTGACCATCTGACTCATAAACACATAATACTTAAAGTATGCACAAAAATAAAAAGTAGAATGATCACTCAACCCACACACACGTAATACTCAAAGCATATATAAAAATAGGAGGTGATGGTGCAAAAGTAGAACACTTACAACAAACACGAAAGAAAAATGTGATGGTGTGACAATACTACCTCCTATTATTTTGTCTTTAATCAATGATTAAGAAACACTATGTCCCTCCTAAAGCTTCACAAATTAACTACCAACATTATGCCAAAGAAGTTTTTAAGTTAGGCGCCTCTAGTAGAATTACCATTTTAGGTCTATGGGATGCAGATTAAGGTCCCACAACACACACAACTATTAGTGATGGTTGGTCACTTCACATAAGATAAAAAGATTGGCCTTGGAGCTGCAACTCATTCCTCTCACATTAGCAGGTTGTTAGGGTGGCTTACTAGATTTTTGATTAATTTTAAGCTCTACTTAACATTTCTTGTTGATGTTGGTATGGCAATACCACCTACTTATGGCCATATACTCTTTGAGGCAATTTTTTGATCTATCAATGTTTTAAGGAAGAGCAGTCCTAAACTAAGTACTTTGAAGAAAATGAAAGAGGTGGGAGGCTTAATTGTGTATTAGGTTGAAAGCTATGGGTCCTTAACTCGGTCTCCTAAAACAAAATAACCAACAGAATCTAAACGTGATGGACATGATGTAGGGGGTCAAAGCTATTAATGGATATGTGGGGCTAAGTTACCATCACGAGTGATATGTGTTTAATTTTGTATAAAAGGTACCCAATTAGTAATCCATTTGTTATAAATTATAGGCATTATTCTAGGATTTTTTGAAATTTTATAACATATGCATTTGTGACCTAATAATTCAAAAGTTTGATATTTTATAGGTTTAGAAGCTAATTCAGAGTAAATATGCAAATTTTAATAATTTTGTAGAATTTAATTAAAAATTTTCATCTTTTTGTAGGTTTTGAGAAAATGATCCAATTGTCGAGATCATGTAAGATAGATTTGAAGATCAAATCAAAAGAGGGACAAAGACCTAAATTCATCATATTTCAAAGCTCAATCAAGGCTCAAGATCATCTTAAGGTAAGCAAATGAAGTCTAAGGAAGCAATTGGAAGCATTAAAGGTAATTAAAATGGGTCCATGTTAAAAGCCATGCAATTTCACCACCTTTGGATGAGAATTAGAGCCATATATAATGTTTCCTAATCTAAAAAAGGAAACCTAAGGAAGCCAATTCATTTAAGCCTTGAAGCCAAGGAACTTTCCCACTCAAGCAATCAAGGATTAAGCCATCAAAGTGAGCCACCAAGCCACATGCGAGCCATGCCACATGGAGTCACACAGTTGGAGGACATTTAGAAGCAATTATCCTATGCTAAATAGTAAATTTCAACGGATCATTAGAAAGGAATTTGGGTGGTAATCAACATGGAAAGATATGCATACATAGGTGGACCAATCAAGAGAGAAGCCAATTCAAATTTTCTTATTTTTTCCTATCTTTCCCCCTTCTTTTCTCTCTCTTTCCTACCCATCATATCACATACTTAGACGGGAAGGAGTTTCATGCTGGTGTAGTTTAAAATTACTTGCAAGTACATGAATCAATGTAGTAATTTGCACACGAGAGAGGTCAATCCAACAAGTAATATCACATATTTGGATATTTGTTGGATTTTATTTAGATTACTTAGCCTAAGCAAAGAGAGATGAGTTTTGATTAAACTAGTAATTTAAACAACATGGAATGGGAAACATACATAAAATTAGAAACTATAACTAAATGAAACTTTTTAAAATTAAATATATGCAATGGAATTAGAAACTTTCCTAACTAACATGCATTCAATAAAAGAAACTAATGTAAAACTAAAATGAATGAATCTAGGAAACTTAAACTAAGGAAACTTGCTAAAAATAAAACTTTCCTAAATTAACACTTTCCTAAAACTAACATTAGAAACTTATTAAAAATAAAAATTTCTAAAACTAAATTAGAAACTTTATGAACTAAGCTAAGATGTAAATAACTAAACAAGTAACAATAAACTATCATGAAATAAGAGAACAATAATCCAATTAAAGGAAAGTAAACCAATTACCATGTACATAACTCATGGAGTTGTGCACAGGGTTCATGAGTGAGAGATGTCCAGAAATTATTAATTAAAAGCTAACAGGCATGCAAACTAATCAAACACTCCATAAACTAACTAAAAAGCTAAATGGGTTCCTAAGAGTTCAACCATACAAAGTGTATGGACTGTTGGACCTTGCACATGAAACATGAGATGAAAAATTCCAGCAGCATGGTCTACATGAAACTCAAATCAAGTAAGGCATGAAAAGAAACTTGATAAATACTTTTCATGGACTAAAACACTCAAGAATTGAATTATTTTTCTTCTAGAATTAAATGGTAACCATGCTCCTCAAATAAGTATATCGATTGACTTTAAACATACATCAAAATTGGTGCATATGTACATAGATAACAAGGCTAGAAATTGTACACTTTTCTAAAGACTAGAATTTGAGTCAAAGCAAGAATTAAACACATCTAGTAATCTCAACTTACTTTCAGATATGATTGTGACACCCCAAGTTTTTATAACCTTTTTAAATACTTTTTTGAAATGCGAAGCCCCATGTTTGAAAATTCCTTCCGAAAATAAAGCAGCAGAAAATTTTGATCATTGAAAAGTGTTTCTAAAATCTCGAGTGTCCTTTCTTTAACAAACACAAGGACTTTACAGTGGAATGAATATCTCATTCCTATAGAAAATTCGACAGCGTTTCCTTTGTTTTCTAGACATATACACATTTAATATATGCAATGCAGAATACCTAATAAACATACAAATAAATTTTCATTGTTTTCAAAACAGATACATACAACTTATCACATCCAGAACCTTTTGTCACAACCGCATCATAACACATTCTACTACATATAAATGAGTACACTACTTCAAATTAAATATACATTCACAATATGTAATAGATCACAAATCAAATTTCAAGTGGTAAGGCTCACTCCTCAGAAAAAAATCCCATTCTTCTATAATTATCACTCCACAATATCTTTCATGTCCTCAACCCAACTTGTTTATCCTTCCATTCTAATTCTTCATATTTGAGGCATTGTAAACAATTACATTGTCTGGCAAGCTTGCCCTTGAGTAAGTGAAAAAAGGTTGCTCTTTTGCCATGCAGTTCATTATTTACACAACTGATGTAATTTAGCAATTATTAATATCTAAAAAAGAATCATGATGTCTTAAAACACATGCCTAAGTTAAAATAATGTTCCCAAATCATACATTATATGAAATTTATTCACATGTCCTATGTAGATAATTCAACAAATCCTATGCAAAAGTTTGTAAAACTATAAATACATAATTCATTTTTGTATATATCCAAGAAATCCAGTGCCATTATAGTTCATGAACATTTAGTCATACAAGAATACTTTCCATGCATACACATAAACATTCGGTTGAATTCATAACATATTATACTTTAAGATCATTCATTATTCATGTACACATGTATTCTTCTCACCTACTTTCTTTTATGAATATACTACATTTCAAATTCATATATGGTTGAGTACATGATCATGCATAACTACTAATGATGTTCAATTAATCCAATACATTCATAAACCAAACCATGTAAACACCATCAATATGGAAGAATCAATATATATATATATGTATGTATGTATGTATGTATGTATGTATGTATGTATGTATGTATGTATGTATGTATGTATGTATGTATGTATGTATGTACATATCAAAGTCAATTGGTAAAAAATCATCTTCTAAGAACATAAATGTAGATAGGAACCAAGCTTACATGATTTTGATAGAGCATGTATAATCACAGGTATGCTTAAATTTAACAATAACTTCAAGTTTAGCATAATTAACACGATACTTAGAAATGTCCAAAAACTATTTAAAATGCAACTCTCAAGTACAACCTCAATCAGTGAATCCTTGATAATGAAAAACACAATAAGGGATGCTCTTATAGGAAAATAATCAAGGTTTTGTAAATATGCTCTTCAAATCATGCAATACTACTACATTTATAAGGGGTGACCCTTTTAGTCTTGTTGCAATGACACTGGTACACCTATCCTACAAGTAGAGACCTCCTTATTCTCACATCACAATATTGCCCATTGCTCCTTGATAGGTCCAACACTCCTAGACATCAACAACACATTACATAATGTCCAACACTCCTAGACTATCATCAGGCCTTACAGCTACTTAGTGAGTACATGCCTTAGGGTCTACCTACTCAAGCCACTAGCTATACAACTACTCCAAGAGTGCTTGCCTTAAAACACATTTGAACAAATAGGTAAATCACTTTCTAAATCAAGTATAACTTGAAATATAGAAAGGTACAAGTTTACACCGTCTCATGCATAAGTGAAAAATCTCAAATGATTTCCAAATGTAGGGTTTTCCCATACATAGTGCCATGATTCATGCATCATTACAATTTCAAACCCAAAGTCCTACAAGTAGTAGACATTTAACCATATTCCACATTTCGTTCTTGCTTACTTATTTTCATAAGTAAGATTATAAGAAAAATCCTAAAACCCAAATATCACAAGTTTCCTACACTTCCACACACAATCACAAGTGATACTAAATAGGAAATATTAGTGTATCAATAACGAATTAAGTAACCATTCCAATTCATTCATTTGAAGGTATGAAAACCTTCAGTCCATAATATCAATAAGCTATAAAACCTAGTTTCCATAGGCTTTTAAGTCATGCATTCACATTCATTTGGTAATGCACTTTATATTCAAAAGAAAGTATTACAAATCCATTTCATGAACAACAAGAGTCTAATCATTCATGCTTTGCTCATAGCTCATGTGTATTGCATTCACATTCATTTTCTATTGTGCTTCAAATCCCCAAAGGCATGCATTCAATATCCACATCAAAACAACTATTGATAAAACCTTCTATGAATAATGACAGACATTTTATGGCTCTAGGTCATAATACATGCATCTATTCTTTTTGGTCTATGGTATTAAGAGATTCTTTCTAAGCATGAATGTGAAGCTGTTCATATGAATATAATTAGTTGAAGTCATACATATCCATAGCCAAACCATTTTAACAAATAGTAATAAAATAAGGTTAAGATAAACCTCGTTAATGGCTACTGATAACACAATTGTATTTTATCTCTTAATTGTGAAGACCTTATAATTCTTTCCTTCAGCCTCTGGTTATGAGTACAATTATGAGTTTAACATATTAAGTGTTCTTATACCTTGAGACCAAGCACTTAAATCATTCTTAATATATTAGTTTTATAAGTATGACCACTTTTACCACATTGTGTAGGTCTCCTTAGAGTTCAAAAACCTTGTGAGCTATACTACAATCACTTTTGCTACACTCATTTGCATTCTGTGGTATTTGGGCATTCCAAAAGTTGTAGTATCAAGTTTATAGTTTCTTAGGTGCCAGTGGCATGTGTATAAAGTCCAACCCTATTTAAGGTGTTTGCAATTGGTCCACTAGATTTAAGTGTCTGTTTCAATGAAGGCATACAATCCTATCACTCTTTTGTTCTAATGCCATAATTAGGATAACCCAAGTATTTCAAGTTCTTTTCACATATGCAGCTAATCCAAAAGTAAGTCATATATCTAAGTATCTCAACATTAACTAAATGTATATATGGTGAGTTCTATTCAAAGAGTGTATCTTTACTCCTTTGTTTAAGTATTACAACTAGAGCAACATTGGTGTTTTCAATTTAAATTTAGTCATTTCATTTCTAATGTGTTAAAGTGAAAATATGTCGTGAAATGACCACTAAGATTTTCACATGCTTTCATAATTTCAGTAATTAAAGACAATACACATGTAAATAATCATCTACATAAATTCATTCTCATCAAAACATACAAGTTTTTAATCTATCTAAGATAGCAAATCTTAATCCACCTATCTCTACATGAGCGCTTGAGATTCACTAATGCAAATAACTATCCAGTTTGCAAACACACTAACCATCAATCACACATATGTAACAACATGATTACAAATTTAGATCCACAATCTAGGCTTTATTTTCATTTTCTAAAGTCTAGAATTTGCCCTACGTTAGTTTCTGGCACAAGTCGGTGCATGGCAATGTGACCGAGCTCATCCACAACACTAATCACATTTCATTAACTATTGGTTGTTAATATAATGATCAATGGTTACTGAATTACCAAATCCACACTGTTGATCATTAATTGATAGTCTACATCTTCTTTCTATACATCTAAAATTACTAACTAGCAAAATTACAAGTTTATTTCATAGATTAGGAGCCATAAATTCTTGATTCACTAATTGATCCAATTTTGGATAGTTAGATGTAGGGGTCATGCACTTTTGATTATCATACATGTTTAAGTTTCGGGTTTCCAATCTATCCAACCATTGGATTGTGATTCATAGCATGAGAATAGAAATTAATAGGTTTGTAGCCTATGTACCTGATAGAAATCTGATGGTTCATAGCCATCGATATCTCTAGGTGGCGAATTAATTGTTAAATCTAAGGTTACCAGTCTAAATTGGTTGATTAGATAATCTAAGGCCCTAAATTGAACCTACAAGATATAATATTCATAAAATCTATAGGAATTATAAGATCTACAGTGAGTGTTATGCTAAAATTGAGATTTGCTATAAATTAGAGACAATCAGTAATGATATTACCTACAATTGCATTAATCCTTGTTTGACCAATCATTAGGAGTGTCGGATCAAGGTTGGATGGTCACAACTCGATGTGATAGTGGCTGTATATTAGTGTCGAAGATAGATCTCTATAATTGCTCTTTTGATCAAGGAATAACTTTGGGGCTTTCATTATTGAAGTTGAGGAGGACATGATGAATGGTACGAATCTCTGATCCAAGTCATTGTCTCCAGCGTGGAAACTGGTGGTCAGCAATTCCACTTAAGTTCATTGTTTCTCACTAGTGGTGTGTTAAGAAGTAGAAGAAGGGGAGATGGGAGGTGGGAAGGGAGGATCAACAAGGACACTCACTGTGTGATGACATGTAGTGGTGAAATGGTGCCTAGTTGTCAATGGTGAACATGGTGGGTAAATTGATAAGGAAGACAAAGGAGTAGGGGGGAAAAGTGAGGGTCTACGAGCACTGGTCTTAGCCTCGATGTCTGATTGTTGGCTAGGCGGTGAAGCTTGCTGTCGGCGTGGGGGTTCGTTTAGTGCAGTCAATGTGGGTAGTAGATGAGGGGAGGAAAGGGGAAGAGAGAGAGAGAGAGAAGAAGATATACAGTGTCTATCTAGTTTTGGCTTAGAGGACAGGGGGTGTCGTTATAAAAAAATGGCCCCTCTATTTTAAGCATTTCTTTTTCTTTCTTTTTTCGAAAATGCCCTCTATATTCAAAATATCGCAACTTCTTCATTCGAACTCCGATTTTAGTGTAATTAGTGTCATTTGAATGTTTTTTCTAAGTAGAATCCAAATATTAAGGTTTTGATGGTCAACTGCGTGTCTTTCATAAGGCCAATTACATAGAACTTAAAATGAAGGACTCACAATTCACATTTCATTCAAACTAAAAATTGAAAAATTATATGAAATTTAGAAATTGGGATTATTACAACGTCTAATTGGATTTTTTTCATTGATGATTATTAGTAGGGAGTGTTAAGAAATGTGAGATTTGTATGAAAACAAAAGAAAAAATTACCCCAATTTTTGGTAATTGTGATTTGTTTATTCATTTTAAATGAATATTTACACATACCACATAGATGCACGTAGAACTCAATGAGAATTTAAGAGAATGAAAGCATGAAAAAACATGAAGATGGAAGCAAAGAACAAGCAAAATAAAGCTAGATCTAAGCTACAGGCAAGGAAAAGAAGAAGGGGAAACAAGAAGGATCAAATCTACTATTCTATTGGCTGTCACTACAAGAGAAAAGATGACTTCGATCTTGAAGAACTAAGAAAGAAAAAAAAGAGAAATAGAAGTAAGGATCAAGAAATGAGTAGCTAAGTTCTATGTGTATGGAAGTAAGGCAAAGAACCAAAGAAGTAAGCAAGAAAGTAAAGCAACAGAGCAAGGCAATGAAAGGAAAGGATAAAGTACCAACTTGTAATTGAGGTGCAAGAAGAAAGGAGAAGACTTAAATGAAGAATGCTTAGAACACCAAAGATAGGCAGCCAAAGGAAGGAGGAATGGAAAACCTATGCTGCTAGTTGTATTAGACGTAGAACTCCTAAGGGGTTTTTATAGATGTTTTGCACTTCTAAAAGAGATCTTAAGGGAGAAGGAAAGAAAGGGTAAAACATAGGATAGTTAAGATATTAGAGTGGAAAGTGAGGTGGATGAATCGAAATAAGAAAGGAGGTGGAAGTCTAGGGTAACAAAGAGGAAACCATGTGGAGGCAAGGTGGGAGGCGCCTATTTTCTAGGAAAGTGGTGTCTCCACCATGTGCCCATGCATGGAATTCCTAAGAAGGGTGAGGTGGGAGGTAAAAAAGAAAAAGGAAAAAAGGTGGGAAAGAGGAAACAAGAGAAAAGACAGGAAAAGATAGGAAATAGGAAAGAATAGGAAGTGGAGTTGGTGTAGTAAGTTAGTGGCTGGAATTAGAAGGGAAGGCGCCACATTTTAGGAGGACATCCACCCCACCCCCCCATTAAGTGAAAATTGTGGAAGTCCTAGGCTAAGGTTAAAAATGGAATATAAATGGGGAAAAAATGGAAATAAAATATGGGTTTTCTCTCTTCATTGGTTCACCTATGCGTGCATATCTTAGCCTATACTAATCTCCCTCAAAATCTTCTAATTATTCCTTGAAAAATCCATTTTTAGTGTTGATAATTGTATCTAAAAGTCCTCCAATCATGTGACATGGTGTATCATTAAAATTGCTCTAAAGCACACATACCAATTGTAGTATATTCATGCAAACGAGGTCGATCTAATGAGGAATCTCACATATTTTCAATGTATTGGATTTTACTTAGATAGATTAACTTCAGCTAAAGAGATAGAGATGCAATTAAAAGAAAATATCTAAAAATTAAAACTAAACAATGAAATTAAAAACTACCTAACCAACATGTATTTAACTAAAGGAAACTAATGCAAAATAAGTATGAATTAATCTAGGAAATATGAACTACGGAAACTACTAAAATGAACACTTTCCTAAACTAGAATTAGAAACTTTCTACAAGATAGAACTTTCCAAAACCAAATTTGGAAACTTTCTAAACTTAAACTAAGATGCAAACAATGAATTAAGTACTGTTAAAACTATTTAAGCAACTAAACTAAGAAAAAACCAAAAAGGAAAGTGACCTAATACCATGCGCATGATCCATGGATTGTATGCATGGTTCTAGAGTGAAAAAGTGACCAAAATTGATGAATCTAAAATGAACTATCATGCATACTAATTAATGGATCTAATAAACAACATGAAAAGCTAAGGGAAAATGGACCTAAACTTAAGTGGGGAATAAGAAAAAAAAATGTGGAATTTAAGAGGGGATTTCCAAGTTCTAAGCTGGCTATTCTCTTAGCTGTCACTACCAGAGAATAACTAATTAAATCTCGGTTGACTAACAAAGAAAAACTAAAGAATTGAAGCTAGAAAGGAGGGGGATTAAAGGATGGAAAGTTGTATATAATCTATGGAACAAAACAAGGAAAACTTAGAGCAATAAAACTAAATAAAAACAAATAAACTACTAACCTAATCTGGAGAGAAATTAACCAAGACAATAACTACAAAACCAAAAGAAGAAAAGCACTAAAGAAGTTCCAAAGTCCAGTAGCAACTAGGCATCAAAGGAGAGTTGGATTTCAAAGTTGTCTCACCCAACTTCTACTTGAAAAATTCGTATGAACCATAGGTTACATATAAATGAGCGAGTTCCTAACTTAGGAAGGGGTGAATCCATGAGGAAACTGGCTCTAGGTTTAGAGTATTGAATGAAGAAGGTTAGGACAAGTTTTGGAGGAAGAAATTTAGGTAAGAATGATGTCATTAAGATAACATGAGAGAGAGAGAGAGAGAGAGAGAGAGAGAGAGAGAGAGAGAGAGAGAGAGAGAGAGAGAGAGAGAGAGAGAGAGAGAGAGAGAGAGAGAGAGAGAGAGAGAGAGAGAGAGAGAGAGAGAGGAGGTAATGGGCTAGCTGGTTACTAATTTGGAAGGGGGGAGGCATCATTTTCCAGGAAAGTGGCTCTACGCTCTCCAAATTAAATGGTGATTGGTTGGTAGGAAGAGTGGGGAAAAAAAGAAGAGGAAAATCTAGAAGAAAACTTAAGGTTTTTACATGTTTGCATGGACTTAGATCTAGGATTTCCTAATCAGGAAACCACTTGATTTTGTCAATTAAGCAAGGGGGCAGTGTCCTCCTCTTGGATGGTGGCTCCTTGACTTAAAAACATGGAACCCTAGGATGAATGGTGGATTAGGTATGGGAAATGGGTTAAGAAGGTGTATTTTTCTCTCTTGATGGGTCCCCTAATGCATGATCATCTTACCTTTTACAATTCTCTTAAAATCCCTTAGAAAACACAATTTTAACATAGGAAAGGTTCATGAATTGATGTTCCAATTATGTGGCTCCATGTGGTACTACTCCTTGGCTTGATGGCTTACATTCATGGTTGATTCCTTGGTGGCTTAAGTGGTTTTAAAGCTTGGCTTGCTTTTATGATAACTTTTAGGACTACTACAACACAACAGAACATGAGTTTTTTGTGTGTGGACCTTTTGGGGCCTCCGTGGGCAAGGAGGTGTCGCCCCCTATACCCTCGGTGAAGCGCAATATAGGCTACTAAATCATCATCCTACTTCCTACAAAAAGAGTAAAAAACCTAATTAAATCCTAGAAAATTATGATGATTCACTTACTTTGGACTAGCTTCTAAACCTATAAAATATCAAACTTTTGAATCATTAGGTCAGAAATGCATGTGTTATAAAATTTCAGCTAAAAATCTTAATTTATCACTATAAGCTATAACACATGGACTACCAATTAGGTACTTTTTATACAAAATTAAACACTTATCATGACTCCATGTGGCATGGCTTGAATGGCTCACTTTGATGGCTCATTTGGCTTGGTTTGAGTGGCTTAGTCCCTTGGCTTGATTTTTTGATAAATTTTTAGGATTGTTGCAACACAATAGAGCATGAATTGTTTTGTGGACCTCTAGTGGGCTCCACCCCTACAACCTGACTGTGACGACTCAGGTTTTTGAAAACATAATTTGTAAAGTATTTTGAAAGGCAGGGCCCTTAAGAGTGTAAAATCTTTCCGCAAAACAAAGCAGTGGAAATTCTTTTCTTTAGAACTTGTTTTGAAAACCCAAGTCACCACTTTATACATAACATAAGTACAATTTGTGTACAAAATAAAATTCCATTGAAGGAATATACTTTTATTAAATCTCCAGGATCCATCCAGTGGTTCACAGTACAGCCAAATCCAGTACAATACTTGTCCAAATTACATAATCCAAAACTCAAGCTCACCATACAATAAAACTCTCAACAAATAAAAATACATGTCTTCAAGGGTATACCTTGAAGATTATTCTTTTCAAGTCTTCTATAGTCTTCAACTCCTAACTCTCCTTCCTTGGATCTGAGATATTGCAACAAGTACAATATCTCAGCAAGCAATGCTTGGTAGGGGATTCAAGAAACATAACATTGACAATGTAATTCCAATACTTCATAATCTCATTATCTTTAAACATACTCTTTACTTTGTAAGTTATGTATATCTATATACATACATACCCTTCCCGGGTAAACCAGTTAAATTCATGAAAATTGTGATGACCCGGGTTTTTGAAAACATGATTTGTAAAGTATTTTGAAAGGCAGGGCCCTTAAGAGTGTAAAACTTTTTCGCAAAACAAAGCAGCGGAAATTCTTTTCTTTAGAACTTGTTTTGAAAACCCAAGTCACCACTTCATACATAACATAAGTACAATTTGTGTACAAAATAAAATTCCATTGAAGGAATATACTTTTATTAAATCCAGGATCCATCCAGTGGTTCACAGTACAGCCAAATCTAGTACAATACTTGTCCAAATTACATAATCCAAAACTCAAGCTCACCATACAATAAAACTCTCAACAAATAAACATACATGTCTTCAAGGGTATACCTTGAAGATTATTCTCTTCAAGTCTTCTATAGTCTTCAGCTCCTAACTCTCCTTCCCTAGATGTGAGATATTGCAACAAGTACAATATCTCAGCAAGCAATGCTTGGTAGGGGATTCATGAAACATAATAATTGATAATGTAATTCCAATACTTCATAATCTCAATATCCTTGAACATACTCTTTACTTTGTAAGTTATGTATATCTATATACATACATACCCTTCATGGGTAAACCAGTTAAATTCGTGAAAATAGTCAAATATCACTCCCAACTAAGCTGATCAATTCTCTTCATTTTGAGAATTTAGTATTACAGCTAATCTCATACTGGGAATTTCCCTTCTTGGGAAACATTGGTAATATACAATTACCTAGTATTTCATTATGCTATAACATAAGGCATTTCACTATGCCTATTCCCATATGCATCATAGTGCAAAATAATCAGAAAGGTTGCTATCTTTGCCTCGATCCGTACTAGCGCGCTCGGATAACTGCCATGTTCACCACTGATAACACGGTGGAAAATATTATGTCACTGCCCGTATGGGGGGGCAAGACTTTCACAGTGGTGGCCTTCCCATAATTGCCACCACCCGACTTTTAGCCTCTCATTGGGCAAGGTATCATCATATCATCAAATTTCAAGGAGCGGGTGGCCAAACCCTCATAACTCCTCTAGCAATAGCATCCCCTAGGCTCATGCCTATTAAAACAAACTCACAAGCCTCCAAGCTTGTATGTAAAATAGATTTCATATATATCAGACCATATGTCTGTTTACTTAGGGCTGAAATATTTTCTAGTTTCCTATTCACTTATAGTTTAGTCCTTAACCATCTTATAGGTGTTTGGTTGGATCATAAGGTTTTCAAGAGATTTACTACAAGTATTATCATTACTCTTGTCAACATAAGATCATGAGTACAATCATGAATAACTCATGTGAATGCATTCATCAAATCCTCCTACCTTTAAGGATTGATCTCTTTTCCCCAATCTTCCATGATCCTGACCGATGTATGTAATCTGTACATCCATACATATTGTCAATATATAAATTATGAACAATCCTATTGATCACTAGATCTGATGTTTAGAATGATCTTTAGACCATTCATATCTAAGTATTTTTCTATCTCTAAGTCTTTGTATGTTCATCTCCTTGATCTTGATCTTTCATAGATCCTTTGATTGACAATCTACACATGTTGATAAAGATCAAGGTCCTAGATCTTCTATCATCTAGTTCTTCTTTGATCTAAGTTCAGTTCTTGGATCATCCCTATGGAGGATGATCTTGGTTTTCTTCCTTGAATCACCTTTGATCAAGGGTTTGGATTATCTAATCTAATGAACTATAACAAGTATACTACTAAACATACATACTAAGTACAATATAGTGTTCTTATTCTTATTGTTCTTGATCATCCAAGATCTAATGGATCTTGTTTGATCGTCCTTATCTTACTTACTGTTTTTATTAGGGTTAGGTAATTTACTAACCTTTTATGCTCTTATTATTATTATTCAACCAGTTAGTGTCTTACTTGGTTGAAGATAATTTATTTCTTCCTATCACTAGACAACTCCTCCTTATTTCAGGATGACCAGTACTTACCAGTTAAAGTCTGCTCAAAAAGTGGTTAATACAACCCTCATGTAAGGAGGCGTTTAGACCTCTCTTACGTCAATGGGAGGTGAGGGAAAAGCACTTGGCTCTTGTATACCCCCTATAACCACAATGTTCAGAGTCCACTGGAGTGGTACTAGCTCAACCTTTGACAAGGTTCCTATGAGCTCTTTACCTTAAGTCCCTTCTCTAATTGATTTTAATTAATTTCCATGGATATGCACGATGTCATCCATGGATGTTCATTATTTTCCTACTTTGGGCCAAGGAAATGATAAATCATTCCTTATATTGTCCTACTAACTATAGCCCTTATTAAGTCAAAATCATTCATTCATCTTAGTTGTCCATGAATTTCTATATTTCATTAGTTTACATTTATTCTCCTTGTATCTTAACCATTGAATAAAATTTGACAATAAGTAAATCATCAACTTGAAAGCATAAATCAAATATAAGTTTAACAACTATATACTAACATTCTTCCTATGAATGTAACTTAAGCTAGTGAAATAAAACTAACATGATCCTAAGTTATGAAACACATCTTCTATCATAATGAAATCATGTTTAAATCCTAATTTACACTAACATGATCCTAAGATAATCAAATCAACTAACAAATTACTCATTTAGGGCATATCATACTAAAATTTAAAGATTACACTATCATGCTTTCTAACTTAGAACATAAATCACATTTACACTTCTATATCCAATAAAAGACAAATAAAACTTAAAACATAAATCACATTTACACTTCTATATCCAATAAAAGACAATTAAAATAATTTTATTAAGATTATTATAAACCTTTAAATATGATCCAAGCATTAGATCTTAGGTATTTTCCTTTAGATTAAGGGTTTTAATTACTTTTAGGGCTTTTAATCCATTAAGATCCAAAAATCATATCCACTTGATTTTGTCACATTTCCTCCATGATCTAACTAGATTCCATCATAATATCATCCCTTTAATCCATCCCAATGATCTGATCATACTTGATCTCATTGATCAAGTGGGTCCCTTTGTATTTTTTTTATTTTTTTTATTTTAGGGTTTTTCTACCATAAAGGGTAGATCCCCTATTTTATCCAAGATCTGTCCAAATTAACCATAGATATTACTTTATTACATTATTATATCATCACTAAAATAAATTTCCAAGATCTGATCACCTCAGATCTTGATGATCTTAGAAATTGGACACTTATTTCCAAAATACAGAAAAATACAGAAATAAATTTTAGAAATATTATGACTTCATTAGAAACTAGACATTACAAGATTTCCATAGCTTCTTTTTTTATCTCAATTTGGAGTTCATATGACTCCACAATCTTAAATTGAAGTTTTCAGCCGTTCCTAAGGTCCAGATTTGATCTAGGCCCACCAGAATTAATCTCTCTCAATTGAGGGTCCAAAACTACTCAGATCTTTCTAAAACTTCTACCCTAGGGGTTTTGAACCATTCTGGATTGATTGGTGGAGTCAGATTTTTCATCTGAGCACTCCATCATCATGAATTAAGGGTTCTGTTGTTTACTTTATTTTTACCTTTTTATTACCAAAATTAATTACAGTAAAATAAAAATTACATAAAACAATACTAAAAATATATGAAAAGGATTTCCACTTACTTGATTGGAGAGAAAACCTCATTTATGTGCCCAATTTAAAAAATACCTTGTTGATGAAGATATAGCCTAAAATCCACCTTTCTTACAAATACCGTTGTTTGAACCGTTGGATCTTGAAATTTCTTTGGGGGTTTTGTAGAATAGATGTATTGGGATGTTTTGGACAGTGGAATTGATCAAATTAGATCTAGAACAGAGTGCCTAATTGAATTTAGGTCTCTTGTTCTAATCTAAAAAGAAAAACAAGTTGAAAAGAGATCTAACTCTTGGAAATTTAGGGTTTTGGAGAGGGATTCTAGATCTAATTTTTCAAAGAGATTGAAGATAATTTCGTGGGGAATTTTTGAGGATTTTTGGAAGATTTTTGGGGTTGTATTTATAGGCATTTTGGGTCTTTTTCCATGATTATAATATGTTATGTTTTTAATATAAAATGACATGAAAGTCTTCAATGCTCCCATGCCTAACTTTTCTTCCCCATGACTAGCTGATCTTTGTTGACCCATGTTTCACATGGGCTGCTGATCAAATTGGTTGTTGGGGACGTGGTGGTCCCCATGTGAGCCCCATGTGGGCCCCACATGGTGTAAAAAGTCCGTTTTGCCCTTTATGCATAAAACTTTGGGTTTTATTCCCATGATCTCGGATTTGAGTGTACTTAGTGGCGTTGGATTCGTATTTCTTAGTACATTCTAAATTTTTATGTTTCATATTTTGATTTTTGGGTAAAATTACTATTTTACCCCTTTTGTCCAAAAAAATTGAAAAACTTAAGGATTTCTCATCCAAATTCAAAATTTGTCGTGCTTACAGTCATTTTGAAGGGTTTGCTAAGTTTAACTTCGATTTTACATATCTTATGATTTGATTATACTTTTATAAAAAGTATATTTTAAATAACCCTAATATTTCAGCCCAAAATATTTGAAACTCAAACTTTATTGAATTTTGTCAATCAATTTACAAAAATTGGGGTTATTACAATCTTCCCCCCTTACAATAATTTCGTCCTCGAAATTTGTAATACAGTACTTACTCAAACAAACTAGGGTGTGTCTTCCTCATTTCTACTTCCGTTTCCCACGTGGCTTCCTCAATAGAGTGATGTTGCCACAGGACCTTGACTAACGGAATGCTTTTGGTTCTTAACTTCTGTTCCTTGCGGTCCAGAATTCGTATTGCCTTCTCTTCGAAGGTTAAGTCAGGCTTTAGCTCTTCTGGCACCCTTTGAAGTACATGAGTGTCGTCTTGGAGGTACTTCCTTAGCATAGATACATGAAAGACACTATGTATTTCTGAGAGTTGGGGTGGTAAGGCTAATTTGTATGCCACTTGACCAACCCTTTCTAAGATTTCAAACGGACCAATGAATCTAGGACTAAGTTTTCCTTTGCTTCCAAACCTCACTACTCCTTTGAAAGGTGATACTTTTAGAAATACGTGCTCCCCAACATCAAATTCCAGGTTTCTACGTCTTTTATCTGCGTAACTCTTTTGTCGACTGTGTGCTGTTAACAACCTCTTCTGTATCAATCTGACCTTGTCTATACATTGTTCCACTAGTTCTGACTTTATCAGCCTTCTTTCTCCAACTTCACTCCAACAGGTTGGTGATCGACATGGCCGTCCATACAATGCTTCATATGGTGCCATACCAATACTTGCTTGAAAACTGTTGTTATATACAAATTCTACTAAAGGAAGATGTTCATCCCAACTCCCTTTCTAATCTAATGCACATGCTCTCAACATATCTTCTAAGGTTTGAATAGTTCTTTCTGATTGACCATCTGTTTGAGGGTGAAATGCTGTACTGAGTTTAATTGAGGTTCCCAAGGCTTGTTGTACATTCTTCCAACATCTCGAAGTAAATCTTCCATCCCTATCCGAGATAATGGATAGTGGAATCCCATGAAGTCTTACTATTTCCTTGATGTATAACTTAGCCAGACTGTCAACTGATTGGTTTTGTCTGATTGGTAGGAAATGTGCTGACTTTGTTAACCTATCCACCACCACCCAAATCATGTCATGGCCTGCTCTAGTCCTTGGCAATCCCACTACAAAATCCATAGTGATATTGTCCCATTTCCATTCTGGAAGTTCCAATGTTTGTAACATTCCAGCTGGTCTTTGGTGTTCAGCCTTTACTTGTTGACAATTTAGACATTTAGCCACAAATTCTCCTATTTCTCTCTTCATGCCTTCCCACCAAAAGTTTCTTTTTAAATCTTGATACATCTTCGTACTTCCAGGGTGTATAGAAAATTTTGACTGATGGGCTTCTTGTATCAATTCCTTTCTCAGACATGTATTTGAAGGAACCACCAATCTCTCTTGAAAACGTATGCCCCCATCTGTCCCCTTAACAAATCCTTTCTTTTCACATAATTCATGAGTTGTTGTATCTTCTTCTTAGGCTTTAAGGACTCTTTCTACAAAAACTGATTTAATTGTGATGTTTGTGAGTAGAGCTCTTGGTTGTCTACTTAATGCATCAGCTACTACATTTGCCTTTCCAGGATGGCATTGGATGGCAAAATCGTAGTCTTTGATATACTCTATCCATCTTCTTTGTCTCATATTTAAATCAGCCTGAGTGAAGATGTATTTGAGACTCTTATGATCTGTGAATACTTTGAATTTTTCCCCATACAAATAATGTCTCCAAATTTTCAATGCAAACACTACAGCTGCCAATTCTAAGTCATGTACTGGGTAATTTATTTCATGTTTCTTCAATTGTCTAGATGCATAAGCAATGACCTTCCCATTTTGCATTAACACACCTCCTAACCCTTTGCCTGAAGCATCACAGTATATTTCATATCCCCTACACCCAGCTGGCAAGGTCAATACTGGTGCTGTAGTTAACCTTTTCTTTAGCTCTTGAAAACTATTTTCACAGTCTTCTGACCAAGTGAATGGTACCCCCTTTCTTGTCAAGGAAGTCATAGGAAGAGCTAGACGAGAGAACCCTTGAATGAATCTACGGTAGTATCCTGCTAGTCCAAGAAAACTACATATTTCTGTTACTGTTTTAGGTTTCTCCCAATTCATTACTGCTTCAATCTTGGTGGGGTCCACTTCTACTCCATTCTTGGAAATTACATGACCTAAAAAATTGACCTTCTCTAACCAGAATTCACACTTACTAAATTTACCAAACAGTTTATGTGTTCTGAGGGTATTTAGTACAATTCGTAAGTGTTCTTGATGTTCTTTGATACTGGTCGAGTAAATCAGTATATCGTCGATAAATACTATCACAAATTTATCCAAAAATTCTTTGAAGATTCTATTCATCAAATCCATAAACACTGCTGGTGCATTAGTCAACCCAAAAGACATGACTAAAAACTCGTAATGCCCATATCGAGTTCTGAATGCTGACTTGGATATGTCTTCATCCTTAATACGCAATTGATGATATCCTGATCTAAGGTCAATTTTAGAAAAGACCTTAGCAGATTGGAGTTGATCAAAGAGATCATCAATGCGTGGTAAGGGATATCTATTTTTCACTGTGACACTGTTCAACATTCTATAATCAATGCATAATCTCATTGACCCATCCTTCTTCTTGACAAATATTACTGGTGCTCCCCATGGTGAACTACTTGGTCTAACAAACCCTTTTTCTAACAATTCTTGCAATTGTCCTTTTAACTCTTTCAACTCTGCTGGGGCCATCCTATAAGGTGCTTTAGAAATTGGAGTTGTACCAGGAATTACTTCAATGGTAAACTCAATTTCTCGGTGTGGGGGTAACCTTGGTAGTTCTTCAGGAAAAACATCTTGGAATTCCTTGACCACTTCAATTTACGTTATCTGGGCATTTGTTCAACGTCTAAAGAAACCACTGTTGCTAAAAATGCCTGACACCCCTTGGTCATATGTTTGACTGCCTTCATAGCTGAGATGATGGATTTGTCTAAGTCATTGTGTTTCCCATACAGTGTTAATAGTTTCTCCCCTGGTATACTAAATGTGAGTTTCTTCTTGTGACAGTCCATAACTACCCAGTATTTTGCTAACCAGTCCATACCCAATATGATGTCAAAATCCTCCATGTTCAACAAAATGAGGTCTATGTCCATTCTTTTGCCCAATACTTCTAGGGGTACATTATGCAAGTATTCTTGTAGTTTAATTGTTTTTCCAATCGGAGTTGTTACATCTAAATCAAATCCCAAGTTTTTCACTGATAGTTGTATACTAGATGCAAATTCACAAGATATAAAGGAATGCGTAGATCCGGAATCAAACAATACTTTGGCATAGTTGTCTGCTACAAGTAGTGTACCTTCAATTACCGCATTGGATGGTCCAGCTTGGCCGTCAGTGATAGCGAAAACCCTTCCTGGGTGTCGAGGAGCAATTTCTAATTTTGCTTCCTTGACTGCCAATGGTTTGGTACAGTGGGCGGCGATATGTCCATACTCCCCACAATTGTGGCACTTGATTGGAAATCGTTGTGGTTGTTGTTGTATAGGTCGTGGACAGATATTGCCTTGGTGAAATTTTCTACATCTTGGACATGGCTGTCTATTTGGCCTTGGTGCATTATTCCTTTGATTTCTTTGAGGCTTAAAATTGTTCCAAGGTCTTTTATTCTTCTGGAAACGCCTTAGGTTATTGTGTCCTCCTCCACTGAACTTGGTAATTTGACCTTTTTTGTACTCATCTTCAAACTTGGAGGCCATTTCTACACAGTCTGTCACGGTAGTGGGTTTAGTACACAACACCTTTACTTTTAGCCCTGAGTGAAGACCTTCAATGAATCGATCCACAGTGTGTGTTTCTGTGTCACACACATGAGGCGCGGATCTCTTTAGTTGTGTGAACTTGTTATCATAGTCCACCACTAACATATCCCCTTGCTTTAGGTTCAAGAACTCTATCAATTTCCTTTGTTGTACATGAGAAGGAAAATATTTATGGTTGAATACTTCCTTAAATTCTTCCCATGTAGTATCTTCATAATTCGAGAAGAAGGTGTTTTTAGCTGATCTCCACCAAAATGCAGCTTCTTGTTTGAATAAATATGTGGCAAATTTCACTTTCAACTCTGAAGGAGTACATAGTGCACTAAAAGCCTTTTCAATTTCATATATCCATTCTTCAGCTTTTTCAGCTTCACCCTTACCATCATACATTGAAACCCTCTTTTGAAATCTCTCCAGCATTTTGTCAATCTTTTCTGGTCCTAATGGGAATTTTCCGACTTCTTCACTTGGTACAAGGGAAGATTGCCCTTGTCCAAGTGTGGGAGTAGCTGGTGGTGGTGTTGGTGTAGTATGTCTCACCTCAGGCTGAGCCTGAGCCTGCGTACTTGGTATTTCTACAGGAGGTGACGAACTCTGGGGTTATTGTAGGTGAGGAAGGAGGTTCCTTAACATCCTTGTCATCATCTCTTCCATATTACTCATGGTTACTCTCTCCATATTGTCTTCTGGAGTGGTTTGAGCTATCTGCCTTGTCACTCTCTTTGGTGGCATCTGCTCATAAACCAAAATTCTATCATTCCTCTATACAACTACTTCTATCTTAATCTAGACTTGGATTATAATCTCTCTTTTGGACATATTTGTACTGTACTGTGATTGGATGAATGGCTCTGATACCAACTGTGATGACCCGGGTTTTTGAAAACATGATTTGTAAAGTATTTTGAAAGGCAGGGCCCTTAAGAGTGTAAAATTTTTTCGCAAAACAAAGCAGCGGAAATTCTTTTCTTTAGAACTTGTTTTGAAAACCCAAGTCACCACTTCATACATAACATAAGTACAATTTGTGTACAAAATAAAATTCCATTGAAGGAATATACTTTTATTAAATCCAGGATCCATCCAGTGGTTCACAAGATCTGACCAAATCTAGTACAATACTTGTCCAAATTACATAATCCAAAACTCAAGCTCACCATACAATAAAACTCTCAACAAATAAACATACATGTCTTCAAGGGTATACCTTGAAGATTATTCTCTTCAAGTCTTCTATAGTCTTCAGCTCCTAACTCTCCTTCCCTGGATCTGAGATATTGCAACAAGTACAATATCTCAGCAAGCAATGCTTGGTAGGGGATTCATGAAACATAATAATTGACAATGTAATTCCAATACTTCATAATCTCAATATCCTTGAACATACTCTTTACTTTGTAAGTTATGTATATCTATATACATACATACCCTTCATGGGTAAACCAGTTAAATTCGTGAAAATAGTCAAATATCACTCCCAACTAAGCTGATCAATTTTCTTCATTTTGAGAATTTAGTATTACAGCTAATCTCATACTGGGAATTTCCCTTCTTGGGAAACATTGGTAATATACAATTACCTAGTATTTCATTATGCTATAACATAAGGCATTTCACTATGCCTATTCCCATATGCATCATAGTGCAAAATAATCAGAAAGGTTGCTATGTCTTTGCCTCGATCCGTACTAGTGCGCTCGGATAACTGCCATGTTCACCACTGATACCACGGTGGAAAATATTATGTCACTGCCCGTATGGGGGGGCAAGACTTTCACAGTGGTGGCCTTCCCATAATTGCCACCACCCGACTTTTAGCCTCTCATTGGGCAAGGTATCATCATATCATCAAATTTCAAAGAGCGGGTGGCCAAACCCTCATAACTCCTCTAGCAATAGCATCCCCTAGGCTCATGCCTATTAAAACAAACTCACAAGCCTCCAAGCTTGTATGTAAAATAGATTTCATATATATCAGACCATATGTCTGTTTACTTAGGGCTGAAATATTTTCTACTTTCCTATTCACTTATAGTTTAGTCCTTAACCATCTTATAGGTGTTTGGTTGGATCATAAGGTTTTCAAGAGATTTACTACAAGTATTATCATTACTCTTGTCAACATAAGATCATGAGTACAATCATGAATAACTCATGTGAATGCATTCATCAAATCCTCCTACCTTTAAGGATTGATCTCTTTTCCCCAATCTTCCATGATCCTGACCGATGTATGTAATCTGTACATCCATACATATTGTCAATATATAAATTATGAACAATCCTATTGATCACTAGATCTGATGTTTATAATGATCTTTAGACCATTCATATCTAAGTATTTTTCTATCTCTAAGTCTTTGTATGTTCATCTCCTTGATCTTGATCTTTCATAGATCCTTTGATTGACAATCTACACATGTTGATAAAGATCAAGGTCCTAGATCTTCTATCATCTAGTTCTTCTTTGATCTAAGTTCAGTTCTTGGATCATCCCTATGGAGGATGATCTTGGTTTTCTTCCTTGAATCACCTTTGATCAAGGGTTTGGATTATCTAATCTAATGAACTATAACAAGTATACTACTAAACATACATACTAAGTACAATATAGTGTTCTTATTCTTATTGTTCTTGATCATCCAAGATCTAATGGATCTTGTTTGATCGTCCTTATCTTACTTACTGTTTTTATTAGGGTTAGGTAATTTACTAACCTTTTATGCTCTTATTATTATTATTCAACCAGTTAGTGTCTTACTTGGTTGAAGATAATTTATTTCTTCCTATCACTAGACAACTCCTCCTTATTTCGGGATGACCAGTACTTACCAGTTAAAGTCTGCTCAAAAAGTGGTTAATACAACCCTCATGTAAGGAGGCGTTTAGACCTCTCTTACGTCAATGGGAGGTGAAGGAAAAGCACTTGGCTCTTGTATACCCCCTATAACCACAATGTTCAGAGTCCACTGGAGTGGTACTAGCTCAACCTTTGACAAGGTTCCTATGAGCTCTTTACCTTAAGTCCCTTCTCTAATTGATTTTAATTAATTTCCATGGATATGCACGATGTCATCCATGGATGTTCATTATTTTCCTACTTTGGGCCAAGGAAATGATAAATCATTCCTTATATTGTCCTACTAACTATAGCCCTTATTAAGTCAAAATCATTCATTCATCTTAGTTGTCCATGAATTTCTATATTTCATTAGTTTACATTTATGCTCCTTGTATCTTAACCATTGAATAAAATTTGACAATAAGTAAATCATCAACTTGAAAGCATAAATCAAATATAAGTTTAACAACTATATACTAACATTCTTCCTATGAATGTAACTTAAGCTAGTGAAATAAAACTAACATGATCCTAAGTTATGAAACACATCTTCTATCATAATGAAATCATGTTTAAATCCTAATTTACACTAACATGATCCTAAGATAATCAAATCTACTAACAAATTACTCATTTAGGGCATATCATACTAAAATTTAAAGATTACACTATCATGCTTTCTAACTTAGAACATAAATCACATTTACACTTCTATATCCAATAAAAGACAAATAAAACTTAAAACATAAATCACATTTACACTTCTATATCCAATAAAAGACAATTAAAATAATTTTATTAAGATTATTATAAACCTTTAAATATGATCCAAGCATTAGATCTTAGGTATTTTCCTTTAGATTAAGGGTTTTAATTACTTTTAGGGCTTTTAATCCATTAAGATCCAAAAATCATATCCACTTGATTTTGTCACATTTCCTCCATGATCTAACTGGATTCCATCATAATATCATCCCTTTAATCCATCCCAATGATCTGATCATACTTGATCTCATTGATCAAGTGGGTCCCTTTGTATTTTTTTTATTTTTTTTATTTTAGGGTTTTTCTACCATAAAGGGTAGATCCCCTATTTTATCCAAGATCTGTCCAAATTAACCATAGATATTACTTTATTACATTATTATATCATCACTAAAATAAATTTTCAAGATCTGATCACCTCAGATCTTGATGATCTTAGAAATTGGACACTTATTTCCAAAATACAGAAAAATACAGAAATAAATTTTAGAAATATTATGACTTCATTAGAAACTAGACATTACAAGATTTCCATAGCTTCTTTTTTTATCTCAATTTGGAGTTCATATGACTCCACAATCTTAAATTGAAGTTTTCAGCCGTTCCTAAGGTCCAGATTTGATCTAGGCCCACCAGAATTAATCTCTCTCAATTGAGGGTCCAAAACTACTCAGATCTTTCTAAAACTTCTACCCTAGGGGTTTTGAACCATTCTGGATTGATTGGTGGAGTCAGATTTTTCATCTGAGCACTCCATCATCATGAATTAAGGGTTCTGTTGTTTACTTTATTTTTACCTTTTTATTACCAAAATTAATTACAGTAAAATAAAAATTACATAAAACAATACTAAAAATATATGAAAAGGATTTCCACTTACTTGATTGGAGAGAAAACCTCATTTATGTGCCCAATTTAAAAAATACCTTGTTGATGAAGATATAGTCTAAAATCCACCTTTCTTGCAAATACCGTTGTTTGAACCGTTGGATCTTGAAATTTCTTTGGGGGTTTTGTAGAATAGATGTATTGGGATTTTTTGGACGGTGGAATTGATCAAATTAGATCTAGAACAGAGTGCCTAATTGAATTTAGGTCTCTTGTTCTAATCTAAAAAGAAAAACAAGTTGAAAAGAGATCTAACTCTTGGAAATTTAGGGTTTTGGAGAGGGATTCTAGATCTAATTTTTCAAGGAGATTGAAGATAATTTCGTGGGGAATTTATGAGGATTTTTGGAAGATTTTTGGGGTTGTATTTATAGGTATTTTGGGTCTTTTTCCATGATTATAATATGTTATTTTTTTAATATAAAATGACATAAAAGTCTTCAATGCTCCTATGCCTAACTTTTCTTCTCCATGACTAGCTGATCTTTGTTGACCCATGTTTCACATGGGCTGCTGATCAAATTGGTTGTTGGGGACGTGGTGGTCCCCATGTGAGCCCCATGTGGGCCCCACATGGTGTAAAAAGTCCGTTTTGCCCTTTATGCATAAAACTTTGGGTTTTATTCCCATGATCTCGGATTTGAGTGTACTTAGTGGCGTTGGATTCGTATTTCTTAGTACATTCTAAATTTTTATGTTTCATATTTTGATTTTTGGGTAAAATTACTATTTTACCCCTTTTGTCCAAAAAAAATGAAAAACTTAAGGATTTCTCATCCAAATTCAAAATTTGTCGTGCTTTCAGTCATTTTGAAGGGTTTGCTAAGTTTAACTTCGATTTTACATATCTTATGATTTGATTATACTTTTATAAAAAGTATATTTTAAATAACCCTAATATTTTAGCCCAAAATATCTGAAACTCAAACTTTATTGATTTTTGTCAATCAATTTACAAAAATTGGGGTTATTACAAAAATAGTCAAATATCATTCTCGACTAAGCTGATCAATTCTCTTCATTTTGAGAATTTAGTATTACAGCTAATCTCATACTGGGAATTTTCCTTCTTTGGAAATATTGGTAATAATAATTACCTAGCATTTCATTATACTATAACATATGGCATTTCACTATGCTTATTCCCATATGCATCATAGTGCAAAATAATCAGAAAGATTGCTATGCTGCAGTCTGATCCGTACTAGCGCGCTCGGATAACTGTCCTGTTCACCACTGATACCACGGTGGAAAATATTATGTCATTGTCCATATGGGGGGGCAAGACTTTCACAGTGGTAGCCTTCCCATAATTGCCACCACCCGACTTTTAGCCTCTCATTGGGCAAGATATCATCATATCATCAAATTTCAAGGAGCGGGTGGCCAAACCGTCATAACTCCTCTAGCAATAGCATCCCCTAGGCTCATGCCTATTAAAACAAACTCACAAGCCTCCAAACTTGTATGTAAAATAGCTTTCACATATATCAGACCATATGTCTGTTTACTTAGGGCTGAAATATTTCCTAGTTCCCTATTCACTTATAGTTTAGTCCTTAACCATCTTATATGTGTTTGGTTGGATCATAAGGTTTTCAAGAGATTTACTACAAGTATTATCATTACTCTTGTCAACATGAGATCATGAGTACAATCATGTATGTATTCATCAAATCCTCCTACCTTTAAGGATTGATCCCTTTTCCCTAATCTTCCATGATCCTGACTGATGTATGTAATCTGTACATCCATACATATTGTCAATATATAAATTATGAACAATCCTATTGATCACTAGATCTAATGTTTAGAATGATCTTTAGATCATTCATATCTAAGTATTTTTCTATCTCTAAGTCTTTGTATGTTCATCTCCTTGATCTTGATCTTTCATAGATCCTTTGATTGACAATCTACACATGTTGATAAAGATCAAGGCCCTAGATCTTCTATCATCTAGTTCTTCTTTGATCTAAGTTTAGTTCTTGGATCATCCCTATGGAGAATGATCTTGGTTTTCTTCCTTGAATCATCTTTGATCAAGGGTTTGGATTATCTAATCTAATGAACTATAACAAGTATACTACTAAACATACATACTAAGTACAATATAGTGTTCTTATTCTTATTGTTCTTGATCATCCAAGATCTAATGGATCTTGTTTGATCATCCTTATCTTACTTACTATTTTTATTAGGGTTAGGTAATTTACTAACCTTTTATGCTCTTATTATTATTATTATTCAACCAGTTAATGTGCTGGTTGAAGGTAGCTTATTCAAGCCTAAATCTAGACTGCTGCTCTTATTTCCAATTGGCTAAGGTTTACTAGCTGAATGAGTGAACACAAAGTGGTTACTTCAATCCTCATGTAAGGAGGCGTTTAGACCTCACAAACGTCAACAGAAGGTAAGGGAAGAGCGAGGCTTTATTAGATAACCCCCTTAACCACTATGTTCATCATTCACTAGAATGACAATAGCTCAACCTTTCATAAGGTTCCTATAAGCACGTTTACCCTAAGTACTCTTTCTAATGGATTTTAATTAAGTCCATGAATATTTATAATGTCATTCATGGGGTTTGTTATTCTTTTCCTAATTTGGGCCAAGGATTTGATAATCCTTATATTGTCCTACTAACTATAGCCCTTACTAATTAAGTCTAAAGTACTCCATTCTTATTTGTGTAATGAAACTCTACTTTCTCCTTAGAATACATTTTTGATGTTTTATGCTCTTTATCTCATAACAAGTAAATCTACTACTATCATTCAACCATAAATGAATTATAAATTCAAAGCATAAAATTACATAATTTAACATTCAATGAAACTGAGACAAGGTACTTAAATTAAATCTAGCACCTTATGATAACAATGAAACACATATCATGCTAAACTCTAAATGTTATACTAGCTTGCTTTATAATATAATAATATAAAATGAAACTAATTACATTTACAATTTTAGAAAGCTTTACTTATGATCCAACCATTTGATCTTAGATCTTTTCCTTTGATTAAGGATTTTAGTTAGATTTAGGGAATTTTCTCTATTAAGGTCAAAAGATCATATTGATATATTTTTGTCATAATCTATCCATAATTTCCTTGGATTTCATCATACAAAGATTTATTCTTTCCATCCCAAGGATCTGATCACACTTGATCTCATTCATTAAGTGGGTCCCTTTGTATTTTTAGGGTTTTTCTACCATAAAGGGTAGATCCCTTAATATATCTCATATTTATCCAATTTAAACATAGATATCACTTTATTTAAGTATTAGATCATTATTAAAACATGTTTATAAGATCTGATCATCTCAGATCTTGAAAATCTATGTAATGGGAAAATTAATTCTTTAATACAGAAATTTTTTACTGAATAACATGTCTATTTTATCATTTCATAAGAAAATAGAGTTTCCATGCTTTCCATAGCTTCTTTCCGAACTCAATTTGGAGTTCAGATGACTCCAGAATTGATGCTGGAAGTTCACAGTCTTCCTAGGGCCTGTATTTGATCTGGGCCCAGGAATGGACGGCCCAGATTGTTTGGGCGGAACGACCAGGAGGAATGAACCGAACGGAACGAACCAGGCATCTTCGAGCTAGTCCGCTAGGAGGAAACGACAAAGTGCTGATGCGGGGGCGTCCACAGATGCGGACAGGACAAGCGGAACGCCTGTCGTCCGCGCGCCCGCAAACCGGGCTGTCGCTGGGTGCGTCCTTTCGTCCTTTTGATGGGCACGCCTTTGTTGCGCTTGAGAAGACACCCCACGCATATCGTACGCGCCGTTTCAACAGTGCGTCACGCGTGCGTCTTGGGCATCGTCTGATCTGGAGATCGGACAGTCCATTATGGACCGTCCAATCAATCCTCTTGCAATTGAGGGCCCAAAACGTCTCTGATTTTGATGAAACTTCTACCCTAGGGGTTTTGGACCCTTCTGGATCGATTGGTATAGTCAGATTTCTCATCTAAGCACTCTATCATCCAGAATTAAGGGTTCTGTTGTTTACTTTATTTTTATCTTTTTATTACCAAAATTAATTATAGTAAAATAAAAATTACATAAAACAATACTAAAAATCTATGAAAAGGATTTCCACTTACTTAATTGGAGAGAAAACCTCAATTATATGCCCAATTAAAAAAAATACCTTGTTGATGAAGATATATCCTAAAATCCACCTTTCTTGCAAATATCCGTTGTTGGAACCGTTGGATCTTGAAATTTCTTTAGGAGTTTTGTAGAATAGATATGTTGGGATGTTTTGGATGGTGAAATTGATCAATTTATATCTAGAACAGAGTGCCTAATTGATTTTAAGTCTCTTGTTCTAATCTAAAAAGAAAAACAAGTTGGAAAGAGATCTAACTCTTGGAAATTTTGGGTTTTTGGGGAGGGATTCTATATCTAATTTTTCAAGGAGATTGAAGATAATTTTGTGGGGATTTTATGAGGATTTTTGGGGTTGTATTTATAGGCATTTTGGGTCTTTTTTCATGAATATAATATGTTATTTTTTTAATATAAAATGGCATGAAAGTCTTTAATGCTCCCATGCCTAATTTTTCTTCCCCATGACCAACTGATATTTGTTGACCCATGTTTTACATGGGCTGCTGATCAAATTGGTTGTTGGGGACGTGGTGGTCCCCATGTGGGCCCCACATGGTGTAAAAAGTCCATTTTGCCCTTTACGCATAAAATTTTGGGTTTTATTCCCATGATCTCGGATTTGAGTGTACTTAGTGGCGTTGGATTCATATTTCTCAGTACATTCTAAATTTTGATGTTTCATATTTTGATTTTTGGGTAAAATTACTATTTTACCCCTTTTGTCCAAAAAATGAAAAACTTAAGGATTTCTCATCCGAATTCGAAATTTGTCGTGCTTATAGTCATTTTGAAGGGTTTGCTAAGTTTAATTTCAATTTTACATATCTTATGATTTGATTATGCTTTTAAAAAATATATTTTTTAAATAACCCTAATATTTTAGCCCGAAATATCTGAAACTCAAACTTTATTGATTTTTCTCAATCAATTTACAAAAATTGGGGTTATTACACTGACAGGGACATGCCACCCCCTATACCCTCGATGAGCTAACCATGTAGCTCAACTCGCAAAAAACTCTATGCAGCTCAATATAGGCCATTGGATCATCTTCTCACTTTCCAAAAAAAGAGTAAAAACCCTAGTTAAATTATAAAAAATTAAGATTATTCACATTCTTACTTTGGATTAGCTCCTAAGCCTGCCAAATATCAAACTTTTGAATTATTAGATCAGAAATGCATGTGTTATGAAATTCTAGAAAAACCCTAGAATAATGCTTATAATTTATATCATATGGACTACTAATTGTGTACTTTTTTATACAAAATTGAACACTTATTGCTTGCCACCTTCTTTGAAAAGTGGCTAACCCCCCTTCTAAATTCATCTATTCCACTTTCTAATTCCATTCCCCACTCAACTACCTCACCTTCCTATATGTTTCCTCCATCTTTCATATCTTTTTCCACTTTTTTTCCATCCCAACATGAAAGACACCTTAAGGAAAGGAATTCTATGGCCCATCCTAGGCTAGAATTCAATGCTTCTCCTTTCATTTTCTTATATTTAGAAAGTCCACCTCACCGACCTCATCTCACATTCTAATCTTCTATCTCCAATCAACCACTTAATTTTCCTAACAAGTGTTTTAGTTCTAATTCTCTCTTATCAAATTGGAAAGAAAAAACTCTATGTAAACTATGGCATTCCATGCCAATTCAAGTAGAGGGGATGCTTCCAACTCCTTGAAGTCAAGCACTTCAACTTGGAGGAATTCTTAGAGCTTTGAACTTCAACATTTGGATGTCTTTCCTTATCTTCTACACCTTCTCATTACTTTGTTCTTTTTGTTTTGAACTTAAATTCCAGGTGAGTAATTTGCTTTGTTCCCTTTCTTGTTTGCTTTATTTCATTGCTTCCCTTCTTTATCTCTTTGCCTTACTTCCATGCACATAGTTTCTCTTTGTTTCCTCTTTCTTTGCTTCTGCTTGTCTTACTTTTCTTGCTCAATTATTTAAGATCAAAGTTATCATTTCTTTAATAGTGATAGCCAAGAGGATAGTTCTTTTGAATATATTTGTTTCCCATTCATCTTTTCCTTGTTTCTCACTTAGATTTATGAGTAGTTCTTATTGTTTCTTTTCCATCTTCATCCTCTTACTCTCTTGATTTCTCTTTTATATTTCACATGCATGATATTTGACATTATTTGAGATTTTGGAGTGTTTTTAAGCTTTGCTTGAAATCAAGTTATAGGCATTAGAATAAAGCATAATTTTCAAGTTTGTTAATCTATGTGCATGCGCACAATTCATGTACCATATTTTGTCCAATAAAGATTATGATTCATACATAGTTTCTCTTGTTATTTATATGCTTGAAGTTCACTAAATTTCTGATTTTATGATCATGTTTTATGCCTTGATCAAACACACATAACTTAGTCCATTCCTTGTTAGATTTAAGTTTCATGAGCACCATGTTTCTAGAATTTTACCCTTCATGAATTGTGCTAATTTCCAGCGGTCCATAAGCTTTATTTGCTTGATTGCTTAGGAACCCATTTAGAATTTTAATAGTTTAGTTACCCTTTTGATTAGATCCCATGTTAGCAAGATTTTATTTCATGCATTTCATCCATTTTGTACTCCATAAACCATGTGCATAACTTCATGGGTCATGCCATGGTGATTGGGTGATTTGCCTTTAAGTGGTTTATTGTTCTCTTGTTTCATGATAGTTTATCACTACTTGTTTAGTTATTTGCTTCTTACTTTAGCTTTTAAAGTTTCTTAATTTAGTTTTAGAAAGTTTTGTTTTAATAAAGTTTAGAATTAGGAAATTTTCATTTTTAACAAGTTTCCTTAAGTAAGGTTTCCTAGATTCATTCATTCTAGTTTTGCATTAGTTTCTTTTATTGAATACATGTTAGTTAGGAAAATTTGTAATTCCATTGAAAATCGTTATTTTTAGAAGTTTCCTTTAGTTCATGTTTCTAATTTTTTGCCTATTTCCCATTCCATGTTGTTTAAATTTCTAGTTTAATCAAAACAATCTCTCTTTGGCTGAAAATATGTGATTTAACTAAGATCTAGCTAATATCCAAATTTGTAAGATTCCTTATAGGTTTGACCTCTCTAGCATGCAAATTACTACATTTATTCATGCATTTGAAAGAAATTAATTTACACCAAGTTTTTAGTGTCGTTGCTGGGGAATTGCAATGGATTGTGATTGGCTCTTTGTTTAGAATATTTATCTCTAATCATAGTTTTAGGTTCCATTAGATTAGGTTTTTTGCATCATGCTTGCATAATTTGCTAATTCTTAACAAAGTGATATCTTTCTTTATTTTGTGCTAGGAGAATTTGGCAAAGGGAGTGGCATTGATCTTGTGGGCCAAAGCTTCATCAACTTAATTAGGATTTCCTTGCTTTCTTAAATTAGGTTTTTGAGTGGACTTATAGCGAGGCTCCATTGTAATTCACAATTATATATTTTATTTTAAATGGGTTGTAAAATATAGGCCATGTGTGGGGTATGGTGGCCAACACTTGATCTTCATCAGAATCTCCACTATAAGCTTCTCTCACTCTCTTTTATTTTCTTAGTGTAGTTGCATTTAGTGTAGTTTGCATAGTAGTTGGTAGTGTAATTCATATAGATTAGGGTCATTCATTATACTTATTGCATTAATTTGCACTTATTTAACAAAGGTATGGCTCCTTTGTTAGATAGCTTAGAGGTAGGCACTAGTTTCCCTTTCCTTATAATTGCATTGCACATTTAATTGCTTTATGGTGGATGGAACAAATTGTTAGTAAGGGTCCCAGAGGAAACCTCACAAGATAAGGATTGGATTTCATCTCTATATCCTTGGCCCACCTAGTTAGTTAAATTGATTCTTGTGTGCTTGCGATCACCAATCATTAATCTGGATTTAAAATCAAGTACCAAGAGATTTAGGGTATCGAGCTCATAGGATACTTTTTGAAAGAGGAGATCTATTTTCACTTTAGTGGCTCTTAAACATCATGGTTATAGTGGGTATCCAAGACCCAAGTGATTTTTTCATTCCTTTCATTGACAATTTTTAAGGTCTAAATGCCTCCTTTCATGACAATTGTATATAACCACCATGGGCAAGACCTAACTAGTAAGCAATAGTCAAGCCTCGATTAAAGAAGTAGCTACCTAGATTTAGGTCTAAAGTCTACACCCTTATAGATTAACAAAAATTATCAAAATACTCACTAACACTAGGGATTGTTTGATTATTTAGAGTTAAGAATCAAATTGAGAGTTAGGTTGCATCATTTAGATAGGTTTTCATCTTACTGCATGTAAGGACATCAATCTCAAAACACTGAGTTAGTACCATTAGATCTTAAGATTGAATATGTCTATAGATAGGGGTTGAGAAATCAAATTCCTAACCTTATGGCAGATGCATAAGCTATAGTTGAGAACAAGGCCATAAGACATTTCTATGCACCATTCTAGTTAAATACTCCATGCATCACCTTACCACCCACCAATGTAGACCACTTTAAACTTTAACTTGGAGTCATACAGTTATTCCCAACATTTTATAGGAGAGAGAGAGAGAGAGAGAGAGAGAGAGAGAGAGAGAGAGAGAGAGAGAGAGAGAGAGAGAGAGAGAGAGAGAGAGAGAGAGAGAGAGAGAGAGAGAGAGAGAGAGAGAGAGAGAGAGAGAGGATCCATACCTACATATCAAGGAATTCCCTGATATTTGTGGTACATTTCGATTCTGAAATATTTTGGATGATTCTATTAGGCTTAGGTTGTTCCCCTTCTCATTGAAAGATAAGGCCAAATCATGGCTGAATTCTTTAGAGGTTGGTTCCATTGCTACATTGGACTAGTTGTCTAAAATGTTTTTGAACAAATTCTTTCCCGTCCATAAGACCAATCACCTTCATTGGGAGATTATCAATTTCCAACATAGAGATGATGAAAAATATTAAGAATGCTAGGAAAGGTGGAACAAATTGCTGCAAAAATGCCCTCACCATGGATTTGAAAATTTTCAACAAGTTCACTACTTCTATGAGGCACTTATAAGTCAAAATAAACAGATGGTTGATGAAGCGAGTAGATGGGCCCTCATGTTAAAAAATGAGATTGAGGCTTGGGAGTTTTTCCTAACTTTAGTTGAAAATTCAAATAGCAATGGGATTATTCTAATAGGAGAGAGAAAAATACCAAGACTCAAAAGAAAGGAGACCTGTATGAAATAGAAGTGACCACATATATGTCTTATAAATTTGACTCCTTGGCGAGACGAATGGACAAGGTAGAAAATATATTCCAAAAAATTGATACTAAACTTGATGCCTTCATAGCTAGAAGTACCTCTATGAAACCTCCACAAGAGGTTTGTACTATTTTTTCTAGCCCAGCACATTTAAACACAACTTGTTCATCAAATAGTGTGTATATTGAACATGTTTTGGAATAGGCAAATGCTTTAAATGCATATAGCAAACGTATGCAATAGTCCATACTTTGAGAACTATAATCCAGGATGGGTTAGGCATCCTTGTCATGGTCAAAGAACAATTACTAGAGAGGTCCATCTATGAATCCCCTATACAAAACTTTCCTAAAGATTCAGTTACCCTGCAGCCACCTAATTTTTAGCTTCCTCAACAACTAAGGAAACCATTAGTTGAGTACAATATAGAGTTGCTCCTTAAAAAATAAGAGGAGACTAGTAAGGCCTTACACAATATCTAGAATGAGAGTAAATAGAGAACAATTGTAAATTCCTAAGCTATTGCCAAAATAGAAATGTAAATGAGTCAATTGTCTCCTATATTGAATGATAAAGGAAAGGGACAATTTCTTAATTAAGCAATTCAAGACCCTAAGGGCCAGTTTGAAGTAGGCTCAAGGTCAAGTAGACTATATGAGAAAGCAAAGTCCATAACTACCCTTAGGAGTGGCCATTAGGTTGATAAAAAAAGTAGGATAGACTAAAGAACCAGAGGAGAATGAACCAATTAAAACATAGGAGAAAGAGGATAAACAAAAACCTCTAGTGGAGGCACCTTACGTGCATAAAGCCCCATTCCCTCTACTACTAAACAAGGCAAAGAAAGGAATCAATTTCATTGAGATAATGGATGTGTTTAAACATGTTCAAATCAATATTTTGTTACCCGATGTTATCAAAGACATTCTTGCTTATATTAAAGTTCTTCAAGAGCTCTGCACACAAAAGCACAAGCTTAATGTGCAAAGAAAGCCTTCCTCAGTGAGTGAGTGAGCTCTATGATCGAGCACCAGACTCCTCCTAAGTTCAAAGATCTAGGTTATCCTATCATTTCTTATATTATTGGAAACCATGTCATTGATAAGGCATTACTAGATTTAGGGGCTAGTGTATACTTGTTGCCATTCTCTATGAGGATTCAATGACATTAAACAAACTGGTACCACCTTGCAATTTGAAGATAGATCAATGAAGATTCCATGTGGTATGGTTGAAGATGTTCTAATACAGGTGGACCAATTTTACTTTCCTGTAGATTTTATTATCCTAGATATCTAGCCTGTGTTAGACCCTAGTAGTCAGATCCTGATCATTCTTAGATGTCCCTACAAAAGCAACTTCCAAATGCATGTGGGGTCACTCTTGGTGAAGTGGCACAATTCTTGGCTACTTGATTTCATATTATTGGATATGTAAAGAGACCACTCCCTTCGGTGATGTCATGAGAATGAGATCATGGGGCTTACCTTTTTAATGGGCCCAAAGGGCACGCACACATGGGATGCCACTAGCACCCTCTAGAAGAGATGTACGTGGCTTATTTCTAGCCTTTTTGATGGAATATTTCCTTGGTTGCTATGGTGGGACCTAGTGTGATGACTTGGGTTTTTGTAACACATTCTGAAATACATTTTTCAAAGGCAGGGCCTTAGTAGTAAATTTTTTTCACAAAACAAAGTAGCAAAAATTCTTTTCTTTAGAACTTGTTTTGAAAAACCCAAGTCATCACTTCATACATAACATAAGTAGAATTTTTGTACAAGATAAAATTCTATTGAAGAAATATACTTTTATTAAATTCCAAAATCCATCTAGTGGTTCATAGTATAGCCCAATTCCATTACAATACATGTCCAAATTTCATAATCCAAAACTTAAAGCTCACAATACAATGAAACACTCAAGACTCTTAAACAAAACAAAATACATGTCTTCAAGGGGTATACCCTAATGATTATTCTCGCAAGTCTTCTTCAGTCTTGAGCTCCTAACTCTCCTCCTTTGTATCTGAGATATTGTAAACATTCAAACATTTACAATATCTCAGCAAGCCATGCTTGGTAGGGGATTCAAGAAGTATAATAATTTGACAATATAATTCTAATACTTCATAATCCCATTATTCATAAACATACTCATGTATCAAATTCTTTACTTTGTAGTATATGTACATCCTTATGCATACATCCTGTACATGGATAAATCCATCAAATTTATGAAAGTAGTCAATAACATTCCCAACTAAGCTGATCAATTCTTTCCACTATGAGAAATCAGTATTTCAACTAGTCCTATACTGGGAATTTTTCTTCTTGGAAAATACTGGTAATATACAATTACCTGGCATTTTATCATGCCAAAACATAAGGCTTATCTTATATGCATCATAGTGCAAAATAATCGAAGGACTACCATGGTGGAGTCTGATATGCACTAGCATGCTTGGATAATCACCCTATTCACCACTGATACTACGGTGAAAAATATTGTGTCACTGCCCATATGGGGAGATAAGACTTTCATAGTGGTGGCCTTCCATAATTGCTCCACTCGATTTTTAGCCTCTCATAGGTCAAGGTGTCATCATATCATCAAATTTGGGGAAGCGGGTGGCCAAATCCTCATAACTCCTCTAGCATAGCATCCCCAGGCTTATGCCTATTTCAAACAAAATCACAAGCCTCCATGCTTGTATGTAAAATAGGTTTCATATAGATTAGACAATCTATCTATTTACTTAGGACTGGAATATCTTCTAGTTCATACTCACTTAGAGCCTATTCCTTAATTCTAACATAACCATTTCATATGTGTTTGGTTGGATCATAAGGGTTTCAAGGGATTTAATAAAAGTATTAACATTATACTTGTCAACATTTCTAGACATAAGATCATGTATTCGACACGTACATCCCATGTAGATGCATTCATAAAATCTTCCTACCTTCAAGTAGTGATCCATCTCTTTAGACTTTCATGATCCTAACTGACGTATGTAATATGTAAATCCATACATACTGTTAATATTTATACAATCTGAATAATCCTATAGTTGTGATCCTATCTATATTCTTTGTTTAATCTTGTCCTTTGATATGAAGGATCTAGATCTTTTGTCCCATCATGATCTATCTTTCTTAGATAGTGTCTATCCTATTGATTAATAGATCTGATAGTTAGAATGATTTTCTAATCTTTCAGATCTAAGTATTTTCTATTCTAAGTCTTTGTGTATTCCTTTCTTTGATCTTGTTCTTTCCTAAATCCTTTGATAAAAAATTTATACTTGTTTATAAAGATAAAGAGCTTAGATCTTCTATCATCTAGTTTTTCTTTGATCTAGGTTCAGTTGTTTGATCATCCCTAAGGATGAGGATCTTAGTTCTCTTCCTTGAATCATATTTGATAGAGGGTTTGGATTCTCTATCTAAATTTTTCTACAACATACATACATGGATACATAATAAAATACAACATTAGGATTCTTATTGTTCTTGATCATTCAAGATCCTATGGATCTTGTTTGATCATCCTTATCTTAGTTACAATTTTTATTAGGGTTAGATAATTTACTAACCTTTTATGCTCTTATTATTATTCAACTAGTTAATGCTTTACTGATTGAAGATAACTTATTTCATCCTAAGTCTAGACTGCTCCTTTTATTTCCTATTGGCTAAGGCTTCCTAGTTGAATGGTTGAACACAAAGTGGTTACTTCAATCCTCATGTAAGGAGGCGTTTAGACCTCACAAAAGTCAACAGAAGGTAGGGGAAGAGCGAGGCTCTATTAGAGAAATTCCTTAACTACCATGTTCAGCATTCACTAGAGTGACCTTAGCTCAACCTTTCATAAGGTTCCTATGAGCACTTTAACCCTAAGTACTCTTTCTAATTGATTTTAATTAAATCCATGAAAATTTAAAATGTCATTGATGGGGTTTATTATTCTACTAGTTTAGGTGAAGGATTTGATAATCCTTATATTATCCTACTAACTATAGCTCTTACTAATATTAAGTCAAAGTCCTTCACTCATCTTAATTATCCATGAATCTCTATATTTCATTAGTTTACTTATGATCCAACAATTAGATCTTATATCTTTTCATTTAGACTAAGGGTTTTTATTATATTTAGGGCTTTTACTCCATTAAGGTCCAAAGATCATATCCATTTGTTTTTGTCACATTTAATCCATGATCTCAATGGATTTCATCATAATCCCATTCATTCAATCAATCTTAAGGGTCTGATTATGCTTGATCTTATTGATCAAGTGGGTCCCTTTGTATTTTTATGATTTTTCTACCATAAAGGATAGATTCCTAATTTTATGTTAGATCTGTCAAAATAAATCATGAATAATATTTGATTTTAACATTATATCATCATTGCAGTAGATCCCTAAGATCTAATCATCTCAAATATTGAAAATCATGAAAATTAGAACCTTAATTCCTCAAAACAAAAAGTTTCTTAAAGAGTTTTATCAATTTTATGATTCTAGAAGAAATTAGACATTACAAGCTTTCCATAGCTTCTTTCTTATCTTAATTTGAAGTTTAGATAACTCCACAATTAAGGACTGAAGTTCACAGTCATTTCGAGGGTCCCGATTTGATATGGGCCCAGCGAAACAGACGGCTATGATCAATCGGGCAGAGCAGGACGATCGAGCAGAACGGTCGGCACACTCCTATCAGTAGGACGGACGTCATAATGCATTCCCAGGACCCGCACTGTCACACGGTCACATTTTCGTGCAGCATCCTGCATTGGCTTCTCAGGATTCTATCTTTTTAGGAAGATCAGACAATCCCTTTGGACCATCCAATCAATTCCTTTTCAATAAAAGGCTCAAAAATTGATTAAATTTCATGAAAATTCTACCCTAGGGGTTTTGGACCCTTCTGGATTGATTGGACAGCTTAGATTTTCTATCTAAGGCCGCCACATCCAAAATTTAAGGGTTTTTATCCCTACATAATTTTTATTATTTTTAACCTAAAACTAATTTTAGAAAAATAAAAATTATATAAATTAACATGAAATAAGTGTGGAAATAATTTCCACCTACCTGATTGGAGAAAAACATAGGTTTTACAATCCAATTTAAAGGAATATCCACTTGATGATAAGATCGCCCAAGAACTACTTGTCTTGTGATTTTTTGTTGTTTGAACAGTTGGATCTTGAAATTTATTTTGTAGTTTTATTGATAAGGTAGTCTAGGACAATCTTAATGGTGGAATTTCTGAGATTTGATTTAGAACAGAGTGCCTAATTGAATTTAGGTCTCTTGTTCCAATTAGAGAGAGGAGAGAGAAAATAAAAAAGAAGAAGAGATTTTTGGGAGTTTTGGAAATTTGGGAATGAATCTAGATATGGTTTTGCAAGGGAAGCAAGATAATTTCATGTAAATTTTATCAACATTTTTGGAGGATTTTTGGGGGGGTATTTATAGGTGTTTTGCATTTTTCATAAATACTTGTAATAATTATGTTTTAATTCTTTTGAATATTAAATTAACATTGGATCCTCCACTACCACATCCTTCTCCACTATTAGCTGGTAGTGGTTTGAGCACTCATTACATGTTTTTTGGCCGTTGGATTTGTTTGTTGGCCCCTTGTGGGCCCTACAGGGACGTGAAAAGACCATTTTGCCATTTTATAAAAAAAAATCCATTTTATTCCACCTAACTCGGAATTGAGCGTACTTAGTGGTGTTGGAATCATATTTTTTAGTACATTCTAAATATTGAAGTATTAGATATTGGTTATGGGTAAAATTATCATTTTACCCTTTTATTCATAAAAATAGAGAAAATTAGGGATTTTTCATTTTAACTTGGGATTGAACGTACTTAGTGTCATTTCAATCGATTTTTTGCATACATTCATAATTTTTAAGTTTTAAATCATGGTTTAATATCTAAAAAAAAGGAAAATTTTCTAATAACCTAATATTCCAGCCAAGAAATTTGGAAAACTCAAACTTTATTGATTTTCTCAATCAATTTACAAAAATTGGGGTTATTACACCCAGAGGCTAATAGAGCTTGAATTTTTATAGTTGTAGTAGTTGTACCACTGCACCTTTATATTATGGGGTTGCTTTGTGGTATTCTCTAGATGTTTCCAGTGATGAGAGGCTTTGTTGTGGCAAAAATAGGGGTGCTTACAGAAACTCATTTCCATGAATAGTCACCATGACCTTTTAACTTGGTGATGCAAGGATGTATCAAACAAGGTTTCTCATGTCACCATGGCTATCTTCATTGTCTTCTATCATCTTATTGACAATGGCTACTTTATAAAGAGTAGTCACCCCAACTTTATCCCTAAGAAAAAATGGTGGACAAGTGCTAAAGGAAATTCATGGAGTTTTGCTACTCTCTCAACATTGCCTCTATGTTTTAAAAAATTAGGTCCATCCATTATGCATCAAACTACAACTCCTATCTGTGTACATTCCTTAGAACTTTAGATATGGCTTCTTTTGAGAATATCATAAACATTTCATCCATGAAATAGACAAATGCTTTGCTTGACACATAAAATACCTGAGTTGTATTATCAAGAAAAATTCAAGCCAAATATTGGAGCAATCATGAGAAAACATTTGCCATACATTAAGACTAGCATTTGCTTTAATAATATGACAATTATTAATACTATTTTCACAAAACAATCTAACGTTGGCCCTCTAAGTCTCATTTTCAAGAGAGAGACCAACAAGGTGTTCTCACTCACAAAGTTATAGAAGCAGAATAATTTGGGCTTGAGGATATTGGTAAAATGGTTGTAGGAGGAAACACATGCTATATCTATCAGATAATGTTTGGTCATAATATTGATAAATGTTGGGCTTTTCATCTCCAAATTGCCAGTTGGTAAGAAGAAAATGCTCCCATTGGTGAGATCATGGAAAAGATTTCAAAGTTTGTGCATACTCCCTTATATGAGTCACCCTCCTTTCATCATGGAAGAGCCTCCCAATGCCTGGTTAGGGACTGCATTAGAGCACTACAAAAAGGGTTCTTCATGCTTTCCATCAAAGAGAATGCCACAAGAATCAAGCTTGGTTCCTCAGTAGTTTCTGAGTACTGCTATTATCATAGAAAAGAAGGCAAAAAGAAATAGCTGTTATGGCATGATGATGCATATTTGAGACCTCATTGTTGATGGATGGATGGATGTTGAAAGTGTGATTCTCTCTTTTCCAACATGTAAACCTTGGGATTTTGTTGAGAAGGGATACAATGCTTGCTCTATTTGTAGTGAGTAACCATATTAAAAAATCTTAATTAAGAAGTAAGTATTTTTAAAACTTTATTTCTTCCTAATTATAAGGATTTATATATGATTACCTAACTTTAGAGTCTATCTTGACAGCACAAGAAAGCTAGGACTGAGGATTCCATTAAATGTGCCAACCTTTAAAAAGTGACACATTTAGAGGGGGTAATGCCTAAACCTTGAAAAACTAAGTTGTTGCACTAGTTGCTTCTTGAATAATAAGTGATGCACATGTCTACAAAAAATCAAGATTTTACTACCAATTACAAGTTTCATATTGGACACAATATTCATACTGGAAATTACAATCAAGGTTACTCGATCAATCTCCATCTACTTCAAAATTTTCAAAAATACCTTCTAAAACTGAAACCTTTTTCAAATACAAAAGTTCAGTATCTTCCCCTAATGAGCAAACTAAGCATGATTTTTTTGTGCTTAATAACAAAAAGCAGTTCAATCTTCATAAATTTCATTAAAAATGGGAAATACTCATACATAGACAAATGTCAAAGAGATCAAGAAGATGTAACGTCATTTATCTGCTTGGCTAGTCAAGCATGAGCTAGTTCATATAACTTTGGGCTCCCATTATATTGCCTATATGTATAATTCTTAATTAATTAATCAAATTGATCATGTCCTTTGATGAGTGGTCAATTTGTATAAAAAGTACTTAATTAGTTGCCCATGTTTTAAAACTTATAATGTTATTTTAGGCTTTTTGGCTGAAAATTATAACACATGCATTTTTGACCTAATAATCCAAAATTTCGATAAGTTATAGGTTCAAAGGTTAATCCAGAGTAAGTGTGTGAATAATCATATTTTTCGAGAATTTAATTAGAGGTTTTTTTATTTTTTGTATGAATCAAGATGGTGATCCGAAGGCTGAGATTGACTGAGATAAAAATTGAAGATCAAGTTAAGGCCTCATCATTTAAAGTGTGATTGAGGATCAAGATAATCTTAAGGCAAGAAAAGGTTGCAATTAGAGAAGCCAAAGGTGACTCGTGTGGGCCTGTGTACAATCCATGCCTTTCCACCATGTTTGCATGGGGAGCCATTCAAGCCTCCTTAGCAATATAAGCCACGAGAGAAGGTGACAGCTAAGGAGTCAAACCAAGCCATCAAATCCAAGGGTGTGAGCCATGAGCCAAGCCAAATGAACCCTCAAAGTGAGCCATTCAAGCCACTTAAGCTAAGGCCTCATGGAGTGACACTAATGAAGGAGGATTTAACTCAATTATCCTAAGCTATAAAGTGGGTTTTCAAGAGGATAATTATGGGATATTTGGGTCAAAATCAAGATAAATAAGCATGCATGTGGACCAATAGGAAGAACCCACCTTATATTTTCTTTTTTCCATTATTTCCTACCTTTTTTTGTCTCCATCACACCCCACCAAGTCATACCATGAATGTTACATCCCATCTTTCTAAATCACACCTAAGTTCACCTTCCTAAAACCCAATTAACTCAATTAACCAACCACCTATTTCCATCTCACCCTTTCATCTTTATCTCCCTCCCCCGCCCCCCCTCTCTCCATCTATCTTCCTTTCTAATTTTCAACATTAAACAATGATTTTTTCAAGGGGAGATGCCCCTCCTAAAAAGGTGGTACCTCCGACCTTGTTATCTCGTAGTTGTCTCAAATCTCCTATTTGGTTTCCCTAGATCTATTCTTAATCTGACCTTCTAATCTCTATATCATCCCCATCTTAGGATCACCGTTATGAAGATTAGGAAGTGCCTAAAACATATATAAAATCAAGGGAGGAATTTCACCTCAGAAAACAAACTTAGAGAAGAGGAGATCACCCCTCCTTTGATGGAGACGTCTCCACCTTTCCTTCCCCGCTAAGCATCTCAACAACTTCCTCATTGAAGGCATCCATCTCTTCTGGCTCTCCATGCCTCCCTCCTTTGATTATGGTCTCTTTGAAGTGCGATGTAGCTTTAAAATTACTTGCAACCTCACAAATCAATTGTAGTAGATGTACATGAGTGACATCGATCTCACTGGGAATCTTACAAATTTGCAATGGATTAGATTCTATTTAGATCACTTGACTTCAGCTAATAAGGAGCTGTGAGTAAACTAGGAAATTAAAACAAACTAAGAAGGAAACATGCATGGAACTAGAAACTAGAATTAAAAGAAACTTACTAAAAACCAAGTCTAAGCAATGAAAATAGAAACTTACTAAACTATGTGCTAGCAACTAAAGGAAACTAATGCTAATTTAGAATGAATCAAATTAGACAACTGATCCTATTGAAACTACTAAAAAGGAAACTTTCCTATCTTAACACTTTCCTAAACTAGAATTAGAAACTTTCTAAAAATAGAACTTTTTAAAACCAAATCAGGAAACTATATAACACTATGCTAAAATTTAAACAATGAATTATCTACTACCAAAATAAAATTATGTAGCTAAACTAAGTAAATACAAAAAAGGAAAGTGACCTGGTACCATGCTCATGATCCATGGATTGTATGCATGGTTCTAGGTTACAAAAGTAACCAAAATTGATGAAAAATTTACACTATTCAATCTTGCAAAAATATATCCAAACCATAGAAAAACTTCAATATAAAGCTCCCAAAATAAATTATAATGAAGTACAAATAAAACCCAGAAAGGAATTTGAGAGAAAAGAAGGCTAAAAGGGTGAACTAGCTAAAGGAAAATGGGCCTAAATTAAAGTGGTGAACAAAGAAAAAAAAAAGGTGGAATTCAAGAGGCCATTTCCAAGTTCTAAGCTAGCTATTCCTTGACTGTCACTACTAGAGAATAATTCACTTAAATTATGGTTGACTAACAAAGAAAAACTAAAGAATTGGAGCAAGAAAGGAGGGGGATTGAAGGCTAGAAAGTTGCATGTAATCTAAGGAACAAAATAAGGAAAACTTAGAGCAATGAAACTAAATTTAAACAAGCAAACTACTAATATAAATTGGAGATAAATTACCAATACAATAATTACTAAACCAAAAGAAGAAAAGCACCAAAGAAGTTCCAAAGTCCAGTAGCAACAAACACCAAAAGAGAGCTTGATTTCAAGGTGCCTCACTCAACGTTACCAAGAAAATTCATATGAACCATGGGCTATATATAGATGGTTGGATTCCTAACTTGGAGGAAAGTGGCTCTAGTGTTAGGGTATTGAATAAGGAAGGTTAGGAGGGGTTTTGGAGGAGGAAATTTGGTAGGAATGATGTAATATCCTCAATTTTTAACCCTAAATTAGTAATAAAAAGAATTAATTAAATTTAAAGATTCTATGAAAAGAGTTTGGTTTTGAAACCACTAATTTAGAAAGTACACATTGATAGGAATTAAAAGGTATAAAGAACGCCGAAAATGGAGTTCGGATGAGAGAGATATGAACATTTTAAGTTACAAGGGTATTTTGGTAATTAGGAGGACAACGAATTATGGGGCTTCATTTTGATAACAGTACCCCCTTTCCATCCTTAACCCATAGCAGGCAATGATCTACCTTTCCCTACGAATTAATCAGATCTACAACTACAAAAGCATGTTCCCTTTCCATGCTTATTGTGCATTGTCATGGAGGACTGAAACGGCAAGCATCCTGGAAACCACGACGCATGTGGGATTCATCCTGGTGCTTAGGATGCATGTAGCGTGTCTCGGAGACGCTGTTATAAACTAGTGTAAATTGCTCCACTTGTGCAAATGGTGTAAAATTAGATTTTTGTCTGATTTTTAATCTGAAAAGGTTTTTTAAAGATTCTAGAGGCTACAAAAATCCAATTTTTGAGCTGTAAGTTCCATTGAATTCGTATCGATAATGTGAACATGAATTTAACCTCTAAACTTTGAGCTAAGCATAATTAGTTGTTCAAAATTAAGAAAAATATACTCAATTAATTAGATCAAGCCTTAGAACTTAAGCAATTGAATGATTTAAGGGATGAATTGATGAATCTAAGGAACAAATTTGAAGTACTCAACTCAAAATTGATCTGAACTATTGATCGAACCTAGATCTTAGGAAATGTTGATCAAAGGATGATCTGATTGTCGGATCAAGTTGTAAAATGTAGATACACATTAAAATGAGTAGATGAACACGAAATGACATTATTTAATGATGAATAAGATCATAATTGATGATCTAATCATAAATAGTGACCTTAAAGAATGATCCAACGGTTGGATCTCTATAGATTCTGTGGATATGAAATGCATAATGTGAAATAGTGTTGTGATGTTGACAGGTGCATCAGATCGCGGTTTGAGAGAAGTACATGCTTGATTTGATTTGGTTGGATTCTCATTAAGGTAGGTGATGACATTTAATGTTGCATCTTGTTTTCTAAATCTTACATCATCATATCATCACGATTGATTGTCACGTGTTTATTTATTTCAAAGATCTGTGAATTTCAAACTTTTATGTCGTGGTTTGATATGAGATTTCGGTAGTGCATTGAATGGGTTTTTCATGATTGTTTGTTTTATGGTATTGATACGGCGTATCTTATGTATGATTAGTAAATATCTTTCTTTATCTATTGCCTCGGTGGTGGAGGCTTGGCGGCTAGTCCTTTGAGATACTAATCTCAGGATGAGGGGTGTGCCTTGGGATTGTGAGCCACGAGTGCTCTTGGTTTTACAAGATATGCAATTTTTGTGTTTTGTGATTTATGACAAGTGCTCTCACTCAGTAGACGTCATGCTAGGAGGGAGTAGGGTTGGCCACCCACCCTCCAAATTTATGATGTGATATATTGTGACATGATGTGATATGATATGATAGACACCTGTCCACAAATGACTTTCGGTAGGGGTTTAGTAATATGGATAGTCCACACTACCAGTCCGGTCCTTTCCATAGGGACAGACATTAAGTCTCCCGTTATGGTGTTGACGGGGAGCTGTGGTGGTTGAGACCCTAGAGTAGTTACCATTGTGGCATGATGATCCATACACTTATTCTGTGTGCTTGCATGATGAGCATGGAGAGGTTATTGTATGCCTGGGTGTGACGACACTCAAAGGATGTATATGAGTACTCATGATATGTTGTATGAGTGTATGGGACACTCATGGGACCCACGTACATTTGGGTGCCCTACACATTATTGTATGCTCATTGAGATTGGATCATGTTCTGTTTTTTTTTTTTTTTAATTATGAGATTATCATGCTTTATACTCATGAGATCCATATTTTATCGCGCCCGATGTTTTGTTTATGATACTTATATTCTGTGCATATTGTGACCTATTCTTTCCTCAGCAACAATATTCAAAGTGCTTTTCATGTTTCAATTGTTATTACATTAAATTTCCATGTACCTACACAAGCAATAGCTTGCTGAGGCATTGCTTTGTTTTGCAATGCCTCATACCGAGCGTGATACTTATATTCTGTGCATATTGTGACCTATTCTTTCCTCAGCAACAATATTCAAAGTGCTTTTCATTTTCAATTGTTATTACATTAAATTTCCATGTACCTACACAAGCAATAGCTTGCTGAGGCATTGCTTTGTTTTGCAATACCTCATATACCGAGCGTGATAGTAGGAAAGGCAAGTGGTGGCAGGACAGTGATAATAGCGGGGACCATTTTGATTAGATTGATAGATAGCTTGATGTGAGTGATTAGATAGACTACAATTCAAACTATTTTGTAGATTGTATACCTTTATTTGATGGAGGTGATTATGACATTTATATGTTATGGACATGTCTTTAAGTATGGGGGAATGTTATGATGGATAAACCCTGGGCCACATTATTATGTCTTTTGGATCTTTATTGTTTTAAAAATAAAGGCATCGTTGATTTTGACGTTGGATTTGATATTAGTATTGTCTTAAATTTATTGTTGTGTACTTATATTTATCTTTTAATTGTGGTTGTGATGTTTTTGGAAAAAGGAGATAACACCTAGAGGTTTTTAAGTAAATGTTCTAATACAATAATTAATAAAACCTTTTGATTTTGGGATCCCGACTATAATTATTATTATAAAAAAATGTTATAAAAACCCAAGGGTGTTACAAATGATGTCATAAAGATGACATAAGAGATGAGTAAGCATGGGCTGGTTAGTTACTAATTTTGTAGGGGGGAGGTGTCATTTTCCATGGAACGAAAGTGGCTTTCCACGCTCCTAATTGAATGGTGATTGGTTGGTGGGAAGAGTGGGAAAAAAAATAAAAAAATAAAAAGGAAAATCTAGAAGAAAACCTAGGGTTTTTACATCTTTACTTGGACTTAGATTTAGGATTTCCTAATTAGTAAACCACTTGATTATGCCAACTAAGCAAGGAGGGCATCCTCCTCTTGGATGGTGGCTCATTCCTTGACTTAAAAAATGGAATCCTAAGATGAATGGTAGATTAGGTATGGGAAATGGGTTAAGAAATTGGATTTTTCTCTCTTGATGGGTCCCTTAATGCATAATGATCTTACCTTTTATATTAGTATCAAAATCTCTTAAAAATTACACTTTTAACATAGGAAAGTTGCTTGCATTGATGCTTCAATCATGTGGCTCCATGTGGCACTCCTCCTTGGCTTAATGGCTCATTCCTTGGTGGCTTAGGTGGCTTTAATGGTTGGATTCAAGGCTTGAGTAGCTCACATGGCTTATTATCCCTGTTTCATGGCTTTAATAGTATAGGTGAATGGCTCCATGCAAAGGTTGTGGAAGTGCATGACTTAGGCTTGGGTCCACTTATAGTCACCTTTTGCTTCTCCAATTGCCTTCTAGCTTGCCCTAGGATAGTTTCAAACCTTCACCACACCTTGGATTTATGAATTTTAGGATTTAACTTACTTAGGCTTCCCAATTAGACTAGGAAACTTCATGAATGGCCTCAAATCTTATCTCGATCAAGCTTGGCCTTTGGATTACCTTCTCAACACCTACAAAAGAATAAAAACCCTAATTAAATCCTAAAAAATTATGAACACTCATATACTTACTCTAGATTAGTTTCTGAACATGCAAAATATTAAACTTTTGAATTATTAGGTCAGAAATACAGGTATTACAAAATCCCGATCAAAAACCCTAATTTAACACTATAAGTTATATCACGTGGGTTTCTAATTGTGTATTCTTTAAAGAAAAATGAAAACTTATCAAAAGTACTTTAATTTCAAGTTAGTTCTTGTTATTCCCTTCTTTATTGCTTTAATATTCTTGCCTCTTAATTCCATGTGTTTTTTGCCTTTCCTTTGTTCTTTGATTCCATGATTGTTTCCCTTGACTTGTTCCTTAATCTTCCATGTTTATTTGCAACTTGATTTCAGCCTTAGATCCTTGTTCCTAGTGATCACTAATATCTGGCCATTTGGGTGTCTTAGATTCATCTATTACCACTAGATTTAGGTGTCTTAGGTTAATGTTGTTATAAAGTGCTTTAGATTTGATTTGAATCAAGTTTTAGGATCTTGAAGAATGCATAATTTCAAGATTTTTATACATGTTTATGTGCACCATTTTTAGATGTGCTTTGACATTCAATCAATAAAGCTCTTTGAGGATTATTGTTTACATTTGAATTACATTAGATTAATACATTAATTCTAAATGTTATCTTGCATAAAAAGTGTTTGTGAAGTTGATTTCTAAGCTTTTTTTTTATTTGATTTCACATATACCATGTTGCTGGAATTTTTTCTATTCAATATATATGCTTAGTTTCCAGCAGCTTATTCATCTTATTTGTTTGAATCCTTAGGAAACCATTTAGATTTTTAGGATGTTTTTTAAGTACCATTATTATATTTGATGTTAGTTTTGTGTTCATTCATTAATTTAGGCCATCTTTTGAACCCATGACCATGCGCACCATCCCATGGATGATGCGCATGGTACTAGGGTGAAATCTCTTTGATGATTGCTTTGTTTAGTTAGTAAATCTTAGTGTAGAAGTAGCCATTGTTTACAACTTAGTTTAGTTGTAGGAAGTTGATTAATTGGATTTTGGGAAGTTATAATTTTAGAAAGTTTTAGTGTAGGGAAATGCTATTTTTAGAAAGTGTGTTTTTTAGGATAGTTCATACCTTAGCTTATGTACCTTTATTTCCATATTCCATGTTTCTAAATTTATGTCATGTTTCCATGTCAATTTAATCCTTAGTTTAGGTTAAAAACTCACTCTCTTTGGCTAAGCTAAATAGTGTAACTAAAGGTCCTCCTAATACACTTTTGTGAGATTCCTTGTGGGATCGACTTCACTCGTGCGCATCTACTATAATAGATTTGTAAGCTTGGGAGTTAATTAAAACACAACAATTTTTTGGAGTCATTGCCAAGGAATCACAATAGAATTGTGTAGTGGATCTTAACTTAGACTATTTAACTAGTCTAGGTTTAGGTTGCATTAGATTAGGATTTTCATCATTTTTTATTTTTTGCTATTTCTTTGAATTGACCATATTTTATTTTATTTTGTGCAAGGGGAAATTGGCAAAGGAGCAAAAATGATATTGTGGCCCAAAGCTTCATCACATTTTATTAGGGTTTTTTACTTTCTTAGATTAGGGTTTTGAGTGGAACTTATAGTGAAGCCAATTGTATTTTGCCCTTCACTATTCAATTTTAAGTGAGTTGTATTAATATAGGGCAAATGTGAGCATGGTAGTCCACACTTGATTGTCATAAAAAAACCCCACTGTAGGTATCCCACAATATTTTTCTAGTTTAGTTGCATTTAATGTAATATTGCATTATGGATGGTAGGATAATCCATATAGATTAGGGCATTCATCTTACTTGTTGTATTTTTATTTAGGGTTGTTGCATTAGTTGTGCACTTATTTAACAAAGGTTAACCTAAGCTTAGCTATAACCAAAGCATAGGCTGCATGGTTATAGTGTCCTGTTTGTTAAGGTGTTTGACCCTTTGTTAGATAGCATATATGAATTAGTTTTCCTTCATTGTATTGCATTGCATGTTTATGTGCTTTATGGTGGAATGGATCACAATGATAGTAATGGCCTCATAGGAACCCTCATAAGATAAGGACTAGATTTCATCACCAGATCCTTGCCCCACCTAGGTAAATCAATGAAATTCCATGTATGTTTACAAACCTAGCCCTTGAACGTAATTTAAAATCAAGTATCAAGAGATTTAGGGTTTTTGAGTTTGTAGGAAACTTTTTGAATGTTTAGGTCTATTGTCACTCCAGTGGCTTCTAAGAGTCGTAGTTATAGTGGGTATAAAAATCCAAGTAATTTTCCACTCCTTTCATTGATTTTAGTTGAGATTTAAATTCCTCTGGACATGAGAATTATATTAACTACTTTAGAACATAACCTAACTAACAAATAGTAGTCTATCTTAGATAAAAGGAATTGTTTAAATTTAGGTCTAAATGCTACCACCCTACACATTATCTAAAGATCATCAATTCAGCTAGCTAGCAAGCTATTAGGATTGTTCATACATCATTTAGATTAGGAATAGCATTTAGGTTGCATCACTTAGTTAAGGTTTTCTATAAAAAGAAAAAAAATGCTCATTCATTATATACAATGATTTGTTTTCTTATATATAAAGTTGAGAAAAAATACCTATCAAGGATGGGATAGAGATGATGGATTAGATACATTGATGGATAGGATAGATAGTATAGAAAGTCAATTGCTTAAGATGATAGCTTCTAGGCAAGCTGCTCCATAGCCTCAATACCATAATAACTATGCCTATTCTGAATTTCAATATTCCTTCTTCTTCATGGCCATAAAGATCCACATTCAATGGATATTATCAAGTGCTAGTGGATGTGACCACTGCATTCACAACAACTATCCTAAAACAGACTATCAAAATGGATGGGCTAGGCATCATAAACAACCATGGTTTCAGGAATATCAACCATACTAGGAAGAACCAACATGGTACCATCTTAAACAACCCTACCATGATTATCAAGAATATCAGGGTCAATTATCGTGGGTTCAACCTGCTTAGTCGTTTTTTAGTACCCCAATTCCACAACAATACCAACCATATGAGTCTTTTCCTTTACAACATGAAGAACCATAATTAGAAGAGAATATGAAACAAATTTGTGAAAGAATAGATCAAACCATTACTGCCATTAAAAAAGGGAATGAGAAAATGAAATGAGAGAGGGAGGAATGGGAAGAGAAAATGAAACCAAAGGGAATATACTGAAAGAAACATTGCTGAATTGATAAAAAGAACTAAGGAATTTGAACCAATTGGGAATAATGAAAAACCATTTATTACTGATAATAGGATGAAAATTGTATATGATCATTTTAAGCCACAAAATCCACAACCATCCATAGAAACCTCCAACTCAAATCCACTTGATCCATGTCCTATTCCTTTTAATGATTATGATAAACAGACATCCATTGAGGAGGAGAGTGAATCCTTAGAAACATTGAACCCAGATCCTCTACAATCATATCCTACTTATTTTTATGAATTTGATGAAGATACATCTATTGAGGAGGTGAAAGAATTGTTGGATTCTATACCATTAATGAACACTTCTCAATGACAAGCTAAAGTAGAACCCCCTACAAAACCTAAAATTTCAACTAAGCCCTACAATGTAGAAGACATACCTGATTGGGACCTATAGACCTTATTTGAACAAACACCAGAGAGCAATCTAGGTCCATCTAAAACCTTACCTATACCTACAGAATAAGAAAAAGAAGAGTCAATTAATGTATTGCCCTACATCAACCAACTCTAAGGTACACATAAGATAATAATCAGGGTTTAAGCCTCACCATGTCCCTACCTCTAGTAATACAAGAACCACGTTTTAGGGTAGTGTGGAGTCTACTTATACACCAATTTCAGGAAAATGTAAGGGAAATGGAGGAAAGAGATGAATTGAATACAATGGTCAATTTTATCGCTCAATGTGGTCAAGAAGAGGACCATTCATCTCCCTATAGTCCAACAAAATTTAAATTTATGGTAATTCACGATGTCATCATGTTACCACCACCTTAATTTTTGTTGCAGAGGAATCATATTGACTCCCGCGAAATACTAAAAATGGGGGATCATCAATGTGGTCCCACTAAATTTTAAATCGTTGTGGTCTACTATGTCATATTTTTACCACCACCAACAATTTCAATGTGGAGGAAATATATAGACTACTATAAGAATTCTAAAGTGGCACAAGAAATCTTTCCCATTTCATTTTAGAGTTAGGTTAGGAAAAATTAGGCTAAATTAGTAAGGTCTAGGTTAGGGTACATTAGGCTCATGTCATTCTTCCTTTTTTGAGGGTTATATATAAATTCAAAATTTCCTTCAAGTGATATTAATTCTTAGTTGGTCCATTATGTCCACTATTGAGAAATTACAAAAAGACTATACAATAAATCTCTTAAGTTTATGATTTTTTTAAAGTCATATGAAACCTAGGAAATGATAGAGGTCATTCTTGGTAAAATATAAAGCCTTTAGCATTATTAAGTTATTTTCTACTAGTTAGCCCATTGAGCCTTTAAAATATAAGCCTTTTTCTTTCTTAGTCAAACAACCTTTACTAATATTGAACCCCTATAGTATATCCATTATTTAATTATTTTGAAAATATGTAGAGAATATTGAAGAATATTAGGAGAAAAATTATGAACAATACAATTCAAGAGATGAACATAAAAAATGTTAAAAAGAAGAAAAAGAAAAAACAAATAGCCAATGAAAAAGAAGAATGTTAACTCTTGTTAGGAAAAATGGAAAAGTTGTAAATACATTGATAGAAGACCTTTAAATATTATCTAAACAACCTTTGTTTTCTTTTGTACCTTTTTTTTTTGTTTTTGTATTTGTCCTAATAGAAGGCCTAACTTGATCTTAGGAGTAGTATGGATTGGATATGGTTATGAATGAGTAGGGAATTTGGTATGTGTAACATTCTTAGTAGTTGAAATTCTTTCATGAGACCATTATTATCATTCTTTCTAAGTTATCATTCTTCTGTATAAAATATGTGAGACTTTTGATCTTGATGATCAACATTCTACTCACATATGAATGAGAGAATTGTACCCATTTTTTAGCGACAAGTATATCCTGTGAGAACTGAAGTTAAAGCATACATTTGAATGGTAATGTAGGTTATGTTTGACTTAGAGCTGCTAATTATATATATTTGCTATAGTACACACTCACCTTTTGAAGTTAATGAAATAATGTGATATATTTATCATAAGGGTAGGATTTTGAACATTGTTGTCCATCTTTACTAGTAGGATAAAGTTAGGTATCTAATATGGGTTGAATGGGAGAAAATCTTCACAAATGAATAAGACTTCCATAAAAATTTTGTGGGTGTATTCACTGTAAACCCTCATGAGGCTTAACTCGTCCACTAAGAGTAACCCAAGAGTTCAAAGGTTTGTTGCATATACTAAATGCAATTGTGAGTACCTACAAAAGTGGAAATTTGTATCAATTTTGTAAAATAATTTTTTGTACATTTTGCTTGGGACTAGGAAAATGCTAGTTGGGGGCATGATGAGTGTTCAATTTTGTATAAAGGTACCCATTTAGCTGCCCATGTGTTATAGCTAATAGAGATATTTTAAGACGTTTGGCCAAAAAATTTAGTACATGCATTTCTAACTTAATAATCCAAAATATTAATAATTTGCAGGTTCAAAGGATAATCTAGAATAAGTTTGTCAATAATCATATTTTTTAGGATTTAACAAGATTTTTTCATCTTTTGTAGGAATTAAAATGGTGATTCTACAACCATATTGATCAAAATGAAAATTGGAGATCAAGATCAAAAGATCAAGTTAAGGCGTAAATGTCATCATTCCAAAGTGTAATCAAGGAACAAGATCATCTTAAGAAAATCAAACAATGCAATTAGTGAAGCCAAAGGTGACTCAAGTGGGTCCGTGCAAAAGCCATGCATGTCTACCATGTTTGCATGAGAAGCCCTTCAAGCCACCTTAGTAATACAAGCCACTCAAGAAGGTGACAAGCTAAGGAGCCAAGCCAAGCCATCAAAGCCAAGGGTGTGAGCCATGAAGCCAAGCCAAATGAGCTCTCAAAGTGAGCCATTCAAGCCACTTAGGCCAAGGCTACATGGAGTGATACTATTGGAGGAGGATTTAACTCAATTATCCTAAGCTAAAATGTTATTTTCAAGACGATAATTAAGGGATATTTGGGTGAAAATCAAGACAAATAAGCATGCATGTAGACCAATAGGAAGAATCCACTTTATTTTTCATTTTTCCCATTATTTCCTACCTTTTTCTCGATATGTCTCACCCCACCAAGTCATCCTATGAATTTTACATCCCACCTTCCTATATAACACCTAAGTCCACCTTCTAAAAACCTACTCAACCCAACTAATCAACCACCTATTTGTACCTCTCTCTCTCTCTCTCTACATATCTTCCTTTCTAATTTCTAAAATGGTAAACCATGATTTTTTCAAGGGACAGACGCCCCCTCCTAAAAAGATGGCACCTCTCACCTTGCTATCTCTTAGTTGTCTTAAGTCTCCTATTTGGTTGCCCTAGATCTATTCTTACTCTTACCTTCTAATCTCTATATCATCTCCACCTTAGGGTCACCTTTATGAAGATAAGGAAGTTCCATAAACATATAAAACAAAGGAGGAGTTTCACGTTAGAGAGAGAAAAAAAAAACCTTAAAGAAGGGGAGATCACCCCCTCCTTTGATGGAGGCATTTCCACCTTTCCTTCCCTCCTAAGCATTTCAACAGCTTTCTCATTGAAGGTACCCATTTCTTCTAGCTCTCCATGCCTCCCTCCTTTGATTGTAGTATCCTTGAAGTGCTTTAAGTTTAGGTTAGTTCTTATTATTCCCTTCTTTATTGATTTAATATTCTTGCCTCTTAATTCCATGTGTTTTTCTTAATCTTCTATGTTTGTTTTCCACTTGATTTTAGCCTCAATCATTGTTCCTAATGATCACTAATCTCTAGTAGTAATAGTCAAGAGATAATGATCTTTAGATCAAGTGATTTGGGAGCCCTAGATTCATCGATTCCCATTACTCTTACTTTCCCATTATCACTCTCTTTCCTTTGAATTTTTGCTTCATCTCCTTATCTTTTTTGGATTCTTATGTTAAGATCTAAGTTATTGTATCTTTGTTAGTGACAGCTAAGATAAATAGTATATTAAATCTTTGAGTTTCCTTCACCTTTTATGTGTTTTTTGCTAAGTTCTAGCACTAGTTTGATGTTGTTTTTTCTTAAAATAGTTCCCATCCTTGTAACCTCTCTTATCTTAATTTTCTTTTAGGTTCCATTGGAATGTCTTCTGAGCTTAATTTAATGTTTTTAGAAGGTGTGTTAGATTTGATTTGAATCAAGTTTTAGGCTCTTGAAGAGTGTACAGTTACCATGTTTGTATACATGTTCATGCACACCATTTTTAGATGTACTTTGACATTCAATCAATAAATCTCTTTGAGGGTCATTGTTTATGCTTGAATTCCAATAGCTTAATACATTAATTATGAATGTTGTCTTACATAAAAAGTGTTTGTGAAGTTGATTTCTATGCTTTGTTTTATTTGAGTTCACAAATACCATGTTATTGAATTTTTTTATATATTCAGTATCTATCTTTGTTTCTAGTAGCTTATTCATCTTATTTACTTGAATCCTTTAGAACCATTTATATTTTGATGTTGTTTGTTAAGTACCATTATTATATTTTATGTTAGTTTGATGTTAATTCATTAATTTAGTCCATCTTTTGAACCCATGAACCATGTGCACCATCCCATGGATCATGCACATGGTATTAGGATGAATCTCTTTGATGATTACTTTGTTTAGTTGGTAAATCTTAGTGTATTAGTAGCTAATTCATTGTTTACATCTTAGTTTAGTTGTAGGCAGTTGCTTAATTGATTTTTGGAAAGTTCCATTCTTAGAAAGTTTCAATTTAGGGAAGTGCTATTTTTAGAAAGTGTGTTTTTAGGAAAGTTTCTATCTTAGTTTGTTTACCTTTATTTCCATATTTCCAAATTTATGTCATGTTTTCATGTTAATTTAATCCTTAGTTTAGGTTAAAAACTCACTCTCTTTGGCTAGGCTAAATAGTTTAAGGCCCACCTACTACACTTCGTGAGATTCCTCATGGGATCGCGTGCATCTACTATAATAGATTCATGCACTTGCAACTTAAGTTAAAGACACAACATTCTTATAATTAAATTGTGCAGGGTGTGTTGACCTAAGAAATTACATCTATAGGGACTTTAAGTAGCAGTGCTACAACGGATGACATCCTATATAGGACTTTTGGCAATAAGGAGTAACCTAGCCAAGTAAGGCCCTAAGGAGCAATATTGTTCCTTCTAAATTCTTTCATTGAAAAATATTTAAAGCTGGTGAGGAGGAGGCCTACAAGAAACTACAAGTTCAACTTTAAAACAAGTTGCAGGAGGATTTAAAGAAGGATATAATTTGAGAGTTGTAGAGTGTGAGAGGTCTAGAGCCAGCTCTTACTTTTAAACCTCAGTCACGTGTTAGCTAAAATTCTCTTATTGATGAACATTGGGAATAGCAACGTGCACTCCAATGGAAAAATGCTAACCAAGGAGGCACATATGTAGATATGTTTACTTTTTAATTGTCCAATTAATTGTCTTACCTCATCCATTCTTATGTATCCACTTTTTTTTATTTATAGATGGGTCAATTCTAGTTGGCTTTAAATTCCATTTAAAACATCATCGCTATTGGTTCATGGTATCAAATTGTGTTTATATTTTTACATGGATTGTTGATGCCACCATTTACTAAGCATGTGTGTATTACTAGGCCTATGGAGAGGATGCTAGCCTATCATTTTTTATACAAGCTAACAAAGTCTTTACCATTGGGGATGCCATTGCATATCATGTCTTTTGGCCAATTCCCTTAAAATCCAAGGTTTACGTGTTGTCATACCACCATCTTCAACAATATTTTTACAAGCCTTAATTTAATTGTTTATTATCTATATTTATTGTTACTTAGAAGTCGTAACAAGTCTTATTGAGATCGACCTCCTTTTCACCAGCATCTTCCATCTTAGCAATAGGACTGTACTAATATTTATGTTTATTTTCATGATAAAATTGAATGTCTTTAACTAACATGTTTATATTAATTTATAATTCTACAACTGTACAACCATCATTTAAGTTCTAAATGTTTCATTTAACATGCATTTATCCTCGAGGAACCTCTACAGACTCATTATTAAAGATAAGGTAATCAACCTTGTACAAATAGTGCCTTGAGTGCTTGCCAATTACGTAGTTGAAGTACCATTTATGAAAGAAAATCTAGTAAGAGTTTGTCGATGGGATGAACTCAAACACATGCACATTCTCTCATGTACTAGTTATGCATACATCTATTTCAATAAGAACCTGTGGACATTACATGTTAATCTGTAATGATATGTAATAATTATTTCTTTTCTATAGGTTCTTACACTATAAAATGCATATATCATATATGGATATAAATATATAATTTAAGGATAGTAAACTTTAATTGTACTTTACATGATTATGTATATAGGTCTCAATAAATGTTGCTAGGTTTTGGATGTGTATGGTAGGCATTTTGTTTCTTTTATTCTTGTGTGACGCGCATTCATGCCCCGCTAGTGGAAATCATAAATAAGTAATTTTTTTAATCTTTTCACATATAATAATAGTTTAATAGCTTAATATTTAATGCATTTGACTTATAATTTTAAAGTGCATGGTTTAAATGGACTCAACTAATCGAGACTATGGACCCACTAAAATTCACTTGGAAGAAGGTCAAGGTAAGGAAAACTAATGATTACTTTATATATAAACTAAATTTACAATTAGACATGATATTTATTAATCCTTTCTATTTTCTTTGTTGCATAGTGCCCTAGACACTAATCTGATTGAGAGTGTGGGTACTATGTTTAGAGATACATGAGAACCTTAATACGTGATGGTGTTAGGATCCCATAATTAAGAAAGGTACGATGCTTTACTAGTCATCATCTTATACTTTTTCATAATTTTGATGGGTTTCTAATGCTATATGATTAGGAAAGCTAGGGTTACTACTAAGTAGATCTCAATGATATAAGATTTGAATAGGCTAAGTACGTGATGTGTTTTAATTATGACTGACTTATACATCCTCAACCATAAGAACACTTATATTAATTTGATTAATTAATATAAAACTAAACTTCTTCATTTATATTTATGTGTCTTGTATTTTTCATTTGTTTATTTATATATTTGAATCATGGGATGTTAAAGTGTGGAAGTATATAAATGGGTGTGCATAGAGAAGTGTGGAAGCATGTAGGTACTTGTGATTTTTCTTTTTCATATCTTTTGATTTTTTATATTGAATGTGGATGTTGAAAGTGAATACGGAATGTGGATGTTGGAGTTTTTTTTTCTTTTTTCATGTTATTTAAGATTGTAAGAAAATTGTAATAGTAGGAAGATGTGTATATTGAATGTTGATGTTGATGTTTTTATATTGAATGTGTATGGAGAAGTGTGAATCTATGTAATTGTGAGTTTTTTCTTCATGGCTTTAAATTTTTTTATATTGGAAGTGAATATGCATTCATAGATGTTGAATGTTGGTGTATTTTTAAATATTACTTGCAAGTGCAAGAATTAAAGTAGTATGATTTCATTCAAGTGAGGTTGATCTTGCGAGGAATCTCATAGATTGTATTCAATTGGAATCTTATGTAGATTACTTATCTTGGCCAAAAGAGATTAGATTGTAATTTAGTATAGGAATTAAAATGACATAGAATTAGAATCACACATGAACTAGAAAGTTAATATAAAGGAACTTTATAAAAATAACTACTTTCTAAAACCAACATGGATTCAAGAATGGAAACTAAAGTAAATCTAGAAACATGAATAACTTAGAAAACTAAAGATGAATAAACTTCTTAACTAGAAAGTAGAAACTTTCTAAATGTGAGACTTCCTAAAGACTAAGATCTAATCTAAACATGCAACTAAACATAAGCATTCATAAAACAAAATCTAAACATGATCAAACTAAACTAGCATTCAACTAATATGAGCAAAAAATCAAAGCATGCGTGATAAGGAAACATGGACAAGAAGAGTGCACATGAAACTTAGAAAGAAATGCATGTAACAACTTTCTTATTTGAATGAAATCTATTACCAGAGAGGTGCGCATCATTATAATACATAAACAATATATCTAGACTTCAATCTTCAATTTCTAATGTCCAATGATGGCTATGCATGTGAACTCAAAAGAGAGAAACAAAGAAGATAATGATGGTTGATATCTAGAAAAAAACAAGCAACTAAGTAAAGTAAGCAATCAAAGAATCACTATCACGAAATAAGATTCAAAGGCTACTCTCTCTTGGCTATCACTATAAGAGCTTGATAACCTTTAATCTAGGAGAAATAAAACACAAATAGAAGTAAAGCAAAGTGAAACATCACCCAAGGAAAATTGTGCATGAAACAGAAGAACACAACTGTCCAAGGAACAAAACTGCTAGGAAACTTAGCTTAGAGATGGTATGGAGAAGTAGATGGAGAAAGGCATCGAAAACCTCCTTCAAGATATGTGGGACTCTCTTGAAGGATGTGTAGAGGGCTGTTATGGAAGATGGCATGGAACTCATCAAGGAAGGATGCATGGAGAACCACCTATGGAAGATTGCATACAAAGCCTTCAAAGTAAAGTGCATAGAAAGGTGAGCTTTAAAGAAGGCATAGAAAGGATTCCAAGTAAGTTGCATAAAAAGGACTCTCCGAGAAAATTACATTGAGAGCTAGCTTTATAAAGCTAGTGGAGAGGGTCCTATTTGCATGTGATTTTCACCCCTTCTAAAGAGATAAGATTTGCTAATCTTTATCTTAAGGAAGATAGGAAAAAGAGATAAGATTTGTAAAAGAAGATAAGATAAGGATGTAGGAAAGGTAATTGGATAAGGCAAGGAGACTTAAGAAGTGGAAACTAGGATGGAGGATTTAGGAAGTGGGAAACTTAGGAAATTGTGTGCAACTTCCCTTCCTAAGTGTTCCATGATGGAGGGAAAAAGAGGGAGATAGAAAAGGAAAGTATAAAGGAGTTAGGTCTTTTTTCTTATTGGTCCACTTAGCATGGCTATCTACCCATGTTGATATAGACCCATTTCTCTTACTATTTATCTCTTTAGAACATGTGTTCTTCAAGTGAGAAATTGCATAGAAACTTTCCAAAATGTGTAGACCCATTTAACTTGGCTTAAGTGGCTTAGATGGCTTATGACTTGGTGGCTTCATTGGTTTGCATCTTGGCTTCATAGATCACATGGCTTGGCTTCTCCTAGTCATTAGTTCATGGCTCATGTGGCTTAGATGGCTTGCATAGCTTGAAAAATTACACGCAAAGGTGGTGGAATTCTACAACCTTTTGCATGAGCCCATTTTTAGTCACCTTGAATTCTACTATATCCTTTTAGAATCCACTACCTGCTCTAGAATGATCATGCCCTTACTTGAACTTTGAAATGATAGAAAATGGTTCCCTATCTCTTTGGGTAGATTTGGATAATCAGTTACCTTCTAAAGTGATCTGGACCTTTGGATCATTCTTTTAATACCTACAAAAGATTAAAACACTGTATAGTATCTAGAAAATTACAATGGATCACATACTTACTTTGAAAAAACCCTGGAATGATGCTCTATAGTCTATGAAACATGTACTGCTAATTGGCTACTTTTATACAAAATTGACCACTTATCAAATATGGATGTTACAGTGAATGTGGAAGTGAATGCAGATATTGTAGTTTATTTTTTCATGTCTTTGAAGATTGCAAAAAAACTGTGTTTTCAAGAAGATTGTATACTATCATTGAATATGTAGGAATATCACAATAACAGGTTAATATTGTTATATACATGGCAAGTAAAAGAAAATTTTAAGAAGGTTTTATAGGCAATTTTGGAAAACTATCTTAGAAGGTACTAACTTTTTAAGGCACTTTTCTGAAACCATAAGTCTGCACTTTTTAAGATGATTTTCTATAACCATCTTAAAAAGTTAGTACTTTTTCAAATAATTATTAGGAAATCATGTAAAAAACATGTATTAAAAATTTATTTTAATGATGTTAGGAAACTGTCTTAAGAAAACTATTTAAGATGGTCTTTGAAACAATCTTATTTTCAACCAATTTTCTAAGATGGCTAGATAGAAGAATATTTTTAAATAATCTTAGATATATGTTTTTAACCATCTTAATACTCTCTTATGCAGTAGTGACATGCCACAAGAAGAATGGGCATGATGCTAATGTTGTTGAAACCTCAAGGTCCACATTTTATAATTACTCTTAGAAGGTGTTATAAGGAGAAGATCATTGTCGCTTTTCCCTTTACAAAGCTCTCCTACACACTTTCAAATAGCTAGTTATTTATATTGAGCAGCTAGAAGACAACATCTAGGCTTTTATTAAAGCCTAACTATAAATGGTGCACATAACACCTTTTGCATTGTGCCTGAAACCACAAACTTTTGTATTTATCATGCTACCTTTGATCACAAAGCAGACGACTGTGTTGCCATGGAAACACACATTAATGACCTCTAATATGATTTCATTGATGCTCAAGATCTTGTTGGCTCCTTCCATCCGGCAAACCCAATCCATACACCACAAAAAGCACCTCACTACCTTAAGAATCTAGTCATTTTGGTCAAAGTTTGTATTCTCATTCTTGCATCCCCACTAAAGCACCTAATCAATTTTAGTTCATAATAGAAGGAAAAATGATCCTTTGATGGTGCCCCTTACTATCTCTATCATGACATGATCCAATACATTATCTCTAAATTTCATATCATGAAATAGCACATCGGTGATCTACTTAAAGAATGTGTCACCCTTGACTTCATCATTGCTTGCTTTTCCTTCTATCAAACATTACCTCCAAAGTTTGGTCCTCTCCCACTCTTTGATAAATTGCATGCATGGCTCATCAGAAAATGTGCAAACCTTTATCGTTGAGATTACTCATTTTGGCAAAGGTAAGGCTTCCTTCACTTGCCCAACTCTTGTCTACTCAAATTCCAATCTCACCAACTCCAATGCATCATCATTTCACATGATCCGTCCAATCCACATTTGAACTTTCATAAAAATTAGAGGCATAAGGTCATACCTTCATCCTAAAGCAAGGCTATTCATCCTTCAACCACTTTCACCCCAAATAGTTATCAACAACACCTCCCAATTCATCCTTATCCCAACCTAGTTCACCTAAGAGGATCACCTATAAGGACTACAATATCTAGCTAACCAACCCATCCAAAGACCAAAGAAACCCATCTACAAAAGAAAGAGTGTTACTCTAGCCCATCTACCATGATAATTAGGTGATGAGACAACTCCAAAAAACTCAGAATTAGATATTAGTTTGGAATTTGGTCAAGAACTCACAAGGACATAGACAAGCAGTCTTGGAAAAACTAAACAAGCTTAGGTCCACAACCCCACATCTCTAAATAATTGGTTGCTAATGTGGGGGTTACACATATGTTTAAAGCTCTCATTTCTAAAGATGGGGATTTTCCACTTAAAGGCATAATCACAATAAACCTCTATTTATCATAATTGAATGTTGTGGCATGATAATTCCAAGAGTCTTGCTCAATAATCATTATGCCTAGAACTATGTCCTTTCAAGACCTTACCATTGAACAGTCAGCATACATGGTTTTTCTTATAGGTTGTTCAAATGGCATCCTCCTTCAACCTTCTATTGGGAAGACCTTGGATATATGTAGTAAAGACAATACCCTTTGCACTTTATCAGAAGCTCAAAATTGTCCATAAACCGACATTTTCATGATCTTCAAAGATGATGATAGTCTTATTGGTGCTCTAGAAGCTAAAAAGTTCTGATCCCACTATTTCTTATATTATGAATGATTCTTGTTGTCAATCACTGCAGCAAGCCTTGTACACCAATCTTAAACCACAATATTCTCTCATTAGAAAATTTGTTCACAAATCAAGTAGTAAAATACTTAAAAAAATGTGTTCACAATTCAAGAGATCTACCAGGATCTTTTGAGAGACTAAACATCTATCTGTGTTAAAGAAGCCAACTTTGGACCATTCTCAATTTGTATTTTATTTTCTTTTATCAAAGAGTTTGGCATTGGTTCTTCAAAATCCCATAAACTTTCTTAGTTTGATTATATATGTATGTCAACTCTCAAATCTAGAAGGATAATCCTCCCACTAAAACTAAATTTAATCATTAAGTATGTGAAATTCTTTTTTCACCCAAAATAATGAGAATATAAATAATTACCACATGACCAAATTAATTCTATCACATATGTGAACAAATTTGTTTAATTTTCTTTGAGAAAACCTAAAATTCTAGTTTTCTTGAAATTATCTGCAACTTAACAAAATATTAAGAATTGAAATTTGTTTCATCTCAAATTATAAATACAAAATAGTAAATTTTATAGGAATATATCTTTCCATCTCAATTTGAGAGTCTAAAAGCCATATCCAGTTTCCTTTTCAAGCCTTAAAATGTGATTTCTTCCACATTAAGCAATTTAAAAAAATAAGGAAACCAATAAATTTATATTCAAATTGAATTTATTATATTCCTCCAAATATATTATCATGAACTTCCATGTATTGAATGATTTAAAGAGACTCTCCCTTTCACAGTTGCTAAGTTGAAAGAATCTCTTAAGAAACATATTTTTTAAATTGTTAGAAATCTTGCCCAAACTAATCTTAATAAATCTTATCTTAGAGGCACACTTATAGCAACTTTTTGAAGATAGTTAAAGCCTCTCAATTGTACAAGGGATATGAAAGTGCTTTCACCAAGATTCAATTAAGCCAACCTCCATTTTGTACCTCAATTGACATGTATAATCCAAATCAGTCCATACTTTAGTGTCTTGATTTTGAATAACTTAAAATAATTTTAATAGATATTATTAATAGCAAATTTGTAATATAGATTACACTACTTAGGGTAAAAGCACATCAAATTCTAAATATACGATAATAGAAACTTCTTCTAGATCCAAGTCCTCAAACAGTCTGAAGGCAACTTGTCTAAGGTCACTATCTCAAAGAAGACAAAGGCACATGGTGTCTAATCATCAACATCCGAAAGCCTAAAAAATGACAAGTATGGTGTCAGACAATCAAGAGTAGAAAGCCTTGAGAGTAACAAGAGGAACCTCAAAAAGAGAGAAAAAGAGTGATGCTAAAGAACCTTCTCTAATTCTCACATTAAGAAGATCACCAAAGAGGGAGGGAGAAGAAGATTGACCCCAAAGAACCTCTCTAATTATTAAACTAAAATTAACATCCAAATCTCTAGTAAAGTAATTCCAAAACTCATACAGAGTGAAGAGAGAATGAAATTGGTGTAATTGAAAATAGATTAAAGATACCCATCTTATAGGGAACCTATGTGTGTTTAAAGAGTTCAGGTGAAAAATCAATTTATTTGGTTAGCCAAGAATCTAGGTTGAAACCAATGTATGTTATTGAGTCTAAGCGGGATGCAATGTATCTAGACAATAAGAAGTTCAGTTGAAAACAATGTATGTGGATAGCAAGAAGTCCAAGTAGGGAGCTAAAATAGGTTGTTGGGTCCAAGTGGAAACTGATCTATGAGAAGTCTAGGTGGGAAACAAATATAGTTACTATATCCATGTAGGATACCAATTTAGTTTCCTATTCACATAGGAAACTATCTAGCCCCTTTGGGCTTAGTTGGCCCAAAAACAATTATAATAATGACCTAGGAGATAAATAGAGCATGCTTTAAATTAGTAAAGGATACTCCTGCTAAGCAAGGGGTTTTCAAAATCAAGAAGAAATCAATTTTCTGGGCCCACATGGAAAAATTTGTGTGTGAGGCTATACCAAAAAGCTTGCATACCATCTTCAAATGTGCTATAAAGAAAGATCATAGAAGATTCGAGAATGGTTGTAGAAGCTGTACTGGAAATGGGCTCGTCGACAATGATGAAGATAAAGATGGCTTAGACGTCGAGAGAATGCTTCATCTCCTCAAGTCATTTAAGTCATTGTGCTTTTTACATGTTTTTAGAAAATCTAATAATGTGTCAAGCTCCTCTAGCCTTCATTCTTGATGCATTGAGATCTGATGAAGTGTGAGAATGCTCAACTAGTAAGATCAATAATAGCAGCTACAACTTATAAGATATTTCTCCTTCTTAAATCTTAGTTAGAAGAACGTTGCATTAATCGATATAAAAGGAATCAAAATTAGTTACATTATGGGTAAGTTTATGCGTTCAACCCTTGAGAATAAAGTGTTGACAAACACAAACACGACTTAGAAGCCTATGGGGTTCTACAAATAACGAAACCCATAAGACCCAATTCCACCCACTTTTTCTCAGTGGAAGTATTCAAGAACTATAGAATTAAAGGAAAAGAATGTAGCCTTAGATCCTCAAGAATGAGGCCATCTTTCTTTTATACTTTTCATTCTAGATATTTGAATAGGCTAGCAAACCTCTAACACTCGTTTTCTCAAATAATCACTCGCTTCAACACTAGATCACTCGCATTCACCTTCTGCCTCCTCCCCTTCTAGATTAAACATTCATCTCTTATCGGAAGTGTACGTGGTCCTCTATCATGGTTACAGGAGAGAGAGAGAGAGAGAGAGAGAGAGAGAGAGAGAGAGAGAGAGAGAGAGAGAGAGAGAGAGAGAGAGAGCATATTTGGCTTTTTACACTCACACTCTTTGGTCTTTTGATGTGTGAAATTTTAAAGACTATTTTTTCGAATATTTAAGTTATATAACCTAAATTATGTACACAGTTCAAAATAAATTTGTCCTGCCCATACATGAAATAAACAAAAATACACCATTGACATTCATACTCTAAACAACCTACACACCAAAGATCACCCAAATTGGATATTCGTATCTTATGATTCGTTATTCTTTAAATCACGGCCTTTGATATTTTGAAAATAAAAGAATTGGTAGTTAAAGGCATTTTATTTCCGTCATCTTTTAGAAGTAGGCTTAGTGTGGAGCACCAAAAGAGATGAAAAATGAAAATATCAAACGTAGTAGCATACTGTGAACATATAACGACTACTCTTTTATCTTTGGTAACTGTGGTTTTGAATGGTTTGAAGACCACAAAGGACAGGCCAAATTGGCCCAACCCAAAGTTGGCAACGCTACCCAAGTTAAAAGTTTCTTTTTAGCGGCCCCACTGGCATTAGCCCGCCAATATTTCCCATGTGAAAGTATGCACATGTGCCCCGTGACCCCTCCGTCAATGCCCTTGAAGTCTCCGCCTCTTCCAGGAAAACAAACACGGATACGTAGGGCCCAAGAGTATAAGAGTCTGAAACCATGGAGCCTGGACGCTTCTGACGCAGCTTTAACTCGGCGAAGAAGCCAGGTGTCGAGAAAAGACGCACTTACTTTCAATAACTAAGAGACAACCCCAATTTCACCTTCGCAGGCCAGAACTTGCATGTACTACGTCCATGTCGCATGCTCATTACCATTCCATGCCCTTGTTAGGTGCACGCATGTCACATGCATGTACATAGATTACACGATCCACGCAGTCTGTGTACGAGTATCTGTAGCACGTGAGTGTGGGACCCAGCACGGAAAGGGATTCCGCAACTCGCGGCATCAGCGGAGGCGTCTTTTCACGTGTGAAGTTAACAAAGAACGAGAGGCGGCGTTTTTTTTCTGCCACGGTACACCGAGAGCATCCTTGGGAGCCACGTCAACGTCAGAAGCGTGACCTGCTCTTGCTCCGTCTCTCTCTCCCTGCGTCAAAGCAACCAGGGGCTCAATTGTTGCTGTCGGGAATTTCTCGGCGACTAAGGAAGTACGCAAACAAAAGGCCCGCGTCCGGCCTCGTCCCATCTTGGGCGGGCCGTGGCTAAGATGAACTGCTGGGACCATCTCAACAACGCATCTCTCTTGTTACACTGGTTCATGATCTCACCAAATGGAACATGAAGCTGCACATATCGGGGACTCCCTTTTATTCATTATTCTTTTTGTAATGAAAGCCTATAGAACGATGCGAATAGCAATTTTCCAAAGAATTGTGAGGACTGAAAAGTAAGTACTAGGTAGTATTTCTAAGGCAAATGATACGTAGGGCTACACCATATTTTCTTCTTCTTTGGCCTTTTGTTTCTTTCTTTTTTTATTTGCTGCTGTTTTTATTTTTTTTGGGTTTTTTTTCATGCTCCGATTGTGTAATTGGCTATCGACTAAGGTGTAAATGAGAACTATACTATTATAATTTTATATTTTTAAATATTGTATTCTTCTAAAGTCCGTTTCTAATATAAAAACCATTTCTATATCACTGGTTCTAATATGGTTCTCAAGTATTTAGTGTTTATAATATATCATCATCATCATCATCATCATTAAGACTTTATTCTGATTAGGGGTCGGTCACATGAATCTTGTTCCTCCATTCCCCATCTATCAAGTGTCATAGCTTTATTTAGTTTCATAGTTTTTAAATTTTTTCTCACAACTTCTATCCATGTTCTTTTAGGCCTTCCCCTTGCCCTTTAAGAACCTTTGACTTGAAACACCTCACTCTTCTAACTGGTGCTATTTTTGGTCTACATTGGACATGTTTAAACCTTCTAAGTCCAATCTCTCTCATCTTGTTACATAGTGGTGCTATTACTAAGTTTTCTCTAATATTTTCATTTCTAATTATATTCTTTCTTGTCTTGCCTCTTATCTATCTCAGCATCTGTATTTTGGCAACGCTCATCCTATATACATGGTGTCCTTTAATTGCCCAATACTTTGATCCACAGAACATGACGACCTTACAACTATTCCATAAAATTTTTCTAATAGTTTGAGTGCCACCCTCCGATCACACAAAACTCCAGAAATGCATCTTTATTTGCTCCAACCTAGTTGGATTCTCTGAGTAATCTCTCTCTCAATCTCTCCACTCTCATGAATTATGGATCCCAAGTATCAGAAGTGTTTTTTTAGGGTGACTTCTTAGTTATCAATCTTTACTGGTGCTCTACTCCTGCCTCTCTCCTTACTAAAATTGCATTCCATATACTATGTCTTAGTTTGAATAGTTTGAAATCCTTTAGATTTTAATGCATCTCTCCATAACTCTAACTTTGAGTTTATGCCCTCCCTTATCTCATCAATCAAAACTATATCATCTGTAAATAACATGTACCATAGAATCTTTGCATGCAAATGTTTTGTTAACCCATTCATAACCAACGTGACAAGGTACATGCTCAATGCCTATCGTTGGTGCAATCCTATAGTGATAGGAAAATCACTGATCTCTTCGTTAGTGATTCTAATATGTAAATGAGAAAAATGCAAAAGACAAACAATTAAGATGTCAAAAGTTAGAATACATATTTTTTTCTTTAATTGTTTATATAATAGGTAATCATGTATTTGTTATTTAACTACTATATAGGCGAGTAAGAATGTAACATAAGAAATAACATAAAAGTTAAGAATATATATCATGCTGGTACTTAGAGTATATAAAAGTTAACTATAACATGATTTTTAAAATAGGCAAGCAACTATGCTTGAAAAGACATGGAGAGAGAGAGAGAGAGAGAGAGAGAGAGAGAGAGAGAGAGAGAGAGAGAGAGAGAGAGAGAGAGAGAGAGAGAGAGAGAGAGAGAGAGAGATGGAAGAAGGGAAGTTTTAAACTTTAAGTGGTTTTTAGTGCCTTTGGGTAATAGTATAGTTTTAGACTTTGCTTTTGTCCCTTTACAATAGTAACTATACCTATTAAAAGTTATACTTATAGATGAACCACAATGGGCCATCCATAAATAATCTCTACTTTAAGTGCTAACACAAAATTATAATAAATAAATATATAAATAATATAAAAAGATCACTAATAAATAATAAAATTGGTTAGATTTAAATTACTATATTATCCTATAATATACTAAAGGTTTGAATAACATTTAAGGGTATGTTTGTATACTAATTAATATTTCTTAGCTCTCGATTTTGGTTTTGGTACCCAGGCAAACTGATACCATACCAATAGGATTAGGTTCTTTAAAATGAAAACCAATATCATACTATCTAATCTAATTGACTAATCATACCCCAACTTTTTAGTTCGTTTGCTATTGGTTTTGTAGTTTTGGGTATACCATTTACATCCCTACATTTAAGGCCCCCTTTGATGTAAGGGTGTTAAGTTGCCTATGATTCTAGAGGAATGACAGTGTGATGCGCTACACTGCTGGCCAACTTTTCCATAATGGGGCCTACTTCTAGTTCATTGCACCCATCCGTTTGCTTTTACAGACTTGGAATGATAATTTCTTTAAAAATAGTGAAGACTGGATGACCTTTAGTTCTAAAGAAATTATACTTTTGATTACTAGTGTAGATGGTTGGAAACATTGTTTAAAGAATAGTCCATAATCCAAAAGTAAGAAACATAGATTCCTTGATGTTTGAATACAAGACATCGAAAGTAAGAAGAAATTTGATGGATGTATCCAATTAATATAAAGTGGGACCTATCATGCAAAAATGGATGGCACCTATCAAAACTGGCCCATGCTATAGCAATTTATACTTGATTGTTACTGGACACACCCATAAGTAGGGAAGGCAACTAGTTGAGTCACGTAGAATTTTAGCTGACCCTAACCACAATGCTTTTATCTTAACCTTAATTAACTTTGGGTCATAGTTTTCTAGCTCTAATACTATAAAGGTTGACAAATATTGGTCTTAATCTTAACCTGTAGGGTTAACTTGGGTTGGGCCCGCTAATTGACACTGACACCTAAAGCTTTGTAACACTTAAAATTTGATTGATAATAATTATCACATATCTTTTTATGAAAAAAGATACAAATTTTTTGCTTAATCACCAAAACTGTTCTTGTACTTAGAGTTTTGATGAAATATATGCAAGGACATTTTAGTTAATATATAACATTACTAAAATTGGGGCTTTTAACGTTGGCATATGGAAGAAGGTTTTTAGTCAACCGTCTTCACAAAATTAATGCAAGTCAATTTTAGAAAAATGACTTTAAAAGTCATACTTAAGAAGATGGTTCATCATGAATCATGGGAAACAACTCTTCTTCTTTTTCTTTTTTTCTTTTTTTTTTCTTTTTTTCCAAGAATAGCTTTTGAAATCAATTTTGTAAAGTAGCTTGAAATGTGTGAACTTTTCATTCCTAGCATTTCAAGTCATTTTCCAAAACTATCTTTAAAAGCCCTAACACTTTTGTTTTTGTGCTAATAGTTTTAAAAGTCGGTTTAAAAACAACTTAAAAAATGGAGACTTTTAAAGTCATTTGTTAAAATTGACTTTAAAAGTATGACTCCTTATATGAACTTTTACAACTTTTCGATTTGATTGTCTTTGTCTATACACAAACTGAAGCATTTAGGTGTATTTTTTCCTTGACTAGCTTCAACTAAATCACCACGGTGGAATTGGATTTGCATGCATATATATATATATATATATATTCTATATTCTTGGCCGATATCGATTTGAGTATTTGTTAGCATCTTCCTTGTTTGTCTCACATTTTTTATTTTTTCATGATTCATCATCATCATCATCATCAAGACCTTATCCAATTAGGGGTTGGCCACATGAATCATGTTCCTCCATTCCCTTCTATTAAGTACCATGGCTTCATTTAATCCCAAAGTTTTTAAATCTTTTCTCAGCACTTCTATCATGTTATTTTGGGCCTTCCCCTTACCCTTTTAAAACCTTCTACTTGCATTGCCTCACTCCTAACTAGTGTTGTTTTAGGCCTCCTTAGGACATGTCCAAACCATGTAAGTCTAATCTCCCTCATTTTGTTACCTATTTATACTACCCCTAAGTTTCTTCTAATGTTTCATTCCTAATTCTATCCTTTCTTGTCTTGTCACCCATCCATCTCAACATCCTCATTTTTGCGATGCTCATCCTATGTAGATGATGTTCTTTAATTGCCCAACACTCTGATCCATAGATGTCACACATGTATCCTAATAAGTAGGTTAAAGATGAATTAACTTGTTATCTGTCTCAAATTTTGTGAAATAGGACAAACAAGGCGGGAGTGAGTAGGTGGGCCTCTCATCAGCTCAGTCTAAATTGAATGCAATTTTGGGTAAATTTTGAATCCTTAGAACTTATTAAATTGTGTATCTTATTAAGGATTAAATAACTCAAAATTTTATTCTAGATTTATAACAAATTTAAAGGAATTTTTCTTTAAAATGAAAATTTTGTCATAAATCGTGTAATTATAAAGTAAATTAAAAATAAATTAAAAACATTGAAATTTGATGATGAGAGTCAATTATTGGATTGTACTCAATGAGAGCATTCCAACGACACTAAGAACATGTGAAAGGGACATCGGGACCCAAAAATCTAAAAAAATTTATAATTAAAGTGAATGGGGTCCAAATTGATAATGACACCCCGCTTTAACTAGCATAACCCAGTTAGTCATGTGAAAATGGCTCAACAAGCCATAGTCAAACTCACACCATGGAGCTTCGCTTCTACGCATTGCTGATGGGAAGAAACGGGGTAAAAGTCCATTGCCGTCGACTTTTACCCATTCCTCAATCCTCCACTCCCGATCATCTCTCCCTCCATCTTGCTCTCCGACCACAAGGGTTAGCTTCCACACCGACTGTAAGCATTTGCTGACAATGGGGAAGATAGGTAAGCCTTCTCCTCTTCATCCCATTCTTTTCCTACTATTTCCTTTTATCTTTCACCTCTTTTTCTCCATTCATTTCTATTTTTTTGGCAACCTAAGACTGTGAAAAATCCATTGGATTTAGTGAATATAGTTGATAGAATGATGTTGGATCAATAATCCAAACCATTCATCTTATTCCTTAGATGATTCTAATTGAAAGCCCTTTGGTTTCATGAAATTCTATCAAGTAACTACGTTGAAATCTGAGAAAAATAGTGACAATGATAAATTTAAAACCATTGAAAAATTTGACCAAAAACTTTGGTTTTAGTAGAAACTAAAGAAGGAAAATAGTAGGAAAACAAAAATTCAGGCCATTCCAAGCATTACCATGTAAAAATTTACAAAAAAATGTACTATGTGTTGCTAGCGACGACCAAAATCTGGTCACCTACTTCGACAATGGCGAACTTTTTCGATGAACTCTTATAAAAGGAAAAAAGGTAATTTTTGTGATGTGGATAAATCATACCTGATCTTTTCATCAGTGAAGATGGATCATCAATTAGGAATCAATTAATCCTTCAATAGCAAAAACTGGAGATCTTGGCATCCGAAGGTTAAGAACACAATAAAAAAGTAGATATGTGACTTCAATTACCACATTAGTAATAAATCATAGTAGAAATGACAAACCAATTATGGACTAGTTGATGGAAGATTTGATCTGACCACCCAAAACTCAATCAGTGATGATCAAAGGTTAGGAAAGGCAATCAGGCCATGGATAATGGTTAAAATAATTGAATTGCTCAATAACTTTCCGGATCTAACCACCGAAAACTCAATCAGTGATGATCAAAGGTTAGAAAAGGCAATCAGGCCATGGATAATGGTTAAAATAATTGAATTGCTCAATAACTTTCCTTAAATGATGGGAATTGAAACTTCTAGAGTTACGCTCTTGATCTGGATCGGTGATTTAAGATCGATGTATAAAGAAACAATCTTTCACTAGAAATGTTTGAAAACTAATCAGGAGGAAAGACAACACTACTCAAACTTTCAATGTGATAATTTAGTACAGATGATTGTCCCACCGTATGCTCTCTAACAAAGCTTTAATGGCTTCTAGACTAACAAAAAGAACTGACAGGAAAGCAGGACTAAAAGTTAACAAAGAACTTCTATGTGCTTGAGAGGCTTGTGGCATGCCTATTTATAGCTTTTCAGTCTTCACCAACCCTTCACCAACCAACCCATTGAATTAGACTTTTAGCATACCTTCCACATGGCTGTTGTAGAATGGGTCAAAGGAGTGGCTGCTGGAAGCTTCTTATTTTCACACAAAGGGTGGCTGCTGGAAGCTTCCTGTTTTCATGCAAAGGGTGGTTGCAGGAAGCTTCTTGCTTTCATATAGGACATCTTTTGAATTGCAACTCTAGCTACAAATTGGACCCTGTTGCCATGCGGCGTTGGCCCCTTGGACCCCCACCAGGGCTACTGCCTTAGACCTTGCTCCTTAGGGCGCGGCCCCCAAACCCCCCATTATTTCTTCTTATAACCATCACAGTCTCTAATGACCTCATCAACAACTAAGTTGGTCATACCACTGTGGCATTTCTAGTGGTATCTTATTGAGGTAGGCATTGTCATATAACAACACAATGGTGCTAATCTAAGTAGATAGTGACCAATTGATGTCTTGATCGCAACTCTAGATATCAAAGGTTATATCAAGGAATTATAAGTAGAGATCTTAAAGTACTTATAGTAATTTACATAGAATTATGAAATTCACTTAGAACTAGAATTCTCAATTCAAGTTTTGAATATTATATGAAGGACATTGGTAATTGAATTATGAATTGTACTGCGAGCGCAGTTAAGGACCCTATAGCCTTATTTATCCTTAAATTCTTGTTAATTTATTCACTTGAAGTTAACACTATGAATGTGTAGAATAAATATATTATCATATCGATTGAATGGATGATATGAATTCCAATTACTTATTAAAATTGTCATATGATATTCTAATTAACTATGCTTAATTGTTATGATGATGCAAATTGTGATAAAATGATCAATCCCAAGATAGTAAGCCCTGAGGGTCGCTAGGTAATAACACCTACCAAGATGGTAAATCCTGAGGGAAAAGGCTACCTAGTTGATTGCAACTAAGGTGAAGCCACCCAAGATGGTAAACCTTGAGGAATGGATTATCGGTTATTGAACCTCCCAAGATAGTAAACCTTGAGGAAAAGGGCTACTTGGTTCTTTGAAATTACGGTGGAGTCGCCCAAAATGGTAAACCCTGAGGCATGAGCTATCACGTATTAAGCCTCCTAAGATGGTAAACCTTGAGAGAAAGGGTTGCTGGTTGATTGCGACTATTGTGGAGTCGCTCAAAGAAAACCTAACATTGGAGCACTCAAGATGGAAAATCTTGAGGGAACCTGACATTGGAGTAGCCCAAGATGGTAAACCCTGAGGGTCTAGTTGCCTGATGTATGATACTCACATTAGACCACCCAAGATGATAAACTTTGAGGGATATGACTACTTGATTGGTGTGATGATGTCATACTTGTTTATTATTGATGAGGAAATAATCAAATGAAATACATTTATGTATGGTTTTATCCAAATACTATGCTTATGGTTTTATAGTTTGAATTTAGAATAAAGTTCATAACTTCATTACTCATCTATTGAAATGGAAAGAAATGTCCCATGGTTGGACATGAATGGGGAGTGTCTTGTGGTTGGACATGAATGAGGAGTTAATATTGCATGTGTTTATTTGCATGCTATGATTATTACTTTATAGTTTGAATTTGAAATAAACTATATTTCTATTCTAATACCAGTATGTTATGTTTGATAATACATGTTACTTGCCTTGTGGAAACAAATGTTTTATGGTTGGATAGGAATGTTCAGTTGAGCTAAGCTCAACAAGAATGGTAGGATAGCATGGGTTTAGTTCTTTTTCCTTACTAGGCTTTGTAGTTCACCTTATTACTTTTTGTAGGTACTAGTCAAGATGATAAGGGGGACGCTTTTGATAGAAATGAATGAAGTCTAACTAAGTGATGATGTCACATTTTGTATTGTATAAGTATGTTGATGATGAGTATTAGCTATGTCCTATTATCTGATGAGTAGTCCTATGCATTGTGTATATTGGTGTGTGTATGAGATTCATTTAAACTTTGAGTTAGCAAGTAGAGGTTTTAGTGATTTATTATGATGAATTGTGTAGAGATTGAGTCTCCTATTGAGGTTTTATAATTGTTATACTATTTATTAGGCTCTTTCGATACCTCTAGTGCAATATGTGAAAAATTAAAAAAAGCATGTTGGCTTCGCTTGAACTAGTCATTATTGTTTGATTATGTTAAACCACGACTTAGAGATTAGGGTTGCGACCATAGAGCATAGCCAATCATATAGTCATCTTATAGAATTTTCCTTTTTGTTTGAGTGGCACCTATCGATCACACAAACTCCATATTCACATTTCCATTCATTCCAACCCACTTGGATTCTATGGGTCACCTCCCTCTCAATCTCTCCACTCTCATGAATCATTGATCCTAAGTACCGAGAGTGGTCTTTTATGGGGACTTGTTGGTTATCAATCTTAACTGGTGTTTCACTCCTACTCTTGTCCTTGCTAAAATTGTATTCCATATATTCTGTCTTAGTTCAGTTGATTTTATATCCTTTATATTCTAATGCTTCTCTCCATAACTTTAGCTTTGTGTTTATGCCCTCCCTTATCTCATCAATTAAGATTATATCATTTGTAAATAGCATGCATCATGGAATCTCCTCATGCAAATGTTTTGTTAATTCATCCATAACCAACGTGAAAAGGTATGGGCTCAATGCTGATCCTTGGTGAAATCCTATAGTGACAGGAAAATCATTAGTCTTGCCACTCGTGATCTTAACATTTGTTACCACTCCATCGTACATATCTTTAATTATGCCTATATACCCCTGTGAAACCCCTTTCTTGCTTAACACCCTCCATAATGACTCTCTAAGGACTCTATCATAAGCTTTCTCTTAGTCAATAAAGACCATGTGGAGGTTTTTCTCCTCTCCCTATATTTCTCTATCAATTGTCTTAGTAAGAAAATAGCTTCCATGGTATACCTCCTAGGAATGAAACCAAACTGGTTCTCTAATACACTTGTCTCACGTTGTAACTTCTTTTCAATTATTCTTTCGAAAAGTTTCATAGTGTGGCTCATAAGTTTGATCACCCAATAATTAGTGTAGCTCTGTATGTCTTCTTTATTCTTATAAATTGGTATAATAGAGCTTTTCCTCCATTCATATGACATTTTCTTTGATTTTATAATTGGATGAAAAAGGAGGAGGGTCTTGTGTCAGGTTCCAACCAGCAAGGAAGAAGTTGAAGATGATTTTGATTTTGTAATTTTTTTCCTACTTGCAAATGAATATACATTTGTATGTTAGTTTGCAAGTAAGAAGAGAAGATAATGAAAATCATCTCTAGCTTTATTAAAGTATGGCAACCCTAAGATGAAATATTTTTTCATGATTATGATTAGAAAATTTCTTTTTTGAAGTCAATGTTCCATGTGAATGGAACTATCATGTTTTCCATCAATCTTCATTGTTAATTAGAAAATTTTCACTTGATAGCACGAATTAATTTAATTTAAAATTTTTGAACATTTATAATTCTCATACAAGTGTTTGGTAAAATGCCTAATTGAGTTCACTAATCTTTTCATGTGCAAGAAGTCCTCATACGCATATGAACTTCAATTTGTCAAAAAAATAGACAAATATACGTGGATGACCACAATAAAAATATCAAAAGAATATGAGGAGGGAATAGAAAATTTCATAGAATTTGCACTTCAGGTAGGTGGTGATCGTAGCAATACATTCAGTGTAAAGTCAAAGGATCTATCACAAAATTTTCCTACCTCTTCAATGCTTTGTGCAAGAAGATGGTGGATGTTTCAAAATTGCAAGAATATGTGAGCTTAAGACAATCATCCCACTACACTTCTTTAACATCATGGTAAAATTAATAGTACACCTCATTGTTGAAGTCAAACTCTATGGGTCAGTTTATTTGTGATGAATGTAATTTTTTGAGATGTATATAAAAATTTCAAAAGGATATATCACAACCGAGCAGAGGGGTGTATAGCTAAATGTTACATTATAGAGGAAGCAATGGAGTTTTGCACAAAGTACTAATTTCTCTAGCAAATTGTGGATAAAGTGGGTTTTGTCACTATAGATGCTAGGGTCAAGATCTTGGTTAGATCATTATGATTCACACAAAAATCATACGATTTTAGTGGAAACAATAACTACTTCTCAGTCAAAACCTCATAAGGGAAAAGGAGAGCCTCATGGCTAGTGGTTCTCATCTAAAACTCAGGTTTGATGATGAGAAACATATATTAATGAACAAGTTGATTAGTTGAGCATAAAAGGCTATTTAAACAAACTCCAAATCATGAAGCAGTGACTCTTAAAATTAACCTCATCTTGGCAGAGGATGCTAATATTGAAGCTTTACTATCTGTCTCCCCATAAAATTGTAGTGTGAACTAAATACTAAGAAACTATATCTTAATTAGATCGTCATGCTTAGGATAAAAATTGTGCAATTTCAGTGGAAAGAATAACTCCTTCTACGTGTAACCCTCACAAGATAAAGGAAACACCTGATGGTTTGCAGTCATGTCCAAAATTGGGGTTTGATGATGATAGTAAGAGGCCAGATTATCTTGAAATAGATAACTAACTCTTTAATCATGTGCTAGTGTGTATGTGTGTGCAGAATGCTTGATTGAACACTAAATTATATAAAAAAAAATGTGCCATTCTTAGCAAGGGTTTTTTAAGTTAGTCAAAAAAATAATTTTAGAAACCATTTTAAAGTAGGAAATTAAAATCAACTTTAAAAATGGTTTTAAATTCCATTTTTCATTTCTAACTTTAGAAACTATTTTTAAAGTCAATTCTTATTTTTTATTTTTAAAATAATTTAAAATTCCTTTTTCTTTAAAAATCATTTTTAAAGTTGAAAACAAAAATAATTTTATAAAAAACTATTTGTAAAGTCAAGTTTTAATTTTGACTTTAAATCTCTACTACAAATGAATGAAATTTTCACATCTGACCATGTTTCCTTTTGTATTTGTCTTATACAAGAGTTCTCCCTATGAATCAGTGCTACGCCCCCTCAGAAAGCTCCTACGTGTTCATGGCGATGTGGTAACCCTTCTCCACGCCCCCCCTCGCCCCTCAGTCGGTCACTAGCTAGCTGTGCACACTATCCTCCCCCCTCTCTATCCCAGTTGGCCATGCGTGACCCTCCCCCCTATCTCCTTGCCTGTTGCTGACTAACTATGCACACCACCATCCCCCTCTCTTTGTCACAGTTGGTTGCCAGTAGCCATGTGCAACCATTCCCCCTCCCTGACTGTCATTTGGATCTTGTAAACACTTAGGTTTACCTCTATTATCTGAGTGAGGATGCTTGGTTAGGGTTTTTTGTCTTTGATTCTTTCTTTATGTTTCATATATGCACTTGTAACCCTGTATTCAACTCTACTTTTGAATCTAAGGAGGAAGTATCCCTTCATTTGGATCCTTTAGTTTTAGTTATTTATGCATTTTTATTTTTCACTTTCTCACTAAGCTTATTGCTTTGATTATGAGTTTTGATGTATGCAGTTTTAGTATCTAGTTGTTTGATTGCTGTTTTAGGGGCTTACAATCCTATCCTCCTCCTTATTCGAATTTCCCCTTCATTTTGTGTGCTCTTTACAATTCCATGAGTGTGTTATGATGATGTAGCTTGAGGTTTTTTTGTTAATTTAATCTAGATATCTACAAAAGATTAGACATTTTTGCTATTTGAGTGAGGTTATAGGCATATGGTTGGCATTTTTTGTTGATTATTCATTTATATGCATTTATAAGACTGTTTTGAGCCTTTCTTTTTGCATGCTAGGAGGAAGATTTCCCTCCATCTAGATCCTTTAATATGTGCTCTTATTTTATTCTATTGATTTTGAGCTTATCATATTTAAGTTATGGTTTTTATTTATTATTTACTAAGTCTTAGAAAGGATTTTTTATTTTAGTTATTGTGAAATTCAAAAGGAACTAGAAGAACCATTCATATGATTTTGAAGAGAAAGCTTCAATATCAATCTATTGTAAGATCTTCTATCTATCTTTTTGTCTCCATCTTTGTCATTTTTACCATTTCTTTCCTTGTACATCATTTTCATCTATATAGATCTACTTATAATATAATTTATGTACATCATTTTCATCTTTGTCATTTTTACCATTTCTTTTCTTGTACATCATTTTCATCTATATAGATTTACTTATAATATAATTTATGTCATTCTTGAAAATCCTAAAGCTCACCATTGAAATGAAAATTCATCCTTTTATTACTTCTGAGAATTGGGCTTGTAATTGAAACATGGATATTTTTTGGACTTTTGCATTGATTATTTCATTTATAGCCAATGTTACAACAATTTTCCATTTATGTTCCTTCTCATGGACTTGTCCATTTATTGATATGTTATGGCTACATCTAGAGAAACATAGTATTAGCAACATGAAAATAATTGCAAATTTTGTAAAACTTGCCAAACTAATATGTTAATCAATTGCACCATTAAATCTGTCATTGTAAGTCAGTTTCACCATATGGCTAAGTCAAGATTTGTGGAGAATGGATTTGCAATCTCACTACTATTCATGTGACTTTGTGTGGTTCACATTTGAAGTTTGCCCTGGAGTCTTCTCTCTAACTTAATTATACTTTTGTTAGTGCATTTCTTGCTCATGGAACATAAGGAGTAGTATGTGTACATTAGGAAGAAAGAGGAAAGAGAAGCATCAAAGTCCAAGGAATTGCTCTTACATTTTATTTGGGTTTGCATTACTTCTATAGTAGTCATGTCCACAGTAATTAGTAGTTAAGGGTGTTGGGGTGAAGGATGAATTGATCAACAACATTGTTTATGCCTAGGGGTAGAGTTTGATATTAACATTCTATGTTGGGCCTTTCTTTGTAGAAGAGGCTTCTTACCTGATGATGGAAAAATTTGAAGACATTTTTGGCAAAAAAGTGTGCTACCTCACATGTTGATCAAGTTAGTGTCTAGGCAGCCTTTCACTTACTCCTGTCTTATTTATCTCTATCACTACTAGACAATTAAAAAAAAAAAAATCTCTGTAGAATGATAAGGAAGATTGTATTACCTATCATCTTGTTCCCTAGGAGTTTGTCTTAGATTTTAGAAAAAGATGGAATGTCTGAAATGAAAACTATGGTGAATGACTGTCACATTCTGGGAAAATATTGTCATTTTCTGGGGAAGGTGATTGCAATGGAGTATGGTACTTGGGTGGTTGGTTAGTGGAAAAAGGAATTGCTGCATTGTGCCCTCTTGTTTGGAGGGGAAGTTGTTGCTTGTTCAGGCTTTAAATGAGACTTTTAGAATTCAAAGTTGCTATATTGAATATGGATTTTGGCATGATATTGGCATCCATGATGCCTTATTTTAGGTTTCAAAATGCAAGTAAGATCTTTTGTGAAGTATGATATTTCAAAAGAATTTCTTGACTACAAAATAGGATCATTGGTTGATATAATGGGCTCCATTAGCATTTAGAGGTAATGAGTGAACATATATACTGTATGTTGCTAAGATTCTTTACATAAAATCTTTCATTGTCATAATATGTTAGAAGCTACTCATTGAGCTATGCCTTATAGGTGTTCTTCTAGTTCTTATTATTTTCATTGAAGTATATACTATACATGTGTGTGTGTGTGTGATGAATAAGGGGAAGATGGAGGGTGGAAACCCCACGAAATTGATATTGGCACCCCCCTCACGTTGCAAACTCGACGAAATGTCGGGTCTGCTCTCTCTCTCTCTCTCTCTCTCTCTCTCTCTCTCTCTCTCTCTCTCTCTCTCTCTCTCTCTCTCTCTCTCTCTCTCTCTCTCTTCAGGGAAAAACCTAGGGCTGTCGTGGTCAGATCTTCCATCGGCACAGAGAGTCCCCCTTGCTTCCTCCCACTGGTGAGAGAAAGAACAGATCTCACGATCTGTTCTTCCAGCCTTGAAAACCTTAACCCAACAACCACAAATGAGATGTAAAAACCCCTTTGATCGGATTACCCTTCCATCTCCGATCATCCCCTCTCCTATTGGGTAAATCCTTCCCCTACTCCATTTCCCTCTTCCTTCGTTCTTCTCTTTGACGTAGCCTGATCCAGTCAACCAAGTAGATGTCTTCTCCATCTTCGGTCGCCTGGGCTACCTTTCACCTGCAGCTTGCTCTTTTCCCCAACATGGGTCACCATCTCTCTATCCCTCCCTCCTCTAGTCAGCCACCCGTGGAAACCCGTTTGCCTCTGCTTCTCTTGGATTCGATTCTTGGCAACCCCGATGGCGATCGATCTAGGGCCACTAGCCACCTACAGCCTGAAAACCCCTCTCCTTCTATCTCCCCTCTATCTTGCCCTCTTGTAGCCTATGTTGCCTGACTGAAGTATCAAATCTTGTAGATCCAACACATCTGCATAATCTTATTTTTGCTCCTTGTTGAGAGTGGCTTTGACGAATTAGAGATTTGTGGCGACCATGGGGGATTTAGTTAAACGAATTTGAGCAAATTACTAGATTATGGTTTTGAATGGATTGCATTTGATGTTTTCATTGAATGATTCAAAGTGGATTGGTAATATTTACATTAGCTATTGGTTGATTGCTTCTGAATTTGGTTCCTGGAACTTAGGTGTTGGGGGAGATGTCAATGCAACGGATCACACGGGGCATACAGTGATGCACTGGACAATTGTGTAGGGTGATGCATTTGGAAGGGTGTTACAGAGAGAGTTAGGGTTCTTTGAAGGGAGTGGAGGGGTTTTGGTTGGAGACATTGCGCATAGAATTACTGTGGAGGCTTCTGACATCAAGGATACTCTGTGGGCTCTTTTGAATAGTATTATGCCAAATACCCTCCAGTTCGCTGAAATGGCAACTTAGGTGTGGATGATCAGTCCTAGTATTTTACTTATTTAAGCCTTGGTCATTTTGTGCATGTCTATTGTCATTTGTGTATCTAGGTGAAAAACTTTGATTGATATCTAGTAGGTCACATCTTAGTGTTGCTAGGCTTTCAGCTTACCTAAATGAGGACCTCACATCAATGCTTGTTAGGAAGGCATACAATGAGTTGAAGCGTAAGGGGTCAATCGTGAAGAAGAGTGCAATTAAAGCTAGTGGAATCTAGTGAATGCGTCACATGAGGTAGGTGAAAATTTAAGATAGCTCGTCTAAATAATAAGATGCATGTTCTAACATGATCTTATTTCTGATTATATGATTGATATTCGATATGCTTTAAATTGAAATAAGGAAATAATGTTAATTAAAAGAATTGTATTTTATAATTGATGCTTACGCCTTGTACATCATGTGTGTGAATTGTGAAATGATGTTTATGGTACATGGGTACCATGTCAATATTGATGATATATGAGTCTAGGTTATATGATACATCCTTGGTGGGTTATCACCAAATAAGTGAGGATGTTATTCTTATTATGAAATATATGAACAGGCGAATTACCTGCTATTATGATTATTTTACATCCAGGCATGGAGGCCAGAGAGTTTTGTTTTAGATAGGCATAGGCCTGAGGATGCTATGCTAGGAGAGTTATGAGAGTTTGGCCACCCACTCTCTGAAATTTATTATGTTATGGATACCATGCACTATGTGTTGCAAAAAGTCGGGTGAGGCAATCATGGGAAGGCCACCACTGTGACATCTATGGTCCTCCCATGCGGACATGGATATTATGATTTCCACCGAGAATGGTACAGGTAGATTATTGAGCAGTTATTTAGGTGTGCTGTACGGATTTTGACTACATGCATAGCATTACCAAAAGACACTAGAGTGCCCAAAAGACACTAGTTAGGCAATTGTGAGGGCCAGGCAGTTGTGAGGGACCCAAAGAGGACAATATTGTATTCGTTGTGCATTCTGCCCATGGGACATGCATATATGATGGCATTATGAGATGCTTTATATGATACAGCATGATGATATGCCTTGCATTGTTTACCTAGCAATGGCTGGAGGATTGTGGATCCCGTATAGTGAGGGGCATGAGGATTATATTGATATTCCAATAGTAGCTGGATAATTATGAACCTCACATGATTAGGGGTATGATTCTGAAACCCATCATAGTTTGGGAATGCAAATTAGGTGACATTGATTATATTCATAAATTTGTATGTCCTTTAACACTTTTCATATATGTGTATTATTGTTATAGTAATATGATTGAGGGAGTAGTTTCATATATGTTTTCATATGGGTTAGTGAATGGGTAGAATTGTATGCAGGTATGGTTCATGGAATTGAAGTATTTATTTGATGATAAATAATAAGTAAGGATATCTAATTTATCAATGAAATTATTAATAAGGACGAAAACATGTAGATATTTGGCTTACAAATGGGTTATTGAGATATGAAACATATTATAAATTCAATTTAACTTGATTGCTATAGAAATTAATATTCTAATAACTATTGAATAATTAATGTATTTTAAGATTTAGCATGCTTCTTAAACTCCCTTACCAAGCATGGGTTGTTGAGATATTGTAAATGTTTAATGTTTATAATATCTCATATACAAAAAGACAGGAGAAGATGTACACAACAAAAGGAATCCAGCAACCATACTTCTACGCACAGGTATACATTTTATCTAAAGATTTTGTATTGTGTAGTTAGTCATTTGAATTGTGATATTGGACATTTAATATAATGTTATAGGGGTTATACAAGTGAACCACTGGATGGGTCTTGTTTTCATAAATAAATTTCTATCTTCTAGAAAACTATATATATATATATGTATAGTGTGAGCATGAAGGTGACATCCGGGTTTTTGGAAAAATGAATTTCAAAGAAAAACCTTCCGTTGTTTTTGTATTTTAAAAATTTAGAGGCACGCCATCTTTCAAAATGCGAAAAATTTTCATGAAAAAAGAACTTGGGGTGTCACATTTGGTATCAGAGCGGTTCATCTAGTCACTTGCAACCCTTTATGTCCAATAAAAAGATTACAATTCAAGTATAGGTTAGGATCTAGTGAGTTGATGTAGTATTGTGATGGAATTAGTTAAGTATTAGAAAGAATGGTTATACAAGTGAACCATTGGATGAGTCCTATTTTCAGAAATAAATTTCTATCTTCTAGAAAACTATATATATGTGTGTGTATAGTGTGAGCATGAAGGTGACATTTGGGATTTTGGAAAAATGAATTTCAAAGAAAAACCTTCTGCTGTTTTTGTATTTTAAAAATTTAGAGGCGGCATCTTTCAAAATGCGAAAAATTTTCATGAAAAAAAAACCCAGGGTGTCACACATTCTCTCTTCTCTCTTCTCTCTCCACTGCACCATTCCCACCACTATCTCTCTCAGGTTCTTCTTTTGACAAAGGGAATACCCGCAACACCCAACCTCTCTTTCCCTTTATCATCTCGCATCTTCTTCTTCATCTCTCTCTCTCCTATTTGTATCCCTCGCTTTCCCACAACTTCCTTTTTCTCTGCACCATAGGAAAACTAGCTTGATCCCTACGTTTCCTTTTTTTCGCTCTCATTTTCTCTCCACTTTTTAATCCAACAGTTTTTTTTTCTTCTTGTTCATGTTGTTTTTCAGTTTCCCACTTCTATCTCCCTTGTTTTCTTCACTATCCCCAGCTCTTACTTTTCTGTGTTTTTGTGTATAGTTCATCAGTTATTCTCCCAACAATTCATCATCTCTACTTTGTTCATCATCCCTATCTATCCTAGGTTCCCTGTGCTCTATTATCTCATCCATAGTTCCTACGTTTCCAAGTTTGCTTTGTTCTAATCAAAACCCAACTTGGGTTTTACTTCTAAATCCATCTTCCCCCTTCATTTCATCTTTCAAACAACATAGGGAGTTGTTTGAAATAGCTTCCTGTGTTTTCTATTTATGGGAAGAAGGATTTTTTATGGAAATTTCCAAATTTACCCTTGGCACTTTAATTCTAATTCCATCCACATCCCTATTTTGTCTTTTTTCTTATTCTGTATTATCCTTTTCCATGGTTTTCTTTATTTAGGTTTTGCATTATTCTCAGATTAATCTACGAATTAGTTATTCTAATCTTGTTTGATTTAATCTTAAACCTTATCAATAGTTTAGCTTTAATAAATAAGATCTTTATTTCCTAATCTGTTTCTCATTAGATTTTCAATTAATCTTCAAACTTTGTCTTAGGACATCCCTTAACTTATCCAACACCCCATATCTTCAATCTGAAATTTAGAGATCCAAAATCCAAAATCATTTTTTACTCCAGATCATCAAAATTTTGGGGAATCTTCCTAATCCAATCGTTGGATCCCTAATTAGAAGTATTAATGAGAGATTGATGAAGGTCGATCGACATTGATGATATCAAATTTGAATAATTTTTTCATAATCAAGCTAGGGAAGTAGATATTATTTTATTTTAGTTAATTTTTTGTCTATTTGAACTTGGATTTTTGGAATATTCATTGCTTAAATAGATCTAAATTTTGAATTCTTTGTTATTTAATTTTTGTCATTTCTTTTTATTTTGAACATTTAAATTTTATTTAAACTCCAACTTTTTAAGTCAAGTCCTTATGGAATCGACCCATACTTACATTAGCTACATTACAATAGCCCATGCACTTGTGGTAAAACAATAAACAATAATACTAAAGGAAGCTATGTTTCAAGGTGTCTCACCCACCTCTACTTGAAAAATTCTTATAAAACATAAGCTATATAGAGATGAGTTGGTTTTTAACTTATGAAAGGGTGAAATCATAAGGAAAGTGGCCCTAGGGTTAGGGTATTGAATGAGGAAGATTTGGTGGAAGATGAATTAGTAAGATGATGTCTAAAATATGACATAAGAGGGAGATGCGAAGCATGGACTGGTGAGATTCTAATTATGAAAAGAGGGTAGGCATCTTTTTTCAAGAGAGAAAGTGGTGCTCTTTCCCTTCTAATTTTGTGATGTTTGGATCATGAAAAGTCAAGGAATATGTAAGGAATAAGGTTTAGGAAAAATGAATAAAGATCTAGGGGTCTAAAGTTATTTGAATTGAAGTAGATCTAAGGTTCCCTATTTACAAAACCACTTGATCACCAATTAGGAAAGGGGGCAGGGGGTTCTTTTTCCCAAGGAGGTGCCTCCCTCTTTTAACTTGTAACCCTAGGTCAAGTGAATGGAAAAAAGAGAGAGATGGAGTTGGAAAGTATGGTTTCTCTCTTGATGGGTCCACCAATGCATTGTCATCTTAACTTTTACATAATTCTCTCAAACCTTCTAATTAAACATGTGGCGACTCGAGGTTTTGAAATACATTTTCATTAATCCTTTTCAACTGGTGGTTGACCAATTTTGCAAACATTTTGAAAACTTAAGCAGCAAATTTTTTTTTCTTTGAAATTCTTTTTAGAAAAACCAAATGCCACATTTCACTCACATATACATACATAATTTTTTGTACAACATATGTTTCCAAAGAAACTCATTTTATTATAATTGCAGGATCGATCCAGTGGTTCACATACACAGCCCCTTTATTACATCTTATATACAAAATACACAAATCAAAATACAATCTAATCCTTTCACAAATATACATAGTCTTGATCAATAGTATAGTTTTCATCTTCCCATGTCATATCCCTCCATTCCTTTCTTTTAGTATTTGAGATATTGTAAACATTCAAACATTTACAATATCTCAGCAAGCTATGCTTTGTAGGGGATTTAAGAACATATGGAATTGTTTAATTCAAATGTATAGTATTCATAATCATCATATTCCATATTAATCACATACTTCAATTTCCATGAACCATACCATATATGATCATTCAGTCATAAAATTTATCATGTAACATCCCCTATGATAGTTCCAAACCACTCACCACTATATCGTATGTATATGTGTGTGTATATGTGTATATATATATATATATATAATATACTAAAAAATCATGAAAAATAGTCAATATCTCAAACATCACTATCTCATGCATCATATGCAAAATACTTAAGGACTACCATGCTGCAGTCTGATTTGTACTAGCGCGCTTGGATAACTGCCATATTCACCATTGATACCACGGAGGAAAATATTGTTTCATTGCCTGTATGGGGAGATGGGACTTTCATAGTGGGGCCTTCCTATAATTGCCCCAATTAACTTTTAGCCTCTCTTTGGGCAAGGTATCATAATATCATCAAATTTTGGGAAGTAGGTGGCCAAACCCTTATAACTTCCTTAGCATAGCATCCCTAGGCTTATGCCTATTTAAAACAAAACCACAAGCCTCCATGCTTGTATATAAAATACTTCTTATACATCTTAGACGATATATTTGTTTATATTATCATCATCGTATTCAATATCCTCATACTAAGGATATGATTTTATTTCTAGATTTAGGGATCGTCATTTACAATGAATGATACCCATATTCTTATAAGTTTAGGGATTAATCATTTATTGTAAATGATCCCCATTTCCTTTAATTTGGTATTCACATACCAAATGTTATTAAGTGTAAGGATACTCATTTGATATAAATGATACCCATTATTATTATTATGTTCTTATCTAAGTTTAGGGGTAATCATAAATGATACCCAGGTATTTATTATGCATTCCATCTAATTTCAACAGTTATTTATATCTCATATGCATGAAGTATGATTCAATGTAACTAAACATATTATCATCCTTAAGCATTATAATGTCAATGAATAACAACAATTCCATAGAGAGTAGGTCTTCTATTCTTAAAGTTCCACCTACCTTCATGTAGTCATCCATCCTTTCAGATCCTCCATGATTAACATATGTAATCTGTAAATACATACACACTATCATTATCTGTACAATTTTGGATAATCTCCTATCTATATTTCTTATCTAATCTTGTCCTTTGATATAAAGGATCTAGATCTATCTTCCTATCATCCATATAATCTATCTTCCTCAGATAGTATTTTATCCTATTGATTAGTAGATCTGACGGTTAGAATGGTCTTCTAACCTTTCAGATCTAAGTATTTTCTATCTCTAAGTCTTTGTGTGTCCATCTCCTTGATCTTGATCTTTCATAGATCCTTGGATCAACAATCTATACTTGTTGATAAAGATCAAGGGCCTAGATCTTCTATCATCTAGTTCTTCTTTTATCTAAGTTAAGTTATTTGATCATCCCTAAGGAGGATGATCCTAGTTCTCTTCCTTGAATCATATTTGATCAAGGGTTTGGATTATCTAATCTAATGATCTAGATTTGATCTATAACATGCATACTAATAAACATTCATACTAAGTACAATACAATGTTATGATTCCTATTGTTCTTGATCATTCAAGATCCTATGGATCTTGTTTGATCATCCTTATCTTACTTACAATTTTTATTAAGATTAGATATTTTACTAACTTATTATGCTCTTATTATTATTCAACCAGTTAATGTTTTATTGGTTGAAGATAGCTTATTTTATCCTAAGTCTAGACTGCTCCTCTTATTTCTAATTGACTAAGGTTTACTAGTTAAATGGATGAACACAAAATGGTAACTTCAATCCTCATGTAAAGAGGCATTTAGACCTCACAAACGTCAACGAAAGGTAGGGGAAGAGCGAGGCTTTATTAGAAAACTCCCTTAACCACCATGTTTAGCATTCACTAGTGTGTCCTTAGCTTAACCTTTTATAAGGTTCCTATGAGCATTTTAACCCTAAGTACTCTTTCTAATTGATTTTAATTAAGACCATGAACATTTAAAATATCATTCATGGAGTTTCATTATTCTCCTAATTTGGGCCAAGGAAATGATATTCCTTATATTATCTTGCTAACTATAGCTCTTACTATCATTAAGTCCATGTAAATGTCCTTCAACTCTATTTTTCATTTAATTACATTTTCAATATAATTTTTATAACATAAGCATTAAAGCATAAATAAATAAATAAATCAACAATTAAATCTACTAAGTAATAAAAGACAATTATAATAACATTCAATAATTCAAATGAAAATCTAACATGCCATTACCATTCATCATGATCCAACAGTCATAGTTGATTTCTATCCATTTTAGGGTTTAGATCTTGATCCTTTCATTTGTCTTTAGATCTAATACATCTTCTTAATGTGATTTGATCACTAGATTATTAATGCATCTCATCCAATGATCCCATCTTTCTTGATCCAACCGATCAAGAAGATCTTAAGTCATTTTATCCAATTTGAGGGCATAGATCTTAATCTATCCTAAATCATCATCATCATCAAGTCCATCAATCCATATGATATTAACTTCATAGCTTCATCCAAATACATCCACACTGTCCAATCAACCTTGATCAATTTCATCAAGGAGATTTCCATTCATTTTCATGGATTTTACTACTTTTAAGGCTAGATCTCTTAATTAAACATAGATCAATCACTTCTAACCACTGATTCCATATTTCAAAATCACAAGATCATTAGTGGATCAGAATTATAGAGTTTAATCATTCCAAATTTCACTAATCATAAGAATTAGTAATACTTTTCTTTATTAACAGAATTTTACATGCATCAAAACATAAATTTTCTAAGTTGAGTAGGTTTTAATCATCAAGAGGAATCCAACCCAACTTTTCAATCTCAATTTGAAGTTTAATTGAGATCAAAATTGGGTTTTCAAGATTTCAGCGCGTTTTAAGGTCTGAAATTTGATCTTACTATTTTTGTTAATTTACTTGATCTAGAAACTTAGAAATTTTACTATGATCATGATCCTTAAGGTTTTGGGACCTCCTAAACCCATCCATCAGTTCAGATCTCAATTTTGAGATCATCTTGATCACGATCCAATACTGTTACTACTAATTTTTGTGATTATCACCAATAAATACAATTTAAAACATACATTTCATGAGTTTGGTACCTTACACAAGTGATAATAAATCTACAGAAGCTTTTAGATCTAAAATCAGAGCTATATTGAGCTCTTAATTGAAGAATTAAGATTTCAGTTCAAAATTGGACAGCTGAGATCAACTCCACAGAAAAAGATAATCAGAGGTCGGCCTGCTCATGTTACTTGTGATTACCCGTCATTAAGGAGGGGTGACTGGTGATAGGTGAGATGGTCCAAATCTAGACCGTTAGATCACTCATCATCGAATCTCTTCCATCCATTATGATCAAAGCCCCAGATTTCCTCTCTTGGGGTTTTTGGGCCCCAGGAAATCATCCAATGTCTCAGAAGATTCATTTGAGCTATCTGTGATTAGATCTCCACCATTGAAGCTAGATCCATAGTCTTCGATAGATCAATGGCTGGGGGAGACCTTTTAGTGGCTGGAAAACACCCAAGAGATATCATAATTGAAAATAGAGGGTGAAGGGGGCCTACCTGTTCTGGTCCGATGAAGGAATTTCATCGGAGGAGGGATTTATCAGTGAAAGAAACCCTAGTTTTTGGATAATGCATATAGTCATTGATTTCTCTGGTTCTGTTGTTGGAGGAGGGAAAACATGGGGCTTGGGTAGATCACCACGAAATGAAGACATTTAACTGTGCAAGATCACCATTTAACGGCCAGATTGGCCAGAATAACTTGAAAACTTTGTTGGAGACGGTAACCACTACTAGAGTTGTTCTTCATTTTGAATTTTCTAACGATATAGGATGTGGATCATCATGAAATAAAAGGGCTTTTGTATATCACCTTAGCCCGAACACATCTGACAGTGAAGATCTAGTTCCAATGGTTGGAATGTGATGGCTAATTCAATTAGGGGACGATACATCCCTGGACGCTCCCGATGCAGACATAGGGATCATCTACCCGAGTGCATTAGGGGACATGCCCACAGAGAAAGAGAGAGAAGGAGAGAAAGAAAATAGAATTGGGGTAGATCGGGGAGGATTTTGGAGCTGGGATCTTAGGGTATTCTAGGGGACCTCGTGAAGAACATTAGTAGAATTTTTGGGAATTTTATGAACTATTTATAGGGAGTTTTGAATTTTCCATGATTAATTGTAATTATCATGTTTGATTTCTTTTTATTATTAAATTGTCTTTGGATTCCCACTACCACCTCCTTCTCCACTAGCAGCTGGTAGTGGTTTGACTCATGATGACATGTTTTCTAGCTGTTGGATCCCTTTGTGGCCCATTGTAGGCCCCATGGAGGTGTGGAAAGACCATTTTGCCTTTTTATGGAGAAAAATCCGTTTTATTCTCCCGGACTTGGAATTGAGCATACTTAGTGGTGTTGGATTCGTATTTCCTAGTACATTCTAAATTTTGATGTCTTAAATCTTGGTTATTAGTAAAATTACCATTTTACCCTTTTATTCTTAAAATAGAGAAAAATAAGGATTTTTCACCCAAACTCAGAATTTGATGTACTTACAGTCATTCTGATCGGTTTTTCCAGTACATTACAAATATTTGGGTTTTAAGTCTTAATTTTATTTTTATAAAAAATGAATTTTCTTAGAACTCAAGTTCTAGTTCCACTTTTAAAATTTTAACTTATAAATATTTAATAATTCAATTATATTCATAAAAATTGGGGTTGTTACAAAACCTTGAAAATTCAAATTTAGAAAGTGGATCATTGCTTGAATTCTCCTCCAATTGTATTGTTCAATGTGGCGGCTTAATTGGGTTTAATGGCTAGGCTTGAAGTCCTTAGCTTGTCACCTTCTCTCATGGCTTATATGACTAAGGTGGTTTGGATGGCTCTCATGCTAAGATGCTGAAAATGCATGGCTTCCTTCAGGCCTATTTTAGTCACCTTAAGCTCTTCCAATTACTTCCATTGATCCATCATCTTGCCTTGATATGATCTTAGACCTTGATCTACTTTGAAATGTTGAAATTTAGGCCATGACTCAATCTTTTGATCATTATCTTCAATTCTCATCTTGATAAATTTTAGCTTTGGATCATCTCTCCAAGACCTACAAAAGGTGAAAAACCTTAATTCAATCTTGAAAATATGATCATTCATATACTTACTCTAAATTAGCCTTTGAACTTGCAAAATATCAAATTTTAAAAACTTTGGTCAGAAATGCATGTGTTATAAAATTCTGGCCAAAACCCTAATTTAACATTATAAATTATAACACATGGGCAACTAATTGGGTACTTTTTATACAACATTGAACACTTATCACAACCTAACCAGCATTTTGCTAGTCCCAAGAAAAACAAGCAAAAAGTCATGAAAAACCAAATGTTTTTCATTTTTGTAGGTAATCATGATTGCATTTAGCATATGCAAGAAGACCTTAAACCCCTAGGTTAGCCCTAGTGGATAAGTTAAGCCTCATGAGGGTTTGCAGTGAATACACCCACAAAATTCTATAAGACTTGGTTCCTTAATTTATCTTAGAGAATTCTTATCCATTAATACTCTATTGGCTTTAACAACTTAATAAAAATTAATGAGAAAGCCTACATATTACTCACATACCAAAGCCATTTTATTTCAATTTCCTCTCATAGTGCAGTGTGTGTATAGTTACATAAGCCATGACTTTTAAACAGATATGCTTATTGCTCCATTGGAAAGATGTCTCGACCTCAAATTCTCACTAGCATACACTCAAAATTAAAGCTCTCAGAGATAAAGGATCAAACAAATTTCATCTTGATAAGGATCAACCCCTTCTTCTTGCACCAATGATCTTACCATTTCTAAAGGAATTGGAGCTACATTTCTTTTCAATTTCCATTCAAGAGTTCTTATATGTTTCCACACCCTTTTGAGACCTCGAAAAATGGACAAATTCCTTTTCTTAAGAACATGTATAAGATTTGTCACTATGTGATTGAGTCTAGTAATCCAATGGTTCACATAATCTTTTTAAGCATTAATGAGACAAAAAATATGATCCCTCAGAATAGATTCCATTACCAAGATCATTAGAAATAGTTTACCTTAATTCCTTTATATTTATATCTCATCAAGGCTATGTTCCTTCTAAGATTAATAGGTCTTTAGATAGGAAAAAATGTAGGCATGGGTAGGGTTTTGAAAAGAAGGGCATAAGGATTCAAAGTTTTAAATCTGAGTAGAGGTCTTCAATTGACGTAGGATAAATTTTCCATTTTAACTACACTAAAGTGAATATCTCTTATGTATTTTCCTTTCTCTTTTCTTTTTTTCTTTATTTTTTATACTTTGTTCACTTTTCCTTATATTTCTGAGAAGGAACACTTTTCTTTATACTTTTGATGTTTTTCACCTCTTTGACTTTTGTCCTTTTAAAATTATTTTTTTTGCCATCTCTACTCATTTTTGAAAGGTAGGTAATGGATATTTTATATCTACTGGAGTTTCTTTTGGTTAGCTTGATATGGGTTTTGAGAAAAAAGGCTTATTAAGAGGCTTAAAGGGTCTAACTAGTGGTACAATATTTGAGTAGGCTTTGTGTCTTTGGATTACAACAAGGATGGACAATATCATTTCCTAGGTTTCTTAAAATCTATCCGAGTTAATAAATATTTAGGAAAGAAATTTAATACTCTTAGTTGGTTCTTGGCATGATGTAGAATAATGAGGCTCTAAAAACCTTGGGTTACCACCTAGTGAGATCTAAGTTTAATGTCTTTTGCTAAACATACTATGCAATGATGAATGCAGTGTAATGATGGATGTAGGTGTCATGGGGCATGCTAAGGTGGGTCCTCGTAAACTAATTGCTCAAGTAATGTTTTGTCCACTTTAGGGTATAACAACTCTAGAAAGGGTTTCAACCTTTATCCATTGACCTTGGAAATCTCACCATCCTTCTCTATCTCAATGGCTTGATAAGGATATACAGTATGTACCATGTAGCATCTAGTTCATCGAGATCTAAGTTTTCCTATGAATAGATGCAATTTAGAATTATACCAAGGACCTTTTATCTAGGTGTGAAGGACTTTCTTAAGATGTGTTTGTCATGATTACTCTTCATGCAGTCTCTGTATATCTCTGCTAATTCATATGCATCTTTCATTAGCTCATCCAACTCATAAAGTTGGAGCTTTTTATGGGTCTTAGCAGTATGTAAGTCACAATTGAGCTTTTTTATGGAACAATATGATTTATGTTCAAGTTCTACTAGTAGGTAACAGTTCATTCCATAGACAAGGTGGTAGGCTGATATGCCTATAGGAATTTTAAATGTTGTACAATAGGCCCATAAAGCGTCACTAAGCCTCAAAGATCAATCTTTTGTATTTGAATTGATTGTCTTTTCTAAAATACACTATCTCTCTATTAGACACTTCTACCAATTCACTAGTCTGAGGATGATAAGGGGTAGGTGTCCTATGAGTAATACCATATTTCTTCATTAAGTTCTCAAATACCGTGTTGCAAAAATGTTTGCCACCATCACTAATTATGGCCCTAGGTGTACCAAAATGTGTAAATATATTTTCTTTTAAGAACTTGACCACCACCTTGTGGTCATTGGTTTTACATAGAATGGCTTCTACCCATTTTGAAACATAAGGGAGCTAGGAAAAGGTCCCCATAAAATTAATGCTCCAAACATCAAAAGGCTCAATACTCAAAACAAGGTTTAGGGGAGTCCTATTCCTTTTTTTGATGCTTCCTATGTTGACATCTAGCACATGCTAAGTAGTAAAGATGTGAATCCTTGAAAATGATAGGCCAATAAAAAACACATTGCAAAATCTTTGCAGCTGTCTTTTTAGAACTAAAATGGTCCCAACAAGCATTGCCATGACACAAGGATATGATCTTATGATGTTCATTGTCTGGTATGCATCTCCTAATTACTTGATCATGACTATACTTAAACATGTATGGATCGTCCCAAGTAAAGTGTTTAAAGTAATAAGTATTTTTCTATCTTATTTAGACTAATAACTAGTCATCTGACTAGTGATAAGATAAATTAACAATATCTACATACCAAGGTAATTGGGAAATGTGAAAAAATTGGTCATTAGGAAATGCCTCTATTATAGGCACATTATCATTAGTAGACTCCACAACTAACCTGGATAAGTGTTGGATGATCTAAATATACTATGACCTTGTATCCTAATAGTAAGATCTAAACTTATTCAATGTAAAAACAACTACCAACAACTCTTTTTCTGTAGTGGAATAATTGAGTTGGGTGTCATTGAGTGTCTTTCTAGCATAATATATCACATGTGGAAGTTTAGCAATATGATGCCCCAAAACGGCCCTGATCGCGTAGTCTAAAGCGTCACGCATTATTTCAAATGGTGCATTCTAGTCTAGTGGTCGAATAATAAGTCCAAAAGTAAGTCCATCCTTTAGGCACTCAAATTCTTTTGTACAATTCTCATCAAAGCCAAAAGTTTCCTCAATAAGTAAATTACACAGGGGCTTAGCAATTTTACTAAAGTCTTTGATGAATCTTCTAAAGAAACTAGCATGGCCTAAAAATGAATGAATTTCCTTCACCATGGTTAGAGATTAAATCCACTTTAGATTTATCTACTTCTATACCATTGTGTGATATGATGTGGCAAAAACCAATGCCATTTTGAGCGATAAAATGACATTTTTTCCAATTTAACACTAAGTTGTTTTCCTGACACCTAGCAAGGAGAAGTTTTAAATGGTGTAGGCATTTATAAAAGGTCTATCCAAATACTAAAACGTCATCCATAGACCCCTCTAGGAATCTCTCTACCATATAAAAAAAAAAAGAGCTTAACATACACCTTTGAAAAGTGGCTGGGGTAGTACAAAGTTCAAAAGGCATATGATGGTAGGCAAATATTCCAAAAGGTCAAGTGAAGATAATCTTCTCCTGATCCTAAAGTGTTATAGGAATTTGGTTATAACCAGAATAACTAAAGTAGTAGTACTTATGTTTAGCTAAGCTTTTGAGCATTTGGTCTATAAATGGAAGAGGAAAGTGGTCTTTCCTCATGACCAAGTTCAATCTTCGGTAATCAACACAAACTCTCCACCTAGTGGTCATGTGATTGGCGACTAACTCACCATCCTCATTCTTAATTACCATGACTCCTGACTTCTTATGTACAACTTGTACTGGGCTAACCTAAGTATTATAAGATATAGGGTAGATAATACCAACATCTAAGAGTTTAAGTACTTCATCTCTTACTACCTCCTTTATATTAGGGTTAAGTCTCCTATGTGTTTCCCTAAATGGTTTGGAATTTTTCTCTAGATGGATTTTGTGCATACAAATAGCAAGATTAATCCCCTTAATATCTACTATGGTCTACCCTAGAATAGTCTTATGTTCCCTGAGAACACACTACTACACATGAGACCTTTAAAGTTAGTATAAAGAAGTCGTTATTTTGATGACTGACTTCATAAATATTTTACAAGCCATTTAGAAAAAAAGTGACTTTAAAGTAAAAACTTAAGAAGTCGTTTAATCAAAACTGACTTCTTTAGTTTGGCTGGATGAGGTATTTTTTCATGGGAACATATAAAGTTGTTTAGGACTAAATGACTTCAAAATTGTGTAGTTTTAAAGTCATTTATATAAACAAACAACTTTAAAAGTGATTGACTTTTGAAGTGCTTTGAATCAAATGACTTTAAAAGTATACCCTTTAGTTGGTGAGAAGAGCGAATTTTATGCAGGAATGGACTTTTGAGGTTGTTTAACCCTAAAGGACTTTAAAATTCCATTCCCATGAAAAATCCCCTCTTTGCGCTAGCTAAAGTGTATACTTTTAAAGACGTTTAGCTTAAACGACTTCAGAAGTGTATAGTTTTAAAGTCATTTATGACTAAATGACTTCAAAAGTCCTTGTTTGTTTATAAAATGTCGAAGCCACCTCATTTTTTTATTATATCCTCTCTTCATGTTCTTCTTCTCACAAGTGGCATGACAGCCTCCTCCTCTGTCTATGTTCTTTTTCACTTCTTACTTTCCATTTTGTATATTTTGATTTTTTGTGGCATGATAAATATAGCAAGTAAACCATAACTTCTTTGTATCACACATTGCTTTCTTATTACCATCTATTTCTATTTGCATTTTATAAATCAATGGGTTTTCTCAATACAGATGATGGGGTTGAGAAGTGTGTTACTTTGTCATGATCCCACCAAAATTGTATGATTTCATTTCCAACAACAAACAACTTCTCTCTCTAACCCTTACTATTGGAGAAAGGGAGAACATTATGATTTGTGATTCTCATCCAAATTTAGGGTTTGATGAAGAGAAATGGTACCATCAAATTGGCTGAGGAAGTTGCATGCTACTTTAAGGGGGTCACCTATATACTAGAAGGCCAAATTTTGATGAAATCATTTTAGATTAGCTCTTTGATCATGATATTGTATTAATAAGATCTAATAATATGTAACATTTGATATATATATATATATATATATAATAAGTGGATTATGAATGAAGAGTTATTCTAAAAAATACCTTGATTTCCTTTTTCACGTTATATATGTGTGTGTGTGTCCTTCATGATCTTCTTTAGTTGGAGAATTGTAGTTGGCATTTGATGTAGGTTTAGGGGCACAACAAGAATTATGTGTAGGGGATGGAGAAAGTGTCATCAAACCTCCTTCACACAATTGACTAAATATATCCCTTTTTATTTTCTCAATCAACTCATTGTAGGCCTCCTCATCTTGAACTGTAGGTAAATGTCCTTTACCTAGGAATTTAGAAGGAATAATACAGTGCCCCATGCCCCTAACTCAACTAAGGTGGTCCTTCTTATTGCCCATAGCCCAATATAGGATGTCTTTGTTAGTAGTAGTGCTACTTAGAGTTCTTGTAATTGTGCTTTCTTGGGTAAGAATGCCCTATAAAATTTAATTAGAAAGGCATGATCATGTCATCTAATGAATTGTATAAAATTTATAGATAAGTGGAACCACTTACAATGCGGGAAGCAATTTGTGTAGTACTTTCATATGAGAACTTGTCACCAATAAGGTCCACTGAATGCACCATATTTTAGAGGATGGAGTGATCAATGGATTCTGATCCCCACTTTCTTTTACTGTCTAGAAAGACACTATAGTTAGAGAACAAAATGTATTAGCATTAATTTGAAAGGGCTAAATTGTCACAGATGCTTAGTTCACACTCTTCTCAACTAGCGTAGCCCAAATTAGATAGGTGGTGTTGCATATTAGTTTCATGCACCTTTCTTCCTCTTGCGCTCTTTGCTTGCACATTTTTACATTAGTAATCAAGTGCAATAATTAGATGTTACATGTAAGTAATTAAATGAAACATCATTTCCACACATAGCTCAAATTCAGCAAATGTGCAGTTCTATACAAATGCATTCCACACATCCTAGTCAATTACGTTGGAGTAAATGGTTGGCACTATGTATAGCTTCGATAGATAATTGACATATGGAGCTATGTAATTGCAAACAAGGTAGTTTTTCCATTTTTTCCATTGCTCACTAGCTCCTTGCAAAGCATGCATGTTCTTCTAATTAAGCATGCGAAAGGTAGTCTGTAAAGTATACATCAAATTACTATACTTGAAAATAAGGTATGTTATAAATTATATAATAGATACTATTCATGTTTACCTACCTTCGCCATTTCCTATACTAAATCTGTCGAGGACGGCACAAGTCTCTAGTCCTTAAATGTGATAGGAACCATGCTTCTTATTACAGAGTAGAGGATACTACTATAAGTGTGACGACCCGGGTTTTTGAAAAAATGATTTGTAAAGTATTTTGAAAGGCAGGGCCCTTAAGAGTGTAAAATTTTTTTGCAAAACAAAGCAGCGGAAATTCTTTTCTTTAGAACTTGTTTTGAAAACCCAAGTCACCACTTCATACATAACATAAGTACAATTTGTGTACAAAATAAAATTCCATTGAAGGAATATACTTTTATTAAACTCCAGGATCCATCCAGTGGTTCACAAGATCTGACCAAATCTAGTACAATACTTGTCCAAATTACATAATCCAAAACTCAAGCTCACCATACAATAAAACTCTCAACAAATAAAAATACATGTCTTCAAGGGTATACCTTGAAGATTATTCTCTTCAAGTCTTCTATAGTCTTTAGCTCCTAAGTCTCCTTTCCTGGATCTGAGATATTGCAACAAGTACAATATCTCAGCAAGCAATGCTTGGTAGGGGATTCAAGAAACATAACATTGAGAATGTAATTCCAATACTTCATAATCTCATTATCCTTAAACATACTCTTTACTTTGTAAGTTATGTATAACTATATACATACATACCCTTCATGGGTAAACTAGTTAAATTCGTGAAAATAGTCAAATATCACTCCCAACTAAGCTGACCAATTCTCTTCATTTTGAGAATTTAGTATTACAGCTAATCTCATACTGGGAATTTCCCTTCTTGGGAAACATTGGTAATATACAATTACCTAGCATTTCATTATGCTATAACATAAGGCATTTCACTATGCCTATTCCCATATGCATCATAGTGCAAAATAATCAGAAAGGTTGCTATGTCATAGCCTCGATCCGTACTAGCGCGCTCGGATAACTGCCCTGTTCACCACTGATACCACGGTGGAAAATATTATGTCACTGCCCGTATGGGGGGGCAAGACTTTCACAGTGGTGGCCTTCCCATAATTGCCACCACCTGACTTTTAGCCTCTCTTAGGGCAATGTATCATCACATCATCAAATTTCAAGGAGCAGGTGGCCAAACCCTCATGACTCCTCTTGCAATAGCATTCCCCTAGGCTTATGCCTATTAAAACAAACTCACAAGCCTCCAAGCTTGTATGTAAAATAGATTTCATATATATCAGACCATACATCTGTTTACTTAGGGCTGAAATATTTTCTAGTTCCCTATTCACTTATAGTTTAGTCCTTAACCATCTTATAGGTGTTTGGTTGGATCATAAGTTTTTCAAGAGATTTACTCCAAGTATTATCATTACTCTTGTCAACATAAGATCATGAGTACAATCATGAATATCTCATGTAAATGCATTCATCAAATCCTCCTACCTTTAAGGATTGATCTCTTTTCCCCAATCTTCCATGATCTTGACCGATGTATGTAATCTGTACATCCATACATATTGTCAATATATAAATTATGAACAATCCTATTGATCACTAGATCTGATGTTTAGAATGATCTTTAGATCATTCATATCTAAGTATTTTTCTATCTCTAAGTCTTTGTATGTTCATCTCCTTGATCTTGATCTTTCATAGATCCTTTGATTGACAATCTACTCATGTTGATAAAGATCAAGGTCCTAGATCTAATATCATCTAGTTCTTCTTTGATCTAAGTTTAGTTCTTGGATCATCCCTATGGAGGATGATCTTGATTTTCTTCCTTGAATCACCTTTGATCAAGGGTTTGGATTATCTAATCTAATGAACTATAACAAGTATACTACTAAACATACATACTAAGTACAATATAGTGTTCTTATTCTTATTGTTCTTGATCATCCAAGATTTAATAGATCTTGTTTGATCATCCTTATCTTACTTACTGTTTTTATTAGGGTTAGGTAATTTACTAACCTTTTATGCTCTTATGATTATTATTCAACCAGTTAATGTGCATGGTTGAAGGTAGCTTATTCAAGCCTAAATCTAGACTGCTCCTCTTATTTCCAATTGGCTAAGGCTTACTAGTTGAATGGGTGAACACAAAGTGATTACTTCAATCCTCATGTAAGGAGGCGTTTAGACCTCACAAACGTCAACAAAAGGTAGGGGAAGAGCGAGGCTCTATTAGATAACCCCCTTAACCACTATGTTCATCATTCACTAGAATGACCATAGCTCAACCTTTCATAAGGTTCCTATAAGCATGTTTACCCTAAGTACTCTTTCTAATGGATTTTAATTAAGTCCATGAATATTTATAATGTCATTCATAGGGTTTATTATTCTTTTCCTAATTTGGGCTAAGGATTTGATAATCCTTATATTGTCCTACTAACTATAGCCCTTACTAATTAAGTCCAAAGTACTTCATTCTTATTTGTGTCATGAAACTCTACTTTCTCATTAGAATACATTTTTGATGTTTTATGCTCTTTATCTCATAACAAGTAAATCTACTACTAACATTCAACCATAAATGAATTATAAATTTAAAGCTACCTAATTTAACATTCAATGAAAATGAGGCAAGGTACTTAAATTAAATCTAGCACCTTATGATAAGAATGAACACATATCATACTAAACTCTAAATGTTATACTAGCATGCTTTATAACATAATAATATAAAATGAAACTAATTATATTTACATTTTTAGAAACCTTTACTTATGATCCAACCATTTGATCTTAGATCTTTTCCTTTGATTAAGGACTTTAGTTATATTTAGAGAATTTTCTCTATTTAAGGTCAAAAGATCACATTGATCTATTTTTATCATAATCCATCCATGATTTCCTTGGATTTCATCATATAAACATTTATTCTTTCCATCCCAAGGATTCGATCACACTTGATCTCATTGATCAAGTGGGTCCCTTTGTATTTTTTTTTGGGTTTTTCTACCATAAAGGGTAGATCCCTTATTTTATCCAAGATCTGTCCAAATTAACCATAGATATTACTTTATTACATTATTATATCATTGTTAAAATAAATTTCCAAGATCTGATCACCTCAGATCTTGAAGATCTTAGAAATTGGACACTTATTTCCAAAATACAGAAAAATACAGAAATAAATTTTAGAAATATTATGAATTCATTAGAAACTAGACATTACAAGATTTCCATAGCTTCTTTTTGATCTCAATTTGGAGTTCATATGACTCCACAATCTTAAATTGAAGTTTTCAGCCGTTCCTAGGGTCCAGATTTGATCTAGGCCCAGCAGAATTAATCATTCTCAATTGAGGGTCCAAAACTACTCAGATCTTTCTGAAACTCTAGCCTAGGGATTTTGGACCATTCTGGATTGATTGGTGGAGTCAGATTTTTCATCTGAGCACTCCATCATCATGAATTAAGGGTTCTGTTGTTTACTTTATTTTTACCATTTTATTACCAAAATTAATTACAGTAAAATAAAAATTACATAAAACAATACTAAAAATATATGAAAAGGATTTCCACTTACTTGATTGGAGAGAAAACCTCATTTATATGCCCAATTTAAAAAAAATACCTTGTTGATGAAGATATAGCCTAAAATCCACCTTTCTTGCAAATACCGTTGTTTGAACCGTTGGATCTTGAAATTTCTTTGGGGGTTTTGTAGAATAGATGTGTTGGGATGTTTTGGACCGTGGAATTGATCAAATTAGATCTAGAACAGAGTGCCTAATTGAATTTAGGTCTCTTGTTCTAATCTAAAAAGAAAAACAAGTTGGAAAGAGATCTAACTCTTGGAAATTTTGGGGTTTTGGAGAGGGATTCTAGATCTAATTTTTCAAGGAGATTGAAGATAATTTCGTGGGGATTTTATGAGGATTTTTGAAAGATTTTTGGGGTTGTATTTATAGGCATTTTGGGTCTTTTTCCATGATTATAATATGTTATTTTTTTAATATAAAATGGCATGAAAGTCTTCAATGCTCCCATGCCTAACTTTTCTTCCCCATGACTAGCTGATCTTTGTTGACCCATGTTTCACATGGGCTGTTGATCAAATTGGTTGTTGGGGACGTGGTGGTCCCCATGTGGGCCCCACATGGTGTAAAAAGTCCGTTTTGCCCTTTATGCATAAAACTTTGGGTTTTATTCCCATGATCTCGGATTTGAGTGTACTTAGTGGCGTTGGATTCGTATTTATCACTACATTCTAAATTTTGATGTTTCATATTTTGATATTTGGAATATTTTGATTTTTGGGTAAAATTACTATTTTACCCCTTTTGTCCAAAAAATGAAAAACTTAAGGATTTCTCATCCGAATTCGAAATTTGTGGTGCTTACAATCATTTTGAAGGGTTTGCTAATTTTAATTTCAATTTTACATGTCTTATGATTTGATTATACTTTTATAAAAAGTATATTTTAAATAACCCTAATATTTTAGCCCGAAATATCTAAAACTCAAACTTTATTGATTTTTCTCAATCAATTTACAAAAATTGGGGTTATTACAATAAGAGGCTGCACTCACCTATCTCTTGCCCTTACTGTTGTATTGGACAGTGTGTTTAATTCCCTTAGTCTTTCTCTAGATAACCTTTCCATTGTTGTTTGCCCTTTGCCCATTCTCTTTTGAGTAGTGCTCATGTTGGCCTCTTGTTCGTGCTGTTCATTTTGGCCATATTCTTCATTTTGATGTTCTTCTTGTTCCATCATTACTACAAATAAGGACACAATGATATAAAAAAGGCCATGTAATTCATTTAAACAAAACAAACTAACATGACATATGTGGCAAACAAACCAAAAGAAAATAAGATAAAACATACATGAAAATATAAACCTACTTAGTATGGATATTTTTAAAATTAAACTTACTAAAAACCAAAACTTGAAACTAACTAAAGTACTATTCCAAAGATGCAACAACTTTAAGTAATGAAACCTAAACCTAACATAGCATGCAATTAAACTTATTCATGAAGGGCAACCTCTAAATATGTACTAAAAATACAAATAAAACATGCAATTAAAACTAAAGAGGAGTTCAAATGTAATGCTTGTATCATAGAAAATGATAAATTTCAAATGCAATGCCATCTTGTATGTACCATTCATATAAGCATCATATATACACCCATCTTTTGTTCTTAAAGATGGCTAGGTGAAACAGAGTTATTCATTTGGAGCATAGAAATGGGGGGAATAGAGTAGAAAATCTCATCATGGGTGTCTTTTTATCATTTTATTTTTATTTTGTCATCATTCTCTCATTCCATCTTTTAATTAGTTTTGGGTTTTTACTTGCATGTAGATTAAGGATTAGGATCTTAATTTGGGGGAGACTCTAGTAAAATTTCTAGAGGTATTTCTAAAGTAAGAATCCTTATACTTAAATTACATTAGGCATAAGAATTGAATTCCATAGATGATATTGAAATATCTATCCTAAGGAATTCAATGCTCAGTCCTAGAAGAGAAAACCTCATTTTGCTCTATTTTTCATCATCTTTCTTAGATTTCAAGATAAAATAGACTTTTTAATTAAAATTCCTTCGTAGTGGAATTTCTAGATGTGTTTATAATGGAATTCCTATTATATTTTCTAACGTGGGTATAAAAGTCTCCTCTTTTTTCTTTTTTGAAGTATAGAGGATTATCTAAATTTCTTATCCTTCCTTGATGAGGAGGGTTCTTAACCCTAGAAGAAAGGGCTTGTTTCCTTTAAGATAATTTCACAAGATAGTTTGTTTCAATTTATTTATTTTTTATATTTTCACTCTATCTCTTTGAATCCTAGGATAATATCCTGCATATCCTAATAGAAAATTTTGGATTTCTAAGATTCTAGCTTGGTTGATTTGTTTTTATATAAGTTGAATTTCAAGGACGTAAAATCTTAACTTTCTAAGTAGATCCTCTAGAGCTCGATACAACTTTTTTTTTTTCATTTACTTGATTTTACATTTATTAAGAGTGGGGCACCAAAGAAAGACCCATTCTCATGGTCTTTGCTTTGAAAGAGCTATTTTAAGAGTAAAAATCTTTTAAGGGAAGGGTCTAGCATGATGTATTTAATGAATTTACCTAAACTAGGAGACAAACTACCGTTTTACAAGTTTCCTTTTCATTTAGATAAAGTGAAGGAATAAAAATTTTGTTCTATCACATTTGATGAGAAACATCTTCTTCTAAAAACAAACTAAAAAGAATCTCTCTCTCTCTCTCTCTCTCTCTCTCTCTCTCTCTCTCTCTCTCTCTCTCTCTCTCTCTCTCTCTCTCTCTCTCTCTCTCTCTCTCTCTCTCTTCTTAAGCGTCTTATAGTTAAAAGGCATATTTCTTTCACTTGCATGTATCAAATCCTTAGTTATCAATTTTCAATTAGCAAATTTCTAGCTAGTTGAAGTTTCCAATTCTACCATTCATTGCACTTGAATTCTTAGTGAGTTTCATGTTCCTAATATCTCTTATCAATCCAATGTAATAGCTAGTTTCTAGTAAAAGCATTCTCATGTTTCCATCATATTTGTTTCATTCCATGATCAATCCATATTCAATGAACATTTTTGATCCATTTGCATGTATTGAATTAGTTCTTTGCTTATGATTAGCGCATGTCTAACTTAAATCAATTCTCAGTGTTAGTCTAGAGCATGTTTCTAATTCAAGTTATTGTTTGCATTCTTAGTTTCATTTTCATGTTTTTAGCACTTTAAAATTCTATATAAAAGCTTCTACCATTTTTTCCCTCTAATATACCTTAATCATTCTTATCTTGGTTTATCTTTCATTTTCATGGATAGCCAAAGATCATATTTTTAGTCTCTTTCATGTTTCATATGTTCTCATATATCATGTAATTGATTTGTAGAGAAAATTTCCAATCTTCATTTGAATGCATCATTAACCTAGATTAGTACTACCTTTTGTTTTGTTTATTATGTTGATGTGAATGTGTGTGATCTTCTTCATTGAATGACTTACTTTAAATGTTCTTTACTATCTAAGTTATACTTATTCTAAAATAGTGAAAGCCAAATTCTAACTAACTAGACTTTCAAACCTGGAAGAATAAGGGGGTTTGATTTGCTTGCACTCCTTACCATTTTAGTTCTTGGAGTAGTCAAACTTAGATCTATGGTTTAGTAGACTTATTTGAGTCATTAGGGACTTAGGGGCCTTTTCACCTTAGAAAGTAACTCCTCTACTTAGGTTCACATGAATTTATACTTAAGTAAAATCATTAGCAAAGGTCAATTTATCTCTTAGGTCTCACCAAAACTAGGTGAATAATCTAAGATAAAAGAAAGACAACAATTTCATATGCTCTCTAATCAACACAAATTTATCAACTCTAAACTAGGGTAAGATAAAGAAACCTTATCAAGCTTGTAGGGCATCTCAAAATTTCCTACAATGATTGGTAGGCTTAGGTGAAAGAAATAAATGAGAAGAATGATGGACTTAAGGAAAATTTTTATGCTCAAAGGAAGAACATTAATTTTCTAGGGAAAAGAGCTCAATCCCTAAGAAAAATTAGTAGAAAATCATGTGTGGGTTTTGGTTCTAATCTTCAAGAGGAAAGAGGTTCTAAATGTGGTGGAAGAAGTACCATTGGCAATGAAGAAAGTAAATGTTAGAGGGGCTAGCTCAGCTAAACTGTAACAACCCCAAATTTTGTAAATATTATTTTGGGCGTTATCATGTGAAATTGGAATTTTTGACCCAAAGAATTTTTTTTTTTTTTTATAGAAATGGAATTTGGAGTGGAAGCAAGAATATTTGGAATATGCTCAAAAGATCGAGTCTAACGACATAAAAAACACTGAAATCGGAGTTCAGATGAATTTCACCTTAAAATTTCACTATTCTATAATTAGGTTATGAGTTTTCAAGGGAAATATATTTTTATAGAATTATAATTTTAAACTAAAACTAAGACCATTAGATTATGAAAATGGAATCCAACGAGCCAAAGAACACTGAAAACATAGTCTATATGAAGAAGTTATGGACCTTTAAAGTCAGGGGCAATATGGTAATTAAAAGATAAAAAAAGCATAACTTAACAGAAGGGGGCCAAATTGATATTGGCACCCCCCTCACATTACAAACCTTAGAAAATGTTGGGTCTGCTCTCTCTCTCTCTCTCTCTCTCTCTCTCTCTCTCTCTCTCTCTCTCTCTCTCTCTCTCTCTCTCTCCTCGACTAGGCACCTTCAAAGGCTTCGCGCATGACGTGGCGGCTTAAGCACAGCTCATCGGTGACATCGAACCCTGGAGCTTGTTCCCTGCTCCTCTTCCCCATGTTTCTAATCTCATCATTCCTCATCGAAAAACCCAAAACCCAGATCATTTCTTCCCCTAAATCTCGGCGATCTTCGTTCACCATACGCGCAGCCCTTTTCCTGGCTAGCCTTCCGCTGGTACCTCCCCTTCTAATCGCCCAAGATCCCAGTGCTCAAGTCCGCAACTGAGATCTCTCCTCTCCAGCTGTGCAACCCTTTTTCCTTGGCTGATTTTTGTTCCTATCACTGGTTTTTGACAGACATAATCAAGATAATCTTCTTCATCTCTGGTCGCCTAGGCTACCTTTCACCGATGCAGCTCACTCCTCTCCACGGGACAGACATTCTGTTCACCGGCAACTTGATTTTCTCCATTCCAATTGGATTCCTCCCCTACGGCTGATCTGAATAGCTTGTGAGCATAGATCACCATAGGACAATGGTCTTTCTCCGGCAATGATCTTGGCCGGATATAGGTGGCTATGTGGAGGACATCCGAAAAACCCCCTTTCCCTGATTGCTGGAAAACCTAGTTTCTCTTTCTACATCGGAGTGCCCAGATTTCATAGGGGATCTCGAACCATTGGGGATCGGCGCAGCTTGACTGGCAAGTTGTGCTAGTCTCAGTCCCTTCTTCCTTTAGCTCTCCACAGTAGGGAACAGCCAGGCCTGGGAAGGCTGGTGTGCTTCGATTTTATTGGAGACGGGCATTTTCTCTGGGTTGTCTTCCCCTATGGTTCCCAGTCATGGACACGGTTGAGTTTTCAGGTGTATGGGCGTTTATAGCTACCAACCACCATTTCCCCTTTGGATCTACCATGATCAAAGGAGGAACAACCATGGATTGTGGCATGAATAGTGCACATAACTAGGGATGGAGCTTTTCACAGTAGATCAAAGCCAATCTAGAAAGCCTAGGAAGGGGGAAAACAAGGTCACTCCTCCTTTAGGTAAGATCTACAAAATCCAATTCTAAATTTGATGAAATTTGTTAGATTCATGAATTTCTATCCTAGATCTAAATTTAAGGACGATCCAACCGTCCATTTCTTAATCTAAGTTTATGGATAGGTAGATACAAGGTTGGCAAACCCTAAAATCAACTTAGATTGCTGATCTAGACTATAAGATTGATTGAACTATCTCAGTCATCCTATCAGGTACTGTTCATGCAGGAAAAATTTGATGTTTGATAGCTGATCAGACACCATAGATGAATTAAACAGTCCTAACATTACTATAATATAGGAGGAATTGATGAATTTAGATGTAAATTGATTGCAAACTGATCAGACAATCATAGCTATCCGATCGAGTAATGTTCACACAGTAATTATGTAGTGTTTGATCGATGATCAGATACTACGAATGAATCCTATGATCTTGAATTAGTTAAGATGCAACTAGAATGGTGTAATTTGGATGAAAACCTATCAAGAAACCTCAACCGTAATCTGTCACTATTCAAACAGTGACTTGGTGACATCAGGTTGACTATTAGACCTCACAGATGAGCCTTGATTGTCAATCCAAAGCTAGAAGTGGTCTATCCAACCAATGTAGACCTTAAATTAGTTAAATCTAACCATGTAATCTGATGAAAAACACAATTTAGATGTCCACATAGATCCAACCATAGATCTCAACCCTAAATTAAGGATAGACATCCACAGAAGCTCTGATCAACTCACATGAGTCTTGATCGCCATGTAAAGATTCGGCAATGATGAACTAGGCCTTGGATTGCATCAGATTCTTAAGATTATGATCATAATTAAATCTAAATATCTATATGTATGTGAATTATTAAGAAAAGAATTTTTATGCATTGTATAGATTGAAACACATGGGGATGGTCGTGGAAAAGAATGTGATTAAAGCTAGTGGAATTCGATGAATGCATCACACAAGGTAGGTGGAAATTTAAGACGGCATGTCTAAATAATAAGATGCATGTTCTAAACATGATCTTATTTCTAATCATGGATGTTATGAAACTAAAATAGTATGCTTGATATTCGACATGCTTTAAATTGAAATGATGAAAATAATGTTAATTACAAAATTGCATGTTAAAATTGATGCCTATGCCTTGTACATCATGTATGTGAATTGTGAAATTTTGTTTATGGTCATGGGTACCATGTCAGTATTAATGAGGTATGAGTCTAGGATTTTACATTACATTCTTGGTGGGTGATCACCTAATAAGTGAGGATGTTATGATTATGATGAGATATTCATATATATATATATATATTATGGACAGGCAAGACACCTGTATATTAGTATTTTACATACAAGCACGGTGGTTTGTGATTTTGTTTTTCACAGCCCTAGGACTGGGGATGCTATGCTAGGGAAGTTATGAGAGTTTGACCACCCGCTTCCTGAAATTTATATGATGGATACCATGCCCAATGAGAGGCTAAATGTCAGGTGGGGCAATCATGGGAAGGCCGCCACTGTGACAGCCATGGTCCTCCCCATGCGGACATGGATTTTGTTATTTCCACAGTTGGTATCATTGGATTATTATGCAGTTATCTAGGCGCACTGTATAGATTTAGATTGTGACATAGTAGTCCTTGTGTGTTTTGCATTATGACGCACATATGATAGGCATAGTGTAATGCTATGGCATGATGAGATGCTTTATATGATGATGGTATGATGAGATGCCTTGTGTGATGGCATGATGAGATGCCTTATATGCTGGCATGATGAGATGCCTTTTATGATGTTACCAGCAGCGGCTATAGTTTTATGAACCCCGTATGGTAAGGGGTATATGTATGAGACCCAATATAATTTGGGAATGGAAGTTATAAAACCTATGGACTATGTTCATAACTTTGTATGACTTTTAACAATTTCAATATATAAGATATAGTCCTATATGTTTATATTTGGAGAGCATAGTTTTATAAAAGTTTTTGTATGGGAAAGTGAATGGGTAGATATATTATGCAGGGTATGGTTAATAAAATTGGAGTATGGTATCATATGAAAAATGATAATGATAAATATTTAAAATACTAGTGAATTACATATATCATGTAAAAGGTAATCTCTAAAGAGTGATTATTATATTCATATGATGAAGAAGAATTATAAATAGCTATTGTATCAATGACCGCAGAGAATTGAATTATTAATGAAATTATTGAATTATGAACTATGTTGTAAACTTCATCCCATATAAGCATCATGATGAACTTGAATATTTTAATTGTTGTAAAATGCTTAATTCATATATAATTAATATGTTTTGTTAAATCTCCCCTACCAAGTATAGCTTGTTGAGATATTGTAAATGTTTTTGTTTACAACATCTTAGATATAGACATATAGGAGAAGACATACACAAGCAAGAGGAGTTCAACATCCATACTTCTGTGCTCAAGTATATATTTTGTTAAAGTTTTTATATTGCGTAGTTAGTTATTTGGATTATGCTACTTGGACATTTAATATAATGATTATAGGGCTATGTATGTGAACCACTCAATGGGTCCTGTTGTTTCATAAAATGCATGTCTATCTTCTATATAAAAAAAAACTATATTATGTATAGTATGGGAGTTGAGGTGACATTCGGGTTTTTGGAAAAATGAATTTCAAAGAAAACTATCATTCGCTATTTTTGCATTTTAAAATTAGAGGCATCCCGCCTTTTGAAAATAAATGCAAAAAATTTTCATGAAAAACCCAGGGTGTCACATAAACTTCTTCATTCAAAAGAATGTAAAGAATATGATAAGGGGAATGTAGTAACTCCTTAAAAAAAAGCTATGGTTCAATTTTATAATCCATTTGGTATGTACTTACCTCACCACCTTTGTCATGCAGATTGTCTATTAGAATGTTAGAGGGGTAAGAAGAAGGCCCTATTTGGAGAGCTCTTAGTCCATTGCTAGAATCTATGTCTCATGATATTCTTTTCTTCTTAAAGTCTTAAGAAAAATGTATCCATTTAGATCAATGGTCCCTCCTAAAGGGCTCATGAAAACTAATACTTCTAAGGAATGATTCCTGCTCATCTATTACAATAGTATCTTAATCCTCTGAGTTTATTGATATTTTATGCATTCTTTAATCATCCAGTGTATGCTTATGCTAGAGTTATCTTCATCTATGCAAGTTCTTATCTAGTTATCATAAATAGATCTTCTGGACTTTCTCATTTGTGAATATAAGCATTTTGACAAGCCCTCTATGTGGTTATACAATGGGATAGAATTGATCAATTGTACAAAAACAAGAACATTCTATCCTTTAGAATTGATATGAGATATGAATTGATATGAGATATGAACAATGTAATTGAGTTCACACTATAAAACAATACAAAAATTAAAGGACTATCGTCTATCTCAGTCAAAGGGTTCAAACTACTACCATTCAATGGTTATAAGAATAGTACAATCTAGCCATTTCCTTAAATTTTCCTTATAGTTTGAAGGCTTTATAGTTATGCTACCAACTTTCATCTTATTACTAATGTAACTAGTGATGTTCTTTGCTATTTGGACTTTAAATGTTATAAATGTCAAATATACAAACCCTTCTCACATCTGTAGGGAGTCAAAGAGCAAATTATATTCTAAGTGCTTCAACATCAACAAGATGTATGTATAAGTTTCAGTCCAAAAGGGTAGTTCACACTCTATTGTTTGGGTTTTACCACTAGTGCAACATTAACATTTTCAAGCACACATTTAGTCATTCAAATCTTTTCTTTGATCAGTACAAAGTGTCATTATTTAGTAATCAAGTTCCACATGCTAATAAGAACTCTAAATATCACATTAAATTTAGTTTCATGGATTCTACCGCAACTTAGGGATCTCCAAAATGACTTTCTTCAATAGATGGGTCTGATTGATTGTCATTTTCAATGGTGATCTCTGAGTCCATCAAGTGTAGGTCCCTTCTCTGGTTGATTGGTGAAAACAACACCGATCACCCAACAAACTTGGGGCTATGGTTCATGTTCATTCATAGAAGATTTTGATTAGCTTAGATCATTGATCGAAGTTGTCATCTTCTCTGGTGATGGCTTACAAATTTTGGCAGCCATAAACCCCCTTTCTCCCTCCTTTCATTTCCTCTCTTTCTCCCCCTTCTTCTTCTTCTCTTTTTCTTCTTCCCTTCATCTCGTCATTGGTTTGGAACATCACCAATAGCCTGGATCCTCCCTTTTTCTCCTCCTCTCTTCCTCTTCCTCTTCCTCTTCCTTTTCCTCTTCCTCTCCTTCTCCTTCTCCTTCTCCTTCTCCTTCTCCTTCTCCTTCTCCTTCTCCTTCTCCCCCTTCTTCCTCTTCCTCTTCCTCCTTTTCTTCTCCTCTTTGTTCTCTCCCTTCTTCTCTCACCATCAAGTTTTCTCTCCTCCGAGTTTGGGTGTTGTTGGCACGGAACATTGCTGGGGGCTTGGATCCTCGCTCTTTCTCCTCCTCTCCTTCTCCTTCTCCCCCTTCTTCTTCCTCCTCCTCTCTCTTCCTCCTGCTCTCTCTTCCTCTTCTCTCTCCTTTCTTCTCTTTGGTTAACTTTGCTAGGGTTTCCTCATGTTGAGTTTTTCAAAGTAGACCTTGGTTTGTTCTCTTTTCATTGACTAATAACTTAAGTGGGAGGGGCACCATTATCAAAATGGCCCCCTCCATTAGTTATTTAATAATTTAATTTTAAAAAAATTTAAACCTAAAAATTATAATGTTTTTACATTTTATATAGTTAGTTACAGTAAAAAAATAGATGAATACTACTCAAATCTCAAAATTTTACAAGTGGAGCCCACTGTGAAATTATCAAATTGCCTTTTTCAAGAAAAATCAAAACTTATTCTTTTGATTTTTGATTTCAACAAACTTAGTGTCATTGGAATTGTTTTTCCATGTACAATCCCAGTGTTGAATTTTAATATTTGATTTGATATCTATAAAATTTTTACTTTTTAGAACTCCAAAAATTGAGAATTTCAAAATTATTCTGTTTTAACTCTAATTTTACATAATTCAAAATTTTTGTAAATTGCTATATAAAAATTAAAGATGTGACAGTATGATTAGTGTAAATTTGGTTGATCATTCTTGGTGGTCACATCCATACTTTGCTTACCATCCAAGGTTACTGTTTTAACTATGATGTGGGGACTGCAAAGATCATGTGATATGTTTCATTACTGGATTAGAAATTTTTTTATCATGCATATCAATGATTAGGCATCACTAGTTCTATTTCCACAATTTTTAACATCATCATAATCATGCAAATTTTTTTCAAACATGCATATAGTATACACACACACACATGAGACAAACAAAGAGACACTAATTACCAACATTCAAAAATCAATAGCGATCGCAAATATGTGAATGCAATTCCAATATATAGTTGGGATTTGGTTGAGGATAGCTATAATGCAGAGTAGAAATTTTAAAGTTGTTTAGTGTAAATGACTTTAAAAATCTGTTATTTTTAAAGTCATTTAGTGCTAACAACTTTCAAAGTCTATACTTTTAAAGTCATTTAGCACTAAACAAATTCAAAAGTAATGGACTTTTAAAGTCATTTGAACTAAACAATTTTAAAAGTCTAGGATTTCAAAAGTACAAACTTTTAAAGTCGTTTGCATTAAAAAACTTTTATATTAGTACTTTACAATATCTAACACAATTAATATAACAATGAAACTATTTTTTTATGGTAGTCAACATTGATTCATTCATTCTTTGTACACATGCACACACACACATAAACATGTGAACAAGGAAACCACGGTATTTTATTTTTATTTTTATTTTTATAATAATTCTTTATTTATCATCCTTTTATGATATATATGTATACACACACACATAGTCACATATAGCTCATTTATCAACCCATATAGCTCATGACAAAAGAGCTAATTATAAATCTAGAATTGTATTTCAACTCACCAATACAATCTATATACCCCCAACTATAGTTTTCAAACCCAAGTACCCTCACCATTATCACACACATAATCCTCATTCTCACCAAGTACTACTTCGATTGATAAGATTGTTTTAGTAATGTAAGGGTAATCTATTTCAGTATCTCCTAGGTCATCTTCATCATAAAAATCCCTAAGACAAGATGATAAAATAGTTGACCATCTCTTGTCACATCCGTCTTGCACGTAAAATACTTGTTTTGCTTGAGATGCCAAAATAAATTGATCATTTTGTTTAGTTGATCTTATTGAGGTCAACCAATGTCAATCCAAGGGCATCAATTTTGATACCATTTTTGTTGTGTTCCACCCAATCCCACTTAAACACAACCACAGTTCTGAAAGTATAATCCAAGGCCCATATCTCTCTTATAACCTCATAATAAATATCATCCACCATTATTGGCTTGTTATTATTTGAACTAGAAAAGAATGTACCATTGGCAACTAAGCTAACCCCACTATTCTATTCCACCATTGAGTTATCATGGTCTTTTGTGCAAAATCGATAACCACTGATGGCTTATCCAACTTATTTTATTACTTTTGGTCATGGTCCCATTACCATCTAGCCTAAGGATTCAGATATACCATTGCCTACTACTTCTTGCCGATCTTGAATTTGTATACACAAATTAAGTAGAATATATGACTAATGCAATTAATTAAGATTATACATATGTATAGAATGTAGTTTATTAATTAAGTGTGAATTCTTTCATTTTACCTTTCGACAGAGCCAAGTATTGAAGTGCGACAATGCTCAAATTGTAGCCACTTTTGTTTCTTTGCTTAACTTGGATTCTTTTCCTTAAGGACATCCAAGTGTTCACTGTACACACACATACACAAATTAATGGAGTCATTAAAGAAATTATAATTAATTATTACCTAAGTGCACATGATCAACTTACTCAATGTATGGATGGAGTTCATCGACATTTCACAACACATAAAGATATGCTTGGTCCCGTTCTTTATAGTCAGTGGTTGATACACAACCACTCAATAGAGGTTCGCTAACTTGGGATCATGAAATACAATCAATTGTTTCTTTCTTGGGATTCCAATCACATCCACTCTTGATAAGGACTTTGTGCAAAACTCCACTACTTCCTCTACAATATAACATTTGGCTATACACCCTTCTAGATAGTTGTGATTACGTACATACCCTTTTAAAATTTTCATTTACCTCTCAAATGGTACATCCACCTCAAGTAAATTATCCCATAGAGTCTGACCTTATTAATGAGGTGCCCTATTAAGTGTACCATGATGTTAAAGAAAGATTGTCTCAAGCTTACATAAAAGTTATTACTAGATGACCTTGAATTTCTTGTAATTTTGAAACATCTACCACCTTCTTCTATAAAGATTTAAAGATGTAGCAAAATTTTGTAATAGCTCCCCTAACTTTGTCCAACAACACTAAACATATTGCTATAGGCAGGAGTTGTTCCAAGAATGCATTTCAATCGTGGGACTTCATCCTCAACAATTTTGGCTCTTCCATGTGGACAATGTTTTTAAAATTTGAAAAGTAACCATCTGGGACTTTAAGCTCAAATATGGTTATGCACACTATTCTGCTCTCCTCTCTATCAAGTGTTTAATTTGCCTTAGGTAGGTATGTTCCTTGGTTACCCTTATCTTGTGGTTGCAACCTCCTCTTCAAACTCATCTTTATAAGATCCATTTGAGTTGCAAGTCCATCCTTTGTTGTTCCTGGGATATTAAGCAACATACCAGTCAAGATTTCACACATATTAGTCTTAATGTGCATGACATCAAGTACATGGTGTAGATGTAGTGATTTTCAGTATGCAAGCTGAAAGAATATTAATTTCTTCTTCTAACAATTTCTACAAGTACTTTCACCTACACGTTTAGTTGATTTCTTGTTTCCCCATTTGAGATTAATATTTTTAACCTACTTCAATACTTTTTGTTCTGTCAACATCTTTGGAGGTGTCTTTGTCTCTACACTACCATTAAATTCTCCCTTCTTAAAATGATATGGATGGTCTCTGCGCAACCATCTTCTATGGCCAAGGAATGCCATTTTTTTGCCATGTTTTAGTTGTGTAGTACATGTTTGATCACTAAAGATAGGACAAGCATTGTATCCCTTTACGGTGCATCCAGACAAATTAATATGCAGGGAAGTCGCTTATTGTCCATAATAGTATAGCCTTTAGGGTGAACGACTTCTTTCCTATATGCATCATATGCTTCCATGCCTACGTCCCATAATGTCTTAAGGTCATTGATCAAGGGAGACACATACACATGGCAATGTCATTCCTTGGCCACTTTGGGGAGAGAGTGTAAATCTTTAAGTTGAAATTTCCTCAACCAAAACTCTATGATGTAACCACCACTCTTCACCAAACCCTAATTTTGGATGAGAACCACAAATAGTAATGTTTTCCCTTTCTCTAATAGTGAGGTTTAGAGATAGAAGTACTTGTTGTTTGCAATGAAATCATCTAGTTTTTGTGAAATTAGGAGGATTTAACACACTTGTTAACCCATCATTTGTAGTGAGATAACCCACTTGATTTACAAAATGAAAACAGAGAGAGTTGGTAAAAAGAAGGCAATGCATTAAAAATAGAGGCTATGGTTTAATTACAATGTTTTTCATGGCACATACAATCAAAATACCAAAAAAAGAAAGAAGGGAAAAAGAAAGAGGCATAAGGACAGAGGAGGAAGTAGTCATGCTATTCACGAGAAGAGGAATATGAATAGGGGATACAGGAGAAAATGGGATGACTTTGGCATTTTTTTATTATAGATGAACAATGGCTTTTAAAGTCGTTTAGTACTTATGCTTTTAAAGTCGTTTGAGTAAAACGACTTCAAAAGTATATGTGGGAAAGGACTTTTAAAGTTGTTTAATTCAAACAACTTCAAAAGTGATCGACTTTTAAAGTCATTTAGCACTAAATGACTTTAAAAGTCCTTTTCAGGTTAAAATTCTTTTCACGCCAACTTATGTGTACACTTTTGAAGTTGTTTGACTCAAATGACTTTAAAATGTTATATTTTTAAAGCCATTTATGACTAAATGACTTCAAAAGTCAATCACTTTTAAAGTGGCTTATATATATATGACTTTAAAAATGCACACTTTTGAAGTCATTTGATTCAAATGACTTTAAGTCCTTTCCAACAAAAAAAATTCCTCTTTACACTAAACTTTTATAGTCATTTTTTATTAAACAACTTCGTAAGTCTACACTTTTAAAGTTTTATTTATTTTTTTCTAAATGACTTGTAAAATATTTAGCGAAGTTGGTAGTCAATATAGTGACTTCTTTATACCAACTTTAAAATCCTCATGTGTAGTAGTGATCTATTAACTAAAGGCATGAAAAAAGCACTTAGATTTTGGATACCCACTATAACTACAAAGTTCAAGAGCCACCAGAGTGACAATAGATCTCCTCTTTTAAACAGGGTTGTATGAGCTCAAAACCCTAGGCCTCTTGCTACTTGATTTTAAATTAAGATTAATGATTGGGATCACATGCATACAAGGAATTCATTTGACTTCCTAGGTAGGCCAAGGATCTGATGATAAAATTTAGTCCTTATCTTATGAGGGTTCCTAATGGGTCCTTACAACATTATGTTTCATCCACCATAAAACAATAAATGTGCAATGCAATACTAAAAAGCAAACTAATGCAACCTATATGCTATCCAACGAAAGGTTAGATAGGTGCTCTCTAATGCAACAACCCTAATTAAAGATGCAACAATTAAGATGAATGAGACTAAAACCATATGAATTGTTCTAGCAACCAAATGCATATTATACTAAATGCAACTTAACTAGAAAAGTAAATCCAAGTGAGGGGTACTTACAATGGGGTTTCTGATGAAGATCAAATGTGGGCCTCCATACTACACACTTGCCTTGTTTTAATATAACTCATTTAAAATCAAAATAAAGAAATTGCAAGTTACAATGGGGTCTCACTAGAAGTTAACTTAAAAAGGAAAAACTAATCTAGGAAAGCAATCAAATTTGTCTCACAGGATTGTCGCCGCTCATTTTTCCAAATATCTGTGCACATAAAGAAGAAAGATATTTAAATTTTTGAAGAATTAGTGAGATATGCAAATGCAATGCAAAAATCCTAATCTAATGCAACCTAAAACTATGACTAAAGATAAAACCAACAACAAATCCTTTCAATTTCCTAGCAATGATGCCAAAAGCTTGGTGTAGCTTTAAAATTACTAACACGTGCATGAATCAATGTAGTATTTTTAAACAAGATCCCACAAGGAATTTCATAGATTTACAGTGGATTGAATTTTATTCAAATTAATTAACTTCAGCAAAAAAAGAAGAGTTGTGATTAAATTAGAAAATTAAACAGCATGAAATGGAAGCGTGCATGGAATTAGAAGCTAATCTTACAAGAAACTTACTAAAAACTAGAACTAAATAATGAAATTAGAAACTAACCTGACTAACACACAAACAACTAAAGGAAAAATAATGCTAAATTAGTATGAATCAAATTAAGAAACATAAATTAAACGACTAAAAATGACACTTTCCAAAATTAACACTTTCCTAAACTAGAATTAGAAACTTTCTAAAAATAGAACTTTTTAAAACCAATTTAGGAGAATTTCTAACATCAAACTAACATGCAAAAAAAAAAGTAACCAATGAGATCTAACTTATTTTAACAAGAGATCAGTAATATGCACATGAATGAAAACTACTATTAAAAAGGCTTTCTAAACCTAAAAAAACATGAAAACAACTAAATTAGCTATTGCTAAACAAGACCACGTAACCAAATTAACCAAAGATTAAAGATAAAAGGGACTTAGTACCATGGGCATGGTTTTAGGACCCCAAAAGTGGCTCAATTTGTGGTATCTAAAGTGAGTAATCATGCAAACTAATTAAAATATCTAATATGGAACATAAAAAGCTAAAGGAGTTTAGATGGCTAGAAACAAAGCACAAAGTTAATGGAAACTTTTTTCCCATATTTTAATTACTTAAGAATATTCAACAAATCTAGCATTAGAAAGCTATTGAAACTGCAAATTTCATGCAAAAAAACAACTCAAATCTTAAGTACTTTGATAAAAGAAACATTTCATAACAAGAATTTCTATAAAACTTTATTAAATGACCTCAAAATTACACAAAAATCTAGACTCATAATACATGTTTTATTGCTGAAAATTATATCTAATTCTTAAGCATAAAATCTCATCTAAACAACACCAGTAATGCAATCTAATACTCACAAACTAAATTATGATGACATGCAAATAAAATCCAGAAAGGAATTCAAGAGAAAAGAAAGCTAAGTCGGTGAATTAAGGTAAGAAAATTCACTTAAAACTAAGGGCAAACAGAAGAAGCGAGATGTGAAATTCAAGAGGGAAAATCAAGGCCTAAGATAGCTTTTCTCTTGGCTATCATTACTAAAGAATATTTAACTTTAATCTTGAGGGAATAAAAGAGGAAAACAAGTGGAAGAGGTAAGGAAGAAAGGAAATTTAGATGAAAGGAAGGGAGTAAAACTAGAAAGCAAATTAATAGAAATTAAATCAATGAAAACTAAACCAAACTACTAATTTGAACTGGGAGCAAATAACTAAGACAATAACTAAAAATAAAAGGAATAAAAGATCTAAGAAATCCTATAGTCTAGAGCCAAATAATACCAAAGGAAGCTGTGTTTGACGGTCTTTCAACCACCTCTACTTAGAAAATTCGTATGAAACATGAGCTATATATAATTGAGTGGGTTTTTAACTTATGAAGGGGTAAAACAATGAGGAAAGTGGACCTAGGATTAGGGTATTAAATGAGAAAGGTTGGCGAAAGATGAATTAGTAAGATGATGTCATAGATATGACATAAGAGGAAGATAAGAAGCATGGGCTGGCTGGTGTTTAATAATGAAAAGGGGTAGGTGTATTTTTCCTAGAAGGAAAGTGGACGTATTTCCCTTTTAATTTTGTAATTTTTGGTTGATGAAAAGTCAAGGAATATGGAAGAAATTAGGTTTAGGAAAAATAAATAAAGATCTAGGGTTTTGAAGTTATTTGAATTGAAGTAGATCTAAGGCTTCTTTTTTAGGAAACCACTTGATCACCAATTAAGAAGAGGGGAGGGTGCATCTTTTTCTAAGGAGGTACCTCCCTCTTTTAACTTGTACCCCTAGGTCAATTAAATGAAAAAAAAGTGGAAGTGGAGTCAGAAAGTGGGGTTTTGATAAGTGTTTAATTTTTCATAAAAACCACCCAATTAATACCCTTGTATTATAACTTATAGTGTTAAATTAGGGTTTTTAGACTAAATTTATAACAGAAGCACTTTTTGACCTAATAACACAAAATTTTGATATTTTGTAGGTCCATAGTCTAATCCCAAGTATGTATGTGATTAATCTTATTTTTTTAAGAATTAATTAGAATTCTTTTATCTTTTGTAGGAAGAGAGATGATGATCCAACAACCAAGATCGATTGAGATGAAAATTGAAGATCAAGATCAAAAGAGTGAGTCAAAGCCTCAAAATCATCAATCAAACATGAGATCATGGGCAAGATATTCTTATGGACTAGTAATGAATGTGATTAAAGGAGCTAAAGGTGTCTAAAGTGGACCCATGATGTAAGTCATGCATTTCCACCACCTTTTGGATTGAAGCCGTCAAGCCACCTTAGCCACATATGCCATGAAAGATGGCAAGCTAAAGAATTCAAGACAAATCATACAAGCCACTCAAGCCAAGGGTTGAAGCCAAGAAAACAAGCTAAGGAAGTTTCCTAAGCTAGCCATAAAGCCTAGCCAATGGAGCCTTCAAAGTTAGCCATCTAAGCCATCAAGCTTAGCTAAATAGATTGCTAGGATTAGAAGAGATTCAAGAGAGTTATCCAAGAGTTATTTTGAATATAATTAAGGAAAAATCTATTAGGATAAGTTGGCATATGGACCAATAGGATGGGAGTCTTCAAATTTTGATGTTTTCCCCACTTTTTTCCATCTTATCACCAAAGACCACCACGAGTTTGACTTTCTATTCCAGAGTCTTACCATTCCATAACTCTTTCACCTTCTTAAAATCCTTTCCTAACCATCCAACCAATCCTCACTTCCTAGAAAATCACTTAGCCAATCCATTTTTCCCATGTCACCCCCCTTTCCTTATAAAAAAAAAAGACACCTCTATCTTTTTCAAAATTAGAAACTAGCTCGCCTATGCTTCTTATCTCTCTCTTATGTCACGTTTATGACATCATCTTGGTAATTCATATTCTACCTAACCTCACTCATTCAATACCTTATCCCTAGGACCACTTTCCTAATGTTTCCTCCCCTTCCTAAGTTACAAAACCACTCATCTATATATATCCCCAAAGTCCATTAGAATTTTTTTGGTAGAGGTGGGTAACACACCTTGAAATCAAGCTTTCTTTTGGTATTATTTGTTCCTGGAATTTGGAATGTTGTTGTTTCTTTTCCTCCATTGGTCTTATTGTTATTATCTTGCTTACTTGCTCTCCAATTCAGGTCAGTGACTTAGTTGTTTTACTATAGTTCCATTGCTTTAAGTTTTCATTATTTTGCTCTGTAGAATTCATGCTACTTTCCAGCCCTTAATCTCTTTCTTCTCCACTTCATTCCATAAGTTTTTATTTTTTATTCAATAAATATTCAAGTTAGTTATTCTAGGTAGTGAGAACCAAGACAAGAGCTGGCTTAAATCCTTGATTTTCCCACTTGAATTCCATGTTTTTTACTCTCTTTTTCTCATAGTTTTAAGCTATTTTCCCTTAGTTAGTTCACCCACTTAGCCTCTGTTTTTCTAAAATTCCTTTCTGTATTTTCTTTACGTGTCATTATACTTTGTATATTAAGCGTCAGATTGGAATTTCATGTTGTTTAGATAGGACTTCAAGCTTTGGAAAGGTGCATAAATTCTAGGAATTTTGGACAGTTTTATGCTTATAAATTTGATGTAAATTGGATATGATTCAACAAAGTTCTTTGGAAATTCTTGTTATGGATTGTTTATTTCATCAAAGTACTTGATATTTGGGTTGTTTTATTGTATAAAAATTGTGGTTTCAGTAGCTTTGTAATGCAAGATTTATTGACTGTTCTTAAGTACCGAAATCTGAAAATTGGTTTTTCCTTAACTTTGTGCTTTGATTCCAGCCATCAAAACATCTTATTTTCCTGAATCCTTAGGTACCCATTAACATTTTTATGTTTTTTGTTAGTTATCTTGTATATTAACTTATTGTATATATAATAAATTTTGCTGTCTTTAGGGCTCCACAATTATGCTCACAGTCCAAAATCCATGTGCATGGTTTCAAGTCCTATTCTCATTTGAACTTTGTTTAATTTAGTTATTGGGTCTTGTGTTATAGTAATTAATTTAGTTATTTTTATGTTGTTTCAGGTTTAGAATGTTGCCATTATGAATTTTAGAAAGCTTTATTTTTTGTAGGTTTTAGTTTAGGAAAGTTTCTTTTTTAGGTAGTTTCGTTAAGTTTAGTTTCCATATTTGAATCTTTCTAATTCTTTGTAGTTTCTATATTTTTTACTGTTAATTAGTCAAGTTTCTAATTCTAATTGCTTATTTGAAGCCTTAATAAATTTCCCTTTCTTTTAATTCTAGATTAGGAAAGTTTTCCATTTAGCATGTTTCTTGTTTTTACTTTGTTTCCAAGTTTGTGTTTTTATTTTCATTCTCAATTTAGAAAAAAAATAAAAATAATGATCACTGAATTTTGGCTAGGTTAGATAGTTTAAAGTGGGGACCTCTAACATCACCAATAGTTCACCCTTTGTGGGATCAACCTCACTAGCATACTACATTACAAACAATTCGTGTGCTTGTGAGTTTTAATTAAAACAACAAGTTTTTGGTGCCATTTTGGGGAGTTGCAACAATTTGTGTAGTGTTTCATACTTTAGATTATTTTCCTCCAGTCTAAGTTTAGGTTGCTTTATATTAAGGTTTTTACATATTTTTTGCATTAGTTGCTATTTTCCTCATATTGACCATATTTTTTTTATTTTTGTGCAAGGAAAATTAGCAAAGGAGTAGTGGCGATCTTGTGGTCCATAGCTTCCTCATCTTAGCTTAGGTTTTATTGCTTTCCTAGATTAGGTTGATTGAAACTTGTAATGAGGCCCATTCTAAATTGCAATTTCTTTATTTTTTAATTTTAAATGGGGTTATAATAATACAGGGCAAGTGTGGGGTATGGTGGCCCACACTTGATCATCATCGGACCCCTCACTATGCGTATCTCTCACTCAATTTTTAGGATAATTTGCATTTGGATGGTAGTATAATTCATATATATTAGGACCATTCATTGATAATTGTTGCTTATTTACTTAGGATTGTTGCATTAGAGCACCTATCTAACCTTGCTTGGATAGCATATAGGCTGCATTAGTTTGCTTATTTATAGCTTTATGGTGGAATGGAATTAATGATAGTAAGGGCCCGACATGAACCCTTATATGATAAGGACTTGATGTCGTCACTAGTTCCTTGGCCTACCTAGGAATCAATCAATTTTCTTGTATGCCATGATCCCAACCCTTGAATAACAATTTAAAATCAAGTAGAAAGAGACTTAGGATATTGAGCTCATAGGTCCCTTTTAGAAGGACACGATCTATTATTTGTAATAACCCCAAATTTTCTAAATACTATTCTGGGCGTTATTATGTGAAATTAGAAATTTGGGATATAATTTGAATTTTGACCCAAAGAAAATAAATTTTTATAGAAATAGAATTTGGAGTGGAAACTTGAATATTTGAAATGTACTCAAAAAATCGAGTCAAATGACATAAAGAACACTAAAATCAGAGCTTAGATGAATTTCACCCAAAAATTTTTATATTCCATGAGCAAGTTGAGAGTTTCCAAGGAGAATATCTTTTTATAGAAGTATAATTGTGGGTTTGTCTGTCTATCTGTCTCTCTCTCTCTCTCTCCCCAACCAGCCGGCCCTGATGCAGCAGTTGGAGTTAGCTCGTCGGCAACAGAGAAAACCCCTCCCTCTGGTCTCCTTCCCAATGGTTGACAAATTAGGAAACCCCCAAAACCCTTGTTCTTTCTCTCACTGGTGTGCAGCAAACCCTCTTCCTCCTTCATCAGATCTCCCCTTACTGGCAACCCGCACCCTTAGATTTTTAGTAAGGCATCATTTTCCCATCAATGTATAGAGCTTTCCTGAGAAGATCTCCATTACCAGCGATCTCCACGTAGGGTTCCTACCCGGCATCTAAAACTTAGTTACCTGGGTAGATTCCTCATATGAGTTTTCAACCGGCGGAGTAAAAACCCACACAGGAGATCAACGCGTACCCCTCCTTCCTCATTCTCTGGCAACCCGATATCCCTCCATGCAAAAAACTCTATGTCTCTTCTCCAGTCAGCATTAGCAAAACCCCATGATTTGGGTTTTTGCTGGTGACATCACCAGTGCCTAGATCTACTGGATCAGAGCACACTAGTGATGAGAAACCCAAAACTTAGGTCAGGTTTCCCTTTTTTCTTTTTCGATCAACCCTACTAGAGTAAGCCTCATTCAATCTAACTTCTCTATCTCTCTCCTCCGAGCAAATCCATAGTGGATCTGTGCTTTTTGCCGATTTCCCTCTGAGTTCTCCACTGGACCAGCACAGCCAAGCTTCAGGCGTGCTGGCATGCCCAAATCCCCACCATTTTCACCTGTTTCCCCTCAAATCTGATCGCCCAATGGTGATCTTTGGCAAACCCATTTCCCCCTCTATCGTCGACGATCCTAGCTAATGTTTTCCCTATTTTTGTCTTAGGCTCCAGCATGGCTAGGCCTTGGGTAGGTCGGCGTGCCTAGATCCACATGGGATTTTCCCCCTCTGTCAAGTTCTTGCATCGGCAAGGCCAAGCCTACAGGCATGCTAGCGTGCCAGATGCCATCTTCCTCTGTCTTCTCCTCTTGGCTTGGATCGGGTAGTGATCAGGGCTAGAAATCCAATCACCACCACCTCCTTCTCTCCCATCTCCTTCTTTGATTAGCCATGCTAACACTGGTCACCTGTGAACCTTCCTAACTTTTGATCTATGCAAATCCACACAAATCAAACTATTCACCATAATCAAATCGTTGATTAGACACTAGATCACCTGATCTATGATTGATCCAACCATATATCATGATTTGGTCATTGATCTGTCTCCAAATGGAAGATCTGTAACTGATCTAACCATTCAATGCCATAAGACCATTGATTTGTCCCCAACTGACAAATCTATAATTGAATCCACAAATCCCCACATGATCAAACCATTAATCAGTAATCAACACATAGAACTGTGACCTATCTGACCATTCGTCATGATCTCATTGTTGATTGGTCAATACATGCCAGATCTACGACTGATCCGGCACTTTGAGATGATTCAACCTTAGATCAACCATTTGGCACCTAGATCCAATATAGATTTTAACTTTCAATTGGATCTGATTGTACATTTAACACCAAACCATTTGATCTATGATTGATTATGCCATACAAATTGATCTGACAGAGATCCTAACAAAACCATACTGTACGACCATGATTGAGCATATCCATGGCCATCCAACAGTGATGGTTAGGCTTCACTTTTCCTTTCCAAATAGTCTATCATGACCCTTAGGACTTGCAAATCATAAATCCTATAAGATATTAGGATTAGAAGCCTACTGGAGATGATCTCGCTTAACCTGGAGCCATGGCTGAGATCAATCGAGTTATTTAGGTATGGAATAGGATAAAATTCTATGGTCCACATCATAAAAGTTGTTAAAAAGGATTATTCCCTTTGGATTACTGATTGATTACTTGATTTGACAAATTCAAGTGAAGAATAAGGACTAGATCACTATGTATCTGTGAGACTTTGCAAGCATCATCAATCAGCTAGTGGGAAATGGATGAACTCGCTACACGAGGTAGGTGGAGAATTAAGAAAGCATATCTTAATAGTAAGATGCATGTTTTTTTTAAACATGACCTTATTCTTATGATAGATATTATATCATTTAAATTATGCATTTCATATGATATATGATGCTAAAAAATGTTTACTTGTGAACGATGAAAATTTGTTAATTGAAATGCTACATGAACGACATGCTTATAATTGAAGCCTACTGAATGATATTAATGGATACACATGATCTATTCTTAAAAATATCATAGATATTATTGTGATAAGAAGAAATTTATGGTACATGGGTACCATTACATAATATGCGGTGTATGAGTCTAGGATTTTACAGTACATCCAAGGTGGGCGATCATCTAATAAGTGAGGATGTTATGATTATGATAACATATTTATATATATTATGGATAGGGAAGACACTTGTGCATTATTATTTTACATCTAGGCGTGGTGCCTTGAGAGTTTTGATTTAGACAAGCATAGGCCTAGGGATGCTATGCTAGGAGAGTTGTAGGGTTTGGTCACCTACTCTCTGAAATATATTGTGTGATGGATACTATGCCCAATGAGAGGCTAAATGTCCGGTGGGCAGTCATGGGAAGGTCGCCACTGTGACAGCCATGGTCCCCCCCCCCCATGTGGACATGGATTTTGTTATTTCCATAGTTGGTATTAGTGGACTATTATGTAGTTATCCGGGCACGCTGTATGGATTTAGACTGCGACATAATAGTCCTTGTATGTGATGCACTATTGTGCATATATGATAGCATGATGACATGCTTATATGATGGCATGATGAGATGCCTTTTATGATGTTACCAGTAGCAACTAGAGTATTATAAACCCCGTATGGAAGGGGTATGATTTTGAGACCCAGTATATTCTGGGAATGTAGGTTAGAAAACCTATGGACTATGTTCATAACTTTGTATGACTTTTAATGATTTCAATATATATGATATAGTCCTATATCTCTATATTTGGAGGGTGTAGTTTTATAAAGTTTTCATATGGGGAAGTGAATGGGTAGATATATTATGTAGAGCATGGTTCATAGAATTGGAGTATGGTATCATATGGAAAATGATAATGATAAATATTTAAAATACCAGTGGATTATATATATCATGTAAAGTGTAATCTCTAAAGTGGGATTATTATATTCATATGATGAAAAAGAATTATAAATAGCTACTTTATTAATGGCTTGCAGATAATTGAATATGTTAATTGATGTAAAATTCTTAATTCATATGTAATTAACATGTTTTCTTAACTCTCCCCTACCAAGCATAGCTTATTGAGATATTATAAATGTTTTATGTTTATAATATCTTAGATACAGATAGACAGGAGAAGACATACACAACCAAGAGGAGTTCAACAGCCATACTTCTGTGCTCAGGTATATATTTTTATAAAGTTTTTGTATTGTGTACTTAGTTATTTGGATTATGCTGCTTAGACATTTAATATAAAGATTATAGGGACTACGTATGTGAACCATTGGATGGGTCCTGTTGTTTCAAAAATGTATGTCTATCTTCTATAAAAACTATATTATGTATAGTATGGGAGTTGAGGTGACATCTGGGTTTTAGAAAAATGAATTTCAAAGAAAACTATCTTCCACTATTTTTGAATTTTAAAATTAAGGGCATGCCATCTTTCAAAAATAAAAGCAAATTTTTTTTATGAAAAATTCGAGGTCTCACATTGTCACTCTAGTTGCTTGTGAGCACTATGGTTATAGTCGGTGTCTTAAAATCCAAGTGATTTTTCCATGCCTTCTGTTGATGTTAGTTGAGGTCTAAATGCCTCCTAACATGAGGATTGTATTAACCACTCTTAAGCAGAACCTAATTGGTAAGCAACAATCAAATATGGATAGAAGGAGGAGCTGTCTAGATCTAGGTCTAAGAAGCTGCCACCTATGCACTAAACAAAATTAATCAAGTCACTGCTTAATTAGTACTTACTAGGATTTGATTGTGCATCATGTATAATCAAGGCACTGCTCAATTAGTACTAACTAGGATTTGATTGTGCGTCATGTAGAGTTAGAATCAACATTTAGATTAGAACATTTAGCTTAGGTAGTTTATGCAAGGGCGTCGATCTTAGAAACTAGAGCTAACACTTTTCAACCTAGAGATTCAACACAACTTAAGACAAGGAAAAAGAAACCAAGTTCCTGTCCCTATGGCTGAACCACTAAAAGAAGTCGAGTGCAAGGCAATTGGAGATTTCTATGTGTCTCTACAACTCAACACCCCATCTTGCATAGCTTTACCTCTTAAAAATTCCAACCACTTTGAGTTAAAACAGGGAGTCATTCAATTACTCCCCACCTTTTATGGTCAATATTGAGAAGACCCCTACCTACATGTAAAGGAATTCCTTGATATTTGCACCACATTTAGGTTCCAAATTTTTTTTGGACAATTCTATTAGGCTTAGGCTATTTTCGTTCTCACTGAAGGACAAAGCTAAGTCATGGCTTAATTACTTGGAGGTAGGTTCCATAAATACATGGGACCAATTGTCTAAGAAGTTTATGAACAAATTCTTCCTCATTCACAAAACTAATGCCCTTTGTCGTAAAATTATCAATTTCCAACAAAGTGATGATGAACAGTATTATGAGTGTTGGAAACAATGGAATGAACTACTTGAGAAATGTCCTCATCATGGATTTGAAAAATGGCAGTAAGTTTAATACATCTATGAGGCATTAACACCTCAAAAGGACAAATGATAGATGCAGTGAGTGGAGGGGCGCTCATGCTAAAAGATGAGAGAGAGACTTGGGAGTTCTTTCAAATATTGGTCAATAATTCCCAGCAATGGGATTATTCAAATAGGAGAGAGAGAACTAACCAACCTCCAAAGAAAGGGGTATATATGAGATAGGAATGCATACAGATCTACCCTATAAGCTTGACTCTATAGTTGAAAAATTGAACAAATTCGAGCCTTTAGGTGGAAGAATGGACAAGCTTGAAACTATGTTTCAATCTTTTTTGGCTGTTACTTTATCCCATAAACCTCCACAAGAGGTATGCACTACTTATTATAGTCTAGCTCTTCTAACTTGAACTTGTGCGTCCAATAAAGTATAACTTGAATATCCTATAGACCAAATGAATGCATTTTACACATTGCCAACTTAGCAACAACTTGTATTCTAAGACCTACAACCCTAAATGGTCTAGGCATCCCAGTTTTTCCTAGTCAAAGAATAACTACCAAGGGGGACCATTTGTGAACCCATTAGCCAAAACATCTCTCATAAAACTACAGTTCTCTAACAGCCACTTAGCTTCCAACAGCCTCAGTAAGAAAAGAAACCAACTTTAGAGGAAAACATCCACACCATGCTTGAAAACTTTTAAAAGATAATGATGATACTAAAAAGGCCTTGCACCAGTTGCAAAAATGAGAGTAGATATTCAGCCAATGTTATCTCTCAAGCCATAGTCAAGCTGGATATGTAGGTAAGACAATTGCCACCTGAACTAGATAGTAGAGGAACAGGTCATTTACCTAATCAACCCATCCATAACCCTAAGGGCTAATTTGAGATAGGGTCAAGTTCCCAAAACCTTAACCCTCATGAGCATACCAAGTCTATAATCACCCTTAAGAACGGTTGTTAGATCAATAACAAAGTAGGGCAGGCTAAGGAAATTGTAGTGGAGAAAGAGGCAACCAAAACATATGAGAAAGAGATTAGACAAACATCTCCTACTCCTTCTAAGCCTATAGTAGAGGCACCCTATGTGCATAAAGCCCCATTTCCTCAATTACTCAATAAGGCCAAGAAGGGAACAAATTTTAATGAGATAATGGAAGTGTTTAAACATGTGCAAATTAATATTCCATTACTCAATGCTATAAAGGATATTCCTTCTTATGCCAAATTTCTTAAAGAACTCTGCACTACAAAGCAAAAGCTTAATGTGCCAAAGAAAGCCTTCCTCATCGAGCAAGTGAGCTCTTTAATTCAACACAAGACCTCACCAAAATTTAGAGATCCAGGATGTCTTACAATTTCATGTATTATAGGAGATCATGTCATAAATAGGGCATTACTTAACTTAGGGGCTAGTGTTAATCTATTGCCATATTCTATTTATGAGCAACTAGGGCTTGGTGAGCTTAAGCCAACTAACACCACATTGCAGTTAGCTGATAGATCAATTAAGATTCCTTGTGGTATGGTTGAGGATGTATTAATATAGGTGGACTAGTTTTATTTCCCTGTCGATTTCATTGTCCTGGATACCTAGCCTATAGCAGACCCCAATAGTTAGATACTGGTGATTCTTGGATTTCCATTCTTAGTGATTTCCAATGCAATCATAAATTGTAGAAATGATATATTACAATTATCCTTTGGAAATATGAAAGTTGAGCTTAATGTCTTTAATGCCAACAATCAACAATTAGAACTTGATGACTCTTGCAACAAGATTGAAGACTTAATTCTAGTAGTTCTACCACCATTATCTACCTTCAATCCACCAGAGGCCTATCTTACACATTGTAAATTCAATTGTTAACATCTAGTTGAAGACATTAAACTTAGCGCTTACTTAGAGGCAACCCAGGGTTGTAGAGTCTACATCACTCAAGTTCCATATAGGATCTTATGTTTTCCAACATTGAAGACAATGGTTCATTCAAGTTAGGGGATGTAGATGCATATAAGGATTTTGAATTTTCTTGAGCTTTTCACAAAAAAATAAAAAATAAAAAAATAAAAAATGAAAGAGTTCTCTTACTGTGATGAGAACTAGATGTTCAAAATTTAGTAATTTTAACATTTTCACCTCTTAATGGAAGTGTATATGGTTAGTTTTACATACTGTTCATATATTGAAGCATTTTATGAAAGTTAATTCTCAAAAACTATTTATACACAACCCATAGTCAAGACTAATAGATAGGCATGATTTAGAGACCCTAAGCAAAATCAGTGGGGACCTATAACCTAGTGAGTTTAGAGACTATCTTCTTTTAGAGAGTTATAAGTAATTCTACAAATTTTTAGTGTATATAAATTAATGTGATCCTATTATTCTTATTTTGGTTAATTATCAAGAATAAATAGGAGTAATAGCTTTCTTTCTAGAAAATTTATTAAATCTGAAAGGCTTTAGAAAACTTAGAAAATGATATGGGCCATCCTTGTTTAGCCTAGAGACATAAAGCCTACCTAGTATATTGCATGCCACTAGTTAGCCCTTTTATCCTATTATTAAGCCTTTCTTTCTTAACCCCAATAACTTTAACCTAGAAAAACTAGAAAAATAAATAACCATCATCCATTTTCAAAATGAGTAGAGTTAGTAGAAAAGTTCAAAATAGGACAAAAAGTCTAAGATGTGACGAAATTAGTTGTCATTTTTCTAAAGAGGCCAAAGAAAAAAAAGTAAAAAGAAAGAAGTATTATAAATAGATAAAGAGGAGAAAATTTGAAAGAGAGACAAAAATACAAAGAAATATTCACTTCAAGTACAACCAAAAGAAAAGTTGTCATAACAGATATTCATTGAAAACCTCTACTCAATTTTGAAAACTTGGAAATCCTTATACCCTTCTTTTTTGAACCTATCTTAAGCCTACGTTTTGTCCTAGTTAAAGACTTGTGGATCTTAGGTAGAACATAGACTTAAAGAGGAGATAAAAAGAAGGAATTAAGGTAAACTACCCATAATATTCTTGGTAATAACATCCACTATTGAGGATCACTTTCCTTTGCCTCATTAGCATTTAAAGAATTATGTGAACCATTAGCTTGTTAGATTCAGTCACATAATGAGAAAAATATGTTTAAACCCTTATATGAGAGTTTCATTTTTGAGAGTATACCTATCAGGGTTCAAGGTCAAGCATATTTCCAATGGAATTTAAGCATATCCAATTAGAAGTCATGACTTCTCTGCTTATACACACACATGCACTTCGAGAAATAACTAGAATGAAATGTCTTTAGTATGAGTATGATTTGTAAAATGGTAAATCTTCTCCATTAAGTTATGAAAAACTAGTGGATTGCTAATGAATGAGGATTTTTCGAGATAAAATAGGGGACTCAACCTTAGTGAATTTTATGGGTATATTCATTGCAAACCCTTACGAGGTCTAACTCGTCCACTAGGGGTAACCTAGGGGTTAAAGGGCTTATTGCATGTGCTAAATGCAATCATAAGTACCTATGAAAGTGACACTTTGTACCTATTTTTGTAAAATGATTTTTTGCATGTTTTTCTTAGGACTAGCAAAATTCTAGTTGGGGGTTGTGATAAGTGTTTAATTTTGTACAAAATCCACCCAATTAATACCCATGTGTTATAACTTATAGTGTTAAATTTGGATTTTTAGACCAAAATTCGTAGCACAAGCATTTTTTGACCTAATAGCTCAAAATTTTAATATTTTGTAGGTCCAAAGTGTAATCCCAAGTAATTTTATCACTAATCTTATTTTTTATGAATTAATTAGAATTTTTTTATCTTTTGTAGGAAGAGAGATGATGATCCAACAGCCGTGATCGATTGAGATGAAAAAAGAACAAAATCAAAAGATTGAGTCAAAGCCCCAAATTATCAATCCAACATGAGACAAAGGGAAAGATCATATTATGGACTAGTAATGGATGTGATTAAAGGAGCTAAAGATGGCTACAGTGGACCCATGAAGTAAGTCATGCATTTCCACCACCTTTTTGATGGGAGCCATAAAGCCACCTTAGCCATATAAGCGATGAAATTAGGTGGCAAACTAAGGAATTCAAGCCAAATCATACAAGCCTCTCAAGCCAAGGGTTGAAGACAAGAAAACAATCCATGAAAGTTTCCTAAGCCAGCCATAAAGCCTCGCCAATGGAACCTTCAAAGTTAGCCATCTAAGCCATCAAGCTTAGCTAAATGGATGGCTAGGATTGGAGGATATTCAAAAGAGTTATCTATGAGTTATTGTGAAGATAATTAAGGAAAAATCTATAGGATAAGTTGGCATATGGACCAATAGGATGAGAGCTTTCAAATTTTGATGTTTTCTCCACTTTTTTTCCATATTTTTATCACTTTCCATCTTATCACCAAAGACCACCACGAGGTTGACTTTTTATTCAAGAGTCCTACCATTTCATAACTCTTTCACCATCTTAAACTCCCTTAGTAACCATTCAACCAATCTTCACTTCCTAAGAAACCACTTAGGCAATCAATTTTCCCCATGTCATCCCACCTTCCTTCTAAAAAACAATGACACCTATATCCTTTTCAAAATTGGAAACCAGCCAGCCTATGCTTCTTATCTCTCTCTCTTATGTTATGTTTATGACATCATCTTGCTAATTCATCTCCCACCTGACCTTCCTCATTCAATACCTTATGCCTAGGGCCAGCTTCCTTATGTTTCCTCCCCTTCTTAAGTCAGGAAAGCATTTATATATATATATATATATCCCCATAGTCCATACAAAATTTCTAAGTAGAGGTGGGCTACACACCTTGAAATCAAGCTTTCCTTTGATTTTATTTGCTGGTAGACTTTGGAATATTGTTGGTACTTATCTACGTTTGGTCTTCTTGGGATTCTCTTGCTTATTTGCTCTCCAATTCACGTCAGTAACTTACTTGTTTTACTTTAGTTCCATTGCTTTAAGTTTTCATTGTTTTGCTCCTTAGAATTCATGCTACTTTCTAGCCCTTAATCTCTATCTTCTCCACTCCATTCCATAAGTTTTTCTTTATTATTCAATCAAGATTTGAGTTAGTTATTATTTGGTAGTGACAACCAAGAGAAGAGCTAGCTTAAATCCTTAATTTTCCCACATGAATTCCATGTTTTCTACCCTCTTTTTCTCTTAGTTTTAAGCTATTTTCCCTTAGTTAGTTCACCCACTTAGTCTTTGTTTTTTTTTTTAAATTCCTTTCTATATTTTCTTTACATGTCTTTATACTTTGTATTTTAAGCATCAGATTGGAATTGCATGTTGTTTAGATAGGACTTCAAGCTTTCGAAAAGTGCATAAATTCCAAAAATTTTGGACAGTTTTATGTTCATAAATTTGATGTAAATTGGATATGATTCAATCAAATTTGTGGTTTCAATAGCTTTTTAATGCAAGATTTATTTACTATTCTTAAGTACAAAAATCTGAAAATTAGTTTTTCCTTAACTTTGTGCTTTGATTCCAACCATCAAAACATCTTATTTTCCTGAATCCTTAGATACCCATTTAGTTTTTTATGTTTTTTTTTATTATTATATCTTACAATTAGTTTGCATATTAACTCACTATAGGTGCATTAAATTTTACTATCTTTTGGGCTCCAAAATCATGCGCACAGTCCAAAAACCATGTGCATAGTTCTAAGTCCTATTCTCCTTTGAACTTTGGTTAATTTAGTTATTGGATCTTGTCTTATAGTAGTTAATTTAGTTATTTGTACTTCTTTTCAGGTTTATAAAGTTTTCTTTTTGAATTTTATAAAGATTTATTTTTGATAGGTTTTAGTTTAGGTAAGTTCTAAATTAGGGAAGTTTCTTTTTTAGGTAGTTTCCTTAAGTTTAGTTTCTTGATTTGAATCTTTCTAATTTCTTGGTTTGTTACTCTTAATTAGTCAAGTTTCCAATTCCAATTGCTTAGTTGAAGTGTTAGTAAAATTTTCCTTACTTTTAATTCTAGAATAGGAAAGTGTCCCATTTAGCATGTTTCTTGTTTTTACTTAGTTTCCAAGTTCATGTTTTAATTTTCATTATTAGTTTAGAAAAAAAAATGATCACTTGAATTTTGGCTAGGTTAGATGGTTTAAAAGTAGGGGTCACTAACACCACAATAGTTCACTCCACGTGGGATTGACCTCACTAGCATGTTATATTGCAAATCATTCATGTGCTCGCGAGTTTTAATAAAAACAATTTATAGTCATCTTACCTATTACATAATTCTCTCAAACCTTCTAATTAAACCTTAAAAATTCAAATTTAGAAAGTGAATTATTGCTTGAATTCTCCTCCAATATATTGACTCCATGTGGCACTTGGCTTAATTGGCTCACTTTGGGGACTTATTTGACTTGGCTTCATGGCTCTTATCCTGGGCTTTAATGGCTTGAATGGCATAGCTTGAATTCTCTAGCTTGTCAAACTTCTCTCTTGGTGTATATGGCTGAGGTGGCTTAAATGACTCCCATGGAAAGGTGGTGGAAATGCATTGCTTGTTTAATGGGCCCATTTAGTCACCTTTAGCTCTTCCAATTGCTTTTATTGATTCATCAGCTTACCTTGATATGATCTCTAACCTTGATCTACTTCAAAATGTTGAAATTTAATCCTTGATTTGATCTTTTGATCTTGATCTTTAATTCTCATCTCAATTAAAATCTTGGCCTTTGGATCATCTCTTCAAGACCTACAAAGGGTAAAAACTATATTTCAATATTAAAATTATGATCAATCATATACTTACTCCAAATCAGCTTCTGAACCTACAAAATATCACAATTTTAAATTATTAGGTTCGAAATGCATGTGTTATAAAATTTTGACCAAAAACTCTAATTTAACATTATAAGTTGGGAAACTAATTAGGCACTTTTTATACAAAATTGAACACTTCCAAGGTTCAATATCACATGTCCATATGTCTAAGAAACAAAAGTCATAATAAACCAACCTACTACATCAATTCCATGATAATCTCAACAAGCTATACACTAGTTTGACATTACCTTCTTTGACTTCCTTCGTAACTTCTAGTATGGTCTTCTACTTCCTTTCTTCTATTCTATTTCTTTGAATCTAAGATATTATAAACAAGTACAACATCTCAGCAAGCTTGTACTTTTGCAAATATTTTTATCATCAAATATGACAATTTATACAATTTTAAATCTAACAAAAATCAATTGTTATATGTCATGTTGTACTGAAGAATATGATGCATAATAAACAGTATAATAAGACATTAAAATTACAAAGTATGTTATGTATGACAAATCTATGTCAAACCATTTCAATTTATTAGTTTTAGGCATCCACACATGCTATTTTAAAAGCAATAATAAACATTGCAAAGTATTTCACAAATTACTCATTGTCACAATATAACTCTTTTTATGCATCATCTCATACATATACTCATCCATAGTTCATAACAAATCATCATCATATAATAAATAGATGAGAAGGAATAAAATCCTTTAAATAGATCAGTGTATCTCATAGTATAGACACTTAATATCCTTGGAGTTGCTTGCTATCTGAGGTCTCTTAAGTGTAACATGACTCAAAATCCAGTTATCTACCACTAATCATGACTACTCATTATAGACCGAAAGGCTCAGGGTGTCGTGCATCTCTTGCACTTTCATGCTACATACATATGCCCCAAATCTCAAAAATAATGGGCCATCTATGTGATGGACAAGACCCAGTTGTGTCCATAACTATCTCCTGGATACCAAAATGGATAGAATCCATGCACCATGTACATAGAGAACATGGTGCGCAAGGGCATGACCTACACATGATGTCATCATAACTTGAATTTGTCCTATTACAGCCAGGTATCAAATATGTAGAATTTTGTAGAGAGGATGATCAGTCCTCAACTTTCCTAGCATACAATCCACTAGACCAATATATCTGTAATAACATAATGTTAAAATCATGCAAGTCAAATCTTGCAGCATTATATAGCCAAGTAAGGGCAACCCTCACAAGGGTCGAGTCTGTTGATTCTACATAGTAATATCAATCCTCATCATTTCGTAAATCATGAAATTAATGTGACAATATAGTTTCATTTAATAAGTTTTCAATAGTATAAATAAGGCAACATGATATTTTATAGTTGATATTTTGCATAAAATATAAATATGCTCAACTACATGCAATTTAGGATTCATTTTGTAACATTTTTTACTATTTTTAATGAAATAGTTTTCACAATTTTCACTTTTATAGAAGGCACATCGATGTTAAAATTACCTTCCCCTTTGGAAAATTTCTCAATTCAGTTGTTTCCCTCCAGCTTGATTTATCAATTGACCTAAATAAGATGGTGATCTTCTAATTTTAGAAATTTTCATCAGATTTTTATATTATAACTTTACAATGTGAGTGTTAGCAATCCCCTAACATTATCCATCATCTTCTAATTGCGTATCCAAACCAAGAAAACATGAAGCAAAACTTTGATAGCATATAAAATCTTGGTAGATGTTTGTATTTAAATCATGTATCAGAATCTAGATCGTGCATTGACACAAATCCTTCTCTTAAACATTCATTAACTTATGTTTTGTACTTTCCATCATCCATTGATAGTTTGAATCTTCTTAGATTAGGTGAGAACTAGTATTAACATCATTGAACGATCTCAACCATTCAAATTTTATGTGTCCAACTTTTCAGTCAATCTAACCACTCTCTGATTGTTGGAAATTTAGATTCCCTCTGTTGGATATTAATCAATGGCTCAAGTCTACACAATATATTCATAATTTAAATCAAATTATAGCTTAAATATGATTTCATGATCAGATGATATTCTTATCTACCATTCATCAAACTTAGCCATTTCTCATGTGCATAGCAATATAAATTATAAAATTATAGAGATAAAAAAGTTAGAATTCTAACCAATCTGTATCTCTAGTCATTGATTCACAAGTGGATGGCTCATATCAAGTATCTTGGCTAGTAATTGGCATATAGGAGTTCACAGCTTTAGGGATCTGCCACTTTAACTCTAGATCCACTATGGATTAGAGAGGGAGAGAGTGCTTGATCTCATAGATCTAGCGTTTAATGGCTAATCGACGACTAGATCATGATGAACATGTTAAATTAGTCACACATATGGGTGCTAGTGACTAATCAACAATTGGATCATGTGGGGGTTCATGGATCATTCACAGATCTACCATTTAGGCTGTATCAATGGTTAGATTATGGTTCCTTGATTATGTATTTTTATAGGCTTAGATCTAACATTCTATAATTTTAATTTTCAAAAATAACTAATGAAAATTTAAGAAATCTTTAAATTTATTGTGTGCCTGAATATAAATCCAAATTTATAGCAATTTGGTGAAAGATTTACCTAGACTGCTCCAATTCCACATTCAATAAATCTTTAGAAGTGTTAGATCATTGCTAGATTTTTACAACCCGACTTGATTGTGACCTTGCATCATTGTAGAATTCAAATCTTTGTCAGAGCTTCACTAATAGTAGAATAGTCTGAGGGTTTCTTTTTTGGATATTAGGAAGAAAAAGATGTGTGGCTTAGATCTTCGATTTGAGCCACTTTTAACTCTATAACAAATTAGAACCAACGGCTTTATTTCATAATTACATGGTTGTCATTAATGGCCAAAATGGGGAGGAGATGAGAGGTGGAGGAGAATGGTAAGGAGGATAGGACAGTGGTAAAGGAGAAATTGGACATAGTTGGCCAAATCAGGTGAGTGCATCAGTTGGGTTGCACTGGTAGGAAAGAAATAAGGGAGGAAGGGGAACTAGAGATGGAATTTCTAGGTATAGGTGTAGGAGAAGAAGGAATAATAGCCAAAGAGAAAGGGAAGATACACTAGAGTGGGATTTGAGCTGAGAAGAAAGGGAGGTTTTTAAATCCCAATCACTAGAGGAGCAAAAGATGGTTGGAGGTTGGGGCTACATCAATTGGCTATTGTGCTAGAGACAATGAAGGGGTTTACAAGCACAGTCATTCTGTGTGTCATTAGAGAAAAAGGAGGCTTCATTGGAGGGGGTTTTGCATTGCTATGAAGGAAGATCTGAGGAGAAGGTCAGAACTAAATGTTGGCATTGATTTCCTTGCTGGTGCCAAAGAAGAACGGAGGAGAGGAAGGGAGCTAAATGTTGGCATTGAGTTGCCTCCCAATGCAGGAGGTTGAGCGACTCCCTTTGCATGTTGAGACGACGCATGGTAGCTAGGTCAAATCTCTGTCAAATGAGGGTGTCCATATCAATTTTTCCCCCTTGAAATTTGTAAAATTTTTGGGTGTTTTTAGCCCTAATCTCCATTTCATGCAAGCTTAGTGTCACTGAAATCATCTAGATACATACATTCCAAATTTTGATGGTTTGGAGTCAAATTTTGAGTTTTTTAAGTGATCATCTCCTCGAAATTCAATTCCTTATTCAATTCCAAATTAAAAGTGTAATATAAATGCCTAAAAGAGGAACCCAAAATTGAGGTTGTTACATTGTTCCCCCATTAAAGAATTTTTGTCCTTAATATTTTATTTTTTTAAACATTTTGTCTCAATTAAATGAGGATGTATCTTTCTTATTTTATGATGGAATCAAATTCCACCATGCACTAATACTTGACCATTAGGATCATAAATCAGTGATAGAATGAAGTGATAATGAATTAGCATCTTGAAATAGTAAATCTATGCCCAAACATCTTAAAGCATATTAACTCATAAAATAGGCACGTAGATGCCAAGTCACCTTAGAGCATACCAGCTCATAAAATATGCATATTCAAGCCAAATTAACTTAGATCTTATTAGATCATAAAATAAGTATATCCATGCCAATCATTTTATCGCAAACCATGACCATACCATGCACACCTAGAAGCTTGTCACCTCGAAGCTTGCCATTTAAAAGCCTACAAGTACTTCTTGCTCCCACCCTCATCAGTCACCCTCTTTGGCTACCCTCATAAGATACCCACAAGTATAAATTGAGAATCAGATTTTGATTACATGCAAAGACATAGTCTCACATGAAAATACAAATCATCATTTTGTTGTCAAGTCCAGTGAGAAATCAAGTCCCAGTATTGCATAACATATAAACCATGATGCTACCACTAGCTGAAGGTAGTATCAAAATGGGTGCAAATGCTGATGCTATCTTGCTTGAGGACATAGCTAGGAGGGATGGGCGCTCCTGCACCTTTGGCACCACCTCTACTCAAAATCTCCAACCTATCTAACATACTATTTCTTGCTAATGAGACTTTATGATCCTATTGGAAAGAAGGGTCCCTTGCCCTTACTAGACTGTCGACACTGCTACTACCCTTACTCTCCTTTAGCTTTGCACGACTCTTGAGAAAATCTGGTCCAAGAATGGATGTGATCTGCATTGTTCGAGCCATTGTGGTTTGTCATGTCAATAAAGCTCTACTCCTCAACTTAGGACTTAGTCCATACACTAATCTATTTGCTGTATGAGAATTGGTCATACCTACATTAGCAGAAGATCTCCTTAATTGAATGAAATAGTTCTCATGTTGTTGAACCATAATACTACTCTGCTCCAAGGCCAAAGACTCCATCTCCTTTGCTTGTCACAAATGGAGCTAAAAGTGTGGAATTGAAGACTTCATTAAGGTCTTCCCAAGTGGTACTGTCCTCACTAATAAAGTGGGTCTTCTCTATTGTAACGCTCGAGCAATTTACTCTATTTTAACAAAAATTGGACATTTTATAGGAAATGAACTGAGTTAAATGTTTCACTTTATTTAAAATATTAAATGAAGGAATTTGTAAGGAAACTTGGTACCATTAGATTCTACTTAAAAAATGGAATCCAACGCCTTAAAATCCACCTAAAACGGAGTTCGTATGAAGAATTTACGGCCATTTAAAAATCAAGGGCAGTTCTGGAATTTAAATAGAAAAACGAAAAAGATGAAAAATGCACGGGGCCGTTTTGATAACGGCACCCCCTGTTGTCTTCCACCTCTAGACCTCTCCAGAAAACCCTCCTTTCATGATTTCTCCAGAAAACACCGGGGAAATGGCGGCACTGCCATTGAGGGGCACCACCTTCTTTCCCCTACAAATACCCCATCTCCCCCCTCTTCAAAATCACGTTTTTTCCAATCATTTGAGACTGGGGTTTTCGGCAAAATTGGAAACCCGTCTCCTCTACATTTTTCGGCAACGGCCAGGCCAAAGTCAGGCTGACCATGCTGTTCCCGTTTCCCCATTTCCCCTCACTTCTCTTTTCCGATCTAGGCATTGGGGTTTTTCCCCTTCTTCGAGTTTTTCGGCGATAAAGGATTTTCAGAACCAGGAACGGGTTCCACCTCCGGCGATAGGCGTCCCCAGGATACAGGTAAGCCCCTCCTTACCTTGTCTCTCCATTTCACTTCCCCAAGGCCCAAGATCCATGCCGGATCTTGCCTTTTTCCGGCTAGATTTCCTAGCTGAAAAATGCTCCAAGACGATTCAAACGGCCCTGTACGAACAAGGCGTCCCAGGGACGCCTTGCTCCACCTGCGCCTGGGACTAGGTCCCTGGGATGGGTTCGAGGCATACGGCAGTGCGTACACTGTCCCAGGAGTGGCCTTCGACCAGGATGCAGGGGGCACGGGTCCTAGCTTGACCAGGATGCACGGGGTGCCTTGGGAGCTGAGACGCGCCATGCTACAAGGTGCATTCGTGCGATGATGTGCGTCATAGCGTCACTTGAGCATGCATGTGCCCGTGTAAAACGCAGTCACTGGCATGGCCTTTAGGCACACACACATGTGAGGTGGTCACGGTTCAACCAGGATGCACGGGTGTCCTGGGAACTGGGACATGCGGACCCAATGAGACTTTAAAGTTAAGATTAAGATGACAAATTATAGAGTAAACCATGGAATAGTAGATCCACATCATAGGATCTAGCCTGAAAAATGAATTAGGCAAGGACCATGGACCCAAAAGATAGATCTAGTGATTTAATGACTAAATGGATTGAAATTAATAAGGACTCCTTGTGTCCATTCATACCCAGGAGTTTATAAATGAGACCTAGGGACTGGTTGAGTGATAAAGGACGCGACTCTAAGAGACTTTGAGGTAGGTGCTCTATCGCTACTAGACTTTTAAAAAAGAGCCATGATTGTTTTGAGACTGCATGTTTTAAAGTATAAGTTATATGATTTGTTTAGCATGACTTATTTTACGACTTGTTTAGCTTATAAACGAATTCAACATACATATGACAAATACATTATGCATAGACATGTTTTGCAAACAATTGCATATATCGCAGGATTTGTGAGCATTGAGTTCTTGAAAAATTGCATGTCCTTGAAGGTTACCAAAAGTCACTAGAGTGCCCAAAAGACGCTGGGTAGGCAGTTGTGAGGGACCCAAAGAGGATAGGTTTTGAAAAAGAGGTTTTTTGCTTGTTTGATCTTATATGATTTGGGCTAGTAAGCTCGTGGTCGCTATGCCGAGGGGTCTGGATTGGCCACCCAGCCTCTACCACTACTAGGTGGAATGGGTACCACGCCCAAAAAGGGCATGTCCCTACGTCGACTGCATGTGGTACGAGGGGCTACCATTGGTGTCACGGCACTGGGTCGATGTGTCATATGCCCCATGGAGGCTATGATGCTGTGTCCTCAGGTACCCGAGGACCACACAGCGGCGAGGTCGTGGGCATAGTTTGGGCCCTATGGTTTCGTGGATTTACTTGCACTGCATATGGCATGACATGAGGTTGGTCGACCATACCATACCAGATATCCATGAGTTGGATTTAGTTGAGCATCTTATACATATCATTATGTTTATGATATATGATACTTTCGACTTGGATTATGCTATTTCTTTAAGTCATCAGTATTCTGATTTGACAGTGGTTTTTAATATCGATATTGAACATGATTGATTGAACATGGACATGTTTTAAAGAGCATATAACATAGCATGCATTGCAAAACTAGTAATGATAGATTCCTACTGAGTACAGTATATACTCACCCTATCATTAACATTTTTCAGGATAGTTCTACTCACAAATAGAAGACACCTCAGGAGATATTAGTGCTGCGAGCAAGTGAATTAAAAAGGAGACAATTATACATGTAAGTAAACTCTCTACCCTTTGGACATGTATTTGTATTTATTTATAGTTAGACTATGTACTGTGACTATATAGATCTGGGGGAAAACATTTATGATTTCTAAAGTTTTTCAAAAACTACTTTGGTTGTTGTGAAAGCAAATGACACTCGGGGTTTTTAAAATGAGTTTAAAAGCAAAAGATTTTTCGCTGCATTGCATGGTTTTTTTATAAAATGGTTTTCAAATAGGGATGCATCCCTCCTTAGGAATTAGATATTGCATTTAAAAATGCATGAGAAAACCCGGGTCGTCACATCTATTGACTACCACCAAAATCCTATCTCAATATGTACTTGCTTATCGGCAGGCACCTCCATATCCCTGAAGGCCATTTCCATTTCAAACATCCATCTCTCAGTTGCCTTTAGCTCATCATTGCCAAAGAATGCCAGCACCATTCAGTTAGAATTTAAATTCTTAGAAGGTTGCCCATGTTAATGGATCTCATATCATATAAAATGGTTCTCACTTAAAAATAATAATTTATACCCTTTATTTTGGTTCTTTTCTATAAGAATCACATACTTTCTTGTATCATACAAGGGTCAAAGTCTCCTTCTTTCTTAAAAATTTCCAACCCTCATGGATGGCATCTGTTTCACAAATCATCAATGTTTACCATATAAATCATTTATATAACTGATATCTTGACAATCCATGCTCAATTATTTGACTGTATATGACTTTTGCACATGGTAGGCTAGCTATGAAAAGATTGACTAGGCTCTGATACCAATTGTGACTCCCCTAATTTTTATACAACTTTTTTTGCAAAATTATTTCCAAATGTAGGGCCTCAAGTTTTGAAGATGCTTTAAGAATCAAACATGAAAAATATTTCCTATGAAAATAATTTTAAAAATCCCAAGTGGCATTTTTCTTTCATAAAGTATGAACTTTTTGGTGAAATGATTATTTCATTTTTACCAAAAATTTGTGGCATCTTTGTTGTAATTTGGACTTCATGTATTTTTCACATGTGATGCTATGTCTCTGAGAAACACAATGTATCAAAATAATTGTAAGGGAGACTTCTTCTCCATTCAACCAGATGTACACAGATATATATATTTTGAAAATCAAGTTTAATCAAAACAAAAGAAGTGTTTAGAAATTAAGTAGTTTCTACAAGGATCAATCCAGTCACAACCATATATCCATGCTTCAATATCACATGTCCACATGTCTAAGAAACAATAGTCATAATAAATCAACCAACTACGTCAATTCTAAGATAATCTCAACAAGGTTAGACCTTTATATGACATTACCTTCTCTGACTTCCTCTGTAAGTACTAGTATGGTATTTTACTTCCTTTTCTTTGTTCTGTTTCTTCAAACCTAAGATATTGTAAACAAGTATAATATCTTAGCAAGCTTGTTCTTTTATAGATATTTTTATCATTGAATATGACAATCTATTCAATTTCAAATTCAACAAAAATCCACAGTTATATATCATGTATTTTTGAATAATATGATGCATAAAAAATGGTATAATAAAACAGTAAAATCACACATTATGTTTTGTACAACAAATCTGTGTCAAACCATTTCAATTTATTAGTTTCAAGCATCCATCCATGCTGTTTCAAAAGTAATAATAAACATTTAAAAGTATTTCTCCAACTATGCATAGTCACAACATAACTCCTATCATGCATCATCTCATACATACACTAATCCACAATTGGATGGAAAATTATCTTCAAATTAGAAATAGATGAGGAGGAATAAAATCATAAAATACTTTAGACAAATCAATGTATCCCATAATATAGATGTAGCTATTATCCTTGGAGTTGCTTCCTAACCAAACTAGTTTGAGTGTAGCACCAAAATCCAAATCCGGTTATCTACTGTTGGTCATGAGTACTCATTATAGACCTAGAGTCTCATGGTGTTGGTGCACCCCTCGCCCTACCACACTACATACATATGTCCCAAATCACAAAAATAATGGACCATCGTATGCTTGTCTGTCGATACCAAAGAAAATAGACTCCATGCACTGTGTACATGGGGAACAAAGTGCACAAGGCCATGACCTACCCCTGATGTTATCATAACCTAAATTCAACCTATTGTGACCAAGTATCAAATACATGAAAGTTTGAAGGGAGGATGATCAATCCTCAACTCTCCTAGCACATTGTCCATTGGGCTCAATATACCAATCATAACATAATATAACTATGCATCATCATATGTCACTATAACTTATAACACAGTTGAAAATCATGCACTGGTGAAAATAATGCAAGTCACATCTCATGGCACTACATAGCCAAGTAAAGGCAACCCTCACAAGGGTCGAGTCCAAGGATTCTATATAGTATTATCAATCCTCATTTTCATAAATCATGAAATCAATGCATTTTCAAACACAGTCACACGTAATAAGTTTTCAACAGTATAAATAGCCATCTTGATATTTCATAGTTGATATTTTGCAAAAAATACAAATGTGCTCAACTACATGCAATTTAGAAATGACATGATCACATTTTAAATGTTTTCAATGAAATAGTTTAATTTTTTTGTTACATTTATAGAAGACACGTTGATGTTAAAACTACCTACCCCTTTGGAGAATTTCTATGTTTAGTTGTGTCTCTCCAACGCGATTTGTCAATTGACCTAAACAACATGGTGATATTCTAATTTTAGAATTTTTCATCTATTTTTTACATTATAATTTTACAATGCAAGCATTAGCAATCCTCTAACATCATCCATCACCTTTAATTGCATATCCAAACCACAAAAACATGAATCAAAACTTGGATAGCACATAAAATCTTGGTAGAGGTTTGTATATTAATAATGCATTCGAGGCTGAATAGCACATCAACACAAATCCTTCTCTTAAACATTCATTAACTTAGGTTTTGTACTTTCCATCATCGATTAATGGTTTAGAACTTCCTAGATTAGGTGAGAACCAGTCTTGACATAGTCAAATGATCTCAACCATTCAATTTTTATCAGCCTGACTTCCAATTAATCAAACCATTCTCTGATTGTTGGAAATTCAGATCTGCTCCATTGGATGTTAATCAACATCTCTTATATTCATAATTTAAATCACACTATAGCTTAAATATGATATTTCATAGAATTAATCAAACTTAGACATTTCTCATATGCATAACAATGTAAATCATAGAATTACAAAGATATAAAGGTTAGAAACCTTACTGATCTATATCTTTGGTCATCGATTACAAGTGGATGGCTCACATTGGGTATCTTGGCCACTAATTGGCATACAAGAGTTGGTAGCTCTACTTATTTATCACTCCACTTGTGGAACCACTATAGATTAAAGAGTGAAGTAGCGCCTGATCAATGGTCAGATCATCTCAAAAGGGTGGATCGGTTACAGATCTAGCATTTAATGACTAATCAATAGCTAGATAGTGATGAACAATTCGAATCAATTGCATATCTAGGTGCTGGTGACCGATCAACAATCGGATAATCTAAGCATTTGTAGACTGGTCACAAATCTATCATTTGGTGACAGGTCAATGGTAAGAACATGGTTTTTTATCATGCATTTTACATGTTTAGATCTAGCATTGTATGGTTTTATTTTAAGCTAATAACTATGAAGTTTTATGAAATCTTCAAGTTTACTATGTGCACAAATAGAAATAATTTTTTTTTAGCATTTTCATTAAAGATTTGCCTAGGTTGCTCCAATTCCTATTTCAATAGATCTCCAGAAGCATTGAATATAGCTGGATCATTAAAATGTGATTCAATTGCTAGTATATATCATTTTATAGTTTGGAATTTTGTTAGATATTTGCCAATCATAGAATAGTTAGAGGGAATTTGTTCTTGATGTTAGGAAGAACAAGATGAATGGCTCAGATCTTTGATCTGAGCCACTGTTACCTCTATAACATAAGGGAATCTATGGCTCTACATCATAGTTACAGGGCTGTCATTAATGGCTAAAATGGGGAGGAGGTGAGACGTGGTGGAGGAGAAGGGTGAGGTGACAAATGACATGGGGAAAGGAAAAATCTGGTACAACTGGCCAATTAAGGTGAGCACATTGGTCAAGCTGCACCAGCAGGGAAGAATCAAGGGAGGAGGTGGAAAAAAGAGATGGGGTTTTAGTGTATATGTGCTAGACAAGAAGGAACAGTCAACGAAGGGAAAGGGAAGCCAAGATCAGAGTAGAGAAGAAAGGGATGGTTTTGAATCTTGATCATGTAAGGAGAAAAGATGGCCAGAGGTGCGGTTGCATCAGTTGGTTGTGTGTTAGAAATGGAATGAAGGGGGTTTACTAGCATGGTCATTATAAACGTTGCCAGAGAAAAGGAGGATTTAATGGAGGGGGTTTGGCATCACAATGAAGGAAGATCAGAGGAGAGGGTCAGAGCTAAATGCTGGTGTCAGAGAAGAAGAAGGGATAGAAAGGAGAGTTTCAACACCCCCCCATTAGGGTACCACTTACAATTTTTATAAATGTAGATAAACATTAACAACCAATTTTCTCTCCAACTAATATTTACATGTAAACATTTACAAGCTTTTACTTTAGTCTAATTAGGGATGCAAACTAAACCTAATTGACTTAACCAAGGTATTACCACTTGATTTAAGCTTGGAAATCTAATGTTTAATACAATTAGGAAAGTCCTAAACATAATCCAAGTAGACCCTACATTTTTTTGCATTTTAAATTAAGAAACACTAAGTTTAGAGCTAGTGTTATAACATTATGGATTGCATTTTTACTTGGTCAACCACCTAAGGTGACTCGGAGGGGGCTAGTGTGACCAATACCACCACAAGGTGACTAGACAACATACATGGTCTAATTTAGTGAGGGTGGGGGCCCCAATTTCTCTCTCTTGGTTGCATCCTATCACTACTAGGGTTTCTAGGAAACCAGCATACCATGGACAACCAAGCCCCGTAATTAGCTTGAGTTAATTTGGTTAGTTACAAGCTAAGGCATCTAAGACATGTTTAATGCTACAAAAAAGATGAAAGGATGCTAGGTGCGATTCCTCTCATTCAATTAGAAGTTGCTCCTTGCACCTCAAGTCATGGTCCCCTTCTCTTAAACCTAAAATGTTGCCCTACTCCCCTAAAATGATCTTGGGAACTAGCAACTGCCAATTGCCAACCATATAAATACCCACTTTAGGCAACATTTTAGAAGAGAATAGAGTATGGTGTAGCTTTAAAGTTACTCGCAAATTCATGAGTCGATGTAATAATTTGCACGTGAGAGAGGTCGATCCCATGAAGAATATCATAGTTTTGTATATTGGTTGGATTTTATTCAGATTACTTAGCCTAACCAAAGAGAGATTGGTTTGATTAAATCATAAAATTAAATGACATGGAAGAGGAAGCATAAACTAATGAAAATTTTCAAAAAATAACGATCTTCAATGGAATTATAAATTTTCTAACTAACATGGATTCAATGAAAGCAACTAATGCAGAACTAAAATGAATTAATCTAAGAAACTTATTCTAATGGAAACTTTCTAAAAGTAAAACTTTCTGAAGACAAAATTATCCTTAACATAGAACTTTCTAAAATAATACTTCCTAAAAATAATTTAGAAACTTTTAAACTAACTAAAAAGCTAAATGGGTTCTTGAGAAATCAAGTAATAGGTGCATGGATATATAGAAATTGTGCATGGACTTTGGAATGACAACTACACCAGCATAGTGCAAATGATGCTAAATGATCTTGAAGCATGAGAAAAAACAATCGTAAGAACTAATGATGAATCATAACAATCAAATTGGAAAGAACTTGAACACTAAAATCACCCAAGGGAATTGGTCATCGACAACTTGTATTTATTGAATTGAAATTAGAAAGGTAAAGTGCACATGTATGTATGATTGTAATAAAAGGACACACTCTTCATGGACATAAAATCAACCAATGTCAAAGCTTAGACATTCTTTATTCTATTCCAATTCTCAACAAATAAACTTCCAAGATGTCATGGATCTAAACCAAAAGAGAAATCAAGAGACAAAGAGATGGAATGAGACCAAAAATTGAGCAAAGAAATCAAGGAGATTCAAGGAACGAATGACTTGATCCAAGGGCTACTATCTCTTGGCTGTCACTATAAGAGATTTGTGACCCTTGAATACAAGTATCTCAAGCTTAGAACTAGAAGCTAACAAGCAAGGAAAATAAGAAACCAAAACAAGGAAAAGAGAGAACTAAGAATGCCAAGCAAGATATTAAAGTAAGAAACAAGAAGGAACTAACCTAGACTTAGAGTGTGAAAACCAAAGAAACAAAGAAATAAGGAGGCGTGGAAAGGTATTCTATGCAAATTCACTATCTCCCTGATGTATAACTTGGTTAAAGTCTTCAAAGTTTGGTTTTTCCTAATAGGGAGAAAGTGCACAAACTTAGTTAACCTATCCACAATAACCGATATATAATCTAATGCCCACTAGAAGTTTAAGGCAGTCCTAAAACCAAATACATGAAAATTTTGTCCCACATCTGCTTAGGAAGTTCCAAAGTTTATAATAAACTAGCTAGTCTTTAGCGTTATGCTTTCACCTTCTGACAAATTAAACATTTAACCACATATTCTCCTATATCCCTTTTCATACCTTGCCACTAAAAGTTTGTTTTTAAGTCCTAATACATCTTAGAGTCTCCAAAGTGTATGTTATACATTGATTCATGTGCTTTTTGCAACAACTATTTTCTCAACTCTACTACTATAAGTACCAGTAATCTACCCTAAAAACGTACACCTCCATCAACTCTAATACTCAATCCCTCCTTTCCAATCATAACTTTCTCTAAACAATCCTTTTGTGCCTAGAAAACCCAAATATGAAGACTAATCTTTGACACACTGGCAATACTTGCTTCATGTTTCTACTAAGTTCATTTGCTACAACATTTGCCTTCCTTAGATGATACTAGATGGTGAAATCATAATCTTTTAAATATTTCATCTAGCATTTCTCTCATATTTAGATCACTCTACAAAAATATATATTTCAGACTTTTGTGATCTGTAAACACTTCAAACTTCTCACCATACAAATAGTGTCTCCAAATCTTCAATGCAAAAACTACAGTAGCTAACTCCATATCATGAGTAAGATAGCTCACCTCATGAGTCTTCAATTGCCTAGAAGTATAAACATTTACCTTCCCTTGTTGCATCAAAACACATCCATGACCCTTACCATACACATCACTATACACCATAAAACCTCCACTTCCCACTAGCAAGGTCAATACAGGTGCTGAGATAAGTCTCTTCTTTAAATCTTAAAAACTTTGATCATATTATTTCATCCACAAGAACTTCTTATCCTTTCTAGTTAGCTATGTCATTGGTTGAACAATCATAGAAAACCCTTCATTAAATCTTCTATAATATCTATCCAAACCAAGGAAACTTCTAATTTATGTCACCATCTTGGGTCTTTTCAAATTGATGATGCCTTCTACCTTCTTAGGATCAACTGACATACCAGTTTAAGAGATAACATGTCCAAGGTACTGCACATGCTTGAGCCAAAATTCATACTTACTAAATTTGGCATATAATTGGTGAGTCTAAAGTGTCCTCAAAAATAATTCGCAAATGTTCCCTATGCTCTTCCATGATCCCAGACTAAATCAAGATATCCTCAATAAATAAAATAATAAATTTGTCAAGATATTCTAGCAATACTTTATTCATAAGTCCACAAAAGCTATGGGAGTGTTCGTCAAGTAGAACAGTGTAACAAGGAACTCATAGTGTCCATAGCATGTGCAAAAACCATCTTGGGTATATCTTTGTCACAAATGCTCAACTGATGGTATCCAGTCCTTAGATTAATCTTAGAGAAAATTTTTGCAGATTATAACTAATCAAATAGGTCATCAATACGAGGCCAAGGGTACCTATTCTTGCTAATAATCCTATTCAATAACTGATAATAAAAGCAATGCCTCATGGATCTATCCTTCATCTTAACAAATAGAATCGAAGTTGCCCAAGGTGAGACACTGGGTTGGATGAATCCCTGATCCAGTAATCCCTATAATTGATCATTTAACTACTTTGCCTTTGTTGGAGTAACATGGTAAGGTGCTTTGGAGATGGGATTTATTCTTGGTATTAGCACTATGGTCAAAGCAATCTCTTGCTTAGGTGGCAATCCAAGTAGTTCTTCTAGAACTACTGCCTATAACTCCTAAACTAGCTCAATGTCTTCTAGTTTGGGTCCCTTCTCCTCTTGATCAACCACACTTGCTAAAAATGACTGACACCCATTAGAAATAATATGGGCAACTATCATAGTTGATATGATAGTCATGTTTATGGTGTCTAGTTTTCCTTAGAAGATATAAGGCGTTCCATCTAAATCATAAAACATGACTCCCTTTTTCCTGTAGTCCACTGCACCATACTATGATAACTAATCCATTCCTAAAATCACATCAATATCTGTCATACCTAGAAGGATCAAGTCTGCACTATGTCCTCTATCTACTATGATGATGGGTACATCCTGAATAATTTATTGTGTCATGATAGTGTCTCCTACTTGTGTGTTGACTTTTAAACAAAGTCCCAACTTTTGTGTAGAACTAGAATACTCTAGAATTTCTACCAATAATTAAAAAAGTACCATCCACAATGACATTTGATGTGTGAGGCTACTTAGTATTTAGGGAAAAAAACCTATCCTAACTTTAGGACGTGGCTACTGGTCCATCTTCAACTTTGGACATTCATGAATAAAATGCCCTTTCTCAAAGCAATGCTGCTACTATTGAAAACAAACTCTACTAAGATGACTACCATTACAAATTTGATAGTAAGGGTGCTCACAATCCTTACTTTTGAAACCTCAAGATGCAAACTAAGATGGTCTAGCAAATTTGGTAGGTGTTGCTGGTCCCTTCCAATAGGGCCTTACCTTATTATTCTACACAATCTTCATCCTATCTTCTTAAGATCCCTCTCTAAAATTGAAGCCAGCTCTATAGTGTTAGCTAGGATAGTGGGTTGAGATATGAGAATTTGCTTTTTCAACTCAAAATTTAGTCCAAATACAAAATTTTGAGCTACAAGCAAGTTAGTGTGGCACACCTGATGAGAAAATCTCCTCAATTTCACACTCATACTCCTCCATAGTCATATTTCTTTGAACAAGATTTAGAAACTTAGTCTCCTTAACCTCAATAATATGTGAAAGAAAATATTTCTCTTCAAACACTACTATGAAATTCTCCTAGTGGACCTCCTCTACATCAGCAAAGTAAGTGCACTCTACAATATGCCACCTAAGCAAGACTTCTCCTATTAATACAAAGGTAGCTAGAGCTACCTGTCTGTCTTCTTCAACATTCATAGCTTTTAATATGATCTCTATCTCATACAATGAAGTCTCTACTACTTTAAGATAAATCACTCCAATAAGGTATCATTCTTAGATCTTGCATCATTTGCTTCAATGTCTTCTAACAAATCCCTTCTTTTTCTAGGAGTATGCAGCCGTTGCTTCACCCTTGTATTGAACAAGCTTAGAAATATCATCAACTACATCATTCTATGACCCAAAGTTTAGCTACCTCTGCAATGATGGTTTTTGTGGTTATAGGTTATGTGGAGTAGGATGTTGCAATAATGGGGTCTTCAATGGTAGTTGTCACATATGTAGGTGTCACAAGGTTAGGAGCTTTTGTAGATATCTGATTAGAAACTCTAGTTGTCCTTCGTGCCATATGAAATAACAAAGAATTTAATAAGTTTCTATTTCTAGATGGTCTAATGAACTAGGTCAAGTTATTCTAATATAGTTGATTTTTATGAATTGTTAGATATTTGGTAGTGAACAGTCTAAAACTTGCTTACTTGTTTTTTTGAAATGGTTTTATTTAACTCTTTTGGAAAATTGTATAGAGTTTTTTTTTTTTTTTTTCCCTCAAAGCCTTTAAAAAACATACTATAGAATAGTTTTTGAAACCATCTATTCAAATCCCCAAGTCATAAGAAAAACTTTGCATATATTCAAATAAAATAATCCATGATATGAGCACAAACACATGACCCACTAGTCACCGCCTGAACAATCGTATAATCCATAAATTAAACATGAAATAAGTCCCATGACTTAATAAAAAGTATAGTCAACAATTCCTTAAAATAAAGTGACATAAAATTGTAAACTAATCCATCTCTTGTACTTTTTCTCTTATTGTTATTTAAGTCCTAATCGCTGGCTCTACTGCTCAGATGTACTACTTGAAAAATGATTGGGGTGAGTATAAACTACTCAATTTGGAAATGCCTAAACTAGTTTTGAAAGCTATTGACAATCAGATTTTAATCTTTTGAAAACCAATGCATATAACACTTTCACTATTATAACACATTCACAACAAATGTACATAGAAATCTATCTAACAATATCAACATATATCACAATATCCAATTCACACATCAAATGACAATGTCCTACCCAAAACACCACAAAGGTAGGTCGTTTGACCCTCAAGGATGACCAACATGTACATTCACATGTCCAACAAACACAAATAGGTAACTATGCACATAGAGAAAGTCTCTTTCAAACTATACTTAGCCGTGGATACATATGGTCCATCACCAACTCTCATGGGGCTGCCAAATAACATAAAGAGTAGTCTGTCCATGACACATACTCCTAATCCACTTCATGGTCACTAAATGATATCCTTTTTTAGAGATTAGAGGCCACGTGAATCCCCTAGTATAGTACCTCCAGAGTCCAACTCTCTCATGACTAACTATAGTTGTATCTACTCCAAAACACTATTAAAAAGTCACCACACTCGTGAACTACCATGGGAAAATTGGAGCACACCATACTCCTGATTTCTCATGAGGAAAATGAATCGCACAACACTCATGAACTAGCATAAGGAAAATGAATCTCTCCAATGTACAAGCACCATAGAGCATCACGTTATATATCATATCAACCATGAGATATTTCATAATGAGAGATTCCAAGTAAACATATATCATATGTATCAACCTCATATGAAAATTTCCATATCCATAATTCTTTAAGTCCTTCACTCTCAACTTTTCATGACATCAAATTTAGTTTTCAAACATTAATATTTGGGGCTTGCAACTGGTCCATATTACCATTTTCAAGATTTAATTCAACTAACAATTCAATTCAATGGATATCTATGTTACTTCATAATTTCCTAGGCACAAAAGTATAAAACTAACAATTTTGAGCTTCCTTTGAATAATATGAAAATTTTAATTTTTTTCTAATAAATTTGATCATAAGATTAATTTAATTGAGAAAATACATATTTAACTAGAAAACTATACCTGAAACTATAGATTTCATTTTGAAAAATATGCTTAAACAAGAGGGCAAAACTATTAAGAAATTGGCTGAAAAAACACCTAAAATCTTCTTAATGAACATAACTTTAATAGTCTTTATAGTCAGCCCATTTTAATTTAGATTCATATATAAATTCTTAAAAAAATTTGCAAGGTACCTAAACTCATCACATTTCCAAGCTTTAACATTGTACTACAGGGTACTAGAAAACAACTTGAAAGTTGTCTTTAAGACTCATGATCCTGAAGCATTTTACATGTGATATTTTCTTGCTATGTTTACCACTTATAAACAAACATTGTAAAAAATTTCAATGAAAAACCCATTTCAATCAATACCCAAATTACAAAACACTATAGGGTATAAAACTATATATAGGGTCCTCAGTCTTACTTCAGAAACCCTTCAAAGCTCAATCAATTTCACCTAAAATCAACTAGTTTCCTCTACAATTTTTACATCATGATATCAATCATTCAAATCACAAAGAAATGGTACAAATTTTATATAAAAATGATCTTGTTTGGTCATGCAAATCCATCCACAAGAGTAACATGTCAAAAAATAATTAGAATTGGACACATTGAAATCAATCTATCTATTTAGCCTATAAACATATGATCATGGCATGAAACCTATATGATAATCAACCTTAAACATGCCTTAATTTATCATGTAAAAACTAATAGGACAAAATAAAAAACATTCACGCTTGCTTTCACATGCACATACATCTATTTCCAGACTTAATTTTTAAAACCCTAGTTTAGAAAATTTCCAAATTTTTTCTACCTAAAAATTACCAATTCCTAGGTCTTCTAAAATCTTCATTTTTGCACTTGAGTCACACTCAAGTAGACTGTATTCAACCTTCAATCCAGTCCTTAACTAATCTCTTCACTTCTCCTCCCTTTGTTTCCCTTGATTTTCCCCTATATTTTTGTATCCTTGTCAATTGATTGCCAGCTAGGGAAGATCAACTCCTAGGATGGGCATCAAATCCTTCTTATAAACCTAGGAGTTTTTATTTGTGAGGATGTTTGCTTCCCTTCCTTTAACTAATATTAAATAAGCTAATTTCCTCTTATAATATTTCAGAAGGTCCCCACCATTATTAATGTTTTTATTTAACACATTAGCTCCTAAAATTTCATCATGGAATGATGTCTTGGGTCAAAAACTCCAAAACCTCATTATTCCCTATTCTAACTAAGCCACTATTGGCTGATTTGTACTTGTTTGTTTTAGCTGGGTTCCAATGTGAATTCTATGCTAAATACTCCTATTAAATTTTCTATTTTACTATCCTAAGCTAGTTGCTATCTAGTTAGTTCTCTCATCTAGCAGCTGATTCACCTACTTGTTTACTTTTCCTAACTCCATTATCACCCATCATATAGTTGCCATCATCATCTCCACTTTTCCAAGTTCCTTAAGAAAATCTTAGTCAATTATCCACTCTTAATCTAAGTTAAGAAAATCACATATTTCTCAATAGATTTCATCCCTCTATCTAAAAGTTGTATCTATGGTAGGATTTGGGTGTTTTTGTGAAGTATATCTATGACATTTATTCTCCTTAACATAACATCTCACATTCACATAACCTCATAATTTAAACAACTTAATTTCTAATATAATAACATTTTAAACTAATAAATTTATGGAATTAAAATTTTATGATATTACATTTTCCCAGGATTTGCTAGACTTGTCTTTGTGTGATAATTTGCATGGGTGGGAAGGAAATTATCATTTGAAGCAAGAGTAATCTTGCCACTTCTTTCCTACCTCTCTCCTATAATCATAAATCATCTATCTAAGTAGCTCAAGTTCAACTCTTTTCTCAAGGAGCATTACATTAATAATTATAAGATAAGGCATGCCTTTCAAAAAAATTAAAAGATAAGATACCTTGTTTGATTAAGAATATATTATGTATCAAATCAAGTCCATACCTAAACAATTTAATTAAGGTATTAATAAAATTTAACTATTTTCAACAAATTATGTGATAAGTGTTTAATTTTCTATAAAAAGTTCCGAATTAGTATCCCATGTATTATAAATTATATGCATTATTCTATGGTTTTTCTGAAATTTTATAACACATGCATTTCTGACCTAATAATTCAAACATTTAGTATTTGACAAGTTCAAGAGCTAATCTAGAGGAAGTATGTGAATTGTCAAAATTTTCTAGGATTTAGTAAGGAGTTTTACTCTTTGGTAGGTGTTGAGAAGATCATCCAATGGTCAAGATAAAGTATGATAAGATTTGAAGATTATGATAAAAAAAGGGGAAAAGACCTAAATTTCATCATTTCAAATCTAAATCAAGGGTTAAGATCATCTTAAGGTAAGCAAACAAGTTTTGAGGAAGTAATTGGAAGCATTAAAGGTGATTTAGATGGGGCCATCCAGAAAGCAGTGCAATTCCATCACCCATGCATGAGAATTGGAGCCATGCATGAAGTTTCCTAGTCTAATAAGGAAGCCTAGCCATTCAAGCCTTGAAGCTAAGGGACATAGCCATTCAAGATTTGAAGCCAAGAGACTTAGTCATTCAAGCCATCAAAGTGAGCCACCAAGCCACATGAGAGCCATGCCACATGGAGTCACACGATTGGAGGAATTTGGGTGATAATCAACATGGTAAGATATGCATACAAAGGTGGACAAATCAAGAGAGAAACCAAGTCAAATTTCTTCTCTCTCTCCCTCTCTCTCTCTCTCTCTCTCTCTCTCTCTCTCTCTCTCTCTCTCTCTCTCTCTCTCTCTCTCTCTCTCTCTCTCTCTCTCTCTCTCTCTCTCTCTCTCTCTCTCTCTCTCTCTCTCTCTCTTATCTCTCTCTTTCCCACTCACCATATTACATAATTAGAAGGGAAGGAGTTTTACACTACCTTCCTTAAAAAGTGGTGCCTCTGTGAGGACCCAGGTTTTCCCATGCATTTTTAAATGCAAAGATCTAATTCCTAAGGCGGGATGCATCCCTATTTGAAAACCATTTTATAAAAACCATGCAATGCAGCAAAAAATATTTAGTTTTAAACTCATTTTGAAAACCCCGAGTGTCATTTGCTTTCACAACAACCAAAGTAGTTTTTGAAAAACTTCAAAAATCATAAATGTTTTCCTGTGTCTATCCAATTGACTCACAACCCAACTGTAATTAAATACAAATACATGTCCAAAGGGTAGAGTGTTTACTTACATGTATAATTGTCTCTTTTGATTTCTTGTTTGTAGCACTAACATTTCTTGAGGCGTCTTCTACTCGTGAATGGAGCTGTCCTAAAAAATGTTAAGGATTGGGTGAGTATATACTATACTCAGTAGGAGTCTATCACTACTAGTTTTACAATGCATGCTATGTTCAAAATCATATGCTCTTTAAAACATGTGCATGTTTGAACAATCATGTTCAATATCGATATTAAAAACCATTGTCGAATTGGAATACTGACAACTTAAAGAATCGCATAATCCAAGTCGAAAGTATCATATATATCATAAACATAATGATATGCATAAGATACTCAACTAAATCAAACTCATAGATATATGGTATGGTCGACCAACCTCCTGTCATGCCATATGCATAATGCAAGTAACTCCTCAAACCATAGGGCCCACTATGCCCACGGCCTCGCCGCCGTGTGGTCCCCAAGTACTTAGGGACACATGGTCATAGCCTCCACGGGGCATATGACACTTTGACCCAGTGTCGTGACACCAGTGGTAGCCCCCTGTACCACATGTAGTCGAAGCAGGGACATGCCCTTTTTGGGCATGGTACCCATTCCACCTAATAGTTGTAGAGGCTGGGAGGCCACCCCAAACCTCTCGGCATAGCGCCCATGAGCTTATTAGCCCAAATCATATACAATCAAACAAGCAAAAACCTCTTTTTCAAAACCTGTCCTCTTTGGGTCCCTCACAACTGCCTACCCAGCGTCTTTTGGGCACTCCAGCATCTTTTGGTAACCCTCAAGGACATGCAATCTTTCAAAAACTCAATGCTCATGAATCATACAATATATGCAATTGTTTGCAAAACATGTCTATGCATAATGTATTTGTCATATGCATGCTGAATTAAGTCACGCTAAACAAGTCATATAACTTAAACTTAAAACATGCATTCTTAAGACCATCATGGGTTCTTTTAAAAAGTCTAGTAGTGATAGAGCACCTACCTCGAAGTCTCCTGGAGTCGCGTCCTTCATCACTCAACCCGACCCTGGGTCTCATTTATAAACTCCTGGATATGAATGGATACAAGGAGTCCTTATCAATTTTGATCTATTTAGAAATTAGATCGCTAGATTTGCCCATTTAGGGTCCATGGGTCCTTGCCTAATTCATTGTTAGGCTAGATCCTATGATGTGGATCTACTATTCAATGGTTAACTTTGTAAAGTGTCCTCTGATCCTAACTTTATAGTCTCATTAGGTCCGCGTGCCCCAGTTCCCAGGACACCCGTGCATCCTGGTTGAACCACGTCCGCCTCATGTGCATGTGCGCCCAATGGCCGTGCCAGGGACAGTATTTTGCACGCACACATGCATGCTCAAGCGACGTGCTATGACGCGCATCCTGGATGGCATCGCACAGACGCACCTTTGGTGTAGCATGGCGTGTCTTAGCTCCCAGGGCACCCTGTGCATCCTGGTTGAGCCAGGACCTGTGCCCTACATCACGCGCACACCCGAAGGCCTCACCAGGGATAGTGTACGCACTGTCGTATGCCTAGAACCCGTCCTAGGGACCCTGTCTTAGGCGCACGTGAAGCATGGTGTCCCTGGGACGCCTTGTTCGTACAGAGCTGGATGAAATCAGCTGGGTCTTTTTTTGGCTAGGAAGAGCGACTGGGAAAACCAGATCCGGCATGGATTTGGCCTAGGAGAAGTAAACTGAAGAGAAAGGGAAAGAGGGGCTTAGTTGGGTAGCTGAGGACGCCCTCCTTCGGGTGGTGTGGCTCCCTCTTTTTGCCTGAGAACCCTATGTCACCGAAACCCATGAAGATGGGGATAACCCCACTGTTGAGCAAGACCAGAAAAGAGAAGAGAGGGGAGATAGAGAGATGGAAATGGCTGGCCTGACTCGGGCCTGGCCGGAATGTGCAGGGAAATGCTAGAGACAGGTTTCCTATTTTTGCCGGAAACCCCACCCCCAAAATAGATGAAAAATCGTGATTTGAAGAGGGGGGAGATAGGGCTTTTTATAGCCTTGCTATGGCGGTGCTGCCAATGGTGGTGGCAGAAACCTCTAGAAACAGGGTTTTTGGAGAAGTCTAGAGGAAGAAGAAGAAGACAGGGTGCTGTTATCAAAACAGCCCCTGCATTTTCTGTCTTTTTTGTTTTTGTTTAAATTATAGAAATGCCCCTAATCTTTAAACGGCCGTAACTTCTTCATATGAACTCCGTTTTTGGCATTCTTTGAGGCATTGGATTCCATTTTTTGAGTAGAGTAAAACATTTAACACATTTTATTTCCCATAGAATGTCCAATTTTTTGTTAAAAATAGCGTAAATTACTCGGGCATTACATTATTACCCCCTTAAAAGAATTTTGTCCTCGAAATTCCATAAATTATCATCTTCAAGGTATTTTGTCACTTAGATAACTTCTTGGTGAATGCATTCTCCCCTTAGGAATCAAATCTAGGCTCAACCTCAATTTATCATTTTTTATTGTTCCTTCTACAAGGCCTTACCTATAAGGGCCACTTTCGCTGCATACTCTGATGCATACTCCTATACGTGCCAGTTTAACAATATCGGTTTCAAGCTGTAATTCATCTATCTCATAATCCTTAGATGCCTATACTTTTCTCATCATGTATAGGATAGTCTCCTCGTAGGATCATGCTTCTTTATTTATGTATAAATTACTCCATACTTCTTTGAGATCATATGATCTTATTTCTCCTATTTCATTTTGAATAGCATAGGATAATCCCTTTTTCCTCTTGTCTTCCATCTAGTGATCTATTCATCATCCACATCTCCTTTTAATGGTTGGTTGTATATCATTAGTAAGTGTCCAACAAAAAAGGTTACATTCTTTTCATTGTGTTTAACTTGTATCTTAATTTCTTTGCTTCATGTTTTCCCCCAAGATACCTCAACACCTAATATGGTACCATGTGTCATTTGATTATATCAATGATAAAAGCCAAATCCTTGATTAACTTCGAATTTCAATTGTCCGTCACTTTCCTACTATAACTTGGGTCCTCAACCCATATTATATTCAAAATTAATTAATTCAAGTAGCATCCTCCATTACTAATACTATCTCATATTACGATTAGGATATCTAAACTGTACATCAAGTTTCATAGATGTTTAAGCCATTACATGCTTTTCTCCTTGAAGAGTTTATGCATACTCATGTCAAATATTAATGGTTGATTCATCATCATGGGTCAAATGTTCTCATCCAGAGGTCTATCTCACTATTCACATCAATTTGTCATTAGGATTTTCAACAACGTTCCCATTTATGCAAAGCAAAAAGTCTCTTATTCATAACCGAGTACCCTTACTAGGTCATGGTTGAATCCTTTGTCATCATCCTTTTTGTCCTTTCTTTGCTTGATGGTTTTCTTCATAACCTTTCAGTTCAAAAGTTCTATACTCAATCCAGTAGGGTTAGTTCTTAGGAAATTCCTTCAATTGATTTTTCGTACTTGGTATACATAACAACTAACCTTTTTGTCTAAAGGCAATGTGCATCGAATCTTCACCTTATAGTGTGCTAGTCATCTCACCTTTTGTCCTTTCATCCCCTATGTCAATATATTGTTCAATCTTTTATCAAGGCTTTATTGTCAACCATGCAGTCTGTATTGTCAAGAGGTATCCTCATAAGTAGTGATTTTCAAGTGTTCCCTCATACTTAGCTTATTGCAATAATTCTCATTTAATAGCGATTATATCAAATTGTGCTGATGCTGTTAAATCAACAAGTTTAACAACACTCAGGTAAGCATAAAATTTTTTTTTTTTTAGACATAGAAAGACTTTATTTGATTACCTATTGATCTCTTTCCAAATATATCTATGTCATAAGCTCAAGGGTCTCTAAAGTGTTCGGTATTATTTGCCTTTCTTTTCAATCCATGTCAGTAGTATTTTTCAGACCCAAAGTAATTTCTTCACCTTGTCATGGTAGCCATTAAGGTTTGGGAAATCTTTCACATTGGTTTAGATCGCTTCTTCCTTTTTGCTCCTATCTCGGTTGCTACTGTACTCATTGTACTTGTAGCTCCTTCATGATGTGGTCTAATCAACTAACCTCATACCCTCAAATGACTTAGTCTAACAAGTAACATCTTTTAGGTAAAACTCATGTCTAAATACTTATAATATCCCTCTGAGTATATAACTTTGACTACTAACATATTTGATTCATTTAGGGTGGGATACCTTTATTTAGTCAACAATACACCAAAGGAAATGACTAATTGATGGCCTTAAAATACTTGCTCTTCCACTCTTCCTCTAAGAGATCATATTGAGCCTTGATCACACCCAAGTTGTGGAAAATCAAATGGACTAGTCGCTGTCCTGTCTTGTTTTCTTTTTCAATAGAACTTTATGTACTCATGTAGTTGCAAAGTAGGATATCACAAAATTTTCCTTTTTTTGGACTACAACCACTAGTGTTTCTTATACGTTAATGGAATAGTAAATATAGCCATCAAACTACTTGTAGAATTTAATTTCTAGTTGGTCACCATTCTACTTTGAAAATTTTCGGCAGCACAATGTCCTTAAATTTGGTACTCTACTCAAAGTCTTAAATCTCATCTGCTTTATCTCTTTTATACTCTTTTACAATAAGATCACCAACTCATCTAGTATTATTCCTTTGCATTTGTTTGATGTACCTTCCTATGGGATTCAAGATGATAGAATTGTATGTATCCCCATAAAGTCATGATCTTCTTCTTTTGAATATTCAATGTTTATTGAATACTGGTAGTTACATCTCTATCTCTTTCTCTCTTTTCTTCAAAATCCTCACTTTTGTCTTCCTAGATCAATGTCTTCATGTGCTTTGTTGCATATAATCGATACTACATCTACTTATTTACTTAATAGATATGATAAACTGAATTCTTCTCAGAAGTTCCAAACTGTCTTAAGATCATTGAAATCCTCAGTTGCCTGTAGCCTCAATAAAATTCATACAATGTCTTAATAATGACATTGACATTTTGATCGTGTTATACTTTTCTTACAAGTTCATGTTAGGATCAATCTATTATCACAGATCTATCATCCCCAATATTATCATTGAAATCTTTTGGTAACATTGTCGAATATAGTTCCCTATCATATTCGTGTTATATTCCTCCTAATCATGTACGAGTCACAGTTATCTCCTAATATCATCTTGCATTCTCATCCCTCTTAGATTATCATCAAAATCTTCTTAAAGTCTGTCTTTTACATTCCCTATCATACTCATATCATATGATAGTGTACTCATATTTTGATATTCTTTAGAAGGGTAAGATAGCCATCTAGGTTCTTCAATTTTCTCACCTTTGATGAGATTAATTTATTGCAGGTCAGACCTATCTACTAACAAGTTCACTAACATCCTCATTCATCATTCTCATCATAATCTAATTTATATATGAGTTTCCCTGTTTGCACCACTGCACAACAATCCTTATTGATAAGATTTAAGCCATCCAACATCTAAGTATTTGCAAGACCCATCTCCTTTTTCACCTATTTGTTTATGGTGAAAATGCCTTGAGCATTAATATGCTAGTCATATCTACTATTTCTATTTCTACTACTTCTTCTTAATTTTCTCGATTGTCTATGACCCTTGGACATACTGGACTGGCTGTGAAAGGATAAAACTGGGCTCTGATACCAACTGTGATGACCTGGGTTTTCCCAAGCATTTTTAAATGCAAGATCTAATTCCTAAGGCGGGATGCATCCCTATTTGAAAACCATTTTATAAAAACCATGCAATATAGATGAAAATATTTAGTTTTAAACTCATTTTGAAAACCCCGAGTGTCATTTTCTTTCACAACAACCAAAGTAGTTCTTGAAAAACTTCAGAAATCATAATTGTTTTCCCAGGTCTATCCAATTACAGCTCACAGCCCAACTGTAATTAAATACAAATACATGTCCAAAGGGTAGAGTGTTTACTTACATGTATAATTGTCTCTTTTGATTTACTTGCTCATAGCACTAACATTTCCTGAGGCATCTTCTACTCGTGAATGGAGCTGTCCTAAAAAATGTTAAGGATTGGGTGAGTATATACTATACTTAGTAGGAGTCTATCACTAGTAGTCTTATAATGCATGCTATGTTTAAAATCATATGCTCTTTAAAACATGTGCATGTTCAAACAATCATGTTCAATATCGATATTAAAAACCATTGTCGAATTGGAATACTGACGACTTAAAGAATCGCATAATCCAAGTCGAAAGTATCATATATATCATAAACATAATGATATGCATAAGATGCTCAATTGAATCCAACTCATGGATATATGGTATGGTTGACCAACCTCTTGTCATGCCATATGCATAATGCAAGTAAATCCTCATACCATAGGGCCCACTATGCCCACGACCTCGCCGCCGTGTGGTCCCCGGGTACCTAGGGACACAAGGTCATAGCCTCAACGGGGCATATGACACTTCAACCCAGAGCCGTAACACCAGTGGTAGCCCCCTGTACCACATGCAGTCGAAGCAGGGACATGCCCTTTTTGGGCATGGTACCCATTCCACCTAATAGTGGTAGAGGATAGGAAGCCACCCCAAGCCTCTCGGCATAGCACCTACGAGCTTACTAGCCCAAATCATATACGATCAAACAAGCAAAAACCTCTTTTTTAAAACTTGTCCTCTTTGGGTACCTCACAACTGCCTACCCAGCGTCTTTTGGGCACTCCAGCATCTTTTGGTAACCCTCAAGGACATGCAATCTTTCAAAAACTCAATGCTCACAAATCATACAATATATGCAATTGTTTGCAAAACATGTCTATGCATAATGTATTTGTCATATGCATGCTGAATTAAGTCATGCTAAACAAGTCATATAACTTAAACTTAAAACATGCATTCTTAAGACCATCATGGGTTCTTTTAAAAAAGTCTAGTAGCGATAGAGCACCTACCTCGAAGTCTCCTAGAGTCGCTTCCTTCATCACTCAACCCGACCCTGGGTCTCATTTATAAACTCCTGGATATGAATGGATACAAGGAGTCCTTATCAATTTCGATCTATTTAGAAATTAGATCGATAGATTTGCCCTTTTAGGGTCTGTGGGTCCTTGCCTAATTCATTGTCAGGCTTGATCCTATGATGTGGATCTACTATTCAATGGTTAACTCTGTAAATTGTCCTCTGATCCTAACTTTATAGTCTCATTAGGTCCGCGTGCCTCAGTTCCCAGGACACCCGTGCATCCTGGTTGAACCACGACCGCCTCACGTACGTGCGCGCCCAAAGGCCGTGCTAGGGACCGCATTTTACACGTGCACATGCATGCTCAAGCGACGCACTATGATGCGCATCCTGGATGGCATTGCACGGATGCACCTTTGGTGTTGCATGGCACGTCTCAACTCCCAGGGCACCCGGTGCATCCTGGTCGAGCCAGGACTTGTGCCCTACGTTGCGCACGCACCCGAAGGCCGCACTAGGGATAGTGTACGCACTGTCGTATGCCTAGAACCCGTCCCAGGGACCCTGTTCTAGGCACACGTGAAGCATGGCATCCCTGGGATGCCTTGTTCGTACAGAGTCGGATGAAACCGGCTGGGTCGTTTTCCGGCTAGGAAGACCGGTTGGAAAAACCAGATCCGGCATGGATCTGGCCTGGGAGAAGTAAACCGGAGAGAAAGGGAAAGAGGGCTTACCTGGGTAGCCAGGAACACCCTCCTTCGGGTGGTGTAGCTCCCTCTTTCCACCTAAGAACTCTGTGTCGCCGGAACCCATGAAGATGGGGAAAACCCCACTGTCGAGCAAGACCAAAAAAGAGAAGAGAGGGGAGATAGAGAGATGGAAATGGCCGACCTGACTTGGGCCTAGCCAGAATGTGCAGGGAAATGCTAGAGACGGGTTTCCAATTTTTACCGGAAACCCCAGCCCCAAAATAGCCAAAAAATCCTGATTTGAAGAGGGGGAGATAAGGCTTTTTATAGCCTTGCTATGGTGGTGCTGCCAATGGCGGTGCCGCCATTGGTAGTGGCAGAAACCTCTGGAAATAGGGTTTCTGGAGAAGTCTAGAGGAAGAAGAAGATGGGGTGCCATTATCAAAATGGCCCCCTGAGTTTTTTGTCTTTTTCGATTTTTGTTTAAATTACAGAAATGCCCCTAATCTTTAAACAGTGGTAACTTCTTCATACGAACTCTGTTTTCGGCGTTCTTTGAGGCGTTGGATTCCATTTTTCGAGTAGGATCTAATGGTACCAAGTTTCTTCACAAATTCCTTTTTTTCTATTTTAAAGAAAGTAAAACATTTAACACAGTTTATTTCCCATAGAATGTCCAATTTTTTGTTAAAATTAGTGTAAATTGCTCGGGCATTACAGCCTCTCCCCCTTCTAAATTTATATACTCCATCAACTATACTTTCTAATTATTTTCCTCACTTAACTACCCCATCTTCTTACCTCTATGATCCATCTTTCTTACCTTTTTCCACTTTGTTTCCATCTTATTATGAGATACACCTTACGGAAAGGAATTCCGCACCCCATCATAGGCTGGAATTCAATGTCTACCCTTTCTTTTCTTACATTTAGAAAGTCTACCTCACTCACCTCACCTTACCTTCTAATCTTCTTTCTCAAATTAACCACCTAACTTTTCTACCTAAAGTTTTAGTACTAATTGTATCCTTTCTTCCTCAAATAGGATCTTGTCAAATTGGAAAGAAAAACCCTATAAATACCCATGGAATTTCATGCCTAATCCAAGTAGAGGGGTTGCTTCTAACTCCTTGAAATCAAGCATATCACCTTGATGGTACTCTTAGAGGTTTGGACTTCAAAATCCTGGCTGCCAAATAAGTGTTAAAATTTGTATAAAAAAATACCCAATTAGTAGTCCATGTGTTATTGTGATGACCCAGGTTTTCCCATGCATTTTTTAATGCAATATCTAATTCCTAAGGCGGGATGCATCCCTATTAGAAAACCATTTTATAAAAACCATGCAATGCAGCGGAAAATCTTTCCATTTAAACTATTTTGAAAACCCCGAGTGTCATTTGCTTTCACAACAATCAAAGTAGTTTTTTTGAAAAATATTGTAATCATAAATGTCTTCCCAGGTCTATCCAATCACAGCTCACAGCCCAACTGTAAATAAATACAAATACTTGTCCAAAGGGTAAAGTGTTTACTTACATGTATAATTGTCTCTTTTTTATTCACTTGCTCTTGAGGCATCTTCTACTCGTGAGTGGAGTTGTCCTGAAAAATGATATATTTGGGTGTCTTCTGTCACGCACGTATCCTGTCCTTAAGTGCTTACTTGTGTCTGAAAAATGTTAAGGATTGGGTGAGTATATACTATACTCAGTAGGAGTCCATCACTACTATGCTATGTTTAAAATCATATGCTCTTTAAAACATGTGCATGTTTGAACACTCATGTTCAATATCGATATTAAAAACTATTGTTGAATTGGAATACTAACGACTTAAAGAATCGCATAATCCAAGTCGAAAGTATCATATATATCATAAACATAATGATATGCATAAGATGCTCAACTGAATCCAACTCATGGATATATGGTATGGTCGACCAACCTCATGTCATGCCATATGCAATGCAAGTAAATCCTCAACACATAGGGTCTACTATGCCCACGACCTCCTCGCCGTGTGGTCCCCAGGTACCTAGGGACACAGTGTCATAGCCTCCATGGGGCATATGACACTTCGACCCAGTGCCGTGACACCAGTGGTGGCCCCTGTACCACATGCAGTCGAAGTAGGGACCTGTCTTTTTGGCGTGGTACCCTTTCCACCTAATAGTGGTAGAGGCTGGGAGGCCACCCCAGACCTCCCGGCATAGCGCCCACGAGCTTACTAGCCCAAATCATATATGATCAATCAAGCAAAAACCTCTTTTTCAAAACCTGTCCTCTTTGGGTCCCACACAACTGCCTATCCAAGGTCTTTTGGTAACCCTTAAGGATATGCAATTTTTCAAAACTCAATAACCACAAATCATGCAATTTATGCAATCATTTGCAAAACATGTCTATGCATAATGTATTTGTCATATGCATGCTGAATTCATTTATGAGCTTACTTCATACTAAACAAGTCATATAACTTAAAACTTAAAACATGCAATCTCAAAGCAATCGCGGGTTCTTTTTAAAAGTCTAGTAGCAATAGAGCACCTACTTGGTTTGGTCACGCTAGCCCCCTTGTCCTCGTACATTCTTGCTCATAGTTTAAGGGAATAAGGTTAGCTTGGCCTATTTCTATAGGTTTTAGAATGGTTGATCTCACTACTTAGGCATTAAGGGTTCATTCCTATGCTTATGGGTCTTCTAAGGTCCTAATTGGGCCTTGGTATCATCAGGTTTACAAAGGTTTAGTGGCCCTGCACCACTATCATAGTTTAAGGGTTGTGCCCACCTTAGATAGGGCCTTGATTAGGTATTTTATGGTTTAGATGTGTCCACGTCATCGATACAGACACAACACCTTTCACGGCGCCTCAATCGAAGCCCTAGAACTCAAGTTATGGGCATTTTAGTATTCATAATACATGGAAGGTCCACAGGGCCTGTCCACAGATGCACTGAGCCTTCTGCCCGTTTCTCATTTGTGGACGTGTCCACGGACGTGCCTGGTTCGATCCTGTTGAACCAGTACACTCCAAGCATTGTCCCTGGGTCTTTTGTGGCTCCCTAGAGCCCCGTTTTGCATGGTTTTTCATGCAAAAACTTGGGGGAACTCGTCCTAAGACTAAGGGGGAGATGGGTTTGGAGGGGTTTTGGGCATACCTGGTTCATGGCCAGGTTTTTTCCATGTTTTCTCCTCTTCTTTGCTTCTCCATGATGGGTTTTTCCTAGGCTTTTGGGCTGCCATTGGAGGCACCCAAGAGCTCTATTTATAGAGCTTGAAGAGGGTTCTGGAGGGGGTTCTTACTGCCATGGAATGGCAGTGGAGAAACCTCCAGAATGGCGGTGGTTTCTCCCATGCACACCATCGTTCTAGAACCCTCCAGGAGGTTTGGGAAGAAGAGGGGTGCCTGTATCAAAACGGGTCCCCGTTTTCTTAGGCCAAATCCATTTTTGAATTAATTTACAATTTTGCCCTTGAACTTCAAAGGGCCATATCTTGCTCATTTTAACTCCATTTTGGGTGATTTTGGTCTTGTTGGATTCCTTTTTTCGAGACGCACCTGAGGGTACTATTCTCAGGACAAAATTTATGGGTCTAGTCAGGGTGAACGGTGAAATGACTAAAATACCCTTATCTCCAAAAAGGGAACTTTTCATTTCCTATAGAATGTCCAATTCATTTTTGTTAAATAGCGTAAATTTCTCAGGGCATTACAGTTATAAATTAGAATATAAAAATCTAGGTTTTTGCCAAAATTCACAAAGCATGCATTTCTAACTTCATAAGCTAATCTAACGTATGTGAATTATCATATTCATCTAGGATTTAATTAGGATTTTTAATCTTTGGTAGTGTTGAGAAGGTGATCCAAAGGCTAGGAATTGATCGAGAAGAGAATTGAAGATCATGATCAAAAGATCAAGCTAAGACCTAATTGTCATCAAATCTAAAGCTTAATCAAAGATCAATATCATCATAAGGAAAGGAAAGAAACAATTGGAGAAGCCAAAGGTGACTAAAATGGACCAATGCACAAGCCATGCATTTCCACCACCTTTGCATGGGAACCATGTCTAATGACTCCAATTTTGTAACATTGGAATCCCAAGTTAGCAATGAAAAGTTCACTTTTTGGAAATAAGGGTATTTTGGTCATTTCACTATTCACCTTGACTGAACCCAAAAATTTGGTCCTAAAAAATGGTACCATTAGGTGCATCTTGGAAAAAGGAATCCAACAAGACCAAAATCACCCAAAACGGAGTTAAAATGAGCAAGTTATGGCCCTTTGAAGTTCAAGGGCAAAAATGTAATTTTTATTAAAAAACAGATTTAGAACGACGGTGTTTGGAGGAGAAATCACCGCCATTCTGGAGGTTTCTCCACTGCCATTCAAGGGCGGTGAGAGACCCCTCTAGAACCCTCTCATAGCTTTATAAATAGTGCTCTTGGGCGCCTCTAATGGCAGCCCAAAAGCTTGGGAAAAACCAGTTTTGGAGAAGCAACCAAGTGGAGAAACGTGGAGAAAAACCTAGCAACAAGCCAGGTATGCCTAAAATCCCTTCAAACCCTTCTTCCCATTAGTCCTACGCTAAGTTTCCCTAAGTTTTTGCATGAAAAATCATGCAAAAACGGGCCCTGGAGAGTCACAAAGGACCCAGGGACGACCCCTGCTACGCATTGAGAGAACTAGATGGGCGCGTTCGTGGATGCGCCCGCAAAAGAGAATGTCGGGCGGAAGCCGGGTGCATCTGCAAATGCGCCCGCTGAGGCACCTGCCCACTAACGCGGGACACGTTAGTGTCCCAGGCTCCCACCTTGCTTCGTTTGACCCTTTTATGTACACTTGGCACAAAAAAGGCTATAACTTGATATCTAGGGCTCCAATTGAGGCGCCGCAAAAGGCGTTGTGTATGTATTGATGATGTGGACATATCTAAACTATAAAATACCTGATCAAGGCCCAATTTAAGGTGAGCAAAAGCCTTAGACTATGGTAGTGGCGCAGGGCCACTAAATCCTTGAAAACTAGATGATACCAAGGCCCAATTAGGACCTTAGGACACCCATAGGCATGGGGATGAACCCTTAATGCCTAAGTAGTAAGACCAACCATTCTAAAACCTATAAAAGATAATCCAAACTAACCTTGATTCCCCAAACATGTTCAAGAGCATACGAGGACAAAGGGATTAGCACGACCTAGCCAGGTAGGTGCTCTATTGCTATTAGACTTGTTAAAAGAGCCATGATTGTTTTGAGAATGCATGTTTTAAGTATATGACTTAATTTAGCATACATATGATAAATGCTTTATGCATAGATATGTTTTGCAAATAATTGCATGTACATTATGCATAGATATGTTTTGCAAACAATTGCATACATTGTATGATTTGTAAAGCATTGAGTTTTTGAAAGACTGCATGTCCTTGAGGGTTACCAAAAGATGCTAGAGTGCCCAAAAGACGCTAGGTAGGTAGTTGTGAGGGACCCAAAGAGGACAGGTTTTGAAAAAAGAGGTTTTCACTTGTTTGATCTGATTATGATTTAGGCTGATAAGCTTGTGGGCACTATGTCGAGAGGTTTGGGTTGGCCTCCAACCTCTATTGCTATTAGGTGGATGGGTACCACGCCCAAAAAGGGCAACGTCCCTACGTCGATTGCATGTGGTACAGGGGGCTACCATTGGTGTCACGGCACTGGGTCGACGTGTCATATGCCCCGTTGAGGCTATGACCGAGTGTCCTCAGGTACCCGGGGACCACACAGCGGCGAGGTCATGGGCATTGTTGGACCCTATGGTTTGAGGATTTACTTGTACTGCATATGGCATGACATGAGGTTGGTTGACCATACCATATATCCATGAGTTGGAGTCAGTGGAGCATCTTATGCACACCATTATATTATGATATATATATATGATACTTTCGACTTGGATTATGTGATTTCCTTAAGTCGTCAATATTCCAATTTGATGAGGGTTTTTAATCTCGATAATAAACATGAGTGTTCAGACATGCACATGTTTTGAAAGAAGCATATGATTTTAAACATCGCATGCATTATAAAACTAGTAGTGATAGACTCTTATTGAGTATAGTATATACTCACCCAATACTCAACATTTTTCAGACACAAAGTAAACACTTAAGGGCAAGGAACGCTTGTGACAAAAGATACCCAGACTAAGTGCAAGTAAGTAAACCCCTACCTTATCTTTCAATGTTACTTGATTGTAGTTACTCTCTATATAGAAATTTGTGACTAACACTTTCTTGGGAATAGATTCAATTTAAAACTATGCCATGGCTAGATAATTGAAAAATGTGTTTTGACACTCGGGGTTTTATACAAAAGATTGTTTTCCAAAACAAAAAGATTTTCATGCATTTCATATTTATAAAACAAGAGATCTCGCCTTTTTATCAAATTTGCATCATATAAAAAACTAGGTCGTCACACCATGTTAGCCACCGTAGCCATTAAAGCCATGAAAGAGGGTGACAAGTCATAGTAGCTACTCAAGCCTTGAAGCCAAGCAATGAAGCCACTTAAGCCACCAAGGAATGAGCTAACAAACCATGGATTCAAACCACATAGAGCCACATGAGTGGAAGCCCAATTTAAGCAACTATCCTGTGCTAACAAGTGTTATTTTCCAAGGATTTTGAGGGATAACTATAAAAGGTAAAATGATCATGCATTGGTGGACCCATCAAGAGAGAAAACTCTTCTTTCCATTCACATTTTCCATATTTTCTCCACCACACCCTAGGGTTGCATGTTTTTTACTAAAGGAGGGAGCCACCTTCCTAAGATGAGGATGCCCCCTACTTAGCAATTTTACATTGTTTTCTAATTATGAAATCCCTAAATCTACTTCAATTCAAAGCATATAAAAAGCCTTTGATCTGTTCACCATCTTTCCCACCATTCTTATTTCCTTTATTCTCTATTTCCATCAACCACTCATCACTTATTTAGGAGGGGAGGAACTCAATGCGATCTTCCTAAGAAGGTGACACCTCCCCCCTTTTAATTGCATGGCAGCAAGCCATGATGTCACCATTACCTCATTCTCCACCTAACATTCCATATTGAATTCCTAGTTCTAGATCCACTTTCCATTCTTCATCTAAGTCCTCACCAAAGTTGAAACCTAGCGATCCATAAATACCCCATGAATTCCACATTTTTTAGCTAAGAAGAGGTTGGTGACAAACCTTGATATATAGCACTCTTCTTTTAGTGATCTTTGGAGTTGGACTTTGGCATTTTTTTTGGGTTGTTATTCCTTTGTATTTCTTAGTTATTTCTATTATTATTTTCACTTTAATTCCAAGTTAGTACTTTAGTTGCGTTGCTTTGATTTCATATTTCTTTTGCTTGCATTTTTGTTCTCTAATTCCACACACTTCCTTCCACTTTGCTTTCCCTCTTTTCTTTGATTCATATTCTTAGTTTCTCTAGCTCATTCTCTAAAGATTTAAGTTATTTCCTCTCTATTAGTGATTTCCAAGAGAAGGAATAGCTTGCATCCTTGCCTTTCCCCTTAAGAATTTCACATTTTTCTCCCTTGATAGCACTTAGTTTTAGGCATCTTTTTCCACACTTACTTTATACATTCATTCATTTTCTCTATTGAATTCCTTCCTCAGTTTTTTTTGGCATGTTATCTTACTTTAGATTTTGAGCACTGGACTATGTTTTTGTTGTTGTTATATCAAGTTTTAGTGCTTAGTTTTATGCACACTTTCAGATTATATACATGTAATATGTGCATAGGTTTTTGTGTAATTTGGCATTGATTCAATAAATATCTTTGAGGATTATTGTTCTTGGTTGTTTCTTATATAAAAGTACTTTAAATATGGGTTGTTATCTTGTAGATAAATTGTTGTTTCAATTGCTTTATATGCTTGATTTGATTTGATGATCTTAAGTGCATAAAATCTAGAAATTTGTCCCTTTAATCTTTATAGCTTATCTCTAGAATTGAAATTTTTTATTTGCTTGAATCCTTGAGAACCCATTTTGCTTGAATCCTTGTGCACCATCGATGGATTATGCACATAGAACTTGAGTTAATTTCCTTTGATTCTTGATTAGTATACTTGTAAATCATATTTTTGTAGTTGTTAATAAGTTGTTTGCATCTTAGTTTAGGTTTAGAAAGTTTCCTTTTTAACTTTCTTATTTAGGAAAGTGTTAAATTAGGAAATTTCTTTTTTAGTCAATTTTCTCAAGTTCATGTTTCCTAAATTCATTCATGTTAGTCTTGCATTAGTTTCTTTAGTTGAATGCATGTTAATTTTTAATTCCTTTCCATAGCTTTAATTTTAGATAGTTCCATTTAGTTATAGTTTCTAATCAATGTATGTTTCTAAGTTCATGTTTCTTACTTTCTTAGTTTAAATTCAAATCCATTCAATCTCTCTCTTTGGCTGATGTTAAGAAATTAAAATAAGATGCATCTAAGATACAAGTTTGTGAGATTCCTCATGGGTTTGACATCCTTCACCTGCAATACTATATTGATTCATGTGCTTGGAAGTAATTTTAAAGCTACACTACTGCCTGCCATGGTCTTCCACACCTTTTGCTTATTTTTTTCTTTGGTTTTTGTGCTTCAATTCCTGGTTGGTACCTTGCTTTAATTCCTTGTTTATTGCTTTCTTTGTTAGTTAAGTTTCCTACACATAGTTCGTATTTGTTCTCCTTTCACTCTTCCTTCCACTTCTCTTACTTTTCTTATTTAATTCTTCAAGATCAAAATTATCTTCTCTTATGTGGACAACCAAGAGCATAATAGCTTTGAATCTTTTTGCTTCCTATTCAATTTTTTTTTTTTTTTCACGTTTCTCACGTAGATTTAGGACTAGTTCTTATTGATTTCTTTAGTATCTTGATTCTCTTACTATCTTGATTTCTCTTTTGGGTTTCACATGCATGACATATGAGATTAGTTTGAAATTGTTGGAGCATATTTAAGTGTTGCTTTGTATCAAGTTCAAGGCATTAGAATAGTGCACAATTTTTATCTTTGATATCTATGTACTTGTGAACAATTCATGTACCAAATTACATCTGATAAAGTTTATGATTCATGCAAAGTTTCTCTTGGTTATTTCCATGCATGATGTTCATTAAATTTTTGGTTCTAAGTAGATGTACATAGAGATTTTGAATTTTTCAGACTTTCCTAAATTAAAACTTTTTTATAATGCAATTTTAACAACTTCCCTAAATTCAATTTTCGAAGCATGAAATTTAGTAATTAATCTAAGGAAACATGCAACTAATTAAATACTTTCCTAATTATGAAAATCCTAAGAATGCATTGGTGTTTATGGACATGAAACTTTAGCAATTAACAAACTAATCAAGCAACATGCTGAACAATCTAATCAAGATTAACAATCAAATACTAATTAAATTAACCTTTCCTAGCATGAATGGATTCAACTAACATGAGATTTAACACCACCATATCATTAAAAAACATGTGCACCACTTATGGGTTGCACGCATGGTATCAAAATGATTTGGGAAGTGCTCTTCATGCTTGACAAGATGAGCAATTGAACTAATGAACTACAAACAACCAAGGAGAGTTCTAACATTATCCTAGCTTCATCCTAAAAACCTCCAAAAATCATGCATTCACTATTATAAGTCGTATGCATGATTTCCACATATCTTTGGTTGAATGGTTGGGGAATTTTAAAACAAGGGATTCAATTAACTATCATACCATGAAATCAACATGCAACAAGTACCCAAGAAGAAATCAATATCATCCAATAATCAAAAGAGATTTCATTGATGATCAAGTATTGAGAAAAAATACCACTACAAAAGATGGTACATTTTATTAATCGAATATGCACACTATGCTTACAAAAATATAATCCAAAAATGATCCCTCGATACAACTTAATCACTATCCAAATCTCAGAATGTTGCATAAGAACTGTTGAAGATAACTAATAAGAAAGAAGAATAAGAATGGAAGCACCAACAAAAGATCCATGCAAGGAGGGAGATTAGATCCAAAGTGACCTTTCCTTGGCTATCACATCAAGGGAAAGACCAAGTTTGAATCTTGCATCACAACCAAAAGGAACTAAGGAAATGAAATAAATATTCAATTAACAACAATGAAAGTTAAAACCAATTCAAGAGAGATGGAGATCAAAAGGAACAAACCAACCTTTCATAGAAGAACTACAAGATCAAAGCTAGGTGTGGAACACTTACAGAAGTAGTAGCCCACCTTGAAAAGGATAGCATCCACCCAAAAGAAGAGATTTGTCAAGGAAAAAAGGTAAGAAAATGGTGGAAGGAAAAGGACACCATCTCCAAGGTGAAGGAGGTGTCTTTTTCTCCCAAAGGGAGGGATGATCGTAATCCAAGGATTTTGATAGTCTTTCATAAATTTTTCTCCTATATTTTCTATGATGACTTAAGATAAAGGTATGGTGGGGATGAAAACAAGGGAATTGGATGGGAAAGATAAGTTGGTAGCTAGGGTTTTTAAAGATGAAAAGGTGTGATAGGTGGTTGCCTCTTCGGTTATCCTAGGATGGGGAGACACCATCTTTTTAAGAGGTATCTCCCCTCTTCAAAAATCATTGAGAACCTTCAAATATGGAAACTAAGTAGATGAGATGAGGTATGCAAGAGATAAGAAGATGGGAGGAAAGAAATTGATATCAAAAGAATAGGAAAGAGTGGTGAGATGGGGAAAATTGATTGGCTAAGTGGTTTCTTAGGAAGTGGGGATTGGTTGGGTGGCTATAATAGAAGTTTAGGAAGGTGGATAAGTCTTAACAAAGTAGGAGTTTTGAATGAAAAGTGAAATTCATGGTGCATCTTAATGGGGAGGTGGAAAGTGAGAAAAACATAAAAAAATGAAGGTGGTCTCTTCCTATTAATCCACATGCTACCTTATCCTAATGAATTTTTCCTTGATTATATTCAAAATATCCCCATAAATCCCAAGGATAATTCTTTGGATTCTCCTCCAATCATGGCCTTCCATGTAGCTTGGCTTTTGTGGCTTAGGATGGCTAACATTGAGAGCTCCATTGGCTTGGCTTAACAGTTGGCTTGGATGGCTTTCTTAGCTTAGCTTGATGGATCAAATCCTTGGCTTTGGTGATTAGCTTGGCTCCTTTACTTGTCCTCTTGTTCATAGCATGATTATGGCTAACACTACTACACAGGGGGCTTTCAAAGTTTAAAAATGATATTGGAAAGTCAACAATGTTTAAAGTCGTTTAATAAATGACTTTAAAGGTCACTAACTTTTAAATTCGTTTAATCTAAGCGACCTCAAATGTATTTGACTTTTGAAGTTGCTTATATGAAAATGACTTCTAAAGTCTCCAACTTTAGAAGTCATTTTTGCATAAGCAACTTCAAAATCCCCACATTTTGTGATGCTTTTGAAGTCACTTATGTGAAAATGACTTCTAAAGTTGGAGACTTTAGAATTTGTTTTCATATAAAAGACTTCAAAAGCAACAAATTTTAATTAACTTTTAGAGTCACTTGTAGAAAAATGACATCTAAAGTTGGTGACTTTAGAAGTGATTTTCACATATGCGACTTCAAAAGCACAACATCTTGATGAATTATGAAGTCGCTTACTTAAAAACAACTTCCAAAGTTGGTGACTTTAGAAGTCATTTTTCTATAAGTGACATCAGAAGTTCAACCTTTTTTATTATCTTTTAAAGTCACACTAAATGACTTCAAAAGTAGGTAACTTTTAAAGTTGTTTTTTTTGTAAATGACTTCAAAAATTCTTTGCATTTAAAGTTATTTTTTACTAAACGACTTCAAAAATTTTGTAGTTTTAAAGTCGTTTAGATAAAAATGACTTCAAATTTTTTATTTATTTTATATTCAAGAACCACCACCTGTATACAATTGAATAACAAACATCCCATGTACACCTAATATCCAAACAATGTTTATAAATATTAAAAACCTATAAATATACAACATTCATCCACTTCTTGATACAGTACCACCTGCATACATTAATATGATAACAAACATCATGTACACCTAATACTTCAATCTTCATAAACATGGAAAACCAACAACCACTACAATGCATCTACATCTTAATTCATTGATACATTACCACATGTATATACATTGAATGACAAAAATTGTATGCACCTAATACTTAAAACAATCTTTATAAACATGAAAAACCAAACATCATATACACCTAATACTTCAATCTCCATACACATTCGAAACCATCATCCACTACAATGCATCAGCATCTTTCTTAATACACTACCATTTGAATACATTGAATAACAAATATTCTATGCACCTAATATAAACAATCTTTATAAACATGAAAAATCAAACATCCAATACAACATGCATCCACTTCTTTCCTAATACCCCAAATTGTTCTTAAAACATAACACCCAATACATCTATAATGGCTACAAAACATCCAAACTCATCATTATCCATCCACATCTATCTTGAAAATAATTTATAAAAGAAACTACAACACATGCATTGTCTATAACAACCACATTCACTTCATTTGTAAATCCATACATTTTCACATTTACTTTCACATTCTAAGTAACCCTCTCATTCTTCATCTGATAGAAGTTATATAATTCGATAAATACATTCAAAACCAACTGCCACATAAGAGTATGATGAGAATGAGGAATGAGAATACAAGATGATATTAGTGGAATCTTTAGAAGATGACTTTGACTTGTACTAGATCAATCAAAGGTGAAGATTCTCAAGGACTTAGATGACTTAATTGGAACTCTATGAACAGTAAATGGCTATCTTCCAAGAAGAATAGAGAAGATCATGATTGATTGTGATATGAACTTATGAGGGAATCATGATATGCATAAGATATTAATGAACTTGTTAAGACACTGTATGATTTAATTGAGAATACAGACGATGAAGGATTTCGATGATATTAAAAAAATTTAACATTTCCTAGAAGTATTCAGTTCATCATATCAGTTGAACAAAGGTGTGGATGTAGTATGGATTATATGCAATAAATCACATCGAGACATTGAATAGTCAAAATAAGAAGACCATGATTGTTGAGGATAGAGAAGAAAAGCATATAAAGTATAGAATCAAAGAGCTTTCATCTTAAGTCATATTGCCAAATTGAAAAATGGATCAATCAAATTTGAAGGACTAATACTAGTTGAGTTGGTGGTCTTATTGTGGAAGAAGATAATAGAGATAAATGAGATAAAAATGCAGACTTTGAGTAAGGTATCGAATTTAAGGACAGTGTGTTGAAAGAAATTTCCAAAGAAGAATTGTGATCAACTAAGAATTAAATTCTACAATTAGTTTGATATTTATATCAATTGTTGAAGTTAGAATTTTATTAGATCCATTATTTTATGAGGGAACACCAGTGGTTGTAGTCCACAACAAGTAGAAGTTAATAATACCCTACATTGTCATTATATGGTGAAGTTATAGGGATAAGAAATAAGCATGGATAGTGACTTCTCAAATCGATCTTCATCAACTAGAGTATCATCAAAGATCAACTTGAGGTGCTAATATCATAAAGAATGAAATTGGAAGACCAAATAGAATTAAATGTCATTATTTTTAGAATGATGTTGATTGAACAAGGTATTCAAATCATAATTGACCATGATAGTATTTAGTAGATAGTAGCCTAAGTTATGAGGAAGATTATGGGTACTTAGACATGAGTTTTTTCTAAAGAAAGTCAATTGATTAGACTAAGTTATTGGAGGATCTAGACATAGTAACTACCAAGATAGAAGTGAAATGGGAAATGATTTAAAGAAATTGTTGATATTCCCAGACCTTAATAGATGCTATGGCAAGTAGTTGAGGTCACCTTGAGTTCAAAAGATGCTGCTGACTTGGATTGAAAAGAAAATTAGTTAAGCACTGATCCCTTTAAAGACCTTTGAGCTAGTAGCCTGTAAATTTGGAAAAGATATACAAACGGATGCTTTGTCTATGTCTATGAAGATGCTCTATACTTACTGGTATATTTCTTAAAAATTTTCACTCCAAAAGCTTCAACACTAATTGATGTGATAACTAGTGGATGATTCTTATTAGTATAAGATGAGGTGGTATGTGAAAAGATAAAATTTGAGGAATTGAGAGAATTGCTACTTATGATGATATCTCTTAACAATTAAGACTTAATGAATGATGACAAACCTTGATGAGTGGTTGAACAATATATTGACATAAGGAATGGAAGGAGAAACATTAAGATAGCTATCACACTATATATAGTAACAGTTGATGTTTAATTGCTTTTAAACAAAAAGGTATTTGTTATATGTATATTTCAAGTACAAAGACCAACTGAAGAAGCCGAATAGAAGTAAATGTTATTAGGGTTAACTTTACTAGATTGATTATAGGACATTTGGTCTGGGAGGTCTCAAAGAAAATCATCAAGCAAGGAAACCATGAAACATAATAAGTGGACTCTATTAGAGATAAGAGACTTTTGACATAAGTATAAATATGGCTGGAAATTCTAATGACAATTTTAGGTAAATAATGAGATAAGAACATTCAATCTATGAAGACAAATTCACCATAAACATTTGACATGATTTTAAATAAATTCTTCAAGAAGAAAATTCTCTGATCAATAATAGTTGGGACATCATATTTACAGTATGTACTAGTATCATTGAGGGAAGATGCTACTTGATTTGTTTTCATGGTTCTATTATGAATGTAAACATTAGTTGAGGAATCAAGTCACATATGAAAAGTGAAAGGCAGTTGAAACTCAAAGTTTGGAGACTATTAGGTCAACAACTTTTCAACTAAAGGAGTTGGTATGGCGAAAATTGTTAGCATTGATATTAAGATATGAGAAGTGATACTGTATCAAGCATTGAAGTTTCTTGACAAACATATGAGCCCAATGAGACTTGATAGAAAGAATGTAAACTTTTGGGACCCTTATTAGCAAGGTACAGTCAACACTTAAGGCAGAGACTCTAATAATAGGTCATTTGAGGGGAGACAAAAGACAAATGAGACTATCCTCTACTATTCAAAATGAAAGACAAGAAATAAGATGATATAATATCAAAGGAGTGAAGAATAATTTCCACCTGATTAGAGGAATATGGTCATCTAAGGATTTGTCAATATTAACAAACTCTATAGTAACAAGATGAACCACAATAAGAAACCAGTATTGATAAGGGAGCAAGTAAAGGATGCAATGTCAAAGTACGTAGGGAAGTGGCTCTTGAGTACATAGAGCAAGTTGAACTGTAGTTATATTTAAGGCCTTTATGGAAGGCATTATGAGAAAGGAGTTATGAGGATGATAAATTGAGGATGTGCTTAGATTGGTTGCAAGGTAACATGAAGAGAATTTCAAGGACAAAATTTCTTTACTTATTGACCCAATTGAGGTATTGGATGAGAGAATTATGGGAATGAAGCAAAGGAACTTTCTTAATCTAAGTCCAAAGGGAAAATACATTCATCAAGAGATTGTCTAAGAGACAAATAACTTGAAGATAATAATTTGTGGAATTTTGAGGATGAAATTCTTTGAAGGGGGTAATGATGTCAGGAACCAGAAATTTAAAGCTATTTTTGTACCACTGCATCCACTACATGTTTCTTACTTACTAAATTGAAATGGATTGTTTATATTGGCAATAATATATGCCTTTAACTATATTAAATGTTCTAATTTAATTAAAATATGAAATGATATAATCTGTGGGGAAAACTATATAATTAGATTCTACACTCGAAATGAAATCCAAGACCTAGAAGAACACTGAAAATGGAGTTCTTATGACCAAGTTATGGGCTTTTGAAGATGGAGGGTAGTTTGATAAATTGAATTCAAAACATCTAAGCGTGGAAAAGCTCAGGGGTCATTTTGCTAACGACACCCCCCTCCATTATCCCCTACCTCCAACCGACCTAATAGCACCACCTTTGCAAGGCGACACCGCCATTGGGTAGCACCACCTTCGCAAGGCTATAAAGCCCTCTTCCCCCCTCCTCCCCAACCATCCCTTTCTCCTCCTCTTTTTCTCCGACTGCCTTCACCGAAAAACTCAGCAACTAGGGTTTCAGTGTGGAAAAAGCCGTACCTCTGGTGTTGGGCACCCTCCTAGAATGCCCAGGTAAGAACCCCATGTCCCTCTCTGGTTATTCCCTCTTTTCCGACCTAGATCCATGCTGGATCTGGTGTTTCCTGGCCAGAGAACGCATCAGGAAAGATGGGTTCATTCCAAAACACTCGAACTAGGGTGTCCTAGGGATGCAACACATAATGTGTGCCCGGCACATGCCCCTTGGGATGGATTTCGGGCACGCGGAGCGTACGGGCACGGTCCCGGCTCAACAAGAACGCACGAGCGCCCTGGGAGCCATGATGTGCACGCACCTGTGCTGAAGACGCGTCAGCATGACATCATCCAGTACGCATGCCCTAGAGCGCCATTCGGGTATGCATACATGTGTGAACGCGGTCACAGTTCTACCGGGACGCATATGCTTCCTGGGAACCATGACGCAAGGCCCCTACGCAGACAATTCTGGTTCGTCCATTGATGTGCAACACTAAAAATGCAATTAAGGAGGCTATATAACTCTTATGAATGATCTGAAAAAATTGTTGCTTTTGTAATTATGACACAGACCTAATTATATAATGAAAATTAGGATCAAAGGACAATTTTACATGATTATAGACCAAAAACCTTAGAAATCTCATAGATTGACAAGATCAAAGATGATCAAATGTCATAGATATTGATCCACTTGATATATTAGGAGATCAATATACCTAGATCAACCCTAAATTACATCAATCAGCCATTAGAAACCCATAAATTAGAGACTTATAACCTATAGTATAGATCTAGCCGTTGATTTGTAAAATAGGAAATAATATTTGGATTTTTATTTCTAAATAATGCCCAGGACCTCACAAAGGGTACTTTAGGACTCGAATTGAAGAGAAATGTGGGCTAAGTGACAATGATCGAGGTAGGTAGTGTGATACTACCAAGTTTTTAAATGCATCCCAAACTCTAAGTGAGTTACTTACCATTATTATAGTATTTCGCATGCTTTTGAGATATGATGTTCTTATACTAGTATGCAGACTCGTCTTCATGATTTTATGGCAATGAAGCACTTGAATCTATCACCGTACTTAGTATGCTTTTGGGATATGATGTTCTTATACAAGCATGCGGAATTGTCTTCATGATTTATGGCCTTAAATACGATTTCTAGCATGAGCAGATTTTATGCATTGCTCTTATGTTTGAAAATAAATGCATAAATTGCATGATTTCAATGATTGAGATTTGGATTTATCTATATATGCTTTTTGTGCTATTGAGCTTAGTGGGCACTATGCTGAGAGGTTATTATGTATGGGGTTGGCCTCCCGGCCTCTACCACCAAAAAGGTGGATGGTATCATTGCCAAAATGGCATTGTCCCTTCCCTGACTGCTGTGGTAAATAAGGACGACCACTGGAGGTGTTCACAACACCCTTTTGGGGACATATCCATAGTCCCCATGGAGGCTATGGTGGACTTATCTCTAGATACCAGAGACACACAATTCCAGATGTGTTCTGGTCATGAGCATAGTTGACCCTATGATTTTAGTGTTATCGATATGCATATAGCATTGAGATGGTCGTATAAGAGTACTCATGACCAATCGACTTGGTGTGTTTTGCCAAAAGACCATGTGCATGATACTTAAAGTGATGCTAGCATCTGCTTTGAATGATGACTATTTTAAGAGTTTCATGATTATTATATTTGACTCGTTGGTTTGATATGTTTACCGAGATCTTCTTACATGAATCTATTGATTTCTACTTTATGATTTTAGTCAAATTTATATCGTTGAATACTAGATTTTGGTAAAGGATTCAACGGTTAAATTTGCAACAATGAGCTTTATGCAAAAACATGCATGTTTACACAAAAAGGAATCACTGATGTTTTACATAAAAAGCTCCTTGAATTATGCATATTGCCTGCCATGTTTTCAAAATAGTAGTATCAGATCACCTACTGAGTATGAGGAATACTCACCCCAAGCATTTTATTTTTATAGATTAGCTTCACACAGGATTAGAAGACGTATCTTAAGATGTTAGTACTACGCTCAAGAGAATGAAGGGAAGACAAGTATAAAGGTAAGTATATAATCTACCTTTTGGACAAGTACCTGTAATTATTACAGTTGGGTTGTGAGCTATGACTAGATAGACCTGGGAAATATTTATGATTTTTCTTTATTTTGAAAATTTCCTTGTGTATCTTGAAAGCAAATGACACTCAGGGTTTTCAAAATGAATTTAAAAAAAAAAAAGATTTTTTTACTACATTGCATAGTTTTTCTAAGAGTGTTTTCAAATAGGGATCGATCCTGCCTTAGGAATTAGTTTTGCATTTAAAAAGGCATGTGAAAACTCGAGTCGTCACAAACAATCATCAAACCTCCCTCATGCAACTGACTAAATATATCAGACTTTATTTTTGCAACGAGCTTATTGTGGGCCTCCTCATCATCTTGAACTTTAGGTATACGTTCTTTACCAAAGAATGTAGAAGGAACAACACTGTGACCCATGCCCCAAACTCGAGTAGGGTGGTCCTTCTTATTGACCATAGCCTTATACAAGATGTCATCATTGGCAGCAGTGCTGCTTAAAGTTCCTATAATAGTGCCTTTCTTGGGTAAGAATGTCCTATAAAATTTAATTAGAAACACATGATCATGTGATCTAATTAATTGTAAAGAATTTATAGATGGTGAAACCACTTACTATGCGAGGACCAATTTGTGTAGTAGTTTCATCTTAGAACTTGTTGGCCCAGTACCATGAAACTTGTCACCCCCCTTCCCACGTCTCTCTTCTTCCCCTTCTTCTCATTGTTCCCTATTCACCCCCACCGAACCAATCCAACAATGACGTTGGTGAACTCCATTCATCGACATAGCCAATTACCTGCTCTTCTCTCTCAAGCTCTCTCTCCCACTACCATTTATGTCTCTCTCACCTCTACCCTCTCTTTCAGTTTCCCTGTCTCTTTGTCACCAGGCCCGCTCTATCTCCCTTCTCTCTATTTCTTTCTCTTTCACACTCTCCCTCATCTCTCCTTCAGGCCTTGCTCCTGACACTGGGCCAGCTAGCTTACAAAAGTTAGACGGCGCTAACCAACATGCCTGCCCTAGTCCCTCCTCCCTCTCATTCTCCTCTCTCTGTCACCTCTCTCCTTCGCTTACCACCCCTCTATCACACAAACTGGCCGTAAGCATCGTCTTCCTCTATTCCATCTGGTTTTTTCTGTTTTATAGGAAAAAGAAGGAACTTTCGGTGAAAATTCTATTTTTTCCCATAGCATAATAATTTCAATTACATTTTCATCCCATTATTTTTCTTAATTGTATTCTGTTTTATTCTTATTTTTCTTATTTATGTTCTACGTTATTCCATGATTAATCCAGGAACTATTTTATCAATCCCTCTTTTAAATAAAGTTTAACCAAATCAACAATTCTACTTTAATAAATAAGATATCTTCAATTTCTCATTTGTTTCACATTTGATTTTCAATCAACTTCCAGATTTTATTTTTAGGACATTTATAACTTGTTTATTTTTCCTGATCTTTAATCTAAGATTCAAAAATCATATCTAAGCTATAAAAACCCAAATTTCTTATCTAGACCAGATCTTTAAAATTTTGGAGAATTTGCGTAATCCATCCATTGGATCATTAATCAGAAGCACCAAAAAGAGATTGATGAAGGTCTAATTAGAAGCACTAGAAAAAGATTGATGAAGGTCAATCAAGATTTAAAATATCATATTTGAAGAAAATGATGTGATCAAGCTAGGGAAGTAGAATTTTCTTATTTTTTTTAGTTAAAGTTCTATCTTTTTGAGTTGGACCTCTATAATTTTTATTGATTAAATATATCTAAATTTTGAGTGCACTTTTATTTAATTTTTTTCACTTATTTTTAATTTTTAAATAATTAAATTTTATTTAAACTCCAAATTATTAAGGGGAGTCCTTGTGGGATTGACCCGCTCTTGCATACGCTACACTACAATAACTCGTGCACTTGCAATTAACAACAAGTTTTTGGTGCCATTGTCAAGTACCTGTAATGAAGTTTTTATAAAATTTAATTCAAAAAATTCAAACAACTCAAAAAATTATTTTTTTAAGAGTTGCATTGTTTTAGCATTTTTAGGTTGCATTTTTTAATTTTCTCAATATATAATCACCTTATTTCTTAAATTTGGTACTTATTACTAATTTTATTTTATAGGAAATTGGCAAGTGGAGCTTCATCAAATAAATAAAATTTTATTACTTTCCTAGAATAGGACTTTTTTTTCTCTTTTTGGAGCGAATCTTATAGTGAGGACCATTGTAACTTTCAATTTTTAATTCCAATTTTAAAATGGTTGTATTAAAACAGGGCAAGTGTGGGATAAGGTGGCTCATACTTGATCTTCATTAGAAACCCCACTGTAAGTTTCCCTCACTCCTTTTATTTCCTAGATTAGGGTTTGCATTTAGAATAATTTTCATTGCTTAGTAGTATAATTTCATATAGAAACCATCTTTGATAATTGTTGCATTTTTAGGATTTTGCATTAGTTTATTGCCTTTAATTGTATTCCTAGGGTATGTTTATTGCTTTAAGGTGATTTATATGTTGATCGAACTACCTTGGAGTGTGGAAATTAGTTTGTAAAGGCACCTTACTCCACAAGATTAAGGGTGAATTTCATCACTACTTCTTGACCCACCTAGGACAATCACCATAAGCCCCCAACCCTACCTTTCAAATTAATCTAAAATTAATACAAGAGACCTATAGGGACATCACATGCTCATATGACCCTCTTAATAGGACGCGATTGATTGTAACTCCAGTGGCTTCTAAACACTGTGGTTATAATGGGTGTCTTAAAATCCAAGTAATTTTCCCATGCTTACTGTTGACGTTAGCTGAGGTCTAAATGCCCCCTGACACTAGGATAGTATTCACCACCTTAGAGCAGAACCTAACTGGTAAGTAGTAGTCAAATCTAAAATAGAGGAAGAGCACTAAATTAGGCTAATCTAAAAGCATTCTCCCCACACAAATTCAAGAAAGTCAAAATATTGTTGCTTATTAGCCTTAGGATTATTTGATTGTGCCCTTTGTTTGCACATCATGTAGGGTTAGAGTTAGCATATAGATTAGGACATAAAGATTAAGGTAGTTTATGTAAAGGCGTCGATCTCAGAACCTAGAGATTTAATGCAACCAAAGACAAAGGGAAAGAAACCATGTTGCTATTCCCATGGCTGAACCACTAGCAGTAGTTGAGCGCAAAACAATTAAAGATTTTTATGCGTACTCTACAAATTAATACACCATCCTGCATAGATTTACCCCCCACAAATTTCGACCACTTTGTGTTAAAGCCGAGAGTCATTCAATTCTCCCTACTTTCTATGGTCCATACCAAGAAAATCCCAACCTACATATTAAGGAGTTTCTTAATATTTGTGCCACATTTAGGTTTTGAAATTTTTTGGATGATTCTATTAAGCTTAGGCTATTCTTGTTCTCACTTAACGACAAATCCAAGTCATGGCTTAATTCCCTAGAGGTACGTTCCATACATACATGGTACCAATTGTCTAAGAAGTTTTTGAAGAAGTTCTTCCCTATTCCCAAAACAAATGCCATTCATCATGAAATTATCAATTTCCAACAAAGGGATGATGAATAATATTATGAATGTTGGGTGTTAAGTGTTCATTTTTGGCTAAAATACCCCTAATTTAGTGTTCAATTAGAGCATCTAGGCCATTAATTTCAAGATTTTACATAAAATATTTCATTTTAGCTTTAATTGGCTATCAACCATTGAATTGAAAGATTTAGTGGTTAGATGATCATTAAAGCTAATTAGAGGAATACTAAAAGGTTCAGATGATTCTAATTGGGTCCTGTGCATTGCAGATTAATCGACTCAGGTGTGGATGCTCCAGATCGAATCAAGGATATCAGAAGAGGATGATGAAGTTGCATGGAAAGAGAAGACTGAAGACTTTGAATACTTGTAGAGTTCTAACAAGTCTAGAATTCTAGTGGACCCCACTCTATCTCTCTTTTCCCTTTCTCTTATCTTTTCTTTCCATTTATCTCTCCATCTCTCTCTTTTCTCTCTTTTTCTCTTATCTCTCCCCTCCCTTTTCTCTATCTCTTATCCCCCTATCTCCTACACGTTTCTCCCTCCACTTCCCACTCACTCACGAATCTCTCTCTTCTAAGTCTCTTTCTCCCTCTTATATTCCACTTCTCCTCTCCCCATGGGGAGGGTTTTTTTTTTTTTTTTCCTTTAGTGAGGCGAGGTTGGGTGAGGCAGCCCATCCTTCCTCTTTTTCTCCCTCTCGTTTTCTCTCTTGCCTTCACTTCTCCTTCTCCATTTCATTCTCCCATCTCTATTTTTTCCCTCTTCCTCTTCGATTGGACCAACCGGCGATAGGTGCGCGACACACCTGGGCTGGTTGGCATCATCCCCCACTCAATTTCTCCTTTCATGGATATCTATCTCTCTCTCTTTCAATCGTTTCCCCACTGGCTGGCCTAGGTGCATCACACACCAAGTAGGCTAAGCATCAAACCATCTTCCTCTTTGCTCCATCACACCTTCCATCTCTCTTTCTCCTTCCTCTTTCACTCTCCCTCTCTTACTCTGCCAATTTACCGCATCATTCCCATTACCGCACAAGCCAGGCTACCCAACCTGTCTACACCTTTCCAGCACTGGTAGAAGTCCCCTCAAGCTGCCTCCAACTTCCCTTTCCTGATCTCCATCTATCATTCTTTCTCCACACCTCTCCCAGCTCTCAACATTCCTCTTTCCCCCACCGTGTACACCAAACTCGACACATCTCTTCACCGCCTAGTTCCTCCTTTCTTTTGCCTTTGTTCATCAACAGTCTCCACCATCCTTCCCTGTTTCACCAGTCGCACGCCCAGACTAGGAGCTCCTTTGTCACTAGCTGGCCCTGAATCAGATGACTTCCCTAACTGGACTCTTCATCGGCCAAAACACCCAGTAATCGACAATCATCAAACCTCACCAGACGCTCATCTCACTAGCCGGTGCAACGCCCATCTACTCCTACTAGTCCTCCTTCCTTCTTCCTCCTTCTCCTCTCTTTCCTTTCCCTATTTTGGTTTCCCCTTCTTCATCGAGTTCTCCATCTGGTTTTTCTCTTCAAACCAAATTTTCATCATAATTCTATTTTTGCCCTTCCTGTTTAAAATGATGACATTTCTGTTCATTTCCATCAATTATGTATGCGTCCCCTATTTAATTACATATGTATCCCCACTTTATTTACATCTGTGTCCCTGTTCTATTTAAGCTTTATTTTATCCATCTTTTAATAGTGGTAATTAGGGACAATGCTATCCACGGATAGTGTGATTCAGGAATGTTTTGATTAGTTATTTTATATTTTCTGGAAGTGAAAGTTATGTAAAGTGCATCATTTGAATAAATTTGAATGGTTAGGCTAGTTTTGTTATTTCCTTTAAATTTTAAATAATTAAATTTGATTAAAAACTCCAACTAAACCGAGTCCCTGTGGGTTCGACCTATATTTGCATAGCTATACTACAATAGCCCGTGCACTTGCAGAAAACATCAACACGTTTTTTGCGCCGTTGCCGGGGACTTGCAAAGAAGTTTTTATAAAATTTAATTTAAAAAATTCAAAATTTTTTGAAAATTTTGAAAAATATTAAAAAATAAAAAAATATTAGGAATTACATTTTAGGTAGTTTTAGGTGCATATTTAATTAATTTATTTTTTTGTGCATAACCACCTAATTTCCTAAAATTGGTACTTATTTTTAATTTTCTTTTTCAAGGAAACAGGAAAGCGGAGAAAATTGGCAAGAAAATCTTCATCAACATGAAAATTTCCCTACTTTCCTAGATTAGGATTTTTTTTTTTTTTTTTTTTAGTGAAGCTTGTAGTGAGGATCCCTATAAATTGCATTTTCTATTTTCATTTTAAAGGGCTATATAATACAGGGCAAGTGTGGGATAAGGTGGCCCACACTTGATCTTCATCAAAAACTCTACTGTAAGTCTTCTCACTCATTTAAATTCCTAGATTGGGGTTTGCATTTAGAGTAAATTTACATTGTTTGGTAGTATAAATCATATAGATAGCATCCTCTTATAATTGTTGCATTTTTAGGTTTTGCATTAGTTTATTGCTTTTATTTGCATCTTAGGACATGATTAATGCTTTAAGGTGATATATTTGCTGATCAGACTGCCATGGAGTGTGGAATTAATTAGTAAGGGCACCCTACCCCATAAGATCAAGGGTGGATTTTATCACCACTTCTTGGCCCACTTAGGATAATCACCTCAAGCGTGCTACTGTAGCCTTCAATTCAAATTAAAATCAATCAGAAGAGACCTATAGGGCTATCACATGCTCGTAGGACCCTCTTACTAAGACTTGATTTATTGTCACACTAGCGGCTTTGGAGCACTGTGGTTATTAAGGGTTGTCTAATAGAGCCTCGCTCTTCCCTCACCTCCTGTTGACGTTTATGAGGTATAAACACCTCCTTACAAGAGGGTTATATTAACCACCTTGTGAAGAACCTAACTGGTAAGCATTAATTAATTCTAAAGGAGAGGAGGAGTGCTAGATTAGGCTAATTAAAAGCATTATCCCCACACAATTTCAAGAAAATCAATATGTTGCTTATTAGCCTCAAGGATAATATTGCATCCTTTGTTTGTTCATCTTTCTAAGAAATAGGTTGCATCATGCAGTTTAGTTTTCATTTAAAAAAAAAAAAGAAGAAGAAGAAAAAAGAAGGAAAAAAAAAAGAGAGGACCCTATCAAGAAGGGGATAAATTTCATAGATTAGATGGATCGGTTAGATCTTATGGAAAGTCAATTGCTTAGGCTAATAGCTTCTAGGCAAAGTGCGCCACAACCTCAATACCATAATGACTATACCTATTATGAGCATCCATATTCCACCCCTTCTAGGCCCCCATCAAGCTCCACATACAATGAATACTATTAGGAGCCAGTGGGTGCACTTGATGCATTCACATACCCTAGCAATTTTTATTCTGAGACAAATTATCAAGACTCTAATGGATGTGCTAGGCATCATGAATAACCATGGTCTTAGGATTACCAATATCAGGAAGAACCACAATGGTTTCACCCTAATCAGTACTACCATGATTATTCCAAATATCAAGGTCAACCATCATGTGTTCAGCCTGATTAGTCCTTTGTCAGTACCCCAATGCCACAACAATACCAACCCTATGAGTCATTTCTTTTATAGGAAGAACCATTATTAGAAGAAAATATGCAGCATAGGTGTGAAATAAGAGAACAAGAATACATGGCTGCTAGGAATAAGAAATTAAAACAAATGATGGAAGATTTCACTGAGGAAATAGAATGAGGGAGTGAGGAATTTAAGGCGATGCTGAAACAATTTAGGGAGAATAAAGAGCCATTTATTCTTAACACTAGGATGGAAATTTCCTATGATCCTTATGAGCCACAACGTCTACAACCATTCTTAGAAATCTCCAACTTCGGTATAGTTGAGTCATGTCCTGATTCTGATCATGAAGAGACTTCCATTGATGAAGTGCATAACACTTTAGAAAAATCCAACCCTAATACTCTAGATGCATGTCCCACCTATTTGTATGACTCTGATGAAGACACATTTATTGAGGAGATGCCTGCATTGTTGGATACTGTGCCTGTAATGAACACTTCTAGATTGCAAGCTAGAGTAGATCATCCTAAGCATGAAATTCAAATTGAGCCTTTCAATGTAGAAGATGTACCTGATTAGGACATAGCAACCTTATTTGATCAAACATCAGATGATAATATAGGCCCAATTGCTACCATACTTGTGCTTAAAGTAGAGTCAATTGATATGCATCAACCTACTCTAGGATACACATAAGAAGATACGTAGGGTTTGAGCTAAACCTTGTCCCCGCCTCTAGTAATACAAGAACAACCTATTAGAAAAGGGCAGAGACAGGTTATTCCCCTAGTTCAGGACAATGATAGGGACATGGAGGAAAAAGATAAACTAAATAGAATGGTCATTATTATCCCTCAATTTGGTCAAGACAAGGACTGTTTGTCACCATATGATCTAAGGAAATACAAGGTAGTTCATGCAATCATTGTGTTACCCTCACCTCAATTTTTGAGGTGGAGCAATTATATTGACTACCATGAAATCTTGAAGATGGGAGATCATCAATATTGTCCCACTACTTTTACAATTGCGGTGATCTATTGTATTATATTCATATCACCACTTAAAATTTTAAGGTGGAGGCCATATATAGATTACCGTAAAATCCTGAAGTGGCATGAGAATTCTTGCCATTTCATCTTAGGGTTAGGATTATGTCAAATTAAGCTAACCCAATTAGCTCTAGGTTTAGAAAGTTAGTTTAGGAAATGCCTGGCTGAAGACGTTAAACTTAGCGCTTTTTGGGAGGCAACCCAAGGGTTTAGAGTCTACATCTCTCAACTTTCATATAGAATCCTATGTTTTCAAACATAAGGGACAATGTTTCATTCAGGTTGGGGGGTGTAGATGCACTAGAGATTTTGAGTTTTCTTGAAAAAAAAAAATTTTGAAAATTTTTGACAAAAAAACAAAAGGTTTTTAAAGTAGAGTTCCCTTCCTAGGATGAGAACTAAATGTCAGAATTTAGTAAATATACTATTTTCACCTCTTAATGGGAATGCATATGATTAGTCTTGCATGTCATTCATGAGTTGAAGCATTTTATGAAAGCTACTTCTCGAAAACCATTTACACACAACACATAATCAAGACTAATATAGAGATATGACTTAGAGACCATGAGAAAAATTAGTGGAGACCTATAACCTAGTGAGAGAGACTATCCTCTTTTAGAGAGTTATAAGTAATTCCCTGATTTCTTCAGCGTACATACATTAGTGTGATTTGGTTAAACATCAAGAATAAATAGGAGTTATAGCTTTGATTCTAGAAATTTATTGCATATAATAGGCTTTAGGAAACCTAGGAAATGATATAGGCCATCCTTGCTCAACCCAGAGACAAAAAGCCTACCCAATATAATATACCACTAGCTAGCCTTTTGATCCTGTTATTAAGCCTTTTCTTTCTTAACCCCATTCACCCTAACCCAGTAAAATAAATACCACTACCCATCTTGAAAATGAGTAAAGTAGAAAAAGTTCAAAAATAGGACAAAAAAGTAAAAGAAGTGAGAAAAATTAGTTGTCTTTCTTCCAAAAAAAAAAAGAACAAGAAAAAGAAAAAGGAAGACCAAAGTTTGAAAGAGAAATTCACTTCAAGTACAAACCAAAAAGAAAAGTTGTCCTATCAGATATTCATTGAAGACATCTACTCAACTTTGAACCTTTGAAATCTTTATACCTTTCTTTTCTAAACCTGTCCTAAGCCTACATTTTATCCTAGTTAAAGACCTATTGATCTTAGGTGCACATAGCCTTAAAGAGAGATAAAAAGAAAGAATTAAGGTAAAAGACCCCTCATATTCTTAATGTTAACATCCACTCTTAGGGATCACTTCCCTTTGTCTCATGAACGTTAAAAAGAATTATGCAAACCATCAGTTTGTTGGATTCAGTCACATAATGTGCGAAATATGTTTAACCCCTTATCTGAAAGTTTTATTTCTGAGTGTATACCTGCGAGGATTTAAGGTCAAAGCATATTTCCAATGGAAAGTAAGCATATCCAATTAGAAGTCAAGATTTTTGTGGCTGTACACACACATAAACACTCTGGGGAATAGCTCAAATAAAATGTCTTTAATATGTGTATGGTGTGTAAAATTGTCGAAACCTCTTCATTAAGTTGTGAAAAACTAGTCTATTTGCTGATGAATGAAGATTCTCTAAGATAAAATAAGGGACTTGACTTTACTGAATTTTGTGGGTATATTCACTGCAAACCCTCACGAGGCCCAACTTGTCCACTAGGGGTTCAAGGGCTTGTTGCATGTGCTAAATGCAATCGTGAGTATCTACGAAAGTTGCATCTTGTACCAGTTTTGTAAAATAGTTGTCTGCATGTTTTGCTCGGGATTAGCAAAATGCCGGTTGGGGGGTGTGTTAAGTGTTAATTTTTGGCTAAAATACTCCTAATTTAGTCTTCAATTAGAGCATCTAGGCCATTAATTTCAAGATTTTACATAAAATATTTCATTTTAGCTTTAATTGGCTATCAACCATTGAATTGAAAGATTTAGTGGTCAGATGATCATTAAAGCTAATAAAGGAATACTGAAAGGTTTAAATGATTCTAACTGGGTCCTGTGCATTGCAAATTAATTGACTCAGGCATGGATGCTCCAGATCAAATTAAGGATATCAGATGAGGATGATGAAGTTGGATGGAAAGAGAAGACTGAAGACTTTGAAGACTTGCAGAGTTCTAGCAAGTCTACAATTCTAGTGGACCCCACTCTATCTCTCTTATCTTTTCTTTCCATTTATACCTCCATCTCTCTCTTTTCTCTGTTTTTCTCTTATCTCTCTCTCTTATCCCCTATCTCCCACATGTTTCTCCCTCCACTTCCCACTCACTCACGAATCTCTCTCTTCTACGTCTCTTTCTCCCTCTTATATTCCACTTCTCCTCTCCCCATGGGGAGGTTTTTTTTTTTTTTTTTCTTTCATGAGGCGAGGCTGGGTGAGGCAGCCCATCCTTCCTCTTTTTCTCCCTCTTGTTTTCTCCCTTGGCTTCACTTATCCTTCTCCATTTCATTCTCCCCTCTCTGTTTTTTCCCTCTTCCTCTTCGGTTGGAACAACCAGCGATAGGTACTTGACACACCTGGGCTGGTTCGCATCATCTCCCACTCAATTTATCCTTTCACAGATATCCATATCTCTCTCTTCCGATCGTTTCCCCACTGGCCGGCCTAGGTGCGTGACACACTAAGTAGGCCAGGCATTAAACATCTTCCTCTTTGCTCCATCGCACCTTCCATCTCTCTTTCTCGTTCCTCTTTCACTCTCCCCCTCTTACTCTGCCAATTTACAGCATCATTCCCATTACTGCATAAGCCAGGCTACCCAACCTATCTACACCTTTCCAGCACTGGTAGAAGTCCCCTCAGGTTGCCTCCAACTTCCCTTTCCTAATCTCCATCTATCATTCTTTCTCCACACCTCTCTCAGCTCTCAATGTTCCTCTTTCCCCCACCGTGTACACCAAACTCCACACATCTCTTCACTGCCCAGTTCCTCCTTTGTTTCGCTTCTGTTCATCAACGGTCTCCACCATCCTTCCCTGTTTTACCAGTCGCATGCCCAGACTAGGAGCTCCTTCGTCACGAGCTGGCCCTGAATCAGATGACTTCCCTAGCCATCCATCTTCACCAGCCAAAACACCCAGTAATCGACAACCATCAAACCTCATCGGACGCTCATCTCACCTGCCCGTGCAACAGCCATCTACTTCGACCAGTCCTCCTTCCTTCTTCCTTCTTCCTCCTTCTCCCCTCTTTCCTTTCCCTCTTCCGGTTTCCCCTTCTTCATCGGGTTCTTTGTCTGGTTTTTCTCTTCAAACCAAATTTTCATCGAAATTCCATTATTGCCCCTCCTGTTTAAAACAATGACATTTCTGTTCATTTTCATCAATTACGTATGCGTCCCCTGTTTAATTACATTTGTATCCCCACTTTATTTACATCTGTGTCCTTGTTCTATTTAAGCTTTATTTTATCCATCTTTTGACAGTGGTAATAAGGGACAATGCTATCCATGGACAGTGTGATTCAGGGATGTTTTGATTAGTTATTTTATATTTTCTAGAAGTGAAAGTTATGTAAAGTGCATCATTTGAATAAATTTGAATGGTTAGGCTAGTTTTGTTATTTCCTTTAAGATTTAAATAATTAAATTTTATTAAAAACTCCAACTAAAGTGTGTCCCTGTGGGTTCGACCCGTATTTGCATAGCTATACTACAATAGCCCGTGCACTTGCGGAAAACATCAACATTGGGAATGGTTGAATGAACTATTGCAGAAATGCCCTCATCATGGATTTAAGAAATGACAGTAGGTTCAATACTTCTATGCGGCATTGATGCCTTAAAATAAGCAAATGATAGATGTAATGAGTGGAGGGACCCTCATGCTAAAGGATGAAAGTTAGGCTTCGGTGTTCTTTCTGACATTGGTAGATAATTCTCAACAATGGAATTGTTCAAACAGGAGAGAATGAACCAACTAGCCCACTAAGAAGGGGGATCTCTATGAGATAGTGCATACTGATCTATCTCATAAACTTAACTCTATAGTTGAAAATTTAGGTGGAAGAATGGGCAAATCTGAAACCATGTTTGAGACTTTCATGGCTGCTACTTTATCCCATAAACCTCCACAAGAAGTCCGTGCTATATGTTCTAGCCTAGCCCATATCACCTCGTCTTGTCCATCAAATAGAGTGCTGAACGACTATCTTGACCAAGCCAATGCATTGAATGCATATCTCCAACCTAGCAACAACCCATATTCTGAGACATACAACCCTGGATGTGCTAGGCATCCCAATTTGTCTTGGTCAAAGAATAACCACCAAGGGGGACCATCTGTAAATCCCCTTATCCAAAACTTTCCTCTTAGAACTACAGTTCCCTAGTAGCCACCTTGCTTTCAATAACCTCAACAACAAAAGAAACCATCTTCAGAGGAAAACATTCAAACCAAGCTTGAAAAAATTGTAAAAGATAATGATGACACTTAAAAGGCCTTACTCCAATTACAAAATGATAGTAGACATTCAGCCATGTCAACTATCAAGGCATAGCTAAGTTAGACATGCAGGTAAGCCAATTGTCAACTGAACTACATAATAAAGGAAAGGGTCAATTCCCCATTCAACCCATCCTTTAACCCTCATGAGAATGCCAAGTCTATAACCACCCTTAGGAGTGGTCGTCAAATCAATAACAAAATAGGCAAGCTAAGGAAACTATAGAGGAGAAAGAGGCAACCAAAACATATGAGAAAGTCTTACTCCTTCTAAGCCTATAGTGGAGGCACCCTATGTGCCTAAAGCCCCATTCCCTCAATTACTCAACAAGGCAAAGAAAGGAACAAATTTTAATGAGATAATGGAAGTGTTTAAACATGCACAAATCAATATTCCATTACTTAATTCCATAAAGGATATTCGTTCTTATACCAAATTTCTTAAAGAGCTCTACACTATAAAGCGAAAAATTAATGTGCTGTAGAAAGCCTTCCTCACAGAGTAGGTGAGCTCTTTAATTCAACACAAGAGACCACCAAAATTTAGAGATCTAGGATGTCCTACAATTTCTTACATTATAAGAAATCATGTCATGAATAAGACATTACTTGACTTAGGGGCTAGTGTTAATCTGTTGCCATATTCTGTCTATGAGAAACTAGGGTTGGTGAGATTAAGCCAAACAACACCACATTATAGTTAGCTGATAGATCAATTAAGATTCCTTGTGGTATGTTTGGGGATGTATTAATATAGGTAGACCACTTTTATTTCCCTGTCAATTTCATTATCCTAGATACCCACCCTATAGCAAATCCCAATAGTCAGATCCTAATGATTCTTGGATGTCCATTCTTTGTGACGTCCAATGCAATCACAAATTGTAGAAATGATGTATTACAATTATCCTTTGTAATCTAAAAGTTGAGCTCAACATCTTCAACACCAATCATCAACAATTAGATTTTAATGACTTTAGCAGCATGATTGAAGATTTAATTCCAAAAGTTTTACCACCGTTATCTACTTTTGATCCATTGGAGGCCTATCTTACACATTGTAAATTTAGTTGTTAAGTCTGGCTAAAGACATAAAACTTAGTGCTCCTTGGGAGGCAACCGAGTTGTTTTTAAAATCTCAATCTTCTACATCTTTCTATATAGGATCCTATGTTTTCAAACATTGGGGACAATGCTCCATTTAGGTTGGGGGGTATAGATGCGCATAGAGATTTTGAATTTTCTTGAGTTTTCTTTATTCTATTGAAAAAAAAAAAAGATTTTTTTTTTTTTTAAGGTAGAGTTCCCTTACTGAGATGAGAACTGGATGTTCATAATTTAGTAATTCCAATGTTTTCACCTCTTAATGAAACTGCATATGATTAGTTTTGTATAGTATTCATATGTTGAAGCATTTTATAAAAGTTAATTCTCAAAAACTATTTACACACAGCACATAGTCAAGACTAATAGAGAGGTATGACTTAGAGAACCTAAGGAAAATCATTCGAGACATATAACCCAATGAGTTTAGAGACTACCTTCTTTCAAAGAGTTATAAGTAAGTCCAAAGTTTTCTTCAGTGTACATAATTTAGTGTGATCCTATTATCCTTGTTTTGGTTAATTATCAAGATTAAATAGGAGTAATAGCTTTATTTCTAGAATATTTTTTTAATCGATAAGCTCTAGGAAACCTAGGAAATGATACAGGCCATCCTTGCTCAGCCTAGAGATATAAAGCCTACCTAGTATATCATACCACTAGTTAACCCCTTTAAGCCTATTATTAATCCTTTTCTTTCTTAACCACATTTACCTTAACCTAGGACAAGGCAGTAAAATAAATATTCATTACTCATTGTCAAAATGAGTAGAGTTAGTAGAAAAAGTTCAGAAAGAGAACAAAAATTCAAAGAAGTGTGAAAATTAGCCGTCTTTCTTCCAAAGAAGCTCAAAAAAAAAAAAAAATTTGAAAGAGAAGGACAAAAATATGAAAGAGATATTCACTTCAAGAATAACCCAAAAGAAAAGTTGTCCTAACAGATAGTCATTGAAGATCTCTACTCAATTTTGAACCTTTGAAATCCTTATACCCTTCTTTTCTAAACTTGTTCTAAAACTACATTATTTTTCCTAGTTAAAAACCTATTGATCTTAGGTGGAACATAGACTTAAAGAGGAGATGAAAAGAAGTAATTAAGGTAATTTACCCCAAATGTTCTTGGAAATAACATCCACTCTTGAGGATCATTGTCCCTGGTGTCATGAGCATATAAAGATTCATGTGAACCATTAGCTTGTTGGATTCGATCACATAATGAGAGAAATATGTTGAAATCCTGATCTGAGAGCTTCATTTCTAAGAGTATACCTATGAAGCTTTGAGGTCAAGACATATTTCCAATGGAATCTAAGCATATCTAGTTAAAAGTCAAGATTTATATGACTACACACACACACACACTCTAAGAAATAACTCAAATAAAATATCTTTAATATGTATATGATGTGTAAAATGGTCAAACCTCTCTATTAAGTTGTGAAAAACTAATAGAATACTAACAAATGAGGATTCTCTGAGATAAAATAGGAAACTTAACCTTATTGAATTTTGTGGGTATATTCACTGCAAACCCTCATGATGCATAACTCGTCCATCAAGGCTAACCTAGGGGTTTAAGAGATTGTTTCACATGCTAAATGCAGTCACGAGTACCTACAAAAGTAGCACCTTGTATTAGTTTTTGAAAAATAAATTTTCACATGTTTTGCTAGAGACAAAGGAAATGCTTGTTGGGGGGTGTGTTAGGTGTTTAATTTTGGACAAAATACCCATAATTTAGCATTTAATTAGATCATCTAGCACATCAATTTGATAATTTTTTCATAAAATATGAATTTTATTAAATTGACCATCCAACCATTAATTTATCAAATTTAACAGCTAAATGATCATCCTCGCTAAGAAGATACTTAATGTATGGTTTATATGACTCTAATCTAGTCTTATATTTTACAGATCAAATAGACCATGGTTTGGAAGACTAATTTTACGGTGTATATTAATTGGATTGGATTTTAGATGGCTTGAATTATGCTAATTAGTGTCAAATAAAAAATTAATGGTGCAAATTATCCAAAATGGCATTGAATCAGCTAGATCACTCATAAAGCAAGATGAGATGGTTTCCTAAAAGAAAATTAGTTCTAATTAGAGGAAAGGACATCATGGATAAGATTTTCTAAATAAAAGATCAACTTAGGAATGAAGAGTTGCATAATTAAAGGGGTTAGAAGTTTCCTAGTGGGAAACTAACTCTTCATCATAAGGAAAGTGTAAGGCAAGCTTGGGAGAACAAAATTAGAAAGGCATCAAGGCTTTAAAAAGACGAGGGCACTATTGGATTAAGAGGATGTTTTTACTATTTTCATCCCGTGTATTATATTCCTTTTGTTCATCGACTTCTTTTGTTTTCTGTCTTTTTACCATATTCCTCTTCTCCACCCTATTATCCCCTCTGTTTCTCCCCATGTTTCTATCAGCACAACACCATGAAACTTGTCACCCCCCTTCCCCCTTCCTACTTCTCTCTTCTTCCCTTTCTTCTCACCATTCCTCGCTCAACCACACCGCACCAATCAACCAATGACATTAATGAACTCCCCCGCTCTTCTCTCTCATGCTTTATCTCTCCCACTCTCACTTTTGTTTCTCTCACCTCTACCTCTCTTTATCTCCCTCCTCAGTCCAGATGCCTCCACCGAGCTCCCCTTTGCTGTTTCACTCTCTACTTCTGTTTCTCTCTTTCACTATCCCTCATCTGTCCTTCACAGCCCTGTCCTAGCTCCTTCTTCTTTGTATTTTTTTCCTAATAGATACCGGCACTACTGTAATAATCCCAATTTTTGTAAATTGATTTGAAAAAATCAATGAAAGTTTGAAATTTCAGAAGACTCGGGCTGAAATATTAGGTTACAAGTAAATATCTTTTTTATAGAGATTAAATCATGAGTGAAAACTTATAAATTAAGAATTTACACTAGAAATCAAATCAAATGACACTAATTTTGTTAAATTCGGAGTTAGAATGAAAAATCTCAATTTTCTGCTTAAAAGGGTAAAATGGTCATTTTCACCCATAACTAAGATTTAAAATTTAAATATTTGGAATGTACTCAAAAAACCAAAAGGTACTCAAAGAACTAGAAGGTACTCAAAAAATCGATTCTAGCACCATTGAGTACACTAAAATCCAAGTTTGAATAAATAATACCTATTTTTCTCTATTTTTATGAATAAAAGGGCAAAATGGTTTTTTCACATGAAAATGGGGCCCACAAAGTAGGCCAATTAGAGCAAAAATCCTTCCCCGATCTCCCCCAATCTCTCTCTTTTTCTGTCTTTCTCTCTCCTCTCTCTAGAATAGTACCACCATCCATATTGTTTTAAATTTTCTGATCTACAAAACTCCTACAGTAATTTCAAGATTCAACAGTTCAATAAATAGGAAAAGACAAATCAAGATTTATTTGGTGTGCTATGGCATACGGTGAGGATTTATTTATTTTGGCATCAATTCATCAATTTTGAGCAATTCAAGTAGGAGGATATCATCCAATATTTAGGTTATGTTATTTTTGATTTTTTAATTTCACTGGATCTGATTTTCTATTAATGTTTTGAAAAATCAAATTCTAGTGAAAAAGCCTCTAGATCTACATCATGGAGGGCTTATATGAAAAATCTGAACCACCCAATAGATTCAGAAGGTTCAAAACCCCTAGGTATGAAATAATAGCCTAATTTGAAGAAGCAATGGGGGATGGTGATTTGATGGTCTGATCTGACTCATCTCACCATTTATAGGTCAACACCCCAATTCCACTAGTGGTCACCGGTAAAACAAGCCAGGATGACCAGCTATGCATGTTTTGTCTGTTCTAACGACCATATCAAATCTAGACCGTTAAAATGACTATGAACTTCAAACTTGAATTTCAAAGTCATCTGAGCTCTAAATCATGAGCAAAAGGAAGCTATGGAAATCTTACAATGTCTAATTTCATATGAAATAATAAAATTTAGGAAATATGGCAAGAAACTTTCTATTTTAAGAAAATAAGATTCTTACTTCCATGATCTTGAAGATCTAAGATGATTAGACCTTAAGGATCTAATTTATTTATGTTATAATGATAAGGGTATATGAAATTGAGGGTTTAATATAATAGGTCTATGATAAATTATGAAATCTACCCTTTATGGTAGAAGTAACCTAAAATTTGTAAAGGAACTTTCTTGATCAATAAGATCAAGCATGATCAAATCCTATAGATGGGTTAGATAGAGTTAATAATAATGAGATCTAGCAAGATCATTGATCAGTTATGATAAAAGCATGTGACGATGATCTTTGAACATATAATGAAGTAAAAACCCTATATCTAAGGGAAGGACTTAAGATCTAATGCTATCCATGGACAGTGTGATTCAGGGATGTTTTGATTAGTTATTTTATATTTTCTAGAAGTGAAAGTTATGTAAAGTGCATCATTTGAATAAATTTGAATGGTTAGGCTAGTTTTGGTATTTCCTTTAAGATTTAAATAATTAAATTTTATTAAAAACTCCAACTAAAGTGTGTCCCTGTGGGTTCGACCCGTATTTGCATAGCTATACTACAATAGCCCGTGCACTTGCGGAAAACATCAACATTGGGAATGGCTGAATGAACTATTGCAGAAATGCCCTCATCATGGATTTAAGAAATGACAGTAGGTTCAATACTTCTATGCGGCATTGATGCCTTAAAATAAGCAAATGATAGATGTAATGAGTGGAGGGACCCTCATGCTAAAGGATGAAAGTTAGGCTTCGGTGTTCTTTCTGACATTGGTAGATAATTCTCAACAATGGAATTGTTCAAACAGGAGAGAATGAACCAACTAGCCCACTAAGAAGGGGATCTCTATGAGATAGTGCATACTGATCTATCTCATAAACTTAACTCTATAGTTGAAAATTTAGGTGGAAGAATGGGCAAATCTGAAACCATGTTTGAGACTTTCATGGCTGCTACTTTATCCCATAAACCTCCACAAGAAGTCCGTGCTATATGTTCTAGCCTAGCCCATATCACCTCGTCTTGTCCATCAAATAGAGTGCTGAACGACTATCTTGACCAAGCCAATGCATTGAATGCATATCTCCAACCTAGCAACAACCCATATTCTGAGACATACAACCCTGGATGTGCTAGGCATCCCAATTTGTCTTGGTCAAAGAATAACCACCAAGGGGGACCATCTGTAAATCCCCTTATCCAAAACTTTCCTCTTAGAACTACAGTTCCCTAGTAGCCACCTTGCTTTCAATAACCTCAACAACAAAAGAAACCATCTTCAGAGGAAAACATTCAAACCAAGCTTGAAAAAATTGTAAAAGATAATGATGACACTTAAAAGGCCTTACTCCAATTACAAAATGATAGTAGACATTCAGCCATGTCAACTATCAAGGCATAGCTAAGTTAGACATGCAGGTAAGCCAATTGTCAACTGAACTACATAATAAAGGAAAGGGTCAATTCCCCATTCAACCCATCCTTTAACCCTCATGAGAATGCCAAGTCTATAACCACCCTTAGGAGTGGTCGTCAAATCAATAACAAAATAGGCAAGCTAAGGAAACTATAGAGGAGAAAGAGGCAACCAAAACATATGAGAAAGTCTTACTCCTTCTAAGCCTATAGTGGAGGCACCCTATGTGCCTAAAGCCCCATTCCCTCAATTACTCAACAAGGCAAAGAAAGGAACAAATTTTAATGAGATAATGGAAGTGTTTAAACATGCACAAATCAATATTCCATTACTTAATTCCATAAAGGATATTCGTTCTTATACCAAATTTCTTAAAGAGCTCTACACTATAAAGCGAAAAATTAATGTGCAGAAGAAAGCCTTCCTCACAGAGTAGGTGAGCTCTTTAATTCAACACAAGAGACCACCAAAATTTAGAGATCTAGGATGTCCTACAATTTCTTACATTATAAGAAATCATGTCATGAATAAGACATTACTTGACTTAGGGGCTAGTGTTAATCTGTTGCCATATTCTGTCTATGAGAAACTAGGGTTGGTGAGATTAAGCCAAACAACACCACATTATAGTTAGCTGATAGATCAATTAAGATTCCTTGTGGTATGTTTGGGGATGTATTAATATAGGTAGACCACTTTTATTTCCCTGTCAATTTCATTATCCTAGATACCCACCCTATAGCAAATCCCAATAGTCAGATCCTAATGATTCTTGGATGTCCATTCTTTGTGACGTCCAATGCAATCACAAATTGTAGAAATGATGTATTACAATTATCCTTTGTAATCTAAAAGTTGAGCTCAACATCTTCAACACCAATCATCAACAATTAGATTTTAATGACTTTAGCAGCATGATTGAAGATTTAATTCCAAAAGTTTTACCACCGTTATCTACTTTTGATCCATTGGAGGCCTATCTTACACATTGTAAATTTAGTTGTTAAGTCTGGCTAAAGACATAAAACTTAGTGCTCCTTGGGAGGCAACCGAGTTGTTTTTAAAATCTCAATCTTCTACATCTTTCTATATAGGATCCTATGTTTTCAAACATTGGGGACAATGCTCCATTTAGGTTGGGGGGTATAGATGCGCATAGAGATTTTGAATTTTCTTGAGTTTTCTTTATTCTATTGAAAAAAAAAAGATTTTTTTTTTTAAGGTAGAGTTCCCTTACTGAGATGAGAACTGGATGTTCATAATTTAGTAATTCCAATGTTTTCACCTCTTAATGAAACTGCATATGATTAGTTTTGTATAGTATTCATATGTTGAAGCATTTTATAAAAGTTAATTCTCAAAAACTATTTACACACAGCACATAGTCAAGACTAATAGAGAGGTATGACTTAGAGAACCTAAGGAAAATCATTCGAGACATATAACCCAATGAGTTTAGAGACTACCTTCTTTCAAAGAGTTATAAGTAAGTCCAAAGTTTTCTTCAGTGTACATAATTTAGTGTGATCCTATTATCCTTGTTTTGGTTAATTATCAAGATTAAATAGGAGTAATAGCTTTATTTCTAGAATATTTTTTTAAATCTGATAAGCTCTAGGAAACCTAGGAAATGATACAGGCCATCCTTGCTCAGCCTAGAGATATAAAGCCTACCTAGTATATCATACCACTAGTTAACCCCTTTAAGCCTATTATTAATCCTTTTCTTTCTTAACCACATTTACCTTAACCTAGGACAAGGCAGTAAAATAAATATTCATTACTCATTGTCAAAATGAGTAGAGTTAGTAGAAAAAGTTCAGAAAGAGAACAAAAATTCAAAGAAGTGTGAAAATTAGCCGTCTTTCTTCCAAAGAAGCTCAAAAAAAAAAAAAATTTTGAAAGAGAAGGACAAAAATATGAAAGAGATATTCACTTCAAGAATAACCCAAAAGAAAAGTTGTCCTAACAGATAGTCATTGAAGATCTCTACTCAATTTTGACCCTTTGAAATCCTTATACCCTTCTTTTCTAAACTTGTTCTAAAACTACATTATTTTTCCTAGTTAAAAACCTATTGATCTTAGGTGGAACATAGACTTAAAGAGGAGATGAAAAGAAGTAATTAAGGTAATTTACCCCAAATGTTCTTTGAAATAACATCCACTCTTGAGGATCATTGTCCCTGGTGTCATGAGCATATAAAGATTCATGTGAACCATTAGCTTGTTGGATTCGATCACATAATGAGAGAAATATGTTGAAATCCTGATCTGAGAGCTTCATTTCTAAGAGTATACCTATGAAGCTTTGAGGTCAAGACATATTTCCAATGGAATCTAAGCATATCTAGTTAAAAGTCAAGATTTATATGACTACACACACACACACACACACTTTAAGAAATAACTCAAATAAAATATCTTTAATATGTATATGATGTGTAAAATGGTCAAACCTCTCTATTAAGTTGTGAAAAACTAATAGAATACTAACAAATGAGGATTCTCTGAGATAAAATAGGAAACTTAACCTTATTGAATTTTGTGGGTATATTCACTGCAAACCCTCATGATGCATAACTCGTCCATCAAGGCTAACCTAGGGGTTTAAGAGATTGTTTCACATGCTAAATGCAGTCACGAGTACCTACAAAAGTAGCACCTTGTATTAGTTTTTGAAAAATAAATTTTCACATGTTTTGCTAGAGACAAAGGAAATGCTTGTTGGGGGGTGTGTTAGGTGTTTAATTTTGGACAAAATACCCATAATTTAGCATTTAATTAGATCATCTAGCACATCAATTTGATAATTTTTTCATAAAATATGAATTTTAGCTTAAATTGACCATCCAACCATTAATTTATCAAATTTAACAGCTAAATGATCATCCTCGCTAAGAAGATACTTAATGTATGGTTTATATGACTCTAATCTAGTCTTATATTTTACAGATCAAATAGACCATGGTTTGGAAGACTAATTTTACGGTGTATATTAATTGGATTGGATTTTAGATGGCTTGAATTATGCTAATTAGTGTCAAATAAAAAATTAATGGTGCAAATTATCCAAAATGGCATTGAATCAGCTAGATCACTCATAAAGCAAGATGAGATGGTTTCCTAAAAGAAAATTAGTTCTAATTAGAGGAAAGGACATCATGGATAAGATTTTCTAAATAAAAGATCAACTTAGGAATGAAGAGTTGCATAATTAAAGGGGTTAGAAGTTTCCTAGTGGGAAACTAACTCTTCATCATAAGGAAAGTGTAAGGCAAGCTTGGGAGAACAAAATTAGAAAGGCATCAAGGCTTTAAAAAGACGAGGGCACTATTGGATTAAGAGGATGTTTTTTACTATTTTCATCCTGTGTATTATATTCCTTTTGTTCATCGACTTCTTTTGTTTTCCTGTCTTTTTACCATATTCCTCTTCTCCACCCTATTATCCCCTCTGTTTCTCCCCATGTTTCTATCAGCACAACACCATGAAACTTGTCACCCCCTTCCCCTTCCTACTTCTCTCTTCTTCCCTTTCTTCTCACCATTCCTCGCTCAACCACACCGCACCAATCAACCAATGACATTAATGAACTCCCCGCTCTTCTCTCTCATGCTTTATCTCTCCCACTCTCACTTTTGTTTCTCTCACCTCTACCTCTCTTTATCTCCCTCCTCAGTCCGGATGCCTCCACCGAGCTCCCCTTTCTTTGTTTCACTCTCTACTTGTTTCTCTCTTTCACTATCCCTCATCCGTCCTTCACAAATTGCCCTAGCTCCTTCTTCTTTGTATTTTTTCCTAATAGATACCCCAGGCACTACCGTAATAATCCCAATTTTTGTAAATTGATTTGAAAAAATCAATGAAAGTTTGAAATTTCGGAAGACTGGGCTGAAATATTAGGTTACAAGTAAATATCTTTTTATAGAGATTAAATCATGAGTGAAAACTTATAAATTAAGAATTTACACTAGAAATCAAATCAAATGACACTAATTTTGTTAAATTCGGAGTTAGAATGAAAAATCTCAATTTTACGCTTAAAAGGGTAAAATGGTCATTTTCACCCATAACTAAGATTTAAAATTTAAATATTTGGAATGTACTCAAAAAACCAAAAGGTACTCAAAGAACTAGAAGGTACTCAAAAAATCGATTCTAGCACCATTGAGTACACTAAAATCCAAGTTTGAATAAATAATACCTATTTTTCTCTATTTTTATGAATAAAAGGGCAAAATGGTTTTTTCACATGAAAATGGGGCCCACAAAGTAGGCCAATTAGAGCAAAAATCCTTCCCCGATCTCCCCCAATCTCTCTCTTTTTCTGTCTTTCGCTCTCCTCTCTCTAGAATAGTACCACCATCCATATTGTTTTAAATTTTCTGATCTACAAAACTCCTACAAGAATTTCAAGATTCAACAGTTCAATAAATAGGAAAAGACAAATCAAGATTTATTTGGTGTGCTATGGCATACGGTGAGGATTTATTTATTTTGGCATCAATTCATCAATTTTGAGCAATTCAAGTAGGAGGATATCATCCAATATTTAGGTTATGTTATTTTTGATTTTTTAATTTCACTGGATCTGATTTTCTATTAATGTTTTGAAAAATCAAATTCTAGTGAAAAAGCCTCTAGATCTACATCATGGAGGGCTTATATGAAAAATCTGAACCACCCAATAGATTCAGAAGGTTCAAAACCCCTAGGTATGAAATAATAGCCTAATTTGAAGAAGCAATGGGGGATGGTGATTTGATGGTCTGATCTGACTCATCTCACCATTTATAGGTCAACACCCCAATTCCACTAGTGGTCACCGGTAAAACAAGCCAGGATGACCAGTTATGCATGTTTTGTCCTGTTCTAACGACCATATCAAATCTAGACCGTTAAAATGACTATGAACTTCAAACTTGAATTTCAAAGTCATCTGAGCTCTAAATCATGAGCAAAAGGAAGCTATGGAAATCTTACAATGTCTAATTTCATATGAAATAATAAAATTTAGGAAATATGGCAAGAAACTTTCTATTTTAAGAAAATAAGATTCTTACTTCCATGATCTTGAAGATCTAAGATGATTAGACCTTAAGGATCTAATTTATTTATGTTATAATGATAAGGGTATATGAAATTGAGGGTTTAATAAAATAGGTCTATGATAAATTATGAAATCTACCCTTTATGGTAGAAGTAACCTAAAATTTGTAAAGGAACTTTCTTGATCAATAAGATCAAGCATGATCAAATCCTATAGATGGGTTAGATAGAGTTAATAATAATGAGATCTAGCAAGATCATTGATCAGTTATGATAAAAGCATGTGACGATGATCTTTGAACATATAATGAAGTAAAAACCCTATATCTAAGGGAAGGACTTAAGATCTAATGCTATCCATGGACAGTGTGATTCAGGGATGTTTTGATTAGTTATTTTATATTTTCTAGAAGTGAAAGTTATGTAAAGTGCATCATTTGAATAAATTTGAATGGTTAGGCTAGTTTTGTTATTTCCTTTAAGATTTAAATAATTAAATTTTATTAAAAACTCCAACTAAAGTGTGTCCCTGTGGGTTCGACCCGTATTTGCATAGCTATACTACAATAGCCCGTGCACTTGCGAAAAACATCAACATTGGGAATGGCTGAATGAACTATTGCAGAAATGCCCTCATCATGGATTTAAGAAATGACAAGAGGTTCAATACTTCTATGCGGCATTGATGCCTTAAAATAAGCAAATGATAGATGTAATGAGTGGAGGGACCCTCATGCTAAAGGATGAAAGTTAGGCTTCGGTGTTCTTTCTGACATTGGTAGATAATTCTCAACAATGGAATTGTTCAAACAGGAGAGAATGAACCAACTAGCCCACTAAGAAGGGGGATCTCTATGAGATAGTGCATACTGATCTATCTCATAAACTTAACTCTATAGTTGAAAATTTAGGTGGAAGAATGGGCAAATCTGAAACCATGTTTGAGACTTTCATGGCTGCTACTTTATCCCATAAACCTCCACAAGAAGTCTGTGCTATATGTTCTAGCCTAGCCCATATCACCTCGTCTTGTCCATCAAATAGAGTGCTAAACGACTATCTTGACCAAGCCAATGCATTGAATGCATATCTCCAACCTAGCAACAACCCATATTCTCGAGACATACAACCCTGGATGTGCTAGGCATCCCAATTTGTCTTGGTCAAAGAATAACCACCAAGGGGGACCATCTGTAAATCCCCTTATCCAAAACTTTCCTCTTACAACTACAGTTCCCTAGTAGCCACCTTGCTTTCAATAACCTCAACAACAAAAGAAACCATCTTCAGAGGAAAACATTCAAACCAAGCTTGAAAAAATTGTAAAAGATAATGATGACACTTAAAAGGCCTTACTCCAATTACAAAATGATAGTAGACATTCAGCCATGTCAACTATCAAGGCATAGCTAAGTTAGACATGCAGGTAAGCCAATTGTCAACTGAACTACATAATAAATGAAAGGGTCAATTCCCCATTCAACCCATCCTTTAACCCTCATGAGAATGCCAAGTCTATAACCACCCTTAGGAGTGGTCGTCAAATCAATAACAAAATAGGCAAGCTAAGGAAACTATAGAGGAGAAAGAGGCAACCAAAACATATGAGAAAGTCTTACTCCTTCTAAGCCTATAGTGGAGGCACCCTATGTGCCTAAAGCCCCATTCCCTCAATTACTCAACAAGGCAAAGAAAGGAACAAATTTTAATGAGATAATGGAAGTGTTTAAACATGCACAAATCAATATTCCATTACTTAATTCCATAAAGGATATTCGTTCTTATACCAAATTTCTTAAAGAGCTCTACACTATAAAGCGAAAAATTAATGTGCAGAAGAAAGCCTTCCTCACAGAGTAGGTGAGCTCTTTAATTCAACACAAGAGACCACCAAAATTTAGAGATCTAGGATGTCCTACAATTTCTTACATTATAAGAAATCATGTCATGAATAAGACATTACTTGACTTAGGGGCTAGTGTTAATCACATTTGCCATATTCTCGTCTATGAGAAACTAGGGTTGGTGAGATTAAGCCAAACAACACCACATTATAGTTAGCTGATAGATCAATTAAGATTCCTTGTGGTATGTTTGGGGATGTATTAATATAGGTAGACCACTTTTATTTCCCTGTCAATTTCATTATCCTAGATACCCACCCTATAGCAAATCCCAATAGTCGATCCTAATGATTCTTGGATGTCCATTCTTTGTGACGTCCAATGCAATCACAAATTGTAGAAATGATGTATTACAATTATCCTTTGTAATCTAAAAGTTGAGCTCAACATCTTCAACACCAATCATCAACAATTAGATTTTAATGACTTTAGCAGCATGATTGAAGATTTAATTCCAAAAGTTTTACCACCGTTATCTACTTTTGATCCATTGGAGGCCTATCTTACACATTGTAAATTTAGTTGTTAAGTCTGGCTAAAGACATAAAACTTAGTGCTCCTTGTGAGGCAACCGAGTTGTTTTTAAAATCTCAATCTTCTACATCTTTCTATATAGGATCCTATGTTTTCAAACATTGGGGACAATGCTCCATTTAGGTTGGGGGGTATAGATGCGCATAGAGATTTTGAATTTTCTTGAGTTTTCTTTATTCTATTGAAAAAAAAAAAAGATTTTTTTTTTTTTAAGGTAGAGTTCCCTTACTGAGATGAGAACTGGATGTTCATAATTTAGTAATTCCAATGTTTTCACCTCTTAATGAAACTGCATATGATTAGTTTTGTATAGTATTCATATGTTGAAGCATTTTATAAAAGTTAATTCTCAAAAACTATTTACACACAGCACATAGTCAAGACTAATAGAGAGGTATGACTTAGAGAACCTAAGGAAAATCATTCGAGACATATAACCCAATGAGTTTAGAGACTACCTTCTTTCAAAGAGTTATAAGTAAGTCCAAAGTTTTCTTCAGTGTACATAATTTAGTGTGATCCTATTATCCTTGTTTTGGTTAATTATCAAGATTAAATAGGAGTAATAGCTTTATTTCTAGAATATTTTTTAAATACGATAAGCTCTAGGAAACCTAGGAAATGATACAGGCCATCCTTGCTCAGCCTAGAGATATAAAGCCTACCTAGTATATCATACCACTAGTTAACCCCTTTAAGCCTATTATTAATCCTTTTCTTTCTTAACCACATTTACCTTAACCTAGGACAAGGCAGTAAAATAAATATTCATTACTCATTGTCAAAATGAGTAGAGTTAGTAGAAAAAGTTCAGAAAGAGAACAAAAATTCAAAGAAGTGTGAAAATTAGCCGTCTTTCTTCCAAAGAAGCTCAAAAAAAAAAAAAATTTGAAAGAGAAGGACAAAAATATGAAAGAGATATTCACTTCAAGAATAACCCAAAAGAAAAGTTGTCCTAACAGATAGTCATTGAAGATCTCTACTCAATTTTGAACCTTTGAAATCCTTATACCCTTCTTTTCTAAACTTGTTCTAAAACTACATTATTTTTCCTAGTTAAAAACCTATTGATCTTAGGTGGAACATAGACTTAAAGAGGAGATGAAAAGAAGTAATTAAGGTAATTTACCCCAAATGTTCTTTGAAATAACATCCACTCTTGAGGATCATTGTCCCTGGTGTCATGAGCATATAAAGATTCATGTGAACCATTAGCTTGTTGGATTCGATCACATAATGAGAGAAATATGTTGAAATCCTGATCTGAGAGCTTCATTTCTAAGAGTATACCTATGAAGCTTTGAGGTCAAGACATATTTCCAATGGAATCTAAGCATATCTAGTTAAAAGTCAAGATTTATATGACTACACACACACACACACACTTTAAGAAATAACTCAAATAAAATATCTTTAATATGTATATGATGTGTAAAATGGTCAAACCTCTCTATTAAGTTGTGAAAAACTAATAGAATACTAACAAATGAGGATTCTACGAGATAAAATAGGAAACTTAACCTTATTGAATTTTGTGGGTATATTCACTGCAAACCCTCATGATGCATAACTCGTCCATCAAGGCTAACCTAGGGGTTTAAGAGATTGTTTCACATGCTAAATGCAGTCACGAGTACCTACAAAAGTAGCACCTTGTATTAGTTTTTGAAAAATAAATTTTCACATGTTTTGCTAGAGACAAAGGAAATGCTTGTTGGGGGGTGTGTTAGGTGTTTAATTTTGGACAAAATACCCATAATTTAGCATTTAATTAGATCATCTAGCACATCAATTTGATAATTTTTTCATAAAATATGAATTTTAGCTTAAATTGACCATCCAACCATTAATTTATCAAATTTAACAGCTAAATGATCATCCTCGCTAAGAAGATACTTAATGTATGGTTTATATGACTCTAATCTAGTCTTATATTTTACAGATCAAATAGACCATGGTTTGGAAGACTAATTTTACGGTGTATATTAATTGGATTGGATTTTAGATGGCTTGAATTATGCTAATTAGTGTCAAATAAAAAATTAATGGTGCAAATTATCCAAAATGGCATTGAATCAGCTAGATCACTCATAAAGCAAGATGAGATGGTTTCCTAAAAGAAAATTAGTTCTAATTAGAGGAAAGGACATCATGGATAAGATTTTCTAAATAAAAGATCAACTTAGGAATGAAGAGTTGCATAATTAAAGGGGTTAGAAGTTTCCTAGTGGGAAACTAACTCTTCATCATAAGGAAAGTGTAAGGCAAGCTTGGGAGAACAAAATTAGAAAGGCATCAAGGCTTTAAAAAGACGAGGGCACTATTGGATTAAGAGGATGTTTTTTACTATTTTCATCCTGTGTATTATATTCCTTTTGTTCATCGACTTCTTTTGTTTTCCTGTCTTTTTACCATATTCCTCTTCTCCACCCTATTATCCCCTCTGTTTCTCCCCATGTTTCTATCAGCACAACACCATGAAACTTGTCACCCCCCTTCCCCCTTCCTACTTCTCTCTTCTTCCCTTTCTTCTCACCATTCCTCGCTCAACCACACCGCACCAATCAACCAATGACATTAATGAACTCCCCCGCTCTTCTCTCTCATGCTTTATCTCTCCCACTCTCACTTTTGTTTCTCTCACCTCTACCTCTCTTTATCTCCCTCCTCAGTCCGTATGCCTCCACCGAGCTCCCCTTGTCGTTTCACTCTCTACTTCTGTTTCTCTCTTTCACTATCCCTCATCTGTCCTTCACAGCCCTGTCCTAGCTCCTTCTTCTTTGTATTTTTTTCCTAATAGATACCGGCACTACTGTAATAATCCCAATTTTTGTAAATTGATTTGAAAAAATCAATGAAAGTTTGAAATTTCAGAAGACTCGGGCTGAAATATTAGGTTACAAGTAAATATCTTTTTTATAGAGATTAAATCATGAGTGAAAACTTATAAATTAAGAATTTACACTAGAAATCAAATCAAATGACACTAATTTTGTTAAATTCGGAGTTAGAATGAAAAATCTCAATTTTCTGCTTAAAAGGGTAAAATGGTCATTTTCACCCATAACTAAGATTTAAAATTTAAATATTTGGAATGTACTCAAAAAACCAAAAGGTACTCAAAGAACTAGAAGGTACTCAAAAAATCGATTCTAGCACCATTGAGTACACTAAAATCCAAGTTTGAATAAATAATACCTATTTTTCTCTATTTTTATGAATAAAAGGGCAAAATGGTTTTTCACATGAAAATGGGGCCCACAAAGTAGGCCAATTAGAGCAAAAATCCTTCCCCGATCTCCCCCAATCTCTCTCTTTCTCTGTCTTTCTCTCTCCTCTCTCTAGAATAGTACCACCATCCATATTGTTTTAAATTTTCTGATCTACAAAACTCCTACAGTAATTTCAAGATTCAAGCAGCTCAATAAATAGGAAAAGACAAATCAAGATTTATTTGGTGTGCTATGGCATACGGTGAGGATTTATTTATTTTGGCATCAATTCATCAATTTTGAGCAATTCAAGTAGGAGGATATCATCCAATATTTAGGTTATGTTATTTTTGATTTTTTAATTTCACTGGATCTGATTTTCTATTAATGTTTTGAAAAATCAAATTCTAGTGAAAAAGCCTCTAGATCTACATCATGGAGGGCTTATATGAAAAATCTGAACCACCCAATAGATTCAGAAGGTTCAAAACCCCTAGGTATGAAATAATAGCCTAATTTGAAGAAGCAATGGGGGATGGTGATTTGATGGTCTGATCTGACTCATCTCACCATTTATAGGTCAACACCCCAATTCCACTAGTGGTCACCGGTAAAACAAGCCAGGATGACCAGTTATGCATGTTTTGTCCTGTTCTAACGACCATATCAAATCTAGATCGTTAAAATGACTATGAACTTCAAACTTGAATTTCAAAGTCATCTGAGCTCTAAATCATGAGCAAAAGGAAGCTATGGAAAGCTTACAATGTCTAATTTCATATGAAATAATAAAATTTAGGAAATATGGCAAGAAACTTTCTATTTTAAGAAAATAAGATTCTTACTTCCATGATCTTGAAGATCTAAGATGATTAGACCTTAAGGATCTAATTTATTTATGTTATAATGATAAGGGTATATGAAATTGAGGGTTTAATATAATAGGTCTATGATAAATTATGAAATCTACCCTTTATGGTAGAAGTAACCTAAAATTTGTAAAGGAACTTTCTTGATCAATAAGATCAAGCATGATCAAATCCTATAGATGGGTTAGATAGAGTTAATAATAATGAGATCTAGCAAGATCATTGATCAGTTATGATAAAAGCATGTGACGATGATCTTTGAACATATAATGAAGTAAAAACCCTATATCTAAGGGAAGGACTTAAGATCTAATGCTATCCATGGACAGTGTGATTCAGGGATGTTTTGATTAGTTATTTTATATTTTCTAGAAGTGAAAGTTATGTAAAGTGCATCATTTGAATAAATTTGAATGGTTAGGCTAGTTTTGTTATTTCCTTTAAGATTTAAATAATTAAATTTTATTAAAAACTCCAACTAAAGTGTGTCCCTGTGGGTTCGACCCGTATTTGCATAGCTATACTACAATAGCCCGTGCACTTGCGAAAAACATCAACATTGGGAATGGCTGAATGAACTATTGCAGAAATGCCCTCATCATGGATTTAAGAAATGACAGTAGGTTCAATACTTCTATGCGGCATTGATGCCTTAAAATAAGCAAATGATAGATGTAATGAGTGGAGGGACCCTCATGCTAAAGGATGAAAGTTAGGCTTCGGTGTTCTTTCTGACATTGGTAGATAATTCTCAACAATGGAATTGTTCAAACAGGAGAGAATGAACCAACTAGCCCACTAAGAAGGGGGATCTCTATGAGATAGTGCATACTGATCTATCTCATAAACTTAACTCTATAGTTGAAAATTTAGGTGGAAGAATGGGCAAATCTGAAACCATGTTTGAGACTTTCATGGCTGCTACTTTATCCCATAAACCTCCACAAGAAGTCTGTGCTATATGTTCTAGCCTAGCCCATATCACCTCGTCTTGTCCATCAAATAGAGTGCTAAACGACTATCTTGACCAAGCCAATGCATTGAATGCATATCTCCAACCTAGCAACAACCCATATTCTGAGACATACAACCCTGGATGTGCTAGGCATCCCAATTTGTCTTGGTCAAAGAATAACCACCAAGGGGGACCATCTGTAAATCCCCTTATCCAAAACTTTCCTCTTAGAACTACAGTTCCCTAGTAGCCACCTTGCTTTCAATAACCTCAACAACAAAAGAAACCATCTTCAGAGGAAAACATTCAAACCAAGCTTGAAAAAATTGTAAAAGATAATGATGACACTTAAAAGGCCTTACTCCAATTACAAAATGATAGTAGACATTCAGCCATGTCAACTATCAAGGCATAGCTAAGTTAGACATGCAGGTAAGCCAATTGTCAACTGAACTACATAATAAAGGAAAGGGTCAATTCCCCATTCAACCCATCCTTTAACCCTCATGAGAATGCCAAGTCTATAACCACCCTTAGGAGTGGTCACAAATCAATAACAAAATAGGCAAGCTAAGGAAACTATAGAGGAGAAAGAGGCAACCAAAACATATGAGAAAGTCTTAGTCCTTCTAAGCCTATAGTGGAGGCACCCTATGTGCCTAAAGCCCCATTCCCTCAATTACTCAACAAGGCAAAGAAAGGAACAAATTTTAATGAGATAATGGAAGTGTTTAAACATGCACAAATCAATATTCCATTACTTAATTCCATAAAGGATATTCGTTCTTATACCAAATTTCTTAAAGAGCTCTACACTATAAAGCGAAAAATTAATGTGCAGAAGAAAGCCTTCCTCACAGAGTAGGTGAGCTCTTTAATTCAACACAAGAGACCACCAAAATTTAGAGATCTAGGATGTCCTACAATTTCTTACATTATAAGAAATCATGTCATGAATAAGACATTACTTGACTTAGGGGCTAGTGTTAATCATTGCCATATTCTGTCTATGAGAAACTAGGGTTGGTGAGATTAAGCCAAACAACACCACATTATAGTTAGCTGATAGATCAATTAAGATTCCTTGTGGTATGTTTGGGGATGTATTAATATAGGTAGACCACTTTTATTTCCCTGTCAATTTCATTATCCTAGATACCCACCCTATAGCAAATCCCAATAGTCAGATCCTAATGATTCTTGGATGTCCATTCTTTGTGACGTCCAATGCAATCACAAATTGTAGAAATGATGTATTACAATTATCCTTTGTAATCTAAAAGTTGAGCTCAACATCTTCAACACCAATCATCAACAATTAGATTTTAATGACTTTAGCAGCATGATTGAAGATTTAATTCCAAAAGTTTTACCACCGTTATCTACTTTTGATCCATTGGAGGCCTATCTTACACATTGTAAATTTAGTTGTTAAGTCTGGCTAAAGACATAAAACTTAGTGCTCCTTGGGAGGCAACCGAGTTGTTTTTAAAATCTCAATCTTCTACATCTTTCTATATAGGATCCTATGTTTTCAAACATTGGGGACAATGCTCCATTTAGGTTGGGGGGTATAGATGCGCATAGAGATTTTGAATTTTCTTGAGTTTTCTTTATTCTATTGAAAAAAAAAAAAGATTTTTTTTTTTTTAAGGTAGAGTTCCCTTACTGAGATGAGAACTGGATGTTCATAATTTAGTAATTCCAATGTTTTCACCTCTTAATGAAACTGCATATGATTAGTTTTGTATAGTATTCATATGTTGAAGCATTTTATAAAAGTTAATTCTCAAAAACTATTTACACACAGCACATAGTCAAGACTAATAGAGAGGTATGACTTAGAGAACCTAAGGAAAATCATTCGAGACATATAACCCAATGAGTTTAGAGACTACCTTCTTTCAAAGAGTTATAAGTAAGTCCAAAGTTTTCTTCAGTGTACATAATTTAGTGTGATCCTATTATCCTTGTTTTGGTTAATTATCAAGATTAAATAGGAGTAATAGCTTTATTTCTAGAATATTTTTTAAATCTGATAAGCTCTAGGAAACCTAGGAAATGATACAGGCCATCCTTGCTCAGCCTAGAGATATAAAGCCTACCTAGTATATCATACCACTAGTTAACCCCTTTAAGCCTATTATTAATCCTTTTCTTTCTTAACCACATTTACCTTAACCTAGGACAAGGCAGTAAAATAAATATTCATTACTCATTGTCAAAATGAGTAGAGTTAGTAGAAAAAGTTCAGAAAGAGAACAAAAATTCAAAGAAGTGTGAAAATTAGCCGTCTTTCTTCCAAAGAAGCTCAAAAAAAAAAAAAAAATTTGAAAGAGAAGGACAAAAATATGAAAGAGATATTCACTTCAAGAATAACCCAAAAGAAAAGTTGTCCTAACAGATAGTCATTGAAGATCTCTACTCAATTTTGAACCTTTGAAATCCTTATACCCTTCTTTTCTAAACTTGTTCTAAAACTACATTATTTTTCCTAGTTAAAAACCTATTGATCTTAGGTGGAACATAGACTTAAAGAGGAGATGAAAAGAAGTAATTAAGGTAATTTACCCCAAATGTTCTTTGAAATAACATCCACTCTTGAGGATCATTGTCCCCGGTGTCATGAGCATATAAAGATTCATGTGAACCATTAGCTTGTTGGATTCGATCACATAATGAGAGAAATATGTTGAAATCCTGATCGGAGAGCTTCATTTCTAAGAGTATACCTATGAAGCTTTGAGGTCAAGACATATTTCCAATGGAATCTAAGCATATCTAGTTAAAAGTCAAGATTTATATGACTACACACACACACACACACTCTAAGAAATAACTCAAATAAAATATCTTTAATATGTATATGATGTGTAAAATGGTCAAACCTCTCTATTAAGTTGTGAAAAACTAATAGAATACTAACAAATGAGGATTCTCTCGAGATAAAATAGGAAACTTAACCTTATTGAATTTTGTGGGTATATTCTTGCAAACCCTCATGATGCATAACTCGTCCATCAAGGCTAACCTAGGGGTTTAAGAGATTGTTTCACATGCTAAATGCAGTCACGAGTACCTACAAAAGTAGCACCTTGTATTAGTTTTTGAAAAATAAATTTTCACATGTTTTGCTAGAGACAAAGGAAATGCTTGTTGGGGGGTGTGTTAGGTGTTTAATTTTGGACAAAATACCCATAATTTAGCATTTAATTAGATCATCTAGCACATCAATTTGATAATTTTTTCATAAAATATGAATTTTAGCTTAAATTGACCATCCAACCATTAATTTATCAAATTTAACAGCTAAATGATCATCCTCGCTAAGAAGATACTTAATGTATGGTTTATATGACTCTAATCTAGTCTTATATTTTACAGATCAAATAGACCATGGTTTGGAAGACTAATTTTACGGTGTATATTAATTGGATTGGATTTTAGATGGCTTGAATTATGCTAATTAGTGTCAAATAAAAAATTAATGGTGCAAATTATCCAAAATGGCATTGAATCAGCTAGATCACTCATAAAGCAAGATGAGATGGTTTCCTAAAAGAAAATTAGTTCTAATTAGAGGAAAGGACATCATGGATAAGATTTTCTAAATAAAAGATCAACTTAGGAATGAAGAGTTGCATAATTAAAGGGGTTAGAAGTTTCCTAGTGGGAAACTAACTCTTCATCATAAGGAAAGTGTAAGGCAAGCTTGGGAGAACAAAATTAGAAAGGCATCAAGGCTTTAAAAAGACGAGGGCACTATTGGATTAAGAGGATGTTTTTTACTATTTTCATCCTGTGTATTATATTCCTTTTGTTCATCGACTTCTTTTGTTTTCCTGTCTTTTACCATATTCCTCTTCTCCACCCTATTATCCCCTCTGTTTCTCCCCATGTTTCTATCAGCACAACACCATGAAACTTGTCACCCCCTTCCCCTTCCTACTTCTCTCTTCTTCCCTTTCTTCTCACCATTCCTCGCTCAACCACACCGCACCAATCAACCAATGACATTAATGAACTCCCCCGCTCTTCTCTCTCATGCTTTATCTCTCCCACTCTCACTTTTGTTTCTCTCACCTCTACCTCTCTTTATCTCCCTCCTCAGTCCAGATGCCTCCACCGAGCTCCCCTTTGCTGTTTCACTCTCTACTTCTGTTTCTCTCTTTCACTATCCCTCATCTGTCCTTCACAGCCCTGTCCTAGCTCCTTCTTCTTTGTATTTTTTTCCTAATAGATACCGGCACTACTGTAATAATCCCAATTTTTGTAAATTGATTTGAAAAAATCAATGAAAGTTTGAAATTTCAGAAGACTCGGGCTGAAATATTAGGTTACAAGTAAATATCTTTTTTATAGAGATTAAATCATGAGTGAAAACTTATAAATTAAGAATTTACACTAGAAATCAAATCAAATGACACTAATTTTGTTAAATTCGGAGTTAGAATGAAAAATCTCAATTTTCTGCTTTAAAAGGGTAAAATGGTCATTTTCACCCATAACTAAGATTTAAAATTTAAATATTTGGAATGTACTCAAAAAACCAAAAGGTACTCAAAGAACTAGAAGGTACTCAAAAAATCGATTCTAGCACCATTGAGTACACTAAAATCCAAGTTTGAATAAATAATACCTATTTTTCTCTATTTTTATGAATAAAAGGGCAAAATGGTTTTTTCACATGAAAATGGGGCCCACAAAGTAGGCCAATTAGAGCAAAAATCCTTCCCCGATCTCCCCCAATCTCTCTCTTTCTCTGTCTTTCTCTCTCCTCTCTCTAGAATAGTACCACCATCCATATTGTTTTAAATTTTCTGATCTACAAAACTCCTACAGTAATTTCAAGATTCAACAGTTCAATAAATAGGAAAAGACAAATCAAGATTTATTTGGTGTGCTATGGCATACGGTGAGGATTTATTTATTTTGGCATCAATTCATCAATTTTGAGCAATTCAAGTAGGAGGATATCATCCAATATTTAGGTTATGTTATTTTTTATTTTTTAATTTCACTGGATCTGATTTTCTATTAATGTTTTGAAAAATCAAATTCTAGTGAAAAAGCCTCTAGATCTACATCATGGAGGGCTTATATGAAAAATCGAACCACCCAATAGATTCAAGGTTCAAAACCCCTAGGTATGAAATAATAGCCTAATTTGAAGAAGCAATGGGGGATGGTGATTTGATGGTCTGATCTGACTCATCTCACCATTTATAGGTCAACACCCCAATTCCACTAGTGGTCACCGGTAAAACAAGCCAGGATGACCAGTTATGCATGTTTTGTCCTGTTCTAACGACCATATCAAATCTAGACCGTTAAAATGACTATGAACTTCAAACTTGAATTTCAAAGTCATCTGAGCTCTAAATCATGAGCAAAAGGAAGCTATGGAAAGCTTACAATGTCTAATTTCATATGAAATAATAAAATTTAGGAAATATGGCAAGAAACTTTCTATTTTAAGAAAATAAGATTCTTACTTCCATGATCTTGAAGATCTAAGATGATTAGACCTTAAGGATCTAATTTATTTATGTTATAATGATAAGGGTATATGAAATTGAGGGTTTAATATAATAGGTCTATGATAAATTATGAAATCTACCCTTTATGGTAGAAGTAACCTAAAATTTGTAAAGGAACTTTCTTGATCAATAAGATCAAGCATGATCAAATCCTATAGATGGGTTAGATAGAGTTAATAATAATGAGATCTAGCAAGATCATTGATCAGTTATGATAAAAGCATGTGACGATGATCTTTGAACATATAATGAAGTAAAAACCCTATATCTAAGGGAAGGACTTAAGATCTAATGCTATCCATGGACAGTGTGATTCGGGGATGTTTTGATTAGTTATTTTATATTTTCTAGAAGTGAAAGTTATGTAAAGTGCATCATTTGAATAAATTTGAATGGTTAGGCTAGTTTTGTTATTTCCTTTAAGATTTAAATAATTAAATTTTATTAAAAACTCCAACTAAAGTGTGTCCCTGTGGGTTCGACCCGTATTTGCATAGCTATACTACAATAGCCCGTGCACTTGCGGAAAACATCAACATTGGGAATGGCTGAATGAACTATTGCAGAAATGCCCTCATCATGGATTTAAGAAATGACAGTAGGTTCAATACTTCTATGCGGCATTGATGCCTTAAAATAAGCAAATGATAGATGTAATGAGTGGAGGGACCCTCATGCTAAAGGATGAAAGTTAGGCTTCGGTGTTCTTTTCCGACATTGGTAGATAATTCTCAACAATGGAATTGTTCAAACAGAGAGAATGAACCAACTAGCCCACTAAGAAGGGGATCTCTATGAGATAGTGCATACTGATCTATCTCATAAACTTAACTCTATAGTTGAAAATTTAGGTGGAAGAATGGGCAAATCTGAAACCATGTTTGAGACTTTCATGGCTGCTACTTTATCCCATAAACCTCCACAAGAAGTACGTGCTATATGTTCTAGCCTAGCCCATATCACCTCGTCTTGTCCATCAAATAGAGTGCTAAACGACTATCTTGACCAAGCCAATGCATTGAATGCATATCTCCAACCTAGCAACAACCCATATTCTGAGACATACAACCCTGGATGTGCTAGGCATCCCAATTTGTCTTGGTCAAAGAATAACCACCAAGGGGGACCATCTGTAAATCCCCTTATCCAAAACTTTCCTCTTAGAACTACAGTTCCCTAGTAGCCACCTTGCTTTCAATAACCTCAACAACAAAAGAAACCATCTTCAGAGGAAAACATTCAAACCAAGCTTGAAAAAATTGTAAAAGATAATGATGACACTTAAAAGGCCTTACTCCAATTACAAAATGATAGTAGACATTCAGCCATGTCAACTATCAAGGCATAGCTAAGTTAGACATGCAGGTAAGCCAATTGTCAACTGAACTACATAATAAAGGAAAGGGTCAATTCCCCATTCAACCCATCCTTTAACCCTCATGAGAATGCCAAGTCTATAACCACCCTTAGGAGTGGTCGTCAAATCAATAACAAAATAGGCAAGCTAAGGAAACTATAGAGGAGAAAGAGGCAACCAAAACATATGAGAAAGTCTTACTCCTTCCAAGCCTATAGTGGAGGCACCCTATGTGCCTAAAGCCCCATTCCCTCAATTACTCAACAAGGCAAAGAAAGGAACAAATTTTAATGAGATAATGGAAGTGTTTAAACATGCACAAATCAATATTCCATTACTTAATTCCATAAAGGATATTCGTTCTTATACCAAATTTCTTAAAGAGCTCTACACTATAAAGCGAAAAATTAATGTGCAGAAGAAAGCCTTCCTCACAGAGTAGGTGAGCTCTTTAATTCAACACAAGAGACCACCAAAATTTAGAGATCTAGGATGTCCTACAATTTCTTACATTATAAGAAATCATGTCATGAATAAGACATTACTTGACTTAGGGGCTAGTGTTAATCAGCCATATTCTCGTCTATGAGAAACTAGGGTTGGTGAGATTAAGCCAAACAACACCACATTATAGTTAGCTGATAGATCAATTAAGATTCCTTGTGGTATGTTTGGGGATGTATTAATATAGGTAGACCACTTTTATTTCCCTGTCAATTTCATTATCCTAGATACCCACCCTATAGCAAATCCCAATAGTCAGATCCTAATGATTCTTGGATGTCCATTCTTTGTGACATCCAATGCAATCACAAATTGTAGAAATGATGTATTACAATTATCCTTTGTAATCTAAAAGTTGAGCTCAACATCTTCAACACCAATCATCAACAATTAGATTTTAATGACTTTAGCAGCATGATTGAAGATTTAATTCCAAAAGTTTTACCACCGTTATCTACTTTTGATCCATTGGAGGCCTATCTTACACATTGTAAATTTAGTTGTTAAGTCTGGCTAAAGACATAAAACTTAGTGCTCCTTGGGAGGCAACCGAGTTGTTTTTAAAATCTCAATCTTCTACATCTTTCTATATAGGATCCTATGTTTTCAAACATTGGGGACAATGCTCCATTTAGGTTGGGGGGTATAGATGCGCATAGAGATTTTGAATTTTCTTGAGTTTTCTTTATTCTATTGAAAAAAAAAAAGATTTTTTTTTTTTTTAAGGTAGAGTTCCCTTACTGAGATGAGAACTGGATGTTCATAATTTAGTAATTCCAATGTTTTCACCTCTTAATGAAACTGCATATGATTAGTTTTGTATAGTATTCATATGTTGAAGCATTTTATAAAAGTTAATTCTCAAAAACTATTTACACACAGCACATAGTCAAGACTAATAGAGAGGTATGACTTAGAGAACCTAAGGAAAATCATTCGAGACATATAACCCAATGAGTTTAGAGACTACCTTCTTTCAAAGAGTTATAAGTAAGTCCAAAGTTTTCTTCAGTGTACATAATTTAGTGTGATCCTATTATCCTTGTTTTGGTTAATTATCAAGATTAAATAGGAGTAATAGCTTTATTTCTAGAATATTTTTTTAAATCTGATAAGCTCTAGGAAACCTAGGAAATGATACAGGCCATCCTTGCTCCAGCCTAGAGATATAAAGCCTACCTAGTATATCATACCACTAGTTAACCCCTTTAAGCCTATTATTAATCCTTTTCTTTCTTAACCACATTTACCTTAACCTAGGACAAGGCAGTAAAATAAATATTCATTACTCATTGTCAAAATGAGTAGAGTTAGTAGAAAAAGTTCAGAAAGAGAACAAAAATTCAAAGAAGTGTGAAAATTAGCCGTCTTTCTTCCAAAGAAGCTCAAAAAAAAAAAAAAATTTGAAAGAGAAGGACAAAAATATGAAAGAGATATTCACTTCAAGAATAACCCAAAAGAAAAGTTGTCCTAACAGATAGTCATTGAAGATCTCTACTCAATTTTGAACCTTTGAAATCCTTATACCCTTCTTTTCTAAACTTGTTCTAAAACTACATTATTTTTCCTAGTTAAAAACCTATTGATCTTAGGTGGAACATAGACTTAAAGAGGAGATGAAAAGAAGTAATTAAGGTAATTTACCCCAAATGTTCTTTGAAATAACATCCACTCTTGAGGATCATTGTCCCTGGTGTCATGAGCATATAAAGATTCATGTGAACCATTAGCTTGTTGGATTCGATCACATAATGAGAGAAATATGTTGAAATCCTGATCTGAGAGCTTCATTTCTAAGAGTATACCTATGAAGCTTTGAGGTCAAGACATATTTCCAATGGAATCTAAGCATATCTAGTTAAAAGTCAAGATTTATATGACTACACACACACACACACACTCTAAGAAATAACTCAAATAAAATATCTTTAATATGTATATGATGTGTAAAATGGTCAAACCTCTCTATTAAGTTGTGAAAAACTAATAGAATACTAACAAATGAGGATTCTCTGAGATAAAATAGGAAACTTAACCTTATTGAATTTTGTGGGTATATTCACTGCAAACCCTCATGATGCATAACTCGTCCATCAAGGCTAACCTAGGGGTTTAAGAGATTGTTTCACATGCTAAATGCGATCACGAGTACCTACAAAAGTAGCACCTTGTATTAGTTTTTGAAAAATAAATTTTCACATGTTTTGCTAGAGACAAAGGAAATGCTTGTTGGGGGGTGTGTTAGGTGTTTAATTTTGGACAAAATACCCATAATTTAGCATTTAATTAGATCATCTAGCACATCAATTTGATAATTTTTTCATAAAATATGAATTTTAGCTTAAATTGACCATCCAACCATTAATTTATCAAATTTAACAGCTAAATGATCATCCTCGCTAAGAAGATACTTAATGTATGGTTTATATGACTCTAATCTAGTCTTATATTTTACAGATCAAATAGACCATGGTTTGGAAGACTAATTTTACGGTGTATATTAATTGGATTGGATTTTAGATGGCTTGAATTATGCTAATTAGTGTCAAATAAAAAATTAATGGTGCAAATTATCCAAAATGGCATTGAATCAGCTAGATCACTCATAAAGCAAGATGAGATGGTTTCCTAAAAGAAAATTAGTTCTAATTAGAGGAAAGGACATCATGGATAAGATTTTCTAAATAAAAGATCAACTTAGGAATGAAGAGTTGCATAATTAAAGGGGTTAGAAGTTTCCTAGTGGGAAACTAACTCTTCATCATAAGGAAAGTGTAAGGCAAGCTTGGGAGAACAAAATTAGAAAGGCATCAAGGCTTTAAAAAGACGAGGGCACTATTGGATTAAGAGGATGTTTTTTACTATTTTCATCCTGTGTATTATATTCCTTTTGTTCATCGACTTCTTTTGTTTTCCTGTCTTTTTACCATATTCCTCTTCTCCACCCTATTATCCCCTCTGTTTCTCCCCATGTTTCTATCAGCACAACACCATGAAACTTGTCACCCCCCTTCCCCCTTCCTACTTCTCTCTTCTTCCCTTTCTTCTCACCATTCCTCGCTCAACCACACCGCACCAATCAACCAATGACATTAATGAACTCCCCCGCTCTTCTCTCTCATGCTTTATCTCTCCCACTCTCACTTTTGTTTCTCTCACCTCTACCTCTCTTTATCTCCCTCCTCAGTCCAGATGCCTCCACCGAGCTCCCCTTTGCTGTTTCACTCTCTACTTCTGTTTCTCTCTTTCACTATCCCTCATCTGTCCTTCACAGCCCTGTCCTAGCTCCTTCTTCTTTGTATTTTTTTCCTAATAGATACCGGCACTACTGTAATAATCCCAATTTTTGTAAATTGATTTGAAAAAATCAATGAAAGTTTGAAATTTCATAAGACTCGGGCTGAAATATTAGGTTACAAGTAAATATCTTTTTTATAGAGATTAAATCATGAGTGAAAACTTATAAATTAAGAATTTACACTAGAAATCAAATCAAATGACACTAATTTTGTTAAATTCGGAGTTAGAATGAAAAATCTCAATTTTCTGCTTAAAAGGGTAAAATGGTCATTTTCACCCATAACTAAGATTTAAAATTTAAATATTTGGAATGTACTCAAAAAACCAAAAGGTACTCAAAGAACTAGAAGGTACTCAAAAAATCGATTCTAGCACCATTGAGTACACTAAAATCCAAGTTTGAATAAATAATACCTATTTTTCTCTATTTTTATGAATAAAAGGGCAAAATGGTTTTTTCACATGAAAATGGGGCCCACAAAGTAGGCCAATTAGAGCAAAAATCCTTCCCCGATCTCCCCCAATCTCTCTCTTTCTCTGTCTTTCTCTCTCCTCTCTCTAGAATAGTACCACCATCCATATTGTTTTAAATTTTCTGATCTACAAAACTCCTACAGTAATTTCAAGATTCAACAGTTCAATAAATAGGAAAAGACAAATCAAGATTTATTTGGTGTGCTATGGCATACGGTGAGGATTTATTTATTTTGGCATCAATTCATCAATTTTGAGCAATTCAAGTAGGAGGATATCATCCAATATTTAGGTTATGTTATTTTTTATTTTTTAATTTCACTGGATCTGATTTTCTATTAATGTTTTGAAAAATCAAATTCTAGTGAAAAAGCCTCTAGATCTACATCATGGAGGGCTTATATGAAAAATCTGAACCACCCAATAGATTCAGAAGGTTCAAAACCCCTAGGTATGAAATAATAGCCTAATTTGAAGAAGCAATGGGGGATGGTGATTTGATGGTCTGATCTGACTCATCTCACCATTTATAGGTCAACACCCCAATTCCACTAGTGGTCACCGGTAAAACAAGCCAGGATGACCAGTTATGCATGTTTTGTCCTGTTCTAACGACCATATCAAATCTAGACCGTTAAAATGACTATGAACTTCAAACTTGAATTTCAAAGTCATCTGAGCTCTAAATCATGAGCAAAAGGAAGCTATGGAAAGCTTACAATGTCTAATTTCATATGAAATAATAAAATTTAGGAAATATGGCAAGAAACTTTCTATTTTAAGAAAATAAGATTCTTACTTCCATGATCTTGAAGATCTAAGATGATTAGACCTTAAGGATCTAATTTATTTATGTTATAATGATAAGGGTATATGAAATTGAGGGTTTAATATAATAGGTCTATGATAAATTATGAAATCTACCCTTTATGGTAGAAGTAACCTAAAATTTGTAAAGGAACTTTCTTGATCAATAAGATCAAGCATGATCAAATCCTATAGATGGGTTAGATAGAGTTAATAATAATGAGATCTAGCAAGATCATTGATCAGTTATGATAAAAGCATGTGACGATGATCTTTGAACATATAATGAAGTAAAAACCCTATATCTAAGGGAAGGACTTAAGATCTAATGCTATCCATGGACAGTGTGATTCAGGGATGTTTTGATTAGTTATTTTATATTTTCTAGAAGTGAAAGTTATGTAAAGTGCATCATTTGAATAAATTTGAATGGTTAGGCTAGTTTTGTTATTTCCTTTAAGATTTAAATAATTAAATTTTATTAAAAACTCCAACTAAAGTGTGTCCCTGTGGGTTCGACCCGTATTTGCATAGCTATACTACAATAGCCCGTGCACTTGCGGAAAACATCAACATTGGGAATGGCTGAATGAACTATTGCAGAAATGCCCTCATCATGGATTTAAGAAATGACAGTAGGTTCAATACTTCTATGCGGCATTGATGCCTTAAAATAAGCAAATGATAGATGTAATGAGTGGAGGGACCCTCATGCTAAAGGATGAAAGTTAGGCTTCGGTGTTCTTTCTGACATTGGTAGATAATTCTCAACAATGGAATTGTTCAAACAGGAGAGAATGAACCAACTAGCCCACTAAGAAGGGGGATCTCTATGAGATAGTGCATACTGATCTATCTCATAAACTTAACTCTATAGTTGAAAATTTAGGTGGAAGAATGGGCAAATCTGAAACCATGTTTGAGACTTTCATGGCTGCTACTTTATCCCATAAACCTCCACAAGAAGTCTGTGCTATATGTTCTAGCCTAGCCCATATCACCTCGTCTTGTCCATCAAATAGAGTGCTGAACAACTATCTTGACCAAGCCAATGCATTGAATGCATATCTCCAACCTAGCAACAACCCATATTCTGAGACATACAACCCTGGATGTGCTAGGCATCCCAATTTGTCTTGGTCAAAGAATAACCACCAAGGGGGACCATCTGTAAATCCCCTTATCCAAAACTTTCCTCTTAGAACTACAGTTCCCTAGTAGCCACCTTGCTTTCAATAACCTCAACAACAAAAGAAACCATCTTCAGAGGAAAACATTCAAACCAAGCTTGAAAAAATTGTAAAAGATAATGATGACACTTAAAAGGCCTTACTCCAATTACAAAATGATAGTAGACATTCAGCCATGTCAACTATCAAGGCATAACTAAGTTAGACATGCGGGTAAGCCAATTGTCAACTGAACTACATAATAAAGGAAAGGGTCAATTCCCCATTCAACCCATCCTTTAACCCTCATGAGAATGCCAAGTCTATAACCACCCTTAGGAGTGGTCGTCAAATCAATAACAAAATAGGCAAGCTAAGGAAACTATAGAGGAGAAAGAGGCAACCAAAACATATGAGAAAGTCTTACTCCTTCCAAGCCTATAGTGGAGGCACCCTATGTGCCTAAAGCCCCATTCCCTCAATTACTCAACAAGGCAAAGAAAGGAACAAATTTTAATGAGATAATGGAAGTGTTTAAACATGCACAAATAAATATTCCATTACTTAATTCCATAAAGGATATTCGTTCTTATACCAAATTTCTTAAAGAGCTCTACACTATAAAGCGAAAAATTAATGTGCAGAAGAAAGCCTTCCTCACAGAGTAGGTGAGCTCTTTAATTCAACACAAGAGACCACCAAAATTTAGAGATCTAGGATGTCCTACAATTTCTTACATTATAAGAAATCATGTCATGAATAAGACATTACTTGACTTAGGGGCTAGTGTTAATCTGTTGCCATATTCTGTCTATGAGAAACTAGGGTTGGTGAGATTAAGCCAAACAACACCACATTATAGTTAGTTGATAGATCAATTAAGATTCCTTGTGGTATGTTTGGGGATGTATTAATATAGGTAGACCACTTTTATTTCCCTGTCAATTTCATTATCCTAGATACCCACCCTATAGCAAATCCCAATAGTCAGATCCTAATGATTCTTGGATGTCCATTCTTTGTGACGTCCAATGCAATCACAAATTGTAGAAATGATGTATTACAATTATCCTTTGTAATCTAAAAGTTGAGCTCAACATCTTCAACACCAATCATCAACAATTAGATTTTAATGACTTTAGTAGCATGATTGAAGATTTAATTCCAAAAGCTTTACCACCGTTATCTACTTTTGATCCATTGGAGGCCTATCTTACACATTGTAAATTTAGTTGTTAAGTCTGGCTAAAGACATAAAACTTAGTGCTCCTTGGGAGGCAACCGAGTTGTTTTTAAAATCTCAATCTTCTACATCTTTCTATATAGGATCCTATGTTTTCAAACATTGGGGACAATGCTCCATTTAGGTTGGGGGGTATAGATGCGCATAGAGATTTTGAATTTTCTTGAGTTTTCTTTATTCTATTGAAAAAAAAAAAGAATTTTTTTTTTTTAAGGTAGAGTTCCCTTACTGAGATGAGAACTGGATGTTCATAATTTAGTAATTCCAATGTTTTCACCTCTTAATGAAACTGCATATGATTAGTTTTGTATAGTATTCATATGTTGAAGCATTTTATAAAAGTTAATTCTCAAAAACTATTTACACACAGCACATAGTCAAGACTAATAGAGAGGTATGCCTTAGAGAACCTAAGGAAAATCATTCGAGACATATAACCCAATGAGTTTAGAGACTACCTTCTTTCAAAGAGTTATAAGTAAGTCCAAAGTTTTCTTCAGTGTACATAATTTAGTGTGATCCTATTATCCTTGTTTTGGTTAATTATCAAGATTAAATAGGAGTAATAGCTTTATTTCTAGAATATTTTTTTAAATCTGATAAGCTCTAGGAAACCTAGGAAATGATACAGGCCATCCTTGCTCAGCCTAGAGATATAAAGCCTACCTAGTATATCATACCACTAGTTAACCCCTTTAAGCCTATTATTAATCCTTTTCTTTCTTAACCACATTTACCTTAACCTAGGACAAGGCAGTAAAATAAATATTCATTACTCATTGTCAAAATGAGTAGAGTTAGTAGAAAAAGTTCAGAAAGAGAACAAAAATTCAAAGAAGTGTGAAAATTAGCCGTCTTTCTTCCAAAGAAGCTCAAAAAAAAAAAAAAATTTGAAAGAGAAGGACAAAAATATGAAAGAGATATTCACTTCAAGAATAACCCAAAAGAAAAGTTGTCCTAACAGATAGTCATTGAAGATCTCTACTCAATTTTGAACCTTTGAAATCCTTATACCCTTCTTTTCTAAACTTGTTCTAAAACTACATTATTTTTTCTAGTTAAAAACCTATTGATCTTAGGTGGAACATAGACTTAAAGAGGAGATGAAAAGAAGTAATTAAGGTAATTTACCCCAAATGTTCTTTGAAATAACATCCACTCTTGAGGATCATTGTCCCTGGTGTCATGAGCATATAAAGATTCATGTGAACCATTAGCTTGTTGGATTCGATCACATAATGAGAGAAATATGTTGAAATCCTGATCTGAGAGCTTCATTTCTAAGAGTATACCTATGAAGCTTTGAGGTCAAGACATATTTCCAATGGAATCTAAGCATATCTAGTTAAAAGTCAAGATTTATATGACTACACACACACACACACACTCTAAGAAATAACTCAAATAAAATATCTTTAATATGTATATGATGTGTAAAATGGTCAAACCTCTCTATTAAGTTGTGAAAAACTAATAGAATACTAACAAATGAGGATTCTACGAGATAAAATAGGAAACTTAACCTTATTGAATTTTGTGGGTATATTCACTGCAAACCCTCATGATGCATAACTCGTCCATCAAGGCTAACCTAGGGGTTTAAGAGATTGTTTCACATGCTAAATGCAGTCACGAGTACCTACAAAAGTAGCACCTTGTATTAGTTTTTGAAAAATAAATTTTCACATGTTTTGCTAGAGACAAAGGAAATGCTTGTTGGGGGGTGTGTTAGGTGTTTAATTTTGGACAAAATACCCATAATTTAGCATTTAATTAGATCATCTAGCACATCAATTTGATAATTTTTTTCATAAAATATGAATTTTAGCTTAAATTGACCATCCAACCATTAATTTATCAAATTTAACAGCTAAATGATCATCCTCGCTAAGAAGATACTTAATGTATGGTTTATATGACTCTAATCTAGTCTTATATTTTACAGATCAAATAGACCATGGTTTGGAAGACTAATTTTACGGTGTATATTAATTGGATTGGATTTTAGATGGCTTGAATTATGCTAATTAGTGTCAAATAAAAAATTAATGGTGCAAATTATCCAAAATGGCATTGAATCAGCTAGATCACTCATAAAGCAAGATGAGATGGTTTCCTAAAAGAAAATTAGTTCTAATTAGAGGAAAGGACATCATGGATAAGATTTTCTAAATAAAAGATCAACTTAGGAATGAAGAGTTGCATAATTAAAGGGGTTAGAAGTTTCCTAGTGGGAAACTAACTCTTCATCATAAGGAAAGTGTAAGGCAAGCTTGGGAGAACAAAATTAGAAAGGCATCAAGGCTTTAAAAAGACGAGGGCACTATTGGATTAAGAGGATGTTTTTTACTATTTTCATCCTGTGTATTATATTCCTTTTGTTCATCGACTTCTTTTGTTTTCTGTCTTTTTACCATATTCCTCTTCTCCACCCTATTATCCCCTCTGTTTCTCCCCATGTTTCTATCAGCACAACACCATGAAACTTGTCACCCCCCTTCCCCCTTCCTACTTCTCTCTTCTTCCCTTTCTTCTCACCATTCCTCGCTCAACCACACCGCACCAATCAACCAATGACATTAATGAACTCCCCCGCTCTTCTCTCTCATGCTTTATCTCTCCCACTCTCACTTTTGTTTCTCTCACCTCTACCTCTCTTTATCTCCCTCCTCAGTCCAGATGCCTCCACCGAGCTCCCCTTTGCTGTTTCACTCTCTACTTCTGTTTCTCTCTTTCACTATCCCTCATCTGTCCTTCACAGCCCTGTCCTAGCTCCTTCTTCTTTGTATTTTTTTCCTAATAGATACCGGCACTACTGTAATAATCCCAATTTTTGTAAATTGATTTGAAAAAATCAATGAAAGTTTGAAATTTCAGAAGACTGGCTTTGAAATATTAGGTTACAAGTAAATATCTTTTTTATAGAGATTAAATCATGAGTGAAAACTTATAAATTAAGAATTTACACTAGAAATCAAATCAAATGACACTAATTTTGTTAAATTCGGAGTTAGAATGAAAAATCTCAATTTTCTGCTTAAAAGGGTAAAATGGTCATTTTCACCCATAACTAAGATTTAAAATTTAAATATTTGGAATGTACTCAAAAAACCAAAAGGTACTCAAAGAACTAGAAGGTACTCAAAAAATCGATTCTAGCACCATTGAGTACACTAAAATCCAAGTTTGAATAAATAATACCTATTTTTCTCTATTTTTATGAATAAAAGGGCAAAATGGTTTTTTCACATGAAAATGGGGCCCACAAAGTAGGCCAATTAGAGCAAAAATCCTTCCCCGATCTCCCCCAATCTCTCTCTTTCTCTGTCTTTCTCTCTCCTCTCTCTAGAATAGTACCACCATCCATATTGTTTTAAATTTTCTGATCTACAAAACTCCTACAGGAATTTCAAGATTCAACAGTTCAATAAATAGGAAAAGACAAATCAAGATTTATTTGGTGTGCTATGGCATACGGTGAGGATTTATTTATTTTGGCATCAATTCATCAATTTTGAGCAATTCAAGTAGGAGGATATCATCCAATATTTAGGTTATGTTATTTTTGATTTTTTAATTTCACTGGATCTGATTTTCTATTAATGTTTTGAAAAATCAAATTCTAGTGAAAAAGCCTCTAGATCTACATCATGGAGGGCTTATATGAAAAATCTGAACCACCCAATAGATTCAGAAGGTTCAAAACCCCTAGGTATGAAATAATAGCCTAATTTGAAGAAGCAATGGGGGATGGTGATTTGATGGTCTGATCTGACTCATCTCACCATTTATAGGTCAACACCCCAATTCCACTAGTGGTCACCGGTAAAACAAGCCAGGATGACCAGTTATGCATGTTTTGTCCTGTTCTAACGACCATATCAAATCTAGACCGTTAAAATGACTATGAACTTCAAACTTGAATTTCAAAGTCATCTGAGCTCTAAATCATGAGCAAAAGGAAGCTATGGAAAGCTTACAATGTCTAATTTCATATGAAATAATAAAATTTAGGAAATATGGCAAGAAACTTTCTATTTTAAGAAAATAAGATTCTTACTTCCATGATCTTGAAGATCTAAGATGATTAGACCTTAAGGATCTAATTTATTTATGTTATAATGATAAGGGTATATGAAATTGAGGGTTTAATATAATAGGTCTATGATAAATTATGAAATCTACCCTTTATGGTAGAAGTAACCTAAAATTTGTAAAGGAACTTTCTTGATCAATAAGATCAAGCATGATCAAATCCTATAGATGGGTTAGATAGAGTTAATAATAATGAGATCTAGCAAGATCATTGATCAGTTATGATAAAAGCATGTGACGATGATCTTTGAACATATAATGAAGTAAAAACCCTATATCTAAGGGAAGGACTTAAGATCTAATAGTTGGATCATATTAAAAGCCTCTAATAATGTAAATTTATTAGTATGATTTCATTTAATTATTAGATTCATTTTAACTTTAATTTATGACATGATTATAGGATCCATGCTAAGTTATTTCTTCATTTTGATGTAAATGATCTACATGTTATTATATTTTTAGATTTAATCATCTTAAGGCCATGTTAGTACAAATTATTTTCTTTAGATATCCTTAAGATAAGTAATATATGAATTAGGGCCAAGCTAGTTTTATTTGAGTATGGACTATAGTATGATTTTCATTTAAGATGGTAATGGAATTGTGATTTAAGATCATGTTAATTTAATTTGATTTCATTAATTAGGGATCATGATAGTAGTTACATAATATTGCTATCCTTAGATTATTGAATTTATATTAGTTTTATGCTTTAGGAGAATAATACAAATCCATGAATAACATTTTATATGATCATGGACATTAATAAAAATCATGTAGAGATAAATTAGGGTTTATGAGCTCATAGGAAGCTTATGAAAGGTTGCAATAAGGTCACTCCAGTGGATGCTGAATATTGTGGTTAAGGGGGTTATCTAATAGAGCTTCGCTCTTCCCTCACCTTTTGGTGACGTTTGTTGAGGTCTAAATGCCTCCTTACATGAGGATTGAAGCAACTACTTTTTGAGCAGCCTATAGCTGGTAAACCTTAGTCAATTAGAAATAAGAGGAGTTGTCTAGAATTAGGAGTGAATAAATTATCCTCAAACCAGTAACACTAACTAGTTGAGAAATAATAATAAGAATATAAAAGGTTAACAAATTAACTAATCCTAATAAAAATTGTAAATAAGATAAGGATGATCAAACAAGAATCCAAGAGGAGATATTGAATGATCGAAAACAACAAAAGAAAAGAAATACAAATGTAGAGTAGATTATTATTATGTGAATATACTTGAAATATAGATTTACTAGGTTAGAAGATCTAAACCCTTAATCATATGTGATTCAAGGAAGAAAGATTCAAATCATCTTATGTAAGGATGATCAAAAGACCATGTAATATGTACCTTTGGATAGAAAGATAATATTATACGTATGATTTGACAAATATACGTTGATTAAGACTATGACAGGCTTTAAGGAGTAAGAATACCCTATTGAGGTAGGACGATTTTATGAATGCATCTATATGAAAGATACATGTTGAATACATGATCTTATGTATAGAAATATTGACATGTATAATGCAAATACCTTATGCTAAATGCGTATGATCCAAACAAATAATGAGAAAATAGATATGAAATGGTTAAGTGTAGAGTTGAAGAAAACCCTAAGTGAATAGGGAAGTAGAAGATATTCTAACCTTTGATAAATAGACATATTGTCTGATACGTATAAGAAATATTTTATATACGAGCATAGAGGCATGTGGCTTTGTTTTAAACAGGCGTTGCCTTGGGGATGCTATGCTATGGGAGTTATGAGGGTTTGGCCACCCGCTCTCTGAAATTTGTTGATGATGAATTCCATGCCTAAGAAAGGCAAAAAGTTGGGTGGGGCAATTATGGGAATGCTGCCATTATGACAGCCATGGGCCCCTCATATGGACATGGGGTTTACATTTTCATTGAATATGGTATGAGTGGATTATTGATCAGTTATACAGAAGAGATATATGGATTAGACTACAAGCATGGTAGTCCTCTGATTTATTTTGCACTATGATGCATATGAGATAGGCATAGTGGGATGCCTTATATATGACATAATAAAATGCTAGGTAATTGTATATTACCAATATTCTCAGGAAAAAGGAAATTCCTAGTATAGTAATTAGCTGACATACTGATTTCTTACAATTGAAAGAGTTGATCAGCTTAGTTGGGAATGAGAATTGAATATTTTCACTATTTTGATGAATTTATTCATATACATTATGTATGAGGATGTACATAAATGATAAAAGAAAGATTATAGAAATGAGATTGATTTATAATCATGTTCATGACAGAAATGAATAATGGGATTAATGAGTATTAGGATTATATTATCAAATTATGTTAGTTCTTTAATCCTATGAAAACCCCAATTTTTCTAGAATTATTTGGAATTAATTGGAATTTTTGCAAAAATGGAAGTAGAATATTATATTTAATATAATATTATTTTTAGAAAAAGAATCAGATCTTGAAACATAGATATTTGGAATCATTCATGGGAAACTAGTTAGAATGATTGTAAGCATGCAAAAATCTGAGCTTGAGTGAAAAATTCCTATTTTTCATAATTTTTGTGAATTTACATTTACCCATATGGGTAAAATGGCCATTTCACTTTTGTGTGGGGTCTACCAAAGTTAGGTGAGCTAGTGGACAGCCAGCTCAGGGAATATCAATGATGAGAAATAAATATGATGAGGAATATGCTTTTAATTTTATAAGAAAAGTGAAAATTTATTTAAAATAAAAATAATTAAAATTTTAATTAAAATAATGCAAAAGTAACCCTATAAATACCCCTCCTACAAGCTGCATGAAATTACACAAACTCCCTGGACTCTCCCCCTCTTTCTCTCCCTCTTTCCTTCTCTTTCTCGCTCTTCATTCCTTTTTCTTTCTTTTCTTTTCTCTCTCTCTTCCCTTTATAGCTGCAAAGCTCGTTTGCAGACTCACCCGAGTGGAATATTCCCCCAGATGAACCAGGGCTTCACCCTGGTCACTATTTTTCAATTAAATGTTAGATTTTTGCCATTTAAATCATGATCTAAACCATTCATCCTGTTTGAAATTTTCCAATCTTCAAAAGCCCTATGATTTCATGATGATTAGAGACTTATTCACTAGTGAAATCACTGAAAATAGTAAGTCCGACGACCTATATTTTTTAACATAGATCTCTCTTTTTTGGTCATATTTTTTTATTCTGGACACTACAAGTTGGTACCCCTCATCTCCCTCTAGCCATTCCGGTAGGTGTCAATGTATAAAGATCACCAAAGTGGAATTTTCGACAAGATTATTTTGGTGAATCCAGTACCGATGAACCAAGTGGAAAATACCTATAAAACATAAATTTTTAAACAATTTGAGCTGTTGGATGGATTCAAAGGGTCCCAAAACCCCAGGGGATGAAATCTGAGATGTTGGATCATTTAGATCTGGGAGATCTGGGGAAAAGCTTATCTGACGGTCCATATTAGACCATCTCACCTATCACCCATGGAACGCTGTAGGGGTGGGCCACAAATCAATCCATCGATCTGTGAACCCATATTGAATCTGGGCCCTTGTTTTGATCTAAAACCTTAAAACTTCAATTCAAAGCTCATTTTAAGTCCAAATCAAGATAGAAAAGAAGCTCTGGATTTTTGTGAAGCATAGAATCTAATGGAAATATAAAACTTATATTTTATTCATTGTAAAATTTTGAAAATTACCAAAATAGGTACTAATTCCCAAGATCAGTCAAATCTGACATGATCAGACCTTAGATTTCTGATCTATCAGTGATCTAGTTATGAGGGAAGATGGAATCAAGAGTTAGATGTGACTAATCTAGGATGAATTAAGAAATTTAACCTTAATGGAAGAAAAATCTTAAAAATAATCACGGATTTTTTGATCTGACTAATCAAGCATGATCAAAAACTATAAAATAGTATTGACGATGATCTAATGATAAGATTATAAGAAATGAATGGCTTGATGTGACTAATTTAGGATAGATAGAAATCTATGCCCTTGATTTGGATAAATTGACTTAAGATCTTCTTGATTGGTTGAATCAAGGAGGAGCAGATCATATGGTGAGATGCATTAATGATCTAGTGATGATATCACATAAAGAGAATATGGTAGATCTGAATAAAAATGAAAGATCAAGATCAAAACCCTTAATTGGATGAAAAATGAATAGAAATCAAAATACGATCATTGGATAAAAATGGACAAATATAATTTATTCAAATGAGCATGTGAATTATTATGTTCTACTGTAAATGTTCTTTGTATTTCTTAGTAGATGTAATTATTAAATTTATTTATTTATGCTTTAATTGTTCGTGTTATGTAGAAAAATGTAATTAAATCCTTATGATCCAACTAAATAATGAGAAAATAGATATGAAATGGTTAGGCGTAGAGTTGGAGAAAACCCTAAGTGTATAGGGAAGTAGAACATATTCCAGCCCTAGATAAATAGACATATTGTCTGATACGTATAAGAAATATTTTATATACGAGTATGGAGGCTTGTGGTTTTGTTTTAAACAGGCATAGGCCTAGGGATGCTATGCTAGGGGAGTTATGAGGGTTTGGTCACTCCCTCTCTGAAATTTGTTGATGATGAATTCCATGCCTAAGAAAGGTAGAAAGTCGAGTGAGGCAATTATGGGAAGGCTACCACTGTGACAACCATGGTCTCCCCATAAAGGCATGGATTTTATATTTCCACTGAATATGGTATGAGTGGATTATTGAGTAGTTATCCAAGCACATTGTAAGGATTAGACTGCAAGCATGGTAGTCCTTTGATTTATTTTGCACTATGATGCATGTGATTAGCTGATATACTGATCTCTTACAATTTAGTAATTAGCTGATATACTAATCTCTTACAATTGAAAGAGTTAATCAACTTAGTTGGGAATGAGAATTGAATATTTTCACTATTTTGATGAATTTGTTCCTATACATTATGTATGAGGATGTACATAAATGATAAAAGAAAGGTTATAGAAATGAGATTGATCCATAATCATGTTTATGATAGAAACGAATAATGAAATTAATGAGTATTAGGATTATATGATCAAATTATGTTACTTATGTAATCCCGTGAAAACCCCAATTTTTTAGAATTAATTGGAATTTTTGCAAAAATTGAGGTAGAATATTATATTTAATATAATATTAATTTCTAGAAAAAGAATTAGATCTTGAAACATAGATATTTGAAATCATTCATGAGAAACTAGTTAGAATGACTATAAGCATGTTAAAATCTGAGCTCGAGTCAAAAGTTCCTATTTTTTATAATTTTTGTAAATTTACATTTACCCATAAGGGTAAAATGATCATTTCACTTTTGTGTGGGGTCCATGAAAGTTAGGTGAGCTAGTGGGCACCCAACTCATGGAATATCAATGATGAGGAATATGCTTTTAATTTTATAAGAAAAATGGGAAATCATTTAAAATGAAAATAATTAAAATTTTGATTAAAATAATGCAAACAAAACCCTATAAATACCCATCCTATGGGCTGCACGAAATTACACAAACTCTCTAGACTCTCCCTCTTTCCTTTTCTTTTTCTCTCTCTTCCCTTAACAACCGCAGAGTGCATCTAGAGACACCCTCGAGAGGAATATTCCTCCAGATCTGTCGGGTGCGTCCACAGACGCGTCATCCTTGATGGAGCTAAGGTTTCACCCTGGGTACTATTTTTCAATTAGATGTTAGATTTTTATAGTTTAATTCATGATCTAAACCATTCATCCTATTTGAAATTTTCCAACCTTCAAAAGCCTTATGATGTCATGATGATTAGAGATTTATTCACCGGTGAAATCACTGAAAAATAGTAAGTCGAGTGACCTATATTTTTCAGCATAGATCTCCCTCTTTCAGTCATACTTTTCAATTCTAGACACTACAGGTAGGTAACTTTCATCTGCGTCTAGCTATTCCAATAGGTTTCAATGTATAAAATCACCGGAGTAGATTTTTCGACAAGATTTTTTCAACGAATCTAGTACCGGCGTACCAGGTGGAAAACACCTATAAAACATAAAATTTTAAGATTTTGAGCCATTGGATGTATTCAAAGGGTCCCAAAACCCCAAGGGATGAAATATGAGATGTTGGATGGTTCAGATCTAGGGAAAAGTTGCGCTAATGGTTCAAATCGGATCATCTCGGCTATTCTAGGTCACCCCTTCCCGTACACCAGCTATCACTGGAGGAACACTGCAAGAGTTGACCGCTGATTGATCCGGCAATCTATGGATCTAGATTGAATCTGGGCCCTTGTTTTGATCTGAAATATTAAAACTTCAATTCAAAGCTCATTTTAACTCCAAATCAAGATAAAAAAGAAGCTCTGGATTTCTGGTAAAGAGTAAAATCTAATGAAAGCATAAAATTTAAATTTTATTCATTGTAAAATTTTGTAAATTACAAAAATAGGTGCTAATTCTCAAGATCAGTCAAATCTGGCATGATCAGACCTTGGATTTCTAATTCATCAGTAATCTTGTGATGAGGAAACATGGAATCAAGAGTTAGATATGACTTATCTGGGATGAATTAAGAAATTTAACCTTAATGGAAAAGAAATTTTAAAAATAATCATAGATTTACTTGATCAAACTAATCAAGCATGAGTAGAAACTACAAAACAATTTGGATGATGATCTAATGATAAGATCATAAAAAATGAATGGCTTAGTGTGGTTAATTTAGGATAGATAGAAATATATGCCCTTGATTTAGATAAATTGACTTAAGATCTTCTTGATCGGTTGGATCAAGAAAGATCAGATCATATGATAAGATGCATTAATGATCTAGTGATGAAATCACATGAAGAGAATGTGATAGATCTGAATAAAAATGAAAGATCAAGATCAAAACCCTTAATGGGATGAAAAATGAATAGAAATCAAAATACGATCATTGGATAAAAATGGAAAATATGATTTATTCAAATGAGCATGTGAATTATTATGTTCTATTATAAATTTTCTTTGTATTTCTTAGTAGATGTAATTGTTAAATTTATTTATTTACACTTTAATTGTTCATGTTATATAAATTACATGAAAAATGTAATTAAATCCTTATGATCCAACCAAATAATGAGAAAATAGATATGAAATGGTTAGGTGTAGAGTGTAAGAAAACCCAAAGTGAATAGGAAAGTAGAAGATATTCCAATCCTAGATAAACAGACATATTGTTTGATACGTATAAGAAATATTTTACATACGAGCATGGAGGCTTGTGGTTTTGTTTTGAATAAACATGGACTTGGGGATGCTGTGCTAGGGGAGTTATGTGAGTTTGGCCACCTGCTCTCTGAATTTTTTGATGTTGAATTCCATGCCTAAGAAAGGCAGAAAGTCGAGTGAGACAATTATGGGAAGGCCGCCACTGTGACAACCATGGTCCCCCCATACAAACATGGATTTTATATTTTCACTGAATATGGTATGAGTGGATTATTGAGCAGTTATTCGAGCACACTATATGGATTAGATTGCAAGCATGGTAGTCCTTTAATTTATTTTGCACTATAATGCATATGAGATAGGCATAGTAAGATGCCTTATATATGGCATAATGAAATGCCAGGTAATTGTATATTATCAATATTTCCAGGAAAAAGGGAATTCCCAGTTTAGTAATTAGCTTATATACTGATCTCTTACAATTGAAAGAGTTGATAAGCTTAGTTGGGAATGAGAATTGAATATTTTCACTACTTTGATGAATTTGTTCCTATACATTATGTATGAGGATGTACATAAATGATAAAAGAAAGGTTATAGAAATGAGAGTGATCCATAATCATGTTTATAAAAGAAATAAATAATGGGATTAATGAATATTGGGATTATATTACGAAATTATGTTACTTCTTTAATCCTGTGAAAACCCCAATTTTTCTAGAATTATTTGGAATTTATAGGAATTTTTTCAAAAATTTAGGTAGAATATTATATTTAATATAATATTAATATTTATAAAAAGAATCAAATCTTGAAACATAGATATTTGGAATCATTCTTGGGAAGCCAGTTAAAATGACTATAAGTATGCAAAAATCTGAGCTCGAGTGAAAAATTCCTATTTTTCATAATTTTTGTGAATTTATATTTACCCATAAGGGTAAAATGGTCATTTCACTTTTGTGTGGGGTTCACAAAAATTAGGTGACTGGTGAACAGCTAGCTCAGGGAATATCATTGATGGGGAATATACTTTTAATTTTATAAGAAAAGTAAAAAATCATTTAAAATTAAAATAATTAAAATTAAAATTAAAATAATGCAAAAATAACCCTATAAATGCCTCTCCTATAGGCTGCACAAAATTACACAAACTGCTTGGACTTTCCCCCTCTTTCCTTCTCTTTCTCTCTCTTCTTTCCTTTTTCTTTCTTTCTTTCTTTCTTTCTTTCTTTCTTTCTTTTCTTTTGTTTTCTTCTTTTGTTTTCTCTCTCTTCCCTTTATAGCTGCAGAGCGCATTTGCGAATGCACCCAAGGGGAATATTCTGACAGATCTGTTGGGCACATCCACAAATGCATCGTCCCTAACGCACCTAGGGCTTCACCCTGGCTACTATTTTCAATTAGATGTTAGATTTTTGGCGTTTAAATCACAATCTGAACCGTTCATCCTGTTCGAAATTTTCCAATCTTCAAAAGCCCTATGATTTCATGATGATCAGAGACTTATTCACTGATGAAATCACCAAAAAATAATAAGTCCGGTGACCTATATTTTTCGCCATAGATATCTCTTTTTCGGTCATATTTTCCAATTCTGGACACTACAGGTAGGTACCACTCATCTCCCTCTAGCTATTCCGATAGGTTTTAAGGTATAAAGATCACCATACTAGATTTTCCAACAAGATTTTTTGGGGGAATCTAATACTGGTGAACCAGGTGGAAAACACCTATAAAACTTAATTTTTAAAGATTTTGCACAGTTGGATGGATTCAGAGGGTCCCAAAACCCTAGTGGATTTCATCTGAGATGTTGGATTGTTTAGATCTTGGTGATCTGGGGAAAAGTTGACCTGAGGGTCCAAACTGGACCATCTCGGCTATCCCAGGTCACCCCTCCCCATACACCTGCTATCACTGGTGGAACACTACAGGGGCAGGCCACTGATTGATCCGTCGATCTTTGAACCCAAATTGACTCTGGGCCCTTGTTTTGATCTGAAACCTTAAAACTTCAATTCAAAGCTCATTTTAACTCCAAATCAAGATCAGAAAGAAGCTCTAGATTTATGATGAAGCGTAGAATCTAATGGAAAAACATAAAATTTATATTTTATTCATTTAAAAATTTTGTAAATTACAAAAATAGGTAGTAATTCCCAAGATCAGTCAAATCTGACATGATCAGACCTTGGATTTCTGATCTATCAGTGATCTAGTGATGAGGGAATATGGAATCAAGAGTTAGATGTGATTGATCTGGAAAAAATTAAAAAATTTAACCTTAATGGAAGAGAAATCTTAAAAATAATTATGGATTTACTTGATCTCACTAATCAAGCATGATTAGAAACTATAAAATAATATGGATGATGATCTAATGATAAGATCATAAGAAATGAATGGCCTGATGTGGCAAATTTTGGATGGATAGAAGTCTATGCCTTTGATATGGATAAATTGACTTAAGATCTTGTTGATCGGTTTGATCAAGAAAGATCAGTTCATATGATGAGATGCATTAATGATCTAGTGATGTATCACATTAAGAGAATGTGATAGATCATAATAAAAATGAAAGATCAAGATGAAAACCCTTGATGGGATGAAAAATGAATAGAAATCAAAATATGATCATTGGATAAAAATGGACAAATATGATATATTCAAATGAGCATGTGAATTATTATATTCTACTATAAATGCTTTTTGTATTTCGTAGTAGTTGTTATTGTTAAATTTATTTATTTACGCTTTAATTGTTCATATTATATAAATTACAAGAAAAATGTAATTAAATCCTTATGATCCAACCAAATAATAAGAAAATAGATATGAAATGGTTAGGTGTTGAGTTGAAGAAAACCCTAAGTATATAGGGAAGTAGAAGATATTTCAGCCCTCGATAAATAGACATATCATCTGATATGTATAAGAAATATTTTACATACGAGCATAGAGGCTTGTGGTTTTATTTTAAACAGGCGTAAGCCTTGGTATGCTATGCTAAGGGAGCTGTGAGGGTTTGGCCACCTGCTCTCTACAATTTGTTGATAATGAATTCCATGCTTAAGAAAGGTAGAAAGTTGGGTGGGTCAATTATGGGAAGGCTGCCACCGTGACATCCATGGTCCCCCCATATAGACGTGGATTTTACATTTCCACTGAATATGGTATGTGTGGATTATTGAGTAGTTATCCAAGCACACTGTATGGATTAGACTGCAAGCATGATATTCCTTTGATTTATTTTGTACTATGATGCATATGGGATAGGCATAGTGAGATGCCTTATATATGGCATAATGAAATGTCGAGTAATTGTATATAACCAATATTCCCAGAAAAAAGAGAATTTCCAGTATAGTAATTAGCTAATATACTGATCTCTTACAATTGAAAGAGCTGATCAACTTAGTTGGGAATGAGAATGGAATATTTTCACTATTTTAATGAATTTGTTTGCATACATTATGTATGAGGATGTACATAAATGATAAAAGAAAGGTTATAGAAATGAGATTGATCCATAATCATGTTTGTGATAGAAATGAATAATGGGATTAATGAGTATTAGGATTATATTGTCAAATTATGTTACTTCTTTAATTCTACAAAAATTCTAATTTTTTTGGAATTATTTAAAATTAATTGGAATTTTTGCAAAAATCTAGGTTGAATATTAAATTTACTATCATATTAATTTTTAGAAAAAGAATCTTATTTTGAAACATAGATATTTTGAATCATTCACGTGAAACTAGTCAAAATGACTATAAGCATGCTGAAATCTGTGCTCAGGTGAAAAATTCTAATTTTTCATAATTTTTATGAATTTACATTTACCCATAAGGGTAAAATGGTCATTTCACATTTGTGTGGGGTCCACAAAAGTTAGGTGAGCTAGTGGACAGCCAGCTCAGGAAATATTAATGATGAGAAATATGCTTTTAATTTTATAATAAAAGTGGAAAATTATTTAAAATAAAAATAATTAAAATAATGCAAAAATAACCCTTTAAATACCCCCTACAGGCTGCATGAAATTACACCAACTCCCTGGACTCTCCCCCTCTTTCTCTCCCTCTTTCCTTGTCTTTCTCTCTCTTCTTTCCTTTTTCTTTCTTTTCTTTTCTCTCTCTCTCTCTCTTCCCTTTATAGCCATGGAGCGCTTCTACGGATGCACCTGAGGGGAATATTCCCCCAGATTTGTTGGGCGCGTCCACATACACGTAGTCCCCGATGGACCCAGGGTTTCACCCTGGGCACTTTTTTTCAATTAGATGTTAGATTTGGCCGTTTAAATCACCATATGAATTATTCATCTTGTTTGAAATTTCTCAATCTTCAAAAGCTCTATGATTTCATGATGATTAGAGACTTATTCACCAGTGAAATCACCGAAAAAAGTATGTTCGGTGACCTATATTTTTTGGCATAGATCTCCCTTTTTTGGTCATAAATTTCAATTTTGGACACTACAGGTAGGTACCCCTCATCTCCCACTAGCTATTCCATTAAGTTTCAATGTATATAGATCACTGGATTAGATTTTTAGGGAAGATTTTTTTGGTAAATCTAGTACTGGTGAATTGGGTAGAAAATACCTATAAAATGTAAATTTTTTTTTTTTTTATGATTTTGACCTGTTGGATGCTTTCAGAGGGTCCGAAAACCCTAGGGGATGAAATTTGAGATGTTGGATCGTTCAGATCTGGGAGATCAAGGAAAAGGCTGATGTGACAGTCCAGATTGGACCATCTCGGCTATCCCAAGTCACCCCTCCCTGTACACCAGCTATCAACAGTGGAACATTGCAGGGGGACCGCTGATCGATCCGTCGATCTGAGAACCCAGTTTGAATCTGGGCCCTTGTTTTGATCTAAAACCTTAAAACTTCAATTAAAAGCTCATTTTAACTCCAAATCAAGATCAGAAAGAAGCTCTAGATTTCTAGAGAAGAGTAGAATCTAATGAAAATATAAAATTTATATTTTATTCATTGTAAAAAAATTTAAATTACAAAAACATGTACTAATTCCCAAGATTAGTCAAATCTAACATGATCAGATCTTGGATTTTTTATCCATCAGTGATTTAGTGATGAGGGAACATAGAATCAAGAGTTAGATGTGACTAATCTGTGATGAATTAAAAAAAAATAACCTTAATGGAAGAGAAATCTTAAAAATAATTTTGGATTTCCTTGATCTAACTAATCAAGCATGATCAAAAACTATAAAATAGTATGGATGATGATCTAATGATAAGATTATAAGAAATGAATGGCCTAATGTGTCAAATTTTGGATAGATAGAAATCTATGCCCTTAACATGGATAAATTGACTTAAGATCTTCTTGATGGGTTTGATCAAGAATGATCAGATGCATTAATGATCTATTGATGATATCACATTAAGAAAATGTGATAAATCTAAATAAAAATGAAAGATCGAGATCAAAACCCTTAATGAGATGAAAAATGAATAGAAATGAAAATATGATTATTGGATAAAAATGGACGAATATGATATATTCAAATGAGCATTTGAATTATTATATTCTACCGTAAATGTTCTTTGTATTTCTTAGTATTTGTAATTATTAAATTTATTTATTTATGCTTTAATTGTTCATATTATGTAAATTACATGGAAAATGTAATTAAATCCTTATGATCCAACCAAATAATGAGAAAATAGATATGAAATGATTAGGCGTAGAGTTGAAGAAAACCCTAAGTGTATAGGGAAGTAGAATATATTCTAGCCCTAGATAAATAGACATAGTGTCTGATATGTATAAGAAATATTTTACATATGAGCATGGGGGCTTGTAGTTTTATGTTAAGGAGGCGTAAGCCTAGGGATGCTTTGCTAGGGGAGTTATGAGGGTTTGGCCACCTGCTCTCTGAAATTTGTTGATAATGAATTCCATGGCTAAGAAAGGTAGAAAGTTGGGTGGGGCAATTATGGGAAGGCTGCCACTGTGACAGCCATGGTCTCCCCACATAGACATGGATTTTACATTTCCACCGAATATGGTATGAGTGAATTATTTAGCAGTTATCCAAGCACACTATATGGATTAGACTGTGAGCATGGTTATCATCATCATCATCAGAACCTTATCCCAATTAGGGGTTGGCCACATGAATCTTATTCCTCCATTCTACTCTATTAAATATCATGGCTTCATTTAGTCCCAAAGTTTTTAAATCTTTCCTCACCACATCTATCCACATTCTTTTGGGCCTTCCCCTTGCCCTTTTGGAACCTTCTACTTATATTGCCTCACTCCTAACCGGTGCCATTATTGGTCTCCTATGAACATGTCCAAACCATCTAAGTCTAATCTCTCTCATCTTGTAGCCTATTGGTGCTACCCCTAAATTTGCTCTAATATTTTCATTTTTAATTCTATCCTTTCTTGTCTTACCACTCATCCATCTCAACATTCTCATTTTTATGACACTCATCTTATGAGTATGGTGTTCCATAGAGCGTGGCTGGCCTGGTATCCATCCTATAGAATTTTCCTTTTAGTTTGAGTGGCACCCGCCGATCACATAAAACTCCAGATGCACATCTCCATTTGTTCCAACCCGCTTAGATTCTTTGGGTAACCTCCCTCTCAACCTCTCACTCTCATGGATCAATGATCCTAAGTACCAAAAGTGGTCTTTCACAAGGACTTCTTAGTTATCAATCTTTACTAGTGTTTCACTCCTACTCTCCTTGCTAAAATTACATTCCATATATTCTGTCTTAGTTCAACCAATTTTAAATCCTTTAGATTCCAATGCTTCTCTCCATAACTCTAGCTTTATGTTTACACCCTCCCTTGTCTCATCAAGTAGGACTATATCATCGACAAATAGCATGCACCAGGGAATCTCCTCATGTAGATGTTTTATTAACTTATCCATAACTAATGTGAAGAGGTATGGACTCAATGCCAATCCTTGGTACAATCCTACAGTGACAGGAAAATCACTAGTCACACCACTATTGGTCTTAACATTTGTTACTGCTCCCTCATACATATCTTTAATTATGTCTATATACCCCTGAGAAACCCCTTTACCACCTAATAGCCTCCATATTAACTTTTTAGGGACTCTATCATAATCTTTCTCTAAGTCAATAAAGACCATGTGTAGGTCTTTCCTCCTCCGATATACTTGTTTCATGTTGTAGCCTCTTCTCAATCACTCTTTCAAAAAATTTCATGGTGTGGCTCATAAGTTTGATCCCTCAATAATTAGTGCTGCTCTGAATGTCTCCTTTATTCTTATAGATTAATACAATAGAGCTTTTCCTCCACTCATCAGGTCTTTTCTTTGATTTTATAATCTTGCTAAACAACTTGGCCAACCAAACTACCATAATATCTCCCATATGCTTCCAAACCTCTATTGGTACACCATCGGCCCCATGGCCTTTCCTGATTTCATCTCTTTCAAGGCCTCTTTTACTTTAGGTATTCTAATCCTACGTTCATATCTATAATATCCAATGTTATTTAGATTTATATTATTTTCAATCCCTATATTCTTAGAGCCAGTGTCATTTAACAATTTTTGAAAGTATGTTACCCACCTTTGTTTGATCTCATCATCTTTGGCTAATACCTTTTGATCATTGCTTTTAATACACCTAACATGATCTAAGCCCTTACCCTTCTATTCTCTTCCTTTTGTAAGTTTAAACACATCTTTCTCACCTTGTCTTATTCTTAGCCTATTATAGAACTCATCATATGCTTTAAGTTTAGCCTCACTTACTATTCTCTTAGCAATGTTTTTAGCATTCTTATATTGTTCATAGTTTTCATTATTTCTAATCTTCTGTCATGCTTTAAAACACATCCATTTTTCTTTAATAACTTTTTGCACTATTTCACTCCACCACCATGTTTCCTTTGCTAATAACCTTTTATCTTTAGATACTTCTAAGACATCTTTTACCACTTTCTTAATGGACTCAGCCATATTAGTCCACATGGTATTTCCTTTTGTTTCATACTTCCAATTTCCTTCTACCATCAACTTATTTTTGAATGAGGTTATTTTCTCTCCTTTTAAATTCTACCACTTAGTTTTTGGATGTGTATTAAGTTCAGTTCTTTTACTCCATCTTTTAATATGGATATCCATAACCATTAGCCTATATTGTGAGGTTAAACTCTCATCGGGTATCACCTTACAATCCTTACATATAGATTGTTCATTATTCCTAAGCAGAAAAAAGTCTATTTGGCTTTTATGAAGTCCACTTTTAAAGGTTATTAAGTATTCATGCATCTTCTTAAAGAGTGTATTTGCAATGGACAGGTTATATGACAAAGCAAAATTGAGGATATTCTCCCCCATCTCATTTCATTCACCTATACCATACCCTCCATGTATTCTATTATATCCTTCCTTATCTTTTCCTACATGGCCATTTAAGTCTACTCCTATAAATATCCCCTCAGTGTTGGGAATTTCTTACATGACTCCCTCCATATCTTCCCAAAATTGTCTCTTGATTATATCTTGTAACCCTACTTGTGGTGCGTATGCACTTATATCATTTATAATCTGTTCTCCTAGAACAATTTTTATTATTATAATTCTATCAGTGATTCTTTTAACGTCTACAATTTTATCCTTTAATTCCTTATCCACTATTATTCCTATCCATTTCTGTTATTTTCCTTTCCTACATACCATAATTTATACCCATCTATTTCTGTAGCTTTAGCCCCTTTCCACTTGGTTTCTTGGATACAAACTATGTTGACTCTCCTACGTTTCATCACATCTACTAACTCCAAACTCTTACTTGTCAATGTCCCTATATTCCATGTAGTGATTTGAATCTTATGTTCTGGAGATACCCTATTTACTATTGCCTTTCTCGACCTCCATGGTATGAACCCATGTCCACTTTTCACTGCACTTGGGTCATGATGTAGCACGTCGCTTCCGAGGGGATGCTCTAGTAGCCCTTACCCATTTTTTACTACACCCGAGATCCGATGTAGCACGTCTCTTTTGGGAGAATGCCCTAGCAACCCTTGCCTATTTTTCACTGCACCTGGGATTTGATGTGGCACGTCGCTTATGTGGAACGCCCTAACTTGAGGGAATGTTAGTTTTCGATTCATGTCATGTTAAGGTTGCCATAATTTTAAAAAGCTAAAGATGATTTTATTTCTTCCTTACAAAATAATATACAAATGCATATTCATTTGCAAGTAGAAAAGTAATAACAAAATCATCTTCAGCTTCACCCTTGCTGGCTGGCTACCTGACGCAAGGGTGGCCATATTTTAAGAAGCTAGAGATGATTTTCATTTCTTCCTCACAAACTAATATACAAATGCATATTCATTTGTAAGAAAAAAATAATAAAATCATCTTCAAGTTGCCCCTTGCCAGTTGGTACCTGACGTAAGACCCTCCTTTTTCATCCAAGCTTGGAACCAGCATTGGCAAAGTTAAACTATAAGCATGGTATTCCTTTGATTTATTTTGTACTATGATGCATATGAGATAGGCATAGTGAGATGCCTTATATATGTCATAATGAAATGCTAGGTAATTGTATCTTACCAATATTCCCAGGAAAAAGGAAATTCCTAATATAGTAACTAGCTGATATATTGATCTCTTACAATTGAAGGAGTTGACCAGCTTAGTTGGGAATGAGAATTGAATATTTTTACTATTTTGATGAATTTGTTCATATACATTATGTATGAGGATGTAAGTAAAAGATAAAAGAAAGGTTATAGAAATGAGATTGATCCATGATCATTTTTATGACAAAAATCAATAATGGGATTAATGAGTATTAGGATTATATTGTCAAATTATGTTACTTATTTAATCCTCGATCAAGCATAGCTTGCTGACATATTATAAATGTTTGAATGTTTATAATATCTTAGATATAGAGAAGGAGAGTTAGGAGCTCAAGACTTGAGAAGACTTGAAAGAAAATTTAATCAAGGTATATCCATTGAAGACATGTATTTTATTTGAGAGAATTATATGTATTGAGAGTTTTTATTGTATGTGAGCTTTGAAATTTGGACTATGTAATTTGGACAAGTATTGTAATGATACGAAGCTGTACTATGAATCACTAGATGGATCCTGAAGTTTAATAAAAGTTTAATCCTTCAATGAAATTTTATCTTGTACAAAACTTAACTTATGTTATGAAGTGATGAGTTGGGTTTTACAAAACAAGTTCTAAAGAAAAGAATTTTCGCTACTTTGTTTTGCAATTTTTTTTTACTACTAAGGACCCTGTCTTTGTAAAATATATTACAAATTGTGTTATAAAAACCCAGGTCGTTACAATTGCCCTTACTCCAAACACCATACTAACTACCTTATAGAAGCCGGATAAGACCAATCAGCACACCTTCCCAACTCCCAACTCCCTCCTGCCTCTCCCTCTCCCTCTCATTCTCTAGTCTCTGTCACCTCTCTCCTCTACTCATCACCCCTCTGTTGCATAGACCAACTAGTAGGAGTTGTCTTTCTCTATTGCGTCAGTTTTTTTTTTTTCTTTTCTGTTTTATGGGAAAAAGGAGCTTTCGATGACAATTCCAATTTTTCCCATAGCACAATAATTTCAATTATATTTTCATCATGTTACTATTCTCATTTGTGTTCTATTTTATTCCTATGTTTCTTATCTATGTTCTGTGTTATTCCATGATTAATCCAGGAATGGTTTTATCAATCCCTATTTTAAATAATGGTTAATCGAATCAATGGTTCTACTTTAATAAATAAGATTTCTTCAATTTCTCATTAGTTTCACATCTTATTTTCAATCAACTTCTATATTATTTTTTAAAGGATTTTGTAGCTTGATTATCATTCTTGATCTTCAATCCAAAAATCATATCTAAGCCGTTCAAACCCAAAATCCTTATCTAGACCAAATCTTTGAAATTTTGAAGAATCTGCCTAATCTATCCATTGGATCATTAATCAGAAGAAACAAAAAGGGATTGATGATGGTCAATCAAGAATAAAGATATCAGATTTGAAGAAAATGATGTGATCAAGCTAGGAAAGTAGATTTTTTATTTTATTTTTTAGTTAAAGTTTTGTCTTTCTGAGTTGGACCTCTGTAATTTTTATTGATTAAATATATCTAAATTTTGATTGCACTTTCATTTAATTTTTGTCACTTATTTTTAATTTTTAATAATTAAATTTTATTTAAACTCTAAATTATTAAGATAAGTCCCTGTGGGATCGACTCGTACATGCATATGCTACATTACAATAGCCCACACACTTACAATTAACTACAATTGTTCACCCTCTGCCCTTTCTTTTTGGAGCTGTCCTTATGTTGGGCTCTTGTTCATGCTCTTTAATGTGGTCATAATCTTTAATTTGATGTTCTTCTCATTCCATTGTTACTACAAAGAAACATTCAATAATATTAGAACAATGATATTAAAAAGGCTATGTAATTCATTTAAAGAAACCAAACTGATGTCCTTTATAAACATAGTTTAAGTTAAAAATAATTAAAGGAGACTCCATATCCATCCATTCACATAAACATGCAATATCTAACATATGTGACAAACTAACCTCAAGAAAAATAGATAAAGGATGCATGAAAAGTATTTGCCTGCTTAGTATAGATATTTGTAAAAGGGCTACAAATCCCATAGACCTTTCACTAGTCTTTAACTCTACTTCTTCGAGTTTACATCTCTTAGTGGGTGTAGGTATTCATATGATTTCTGCATGAATATCACATTTGATGTTCACCACTTAGCCATCACTCAACCACCTTCCACATTACTCAATTGCTTGTTAAGCATGGCAAAGCCACCATGGATTGTGTGACAAAGTCTATACTAAACATTTAGGAGTTCTAAGGTTCATGTTACTGCCCTTTTGTCATAACAATTTTCATTTTATTATATGTTATGTTACTTGACTTAGCTAGTCCATTTGGAAGTTACCATTCACAAGTAATGATAAGCTTAGCTTATGCTACTGTTTTCCTTTATTTTATTTCATATGTTATTACTAGACATGTTAATGAAGTTTAAGATCTTTCAACCATGGGGAATTTCATTCAACTAGCCACCCAACTGTGGATTAATTGGTTCTTGAAATAGATACCTCCCTATCAAAAATTCTTACCTGGATATTCCACCATTTCCACCCAAAATGAGGTGAGAAGTCTACCTAATCCAATCATTACATTCCTGAAACCTCAACCAACTGATAGAGTTATTAATCAGTTACAAATTTTCAAAGAACTCCCATTCATTTTCCAATCAACTAAAGGCCAAAAGGCCATCAACATAAGGCACCTCTATGCTGGTTTTTCACAAGGGGCATCCCATTCACCCATGTTGTTCCATACTAAACACCATGATTTCAAAGCCAAAGTGCTAGGACACAATCATCATTCGTAGGGGTATGAAATGTGCATATAATTCACCTAAAAGCATTTAACACATTACTATCCATAGGCACTCCATCAATTCTTCTTCTTTTTAAGTCAGATTAAGTACCAACAAGAAGGCATTTAGTTATCCCTATGTTAATAGTAAAAGTGATTCACCAAAAGATGGAAATTAACAGTGTTTTACAGCTACAATTTTACACAAGTTTATACCCATATGGCAATCTACTTCAAGTAATTCAAAACTCATTTAAAACATGAGTCTATCAAGTAGAGCAAGAGTTGTTGTCCATGATAAGAAACATATGGGTTCATAACCTAATCCAAAAGAAAAGTGGAAGCAATCAAGAACCTGTAAGATCATGCTTGTTAACTTTGATTTCCCTAAATGAATACTTCCAATGCTAGGTTTTGCACATGAATCACTTAATTATGTAAAAAACAATATGAAAATGGGTCATGAAAATCAATTAAGAAATTGAAATAAATGGAGGTATGCCCCCCACTGCTCAGATCCCCCCTCAACCCTCTTTCCCTACTCAGATCCCCCCTCCCCCCAATGTTCAGAATCCCCCTCTATCATCTTTCCCTACTTAGATCCCCACTCCACCCCCACTACTCAGATCCCTCTTTTGCCCTCTTTCCATGCTCCGATCCCCCCTTCGCCCTCTTTCCCTACTCAGGGTTAGGGGTTCAGGGTTGAACTATACTTATTTTTAAATGAATATATGTATTTGGTTTACACTAAGCTTCCAAAGTTTACTTGTGCCATAAAATATTATAAAAACACTCCTAAAGAACTAAAAATATGTGATAATCAAAGAAGTACAAAAACTATACTAAGAAAAGAACACTAAGAAAAATAAGATGATAAATTAATTATGAGGTGGGAATGTGGGTGTGTTAGCTTAAATTTCCCTGTCCATTTCATGAGCTCTGTGTGTGTGCAAGAGCATGGTTCTTATATTAACATTTTCTTGACTCCAAATTCACATAATTCAAACATTTGTAAATTTTTATTTAAAAATCAACCATGTTACATCATAAGTACCAGTAACTTTGGTAGGTCCATCATTTTTGTTGCTAAATTTGATGTACATAAAGAATTCGTTTACTAATAAACAACTTCAAAAGTTTACACATTTAAAGTTTCTTATAGATAAATGACTTCAAAAGCATACACTTTTCAAGTTGCTTATTGATAAATGACTTTATAAGTACACTTTTCAAGTCATTTATAATAAATAGCTTTATAATTTTTTTAATAAATATAAACACCAATTATGTTAGTACTTCTCAATATCTAACATTTAATACACAATTAAATGAATTTTTTTATAATGGTCAACATTGATTCATGCATTCTTTGTACACACATATATCTCACTTATCAATCCATATAGCTCATGATAAAAGAGTTAAAAATTATAAATATGGAATTACATTTATATTGCAATTGACTAGTATACATATTCCACATACCCCAAAATATATATTGTTTTCAAATCCAAGCACCTTCCTCACCATTGTTATGCACATAATCCTCATTCCCACCAAGTACTACTTTGATTGATGTGATTGTTTTGGTAATAGAAGGGCAATTTATTTCAATATCTCCTCAATTGTCTTCATCATAAAAATCCCTTGAACAAGATGATAAAAGAGTTGACCATCTCTTATGATGTTCATCTTGTATATAAAATACTTGTTTTGTTTGAGATGCCAAAATAAATTGATCATTTTTATAATTGATCCTGTTGAGGTTAACCAATGTCAATCCAAGAGAATCAGTTTTGAAGCTATTGTGTTCCAACCAATCACACTTAAACACAACCACAGTTCTGAGAGTATAATCCAAGGCCCAAATCTCTCTTATAACCCCATAATAAATATCATCCACCACTATTGGCCTATAGTCCTTTGAACTTGAAAAGAATGTAGCATTAGCAACCAAGCTAACTCCACTATTCTATTGCACTCTTGAGTTATCATGGTCTTTCATGTAAAAGTGATAGCCATTGATGCCATATCTGACATATTTTATTACTTCTAGTCACTGTCCCATCGCCATCCAGTCTAAGGTTTCTGATATAACATTGCCTACTACTTCTTGCTGATCTTGAATCTGTGTATATTCATATTAAGTAGGCTTAAGTAAGATTAATACACACACACACACACACACACACACACAATGTAGTTTTTTAACTTAAGTGAGAATTCTTTCATTTTACCTTCTTACGCAGCCAATTATTGAAAGTGCAACAAAGCTGAAATTATAGCTATTTATATTTCTTTGTGTAACTTGGATTCTTTGCCTTGAGTACATCCATGTGTTCACGACATACACATACACAAATTAATAGAATAATTTAAGAAAATGTAATTAATCATCAACAATTATATTTTACATAAGTGCATGCATGATCAACTTACTCAATGTATGGTTGGATTTAATTACCATTTCGCAACACATAAAGATGCACCTGGTCTCGCTCTTTATAGTCAATGGTCGATACACAACCACCTAATAGAGGTTTGCCATCCTTGGGATCATGAAATGCAACTAATTGTTTCTTTCTTGGGATTCCAGTGGCATCCACTCCTGTTAAGTACTGTGGGCAAAACTCCACTACTTCTTATGCAATATAACATTCGACTATAGCTAGTTGTGATTATGTACATACCCTTTTAAAATTTTCATGTACCTCTCCAAAAAATACATCCATCATAAGTAAACTGGCCCATAGAGTCTGACCTCATCAATGAGGTGTACTGTTAAGTGTACCATGATGTCAAAGAAGGATGGTAGGAAGATTGTCTCAAGAGCACATAAAGTTGTCACTAGATGACCTTGAATTTCTATAATTTTGAAACATCAACCACCTTCTTGCACAAAGCATTAAAGAAGTAGTAGAATTTTGTAAGAGTTCCTCTAACTTTGTCCAGTAACACCGAAGGTATTGCTACTGGCAGTAGTTGTTGCATCAATGCGTGTAAATCATGGGACTTCATCCCCAACAATTTTAGCACTTCCATGAAAACAATGTTTTTAATGTTTGAAGAGTAGCTGTCTGGGACTTTGACTTGAATAAGGTTTTACACATTGTTCTCCTCTCCTCCCTATCAAGAGTATAATTTGCCTTATGTAGGTATGTCCCTTGACTGCACTTATTCTCTGGGTACAACCTCCTCTTCAAACCCATGTTCATAAGATCCATTCGAGCTGTAAGTCCATCCTTTGTTTTTCTTAGGATATTAAGCAAGGTATCGGCCAAGTTTTCACATACATTCTTCTCAATGTCCATGACATCAAGCACATGGCGTATATGCAGTGATTTCTAGTATGTTAGACAAGAATATTGATTTCTTCTTCCAACAATTTCTATTATTACTTTTTGCATGTTTACTTGATTTCAAGTTTCCCTACAAGACATTAATGTTTTCAACCTACTCCAATACCTGTCAACATCTTTGGAGGTGTCCTTGTCTCTACACTCCGATTAAATTCTCCCTTTTTAAAACAATATGGATGGTCTCTACACAACCATCTTCTATGCCTAAGAAATGCCATTTTCCTACCATGTTTAAGTTGTACAGAACAAGCTTGACCACTACAGATAGTACAAGCATTGTATCCCTTCACAGTGCAACTAGATAAATTATCTTATGCATGGAAGTCGCTTATTGTCCACAACAATATTGCCTTTAGGGTGAATGACCCTTTCTTGTATGCGTCGTATGCTTCAGCACCTATGTCCCATAATGTCTCAAGATCATTGATCAAGGGAGGCAAGTACATGTCAATGTCATTCCCTGGCTACTTTGGACACGATATTAACTTAGTTAGCATCATAAACTTCCTCTTCATGCATAGAGATGGTGGAAGGTTGTAACAAACTAATATAATAGACCAACAACTATACTTGCTACTCATAGAACCATGAGGATTAATCCCATTTGCAGATAATGCTAGTCGTAGGTTTTTAGGTTCTTTAGCAAAATTAGGCTACATGAAGTCTATGAGATTCCATGCTGGGCTATTTGTTGGATGGCATGAAAAGCTATCAGCTACTCTATCATTGGCACACCATACTAATTTCTTCATTATTTCTGTTATACAGAACATTCTTTTGAATCTTGTAATATGGGGGAAGTACCATAGAACCTTTGCAAGAATGCCTATAGCTGTCCTAGTTAAATTCTTCTTTAACTTCTATCTTGGCTCTCCATAAGTTGGGCATGTAGTTTTATCTTTGTGCTCCTTCCTATACAAGATGCACTCATTGGGGCAAGTATGTATCTTCTCATACTTCAACCCTAGTGTAGCCATGGTTTTCTTTACCTCCCATGTGGACCTCTCCAATTTATTATCCTTCAGTAGCATCTTACCCACTACTTTTAAAACTTTTGTAAAATCTTGATTTCACATTGTAAAGTTTTACCAATGCTAATAGCTTGGTATAATCTTTACACTCAAGGTACAATGGCTGATCAACTTCCTCTAATGTAGTATGAAATTGTTCAGGGTCATCTTAGAAGTCATCATAAGCATCTTGAAACATTGGTATAGTTGTATTGTCTCCAACACTTCCTACAATGTCTTGATCATGTCTTCTAGGCCTTGTCGAGCGCCTATGCGAAATTTTTTCTCCATGCTAAATCCATAGGTGATAGCTTTCATCAATTTCATTAAAGCACAAGTTACTCTCAACACCCCTACAGTTACTTTTTTCAAGTTTCCACATTTTTAACATGGGCAACTCATGTGATTACGATCAACACCTGCTCTAAGTGTGAACTCTATGAAATTTTCTGTTCCCTCCTCATATTTTTGCTATGTTCTGGTCATAGTCATCTAAGCATATTTGTCCATTATCTTAAGAAATCGAAGCAAATTTCTGTGAAGACTTGTTAGACATGAATAGATTAGGTCAGGCATTTTACCAAATAAACATTAGATATACAAGAATTAGAAGTATTTAAAATAACTACATTTCATGGAAATTTTCCAATTAACAATGAAAAAAGAAAAGAAAAATATGACAGACACATTCACAAATGAAATAACTTTCAAAAGAAAAATTTCTAACCCACAACCTTGTAAAAATTCTTCAAATATGCATAATACATACGAGACAAACATAGAGATACTAAATAACACTCGAAAATTGATATTGACCCCGAATATGTGAATGTAATTCCAATTCATAGGTAGGATTTGGTTCAAAATAAGGAAAGAGGAATCTGGTTTAGTTTTTTGTGCACAAATAATAAACACAGAGCAAAAAGACATGGAAAAAGTTGACGAAATAATACTTGAAACATACATACAATTGAACTTGTTTCCATAAAAATGACTCTAAAGGTCCACACCTTTAAAGTCATTTACATAAAGCAACTTTAATAATTTTTAAATTTTCACATTAAATATATATTTATTTACTTTTTGTAAATTACAACCTTACATAAATACACAATGAAATTGATTTTACAAACACAAATATATATAATACATATACATAAACAAACATGTCAATAAGGAATTAAATTGTTTTTTGATTACATCCAATGTTACATATATATCAAATGTTACATATTATTAGATCTTTTTAATGCAAGATCAAAAGCTAATATGCTCTTTTTCATCAAAATCTAGCCTAGTATTTAGGTGACACCCATTGTATGGAGGGAGAAAGAGTGTGCTTCAATATTTTTGGCCAAAAGTTGATGGTATAACCACCACTCTTCATCAAACCCTAATTTTGGGTGAAGCAGTTGTCATTTTCAATGAAATCATAGGATTTTCATGAAATAAGGACAATCTAATAGACTTTTGAACCCCATAATCTATAGTGAGAAAACCCACATGATCTACAAAATGAAAACAGATAGTTAGTAATAAAAAAGGAATTTATGATTTAAAGGAAGCCATCATGGAACCCAGAGAAGAAGAGAATACAGGAAAAAATGAGATGTTGACAACTATTTATAAATGAACAAGAACTTTAGAAGTTGTTTAGCACTAAATGACTTTAAAAGTCTCTCACTTTTGAAGTCGCTTAGTACTAAACAACTTTAAAAGCATATACAAAAATTGACTTTTAAAGTTGCTTCACAAAAGTGACTTGAAAAGTTAGAGACTTTTAAAGTCGCTTATAAATAAATGACTTCAAAAGTTATTCACTTTTGAAGTCTCTTTGCGTCAAACAGCTTTAAAATTCCATTGCCATGTAATATTAACAATCCCACCATATTTCTTCTCATACTTTTAAAGTTGCTTAGAATAAATGACTTTAAAAGTTGTTCACTTTTAAAGTCATTTACTACAAAACAACATTAAAAGCCTATTCTTGTTAAATATAATATCCCTGCCAAATTTTTTGTGATACTTTTGAAGTTGCTTACATAAAAAACCTTTAAAATTTATTGATTTTTAAAGTCATTTACTACTAAATGACTTTAAAATTCATGAACTTTTGAAGTCATTTAACGTTAGATGACTTTAAATGTGCTTCTTATGAAAAATTCTCTCTTCACACCAGTTTTTTAAAGTCGTTTACAGTTAAACAACTTCTTAAGTCTATATATTTAAATTCATTTATTTTCAACCGACTTGTGAAATATTTATGAAGTCAGCAGTCAAATAAGGGACTTGTTTATGTCAACTTTAAAACCCTCTTGTGTAGTAGTGTAAGTGGCTCAAGTGAAACCCATGCAAAGGTGATGGACTTTGCATGGGCCTACTTTGGCCACCTTAGACTCCTCTAATTGCATCCATTGCTTGTCATGAAGATGGCATTTGTCCTTGATCTCAGTTTATATTGATGACTTCTTGTCTTTGACTCAATCATTTGATCTTGATTGTCAATTTCCTCTCAATCGATCTCAACTGTCGGGCTACCATCTCGCTTCCTACAAAAAGTTAAAAAATCTAATTAAATGCTAAAAAAATATGATTAATTATATGCTTACCTTGGATTAGCCTTTAGACATGTAAAATATCAAATTTATGAGTGCCAAGAAAAACATGTGAAAGATCATTTTATAAAAAAAATTACAAAGTGCTACTTTGATAGGTACTCAAGACTGCATTTAGCACATGCAACAAGCCCTTAAACCCCTAAGTTACCCGTAGTGGACAAGTTATGCCTCGTGAGGATTTGTAGTGAATATACTCCTATTTTATCTCAGAGAATCCTCATTCATTAGCTCTTTACTATTTTTTCACAACTTAATGGAGATGACTAACAATTCTACAAATTATACACATAATAAAGACATCTCATTGTAGTTATTTCTTAGAGGCATGTGTGTACAGCCACATAAGTCATGACTTCTAATTAGATAAGCTTAAATACCATTAGAAATATGTTTTGACCTCAAATCCTTATAAGTATACTCTAAAAAATGAAGCTCTTAGAAATGGGGTTAAACATACTTCTCTCACTACGTGACCAGATCCAATAAGACTAATGTTTCACATAAATTTTCAAGTGCTGATGAGACAAAGGAAAGTGATCCCTAGGAGTGGATGTTATTAACAAGAATAGTAGGGGTAGTTTATCTTAACTCCTTTTTATATCCTCTTTAAGGCTACGTTTCACCAAAGATCCACAAGTCCTTATTTGGGCCAAATGTAGGCTTGGGACAAGTTAAAAAAAGATGGGTATAGGAGTTCAAAGGTTCAAAATTGAGTAGAAGTATTCTTTTTTATTGTTGGACACTTGTTCTTTGACTGAAGTGAATATCTTTTGTACTCTTGTCTATTTCTTCTTCTTCTTTTTTCTATTCTTTCCTTTCTCTTTTCTTTCCTTTCTCTTTTCTTTTTCTTTGGACTTCTTTGAAAGAAAAACTTCTAGCATTTTTCACTTCCTTAACTTTGTGTCCTTTTTTATCTTTTTCTACTAACTCTACTCATTTTGAAAATGGGTAATGGTTATTTATTTTTCTAGATTTTTCTAGGTTAAGGTAAATGGGGTTAGGGAAGAAAAGGCTTAATAATAAGCTCAACGGGCTAACTAGTGGTATGCTATATAAGGTAAGTTTTATGTCTCTCTACTAAATAACGATGGCCTATATCATTTCCTATGTTTCCTAAAGACCATAAAAAATATTAAATTTGCTAGAAAGAAAGCCATTACTCTTATTTATTCTTGATAGAAAACCAAAACAAGGATAATAGGATCACACTAAATTGTGTACACTAAAGAAACTATGGAATTACTTATAACTCTTTGAAAGAAGATAGTCTCTAAGCTCACTGGGTTATAGGTCTTCACTAATTTTCCTCAGGTTCTCTAAGTAATGTCTCTTTATTTGTCTTGACTATGTGTTGTGTGTAAACATTTTCCAAGAGTTAATCTTCATAAACTACTTCAATGTAAGAATAATATACAAAACTAGCCATGTATACTTCCATTAAGAGGAGAAGGTAGAATTACTAAGTCTCTAAAAATCCAATTCTCACCATAGTAAGGGTACTTTACCTCAAAAATGTCTTCTTGTTTTCTTTTTTTTCAAAAACTAAAACAATTCAAAATATTTATGTACATGTACACCCCCCAACCTAAAGGAAACATTGTCCTCAATGTTTTACCACATAGGACCCTAAATGAACATCAAAAGATATAGAAAACTGAGAGTTGAAAAACTTTTGGCTGCCTCCCAGGGAGGGCTAAGTCTTATGTCTTCAGCCAGAGTAATGATGAGTGCAAGGATGATGATCTGCCAGGCTCGTTGGAAGATTCTAAAGTGGGTCACAATAATGAGGCACTTCTATCAGTGTTTCTTCAATCTCAAGGTTAGGCGGTTCTAGACAAGGTTTTAACCTCTCCCCATTTAGTTTTTGGATCTCACTATCCTTCTCAATCTCAATGACCCCATGAGGATATACTGTGTGCACAATGTGAGGTCCAATCCATCAAGATTTGAGTTTTCTTGAGAAGAGATGAATCTAGAATTTTACAACAAGACCTTTTGTCTAAGTGCCAAGGATTTCTTGAAGATTTGGTGATCATGGGTAACCTTTCTTAGATCTTTGTATAATCATACATAATCATATGCATCCTATCTCAATTCATCCAACTTGTTGAATTTGAGTTTTTGGTGGGTCCCGTAGCATCTAATTCAAAATTGAGCTTTTTGATAGCCCAATGTGTCTTATGTTTTAGCTCTACTGGTAAGTGGCAGGACTTTTTGTAGATCAGACAATAGGGTGACATACTTATTGAAGTTTTATAGAATGTACAATAGGCTCATAAAGTGTCGTTGAGTCTCACAAACCAATCTTTCTTGCTTGGATTGATTGTCTTTTCTAAGATATGCTTAAATTTTCCATTTCATAACTCTACTTGTCCACCGGTGTCAAGATGGTATGGGGCAGCTATCCTATGATTGACACCATACTTTTTTGTTAGATTTTCAAACACTTTATTCCAAAAGTGTTTGCCTCCATCACTATTCATGGCTTGTGGAGTACCAAACCTTACAAAGATATTTTCCTTTAAAAATCTTACATTTTCCTTTAAAAATCTTACTACTACCTTAGCATCATTTGTTTTGCAACATATAGCCTCCACCAACTTGGACAGGTAGTCCACTCCCACTAGGATGTATAAATTTCCAAAATAATTAGGGAAGGTTTCCATGACATCTATGCCATAAACATCAAATGGCTTCTACAACAAGGATTAGGTTTAAAGCCATCATTTGTCTCCTCCTTAGACTTCCTGACTTTTGGCACCTCACATATGTTGTATAGTAAGCATATGAATCTTTAAAAATGATGGACCAATAAAAACCACACTACAACACTTTCATAACTATCCTTTCTAGAGCTAAAACGGTCCCCACATGCATGATCACGACAAAAGAAAATGATCTTACTATATTCACTATTTGGTGTGCATCTCCTTATCACTTGAATAGCGTAGTACTTGAATAAGTACAGATCTTCCCAAGTAATGTATTTAACCTCAGTAAAAAATTTCTTCTTATCTTGTTTGGTCCAATAATTGGCATTTGTCTTGTGACAAGATAATTCACTATATCACTATACCAAGGTAGTTGGAAAATGTGGAGTAACTATTCATCCAAAAAGGATTTAGTTATAGGCACATTACCGCGAGTATGCTCCACCATCAATCTGGATAAGTGGTTTGCTACAAAAGTTTTGGAACCTTTCTTGTCTTGTATTTCTAAGTCAAATTCTTATAGCAGTAGTATCCACTGGATCAACCTAAGTTTTGCATCCTTTTTAGAAAGGAGGTAATGTAAAATTGCATGACTCAAGTAGACTATAACTTTAGGTCTTAACAAGTAAGATCTGAACCTATCCAGAGAAAACACTACAACTAACAACTCTTTTTCTACAATGAAATAGTTGAGTTGTGCATCATTTACTAGCATAGTATATCACGTGGGGAAGTTTATCAATGCATTTCCCCAAAACATCTCGAATTGCATAATTTGATGCATCACACATAATCTCAGATGGTGCATTCCAACAAGTGGTTGGATGATAGGTGCAAAGCTCAGTTCAGCCTTTAGCCACTCAAATGCTTTCTTACAATCCTCATCAAAGTAGAAAATGGCCTCCTTTGTCAATAATGCAAAGGGGCTTGGAAATTTTACTGATGTCTTTGATGAATCTTCTATAGCGCACAACATGTCCTAAAAAAAATACTAAGACGTCATCAATGAATACCTGCAGAAACCTTTCTACCATATTTGGAAAGATGCACAACATATACCTTTGAAAAGTGGTAGGAGCATTGAAAATCCCAAAAGGCATATGCCGATAAGCAAAGGTTCTAAAAGGACAAGTGAAGGTGGTCTTCTCTTGATCCTTAGCTACTATTGGAATCTAGTTATAATCAGAATATCCATTTAAAAAATAGTAATAATTATGTATAGCCAACCTCTTAAGAATTTGGTCAATAAAAGATAGAAGAAAGTGGTCTTTCCTTGTGACCGCATTCAATTTTCTATATTCAATGCAAACTCTCCACTTGGTGGTCATGCAGGTGGGTATTAACTCATTTTTCTCATTTTGACTACCTTGACCTCGGATTTCTTGAGTACAACCTAAACGAGGCTAACCCAAGTGTTGTCTAAGATGGAGTATATGACAACAACATCTAAGAGCTTAAGGAATTCATCTCTAACCATGTCCTTCATATCTAGATACAGTCATCTTTGAGTTTACCTGGAGGGTTTAGCATTTTCTTCCAAGTGCATCCTCTGCATACATATGGCTGGACTAATCCATTTTATGTTTGCTATGGTCCACCCTAGAGTAGTCTTATGTTCCTTAAAAACATTAAGTCATTTACCTTCCTATTTCTTGTCTAGATCTACTACTACTATCATAGGTAAGGTTTCATCTGGTCCTAGGTAAGAATATTTGAGGTTGTTAAACAAGGTCTTTATGGCCAGAGATGGCGGTTGCTTTATAGAGGGTATGGGAACAAACTCTAAAGGAGGTAGTGGCTCCACATAAGGGCCTCACTTGGATTATACATGATTGGAGCAGCCTCTAAAAGGTTGTTCACCTCCTCAATAGCCCTGTCTAAATCAAAATATCCATTAAAATACATGAGACAAGCTTCTAGTGAATCAGATATGGAAGATGGTGGATGAATGTCATGAATTAGACTCTCGATCAAATTCACTTCACAAGAATCATTGAGGTCTAAATGTTGTTGGACTGAGTTAAAAAATTAAGCTTAACTTTCATGTTGCTAAATGACAATTTCATTACCTCATTCCTATAGTTAATAATGGCATTGGACATTGCCAAGAATGGAAGCCCAAGTATAAGCAATATCTGACTGCTTGGATCAAATACAGGCTAGGTGTCTAGTTCAATAAAATTGAATGGGTAATAAAACTAGTCCACCTATATCAACACATCTTCAACCAAATCATGGGATATTTTCACTATTCTATCTGCTAATTGTAGCATGGTAGTGGTTAGTTTTAGCTCACCAAGCCTTAGTTGCTCATGGATAGAGTATGGAAACAAGTTAACACTCGCCCCTAGGTCAAGCAATGCCCTATCTATGATATGGTCTCCAACAATGCAAGAAATTGGAGGACATCCTGGGTCTCTAAATTTCAATGGGGTCCTGTGTAGTATCAAAGAGCTCACTTGCTCGATGAGGAAAGCCTTCTTTTGTACATTTAGATTTTTCTTTCTAGTGCAGAGCTCTTTTAAGAACTTGGCATAGGCGGGGACATCTTTAATTGTATTGAGTAATGGAATGTTAATTTGGACATTATAAATACATCCATGAGCTTATTGAAGTTTGCTCCCTTTCTAGCCTTGTTCAGTAAATAAGGAAATGGGGCTTTGGGCACATAGGGTGCCTCCATTATAGGTTCTATAAGGGATTTCTATCTCTTCTCTTTCTCCTGTGTTCTTATTGCCTCATTTTCATCTACAATTTCCTTAGCCCACGCTATTTTGTTATCTACTTGATGACTTCTCTTAAGGGTAGTTGTAAACTTAGCATGCACATGAGGGTTATGATTTTGAGAACTTGACCCTATCTCAAATTGGCTCTTAGGGTTAGGGATGGGCTGACTAGGAAATGTCCCTTTCCTCTATCTTGTAATGTAGTAGATAATTAGCTAACCTACATATCTAAGTTGGCTAGGGCTTTAGAATTGGCATTTTGCAATTGGTTTAGAGCCTTTTTAGTGTCTTCATTTTACTTTAAAGATCTTTCAATAAGGGGCTGAATGTTTTCCTCAAAAGATAGTTTCTTTGGTTGCTGAGATTGTTGGAAGCTAGGTAGCTACTGATGAGCTATAGCTCTAGGAAAGTTTTAGTTAAGGGGGCTCACAAATGGTCCCCCTTGGTAGTTATTCTTTGATCAAGAAAAGTTTGGATGCCTAGCCCATCTAGGATTATATATCTTAGATTATGGGTTGTTGCTAGGTTGGCAATATGCATTTAATACATTCGCTTGATTAACAAAATGGTCGTTAAACACTCTATTTGATGGACAAGATGTGGTCATATGGGCTAGGCTGGAATAGCAAGCACAAACTTCTTGTGGAGGCTTAAAAGATGTGGCACCCATGAGGGACTGAAACATAGTTTTAAGTTTGTCTACTCTCCCATTGTACTTATCCAATTTTTCACATACATAGTTGAGTTTATGAGATAGGTTTGTATGTGCTGCAATCTCATATAGTTAAGAGGCTAGTTGTTTCTCTCTCTTCTATTGGAATAATCCAACTACTAGGAGTTATCTACCAATGTTTGAAAGAACTTCCATACCTCTCTCTCATCTTTTAACATGAGGGCCCCTCCACTCGCGGCATCTACCATTTGTCTATTCTAAGATACCAATGCCTCAAAGAAATATTGAACTTGTTGCCATTTCTTGAACCCATGATGTGGGCATTTTTATAGCAGTTCATTCCATCATTTCCAGCATTCGTAACATTGTTCATCATCCCTTTGTTTAAAATTAATAATTTCATGATGAAAGGCATTTGTTTTGTGACTAGGGAAGAACTTTTTTAAAAACTTCCTAGACAATTGGTCCCATATATTTATGGAACCTACCTCAAAGGAATTGAGCCATTACTTGTCTTTATTCATGAGTGAGAACAGGAATAACCTAAGCCTAATAGCATCATCCAAAAAATTTCAAAACTAAATGTGGTGCAAATATCAAAGAACTCCTTGATATGTTGGTAAAGGTCATCTCAATATTGACCATAAAAAAGTCAAGACTAATTGTATGATTCCTAGCTTTAACTCGAAGTGGTCTACATTTGTTGGGATAGAGCTATGCAATATAGGGTGTTGAGCTAGAGTGGCACGTAAAAATCTTTAATAGATTTTCACTCAACTTCTCCTAGTGGGTCAGCCATGGGGATAAGAACTTGGTTTCTTTCCCCATGCCTCAGGTTAGGTTGAATCTCTAGGTCGAAAGGTGCTAACTCTAAGTTTTGAAATTGACGTCCTTGCATAAATTATCCTAATCTAAATGTCCTATCTATATACTGACTTTAACTGTAAGTGATGTGTAATCAAATCCTAGTATTCAATAATTGAGAAATGTCTTGATTATCTTTTCTTACTACATAGGTGGTAGTTTCTTAGACCTAGATCTAAATAGCTACTTTTATCCAAATTTGACTACTGCATACCAGTTGTGTTTGGCTCAAAAGTGGTTAATACAATCCTTGTACCAGGACTTGTTTAGACCTCACCTAATGTCATCAAAAGACATGGAAAAGTCACTTGGATTCCACTATAACCACAATGCTCAGAAGCCACTAGACTGACAATAGATCATGTTCTTTAAAAAGGGTCCTATGAGCTCGATACTCTAAGTCTCTTTCTACTTGATTTTAAATTAATATTCAAGGGTTGGGATTATGACATACAAAGATGTTGATTGATTCCTACAAGGCTAAGGAGCTGGTACAGAAATTCAATCCTTATCTTATAAGGGTTCTTGTGCGGCCCTAATTAGCATTAAGGTCCATTCCACCATAAAGCTATAAACGTGCAATGCAAAACAAAAATGAAACTAACGCATACCTATATGCTACTTAGCAAGGAGCCATGCACCTTCATAGATGGGACACTATAACCATATAGCCTATGCTTTGGTTATAGTCGAGCTTAGGATAACCTTTGTTAAATATGTGCTTGAACTAATGCAACAATCCTAAGTATCATGCAACAGTTATAAAATGCATCATCCTAATCTATATGAATTATATTGTCATCACAAATGCAAAATTAAACTACATGTACTTTATCCTAAAAATTAAAATTTTGGTAAGAATTGGTCACAGTGAGGAGTCTGATAATGATCAAGTGTGGCAACCATACCCCACACTTGCCCTGTATTATGACAACCCATTTTAAAAAATTGAATAAAATAAAAATGAAAAAATTACAATGGACCTCACTACAATTTCACTCAAATCCTAATATAAGAAAGCAAGGAAAATTTAATCTACATTGATGAAGTCATGACCTGCAGGATCGCCCCAGCTCCTTTTCCAATTTACCTTACACAAAAATCAAACAATAATGGTCAATATGAGAAAAATAGAAAACACATGCAAAAATAATGCAAACCCTTAAACTAAAGCACCCTAAACCTAGGCTAGAGGTAAATAATCTAATGTATGGTCCACTACATAAAACATTGTGACTCCCCAGCAATGGAGTTAAATTTTATTTTATTTAATTTTAAGTTAAATTCTCAAGCACACAAATCAATTATAGTAATTCATGTGAGGAGATCAATACCTCAAGGAATCAAATAGTTATGATACTAGTGGTCCCCACTTTAAATTATCTAACCTAGCCAAATCAAGGAGATCCTTCCTAAACTAAGGATGAAAATTAAAATATGAAAATGAAAATTACACCAAAATCAAAACTTGCAAAAATTAATAACTTTCTAAAAGTAAAAATTTCCTAAATTAAAAATTTCTAAATTTATAACTTTCATAAATTAAAATTTCTAAAAATGCAATTTTAACAACTTTCCTATGTCAAATTTTCTAACCATGAAATATAGAAATTAATCTAAGGAACCATGTAACTAATCAACTACTTTCCTAATCATGCAAATACTAATAATGCAATGGAGTTTATAGGAATGAAATCTTAGTAATTAACAAACTAATCAGAAAAGCTAACAAACTAGTCAAGATTAACAAAAAAAATTAATTAAAATAACTTTTCCTAACATGAATGGATTCAACTAACTTAAGATTTAACACCAAAAAATAATTCAAAATCATGCGTACCACTTATGGGTTGCACACAAAGTATTATCATGATTTGGGAAGTGTTCTTCATGCTTGATCAAATGAGCAATTGAACTAATGAACTACAAGGAACCAAGGAGAGTTCTAGCATTTTCCTAGCTTCAGCCTAAAAACCTCCAAAAATCATCTTTCACTATAATAAGTTGTCCACTTGATTTCCATGGGTCTTTATTGAATGATTTGGGAATTTTAAAATGAGGAATTCAATTAACTATCATACCATGAAATCAACATGTAACAAGTACCCAAAAAGAAATCAATATCATCCAATAATTATAAGATATTTCATTAATCATCAACAAGTATTGAAAAGAAGTAGAACTACAAAAGATGGTGCATTCTATTCGTGGAATAGGTGAACTATGCTTACAAAAATATAATTTGAAGATGATCATGTAATACACCTTAATCAGTATCCAAATCTCTAGAAAGTTGCATGTGAACCATTAAAGATAACTATTAGGAAATAAGCATAAGAATGGAAGCACCAACAAAAGATCTAAGCATGGAGGCAATTATATCCAAAGTGACCTTTCCTTGCCAGTAATTTCAAGGAAAAAACCAACTTTGAATCTTGAATCACAACAAAAAATAACTATGGCATTGAAATAAACATTCAACTAACAACAATGAAAGTTAAAACCAATTCAAGAGAGATGCAGATCAATAGGAACAAACCAACATTTTAAAGAAGAACTACAAGATCAAAGCTAAGAATGGAACACATGGATAAGTAATAGCCCACCTTGGAAAAGATAGTAGCCACCCAAAAGAAGAGATTTGTCAAGGCAAAAAGATAAGATACTTGTGGGAGGGATGCTCCTAATCCTAAGTGTCTTTTATAAATTTTTCTCCTATATTTTCTATTGCAAACTAAGATAATGGTATGTTGGGGATGAAAATGAGTGAATTAGATGGCTAAGATAAGTGGGTAGCTAGGGTTTTTTAAGATGGAAAGGTGGGATAAGTGGTTGCCTCTTTGGTTGTCCTAAGGTGGGGAGAAGCCATTTTTTTAGGAGAAAGCATTTCTCCTCTTTAAAAACCATTGAGACCCATCAAATATGGAAATTGTGTAGATGAGATGAGGTTAGAGAGAGATAAGAATATGGGAGGAAAGAAAGTGAGAGGAAAAGAATAGGAAAGAGAGGTAAGGTGGGGAAAATTGATTGGCTATGTGGTTTCCTAGGAAGTGGGGATTGGTTGGGTTGTTGGAATGGAAGTTTAGGATGGTGGAGAAGTCTTAGTAATGTAGGAATTTTGAATGGAAAGTGAAATTCATGGTCCATCTCAGTGGTGAAGTGAAAAGTGAGAAAAAACTGAGAAAAGCATGGAAAAGCATAAAAGATGAAGGGGTCTCTTCCTATTGGTCCATGTGCTACCTTATCATAGTGAAATTTTCTTTAATTATCTTCAAAATACCCTCATGCCTTTCATGTAGCCTGGCTTCATGGCTTATGATGGCTAACTTTGAGAGCTCTAATGGCTTTGCTTCATGGATGGCTTGGATGGCTTTCTTGCCTTAGCTCGATGGCTCACATCCTTGGCTTTGGTGGTTGACTTGTCTCCCGTTCTTGTCCTCTTGTTCATGGCTTGATTATAGCTAAGTGGCTTAAGTGAAACCCATGCAAAGGTGGTGGACTTTGCATGGTCCTACTTTGGCCACCTTTGGCTCCTCTAATAGCATCCATTGCTTGTCCTAAATATGATTTTCATCCTTGGTCTCATGTTGGATTGATTACTTTTAGGCTTTGACTCTATCTTTTGATCTTGATTGTCAATTTCTTTACAATCGATCTTGGCCATTAGATTACTATATTGCTTCCTATAAAAAGTTTAAAATTCTACTTAAATCTTAAAAAGAATATGATTAATTATATGCGTCCCTCAGATTAGCCTCTGGACCTACAAAATATCAACTTTTTGACTCATTATAACAAAAATGGATGTGTTGCAAATTTTGATAAAAAAATCTAATTTACCACTATAAGTTATAAAACATGGATAACTAATTGAGTGGCTTTTTGATGTAAAATTAAAAACTTATCATTATGATCATGTTTCACGCAACATGTACCATATTAGCCCTTGGCTCATTTGTTTTAAGTTTCATGAGCACTATATTTCTAGAATTTTATCGTTCATGATTCTTGCATAATTTTTAGCATTCCATACAATTTATTTGCCTGATTCCTTAGAAGCACATTTAGATCTTTAGCTAGTTTAGTTATTATTTTGGTTGGATCCCATGTTAACAAGCTTTCAATTCATAAATTCCACCCATTTTCTCACTCATAGACCATGCGCACAATTTCATGGGTCATGTTCATGGTAAATGGATGACTTTACTTTAAGTGGTTTGTTGTTCCCTTGTCTCATGATAGTTTAGCATTACTTGTTTAGTTAGTTGCATCTTAGTTTAGATTTAGAAAGATCCTTTGTTTAGTTTAGAAGGTTTTATTTTTGGAAAGTTTAGGATTAGGAAAGTGTTAGTTTCGAAAAGTATCATTTTTAGCAAGTTTCATTAAGAAATCTTTCTTATATTTATTGATTATAGTTTTGCATTAGTTTCTTTTATTGAATGTGGGTTAGCTAGGAAGTTTCTAATTCCATTGAAAATCTTTATTTTTAGAAAGTTTCCTTTAGTTCGTGTTTCTAATTTTATGCATGTTTCCCATTCCATATTGTCTAAATTCCTAATTTAATCAAAAGTCTCTCTTTGCCTAAAGATAAGTGATTTGATTTGTGCCCTTGAAAGTAATTTTAAATCTATACCAAGTTTTTGGCATCGTTATAAGGGAATCACAATGAATTTGTGGTTGGATCTTTGCTTAGAGTATTTATTCTTAGTCTTAGTTTTAGGTTGCATTAGATTAGAAATTTTGTAGCACATCTCTATATTTTGCTAATTCTCACAAATTGACCATCTGCATTTGTTTTTTTCGAGGGGAATTTGTCAAGAGGAGTGGTGGCGATCCTATGGGCCAAAGCTCATTAACTTATTAGCATTTTCTTGCTTTCCCAGCTTAGCATTTTCTACTTTTGAGAGAATTTGTAGTTAGGCCCCATTGTAATTTTCAATTATTTATTTAATTTTAAATATGTTGTAATAATATAGACCAAGTGTGGGGTAAGGTTTCTAACACGATCTTCATCAGAAACCCCACTGTTAGCTTCTCTAAACTCTTATTATTTTCTTAGTGTAGTTGCATTTAGTGTAATTTGCATCATTGGATGGTAGTGCAATTCATATAGTTTAGGTTCATTCATTATACTTGTTGCATCTTATTTAGGGTTGTTGCATTAGATTACACCTATTTAACAATGATTACTTTGTTAGATAGCATTTAGGTTGGTATTAGTTTCCTTTCTTTGCATTTCATTGCACATTTACATCTTTATGGTGGAAAGGACAAATTGATAGTAAGGGCCCACAAGAACCTTCATAAGATAAGAATAGGATTTCATCACCAAATCCTTTGTCCAACTAGGTAATCAAATCAATTCCTTGTATGTTCATGGTCCCACCCTTTAAAAACTTAATTTAAAATCAAACACCAAGAGACTAAGGGTTTCGAGCTCATAGACCCTTTTAGAAGGAGGAGATTTGTTGTTAGTCAAGTGGCTCTTGATCATCGTCGTTATAGTGGGTATGAAAAATCCAAGTGATTTTCCCACGCCTTTCATTGATGACTGTTGAAGTCTAAACACCTCCTTCCATGATAATTGTATTAAATACCTTGACTAGGACCTAACTGGTAAGCAATAGTCAAGTGGATAGAAGGAGGAGTTGTCTAGATCTAGGTCTAATCTACCACCCTACATATTAACAAAAATTATCAAAACAACTCGATAGTGAATCATTAGAATTGATTGTGCATCATATAGAGTTAAGAGTTACATTTAGGGTTGGGTTGTATCATTTAGATAGGTTTTCATCTTAATGTATGCATGGTTGTGGATCTCAAAATAGTGAGTAACTACCATTAAATCTTGAGATTGAACGTACCATAGGCAAGGGGTGAGAAATCAAATTCTTAACCCCTTAGAGGACCCAACAGCAGTAGTTGAGAACAAGGCCATTAATGATTTTTATGCACCATTCTAATTAAATACTCCATCATGCATCACCTTACCACCCACTAATGTAGACCACTTTGAACAAAAACCTAGAGTTATACAGTTTCTCTCAACATTTTATGGTCAAGAGAGAGAGAGAGAGAGGATCCATACCTACATATCAAAGAATTCCTTAATATTTGAAATATTCAGATTCTAAAATGTTTTAAATGATTCTATTAGAATTTGGTTGTCCCTCTCATTGAAAGATATGACCAAATCATGGTTGAAATCTTTAAAGATTGGTCCTATTGCTACTTGGGACCAGTTGTCTAAAAAAATTTTGAACAAATTCTTCCCCATACATAAGACTAATGCCCTTCATAAGGAGATTATGAATTTTCTGCAAAGAGATGATGAACAATATTATGAATTTTGAAAAAGGTGGAATGAATTGCTACAATAGTGTCCTCCCCATGGGTTTGAAAAATCATAGTGCCTCAAAATAAACAGATGGTTGATGTAGCTAGTGAAGGAGCCCTCGGGTTGAAAAATGAGACAAAGGCCTAGTAGTTCTTCCAAACTTTAGCTAAGAATTTTCAACAATGGGATTATTCCAATAGGATAGAGAGAAATACCCAACCTTAAAAGAAAGGAGACATGTATCAAATAGGACAGACCACAAATAACTCTTTTAGGATGGACACTATGGAGGCATGTCTGGACAAGTTTTACAATATGTTTCAAACTATGAATGACAAACTAGATGCCATCATGGTTGTTAATGCATCCACGAAACTCCATAAGAGGGGACTAATAAGGCTTTATACATTATCTAGAATGAGAGTAGATAGAGATCAACTACAAATGAGCTAGTTTTCTACTACATTGAATGATAGAGGAAAAGGATAGTTTCCTAATAAGCCAATTCCAAACCTGAAGGACCAATTAAAAAATAGGGTCAAGTTTATGTGGACCACATGAGCAAGAAAAGTCCATAACTACCATTATGATTAGTCGTCAAGTTGATAACATAGTATGGTAGACCAAGGCAGCTACAGAAGATAATGAACTAACATAAACATAGGAGAAAGAGAAAAGATAGAAATCTCCAACTCCATCTGAGCTTATAGTGGAGGCATCTTATGTGCCTAAATCTCATTCCCTTAGTTATTAAATAAGGCTAAGAAAGAAACCAATTTCAATGAGATAATGGATGTGTTTAAGCATGTTCAAATAAATAATCCATTACTTAATGCTATCAAAGACATTCCTGCCCATGCCAAATTTCTTAAGAGCTCTACACACAAAAGCTCAAGCTTAATGTGAAAAAGACACCCTTTCTCATTGAGCTAGTGAGCTCTTTGATCCATCATTAGGCCCCTCCTAAGTTTAGAGATCCTAGTTGTCCTACCATCTCGTGTGTTATTAGAAACCATGTCATTAATAGGACACTACTAGATTTAGGGGTTAGTATAAATTTGTTGCTATATTTTGTCTATGAGCAACTAGGGCTCGGTGACCTTATACCAACCAATACCACCATGCAGTTAGCATACACATTAGCAAATATTCTATGAGGTATGGTTGAAGATGTTCTAATACAAATGGACTAGTTTTATTTTCCTATAGATTTCATTGTCCTAGATACCCAGCCTGTGTCAGACCCTGATACTCAGATCCAGGTCATTCTCAGATGTCCATTTTTAGCATTGAGCATATTTTTTGATATGGTGGAGAGGTGTCTCAGGTGTTCATGGATGATTTTTCAATATTTGGTTCTTCATTTGATGAATATCTACACCACTTCAAACTTGTCCTTATTAGGTGTCAGAAAAAGAATTTAGTATTACACTAGGAAAAATGTCATTTTTAGGGTTCAAAATGGCATTGTTCTAGGCCACATCATATCACTTAATGATATATTAGTTGACAAACCAAAGTGGATTTAATCTCTAACCTTCTTTCTCCAAGGATGGTGAAGGAAATCCAATCATTTTTAGGCCATGCTAGTTCCGATAAACTATTAATCAATTACTTCAATAAAATTGCAAAGTTCCTATGTAATCCACTTATGAAGGAGGCAAACTTGGACTTTGATGATGATTGTATCAAAGCATGTGAGCATCTAATGGCTGAATTCTTTAGTAAAATTGCAAAGCCCCTATGTAATCTACTTACGAAGGAGGCAAACTTGGACTTTGATGATGATTGTATGAAAGAATTTGAACATCTAATGGGTGAATTAACTTCTTTATTTATAATTCAATCTCCATATTAGAGTGCACCAATGGAAATAATGTGTGATACTTCAGACTACACAATTGTAGCTATGTTATGACAACATATTGACAAATGTCCACATGTGATATATTATGGTAGCATGGCACTCAATGAAGCCCATCTCAATTATTCCACCATAGAAAAAGAGTTTTTGGTAGTTGTATTTGCCTTGGATTAGTTTGGATGTTACTTGTTAGGATGTAAAGTCATTGCCTATTCAAACTATTCAACATTGAAATACCTTCTTTCTAAGAAGGATTTTAAACCTAGGTTGATCTGAGGGATGCTTTTGCTACAAGAGTATGATTTAGAGATTCAGAATAAAAAAAGTTCCAAAAATGTGCAGTAGACCATTTGTTTAGGTTAATTATGGAGTCTCTTAGTGAAAATGTGCTTATAACATAAACCTTCCCAAATGAACAAATCTTACACATTTCCTAGTTACCTTGGTACATGGATATTTTTAATTATCTTGTTATGGGTCACATGCTTAATCACTGGTCAAAACAAGATAGAAAAAGATTGATTGCCAAAGTCAAGCACTTTTCAAGGGATGATACATACTTATTCAAGTACTATCTTGATCTGGTCAATAGGAAATGCATACTTGTTAGTGAACATCGTAAAATACTTTCCTTTTGTTATGACCATGCATGCAGGGGCCACTACAATTTTAGAAAGCCAGCTACAAAGATTTTGTAATGTGATTTTTATTGACCCATCATTTTCAAGGATTCACATGCTTACTGCATAACATGTGCTATATGTTAACAATTAGGGACCATAAGAAAAAGAAATATGATGCCCTTAAACCCCATTCTTATCATTGAGCCTTTTGATGTATAGGGCATTGAATTTATGAGACCTTTTCCCCAACTCTTTTGGTTATTCTTACATCCTTATGGTAGTGGACTGTGCGTCCAAATGGGCGAAAATTATATCATGCAAGACCAATAACCATAGGGTGGTGGTCAAGTTTTTAAAGAAAATTATATGTGTGCACTTTGGTACCCTTAGGGCCATTATTAGTGATGGGGGTAAACACTTTTGCAATAGAGTGTTTGAGAGCTTAATGAAGAAATATGGTGTTACCTATAGGATTGCTACCCCTTAAAAAAAACAGTCAATCCAAATAGGATAGACTGGTCTTTAAGACCAACGATGGTTTATGGGCCAACTGCTTGGTCTATGGAAAGGCCTATCATCTCCCAATAGAACTTGAGCATAAAATATATTGGACCATTAAAAAGCTCAATTTGACCTAAATACTACTGGGACCCATAGGAAGCTCCAACTCAATAAGTTGGATGAACTTAGGAAAGATGCATATGAGTTAGCCAAGATATACAAAGACTACATGATAAGTAATGATGAGAGACACCTCTTGCAAAGTCCTTTACCCCAAGACAAAAGTTCTTATTGTATAATTCTATATTGCATCTATTTCCTAGAAAACTTTGTTCTTGATAGACTAGACCCTTCATAGTACATACTTTTTATCCTCATGGGGCTGTTGAGATAGAAAAGGATGGAGAACAAGAAGACCCAAGTATTATATTTTCAATTTTCATTCCAAAAGGCATCAACATAGAGCCTAAATTATGTTACTTGTCGTTGTTCACAAATAGTAGCATTATTTTGCTTATGTTCAAGAGCACTTTGTTGCATTATCTTTTTCTTTGTTAATGAATGAAAATTTATAAATTGACTATGCTAGATAGAGGACATTAAGAATAAGAGGACCCAAGGCTTATATTTTAAATTTCATTAAAAAAGGTATCCAATATAGAGCTTAAGGTTTGTTGCTTGTTATTGTTTGTATGAATAATAGTATTTCACTTATGTTCAAGAGTACTTTGTGCATGATTTCTTACTTCGTTAATCAATGAAAATCTATAAAATTAATTATGCTAGATAGAGGATATTGAGAATAAGAAGACCAACGTCTTAGATTTTCAATTTTCATTCAAAAAGGCATCCAATGTAAAGCTTAAAAATTACCGCTAGTTATTGTTAGCAAGAATAGTAAAGCATTTTGCTCATGTTCATGAGCATTCTATGCATGATTTCCCTCTTTATTAATTAATTTTGATAGAAAGAGGATATTAAAAATAAGAAGACCCAAGTCTTAGATTTTTTATTTTTCATTCAAAAAGGCATCCAACATAGAGCTTAAAGTCTGCTACTTATTGTTGTTCGTATGAATAGTAATAGTATTTTGTTTATGCTCAAGAGCACTTGATACATGATTTTTTGTTTTACTAATCAATGAAAATACATAAACAATTATTTTTCTTGATAGATAATATTGAGAACAAAAGGACTCAAATTTTATATTTTCAATTTTTGTTCAAAAAGATATCCAATGTAGAGCCTTAAGTCTTATATTTTGACAATTTTATGAGACTGTTTTTCAAAAATCATCTTAATTTTATATTTTTATAAGACAATTTTTCAAAAATCTTCTTATATTTAACAGCTTTATAAGACGATTCCTGAAAAATCATCTTATATATGATAGCTTTATATGATAATTTTTGAAAAATCATCTTATATTTTCATAGTTTTATAAGATGACTTTTCAAAAATAGTCTTATATTTGAATTTTATAAGATGTTTCTTAAAAAACCATTTTATATTTTATAGTTTTATAAAACACTTTTGTGACATTAGGGGTTTTTATAATACTTTTTAAATGCTTTTTTGAAATGTGGGATCTTTGGTTTCAAAATTCATTTTGAAAATAAAGCAATGAAAATTTTGGTTATTGAGAAATGTTTTTGAAAATCCTAATTGTCATTTCTAACACAAGAATTTTATAGTGGAATGAATGTCTCATTTTTGTTAAAAATCAAGTAGAGTTTTCTCTATTTTTTAGATAGATGCACATTTAATGCGTGCTTACGAAACACCTGATAGACAATACAAATAAATTTTTGTTTTTTTCAAAGCAAATACATACATCTTAGAACCTCTAGTCACAGCCGAGTCACAACCTATTCCACTAAATAAAAACAAGTCCATTACATCAAAGTAAATATACATCCACATTCCCCAAAAGATTACAAATAGAATCTTAAATGGTAAGGCCCACACTTTATATACTAGAGATCCTAATCTTCTATAATTACAATTTCACAGTTTACTTTCATGTCCTCAGCTTGACCTGCTCATCCTATCCATTCTAATTCTTTAGATCTGAGACATTGTAAACAATTACACTATCTCAGCAGACTTGTACTTGTGTAGGTGGCAAAAGGGTTGTTATTTTAGCATGCAATTCATGATTTACTTAATTAATGTATTTTGACAATTATTAATCTCTAATAAAACCATGATTCCTTAAAACATATGCTCAAGTAAAAATCATAATTTCTCAAATCATACGATTTAAGAAACTAATTCACATGTACAAAGTTGATCAGTGGACAAATTCCATGCATTTCAAAGTTCGTTAAACTATCAATACATTATTCCTTTTAGTATAGACCCACATACACACACACAAACACAGACACATAGGTATATATATATATATATATATATATCCAAGCAATCCTATATTAATATCATTTCATGAACATTTAGTCATACAAGAATACTTTTTTATATGCACATATACTCATTCAGTTCCATTCATAGCATATGATACTTTAAGATCATTCATTATTCATGCACACATATATTCATCTCACCTACTTTCCTTTATGAACATACTGCATTGCAATTTCATATATGATTGAGTACATGATCATGCATAGCCACTAATGATGCTCTATTAATCCAATAAATTTGTAAACCAAACCTTGAAAAAATCATCATTCTGGAAGAACCGATATATATAAGTATCGAAAACAATTGGTAAAAAGCATTGTCTATGAACATAAATGTAGATAGGAACTAAGCTTACATGATTTTATTAGAGAATGCACAATCATAGGAATGCTTAAATTTAATAACAACTTTAAGTTTAGCATAATGAACACGATACTTTGAAATGTCGAGAAAATAGCTCAAAATACAGGCTATTAATTAAAACCTAAATAAATAAACTCTCAATAGAGAAAAACATGATAAGAGATGCTCATATAAGGAAAATGATCTAGCTTTCATAAATATACTCATAAAATCATGCAAGTAACTATACATGACATACAGGGTGATAATTTAGTCCCATCACGAGGACACTAGCACACCTATCCTACCAATAGAGACATCCCTTCTATCACATCACATACTGCCTAATGCTCCTAGATAGGTCTAACATTCCTAGGCATTAATAATGCATCACACAAGGTCCAACACTCCTAGACCATGGTCCAACACTCCCAGACCATCATTGGGCCTTATAGCTACTTAATGAGCACATGCTTCATAAAGTAAAACCTCAATCGATGATTCCTCAATAATGAAAAACACAGCAAGAGGTGCTCTGATGTAAAACATCAATTGATGAATCCTCGATAATGGAAAGCATAGTGAGAGATGCTCTGATGTAAAAGCTTGACTGATGAATCCTAAATAATGAAAAGCGCAATGAGAGATCTCTAATGTAAAACCTCGATTGTCGAATCCTTGACAATGAAAAATACAACAAGTGATGCTTTGATGAGGAGAATAATCAAGGTTTTGCAAACATGCTCATTAAATCATGTAATACTTGTACACACATAAGGGACTACCCTTTTAGTCCTACTAATAGAGAGCTCCCTTCTATCACATCACATCATACATCATGTCCAACTCTCTTGAACAGTGCCCAACACTCCTATACAATGGCCCAATGTTTCTAAACCATCATAAGGCCTTACAACTGCTCAATGAGAACATGCCTCAAGATCTACCTACTCTGGCCACAATTGAGTGGTTTTTTTTTTTAAAATCAAAACCTCTCATGCCTTATAGCTACTCCAAGAGTGCTTGTCTTAAAACATTTGAACAAATTGATAAATCACTTTCTAAATCAAGTATAACTTGAAATATAGAAAGCTTTGAGTCTACACCAACTTCAGCATAAGCGAGAAGTCTCAAATGATTTAAAAGTGTAGGGTTTTCTATACATAGTGCTATGATTCATGCATCAACACAGTTTAAAAACCAAAGTCCGATGAGTAGTAGACATTTTACCATATTCCACATTTCCTTGTTGCTTACCTATTGTCATAAGTAAGACTAAACAAGAAAAGCATGAAACCCAAATATCACAAATTCCTATACTTCCGCACACAACCATAACTAATCTAAATAGGAAATAGTAGTGGAATAGTAATGAATCAAGTAACCATTCAAATTCATTCATTTCCAAGATATAAAAACCTTCAATCCATAATATCAACAAGCTATAAAACATAGTTTCCATGAGCTTTTAAGCATGCATTCCAATCATTTGGTAATGTACTTTATATTCAAAAGCAAACATTTGAAATCCATTTTATAAACAACAAGAGTCTAATCATTCATGCTTTGGTCATAGCTCAAGACTATTGAATTCACAGTCATTTGATAATGCACTTCAAATCCCCAAAGGCATGCTCTCAATATCTACATTAAACAGCTAACGTCCAACCAAACATACTTAGTTATGGCTCATGACAATTAGTCATCTTATAAAAGATAATCAAATCTTCTCATGCTTTCAATCATTCACACTGTACCCCATGCAAAATTTATAAAGGATGGACAATTTAACAATTATAAAATGCATTTAGTCAAGTAGACCATAGCCAAACTAGTGATAAAACCTTCTATTAATAATGATAAATATGTTATGGCTCTAGATCATAACACCTATGCATATGTTGTTTTTGGGTTCATGGTATTAAGAGATTCTTTCTAAGCTTGAATGTGAAGTAGTTCATATGAATATAATCATTCGAAGTCATACATATCTGTAGCCAAACTATTTTAGCAAATAATAATAAAATTAGATAAAGATACACCTAGTTAATGGCTATAGATAACATAATTGTTATTCTATCTCTTAATTATGAAGACCTTAAGATTCTTTCCTTCAGCTTTTAGCCATAAGTAAATTATGAGTTTAACATATTAAGCTTTCTTCTAACTTGAGACCAATCATTAAATCATTCATAAGATATTAATTTTACAAGTATGCCACTTTTAGCATGTTGTGTAGGTCTCCCTAGAATTCAAAACCCTTGTGAGCTACACTACAATCTTTTTTGGTGCAGTCATTTGCATTCCATGCTATTTGGGGTGTTCCAAATGTTGTAGTATCAAGTTTATATTTTCTAGTGTTAATGGCATATATATAAACTCCAACCATGTCTAAGGTATTTGCAATGTCCACTATATTGAAATGTATGTTTTAATCAAGTCATAAAGTCATATCACTCTTTTGTTCTAATGTTATAATTAGGATAACCCAACTATTTCAAGTTCTTTTCACATATGTAGTTAGTCCAAAAGTAAGTCATGTATCTAAGTATTCCACCATCAACTAAATGTATATATCATGGGTTCCATTCAAAGAGTGTGGTCTCCACTCCTTTGTGTAGGTGTTACAACTAGACCGACATTAGGTTTTTCCATACAAATTTAGTCATTCCTTTTCCAATGCTTTAAAGTGTAAAAGTGTCATGAAATAACCTCTAAGATTTTCACATGATCTCATAATTTTTGTAACTAAAGATAGTATGCAAATAAATTCATCATCTACATTAACTTATTCATATTAATGCATGGTAATTATTAGACTTTCCAAGACAACAATCTTAATCCACCTACCTTGTTTGGTGCTCATCCTCAAATCACATGTGTACATCCTTTGCCTAGATTTATTGTTTGACCAATTTGCATATCTGGTTGTTGATATGTTGTCTCTATGATTGATTGGTGCACTAAAAGTTAAGAGTCCACTGATCTGTCTCTCCAACCACGGAACCACTATAGATCAAAAGGAGATGTGGTGCCTTATCCCATGGATCTGGTATTAGATAGTTGATCAATGGTCAGATCCTTGGAAAAGGGTTAGATATGTTGTTGTTCTAAGGTTTTGGTGATAGACCTATCATTGAATCAAGATGAACACCTGAATCACTTATGAGTCTAGGTGCATATTCACTAATCTATGGTCAAATTTCATCTTACATGTTCTAATTCAATGAATCAATGTTCTAATATGGAATATTTCTAAATTTATGATTAAATTTAGGGTTAGTGAATATGATGGTATAGTCTAATCATCAATCTGAAGTCGCTACGTTCCTATTCCATTATTGTTCGATCAGATGGCTGAGATTGTCTAATCAATTTCTATCCAAATTTTACAGTTTTGTAAAATCATAATCGATTCAGGGTTCTGGGTTTCATCTATAGTATTTGATCATCGACCAGACATCACAAGGTTGATGTTTGAATAGTGACAGATCATATAGCCTAGATCATCTAATCTGTTTCACTTCAAGATCAAAAAATTTGAGTTATTCTATCAATTTTAGGGATGGGGAATTTACTAGAAGTGTTTGATCATGAATCAGGCATTACCAAATACTATTTACACAATAACTAATCAAATGATTGAGATTGTTTGATCAGCTTTAAGCCTAGATTGACAATCTAAGTCAAATCTGATCTGCATCAAGTAGGCATTTACCTATTCTATTCATTAATTAGGAAATAAATAATTGAATCATCACAAAAACCTAGATCTAAGTTGAAACCATACAAATTTAGCTTAGAACTACAAATCAAGAGTTGGGTACCATAGATCTTTCTTCTAGGGTGTATCTTCATGGCTTTTCCTCTCTTAGATGAGCATGATTTATTGTTATTTTCCCCAGTGAGGACTCTGAGTTCATGGCTCACTGTCTCCTCATCAATCAATAGTCAAGATCATCATGGATCCCCCAATAATCTTAAGGTTTTTGGTCGCCTCCTCGTACTAAGTGGAATGATTGGCTTGGATCATCGATCGAAGCCATCATCTTCTCCAATGATAACTGCAACTCTAGCAAAACCTTTTTTTCCTTCCTCCTAGCAATGTTCCAATCTCCTCTAACTACATGGTTTCCTCCTTCCTCTCTCTCTCTCTCTCTCTCTCTCTCTCTCTCTCTCTCTCTCTCTCTCTCTCTCTCTCTCTCTCTCTCTCTCTCTCTCTCTCTCTCTCTCTCTCTCATCTTTCTCCTTCTTCTCCTCTCCTTCCTTTCTTCTTCCTCTTTTCTCTCCTCACTAGGTTTTCCTTTGTGTGTGTACCTAATGATTTGTTATCATTTTACTTAAGTGGGAGAGGGGGTTCCATTATCAAAATGGCCCTAATGTTTTAGGCATTTATTTTCTTCTTCTTTTTATCTTATTTTTACTACAAGACCCTCTATACTCAAAACATCATAACTTCTCCCTTTAAACTCCATTTCTCAAAAAATTAGTGTCATTGGAATCGTCTCAACATGTACACTTAGGATATTAAGGTTTTGAAGATCAACTAAGTATCTTTCAAAAGGTCAATTACACAGAGCTCAAAACGTGAGATTGCCAATTCATATTTCATTCAAAATAAAATTGAAACATTACTTGAAATAAAATTTGGAAATTGGGTTTGTTTCAACATCTAGATGGATTATTTCATTAATGATTATTAGTAGGGAGTGTTAAGAAATGTGAGATCAATATGAAAAAAAGAAAAAGAAAAAATTATCCCATTTTTTGTTATTATAATTTGTTTATTCATTGTAAATGAATATGTACATATATTACAATTTTCAAAAGTATCTTATATTTGACTTTTATAAGACAAATTTTCAAAAATCATCTTATATTTTAAAGTTTTATGAGACAATTTTTCAAAAAATGTCTTATAATACTTTTAATATAAGATGATTTCTAATATTAATATAAGCTGTTATTATTATTATAAGATAGTTTCAAAAACGGTCCTATATTTGTTTTCAATTTATAAGATAGCCTAGTATAAGATAGTCTTTGAACCATCTTGTTATACATTTTTAACTGCCTTAAAAATCACTTGCTATAGTAGTGACTTTTCTTTTCAAAACCCATCTACCTTAACCCAGAAACCTAGTTAAAAATATCCATTACCTATCTTTCAAAATGAGTAGAGATGGTAGAAAAAGGACAAAAGTCTAAGAAGTGAGAAATATCAAAGTGTTTATATAGAAAAGTCTTTCACACAAAGGAAGAAAGAAATACAAAGAGAAAGTCAAAAACAAAAAACAAAAATCAAATGAGAAAGAAAAGTGAAGAGAAAGAAAAAATAGAAAATATAGTCACTTTAGTACAAAGAAAAGAAAAGAAAAGTTATCCAACAATTATTGTAGACCTCTACTAAGATGAAAATTTGAATCCTTTTTGCCCTTTGTTATAGAACCATTCCCAAGCCCACATTTTGTCCTTTCTAAAGACCTATTGATCTTAAGGCAAAAGATAACCTTAAAGAGGGAAAAAATAAGAGGAAATTAAGGTGAACTATTCTTATGATCCTGGAAATGGCATCTATTCTTGGGGATCATATCATTTGTCTCATCAGTTCTCAGCAAGGCTTTAAAAGATTGTGTGAACTATCACATTGATGGGCTTGGCCATAATAGTAAGAGAATTTTGTTTAACCCCTTTTCTTTGAGAGCTTTATTTATGAGTGTATACCAATGAGAGTTTGAGGTCAAGACATCTTTCCAATATAGTAATGAGAATATCTATTTAGAAGTCCTAACTATGAAGTTGTAAACACATTGCACTCAGAGATATCACTATAATATAATAACTTTGGTATGTGGATAACTTGTGGAATATTTCATTTCATCTTTATCAAAGTTGCTAAAGTTAGTAGATTGCTAATCGATGATAATTCTCTTAGATAAAATAAAGGACTTAACCTTATTGAATTTTGTTAGTATATTCACTGCAAACCCTAACAAGGCTAACTTGTCCACTAGGGGTAATCTAAGGGTTTAATGGCTTATTACTTATGCTAAATGCACTCATGAGTACCTACTAAAATGGCATCCATTTTTGTTTTCATGATTTTTAACATATTTTTCTTGTAAGTAACAAATGGTTTGGGGACGTGATAAGTGTTCAATTTTGTATAAAAAATACCCAATTAGTAACCCATGTGTTATAAATTATTGGCAGTATTCTAAGGTTCTTTTATAATTTTATAACACATGCATTTCTAACCTACTAATTCAACTTTTTGATATCTAGTAAGTTCAAGAGCTAATCTAGAGTAAGTATGTGAATTGTTAGAAGTTTCTAGGATTTAATAAGGGTTTTTACTCTTTTGTAGATGTTGACAAGATGATCCAATGGCCAAGATCAAGTAAGATAAGATTTAAAGATCAAGATCAAAAGAGGGGCAAAGACCTAAATTTCATCATTTCAAAGCTAAATCTAGTGTTAAGATCATCTTAAGGCAAGAAAATGAAGTCAAGGAAACAATTGGAAGCATTAAAGTGACAAAAATGGGCTCACGCAAAAAACCACGCAATTCCATAACCTTTGTATGAGAATTGGAGCCATGCACGAAGTTTCCTAGTCTAATAAGGAAATCTAAGGTAGCCAAGACATTCAAGCCTTGAAGCTAAGGGACTTATTTATTCAAGTGATTAAAGTGAGCCACCAAGCCACATGAGAGCCATACTACATGGAGTCACACGATTGGCGTCGTTATGTTTTAATTAACTCGCAAGCATATGAATATATGAGAGTAGATGCACATGAGTGACGTTGATCCCATGAGAATCTCATAGTTTTTTGTTAGGTGGATCCTTATTTAAATTATCTGACCTAGCCAAAAGAAATGGAGTTAACCTAGACTAAGGAATTAAACTAACATGAAAACTAAACGCATACATGGAAGTGGAAACTTGCTAAATTTATAATTTTCAAAAACCTAAAATTGGAAAGAATCTTAAACTTATCCTAACATGTTACTAAACTTGAACAATTTTCAAATAACCCTAAACATGACTAAGCTAAATAATAAAACATGCAAGGCTTATGAAAGTAACTAAACAACATGCTGCACATGAACTAAACTAGAAAGAATGCATGAAATAAAGTAGTATGATGCATGGGTGGAAATGAAAATATGCATGAATTAATATGTAAAACATGGAATGCATGAATGGAACTTTAACTCAAGCAAGTAAACCTAAGCATGATCAAATAATTTTTTTTAAGGAAAAGCACCTAAAAACCATGAGCATGTACCAATGGTTTGTGCACATGGTTCAAGTGTGTGATTCATGTGATATTCAAATGCAACTAACCTAGAATGAAACACAAGGAATCTAAGCATGGAAAGACATTGTAATAGCCATGAAAAACTAACTTTAAAGTAAGATGAACATCCATGAACATTGCACATCAACCATGAACTAGTCATTCAATCTTATTAAATAGGATTCAAGTACAAATGTGGTGCACACCATCCATGAAATGTGTGCACCATGCTTTTCTTCCAGATACAATCAAAAGTCCATAACATTAAAGCTTCTCACACTTAAAACTAAAGCATGCATGTAACCCAACAAAGATATAAGGAAAACAAGGGAGGAAAAGAGGAGAAAGAAAGCAATAGATGGATAAGAATTTAAGGAGATTCAAAGGCAAGGAACTTGATCTAAGAACTATACTCTTTTGGCTGTCAATACAAGAGAGCTATAGTCCTTTGATTCAAGGATCTAAGGTATAAAACAAGAGGCCAATAACAAGAAAACAAATAAGTGAATAACAAGGAATCAAAGCAACAAAGAAAACATTCAAGCAAGTAAACAACTAAGAGAAGATTAAGGAACCAACCTGGACTTAGAAGAAAACTGAAGGAAACAAAGAAAGATCCACCAAGGAGGAGGCATGGAGGGTTGGGAAAGAGGGCTGCTCCAAGAGAGGTGTTGGGAATCTTAAGAGGGAGGGAAGGGTGGAGATTCCTCCTTCTTAGGAGGGGGGTTTCACCCCTTCTCCAAAATTATTTCACATGGAACTCCCCCAAGGTTCTATACTGCTTTCCAAAGGAAACCCTTGGGGTGTGAGATTAGATAGTTAAGAAGTACTAGGTGGCAAGGAAGGTTGGGTAGTATAGGACACCCAAGCATGGGATCTAAGAGGAGGATAATGTTTCAACCAGGTGGGAGGCACCTACTTTTTAAGGTGAGGCATCTTCCACTTTGTGAAAATCATAGAGGACATAGAGAATTAGAAAGAGAGGGAGATAAGGATGGAGAGAGATAGGAAAGAGAGAAAGAGATCAGGGTGAGGTGTCGATGGTAGCCTTTGGATCAAATTTGGATGATGAGATGATGGCGGTATCATAAGAAAAATGTGTGATGTCAATGAGTGGAGTGGGACAACAATTTATTAGGAGATTGGTGTGGAGCTCCCAACTCTATAGGTATCTTGCATTGAGTTCCTTAAGCAGGGTGGATAATGAGAGATGGGCTGAGGATGGTGAGGAAGTTAAAGATAGATATGGTAAGGAGGAGTAGTGGTTGGCTAGGTGGCTTCCTAAGAAGGTGGGAGGAGTCACCTACCTAGATATGTGTCCTCCCACTTGGGTAAAATCATGGGACACTTAGGGCTGAGGTGGAGAGAGAGAGAGAGAGAGAGAGAGAGAGAGAGAGAGAGAGAGAGAGAGAGAGAGAGAGAGAGAGAGAGAGAGAGAGAGAGAGAGAGAGAGAGAATGGTGGGAAAATGAGAAAAAAGGAATTAGAAGTGGGCACTTCTCATTGGTCGACATGCATGCTTACTTGTCTAAAAGATGATCACTTAATTAAGCTCTTAAAATACCACTATTATCTTAGGAAAATTGAGTGAAATTCTCTTCCAATAGCATCACTCCATGTAGCTTTGGGTTAAGTAGCTTGGATGGCTCAGTTTGAGGGCTCATTTGGCTTGGATTCATGACTCACACCCTTAGATTTGATGGCTTGGCTTGTCACCTTCTCCCATGGCTTATATTACTAAGGTAGCTTAAATGGGTTCCATGCAAAGGTGGTGGAAATGTGTGGCTCATGCACGAGCCCATCCTAAGCATGTTTAGCTCTTCTAATTCATCTTTTGTTTGTCCTAAAGTAATCTTGGACCTTGATCACACCTTTGGATTTTTAAGATTTAGGCCTTGGCTTACAACTCTGCCAATGCTGGTCCAAAGTCCAAATGACAAATGAGGAGGGTCTTACATCAGGTGCTAGTTGACAAGGGAGAAGTTGAAGATGATTTTATTATTTCTTTCCTTCTTACAAATGAATATGCATTTGTATATTAGTTTGCAAGGAAAAAATAAAAATCATCTCCAACTTTTTAACAGTATGGCAACCCTTGCGTTAGGTGCCAGCTGGCAGGGGAGAAGTTGAAGATGGTTTTGTTATTTCTTTCCTGCTTGCAAATGAATATGCATTTGTATATTAACTTGTAAGGAAAAAATGAAAATCATTTCCAACTTCTTAAAATGATGGCAACCCTAACATGACATGAATCAAAAACTGACATTCCCTCAAGCTAGGGTGCTCCTCATAAGTGATGCTACACTGGATCCCAGGTGCAGTGGAAAGTGGGCAAGGGTTGTTAGGTCATTTTTCTAAAAGCGATGTGCTACATCGGATTCCTGTGTGTAGTGAAAAATGGGCAAGGGCTGCTAGAGCATCCCCTTGAAAGTGACGTGCTTCATCAGAACCCAGGTGCAGTGGAAAGTGGACATGGGTTCATACCATGGAGGTTGAGAAGTGAGTGGCCAAATGGGATATCTCAAAAGCATAAGATTTGTATCGCCACATGGAATATAGGGACATTGACAGGTAAGAGTTTGGAATTGGTAGATACGATGAAATGTAGGAGAGTCAACATAACTTGTATCCAAGAAACCGAGTGGAAAGGGGCTAAAGCTAGAGAAATTGATGGGTATAAATTATGGTATGCAGGAAAGGATAATACTAGAAATGGCATAGGAATAATAGTGGATGAAGAATTAAAGGATAAAGTAGTGAATGTTAAAAGAATCAGTGATAGAATTATAATAATAAAACTTGTTCTAGGAGAGCAGATCATAAATGTTATAAGTGCATACACAACACAAGTAGGTTTAGAAGATATAATCAAGAGACAGTTTTGGGAAGATATGGAGGTAGTCATGCAAGAAATTCCTAATACCGAGGAGATATTTATAGGAGCAAACTTAAATGGCCATGTAGGAAAAGAAAAGGAAGGATATGATAGAATACACGAAGGGTATGATATAGGTGAACGAAATGAGATGGGGAAACTATCCTCGATTTTTGTTTGTCATATAACCTGGCCATTGCAAATACACTCATTAAGAAGAGGGGTGAACACTTAATAACCTTTAAAATTGGACTTCATAAAAGCCAAATGGACTTTTTTTTACTTAGGAATACTGAACAATCAATGTATAAGGATTGTAAGGTGATACCCGAGTGAGAGTTTAATATCACAACATAGGTTAATGGTTATGGATATCCATATCAAAAGATAGAAGAAAGGAAATGAACTTAATAGGTATCCAAAAACTAAGTGGTGGAACTTAAAAGGAGAGTAAATAACCTCATTCACAAATAAGTTAATGGTAGAAGGAAACTAGAACTATGAAACAAAAGTAAACACCATGTGCATTAATATTGTTGAGTCCATTAAGAAAGTGGCAAAAGATGTCTTAGGAGTATCTAAAGGTAAAAGGCAATTAGTAAAGGAATCATGGTGGAGTGAAATAGTGCAAAAAGTTATTAAAGAAAAATGGATGTGTTTTAAAGCACGATGGAAGACTAGAAATAATGAAAACTATGAACAATATAAGAATGCTAAAAAGGTTACTAAGAGAATAGTAAGTGAGGCTAAACTTAAGGCATATGATGAGCTCTATAATAGACTAGGAACAAGAGAAGGTGAGAAAGATGTGTTTAAACTTGCAAAAGTAAGAGAATAGAAGGATAAGGACTTAGATCATGTTAGGTGCATCAGAAGTGATGATCAAAGGGTGTTAGTCAAAGATGATGAGATCAAGCAAAGGTGGGAAACATACTTTCAAAAATTGTTAAATGACACTGGCTCCAAGAATATAGGGATTGAAAATATTATAAATCTAAATAACATTGGATACTATAGATATGAACATAGGATTAGAATACCAAAAGTGAAAGAGGCATTGAAAAAGGTGAAATCGGGAAAGGCCATGGGGCCTGATGGTGTACCAATAGAGGTTTAGAAGCATATGGGAGATATTGGCATACTTTGGTTTACCAAGTTATTTAACAAGATTATAAAATCAAAGAAAATGCCTAATGACTGGAGGAAAAGTTCTATTGTACCAATTTATAAGAATAAAGGAAACATACAGAGCTGTACTAATTATCGAGGGATTAAACTTATGAGCCACGCTATGAAACTTTTTGAAAGAGTGATTGAGAAAAGGCTATGGCATGAGACAAGTGTATTAGAGAATCAATTCGGTTTCATGCCTGGGAGGTCTATGATGGAAGTTATTTTCTTACTAAGATAATCGGTAGAGAAATATAGGGAGAGGAGGAAAGACCTCCACATGGTCTTTATTGACTTTAGAGAAAGCTTATAATAGAGTCCCTAAAGAGTTAATATTGAGGGTGCTAGGTGAGAAAGGGATTTTGCGGGGGTATATAGACATAACCAAAGATATGTATGAGGGAGAAATAACAAATATTAAGACCACTAATGGCAAGACCAGTGATTTTCCTGTCACTGTAGGATTGCACCAAGGATCGGCATTGAGCCCATACCGTTTTACATTTGTTATGGATGAGTTAACAAAACATCTGCATGAGGAGATTCCCTAGTGCATGCTATTTGTAGATGATGTAGTCTTACTTGATGAGACAAGAGAGGGTGTAAACACAAAGCTAGAGTTATGGAGAGAAGCATTACAATTTAAAGGATTTAAAATCAACCGAACTAAGACAGAATATATGGAATGCAATTTTAGCAAGGAGAAGAGTAGGAGTGGAACACTAATCAAGATTGATAACAAGAAGTCCTCATAAAAGACCACTTTGGTACTTAGGGTCAATGATTCATGATAGTGGAAAGATTGAGAGGGAGGTTACCCAGAGAATCCAAGTGGGTTGGAACAAATGGAGATGTGCATCCGGAGTTTTGTGTGATCGGTGGGTTCCATTCAAACTAAATGGAAAATTTTATAGGATGGTCATAAGGCTGGCCATGGTCTATATATTAGAGGGTTGAGCAGTTAAGGAACATCATGCTCATAGGATGAGCATTGCAAAAATGAGGATGTTGAGATGGATGAGTGGTAAGACAAGAAAGGATAGAATTATGAATGAAAATATTCAAGGAAATTTAGGGGTAGCACCAATAGGTAATAAGATGAGGGAGATCAGACATAGATGATTTGGACATGTCCAAAGGAGACCGAAAATGGAACCGATTAGGAGTGAGGCAATGTAAGTAGAAGGTTCTAAAGGGGCAAGGGGAAGGCCCAAAAGAACTTGGATAGAAGCGGTGACGAAAGATTTAGAAAGTTTGGGACTAAATGAAGCCATGGTTCTTAATAGAGAGGAATGGAGGAATAAGATTCATGTGGCCAACCCCTAATTGGGATAAGGTCTTGATGATGATGATGATGATGATGATGATGATGATGATGATGATGATGATGATGATGATGATGATGATGATGATGATGATGATGATGATGATGATGATGATGAGACCTTGGCTTGCATAGGTTTCTTAGTTAGATTAGGAAACATCATGAATAGCTTCAATTTCCATCTTGATCACTCTTAGCTATTGAATTACCATCTTGATTCCAATAAAAGACAAGGAACTCTGACTAAATTCTAAAAAAATATGGTTATCCATATACTTACTCCGGATTAACCTCTAAACCTACAAAATATCAAACTTTTGTGTTATTAGGTTAGAAATGCTTATGTTATGAATTTTGGCCAAAAACCATAAAATAATTAACAATATAAGTTTAAGACATGGGCAATTAATTGGTTGACTTTTATACAAGATTGGACACTTATCAATTTGAGGACATTTACAATAAATTATCCTATGCTAAATACTAATTTTCAAGTGATAATTAGAAAGGAAGTTGGGTGATAATGAATATGGTAAGATATGTATGCATAGGTGGACCAATCAAGAGAGAAACCAAGTCATATTTCCTTCTTCTTTTTTTCTCTCTCTTTTCCTCCCTCTTTTCTCTCTCTTTCCAACCCACCATATTACATAATTGGAAGGGAAGGAGTTCCAAGCCACCTTCCTTGAAAAGTGGCTCCTCTCCCCTTCAAAATCTATCCAGTTTCTAATTCCGGGCCACCTTCTTACCTATGTCATCCATATTTCTTACCTTTTCCCACATTCTTTTCATCTCATCATGTGAGATAACTTAAGGAAAGGAATTCCACACCCGACCGAGGCTGTAATTCAATGCTTTCATCTTCCTTTTCTTATATTTAGAAAGTGCACCTCACCTTACCTTCTAATCTTCCATCTCCAATTAACCACCTAACTCTCATGCCTAGAGTTCTAGTTCTAATTTGGTCCTTTCTTCCTAGGATAGGATCTTATCAAATTAGAAAGCAAAACTCTATAAACAACCCATGGAATTCCATGCCCAATCCAAATAGAGGGGTTGCTTCTAACTCCTTGAAATCAACCACATCAACTTGCAGGTACTCTTGGACATTTGGACTTCGACATCTTGGTTGCTTGTCATTGTCTTCATACCTTTTCCTTGTTTCATTTCTTTGATTTTTACACTTCAATTTCAGGTTGGTACCTTGCTTTCATTGCTTATTTATTGCTTTCTTTGTTCGTTAGGTTTCTTACACATAGTTCCTCTTTGTTCTCCTTTCTCACTTGCTTCGACTTACATTTTCTCTTATAGTGATAGCTAAGATGATAATAGCTTTGAATCTATTTTCTTCCCATTCATTTTTTTCTTGTTTCTCACTTAGATTTGGGACTAGTTCTTGATAATTTCCTTCATATCTTCATGCTCTTAGTCTTTTGATTTCTCTTTTGGGTTTCACATGCATGATATCTATGATTAGTTTAAGATTGTTGCAGAGTGTTTAAGATTTTCCTTGGATCAAGTTGTAGGCATTAGAATAGTGCACAATTTTCAAATTTGTTCTCTATGTACATGTGCACAATTCATGTACCAAATTACAAATGATAATGTTTATGATTCATGAAAATTTTATCTGGGTTATTTCCATACTTTAAATTCATTAAATTTATGATCTTTTGATCATATTTTATGCCTTGAATCACGCACACCACATTAGTCCATGCCTTATTTGATTTAAGTTGCATAAGCACCATATTTTGGAATTTTACCTTTCATGATTCATACATAATCTCCAGCAGTCCATACACTTTATTTGCCTAATTCCTTAGGAACCCATTTAGATTTTTAGATAGTTTAGTTACTGTTTTAATTAGATTCTATGTTAGCAATCTTTTAGTTTATGAATTCCAGTCCTTCTCTCACGCATGAGCCATGCTCACAACTCCATGGATCATGTGCATGGTAATTGGATGAATTTAAGTGGTTTGTTGTTCCCTTGTTTCATGATATTTTAGCATTACTTATTTATTTAAATCATCTTAGCTTAGATTTAGAAAGATTCTTTGTTTAGTTTTAGAAAGTTTAGGATTATGAAAGTGTTAGTTTAGGAAAGTGTCATTTTTAGCAAGATTCTTTAAGAAAATTTTCCTAGATTCATTCATTCTAGTTTTGCATTAGTTTCTCTAATTGAAAGTGTGTTAGTTAGAAAAGTTTCCTTTAGTTCATGTTTCTATTTATATGCATGTTTCCCATTCCATGTTGACTGAATTCCTAGTTTAATCAAAACAATCTCTCTTAGGCTAAAGATAAGTGATTTAAATAAGATCTAACCAATATCCAAATCTGTAAGATTCCTCATGGGATTGACCCCTCCCACTTGCAATTACTACTTTGATTCATGTGCTTGTGAGTAATTTTAAAGCTACACCAATAGCTATCCATTTAAGTATAATGTTGATACTTAATCATCTTATGTACTATACTTACCTGAATAGTGGTCCATATATTATGCTAGATTACATAGAAAATAATACTCTAAAGACAAGATAGGACCAATATTTATGTAAGAGATAATGCATTTACTATAATTAGGTGATAAGAGAGCTTTATCTGTCTGCTGTATCTTCTCTCAAGTATATTAAATTGAAGGTACTCTAACTGCCTATGTATTTTCTAACCCATAATACTTCATCATAACCATCATCAAGACCTTGTCCAGATTAGGGGTTGGCCACATGAATTTGGTTCCTCCATTCCCTTCTATTAAGTATCATAAATGTTCATTTAGTATCAAAGTTTTTAAATCTTTTCTCACCACTTCTATCCACACTCTTTTAGGCCTTCCCCTTGCCCTTTTGGAACTTTCAACTTTAGTTGATTGACTCCTTCTAACCAGTGTCATTTTTAGTCTCCATTAGACATGTCCAAATCATCTGTCTAATATCCCTCATCTTGTTACCTATTGGTGCTACTCCTAAATTTTCTCTAGTGTTTTCATTTCTAATTTTATCCTTTCTTGTCTTGCCACTCATCTATCTCAACTTCCTCATTTTGGTTATGCTTATCAATATCCATGTTGTTCCTTACTTGTCCAACACTCTATTCCACAGAGCATGGCTAGCCTTATAGCCTTATGCACAAATTCATCAAATCCATGATCTAAATTTGAAATATCAAACTAGAAACACTTTCCTTTTTAGAAAAATCCTGCAATGCTCACCTCTCCTCTAGTTGCCTATTCTTTTTCCTTTTCTTCTCTTTCTTCCCCCCTTCTTCACTCAACGTCGAGCAGGTTTGGGTGCTATTGGTGTGGAAAGTTGTCAACGGCATGGATCCCCCCCCCTTTCTCCTCCTCTCTTCCTCTCCTTCTCCCTCTTCTTATTCTTCCTCTTTTTCTTCTTCTCTTTCTTCTCCCCCTTTTTCTCTCACCGTTGGGCGAGTTTGGGCATCGTTGGCGTGGAAAGTGGCCTATAGCTTAGATCCCCTCTCTTTCTCCTCCTCTCTTGCTCTCCTTCTCCTTCTTCCCCTTCTTCTTCTTACCCTTTTTCTTCTCCTCTTTCTTCTCCCCCTTCTTGTCTCACTATCGATTTTTCTCTTTGGTAGGTTTGCGCTTCATCGGCCTAGAACATTGTCGATGGCTTGGATTCTCCCCTCTTTCTCCTCCTCTCTTCCTCTCCTTCTCCTCCTTCTTCCTCCTCCTTTCTCTTCCTCTCCCCTCTCTTCTCACTCCTTTCTTCTCTTCGGCCAGCTTTGTAAAGGTTTCTTCCTATTGAGTTTTTGAGAACAGACCTTGGTTTGTTCTCTTTTCGTCTACTAATGAATTAAGTGGGAGGGGGTTCCATTATCAAAATGGCCCTTCCTTTAATTAATTAATAATTTAATTTTGGAAAATTTTATACTTGAAAATTATAATGTTTTTACTATTTAGTATTAATATATAGTTAATTATAGTAAAAAAATAAATGAAAGCTACTCAAATCTCAAATTTCTACAAGTGGGGCCCATTATGTGAAATTGCCAAATTGCCCTTTTTAAGAACAATAAAAAATTATTCGTCTGAATTCTGATTTCAATAAACTTAGTGTCATTGGAATTTTCATTTTTATTTTAGCACAATCCCAATGTCAAGGTCTTAACATTTGATTTGATGTCAATAAAAAAATTACTTTTTAGAACTGCAAAAATTGAGAATTTTGAAATTATTCTCTTTTGACTCTGATTTTACATAATTTAAAATTTATGCAAATTTTATTTAAAAATCAAAGGTGTTACATAAGGATTAGTGTAAATTTGGTTGATCGTTCTTAGTGGTCACATCCATACTTTTCTTACCATCCAAAGTTGTTGCTTTAACTATGATATGGGGACGACGAAAATGGTCCTGTTTGTTTCATTACTATATTAGAAATTTTTGATCAGGCATATCATCGATCAAGCTTCAGCAATACTATTTCAACAATTTTTGCATCAATGTAATCATGCAAAGAAATTTCAAACATGACACTTAATATATATATATATGAGACAAACAAAGAGATACTAATTACAAACACTCAAAAATCGATAGCTACTGCAAATATGTGAACATAGCTCCAATTCACAATTAGGATTTGGTTGAGGACAGGTACAACTCAAAGTATAATTTTTGAAGTCGTTTAGTGTAAATGACTTCTAAGATTCTATTCTTTTAAAGTCATTTAGTGTAAATGACTTTAAAAGTACATACTTTCAAAGTGATTTTCACTAAACAACTTTATAAATTATTTTCCTCTTCAAATTATATTTTATGTTAGTACTTTACAATATTTAACAACTAATACACAATAAAACAAATTTTTATGATAGTCAACATTGATTCATGCATTCTTTGCACACACACACATAAAATGTGAACAAGGAAATCAAGGTATTTTTTAGAATAACTACTCACTTTTCACACTTTTATGAGATATATGTATACATATAGTCACACACACACACACACACACACACACACACACACACACACACACACACACACACACACACATATATCAATCCATATAGCTCATGACAAAAGAGCAAATTATAAATCTGAAATTGCTTGATTATGACCAACACTTGCCCTAAGTGCAAACTTTATGAAATTTCTATTCCCTCATATTCTTTTGATGTTCTTGTCGTAGTCATCCAAGCTTGTTTGTCCATTATCATAAGAAATTGAAACAAATCTATTTGTGGAGACTTGTTAGACATGAAAAGATTAGGTTAAACATTTTACCAAATACTAAGTATACAAAAATTAGAAGCATTTGAAATAACTACATTACATGAAAATTTTTAATTAACAATGAAAAAAATTGAAAAATATGATAGATACATTCAAAAAGAAAATTAACTTCAAAAAGAAAAGTTTCTAAACATAACCTTATAAAATTTCTTCAAATATGCATAATACATATGAGACAAGCAAAGATAAACTAACCAACACTCAAAAATTGATATTGACCCTAAATTTGTGAATGTTTTTCTAATTCATAGTTAGGATTTAGTTGAGGATAGTCAAACAGAAATTCAACAACTTATTTTTTGTGTGTAGATCATGAACACAGTCTTAAAAATCATGATAAAAATTAGCAAAATAACTCTTAAAATGGACATGTAAATTCAAAGTTGTTTGTAATAAATGACTTTAAAAGTTACAACTTTTAAAGTCATTTGCCTTAAACAACTTTAAAAGTCTTGATTTTTAAAGTTGTTTAAGGCTAAAGGACTTTAAAAGTCCAAACTTTTAAAGTTGTTTAAGACAAATGACTTTAAAAAATTATATATTTTCACTTCAAATATATATATATATATATATTTGATTTTCATATATTACAATAGCTTACATAAGCACAAAATGAAACATATTTTATTATAATACTCAACATTGATTCATGCATTCTTTACACACACAAACATATGTACATATATATATATATAAACAAACATGTGAATAAGAAAATCAAATTATTTTTTATTACATTCAATGTTTCATACTATTAGATCTTATTAATACAAGATCAAAGGGAAAATCTACTCTTTTCCATCAAAATCTAGCCTCTTAATATTTAGCTGACACCATTCTATGGGGAGAGAGAGTGTCCTGCAATTTCCTCAGGCACAACTTAATGGTATAACCAAAACTCTTCATCAAACCCTAATTTTGGATGAGAACCACAAATTGTAATGTTCTCCCATTCTCAAATATTGAGGGTTAGAGAGAGAAGTAGTTGTCATTTACAATAAAATCATGCAATTTTTGCAAAATCAGGACGATTTACACACTTCTTAACCCATGATTTGTAGTGAGAAAACCCACTATCTACAAAATGAAAATAGAGATACTTAGCAACAAGAAAGCAATTTATGATCAAAAGAAGTTATGGTCTACTTAACGTATTTTTCATTACACAAACAATCAAAATATCCAAAATGGAAAGCAAGAAGGGAGAAAGAGAGAGGCATATATAAGGACACAAGGAGGACACTATCATGCCACTCGTGAGAAGAACATGAATAGGTGATACACGAAAAAATGAGATGAGGCCCACTTTTTATAGATGAACAGGGACTTTTGAAGTCACTTGAATCAAACGACTTCAAAATTATATGTGGGAAAGGACTTTTGAAGTCCTTTGATTCAAGTGACTAGTTTTTAAAGTCATTTAGTGCTAAAGTACTTCAAAAGTAATTGATATTTAAATTGGCTTAGATCTAAATGACTTTAAAGGTCAGTGACTTCAGAAGTCATTTGCATCAAATGACTTTAAAAGCCCTTGCACTCGTAAAATAATCTGCTCGCCAAACTTATGTGTATACTTTTGAAGTCATTTAGCTTAATTAACTTCATAAGTTATTGACATTTAAAGTCATTTAGGTCTGAATGACTTCAAAAGTTATTGACATTTAAAGTCGTTTAGTTCTAAACAACTTTAAAAGTCCTTCCCAAGAAAAATTCCTCTTTGCGCCAAACTTTTAAAGTAGTTCTTCATTAAACAACTTCTTAAGTCTATGTTTTTAAAGTCATTTTTTTCTAACCAACTTGTAAAATATAGTCAATATAATGAATTCTTTATGCCAACTTTAAAAGCCTCATGTGTGGAGGTATTACTATGAGCTGCTAGAGCTATTGTAAATCATTAAGTCATGAGAGAGATACAAATGTGCATAAAAAAATCATACTAAAAATAAGGTTAGTGACATATGAGAACCTTGTTTTGCATTATGAACCCCTCAGTAAAATGATTTGGATGGCTATATCTTCATATTGGCTTAGATTTCTAAAGATCCAAACCGTTAACAATGTTGCCCTTAACTTATATGGACCACACTTTGAAATTCTCATTCATTGGGTGACTGTTGCAACTACTACTTCTAGTTGTAAAATATATGGTGATACATTTTACCATCTATTTTTCAACTCAAGAAAAAAGAGGCTAGAATCATCCAATACATGATAATTATAAAACATGTATAAAGGTAAGAATAGCATTGTCAATGGTTCAGATCTTCATACATCTAGACCCACTTGAAGTTACTAAAAGTAATTGGTTTATCATATTACTTATTTTGAGCCCAACCTACATTTAATACAAAATATTCATTATGCCTCTATATCAATAATAATCAATGGCGGTTGGAACATACATAACATACAACTATCACAAGGAAACATATACATAGAAGTAACTATTCTATGTAGTTTTCCCTATTTACTCAAACCAACATATCTATAAATATGCCAATAATTAAGTGCCGCTAATAAGGTTTGTGTCAGCAGTTTCATGTTTTTCATCAATGACATAGAGTGCAATCATATATAATTGATTTTAGCTAGTAATTTCACTAAGATGGCTTCTCAAAGTGAGGATAATATTTGTTAGAACAGGACCATTAGGCATGCATAATGTATGTGTATATCTACAAGATTAATGTTTAAACCCCTAGATACTCATTATGATGAATGATCTCATCAAATTTTTTGGCAAAAAGAAGAAAGAAAGAAATAATGTAAACAATGCATGTGTCATGTAAATGTAAATGTATATCTATAAAATCAATGGTCATGATTGCACATCCATGCTCTAGTTAGGGCCCCTAGCTATTCATCATAATGAATAATTGCATCAATTCCATTGCAAAAAAATAATATAATCAAGTTCTATCCTCTTAGTCAGACTATTTAAAAATAGAATAAAAGGAAAAAATAAATTAATAAAATCATAATGAGAACTCAATAAACACACCTAGTTGGAGGAGGATAGAAAGAGGGATTTAAAGGTGATTAAAAAAATGTTAATATAATTAGAATAAATGGAAACTTGGTAGACATACTTGAATAGGGCCATCTAATGTGTACTACTACAAACCCACGAAAGAGTCTATTGTCGCAATTTGTGGGATCATGGGATGGCTCTTATTAATTCTTTTATGTCACAAGGCAAACCCATAACTAGGCAACTAGAAAAAATCAACCAAACATAAAGAAAAAAAGAAACTGCAAAAATAGAGAAAACATAGTAAAATAAAGAAAAGATCTTTTTTCTTGTTCCATTTCTTTATCACAAATTTTGAAAGGTCTATGAGCTATTGAACTAAAATCATTGACTAGAATGATAAGAAAAAAAGGTGGTTGGAGATATTTCAAAACCAAATCTTTTATTTTCTCTAAAACCCAAATATCCATCAAAAAGTCCCCTATTAAACCCTAAATCTAAAAGGTGAAACCCTAAGCTAAAGAAAGAGGAAGTCTTAATTTTCTAGACATGATTAGATAGATTCTAGGAGAGCATGCTCTTACATGTGTATGAGGAAAGATCAAGCGTTAGCAAGCTAACCTACTTAAGCTTTCTCTGATGCATTTCTATTCACATTCTAAAATATAATAGGAAATAATTAAACTTGCCACTTCAGTGTGCATATATTAGAGGTCTTGGAGTGACACATTCTCTTTAATGGCATGACCTTCCAATATATTATCACACCAAGCATGAAGAGAAAGGAATCCCTATGCATTCTCTATGTCTACTCTTGCAAATTCTTCAAGCATGGGGACCTAATAAGAAAACCACTAGCAACAAAATCTACAACTCTAGCGTCTCATGCCATAGAATTTTGATCCTTTGATTTCTTCCACAAGAACTCTTTAGTCTCTAATGTAGGCTTTTTCTTTTCCTTTCATTATTGATTTCCTTCCATTTTTATATATTATTATTATTATTTTTTATCCAAGTTTAGTTTTGTTTATTCTTGTTATCATCTTATAAGTTTTCCTTACAACATAAAAAAATTAATCAGAGCTATCCTCATAATCATACAAGTTGAGTATGAGACACACTTTTCATAGGTTTGTCATGATATACATGAGACAACCCCTACCTAATCATGATATACTTAAGAAACGAGTGCATATAGTTAGAGAAAGTCTAATCCTTACCCAAGTAATACTTTATTGATTTTAGAAAAGGATAATTTATAAAAGGACTATTTAATACTTAATTGATTTCAGAAAGGGATAATCTATAAAGAAATTTTAGGAACTACAATGTAGGCAACATTAGAATCTTTTTTGAGAAGGTAGGAAATAGGTGAGTTGGATGTGGGCTCAAATTCCACATGGCAAAATAATAGGGAGTTGGTATTGGATGAAAAACTACATTGCTTTAGAATATAGTACAACTCAGTGGACATACCTGGTTGGAGGAGGAGAGAAAAAGGACTTTAATAGAAGAGAAATATAAACAAATAAATTAACAAAATTAGAATGAAAGGGAACTTCGTAGAAATATGTGGTTAGAGGTTAGAAGAGGAGAAAAAGAGGGCTTGTAGATGGAGTGTGTGCAACTTTCTTTTTCTTTTTCTTTTTTTTGAGAAAAAAGTTTGTGTGGTTAGAGAAACTTTGACACCTACCAAGCAGTACTTAATTGATTTTAGAAAAGGATAATTTAAAAATATATTACTGAATTGATTTTAATAAAGAATAGTCCATAAATAGATTTTTGTGTACTATAATGTAGGAAAAATGAGAAAATTTTTAGAAAGATATAAAGAAAATTCTTAAATAAAGGTGAGGTAGATGAGTGACTTAGATGTGGGTGCAACTATCATGTGACAAAATAATAAAAAATATCTAAGTTGGATGAAGGAGTTAGATGTGAACCTAATTGTTATGTGGCAATCGGGTGGAAAAGCAATAGAAAGTGCTACATGGTAAAATAATATCGAGCTGGTATTGGATGAAAAACTATATTGCTTTAGTATATAATAGATAAATGCCAAAATAATTGCTACACTTTTTTTTTTTCTTCCTAACAATACACCTAGTCTGATACTGGATAATAGTGCAAAATAATATACACTAAGATAGATTAAAATAGCTCACCACTCTATAGATACAAGAAAACCATCACCATAGAGATACAGGGGTAAAGTGCAGAAATATATCACCACTCTATGCATACAAAAGAATCACCACAATACAGATATAGAACTAATGAATAGAACTAGCTCAGCACTTCAAGGACACAGAAGATTACCACCTTAAAGATATGAGACTAGGCATCTCACCACTCTAGGATCCCTCCAAGAAATACAGAAGACAAAAAATGTTGAGATTCACTCACCATTCTTCAATGAATAAAGAAAGAGGCCAATTCACTATGCTTTGATTCATGCTATGAGGGGTATAAATTAATGGAAATAGACCTCCCATATAAATAATTTTCAAGACTAAAAGAAACTTCCAAAAAGTAATAAAGGCAATGTAAGTAGAAGGTTCTAAAAGCAAGGGGAAGGCCCAAAAGAACATGGATAGAAGTGATGAGAAAAGATTTAAAGACTTTGTGACTAAATGAAGCCGTGGTAGTTAATAGAGGGCAATGGAAGAACAAGATTCATGTGGCTGACTCCTATTAGGATAAGCTCTTGATGATGATGATGATGATGATGGCAATAAACTAAGCATCAGTAGTGTTAGGCACTTACCCAATAATGATTTCCTAAACTTGGGTGTTTTCCAATTTACACTTTCTAAGCATTTGGTGATTTAATAAACCCATTCAAATAATTTTCATACATATCTTTTTCACACAAGCAATTTCCAAAGTTCCACAACTTCCCATAGAAGAAGTTTTCTTACTTTAGCTAATTTAAGATCTTGACTACTCAACATATCTTCACTAAGGAAAGCTTCATGAAGACTTTATGACCATGGAAAAAAATACGATAGTTTTGAGTGGACCATCGGGCGCCTCCTTTTGCTTGATCTGAGTCCAAGTGTTGTGATTCAAGATGTTTATTTCTAGAGAATCCAACATGTCCATTACTGCTTGATCCAAAATGTTTGTCCTTATTGGTGCAAGAATTCTACTATTAATTGTTTATTTTGGCCAAAATACCCTTAATCTAGCATCTAATTAGATCATCTAAGCAATATATTTTGAAATTTTGCATAAAATTTTGCATTTTAGCTCTAATTGACCATTCAATTGTTGAATTACAAAATTTAATGGTCAGATGATCATCAAAGCTAATCAAAGGTGTAATGTATAGTTAGATGATTCTAATCTAGTCTTATATTTTGTAGATCAGCCAAATTGAAATCAAACAGACCAAATTGAAATTGAGGAAATTGCATGGAAAGAAAAGAACTTTGAGATAATCAGGAAACAAAGCTAGATAAGAAAGAAGAAGAGGAGTTTGAACTACAAATCAAACTCCTCTAAAAGATCCATAAAAGGAATAGAAGTTTGAAGAAAAAGAGGTTGAAGACTGGGAGGCTGGTGGAACTCTCCCTCTTATTTCTCTCTTTATTCCTTCTCTCTCTCCCCCTCTCACGTAACCTCTCTTCTCTTTATATCTATTTCTCTTTTCTCTTTCTTGTTCTCTCTATATCTCTCTTATTCTCCCTCTATCTCTCACCGATATTCCTCTTTGATTCCTTGTCCACTCGACTAGCCCAGCCAACTTGCCCTCCACCTTTCCTTTCTCCTTCCTCTACTCCCTTCCATCTATCACAATAGCACCACCCTACACCTTCTGGCTCTCTATCTCTCATTCCCTCTCTCTACTAGTCACAACCCGGTTTCATCCTCATCACCCCAGTCAGCACCTTCCTCCTTTTCCATTTCTGCTTCACCGTACGGCACCAACCACATCACTTCCTGCTTTCTCTCACCCTCTGCCTATTCTCCTACACTAGAATTGCATCGATACAACCTAAACCAACCTGCACCCTCTTAAGTTTTGTTTTTTTTTCACTACTCTTTCTCTCAGTGTTATCTCTCTCTCTTTCTCTCCTTATTCCCCCTCTCTCTCCTCTTCCCTGCTCCTCCGTCCTCTCTGCCTCATCTCTTTCTCTCCATGTTATCTCCCACTATCTATCTGCCTGAATGCACCAGCCAGCCTAAGCAAGATCGGCTGACACCATCTCCTTCTCTTTCTTGCACCAACTCAAAATCCAACTTGGGTTTTCCTCAAATCTCCATTCTCCCACTTCATTTCCTATTTCAAACAACATAGGGAGCTATTTGCATTTTGCTTCTGGCTATGGGTACAGGAAGAAGAAGAAAAGGAATTTTCATTAAAAAATCCAATTCTACCCTTACCCTAAATTAAATAATTCCATTAACATCCCTTTTTATCTTCTCCCTGTTTCATATTTACCCCTATCTCTATTGTTCCTTATTCAAGTTTTGTTTTATTCTCAGATTAATCCAATCAAATCCTATTTTATTTAAGCTTAACCAAATCAACCATGTAGCTTAAACCAACAAGATAATTTTAATTCTTGATCTATTTCCCATCAAAATTTCAATTAATCTTCAAATCTTGTTCTTAGAAGATTTTCTAGCTTATCCATCAATTCTGATCTTTAATCTAAAATCCAAAAATCAGATCTAAGTTGTCCAAAACCCAAAATCACTCCCCAGCCTAGATCTTCTAAAATTTGGAGAATCTGCTCAATCCAACCGTTAGATCTTTAATTAGAAGTACCAATGAGAGATTGATAAAGATCAATCAAAGTTTTTTTTATATTAGATTAGATGAATTTTGTCATAATCAAGCTAGGGAAGTAGATTTTAATTGTTCTTTAGTTAATTTTCTATATTTTTGAATTTGGATTCTTGTAATTTTCATGGGTTAAATATATTTTAGTTTATAGTTCATTATTAGTTAATTTTTGTCTTTTGTTAATTTTTAGATAGTTAAATTTTGCTTAAACTTCATCATTTTGAGCCAAGTCCCCATGGGATCGTCCTATACTTGCATCAACTACACTACAATAGCTTGTGCACTTACGATAAAATAATCAACAAGTTTTTGGCACCGTTGCCATGGACCCGCATTGGAGTTTTCATAAAATTTAATAAAAAATCCAAAAAAATATTTAAAAAATCAGAAAATATTTAGGAATTGCATCATTTTAGCATTCTAGGCATTTTTAAGGTAATTTTTTAATTTTTCTTATTTCATAATCACACTATTTCCTAAATTTGGTATTGAATGCTATTTTTATTTTTCAAAAAATTGAAAAGTGGGAAAATTAGCAAGTGGAGCTTCATCAAATAATAGAATTTCCTTGCTTTCATAAAATAGGACTTTTCCTTTTTTATAAGTGAATCTTGTACTAAGGCACATTGTAACTTACAAATTTAATTCCAATTTTAAAAGGGTTGTATTAAAACATGGCAAGTGTAATCTTCATCAGAACCCCCACTTTAAGTTTCCCTCACTCTTTTTATTTTTTTAGTATAATTGCATTTAGAATAATTTTGCATTGTTTAGTAGTTTAATTGCATATAGAAAACATATTTTATAATTATTGCATTTTAGGGTTTGGATTAGTTTTTTTTTAATTACATTTTAGGGCATGTTTATCGTTTTAAGGTTATTTATATGTTGATCGAACTACCATGGAGTGTGAAAATTAATTAATAAGGGCACTCGACCCCACAAGATTAAGGATGAATTTCGTCACCACCCCTTGGCTCACCTAGGATAATCATCACAAGTGCGCAACCTTACCTCTCAAATTAATTTAAAATTTATTAGAAGAGACTAATAAAGAATGTCACGTGCTCGTAGGGCCCTCTTTATTGGACGCAATCTATTGTCACTCTAGTGGCTTTTGAGCATTGTGGTTATAGTAGGTGTCTTAAAATCCAAGTAATTTTCCTGTCTTCTGTGGACGTTTGTTGAGGTCTAAGAACCTCTTGACAAGAGGATTGTATTAACCACCTTAGAGCAAAACCTAACTCGTAAGCAGTAGCCAAATCTAAAAGAGAGGAGAAACTTTGGATTAGGCTAATTTAAAAGCATCGTCCTCACAAAAATTCAAGAAAATCAAAATATTTATGCTCATTAGCCTTAGGGGATTATTTGATTATGTCCTTTGGCAGTGCATCATTTTAGGCATTTAGGTTCCATCATTTAGGGTAGTCCTCTTCTAAAAATTCAAAAAAACAAAAACAGAAAGATCTTTCATTGTATGCACTTTTGGATACGATACAAAATCAGGAGGTTAGTCAAGTATGACCAAAAAGATATACAATCAGATTAGTTACCACCAATGACTAATCAACAATCAAGGGGTAACTCAACCTACAATAGTGTTAGAGGTGATCAAGGCCCTCCACTCATCATGAATGAAGACCTACCACCACTAATTGATGATGAATATCAACCTCCACTAAGGAGGAATAATCATTCACAAAGAAATTAGAGAAGGAATGGAAACAGGGTGGGACCAATAGTGTCCATGAAGACAATGAAGTCTATCAAAATCCTCATGAAGAACTTTAAGAGACTACCTTCAGCCTACACGCACCAGTACACCATCTTGTGTCATTCTTCCTCAAAATGCTGGTGCATTAGAATTAAAAACAGGAGTAATCCAATTACTTCCTAAATTCCATGGGTTAAAGAGTGAGAGTCCTTATTTACATCTTAATGAATTTGATGAGGTATGTAGTACCCAAAAAACACAAAACATTGGTCTAGATATTGTCATGCTTAAGCTATTTCCTTTCTCTTTAAAGGAAAAAGTAAAAATGTGGTTTAATGCACTATCAACAGGTTCCATAAGAACGTGGAATGAAATGACTAGGGAATTCTTGAAAAAAAAATTCCTTATCCATAAAACAAATACACTTCACCGTAAGATAATGAACTTTAACTAGAAGGATAAAGAATCATTCTACCAATTCTAGGAAAGGTTCAAAGATCTATTACTCACATGCCGACATCATGGCTATGAACCATGGCTCATTATCAGCCACTTTTATGAATAACTTAATTCTGACATGCATTGGTTTGTAGAGATGGTGTGCAATGGTAACTTTTGAAATAAACAACCAAATAAGGTGGATGAGTATCTGAAATGGCTAGCTAAAAGTGCATAGACCTAGGCCGATTTAGAAAGAGTAGCACAGTAGCACATCTAGATTACTCAAGCCTGCTACCACATCTTCTAGGGGAGGCATGTATGCCATGTTTGAAAAAGATAAACTTATTGCCAAATTAGCAACCATAGTTGGAAAAGTAGAAGTTGTAGAAATGGGAAAGAAAAACTCAAATAAGGATGAACAAGTGTGTAGTATTTGTGAAAGTACTGCCCATCTTACTCAGGAATGTCCTACCATTCCACCATTTCAAGAGGTACTTTATGATCAAACTAAGGCACTTCACACTTATAAAAAGACCTTTCTCCACATATTTAAAGACATATAATCCCAAATGAAGAAACCATCCAAATTTCAGTTGGAGAAATGGATCAACTAAATAAACCATCCAAGTTTCCCTATTGTTACCTTCGTTATTGGCAACTATAAGATTAATCAAGCTCTAATGCACTAGCAAATTTCTTTCACTATCCTTGCTAAGATTCTTTTCCTGACACCTTGTATGGACTAACTTCAAGTGGTGTAGGCACTCATCAAATGATGACTTAAATACTAAGAAGTCATCCATAAACACATCAAGGAACCTTTCTACCACTTCAGAGAAAATGCTCAACATACATCTTTGAAATGTAGATAAAGAGTTACAAAGCCCACACTATGTCTGTAGGCGAAGGTTCTAAAAGGGCAAGTGAAGGTGGTCTTCTCCTGATCCTCTGCTGCTATAAGTATTTGGTTGTAACCATAATATACATCCAAAAAATAGTAATAGCTATGTCCAACCAACCTCTCTAGAATTTGGTCAATGAAGGGTAGAGGAAAATGTTCTTTCCTTGTGACTGTGTTCAACTTTTGATAGTCAATACAAACTCTCCACCCAGGGTCATGTGAGTGGGGATTAACTTATTATCCTCATTTTTTACTACTGTGACCTCGGATTTCTTAGGTGCAACCTGAATGGGGCTAACCTAAGTACTATCAGAGATAGGGTATATGATGCCAACATCTAAGAGCATTAAGACTTCATCTCTGATCGCATCCTTCATATAGGGGTTCAATCATCTTTGGGTTTCCCTAGAAGGTTTTACATTTTCTTTTAGATGTATCCTATGCATACATATGGCTAGACTAATCCCTTTTATGTATGCTATTGTCCACCCTAGAGCAGTTTATGTTCCTTAAGAATATCTAAAAGCTTACCCTCCTGTTCTTTATCTCAGTTTGATGTTATTATTACAAGTAAGGTTTCATCTGGGCCTAAGTATGAATATTTCAAGTTGTCAGGCAAGGGTTTTAGGTCCAGAGATGGTGGTCACTCTATTGAGGGTATAGGAACAGATTTAGACAGTGGGAGTGGTTCCACATCAGGACCCCAATTGGAGGTATCCACGATTGGTGCAATATCTAAAAGATTGTTTACCTCCTCATTTGACTTGTCTGTATCAAATTCTCCATTAAAATGCATCAAACAAGCCTATAGTGGGTTAGAGATGGTCAATGATGAATGAACCTCATTAATTGGTCTCTCTATCAAGTTGACATCATATGGATCATTGAGGTCTTAATGTTGTTGATCAACATTACATACATTAAGCTTAACCTGCATGTTGTCGAACGACAGTTTCATTACACCATTCCTACAATTAATAATAGCATTAGACATTGCCAAGAATGGACGTCCAAAGATGATTGGGATCTGGCTACCGAGATTAGATACATGTTGGGTGTCTAGTACAATGAAATCAACAAGATAATAAAACTTATCCACCTATATCAACACATCTTCAACCAAACCATGAGGTATCTTGACTGATCTATTAGCTAATTGCAGCATGGTAGTGGTTGGGTTTAACTCACCGAGTTTTAGTTGCTCATAGATGCAGTATGGCAATAAGTTAACCCTAGCCCTTAAGTTAAGAAGTGCCCTATCTATGACATGATCCCCAATGACGCAAGTAATTGTAGGACATCCTAGATCTCTAAACTTTGGTGGGGCCTCGTGTTGTATCAAAGAGCTCACCTGCTTGGTAAGGAAGTCTTTCTTTTGCACATTAAGCTTTCGCTTTTTTGTGCAAAGCTCTTTTAAGAATTTGGCATAGGCAAGGATGTCTTTAATTGCATTAAGCAATGATATATTGATTTGTACATGTTTAAATACCTCCATTAAATCATTGAAGTATGATCCCTTCCTAGCTTTATTCAATAATTGGGGAAAAGGGGCTTCAGGCACATAGGGTGCCTCCATTATAGGTTCGACATGGTTTTTCTATCTTTCCTCTTTTTCCTGTGTTTTAGTTGCTTCTTTCTCCTCTGCAGTTTCCTTAGCCTGCCCTTCTTCATTATCGATCTAACGACCACTCCTAAGGGTGGTTATGGACTTGGCATGCTCATGACGGTTAAGATTTTGAGAACTTGACCTTATCTTAAATTGACCCTTATGATTAGTGATGGGTTGACTAGGAAACTGACCCTTTCCTCTATTATATAGGTCAGCTGATAATTGGCTTACCTGCATCTCTAACTTGGCTATGACTTGAGAGTTGACATTGGATGAATGTCTAATCTCATTTTACAACTGGTGTAAGGCTTTTTTAGTATAATCATTACCTTTTACAATTCATTCCAGCATGGTATGGAGGTTTCCCTCTGAAGATAATTTCTTTTATTGTTGAGATTGTTGAAAGCCAAGTGGCAGCTGGGGAACTATAGTTCTAAGAGGAAAGTTTTAGACAAGAGGATTTACAGATGGTCACCCTTTGTGGTTATTCTTTGACCAAGACAAATTGGGATGCCTAGCCTATCCAGGGTTGTAGGTCTTAGAATATAGGTTATTGCTAGGTTAGCGATATGCATTCAATGCATTCACTTGGTCTACAAGATATTTAGGGAATACTTTATTAGATGGACAAGCTGAAGTTAAATGAGCTGGACTAGAACAAGTTGTGCATACCTCATGTGGAGGTTTATGGAATAATGTATCAACCATGAAAAATTGAAATAAAGTTTCAAGCTTGTCCATTCTTCCACCTAATTTTTTAGCTACAGAGTCTAGCTTATGGAATAGATTAGTATGCACTCCTATCTCATAGAGACCTTTCTTAGTGGGCTGGTAGTTCTTTCTCTCCTATTTGAATAATCTCATTGCTGAGAATTATCGGCTATTGTCTGAAAGAATTCCCAGGCCTCACTTTCATCTTTTAACATGGGGATCCCTCCACTTGATGCATCTATCATTTATCTATTTTGAAGCATCAATGCCTCATAGAAGTATTCAACTTACTTCCATTTCTCAAATCCATGATGAAGGCAGTTCTGTAGCAATTCATTCCATCGTTCCCAACATTCGTAATATTGTTCATCATCCCTTTGTTGGAAATTTATAATTTCATGATATAGGGCATTGATTTTATGAAGAGGGAAGAACTTGTTTTAAAACTTCTTAGACAATTGGTCCCACATATGTATGGAACCCACCTCCAAGGAATTAAGTGATGAATTGGCTTTGTTGTTAAGTGAGAACAGAATTAGCCTAATCAAATCATCTAAAAAGTTATGAAACATAAATGTGGCACAAATATTAAGGAATTCCTTGATATGTAGGTATGAGTCTTCTCAGTCTCGACCATAAAAATTAAGGAGTAATTGAATGACTCCCAACTTTGATTTGAAGTGGTCGGCATTCGTGGGAGGTAAAGCTATGCAGGATGGGGTATTGAGTTGGAGCGGTGCATAAAAATCTCTAATTGTTTTATGCTTAATCTCTGCTGGTGGTTCAACCATGGGGATAGGAATTAGGTTTCTTTCCCCTTGGTGTTGGATGTGTTGAATCTCTAAGTCTAAAGGTACTAGCTTTGGGTTCTGAGATCGACGCCCTTGCATGAACTAGCTTAATCTAAAATGTCCTAATCTAAATACTGACTCTAACTCTATGTGATGCAAGCAAAAAGCATAGTCAAACAATAAGGCTAATAAGTAATATTTTGATTTTCTTGAATTTGTGTATGGACAATGCTTTTAAATTGGCCTAATCTAGCACTCCGCCTCTCCTTTAGATTTGATTATTGCTTATCAATTAGGTTCTGCACAAGGTGGTTAATACAATTCTCATGTAAGGAGGCATTTAGACCTCACAAATGTCAACAAAAGGCGTGAAAAAATCACTTGGATTTTAAGACACCCATTATAACCACAATGCTCAAAAGCCACTAGACTGACAATAGATCACTTCTTAGTAAAAGGGTCCTACAAGCATGTGATGGCCCTATAGGTCTCTTCTAATTGATTTTATATTAATTCGAAAAGTAAGGTTGTGTGCTTGAGGTGATTATCCTAGGTGGGCCAAGGAGTGGTGATGAAATCCACCCTTGATCTTGTGGGGTAGGGTGCCCTACTAATTAATTTTCACACACCATGACAGTTTGATCAGCATATATATCACCTTAAAGCATGAAACATGCCCTAAGAATGCAATTAAAATAGTAAACTAATGCAAAACCCTAAAAAAAAAAAAAAATTATAAAAAAAAAATGCTTTCTATATGCAATTATTCCACCAAATAATGCAAATTATTCTAAATGCAAACCCTAATGTAAGAAATAAAAGGAGTGAGGCATATTTACAGTGGGGTTTCTTATGAAAATCAAGTGTGAGCCATGTTATCCCATACTTGCCTGTATTATACAACCCTTTAAAACTTAAAATAAAAATTGCAAATTACAAAGGGCCTCACTACAAGATTCACTCAAAAGAAAAGGAAAATTCTAATATAGGAAAGTAGGAAATTTTCTATTTTGATAAAGATCGACTTACCAATTTCCTTCACTTTTCTGTTTCCCTAAAAAAGAAAATTAGAAATAAGTGCCAAATTCAGGAAACAAGGTGAATATGCACTAAATTTTTTTTCAAAAATACACCTAAACATGCCTAAAATGCTAAAGATATTCAATTCCTAAGTTTTTTATTTTTTGAAATTTTCTAATTTTTTTCTGTTTTTAGATTTTTTAATTAAATTTTATGAAAACTCCTTTGCAGGTCTCCGATAACGATGCCAAAAACTTGTTGATTTATTTAACTACAAGTGCACGGGCTATTGTGGTATAGCTAATGCAAGTATTGGTAAATCCCACAGGGATGCACTTTAAGAATTTGGAGCTTTAATAAAATTTAATTATTTAAAAATTAAAATTAAATGACAAAAAATTAATAGAAAGAAAAATTAGACTTTAGAATTTAACTAAAAAATAAGAAAATTCCACTTTCCTAGACTACTTATCTTCAAATTCTATAGATCTAGCCTTCTAAATCATGATCATCATTCATCAACATGTTTCTGGCACTTTTTATTAATGATCCATCGGAGGGATTAGGCGGATTCTAAAAATTCTGAGAGATCTGTCCTAAATAAGAAATTTGAGATTTGACAGCTCACATCTGATTTTAGATTCTTAGATTGAAGATCAAGAACAATAAAAGTGCTTTACATTGTCCTATAACCTAGATCCAAAAGTTAATTGAAAATTGGAATTGAAATGGATGAGCAATTGAGGATCCACTAAAATTAAACTAGAACCGTTGATTCAGTTAAACATGAATAGATAAGACAGTTTCTAGATTCATTAAGAATAACACAGTATGCAATTAACAAAATGGGAATAAAAATAGAATGCAGATAAGGACAAAAAATGTAAATAGAATTTTCTACTAAGGGCGACAAGGGAATTTCCCCTCAAAGTTCCTTAAAATTTCAGTAAATAGAAAACTCAGAGGAAGTAGGTTTGCTGGAGACGATGGGGTTTGCCAATGACAGTGGAGGTGCAAACGCTGGTGTTGGTGCTTGGTGCATCACTTGGGTAGAGAAAAGGAGGCTGATGCAATTAGAAGATGGGCTGGAGAATAGATCCGACGTCGGTGATCGAGTGAGCAGAGTAAGGGAGCCAACATTGCAATGACGTTGCTGGGAAGATGAGTGACTGGAGCTAACAAAAGAGGGGGAAGAGGTGTGCCATCTAGCTGGTGATAATAAAGTAAAGCAGGGTGGCCAGTTCTAGGATTGCTGGTGCTATTGGAGAGGATGAAGAATTTTTGGGTAGAGGTGGCTCTATTAATGGGAGAGGAAAATACTAGAGAAAGAGAGTGGTGCAGCAATGGAGAAGATGCCGGTGAAGCCACAGAGGGGAAACTGTCTGGTGTGAACAATGGAGTGTTGAAGAGCTGGGTAAGCTTTTAGGAAAGGTGAAGTAGAGGGTGAAGAAGAAAGATGTGGAAGACGGTAATGGAAGCAAAGGTGAAATAATGATGGAGGTGAGAGCATGTGCTAAGAAAAAATTGCGGATAGTTGAAGTTTCGATCAGTTTTAGGGGTTTATGGTTGGTGGGTTGGAGTGGAGATTATCTGGGTCAAGGTGCGTGGAAAATGGGACAATCTGAAATGGTTTCTTGTTGGAAACCTAGAAAGGGAAATCAACCGAGTGGTGAGCAAAGGAGGGGCTGACTGGTGATGGGAGAGGATTGAGGTAAAGGGTGTGCGTGGTGGACTATGAACATTAAGTGGAAAACAAAAGGGAATAATGGATACGATGATAACAGACAAGGAAGATGATGAGAGAAAAAAAAAAAAAAAAAAATTTGGCAAGGAAAAGGAAAGGAAACAACTAAGAAAACTCTCCAAAAACTCCAAAACTCTCCTAAAATCCCATGGTTCCTCTACTTATAGATTTCTTCCTTATCTTATCTCCCCCTCTTTCCTTTAAGAGTTAGTTTCCTATTAGGAAACTTCCTCTTCTTCCCAAAATCCCATCCATAGTCCTCTCCTTATTAGGACTCTTCTTCCTGATCTTCAAGATGATCTGCACCATTGAAATTTAATTTGATCCAACCATGCCTCTTTTGATCGATTTACATCGTTGAATATCAATCTAAGCCATCCAACCCTCCTTTAGTTGATCTACAAGACCAATGATTAGAATAAGGTCATCTAAACCATACATTAAGCATCTGATTAGCTCAAATGATCGTCTCACCGTTAATTTTGACAATTTATGATTGGATGGTCAATTTGAGCTAAATTTCATAGATTATCTAAAAATAATCAAATTGATGAGTTAGATGGTCTAATTAAATGCTAAATTAGGGTTCTTTTGGCCAAAATTAAACTCTTAACAATAGACCTTATTTGAACAACCATTAAATAATAATTTAGGTTCACCTGAAATCTTACATGTATCTATATAATAGGAAGAAATAGTGTCCATTGATGTAGTACATCAATCAACTCTAAGGTACACATTAGAAGATAATCAAGGATTAAGCTAAACCACATCTCTACCTCTAGAAAAATAAGAACAATCTTTTAAGAAACTACAAAGTCAGCTTATACCCCAATTTCAAGAAAATGTAAGGAAAAAGGAGGACCATCCATCTCCATATGGTCCAGCAAAATTTAACTTCACAGTAGGTCACATTGTTATCATGATACCACTACCTAAATTTTCAAGATGGAGAAATTATATTGATTACCATAAAATTTTGAAGATAGGAAGATCATCAGGGTGGTCTCACTCAATTTACAATCATGGTGATCTACTGTGTCATAGTGCTACCATCACCAAAATTTTCATGGTGGAGGGGAAATACTAACCATTGCTAGATTCTAAAGTGGTGTGAGAAATCTTGCCGTTTCATTATTAGGATTAGGAAAAATCAATACTAGTTAGGTCTAGATTAGGTTACATTAGGATATATCTAGGTGAAGATGTTAAACTTAGCGCTCACTAGGAAGCAACTCAGAGTTTTTTAGAAAGTCTCAATTTTCTACATCACCCTTATTCATTTTAGATCCTATTTTTTAAACATTAAGGACAATGTTTCTTTTAGGCTGGGGGATGTAGAATTCTAGCAAATTATACTTTCTTTTTAGGTTTTTAGATGATTTCCTAAATTTTCAAAAAAAAATTTGAAAATTTTTAGGTCAATTCCTATACTATGATGAGAATTATATTTTCTAAAGTATAGTCTAGATAATTTTGGCTCATTAATGGAATTGAATATGATTAATTCATCATTTTACTCACTTTCTAAAGTATCCATGAAAGCAAAGTCTCAAATCACATTTATACACACAGTTGCATATACATAGGCTAAATTGATAAGTAGTCATAACTTAGAGATCCTGAAGAAATTTAGTAGAGACGAGTAACCTAAGTGAGTTTTAAAGACATTCTTTCTTTCTGAGAGGTCATAAATGTTCTTAATTTTTTTCACCATGCTTAAAGAAAATCTGATCCCATCAATTCTTAAATTTGGCCAATTACCTAAATTATTAGAGTAATACCTTTAAAATTCTACATATTTATTGTATCTAATATATTATAGGAAACCTAAAAAATGATTTAGGTCGTCCTTGTTATTATTTTAAAGACATAAAGCCTACCCAAAGAAAATTTTTACTAATAGTTAAACAATTTAATCCTCTTATTTACCTTTTCTTTTCTCACCCAAATTACCTTTACCCATACCAATCAAGTATTAATTATCCATTACCTATTTTCTTTGGAAGATAAGTTAGAGAGGAATGAAGAAATACCTTCAGTTACAATAAAAGTATAAAAGTGAATATCAAGAAAAGAAATGTTCTTCAAAGAGATTCAAAATTTAAAAAAAAAAAAAAAAAGGTTTAAAGAATGCATTAAACTGTAAACAATAAATATTCACTTCAAGTAATAAAATAAAGAAGAATTGTCAACTTTAGTAGAAGAGCACTACTTATTTTTGAAGAAACATTGAATACCCTTGTACCATTTCTTTTGTGCCATGTCCTAAGCCTACATTTCATCCCCGTTAAAGACCTATTAATTCTAGGATGAAAATAGTCTTGATGAGGATATGAAAAGATAGAATTTAAAGAGTAGTATTTTTTAAAGTTCAAAGGTAATGACATCCATTCTAAAGGGATCAAAACTAAATTCCTTAGTAACTCCCGTTCCTTCATGAATATATGTGAGAAAAATTTGCTTTTATTTACTCTACTCACATATTAAAAAGAGAGATATGATTTGAACCTTTAATCAGAGAGATTCTATTTCTGAATCTATGTCATTAATGAGGATTGAAGTCAAAACATCTTTCAAATAGAGTTCAAAAGTTAAAAGTCTACTTAGAGATAAAGATAATTCTTTATGTAAACTGTACATGCAGACATACTCAGAGATTTGACCTTAACTAGAATGTTTTTAGGACATGAGTAGGGTTTTTAATTCTTCATTCATTTTTATTAGTTTGCTAATGTCCATAGATTTAGTGAAGATAATTCTCTAAAAAAAAAGTGGAATTGACTCGAAAAAAATATTATTAGAATTTTGTAATTTGGTTTTTTGTGTGTTTTGCTAGGGACTAGCAAAATGCTAATTGGGGGTATGTTAAGTGTTCAATTTTTTCCAAAATACCATTAATGTAGCATCTAATTAGATCATCTAAGTAATTAATTTTGAAATTTTGTTCAAACTTTTGCATTTTAGCTCTAATTGACCATCCAACTATTGAATTACAAAATTTAATAGTCAGATGATCATCAAAGCAAATTAGAGATGTAATGTATGGTTAAATGATTCTAATCTAGTTTATATTTTATAGATTAGCCAAATTAAAATCAGATAGACAAAATTGAAAATAATAAAATTGCACAAAAAGAAAAGAACTTTAAGATAATCAGGAAACAAACCTAGATGAGAAAGAAGAAGAGGAGTTTGATGGAGTTTGATTGATTCAAACTCCTCTAAAAGATCTATAAAAGGGATAGAAGTTTGTAGAAAAAATAGTTGAAGGCTAGGAGGCTGGTGGAACTCTCCCTCTTATTTCTCTCTCTATTCCTTCTCTCTCTCCCCCTCTCACACTCCCTCTCTTCTCCTTCTATCTGTTTCTCTCTTCTCTCTCTCATTCTCTTTATATCTCTCTTACTCTCCCTCTATCTCTCACCTGCACTCTCCTTTCCTTCCCTGTCCACTCGACTAGCCCAGCCAACTTGCCCTCCACCTCTCCTTTCTCCTTCCTCTATTCCCTTCTTTCTATTGCAATAGCACCACCCTGCACCTTCTGCCTCTCTATCTCTTATTCCCTCTCTCTGCTAGTCACCGACCAGTTTCATCCTCATCTCCCCAGTCAGCACCTTCTTCCTTTTCCATCTCTGCTTCACTACACGACATCGACCACATCACTTCCTCCAATTCTCTCACTCTCTGTCTGTTCTCCCACAATGGAATGGCACTAATACAACCTAAACCAGCCCGCACCCTCTTTTGACCCTTTTTTTCACTGCTCTCTCTCTCTCTCTCTCTCTCTCTCTCTCTCTCTCTCTCTCTCTCTCTCTCTCTCTCTCTCTCTCTCTCTCTCTCTCTCTCTCTCTCTGTGTTAACTCTTCTTATTCCTCCTCCCTCTCCTCTTCCATGCTCCTCCCTCCTCTCTACTTCACCTCTTTCTCTCTCCATGTTATCTCCTACTATCTGTTTACTTGAATTACCAACCAGCCTAGCAAGAGTGGTCAGCACTTTTTTTTCCTCTCCCCTCCTCGCACCAACTTGGATTTTCTTCAAATCTCCCATCTCCCCCTTCATTTGTTGTTTCAAACAACATAGGAAGTTGTTTGCATTTTTCTTCTGGTTATGGGTATGGGAAGAAGAAGAAAAAGAATTTTCATTGAAAATTCCAATTCTACACTTACCCTAAATTAAATAATTCCATTCACATCCCTTTTTGTCTTTTCCTTATTTTGTCTTTACCCCTATCGCTATTTTGTCTCATTCAAGTTTTGTTTTATTCTTAGATTAATCCAATCCAGTCCTATTTGATTTAAACCAAATCAACGGTTTAGCTTAAACCAATAGTATAATTTTAATTCCTGATATATTTCTCATCAGAATTCTAATTAATCTTCAGATCTTGTTCTTAGGTCATTTTCTAGCTTATCCATCAATTCTGATCTTCAATCTGAAAATCAGATCTAAGTCGTCTAAAATCCAAAATCACCCCTTAGCCTAGTTCTTCTAAAATTTGGAGAATCTGCTCAATCCATTTGTTAGATATTTAGTTAGATTAGATGAATTTTGTCCTAATCAAGCTAGGGAAGTAGATTTTAATTGTTTTTTAGTTAATTTTCTATTTTTTGAATTTGGATTCTTGTAATTTTTATGGGTTAAATAGATTTTAGTTTATCATTCATTAATAGTTAATTTTTGTTATTTATTTTAATTTTTAGATAATTAAATTTTATTTAAACTCCATCCTTTTAAGTCGAGTCTATGTGGTATTGACCTATACTTGCAGCAGCTATACCACAATAGTCAGTGCATTTGTAGTAAAACAATCAATATCCATCCTTGAAGACCCAAAGCATTAGTCTTTAAGGATCTAAAACATACAAAATATATGGTTTTAAGATATTTAGATTATAATGATCTAGGATGTTCAATGTTTGATTGATATTATCCTCCTTTGATCTACCATTGACCTTTTGAGTTAGGATTACTCCCATGTTATAGTCAATTACTTCTCTCCCCCTACTTTTGTTGCTCCCTTTCTTTGTCTCTCCTTCCTCCCTCTTGACACTTAAAATGTGCAAGAAAACTTACAAAACGTTTGAGGAATTGGGGTTTGAATGTACTTAAGCTATTGGAATTTGGTCCAGTCAAACTTTTAACTACTATAACCCTAGACAAACCTAATGGGTAGTTTCAAATATTGAGAATACGATCTAGCATGCACTCGAACCAAACTTAAATCCTTGAGTTAAAATGGATTGGCTACGGATATGGGGCAACCTGATTGAACGCAGTTGATTGATAGCCCTAGTATTTAGGCCTTTTGTTTTTTTGCGTGAAAGAGTTAGCACCATATATAGAGCTTACATGCATTTGTGAATTCCACAAGAATTATGAAATTACGGCATTTAATAAAATCTCTCATCATTTCTCTGATTCCTTCGGCAGAATCGCCAAATTTGGCAACTAAGTGGCAATTCGCCATACAAAGGTAGTTTATCAAGTCAGAAGGTAACGACCTCACTTAAGAATCGTGGCTCCACAGCTTCAACCATCAAATAAAGTCTCAACTTCGAATAATAGATCTAATTTCATGGGCCTTATTCTAGCTAATTTCCAAGAGCAAGCAACTTGGAACGTTGAAGTAATCTTTCAACTACCTATAGGGAACGTGAGGAATGCCTTGTACTGTGCTTCTCATGATAAGTTGCTGTGAGGCACCACTTTCCGCATCTGGTTGCGGATTTTTCTTCTGGTTTCCCTGCCTTTTTACACTTTTGATCACCCAAAAGTAATGGCTAGAAACTTTTGTGTCAGAAACCATTCATCTTCAACGATGACCAAAAACATATCTTTTTGGACGCTAAATAGTATCGATCACTGCCGTTTCTGAGCTGCAAATTGTCCTTGGTCAAAGAAATCAGATAAACAATCTGGATCAATAAGATAATGCCTTCATGTTCACGTCAGGTAACTACCACAAAAGTCGGTAAAAAACAGCGAAGGCCTTCTAGCTCGGTGGCACAAAGAGCCTCCCTCCTGGGTGACCATCAGTTCATGGTTCAAAGCTGCTAAGGTGAGTATGTCCTACATTTAAGGACAAAATAAAAAAAGGAACTTGGTAAAAATATTGAACAACTGCCTCACAAAAGAAAAATATATTCAACAACAACAAGCCACGGCTTTTAGGATACTAAAATCGTCCTTGTCTATTATTTATGTTTAGAGGTACAAGGCCGAAGCAATCAGAAGAATGGTTCTTGCAAAACGTGGGCACTATAGTCGTGTGCCTTATATGGTGCTTTGGTTTCGCATTCCACTTTCTTTGATGTTAAGACAGTATTGTGTATTCTCGTGTATATGATACATGTTCAAAGAACACGTGTTCTAAGAGTTTTGCTACCAACATATGCTGTCTCTAGCATTCACATTTATATTCATGGGTGCAGATGGAAATGGATCGGTCACTAAGGGACCTGAGTTGAATGACTCGTAATGGTTAGGAGTAGAAAATTGATGACCCTAGTAGGGTTCGGGTCATTGGTGAAAACCCTGGGAACTGAAGCAACTTATAGACTTTATTTTAAATAACAAAAGTTCCCTCAAATGAAATCTGCTCAAAATATAAATATGAGGATGTTATGGAAAGTATAGTCTTTTAATACAATCAAACCAATAGAAAGAAGATTGGCATAGTGTACTATTAATAAATACATGGGGCTCTTACATATGACGAAAGCTATACAAGCATACGTTTATATGCATGTCTTTCAATGCTCATTTTTATACACCGAGTAAAGTTTACCATTTGATGCCCTTTCTAGTAAAGATTTGTTCTAGAGATTAATTGTATTCCTTTGACTTGCTAGAAACGTTGAAGTATCTAATTTATGATCAATCTTATATTAGAATCCCTAGACACCTTACAGTTTATATATCAATGTAAACTTTGAAGCAGTAACTAAGCAAGATTAAAGCAGCTCTTCCTTTGGAGAATGTGCAGGTCTATAAATTGTTTTTGTACGTTGTAAACAAGCTTGAGCCAATTGGGAGATCCGACTTGTTTGACTCATGTGGATCAGGCTTAGGGACAAATTAAGCAGGTTTAGGTGTAGGAGAAAAGCATTAGGACCAGAGTCAGGCTTGGCCAAAAATCTGTGGGACTCAACCATTGACATCCCTATAACCATGTAATAATCCTAATATTATAGTGGAAAATAGATGGTAGAAAAAGTTAGAGAAAAGGTTGAGAAATTTTATCTAACTTGAAGTTAAGATCATCCAATAGAATTAGATCATCAAATCTCTAGCATTGGTTCAACACAAGAAAATTTAAGATATGACCTCAAGCATAGTTATAAAAAAAACTGTATTTTTCCTTGTTTAAAAGTGGTGTCTTTTCCATGAGTCACATCAAACCTAAAATACACTTCTTTTTCAATAAAACTTATATATTTAGATTTTTTAAATTTATCTTTTTTTTTTTAAATTTAATTTTACAAGCTTTCCTTTTTTTGACTTTCCATCAACATTTGAACCCTAAACTTTAAGTTTGTCTACAACAATATAATTTCTATCTAGGATATGATGTTTAATTTTATTTATACTAATATAACTTTATACTTACAATCTTGTTAAATAGATTGCTATTATTTTATTCTTTTCTTAAAAAATTTAAACTTTTTTATTTTTCTAAAACTTTTTTCCTACTCTTTTTTGAGTTTTTCAAATGTCTTGGCCCTTACCCTAACTAACTTTTTCATGACTCCGAATATGGATGGCAATGGAGTAGGTTAACCTAGGGGTCTCACCCATACCTACTAGGGGTGGGGGAAAAAACCATGTGACTTGTACCCCACTATTGAGCAAATTAATGTGATTTGGAATTTTATAGTGTGATTTTGAACTAGCAAAGATTTACCAAGTTGAAATCTCAAAAGATCAAAGCAAGTCCTAGGGAAAACTCTAGCCCTAGAAAACCCAGGAGAAGTTTTTTCTTCTTCTATTTTTATTTTCAATAGATGTAAATCATGTTTTTGCATGTGGTCTCCCTACTTAAAATCCAAAATATAATAAAAAAAATACACAAATACCCTCACTTAAAGTTACATTTGAGGGGTATAATGGTCCTAACAAGTTAAAACATAAAATAAAGTAGTAGAACAAACTTAAGTGACACTTAAACTATACCAATAGATGCTAGCTGCTAACAGCTTCTTCTTTGCTTGGCAATATACTCATTTTTCATGGAGTTGGCACGATGAATGCCGTAGAGGCAAATATATGTGTTACTCTACATTAGTCCCCTCCACTTGAAGAGAACATGTCCTCAAGCTCATTGATGTCAAAGTAGACGAATGGCACTCAAACAAATCTAACACATTAAAAGCTTCAGAGACCACAATAGAGTTAGGAATGTCGACAATATAAGTGTTATTGACCTTCTTAATGGTAGGATATGGCTCAATATTCTTCAGTGTCAACTTCCTATATACACCCACTTGGAAAGGCCCTTTTAACAAGAATACCATCACTTCATCGTCGACCACGAATGTCTTAGATCAATAATGTTGATCTACAATTGTCTTATACTTTGCATTAAAGGACACCAAATGTTTCTTGACCTTTCATGAATAGAGCTACATTGTAACCAAGAATAGATGGAAGAATAACAAGATCGAGAATGTACTTTGAAGTCCTTTCAATAAACACCTGAAAAGGAGTCTTGCCTATGGAAGAGTTATGCATGTTGCTGTAGTCGAAATCAGCTTATGTTAGGGCAATATCTCACTATTTAAGTTGATGACCAGAAAAATTATGTAACATGTTGCTAACTATGGCATTAACAACCTCTACCTATGGATGACAGGTAGCCAGTTGAAATGATGCCATAAAGTCCTCCAAAAATGAATCAAAACTTAGAGTCACTACTAGATATGATCGACTTTGGAATCCCATGTAAATGTACCAAGACTTTAAAGAAAACATTGGTAATTGAAGTTCCATTATCATTCTAATAATAGGTATGAAGTGTGCTACCTTTGAAAAGATATCCATCACTATAATAACTAAATTGTGCAATGTTTGGATGCATACAAGCCCCAAAACAAAGTCCATGGATAGATCCTCCCAAGGACCATTAGGAATTGATAATGACATACATAAATCAAGTTCTATGCATACCCTTTTATATCTTGCCAAGTGGCACTACGTGTTGTGGTGTCCCACTTAAGTGGTGTGGGACCCACATGCTTTATAATAATAATAAGAAAAAAGGGAAAATAAAAATTTGGAAAGAATAAAAGAAGGGTTTCATCATTTTGCTTGGTTGGGGGGTAACCAAGAGTGTGCAGTGGCAACAAATAAAAAGAATGCGTGAAAAAGATTTGTGAGATTGGGGTTCTAGCTCAGGGAGAGAAACAATCTACCAAGATCGGATGGTTGTTTCTTCCTTGATTTTGACGAAATTTTGATATGTTGTTCTTCTCGCCAAGCTCTACATGTTGAATGGTGCGGATAACTAAAAGGCTTCCATTTTTTGTGTCTTTCTTGTATATCCATCTTGGTGAGATCTTTCCATCTTTCTTATACATTGTTGCATACCACTTTTGGATGATGTTTTGTTTAGCTTGTTAAGTAGATATTGAGATTTTTTGTTGATTGGGATTGCCTGTAGTAGTTCTAGGGATGAACTTTTGTAGCCATTAATTTTATCAGTAGAAGATCTTGGCTGGACTAGGTCTTGAGGATTTTCTCTTGACATTGAAGAGTTTTCCATGTAAAAAATTCTGATGTTCTTGTGGTTGTGATTTGCTATTTTATTTTTCCCATTTTAATTTTTGTACTAGAGGGGAAAAAGGTTAACTTGAAGTGTTATCATGTACTATGACCCTGTGTTGTTTATTTGTGTGAGGCCTTTTTTACCCGACAATGGGTATAGAGCCAAGTTGGCAGTTTTTCTGTGCAAATTAAGATGGATGACTTAAGTAGTATGTTTAAATTGACTTCATCAAATTATTCTATTTGGAAATCAAGAATGGAAGATCTTTTAAATTATAAAGATCTTTATGATCCTATTGACAGTGATAGTTGTAGACCAGAAAATAAAACTGATAAAGAGTGGGAACGAATGAATAGGAAGACTGTGGGTACAATTCAATAATGGATAGATAATAGTGTTTCTCATCATGTGGCTCAAGATAAAAATGTTGAGTCCTTATGGCAGAAATTGGCAAACCTATATGAAAGAAAATCCCCACAGAATAAGACCTTTCTTATTAGAAAACTTGTTCACATGAGGTTTAAGAATGGGAATAGTATGGCTGAGCACTTGAGTGATTTTAAGGATATGGTGAATTGTTTAACCAACCTAGAAATTGTACTATTTGATGAATTACAGGCTTGTTTGCTTCTTGGTACTTTGCCTAACAGTTGAGAAACTTTGGTGGTTGCTTTGAGTAATTCAGCTCCTTAGGGCAAATTGTCCATGGATGCAGTTTGTGAAAGCTTGTCAAATGAAGAAACCAAGTGAAAGGATCATGGTGTTTCAACTCAATCAGAAGCACTTATTACTGAAGGCATGGTAGAAGTAAAACCAGACAGTTATAGAATTCAGACAAGCAACCAGACAATCATGACAAGTCAAGGGGGAGATCCAAGTCAAGAAAGGGAATTGCATGCTATCATTGTGGCAAACTAGGGCATGTGAAAAGATTTTGCAGGAAAAAGAGAATAAGGAAGAAAAGAAAGAAGAAAGAGATACAACTTCAATTGCACTTGATGGTGATGTGGTTATTTCCAGCAAGGACAGTTGTTCACACATTACTGGACATGATTATTCTTGGGTTGTTGATTCTAAAGCTTCATATCATGTCTCCACTCAACGTGATTTTTTCACATCTTACACTATTGATGAATTTGGTCATGTTAGAATGGGGAATGAAGCATCAACCAAGGTTTTTAGCATGGGAAAGGTGTGCTTGGATACAAATACCAGGTACAAATTATGGCTTAATAATGTGAATGTTCTTGAGATGTGGCTCAACCTAATTTCCACTGGCATACTTGGTGATGAAGGTTGCATCAACTCCTTTGATTACAAGACTTGCAAAATTACTAAGGGCAATCTTATGATGGCCAAAGGGAATAAACAAGATACTCTCTACTTCATTCAAGCCAAGATATGTAAAGGAGAGGTGCATGCAGTTGGAGATTCTTCATTAGAACTATGGCATAGACAGCTTGGCCACCTAAGTGAGAAAGGACTTGGTGTTCTCACTAGGAAGAAATTCCTATCCTTGACAAGCATGCATTTGAAACCTTGCACTCATTGTTTGGTTGGTTAGCAACATAAAGTTGCATTTCAGAGATCTTATTCTTCTAGAAGATCAAATGTTCTTGATTTAGTTCACGCTAATGTTTGTTTCATGAGTGATAGAACCCTTAGTGGTGCTTTGTATTTTGTGACCTTTATTGATGATCACTCTAGAAAAGTGTGGGCTTTTGCATTGAAATCCAAAGATCAAGTGCAGGATGTAATCAAGCATTTTCATGTAAGTATTGACAGAGAAAAAGGAAGACAATTAAAGTGTGTTTGAGCAAATAATGGAGATGAATACAGGGTCCATTTGAGAAACATTGCAAGGAGCATGGCATTCCCTTAGAGAAGACAATTCCAAAAACACCTCAACAGAATGGAGTTGCTTAGAGGATGAACAAAACAATTGTGGAGAGGATTCAATGTATGCTCTCTCACACTGAACTTCCTAAACCCTTTTGGGTTGAAGCAATGAGAATTGTAGTTGACTTATTCAACTTTTCCTCTTTAGTTCCTCTTGATGAAGACATTCCAGAAAGAGTGTGGATGGGGAAAGATGTCTCCTATGATCATTTGAGGGTGTTTCGCTGCAAGGCATTTGTTCACATTCCAAAAGATGAGAGGTCCAAGCTTGATGCCAAGGCTAAGCAGTGCATTTTCTTGGATTATGCACATGAAGAGTTTGGGTACAAACTGTGGGATCCTATTGATAAGAAGGTCATTAAAAGTAGGGATGTAGTGTTCTTTGAAGATCAAACCATTGAAGATCTTGAGAAACCTAAACCTACTAAAGGAAAGGTGTTAGACTTCATTTTAGAATCTTCTAGTTCTGAGCAAAGTGACACAGATGAACAAGATGCTAGAAATGATAATGAGTCTATTCCTAGTGATACAAATGCAACTAATGATGCTATGAATGAGTTTGAAGTTAAATTGAGAAGATCCACAAGAAATAGAGTACCTTCCCAAAAATACTCTCCTCGTGAGTATGTGTTGCTCACTGATAGGGGAGAACTTGAAACTTATCAAGAGGTTGTCTATAGTGATTAGAAAAATGAGTGGTTGAATGATATGCAAGATCAGATAAAGTCCTTGCATGAGAACTGCACTTATGAGTTGATAAAACTACTTAAGGGAAAGAAAACATTGAAGAACAAGTGGGTTTTCAGATTAAAGACTGAGAACTACAGTTCACAGCCAAGGTACAAGGCAAGACTAGTTGTGAAGGGTTTTGGGCAGAAAAAGGGAATTGACTTAGAAGAGAATTTCTCACCTGTGTTCAAGATGTCTTCTATCAGAGTTATTATGGGTCTAATAGCTAGCTTGAATTTGGAGGTGGAATAACTTGATGTGAAGACTGCTTTACTCCATGGTGACTTAGAGGAGGAAATTTATATGGAGCAACCAAATGGGTTCAAAGTTAAAGGTAAGGAGAATCTGGTATGTAGGTTGAAGAAGAGCTTGTATGGACTGAAGCAAGTACCAAGGCAGTGGTACAAGAAATTTGAGTCTTTCATGACAAATCATGGGTATGAAAAGACAACTGTTGATCACTGTGTGTTTGTGAAGAAATTCCCTAATGGTGAGTTTATCATCCTATTGCTTTATGTGGATGATATGTTGATTGTTGGCCATGACACTGGCAAGATCAGTAATTTGAAGAAAGATCTTGGTAAGTCTTTTGCAATGGACTTGGGATCGGCTAAGCATATTCTTGGGATGAAGATCACTCGGGATAGAAATAGTGGAAAATTGTGGCTATCTGAGGAGAAATACATTGAGAAGGTTCTTGATAGGTTAAACATGAGCAAGGCAAAACTAGTTTGCTCTCCACTTGCAGGTCACTTCAAGTTAAGCTCTAAACAGTGTCCTTCAAGTGAGAATGATAAAGAAGAAATGAAGAAAGTGCCTTATGCATATGTGGTTGGTAGCTTGATGTACGCTATGGTTAGCACAAGGTCAGATATTACTCATGCTATTGGAGTTGTAAGTAGATTCCTTACAAATCCTGGCAAAGAACATTGGCTAGTAGTGAAATGGATACTTAGGTATCTCAGAGGCACCCCCAGAGTTTGTTTATGCTTTGGTGATGGAAAACTAGTGTTAGATGGGTACTCAGATATATATATATATGGCTAGTGATATTGACTCTACGAAATCCACTTCTAGGTACTTGATTACTTTTGCAGGGGGAGCAATATCTTGGCAATCAAAGTTACAAAAGTGTATTACCTTATCCACCACTATGGCTAAGTATATTGCAGTTACTAAAGCAAGAAAAGAACTACTATGGATGAAGAAGTTTCTACAAGAGTTGGGCCTTAAGCAAGAGAAGTATGTATTGTATGGTGACAATCAAAATGCCATTCATCTTAGTAAGAACTCGATCTTCCACTCTCGATCAAAACACATTGATGTGAGATATCATTAGATTCAAGATGCACTGGAGATGAAGTAGTTTGAGCTAGAAAAGATTCATACAAATGAGAATGGTTCTGACATGATGATTAAGGCTCTACCCATGGAGAAGCTTGTTGCTTGTAGAGAGGTGGTTGGTATGGCAGTCCCACCCCCTTAACTGTGAGAGGGAGATTTGTTGCAGTGTCCCACTTAAGTGGTGTGGGACCACATGCTTTATAATAATAATAATAATAAGGGAAAACAAAAAGCTAAAAAGAATAAAAGAAGGGTTTCATCATTTTGCTTGGTTGGGGGGTAACCAAGAGTGTGTGGCGGCAACAAATAAAAAGAAAGAGTGAAAAAGATTTGTGAGATTGGGGTTCCAGCTCAGGAGAGAAACAATCTACCAAGATCAGATGGTTATTTCTTCCGCGATTTTAATGAAATTTTGATATGTTGTTCTTCTCACCGAGCTCTGCATTTTGAATGGTGTAGATCACTGAAAGGCTTCTGCTTTTTGTGTCTTTCTTGCATACCCATCTTGGTGAGATCTTTCCATCTTTCTTATACATTGTTGCATACCACTTTTGGGTGATGTTTTGTTTAGCTTGTTAAGTTGATGTTGAGATTGTTTGTTGATTGGTATTTCCTTTAGTAGTGCTAGGGATGAACTTTTGTACCTATTAATCTTATCAATGGAAGATCATGGTTGGGCTAGGTCCCATGGTTTTTCTCTTCACATCGAAGAGTTTTCCATGTAAAAAATTCTAGTGTTCTTGTGGTTGTGACTTGTTATTTTATTTTTCCCATTTTAATTTTTGCACTAGAGGGGAAAAAGGTTAACTTGCAATGTTATCGTGTAGTATGAACCTATGTTGTTTGTTTGTGTGAGGCCTTTTTACTCAACACTATGTTGTACAAAGCTACCTACATCATGCTTAGGGTGTGGCAAAAAATAATGCCTCTCACTTGCCAAGTGGCATTACGTTGTACAAACCTACTTACATCATGCTTAGGGTATGGAAAAAAATAATGCCTCTCAATAATATCTATAGTCTTGTATCATCCCAGATGGCTGCATAATCCTCAACTGTGCAATTCTTCAAGGATCTAGTCACATAATTAACTTCATAGTATACACAAATGTGAACTCATAAAAAGAAGGCCATAATGGAACACATACTCACTTGACTAATTAGATTTGTAGACTCTCAAATCTATTGAAAATTTGAATATGTGGTATATAGTTCTTTCAAGGTGTTAACTCCTCATTCAAATCACTTGGTTTATGCTTGAAGACAAACATGAATTATTGTAGGGAAGTAATGTAATGAGTATGCGTACGATTAGAATTTGTCATATTATTGATGTATACCAATGTCTCATGATCAATATAGGTCACAAACTCTCGTTGGAATAAGTAATGCTTCATGTATTCCAATGCTTATACCACAACATACAACTTTTAAACATAGGTGGAATATTTCTTACAAGCATCATTGTAAATTGCAGCTGGTCAACTCTATTGAGAAAGTATAACTCTAATCCCAATATAGGACGGGTCACAGTTCACTTCGAATAACTTACCAAAAATTGGAATTGCAAGAATTGGAGCGGTAGTGAGTTTGTCTTTGATGATTTAGAAGCTCTTTTTTGTCTTAGGACTAACTATGATGCTGAAATTTCATACAAAACAAGGATAAGATGTGGCTAAATTATGAAACAACCTCAACTCATAAATGTTGTTTGGAGTAGACCATTCTTGTGTAGAATTTATCTTTTCTTTGTTAATGTTAATACCCTATTGCTAACCATGTAACCCAAGAATACTAGTTGATATGTCAGAAAATTATACCTTTTCTTGTTTACATATAACCCTTGCTTCTGCAAGATGGTAAAGGTAATCTGTAAATCAACAATGTGGTTGGATATAGATCTACTCTAAATGTGTTTATCATCAAGATATCCACCGACATACTTTCCAATTTGTGGCCAACCACTCATAAGCCTTCTTTAGTTTTAAATGGAATTTTCCACTGATGTCCTCGGTGTATTCTAATTTGGTGATAGATTTTGAGAACACTCATGTACCATCTAACTTGTCCAACATGTCATCTAAACAAGGAATAGAAAACCTATATTTCACAGTCATCTTGTTTATTGCCCTGCTGTCCGCATACATACACCAAGTATCATCCTTCTTGTATGTTGATAAAATTAGGACAGCACACGGACTCATGCAAACTTTAATCAATCCCTTATGCAACAACTCCTCCACTTGATGCTAAAAGATTTCATATTCCTTAGGGGTCATTCTGCAATGTGCAAGGCTCAACAAACTTGCACCTAGCATTAGATAAATGGCATGTTGAATATCTTGCATTGGTGGCAACCATCTAGAAACTTATCACGAAACACTATTACACATTCCTTTAGAAGAGACTTCAAACTATTTAGTTAAGAGTGGGCTATGGTCCATCTTCTTTTAAAAGCATAAAATAAATTTCTCCTATTTTCCTAACATCTAAATTTTTGACTAAAAAGAAAAACATGCCCATCCACATGAGAAGCTTTATGTCGTTCCTTCATGTCCCTGGCAAGAACAATTTTCTTTATCTTTATAAATATGGAGAGGATGTTCTTGCCTTTATGACTAACATCATAATCATACTATCAAGGATCCTAAAATAATATCTATAATATCTATATCCATAATATCAAATAAAATCTCATCAAAATAAATATTGCTAAACATTGGCATGTCATGTGCTATTGATGTCCATTCTAAATCAACCCAATTTGATATTGTCGTGACCCCAAACCCTGAGGCCATAGTTTACTAAAATTAAACATAACAATTGGCTCATGTAAGGCCTATGTGGCCTCTTTTTTGTTTATAGCAGAAGTAAAAATAGAGCTATATGCTCTTGTCCTATGCAAGGTATGGTTTGGATGCTAGAATTTTAAACACTGTATCCTCTATTTTTCAGACTTATACATGTGATATGGTTCACCTGATAATTAGTTTCATAGTTTAAAAGTGTCTATGGGAGACTTAACCTCCACACAATTCACCATAATAATTTTTACCATGACTCCTATTTACTAACTTGGATTTCTAAATGAATCTCATGCGCACATCATCAATTTAATTATATAGAATGTTCAAAACATATGGCAGGGTTACTCATCAATCAAATCATAAGACACAACTCATATTCATTACCACACATACAATATAGAACATGATAACATCAACTAGTCAATCTTCACTCATTTCCAACATGTGCCTTATATTTGTCAACTTGACTAGTACCTGAAAAATAATAATATGAGCTACGAAGCCCAGTAAAGAAAAAGAAAACCCATGAATATACTACCATTCTTGTTGAGATTAACTCAACTCCCCATTCATGTCCAACCATAGAACATTTATTTCCATTTTAATAGATAATCAAGGAAGTCATGAATATACAATATCACGTATAACATACTAGTATCAAACTAGAATTACAGTTTATTCCAAATTCAAACTGTAAGGAAATAAGCATAGCATTTAGATTAAACATTACAGGAATGTATTTCATTTGACAATATTCTCAACAATAATAAACAAGTATGACAGTATCACTGGTCAAGTAATCATCTCCCTCAAGGTTTACCAATTTGGGTGGCCCATTGTGAGTATCATATGTAGACAACCTGACCCTTAGGATTTACTATCTTGGGTGGTTCCACCATGATTCTAGAGAACAAGGCATCCCTTTCCCTTGGGATTTACTATCTTGGGTTGTTCCATGTTAAGCACTCTTCCCTCAAGATTTAACATCGTGGGTGGCTCCACCATAGTCACAATCAACTAAGCAACCCCCTTCTCTCAGGGTTTACCATCTTGGGAGACTCAATATATAACTGCTCATCCTTCAGGATTTACCATCTTGGTCAACTCCAATATGATTCTAAGGAACTAGGCAGCCCTTTCCCTTAAGATTTACCATCTTGGGTGGCTCAGTAGCTCATCCCTCAGGGTTTACCATCCTAGGCTACTCTACCATGATTCCAAAGAACTAGGCAGCCCCTTCCCTCAGGGTTTACCATCTTGGGAGGCTCAATACCTGATAGCTCATCCTCAAGATTTTCCATCATGGGTGACTTCACCGTGATTACAATCAACCAGACAGCTCTTTCTCTTAGGGTTTAGCATCTTTGGATGCTGAATATCCAACAATCCATCCCCCAGGGCCTACCCCTTTGGGCAGCTTCACCTTAATTGAAATCAACTAGGTAGCCCTTTCCCTCAAGGTTTACCTTTCCTAACCTTCGATTGTAGTTGATTGAGTTTTGGACGATCAGATCAAACCACACATAATAAATTTCATGATAGGTCTGTAAATTTTGTCACAAATCATAACTGATGTGTAATTAAAGTCATAAATTATATAGATTTGCCTTCTGATCATGTTTTTTATGGTCAAATGCAAAGATCTAGGCATTTCCTACACCTTACTAAAATTTTTTTTATCAAATTTCAAGGATCAATTGATTCCTAATCAATGATCAATCATTATAGATGAAAATATCATGTGTGATTTATCCAAATCATAAAAGTTTATTTATTTCAAATTTTAGGGATTTGATAAAAAAAAAAAGTGGCCATCGCAGGAGAAGGTGACCAAATTCTAGTTATTGTAGGTGCCATATATAGTGGGGAATTTTTACAAATATGCATGGAATTGTTCATAATTTCCTAATTTAGAGTTTTATATAGTTTTTCATCCACAAATTTCATCAGAAAATGGGCTTTTGTCTAGGTTTTATCAAGGCTTTAAACTCACTAGAGTTACCATTTTTTTTCAAATTCTAAGGTCGTTTCTTAGTCAATCATTGTGAAATCAAAAGGGTTTTACTTATAATCACCTAAGGAACAAAATGAATGGTTTAGATCATTAATCCAACCCTGCTCCATCGACTGGGTTTTTTAACTAGTTGGTTCATGCATGGGTTTCTTTCAATCATTGGTGACGATGATTAGGTGCCAGTGAGGAAGGAATGAAGGGGAAGGAGGAAATGAAAAAGGAAGAGAGTAGCCTACCTATCATCGGTTGACCAATTCTGAGTGGAAGGAGATACCATCATCAATAAAGAGGGATTCTGAGAGAGGGAATTCTAGGTTGCCGATGCATGATGCACAAGGGAGAGAAAGAGAACTGAGAGAAGGATGATGAGAGAAAGGAGATGATGCAGAAGCACTAAGATTGACCAACAAGGGAGGTGATGGTTGTAGGAGGGAAAGAAAGAAAGATGGGGAAAAAGCCATCGAGCAATGGCTTTTCCCTTGTTTTTCTATCATTAACATTCGGAGGGGGTGGTTGAGTCCACATAGTGAGTCTGACTCCCACATGTCAACTTGCTTCCACCAGTTTCAGAACAGTTGAATGCAAGGAGTGCTATTATCATTTTTGAACCCCCTAATTTCATTTGTAATTTTTTTCATATTTTTTGTCTTCGTTTCACACGTTCTTAGTGTCATTGAAAGCTCTCATTGAACATAATCCAGAAATTAACCTCTTGTAGTATAATTTCAATGTTTTTCATTTATTTTTAACTTCTTTTGAATTTTCTTAATTTTTAATAAAAATTTTAATTTAAAGCAAAATTGCTCTAAAGCTACTATGAGTCTAAACTAGAGTTTCAATTCATTAAATTCCTAGTAGGATACATATTTCAATAAGGTTTAGTATTTTCAATTTACCCAAATCTGCCCCTATGGAGACCTTGACTCGTTCGAGGCCCACAACTCAATCCATCCTTACTTGTCCTATTTCACAAATTTTTAGATAATTAATGAGTCAATTACCTTTTTACCCTAACCTCAAGACATGGGTGTGACAACACTTCCCTCATTAAAAAAAAAAAAAAAAAAGATCATCCTTGAAATTTAAAGAAATACCAAGTCCTCAAATAGTTCTAGGTATCTTTGTTGGATCTCTGACTCCAGCTCCTATGTGGCTTCTTCCACTCTATGATTTTGCCACACGACCATTACAAGTGCTATCACTTTTCAGCATAAAACTTGCTCCCTTCAATCAACTACAAGTATTAGCTTTTCCTCATATGAAATGTCATCTTGGATAGCAAGATTTGTCTAGTCTAGAACATGAGAAGAATCTGGCTCATACTTTTGTAGCCTCAATATGTGAAAGATGTCATGAATCTATGATAGCTATGGGGGCAAGGCCAACCAATAAACAACTTCTCCAACCCGTTCTTAAATTCTTGAACGGTCTAATGAATTGAGGAGACAGCTTCGCACTCTTGCCAAAGTGTGTCACTCTCGGTCTTGGTCAAGCTTTTTAGGAACACGTGATCTCCTACCTCAAATTCCAATTGTTGTCCCTTATGGTTAGCATAGCTCTTAGTTCTACTCTAAGCTATCAATAACCATCTTCTAATCCATTTCACTTTCTTGGTAGTCTCTCTAACCAGCTCTGAGCCTAACAACAATGTCTCACCAACTTCTGGCCAATAAAATGGAGACTGGCATGGTCTACCATTCAATGCTTCAAATGGAGGCATCCCAAAATTGCCTTAAAATTTGTTGTTGTATGAGAATTCCACCAATGGTAGATGTTCAAGCCCTTTCTTAAAAAGTCTAATGCACAGGCTCTCAACATGTCTTCGAGCACCTAAATCACTCTCTTAGACTATCTGTGTATCTGAGGGTGAAATGCAGAGCTAAAAGTCAACTTTGTACCCATTATTTTCTACAAGATCTTTTGAAACCAAAAGTAAACCTTAGAGCTCTATATGATACAATGGATATTAGTACCCCATGTAATCTTAAAATCTCATGTAAATACAATCAACTCAACATCTCAAGTGAATCAGCAACTTTCACTGACAAGAAATATTTGGTCAATCTATCAACAATCACCCACACTATTCCATCCTTGTTGAGTACACGAAAGGCCTACCACAAAATCCATGGTAATGTGCTCTCACTTCCATTCTAACATTGGCAAAGGTTGTAGGAATCCTACATGTTTCTGGTGTTCTATTTTAACTTGCTAACATATTAAACACTGAGCAACAAACTAAGAAATATCATTCTTCGTGCCTTTCTACCAAAAGTGTTTCCCAAGGTCATGATACATCATTATGCTACCAGAATGTATAAAAAATCGAGACCAATGTGCTTCAAGCAATAGTACTCTCTTGACCTCATCAGTGGGAGGTGCCAGGAGTCTACCTAAGTACTGTAACTAACCAAAAGAATCCATGGTCCAATGCTTAATACTCTGACCATTTTCTAATCTAGTTCAAATACCCTTAACCTCATCATCAACTGATTGAGCTTGTAGAACTTTCTATAGTATAGAAGGTTGTGCAATTACCTAACTTAAAAATGCATAACTCTCGTAGAAGTCAACCTAAAAATCATACTTAGTCAACAACTCATGAACCTTCCATTAGAACCCTCGGAGTCCTACTATGGAACCTCCAGACTTCCTACTTAGAGCATCAGCAACAACAATTGCCTTTCCTAGGTGATATTGAAGTGTGAAATCAAAATTTTCAAAGCATTCAACCCATCTAGTCTGTCTCAAATTCAAATTCTTCTGAGTAAAGATATAATTTAGACTTTTGTGGTCCGTGAAGACATCAAAATTTTTACCGTACAAATAATGTTTCTAGAGCTTCAATGTAAACACCGCCACTGCCAGCTCTAAATCATGAGTGGGGTATTTCTTCTCATTTAGCTTTAATTAATGAAATCCATATGCCACAACTATTCCTTCTTTCATGAGGACATGACTCAGTTCAAAGTGTGAGGCATCATAATACACAACATAAACCACACCTCGCTCATGAACGATTAGTACAAGTGCTGATGTTAAACATCTCATAGCTCTTGGAATGCCTGCTTATGCTAGTTATCCCATTCAAATGCCAAGCCTTTTTTCTAAGCCACGTCATAGATGCCATTATGCATGAAAAATCCTTCACAAACCTCCTATAGTAATTAGCCAACCCAAGGAAACTTTAATCTTGGTCATGTTCCATGGTCTCTCCAAACTCATCACCTCTTCAATCTTTGATAAGTCAACTGAAATCTCATCACCAAAAACTACATGAGCAAGGAAATTTACTTTGTTGTCCAAAATTCACACTTACTAACTTTTGTTTACAGCTAGTGTTCCCTCAATAACTGCGATGCACTAGATGAATGCCACTCATGCTCCTCCCTTGAACTCAAGTACATCAACACGTCATCTACAAACACAATGACAAATTTATCCAAATATGGGAGGAATATTTGATTCATTTGACTCATAAAGGCTGCTAAGGCATTTGTCAACCCAAAAGACATTATGACAAACTCGAAATAACCATATCGAGTCCTAAATGCTATCTTAGGGATGTCCTCATCCCTTACTCATAGCTAATGGTATCTAGATCGAAAATCGATCCTGGAAAAACATGAAGATCAACTCAACTAATCAAATAAATCATCAAACCTCGACAAGGGGTATTTGTTCTCAATTGTAGCTATATTCAGTTGCCTATAGTCTACACATAATCTTAATGTGTTGTCCTTCTTTCTTGTAAACAACACTATGCTCCCCTTGGCAAAGTGTTAGGGTGAATGAAACCCTTGTCTTATAATTCCTTCACCTACACCTTTAACTCCAATTCAGTAGATGCCATTCAATGTGGAGCAACTAAAATTGCAAAAACAATAGGATACTCAATAGCAAAGTCAACTTCCCTCCTTGGAAGTAAGCTTAGTAATTCCTCAAGGAAAACATCTACAAATTTCCTTATTACCAGAATAAACTCAATACTAGTGTCAACATCATCATGACCTACCATGCTCACCATCCAACCATTATAGTTGTTCTGACATTTATAGGCAACATGGATTTGTGAGCAACCATAATTCTCTATGGTGGAGAACTCTATTTAGCAAGATGAAAGTCACCCTCTTTTGACTACAATCAATAAAATTACAATACTCGGAAAAGAAATCTATCCCTATGATTATATCATAAGGAGAGATATCCATCACCACGAAATCTAATGTCACTCTATGACCTGCAACATCAATGTCACATCCTCGACAAACCCTACTCAAGGTAATACTGAACCATATAGGCAACTTGACTCGCAATGTTGAGTTTGATGGTTCATTGTTCAAGTTCAAATCATAGACAATTGAAGATGAAATAAAAGAATTTGTTGCACGAGAATCAAACAACACTCTAACCCTAACTCAATGGTTAACATCCCATTGGACATGGATGGTCCCAACTTCCCAAACTCTCATAAGGCAAGCATTTCCTTTCTTACAGGCTATTGTAGTACAGCTTATGCAAGTATGGATCGATCTCATGAGGACGACTTAAAATTTTAGAGTTTAAATAAAATTTAATTAACAAAAAATTGAGATCACCCATAACATTCTCTGATGTGTCAAGCATCAAATCTTATTCATGGATTTTTGTAATTTTCTTCAAATTAAAATACCAGAGCAACACCTCTTACTACATTTGCAAGTGAGAGAGTGCTACTAGAAAAGAAGAAGGTAATTAAGATAGTCATATGCAGATGCCTACATGTGACACTAGCTAAGCAATTATCTTATCCCTTTTCACAATCCATGATTAATTCAATCTTTGTGTACAATCCACTAACAGTCAAAATTCATGGAGATTTCACTTTGGCCGCTAATGTCTTCTACTTTCTAATAGAATTTTTTAATGAAACTTGGTACCTAGAATAATTTGATTTCAATAAATTCAATTTTATGGTTAGTTTGCAAATCAAAATAATAGAAATTAAGATATTCAATCACAAACATAAGTTGTTCACGAACTACACAACAGTGTCTTTTAAGATTATTTCATAAAATTAAACAAATCCAACCATTTAATGTCAAATTCTTTTTATGTGAAACTCTTTCTAACTCAAATTAAAATATAATAAAAGGATTAGATTATTTAAAAACTTATCAAATAAACCAAACTTAAAGTACAAAACTTTTAAGAACTCACTATTACTGTTCATGCCAATAGTAGCAAGTAGCTAACTTTAATCAATTTAAGTTACAATATATGGAATGAAAATTGAAAATCAAACACCTCGGTCTTATTCTCCTTGATGTCTTATATCCAATGAACCAAATTTTAGAGATTTTTTTCAAGTATCGAACCAGGAACCAACATGCAAAGTATCCCTATTCACCAACCTACGCATGCACTGTTCATCTTCTTCAACCTCCTTTTTTTTTTTTAATTTTCAAGATTTTTTTTACTCCATCTCTGATTTAGTATTTGTAGATGATGGAAAGTTAGTTTGAATTCAATTTTGAGTAATTTTCTCCTCCATTCTCTTTCTTTTCTCCAAAGAATTCTAAATCAACTGAATTTCCTAATTTTAACTTAGCTTTCTATTAGGAAACTATTTCCTCCCTCTTCATCCTTTTCACTTTGCATTATTAAATATAAAATCCCTTAACATTCTTTATTCTCTTGTTCTCATGGTTTGGATTTGATGCTTTAGGATTGAATTGGATCCTTGATTTTGATCTAGATAATCTCAATTGATCTCAACCATCCATTTTAAACTAAGCTTGATCAGAGATCTAGGATATTGATTAGCTTGATCTAATTGTATGATTCTTGATCTACCATGTACAAAACAAAGAAAATAACCTAATTAGTATTATACAACATTTAATTGTATACATACCTCAGATCATCATCTAACCTTGAAAATTTACCAAATTAAGGTTAAAATGATATATTTTTCATATAAATTTATAAATATATCTTAAAAATATATAATAAAAAAATCATGCTAAATGAGGGTAATTTATACAATAATGGGCTCTTGACAAGTTCTTGGGGCCGGTGCAACTAGGGACTAAACTCCTGCTCCCCTATTAATGACTTCAATGATTGCTTGAGCCATCCATCCTATAACATCTCAGACTGGATCACATGCACACAACTGATCCTTCAGAACTAGAGGTGCCGCTTCTAATCTCAACCATGATTGTGCCTTGGAAAATATCAAGCAATATGAGTTAGTCAACCTATCAAATACGATGACAATAATCAATAGTCAACTAAGGCACTTTAGAAGACACTACATTTCCTCTATCAAAGACAATTATAATGAGCAAAACAAGCTTTTCCCCATTGACCTGTCGCCGTACTCTAATATTAAGTTGTCACAACCCAAACCTTGATGCTGCGATTTATTGTAATTAAACATAGCGATTGGCTCATGGAAGGCCTATGTAGCCCCCTTTTTTTATAGCAAAAGTAACCAAAAAGCTACATGCCCTTGTCCTATGCAAGGCACAGAACATGATAACATTAGCTAGTCATGCTTCACTCATTCCCAACACATGCCTCCCCTTTGTCAACTTGACTAGTACTTGAAAAATAATAATATGAGCTATGAAGCCTAGTAAGGAAAAATAACTAAACCCATGCATATCCTACCATTCTTGTTAAGCTTAGATCAGCTACGCATTCATATTCAACCATAGAACATTCACTTTCATTTCAATAGATAATTAAAGAAGTCATGAACATGTAATATCCCATGTAACATAGTAATATCTATCCAAAATTGTAGTTTATTCCAAATTCAAACTATAAGGAAATAAGCACAGCATTCATATAAAATCATACAGAAATGATTTTCATTTGATAATTTCCTCAATAAAAATAAATAGGTATGACAGCATCACACTAGTCAAATAGTTGTCTCCCTCAAGGTTTACCATCTTGGGCGGCCCACTATGAGTATCATATATAGGCAACCTAACCCTCAGGATTTACCATCCTAGGTAGCTCCATATGATTCCAAAGAACCAAATAGCCCTTTCCCTCATAATTTACCATCTTAGGTGGTTCCAAGTTAGGCACTCTTCCCTCAATATTTACCACCTTAGGCAACTCTACCATAGTTGTGATCAACTAGGCGGCCTTTTCCCTTAGGGTTTACCATCTTGGGAGACTGAATATATAACTGCTTATCCCTTAGGATTTACCATCTTGGGCAAGTCCACCATGATTGTAAGGAACCAAGAAGCCCTTTTCCTCAGGGTTTACCATCTTGGGTCACTTAGTAGTTCATCCCTTAGGGTTTACCATTTTGGGCAGCTCCATAGTCATTCTAAAGAACTAAGCAACCCTTTCCCATAGGATTTATCATCTTGGAAGGCTCAACACCTGACCGCTCATTCCTCAGGATTTATCTTCTTAGGCAGCTTCACCATAGTCGTGATCAATCACCTAGTCTTTTTCCTCAAGGTTAACCATCTTGAGAGGCTCAATATTTGACAATCCATCCCCTAAGGCTCTTACCATCTTAGGCAGCTTCGCCCTAATTGAAATCAACTAGGTAATCCTTTCCCTCAAGGTTTACCATCTTGGGAGGCATCATCATAGTCCATCGAGCAGCCCTCAGGGCTTGTTATCTTGTGATTGATGCATTTTTAATAATAATAATAATAATAATAATAATAATAATAATAATAATCAAACATGCCCAATTAGAATATAACATGATGATTCTAATAATTGAATATCAATCATAATATCCATTCTATCTTTATGCAAATTTATATGCATCACACATCCATGATCATAAATATGAAGTTATCATATCAATAAGACTATACTAATAAAGCAAGAGTTTAGTATTCTTACTTGCGTCAAGCCTATGTTTGAGATACAATTCATAATTCAATCATCAATGTAGTTCAGATTGTATTCAAAACCTGAATTCATGATACAAGTTCAAAGTGAATACTAGAATTTTATTTTATTTTATTTTTTAACATCTATATTTGGATTGCTTAGCAGCACAATTCCCATAAGTAATTTCCATTGTTTATAATTACTTCAAGGTATGCACTCGTAATGTCATTTTTCTAACATCTGAGATTTAGATTGATGATTAGGATACCAATTGATTGCTGTCTACTTAGATTGGCACGATTAGCCTCAAATCAATGGTTCAGATCTAGGCGCATACCTCTAAAGGTTTCAATTCACATCATTAAAAGCAATTGGTTTATCAATTTGATGATTTAAACTACAATCCATGGTCTGATCACTTTTCCTAACCTTCGATCATTGCTAGTTAAGTTTTGAACGGTCAGATCAAATCACACATAATAAATTTCATGATTGGTCTTAAATTTTGTCACATATCAAAATTGATGTATAATTAAATTCATAAATTACATATATTTGCCTTCTGATCGTGTTTTTTATGGTTAGATGCAAAGATCTAGGCTTTCCATACACCTTGTAATCATCAAGGAACAAAATGAATGACCCAATACCATTTCATTTATTGTATTTTTCAACCAGTCAGTTCATATATGGGTTTATTTCAATCGTCGGTGACGATGGTCAATCGCCAATGAGGAAGGAATGAAGGGGAAGGGGTGAAATGAAAGGGAAGAGATAAGCAAGTGAGTAGCCTACTTGTCATTGATCGACCAGTTTCGAGTGGAAGATACTATCACCGATGAAGAGCACAGAGGAAGAGAAAGAGAACCAAGAGAAGGAGGATGAGAGAAAGGGAGGTGATGGGAAGCGTGAAGACTAACCAGCAAGGGAGGTGATGGTCGAAGGTGGGAAAGAAAGAAATATGGGGGAAAAGTAGTGGGGCGAAGGCTTTTCCTTGTCTTTTCATCACGTGTCGACTCACTTCCACCAGTGTCAAAATAGTTGAACACAGGGGGTGCCATTATCAATTTTGAACCCCATAATTTCATTTGTAAATTTTTTAGAGTTTTGGTCTCTGGTGTCCATTTCATGTGTTCTTAGTGTGGTTGAAAGCTTTCATTGAGCACAATACAAAAAATATTCTTGTATTCTAATTTCAATGTTTTTAATTTATTTTTAATTTTCTTAATTCTTTTAATAAAAATTTCAATTTAAAGTAAAACTACTCCAAATTTACTATAAATCTAAAGTGGAGTTTCAAGTATTAAATTCCTAGTAGGAAACACATTTAACAAGGTTTAGGATTTTCAATTTACCTGAATTTGCACTCAATAGAGACTTTGACTCATGCAGGGTCCACTACTTAATCCATCCTTACCTTATTTTACAAATTTTTAGAGAATCAATGAATCAATTACCCTTTTGCCCTAACCTCAGGACATGGGTGTGATAGATATGATGCTGGATGTAGTGTCATGTGTAGTTCCAATTTACAGCCACCGCCTTTGTAGCAATATTTTCTTTATAACTACTATCCATAATCATGTCGTAAACCAGCCTTCTCAGCATACACTTGGTGCAAAACATTTTATGCCATTGTGACTCGGTGCAATATGTTTTGTAATATGTAAAGGCCATTTCAACACTCCAAAACTTCTGCCTTTGCATGCATATGCCCACTACGCATGTTACAAATCTTCTTCTTCACCACAACCATCATCAAAAGACTTATCTAGTTGTAGATTAAACTGCTGTTCCTGTTGAACCAGTGCATTAACTATCCTAGTATAGGGATGTAGACAATTAGAAGAGATATGCCCCTATTCTCTACAACGATAACATTTATTTTCCTTCACAAAACCATATGAATTTGCTTGCCGGTTTGGTTGCGTGCCTTCGGTTACCCTTGAGACGTCAAACTCTTCTTCTAATTGGTTTGGATGATAGGGGATGTTCCAGAGGCTATGTTGGAAGTAGGCTGTTGGTCACATATTATAACCTCCTTTTCCTTTTGTTCACCCATCTAAAGATGAAGATCATCCTCCATATTCCGGCCTTGATGATTAGTCATAAAAAGAAACTTTTCCTAGTTGCATCTATGTTTTAGTGGCCAATTAGATCTCTTCCCTTAAACTTCAAATATCTTACATTGCTATATTCTCTTGTAAATTTGGTTTTAGACCACCAATAAACCTAACAGCTTTCACAGATCGGTCTCCTTCAACTTGTTGCACATGAAAAAGCTAAAAAAATAGGTTCGAGATGACCAACAAATTGAACAATGCGACGTTCAGGTCATGCCATGGTAAATGTCTAAAATAGGCTCGAGACGACCAACTAGTTGAACAATGCGGTGTTCAAATCATACCTTGGGGTTTATGTATTCAATGCTTTCAAAAATATACTCTCTCATGAGCCTCAGCAATAGTGGGAACAGTTCCTCACTCTTGGATATTTAAGACCCACCAATCCTCAAACAACTTTATCAAATACTAGTACTCTCTGAATTTCTTTCAACCAACTTAAAAGCAAAACTATCAATGGAAAAACATATGCTTACATAAAATAAAATAAAAAATAAAAAAAAACCATCTTGATGACAAGCAAATTTAACAAGGAAATAAGTTGTCCAATGCTCCAAAACAGCTGATAGAAGAGCGGGGTTAAAATGAGTTTTACCATAATTTGCACCGTTGGGATGCAAGTGCAAACCCGCGCCTCATTACCATGCCTACCTTTTACAATTTTATGACTTTTTCGCAGTTCCGAAGTTCGTAACTATGAACTCAACATGTTTTTTTCTGCCTCCAGAAAATTGAAGCTTATCCCAATTTACACCGGCAAGCACACCCCGGCGTGGGACTTCCCCTAGCTCGCGGACTAGATATCCTGACAATGCGAGTCTGTGACCTTTCCTTTCCAATCTCCAAAGTAGCGGCGCCGTTAGTTGAGTAGTGCCTTCAACTGACACGTCATCCCTCGCGGCTGAGCCGTTGGCCTAAGCCAAACTTAACACGCACGTAGTCAAAGGCGCAAAAACAGACGCCGCCAACGCACACCACAATCATCGCTCCACCGTGTACGCGGCGGAGAAGGCCTTTCACATCTCCCTACTTGTGGGCGCCACCTTCCAACGCAAACAACCGCCACGTTACCGCCTGTTTCCATGGGCCCCACCGTGCAGGAAAGATAAACGCAAATATTCCTATTTCACGTACGTAGACGGCTCGGCCTAGCGCCTTGGACGGCGGCCGATTTCTTTTCTAGCCTAATATCCTCCCCATCAATTTCAATTACTAAAACACCCTTGCCCGTCTTCTTCGATCTGGCTGTTGATGGAGAAAATTAATTAACGGAAAATTATTATTATGAGATTACAGAATTGCTTTATCTAATGCTGTGTGCGTTTTGGCAAAACTACATTTCTCTTTTTTCTCCGTTTTGTTTAATGAATAAGAAAAAGACAGATCATTTAACAACCGAGCGTTCCCTTTCGGCCGAGGGCATTCCTATAAATTAACAAAATACGCAATAAAGAAAGGGTATAAATGAGAATTTTGTTGTAAGCCCGTATTAAGTTTCATTTTCAACTGTACACGAAACGAGAAACAGAAATTACATCCAACGTTAGAGATGCTGGAAAATAATATAAAGCTAGGGGCAGAATAGGAATGAAAAAAGATAGAACAAGAAACGGCAAAAAACGTGCCGGGTTTTACGCCGGCAGGGAAAGGAAAAGGAGGGAAAAGCAGATCTCGTGCAAGTCCGTGCAAGGCCAGGAAGAGATCTTAACCGTCAATCAGATCAACGGCGCCGGAAGATTAAGATCAAATCCAAGCGGCTTCTTCTCTTTCCTTGTCATCTTCTTCTCCTGCTCGCTTCTTACAACTACCTCAACGTTCTCAAACTTGAATCCGGAATAATCGGACGTCGATCCATCCAAGCAAAGATTACGGCCGTCCGATCCAAAGTTGGACCGCCAGTGATCATGCAGATGATTGCGAAAACTGCCGGGAGAAGCGATATGGATCTCCCCATCGGCGAAGTTAGTCTTCGCCTTCGGACCTCGGAGATTTCGTGCGGCTTCATCGTACGCTCTTGCAGCTTCCTCGGCTGTATCGAAGGTTCCGAGCCATTTCCTAGTTTTCTTCCAAGGATCGCGAATCTCGGCAGCGAAACGGCCCCACGGCCGTTTTCTGACACCTCTGAAGTGCACTTCTTTAACCGGCGGGGCGACGGACACATTTTCCTTCTCGCCTGCAGCAAAACCTTCCTTCCGAAGGTTTAGCGTCTCTACCGCCATCAGCCGGTGACGGTCGCCGGGAAACGGTGCTGTAAGAAGTTGAAATAGCCTGGGAAGAGTTAGTACAGAGAGAGAGAGAGAGAGAGAAAGAGAGAGAGAGAGCACGAGAAGAGGCGTCGTGAGAAAGAGGGGCATTTATAGCGAGATAGACGGTCTTTGTTTTGCCCGACAGGAAAGAACTGATTTTTTATTTATGTATTCTCACCGCTGTATGTCATAAAAGCATATTGTTTCCATGACATGGTGCCATTTATTGTATGATGATGATGATGATAAATTCAACATGCCTCCTTCATGTATGGATGTACTGTATGCTCACCGTACGCCTCTTTTCAATTTCTCACCGGGATTTTGTACTGACTTGAACGGTCCAGATCAAGGGAATTTTGAGATTCGAGCCGACACATTCAGGGCTTCAACTGTAACCGAGAGAATTGCTGCTATTCATCGATAAGTTAATCCATGATTTGTTATTTCCTGCTAGTGAGACATTGTCCGTAGCAAAGAAAAGAACGCTCTTAACTTCCAGCCATCGGTCGTATGCATATTATCTCGGCTCCTTACTATTTACTGTTGGCAGCAATCTTAGCTGGAGGACATTTTCGGAAGGAAGTCTGAGCTAATGGACAAGACAATGCAAGCTAGATGAATCGAGACAGCAAAAGTGTATCACCGTCCAAACAAGACACAACGGTGGCTGGAAGTGGGCCTCATGTGAATTTAGCTTTTTGAAATTGAGTGGTAGGATGTGGGGGGCCCTCTATTTTTAATGGACATTGAAATTGTTGACCAATAGTAAATTTTCAAATTATTCATCTTTTCAAAAATAAATATTAAAAGCATGCAATTAAAGTTCCTATTTCAGTTCCTCTTATATTTGTATGAATTTGTAATTTATTCATCTAGAAGAGAGGAACTCTTGTATAAGAGATTGACCCTCTAGTCCATTCCTTTTACCAAATCCTCTCTACCCAAAGCTCTATACTTTCTTACTTTCTAAAGTTTGAGCAGTAAGATAGTCTCTACTTTCTCTCTTTATCTTTCCTAGAGTTTGTCAACTTTGTGCATTTATCTATTCTCTTCTTGTTATTAAATTTTAGATGTTTATTGGGTACACATTTTGCAGCTAAAGTTTGAGGCTTCTTGAGCATATTTGAAGGTTATTAGATATTTAATAGGTATGTATTTTGTAGTCCATATACATAATCTCTTCTAGGTATTAGGTTTTAGAGGTTTATTGGGTGCACATTTTGTACCTTGAGTTTGAGGCCTTTTAGCTTATTTGAAAGATATTGGATATTTATCTAGTGTACATTTTGTAGTTCATACTAATAATCTCTTTTGAGCATTGGCCTATATCTTATATTTATCGAGCTATGTGATACATTTGCGATTTAGAAAATTAGTTAAGGGCATTCAAATTCATGATACTAAAGTGTAGACCAATTTTGATTGTGCAAATTAATTGAGGTACAGATGAGTTTTGCTCGGTTGAATCCTGGAGATAGAGTTGTTATATCCTTGTACTTATTGGGAGGATTCAACTATCTTCAATAAGAGCATTTTGATGCATGTCTCTAAGCTAAAGTATAAACCAATCTTGATATAAGATGTGAATTGAGAATGGCTGTAAGATTGCTTCTCCAATGAAAATAAAAGTTCATGTCTCTCAAATGATTCTTGTTGTTTGCAATCTATTTTCAAGAATAGAACACTACTTTACAAAAGGACAAAAGGTTTCGCTGAAGAAAGCGAAGATCCTAGACACTTGATTTATGAATACATTCTTTCATAAGAAGGATTTAAAGTATGTACTTGCCATATCCATTTATGTTTGACAACAATACTATCATAATAAGGCATACATTGAATGCTAAGATGAAAATCTTACCAACTATGTGTGAAAGATGACTATGTGAGATAATTGATCTATCTTAATGTCGTTTCAAATCAATATGTGATGGCAAGCAAATACTATTTCAAATGTACAAAACACTGGGAGTTAGAGTAATGAAGGTTGTTATTGAAATTTTAAAGGATATGGGTTATAACTACAACCATTCAACAACTTGAGGTATAGGAACTAACATTAAATTCATGAGTACACATACTAATTATAGAGATTATGAAATCAAAGATAGATTTTATCTTTTCAAATGAGGGATTTGGGACATAACTGCATAACTAGACATCGAGGGTTAGTGGTATGACACAACTTCTATTGAGAACAAACAATAGAAGTTGAAAAGATTACCAACTCAAAGGAGCAACACTTTTTTTCTTGTATAGTAAGAAAATAATATATTTGCTTAGTTATAAAATACCTAGTGATATATTGCGGAACTAATTGCACTTGTTTGCTACCATTTGACTAATAAGGATTGTAGATACTCATATTTGAAATTTTTGAGGAAACATCTAGTGTTAGTTGTTTTTAATGTTCATTTCCTTCCAAAACTGGTCAAAATGAAATAGAAGTAATTTCTTCTTCCAATTGAAGGACTCCTTTAGCAATTTGGTCAAAATGGAGTAGAAGAAATTTCTTAATCTAATAAGAGGACTAACTCTTCAAGGACTAATGTTACTGTGTTATAGTAGAAGAATGCTCCATCATATTTGTAGATGCAATGAATTGACAAATGGTGAAATGCATAGATCAAATTGATAATCTTATTTAAGTTTAAATTAAGTTCTTACTTAGATACAAACTGTGGGATTCTAATGGAAAATATGAGAAATCAATAGATTTGAACATAAAATTTGCATTCTAAATTTGTATTTTTGCAATTTATGACAAAAAGGGCACATCAACTTGTTATATTAAGCTTCATAAGTTCAATTGGCTTTATCTATATATAGACAAGTAGAATAATTGACATAAAGTGATGTGAATTATATTCCGCATCAAACTATAACTGTAGAATGAAATGAGTCCAAGTACTTGAGCTCTTTTGTCCTACTATAAACTTAGTCTCCATGAGTTTAGATGGTGAGATTTGGCAAGGATGTATGAATACAAAATATGAATTATTTCTAAACACTTATGTTTTATATGGTTATCTGATCAAAACATTAAAATGTTGGTTTTTCATAGAGAAACAATTAAGACATTGAAGTTTGATTCAAGAGTCATTTGAAATATTTTAGAATAGTATCATGCCATTGATTTTAAAATTGTGGGGGTATCTTGCATGTGTAATGATGCAAGTATGAGAATTGACTTTGGGATGTTGTATAAACAATTATGCTTTCATTAGCAATTATTGCAAGTTTCCTATATTATAAATTTCAAAACTTAACATCCAAATAAGATTCCTGAAATACTGAAAGACTATACACATATTAAAAAAATTCCAATTAGATTTTGTTAATTCACTGACAATTGAAAGAAAAGGACTTTCATCCTAAATATCATAGTTTGGGTGACCATGATAAGATGGTTTTCTTTGTACAGTGCAATTAGCAACTATAAGAGATGACTTGGTGCTATTGGTGATGTTATTGGTTACATGGTTTCTGGATTCTGGGTTTTGCATAAATTGACAAGACTATTAGCAAATAGTTATCAATTATGTCTCACATTGTTGAAAGATTTATGGGATGTTCGAACATCATCTATGGACAAGGTTTGCATAGAAATCTATGACACATGAATATTTATTTGTCCAATTACGTCAAAGTCAGAGTTGCATTGCAGTTCAAGATAGTAGCTTGAAAAACTAAGAGTTGAGTTCATATCCTTTATAATAAATCAGGTGATGGAGATACTTGAGTGTATAATATGCATGATGGGTTGTGATCTTATGGAGATGATGTTTTGATCCTGGGAAGGATTTTTTTAAGTATCTTTGATATAGAATAGTTTGATATATGAATCTTGGTGTCACTATTGTGATTTTGTTAATTGATAAGTGTACAATTTTGTATAAAAAGTACCCAATTAGTAGTCAATGTGTTATAACTCATAGTGTTAAATTAAGGTTTTTGGGAAAAATTTATAACACATGCATTTCTTACATAAGAATTCAAAATTTAATATTTTGTAGGTTCAAAGGCTAATCTAAAGTAAGTATGTGAATGACCATAATTTTTTAGGATTTAATTAGGGTTTTTATTCTTATATATGTGTTGAGAAAGTAATCCAAAGGTTGAGCTTGATCGAGATAAGAATTGAGGCCATTCATGAGGTTTCTTAGTCAATCTAGAAAACCTAAGAAAGAAAAGCCTAAATGTCATCAATCCATGGTGTGATGAATGTTCAAGATCAACTTAGGGTAAGCAAGAAGGCAATTGGAAGAGCTAAAGGTGACTAAAATGGGCCCATGAAATAAGACATGCATTTCTAATACCTTTGCATGGGAGTCATTCAAGCCACCTTAGCCATATAAGCCAAGAGATAAGGTGACAAGCCAAGGAATTCAAGTCAAGCAATTCTAGCCATTAAAGCCTAGGGTGTGAGCCATGAAACCAAGTCAAATGAGCCCTCAAAATGAGCCACAGAAGCCAAGTCAAATGAGCCCTTAAAGTGAGCAATAGAAGTTAACTAAGCCAAATGTCACATGGAGTCATACAATTGGAGGAGAATTCAAGCAATGACCCACTTTTTAAATTTGGAATTTCAAGGTTCAATGAGAACATTTGAAAGAATTATGTAAAAAGTAAGATGATTATGCATTGGTGGACCCATCAAGAGAGAAACCTTACTTTCCAAATCCATCTCCCACTCTTTTTCCTAGGGTTACAAGTTAAAGGAGGGAGGCACATCATTATGAAAAGATGGCCCTACTTTCCTATTTGGTGATCAATGGTTTCTTAAATAAAAGCCCTAGATCTACTTCAATCCAAACAACTTTAAAACCCTAGATCTTTACACATCTTTTCTCAACACCATTCCTTACCACTTCCATAACTTTCCATCTACCAAACATCATCAAATTTGGAAGGAAAGAGCTCCACTTTCTTTCCATGAAAAAGATGGCCACCTTGTTAAAAATTAGAAACTAGCCATCATGCCTCTCTTATGTCATCTTTCTACTCCTCTTTCTTACATCATCCTGCTAATTCATCTCTCATCTAGCCTTCCTCATTAAATACCCTAACACTAGGGCCACTTTCCTCATGTTTTCAACCCTTCCTAAGTTAGGAAACCACTCATCTATATATAGCCCAATGTTCCATACAAATTTTCTAGGTAGAGGTTGAAGGACACAACCTTGAATTCTAGCTTTCCTTTAGTGCTTAATTTGTTGCTGGATTTTGGAACTTTGTTGGTGCTTTACTTATTTTGGTTTTCTAATTATTCTCTTAGTTATTTTCTCTCCAATTCTAGGCTAGTAATTTACTTTCATAGCCTACTTTTAGAAACGTTTCATGTTGTTTTTACTTCTTTGAATTCCATGCCTACTTTCACCCTTGTTCCCATTCTTCCTTGCTTCCAAATCTCTAGTTTTCTTTGCTTATTCCTTCAAGATCTAAGTTAACTTCCCTCTACTAGTGACCGCCAAGAGAGGAGATAGCTTAGAGCCCTGTGTTTCCACTTAGTTCTACATTTTTTTCTCCTTGTTTTGCATCTTACTTTTGAGCAATTTTTTATTAGAAATTATTAATCAGTTGTTTTCATATTGTTTTAGGTCTAGAAAGTTTCATTTTTATTTATTTATAAAGTTTTCTTTTTAGTAGGTTTCAGGTTAGGAAAGTTTTCATTTTAGTAGTTTCCTTAGTTTATATTTTCTAAATTAATTCATGATTATGTTGCATTAGTTTCCTTTAGTTTCTTCCATGTTAATTAGGTAAGTTTCTATTTTAATTACTTAGCTTTAGTTTGTAGAAATTTTCTTGTAATTCTAGTTATTAATTCCATGCATGTTTCCTTCTTAGTTTGCTTTAATTTCCTAGTTTAATCACATCTCTATCTCTTCGGTTGCAGTTAATTGAACCAAATTAAATCCAATCCATTGCAAATATGTAAGATTTCGCATGGGATCGACCTCGCTTGCATGAAAATACTACATTGATTCATGTGCTTGCAAGTGATTTTAAAGCTACACTAAGTTTTTGGTGCTATTGTGGGAAATTTCAATGGATTTGTGGTTGGATCCTTATTTAGATTGTTTACCTTTAGTCTTAATTTCAGGTTGCATTAGGTTAGGATTTTGGATCATAGTTACTTAATTTGTTATTTCTGCACAAAATTAATCCATCTTACTTATTTTGTGGAAGGGGAATTTGGCAAAGGAGCAGCTTTATTAACTTAGGATTTACTTGCTTTCTTAGAGTTAGGTTTTTCTTTTTTTTTTAGTGAAACTTGTAGTAAGGTCCATTGTAACTTGCAACTTCAATTTCAATTTTAAATGTCTTGTATTAAAACAGGGCATGTGTATGGTATGGAGGCACACACTTGATCTTCATTAGAAACCCCGCTATAAGTATCCCTCACTTTCTTTTTATTTTCCTAGTTTAGATTGCATTTAGTGTAATTTGTATTTGGTTAGTAGTGTAATTCATATAGATTATGATCATTCATTTTAATTGTTGCATCTTTAATTAGGGTTGTTGCACTAGAGAGCATCTATCTAACCTTTGGTTGGATAGAGTATAGGTTACATTAGTTTCCCTTTTCTTGTATTGTATTACATGTTATTGCTTTATGGTGAATGTGCACATTGATAGTAAGGGCCCCACAGGAACCCTCTTAAGATAAGGACTGGATTTCATTACCAGATCCTTAGCTCACCTAGGAAATCAATCCAATTCCTTGTATGCTTATGATTCCAACCATTAATCTTTAATCTAAAATCAAGTAGCAAGAGACTTAGGGTTTCGAGCTCATAGGACCCCTTTTAAAAGAGGCAATCTATTATCACTCTTGTGGTTCTTGAACTTTGTGGTTATAGTAGGTATTCAAAATCTAAGTGCTTTTCCCATGCCTTTGTTGACTGATGTTGAGGTCTAAATGCCTCCTTCCATGAGAATTGTATTAACTACGTTGGGTAAGACCTAATTGGTAAGCAAAAATCTAAATCTAAGGAGGACCTATTTAGCTTTAGGTTAAAAGCTACAACCTCATATTAATAAAGATCTTCAAGACAAGCTCACTAACATTAGGAATTATTTAATTGCACATCACTTAAAGTTAGAGTCGGCTTATAGTTAGGACATTTATATTAGGATAGTTTATGTAAGGGCATCGATCTCAGAACTTAGAATTAGCAGCTTTCGACGTAGAGATTCAATGCAACTTTAGACAAGGGCAAAGAAACAAAGTTCTTGTCCCCATGGACGAACCACAAACAGAAGTTAAGCATAAAGCTATTAGAGATTTTTTATGTGCCACTACAACTCAACACCCCATACTGCATAGCTTTACCTCCTACAAATGCATAACTCTTCGAGTTAAAGCCATGAGTCATCCAATTAATCCCTACTCTTATGGTCGAGACTATAAAGACCCTTACCTACATATCAAGGAGTTCCTTGATATTTGTGCCACATTTAGGTTGCAAAAATTTTCAAACTATACCATTAGGATATTCCCGTTCTCATTCAAGGATAAAGCCAAGTCATGGCTCAATTCCTTGGAGGTAGGTTCCATTAATACATGGGACCAACTGTGTAGGAAGTTTTTGAACAAATTCTTCTCCATTTACAAAACAAATGCGCTTTGTCAAGAGATTATCAATTTCCAATAAAGGGACAATGAACAATATTTTGAATGTTAGGAATGGTGGAATGAATTACTGCAGAAATGCCCTCATCATGGATTTAAAAAATAGTAGCAGGTCCAATACTTCTATGAGGCATTAATGCCTTAGAATAGACAAATGGTAGATGTAGTAAGTGGAGGGGGCCTCATGTTAAAATATGAGAGTGAGGCCTAGGAGTTCTTTTAACCATTAGCAGATAATTCCTAGCAATGGGATTACTCCAATAGAGAAGAGAGAGAGAGAGAGAATCAATCAGCTTCTAAACAAAGGGGGTCTATATGAGATAGGATGACATACAAATCTATCCCATAAACTGGACTCTATACTAGAGAGAATGAACAAGTATGATGGGAGATTGAACAAGCTTGAAACTATGTTTCAATCCTTTATGGCTACCACATCTCTTAAACCTGCACAAGAGGTTTGTACTCTTTGTTCTAGCTCAGCCCATATGACCACGTCCTGTCCATCAAATAGAGCACTTAACAACTACCTTGTTGAACAAGCAAATGCAATGAATGTATATCGCAATCCTTGTAACAACCCATATTCTAAGACCTACAACCCTAGATGGGCTAGGCATCCAAACTTTTCTTGGTCAAATAATAACTACTAGGGGGACCATCTATGAACTCTCCTACCCAAAACTTTCCTCCTAGAGTTATATTTCCTTGGGAACCACTTGGATTCCAGCAACCTTAGCAACCAAAGAAACCATCTTTAGAGGAAAATATTTAGAGTATGTTTAAAAACAAAGTGAAGACACAAAATGGTCTTTGAACAAAATGTAGAATGTCAATTCTCAAGCCATAGCTAAGCTAGAGATGTAGGCTAGCCAATTATCAGTTGAACTACATAATAGAGGAAAGGTTCAGTTTCCTAGTCAACCCTTCCCCAACCCTAAGGGCCAATTTGAGATAGGGTCAAGTTCCCAAAACCTTAACCCTCATGAGCATGCCAAATCCATAACCACCCTTAGCAGCGATAGTTAGATTGACAACAAGGTAGGGCAGGCTAAGAAAATGGAGAGGCAAAGGAGGCAACCAAAACATAGAGAAAAAAAAGAGAAACCCTATAGAACCTTTAGTGAAGGCACCCTGTGTGCATAAGGCTCTATTTCCTTAGTTACTGAATAAGGCTAGAAAGGGAACAAACTTCAACAAGTTAATGGATGCATTTAAACATTTCCAAATCAATATTCCATTTCTCAATGCAATAAAAGATATCCTTGCCTATGCCAAGTTCTTGAAAAAGCTCTTCATTAGAAAAAGAACGCTATATGTCAAGAAAAAGGCTTTCCTCATCGAGCAGGTGAGCTCTTTGATATAGCACAAGGCTTTCCTACCATTTCGAACATTATTGGAGACCATGTCATAGATAGGGCACTACTTGACCTAGGAGCTAGTGTTAACTTATTGCCATACTCTATCTATGAGCAACTAAGACTCTGTGAGTTAAAACTAACCAATACCACACTGCAATTATTAAGATATTGTGTGGTTTCATTGAAGATGTGCTAATATAGGTTGACTAGTTTTATTAACCAATTGATTTTATTGTGCTAGACACCCATCTTGTATTCAATCCTACTAGTCAGATTTCGTCATACTTGGTCGTCCAATGCCATTATCAACTGTAAGAATGGTGTAATAAAATTAGTTTTTGGAAATATGAAAGTTATGCTTAATGTCCTTAATGCTGATAAAAAACATTTAGACCTTGATGACTCTTGTGATGTGAATATGATTAAGAGTCTAATTCACGACATCCATCCACCATCTTCCAGTTCTGACCCACAAGAGGCTTGTCTCATGCATTTTAATGGAGATTTTGATTTATACAAGTCAATTGAGGAGGTAAATATCCTTTTAGAGGCTGCTCCAATCATGGATACCTCTAAATGGGGGCCTTATGTGGATTTGTTCCCTCCTACAAAGTTTGTTCTTACACCCTCTTTAGAGCAACCACCTTCTCTGGCCATCAAACCATTACCCAACAATCTCAAATATTCTTACACAGGACCAGATAAAACCTTACATGTTATAATAGCATCATATTCAAATAATATATGAGGGTAAGGTTTTAGATGTTCTTAAGGGGTATAAAACAGCTTTAGGGTGGACCATAGCAAACATAAAAGAGATTAATCCACCCATATGCATGCATAGGATACACCTAGAAGAAAATTGTAAAACTTCTAGGGAGGCCCAAAGATGACTAAACCCCCATATGAAGGATGTGATCAGAGATGAAGTTCTTAAGCTTCTAGATGTTGGTGTCATATACCCCATCTCTGACAGCACTTGGGTCAACCCTGTTTAGGTTGTAACCAAGAAATCCAGGGTCACGGTAGTCAAAATGAGGAAAATGAGTTAGTACCCACCCATATGACCACCGGGTGGAGAGTCTGCATTGATTACCAAAAATTGAATGAGCTCATGAGAAAAGACCACTTTTCTCTACCTTTTATAGTCCAAATGCTATTCTAGATGGATATTCAAATTACAATTACATTCCTATAGCACTTGAGGATCAGGAGAAGACCACCTTCACCTATTCTTTTGGAACTTTTGCTTATCGACGTATGCCTCTTGGACTTTGCAATGCTCTTACTACATTTCAAAGGTGTATGTTGAGCATCTTTTTTGATATGGTAAAAAGGTTTCTTGAGGTGTTCATGGATGACTTCTTAGTATTTGGGTCATCTTTTGATGAGTGTTTGTACCACTAAAAATTGGTTCTTGCAAGGTGTTAAGAAAACAATCTAGTATTAAACTAGGAAAAGTTCCATTTAATGGTACAAGTGGGATAGTTTTAGGCCATATTATATCACACTAGGATAGAAATCAATAAGGGTAAAGTGGATTTAATAGCCAACCTTCCTCCACCAAGGACTATGAAAGAAATCCACTCCCTTTTAGGACATGCTATTTTTTAAGGAAGACTCTCAAAGACTTCAGCAAAATTGGCAAGCCCCTTTCTAATTTACTAACAAAGGAGGCTACCTTTAACTTTGATGAGAACTGTAAGAAAGAATTTGAGTAACTCGAGGCCGAGTTGACCTATGCACCCATTATCCAACCACTTAATTGGAACACACAATTCGAGATTATGTGTGATGCATCGAATTATGCCATTGGAGCTGTTTTTGGGTAGCGCATTGATAAACTCCCTCATGTGATATACTACCCTAGTAAAATGCTAAATGATGTGCAACTCAACTATTCAACTACTAAAACAGAGTTTTTAGCTGTATTATTTGCTTTGGATAAGTTTAGATCTTACTTGTTAGGGTATAAAGTTATAGTATACTCGAATCAAATGGCTTTAAAGTATCTTCTTTTTAAAAACGATGCCAAACCTAGATTAATCCATTAGATACTCCTGGTACATGAGTTTGACTTAGAAATTTGGGACATCAAAGGTTCCAAAAATGTCATAGCAGACCACTTATCCAAATTCGTGGTGGAGCACAATAGCGATAATATGCTTATAACTAAATCTTTTCCCAATGAACAATTACTGCACATTTCCCAGTTACCTTGGTACATTGATACCGTGAATTATTTTGTTACAAGACAAATGCTAAAGCATTGGACCAAACAAGATAAGAAAAGATTTTTCACTGAAGTTAGATACTTTACTTAGGATGACCCGTACTTATTCAAGTACTATCTTGATCAAGTGATAGGAGATGTGTATTAGATAGTGAACATAATAAGATCATCTCCTTCTATCATGATAATGCATGTGGGGGCCATTCTAGCTTGAGAAAGATAAGTACAAAAATATTGCAGTGTGGTTTTTATTGGCCCACCATATTGAAGGATGCACATGCTTACTATACAACATGTGTAAGATGTCAACAATTAGGAAGTCTAGGAAGGAGTCACATGATGCACTTAAACCCAATCCTTGTCGTAGAACCATTTAACATTTGGGACATAGATTTCATGAGACCTTTCTTAATGCTTTTAGGAATCTTTACATCCTAATGGGAGTGGACTATGTGTCCAAGTGAGTGGAGGCTGTACCATGCAAAACCAATCACCACAAGGTAGTAGTATGATTCTTAAAGGAAAATATTTTTGCATGGCTTAGTACTCTTAGAGCCATAATAAATGATGGGGAAAACACTTGTAATAAAGTGTTTAAGAATCTAATGAAAAAGCATAGTGTCAACCATAGGATAGCCATCCTATACCACCCTCAGACTAGTGTCTAAGTAGAGGTATCTAATAGGGAGATCAAGTGTATCCTAGAAAAGACAGTCAATCCAGATAGGAAAGACTAGTCTATGCGACTTAATGACGCTTCGTGGACTTATCAGACAACCAATAAGACTCTAATAAGCATGTCACCCTACCACCTACTCTATGGAAAGGCCTGCCACTTACCAATAGAGCTAGAACATAAGACATATTGGGCTATCAAGAAGCTCAATTTTGACTTAGACATTGCTAGGATCCACCAAAAACTGCAACTCAATGAGTTGGAAGAATTGAAAAAAGATGCATATGACTCTACATGACTATACAAAGATTGAATGAAGGTTACCCATGATAGACAAATTTTAAGGAAGTTCTTCTCCCCTTGACAAAAGGTCTTATTGTACAACTCACGATAGCATCTATTCCGAGGCAAACTCAAATCTAGATGGACTGGACTATACTAGAATGCATAGTATATCTTCATGGGGCCATTGAAATTGCAAAAGATGATGAGATCCAAAAAGTCAATGGTGAGAGGTTAGAACCTTTCCTAAAACTGCCTAACCTAAAAATTGAAGAGACCCTTTTAGAGACACCTCATTATCATGACCCACATTAGACTTTTCTAAGAACCCTTGGAGATTATTATCCTTGTACTCATCACGTCTAGTTGAAGATGTAAAACATAATGTTACCTTGGAGGCAACCCAACTGTTTTTCAAAACCTAGTTTTCAACATCTTTTCATATTCATATAGGGTCTTATGTTTTCAAACATTGGGGACAATGTTTCATTTAGGTTGGGGGTGTAGATATACATAGAGATTTTGAAATTTCCTGAGTTTTTTGAATTGTCTTGAAAAAAAAAACACTTTTTAAGGTATAGTTCCCTTATTGTGATGAGAACTGGATTTTCAAAACTTATTTTACTATTTTCACCACTTAATAGGAGTGTATATGGCTAGTTTTACATATTACTCACTTGTTTAAGCATTTTATGAAGGTTAATTCATGAAAAATATTTACACACAACACATAAGCAAGACCAATAAAAGGTATGACTTAGAGACCTTGAGGAAAATTAGTGGAGACATATAACCTAGTGGCCTTAAAGACTATCTTATTTTAAGAGAGTTATAAGTAATTTTACAATTTCTTGTGCATATTTTAATGTGATCATGTTATTCTTGTTTTGGTAAGCTATCATGAATAAATAGGAGCAATAGCTTTCTTTCCAAAAGGTTTATTGAATCTGATAGGCTTTAGAAAACCTAGTGAATGATATAAGCCATCCTTGTTCAACTTAGAGACATAAAACCTACACAATACAGTATATCAATAGTTAATCTCTTGAGCCTATTATTAAGCCTTTTCTTCCTTAAACCCAATTACCTTAACCAAAAATAAGCGAAAAAATAAAAACCATTACCCACTTCTAAAATGAGTAGAGTGAGTAGAAAAAGTTCAAAAAGGACAAAAAGTTAAAGAAGTAAAGGGAAACATTAGAGTCTTTCTTTGGAAGAAGTCAAAAGAAAAAGAAAATCCAAAAGAAAGAGATATCAGCAAAAGATGAGAAGAATTGAAAGAAAAGACAAGAATACAAAGGGAATTCACTTTAGTATAGTCAAGGATCAATTGTCCAACAATAAAAAAGAAGACTTCTACTCAACTTTGAACCTTTGAAATCCTTATACTCTTGTTTTCTAAACCTATCCTAAGCCTATGTTTCATCCTAGTTAAAGACCTATGGATCTTCAATAGAATATAGCTTTAAAGAGGATATAAAAAGAAGGAATTAAGGTAAAAGACCCATACTATTATTGGTAATAACATCCACTCTTAAGGATCATTTTCTTTTGTCTCTTTAGCATTTAAAAATTTTGTAAACCATTTGCTTGCTGAATCTAGTTATATAATGAGAGAAATATGTTCAAGCCCTTTTCTGAGAACTTCATTTTTGAGAGTATACATGAGAGGATTTGAGGCCAAAACATGTTCCCAATGGAATTTGAGCATATCTAATTAGATTTTATAACTTATGTGATTGTAAACACACATGCACCCCAAGAATTAACTAGAATAAGATGTCTTTAATGTGTATATAATTTGTAGAATTATTAGTCCTCTCCATGAAGTTATGAAAAAATTAGTAGGGTGCTAATGAATGAGGATTATTTAAGATAAAATAGGAGACTCGATCTTATGGAATTTTGTGGGTATATTCATTAAAAAACCTCACAAGGTATAACTCATCCACTAAGAATAACCTAAGGCTTCAAGGACTTGTTGCATATGCTAAATGCAATAATGAGTACTTAAAAAAATGAAAACTATTTTGTTTTAATAATTTTTTACATTTTTTTCTCTTGATTAGCAAAATGTTATTTGGGGGTGTGTGATAAGTGTTCAATTTTGTATAATAAGTACCCAATTAAGAATTAAAAAATGTGATATTTTGCAAGTTCAAAGGATAATCCAAAGTAAGTATGTAAATGATCATAATTTTCTAGAATATAATTAGGGTTTTTCTTCTTTTATAGGTGTTGAGAAGGTAATCCAAAGGGCTGAGCGTGATCATGATAAGAATTGAGGCCATTCATGAGGGTTTCCTAAATAGAAAACCCTAGATCTACTTCAATCCAAACAACTTTATAATCCTAAATCTTTACACATCTTTCCTAAACACCATTTCTTACCACGTCCATAAATTTCCATTCACCAAAGATCATCAAATTTGGAAGGAAAGGCTCCATTTTCCTTCCATGAAAAAGACGTCCCCCTTGTTAAAAATTAGAAACCAGCCATCATGTCTCTTTTATGTCATCTTTCCACTCCTCTTTCTTACATCATCTTGCTAATTCATCTACCATATAACCTTCCTCATAAAATACCCTAACCCTAGGGCCACTTTCCTCATGTTTTCACCCCTTTCTAAGTTAGGTAACCACTCATCTATATATATAGGCCCATGTTCCATACTAATTTTTTGAGTAGAGGTTGAGTGACACAACCTTGAATTCTAGCTTTCCTTTGGTGCTTAAGTTGTTTCTTAATTTTGGAAATTTGTTGGTGCTTTTCTTGCTTTGGTTTTCTAATTATTCTCTAGCTTATTTGTTCTCCAACTCCAGGTTAATAATTTTCTTTCATAATTGTTTCATGTTGTTTTTACTTCATTGAATTCCACGCCTAGTTCCACACTTGTTCCCATTCTTTCTTGCTTCTAAATCTTTAATTTTCTTTACTTATTCCTTCAAGATCTAAGTTAACTTCCTCTAGTAGTGACATTTAAGATAGGAGATAGCTTAGAGCCTTGAGTTTCCACTTAGTTATGCATGTTTTTCTCCTTGTTTTGCATCTCAATTTTGGATAGTTTTTCCTTAGTTAGTTCATCCACTTAACCCTTGTTTCTCTTAAATTCCTTCATGGGTTTTGTTTGTATAACATTATAATCTAGAGTGTGGTCATTAGATTAGAATTTTGTTGTTGTTGTTGTTTATATACTATTTTAGGCTTTAGAAAAATGTGCAATTTTCATATTTTGTAGACAATTTTATATGCATAATTTTGATGTAAATTGGATATGATTCAATAAAATTCTTTGGGAATTCTTGTTGTGGATTAATTATTTCATCAAATTAATTGAGATCTATGTTGTATCCTTGCATAGAAGTTGTAATTTCGAAAGCTTTTTAATGTGAGATTTGTTGAGTGTTCTTAAGTACCAAAATTTGGAAATTGTTTTTCCCTTAACTTTGTGCTTTAATTCCAGCCATCTAAACACTATTTTTGCTTGAATCCTAAGGTAACTATTTAGATTTTCTTGTCTTTTATTAGATTCTATAGTTAGTTTGCATGTTAGTTTACTATTAAATCATGAAAAATAGTCATCTTTTGAGCCATAGAACTATGCATACTGTCCATGGACCATGTGCATGGTACTAGACCACTTGCTTATTTGATTTTTGGATAAGTTAGTTGCATGATCTTGTTTTAGAAATTGTTAATTAGTTGTTTGCATATTGTTTTAGGTTTAGAAAGCTTTTTTTTTTGTTTTGTCTTTTGTGTATTTTAGAAAGTTTCCTTTTGACTAGATTTTAGGTTAGGAAAATGCTCATTTAGGAAAGTTTCTATTTTAGTAGTTTCCTTGGCTTATATTTATTAGATTAATTCATGCCTATGTTGGATTAGTTTTCTTTAGTTACTTGCTTGTTAATTAGGAAAGTTTTTATTTTAATTGCTTAGCTTTAGTTTTTAGAAATTTTTTTTATAATTGTAGTTGTTAATTCCATGCATGTTTCCTTCTTAGTTTGGTTTAATTTTGTAGTTTAATCACATCTTGATCTCCTTAACTGAAGTTAATTGATCTAAATAAAACCTAGACCATTACAAATCTATGAGATTTCTCATGGGATCAACCTTGCTTGGGTGAAAATACTGCATTAATTTGTGTGCTTGCAGGTAATTTTAAAGCTATACCATGAATCAATATAGTTAGTTCTTGTAACAACCCCAATTTTTGTAAATTGATTGAGAATTTTCAAAAATTCTAGGCTGGAATATTAGGTTATTGGAAATTCTCTTTTTATAGAGATTAAAACATGATTTAAAACTTAGAAATTATGAATGTACTTGATAAATAGATCAAAATAATACTAAATATGTTCAATTTTGAGTTAAAATAAAAAATTCCTAATTTTCTTCATTTTTATGAATAAAAGGGTAAAATAATTTTTTTATCCATAACTGAGATATGAGACATTAATATTTAGAATGTACTAAAAAAATACAAATCCAACACCACTAAGTACACTCAATTCTGAATTCAGGAGAATAAAATGAACTTTTCTCTATAAAAGGGCAAAATGCTCCTTCCATGCCTCATGGGACCCACAAATGAATCCAATGGCCAGAAAACATGTAATGATTGGTCAAAGCACTACCAATAGCTAGTGGAGAAGGATTTGGTAGTCGAGAATCCAATGTTAATTTAATATTTAAAAGAATTAAAACAATTATTACAAGTAATTATGAAAAATGCATAACACCTATAATACCCATCCAAAAATCCTTAAAAAATGTTCATTAAAATTCCCACAAAATTATCTTGCTTACTCTTAAAAACCAGATCTAGATTCCTTCCCAAAATTCCAAAACTCCCAAAAATCTCCCTTCTTGCACTTTCTCTCCCCTCTCTCTAATTGGAACAAGAGAACTAAATTCAATTAGGCACTCTGTTCCAAATTGAATCTCACAAATCCCACCATCCATACAATCCTAGACTACCTTATCTACAAAATCCCTAAATCAATTTCAAGATCCAACGATGCAAACAATGGAAAATCACAAAACAAAGGACTATCAGGCTATCTTATCATCTAACGGTATTTATTTCAAATTGGGCTTCAAAACTACGTTGTTTCTCCAATCAGGTAGGTGGAACCACTTCTTATACTTATTTCATGTTGTTTTATGTAACTTTTATTTTTTGTAATTAGTTTTAGGTTAAAATTTATAAAAATAATGTAAAGGACCAGAACCCTTCAATTCTAAATGATGGAGGGTCGTCCAATCGATCCAGAAGGGTCCAAAACTCCTAGGGTAGAAATTTCAAGAATTTTTATTAAGTTTTGAGTCCTTAATTTTAAAGGGATTGATTGGACGGTCCAAAATGGACTATTTGATCTCCCAAATTAGATTGGATCCCGGGACGAGCTATGAAATGCCTCACGGAAATGCGTCCTACAGGAGCATTTCATCATGTGCGTCACATGCAACGTTGTCCTGACGGGACAACCACATGACAGCACTGGTCATGGGGGGATCGTATCATGCTTGGGTCCTAGTGATGGGAGCGCACCGACCCTTTCGCCCCACCTGCCCGTCCACCCGATAAAATCTAGGCTGTCTGTTCCATTGGGCCTAGATTAAATCTGGACCCTAGGAATGATTGTGAACTTTACAGTTCAATTGTGGAGACATCTGAACTCCAAATTTAGATAAGAAAGAAGCTATGGAAAGCTTGTAACGTTTATTTTCTTCTGAAACCATAATATTGATAAAAACATTCTAGAAACTTTCTGTTTTCAAGAATTAAGTTTCTAATTTTCATGATCTTCAAGATCTGAGATGATTAGATCTTGGGAATTTGATTTACTAATGATTTGGTGCTGAAATTAAGTAATATCCATGATTTATTTAAATAGATCTAAGATAAATTGAGGGATCTATCCTTTATGGTAGAAAAACCTAAAAATACAAAGGGACCCACTTGATCAATAAGATCAAGTATGATCAGACCCTTGGGATAGATTGAATGAATGATATTATGATGGAATCTATTGAGATCATGGATTGAATCTAACAAAAAACAAAGGGATATGATCTTGGACCTTAAGGGAGTAAAACTTCATTTCAAATGTCCATAAAATTATTCATGAATGATGATTGTAACTTAGGACTATGTTTGTATGATTTCATGCAATTGTAGCTTAAGACCATGCTAGGATTTCATGTTAGATTAGGCTATGGTATGAGATGGTAGCTTAAGTCCATGATAGTTTAATTTGAGTTTATTATATAAAGTACATTAGTTAAAAATCATGCTAGTGTAATCTTAAGTACCTTGTACCATTATCATTAGGCTGTTCAATTATGTAGTTTTATGCTTTAAAGTTATAATTCATTTATGGTTAAATTTTATTAGTAGATTTAATTGTTAAAGTAGTTATGAGATAAAGTACATAAAACACCAAAAATGGAATCTAATGAGAAAGTATAGTCTCATGATACAAATAAGAGTGAATTATTTGACTTGGACTTAATTAGTAAGGGCTATATTTAGTAGGACAGTATAATGATTATCAAATTCTTCACCCAAACTAGGAGAATAATAAACCCCATGAATGACATTTCAAATGTTCATGGAGTTAATTAAAATTAATTAGAAAGAGTACTTAGGGTTAACATGTTCATAGGAACCTTATAAAAGGTTGAGTTAAGGTCACTCTAGTGAATGTTGACATGGTGGTTAAGGGGGTTTCCTAATAGAGCCTCACTCTTCCCCTACCTTCTGTTGACATTTATGAGGTCTAAACACCTCCTTACATGAAGATTGAAGTAACCACTTTGTGTTCACCTATTCAATTAGTAAGCCTTAGCCAATTGGAAATAAGAGGAGTAGTCTAGATTTAGGCTGAAATAAGTTATCTTCAACCAGTAAAACATTAACTGGTTGAATAATAATAAGAGCATAAAGGGTTAGTAAATTATCTAACCTTAATAAAAATTATAAGTAAGATAAGGATGATTAAATAAGATCCACTGGATCTTGAATGATCAAGAACAATAAATAAAATAAAAAAAAAAAACTTGTTGATGATGATGATATATATATATTGCTTGCAACTTAGATCAAATAGAATAGAAGATCTTAGATCAATTAGAAGATTTTAGATCAAATAGAAGATTTGAACCCTTGATCAATTATGATTCAAGGAAGAGAACCAAGATCATCCACCTCAGGGATGATCAAACAACTAAACTTAGATTAAAGAAGAGCTAGATGATAGAAGATATAATCCCTCAATCTTTATCAACAAGTATAAATTATTAATCAAAGGATCTATGAAAGATCAAGATCAAAGAAAGGAATATACAAAGACTTAGAATAGAAAATACTTAGATCTGAAAGATTAGAAGATCATTCTCTCCATTAGATCTATTGATCAATAGTTTAAACACTATTTGAGGAAGATAGATAATGATAAGACACAAGATCTAAATCCTTTATATCAAAGGACAAGATTAGACAAATAATATATATATATATATATATAGAGGATAAAAAACATAGGATTATTCAAATTGTATATATATTGATAGTATGTATGGATTTACAGATTACATACATCAGTTAGGATCATGGAAGATCTGAAAAGATGGATCACTACTTGAAGGTAGGAGGATTTTATGAATGCATCTACATGAGATATACATGTTGAATACATGATCTTATGTCTAGAAATATTGACAAGTGTAATGTAAATACTTGTATTAAACCCATTGAAAACCCTTATGATCCAACCAAAACACATATGAAATGGTTAAGTTAGAATTAAGGAAAACCCTAAGTGAATAGGGAATTAGAAGATATTCTAGCCCTAAGTAAACAAACGAATTTTTTGATACATATGAGAATTACTTTACATACAAGCATGGAGGCTTGTGGTTTTGTTTTAAACATGCATAGGCTTGGGGATGCTATGCTAGGAGAGTTAGTGGGGTTTGGCCACCCGCTCTTCGAAACTTGTTATTATATGGATACCAAGCCTAAATGAGGTTAAAAGTCAGGTGGGGCAATTAGGTGAAGGCCTCCACTATGACAGCAATGTTCCTCCCCATACGGACATGGATATTGTGATTTCGACCAAGGATGGTATAGGTGGATTATTGAGCTATTTAGGCACACTAGTATGGATTCTAACTACGTGCATAGTAGTCCTTTGAGTATTTTTACATTATAATGCATGGCATAATGAAATGCCTTATGATATGCCATGATGAGATGTCGGGTAATCATGCATTACTGATACTTCCCAAATAAGGGAGTATTTCTAGCAGAGTCTGGATGATTTATCAACTTAGCATAAGCTGGATATGATTATGTTTTGAGATATTAACTATTTTTCACCGTTTTGACCATATGTATATATCTATACACAGTATACCATATGTATGTGTAAGGATGTACATATATGATAAAGTAAAGAAATTGCTCCATGAGTATGAATAATGGGATTATGAAGTATTAGGATTATAATATCTAAGTTTTATGCTTTTGTAATCTCCTACCAAGCATAGCTTGCTGAGATATTGTAAATGTTTCAATGTTTATAATATCTCAGATATAGAGAATGAGAATTAGGAGCTCAAGACTTAAGAAGATTTGGAAGAATAACCAATCAGGGTATATCCCTTGAAGATATGTATTTTTATTTGAGAGTATTGTATTGTATTGAGAGTTTTTAATGTATGGTGAGATTTGAAATTTGGATTATGTAATTTGGACAAGTATTATACTGATACCTAGGCTGTATTGTGAACCACTAGATGGATTATGGAATTTAATAAAAGCATATTCCTTCAATGGAATTTTATCTTGTACAAAAATTCTACTTATGTTATGTATGAAGTGATGACTTGGGTTTTTCAAAACAAGTTCTAAAGAAAGGAAATTTCGCTACTTTGTTTGTGAAATTTTTTTACTACTAAGGGCCCTGCCTTTAAAAAATGTATTACAAAATGTGTTACAAAAAACCCAGGTCGTCACACTTCTTGTAAGGTCTAACTACCAAGGAAGGTTCTCAGTGGATTTCTCTCAATTTTTTGTATGACAAACACCTTGATTATTTCAAATGGAATGCTATTAGAGCATGATCAAGAGTCTATTTATTTAGCAAAAATTACTATGAATACATGTCCATTTAATCTAAGACATAATTCTGCAATCACATACTTAAATTGAGTACTTATCCAACTTTTCCATTATTTTCATATCAATAATAGTGCGAAAAGAAGGGCTGGCTCCAAGTTAAAGCAGTTCAGGACCCTCATGTTGATCCAAATGAATCAGTCTTTCCATAGAGGTCAATCTTTGCCTGTTAGGCAAAGGCTGTTGCACATTTTTGTTAATCCACGAACAAGATCTCTATAGACACATAGATCCACAGATCCATACATCTTGATTGGAAAAGAATCAATAGAAAAAGATGGTGCACATTGGATAGTTTTATGAGAACGAACACATGTCCTCAATGACTGCATTGTAGGCTTTAAAAGTCAAGAAGAATCAAGTCAATCATAGCATGGATTATCATTGAAGAAGTGACTTGGAAAAACTATAAAGCCTAAGTGACAAACTTTGAAATAACCATGCATACAAGAATCTTCTATAAACGAGAATTTGGTTGTTGGATTGGGGTAAACCCAAGATTTTGTTTGCTGCAGTGAGAAAGCCTCCATAACCAACAAATTGATGAGATCCTTTTTTGAAGACCTTGATATAAGAGCTAGATTCTATATGGGACTTAACTCAACTAATTGCTTTGGATATGTCCTATTCCAAAATGGTTTTATTTTGAAGCTAGACTCCTTGGATTGGCTAGAATGCTTTTTTGGTAGACTTGCCAACTTTGTGTAGTCCAGGACAAATTTATCTAATCCTTTCTCTAAAGGCCTAGGAAGAGCTGGTGCATATGAAATCAAGGGGAATGAGCTTAAAGATCTATAATTGACTAGTATTGGGGCTTAGGTGATACTAATAGTGATGGAATCTCATCAGTAATCAGTTTGTGGGTGGAGGACAATGGAACTGGTAAATTTGGGCCTACAAGTTGATCTAAAATCTAAGTTGGATATAAGATTACTTCAAGTTAACATTGTAATATATTGGTTGTCTAAGTGGTTCATCTAAATATTTGAAATCTAGTTAAGTTGAGGATGTCTTTTCAAAATTAGGGTTATCTACTACATCGAATAAAATATCAAGACACATTAGATATAGTCATTGTGATTCTCTTCACTTGAACAAGTGATTCTATGCAATGATCCTTGGGTTATTGGAATGAGTTCTTCTTCCTACCACTATTTCTTTTGTTACTGAGAGAAGGCATATACATTAGCGCTTCTCATATTCCATGATCCACATAACTTACCTACTCCACCATCGTAAGAAATGGGGAGCATCACATATATGATTGTATCACATAATATGGCATAATCTAGAGGTTCTAGGAAAAAATAAAGATTCACACCATTCAAAAAACAAAATATTAATAATTAGATTTCTTTTTCAAAAAATAATCATTTATGTCAACAAAACTAAAAAAAGAAAGAGACTTGCATGGGAAAAAAATGCAAATTTATCAAGAGAGAACATCTTGCAAGCATATGATGATAACGACTAGTCCTTAGTGGTTTGGGTCATTCTAACAAGTATTATTTACTTTATGTCTTTGCTTTCAATTCATCATACAATAAATATTTGTGGACCCATGTACACTAATTTCTTTTATATTCTCTGTTTTCTATTATATTTATAGGGCCCCTATACATAACTGAATTTTTTATCTACATGACAAACGTTCCTCTAAAAAGACATGTGAACATAACCCATTTCAAAAATTCATCTCTCTCTCTCTCTCTCTCTCTCTCTCTCTCTCTCTCTCTCTCTCTCTCTCTCAATATCATGTTAAAAGAAAATGAAGTATATGGTACAATCATTTCTTCGCAGCGTAATGTAAGATAAGTCATGTCCCAAAATGACTTCTCCACATTGTGTAACCCAAGTATTTTGTAGTTCTAGGTTGTAAAGCATATGATTAACTAGTTCATGCCAACTTATAGATACAAATTGTTGGAGAATAATATTGATAATATTTTATCTTGCACAAACTAAATTCTATGAATCTTAGTTTAGGTGCATATGTCAAATTGTAGTTTCTGACAATAGTTAAAGTCTCTCAAATTGTTCAACTGATTATGGTAACTCTATCTCCTGAATTCAACCAAATGGACTCAATGTCCACCTTAATTGATTTGAATGAATAGAATGGGGTTTGTACTTTATCCTTCAATAACAATGCCTCAAAAAATAAGAAAAACAATCTTTTCATTGAATGCAAAACTCTCAAATCTTTGTTTGTTCAACTAGTGTAACAAATCTGTTGCTAAAATGAGCATAAAAACTCAAGTTTCAAAAAGTCTGAGAATTTGGAATCACAAGTTTTGAGTCTCAAAAAGTACATAAACTTGTATGTTTATGTTAAGTCCCAAATGGTCTAAGAATCTAGAAATCATAAGTATAAGGTCTCAAAGAACCTAAATAACATGAATAACAATCAACATCTCAAAGTTCCAAATTGAATAAAGAAATAAGAGAGATCTCAAAGAGTTTCTAGCATAAATATATATATATATATAGAGAGAGAGAGAGAGCAAAATATTATCTCTAGAAACCCAATATGGGATCTTAGTAACACCCTATATTTTATCATTGTTTAAATTGAAAGTGGAGTAAAGAATCGAATTTTTTTGAAATATTAATCCGTAAAAGTAAATTTACTAAAAACTTCAAAACTTCAAAAATCAAAATGTGTGCGACAAGAACTTTCCAATAATACTAATTTTTCAAGCAAAGGAGGTCAGGAACATAAAAGCTAAGATTTTAATAAATAATAGAGAGGGCCAAATTGATAATGGCATTCCTCTCAATAGATGGACCACATATGGTGGCCAACCAGGAGGAGCTCGACTTGTGCACCTCTACTCCTGGCTATTTGTCATGCAAGGAAGAAGTTAGAGGGAACCCATCGCTTCCCTCTCCATAATTTCTCCTCTCCTCTCCTCTCCTCTCCTCTCCTCTCTCTCTCTCTCTCTCTCTCTCTCTCTCTCTCTCTCTCTCTCTCTCTCTCTCTCTCTCTCTCTCTCTCACACACACACACACACACACACACACACACACACACACACACACACACACACACAATGCATCACTCTCCCTACTGCCCTCCTACACTGTAAGTAGTAGTTTTCTTTTGCACCAGAGACTATTGTAGTGCTGGGTAGAAACCCACCTGTGCATGGGTCTTCTCCCTCTCCCTCTCCCTTCCCTCTTTTCTCTTTCACTCTATCTCTCACTCTCACCTTCATCTTCCTCCCATCGCTGGCAGTGACCCAAAAGTCAATTAGGTTTTCTATCGATTTTTCCCTATTTTCTTGAACCAAACATTGATAGAATCACTCCAAATTTCACAAGAATGAAGGTAAAATCAAGATCTACAAAACATATGTTTCATTTTGTGAAATTTCACATTTTTCAACATTGTGTAACAGTTGCCGCTGGTGATTGTTTTTCGACAGAATTTTGACGCCAACGACCAGATTCTAACGAGGAGAAAAATGGAAATTTATATGGTTTGGAATCCTTGAATTATGCATCTATGTCAATGAAAGTTCAATTGGGGATAATCTGATCATTGAATTTTTTTATTATCTAAACATAGTGCACGAGTGGTGCTAGATCTTTGAATCTTACCATTGAAAACATGACAGTGGATCTATGAATCTAATGATATGAATTGCATGTTAAGGACAACTTGGGTTAAAAATAATAAGTGAAAATCTTATTAAATATATAAAAGCTAATTGGACCATTAATTTGTCAATTTGATCACTCTAGCACTTAAATCTATGTGATTTAAGCTTGGAAGATCAAATATGACTGATTCATATAAGAAATTAATTTCCCCAACACCCAAATGTGTTTGATTTGAGGTTGAACAGCATATTTGGGATAATCCAACCATTCCTATTAGGATCTTAGTATACAAATATGTGATCAAGAAGTGACACTTATTCCATATTTCTCAAATTGGAACTTAATTGATAATAAAGCTCTGATAGGTGATTCCTAATCATTGTTCAAACTCCAAACTGATTCATAATTGATATTGGTAAATCTAAACTATTAGACCAAGGTGGGTAAATTCTAAAGTTTCTAAGTTTTCATATTAATTGCACTTATGCATTATTTTGTTAAATACATGTAATAACTACATTTAAATTATAGATGATGACTCAATTTGAGGTTGCAAAATAGAGCATCCTTATACTTTAAATTATGTGAAGACTCTTATATTAATTATGAATGAGATTATTAAGAGACAAAGTCTCTATTTTTATTTAAATATGAAACTATGATTATCAGGAGAATCACATCACATGCATCAAATGTGCATTGTCTTATAAATAGGGAAAACTCTATTAGATTTTCCATGAAAACAAAGAGGTTTTATGATTATACTTGAAATGGTAAACTGCATATCATGAGTTGATTTTCTAACTAAAATTTGTGCATTATTTATATTTGATATCTAGTTAGTATTAAATGAAAATTTTGTACTTTAAACCATGATCAGGACTTGCTTATGCAATGAGTTGGTGACTAATTGTTCATAGAGGGTACATTTATACCTAGATTTTCATACATTGATTTGTGTAGGATTTGTTTTAGAGAGGTGCTTTTGCCTAGTGGACACTATGATAGGAGGGTTGTAGGGATGACAACCCATCTTTTAAAAGTTGTTATTTCGACACTAAGCCCAAGTGGCTAAATTTTGAGTGTGGCATCATAGGAAGGATACACTATGTGATCCTTTCTCCTCCCATAAAAGATGGTGATAAGTCACATGCAATTGGTGTCAGTGTTGAACATGCGGTGTCCCACTATTGAGCAATTGTCATAACAAAGTGATCCATGTATTCTTTTTACTATGGTGTTCCATGATTAGGCAGTTGTTGTAGTGTTGCAGTATCCCATTATAGGGAAATTGTTGCAAGTTGATTTTTAGGCACGACATGCGTGATTGGGTCATAGATACCTTGGCCACTAGGCATGATGATACCTTAGATAGTTTGAGAGTTGATATATTTATATTTGCATGTTGAGAATTGATGTGTTTGACATAAATTGACTAGGACATTCCTATATGTGATTTAAATTGAGATTTTTGTGCTTAACTATTTTATCATCAATTTTTTGTACATTTTTAATGAGGATTCTTTTGATGATGACATATCACATTATTCTTACACTTATATTATACTCAGCTTAATTGAAATCTTTGCTAGAATGCTTAAAAGGTATGCAAATGATGCATTATAAATTTATATTGATAAACCTCAGGAACAATATGTAAGGACTTTTCATTATGTGCATAGTGCATGGATGCAAATTTACATTGATTTATGTTTGTGATCTTAGTTTTACCTATTAAGTATATTCCCCTATACTTAGCCCACTATCTCCACAAATAAACATGAAGAAGAGAAAGGCAAGAATGTTGAGGCCAGGTGCCATGAATAGTCGAGAGAGTGACAATGACGTATGTATGATTTGTACATTTTATAAATGTTATAACAAGACTGAGTACTTATATAATTGTGATAATCAATTTAGACATGTATAAATATATTTAATATATATTGGACTGTGTGCTGTAACTGGATAGAATTTTGGGAAATGATAAGTTTTGACTTGTTATATTTTGAATGTAAAAATATTTGATTTCAAAGCTCATGAATGTGTTTTGATTGGTTAAACGACACTCAAGGTTTTTGGAAAAGTCTTTTCAAAGAAAGATGTTTTCATTGTATGTTTTCTAATAGGAATTTAAAAATAGAGATCCCGCCTCTTGAAATTTTTTTTTAAAAGATATTATAAAAACCCAGGTCATCACAATCTCCCCTCTAGGTGATCAAAAAGGTTGTATTAAAACCCAAAGTTACTCTTAATCTAACAGCTCATCTTGGAACCACTTTCTAATATAGGGAAGGATGCCTAATCCATTTAGACCATTTAGACTCATTTAAAGCTAGGAAGAAGGTTACCATTTAAAGAAACACCAGCTAGATGTCTTTTACCAAGATTTTGCTACTGATTAAGAGGGTTTTGGATGTTTATACCCTCCATAAGTAGGTGCACTTTGGTATTTATTTATACTTTCAAGTTTAAATATCACAATTGGGTTTATAAAATATGATTACTACTTTTTTTAATGAATAGAGTAGACAATATCTTTTTTAATTATGCATTCTTTTGAGATTTCCTTCATTCGGTGTCAAAAATAAAAATACCCTTGAATCATGGGTGCCAATGATGGAACAAGAAACAATGTTCATGCAACTAGTGTTCTAAGAATCTCAACTAACTTGCAAGAATCAAAGATTTTATGAATTTTGAAGAGGCTCACAAGCAAGGATTAAAGCTAACTTGTAAGAACTAAAAATCATATGAGTGTTAAGGGGCTTGCAATCATCAAATCACTAGATACATTTTTAAAATTTTTATTTTTTATTTTTTTGAGATCTTTATGGAGATGAGTGCTTTGTAGTGGATCTCGTGCTCAAGTTGATGATAAGTTAAATTTAAGGGAAGGGGACTAAGATGGCTTAGGGATGAAGTAGTCTACTTTTTCTACATTTTAATTTTTATTTAGTTGGGATTTCTAATTTTAGGTTTAACAACTTCATATTAGGCTACTTTTAAATTTGTAAATAGTTTTCCTCTATGGTAGTGGATGTTCTATTTAAGTTGAAAGTGTTATAAGGTTTTGTCATCTTTTTCAATGGAAATTGGAGAAATTTGTTTAATTGTGTTCAAGACATCTTCATCTAATGGATTGTAGATGATGATTGAGGTAGATGATAGTGATCTTCTTACTTAATTTTACCATGTTTTATGCTATGTTGTATTTTGATGATGGCTTACTAAGATGCATGGGTTAGAGAAGGTACAGTCATGATCATCAGAAAGTGGGCCGAAAATGAACTTTTAGATGAAGATTAACTAGTCCTAGAATCCTTATTTCTCTTGCCCTAAAAAGTAAGTTTTCGTCAACAAAAACAAATAGCTACGTTCTTATGGGAATATAGTCAATTATAGGTACAATCATTTTCTAAATCAAATTAATTGCTTTATCTAATTTTGACATTGAAAATTTTAAAATTTGAAAAATTTCTAATTGATATGGTTTCTTCAAGATTTACATAAAATAAAACTCTATACATAGGGCCACTATTCCAATTAATTTATTTGCTTTACCAAATTTCATTGTTAAAAATTAGAACTTTTGAAATCTTCAAATTTATGTTAGTTTCTTCAAGAATTTAATTATTAAAAGCTTTTAAAACTTTGAAATTGTTTTTAGTTTCTTCAAGATTTATTTTTAAAAAAATGAGGTACCCAACATGATTTGTGTTTGACTTACAAAAAGACCTTCCTTGAACAAGAAAAAAAAAGAAGAAGAATTTTCACTTTTATACCTTAAATTATGCATGTTTTCTCACTTTAGAACCTTAAGTTTACAATTTTCACATTTATACTCTGAAGTGCACTTAAAGGATTCAATGTAGGACTTTTGTCTAGGAGTCATTAATTTTTACTGACAAGATGGCCTGACATGCTGTTCGATTAAATTGTTAAAGAGCAAAATGGCACAAACTCATTTAAATCATGACCTTGAATTTCTTTGCTAGAAAGATTGGTAGCAAGAAGCATCCGGTGGGCATGGGTTTTCACATATAGCCTAAATAAGGTTAGCCAAACAAATGAATGGATCAAATTATCTAGTGGTGGGTCCTAGCAAGGCATCCAAATCAGCATGAATACTCTTTCTTTTGGATTTTTAAATCCCAACCATTAAAATTTTCAACTAAATAAACATGTGGGTGAATTATCCAATGGGCATGAATTTTCACAAGTAGCCTAAATAAGGTAATCTAAATAAGATGAATGGATCAGATAACCCAAAAGTGGGTCATATGTTTCCGTTTTTAAAATCTTAACCATTGAATTTTTAACTAGAAAAACTAATAGGTAGAAGCATCTAAATGCCATGAATTTTCACAAGTAGCCTAAATAAGATAGGTAGATAAGATGAATGAATTAGATCATCCAAAGATAGGGCCATGCCAAGTGGCACCCTATTTTGGATTTTGAATCTTGGCAATTGAATTATTAATTACAAAAGCTAGTACATAGAAGCATCCAATGTGCATGAATTTTCACAAGTAGTGTAAATAAGATAGGATGAATAAGATGAATCAATCACCTATAGGTGGGTCCTAGCTATGTGTCATCATGTTTTGAATTTTAAAATCTTAACCATTGAATATTCAACTATAAAAACTAATAGGTAGAAGCATCCAATGGGTACGAGTTTTCACATGTAAACTAAAATAGGATAAGTTAGATAAGATGAATAAATTAGATTATTCAAAAGTGGTTCCTAGCTAGGTGGATCCTGCTTTCGATGAAAAATTTAAAAGTAGGATCCACCTACTTAGAATCCATCCTTGGATGACAAGATCAATTCATATTGTCCACTTATTCTATTTAGGATACTACTAAAAATTTGTGCCATTGGATACTTCTACCTACTAGTATGTCTGGTTAAAAATTCAATGGTTATAATTTTTAAATTCAAAGAAGTAAGCTAGGACCCCCCTTTGGCTGATCTAGTCCATTCATATTGTTTGGCTTATCATGTTTAGGCTATTTATGAAAATGTATACCCATTGGATGCTTATCCTATAAGTTTGTTTAGTTAAAACATTCAGTGGTTAGGATTTAACGATCAAACAAATGAAAATCCATGCCCATCAAGATGCAAAGTTAGGACCTGCCATTGAATGATCTAATCTATCCATCTTGTTTGGCTGACCCTATTTGGGCTAGTTGAGAAAAATCATACTAATTGGATGCTTCTAGCTACTAGAAATATATCTAGTAAAGAAAAATCAATGGTTATGATTTAAATGAGTTTGGACTAGTTTTCCCTTTAGAAATTCACATGAATGCAACATAAAGCCATTTTGTCTACACTAAGTCACTTAAGTGTACTTTAGGGTACAAAACATAAAATTTACAAACTTAGGTCCTTTAGGTAAGAAAACTTATATAGTTTAAGGTACAAAATTAATCATTATTTAAAGAAAATATGACCTCTTTTCTTTGAGAAAGGAAAGTCATGAGAAGAAGCAAGAGTTAATGTTGAAATCTCTCATGAGAGTTATGTGAAAGGGTATGACTATGTAAAGGTATTAGAGATACTACCACAGATGTTAGAGATATTTCCTCATAACAATTATGGAAAGTGGTAGTTTGGTTGAACATTAAACCCTTAACAACAACAAAAACATAATTTTAACTCCCAAAGGATCTGTAAGGCACTTTCTTAGCTGTGCTCATATTCACACAAAAGGGGGTACATGTAATGGTAGTTGTTTCTCTCACTATCCTAACCTTGGATATCATTATTAGTTTAAAGAGCATGAGGATTCTGATAAGCTTATGTGATATAAACCAATGTTAGATTAACACTCAAATAGTATTTCCTTCCTTGTATTTAGATTTTGAATTATTCTTATCTTTGAATTCTAGCTTGATTTGTTATAGATAATATCCTTCCTTATATGCCATTACTCAGTTGATTATAAGTGACACTTGATATCAATCATGTACAAGACTCAATTATAAATAGATGAATAATTTTTACTTTTATGCCATTATCCATACACCATTTCTTACCAAAGAGATATGACTTTGCACTATGGTGAGCTTAACACCAATCAAGAGTTCCCATGGAATTCCAAGCAGTCTTTTTATATATTTTTTCCAACTTTCAACTCTATTTTTTAGGTTCATTGATATTGAATCAATTGAATGCACTTCTAACACTTGCTCCACTTTTAGTAGACCTTGTATTATATCACTTGATCTGGATTCTTCGTAGATAAATGTAACTAATGTATCCCCTTTGTAAAGGATTTCTCCATAATGATCATGAACAGTTGCTCCTGGGGTGGATAAATGGGGCTTAGCTAATCTTATGACTAAGGAGTCAACACGAACAATTAGAACTTGACCAGATTTTATGTGTGGTCCGTATTTGGATATACATCCATTTTCACAAATAAATTTCCAAAGGGCTTAAGGACCTTATACATCAAAACTTCACATTGTTATCTAGATGTTACTATTAACTATGTCAATCTAGGACTTCTATCTAAGTACCATTTTTTTTACTAAGAATGGGTTCATATGAATAACATGCGAATATGTTAGGAGCATGTAACATCCCTAAATTTTCTTAGAAATTATTTTTAACTTTCCTTGTTAAGGATTTCCAAAAAGATATAAATTTTGCTTTATATCTAAGTAAAAGGTGAGATAAATATTAAAGTGTAAAATTTTGGAGCACTATGGATTAGATAACCATAGACTAGCATGGGATGTTTCTCTTTGGTCATATCGGTTCATACAAGATGGCCCAAGTACATATTTTAAGAGCTCATGAGAGTCCTATAGGGACTAGGACTTAGGATGAATTAGTTAAGAAGCACTAAAACACTTAAATGGGAGCCCAAGTTGAGAGATGTAATTATCAATGGTCAATATAGAAAGAAAAATAAAAGGTGTGAGACTCCCTCTTGAAGTAGGACTCCTTAATAAAAAGGGTAATTTAAGCAAAATGCATGATTATTAGAGAATAAGTGAGTTAGAGAGTAAGATGATGAACTATAGGGAGAATCCAAAAACATAGACTAAAAACCTGATGAAAGAATCTAGCAAACCATAGTATGAGATTATGATTGGTACAAAAGATGGGCTACATGATTATATGAGGATGGGGAAACTATATAGGACATAAGTTATACTAGAGAGGATCCACCCATGTTCACTAAAGGACGATGCCCCATTTTTAGAAGGAGGGATGAGATTCATCATTCTTAGGAGCATGGAGGTGGACTAAATTCATGGAAGGAAGGATATGATAGAGGGGTGTCACATGGAAACCTAGGTAAGAAGTCCTACTAGGAAAGGAAAATTAGTTAGAAGCAAAACTCATAGGAAAGGTGTTATAAACGAACTAGTCTAGGGAGACTTGAGAAACAAGCCTACAAGGGAGTTAAGATAAGAACACTAGGAGATAAATTTATAATAGAATTAAGATAGACAATGAGGGAAAATTTATATGAGGACAACCCAGGCAAGATGGAAAAGAGAGAAAAAATCCTAGAAAACAAGGTTAAAAGGGAAAGGAGAGAGAGAGAGAGAGAGAGAGAGAGAGAGAGAGAGAGAGAGAGAGAGAGAGAGAGAGAGAGAGAGAGAGAGAGAGAGAGAGAGAGAGAGAGAGAGAGAGAGAGAGAGAGAGAGAGAGAGAGAGAGAGAGAGGTTGCCAAACAAAGCAGAAAAATAGATGAAAAAGAGGAGGAGAAAGGGGAAAATAAGGAGAAAATAAAGAGGAGAAACCATGTAGAGAGATGGTTAAATCCCTAGGCTAGAGTTTTCAAATTGGTTTCAAACAAAATCTATGTTTTGTTTCAAAGAGATCATGTACTATTTTCATGCCAGTTTCAATTTTGTTTTCTCCTTTATTGCAAAGTATGTTTATGATAAGTTTTATATTGAGATTTTTGTGTTGGTAATAATTTTTTTTTTTTAAATTATATTCACATCAATGAAATCTTCATAGATTTTGATCGGATAAGCTTCATGGTTATAGCATAATTCTAGATTCTGTGTTATATTGGTCACCTCTTTGAACTCAATGGAAATTGAGCACGTTTTGGAATACTTATTAGGATTTTTTTCTGAGAAAATTTTATGATTGAATTTCTAAGTTGATTCCTAACCATATAATGTGATCCATATTTTAAAATATGGGCAATTTTATGAGATAAAAATAGGAAACAAGGCATTACTAATTTTAGGAGTTCTCTATATATTAATGTCATTAGTTAGGTTACAAAATAGTTTATTTTTTCCATGAAATTTTAATCAATGATTTAGACTTATCACTAATATCTCAATTAATATTTTTTGAGATTTTGATAATATTTGACCCAGGAACTGATTGAAGGAAAATCAGTAACATACTATGGTTTTGTCTGAGTGAATGAAAATCCTATGGGACATCTTTCAACAGCTCAGGTATCAAACCTTAGATTTTTTGGGAAATTTTTTTTCTATAGTTTATGAACATCGTATGATGTTTTAGATAAAATTTGAAAAAATATTGACAAGAATTGAGATAGGAAAAGGGTCATTATATAGGGAAGAGTACTGACTACCAAATAATATGTTTTACTGAGAATTATCTATAAAGATTTATGATCTGGGTATAATCCGGATATCATATAAGGTTAAAAGTTAGATGGATGTGAAGCTTATTTCAGAAGAAATGATGTAGAAGAAACCAATTTGACGAGTAAGAAGTTTAGTTCATCAAACCATTGGTAGGAAATTAGGCATTGTTATTGGTTATTAAATACTAGGTGGATAGGTGTTAAATCTAGAAGCAACCTGGTTACTTTACTCAATAAACCTTAGGGATTGAAAAATTGATAATCTACACTAAATATATAACCTAATAAGATAGAGGAACTTAACGTGTGATTGGGCTACAAGAGTCACCATACTCATGATACTAATTATGAATTGAAGTGGAGTTCAAAGGTCTGAAAAATTGCACAAAAAACTTAAGGAGACGATGAATTAGATTCAACTTACATTTTGTAAGAATTTGGAAGATCTAAAAGTCTCATAATTAACTTGATTTTTGTTATAATAGGTTCATGTTGTGCTTTGATTACTAGTAGATGACCGCTATGTTTTAAGCAATGAGGCATATGACATGATTTTCAAAAGTTAATGAACTCCTTTCACTTTGAATGACATGAATTATGAAAATCATTCTTAATATATCTATGTTGAGAATAAGCATTACTAATTGTCTTAGTTGTTGGATATTTTTGTTGGCTTGATTGCCATACATTATGTGATAAAACTATGTTTCACTGATCATGCTTAAGTATATGATGATTATTTGATTGACCCTATATGGGTGAGATAATGTGATATATGCTCATGCGTTATCCCTATGTGGGTAGGATATTGTGATATATGCTCATGCATTGACCCTATATGGGTGAGATATTTGTGATATATGCTCTTGTGTTGACCCTATGTAGGTGAGATATTTGATATGGTACTAAGGTACTGAGCTATTTGGTGACTTGAGTTAGTTGTATGAGGGTTGTTATGCCCAGTGGCATATGCTAAGAGGGCTCAAGTTGGCTGCTGACCTCGGAATAGGATACCTACCAAGATATGACCCCGTTAGGGAAGTAGTTTAATAGGCATACTACTTCCAATCTGATATGCCTCCACATGAGAGTGGTATAGTTTGTTGGTATCCACAGACGAATGTAGAATGGGTGATGTTTTCCACTAGGTGCATAGCGACCAATTTTGAGCTCTGGACATGATATTCACGTAAAAAATCTGCAAGGGTTTAGCTTATGTGGCTTTGGTGGGATGCTGCCACTTTAATTTATGTTTTCTTAGTTATCTAGATATGTGAGATATATCTAATATTATTATTCACTTTTGAGGTATTAGTTGTGACTCATGAGTCCTTTTCTGTTGTTTTTCCATATAATATTTTGATCATGAGATAACATTTGGAATGTTGAGGTTTCCAAACCTAGGTTAAGGATTTGACCATTGAGTACTTGTGCTCATCCTACAACATTTTCAGGCGTGAACTCCAGATTCTTACATAGATCAGATGATACATGAGTTTTACAAGATTAGATGCATTTGAGAAGTATGACAGAGTGACTCCATTGTTTATTTGATCAATAGAACATAGACATTGAATTATTTAAGTTTATTTGTTGATGGTCATGCAATAACACTTACTATGTGTGGAACATTATGGAATTATTAATTGGTTTGTGGTTGTGATAGTAGATGCTGAAATATGCTCATATTATATACTTATTTTGAACGTATGAGTTTTTCTGATAGGGACACCTAGATTTGAAGAAGTGGTTTTTAAAAAATGATTATGTGATGCTTTATCCTTTCATAAATGTTTAAGTAAAAAGAAATTTTAAGGGTATGCCGATATTTCTAGTAGCCCATTTTACAAAACTCTATTTTTGAAACCGGGGTTGTCACAAGCTAAACATATTTGAACATCTTAAAAGGCTTCATCTTCTTCCTCTGTCACTAAAGAACCATAGGCTAGGAGATTTTGGGGGTGTGTAAAAATATCAAGAATCATTACGGCTCTTTGCAATAGAATGGAAATCTTGGCACCCTACATAAGTTAAATCATCAATCTCTAGTGGATTCTATTCTACAGAGAATGTATTCATTTAGCATTAGGGATAGGTTTAACGATTTTGATCAAACATAGTGCATGACTGATGAGCTAGATCCAAATGGTACTACTTGTGGGCCCTCCTATTGAAGCAATTCTTTCTATGTTAGTTCTCTTATTGGCTATTAGAAAGCCTATATATATATATATATATATATTCAAGTGTCAGAAGCTACAAACTAGAGTGTTGATATGAAGTCCCATCTAGCTCAAGGTCCCTTAATGAATCTGGTGGTCACCAACATTTCGGTCTTGAGTTTACTCTATGCATTAGTAGATGTTGCTTTGATGATAGTTACCTACTCTATACTATATGTGGCACATATTTAGGTTACTTGGTACTAGCGACAAAAAACAGCATTAGGCGGGCCATCAGAAGCTCTAAGGTAGATCAAGTTTTTGCCTTATGAATATGGCTAAAAATTTCATTGGATGTGTGATGACGAACTCCTTGATTTGCCTCTACAACCCACTTTCTATGTGTTAAAGGTAATGAGAAAATTCATCTCATGCTTCCAACAACTCTGCCTAGAGGATAGATTGTTTGGGATGAGCCTAGTGTACAAATTTTAGATATGATTTCAAATAATTTATTTATAGGAGAGAAACAATTGAGGCTGGTTTTGTTTGTTGTCCTGCAAAAGATATTAAAAGAACTAGACAGGCTTATAGGAATTCTTCTTATATTTTGCACTATTTGTAATAGGAATAAGAATCATTGATTAGGCTACTTCAAAACAGTGAAAATTTTCCCACATATTTGTGCTTTAGAAATTGGATTAAATTATGCATACATATTTGAAATAACTTTTCATAATTTTATCAAGGTTTTCATGGTGTAAATAGAAATGAAAATGTTCAAGATTCCCAAAAAGCTTAATCCAACATTCCCATTTCCAATTGCAAACAATCCCAATGACTCTTAATATTTTCATGCATTCAAAATCTCCCAACCTAAGGCTCCTTCATGACAGAGGAAGAAGATGAAGGCTTTTGAGATGTTTGGACCCTTTTGCCTTAAGATATTCTTGAGAAACCCATTTTGTTTGTAAAACAAACTGTAATTAGATAGAAGTCCTACATCAACATACTTAATAACACATTGGGGTACCAATGAGAAGTTTTTATAAATAAGGTCCTTTAGTAAGAAATGATGCATAGATAAAGGCAATAAATTGAAAATTATTCTAAATGGAAACACAAACACAACATTTTGGGTGTGCTTTGTTCTCACAAATATTGCAACTCTAAAGATGAATAATTCTAGCATTTGAAATTTGTACCTTTTTATCACAAGATAGATATCTAATGTTTAAAGGGAATGAGGATTGAACAAATATAGCATATGAAAACTACATGTTAATAGAAATAGAAGGATGGTATTCTTTAGTTTCTTATTTATTAATTTTAGTATAATCAAATCATCACTCAAGGACAAAGTAGCTACTCGAACCTACTAAGTCTATTCTAAGGAAGATCCTGAGTTGCCTATGATCAATTACACTGCATATTTGTTGGCCTTTTCGTTTTCTTTGTTTTGGCAGGTTGTCTAAATTCAACATTAAAGTGGCCTTTAAGATGTTAGAGTTATCTAGTGATCTTTTGCAAGGATAATTCATCCAACCATCATGATCTTTTCTTAACAAGACATTCAAGGCCAAGATGAGGATCCAAACGTAAGCCACTTTTAGGATACTAAATGATGGATTTGGTTTTTTTCCTTTACAAGATGTCCAAGGACAAGGAGATCATCCAATCATGAATCATTCATCCAACTATTTTATTTTTTCCCTTTACATCAATCCAAAGCTAAGGAGATAGATTTGATCATTCGTAGGTGGGCCCCTTTCATACAAAATTGAAGGACATTGTAGGAAGCATCCTATGTGGCCTTCATCATCCCTTTTTCAATAATTTTTTTTTCCATGAATTAAGAAGCAAACGAGTCCTTATTATAGTTACTTGAACATGAAACATATGTTAGGAAGGACATATGTAATGAAAACATGAAATATCCCCAAAATTTTTGCATGAAACAAGAAACATGAAATGGTATAGGAAACATTTGAAACACTTAAAAGAAACATAATGGAAAAGTGTGTGTGTGTGTGTGTGTGTGTGTGTGTGTGTGAGAGAGAGAGAGAGAGAGAGAGAGAGAGAGAGAGAGAGAGAGAGAGAGAGAGAGAGAGAGAGAGAGAGAGAGAGAGAGAGAGAGAGAGATGGAAAGTTGTCACGCAAAGGAAAAAGTCAAAATATTTTGAACTAGGTGTGTATGGAAGCATATCCATGAGTTTTGGTAGAGTCTTCCATCAAATTTTCCTAAGCTTTACATTAAGTTCTCTTTGGTATTTTAGGTTTTTCTCAAATATGTTAGATGATTTTCATAAAAAAGATTTATTTTTATTTGAAATATGATTCTGTATTGGTATGTGACTTGTTTTCACATATCTTGCTCAAGTATATTTTAACCTTGGGCTCCTGATAACTCTAAGCAATTATTTTTTGTTCTAGGCATATACATATCTAATTTAAAGCTTAGAGAAGCATCTACTAAAAAATCCAACCTGTGTAACTTTTGGTGTGTCAATGATTGTAATGACCCGAGTTTTTTGAAAAGAATTTTTAATATGAAATTTGGAAGAGAAACTTTCATGTAGGATTTTTTTTTTTAAATCACTTTAGATACATGTAATACATATATATTTTCTCAATTCCACCCTTCATCTTGGCGTCACTTTAAAAAAAGTCCTTCACATAAAATAGTGGAATAAAATTATACCATTCTAGGGTTTCCTAGTTGCAGCCCTAACAATGAGAAATTTAAATCCAAGCCATAATTCCATATTAAAGTGCCACCTGTCATATTACATTCATCTTCATGTGTTCATTGTTCCAAAATGAAAATAATAATTAGTTCAACTAAACTACTTTTATACGTACTTTTCTTCTTCTACATCTTCTTGTGCAACTTCTTCTAACTGACCATTGTCCTCTTGTGCTTCACCTAAAATGTTTTCTAGTTGTAAGTACAAAGACTCAATAGGAACAGGCCTAAACCAGTCATTTGAAAACCATGGCCTAAAATCCACAATTGCAATATAAATACCATAAAAAGTTATGCTTTTATAAACTTCTATTATTTTAAAAAATATTCAAATTTCACACAAACAAGCATGTTAGGACTTCTGTCAAAGAATGTCACATCACAATCTATCGTATCATTGAGTGACAGTGTCCCACTACAAGCTAATCTAGGCCATGGTCAATATCCTCAAAGATGATCTGCATGTCAGTCTATATCCAATCGTTGTTTGGTATATATGCACATAGAGAACCTACATCTAACTATGTTTAGCCATGGAAGCATTGGATCACAAGAGAGCAGTCCCCTCATAATACAATAGTCTCATCAATAGGTCTTTTAGGGTAGTTCCAATTGGTCTTCCTAACATAACAACCAAAGGGATTTTACCTCTATCAATCCTCAGCTCAACTTAAGTAAGCCTACATTTACTTTTTCAAGTCCATATCATGATTGTAAATGATCCATATAGCCATTATGTCTAAATCCATTCATTACTCAAAAAATTTCCACAATTGCTTGAATAAAATGCCTTACAAGTATACTTTCAATCTATATATGCCCAAAATAAATAGCAGTAGTATATGCAGCTATCCATTCATGATCAAAATTGAAGAAATATCAAAGACTATGATCTATCAGTCTTATACAAAACATACATTGAATATGCATGATTTTAATAATTTTTTAAAATGGATCAAAATTACCAAGTATCATTCATCACATGCATAGACTATAAATATTGGAAAGTTCCATTTTTGTAGGAAAATATCAATTAAACATTATATGCATAACTGTCCATCCACATGGAAATCATGTAAATCAAATGGAAAGATCAATGGCTGAGATTAGCTTAAAATGGATAATGAGAAGACATCAAACACAAATAGAAAATCATCAACCAGATCATGCATGGATCATTCCAAAGAAACACACCATGTTCTAAGGAATATGCATTAACATATTTAGATTCAAAATCTTGTGCTGCCTTCATAGAAATCAATAGTCAAGATTATGTTTAAAATATTTCAAGGAAATGATATGCAAAGATCTTCAAAATTATATTGTTTTCAAGCAAATCATATATGTGTGTAAGATCAATCATCAACATCAATCAAATCTGCTCTAGATATGTTTGCCTCTTTCAAAATATCAACGATTGGATCTATATTTCTACATAGATATATAAAGGATGTGCCACTCTAAGGTGAAATGAAAACTTAAGCTTTGCCATCCTTAGAAGTCTCATGCACATGTGATACAACTTCATACAATGTAAAATCATGCTTAGATCAAAGGTTGAGATGAATCAATGGAATGGTTAGAAGTGTGTGTCCCATACCATTGACATATACTAGTTTAAAATAATGCTAAAACTCATGGAACCATGTGCCACTTCCTAGCATGGATGATGGTAGATATTGGATTCTCACCACACTAGGAGTATGCACCTCTTACACTCTTGATGATATAATGGTTCCCAACTATGGGTGCCATGCACTAATGGTTGGATCTCTTGAAAAGAAAAACAAGACTTAAATCATAAAACAAAAGAATGTGTCCCAGATAGAACCCATACAAAGTGCCATTTATAAAAGCAAAAATATGAGAAATAGATCTTAGATGAAAAGGCATATGCGTCCCCCGTAAATACCATGCAAGTGCCATAAATTGAGTGTTTTTTGCAAAAATACCACTACATTTTGGTACTTTTGCAAAAAAAGTTTGACATTTTTTCGAGTTTTGCAAATTTTCCATTAAGTTTTCATGAGCTTTGCAAAATTGCCATTATGTTACTTTTCTATCCTCATTCTTTGTTAAATTTTTTTCAAAATTCTAATATTACTCTACTTTATTTCTCTCATACTTTATTTAACAATGGAAATCTTTGAAATTTATTGTGTTAGATAGAAGAGCTTAAAGTCTATTACTTGTCACTATTTTTGTGAACAATAATAGTATTTTGCTTATGTTTTAAACTCTTTTGTTTGATTTATTGTGTTTTTTATTGATCCAAAGCATTGATTATGTTCTAATTTGTGTTATAAAGAGTTTTATATTAGTTTTTAGCTCCTTTAAATTATTGAATTTAATCAAAGAAGCTTAACAGGTACTATTGTGCAAGTTGGTGAACATGGTATGTTTGTGATTGCATATCTCACTATTGGTTGATTTTTGTAGAAATCTAACTATACCATTAGATTCCTTGTTATCGAATTATAATAGATATAAGTTTTGTTGAAACTTTTCATTGGGAAGTTATTGACCTTCATGACAAAAGTCAACAACATAATCACATATGCATTTGTGAGGTAGCAGTTATGTTAAAATGTATTAAGAGAGAGAGATAGAGAAGGGCAATATCAAAAATTTTAAAAAACTAACAACAAAGAAGGATGGGAAACTAACATAATGACAATTTTGTAAAGCTTTCGAAAACTAATGAAAAAATAGCAAAACTTAAAACACTGGACTTTTTTGGGAAAATGCCAAATGTAATGACACTTTTACAAAAAAAAAAAAAACTTGGTAAAATACAACATATGAGAAATCAACCTTGGATGAAATTGTGTATGCATGTCATTCTTACACACACACACACACACACACACAATATAATATATGTCATCAACTCAAAATCATTCAAGAGAATTTATTTTAAACATAAGCATATATATCCTAAGTAACACAAAATGTGCTCAAATGATTTACCAAATAAAATGATTTGATAGTTAAAAAATCATGCTTCTAATTTCTTTCAAAAATCCAAAAAACGGATGAAATAAAACTTTATATCAATTAGAAATCCATTTAGCTTGGACAAGTTCCTAAACAACAATGCCTACCTTGTTGACAAAACCTTTCTTCTATAGTCTTATTGTCCAAAAACATGGTAGTTTGAAGGAAAAAGCTCCTAATGCAGTCTCCCATTCCCTCCTTCCCTATTCTTCTTTAGTAATTGTTGTTATCTCAATTATCTCCAATTTCTCTTCTTTCCAATCATATAGTACATTTGATTATGATATTATTCTAATCCATATTCTATTCCTTAGTTTCTTTCATATCCATTCTCTATAGAGCTTCATCTTATTCTTTTATTAAATCCATATGATCATAGCCTTTCATCTCGTTACAATCTAAATCACAATCCTAGGTTGACTTTCCTAATTTTCCATAATTCTTTAGATTTTTTCTTAATCTCTTTCCTTCTATTCCCATTCTAACTTCCTCTTAGTTTCCTAACTAGGAGTGAACATGCAAACCAAACAAGTTCATTATACCTAGATGTCTCTTAGCTCATGGATTAGGATTTTTCTCCAAAAGTAATTTAATTTCTCACTTTGGATATTTGAACTCTAGACTAAAGTCATTAACATTCACTCCACAACCAATTGAGCTATCTTGCTTCTGATGATAACTCTTGCAAAAAATAAATATTTCTATTATCAATATTAGAGTTGTTACATTCTACCCTCTTTACAAAAATTTTCATTCTCAAATAGTAAAATTCAGTTTACAAATCAGGAAATCTTTATCTCATGTCGCTTTCTACCTTCCATGTGGCTTCTTCAATTGTAGATGCTGGAACAAGAATTTGACTAATGGGATGGTCTTGTTTCTCAATGTCTCCTCCTTCCGATCTAGGATCTATATTAGCTTGGTCACAAAAGTCAAATCAAGTTGTAGCTCACTTGGTGCTTGCTCTAATACAGGGTAGGATTAGGAATGTATTTTTTAAGCATTGAGACATTGAACAAATTGTGTACCTTTGATAGCTGTAATAGAAGTGCTGGCTGGTATGCCACCTGCTCAATTCTTTCCATAATTTCAAATGGTCCTATGAAAGTTGGACTTAGTTTGACCTTGATTCCAAAGCTCATCACCTCCTTAGTCGATGAGACCTTCAAGAATACACGGTCCCTGACTATAAACTCCAAATCTTCATGCCTCTTGTCCACATATCTTTTTTGCCTACTATGAGCTGTCAATAATCCCTTATGGATAAATCATACCTTTTCTACACATTGTTTGATCAATTTTAACTTCACAAACTGTCTCATTAATATTACTCAAATAAGTCAGTGTTAGATATGGTCTACCATACAATGCCTCATACGGTGCCATGCGAATGCTAAAGTGGTAACATTATTGAATGTAAACTTTATCAAGGGAAGACATTCATCCAAGTTACCTTTTGACTCTAAAGTATAAGCCTTGAGCATATCTTCAAGCATCTAGTTAGTTTGCTTGGATTGTTCGTCAGTCTGCGGGCAGAAAGCAACACTAAATCTCTATGAAGTATTAAGTCCTTCCTGTACAATCTACCATAAGTGTGATGTGAATTTGCTATCCCTATCAGATATAATGGTTAAGGGCACTCATGTATACTTAATATACAGCTTGGCCCAAACTTTTCAATGATTGCCTCTGTAGTATGGGAAGAAAGTGAGCAGACTTAGTATATCCACTATTACCCAAATAATGTTATGCCCACTAGATGTTCTTGGCAATCCCACTACAAAATCTATGGTAATATGGTCCAATTTCTATTCTGACAACTCTAAGATTTGCAATAAACTTGGGGGATTTTGGTGTTTTTCTTTCACTCACAAACATATAAGACACCGTGCCACATAATAACCAATGTCTTGCTTCATACCCTACGACCAGAAGTTTCTCTTTAAATCCTAATACATCTTCATGCCTCTCAAATGTATGGTTTACTTAGAATTGTGTTCCTCCTATAGTAAGTCATGTCATAGTCCTACAACTACTAGCATTAGTAATCTCCCTTGAAATCATACACCTCTATCTGTACTTGTAGTAAAACCAACCATGGTGCTCATGCTTGGAGTCTCTTCACACTCCTTTTAAGCTTGTAAAATATAATCTATAAAGACTAATCCTACCATGACATTTGTACTTCTCCCTTTCATCCTTCTACTAAGACTGCTAGCCACGACGTTTGCTTATTAGGGTGGTACTGGATGGTGAAGTCATAGCCTTTCAGGTATTCCATCTAATGTTGTTGCCTCATATTGAGGTTGCTTTAGGAGAAAATTTACTTAAGGCTTTTGTGATCTTTAAAGAATTCAAACTTTTTATCATACAAGTTCTCATATCTTCAAAGCTAAGGCCTTAGCAACCATCTCCAAATAATGTGTAGGATAGTTCAGCTCATGATTCTTTAACTGCCTTAATGCATAAGCAATTACTTTCCCTTGTTGCATCAATACACATCCAAGTCCCTTGCCTGAGGTATCACTATTAAGTGTGTACTTTTAGCCAAAACACCCCTATTTTACTATTTAATTAAACCATCTAACTCATTAATTTGATAATTTTTGGATAAAATATAAAATTTAGCTCAAATTGACTATTCAACAGTAAATTGTCAAAACTAACGATCAGATGATCATTTGAGCTAATTTGATGCTTAATGTATGGTTTAGATGATTCTAATCTAGTCTTTGTCTTGCAAATCAACTAAAGAAGGGTTGGATGGCTCAAATCGATATTCAACAGTGCAGATTGATCAAAAAAGGCATCGATGGATCAGATTGAATTTCAATGGTGCAGATCATCTTGAAGATCAATAAGGCAAGGGTTGAGGGTTGCCTAATAGAAGAAGAGTCCTAATAAGGAGAGGACTATGGATGGGATTTTGGGAAGAAGATGAACTTTTCTAAGAGGAAACTAACTCTTGAAGGAAAGAGGGGAGATGAGATAAGAGAGGAGGAAATCTATAAGAAGAGGATCTGTGGGATTCTAAAGGGAGTTTGAGTTTTTGTTTGTTTCCTTTGCTTGCATTCTATTCCTATTCATAGTTTCTTTGTTTTCATTTTTACCATATTCCTTTTCTTCATCCCTCTCCTCTCATCTTCTTCTCTCCTTAGTTCACTCCCTCTCTTATTCCACTCTTTCTCATGTTACTGTTTTCTTGCACCATCTTTTTTCCTAGCCCTCTCTACTCTCTCTCTCTCTCTCTCTAGATCACCGCACCATTTTCTGTTTCAAAACTAGCCCAACCATTATCTCCTTCACTTCAAACCAACATGCCCAGTCCATTTTCTTTTCCATTCTCGGTTTCCAATAGGAAATTGAGTTCTAGTCTCCATTCACCGCATTAGCCCCATCTTCCCTTTTCACTTGTCAGTCCACCATTCTCTCCATCACTAGCTACGTAGATCCATTGTCTGTTCGGTCTGGTCATCATCCTCCACTGGCTTAGTTCTCCAATCACTGGCCCTGCTCCCTTTTCATTTGTGTAGCTCTGCTTCCACGCCGCACCTCCCAAGCAAGACCACACAATGCTCTGCTTCAATCTCCCTCTTCTCCATTGCATCCATCCTTCTCTGTTCACCATCAGCATCCATGGTTTCCCCTTCTTGCACCGGCCATGCACAGATAGCCAGGTCATCTGCCAGGTGTCATCTTCCCCGTGTCTTCGCCTACCCACTCCTACTGTGCCAGCATCCTCTGACAGTAGCTTCTTCTATCTCTGTCTTTATTGCCCGATCTCTTCTCCTATCAGCCATCTCCCTTAACCCACACCATCTCCTCTGTTCCCCTCTACTCCATGGCATCATCTTCATAGGCCAGGCACGAACCCATGCATTTCCACCATCATCATTACACACCACTTCACCGCCTAGATCACCAACATCATTGCCTGGCACCTCCATCTTCCTCTCTGTTTCAGTGTGCATAGCAATTTCTAGCGAAACAATGTTCTTCTCTAGACCTCTATCATGCCAAGTCACACTCCACCACCTAGTTCCAGGACGTCTCAGCCAGATGACGCCCCAGACTCCTCTATTGCCAATCACAGACCGGATCGCACATAGCCATCCAATCCACTACCTCCCTCTGTCTCTTCATAGCCCGACACACAGTTGGATGTCCATTGGCCACACCTAGAACCACTTGATGCACCAGCACTAACATCTACACCTTATCTTCTCTGGCAATCCCTCTTTCTATAAAAAAATTTCTCTTTTATAGGAAGTTTTAGGGAAAATTCCCTTCTTGCCCTTGGTAGAAAAATTCTATTTACAATTTTGTCCTTATTTGTGTTCTATTTTATTCTCATTCTATTATCTACGTACTGTGTTATTCTCAATTAATCCAGGAACTATTTTATCTATCCATGTTTAACTGAATCAATTGTTTTAGTTTAATTTTAAAATATCTTAAATTGCTCATCCTTTTCAATTCCAATTTTCAATTAACTTTCAGATCTAGGTTATAGGACAATTTAAAGCACTTTTATTGTTCATGATCTTCAATCTTCAATCTGAACTCATATATGAGCCGTTAAATCTTCAATTTCTTATCTAACCCAGATCTCTCAGAATCTACCTAATCCCTCCAGTGGATCATTAATTAGAAATGCCAAAAATATGTTGATGAAGGCTGGCCATAATTTAGGAGATCAGATCTATAGAATTTGAAGAAAACTAGTCTAGGGAAGTGAAATTTTCTTATTTTTTTAGTTAATTTTTTTTTTCTTTGGATTAGACCTCTGTAATTTCATTAATTAAACACATCTAAAGTTTGATTTCACTTTTTGTTAATTTTTTTCATTTAATTTCAATTTTTAAATAATTAAATTTGATTAAAAACTCCAAATTATTAAAGCATGTCCCTGTGGGATCAACCCGTACTTGTGCATGATATACTATAATAGCCCATGCACTTGTAGAAAACATTAACAAGTTTTTGGCATCATTGTTGGGGACCTTGAACGGAGCTTTTATAGAATTTAATTAAAAAATCCAAAAAATAGAAAAATCTAAAAAAATAAAATAAAAACTTAGATGTTACACCAATCATGGATACCTCCAAGTGGTGTCCTTATGTGGAACCATTCCCGCCATCTAAATTTGTTCCCATACCCTCAATAGTGCAACCACCATCTTTGGATGTAAAACCCTTGCTTGACAACTTGAAATATTCATACCTAGGCTAAGATGAAACCTTACCTGTAATAATAGCATTAGACTTAGATAAATAATAGGAGGGAAGGCTTTTAAATGTTCTTAAGGAACATAAAATTGTTCTAGGGTGGACAATAGCAGGCATAAAAGGGATTAGTCGAGTCATATGCATGCATAGGATACATCTTGAAGAAAATGCAAAACCTTCTAGGGAAACCCAAAGACGACTGAACCCCCACATGAAGGATGTGGTTAGAGATGAAGTCTTAAAGCTCTTAGATGTTGGCATCATATACCCTATCTCTAATATTACTTGGGTCAACCCCGTTCAGGTTGTACCTAAGAAATCTGGGGTGACGGTAGTAAAAATGAGGATAATGAGTTAGTACCCACCTGCATGACCACTAGGTGGAGAGTTTGTATTGACTATCAAAAGTTGAACGTGGCCATGAGGAAAGATCATTTTCATCTACCATTCATTGACCAAATGCTAGAGAGGTTAGCCAGATATAGCTATTACTATTTTCTAAATGGATATTCCGGTTACAACCAAATTCCTATAGCATTAGAGGATCAAAAGAAGACCACCTTCACCTACCCATTTGGAACCTTTATCTACAGACGTATGCCTTTTGGGCTTTGTAACGCTCTAGCTACATTTCAAAGGAGTATGTTAAGCATTTTCTCTGACATGGTAAAAGGTTTCCTTGAGGTGTTTATGGATGACTTCTCAGATTTGGGTCATCATTTCATGAGTACCTACACCACTTGAAGTTAGTCCTCGCAAGGTGTTAGGAAAAGAATGTTGTTTTAAACTGGAAAAAGTGTCATTTTATGGTATGGAGTGGGATAGTACTAGGCCACATAATATTACCCAATGCGATAGAAGTCGATAAGGCAAAAGTGGATTTAATAGCCAACCTTCCTCCACCAAGGACGGTGAAACAAATTTGCTCCTTTTTAGGACATGCTGGCTTCTATAGATGATTCATCAAAGATTTTAGTAAAATTACGAAGTCCCTATGTAATTTACTTACAAAGGAGGCCACTTTTAACTTTGATGAAGACTATAAGAAAGCTTTTGAGTGGCTCAAGGCTAAGTTGACTTCTGCACCTATTATTTGACTACTAGATTGGAACGCACCATTCAAGATAATGTGTGACTTGTCGGACTATGCCATTGGAGCTGTTTTGGGTTAGTGCATTGATAAACTTCCCCATGTGATATATTATGCTAGTAAAACACTAACTGACGTGCAATTCAACTATTCAACCACTGAGAAAGAGTTGTTAACTGTAGTATTTTCTTTGGATAAGTTTAGATCTTACCTATTAAGGTCTAAAGTTATAATATACTCGGATCATGCGGCCTTAAAGTACCTCCTTTCTAAAAAGGATGCAAAACATAAGTTGATCCATTGGATACTATTGCTACAAGAGTTTTACTTAGAAATTAAGGATAAGAAAGGTTCAGAAAATGTAGTAGCAGATCACTTATCTAGATTAGTGGTTGAGCACACTAGCTATCATGGGCCTATAATTGAGTCATTCCCAGATGAATAGTTATTACATGTTTCCCAGTTACTTTGGTATGAAAATATTGTTAATTATCTTGTTATAGGACAAATGCCTAATCATTGGACTAAACAAAATAAAAAGAGATTTTTAATTGAGGTTGGATATTTTACTTAGGATGATCCATGCTTATTCAAGTACTGTCTTGAACAAGTAATTAGGAGATGCGTACCAGATAGTGAACATAATCAAATCATCTGCTTTTATCATGAACATGCATGTGGGGGTCATTTCAACTCAAAGGTTAGAAAGGAGACATATGATGCCCTTAAACTCAATCCTTGTTATAGAACTTTTTGATGTTTGGGGCATGGATCTTATGGGATCCTTTTCTAATTTTTTTGGAAATCTGTGCATCTTAATGGGAGTAGAGTACATGTCCAAGTGGGTGGAGGCTATACTATGCAAAACCAATGACCACAAGGTTGTGGTAAAATTTTTAAAAGAAAATATTTTTGTACGGTTCAGTACTCTTAGAGCCATAATAAGTGATGGGGGAAAACACTTTTGTAATAAAGTGTTAGAGAATTTAATGAAAAAGTATAGTGTCAACCATAGGATAACTACCCCACACCACCCTTAGACAAGTGGCCAAGTAGAGGTATCCAATAGGAAAATAAAGTGGATTCTAGAAAAGACAGTCAATCCAAGTAGGAAAGACTGGTCTTTGAGACTTAATGATGTTTTATGGGCTTATTGTATAGCATATAAAACCTCTATGAGAATGTCACCCTACCGCCTCGTCTATGGGAAGGCTTGCCACTTACTAGTAGAGTTAGACCACAAAGCATATTGAGCTATCAAAATGAAAAATTTTGACTTAGATTCTGCTGGGACCCACATGAAACTCCAACTCAATGAGTTGGTAGAATTGAGGAAAGATGTATATGACTCTGCACAATTGTACAAAGACCGAATGAAGGCTATACATGATAGACATATTTTAAGGAAATCCTTCACACCTGGTCAAAAGGTCTTATTGTATAACTCTAGATTGCATCTATTCCCAAGAAAACTTGGATCTATAAGGACTGGACTATATACAGTGTACACAATCTATCCTCATGGGGCCATAGGGATTGAAAATGATGGAGAAATCCAAAAACTCAATGGTCAAAGGTCAAAGGTTCAAACCTTTCCTCAAACTGCCTAACCTAAAATTGAAGAGACACTTTTAGAGGCACCTCAATATCATGATCCACCTTAGACTACCACTCCAAGAGCCTTGCAATATTATCACACTCATCATTATGTCTGGTTGAAGATGTGAAACTTAGCGCTTCCTAGGAGGCAACCTAGATGTTTTTCAAATTTCCATCTTCTACATCCTTCCATTATCGTATAGGATCCTATGTTTTTCAAACATTGAGGACAATGTTTCATTCAAGTTTGAGGATATAGATGCATATAGGGATTAGGAATTTTATTGTGTTTTCTTGATTCTTTTAAAAAAAATTAAAAAAAAAGTTTTTAAGGTAGAGTTCCTTTACTATGATAAGAACTGGATGTTTAGAATTTAGTAATTCCACAGTTTTCACCTCTTAATGAGAATGCATATGATTAGTTTTTCATATCATTCATGTGTTGAAGCATTTTATGAAATTTAATTCTCGAAAACCATTTACACATAGCACATAGTTAAGACTAATATAGAGGAATGACTTAGAGACCCTGAGGAAAATCAGTGGACACCTATAACCCAGTGAGATTTTAAGACTATCTTCTTTCATAGAGTTATAAGTAATTTCACAATTTTTTCAGCATACATAACTTAGTGTGATCTTGTTATCCTTGTTTTGGTTAAACATCAAGAATAAATAGGAGTAATACCTTTAATTTCAGGAAATTTATTGAATCTGATAGCCTTTAGGAAAACCTAAGAACTGATATAGGCCATCCTTGCTCAACCTAGAGACATAAAGCCTACCTAGTATATCATACTACTAGTTAGCCCCTTTGAACCTGTTATTAAGCCTTTTTCTTCTTAACCCCATTCACCTTAATCCAAAACAAGCCAATAAAATAAATATCCATTACCCATTATCAAAATGCGTAGAGTTAGTAGAAAAAGTTCAAAAATAGGACAAAAAGTCAAAGAAGTGAGAAAAATGAGTGGTCTTTCTTCCAAATAAGTCAAGGAAAAAGAAAAGTGAAATATATATATATATATATTGAAATGAAAGACAAAAATATGAAAGAGATATTTACTTCAAGTACAACCCAAAAGAAAAGTTGTACTAATAGATATTGATTGAGTGCTCTACTCAATTTTGAACCTTTGAAATCATTATACCCTTCTTTTCTAAACCTGTCCTAAGCCTATGTTTCATCCTAATTCAAGACCTATTGATCTTAGGTGGAAAATAGCCTTAAAGAGGAGATAAAAAGAAGGAATTAAGGTAAAAGATCCCTAATATTCTTGATAAGAACATCCACTCTTTAGGATCACTTTCCTTTGTCTCATGAGCATTTAAAAGATTTATGTGAACCATTAGCTTGTTGGATTCGGTCACATAATGAGAGAAATATGTTTTAACCCCTTATCTAAGAGTTTCATTTCTGAGCTTAAACTTGTGAGGATTTGAGGTCAAGACATATTTCTAATAGAATTTAAGCACATTCAGTTAGAAGTCAATATTTATGTGGTAGTACACACACACACATGCACTCTGAGAAATAACTCAAATAAAATGTCTTTAATATATGTAGGATGTGTAAAATTGTCAAAGCCTCTCCATTAAGTTGTGAAGAACCAGTAGATTGCCAATGAATGAGGATTCTTTGAGATAAAATAGGGGATTCAGCCTTATTGAATTTTGTGGCTATATTTACTGCAAACCCTCACAAGGCATAACTCATCCACTAGAGGTAACTTAGGGATTCAGGTCTTGTTGCATGCACAAAATGCAATCTTGAGTACCTATGAAAAGTGGCACCATGTATCAGTTTTTGAAAAAAAAAATTCTACATTTTTTGCATGGGACTAGCAAAATGCTAGTTGGGGGTGTGTTAAGTGTGTAATTTTGGCCAAAAGACCCCTAGCTTAGCATTTAATTAGACCATCTAACTCATTAATTTGATAATTTTTGGATAAAATAAAAATTTAGCTCAAATTGACCATCCAACCATAAATTGTCAAAAATAACGGTCAAATGATCATTTGAGCTAATCAGATGCTTAATATATGGTTTAGATGATTCTAATCTAGTCTTTGGTCTTGCAGATCAACTATAGGAGGCTTGGATGGCTCAAATTGATATTCAATAGTGCAGATTGATCAAAAGAGGCATGGATGGATCTGATTATATTTCAACGATGCAGATCATCTTGAAGATCAATAAGGCAAGGGTTGAAGGTTTTCTAATAGAAGAAGAGTCATAATAAGGAGAGGACTATGGATGGGATTTTGGGAAGAAGAGGAAGTTTCCTAAGAGGAAACTAACTCTTAAAGGAAAGAGGGGGAGATGAGATAAGAGAGGAGGAAATTTATAAGAAGAGGAACCGTGGGATTCTAAAGGGACTTTGAGTTTTTGGGGAGTTTTTGTTTGTTTCATTTGCTTGCATTCTATTCCTGTTTATAGTTTCTTTATTTCCAATTTTACCATTTTCCGTTTCTTCATCTCTCTCCTCTCATCTTCCTCTCTACTTGGTTCACTTCCTCTCTTATTCCATTTTTGTCCTTATTTGTTTCTATTTTATTCTCATTCTATTATCTACGTATTGTGTTATTCTCAATTATTCCAGGAAGTATTTTATCTATCCAAGTTTAACTGAATCAATGGTTCTAGTTTAATTTTAAGATATCTTAAACTGCTCATCTGTTTTAATTCCAATTTTCAATTAAATTTTATATCTTGGTTATAGGAGAACTTAGAGCACTTTTATTGTTCATGATCTTCAATCTACGAATCTAAACTCAAATCTAAGCCGTTAAATCTTCAATTTCTTATCTAACCCAGATCTCTCAGAATTTTTAGAATCTGCCTAATCTCTCTGATGGATCATTAATAAAAAAGTCCAAAAACATGTTGAGGAAGGCTGATCATGATTTAGGAGACCAAATATGCAGAATTTGAAGATAAGCAATCTAGGAAAGTGAAATTTTCTTATCTTTTTAGTTAAATATCTATTTTCTTTGGATTAGACCTCCATAATTTCATTGATTAAGCATATATGAAGTTTGATTTCAGTTTTTGTTCATTTCTATCTTTTAATTTTAATTTTTAAATAATTAAATTTTATTTAAAACTCCAAATTATTAAAGTGCGTCCATGTGGGATCGACCTGTTCTTGCGCATGCTATATTACAATAGCTCGTGCACTTGAGGAAAACATCAACAATCACTATATACAATGAATCCTCCATGACTAACTAACAAGGTTAGAATAGATGCTATGGTGAGTCTACTTTTCAACTCTTGAAAACTCCTTTCACATTCATCAGTCCATTCAAATCTTTTCTCCTTCTTGGCTAGTTAGGTCATGGGTTGTGGTATATGGGAAATCCCTCAATGAATATCTTGTAATACCCTATTAACCCTAGAAAACTACATATCCTTGATATAGCCTTTGACTTTTCCCAATTGGTGATTGCTTCAACCTTCTTGGGGATTAAGGGTAACACCATATATAGGTATGACATGCCCAATAAATTATACTCAATCAAGTCAAAACTCACACTTTGAGAATTTTGCATATAATTTGTGAGTCTGAAGTGTGCTTAACATAATTTTCAAGTGCTCCTGATGTTCTTCTCTACTATTGGAGTATACCAGGATATCATAGACAAATATAATGACAAACTTGTCAAGATATTCCCGAAACACTTGATTCATCATATCCATAAAAGTTGTAGGTGCATTCAATAGTCCGAAAGGCATAACTAGGGATTCATAGTGGCCATACCTAGTTCTAAATGTAGTCTTCTAGATATCCTCACCGCTTATCCTCAGCTAATAGTAACCTAATCTCATATCTATCTTTGAGAACACTTTAGTAAACTATAACTAGTCAAATAAGTAGTCAATACATGGTAATGGGTATTTGCTCTTAACTGTGATCCAATTCGATAACTGATAGTCTATGTACATCCTCATAGATCCATCTTTCTTTTTGACAAATAACACAGGGCTCCCCATGGTGAGACACTTAGTAGTATAAACCCCTAATCCATCGATTGCTGTAACTACACCTTTAACTCTTTCAGTTTAGCTAGTGTCATACTATGAGGTACCTTATATATTGGAGTTGTTCTTGGTAGTAGCTCGATGGTGAACTCCATCTCTCTCTTTGGTATTAATTTGGGAAATTCCTTTAGAAATACATCTTGGAATTTTCATACCACTTCTATCTCCCGAATCTTTGATCCTGATTCCTCCTGAGTCATGACATTGGTTAGATATGCAAGGCATCCTCTAGCTATGAGTCATGATGCCTATATTGCTAATATAATACTCATTCCTAATACACCTACCCTTCCTTATAAGGTAGTGGTTTCCCCTCTAAGGTTACAAAGTTTGACTCTTTTCCTCCTACAGTCAACCATTGCCTCATGGTCTACTAGAGGACATGGAAACCCAATATGGTCAATAGTACTAAATCTACACAAAGTTCTTGTTTTGATATACATACTAGTACCTCTTGTAAGAATTCATGTGCTATGACAAGTTCTCCAATTGGAGAGCTAACTTCCTAACAAATTCTCACTTTGTGTTTTGTACATTCATACATGATAAAGTCATATGATATAAATGAATGTGTGGAGCTGGGAACAATTAGCACACAAGCAAATCTAACAAAAACTTGGAGGGTACCTTCAACTATGGAATTTGATGTTTGAGTCTACTTGGTGGTTAGTGCAAACACTGTACCCTAGTTCCTTTGAACCTGTCCTTTGGTTGCTCATCTCTCCCTTTCTTCAAGTAGTCTCTTAGAAAATGGCCCTTATCACTACAAATGAAGCAACACCATTCATGAACTTAACAAGGCTTGCTATGGTGGGACCTATGGCAAGTTGGGCATATGGTATCTTCCTTCTTTCTTCTCCTAAAGTTTCCTAGTGCCGGTTTTGTGGTCATGCAAACTTTTTTGATATTGTGTGTAGCTTGGCTTTAGCCCACCAAACCTCTCATTATCTCTAGTGGATGTTCTGTTATCTCATTCCACAATGGCTGCGAACTCCAGGGCCTTAGACAATAAGGTTGAGCTATCAATATCTTGCTCATGATGTGAAAACGCAGGGGGCCGTTTTGATAATGGCACCCCTTGTTGTCTTCCTCCTCAGATTTCTCCAGAAACCCTCCTCTCCCAATTTTTTCAGAGAAATCTGCCACCGCCATAGCAGGGCTATAAAAAGCCCTATCTCCCCCTCTCCAAATCACGAGTTTTTCTAACTATTTTGGGACTGGGGTTTCTGGAAAAAATTGGAAACCCATCTCAACCCAATTCTATGCGATTTCCGGCAATGGCCAGGCCCGAGTCAAGCCGGCCATTCCCGTCTCCCCATTTCCCCTCTCCTCTTTTCTGGTCTGGCATTGGGGTTTTTCCCTTAAGTTTCTTGGTAGCATGAAGTTTCAGAACCAGAATGGGGTTCCACCATCGGCGATAGGTGCTCCATGGCTGCCTAGGTAAGCCGTCCTTCCCTCCCTCTTGGGTTCTTCCCCCTTTCAGGCTAGATCCATGCTGGATCTAGCGTTTCCAGCCAATTTTCCAACCGGATTTCCTGGCCGAAAAATGTCCCAAGCCGGTTCAGTCGGCCCTGTACGAACAAGGCGTCCCAGGGATGCCATGCTCCACATGCGCCTGGGATAGGGTCCCTGGGATGGGTTCCAGGCGTATGACAATGCGTACACTATCCCTGGTGCAGCCTTTGGGTGCACACGCGACATGGGGCATGGGTCCTGGCTCGACTAGGATGCACGGGGTGCCCTGGGAGTTGAGACGCGCCATGCTACACCAAAGGTGTGTCTGTGTGATGCCATCCAAGATGCGCGGCATAGCGCATCACTTGAGCATGCATGTGCAGGTGTAAAACGCAGTCCCTAGCACGGCCTTTGGGCGCGCACGCACGTGAGGCGGTCGCGGTTCAACCAAGATACACGGGTATCCTGGGAACTGGGACACGCGGACCCAATGAGACTATAAAGTTAGGACCAGAGGACAATTTACAGAGTTTAACTATTGAATAGTAGATTCATATCATAGGATCTAACCTGACAATGAATTAGGCAAGGACCATGGACCCTAAAAGGCAGATCTAGCGACCTAATGTCTAAATAGATTGAAATTGATAAGGACTCCTTGTATCCATTCGTACCTAGGAGTTTATAAATGAGACCTAGGGTTGGGTTGAGTGATGAAGGATGCAACTCCAGGAGACTTCGAGGTAGGTGTTCTATCGCTGCTAGACTTTTAACAAAAAGAGAGAGACCATGATTGTTTTGAATGCATGTTTTAAGTATAAATTATATGACTTTTTTAGCATATAAATGAATTTAGCATGCATATGATAAATACATTATGCATAAACATGTTGTGCAAAGAATTGCATATATTGCATGATTTGTGAGCATTGAGTTCTTGAAAATTTGCATGTCCTTAAGGGTTACCAAAAGATGCTAGAGTGCCCAAAAGACATTGGGTAGGCAGTTGTGAGGGCTAGGCAGTTGTGAGGGACCTAAAGAGGACAGGTTTTGAAAAAGAGGTTTTTGCTTGTTTGATCGTATATGATTTGGGCTAATAAGCTCGTGGGCGCTATGCCGAGAGGTCTAGGTTGGCCTCCCAGCCTCTACCACTATTAGGTGGAATGGGTACCACGCCCAAAAAGGGCATGTCTCTACTTCGACTGCATGTGGTACAGGGGCTACCACTGGTATCACGGCACTGGGTCGAAGTGTTATATGCCGCGTGGAGGCTACGACCCTGTGTCCCTAGGTACCCGGGGACTATACGGCGGCGAGGTTGTGGGCATAGTGGGCCCTATGGTTTGAGGATTTACTTGCATTGCATATGGCATGACATGAGATTGGTCGACCATACCAGATATCCATGAGTTAGATTCAGTTGAACATCTTATGCATATCATTATGTTTATGATATATATATGATACTTTCGACTTGGATTATGCGATTCTTTAAGTCGTCAGTATTCCAATTCGACAATGGTTTTTAGTATCGATATGGAATATGAGTGTTCAAACATGCACATGTTTTAAAGAGCATATGATTTTAAACATAGCATGCATTGTAAAACTAGTAGTGATAGACTCCTACTGAGTATAGTATATACTCACCCAATCCTTAACATTTTTCAGGATAGTTCCACTCACAAATAGAAGATGCCTCAGGAGATATTAGTGCTACGAGCAAGTAAATCAAAAGGAGACAATCATACATGTGAGTAAACACTCTATCCTTTGGACATGTATTTGTATTTATTTACAGTTGGGCTGTGAGCTGTGACTGGATTGACCTGGGGAAAACACTTATGATTTTTAAAGTTTTTCAAAAACTACTTTGGTTGTTGTCAAAGCAAATGACACTCGGGGTTTTCAAAATGAGTTTAAAACAAAAGATTTTCCGTTGCATTGCATGGTTTTCATAAAATGGTTTTCAAATAGGGATGCATCCCGCCTTAGGAATTAGATATTGCATTTAAAAATGCATGGGAAAACCCTAGTCATCACATCATTGAAGCAGGTTCTCTCAACTATGGGTCACCATTGTAAGCCCTCTCCATTCAGCATGAATGTAGGTACTAGCACCTGCCTATCCTCTAATACATTCAAAGCCTTAAACATTGTCTCCACTTCATAGAGGCAATCTCTACTATTTCTAATCCATCTTATCCTAAAAACTTTAGAGCTACCTTTTTGAATCGCTCCAACAACATGTCACCTCTTGGCTCTAATTCATCATCTCCAACTACTGTCCTCAACTCTCCTCTATGTCTCAAAGTTTGTAACCTCTATTCCATTCTTTGTAAGAGGAATTATGTCACATCCTTGGCAGAGTTATTATTGTGATGACTTTGGCATTCATATGTGTTTTAAAATGCAAAATTTATTCCTAATGCGGGATCAATCCCTATTTGAAAATAATTTTATAAAAATAATGCAGCAAAAGAATATTTCTTTTAAGTTTATTTTAAAAAACCCTAGTGTCATTTCTCTTAGAAAAACAAAATAACTGGAAAAAATTTTTGTAATTTTTTTCAAAAACTAAAACAAAAATACATGCATCCTAGATCTAGCAAGTCAAAGTTCATAGTCCAACTATAATAATTGCTTATGCATGTCCAGAAAGGATAAGTCATATACTTATATTGAAAACTTAGTCTTCATCCAAGATTTGGATCCACCTCGAACTATTTTACCTCGAGTCAAGTTCTTCATAGTCATGAGATATTATAAAAAAATTTATAATATTTCAGTAAGGTTGCTCCCGTGTAGGTAGTTTCACATCTATTATACCACATTTTGAAATCTAAGTGTAAACAATATTTCAAATAATTTTTCCTGTAGTTCTAAAGAATATATTGGTGAAATCAGAGATCGAAAACATAATTTGGAACCACATGACAATCTCAATATTGTGATTTCATGCTAAAACATTTCATATTAAATCTACATGGTAATCTCACATAAATAGTAACGTATAATATATCATAAAATCACATATGCACATACCTTTTATTAGCTAAACCACGAATGTCAACAATCCCAAATTGATAATATCATCATGTCCACATATGCAGCTTGGCTAACACATCATATAGTTGGTCATGATTAGTCATCTAAAGACCATCAACAATGTCATCATATATAGTATCACAAAACAAAAATCTCATAGAACACTATGCTCATGACTAGTTCACTGAATCGTGTGTCTCTGGTATCTAGAGACCAGCCACCACAGCCTCCACGTTGATTATGGATATGTCTAAAAAAGAATTCCATGAACACCTCAAGTGGTTGTTTCCTATCACAACTATTAAGAAAAATAGGTGCCTCTTTGGGCATAGATACCTACCACCTTTGGTGGCTAGAGGTTGGGAGGCCAAACCCATACAACCTCTTAACACAGTGCCCACTAGGCTCATTAGCCTAAACAAACATATATCTTAATCCAAATGTTATTAAATCATATAATATATGTCCCATAAAAAACCATATATTTTTGTAACTCATTTCAAGACATGGGATTAATGCAATTTCAAGGATCATCATTTCTTTGAAGACATAAAATTACATGTAATGGAATGAGCAATATCATTTTCATTTTCAAGACAAAAGTATGCATTATGGGTAGGAAGCCATATATATATATATATATATATAACTCACATGCCACATTTGTAAATATTGCATTATTTAAAAGCTAAAATAATACAATATGACAAGATATTAGTTTTATGATAGTCAAGTAATCTCAAATCAAAAGCATGATAAGCAAATGTATAGTATGATTTGATTATTTAAAATCTAGATATTTTATTAAAGCTAATGACATGCTTAAAATTTCAATGGCAAATAGATGTTAGAATTTCCTACCTCAAACATGGCTATCCCAATCCTTGGAATGCTCAATAGCCTTAGTTCGTACTAGTTAGCATCTCTATCAACACATGTACCTTACAATGCCATTTATCTTACTTATAATTTCTTAATTGTGGCCTATTTAGTCTTTGATCACCATTAGCATGGTGGTCCTACCTTTATCTCTTTCTGATGATAGTTATTCCTCTTTATTTTTTTCATAATATCAAATCTTGATTGTTGATTAAAGATCAATGGTCCAAATAATCTAATTATCCTCAATTGTTATCAATCTCTTACCTATGCATAGTTTATTTCATATCTTAATGATTGATCTATTGATCTAATGGTCAAATTGAATCATGATCGGTCAAATTAATAGTTTCCAATCATTTTATATCCTATTTTCTAATCCATTAAGAAAGTCACAAAAGATGACTTAGGAGTATTGTTGATTGTTTTACTGCAACTGCACGGGCTATTGTAGTGTAGTTTATGCAAGTACGGGTCGGTCCCACGAGGACTTGATTTAAAATGGAGTTTGAATAAAATTTAATTATATAAAATTAAAAAGAAATCACTCAAAATTACTGGAATTATTGAAATGAGAATCAATGTTCAGATCTAATCAAATTCTCAAAAATACAGAATTTTCAGTTCTGAAATAAATCAAATCAAATCAAATAATGAGAAAAAACTACTTCCCTAGATCAATCTTTATCAAAATCTTCACTTCTGGTATTCTAAAATCTAATCCGCCTTTACAGATATCTTCAACACATTCTTGATTAGTGATCCACCGGTCGGATTTGACAAATTCTTCAAAATGGTCTAGATCTGGGCTAAATTGTGATTTCAAGATTTAGCCGGCTCAGATTGATTTTTGGATTTCAGATAGAAGATCAGATATGTCAATTAGATCTAGGGATGTCCTAAGAATGATTTTACAAAATTAATTTGAAATCCGTTGAGAAACAGAGGAGAAATTAAAGATTTGGTTTTGATTAAGGCTAACCCGTTGAGAGGTTAGGCCTTAATTGATCTGTCTCAGATTGGACATTTCCTGGATAAGAAAAAGATGGATAAAACAGAATTGGGATAAACTAGGACACAATTGAAATTAAAAAGGGGACACAGATGGAATAAACCAAAAAGAATAGAATTGTAATTTCGCTTAAAAGAGGAGGGCAAAACTGGAATTTCATGAAAATCTGGTTTTTAAGAAAAACCAGACGAAGGAGGAGACGGTGATGGAGAAAGAAGAGGGAGCCGGAGGAGAAGGTGATGGATTGGAGTAGAGCTGGTGGGACAGGATGGAAAAAAACTTAGAGATGGGCGTTACCAACTGATGCTGTTGATGAAGAAGAGAGGTAAGGAGCAGGTAAAGAGGAGTGAAGGAGTTGGGTGAGCAAAGAGGGGTACTAGTCGGTCTGGAGTGAGGCACCGGTGGAGACTGCGGTGTCGGCTGGAGAAGCCAGTGATCTAGGCAGAGGAAGCAAGACTGTTGGATGACGCTGATCTGGGTGGGCGTCTAGTGCAGTGATGGATTGTGAGGTGAAAAAAACAGAAATGGGTGCATTGAGTTTGGAAAGAGTGAGACAAAGAAGGGGTGAGTGTGGAGCCAAGAGAAGTGAGGGATGGGGAGAGAGATAGAGACGGGAGTGGGAGATGTGGTGAGGAAGCAGAGAGGGAAAAAGTGAAGGCAATGGAGGCTAGGGATTGAACGGATGAGGGATGTTGAATGATGGAAGCAAGGGCCAGTGTGCAATGGTGAAGTGGTGATCTGGGTTGGAGAAGAAAGACTGGCTGGGTTAAAAGACTGGGAGTGAATAGAGGAGAAGTAATCTGGGTTGATGCAGAGTAGTGTGGGAGAAAGATGTGAAAGCAACAAGAGAAGGTCTGTTTGCGTTGAGAAACAGGGAAGGGAGAAATGGAGAATGAGGGGAAACTTTGTGCGTGAAAGATAGATGGGTTGTGCAAAAATGAAATAGGAACTTGGGGAGTTGGTACGGTGCAACCCAAACAGTTAACGTGAGAGATAGAAAGGAGAGGGGAAAGCTGGGATGTGAAGAGAGGTGGTGATGAAAAGCAAGAGAGAGGAGAACGTTGGGAGAGAAGAGGGGATAGAGAGAAAGTGAAAGAAGAGAAGAAGAGGAGAAGGGAGAAGTGGGAGAATTGGGTACGGTTGAGAAAGAAGTTGAATAAGGAAAGTGGGTACGTGAGAATGAGGAAGGGAAAAAGAGAAGGAAAGAAAGAAGGAAAAGGAAGGAAAGAAGGAAAAAGAAAGAAAGGAAAAGAGAAAAGGAAGGAAATAAGGAAAAGGAGGAAAAAGGAAAGAAAGAAAAAAGAAAAAGAAAAGGAAAGAAAGAAGTGGGGGAAAGGGTTTCCTTTTTCTCCATTATTCCAAATTTAGCTCCTTTGTCTTCTAGGAAACTATCACATCTATCTTCATGGGTGATCTGGTCCATCCATTCCTCTTTAAGATGATCTGCACCATTAACTTTTGATCTTACTCATCCGTGCGTCCTTTGGTTGATCTGCAAAAGAAATGACTAAATTAGAATCATCTGAACTGTACATTAGTCATCTAATGAACTCTAATGATCATCTGACCGTTGATTTTGACAAATTAAGATTTGGATGGTCAATTGGATTTAAATTCAAAATCAAGCTAAGTTTTGTAAAATTGAACGGTTAGATGATCTAATTGAATGCTAAATTAGGGTTATTTTGACCAAAATTAAACACTTAACAAGTATCTAAAGGTAAAAGGTAATTAGTAAAAGAAACATGCAAGTGGAGTGAAATAGTGCAAAAAGTTATTAAAGAAAAAGGGTATGTTTTAATGCATGGCAGAAGACTAGAAATAATGAAAACTATGAATAATATAAGAATGCTAAAAAGGTTGCTAAGAGAATAGTAATTAAGGCTAAAATTAAGGTATATGATGACCTCTATAATAGATGAGGAACAAGAGAAGGTGAGAAAGATGTGTTTAAACTTGCACAAATAAGATAATAGAAGGGTAAGGGCTTAGATCATGTTAAGAGCATTAGAAGTGATGATCAAAGGGTACGAGTCAAAGATAACAAGATCAAATGAAGGTGGAAAACTTACTTTAAAAAATTGTTAAATGGCATTGGCTCTGAGAATATAAGGATTGAACATATTGTAAACTTAAATAACATTGGACATTATAGACATGAACGTAGGATTAGAATACCTGAAGTGAAAGGGGCCTTGAAAAAGATGAAATTTAGAAAATTCATAGGGCCTAATGGTATACCAAAGGCGTTTTAGAAGAATATGGGGGATGCTAAAGTTGTTTGGTTGACAAAGTTGTTTAAAAAGATTATAAAATATATAAAAATGCTAGATGAATGGAGGAAAAGCTCTATTATAACAATTTATAAGAATAAAGGAGACATACAGAGTTGCACTAATTATTAGGGGATGAAACTTTTGAGCCACACTATGAAACTTTTTGAAAGAGTGATTGAGAAGAGGCTACAGCATGGGACAAGTGTATTAGAGAACCAGTTTTGGTTTCATGCCTCAGAGATCTACCATGAAAGCTATTTTCTTACTAAAACAATTGATAGAGAAATGTAGCGAGAGGAGGAAAGACCTCCACATGGTCTTTATTGACTTAGAGAAAGCTTGTTATAGAGTCCCTAGAGAGTTAAAATGGAGGGTGTTGGGCAAGAAAGGGGTTTTGAGGGCGTATATAGACATAATTAAAGATATGTATGCGGGAGCAATAACAAATGTTAAGACCATTAGTGGCGAGACTGGTTATTTTCCTGTCACTTTAGGATTGCACCAATGATTGGCATTGAGCTCATACCTTTCCACATTGTTTATGGATGAGTTAACAAAATATTTGCATGAGGAGATTCCATGGTGCATACTCTGTGCAGATGATATAATCTTACTTGATTAGATAAGGGAGGGAGTAAACACAAAGCTAGAGTTATAGAGAGAAGCATTAGAATCTAAAGGATTTAAAATCATCTAAATTAAGATAGAATATATGGAATGCAATTTTAGCAAGGAGAGGAGTAGGAGTAGAACACTAGTTAAGATTGATAACTAAGAGATCCCCATAAAAGACCACTTTCAATACTTAGGATCAATGATTCATGAGAGTGGAGAGATTGAGAGATTGAGAGGAAGGTTACCTAGAGAACCCAAGCAGGTTGGAACAAATGGAGGTGTGCATTTAGAGTTTTGTGTGATTGGTGGGTGCAACTCAAATTAAAAGGAAACTTCTATAGGATGGCCATAAGGCCTGCCATGCTCTATGGATCAAAGTGTTGGTAGTTAAGGAACATCATGTTCATAAGATGAGTGCTGCAGAAATGAGGATTTTGAGATGGATGAGTGACAAGACAAGAAAGGATAGAATTAGGAATGAAAACATTAGTAGAAACTTAGGGGTAGCACTAATAGGTAACAAGATGAGGGAGATTAGACTTAGATAGTTTGGACATGTCCAAAGGAGACCGAAAATTGTTCTAGTTAGGAGTGAGGCAGTGCAAGTAGAAGGTTTTAAAAGGGCAAGGGGAAGGCCCAAAAGAACGTGTATAGAAGCAATGAGAAAAGATGTAAAAACTTTGGGACTAAATGAAGCCATGGTACTTAATAGAGAGGAATGGAGGAATAAGATTCATGTGGTCGACCCCTAATTGTGATAAGGTCTTGATGACGATGATGATTTCTAATCTAAGGTCATCAAAGTAATTAAACTTTTAAATTCACTCTAATTAATAATTTAAATAGCCTAATTATTCTTTTTGGGGTCCAATCCATCTTAATCATGCATATTTTCTAAGTTTTCTACCATTTACTAGGCATAATATAAGTACAAATAAAATTCAATTAATTTAAACTGGTAGTGAACTTACGTCTAATTGCAAAAATTCAAACATGATGTAGTTTCAGTGGTGGACTGATTGATTCTGATTGCCTTTAATCAAGTTGATCAACCAAATCTCCATCGCTAGATTAATGCCCGATCTTATAAGTACCTGATCATTAATCAATGATCAAATTGTCAAAAGAGGGCCATATATGTCATTGTTTTAAGGTTTTAGTGATGGATATATGGTTAGATTAGGGTGAATACTCAGATCAATCATGAATCATGGTGTTATATCACTAATCTATAGATGGATCAATGTGGGGGTCAAATCAATCACAGATCAAATGCTCTGATGTACAATCTATGGTCAAATCTACTTGGAATCTCCAATTGATCACAAATCTCAATTCTAAGCAGCTGATCAAAGGTTGGATTTCTTAAAGGGGCAGATCAATTGCACATCCAACCATCCAGTATCTGATCAATGGTTGGATCATGATAAAAAGTTAGATTGGTTGTAGATCTATGCTCTGGTGATTGATTAATAGTTGGAACATATCAGGGTTCATGGATTTGGTCACAAATCCAATATTTGGTGAGATATCAAGGGCTAGATGACAATGGATGGTCAGCTCGATCATAGATCAGAATGATCTCAATTTTACATTTCTATTGGCTTTAGATCACCATTAAATCTTCTTCGATGGTCAAATTGATTGATGCATTTTGTTCCTTGCATCACAAGGATCGCAATGAATGGTGCAAATCTTGCAAATTGTAATGAATGGTGTGAATCTTCAAAATCGCACCATGCACTCTCAGATTAGGATAGCATCCAATTTGGATGGTTAGATGATCCCTGATCAAAGATCTAACCATAGAATTTGGTATTTCCCAATTTCATAAATAGTAATAATAATACATTTATATAATATAGGCGGGAACCCTGAGAATAAAAACTCACAATTAATAAATTTTACACAGTGTTAAAGGAAATACCAAAAAGAAAAGCCTAAGGGTCATCCACATCCCAAAAAATCTGCAACAATAAACAAAATCAAATCTTGATGCTCTGAGCATGCTCAATCTAAAACCACAACAAATCAAATGCGGTCGTGAAAAGAACAATAACAATAACATGTCCAAAAAATTCCCTAGGGTCCATTCATAATCACCACATCATACACACATCACCATGTAAAAGTACACTATACAATAGTGTGGGTCCAATCTATTTAAAATGTAAACATCCATGTATAGCCCAAAACTCTAACTACAAGTTGGAGAAGCATATGCTAATCGGTCTTTGATGTACAAAAAGGCAAATGGTCCTTGATGTCCTCGTTCAGTCAACGATGCTCCACCTGTATACCCTTAGCACTATCACGCTCCAAATCTAAGGCATTGCAAAATAATGCAATGCCTGAGCAAGCTATCGCTTGTGTAGGTGATCACATTCAATCGAAATACTATAAAATCACATGATGCGATGTATCCAAATCATGTTGAAGTCTCATAAGATGGGTATATACAAAGCATGTGAAACATCAACCATCCATAATGAATAAATTAGGAAAATCACGATCTGAACAAATCGATATCAAACCTGAGTGTCATGGCTTGCAAGGCATGAAAACACATGAATACACTTCCATCAAGATAACAAAAGTCCATGTCCAAAGAATAATATAATGCATGTCATGATCACAAAATGTCGTGCACAATCAAGCCATATGAGTACCTCAACTGCACTCATGGCGATGGTAATGAGTACTCATTCCAACCCTAGGTCCCTCAAGTGCAGCATGCATCAGTCCATTTCTGACGGAAGCCTGACAACCCGGCTTACCCCGCTTCACCCTATACATTCCAACCTTGGGTCCCTCACCTGCAGCTTGCATCAGTCCATTCCCGACGGAAGCTTGTTAGCTATCCCTTGGCCCGCCATCAAATCTGTACAAGACCCGGCTTACCCCGCTTCACCCAATAGTCACAAATCAAGATCCATGATAAGGTCTAATTCATCACACATCAAAACATGAATAATCACATAATCAAATGTCATGATATTGGACATGAAATATTAAACACATTTCAATAAATCATGATAGTGTATAAAACGCATGTCTCAAGAACTTCATATAACAAGTCATAATTGATGAAATCAAGAATAAATCCTAAATGTAATCACCTACCTTGACAAATGTGATACTCCAGTCAGGGGCGTAAGCAATGTCACATTGTGTGCTCTAACGTACCTGCCATATCATAAGTAATCTATCACTTGGTGTTCTCACATCTTAAAATAAACAAATCCAAGTGATAATTCCCTTGATCTGCTAGTTAATCTAAAATTAACAACCTAGATCATCTGATTAACCCTCTATTAGGTCAATCCTAAACTAGATGTAGGTTTTTCTAACATCTCGACTAACATCCATTGTCTTTGATCATCAATTTATGTCATAATCCACTTAATTGATGTCCCTTAATCAATAAAGGGCCAGTCTCTATTATCTTGTGAAGTTTGGAGACGATCTGACTGTTGATCGCTCTTTACCACTTATAATTAACATCTAATCATCAGTTCTAATTGTTCTCATCATGATCCATCTAATTTCAAAATCAATATATTCCATTTTCTAATTGAACAATTAGATGCTGCTTGACTAGAATTCTAATACTTTCAAAATTCCTTGTAGGTGAGATTTTTACACATGAATTATGGAGACTGGAATTCCTTGGAACTCAAGAATTTTAGAATTTACACTTACAATTGTAGGACTAGAATTCCTTAGAACTCGAGATTTCTAGATTTTACACTTAAAATTCTGGGTACAAGAATTTCGTAGAACTCAAAAATTCTAAATTTTACACTTAAAATTCTAAGGTCTAGAATTTCATGGAACTTGAGAATTCCCGTCATCTTCTCCCTTCCTTACTCAACCAAAACCCTAGATCTAAATGAAAATCCTAAAAATAGCAATGAATCAAGACAAAATGAAGATGGATTTTTGTGAAAAACTCACTTCCAAGTTGGAAATAATGGTGACAGTCGCTGGCATACTGAAATTTTGGGTGACTATTCCCGTAGCACCCTTCCCCTTTGATCTAGTGTTGTTTCTCCTTGGATGGTGATGAAACCAAAGGGGTCTTGTACCCTTCTCTAGCAAAATGAAATAGATGGCTTGGATCAAAGATCCAAGCAATCCTCCTTACCGGTGACAACTTTTTTTTCGGTATCAATAAAACCCTGAAAACCCTCGTTTCTTCTTCTTCTCTAGCGTGGTTGCGTTTCTCCAGCATGTAGATCAACCTTCCTCGTCTCCTTCCCTCTCTGTCTCTGTCTCTCTCTCTGTCTCTGTCTCTCTCTTCTCCCCTCTTCTGTCTTCTCTCTCTCATTGAGTTTCTGCTGGGCACTAGGTTTTGGGAATAGACCTAAGTCTACTCCTTTCGTTTAAGTGAGGGGGTGCCATTATCAAACCCCACCTTTTTGTAATTTAATTTGTTTTTAATTAATTAATTAATTATTCTATAATTTATTTTAAAGTTTAATAATGGTGTTTTTACTATTCTGAACACCATGATATCAGTCAAATAAAAGATAAGCCATACTAATGGTGCTTTTCAACTCCATTGGCTGTCAAATTCCAATTCTTACAAGTAGGGCCCACTTGGTGAAATTGCAAAAATACCCTTTTGTAAGAAAATTACCATTCATTCTTCTGATCTCTGATTTCAACAAACTTAGTGGCTTTGAATTCCATTTCTCGAGTATATTTCAATTATTGAGGTTCTAGCTCATGATTAAACCTCAAAAATTTTCAAATCCCAAATTTCTCACATTTCACAAAATTCCACGTAATCTTGTATTTTCATAATTTAAAAATAACGGGTATTACATCCTCCCCTCCTTGTAGAAATTTCATCCTCGAAATTTTTTCCCTGTCATTCTTCAATAATCCCAAAAACATCACCATATCATAAGATCCACAGATTGTACCATCATTCTAGAGTCAATGTCAATAAACAATTTCATGTCATGTTATCTCCTCAGATAACAACTCATACATATAAACCAATGAATGTTTTAAACCATTTCGAATTCGATACTTATATTGTGGTTAGAATACATCATAACCACATATAATGCAATTTACATAAATCATACTCTCATCCAAGAGTTAATCATTTGTCTACATCTTTAGCATAAGTCAATCACCATGTCAACAAAATTGGTGTCACAACTCACATATAGGTAATTCTACATCAAATCTATTCCAATGAATATTACCTCCTCATTAGGCAATGTATATCAATCAGGCCATATCACTTTAACTCTTGAATAGGAAATACATGTCAATCAAGATTAGAGCATATCAGCTCACTAATAAGAAATCATATGCCAATTAAAATCAGAGCATACCAACTCAGTAATAGGCAATCACATGACAATCATAATTAGAGCATACCAGCTCAATAACAGGCAATTACATGCCAATCAAGATTAGAGCATACCAACTCAATAACAGGCAATCATTTGCCAATTAAAATCAGAACATACCAGCTCAATAATAGGGAATCACATGCCAATCATAATCAGTCCACAACATAATCATACTGTGAGCACATAAAAGCCTGCCGCCTCAAAGCTCGCCACTTAAGCCTGCATGTGTCTCTCACATTCGCCCTCTTAGGCCACCCTCATCGACTACACACAAGCATAATTCATAATTCAAAAGTTGATTACTCATAAGAAATGCTCTCATACTAAACATACTTTACTGTCACACCCCTTACCTTCATTCGAAATCAGGCTCATATATGTGATATAAGCAGTATCCATGTCACTGTTGTCCTAGAGAACTCAATTAGTGATAACAGTTTACCAGACTAAGGAAACTATCAACCTTAGTCATTAGTTTATCTAGTCATAGAAAATTAAAGTCCCCATAAAATAGTCTCTTTATTAATAGAGATATCATGGCCAAGAAAATTCATCTTCTTTAACCATAATTCATACTCACATACGTTCAAAGCAAAAGATAAGTCCTTTAAATGCTCAGAATAATGACAAGGACTTCTTGTGCCCCTCAAAGTCATGAAATATACAAAAGCATCATTAACTACATAGTCATAACTCATCTCAATAACCTTTAGAAATTCAATCCATCATATCCATACAAACAATCAGTGTACTAATTTCATTAATTGGTCTCACTCAACACTTGTATCAATCATAACAATTTCTAAAAATTGTTTTAAAGACATTTCAGTCACAATCCTCAATCAGTGATAATCAAACCTCAAATCAATATCTAGCAATACCATGCACCCTCCAAGTTGATCATATAGACCATCAATATATGATAGAGAATTTCAATTCTCCATAGTAGTGATATCAAACAATCAATAATCTGTGCATAGCAATAAGGATTTGTCTTTCTTCTCACAAGTGGGGCCATCCTGTATGGCACCTTAGAAAATGACAGTATGTCTGATGCCAAATCAATATAAAAAAAAAAAAATTAATCTCTTGTGGCACAAAATCCTAAAACCTCCTTAGGAAGAGTGTGAATCTTCACACACCCTCTGTGTGCTCAATCTATAGCCACTCTCTATCATCCACTGTCACACCAATAAGGAGAACTTGGTACATCGAAGAGTACCATATTACCTGTAAGGAAAAGTTAATGCAAATCTCAGTGATGCCATTTCTTACTCAGGAGCAAGGTCAATAGCTATCTAGGTGTATTAAAAGTACCTTTCTTCTCATTCTAATCAACTATCCTCCAACAATGGAATCCATCCCAAGGATGATATCATAATCAATTAAATTAAGTAGGATAAGATCAGTATCTATCCTCTTACTCATCATCTCTACCAGTACTCTCTAAAAGTACTTACAAGTTTCAATAACTTGCCAATCGGTGTCATAACCTCCAACTCAAGGATTTTTAAATATATATAAAGGCACATTCATCAAGGTGCCAAAACTTAGACTACAAGGATGACTGGATCTTAAATCAAGGAGGATCATGGTATGTCAATCAAGAAGGTGCCTTCCTTACTTGGGTTGAGGTTAGTATTTGCTTCAAGTAATGGTAATGACAATCAAAAGCATAATCTGCACATAAATGTAAAGATTTCATAACAAATCATCATTACTAATGTGGGGCCATCTTTGTTTTATCTTTAATGTCAGTCAGTTTGACACATTGTCCTCTAGGGAAGTCTTTAAAGAATGTCTTAATAGTCACAAGCATAGTGTCTCCAAGATTGCATTGTAATGATGGCTACCAATGTCGTCACCGCTATGGTGGTAGTCTATCACTCTAGTACAATATTGTCTAGGTGCATGTCCATACAACTAGTACACCTTCTCACATCCACATTCTAGCACTACCCATTCAGATGTTAATGGCTCAATGGCCCATGTAATTGTTTTGATAAAGAAGTCTCTTGTCCTCACAGGGCTGGCTTGAATTATCCTCACCCACGTCTCTGCAGTTGGCCCCCTTGGCCCTAAGAGGATTTTTCTCAACATAAAAGCTATGTTAGTTGCTTTTATCACTAATATGCAATGCACCAAAATCAACTATCTCCACAATTCAAGCATCAACACATCAACAATTCTATCTGCAGCCTCTCATTTATGATGGGTTTAAGGCAATTATCTTTAATAGTGTAAACATGCTTAATACCATTAAACCATCAAATTCCTCTATTCTACAATAGCAAACTATCGTCGTATCACTAATTGCTCAAATGATAAAATACTGATTATTATAGGCCTTCTTAAAAGCCTTTTATATCAAAATCATGACAATAGTGGAACACGTCCTATCAAACGATTATCATTAGAATCCTCATAATCATATTTTAAGTATACTCATCTTTATCCTTAGATTTCCTTTAACTAATAACTCATTTCATGCTTGTAACAAGCAAAATCAATTACAACTCTATCAATTTAAACTCTAATGAAATTGATTCTTTTATAATAACTTTTCTAGCCATCGGTGATCACATTATCATTTATATTCATGTTGGATGTAATTCACTTATAATCAATTTCATCTTACCTCATTCCCTTCATATGATAGACACCTCTGATTTGTAATCAAGTAACCAACCTTGTCAATCACTCATATATATATATATAATATGATATTTAATTTAACCTTTTTTGTTTCTACCATCCCATCCCTTAACTAGGAGATTGTTTGATATCATTTCTTACTCATCACTTGTTTAACATCATTACCACTAACCATTATTGTAAAATAGTTGTTATTTCCTTGAAGTGCTATGCATCTCCAAATCCTAAATAAAATCCTTACAATAATTCATAAGCATTGGATTCTCATTAATGACTGGATGGGGTTTTAATGTACATAAGAACTCATTAAGTTTCATCTCATAGTACATTAAGATCTTACCTCATCAAATTTTTAATAATTTTCACTATATTACAATTTATTCGTCAAATAAATCCACTTCAAGTTTAAATTTTTACAATACTCCTGTCAACTTTATGGAGTTCTAATTAGTTGTAATAATTTCTGATCCTTTTCCATTATTATCTCATGATTGTCGTACAATAGTCGTTATGCCTCTTCACATGTTCATACATACTTACCAAATTTGGACTTGAACTCTCATAAGATAGTCCATGTGAATAGACTTTCCATCATATAATAAAGTTCTCATTTGCAATTATCAATCATACACTCCATTTAGATTCTGTACTATAAGAATCACATACTTTTCCTAAAAGTGCATTTTCTCACAATCCTACAAAGATTTAAAGTCTCATCTTAACTAAAGAAAGTTTGTCAATCGTCATAGCATCAATTATGTCACAATCATAATATTTCTACAATTCACACTTAGGAATTACTTCCCTTAATGAACTGTATATATAATATCAGGCCCTGCACCACTTGGGCCACTACGCCTATGCCACGATCCCCTCGCCCTAATAACTTGGCAGGGGTGGCAATTGGTGGAGCGGGGGTGGACTTAGTTTTCCTTTAAGGACCCATCTGTCAACATTTTAATGTCACATCGTATAAGTATTCCTCTTATCTTAGTCTCATCCTGAACTCATGGACTGTCAATCTAATTGGACTCTTAAAGTGGTGATGATAGAATAAACCCTGGTTTTGATACCAAACTATGACACCCTAGGTTTTCTAAACCTTTTTCTCAATTTCATAAATAGTAATAATAATACATTTATGTAACATAGGTGGGATCCCTGAGAATAAAAACTTGCAATTAATAAATTTTACACAGGGTTAAAGGAAATTCCAAAAAGAAAACCCCGAGGGTCATCCACATCCCAAAAACTATGACAATAAATAAAATCAAATCTTGATACTCTGAGCATGCTCAATCTAAAATCATGACAAATCAAACACAGTCGTGAAAAGAACAATAACAATAACATGTCCAAAAATCCCTCAGGGTCCATTCATAATCATCACATCATACACACATCACCATGTAAAAGTACACTATACAATAGTGTGGGTCTAGTCTATCTAAAATGTAAACATCGATGTACAGCCCAAAACTCTAACTACAAGTCAAAGAGACATAGGCTAATTGGTCTCTGATGTATAAAAAGGCAGATGGTCCTCCTCGAGGTCCTCGCTCAGTTAATACTGCTCCACCTGCATACCCTTAGTGCTATCATGCTTGAAATCTGAGGCATTGCAAAACAAACCAATGCCTTAGCAAGTTATTGCTTGTGTAGGTGATCACATTCAATAGAAATACAATAAAATCACATGCAACGAAGTATCAGAATCACGGTGAAGTCTCATGAAATGGTTATATACAAAACATGCGAAACATCAGACATCCAAAATGAATAAATTAGGAAAATCATGATCTAAACAAACCGATATCAAACCTAAGTGTCATGGCAGGCAAGGCATGAAAACACATGGATACACGTCCAACAAGATAACAAAAGTCCATGTCCATAGAACAATATAATGCATTTCATGATCACAAAATGCCGTGAAGAATCAAGCCCTATGAGTATCTTGACTATGCTCATGGCAATGGTAATGAGTACTCATTCCAACCCTAGGTCCCTCACGTGCAGCCTACATCAGTCCATTTTGGACAGAAGCCTATTAGCCATCCCCCCACTTGCCCTCCAATTGGTATAAGACTCGGCTTACCCTGCTTCACCCTATACATTCCAACCTTGGGTCCCTCACGTGCAGCCTACATCAGTCCATTCCTGATAGAAGCCTGTCAGCCATCCCTCGGCTAGCCCTCAAATTAGTATGAGACCTAGCTTACCCCGCTTCACCTAGTAGTCTTAAATCAAGATCCACGATAAGGTGTAGTCCATCACACATCAAAATATGAATAATCACATTCATGATATCGAACATGAAATACTGAACAGATTTCAATAAATCACAATAGTGTATAAAACACATGCCTCAAGAACTTTAGATAACAAGTCATGATCGATTAAATTAAGAAGAAATCCCAAATGTAATCACCTATCTCGACAAACGCGATACTCTAGTCAAGCGTGCAAGCAATGTCATGTCATGCACTCTAACGTACTTGTCACATCATAAGTAATCTATCACTTGGTGTTCGCACATCTCAAAATAAACAAATCCAAGTGATAAATCCCGTGATCTGGTTGTTAATTTTAGATTAACAATTCAGATCATCTAATTAACCCTCTATTAGGTCAATCCTGAACTAGATGTAGGTTTTTCTAATATCTTGACTAACATCCGTAGTCTTTGATCATCAATCTATGTTATAATCCACTTAATTGATGTCCCTTAATCAATGAATGGTCAGTCTTTATCATCTCGTGAAGTTTGGAAACAATCTAACCGTTGGATCTTTCCTTATCACTTATTATTGACATCTAATCATTAGTTCTAATTGTTCTCATCATTATCCATTTAATTTCAAAATCAATATATTACATTTCCTAATTGAACAATTAGAAGTTGCTTGATTGGAATACTAAATACTTTCAGAATTCCTTGTATGTTAGATTTTTACACATGAAATTCTAGAGACTGGAATTTCTTGGAACTCAAGAATTCTACAGTTTACACTTACAATTGTAGGACTAGAATTCCATGAAACTTGAGAATTCCATATTTTATACTTAAAATTCTAGGAATTGGAATTTCGTAGAACTCAAAAATTCTAAATTTTACACTTAAAATTCTGGGGACTGGAATTCCTTGGAACTTGAGAATTTCAGTCATCTTCTCCCTTCCTTATTAGACCAAAACCCTAGATCTAAATGAAAATCCTAAAAAAAGTAATGAATCAAGACAAAATGAAGATGAATTTTTGTGAAAAACTCACCTCCAAGTTGGAAATAATGGTGATAGTCGTAGGCATACTGAAATTTTCGGCAACTAGTCTCGCAGCACCCTTCCCATTTGATACAATGTTGTTTCTCCTTGGATGGTGGTGAAACCAAAGGGGTTTTGTTCCCCTCTCTAGGAAAAATGAAAAAGACGGCTTGGATCAAAGATTCGAGTAGTCCTCGCCAGCGACTACATTTTTTTCGACATCCATAAAAGTCCCAAAACCCTCGTTTCTTCTTCTTCTTCGGCTTGCAAATGGGCCTTCCTCCTCCTCCTCCTCCTCTCTCTCTCTCTCTCTCTCTCTCTCTCTCTCTCTCTCTCTCTCTCTCTCTCTCTCTCTCTCTCTCTCTCTCTCTCTCTCTCTCTCTCTCTCTCTCTCTCCGCTCTTCTTTCTTCTTCTTCTTTCTTTCTTTCTTCTCTTTTTCTCTCATCGGGTTTTGGGAACAAATCTAAGTCTATTCCTTTCATTTAAGTGAGGGGGTGCCATTATCAAACCACCCTTTTATTATTTAATTTTTTTCCTTAATTAATTAATTAATTAATTATGCTATCATTTATTTTAAAGTTTAATAATGGTGTTTTTACTATTCTGAACACCATGATATCAATCAAAGAAAAGGTAAGCCATACTAATGGTGCTTTTCAACTCCATTGACTATCAAATTCCAACTCCTACAAGTGAGGCCCACTTGGTAATATTACAAAAATACCCTTTTGTAAGAAAATTACCATTTATTCTTATGATCTTCAATTTCAGCAAACTTAGTGGCGTTGAATTCCATTTCTCGAGTACATTTCAATTATTGAGGTTTTAACGTGTAATTAAACCTCTAAAATTTTCAAATCCCAAATTCTTCAATTTTCACAAAATTTCATGAAATCATGTATTTTTTGAATTTAAAAATAACAGGTATTACACCTAGTAAGTCTCTACTTCTACTTAGCTTACGTAACTAAATTTTATATCTTTACCTATTATTTTATAGTTTTTCTTATTATTTGACTATGAGCATAGTGAATCATACTCTAATACCAAGATTGATGACTCAGGTTCTCTAAAAAGAATTTTTACAATAGAATTCAAAAGAGAAACTTTCCTGCAGAATTTTTTTAAAAACATTTTAGAAACATGTAATACACATATTTTCTCAATTCAATGCTTTAGCTCGGTACCACTTAATCAAAATCCTCCACATACAATAGTAGAATAAAATCATATTATTCCATCATTCCCTAGCCATAGCCCAAACAATAAGAAATTTAAATCTAAACCATAATTTAATATTTAAGTGTCACCTCTCTTACTAAATTCACCCTCAAGTGTTCATTGTTCCAAAATCAAAATAATAATAAGTTCAACTAAACTACTTTTATTCATTGTTTTCTTCTTCTTCTTCTCCTTATGCAACTTTTTCTAGCTGACCACCTAGTCCTCTTGTGCTTCACTCGAAATGTTTTCAAGGGGTGAGTACAAAGACTCAATAGGAACAAGCTTAAATAGGTTATTTAAAAACCACGACCTAAAATCATAAGTGCGATATAAATACTATAAACATTTTTTCTTTTACAAAAATCCAATATTTTTAAAAATATTTAATATTTCTTTCAAATCTCATGTATACAAACTTGCCAGGACTTCTATCAAAGAATATCATATCACAGTCTGTCGTACACTAAGTGGTAGCATCCTGCCATAAGCCCATTTAGGCAATGATCAATATCCTTGAAGATGATAAACATATTAGTCCATGTCCAATCACTGAATGGTATACTATGCACATAGAGGATCCCATCCAACTGTGTTCAACTATGGATACCACATGGGATACATTAATCCTTATGCGGGCAGCAAGCCTATTAGGGTAGGTATCTCATTTTAGAAGCTAGTGGTTAATTGGTCTTCTTAGCATAACAACTAAAGGGATTTTACTCCTATCAATATTCAACTCGACTTAAGCAAGCCTACATCATTAAAAAACATTCCATATTCATTCGCATAAAATGCCATAAAGCACTTTCAATTGATATAAGCCCAAAATAAGTAGCAATAGTATATGCAACCATCCGTTCATGATCAAAATCGAAGATATCTCATATATAGAATTTACTATATATGAAATGTTATGATCCATCAATCTTATACAAAACACATACATTTAATATGCATGATTCCTCTACTTTTTCCAAAATGGATCAAAATTGTTAAGTATCATGTGTCACATACGTAGAGTTGTAGATTTTGGACAGTTCCATTTTTATAGGAAAATATCAATTGAATGCTATATGCATAACCATCCATCCACTTGAAATTCATGTAAATCAAATGGAAAGATCAATGGCTAAGATTAGATTAAAATGGATTATGCGTAGACATCAAACACAAATAGAAAATCAATGGCTAGATCATGTATTGATCATGCTAGGGAAACAAGCCATACACTAAGATATATTCATTCAAAATCTTGCACCACTTTCACAAAAATCAACGGTAGAGATTATGCTTAAAATATTTCAAGGAAATGCCATGCACATAGTATACAACTTCATACAATGGAAAATCATGCTTAGATCAAAGGTTAAGATGAATCAATGGGATGGTTAGGAGTGTGTGCTAACTGAATGAGGAAGAGCTCATTACGTGTTCTCACTTTACCACCACCTAAAATGTGCCAAACTTAGATTGGTGGAAGCCAGTCCATGAAGATTCTCCTCTTTCTTACATGCAATTTCCCTGTCCATATTATTTAGATATATTAATTTAAAATCACTCTAAAACTCATGGAATCGTGCATCACTTCCTAGCATGGAGGATGGTAGATATTGGATCCTTACCACACTAGGAGTGTCTGCCCCTTACACTCTTAATGATCCAATGGTTCCAAACCATTCTTGCATGTGAATTGTGGGCACATGCACTAATGGTTGGATCTCTTAAGAAAAATGAGACTTAAATCATATAAATACCAAATTATGGGAAATAAATTTAAGATGAAAAGGTATACTTGTCCCATATAAATACCGCGCAAGTGCCATTACTAAATACAAGTTATGAGAAATCAATCTTAGATGAAATGGTGTATACACATCATACTTACATGTATATATATCATCAACTCAAAATCATTTTAGAGATAGAAAATTTATTTTAAACATAAGAATATATATTATAGGTAAAACCAAATGTTCTCAAATGATTCATGAAATAAAACGATTTGATAGTTAAAACATCATGCAGCCAATTGCTTTTATGGATCCAATAATGCATGAAATAAAAGTTCATATAAGTTAGAAATCCAACTACTTTAGACAAGTTCCTAAATCATAATCGCTTAACTTGTTGATGAAATCATTTTTTATTTTTTTTCTATGTTTATAGCCTAGCTAGGACGTCCTACACACTATATGGGACTTCATGACTAGGTGCCAATTGGGGTTGTTCCTCTTTACTAATTGGTGTTATCTCAATTATCTCCGATGGTTCTTCTTTCCAATCATATACTGTCTTTGATTATGATGTTATTCCAATCCAAATTTAGTATCTTAGTTTCTTTCATATCCCATTCGTCCCATAGCTAGTGGATGGAAATTTTTTTCTAAACAAATATTTAGTTTGTCACTTCAGGAACTTGAACTCTAGACTTATATCATAAACATTCACTCTTCAAGCCATTGAGTTAGCTTGCTTCTGACTCTTGCAAAAATAAATAGTTGTATTGTCAAAATCAGATTGCTAGAGTGATAAAAGAGAGTTTGAACAAGTTGCACAATGATCTTTTGAAGATATTGCTCAAAATAATGAAAAGCTAGTAATCTACCAAGTACTCCTTTTAGGTGTCTACATTTCAAGACTAACTAAGTCATTATCCTAATTCTTAAATCTATTTCAAATGTCCCAACAAGGGAGAAAGTGGCACCTTCAACCTCTGATTAGACACAAACATAACAAGGAAAAGCTCCCGGTTTGTCTATGACGAGCTGCCCTTGATGGCTTGGCATATATCTTTAGAGTGCTAGTATGTGTAGATACTGTCTTTTTTCATTTGCAGTGACATTGTTGTTGCAGATCTAAGTCATTCATCATGTTTGGAATGACATACAGGCCATAGAACAAACTTGATTAATTTTATTAAATTATTTTAAATTATTTTACCTTATATATCTATTGGTAAAATATAAATACCAACCATTTTTATATTATTTTTCAGACATCTAAAATTAGTAGATGGATTATCCAAATGCATTTATTTCTCTTGGCTTACCAAATTTTGTACGATGAACACAATAAACAGCTTAGATCTATTCTTACCATTTTTAGGTGATGTTTTCATCTTCGCACAAGGTCTCAAAGACAAATCCGTTTCTATAAATGGGAAAGGGCGATATCCCTGATCAACAATGTTACTAATATTTGTTGTACGGTTTGTTGTTTTTTGTGTTTCCTCGGAAGTAAAATAAAAAATGCCGGCCTAGCGGCCTGCTTTCTCTTCCGGGGATTTGTTTAGTCATATCTTAATCCTCGATTAGCGACAGTTTTGTTTTAATAACCCGGTGCTAGATTCGACGGCGCCGGCAGATCAAGCCCCTGTATCTCTTATCGTCATGTATACGTGTATGTTTGGCATCCACGGTTTTCATCAACATAAATCCGCACCACATACATATATTGTGTCTTGCTGGCTGATTAATCGCGAGTACATGAGTCGCTCTTAACATTGCAAGAGTAGCAATCAATAAGTCGGTCCAATATGATAATCACGTGCTCTAATCTCAAGAAACAAAGTCAGTCATTCCCGTAAATGACTGAAATGCCCCGTTGGTTATCAGTTCATCATGCATTTAACCACGCATTTAATTTTTTGAAAGCTGTGAGAAAGACACTTTGACCCTGTGCACCAGCACAAGGGAGGAGATTGAAGAGGAATTAAGGATGTTATTTAAGTGCGACATTACTGAAACGGTCCCTATAGATATCCACTTTGCATGATGGGCCCTGTTTTGGTTACTAGGCCGTTCATCCCCATTCATATATATACAGAATTGGACGATTCTAGTAGCCACGTCTCTGTAAGCGATAAGTGTTGTTTCTAGGTTTAGACTCATCAACTCCCACTGTTTATGGCTAGTAATCATCTAGAGTCGAGGAAATCAGATTAAATTGTTCTATCAGTGGCGTGGGCTATCATGTAAAGAGTTGCAGCAAGTTCCTTCATCATCATTCCTTCCCCCGGCCACATGGAGACCCTCCGTCTTGATTGTCTCGTCCAAGGAAAGCAACAGTAGGGCAAGTTCTCATGCTAAGTTATGTCTGCTTTTACACACGAAGGGCCGTACCTTTTGTTGATTCGACCCATTCATCTAATTTTACCTCGTATCTTATAGCTTAAATATAACAATAATTGGAGCATTCTAGCAACACAAAAATTTTACATGGTGATAGTTAATCTCGATTCACCGGAGCTACGTTGATCTGAGGCCATTTTGACTAATTTTTTCATCATTGGACTAGATCATTGTTAGGCATACATGAGCTGGGTTGACTTTATAAAAACTAGCCTGGATCATTCATAGTGATACCTAAGCTATGCCAAGCTAGACCAATTACCTATCTCTTGTGAAATCATTGTTAGTCATACCTGAGCTAGGAAGAGTTTTACAAAACTCAGCCTAGCTCATTATTAATAGATTCCATCTTGAGCTAGGTTGAGCTAAACTAATATTCATGTTTAAGTCATATATATATATATATATATGTATATGTATATATATACACACACACACACACACACACACACACACACACACACACACATATATCAACGTGGAGAATAAACAAGGGAAGTTGCTTTTCACCCAAGTTTGCAAGAGTTTGAGAATTGAGGGCTGTACCATTTCAAACAAATAGATTTGATATCTACACCTTTTTTTATGGAAAAAGCTATTTACATGGTGGCACTACTATAGCGAAGTGTTCTTAAGACAGTTAAAAACTTATAAAGAAGGCGGTTATCAAATTGTCTTCTACTTAGACGTCTTAGAAAATCTAATAAAAATAAGATGATTTCTGAACCGTCTTCTTTTTTACATAGAATAAGACTATTCAAATAAGATGATTTTCTTAAACCGTCTTTTTTTTTTATTTTTTAAATAGAAGATATTTTATGAAAACCATCCTATTTTGGATGAACAAAACAAGACATTTTGTTGCAAACCGTCTTATTTTTCACATATTAAAAGATGTTTTTTGGAAATTGCCTTCTTTTGTTGGTTTATGTTTTTACATTAATTGTTCCTTCAATTTCTATGATAAAAATACATGAAACATTCAAAAGAAACCACATTTACTTCAACATTATGACAAATGTGCTGCTATTACTACAATCTTGCTATAGTCTTCATATACAATCTAACTTTTCCATTCAAAATAATCCACCTTTATACCAATCCCTGATGGAAACATACAGCAGTAAGACAACTTTCCTTTTCTCTCCTATCTATTCTTGAAATCTCGAATGTGCAAAAACCACAAAAAAACCAACATCCACATTGAACTTCAAACTTTTAAAGACATGAAAAAATGTGACAAGTACATACATTCACACTTCTTCATATGCACTCAAATGTTTGGTTTGACACACCAACTTTTCCTTATTGAAATAAAGAAACCACATATAAACTTCAAGAAAATGAAAAATTAAAGGAATCTATATAAATTTGAAGTTTAGTTTTGTATTAATGAAATATAAAAATTTTATTTTGATGAAGATTAGTCATCTACAAACTAAAAGTTAATACATACTTAGTCCATTATATTCTTATGTCATCTAAATCTAGTTGTGACTAGCTCTTGCTTCCCAAACTAGCTTGAAAGATAACACATATTAAATCAGTTGGGACATTCAATCTTAGAATTATTGAAAAATTATTGAAAATTATAAGATGATAATTAGTAAATTAATTGTCTTACCTTTCTCAATTATATGGTTGTAAAAACATCACAAATGAGGGTTCTTATGTATATGAGAACATAATATCCACACTTCTACTTAGATTATTATCTAGGGCACTGCCCAATAAAGAAAATAGAAAGTTTTAAATCTCATGTCTAATTATAACTTTAGGTTATAAAAGAGTCTAGTTAACTAGTAAACCTTGACCTTCTTCCAAGTGAGGTTTGATAGGTGCTTAATATCTTTGAGGTCACCCATTTATATCATGCACTTCATATTTATAAGTGAAAAGCATTAGATACCAAGAACAAAATAGTTATTAGCTATCCAGCTATTATAATGAATGAAAGAATAAGACTTACTTGTTGATGATTTTCATTAGCGAGCCATGAATATGTGGTCCACAAGAATAAAAAAACAATGCATGCTTACAATGCACATCCAAAACTAGAAGCATATAAAGAGACCTATACACAAAATCATATAATTAAAGTTGACAATACTTAAGAACATTGGTAGAATATCTTCAACTTGTTTCTCCATGAGCCATTGCTCCTTTGAACAAGAGATGACAATAGGGTCAAGAAATTTGTAAATGTCTTTGATATTTAATCTTTGCAATTTATCGTCCAATGGCCTATAGAAAAGAAATCGATATTACTCATCATGTCTTACTATCATGTAATGTTGAGATTCTTAATAGTACAACAATGTGTGAGTATTTTAATTGCTCTATGTTACATATTGCTAAGAGTTCCTCTTCTATGAGAGGCACTTCATCTCCCTCATCGCCAAGCACTCCAAGCTCTATCTATATGGGGCTAATTCCCTTATCTTCATTGATGAGTCTGTAGAGTCCCCTTAGGGATGGAGCTATGTTAGGAGGAACCTCTAATTGAGCTCTAGAGTATAGATGTAAAGTTGAAAAATTAGTAATGAATATAAGAATGTTCATTGAGGACATTCAATTTTATCATGAAAGTAAACATAAATACTAGTATTGGGGAAAATGTTATGACGAAATGTGCTACTATAGAGGATGTTAGCCTTGATAGGGCCTTCTGTTGCTTCTAGTTAACATTATATTTAGATAATATTAAAGAAATAAGTTGAGGTCTCAAAATTTATTATGGAACATGATGCTATGATACCATATATATATATATATAGCCTTGGATAACATGGGTTTGATACATTTCTTTGTCCAAGCATTGTGACATCCCCAATAGTATGAATTTCATCTACTATTATTGAAAATGGTAGGGGTCATTTGGTTGTAGAGTGGCAACAATACACACAGGTAGTGTGTGGATGCATTAATGATCAATGCAACAGTACAGACATAGCCTCATATAGTGTAGCAATAACAATGTAGTTCTTAACTATATATAGCTCTGATATGCATTGACTCACCTGTAAGTCAAAAATACTAAATATATAAGAATGAATTAGGTTTAGCAAATAAATGGAAAAAGTAAACATGTCTACATATATATACCTCCTTGGCTAGCACATCTCCTTCAAGGGATTGCTCTTCCAAGTATTGTTTAACTAAAGAATTGTGGCTATTGTGTGTTGGAGGTCTAGGGACAAGATCTATACATGGAAGTTGGAAGGAGTTACAATGCTTTAAATCGCTATATAGATCCCACTTCAACTCCTTGTGCACTTCCTCTTTAATTTTTACTTTCCATTCCTCCAAGTCCTCTATTATATATTCTTTTGTATTGATGAATTTGGATGGAACAACACCATGTTCTTGTGCTTGTCCTTATTGCTTGTATCCCTATACAAGATGTCCACCTTTACAGCTATGCTACTTAGAGTCCTTGTAGTTGCACTTTCTTGGGTCAAAATCTTCCTACACAATTTAGTTACCAAAACACAATTAATTCCATTATTTAAGTGATGCAAAAGTAGACATGTAGAACCACTTATGATTCATGAAGCAACTGAGGTGGCATGTTCATATTTGAAGGTTTGCGAAATACTCCCCTCTAAATGCAACATTTTCTAGGGGATAGTACAATTGATATGCTCAATGTCCCAGCCTTCTTTTTCTATCAACAGAGATAATAAATTAGAGGTAATGAAATAAAACTGGCATAATTAGATAGAAATGAGCTCTCACAAACAATTACTTCTTATTCTTCTAACTTGGCTTAACTAATTCTAGAGAGGTGGTGTAACATATGATTATTCAGACTCACTATTTTCCCTTTTGTACACTTTGGCTACACATTTATGGATATGAAAAAATAATAATTAAGCACAATCAAATTTCATAATAAAAAGAACCAAACTTGGGTTAAGTACCTCAAAACCATAAGATCGATAAAAATTCATTCCATGGATCCTAGTCAGTGATGTTAGAATACAACTTAGGGATGGCGTGCAGCCTTGATGGATTAGTGGCATTTGGAAGTATGTACCTTTTTGCAAGTCTGCTCTTCCATTTTCTCCTTTGTTAATTGGCTCCATGTAGAGCATTCTTCTTACACTCATCCAAAATGTCAAAGGCAAACTACAAAGTAAAAACAAGCACATTACTCTATTTGAAAATAACAAGTAAGGCTCATAGTATGTTATATTTGGGAAGCATTTACATACCTTCACCATCTCCCATATTACATCTTTGATTGATTGTGACATATGTCTTCAATCATTGATGGAGATTGACATCATGCTTCTTACATGCAACAAATGAAACTGATACGAGATGCTGCATGGCCAACTATCACTTGCCCCCTATGGTTGAACTGTATAACATATTTTATTCCCTTTGACTTTCTTTCTATAATCCGTTTTTATTGGCCCTTTGCCCTTTCTCTTTATGCTCCATTTTTTTGGGTCCTCTGGCCTTTCTCTTAAGATGGCTACTTGGGCTGGATTGTTCTTCATGATGTCGATTTTCTTCATGTTTCATGTTTCCTGCACAAGTGAAAACATCATTTTTCCTACACAAATGAAATCATTGCATTTAAAATAAACACATCATAAGGTTGTTTGCTATATTTTAGTAATCTAAATTGATCAAAGGTAAAGATTCATATTGCAACAAAAGGAAAAAGAATTGTTACCTTGATGATTTTTCAACATTCAAAATAGTATAAAAAATATGGGATTATCAATGGATAACTATTACCAAGCACTCAATGCTTAGTAGACAATAACATTGCTGAAACTCAGTGTCTCATCGCTTTATAGTGGTAGCGAACTACAGCTAGTATATAGTAGTTCATAGCAGTGAACTAGAACATGTATATAACTGTCCATAATAGTAAAATGCAACTAGTATATAGTAGTCTATAGCAGTAAACTAGAACAACTATATAGTGGTCCATAGTATTGAACTACATATAGCATATAACAGTCCATAATAATGAATAATAATTGTGATGAAACTTGATTCATAGAATTCAAAACTAGTACAACAAATAGAGGTGCATCAGTGTAGACAGTGATCATGACCCATATCATTCCATAATGAACATGTATTCTAGCAACGTAAAAGAATGGATGGAAATAATCCTAGAATTGCTAGAAAATAGTACTTAATCCTATGTTAGAAGTGAAGCAAACAAAGTCCTAAACTATCCAAAAATTAAACATGTAAAAGAGCAAGAATCATGAGATTGAAAAGAAAGAACAAAACACATAAAACAATACATCAAAACATGAAATCTAAGCATCTATATAACTTCCTAATTTTTTGCTAAAGTAAAAGATGGAAGTTTATGCTAGAACTTGAATAAAAAGTGACATATATAGAAATATTTTCATACATACCTCTATATTTAGTAGGTTTGTGCCCCTGAAATTTCCTTAAATAGTAGTAATTAGGGTTAATTCTACACTTTGCAAGTCCAAGGTACAAATGAGAAAATGGATATTTTAGTAATTTTACCCTTAAAAGAGAAAATATAGAAAGCTTGTTACATAATTTGCCCACATGGAAAATATGAAGTCTACAAGGTTTAGAATGAAAATACATTGCCATTATCAAAGTCAAAGTAGTCAAAACTCCTAAGTAAAGGAAGGAGCTTTACTCATACTAAAAAGGTTGTTAGTATTAAAAGTAAGGTGACAAAACATCCCATGCATGCAAGCATGCATTCAAGTTAGCCACTACCTTGGGAAGCTTCTAAGAGAAGCTAAATTCATACACATTGGGATCTCATACAATGAAAGCTTTTATGAAATAAAATAAGTAAGAAGAACAGGGCCTGCATGAGATATATTCCTTACACTCTCTCTCCTACTCAACCACAATTGGGGACCACCTAAGTTGCCAAATTTTTTCTACAATGTAATGTGGTGATTCACACTCAATCCCATATGATAACATGATAAAAATAAGAAAAAGAAGTAGAGAAAATAAAAGTGCAAGTAGAGAGATAATTTATGGGAAATCTATAGTTGAAAAGCAGCCATACTTTTCAAGCTTTAAAGGCCAAGATCTATCCAGAATAAAGTCCCATTGGTGTAGATATTTTGGTGGATTATCCACCTCCAAAATATGAGAAGAATATCTAAATTTAAGGAAGGAGATGTCCCGTCCTCCTTCATGCTCTTGGCTGGAGAGAATTGTGGCGAGATAAGAGAAAAATAAGGGAGACTAAGAATGGATAGAGAAATCTTATCAAAATCTAGGCCATCCACTCTAAAGTATATCAATCCAACAGAAGAGAGTAAGGAAGCTCTTAAAGAAGATCTTTAAGGATATGAACACTCCAACCAAATATCACCTACCCAAGTTAGGTTAAAGAACGATCTAAGGGTTAGGAATGAACTACAAAAAAGTTACAAACCCTAGCCATGTTGACTTGGTTGAAAAGTCAAATCAAAACCCTAAAGAAGGAAAGATCTCACCACCCATTCTCATCCAAGTCCTCCTTCCTTACAACATTCTAAAATTAAAAGACACACACCCAAAGTGTTTCACGCCTCCTCTCCCTTTTAGTGTTCTATTTTCACTTCATCTCCTTGATTTTCTTTACTTTGTTTCTATCTTTTTCCTTCCCACCAATCTTATTTCCCTTAGCACTTATTTCCTTTCCCCTCACCCTTATCCCTTTGTTTCTACCTCACTTTTTCTCATCTAAATCTTATCCCACTTATATCCCATGTCGCTTACCTTCCCTCCATGGCATTCAAACCCCTCACCCCCCCTCCCTCCTCCTTCACTTGCTCATTCCATCCTTCACTGCATTACCCTTTAGGTCTAACCCATTCTGCTATAGTTCAAGACTGGGCCAAGGGCGATTCATTTAAATTTAAAATACATTATTGTAATAATATAGGTCAAGGGTATGCCATCCTCATCTAGAAGAGGAGGTAGCATGCATATGGACCTACAATTGATGAGAAGACTAATTTTAAGACCCCGCTATGAGCTATCCTTGCTTCTTTCAATTTCCTAGATTAGGTTGCATTAATATAGTTGCATTGTGGATGATAGTATAAAGCATATAGAAAGTATTTCCTTGTTGCATTCTAGGACTTGCATTATATTTACTACTTTTCTTACATATAAGTCACACTTAAATGCTTTAAGGTGCACATATGTTGAATGACCTTCTTAGGAATACTTTAATGATTAGTAAGGGCACTCACCCCTACAAGATCAAGGGTGGATTTGATCACTATCCCTTGGCTCACCTAGGGTAAACATCACCTTACACATAACTTTAGCTTCAACAATTAATTTAGAATCCATTTAGAAGAGACCTTAGTAGCTTAAGAGCTATAGGACCCTCTTCGAAAGAGGCAACCTATTGCCACTATAGTGGCCCCTATCTAATCAACTGCATTTGTGTTTAAACAACTAGCTTTGCCAACACATTCCATGACTTAGATCACCTATAGATAACTAAGAAGGGTGCAGAGTGGTTGATTATAATTAGGATCTATTTGGTAGGTAATAAGACAAATTTGAAAGAGGGAAGGAGCAACCTAGGTTAGACATCACCTAAAAGCTACTCCCCTAAAGAAATTCAAGATAATCAACCTTTCATCTTGTTTGTCATAGGGTTAAGATTTATTATGTGCCCTTGTTTGTTGTGCATCATTTAACGTTTAGGTTTTCCTAGACTAGGTTAAAGAAAAACTATTTCATTGTATATAATGAATATCTTTCATCATATACAAAGTTGAGTCAACTTAGGCAATGGTTACATACTCATGTAAATATAATTAACCCTGCATAAAAAGGGTGAATGAAGTAGGGGATAACAAGTTGCTTTATTACTATTATACTCCACGGCCCATTCATCATGATATGCATGAAAAAGGGGCCACTCCTGATCTGTCCCATACATTGGATATATTGGTAGATAGATTAGTGAGTGTGGTAGATAGCCAATTTAATTAGTTGAAAGCTTTTATATTAGTCACAAGTCATTAAGGAAACCTCAGTATGAGGAGTGTTTCTTCTACACTAGCGAGCACATCCAACTACTTTGTGCCCCTCCAGCTTCAAGTTTCCTAAATATTTTTTAGACTAAGAGAATGCATTTAATACATTCCAAAACCCTCGCAATAACTTCTACTCTGATACTTATCATCCAAGATGGGCTAGGCATCTAGATTTTTCATGGTGTCAAGATAATTACCCTTTCCCTAGTTTTTCAATGCCACAACAACCTAAGCCATAGTAAGAGTTTCCTCCACAACTGGGGAAAAAATATTTAGAAGAGATGCTTCATTTTTTTATGTAGCACAATCTAGAATTCTATAATGATGTAAAACAAACTATGGAGGCCCACTCACAATCTATTGTGAAGTTGGAGTTCCAAATGGGTCAAATATCTATTGCAAAAAGAAAGGAGAAAGGAAAACAATCAAGTTAAGAACTATGAGAAGCCCATCAACAACTATTCAAAGATAGTAATAATGTCTAAGTCTAAAGATTTTTATGAGACAGAGAGTCGTGTTTACCATCCCTACGCTTTGCTAACAATGATCCACTCTAGGCATGTCTTAATAATTTTAATTTTGATATAGACACATCCATTGATGAAGTAACTGATTTACTCAACACTGTACCATTAATTGATACTTCTTAATAGATAGCTCGAGTAGGACCCCTTCCATTGCCTGCAATGTAATTTGAGTCACATATTGAAAATTCACCCAATATGGACTTAACATCTGTCCCCAAAAGCATGCATTATGATAGTTTCAATTCATCTAATCCGTCACCTATAACCGATGCCTTAAACTCTAATATAGGATAAGAAGGAGAGTCAATTGATGTTCTGACCCAACATCAACCAACTTTTGGGTGTACAAAGATGATATTGATGATTTAAGCCCCATGATTTCTTTGCATTTAAAGGAACATGAACAAACCTTATGGGAGATGTAGAGTCCACTCAACCCTAGCCATCAGGACAAGGCAAGGGATGAGGAATATTATCAATTTTTTTATGTTGGCCTACTCTATCCTTAATTTGTCAAAACTTACACCAAGTCAACTCAATTGGTTTCAAGAAATTCTCATTCATGGTGGTCTCTCATGCTATATTATTATCACTATCATACATCTCTGGGTGCAAAATGTATTTTGATTTTTCTAGAAACTCCATAGCTAAATTAGATCTAGATCTAGATGTTTAGTTAGTTAGTTTAATTTTAGATTTCATAGAGTAGTTGCATTTGGAATTACATATATGTTGCATTTTTTGTTACCACATCAACAAATCACTACATCATCTCTAGAGTGCAAGTACTATCTTTCTAACCCTTCTCTCTCCACTTAGTTACTTCATCTATCCATGCTTTTATTTAAAACATTGAGGACAATGTTTAAATTTTTGATGTATCCAAAAATTCTTTTTACTTATTTTTTGAGTCTTTTCTTTATTTAGTTAAAAATGAGAAATTTAAAAATAAATAAATAATGATAAGTTCCTTTATAAGGATGAGAATTTTGATTTTCTAAATATTCATTATATGTTTGAACTTTAGCTTATTAACTAATTTGTACAATTAGTCAATCTTTCTAACATTTTTCTAAATATTATCATGAAAAATTAAACTCTGAATAATTCTTTACACAAAATAAACATATATATTTAAAGTTGAAGAGAAAACATAACTTAGAGATCTTGAAGAAGATTTGTGGGGACTATTAACCATCTTCCTTTCTGAAGGTTATACAAAAGTTCAAAATTTTCTTCAAAGGACATAATTTCCTAGTTGGTCTCATTATTCTTCTTTTGGTCAACTACTAGGAAAACATCCAAAAGACTATACCATTTATCTCTTAAGTTTATGGTCATTTTAAAGTCATATGAAACCTAAGAAATGATAGAGGTCATCCTTAGAAAACCTTGAGCCTTTAGCCTTACTATGTTATTTCACCACTAGTTAATCCCTTAAGCCTTTCTAATTAGCCTTTTCTTTGTGAACCAATTAACCATTACCCTATTGAACCCATGAATTTAAGCTGGAAAGCAACACAAATTTCCTTATTTTAGAAACTAGGATCAGAGTTATAATATATATTAATTATGGAAATTCGTCAACTTCTTTTCGGGTCTTATGATAAAACCTCCACATATATGTAAAATAATAGTATTCTAGCTTAAGAATGATTAGACATACATGCTACAAGATCACCGACACTATCAGAAGTAAAGTCACACATGCCATTCAAATAAATAGAACAGTCCATATTTATAGTCATCCTATGTGTCGATAGAAGTTAAATTATTACAATATCAAAATGAAATCCTATACATGGATTCTATCAAAATAAATACTCCAAAAGCATTTTTGTCTCACATATAAACTGATCTGGGTACTTTCACTTTCCCTAGGTCTCTCATGCTTGAGCTACATGGTATGTCACCTAAAATGTTAGTTGTAGGATGGGAGCAATACAACCACTTTTGATAAGAAGAAAAACTAATATAAGATGAAAAGCCTAAAATAGGGCATACAATAGCATATTCACAGGTGTGTGTGTGTGTGTGTGTGTGTGTGTACATAGTTTCTAAAAATGAGAAATCATGACATGTAAAATAAAGATCCACAAAGAAAAATTGGTGATCTCATATCATTTGCAATATCCAAAAAAATTTGATAAGCATATCAATCAATCTAATGTGCTCGAAACAACAAAAGCTGAACCAAGGCACATCTCCCTCTATTCGTAGTGTGAAATCCATGCTCACATTGTCGTGGAAAACTAATCACTCCATATTCACAATGGCATACAGTCCTACCACCATGGAAGATATGGTAACATATAGTCCTACCACAAGGGACAAGGTTTGAGCTCTCAAGAAATGACCAGCATGCCCAACATGCTAACATAACATAGACACCTATGCTCATAAGGTCATATTATCACCCACTAGTGACTATCATGGCCTCTACATGGGCTCATGGATACTGCAAAATCTCGACTCACTGGACTTCATGAAGGTTACCCAACTACCACTCAGAGCGCTTTCCCATGAGAAGCTACTACTATTGCCTACCATCTCCATCCCAGGGCTAGTATCAATCTCATCTTAGACGCCAGTGGCCAATTTCACCTCTTAGCATAGGGTCTCTAGGACATGGCACACCCATAGTGCACCTATGGGGCGATTCTAGACTTACAGCACTCTAGGAGCACCTACCAAACACCTCAATCAAATCCATAACACATGGCTCATAAAAATCCATAGCTCATGACTAGTGAAAATTCATGACTCATGGCACCCTGCCACACATGTAATGCTTGCCAAGTATCATTGAAAACAATCTCTCCATGCCCTTGGCCAAATTCATAAATCCATTGGTCCAAATCATGGAAAAAAATTCTGAATCATGATATAATGGTGTAGTATGCACTAGTGTCTTATTTTGATACTATTAAATGCTTTGTTAATCCCATTATTAACTTATAGTGTAACTTTAGTTGATGTTGTCTTCCTTATGGAGTGTAAGGGCTAGATGTTTAGCTAACATGAACATATATCTTTACTTCCACCTCTACTGTTTTATTATATGATATTTTAATTATCTTTCTTTGTTTAATACTCAAGTTATTTAGTCTAAGTCATACATTTTGTGTGTTATTTCCTTCTTTACTATTTTAATTGTACTTGGTCTTGACCTTAAGTGATTGAGTGTCCTTAGCTTAGGATTGTTAATAATTCTCTCTTAACCTAGGAGCATGCTTCAATTTGGTTTATAGGTTCATAGCTTTATAGTCCTATTCTCTATTTGATCATTCTACCCCAAACACAATCTCATTGATATTGCTCTTTTAAGCTCCACTCACATTGGTTGACTTTGTGTGACATCTAGGTAGGCATTTAGCAAGTGCTAACTCACTTCTATTGTTCTCATGGCATCTTACAAGTCCTATGGTCACTAGTCCCATTACCTAACCAATCTAATTATACATATGTACATGGTGATCCTAAATGATTGATTATTTTTAAGGGATATTTTGTATGATTTTTCCTTGATTACAACTTAGCATTTAAGTGTTATTCCCTAGAGTAGCATTCACCCCATGGTCCTTAAATGTCTCATACAAAGGCAATTATGAGTGTTTAACTTAGTCCTTGATGTGAATATGGGTATAGTTCACCTTATTTAGGATTTATAGTCTTATACCTAAGTATAAATTAATGGGGAACTAAGTGAATATAATATAGTGAACTAGTGGATTCATTCTTCAGTGTTCACAAGGATCTTTTCTTCATCAAAATTCCTAAGGAATAGATTCCTACTATTGGAACATATACATCTTAGTACTAATCATCTAACTTAGTTTCATGGTCCACAAAAGTGATTTTGATTTTTGATTTTTTTCTTTTTTGATTGGTCTTGAGTAGTTATTGGTGCCGTTTTTTGCAGCAGTGTGCAAGACAATAGTGCCAATGTTCCTAAGATGTTTCCATGCATTTGTTATGAGGATTGGGGTCTCTCTCTATGATCCAATTTAAAGTAACTTGACAAGTGTTAAGTGTGCAATTTTGGCCAAAAGACCCCTAGTTTAGCATTTAATTAGACCATTTAACTCATTAATTTGGTATTTTTTGAATAAAATATGAAAATTTGGCACAAATTGACCATCTAATCATAAATTGTCAAAATTAATAGTTGGATGATCATCTGAGCTAATCAAATGCTTAAGGTATGGTTAGATGACTCTGATCTAGTTTAATGTCTTGCAAATCAACTAAAAGAGGCTTGGATGGCTCAGATCAATATTCAACAGTGCAGATGATCCAACAGAGCATTGAAGGGATCAGATCACTCACAAAAGAAAGAAGGGATGATTTCCTAAAAGAAGATGATTTCTAATTATAGGAAAGGAAATTAGGGATGAGATTTCCTAAATGGGAGATAACTTTGGAATGAAGAGTTTGATTAAAATGGGGAAGAAGTTTCCAAGTGGAAAAAAACTCTTTCCATAAGCAAAGGCATAAGGCTTTAAAAAGGAGGAGATAGTCGTAGAAGGAGGGAGGACTATTTTATTTTTTATTTTGCTTTCCATTCTGTTTTTCTTTTCGTTTTTGTTATCTATGTTCACATTTCCTATTTCCACCTTAATTCTCTACTTCCCTTTTACATGAAACCTAACCTTTCTCTTCTCTTTCTCTTTCATGTATCCCACCTCCCATCAATCTCCATCTCTCCCCTCTTTGTGTTTCAAACCACCTAGCTTGTTCTACCTTTGTTTCTATGTTTTTTTTCACCACACTTTCCATCACCCATTCTCCCTCAGCCTGATGCAATTTGTCAAGATCTATCAACACATCAAGTCCAGATCACGTCCAGCTAGTCCACGTTCTTCATCTCCTTATCTCACCACACCATCCCTCTCCCTCATTCTCTCTCACTTTTTTTACTCTGCCTATGGGTTCTCCCTCTTCCCATCTCCTCACTTTCCTCATCCCCCATCCCAACACAATCTGGCAACCCCTCTCTTCCATATTTGCTAGCAGATGGCCCAGGCTTCATCCCATTATCAAATTACCTCTACCGGTTGGCTGTCCCTTCACCGCATCCATCGGCCATTCGCCTTTGTCTACTACTCCTGTGTTCTCTCTTTTCCATATCGCTCCATCAGCCAGCCTAGCTTGAGTTCCCCATCTTTGCATCACACTGGTGATCTAGCCCAGTTCTTCTCTTTGTTTGAAACCCATAACCTAAGCAGGTGCTACGTAGCCACTCATTCCACAAGTCCTGCACAACTGAGCAAGGAAGAATGGATACTCCATCATTGGTAAACCAGGCCAGGTCTAGCACCATGGATCCATCGCACCGGCACCAATCAGCCATGGGCCATCCCATCCTCTCTGACTATTTCTGTTTTACAGAAGTTTTAAGGAAGTTTCAGAAAAAAATTCCACTTTTGCCCATAGGAGGATGTTTTAAATTACATTTTATGTCCCATTACTATTACTATTCACATTATATGTTATTTTAGTTTTGGTTATTCGTATTCTATACTATTCTTTAGTTAATCCAGGAACTATCTTATCTGTTCCTGTTTAACCACATCAAAGGTTTTGGTTTAATCATGGGAAACCTCTTATTTCTTATCTGTTTTAGTTTAGAATTTCAATTAACTTTTAGAACTTGTTTTTAAGATAGTTTTTAGTTTAATTGCTATTATTGATCTTTAATTTGAGTTCTGAAATTAGATCTAAGCCATTAATTCTTAAATTCCTTAATTATACTAGATTTATGAAAATTTGAAGAATCTGACAAATTCATCTATCAGATCATTAATCAAGGACATATTGAATATACTAATGATGTTTGATCAAAGTTTGTGATACCAGAATTGAAGAATTGGATAGTAGTTAAGCTAAGAAAGTAGATTTTTCTTATTTTTTTCTAGTTTTATTTTAGTCAAGGTTCTGTTGTTTTTTCCCTTTTCTTTCTGGAATTAGACCTTTGTAATTTCACTGTTAAACCAAATCTAAAGTATGATTTCTTTTTGTTAATTTTTGTTAATTAATTTTATTTTTTAAGTAATTAGATTTTATTAAAAACTCCAATTCTAAAAGCGTGTCCCTATGGGATTGACCTGTACTTGCATTAGCTATACCACAATAGCTTTTGTACTTGTGAAAAACAAGAACAAGTTTTTGTCAAAAAATCCAAAAAATTCAAAAAAAAATAAATCTTTTTAGGAATTGCTTAGTTTTAGCATTTTGGGTACATTTTTCAAAATTTTTAATGCATAAATACCTTATTTCCTAAATTTAGTACATATTTCTAAAAAAAAATTTCAAAAAAACAAGAAAGTGGAGGAAATTGGCAAGGAGATCTTCATCAAAATAGAAATTTCTCTACTTTACTAGATTAGAATTTTCCTTTTCTTGAGTGAATCTTGTAGTGAGGCCCTATATAATTTGCAATTTTCATTTCATTTTTTAAAGGGTTGTATAATATAGGCAAGTGTGGGATAAGGTGGCCCACACTTCATCTTCATCAAAAACCTTACTTAGATTAGGGTTTGCATTTGCATTGTTTGGTAGTATAAGTGCATATAGAAAGCATTTTTTATAATTGCAGTATTTTAATTTCATTCAAAGGGCACGTTTAATGCTTTAAGGTGACATATATGCTGATCGAACTGCAATGGAGAGTAGAAATTAATTAGTAAGGGCTCCCTACCCCCACAAGATTAAGGGTGGATTTCATCACCATTCCTTGGCCCACCTAGGATAATCACCTCAAGTGCGCAACCCTACCCTTCAAATCAATCTACAATCAATTAGAAGAGACCTATAAGGCCGTCACATACTCGTAGGACCCTCTTACTAAGACCCGATCTATTGTCGCTCCAGTGGCTTTTGAGCACTGTGGTTATAGTGGGTGTCTTAAAATTCAAGTGATTTTCCCACACCTTCTATTGATGTTTGTTAGGTCTACATGCCTCCTTACATGAGGATTGCATTAACCATTTTGTGCAAAACCTAACTAGTAAGCAATAGTCAAATCTAAAGGAGAGGAGGAGTGCTAGATTAGGATAATTAAAAGCATTGTACCCACACAAATTCAAGAAAATCAAAATATTGCTTATTAGCCTAAGGCTTGTTTGATTGTGCCTTTTGCTTGCATCACATAGAGTTAGAGTTAGCATTTAGATTGGGACATTTTAGATTAGGCTAGTTCATGCAGGGGTGTCAATCTTAGAACGTAAAGTTACTACCTTTAGACCTAGAGATTCAACCATCCAACACTAAGTGAAAAGAAACCTAGTTCCTATCCCCATGGCTGAACCACCAGTAGAAATTGAGCACAAAACAATTAGAAATTTCTATGTGCCTCTATAACTCAATACCCCTTCATGCATAGTTTTACCTTCCACAAATGCAGACTCCTTCAAGTTAAAGATCAGAGCCATTCAATTATTCCCTACTTTTTATGGTTGAGACCGAGAAGACCCCTACCTACATATCAAGGAGTTTCTTGATATTTGTGCCATATTTAGGTTTAAAAATTTCTTGGATGATTTGATTAGGCTTAGGCTATTCTCATTCTCACTTAAGGACAAAGCTAAGTCATGGCTTAATTCCTTGGAGGTAGGTTCTATACATACATGGGACCAATTGTCTAAGAAGTGTTTGAACAAATTCTTCTCTGTTCACAAAACAAATGCTCTGCATCGTGAAATTATAAATTTCCATCAAAAGGATGATAAACAATATTATGAATGTTGGGAACGGTGGAATGAAGTGCTACAGAAATGCCCTCATCATGGATTTTAGAAATGGAAGCAAGTTCAATACTTCTATGAGGATTGACTCGAAATAGATAAATGATAGATGCAGTACATGGAGGGACTCTCATGTTAAAAGATGAAAGTGAGGCGTAGGAGTTCTTTCAGACTATGACCGATAATTCTCAGCAATGGGATTATTCAAATAGGAGAGAAAGAACTAACTAGCCCACTAAGAGAGGAGGTATCTATGAGATAGGAGTACATACTGATCTATCCTATAAGCTCGACTTTGCCACTGAAAAATTAGATGGAAGAATAGACAAACTTAAAACTATGTTTCAGTCTTTCATGGCTGCTACATTATCCCAAAAACCCCAACAAGAGGTATGCGCTACTTGTTCAAGTCCAGCCCATTTAACTTCAACTTCTCAATTCAATAAAGTATTCCCTAAATATCTTATAGACCAAGTGAATGCATTGAATGCATATTGCCAACCTAACAAGAACCCATATTTTGAGGCCTACAACCTTGGATGGGCTAGGCATCACAATTTGTCTTGGTCAAAGAATAAGCACCCAGGGGGACCATTTGTAAATCCTCCTGTCCAAAACTTTCCTCTTAGAACTACAATTCCCCAACAGCCACATGGCTTTCAACATCCTCAACAACAAAAGAAACCATCTTAAGAGAAAATATCCATACCATGCTAGAACAAATTGTAAAAGGTAATGAATACACTAAGAAGGCCTTACAACAGTTGTAAAATCAAAGTAGACATTCAGCCCATGTCAACTCTCAAGCCATAGCCAAGATAAAGATGCAGGTAAGCCAATTGTCATTTGAACTACATAATAAAGGAAATGGTCAGTTTCCTAATCAACCCATCCCTAACCCTAAGGGTCAATTTGAGATAGGGTCAAGTTCTCAAAACCCTAACCCTCATGAGCATGCCAAGTCCATAACCACCCTTAAGAGCGATTGTCAAATTGACAATGAAGAAGGGCAAGCTAAGGAAATTGTAGAGGAAAAAGAGGCAACTAAAACAAAGGAAAAAGAGAAAAGATAGAAAAACCATGTAGAACCTATAGTGGAGGTACCCTATGTGCCTAAAGCCTCCTTTTCCCAAATATTCAACAAGGCTAAGAAAGGAACAAACTTTAATGAGATAATGGAAGTGTTTAAACATGGACAAATCAATATTCCATTACTCAATGCTATTAAGGATATTCCTTCTTATGCCAAACTTCTTAAAGTGCTCTGCACTACAAAGCTAAAGATTAATGCGCTAAAGAAAGCCTTCCTCATTGAGTATGTGAGCTCTTTAATTCAATTCAAGACCCCACCAAAATTTAGAGATCTAGGATATTCTACAATTTCTTGCATCATTGAAAATTATGTCATAGATAGGGCATTACTTAACTTAGGGGCTAGTGTTAGTCTGTTGCCATATTCTATCTACAAGCAACTAGCACTTGGTGATCTTAAGCCAACCATTACCACACTACAATTAGCTGATAGATCTATGAGGATACTGCATGGTATGGTTGAGGATGTATAATATAGGTGGACCAATTTTATTTTCCTCTTGATTTCATTGTCCTGGATACCCAACCTGTAGCCAACTCCATTAGTTAGATCCTGGTGATTCTTGAACTTCCATTCTTAGCGATGTCTAATGCAATCATAAATTGTAGAAATGGAGTATTACAATTATCCTTTGGCAATATGAAAGTTGAGCTCAATGTCTTTAAAGCCAACCATCACCAATTAGATCTTGATGGCTCTTGCAATATGATTGAAGATTTTATTCCACTAAATTTGATCTACTAGGGGCATGTCTTACACATTGTCAAATTAATTATTAATGTCTGACTGAAGATGTTAAACGCAGCGCTTACTGGCAAGCAACCCAGGGGTTTAGAGTCTACATCACTCAACTTCCATATAGGATCCTATGTTTTCAAACATTAGGGATAATGTTTCATTTAGGTTGGGGTGTGTAGATGCACATAGAAATTTTGAATTTTCTTGAGTATTCTTTTGAAAAAAAAGTTGAATTTTTTTTTTTTTAAGGTAGAGTTCCCTTACTTTGATGAGAACTAAATGTTTAGAATTTAGTAATTCCACTGTTTTCACCTCTTAATGGGAATGCATATAATTAGTTTTGCATATTATGCATATGTTGAAGCATTTTATGGGAGTTAGTTCTTAGACACTATTTACACATAACACATAATCAAGACTAATAGAGAAGTATGACTTAGAGACCCTGAAGAAAATTAGGGGAGACCTATATGTAACGCCCGAGCAATTTACACTATTTTTAACGAAAATTGGACATTTTATAGGAAATAAACTGAGTTAAATGTTTCACTTTATTTAAAATATTAAATGAAGTAATTTGTGAGGAAACTTGGTACCATTAGATTCTACTTAAAAATTGGAATCCAATGCTTCAAAAATCACCCAAAACGGAGTTCGTATGAAGAAGTTACAGCCGTTTAAAGATAGGGGTATTTTTGGAATTTAAACAAAAAACGTTTAAAACAAAAAAAAGACAAAAAACGCAGGGGGCCGTTTTGATAACGGCACCCCCTGTCGTCTTCCTCCCCTCTCCAAAAAACATGATTTTTCGGCGATTTTGAGACTGGGGTTTCCGGAAAAATCGAAAACTCGTCTCAACCTAGCTCCCCTGAGTTTTTTTGGCAATGGCCAGGCCCAAGTGAGGTCGGCCATCCTATTCCCGTCTCCCCATTTCCCCTCTCTTCTCTTTTTTGATCTGGGCAATGGGGTTTCCACCTTGTTTGAGTTTTCCGGCGAGCAGGCACACCCATTGGGAAAAAGGGCGTCCCCAGGCTCCAGGTAAGCCGTTCTTACCCTTTCCTCTCCGTTTTTCTTTCCCTAGGCCAGATCCATGCCGGATCTGGTCCTTCCCCAGTCGTTTCCAGCCAAGTTTCCTGGCCAGAAAATGCTCCAAGCCGGCTTGGGCCGGCCATGCATGAACCAGGCGTCCCAAGGATGCCATGCTGTACGTGCACCTGGGACAGGTTCTAGGTGTACGACAGTGCATACTTGTCCCAGGTACAGCCTTCAGGTACGCGCGCGACATGGGGCACGGGTCCTGGCTTGACCAGGGTGCACGGGGTGCCCTGGGAGCTGAGACGCGCCATGCTACAAGGTGTGTCCGTGCGATGATGCATGTCATAGCGCGTCACTTAACCATGCATGTGTGCGTGCAAAATGCGGTCCCTGGCACGACCTTTGGGCGCGCACTCACGTAAGGCGATCGCGGTTCAACTAGGATACACGGGTGTCCTGGGAACTGGGGCACACGGACCTAATGAGACTTTAAAGTTAGGATTAGAGGATAAATTACAGAGTTTAACTATTGGAAAGTAGATCCACACCATAGGATCTAGCCTGACGAATGAATTAGGCAAGGACCATAGACCCAATAGGCAGATCTAGCGATCTAATATCTAAATAGAATGAAATTAATAAGGACTCCTTGTATCCATCCATACTTAGGAGTTTATAAATGAGACCCAGGGACGGGTTAAAGTGATAAAGGACGCGACTCCAGGAGACTTTGAGGTAGGTGCTCTATCGCTACTAGACTTTTAAAAAGAGCCATGATTATTTTGAATGCATGTTTCAAGTATAAATTATATGACTTGTTTAGCATGACTTATTTATGGCTTGTTTAGCATATAAATGAATTCAGCATGCATATGATTAAATACATTATGCATAGACATGTTTTGCAAACAATTGCATACATTATATGATTTGTGAGCATTGAGTTTTTGAAAGATTGCATGTCCTTGAGGGTTACCAAAAGACGTTGGAGTGCCCAAAAGACACTGGGTAGGCAGTTGTGAGGGACCCAAAGAGGACAGGTTTTGAAAAAGAGGTTTTCGCTTGTTTGATCTGATATGATTTGGGCTGATAAGCTCGTGGGGCTATGCGAGAGGTTTGGGTTGGCCTCTAGCCTCTACCACTATTAGGTGGATGGGTACCACGCCCAAAAAGGGCAACGTCCCTACGTCGACTGCATGTAGTACAGGGGGCTACCACTGGCGTCACGGCATTGGGTCGACGTGTCATATGCCCCATCGAGGCTATGACTGAGTGTCCTCAGGTACCCAAGGACCACACGGCGGCGAGGTCGTAGGCATAGTTGGCCCCTATGGTTTTGTGGATTTACTTGCATTGCATATGGCATGACATGGGTTGGTCGACCATACCATATATCTATGAGTTGGATTCAGTTGAGCATCTTATGCATATCATTATGTTTATGATATATGATACTTTCGACTTGGATTATGCTATTCTTTAAGTCGTCAGTATTTCAATTTGACAGTGGTTTTTAATATCAACATTGAATGTGGTTGTTCGAACATGCACATGTTTTTAAGAGCATATGATTTTAAACATAGCATGCATTGCAAAACTAGTAGTGATAGACTCTTACTGAGTATAGTATATACTCACCCTATCCTTAATATTTTTCAGGATAGTTCCACTCACAAATAGAAGACGTTTCAGGAGATATTAGTGCTACGAGAAAGTGAATAAACAAAGGAGACAACTATACATGTGAGTAAACTCTCTACCCTTTAGACATGTATTTGTATTTATTTACAGTTGGGTTGTGTGCTGTGACTGGATAGACCTGGGGAAAAACATTTATGATTTCTGAAATTTTTCAAAAACCACTTTGATTGTTGTGAAAGCAAATGACACTCGAGGTTTTCAAAATGAGTTTAAAACTAAAGATTTTCGCTGCATTACATGGTTTTCATAAAATAGTTTTCAAAAAGGGATGCATCCTGCCTTAGGAATTAGATATTGCATTTTAAAAATGCATGAGAAAACCTGGGTCGTCACACTACAACCCAACGAGATTTTGAGACTATCTTATTTAAGAGAGTTATATGTAATTTCACAATTTCTTCAGCGTGTAAAACTTAGTGTGATCCCAATATCCCTATTTTGGTTAAAAATCAAGAATAAATAGGAGTAATAGCTTTAACTCCAGAAAATTTATTAAATCTGATAGGCTTTAGAAAACCTAAGAAATGATATAGGCCATCCTCGCACAACCTAGAGACATAAAGCCTACCCATTATATCATACCACTATTTAGCCCTTTGAGCCTAATATTAAGCTTTTTCTTTCTTAACCCCATTTACCTTAAACCAAAACCAAAACAATCCAGTAAAATAAATATCTATGACCCATTGTCAAAATGAGTAGAGTTAGTAGAAAAAGTTAAAAAGATGGACAAAAAGTCAAAGAAGTGAGAAAAATGAATAGTATTTCTTCCAAAGAAGCCAAAAATAAAAATAAAAATTTGAAAGAGAAAGACAAAAGTATGAGGGATATATTCACTTCAACTACAAAACCAAAAGAAAAGTTGTCCTAGCAGATAGTCCTAGAAGACCTCTACTCAATTATGAACATTTGAAACCCTTATACCCTTCTTTTCTAAAACTGTCCTAAGTCTACGTTTCATCCTAGTTAAAGACCTATTAATCTTAGTTGGAGCATAGCCTTAAAGGGGAGATAAAAAGAAAGAATTAAGGTAAAAGACCCCTAATATTCTTGGTAATAACATCCACTCTTAGGGATCACTTTCCTTTATCTCATGAGTGTTTAAAAGAATTATGTGAACCATTAGCTTATTGGTTCAATCACATAATGAGAGAAATATGTTAGAAGCCCTTATTTGAGAGTTTCATTTCTGAGCATATACCTGTGAGGATTTGAGGTCAAGATATATTTTCAGTGGAATTTAAGCATATCCAATTAGAAGTTAAGATTTATGTGGCTGTATGCATACATGCACTCTAACAAATAACTCAAATAAAATGTCTTTAATATGTGTATGATGTGTAAAATTGTCAAATTCTCTTCAGTAAGTTGTAAAAAACTAGTAAATTGCTAATGAATGAGGATTCTTTAAGATAAAATAAGGGACTTAGCCTTATTGAATTTTGTGGGTATACTCACTACAAACCCTCACAAGGCATAACTCGTCCACTAGGGTTAACCTAGGGGTTCAAGGGCTTGTTACATGGCCTAAATGCAATCGTGACTACTGATGAAAGTGACACCTTGTACTAGTTTTTGTAAAATAGTTTTCTGCATGTTTTGCTTGGGACTAGCAAAATGCTAGTTGGGGGGCATGTTAAAGGTGTAATTTTGGCTAAAAGACCCCTAGTTTAGTATTAATTAGACCATCTCACTCATTAATTTGGTAATTTTTGAATAAAATATGAAAATTTAGCTCAAATTGACCATCTCACTGTAAATTGTCAAAATTAACAGTCAGAGAATCATCTGAGCTAATTAGATGCTTAAGGCATGGTTAGATGACTCTAATCTAGTCGAATGTCTTATAGATCAACTAAAAGAGGCTTGGATGGCTGAGATCGATATTCAATAGTGCAAAAGATCCAAGAGAGCATTGAAGGGATTAAATCACTCACAAAAGAAAGAAGGGATGATTTCCTAAAAGAAGATGATTTCTAATTATAGGAAAGGAAATTATGGATGAGATTTCCTAAATGGGAGATAACCTTGGAATGAAGAGTTTGATTAAAATGGGGAAGAAGTTTCCAAGTGGAAACAAACTCTTCCTGTAAGGAAAGGCATAAGGCTTTAAAAGGAGGAGATAGCCGTAGGGGGAGGGAGGACTGTTTTATTTTATTTTATTGCTTTCCATTCTATTTTACTTTTTTTTTTTTGTTATCTCTATCTACGTTTCCTATTTCCACCTTAATTCTCTACTTCCTTTTACATGCAACCTTACCTTTCTCTTCTCTTTCTCTTTCACGCATTCCTCCTCCCATCAATCTCCATCTCTCCCTTCTTTGTCTTTCAACATAGCTAGCTTGTTCTGCTCCATTTCTAAATTTTTTTCACTAAAATTTTCATCAACCATTCTCCCTTAGCCCGACTCAGTCTATCAAGACCTAATGCCACATCAAGTCCAGGTGGCTAGTTTGCATTCGCCATCGCCTTATCGCACCACACTATCCCTCTCCATCATTTGGTTACCTCTACTAGTCGGCTCTCCCTTCACCGCATCCACCAGCCATTCGCCCTTGTCTACTCCTCCTCCTGTGCTCTCTCTTTTCCAGATTGCTCCATTGGCTAGCCTAGCTCGAGTTCCCCATCACCACACTACACTGGTGATCTAGCCCTATTCTTCTCTCTAGTCGAAACCCATAACCCAAGCAGGTGCTGCATAGGCACTCATTCCACCAATCCAGCATAGCTGAGGAAGGCAAAATGAATACTCCATCACTGGTAAACCATGTCAGGTCCAGCACCACAAATCCATCGCACCAGCACCAATCGGCCATGGGCCATCCCATCTCTGACTATTTCTGTTTTATAGAAGTTTCAGAAAAAATTCCACTTTTGCCCATAGGAGGATATTTTAAATTACATTTTTTGTCCTTTTACTATTAATATTTGCATTCTATGTTATTTCAATTTTGGTTATTGACATTCTATGTTATTCTATAGTTAATCCAGGAACTATCTTAACTGTTCCAGTTTAACCAAATCAAAGGTTCTGTTTTAATCACGAGAAACCTTTTATTTCTTCAGAATTTCAATTAACTTTTAGAACTTGTTTTTAGGATAGTTTCTAGTTTAATTGCTATTCCTGATCTTCAATTTGAGTTCTAAAATCAGATCTAAGCCATTAATTCTTAAATTCCTTAATTAGACTAAATCTATGAAAATTTGAAGAATCTGACAAATTCATCTGTCAGATCATTAATCAAGGACATATTGAATATACTGATGAAGTTTGATCAAAATTTGTGATACCAGAATTTAAGAATTGGACAATACTTAAGCTAGGAAAGTAGATTTCTCTCTCTCTCTCTCTCTCTCTCTTTTAGTTTTAGTTTTAGTGATGATTTTGTTGTTTTTTCCCTTTTCTTTATGGAATTAGACCTCTGTAAGCTAGGAAAGCGCGTCTCTATGGGATCAACCTATACTTGCATTAGCTATACCACAATAGCCCATGCACTTGTAGAAAACAACAACAACAAGCCTATTATACAAAATTCCTCTTCTTCTCTGATATGGAGCCCAACAAGCTGAGGTAATTTGCACCAATTTCCTACTAATGTGCATAAGAAATTGTGATGCTTTCCTCCCTATGTGGTATTCCCAAATAGTAAGAATTTCACTTGAATCTCAAGCAATCCTTGGTGCACTATGAGAGTTCAATCACTAAGCTAAAAGGCTCACAATTTAATTTCACCTATTTTGAACAAATTTAGAGTTTATAGTGTAAGTTTTTAGGGGCCATTTTCCTACTACTTTGTGTAGGAAAAATGGTGCACATAAAACTAGTAAGGTTTGTGTACCCCAAAACATGTTGAAATTTTATCCAAAACCCAATCCTTTTCTTATAAATCCCGTGCTCACTCTTCAAAGGATAGAACCCATGAAGAAATTTTAAAGAGAAGGTGGAAAACTATGATGTTCATGGTTTTGAATCATCCCCTGTTTTCCCTCACACGAAGAAACAAAAGAACAAGAAAATAGAGCATCAATCTAATCAGTTCAAAGTTCAAAATTTCAATCAAGAAAGAAACATTTCTAGTTAAGATGCATCTACAACTACTGACATTCATCATGCACTTAGATTGCAAGTTAAACACAATAAAATTTGTAATTAAAATGAAAATTTTTAGGAACTCTACTCATGGACACAATTAGTAATAGTAACATGGTCATTTCAAATCTTTTTCAAGGAAAACATCTTCTTTTCTTGAGCTAAGCCAAGGCAAATGTTAGTAGTTCTTCCTGAATTGAAATATGCTAATTGTTATATCCTTTCAAGATTAGACTCCACTTAGATTTTCCTATGTTACTAGTGTTTTCTCTACCTTGCATGGAATTGCAACTTAGGCAAAGCTCCCTCTCTCCAATGATCCTCTCACTCCAACTCTCTTCCTCCTTTAGGTTTTTGAGTTTTCCACCACCCTTCCTCTCTTCCCAAGTCAACTTCCCTGCATAGTCTTCTTCTCTACCTCATTGGTTCGTCCTCCCCCTTCTTCTTCTTTGCTTGAGCTGAAATTTCTAGCCCTTTTGTTTAAATTTTATTTTATACATAGGTGAATGCATATAAGAGATGGATAGGTGGTCTTAAGTGGGGAGATAGCTGCCCTTGTCCTATGTCCCCAACGCATTTACCTATATCCTATTTAGGGTACAGTTTAATATATTTAAATATATAATTATAATTAATAAATCAATGTATTTACAAAAAATAGGGTAATTTTTTTTCATTTATTTAATTAGTTATTATGTTTTAATCATTAATAGAGAATTACATTTACCAACATGGAACAATTGCATAGAAAAATTAAGTTAGGATGAAAATTGTTGGAAATGTCTGAAGAATTAGAAGTAATTTTCCCAGATAAGGGAATCATTACAATTTCATTAAGTGAGCCATAAGAGGAAATTATAATTAAAAATGATGTGAAAATGATGAATGAGTAGGCCACTTATTAAGGCAATGTCCTAGTCTAAGCCAAACCCAAAGCACATAGAGAAATTCCATCCAATTAATTAGAAATAGAAAATAAAGTGTATTATTGTCTAGGATTATTACCCAGTAGTTATAGAAATATGTGGAGATAATTGAAGATTATCTTAAACAAAAGTATGAACAATACAACTTAAGAGATGAACATAAGAACTGAAAATTCAGAAACCAATTGAAGAAGATAGCTAAAGAAAAGAAAAATGATCACTCTCATGGGTAAATTTGGAAATTGAGAATACTTTGTACAAGACCTTTTGTAACATCTTGATTTTTTGAAATATTTATCAATTTTTAATTTATAAAGCACCACAAATTTCTTCAGTTTTGATAAATGATCAGAGTGATTATAAGTAATTTTGTGAAATACTCCAACTTTGTACTAAGTGTTGCTATCAAACCTCCTCATATTTGTAAAATAATGATTTTCATACCAAAGGTGGTTATACATATGGTGTGGCTTTAAAATTACTTGCGAGTGTATAAATCAATGCAGTATTTTAATGTAAGTAAGATCGATTCCACAAGGAATCTCATAGATTATCAATGGATTGAATTTTATTTAGATTAATTAACTTCAGCCAAAGAGATAGAGATGTGATTAAAATAGGAATTTAAAAATACTAAGTAGGAAACATGCATGAAATTAAAAACTAAATGATAAGTGTCTATTTTTTGCATAGAAATCATCTAATTAGTTATCCATGTGTTATAACTTATAGGATAAATTAGGGTATTTGACCAAAATTCATAAGACATGCTTTTTTGACCTAATTACTAAAAAATATGATATTTTGTGGGTCTTGAGGCTAATCCATGGTAAGTATATTACTAATCATATTTTTCTAGGATTTAATTAGAGTTGTTCACTTTTTGAAATAAAAATTGATGATAAAAATCAAAAGATCGAGTCAAAGCATTAAAATCATCACATCAACATGAGATCAGAGGTCAAGATCATCTTTAGAAAAAGCAATGGATGTAATTAGAGGAGCTAAAGGTAGTCAAAGTAAGCCCATGCACAAGCCGTGCAAAGTCCACTACCTTTGCATGGGTTGCACTTAAGCTACTTAGCCATATTGAAGCCATGAAGAAGATGACAAGCTAAGATGCTAAGCCAACCACCAAAGCCAAGGAATTGAGCCATCAACATAAGATAAGAGATCCATCTAAGCTAGTGATGAAGCAAGCCAATGGATCCCTCAAAGTTCGCCATCAAAGCCACATGAGCTAAGCTAAAAGGGAGGCCATGATTAGAGGAAAACTTGAAGAATTATCCTTAGGATTTATGGGGATATTTTGAAGAGACTTAAGTAAAAAATCACTAGGATAAGGGGGCATATGTCCAATAGGAAGAGACCCTTCATTTTTCATGTATTTTTCACTTTTTCCTCACTTTCCTTCTCATCCCCAAGATGCACCAAGAATTTCACTTTCCATTCAAGAGTCCTACCTTTCTAAGACTCCTCCACCTTTCTAAACTCCCATTCAAACCACCCAACCAATCCCAAATTCTTAGGAAACCACTTAGCCAATCAAATTTCCCCATCTCAACTCACTTTCCTAAATTTTCTTAGCTCTCTCTTTCTTCTCATCTTCTTATCTCTTGCTTACCTTATCACTATCCATCCACTTTCCATAATTGAAGGGCTTCAACAATTTTTGAAGGGGAGAAATGCCTCCTCCTATAAAGAGGGCATCTCACCATTTCAATGTATTCCAAAGGCAGCCACCTTTCCATCCTTTAAAACCCTAGGGTATCCACCCATCCTAACCATCCAATTTTCCTTGTTTTCATTTCTTTCATACCTCTAACTTAGGCCACTCTAGAAAAGTTAGAAGAAAAAATATAAAATACATCAAAAAACTAAGTTTAGGGGGATCTGTCACTCATAGGAAAGAGACACCTTCTTCACTTTGAAGGGGACGTCCTCTTCCTCCACTCCCTCCTTTCCCTTTTTTCCTTAAGATTTATTATCTTTTGGGTGTTAATCTCCTTTCCAAGGTGGTGCTACTACTTCCTTAGGTGTTCCACACCTAAGCCTTGGGTGCTTGATTCATCCTTGAGAGGTTGGTTAGTCCTCTTTACTTCTCTGGTTTGATCTTACTTCCATTGAGCTAGTTAATGCTTTTTAATTCCATTGTTTTCTTCTTTGCTTATTGATTAAGATCCAAGGTTGGTTTTTCCCTTGAAGTAATAAACAAGGGAGCTCACCTTGAATCTAATTTTTGTCCTTGCTTTTCATTGAATTTTAGATCTCTTTTAGTTTCCTTGATCTCTAGCATGTTTTTCTTAGTTTTCTTAGAGTGTTTCCTTTATATTCCATTAGATTTTCCCTTGAATCTAAAGCTTGTTGGAGGAGGAATCATTACTAGGATCTGATTTTGGGTTTAATTTGGATGAAAGCTTGGTGTGTGCTCTCCAAAAGTGCAACGCACCATCCATGTAACTATTTTTAAGTGAATACAATTTGATATTTAATGGAATCTGTTTGGTTGATGGATGTTGATGACTGATTTACATGTTTATCTCATTGTTTAGTAGATTACTTAAAATTATTGTTCCAGACATTCCAACTAATCCAACCCAACAAGAAATCCAAATCAAGCATCCAATCCAATGGTGGAATGCATGGTTTTGAAGGCTTTTAGGATTGAAGTTGAGTTTCTTAATGTGCTGCCCAATTGTAGATCAATAGTTTAATTACTCATATCAACAAGCATAGAGGATAATCATGTTGAAACCATGCATGCAACCCATAGTTGGAATGCTTGGTTTTGAGTAATTTGGTGATTAATTGAATATAAGAGAGTGCATTTATTCATGTTAGGAAAAGTAGAAAGTAAGTGTTTGATTATTGATCTTGATTAGGTTGTTAGCATATTATTGATTAGTTGTTAGTTGTTAGTTGTTAAAGTTTTCATTGCCATGAATTTAATTGCTTTCTTTAGAATTTGCATGACTACAAAGGTACTTGATCAGTGCATGATTCTTTAGATTAATTGTTAAATTTCATGCTTAGATAGGTAGATTTAGGAAAGATGCTAAATTGCATTTAAGAAAGTCATAAATTTAGGAAAAATCTCTTGAATTTGGTTAGGTTAGATAATTTAAAGTAGGAACCACTAATCACACATCTGTTCAAGTCCTTGTGGGATCAACTTCCTTGCATGAGAATACTATGACCGATTTGTGCGCTTTCAAGTTTAAACTTAAAAATCATAATAAGTTTTTGGTGTCATTTCCAGAGAGTCACAACATTTGTGTAAGTAGATGATACCTTAGATTATTTTTCCCTAGTCTTGGTTTAGGATTGTGACGACCCAGGTTTTCTCATGCATTTTTAAATGCAATGTCTAATTTCCTAAGGTGGGATGCATCCCTATTTGAAAACCATTTTATAAAAACCATGCAATGCAGCAGAAAACATTTAGTTTTAAACTCATTTTTGAAAACCCCGAGTGTCATTTGCTTTCACAACAACTAAGGTAGTTTTTGAAAAACTTCAGAAATCATAAATGTTTTTCCTCAGGTCTTTCCAGTCACAATGCACAGCCCATCTGTAACTAAGTACAAACACATGTCCAAAGGGTTGAGAGTTTACTTACTTGTGTATTTGTTTCCTTTTGGATTTACTTGCTCGTAGCACTAACATAGATGTCCTCTTTTTGTGAGTGAAGCTGTCCTGAACCATGATATATACGGACGTATCCTGTCCTTGAGTACTCATTGATGTCTGAAAAATGTTAAGGATTGGGTGAGTATATAATATACTCAGTAGGACCTATCACTACTAGTTTTATAAATGCATGAGATGTTTCAAAATCATATGCTCATTCAAAACATGTGTATGTTTGAATACTCGAGTTCAATATCAGTATAGGAATCCATAATCAATTGAAATTCAAAATATGCGTATGTTTGAATACTCGAGTTCAATATCAGTATAAGAATCCATAATCAACTGAAATTCTCATAACTTAAAAGATCACATAATCCAAAGCTGAAAGTATCATATATATATATATATATGATGACATCATGATATGCAATAGATGCTTCATGGAGTCCAACTCATGGACTTCTAGTATGGTATGGTCAACCAACCTCATATCATGTTATATGAAATGCACATCAAATCATAGGGTCCACTATGCCCACGACCTCCTCGCCGTGTGGTCCCTGGGTACCTGAGGACACTTGGTCATAGCCTCCACGGGGCCTATGACACGCCGATCCAGTGCCGTGACACCAGTGGTAGCCCCCTGTACCACATGCAGTCGACGTAGGGACTTGCCTCTTTTTGGGCGTGGTACCCATCCACCTATTAGTGGTAGAGGCTGGGTGGCCAACCCAGACCCCTCGGCATAGCACCCACGGGGTTACTTGCCCAAATCACATAAAATAAGTCAAAACCTTTTGTTAAAACTTGTCCTCTTTTGGGTCCCTCACAACTGCCTGGCCCTCGGCACTCTAGCGTCTTTTGGCAACCCTCAAGGACATGCAATCTTTGCAAGTACTTAAATCATTCAATGCATGCACTTGTTTGCAACACATATATGTGCATAATGTATATGCAGTCATTTCAAAACATGGCTATGTACAAAGCATTTAACATGCATGCTAAATTAATTCATGCAAATCACATGCAAATCAAGTCATATATCTAAAACATATGTTCTCAAATAACAATAGTTCTTTTAAAAGAATCTAATAGTGATAGAGCACCTACCTGACTAGGTTGCGTTAACCTTCTTGTCCTCATACGCTCCTGAACATGGTTTGGGGACTCAAGGTTAGTTTAGCCTATCTTTTATGGGTTTAGAGCAGTTGAGTCTTATTACTTAGGCATTAGGGGTCCATCCCTATGCCTATGGGTGTCCTAAGGTCCTAATTGGACCTTAGTATCCTCAGTTTTCCAAAGTTCTAGTGGCCACGCTCCACCATCCTATTCTAAGGGTCATGCCCTACTATGATTGGGCCTTGATTAGGGATTTTATGATTTGGATGTGTCTGCGTCATCGATACGGACACAAATCCTTTTGCGGTGCCTCAATCGGAGCTCTAGATCTCAAGTTATAAGCGTTTTAGTGTTGTATGTACATAGAGTCTTTAAAGACAAAAAGTCAGAATGCTAGGGCGCTGCGCGTCTGCGTCATGCGCCATGCTTCCTTAACAACCAAAAAATGACGCTTTGCTAGTACGCTGCGTGTCTGCAGCGTGCGCCTCAGCGGGCGCGTCTGCAGACGCGTGCGACTTTCTCAACCGTCTTCCTCTTTAGCGGGAGCGTCCACGGACGCGCACATTGGTTTTCTTCTCAGACGCGTTCGACGCGTCTCGTCTGGAGAGGGCCGTCTCCGTTGTTGGGGAACCGGGGCATCCTTGGGATGCCCTGGTTCATCCCTGAGGAACCAGTGCGGCCCTGGGGACGTCCCAGGGTCCTTGGTGGCTCCCTAGAGGCCTATTCTCCATGGTTTTCCATGCAAAAACCTAGGGAAACCGAGCCTAGGACTGTGGGTGAGATGGGTTTGGGGATTTTTTGTGCGTACCTGCTTCGTGGTTGGTTTTCTCTCCACGTTTTCTCCTCTAGGTCGCTTGTTCCTCAACAGGTTTTCTCCCATGTTTTGGGCTGCCATTAGAGGCACCCAAGAGCTCTATTTATAGGGCTTTTAAAGAGGGTTCTGGAGGGGTTCTAACTGCCTTTGAATGGCGGTGGGTAATCCTCTAGAATGGCGGTGGTTTCTTCTTGAAACACCGCCGTTCCAGAAACCTCTAGGAGGTTGAAGACGACGGGGTGCCCGTATCAAAACGGGCACCTGTGTTTTTCAGGTTAAGTCGTTTTTGTAAAATTTACAATTTTGCCCCTGAACTTCAAAGGGCCATATCTTGCTCATTTTAACTCCGTTTTGGGTGATTTTGGTCTCGTTGGATTCCTTTTTCCGAGATGCATCTAATGGAACCACGTTTAGGACAAAATTCATGGGTTTATTTAAGGAAACTAGTGAAATGACCAAAATGCCCTTATCTTTAAAACTAAACTTTTTATGGGCTTTTAATATTACAAAATTTGGGGTCACCAATGGATATAATCCATAAAAAGAAAAATTTGGTGATATCTCACCTTGCCACTACATGAGTAAATAAAATTATATTGAAAAAGGAATTAGGCCAGGACAGTGACTTGTCCATCTATCTATCTTTAGCAAGAAGGGTACCATCAAGGATCAAATGAAGGTCTTGCTATCATAAATTGGAAGACCAAATATCTTAAGACCATCATTAAGTGTTGTCAACTAAATAGAGGCATCCTACCGTAATTAATCAGGTATGTTAATATCTATGAGTTAGTAGTTGAAGTTATATATTGAGAAGGATGTTATAAGTCTTTAGACTTGAGTACTTGATAGGCTAAGTCATTTGAGGGTATAAGGCCAGTTGATTAGGCCACATCATGAAGAGCTACAAGTACAATAAATATGGTAACAACTGAGATAGGAGCAAAAATAAGAAGTGATCTAAACCAATGTGAAAGGTTTTTCAAACCTTAGTGGCTACTATGACAAGGTGAAGAAATTACTTTGGGTCTGAAAAATACTACAGACTTGGATTGAAAGAAAAGTACTGATCACTTTAGAGGCCCTTAAGCTTATCGAATAAAGTCTTTCTATGTCTAAGAAAATGTTTATGCTTATCTGAGTATTATAAAAACTTGTGGAGATAACAACTTCAATACAATTTGATATAATTGCTATTGGAGACGAATTATTGCTATTATAAGCTAAGTATGAGAAGGCACTTAAAAGATAAAATAAGGAGGCACTTGAAAAATAAAATTTGAGGAATTGAGAAAATCACTACTTATGAGGATACCTCCTGACAATACAGATTACATGGTGACGATAAAGCCTTGGTAAGAGATTGAACAATATGTTGACCTGGGGATAAGGTGAGATGGCTAGCACACTATAAGGTAAGATTGGATGTTACATTGCCTTTTTGATAAATAGTTATTCGATATGAGCATATACCAAGAACGAAAAATCAATTAAAGGAATTTCTTAAGGACTAACCCTACTGGATTGAGTATAGAACTTTTGAACTAGAAGGTAACGAAGAAAACCATCAAGCAAAAAAAGGACAAAGAGGATGATGACAAAGAATTCAACCATGACCTAGTAAGGGTATCCGGTGATGAATAAGTGACTCTTTGCTTTGCATAAATAGGAACATTATTAACACTCCTAATAACAAGTTGATGTGAATACTAAGATAGGTCTCTAGAAGAGAACAATGGACCATGATATATTTGACATGCGTATGCATAAACTCTTCAAGAAGAAAAAGCATTTTATGACTTCAGCATCTATGAAACATGATGAACAGTTTGGATGTCCTAATCATAATATGAGGTAGTATTAGTGATGGAAGATGGTACTAATTGGCTTTCATGATTTCATTTTGAATATAACCTTGAGTCACGTATGGAAAACAACAGACAATTGAAATTCGAAGTTATTCAAGGGTTTCGCTATAGAACACATGATACCATATTAGTAATTGAAGTATCTTGGAGACAAGGGTAAGAAGCAAAGTTAGACACAATAGAAAGAAGGTAACTTTTTGGACTTGTGGATAATGAAAGAGATCACTAGATGAAAAGGATTATCCTATGATATTCAAAATAAGAAAAATAAGATAATATGATCTTGAAAAAAGTATATGCATAAGCAAAGAAGCATGATCTTACGAGGAGACTATCTTATACATGATAAGATAAGTATAGGAAACTAAGGAATTCAAGATTGATGAAGTACCGCTAGGAAACGGTATTGAAAAATCAACACATACGAGAGTATGGTGCTGCATCAGAGTACGTAGCGAAAATAGGCCCTTATGGGTGAGGCCTTATAGGAGGAACAATGGAAATAATAAATTGAGGATGAACCTAGAATTGATTCCTAGAGGGGAATGCATTCACCAAGAAATTATCTAAAGAGACAAATACCTGGAAGATAATTCATGAAATTTCGAGAATGAAATTCTTTTAAGGGGGTAATAATGTAATGACCCCAAATTTTGTAATATTAAAAGCCCATAAAAAGTTTAGTTTTAAAGATAAGGGCATTTTGGTCATTTCACAAGTTTCCTTGACTAAACCTAGGAATTTGGTCCTAAAAGTGGTTCCATTAGATGTGTCTCAGAAAAAGGAATCCAACGAGACCAAAATCACCCAAAACGGAGTTAAAATGAGCAAGATATGGCCTTTGAAGTTTAGGGGCAAAACTGTAAATTCTACAAAAACGACTTAACCTGAAAAACACAGGTGCTCGTTTTGATACGGGCACCCCGTCGTCTTCAACCTCCTAGAGGTTTCTGGAACGGCGGTGTTTCAAGAAGAAACCAACGCCATTCCAGAGGATTCCCCACCGCCATTCAAAGGCGGTTAGAACCCCTCCAGAACCCTCTTTAAAAGCCCTATAAATAGAGCTCTTGGGTGCCTCTAATGGCAGCCCAAAACATGGGAGAAAACCCGTTGAGGAGCAAGTGACATAAAGGAGAAAACGTGGAGAGAAAACCAACCACGAAGCAGGTACTCACAAAAAATCCCCAAACCCATCTCACCCACAGTCTTAGACTCGGTTTCCCTAGGTTTTTGCATGAAAAACCATGGAGAATAGGCCTCTAGGGAGCCACCAAGGACCCTGGGACGTCCCCAGGGCCGCACTGGTTCCTCAGGGACAAACCAGGGCATCCCAAGGACGCCCCGGTTCCCCAACAACAGAGACGGCCCGCTCGAGACGAGACGCGTCGAACGCGTCTGAGAAGAAAACCAACGGGCGCATCCGTGGCCGCGCCCGCTAAAGAGGAAGATGGTTGAGAAAGTCGCATGCATCTGCAGACGCGCCCGCTGAGGCACACACCGTAGACGCACAGCACACTAGCAAAGCGTCGTTTTTTGGTTGTTAAGGAAGCATGGCGCATGACGCAGACGCGCAGCGCCCTAGCATTCCGACTTTTTGTCTTTAAAGACTCTATGTACATACAACACTAAAACGCTTATAACTTGAGATCTAGAGCTCCGATTGAGGCGCCGCAAAGGCTTTGTGTCCGTATCGATGACGCGGACACATCCAAATTATAAAATCCCTAATCAAGGCCCAATCATAGTAGGGCATGACCCTTAGAATAGGATGGTGGCGCATGACCACTAGAACTTTGGAAAATTGAGGATACCAAGGTCCAATTAGGACCTTAGGACACCCATAGGCATAGGGATGGACCCCTAATGCCTAAGTAATAAGACCCAACTGCTCTAAACCCATAAAAGATAGGCTAAACTAACCTTGAGTCCCCAAACCATGTTCAGGAGCGTACGAGGACAAGAAGGTTAACGCGACCTAGTCAGGTAGGTGCTCTATCACTATTAGATTCTTTTAAAAGAACTATTGTTATTTGAGAACATATGTTTTAGATATAAGACTTGATTTGCATGTGATTTGCATGAATTAATTCAGCATGCATGTTAAATGCTTTGTACATAGCCATGTTTTGAAATGACTGCATATACATTATGCACATATATGTGTTGCAAACAAGTGCATGCATTGAATGATTTAAGTACTTGCAAAGATTGCATGTCCTTGAGGGTTGCCAAAAGACGCTGGAGTGCCGAGGGCCAGGCAGTTGTGAGGGACCCAAAAGAGGACAAGTTTTAACAAAAGGTTTTGACTTATCTTATGTGATTTGGGCAAGTAAGCCCGTGGGTGCTATGCCGAGGGGTCTGGGTTGGCCACCCGGCCTCTACCACTAATAGGTGGATGGGTACCACACCCAAAAAGAGGCAAGTCCCTACGTCGACTGCATGTGGTACAGGGGGCTACCACTGGTGTCACGGCACTGGGTTGGCGTGTCATAGGCCCCGTGGAGGCTATGACCAAGTGTCCTCAGGTACCCGGGGACCACACGGCGAGGAGGTCGTGGGCATAGTGGACCCAATGATTTGATGTGCATTTCATATAGCATGATATGAGGTTGGTTGACCATACCATACTAGAAGTCCATGAGTTGGACTCCATGAAGCATCTATTGCATATCATGATGTCATCATATATATATATATGATACTTTCAGCTTTGGATTATGTGATCTTTTAAGTTATGAGAATTTCAGTTGATTATGGATTCTTATATTGATATTGAATTCGAGTATTCAAACATACACATATTTTGAATTTCAGTTGATTATGGATTCTTATACTGATATTGAACTCGAGTATTCAAACATACGCATGTTTTGAATGAGCATATGATTTTGAAACATCTCATGCATTTATAAAACTAGTAGTGATAGGTCCTACTGAGTATATTATATACTCACCTAATCCTTAACATTTTTCAAACATCAGTGAGTACTCAAGGACAGGATACGTTCGTATATATCATGGTTCAAGACAGCTTCACTCACAAAAAGAGGACATCTATGTAAGTGCTACGAGCAAGTAAATCCAAAAGGAAACAAATACACAAGTAAACTCTCAACCCTTTGGACATGTGTTTGTACTTAGTTACAGATGGGCTGTGCATTGTGACTGGAAAGATCTGGGGAAAAACATTTATGATTTATGAAGTTTTTCAAAAACTACCTTAGTTGTTGTGAAAGCAAATGACACTCGGGGTTTTCAAAAATGAGTTTAAAACTAAAGGTTTTCCGCTGCATTGCATGGTTTTTATAAAATGGTTTTCAAATAGGGATGCATCCCGCCTTAGGAAATTAGACATTGCATTTAAAAATGCATGAGAAAACCTGGGTCGTCACAAGGATGCATTAGTTTAGGGTTTTGCATTATTTTTTCATTTATTTGCTATTTTTCTCATATTAACCAATTTGTTTGATTTTTTGGTGAGCAAAATCAGCATAGGAGCAGTAGTGATCCTGTGGGCCACAACTTTATCAACATAGTTTAGGTGTTTATTGCTTTCCTAGTTTAGGATTTGAGTGAAATTGTAGTGAGGCCCATTGTAATTTTAATTTCAAATTTATTTAATTTTTAAATGGGTTGTTATAATACAAGGCAAGTGTGGGGTTTGATGGTCCACACTTGATCATCATCATTGGACCCCTCACTATGAGAAATCCTCACCCAAATTTTAATTTTTAAGATAAAGTGCATTTAGTATAATTTTGCATTTGAGATGGTGGTATAATTCATATATATTAGGTCATACATTATAATTATTGCATAATACTTAGGATTGTTGCATTAGATCAAGTACCTATTTAACAAAGGTTAGCCTGTGCTTGGTTACAACCAAAGCATAGGCTACATTGTTTTATTTTTCCATTTGTCAATGTTCCTAACCATTTCTTAAGTAGAATATAGGTAGGTATTAGTTTTCTCTTTTTTTTTTGCATTGCATGTTTACATTTTTATGGTGGAATGGAGCTTAATGCTAGTAAGGGCTGCATAAGAACCCTTATAAGATAAGGACTGGATTTCATCACTAGCTCCTTGGCCCACTTAGGAATTAATCAACTTCCTTGTATGTCGTGATCCCAACCCTTGAACATAAATTTAAAATTAAGTAGAAAGAGACTTAGGGTACTAAGCTCATAGGACCTATTTTAGAAGGACACGATCTATTGTCACTCCAATGGCTTTTGAGCATTGTGGTTATAGTGAGTGTGTTAAATCCAAGTGATTTTCTCATGTCTTCCATTAACATCAGTTGAGATCTAAATGCCTCTTGAACGAGGATTGTATTAACCACTTTCGGGCAAAACCTAATTGGTAATTAGTAGTCAAATTTGGATAAAAGGAGGAGCTGCTAGATCTAGGTCTAAGAAGTTACCGCCTATGCTCTAGGAAAAGATAATCAAGACACTGCTTGATTAGTGAATACTAGGATTTGAGTGTGCATCACATATATAATCAAGACACTACTCGATTAGGGAATACTAGGTTTTGATTTTGCATCACTTGGAGTTAGAGTCAGCATATAGTTAGGACATATAGATTAGGATAATTTATACAAGAGCATCGATCTTAGAACTTAGAGTTAGCACCTTTCGACTTAGAGATCCAACCCAACTTTAGACAAGGAGAAAGAAACAAAGTTCCTATCCCCATGCTAAAGCACTAGTAGAAATTGAGCGCAAAGCTATTAGAGATTTTTATGTGCCACTCCAGCTGAACACCCCATCTTGCATACCTCTTCCCCCAACAAAAATGCAGACCATTTCAAGTTAAAGCATGGAGTCATACAATTACTTCCCACTTTTTATGGTCAAGACCGAGAAGGCCCATACTAACATAACAAGTTCCTTGATATTTGTGCATCATTTAGGCTTTGAAATTTTTTTGACGATGTTATTAGGCTTAGGTTATTCCCGTTCTCAATCAAGGATAAAACCATGTCATGTATCAACTCCTTGGAGGTAGGTTCCATTAATACATGAGACTAATTGTGTAGGAAGTTTTTAAATAAATTCTTCCCCATTCACAAAACAAATGCCCTTCGCAAAGAAATTATTAGTTTCCAACAAAGGGATGATGAACAATATTATGAATGTTGGGAATAGTGGAATGAACTAATCCATAAATGTCCTCATCATGGATTTGAGAAATGGCAACATGTTCAATACTTCTATGAGGCATTGACACCGCAGAATAGAAAAATGGTATTTACAGCAAGTGGGGTTGTCCTCATGCTCAAAGAAGAGAGAGAGGCCTGGGAGATCTTTTAGACATTGGTAGATAATTCCCAACAATGGGTTACTCAAATAGAAGACAGAGAGATAAACAACTAGATTCCAAAGAAACGAGGTCAATATAAGATTGGAATGCATACAATTCTATCCATAAGCTCAATTCTATACTTGATAGAATGGATAAGTATGCTGGGAGAGGGGACAAACTTGAAACTATATTTTAGTCCCTCATGGCCACCACATCTATTAAACCACCATAAGAGGTTCATGTTCCATGTTCCAGCACAACCCACATCATGGTTACTCATTCATCAAATAGAGCACTTAACGACTATCTTGTTGAACAAGTGAATTCATTAAATGCATATCGAAATCCTAGCAACAACACATATTCTGAGACCTATAATCGTGGATGGGCTAAGCATCCAAATTTTTCCTAGTCAAAGAATAACTAGGGGCACCATCTGTAAACCCCTTAACCAAAACTTTCCTAAAGCTATAGTTCCTTAGTAACCACCTAGAATCCAACAACCTCAACACCCAAAGAAACCATCTTTTGAGGAAAAGATTCAGAACATGATTGAAAAATAAAATGAAGACACTAAAAGGGCTTTGAACCAAATGCAGAGTTTCATGTTTTAAGCAATAGCCACATGTTAGCCAATTATAAACTACTTTACAAGATAGAGGAAAGGGTCAGTTCCCTAGTAAGCCCATCTGTAACCCTAAGAGCTAATTTGAGATAGGGTCAAGTTCTCAAAATTTGAACGGTCATGAGCATACCAGATCCATAACCACCCTTAGGAGCGGCTATCAAGTAGATAACAAAGTAGGGTAGGCTAAGGAAACTATAGGGGCAAAGGAGGCAACTAAAACACAAGAGAAATAAAAGAGATAGAAATCTCCTCTCAAATCTATAATGAAGGCACCCTATGTGCCCAAAGCCCCTTTCCTCAATTAGTGAACAAGGCTAGAAAGGGGGCAAACTTCAATGGGTTAATGGATGTATTTAAACATCTCCAAATTAACATTCCATTGCTTAATGTAATAAAGGATGTCCCTGCCTATGCCAGTTTCCTAAAAGAGCACTACATTAGAAAGAGAAAGCTAAATGTACAAAAGAAGGCTTTCTTCACCGAGTAGGTGAGCTCTTTAATACAATATAAGAGCCCACCAAAATTTAGAGACCTAGAGTGTCTTATAGTTTCTTGTATTATTGGAGACCATGTCATATATAGGGCACTACATGAGCTAAGAGCAAGTGTTAACTTGTTTTCGTACTCTGTTTATGGCAACTAAGGCTCAGTGAGCTTAAACCAACCACTACCATGCTATAATTAGTAGATAGATCAGTGAAGATACCCCGTGGTTTGGTTGAAGATGTGTTGATACAGGTGGACCAATTTTATTACCTAGTTGATTTTATTGTACTGGACACCCAGCCTGTACTTAATCCTGACAGTCAGATTTTGGTCATACTTGGATGTCCATTCTTGACGAGTCCCATTACTAGTATTAACTATAGGAATGGCGTAATGAATTTTTCATTTAGCAACATGAAAGTTAAGCTTAATGTCTTTAGTGCCAACCAACAACATTTAGACCTTGATGAATCTTGTTAAGTGAATTCAATCGAGAGTCTAACTCATGACATTCATCCCCATCTTCAATCTCTGACCCACTAGAAGCTTGTCTCATGCACTTTAATGGAGATTTTGATTTAGACAAGTCTATTAAGGAGGTAAACAACCATCTAGAGGTTACTTTAATCATGGATACCTCCAAGTGGGGCCCTTATGTGGAACCACTCCCTCCTTTAGAATTTGTTCCTATACCCTCTATAGAGCAACCACCTTCTCTAGCCCTAAAACTCTTACTTGATAGCCTCAAGTATTCTTACCTAGGTCCAAATGAAACCTTACCTATTATAATAACATCAAATTTAGATAGTGAACAGGAGGGTAAGCTTTTAGATATTCTTAAGGAACATAAAATTGTTGTAAGTGGACTGTAACATGCATAAAAGGGATTAATCCAGCCGTGTGCATGCATATAATGCACCAGAAGAAAATGCTAAACCTCCAAGGAAACTCAAAGATGATTGAATCTCCATATGAAGGACATGGTCAAAGATGAAGTCCTTAAGCTTTTAGATGTTAGCATCATATATCCCATCTTTGATAGCACTTGGCCCCATTCAGGTTGTACCTAAGAAATCTGGGGTCACGATAGTAAAAAATGAGGAGAATGAGTTAGTACCCATTTGCATAACCATCGGGTAGAGAGTTTGCATTGATTATCAAAAATCTAACGTGGTCATAAGGAAAGACCACTTTCCTCTACCTTTTATTGACCAAATGCTGGAGAGGTTGCCCAAACATAGTTATTGTTATTTTCTAGATGGATATTCTAGTTAAATCTAGATTACAATAGCACCGAGGATCAAGAGAAGACCATCTTCACCTATCCTTTTGGAGCCTTTGCTTATCGACATATACCTTATGGGCTTTGCAACTCTCCTCCTACATTTCAAAGGTGTATGTCGAGCATCTTTTTTTATATGGTAGAGATGTTTGTAGATGTGTTCATGGATGACTTCTCTATATTTGGATCCTCTTTTGATGACTGCCTGCACCATTTGACGCTAGTTTTTGCAAGGTGTCAGGAGAAGAATCTAGTATTGATATGGGAAAAGTGCCATTTTATAGTATAAAGTGGGATAATGTTAGGCCTTATAATATCATACAATGGGATGGAGGTAGATAAGGCTAAAGTAGATTTAAAAGCCAACCTTCCTCCACTAAGGATGGTGAAAGAAATCGACTCATTTTTAAGGCATGCTGGCTTCTACAATAGATTCATCAAGGATTTTAGCAAAATTGCCAAACCCTTGTGTCATTTACTTACAAAGGAGGCCTCCTTCAACTTTGATGAAAATTTTAAAAAAGCATTTGAGCAATTAAAGGTTGATTTGACCTGCAGCCATTATCTGACCACCTAATTGGTGAACACCATTCGAGATAATGTGTGATGCATTAGATTATGCTATCGGAGTTGTTTTGGGCAGCACATGGATAAACTTCCCAAGTGATATATAGCACTAGTAAAACATGAAATGACATGCAACTCAACTACTCAACCACAAAAAAAAAGAGTTATTAGTTGTAGTGTTTACTCTGGGTAAGTTTAGATCTTACTTGTTAGGGTTTAAAGTTACAATGTTCTTGGATCATGCAGCTCTAAAGTATCTCCATTCTAAAAAGGAAGCAAGACCTAAGTTGATCCATTGGATAGTATTGCTACAAGAATTTGACTTAGAAAATCAAGATAAGAAAGGTTTTGAGAATGTCATAGTAGATCACTTATCTAGATTGGTGGTGGAGTACTCTAACGATAATGTGCCTATAACTGAATAATTTTTGGACCAATAGATACTGCACATTTTCCCTGTTACCTTGGTATAATGATATAGTAAACTATCTTGTTATAGAACAAATGCCCAATCATTGGTCCAAACAAGATAAGAAGAGATTTTAACCAAGGTTAAATACTTTACATGGGATGATCCATACTTATTCAAGTTTTGTCCTATTAGGTGATAAGGATATGCATACTTGATACTGAGCATAGTAAGATCATCTCCTTCTGTCATGATCATGCATATGGTGGCCATTTTAGCTTTAGAAAGTCATCTGCAAAAATTTTACATGTGTGAGGTGTCAAAGGTTCACATGCTTACTACAAAAATCACAGCACTAAACTTAAAAGAAACTTACTAAAAACTAAAGCTAAGAAATAAATATGGAAACTTATCTAATTTATATCTAATAAACTAAAGGAAACTAATGCTAAATTAAAATGAATCAAACTAAGCAACTTAGCTTGAGAAAACTACTAAAATGGAAACTTTCCCAATCCAACACTTTCTTAGACTAAAACTTCCTAAAAATGAAAATTTCTAAAATGCAAAAATAAAACTTTCTAAACCTAAACTAATATATAAACAATGAATTAAATACTACTAAAATAATATTATGCAACTAAACTAAGAAAAAACCAAAAAGGAAAGTGACCTTGTACCATGCATATGATCCATGGATTGTACACATGGTTCTAGGATGCAACAGTGACTAGAATTAATGAATCTAAAGTGGATCTAATAAACAAAATCTAAATCTAAATGGGTTTCTAAGGACTTAAGCAAATAAGTTTTTTAGATGGCTAAAAACTAAGCATAAAGTTAAGGGGAGAAAATTTCCAAATTTCAACTACTTAAGAATATCAAACAAATCAAGTACAATAAAGCAATTGAAACCACAAATTTTATGCAAGCAAACAACTCAAATCCAAATTACTTTTATAAAAGAAACATTCCATAACAAGAAACCTCAAAGATCTTTATAGAATCATCTCCAAATTACACTAAAAACTAGATGCATAATACATGTTCTTTTATTGCTGAAAATTGCGTCTAATTCTTTAGCAGTAAATCCTATCTAAACAACACCAACAATACAATATAATGACTACAAACTAAGGCATGATGAGATGCAAAGAAAACTCATAAAGGAATTTTAGAGAAAAGAAGGCTAAAAAGGTGAACTAACTAAGGAAAGTGGACCTCAAACTAAGATGAGGAACAAGGAGAAAAATGTGCAAAATTAAGTGAAAACTCAAGGCACTGAGCTATATGCTCTTTTATTTGTAACACAAGAGAGAATGTAACTTAGATCTTAATTGAATAGGCAAAGAAAATTAGAGAATAGAAGCAAGAAAGAAGGAAATTGAGGGTTGGAAAATTGTGTGGAATTCAAGGAAGCAAAACAACATGAAACAACTATAAAATTAAAGCTAGGAAAGTAAACTACTAACCTAGAACTAGAGAGAAGTAAACTAAGACAATAACTAGAAAACCAAGGAATAAAAGCATCAAAGAAGTCCCAAAGTCTAGCAGCAACAAGCACCAAAGAAAAATCTTGATTTTGAGGTGTCTCACCCACTTCAACTTGAAAAATTCGTGTGAACCAAGGGGTTATATATATATATATATATATATATATATATATATATATATATATATGAGTGGGTTTGTAACTTAGGAAAGGGTGAATCTATGAGAAAAGTGGCTTTAGGGTTATGGTATTGAATGTGAAAGGTTTTGGAGAGAGAGAGAGAGAGAGAGAGAGAGAGAGAGAGAGAGAGAGAGAGAGAGAGAGAGAGAGAGAGATAAGCATAAGCAAGCTGGTTTCTAAATTAGAAAAGGGGGGGAGGAGGAACCCTTTTCCATGGAAGGAAAGTGGTCCTCCATTGTCCTAATTTAGTAGAGTTTGAATGTAGAAAATGGGTAAAATGCGGTGATAAAATGAGGATGGAAATTTTAGGGTTAAACCTAGGGTTTTGATGTGCTTTAATGAACTTAGATCTATGGTTTCTTAATTAGGAAACCCCTTGATTTTTCCAAATGAAGCAAAAGTCAAGGGGGTCCTCCTCTTGGATGGTTGCTACCTCCTTCACTTAAAAACATGGAACCCTAGTAGGATAGGTGTATTAGGGCTTGGAAATGGATTAGAAATATGGGTTTTTCTCTCTTTATGGGCCCCTTAATGCATGATCATCTTACCTTTTATATTAATCCCTCAAAATCCCTTGAAAATCACACTTTTAAAATGGGAAAGTTTCTTGAATTGATGCTCTAATTGTGTGGCTCTATGTTGCACTCCTCCTTTCTTGATGGCTCATTCCTTGGTGGCTCAAGTGGCTTCATTGCTTTGCTTCAAGGCCCAAGTAACTCGTATGACTTATCACCTTTTCTCATGGCTTTAATGGCTAAGTAGCTTGAATGGCTACCATGCAAAGGTGGTGGAACTGCATGAATTTTACATGGATCAAGTTAATTACCTTTGCTTCTTATAGGCAGCAAAAAAATCTACAAGGGACAATATAGGCTATTAGATCATCTTCTCACTTCCTACAAAAAGAGTAAAAAAACTAATTAAAATCTTAGAAAATTATGATGATTCACATACTTACTTTGGTTTAGCTTCTGAACTAGCAAAATATCAAACTTTTGAATCATTAGGTCAGTAATGCATGTATTACAAAATTTTAGCTAAAAGCTTTAATTTAGGTTATAACCATATGGGCTACTAATTGAGTATTTTTTATAGAAAATTGAACATTTATCAACATACATGCCACAGGATCACATATTGGTCACAAATAGAGTCACATATACCATTGAGATAATTAAAATAGTCCATAATTTGAGTTCCACAACTATCTCATCTATTAACAAAATTAAGTTATATACAACTTAAAAATGGATTCCTATATAAGTAATCTCTATAGTAATTATACAAAAGTCATCTCCATCTACATCTAGACAGAACTAGGTACTTTTGCCTTCTCGATATCCCTCGTGCTTGAACAACCTAGTGTGTCACTTGAAATGTTGGTTGTAGGGCATGAGCAAAACAATAGCTCATGATAGGAAGAAGAACTAACATAAGCGGGTACATAAAACATAGGGTAGACAATACCATATATATACTTATTATTGAAGTAAGCATTCACATGAAGTGATGCAATAGCTAGGCTCCAGATGGGCAAGACTCAAAACTTGTCTTGAAAGTTTCCCAAATATCATGTGAAATGAGAAGACATGGCATGTGAGGCAGAAATACAAGGAAAAACTAGTAACTCAAATCATGTGCAATATCCAAAAGAAACCTATAACCCAGTCAAGCTAGTAAAATTAAATAGCTAAAAGTAAAACTGAGGCACATAGCCCTCTACCTATAATGCAAAATCCAAACCCATATCATCATGGAAAACTGATCGCTTTGGAGCCACAATGGCATAGAGTCCTTCCAATAGGGAAATCACAATGTCGTACAGTCTTACCATCAAGGACATCTCAATGGCATACAGTCCTACCATCAGGAACATCATAGTCTAGACTCTTGAGAATGACTAGTATGCTCACCATGCTGAAACAACATAGATTCCTATGTTCATAAGGCCCTTCCATCACCAATGGGCTACTAATGTAGTCTTTATGTGGGCTCGTGGATATTGCATGGCTATGATTCAGTGAACCTCATGGGGGCTACCTGGCTATTGTGTATAGCACTATCACATAAGAAGCTACTTTTATTGCCTATCGTCACTATCATAGGGTTGGTATCAATATTATCTCAGAGCACAGTGGCCAACTGCACCTCCTAACATTGGTTCTCTAGGGCTTACAACAATGTGTAACTTACCTACCTTGGCCTTATTGCACACACATAATGCATCCGCTAAATAGTGATCAATGTTGTATCTCCAAGACTTACAACAAACTCTGAGACTGCCTATCAAAATCCTTGATGAAAATAATAAAATTTGGGATTGCTGCTATTCATATAATACTCCCCTAAATACAAATGAAAATAATGTCCCAGGCTCTTGGCCACTCATGGAGGCCTTGTTGGAGACATTGATGAAAATTTGAACCTCCATATTCTCAAAATAGAGAGAGGTCCAATTTACGATGTTAAAATGTGACATATGTTGGCATCCTGTCCTAAGAATTCCATGGACATATGATAGTACATCTTTAGTTAGTTGATGATTATCAATTTTATGAAATTTAAGGGTTAATATCCGTTTAAAATGAAAGCAAAATTTTATTTCCATCTTTAGGGTTTAGGCATTTAGTATTTTAGTGAAGTTTCCTTGAATAGTGGCCTAACTATTTCAATCTAGGTTATACATTTCTTACACCATTCCTTTTATTATTCTAAGTTTACTTACTTTGTCATGTCTCTAGATTACTAGGTATCCTTAGCTTAAGATCCTTGTTCCCTTAGCTTGATGATGAACAATCCTAAGGAAATCACATTCTCATAGCTTAGAGGTGCATTGATCTAGTTCTTAGGGTGTAAATGCACCTAGTTCCTTATTAGTCCTATTCCCTAACTATTTCCATTTTGGTGTTAATCATAAAGCTTATGGTATTGACAATTTATTTAACCTCGAGGCATGCTTCAACTTAGTTTATGTTCATGGTCATATAGCTGTTGTAGCTTTAATATTAGTCGCAAGTGTATGAATCAATGTAGTAACTTGTGAGAGAGGTTGATCCTATGAGGAATCTTACAATTTTGTATCTTGATTGGATCTTCATTAAATCATTCATACTAGCCAAGGAGATGGTTTTTATCCTAATCTAAGAATTGCAATAACAAGGAAACTAAAGCATGCATGAAAAGAAAACTTTCTAAAAACCAAAATTGGAAACTACATAAAAGTAATTAAATGTTGATGTTTTTTGCAAGTGCACGGGCTATTGTGGTATAGCCAATGTAAGAACGGGTCAATCCCACATGGACTCGCTTTAATGATTTTGGAGTTTTAATAAACTTTAATTGTCTTAAAATTCAAATTAAATGATAAAAAATTAAATAACAGGGAAACAAGAATTTTGATCTAGTTTAATTAATGGAAACTACTTGAAATTGCAAAAACTAACTAAAAAAGATATAAATTAAACTAAGAAACAAAAAAAATTCTATTTTCCTTAGCCTTATCATTACCAATTTCTTCACTTCTGACATCAAAAACTTTGAGCCATCCATATAAATCTCTTTTTAATGTCTCTAATTAAAGATCCAAGGGTTTAATTGGTCAGATTCTTTAAAAATTTACAGATCTGAAGTAATTAATGATTTATGATTTCAATGGCTTAGATCTGACTTGTAATACCATATTGAAGATCAGAGGTAGTAAATAAACTAAGAAATTTTCAAACAACAATTCCTAAAATTTGATTGAAAAATTAGACATTAAATGAATGAGAAACTAAAGAGATACTATAACTTAATCAGAACTGTTCATTTGATTAAACGTGAATAAGGCAGCTCAGATTAGGCAATCCGTGGATTAAAATAGAACGAAGTAAAATGCAAATAGAAGAATCAGAATAACATAGAACTCAAATAAGGACAAAAAATGTAATTCAAAATTTTCTCCTATGGGTAAAAGTGGAAATTTTCCCCAAACTTCCTTAAAAATTTTGTAAAACTAAGTTTGCTGGAGAAGATGGATTTGCAAGAGGAGATCACCAAAAATGATGGATTTCATTGCCCAGGTGTCTACCTATTTTGATCTGGGCAAACTTCTACTATTGTGCATTGATGGAGAAGTAGGGGCAGATAATGTGGCACACTCCTGGAAAGATCTAGGCAGGGCACGACTGGGAAGATGAGGAGGCGCTAGCCGGTCTGTGTCGAGCTGCTAGAGGTGGGCTGGACTTGTGCTTTCTGCATTGAGTCAGACAAAGGTTTGTGAAGAGGGTGGTGTGTTGGTTTGTCTAGACATCGTCTGTAGCAGAGCCAGATAATATAGGGCTTTTGTGTGTCATCGACTGGCTAGGTAATGGGAATTAGCTAGGCATCTTCGATTGGCTGTTGAAATGATTGGGTGGAGCAAGCCTACTTTGGGTGTTGTGTGATGGAGGGGGAGATGTCGTCTAGGCTGAGGAGATGAAGAGTGTGATGTCAGCCGGTGAAGTAGATGGGAATAGGGCATGGGAGTAATGCTACGGACAAACTTATGCCAGTGGTGAACCGTGGTACTAGCTTGGATAGAAAAGATTGAATTAAGTAGAGATGTTGGGTCTTGTGAAGGAGGGAAGTTGGGAATGGGTGCGATGAAACAGAATGGATAGAGGGACAAAAAGAGGGAGAAAAAAATTAGAAGAAGGGCTTGCCAGTTCAGGTGAATAGGGAACTGATGACTGGTGGGGAGAATGTGAAGACGTTGGTGGAGCCGATAGATGATGGTGGAGGAAGCATGTAAGGTTGTCTGGTGTGGTTTGGATAGAGGGGTCTACAAAGAAACTGAGAGACGAGTTGGTGGATGGTGACGACTCGACGGGAACTTGGTCTTTGGAAATGACTCTGACCACCTGATTGAGTTTCTTGGTTTAGATGTTGATCGAAGCAAGTGAGTGTGGTGGAGTACTGGAGTGTCTGGCTTGGGTATAGGCTAGGCAGGGGATGCGAGTAAGAGAGAAAAGAAAAGAACGAGAGAGAGACTAGGTGCGTTGAGAGACATGGAAGGGAGAGATGGAGATTGATGGGAGATGTTGTGTGTGAGAGATAGAGAGATAGATGGGAGAAGGGCTGATTAATAGAGGAGTGGTGTGAAAGAGAAAGAGAAGAAAAATGTAAGGTTTCACGTGAAAGGTAAGAAGTAAGGTGGAAATAGGAAAACATGGATAGAGATGAAAACAAAAGGCAAAACAGAATGGAAAGTAAAACAGTTAAAGAGTCTGCTCCTCCCCTATGGCTGACTACTCCATTTAAAGCCTTATGCCTTTCCTTACAAGAAAGAGTTTGTTTCCACTTGGAAACTTCTTCATTCCAAAGTTATCTCCATCTAAGAAATCTCATCCATAATTCTCTTTCCTATAATTAGAACTCAAATCATCCCATCCTTCTTTATTGATCTTCAAAATGATCTATACTATTGAATATCAATCTAAACCATCCAACCCTCCTTTAGTTGATTTGTAAGGCCAAAGACTAGATTAGAGTCATCTAAACTATACATAAGCATCCACCTAGCTCAATTGATCATTTGACCATTAATTTTGACAATTTACAATTGGATGGTCAATTTGAGCTATATTTTATATTTTATCCAAAAATTACCAAATAATGAGTTAGATTGTCTAATTGAATGCTAAACTAGGGGTCTTTTGGCCAAAATTTAAAACTTAACACACCCCCCAACTAGCATTTTGATAGTCCCGAGGAAAATATGCAGAAAACTATTTTACAAAAATTGGTACAATGTGCCACTTTCATAGGTACTCATGATTGTACTTAGCTCATGCAACAAGCCCTTGAACCCCTAGGTTACCCCTAGTGGACGAGTTAGGCCTCGTGAGGGTTTGTGATGAATATACCCACAAAATTCAACAAGGTCAAGTCCCCTATTTTATCTCAGAGAATCCTCACTCATTAGCAACTTTACTAGTTTTTAACAACTTAATGAAGAGGATTTAAAATTTTTACATATCATACACTTATTAAATACATTTTATTTGAGCTATTTCTTAGAGTGCATATGTGTGTGTATAGCCACATAAATCTTTGAATTTTAACTGGATATGCTTAAATTCCATTAGAAATATGTCTTGACCTCAAATTTCATAGGTATACGCTTAGAAATGAAACTCTCAGATGAGGGGTTTAAACATATTTCTCTCATTATGTGACCTAATCCAACAAGCTAATGATTCACTTAAATCTTTTGAACGCTCATGAGACAAAGTAAGTGATCCATAAGAGTGGATGTTATCACCATGAATATTAGGAGTCTTTTACCTTTATTCCTTCTTTTTATCCCCTCTTTAAGGCTATGTCCACCTAAGATCAATAGGTCTTTAACTATGACAAAACATAGCCTTAGGGCAAGTTTAGAAAAGAAAGGTATAAGGGTTTCAAAGGTTCAAAATCGAGTAGATGTCTTTAGTGAATATTTGCTCAAACAACTTTTCTTTTGGGTTTGTACCTGAAGTATAATTCTCTTTTAGATTTTGGCCTTTCTTTTTCATTCTTTAAAAAAAAAGAAAAAACTTCTACATTTTTCTTTTTCTTCTTTGGAAGTAAGATAGCTAATTTTTTCTCACTTCTTTGACTTTTTGTCCTATTTTTAAACTTTTTCTACTAACTCTACTCCTTTTGAAAATGGGTAGTGGTTATTTATTTTATTGGCTTGCCTTGGGTTAAGGTAAATGGTTTTAAGAAAGAAAAGGCTTAATAATAGGCTCAAAAGGGCTAACTAGTGGTATGATGTACTAGGTAGGCTTTATATCTCTGGGCTAAGCAAGGACGGACTATATCATTTCCTAGGTTTCCTAAAGCTTAGCAAATTCAATAAATTTTCTAGAATTAAAGCTATTACTCCTATTTATTCTTGATGTTTAAGCAAAACAATGATAACAGGATCATACTAATGTATGTATGCTAAAGAAATTTTGGAATTACTTATAACTCTGAGAAAGAAGATAGTCTCTAAACTTACTAGGTTATAAGTCTCCACTGGCTTTTCTCAGGGTCTCTAAGTCATACCCCTATCTTAGTCTTGATTATGTGATGTGTGTAAATGGTTTTCAAAAATTAACTTTTATAAAATGCTTCAACAAATGAATGATATGCAAACTAATCATATGCATTCCCATTAAGAGGCGAAAATAGAGGAATTACCAAATTCTGAATATCTAGTTCTCATCGCAGTAAGGGAACTTTACTTTAAAAACATTTTTTTTTTAACTTCTTTTTTTTTTCAAAAGAAAATTCAAAATCTCTATGTGCATCTACACCCTCTAACCTGAATGAAACATTGTCCTCAATATTTGAAAACATAGTATCCTATATGGAAGTTGAGTGATGTAGACTCTAAACCCCTAGGTTACCTGCCAATAAGCGCTAAGTTTAACATCTTCAACCAAACATGGACTAACCTAACTTTCTAAAACTAGAGCTAACTGGGTCAACTTATTTGACCTAATCATACCCTAAGATGAAATGGTAAGATTTCTTACCCCACTTCAGAATTTTGTGGTAGTCTATATATTGCCTCCACCCTGAAATTTTGGGTGGTGATATGAATATAACACAGTAGATCATCGCAATTGTGAAGGTAGTGGGACCATATTGATGATCCCCCCATCTTCAATATTTCACAATAGCCAAATAATTGCTCCACCTCAAAAATTGAGGTGAGGGTAACACAATGATTACATGAACTACCATGTATTTCTTTGGACCATATGGTGACGAACAGTCCTTGTTTTGACCAAATTGAGGGATAATAATGACCATTCTATTCAATTTATCTTTTTCCTCAATGTCCCTATCATTGTCTTAAACTAGGGTAATAACCTGGCTTTACTCTTCTTTAATAGGTTGTTCTTATATTACTAGAGTCAGACCCTGGTTATCTTCTGATGTGTACCCTGGAGTAGGTTTATGCATATCAGCTAACTCTGCTTCTTCCTGTTTAATAAGTATAGGTACAATATCAATTGGGCCTATATTACCATATGATGTTTTTTCAAATAAGGATGCTAGGTCCCAATCAGGTACATCTTCTACATTAAAAGACACAATTTGAATTTCATGCTCTATAAGAGGATCTACTGTAGCTTGCCATTGAGAATTGTCCATCAGAGGCACAGTATCCAACAACTCATGCACCTCCTCAATAGATGTGTCTTCATCAAAGTCATAAAAATAGGTGGGACACGCATTTAAAGGATTAGGGTTGGATTTTTCTAAAGCTTTATTCTCTTCATCAATGGAAGTCTCTTCATTATACTCATAAGAAGCAAGACATGGCTCGAGTAGGTCTAAGTTGGAGGTTTCTAAGAATGGTTGTAGACTTTGTGGTTCATAAGGATCATAGGAAATTTTCATCCTAGTGTTAAGAATAAATGGCTCTTCATTATCCCTAATTTGTTTCAGTGTCTCCACAAGTTCCTCCCTCCTTGTTTTATTTCCTTAGTGAAATCCTCCATCATTTGTTTTAATTCCTTATTCATAGAAGCCATGCCTTATTCTTTTATTTCACAAATATGCTGCATATTTTCTTCTAATAGTGGTTCTTCATCCTATAGAGGAAATGACTCATAGGGTTGGTATTGCTTTGGCACTGGGGTACTGAAAAAGGACTGAGCAGGTTGAACTCATGACGGTTGACCCTGATATTCTGAATAATCATGGCAGTGTTGACCAGGGTGGGACCATTGTGGTTCTTCCTGATATTGGTAATTTTGAGACCATGGTTGTTCATGATGACTAGCCCATCCATTATAGTCTTGGTAATTTATCTCAGGATAAAAATTGCTGGGGTATGTGAATGCATTATGTGCATCCACTGGCTCCTGGTAATTATCATTATATGTGGAGCTTGATGGGGGCCAAGAAAGAGTGGAATAGGTTGAAGATAACTTATTTCATCCTAAGTCTATACTGCTCCTCTTATTTCCAATTGGCTAAGGCTTACTAGCTGAATGGTTGAACACAAAGTGGTTACTTCAATAATCATGTAAGGAGGCATTTAGATGTTATAAACATCAATGGAAGGTAGGGGAAGAGTGAGGCTCTATTAGAGGACCCCCTTAAATACCATGTTCAGCATTCACTAGAGTGACCTTAGCTTAACCTTTTATAAGGTTCCTATGACCATTTTGACCTTAAGTACTCTTTCTAATTGATTTTAATTAAATCCATGAACATTTAAAATGTCATTCATGGGGTTTATTATTCTCCTAGTTTGGGCCAAGGATTTGATAATCCTTATATTGTCCAACTAACTATAGCCATTACTAATATTAAGTCAAAGTCCTTCCCCCATCTTAATTGTCCATGAATCTCTATATTCTATTAGTTTACATTTTTGGTGATTTATGCTCATTATATCTCAACAATACTTAACAATTAAATCTACTAATAAAATTTGACAACAATTAAATCATAAACATTAAAGCATAAATCCAATATAAGTTTAACAACCATTCATACTAGCATGCTTCCTGTGAATGTAACTTAACCTAATGAAATAAAACTATACTTAAACTAGCATGATCCTAAGTTATGAAATACATGAAATTTTACTACTAATCTAATGGAATCATGCAAAATCTCAAATTTAAACTAACATGACCCTAAGATAATCCAACCTAATAACAAACTAATAACATATAGAACATAGCATGCTAACATTTAAGAATTATACTATGATGCTTCCTAATTTAAAATATAAATCACATTTACAATTCTATTATCAAATAAAGGACAATTAAACTAATTAGATTAAGATTATTAAAAAAATTTCCTTATGATCCAACCATTAGATCTTAGATCTTTTCCTTTTAATAAAGGGTTTTAATAAATTTTAGGGCTTTTACTCCATTAAGGTCCAAAGATCATATCCCTTTGGTTTTGTCATATTTAATCTATGATCTTAGTGGATTCCATCACAATCCCATTTACTCAATCCATCCCAAGGGTCTGATCATGCTTGATCCTATTAATCAAGTGGATCCCTTTGTATTTTTAGGGTTTTTCTACCATAAAGGGTAGATTCCTTATTTTATATTGGATCTGTCCAAAAAAATCATGGATATTACTTTATTTTAACATTATATCATCATTGCACTTGATCCCAAGATCTAATCATCTCAGATCTTGAAGATCATGAAAATTAGAATCTTAATACCTTAAAATAGAAAGTTTCTTGAGGATTTTTATAAATTTTATGACTCTAGAAGAAAATAGACGTTACAGGCTTTTCATAACTTCTTTCCAATCTTAATTTGGAGTTCAGATGACTCCACAATTAAGGATTAAAGTTCACAGTCATTTCGAAGGTCCAGATTTGATCTGGGCCCAGCAAAATAGACGACTGTGATCAGTTGAGGAAGTGGGCCAATCAGGCGAAATAGTCGCAGCGCACCTGCCACTGGGACGCACATCCCGGGATAGGTGCTATCGCATGGTTGTTCCATCAGGAAGGCGTCGCATGTAGAGCGCGCACACGAAGAGACTCCCACAGGGCATACTTTCGTGTGGCGTCCCAGGAGCTCGATCTCTTAAGGGAGATCAGATAGTTTGTTTTAGACTGTCCAATCAAATCGCTTTGAATTCATGGCTCCAAGCTTAATAAAATTTCTTGAAAATTCTACCCTAGGGGTTTTGGACCCTTCTGGATCGATTGGACAACTCATATTTTCCATCTAAGTCCTCCATCATCCAGAATTGAAGGGTTTTTACCCTTACTTGATTTTTATTATTTTTAACCTAAACTTAATTCCACAAAAATAAAAATTACATAAAATAACATGAAACAAGTGTGGAAAGAGTTTCCACCTACCTGATTGGAAAAAAACATTGGTTTTGTAGTCCAAATTAAAAGAATACCCACGATAATAAGATAGCCCAAGAACCACTTGTCTTATTATTTCTCGTTGTTTGAACAGTTGGATCTTGAAATTTATTTTGTGGTTTTGTTGATAAGATAGTCTAGGATAATGTGAATGATAGGATTTGTGAGATTTGATTTGAAATAGAGTGCCTAATTGAATTTAGGTCTCTTGTTCCAATTAGAGAGAGGAGACATAAAATGAAAGAAAAGAGATTTTTGGGAGTTTTAGAAATTTGGGAATGAATCTAGATCTGATTTTGCAAGAGAAGCAAGATAATTTTGTGGTAAAATTTTATGAACATTTTTGGAGGATTTTTGGGGTGGTATTTATATGTGTTTTGCATTTTTCATAATTACTTGTAATAATTATGTTTTAATTCTTGTAAATATTAAATTAACATTGGATCCTCTACTACCACCTCCTTCTCCACTAGCCACTGGTAGTGCTTTAACCACTCATTACATGTTTTCTGGTCATTGGATTCGTATGTGGGCCCCTTATGGAGAAAAATTCAATTTATTGTCTCGAACTCAGAATTGAGCGTACTTAGTGGCGTTGGAATCGTATTTCTGAGTACATTCTAAATATTGATGCCTTAAATCTTAGTTATAGTAAAATTATCATTTTACCCTTTTATTCATAAAAATGAAGAAAATTAAGGATTTTTCATTTTAACTTGGAATTGAACATACTTAGTGTCATTTCAATAGGTTTTTCAAGTACATTCATAATTTATAAGTTTTAAATCATTTTTTACTCTCTATAAAAAGAGAATTTTCAATAACCTAATATTCTAGCCTAGAATTTCTAAAAACTTAAACTTTATTGATTTTTTCAATCAATTTACAAAAATTGGGCTATTACAATCTTCCCCTCTTACAATAATTTCATCCTCAAAATTTATAATACAATAACTTAATCAAATAGACTAGGGTGTGTCTTTCTCATTTCTACTTTTGTGTTCCCACGTGGCTTCCTCAACAAAGTGATAATCGAGGGTGTTGTTAGTAAAATGACCCCCTGCATTTTCAGTTCTTTTTGTTTTTAATTTCAAATTACACAAATTCCCTTCATCTTCAAAAGACCATAACTTAGTCATACGAACTCTGTTTTTAGTGTTCTTTGAGGCGTTAGATTCCATTTTGAGCGTATAATCTAGTTATGTAGTATTTGTTATAGATTATTTAATTTCATATTTTAATTAAAATAGAACATTTAATATAATTAATCCCATATATTAATTTTTGAAATGAATAATCTATATCAATTTAGTAAATGACAAACATATAGTTGGTAAAGTGCTACAAAAGAGCTTAAAATTTTTGAGTCATGATAGCCTATGCCTTAGTTATAGTTGAGTTCAAGCTAACCATAGTTAAATAGGTGCAACCTAATGTAACAACCCTAAATAAGATGCAACAAGTATAATGAATGACCCTAATCTACATGAATTATTGTACCATCCATAATGCAGGTTATAGTAAATGCAAATTACACTAAGAAAATAAAAGAAAGTGAGGGAGACTTACAATAGAGTTTCTGATAAATCAAGTGTTGGCCACTATCCCCACACTTGGCCTAAAAAGCTAATCTAACAAAGTAAGGAAATCCAAATTAAGTTGATGACGCTTTGGCCCACAAGATCACTGCCACTTCTTTTGCCAAATTTTCCTTCACAAAAACAAAAAATACATCAATTTTTGAGGAATTAGCAAAATATACAAGAATGATGCAAAAACCTTAATCTAATGCAATTTGAAACTACGACCAGTGATAAACAATCTACAGAAAGAGCCAACCACATATCTATTGTGATTCCCCTATAACAGTCCCAAAAACTTGGTGTAGCATTAAAATTACTTACAAGCACATGAATCAAAGTAGTAATTGCTCATGCAAGAGGTCGATCCCACAAGGAATCTTATAGATATGGATATTGGTTAGATCTTATTTAAAACAGTTGTCTTTAGACAAAGAGAGAGAGTGTTTTCATTAAATTAGAGTTTAAACAACAAGGAATGAGAAACATGAATAAAATTTGAAACATGAACTAAAGGAAACTTTGTCAAAATAAAGATTTTCAATAGAATTAGAAACTTTCCTAAATAATATGCATTTAATAAAAGAAACTAATGTATAACTGGAATGAATGAATCTAAAAAGCTTAAGGAAACCTGCTAAAAATGAAACTTTGCTAAACTAACATTCCTAATCCTAAAGATAAATTAGGAAACTTTCTAAAGCTAAAATAACATGCAAATAACTAAACAAGTAATGCTAAACTATCATAAAATAATGGAACAATAAACAACTTCAAGGAAAATCACCCAATCACCATGCATATGACTCATGGAGTTTTGCTCATGCTTCATGAGTGAGACAAAGGTGGGAATGCATGAAGTAAAAGCTTGGTAACCTAAGATCTAACCAAAACAATAGTTAAAGTATCTAAAACGCATGGATTCCTAAGGAATAAAGCAAATAAAGTGTATGAATTGCTTGAAATTATGCATGAATCATGAAATGTAAAATTATAGAAAAAAGGTACTCATGAAACTTAAATCAAACAAGGCATAGACTGATATACTGTGTGCACTAATCATGAAGAATAACACTCAAGATTGGAAACAATTTACTATTGGAATTAATTAGTAACAATGCTCTTGAAATTAGTTTATTCACTAACTTAGAAATTACATCAAAGATGGTGCACATATGCATGGAGAGAAAATCTAAATATTGTTCAATATTCTCTTGCCTAAAGCTTGATTCAAAGCAAAGTTTAAACACTCTCCAACAATTTCAGACTAATCTCATTTAGCAGCATGTGAAACCCAAAAGAGAAATTAAGAGAGTAAGAAAATGAAGATGGAAAAGAAAGCAACAAGAACTAGCTCTAAATCTAAGTGAGAAACAAGGAAAAGATGAAAGGGAAACAACAAGATTCAAAGTTATTATTCTCTTGGTTGTCACTACCAGAGAAAAGACAACTTTGATCCAAGAAAATTAAGAGCTGTGGAAGCAAGAGTGAAAGGAGATCAAAGAGGAACTACACATAGGAAACTTAAACAACAAAGAAAGCAATGGAATAAGGAAATTAAATTAAGGTACTAACATGAACTTAGAGTAGAAAAACCAAAGAAACAAAGAAAGGAATAAGTTCTGGAATACAAGGAACAACAACCAAGGTGTTAAAGTCCGAAACCCCGAGAGTATATCCAAGTAAATGTGTTTGATTTGAAGGAGTTAGAAGCAACCCCTGTACTTGAATTGGGCATGGAATTCCATGGGGTTATATGGAGTTGATGCTTTCTAATTTGATAAGATTCTATCGTAAGAAGAAAAGAGAGAATTAGAACTAAAACTCTATGTGGGAAGGGGGAGGGATGGAAATCCAACCTAGGATGGGTCGTGGAATTCCTTTTTATTAAGGTGTCTCACATGATTGGATGGAAATAATGTAGAAAGAGATAGGAAGGCAGGGTAGTTGAGTGGGGAATGGAATTAGAAGGTGGAGTTGGTGAAATTGATGGAATTAAAAGGAGGGAGGTACCACTTTTCAAGCAAGGTGGCATGGAACTCCTTCCCTTTCTAAGTATGGCATGTGATGGGTAGTAAAGAGAGAGAAAAGAGGGAGGAAAAGAGAGGAAACTATAAGAAAATTTGACTTGGTTTCTCTCTTGATTGGTCCAACTATGCATGCATATCTTACCATGTTTATTATCACCCAAATCCATTTCTAATTATCCCTTGAAATTCACATTTTTAGCATGGGAGAATTGCTTCTAAAAGTCTTCTAATCATGTGACTCCATGTGGCATGGCTCACATGTGACTTGGTGGCTTACCTTGATGGCTCAATACTTGATGGCTTGAGTGGCTAATTCCTTTGGTTTCAAGGCTTGAATGGCTCGGCTTATTTAGCTTTCCTTGTTAGGTTAAGAAACTTGCATGTATGGTTTTAATTCTCTTCCAAAGGTGGTGGAATTTCATGGCTTTTTGCATGGACCCATTTTAGTCACATTTGTATCTTTCCATTGCCCTCTTACTTTCCTTAAGATGATCTGAACCTTTATTGACCTTTGAAATGATGAAATTTAGGTCTTTGGTACACTTTTGATCTTGATCTTCAAATCTTAACTTGATCTTGGCTATTAGATCATCTTCTCAACACCTACAAAAGAGTAAATTTCCTAATTAAATCCTAAAAAATTATAATTATTCACATACTTACTATGGATTAGCTCCTGAACAGACCAAATATCAAACTTTGGAATTATTAGATCAGAAGTGCATGTGTTATAAAATTTCAAAAAAATCTTAGAATAATATCCATAATTTATACCACATGAACTACTAATTGAGTACATTTTCTATAAAATTGAATACTTATCACATGTCTAGGCCCATCTAGCCCATCAGAGACCACCATAGAGAGACAAAATAGGAATGTTTGTTTAAACTTTCCTAAAGCCTATATAGGTCAATTCTAGCTTGTCTTGGGACCTAGCTAGGAGGGTCAATACCTAAGCATCCCACATCTATAAAAAAGGCATCCTTAGGCCTCTTATAATTACACAAACTCCAACTCCCTAGTTTCTACCTTTATTAGGATTATAAGTTAGAGGCGTTCTCTATTCTCTCTTCTCTTTATAGTTATCTAGTATTGAGATTCTCTATTCTCTTCATCTTTAGAGTCTACCTAGTTAGAGGCATGATTTAATTTACAAAGAGATTTCCATTATTGACATACTCTTTAATGCCTCTTTTACTTACAAAGATCTCCAATTCTAGGGTTCAAGTTAGAAAGATGAGACATGAGAGTAACTCTTTCTAGCATTATTATTCTAGAATTTTGGAACTTGAAAAGTTCTTGTTGTTTAATTTCTCTTGGAACTTTGGGTTCTTGATCCATTTCTAATCTTTAAGGTATTCATTTTTGAAACAAAATTACTGATCAACATATGTAGTCATGAAACTCAATTGAGGTATAGATTAAGTCTACCTTGGTTGAATATCGAAGATAGAGTTTCCATATTCCCTAGTACCATTTGTGAGGCTTCAAATATCTATAAGAAGCTGATGTGAGTGTGCCTTTAATCTAAGGTTCATTGGATTCAATTTAGTGCAATGTTTCTAACCAAAATAAGGTCTATAACCATCGAGTTTTGTTGATCAACTGTAAATTTTTTTACATGATATAGAATTATTGAATCCACACTATTTCTAGACATGTTGATATCAAATATTAGGATGGGAATGGTAACACATATTATACCTACTTATGGGTCTTAAGTGAGTATAATATGAGCCTTATCATCATATTTACAATTGGTAAAATCACATAAGCATGTATTAGGCTCACCTTGGGGTGAGAACTAAAAAGAAGAAAGGGGATACTTCACATAAGTTATACATCTTTTCTTTCTCCATCTTTCATTTAGTTGTACTTGTGGAACAAAAAAGAAGCCATCTTCATGTCATGTCGTATGGCCTCAACTGCATTTTTTATCCCTCTTTATACATCCAACCAAGAAAAACCATCAATATTTTCTTTATTAAATATCCATATTTTCACATGGGTTTCACTAAATGTAAGGAAATTTCACTTGAATATAAGAAAATGTAACTATTGGTGGAGAATCTTTGGTATTAGAGATATGATTTCTATGGAAACATTATTTCCCTTTCATGGTGCAAACACCTTTTGAATAAAGGAATACTAAATGGATGTTATTTGTGAGAGTGCATTCACTACCATCTTTTAGAGCACATAGTGGCATGATCCCGCTCTTTCATATCAGTATAATAACCCCAATTTTTGTAAATTGATTGAGAAAATTAATTTAGTTTGAATTTTCAAAAAATTTGGGTTGGAATATTAGGTTATTAAAAATTATTATTATTTAGATTAAACTATGATGTAAAACTTAAAAATTATGAATGTACTTGAAAAACTGATCAAATGACACTAAGTACATTCAATTTTGAGTTAAAATGAAAATTTTCTAATTTTCTCCATTTTTATGAATAAAAGGGTAAAATGGTAATTTTACCTATAACCGAGATCTAAGAATCAATATTTAGAGTGGACTCAAAAATAAAATTCCAACACCACCAAGTAAACTCAATTCCGAGTTTGGGAGAATAAAATAGATTTTTTTCAATAAAAGGGCAAAATGGTCCTTTCACACCTCTGTGGGACCCACAAATGGATCCAACGGCCAAAAAACATGTAATGAGTGGTAAAACTACTGCCAGATGATATTGGACAAGGAGGAGGTAGTGGAGGATCCAATGCTAATTTAATATCCAAAGGAATTAAAACATAATTATTACAAGTAATTATGAAAAAATTCAAAAATGTCTATAAATACATCCCCAAAAAATACTCCAAAAATGTTCATAAATTTTATCACAAAATTATCTTGCATATCTTAGAAAACTATATCTAGATTCATTTCCAAATTCCAAAATTTCCAAAACTCCCAAAAATCTCTCTTCTTTCACTTTCTCTCTCCACTCTCTAAATTAGAATAAGAGACCTATATTTAATTAGGCACTATGTTGCAAATCAAATATCACAAATCCCACCATTTATATTTTCCTATACTATCTTATGTAACATCCTCTATTTTTAAAATAAATAAAAGAAAAATCAATTAAACTAAGTAAAAGGGGCCCCAAGTTTGATAACGGCACCCCCTCACTTAAACGTAATTGAGAAATAGACGTAGGACTATTTCCCAAACTCGAAGAAAAGGAGGAACCCGATGGGAAGAAAAGAAAGGGGGAAGAAGAAGAAGAAGAAGAAGAAGGAGAAGAAGAGGGAAGAGAAAGGAGAAGAGAGGAGAAAAGAAAGGAAAGGAAAGGAAAGGAGAAGAGGAGAGAGGGAGAGATTGTGCGCTGAAGAATAGAGCCCAGCCATGACAGAGGAGTAGAAACACCAGGGTTTCTACCTTTTCAGAGTTGCAGAGGTTGTCCAAATGGCAGTCTGGATTGATGCTCCAAGCCGTCCATTCTCTTCAGCATGAAGTTGGGAGCAAAACCCCTTTGGATTTGCTACGATCGGAGAAAAAATGAATGTGGATTGAGCCATGAATAGTGTGCGCAGCTAGGGATGGATCATTTCACAATAGATTGGAGCCAATCTAGCACGCCTAGGAAGGGGAAAAGCACGATTACGCATTCTTTAGGTAAGTTCTACAAAACCCTAATCTTGATTCCTTGAAATTTTGATAAATTCATGAGTTTTGATCTTAGATCTAAATTTAAAGACGATCCAACTATTAAATTGTTAATCCATGCTTAGTAATGGGTAGATTGATGCTTGAGATAAGTCATATTTGATGGAATTCGTGATCTGTGCTAGAAAATAGATTGAACGATTTGGACCGTTCGATTGGTTACTATTCACACAGTAACTTCTGAACGTTGGATGAATAATCAGACACTACGGATGACTCCTACGACCCTAAATTAGCTAGGAGGTGATTAGATTATTGTAAATTGGATGAAAACTACCAAGAAACCTTAGCTATTCAATCAGTCACTATTCAAACAGTGATTGGTTGAGGTTCAATCGATGATTGAACCCCACAGATGAGTTCTAATTGTCAATTCAAAACTAGCAGTGGTCCATCCAACTAATGTGTATTCTTAAATTAGCTGGATATGACCAATTAGAGTAGATATTAACCATCGGATTGCCTGAAAAAGGTAGATCTAACCACTCTTAGTAGATATGTACAGTGAGATCACTTGAAAAGGGTGGATTTGACCACTCTTAGTAAATGTGGACCATCGAATTACCTGAAAAATGTGGATTAAATCATCTTTAGCCAATCTTAATATATGGATCATTTATAAATAGTTGATCAATCATTGTCATCTTGTGGAAAACACTAAATTTAAAGGCTCACGTAAATCCAACCCTTGATATAAGGACATAAGACCAGATAGTTAAATCATAACTACATGTAAGTGAAGGTATTAAGAAAAGAATTTTTATGTCTTGTATAGATTGAAGTGTACAGGGTCGATCAACTAGTGGACAATGGATGAACTTGCCACATAAGGTAGGTGATTTACATCTGGGATTTTTCTCTTATTTTCATTGATTGTGACTTATCTACGATTCTTGAGCATATGTCTTGCGTATTATTGTGTTTTGTTGCATATGTATAGTGCTTCAGAATTGTTATCGTGACTTTTGATTTCATAAGTATCCATGTTTAAGACATTATGGATTACACTATCACAGATCTTGATTGAGACAAAAGGGTGAAAGCGGAATTGAACCTCATCTTTCTGTGAGTGCCTGAGTGCTTGAGTGGCCTATTGTGGGTGAAAGGGTGAAAGCAGAAAGTACTGAGAATTGGCCCCACATTGCTGTGAGTGCCTGAGTGCCCCTTGTGGGTGAAAGGGTGAAAGTAGGATTAGAACGCATCTTGGCGTGAGTGCTTGAGTGCCCCTTGTGTGTGATAGGATGAAAGCAGGCGTCAAATGTGTCTTTCAGTGAGTGCCTGAGGACCTGTATATCATGGACTTCATGTACTGTCTCTTGTGGATTATGCTGTTTTGTGCATATATGTTCTTCTTATGGAAACTTCTATGTTTTTTACTTCTTGCGACATGTGATTTTATATCATTTTTGGTAAATTGAATATGAATCACCTACACAAGCATAGCTTGTTGAGGCATTGCTTTGTTTGCAATGCCTCAAATACAGAGAGTGACAACAGGTTGATGTGCTGATAGAGCAAGTAAAAGTGATGACAGCTTCTAGCGAAGCACGGATGACGTTCAGAGATGACCAGGTTTACTTGAGACCTCACTTTGGGTTTTGAGAGTGGGATGTACTTTAATTAAAAATGTAATGTGACCTGGATGTCAGAATATAGATTTATGTTGGATGTGATGGCTGTATGGAACGACCCTGGGTATTTGGTAGTGACTATATTTTCTTATCCATTGTTGGAGTACATTTTATTGAAAACAACATTTGGTTGTGGATGGGTGTGGAGACTGAGTCTCCCTTATGATATGTATTATACATTATTTATCAGGTGGTTTTGTATTGCACTGGTCATGTGCAATGGTCCAAATTACATAGGAAACTCTATTAGATTTTTGGTAGAAATGGTATCTCATTTCACTGTTAAATCCATAGTTTTATGGTTGTATGACTTCTTGGACTTGGAAAAAAAATGCTTTTATTTAAGTTTTTATTTTTGGTCACTTTAAAAATCGAAGTTCTTAGAACAAGGATCTCGACTATTTTTGTAAATTATTTTTATATTGTGTATGAAAAACTCGTGGTGTTACAGTTGGTATTAGAGCCCAGGTTTACTCCATCAGTCACTCCAATAGATTCAATGGTCACATACAGTCCATGAGGTGAGGCGGTTTCCTAAATATGAGTTATAGAGAAAACTCATGTGAGCGATATTGATGATCATGAAATGGATAATGTCATTGAGATTGGCAGACTTCTTAGAGGAATTACAACCTTAAGTCCTTGTTTGAGCACAAGGAAGTACACTTTTAAGGGAAGTAGATGATAGAATAAAAATTTTAAGGTAGTTTCTCTTAATGAGAACTTTAATATATGATAGAATATATATATATATTCATGTGGAATGCTTTTGATGGCCAAATTTCTAACTTGATTGTGCGTTTAAACTATTAGAGAAAGCCTGACAATTATAGTAATGACAATAGTATGATAAGAATGATGGAGGATCAGAAATGATTACAACTAATGAGAATGCAAGAACGTTGAAAGAAGTATGGTATTAATTTAAACTTGAAGCAAATTTACGTGACGAGTAAATTATAATATGGTGAAAATTATTGAGACTTTGATGAAGTAAGATTCTAGTATTTCTATGTGTGAAATATCTAAATTTGAGACAAAAACTAATGAATTAGTGTATATAGAGATAGTGATAGCCAGTAATCAAAGAAGGCTAAATGCTTATAAAACTTTATGAGGATTTCAATTAGGATTGGAGATTATAGCACTTTGAGGATATGGCAACCACCTTATGATTATAGTAGTGTAAATGATGTGAACAATTAGAGGAGAGATTCTTATTGAAGTAAATATGGAGAATGAATATTGCTGTGAGAATAAGGTGAGGAAAAAAAAAAAATTAAACATCAATGGGGAGTGAATACCTACGAATTTTTCTTAGAGTTTTAATTATGATTTGAAGGGCATATTACTTGGAGGGCATAATGACTTATTTATGGGAATAATTCTTGAATAGACATGATTTTGTAATAAGTCAACTAGAAAGAACAAATAAAGTGAATGAGGCGAGATGAAATTAATTATGATTGATTATATTCAACACCGATACAGAGGAAGGTGTGAAATTGATCTAATTGTAAATGATTTGGCTGATATGACCATCAAATAATTCATTAGTTCAAGAAATTGAAATGGCAGAAGTGAGGACACTGAAAATGTAATTACAAAGATTTTAAGGATGATTAGTCGAGAAGATGTGTTCCTCCATTATTGAGATCTTTATCTAGAAGGCTTTTAGAAAGGCCTGTGATAATATATATACCTTTTCCTTGTGAACAACTGATGATATTATAAGTGTTGTAGCTGCAAAGTAGAGAAATTAAATAATTTAACAATATTGAACCAATATGCTCAGTAGAAGAGACTTGCCCTAACTCCTTCATCATGAAGAAGAAGACCATGGATAGTTTGTAATATGTTGACAACTATATTGAGGAAACAGATGAATGTGTCAAATTCTACACTAGTTGCGAGGTTGCAGACATAACCTCTATGTAAAGAGAGATCCTTTTAGGTCAAGATTAATTGCAAAAAAAAAAAAAAAAAAACTCGGACATGGGTAGTTGGAGCCAGCTTAGTAAGGACAACAGACTTTTCATTGACATGACCGCAGAGGCCCCGTTGAGCCGACGACATTTGATCAGACAGTGTTGGGATACGGAAGAGAGACATACTATGTACTAGTATTGAGGACAAGCACTTGGACAACTATGTCCTAGAGTTAGTGGACCACCACAACAATGGTAATGGCATCAGTAACCACCATCACTGTGGAGAACCTTTAAATGGTTGATTGTGGAGGGCTATGAGATTCCTTTAAAGACTGCCCCAGTGGACAATGAGTCAGACTGACTGCCATTGGAGACAAGGCAAAGATGGCCTCACATTAGTAATGATGATCCGTTATTGTCATTATCATTACTTGAAGCAAGTATCAACCTCAACCCAAGTTAAGGAGGGTGCCTACTTGATTGTTGATAAACATACTAAGATCCTCCTTGATTTAAAATCTAGCCACCCTTGTAGTTGAGTGTCGGCTTGATAAATGTCCCTTTATACATATTTAAAGATCCTTGGGTTGGAGGTTATGGCACCGATTGACAAGTTATTGAAACTTATATGTACCTCTAACGAGTACTGGTGAAAATGATGATGAGTGAGAGGATAGACACTAACTTTATTGTCCTTGATTTAAGGGATTATGATATCATTCTTGGGGATGAATTCCATCATTGGAGAATAATTGATTGCAATGAGAAGAAAGGTACTTTTGATAAATTAGATAACTAGTGATCTCACTCCTCAGTAAGAAGGGGCATCATTGAGATTTGTGTTAACCTTGCCTTGAAGGAAAAATAGTGCTCATCCGATGTATCAAGTCATCCTGGTTTTGTGATTGTGGATGATAGAGAACGACTATAAATCAAGCACACAATGGGTGTGTGAAGATTCATAATCTTCCAGAGGAGGCTTCAAGATTTTATGCCATGAGAGATTGATTTTTATATTGATTTGGCATCAGATATAGTGTCATTTTCGAAAGTGCCATATAGGATGGCCCCAGCTGAGTGGGAAGGGTTTCAACTAAGGTAGTTATTCGACTAGAAACTATTAGACCTAGTGGGTCTTCATGGGATCCATTAACTCTCCTTGTAAGGAGAGAGATAAATTCTTATTGCTAAGTGCAGATTGTTGATTATTGATAGCTCCATAATGGAGAATTGATATTCTTTATCGTATATTGATGATCCGTATGATCAGTTTTAAATTATGCATAGTATTGGTGGATATTGATTTGAGGTCTGGTTATCACTAGCTGAGGATTGTGACTGAAATGCCTTTAAGACAATTATTAGAATTTGTTATGATTACTACAAGCTGTGGATCATATAAATTGATAAAATTAGTACATTATTAGTACGTATGGATATGATGAGCTGAATTTCTAAAGTTTGCTGAGGTGAGTAGGATTATGCATTGAATGATGTTTCTATATATCGTGACCTTGTAGAGCCCACGATGTTCTTGTGTAGTATTCTCAGTGTCTAAAGAACTCATCTTTTACTATAATTGTATGTAAGTTGGAATTATGGTCCAAGAACATGAATTTTCTTGACCGCAATACCTTTACTGATAGAGATGCGGTTTATAGGGATTGTGATAAATCGGGACTAGTTGAGCTAATGACCAAGGTTGATTGCCTCCCTAGTCTGGTGAATAGAATTGCTGAATGATTGAGTTCTCTAGGATAACAATGACATATACTGTTTTATATTATGCATATGAGCCTGATTTCTTATGCAGGTGAGAGGTGTGATAGTAAGGTCTGTTTAATATGAGAGCCTTTTCTTATGGGTAATCAGCTCAAAATTTTGGCTTATACTTGTGAGTAGCTGATGAGGGAGGCCTAAGAGGGCAACCGATGAGGGTGGGTGTGTGAGGCACCAACAGGCTTCTAGGTAACGAGCTTCTATGTGGCAGGCTTCTAGGTACTCACAATATGATTGGCATGTGATTGTCTGATATGGAGTTGGTATGCTCTGATTTTGATTGGCATGTGATTGCCTATTATTGAGTTGGTATGCTCTGATTCTGATTGGCACATGATTGCCTATTATTGAGCTAGTATACGCTGATTTTGATTAGCATATGATTGCTTGTTGATGCACAGAGATGCATTGATTTTGATTGGCACATGTTGCCTGTTCAGGGGTTGATGTGATATGGTTTGATAGATATACACTACCTAATGATGAGGTAGTATGTGCTGGAATGGATTTGACATGGAATTGACTATATGTGAGTCATGACACATCAATTTGGTTGACATGGTAATTTAATTATGCTAAAGATGTAAACAAATGCTTAACTCTTGGATGAGAGTATGATTGGTGCAAATGACATCATATGTGTGGTTATTACGTGTTTTAACCACAAGATTCGAAATGGTTTGAAACATACATTGGTTTATATGTATGAGCCATTATCTAAGGAGAACATGATATGAAATTGGTTATCGACATTGATTTTAAAATGATGATACTATATGTGGGTCTTATGATACCATATGGTGATACTACATGAGGATGTTTTTAGAATTGTTAAAGAACGGCATGAAAAGAATTTTGAGGACGAAATTTTCTATAAGGTGGGTAGGATGTAACATCCTCTATTTTTAAAATAAATAAAAGAAAAGTCAATTAAACTAACTAAAAGTGGGGCCCGGTTTGATAACGACACTCCCTCACTTAAACGTAATTGAGAAATAGACGTAGGTCCATTTCCCAAACTCGATGAAAAGGAGGAACCCAATAGGAAGAAAAGAAAGGTGGAAGAAGAAGAAGAAGAATGAGAAGAAGAGGGAAGAGAAAGGAGAAGAGAGGAGAAAAGAAAGGAAAGGAGAAGAGGAGAGAGGGAGAGATTGTGCGCTGGAGAATAAAGCCCAGCCATGACGGAGGAGAAGTAGAAATGTAGGGTTTCTATTTTTCTGGAGTTGCAGAGCTCATTGAAGAAAATGGTTCCTGGATTGATGCTCCAAGCCATTCATTCTCTTCAGCATGAAGTTGGGAGCAAAACCCCTTTGGATTTGCTACGATCGGAGAAGAAATGAATGCAGATTGAGCCATGAACAGTGCGCCCAGCTAGGGATGGATAGTTTCACAGCAGATTGGAACCAATCTTGCACGCCTAGGAAGGGGAAAAGCACGGTTATGCATTCTTTAGGTAAGATCTACAAAACCCTGATCTTGATTCGTTGAAATTTTGATAAATTCACGAGTTTTGATCTTAGATCTAAATTTAAAGATGATCCAACCATTAAATTATTAATCCATGCTTAGTATGGGTAGATCAATGCCTGAGATAAGTCATATTTGATGGAATTCGCGATCTGTGCTAGAAAATAGATTGAACGATCTAGACCGTTCGATCAGTTACTATTCACACAATAACTTCTGAGCGTTAGATGAATAATCAGACACTACAGATGACTCCTACAACCCTAAATTAGCTAGGAGGTGATTAGATTATTGTAAATTGGATGAAAACTATTAAGAAACCTTAGTTGTTCGATCAATCACTATTCAAACAATGACTGGTTGAGGTTGGATCGACGATCAGACCCCACATATGAGTTCTAATCGTCAATTCAAAACTAGCAGTGGTCCATCCAACCATTGTGCATTCTTAAATTAGCTGGATATGACCAATTACAGTAGATCTTAACCATCGGATTGCTTGAAAAAGGTAGATCTGACCACTCTTAGTAGATGTGGACCATCGACTTACCTAAAAAATGTGGATTAGACCATCTTTAGCCAATCTTAATATATGGATCATTTATAAATAGTTGATCAGTCATTGTAATCTTGTGGAAAACAACCAGATAGTTAAATCATAACTACATGTAAGCGAAGGTATTAAGAAAAGAATTTTTATGTCTTGTTTAGATTGAAGTGTACGGGGTCAATCAACTAGTGGACAATGGATGAACTCACCACATGAGGTAGGTGATTTACATTTGGGATTTTTCTCTTAATTTCATTGATTGTGACTTATCTACGATTCTTGAGCATATGTCTTGCGTATTATTGTGTTTTTGTTGCATATGTATAGTGCTTTAGAATTGTTATCGTGAGTTTTGATTTCATAAGTATCTTGTTTGAGACATTATGGATTACAGTATCACAGATCTTGATTGAGACCAAAGGGTGAAAGTGGAATTGAACCTCGTCTTTCTATGAGTGCATGAGTGCCCTATTGTGGGTGAAAGGGTGAAAGCAGAAAGTACTGAGAATTGGCCTCACATTGTTGTGAGTGCTTGAGTGCCCCTTGTGGGTGAAAGGGTGAAAGCAAGCATGAAATGCATCTTTCCGTGAGTGCCTGAGTGCCCGTATGGGTGAAAGGGTGAAAGTAGGATTAAAACGCGTCTTGCTGTGAGTGCCTGAGTGCCCCTTGTGGGTGAAAGGGTGAAAGCGGGCGGGAAATGTGTCTTTCCGTGAGTGCCTAAGTGCCCGTAAGGGTGAAAGCAGGATTGGAACGCGTCTTATCGTGAGTGCCCGTAAGGGTGAAAGGATAAAAGCGGAATTGAACCTTGTCTTTTCGTGAGTGCTGAGTGCCCTGTTGAGGGTGAAAAGGGTGAAAGCGAAAAGTACTTAGAGTTGGCCCCATGTTGTCGTGAGTGTGTTCGAGACACTCATAAGGCTAGACCGTATTCGATGTTTTACAGGCTCTGACATGCATTCATGATGTTCTATGGATACTGATCTTCATTGATTTGACATACATGTACTTACATATTTTCTCATGTTACGTATGTCTTGATGCTCGGGTTGATATGGCTTTGCTTATATCATGGACTTCATGTACTGCCCCTTGTGGATTATGCTGTTTCGTGCGTATATGTTCTTCTTACGGAACCTTCTATGTTTTTTACTTCTTGGGACATGTGATTTTATATTGTTTTTGGTAAATTGAATATGAATCACCTACACAAGCATAGCTTGCTGAGGCATTGCTTTGTTTACAATGCCTCAGATACAGAGAGTGACAACAAGTTGATGTGCTGACAGTGCAGGTAAAAGTGATGGCAGCTTCCAGCAAAGCACGGACAATGTTCAGAGATGACCAGGTTTGTTCAAGACCTCACTTTGGGTTTTGAGTGTGGGCTGTACTTTAATTAAAAATGTAATGTGACCAGGATGTCAAAATGTGGATTTATGTTGGATGCGATGGCTGTATGGAGGGACCCTGGGTATTTGGTAGTGACTATATTTTCTTATCCATTGTTGGAGTACATTTTATTAAAAACAACATTTGGTTGTGAATGGGTGTGGAGACTTAGTCTCCCTTATGACAAGTATTATACATTGTTTATCAGGTGGTTTTGTATTGCACTGGTCCAAATTACAGAGGAAACTCTATCAGATTTTCGATGGAAATGGTATCTCATTTCACTGTTAAATTCGTAGTTTTGTGGTTGTATGACTCCTTAGACTTTGAAAGAAATGCTTTTATTTAAGTTTTTATTTTTGGTCACCTTAAAAATCGAAGTTCTTAAAACAGGGTCCTGACTATTTTTTAAAATTATTTTAATATTTTGTATGGAAAACCTGGGGTGTTACACTTATCTACAAAACCCCAAAGAAATTTCAAAAGCCAATGGTGCAATCAACAGTAAATCACAAAACAAGCGGTTATCGGGCAATCTTATCATCAAGTGGATAATTCTTTTATATTAGGTTATACAACCTATGTTTCTCTCCAATTAGGTAGGTGGAAATCTTTCCACACTCATTTCATGTCATTTTATGTAATTTTTATTTTTTTTGAAATTAGTTTTAGGTTAAAAATTATAAAAATCAAGTAGGATAAGAACCCTTCATTTTTGGATGATGGAGGGCTTACGTGGAAAATCTGAGCCATGCAATTGATCCAGAAGGGCCCAAAACCATAGAGTAAGAAATATTAGCCCTTGGATGTTTCAGATTTGGGAGATCTGGAGAAGGGTTGATATAATGATCTAGATCAGACCGTCTCAACCAATCTGCCAGATCAAGCATTGATTTGAGCCTATCCCGATCAAATGGTTTATCCATGTTTTGAGATTGTCTATTTAGGTTCTAGATCATCTTACCATGTTCCAGATCATCTAAAACACATTCTAATGGCCAGAGCAAATCTGGGCCATTGATTTTTGTTAACTAAAATAAATCAAGGTGTAGGCCCTTAAATGAGAAAATGATCATGGAAAATCTCAATGGATCCCCTTGATTGGATGGATCAAGAATTATTAGTACAATTGGACCTATAAATTAAATGATCTAAGGTTAGGATCATTTTATTATGATGTTGGATCAAACAGAAATATAAAGGATCAAGGGTTGCATCCTTAATGAAATATTAACCCTACATCTAAAAGATGGACAAATTAGATGGTTGGATCATAAGGATAGCTTGATCACATGCTTAATTAATTATCTTTTACAGTAAATTTTTCTTTAATTATGATCCATGTCTATTTTCCAATTTTAGTGTAATTATCTTTAATTTCCTAGAATAAGATGTTGTAATATTATTAGTTAATTTCTTTTAAATAGAAAATTTAAATTCAGGTCGATACTTTCAATTTTAGCATGATTGTCTTTAAATTTCTTAGAATTATTGGTGTAATTTTTTTTAATTATAGAATTATGAAAAATACCTTAAAAGAGGTAATTGATGATATATAGATGGACTTCACTAAATACATATACATCGTGGAGTATAATCATAGTAAGGGCTATAATTAGTAGGACAATATAAAGATTATCAAATCCTTGGCCCAAACTAGGAGAATAATAAATCCCATGATTGACATTTTAAATGTTCATAAATTTAATTAAAATCAATTAGAAAGAGTACTCAGGGCTAAAATGCTGATAGGAACCTTATGAAAGGTTGAGCAAAGGTCACTCGAGTGAATGTTGAACATGGTGGTTAAGGGGGTTATCTAATAGAGCCTCGCTCTTTCCCTACCTTCCATTGACATTTGTGAGGTATAAGTGCCTCCTTACATGAAAATTGAACTACATTATGTTCAACCATTCAGCTAGTAAGCCTTACTCAATTGGAAATAAGAGGAGCAGTCTAGAATTAGGATAAAAGAACTTATCTCCAACCAATAAAACATTAACTGGCTGAATAATAATAATAATAAGAGCATAAAAGGTTAGTAAATTATCTAACTCTAATAAAAATTGTAAGTAAGATAAGGATGATCAAACAAGATCCATAAGACCTTGAATGATCAAGAACAATAAGAATCCTAATGTCATATTTTATTATGTATCTAAGTATATTTGTTGTAGACAAAATCTAGATAGAGAATCCGAACCCTTGATCAAATATGATTCAAGGAAGAGAACTAAGATCATCCTCCTTAGGGATGATCAAACAACTGAACTTAGATCAATGAAGAACTAGACGATAGAATATCTAAGCCCTTGACCTTTATCAACAAGTATAAATTGTTGATCAAAGGATCTATGAAAGATCAAGATCAAAGAAAGGAACACACAAAGACTTAGAATAGAAAATACTTAGATCTGAAAGATTAGGAGATCATTCTAAACATCAGATCTATTGATCAATAGGGTAAATACTATCTGAGGAAGATAGATCATAATAGGACACAATATCTAGATCCTTTATATCAAAGGACAAGATTAGACAAAGAATATAGAGAGGTTCAAAAATATAGGATTATTCATATTGTATAAATATTGGTAGTATGTATGGATTTACATATTTCATATGTCAATCAGGATCATGGAAAATTTGAAGAGATGAACCACTACATGAAGGTAGGAGGATTTTATGAATGCATCTACATGAGAAATACATATTGAATACATGATCTTATGTCTGGAAATGTTGACAAGTATAATGTAAATACTTGTATTAAATCCATTGAAAACCCTTATGATCCAACCAAAACACATATGAAATGGTTATGTTAGAATTGAGGAAAACCCTAAGTGAATAGGGAACTAGATGGTATTCCAACCCTAGATAAACAGACAAATTATCTAATAAGAATAAAATCAATACATGGGAATCATTCATATAGAATGGTGATCCTTTAACTTATATGAACATGGGTATCATTCATTGTAAATGATGATCCCTATGTTTGAAGTGAAATCTTATCCTCAGTATAAGAATACCAAAATATGAGGATGATTATATACAAACAAGGAGGCTTGTGGTTTTTGTTTTAAATAGGTATAGGCCTAGGGGATGCTATGCTAGGAGGGTTACAAGGGTTTAGCCACCCATTCTCTGAAATGTGATATATATGATGATATTGTGCCCAAAGAGAGGTAAAATGTCTGGTGGGAAGGCCACCACTGTGATGGTCTAACTCCCCATATAGACATGACATAGATGATTTTCCACACTTGGTATCCATGGAGTATGAAAGCAGTTATCCGAGCGCGCTGGTATAAATTAGATTGTAGCATAGTAGTCCTTTGAGTATTTTACATTATGATGCATGGCATAATGAGATGCCAATACTGCCCAAATAAGGGAGTATTTTCCCAGTAGTGTTTGGGTGTTTTATCAACTTAGTATGCCTGAGTGTGATGATACTGCCCAAATGAGGGAGTATTTTCCAGTAGAGTCTAAATGATTGATCAACTCAGTGTGTCTGAGTGTGACTATTGATGTTTTGAGACATTAACTATTTTTCATGGTTTTGATCGTATATATATTTATACGACATATACAATATGTATATGTAAGGATGTACATATATGACAAAGTAAAGAGATTGATCCATGAGTATGAATAATGGGATTATACTGTCAAATTATTATGCTTCTTGAATCCCTTATCAAGCATAACTTGCTGAGATATTGTAAATGTTTGAATGTTTACAATATCTCAGATACAAAGAAGGAGAATTAGGAACTCAAGACTTAAGAAATTTGGAAGAATAATCAATCAAGGTATATTCCCAGAAGACATGTATTTTTATTTGAGAGCATTGTATTGTATTGAGAGTTTTTAATGTATGGTGAGGTTTGAAATTTGGATTATGTAATTTGGATAAGCATTGTACTGATACCTGGGCTGTACTATGAACCACAAGATGGATTCTGGAATTTAATAAAAGTATATTCCTTCAATGGAATTTTATCTTGTACAAAATTCTACTTATGTTATGTATGAAGTGATGACTTGGGTTTTACAAAACAAGATCTAAAAAAAAGAATTTTCATTGCTTTGTTTTGCAAAAAAAATTTACTGCTAAGGGCACCTTGCCTTTGAAAAATGTATTACAAAATGTGTTACAAAAACCCAAGTCATCACAATATAGTCCCATGATCCCACTTTTTCATATTAGTGCATGACTTTGCATGGCTAATGGTACAAAAAGCATGTGGGTTGGATGATTTTAGCATCTAGCTTTTAAGTTGTTATTTCTAGCTTGTCCATTTTGACCTACAACATTTTAGATGTTGTAATCATCTAATCCACATGTTTTTTGAAAAATTGGGCATAAATACTAACTGTGCAGATGTGGGCTCCACCTAGTGTTATATGCCCTAATTATCATAAAGTTGCCTAAGTTTTTATAATGTACTTAAGCATTCATTCCATCTACATGTATTAAAGTAATATTTTCATATTTTTTATAAGACAAAAGTTGGCATGGATCAGTTAAAGTTTTCCATTTTCCTAATTAAAAATTACATCGCTTAATTCGATCATCTAAGTTCAATTTAACCTAGCAATATAGTTACTTCACAATAAACATAAAATATGAACTCACCTACTAAATATATGATATCATTAATTAGTAAAAGTCACTAAGTCTAAGAAATTACAAAAGAAATTTTTGTTTGCACCTTTTTCAAAATAGAACACCAAAATGAACAAAAATATTGGTAAATTCTGTTCTAGGGAAAAATAGAATGATCATTAGAGCGGAATGGATAACTATGAGCAAATGCTTTGCATGATAGTGTAGTCTGAAGCATCACATATTATTCTAAATGGTGCACTCCAATCTAGTGGGAAAATAATGGGCATAGAGGTTAATTCAGACTTTCGGTGCTCAAATGCTCTCATTCAATTTTCATCAAAGTCAAATATTGCCTCCTTCATAAGTAGATTACATAGAGGCTTAGCAATTTTACTAAAGTCCTTGATGAATTGTCTACAGAAACCAGCATGGCTTAAAAATGAGCTTATTTCTTTCTTCATCGTCAGTAGAAGAAGGTTAGAGATTAAATCTACTTTAGCTTTGTCTACTTATATAACATTGTGTGACATGATGTGGCCTAGAACAATGCCATTTTCGACTATAAAATGACATTTTTCCTAGTGTAATACTAAATTCTTTTCTTAACACCTAGCAAGGACAAGTTCTAAATGGTGCATGCATTCATTAAATGAAGAATCAAATACTGAGAAATCACCCATAAACACTTCTAAAAACCTCCTCCATATAAAAAAATATGCTCAACATAAACCTTTGAAAAGTAGTCAAAGCATTACAAAGTCTAAAAGGAATATGATACTAGGTGAAGGTCTCAAAAGGGTAGGTCTAGGTAGACTTCTCCTAGTCCTCAAGTGCTATTGGGATTTGGTTTTAACTAGAGTAACCATCAAGAAAGTGGTAATGACTATGACTGGCTAACCTTTCTAACATTTAGTCCATGAAGGGAAGAGGAAAGTGGTATTTCCTCGTGTCTGAATTCAATTTTTTGTAATCTATAAAATCTCTCCACCTAGTGGTCATGCGAGTGGGGACTAACTCATTATCCTCATTCTGAACTATTGTGACTCTGGACTTCTTCGGAACAACTTGAACTGGGCTAACTCATGTGCTCTGAGATATAGGATAGAATAACACTAATGTCTAAAATTTTTAGCCCTCCGTCCCTCAATACTTCTTTCATATTAGGATTTAATCTCCTATGTGTTTCCCTAAATGGTTTACCATTTTCTTCTAGGTGAATTCTATGCATGCACACAAGAGGGCTAATCACTTTGATATTTGCAATGGTCCACCCTAAGGTTGTATTATGTTCTTTAAGAACAATAGGAATCTTACCTTCCTATTCTTTATCTAAATTTGAGAATGTGATTATAGGAAAGGATTCATTAGGTCCTAAGTATGAATATTTCAAATTTTAAGGTAATGGCTTAAGGACCCAAGGAGGTTGTTTTTCTATAGATGGTACTGGGACAGAATTTGAAAGAGGAAGTGGTTTCAATAGAGGTACTCGTTTAGAAGTATCCATTATAGGTGTAGCATCCAAAATATTATTTACCTCATAAATGGATTTGTTTATATCAAAATTACCATTAAAGTGTGCTAGACATTCCTCAAGTGAGTCTAGGATAGACGATGTTATTAGCATCTTGAGGTAGACCTTCAATTAAATTGACTACACAAGAATCATCTAGGTCTAGATGTTGATGATCGACATTAAAAATATTGAGCTTTACTTTCATATTATTGAAGGATAATTTCATCACACCATTTCTATAATTAATGATAGTATTAGATGTTGCCAAAATTGGACATCCAAGAGTGACTAGAATCTGACTAATAGGGTCTAACATAGGTTTGGTATCCAGCATAATAAAATCTACAAGAGAGTAAAATGGGTCCCCTATATTAGAACATCCTCAACCATATCATGTGGAATCTTTACTAATCTATCTACTAATTCCAAGGTGGTATTGGTTGGTTTAAGGTCACTGAACCCAAGTTTCTCATAGATAAAAAATGGCAATAAATTTACACTAGCCCCTAAATTTAGTAATGTCTATCAATGACATGTCTTCCAACAACATAAGAGATGGTAGGACAACCAATATTTCTAAATTTATGAGTCTGGTGTTGGATCAAGAGCTCAATGAGGAAGGATTTCTTTGGCACATTGAGCTTTTTCTTTTATTTGTAGAGCTCTTTAAGAAATTTGGCATAAGCAGGAATGTCTTTGATAGCATTGAGTAATGGAATATTTATTTACACATGTTTAAACACATCCATTATCTTATTGAAATTGGTTCCTTTCTTTGATTTATTTAGTAATTGTGGGAATAAGCTTTAGGAACATAAGGTGCCTCCACTATAGTCTTAGATATAGTAGAAGGTTTCTATCTTTTCTCTTTTCCCTATATTTTAGTTGGTTCATTCTCCTCTATAGTTTCCTTAGTTTTCCCTACTTTGTTATCAACCTAATGGCCACTCCTAAGGGCAGTTATGGACAATGCTCACTTATGTTGTCTACTTGAACTTGACCCTACTTCCAACTGGCCCTTAGGGTTTGGAATTGGCTAACTAGAAAACTATCCCTTTCTACTCTCATTCAATGCATTAGACCACTGACTCATTTGCATTTCTAATTTGGAAATAGATTGGGAATTTACATTTGATCTTTGTCTGCTCTCATTCTAAATATTGTTTAAGGCCTTATTAGTCTCCTCTTGTTTCTTATGGAGAAACACTATATTATCCTCAACTGATGGTTTCTTTAGTTGTTGAGGAAGCTGAAAACCAGGTGGCTGTAGGGGAATAAAGCTTTAGAAATTTTTTATTTATGGGGGTTAATAGACGGACTTCCTTTCTAATTATTTTTAGACCATGACAAGTTAGGATGCCTAGCCCATCCTAGATTATAGGTCTCAGGGTTCAATGCATTTACCTTTTTCAAAAGATGTTCAATGTACACACTATTAGATGGACAAGTTGAAGTTAAGTGTGTTGAGCTGGAACAAATAGAACAAACATCTTGTGGAGTTTTCATGGAGGCACTTCCATCCATGAAGGCATCAATTTTTTGGAACATATTTTCTACCTCATCCACTCATGCCACCAAGGAATCAAATTTATAAGACACATGTGGCCACTCCTAATTTATACAAGCCACCTTTCTTTTAAGGCTGGGTATTTCTCTCTCTCCTATTATAATAATCCCATTGTTAGATATATTTAGTTAAAGTTTGAAAAAACACTTTGGCCTCTATCTCATTTTTTAACATGAGGGCCCCTCCATTAGCTACATCTACCATTTGTCTATTTTGAGGTTTCATGCCTCATAAAAGTACTGAACTTCCTACCATTTTTCAAAACAATGATGGTAACACTTTTGCAACAATTCATTCCACCTTTCCCAACATTCATAATAATTTTCATCATATTTTTGTAGAAAATTAATAAGCTCCCTACGAAGGACATTAGTCTTATGAACGAAGAAGAATTTGTTTAGAAACTTTTTAGATAACTAGTCCTATGTGGCAATTGAATCAACCTCTAAAGAATTTAGCCATGATTTGGCCTTAGCTTTCATTGAGAAGGGAACAACCTAGGTCTAATAGAATCATTCAAAACATTTAAGAACCTAAATGTAGCAAAATAGTAAGGAATTCCTTAATATGTAGGTAGGGATCCTCTCTCTCTACAGATAATGTTGGGAAAAACTATATGACTCTAAGTTTAAGTGCAAAGTGATCTGCATTGGTGGATGGTAAGGTGATACATGATGGGGTATGTAACTGGAGTGGCACATGGAAATCTCTTATTTCCATATGCTCAATTACATCATGTGGGATTGCCATGGGGTTAGGAATTTGATTTCTCACCCCTTGCCTATGGTTATGTTCAATCTCAGAATCTAATGGTACTAAGTCAATGTTTTGAGATAGACAGCCTTGCATGCACTGTAATGGAAAGCCTATCTAAATGATGCAACCTAACTCCAAATGTAACTCCTAACTTTATGTGATGCACAATCAATCCTAGTGGTTCACTATCGAGCTGTTTTAGTTATCTTTCTTAATCTGTGGGGTGGTAGCTTTTAGACTTAAATCTAAATAGCTCCTCTTTTGATCCAGGTTTGACTATTTCATACCAATTAGTTTCAACCCAAAGAGGTTAATCCAGTTCTCATGAAAGGAGGCATTTAGACTTCAACAAGCATCAATTAAAGGCTTGCAAAAATCACTTGTATTTTGAATACCCACTATAACCACAATGCTCAAAAGTCACTAGAGTAATAATAGATCTCCTCTTTTAAAAAGTTTCTATGAACTCAAAACCTTAAGTCTCTTGCTATATAATTTTAAATTAATATTTTAAGGGTTGAGATAAAAAACATACAAGGAATTGATTTGACTACCTAGGTGAGTCAAGGATCTGGTGATAAAATGCAATCCTTATTTTTTAAGGCTTCCTATGGTGTCCTTACTAGCAATGTGTTCCATCAAACATAAAGCAGTAAACATGCAAAGAAATGAAACTAATACCTACATATATGTTATCTAATAAACACATTTTGTTAAATAGGTGCAATCTAATCCAACAACCCTAAACAAAATGCAACAAGTATAATGAATGACCCTAACATATATGAATAACACTATCAACCAATATCCAGACTACATTAAATGCAACTACACTAAGAAAATAAAAGAGTGTGAGAGAAGCTTATAGTGGGGTTAATGATGAAGATCAAGTGTGGCCCACCATACCCCACACTTGCCATGTATTATTAAAACCATTTCAAATAAAATAAATAATTGCAAATTACAATGGGGCTCACTATTAAGTTCAAACAAAAATATAAAAACCCTAATCTTGGAAGCAAGGAAATCATAATTAAGTTGATGAAGCTTCAGCCTACAAGATTGCCATTGCTTCTTTTACTAAATTCCCCTCGCACAAAAACAAAGAGATATGTCGATTTTTGATGAATTAGCAAAACATGCAAGAATGATTGCAAAAATCTTAATTTAATGCAACCTAAAACAACAAATAGAGATAAACAATTTAAATAAAGATCCAACCACCAATCCATTGTGATTTCTTGGTCAAGGCACCAAAAACTTGGTGTAGCTTTAAAATTACTTGTAAGCACATGAATCAAAGTAGTCATTATATGTGAGAGAGATTGATCACATGAGAACTCTCACACAATTTTCTATTGATTGGATCTTATTTAAGTTGCTTATCTTAGCCAAAGAAAGAGGGTTTTGATTAAACTAGGAACTTAAACAACATGGAATTAGAAACATGCATTAAATTAGAAACTACAACTAAAGAAACCTTTCTAAAAATAAAGATATTAAATGAAATTAGAAACTTTCCTACTAATAGTTCCCCATGTGTTATAACTTATAAGGATAAAATAGGATTTTTAGCCAAAATTCATAACACATGCATTTTTGTCCTAAAGGACCAAAAATTTGATATTTTGTAGGTTCAGAGGCTAATCTAAGGTAAGTATGCCATTAATCATATTTTTCAAGGATTTAATTATATTTTTTCATTTTTACCAGGAAGCAAGATGATGATCCGACTACCGAGATCAATCGAGAAGAAAATTGAACATCAAGATTAAATGATCAAGTCAAAGTCTCAACTTCATTACATCAAAATGAAACCAAGGGTCTAGATCATCTTAAGATCATTGGAAGATGGAATGGAGGAAGTCAAAGGTGGACAAAATGGCCCATGCACAAGCCATGCAAAGTCCACCACCTTTGCGTGGGTTTCACTTAAGCCACTTAGCCATATTCAAGCCATGAACAAGGTGAATGGCCAAGAAGCCTAGCTAGCCACAAAATCCAAGGATTTGAGCCATCAAGATAATCCTAGAAAGCCATCTAAGCTAGCCCATGTAGCTCTCAAAGTTATCCATCAAGCCACATAAGCCAAGCTACATGGAAACCCATGATTGGAGGAGAATCGAAAGAATTATTCTTGAGATTTATGGGGATATTTTGAAGATAATTGAGGAAAAATCTACTAGGATAAGGTAGCATGTGGACCAATAGTAAGGACCCACTTCCTGTTGATTGTTTTTCCATATTTTTTCCCACCTTTTTCTCACTTTCCACCTCACCACTAAGGTGCACTACAAATTTCACTTTCCATTCAAGAGTCCTATATTTGAAAGACTCTCTCACCTTCCTAAATGTCTATTTTAACTATCCAACCAATCTCCACTTCTTAGGAAACTACCTAGCCAATCATCTCTTTCTACTCCACTACCTTCCTTATTTCTCTCTAACCCAACCAATCACCACTTTTTTTACTCTCCACCTCACCCTCTCTCTCTTACCTCATCCCCCTAGCCAAATTTCCATATTCAAGGGGAGCTTCCACAATTTTTACAAAGGGGAGATGCCCCCTTCCTAAAAAAGTGGCATCTCCCACCTTAATGCATTCAAACTTAGCACACTTGTTTCCTCTTTGATAGAAACCCTAGTACACTCCTATATCTAATCTTAGCCATCCAACTCCCCTTTTTTATCATCCCCTCCCTATCTTTACCTTAGGTTACCCTAGAAAACTTAGGAGACAAAATATAAAAAAGCAAGAAAAAAAACATTCAAAGAAATAACTTTTGAAGAAAGAAAAGAATGCCTCCTTTGAAGTGACGAGGCATCCTTTCCCTTTACTTCTTACCTTACATTTATGCATTCAAAGATCTTATCCTTAGGTGGATATCATATTCTCCTAAAGTTTCATGCATGATTCCACCTTTGTCCTCAAGTTCTTCATTAAAAGTTTGTTGCTTATCTTTAAATTTTCATTGCCTTTGGATCCTTTTTAGTTTCATGCTTAGGAAGTTGTCAAGACCTTTCATTCTTTTGCATCTTCTTGCTTAGATCCAAGGTTATTTCCCCTTGAAGTAACAGCCAAGGGAAAGTCATCTTGAATGAATTCTTTTCCTTCCTTTTCACTGCCATTAGATATCCTTTGGTTTCATTGAATTACTTCTTGCTTTCCTTGTGTTCCTCAAGCTTTGCCTTTACTTTCTACTGAATTTTTCCTATGATTTCAATGCACACTTACTTTGGATTGATGTTAGAATATTGAAAAATGTTTATTATGTATGTTTGGGCTGTTTAAGAATAAGGAGTATTCATTGTAACAGAACACAAATTTTAGATTTGGACTACATGTATGTGCTTACTTTGTTGATGGATTTTAATGCCATTTAATGAAGTTATTTAGAGTTTTTGGTTCATACTTGTTTCAGCAGTTAATGATCTTAATTCTTGAATGTTTGATTGCATTAGAAGTGTTTAATACATGTTTTCCATGTCCCACTAATTGAATGATCAAAATAGCCTGCTGCTGGAATTTTTTTGGATGAATTGTATATGTTTAATTTCCAGCACTTCATACTTCATGTTTGCTAGATTTTTCAAGGACCCAATTAGAGTGTTAAATTAATTAGTCAATGGTAGAGTTATATTGTATATTCTATGTTTTTAATCTAGTTAATTAGACTCATTGCTACCCCATGGATCATGCATACCATTCCATGGTCATACACATGATACTTGGGTACTTCTCTTTTACTTGCTTGATTAGTTCTTGTTTTTTTTAGTTTTCTTGTTTAGTTGTAGTTTAGCTAGATTCCATTGTTAACTAGTTTGAATCTATCTAGTTTCTAATTTTAGTTTAGGAAAGTAATTGATTTATTTCTTTACATTAGTTGTTAAATTTCATGTTTAGAAAGTTTGATGTGGAAGTTGTTAAATTTCAACTTTTAGGAAGTTTTCATTTTGAAGTTTTTTATTTTAAAAACTTTTTAATTTAGAAAAGTTTTATTTTTAGAAAGTGTTTTCAAGGACCCAACTAGAGTGTTAAATTAATTAGTCAATGGTAGAGTTATATTGTATATTCTATGCTTTTAATCTAGTTAATTAGACTCATTGCTACCCCATGGATCGTGCATACCATTCCATGGTCATACACATGATACTTGGGTACTTCTCTTTTACTTGCTTGATTAGTTGTTGTTTTTTTATAGTTTTCTTGTTTAGTTGTAGTTAGGTAGATTCAATTGTTTACTAGTTTGAATCTAGCTAGTTTCTAATTTTAGTTTAGGAAAGTAATTGATTTATTTCCTTACATTAGTTGTTAAATTTCATGTTTAGAAAGTTTGATGTGGAAGTTGTTAAATTTCAACTTTTAGGAAGTTTTAATTTTGAATTTTTTTTATTTTAAAAACTTTTTAATTTAGAAAAGTTTTATTTTTAGAAAGTATGTTGTTAAGTTAGCATGTTTTAGTGTTTGAATAATTCCATGTTTCATGTGTTAATCTTCCATTTGTAGTTTAGGAAAAAGATCTCCTCAATTTGGCTAGGTTAGATAATTTAAGTAGGGACCACTAATATCACACTCATTCGATTTCTCATGGGATTGACCTTCTAACGTGAATTACTATAATTGGTTTATGCACTTGTGAGTTTAAGTTTAACATGACAAGAAGTTTTTGGCACCGTTGCTAAGGAATCACAAATGTTTATGTAGTGAACCATAGTTTAGATTATTTATCTCTAGTCCAAGTCTAGGATACATCAATTTAGGGTTTTGCATTATTTTTGCATTTATTTGCTATTTTCCTCATATTGACCAATTTCTTTTATTTTTGTGCTAGGGAAATTGGCAAAGGAGCAACGTCAATCTTATGGGCCACAACTTCATCAACATAGATAATGTTTCCAATGCTTTCCTAGATTAGGGTTTGAGTGAAATTATAGTGAGGCCCATTATAATTATAAATTTATTTAATTTTTAAATGGGTTGTAATAATACAGGGCAAGTGTGGAGTATGGTGGCCCACACTTGATCATCATCGAACACCTCACCGTGAGCAATCTTCACCCAAATTTTAATTTTTAAGATAAAGTGCATTTACTGTGATGGTAGTATAAGCATATAAATTAAGGTCATACATTGATAAATGTTGCATAATACAAAGGCAAGCTTGACCTAGGCCATAACCATAGCATAGGCTGCATGGTTATAGTGTCCCATCTATGAAGGTGCTTGACCCTTTGTTAAGTAGCATATAGGTAAGCATTAGTTTGATTCTTGTTTTGCATTTCATGTTAGCAACTTCATGGTGGAATGCAACTTAATGCTAGTAAGCGCCCTATAGGAACCCTTATAAGATAAGTACTAGATTTCATCACCAGCTCTTTGGCCCACTTAGGAATCAAACAACATCCTTGTATGTCACAATCCGAACCCTTGAACATTTAATTTAAAATCTAGTAGAAAGAGACTTAGGGTATCAAGCTCATAAGACCCTTTTAGAAGGAAGCGATCTATTGCCAACCCATTGGCTTCTAAGCACCAAGACTATAGTGGGTGCCTTAAAATCCAAGTGATTTTCCCATGCCTTCTGTTAATGTTGGTTGAGGTCTAAATGCCTCCTAACATGAGGATTATACTCACCACTTTAGAGTAAAACTCAATTGGTAAGCAGTAGTGTAGCTTGGATTAAAGGAGGACTTGTTTAGATATAGTTCTAAAAGTTACCACCCTACGCATTATAAAGATCATCAGTTTAGCTCATTAGCAAGCTATTAGGATTGATTGTGCATCATTTAAATTAGGATTAGCATTTAGGTTGCATCATAGTGAGGGTTTTTCATTAAAAAAGAAGAAGTATTCATTCATTGTATACAACATTTGTTTTGTTGTATATAAAGTTGAGAATAAAGTCCTATGAAGATGGGTATAGTATTGATAGATTAGATACAATGGATAGGATAGATAATATAGAAAGTCAATTGCTTAGGATGATAGCTTCTAGGCAAGTTGCTCCATGGCCTCAGTACCACAATGACTATACCTATTATGACCCTCCCTATTACACTTCTTTATGGCCATCAAGCTCCACATACAATGAATACTATTAGGAGCTAGTAGATGCACCCAATGCATTCACACACCCTAGCAATTTTTGTCCTGAGACAAATTACCAAGACTATCAAAATGGATGAGCTAAGCATCATGAGCAAACATGGTCTTAGGATTATCAACCCTATCAGGAAGAACACTCATGGTTCCACCCTAATTAACCCTATCATGATTATTAAGAATATCAGGGGTCAACTATCATGGGTTCAACCTACTTAGTACTTTTTCAGTATCCCAATGCCACAGTAATACCAACCTTATGAGTCATTTCCTCTACAAAATGAAGAACCACCATTTTAAGAGAATATGCAGCACATTTGTGAGGGAATAGATCAAATCATGGCTATCATTACAAAGGGAATGAGGAAATGAAATGTGAGAAAGAGGAATGGGAAGATAAAATGAAACCAATATGGGTTGAAAGAAACATTGTTACATTTATAAAAAGGACTGAGGAGTTTGAACCAATTGTGGATAATGAAGAGCCATTTATTATGGGTCAGAGGATGGAAATTTTTCATGATCGTTCTAAGCCACAAAGTCCACAATCATTCATGGAAAACTCCAATTATATTTACTCAAGCCATGTCCTACTCCTTGTTAAGATTATAATGAAGAGACTTCCATTGCTAAGGAGAATGAAGCTATAGAAACATCCAACCATGATCTTCTGAAATCGTATCCCACTTATTTTCTATGAACTTGATGATGACACATTCATTGCAAAGGTGAATGAGTTATTAGATACTATACAGTTAATGAACACTTCTCAATGGCAAGCAAGAGGAGAACCCCTTATAGAGCTTGAAATTCCAATTGAGCCTTGCAATGTAAAAGACATACCTGATTGGGACCTCATCATCATCATCAAAACCTTATCCAATTAGGGGTCGGCCACGTAAATCTTATCTCTCCATTCCTCTCTATTAAGTACCATGTCTTCATTTAAAGAATTAGAAAATAGTAATATAGGCCCACTTGAAACCTTACCTGTGCTAGTTGAATAGGAAGAAGAAGAATCAGTTGATGTACTAGTCCTACATCAACTTACTCTAGGGTACACTTTATAAGATAATCAAGATTTAAGCAAAACCATGTCCTCACCTCTAGTAATACAAGAATAACCTTTTTGGGAAGGGCAGAGTAAGCTTATACCCCTATTTTAGGACAATTTAAGGGAAATAGAGGAAAAAAATAAGCTAAATACAGTGGTTACCATTCCCACTAAAATTATTCTAGAATGGGACAATTCATCTCTAATTGATCTCAAGCAATTCATGGTAGGTCAAAATGTCATTGTATTATCACCATCTCAAAATACAAGGTCGAGGAATTATATTGACTACTGTGAAATACTAAAAATGTGGGATCATCAATATGATTCTGCTCAACTAAAAATCGTGGTGGTCTACGGTGTCTTAATGTTACCACCATCAAAAATCTTTAATTGCAGACAATATATAAAATACTAATATTTTAAAGTAGTATGAGAAATCACCCAGTTCATTGTTAAGGTTAGGATTAAGAGAATTAGTTAAACTAGCTCGGTCTCTATTTATGGATATGATAGGCGGATCACAAGTCTATAAAATGGATTAGACCTAATAAGCAGATTGTAAGTCTATAAAATGGATTAGACTATCACCAAGATAGCATGTGTTACTTGTCGCTATGCGAACGTTGCACACATGCATGTGGAGCGATAGGGTGCCAGATGCGTGCTTCTTTGATTAATGTCTGGCTAGTGCATCTTACACACATGAATCCAATGATCGGCAATCTATAAAGGATGGTTTTGATTATGGTTGTGCACCTCTATTTATATAATATCTCTCCTGATATTATTAAGATCACTTAAAAATTAGAGCGGTTTTGTCCTCTTATCATGGTAAAGAAGATGATCAACTCGTATCATTGAACTAGGCTATCATATTCTCTAGCAAACTCAATATCTCCAACAAGCTACAATCCATTGATTTTCTAGTGATGAATGATCAAATTTCAAATCAGCTTAAGGGTTTTTAGTCTTTTTGTCAAGATGGAGAAGATGATCGGCTAGGATCATCGATCTGAGTAGTCATTCTCTCTATCTAGAACAATCTTCAATGATCGTAAGTCAACACTGTCACCTTCATATTGGCATTAATAGCCAACCTTCATCCCTTTCTTTTGGTGGTCTAGACTTCCCCTATCACCCCCTCTTCCTTCTTCTTCTTCTTCTCCTTTTTTCTCTCTCTCTACTCTTATCTTTATTTTTATTTGGGTTGTCTATTAACCAGCTCGAGCATTAAGATGATGCAGCAGCAACTATAGTGGAAAGACAGCTAGCATAGGGATAAGGATGTTTTAATCTTTATGCATGGTCCAGGGCTCAATGTAGCCTTAGTCCATGTGGGTCATTGTAGCAAAAAACAAAGGGAGGAAATACATATTAAATGTTTATTTAATTTAGATTATGGTGTAATTGAGAATTATTTATTAATTTTTAATTTAAAATGTTTAAATGTCATAATTACTTGTAATTAGCTTTAAAATCTATTATATTTTAATATGGGAGTGAATTGACACATTTTACTCATTACAGAATGTGAAATGTGGAATTCATCAGATAGGGCTCACATAAAGTGATTTTACACTTTTGCCCTTTATTTAGTTTTAAAAATAAATACATTAATTAAAATAATTATGAATTATTCATCCAAACTCCAATTTTGGCATTCTTAGTGTCTTTTGAAAGCTTATTGAGTATAGATTACAATTATAAATGTTTTGAGGTTTGATTCTATGTTTTTCATTAGTTTATTCATATAAGACAATTCTTGAAATTTTGATTTTGCATTTCATTTAAGTTCCTACTAATATTTACATAAAATGGAGTTATAAAAAAAAAAAAAAAAAAACTAAGGGCATTACATCCATCCCCTGTAAAGAAATTTCGTATAAAATTTTTTCTATTGCATACCTAAATAAATAACTCCAAATGTGTTCTCCTAATTTCATTCTCAGTCTTTTAGGTAGCTTCTTTGACATAATGATGTTGCCACAATACTTTGACCAATGGATCTTCACCCTCAACTTCTATTCTTTCCTATTTGGAATCTGTATTGGCCTTTCTTCAAAGGTCAAATCTAATCTTAACTTGATAGGTACCTTTTCAAGCACAAGGGTAGGATCTGAAATTGTGACGACCCGGGTTTCCATGCATTTTTAAATGCAAGATCTAAATTCCTAAGGTGGGATGCATCCCTATTTGAAAACCATTTTATAAATAACCATGCAATGCAGCGAAAAATCTTTCACATTTTAAACTCATTTTGAAAACCCCAAGTGTCATTTGCTTTTACAACAACCAAAGTAGTTTTTGAAAAACTTCAGAAATCATAAATGTTTTTTCCCAGGTCTTTCCAGTCACAGCACACAGCCCAACTGTAAATTAATACAAATGCATGTCCAACGGGTAGAGAGTTTACTCACATGTATAGTTGTCTCCTTTGTTTATTCACTTGCTCATAGCACTAATATCGCCTGAGGCATCTCCTATTTGTAAGCGGAACTATCCTGAAAAATGTTAAGGATAGGGTGAGTATATACTATACTCAGTAGGAGTCTATCACTACTAGTTTTGCAATGCATGCTATGTTTAAAATCATATGCTCTTAAAAACATGTGCATGTTCGAACAATCACGTTCAATATCGATATTAAAAACCACTGTCAAACTGGAATACTGACGACTTAAAGAATAGCATAATCCAAAAAACCACTGTCAAACTGGTATACTGACAACTTAAAGAATAGCATAATCCAAGTCGAAAGTATCATATATCATAAACATAATGATATGCATAAGATGCTCCACTAAATCCAACTCATGGATATCTGGTATGGTCGACCAACCTCATGTCATGCCATATGCAATGCAAGTAAATCCACGAAACCATAGGGTTCAAACTATGCCCACGACCTCGCCACCGTCTGGTCCCTAGGTACCTGAGGACACTCGGTCATAGCCTCACCAGGGCATATGACACGTGGACCCAATGCCGTGACACCAGTGGTAGCACCTTGTACCACATGCAGTCGACGTAGGGACATTGCCCTTTTTGGGCGTGGTACCCATCCACCTAATAGTGGTAGAGGCTGGAGGCCAACCCAAACCTCTCGGCATAGCGCCCACGAGCTTATCAACCCAAATCATATCGGATCAAACAAGCAGAAACCTCTTTTTCAAAACCTGTCCTCTTTGGGTCCCTCACAACTGCCTACCCAGTGTCTTTTGGGCACTCCAGCGTCTTTTGGTAACCCTCAAGGACATGCAATCTTTCAAAAACTCAATGCTCACAAATCATACAATATATGCATTGATTTGCAAAACATATCTATACATGACGTATATGTAATTATTTGCAAAACATATCTATGCATAGAGCATTTATCATATGTACGCTAAATTAACCCATGCTAAACAACTCATATTTTTATACTTAAAACATGCATTCTCAAAACAATCATGGCTCTTTTAAAAAGTCTAGTAGCGATAGAGCACCTACCTCAAAGTCTCCTGGAGTCGCATCCTTTATCACTTTAACCTGTCCCTGGGTCTCATTTATAATCTCCTGAGTATGAATGGATACAAGGAGTCCTTATTAGTTTCATTCTATTTAGATCGCTAGATCTGCCTATTGGGTCCATGGTCCTTGCCTAATTCATTTGTCAGGCTAGATCCTATGGTGTGGATCTCCTTTCCAATAGTTAAACTCTGTAATTTATCCTCTAATCCTAACTTTAAAGTCTCAGTAGGTCCGCGTGCCCCAGTTCCCAGGATACCCATGTATCCTGGTTGAATCGCGATCGCCTTTTGTGCATGCGCGCCCAAAGGCTATGCCAGGGACCGCGTTTTGCACACACATATGCATGCTCAAGTGACGCACTATGATGCGCATCATCGCACAAACGCATCTTGTAGCATGGCACGTCTCAGCTCCCAGGGCATCTCGTGCACCCTGGTCAAGCCAGGACCCATGCCCCATGTCGCGCACACACCTGAAGGCCACACTGTCATACACTTGGAACCCATCCCATGGACCCAGTCCTAGGTGCAGGCGATGCATGGCATCCTTGTGATGCCTGGTTCGTGCAAGGCCAGCTAGAACTGGCTTGGGGTGTTTTTCTGGCCAGGAATTCCGGTTGGAAAACGGCTAGAAATGCTAGATCCAGTATGGATCTATCCTGAGAGGAGGAAGAAAATGAAAAAGGAAAGAAGAATGACTTACCTAGGTAGCCTGGGGAGTACCCTTTTCCCCTTGGGTGCTACTGCTCACCGGCAAACTCGAAGAAGGGACAAGGCCCATCATTCCGGTGCAACCAGAGGGAGAAAGGGGGAAAGAAGAGAGGGGAATGGGTAACTGGCAATGGCCAACCTGACTCGGGCCTGGCTGTTGCCGGAAAACTCAGAGGAGTCTTGGCTTGAGACAGGTTTTCGATTTTGCTAGAAACCCCAGTCTCAAAACGACCAGAAAACCACGTTTTTGGAGAGGGGAGATGGGGCTTTTTATAGCCCTACTATGGTCGTGCTGCCAATGGCGGTGCTGTCCTTGGCGGTGGCAGATCTCTCTAGAAAAATCGGGATCGAGGGTTTTTGGAGAAATCTAAGGAGGAAGACAATAGGGGGTGCCGTTATCAAAATGGCCCCCTGCGTTTTTCGTCCCTTTTCGTTTTTTTCGTTTTTCTGTTTAATTTACATAAATACCCCTGATCTTTAAATGTCCATAACGTCTTCATACGAACTCCGTTTTGGGTGATTTTTGAGGCGTTGGATTCCATTTTTCGAGTAGAATATAATGATACTAAGTTTTCTCACAAATTCTATCATTTACTATTTTAAATAAAATCAAACATTCAACACAGTCCATTTCCCATAGAACGTCCAATTTTTGTTAAAAATAGCGTAAATTGCTTGGGCATTACAGAAATATATTTTCACTACTTAGAGATATGGAAAAGGTTGTGTGATTCAGCTCACTAAGGTGGTAAAGCTTGCCTATCTGCAACTCTGCCAAACATTTCTAAGATCTCAAAAGGACTAATAAAACGAGGGCTAAGCTTCCCTTTCATTCTAAATCTCATAATAACCTTAGTTGGTGGGATCTTCAGAAAAACATGATTTCCTACTTTGAACTCTATATTTTAATGTCTCCTATTACTGTAATATTTCTAATGGATGTGAGCAGTTAGCATTCTCTTCTTAATGTGCAAGAAAAAAAGAATGTATAGACACTGAATCAAACAAAACTTTGGCATATCTATCATAAACAAGTAGTGTAACTTCAATCACTTCATTAAAAGCTTGTGCTTGGTTGTCTATAATAGCAATCACATTTCCCTAATGTCGAAGGACATTCTCTGCCTTGGCCTCACTAACTACCTGTCACTTGGGCATGCATTAATGACTTCACAACCATAGCATCGAATAGGTCTCCATTGCTACTGTTGTTATTGTCCTAGTCTAAGGCATACATTCCCTATGTGATACCTCATGCGTCTAGGACACTGCCTCTTATTTTTATTCACTATTTGTTGTCCTTGGGATCTCTAAGATCTAAGTGTTGAGAAGGATCATTTTCCCTTCCTAAAGGGTCCAATGTTGGTACTCCCTATGCCCTCTCACCTTGCAATTTGATTCTTTTTGAAGTCTATCCTCAAACATTGATTACATCTCTACAACTTCTTCCAACGACTTTGGTTGTGTATCTAAGACCTTCGTCCTCAATCCATGGCTCAAACCATCAAGAAATCTATCGATTGTTTGCCCATCAGTGGCTCAAACATTGGGTGTAAACCCCTTCAACTACATGAACTTGTTCTCATGTCCAATGTTGCAAGATTCCTATATTGCAACTTCAGATACTCCCTTTCCTTCATTGTCTACACTTGAGGAAGGAAATACTTGTCACTGAATACTTCCTTGAACTCATTCCATTTAATATGCTCACGGTTAGGAAAATAGGTCCTCTATGTTGATCTCCACCAAAATGTTGCTTCTTGCTTTAAGATATGGGGGTTGCCTTTGTTTCTTCAGAGATTTCCATATCTTTAAATTTTTCCCCATTCCTATACAGTCTCTAGATCTTCTTCCCTACAAACTTTGGGGCCATTTTTTGGAATCTTTCTATTATCTTGTCTATCTTTTCAATAACACCCTTTGAAGTACCCTCACCTATACTAGGTATAAGTAAGGTTCTGATCTAGCATAGGTAAGTCTTGATGGTGAACTGGAGTACTGTTATTGTCATGTGCTATACCTAGTTCAATGTACTTAGTGCTACTATAGGCTGTAATGGAGCCTATGCATGGAGTTTTTGCTATGATTCCCTTGTCCTAAATTCTCCATGTAGAAATCTACAAGCCCTTCAGTTGTTTTTCTAGTCACTCTCTTAGGCAACATCTATCCATAATTTAACATTTTTGTACATGAGTTAACCATTTAGTTTATGTTATTTCTAATTTTTACTTTGGATTGCTATCTCAACTTTAGACTTTCAAGACCAGCTGTGAGTGGATAAACCTTGCTCTAGCACCAACCACGATGACTCGGGCTTTTATAATACTTTTTCATAATTCTTTTCAAAAGGTAGGCCTTGTGTTTTGAAAAAAACTTAGAAATCAAATAACAAAAATCATTTTCTTTGAAATATATTTTAAAACCCCAAGTGTCACTTCTTTCTTTTATTCTCCAAGCTAATTTATTTATAAATTTTGAAAACTTAGAAATAAATTTGTTTTCAAGTAAATAATCTTAAAACAAGTTTACAACCAAGATTCATCAAGTCAACAACCACAATCTCACTATTATTACAATCATTGTCCAAAACTATTGAATATACAAATGTAATCCAAATATTGGTATTATAATAATGTCAAATAACTCAATTACAAACATATGCTAATGATGTAACTAAATCTCTAGTATACTCCTCATACAATCTCTTCTATTCCTATGTCTCTAAACCTAGATAATGTAAACATTCACAAACATTTTAAATATCTCAGCAAGCTATACTTGTGCAGGTAAAATAAGATGATTTAAGCTTAAATAATAATTTTATAAATAATTTCTCAAAAACTAGTTTATTTCAATATCATGAGTAAATCCAATAATGCAAATAAAATCATATGCATATCAATTGCATAATATCCAAATAACATGTTGAATAATATCATAAGCCAAAATAACTTCAAACCCATAAAGAAATAGTGAACAAATAAACAATGGGTCATCCCAAACATACATGGGAACACATAATGGTCATAAGTACTCATGCCATGAATATCATCATGGCTTTTCAGCAAAATCTAAACATGCAAGTGTTAAAAACATGGATTGCTATGCTTCAATGCACATCCCCACCAGGATCCACTATCATGCTCCACTGACACCAACTATGGAATAACACATAGTCATGTCTATATTACATGGAGAGATAGACCATCATAGTGTGGCCTTCTCATAATTGCCACCACTCAACCTTTTCCCTTGCTATGGATAGGGTGTCCATATAATAAGTTTCAGAGAGTTGCTAGAAAACCCTACTATTCTCCTACTGTAGCATCTATTAGGCCCATGCCTGTCTAAAAAAAATCCATTAGGCACCTATTCTTACATATAATAAAACTACCAGACTACTTGGTTGTCAAATGCAAATCCACTTAAATTATCATAACGTATATGTATTTAGTATCCATGTACCTAAATACAATTCTTTTTAGCTTTAAAAATCATTTTTGCTAAATATCATGGATTAAATATGCATTTTAGCATAAACAACTCAAAACATGCTGTTAAATAGATTTGCATGAATTTCTAAAACATGGAATGATACTCATAATGTAAACTAATGTATCTTTAAAATTACTCGCAAGCGCACAAATCAAATTAGTAATTACACATGAGAGAGGTCGATCCCGCGAGGATTCTTGTGGACATTCAATAGATTGGATCTTGATTTATGTTCCTTATCTTAGCCAAAGGAAGATTAATTTGGCTGAAGTAGGAAAGTAATTAAACGTGCATGGAATTTAAAAGCACAATTAAGGAAACTTGAAAATCAGAACTAAAAGCAAAACTTCTAAACTTTCTAAATGATCGAAGATGTAAGAATACTAGCAATGAAATCATAAACTAGCTTTAAACTTAAAATTAAACAATTAAACAAACAAATTTACTCAGGTATCATGCAAATTCTCTTTAAAGTTGTGTGCATGGCACTTGTGAGCATGAAGATGGATGATGCAAGGAATGTTTAAGTTATGCACATGCACCCTAAAGAAATTAAATCATAAACTAAAGGGTCCCTAATAGACTAAGTAATATGTGCATGAATCTAAGGTGAGTTGGTTGTGTTGTTGTTTTAATCAAAACTAGCAAGTGCATGAATCATTTGCAATATAGCACGCTAGTGAGGTCGATCCCATGAGGCGTGAACTATTGTGATGCTAGTGCTTCCTACTTTAAAATATCTAGCCTACCCAAAATTCAAATGATTTTTTTAACCTAAATTAAGAATGGTAATTAAAACATGAAATTAGAAACTAAGTAAAAACATGAAATGGAAACTACACAAAAACAAGAAACATGCAAAATGGAAAACTTTCCTCAAACATGCACTTTCTAAAATTAAAAAATTTCTAAATTAAAAACTTTGAATTTTATGACTTTCCTAATCAACAACTTTCCTAAAAGGAAATTTAGAAACTTTCCCAAACTAACCTTCTTAAACATGAAATTAACAACTAATCTAATGGAAACATGCTTTAACAAACTACTTTCCTAATTATGCAAAACTAAGAAAAGTAAGCAATCAAATCAACTATTTTAACAAGTATGAAAATTTTGATTACTTTCCCACTTAACTAAGATGCAAAATAATGGAATCTAACTACAATCAAACTAGAAAAATAAATGAAAGAAATTACTAACAACAATAAAATGAAAACTATAACCATAGAATGGTATGCATGATTCATTGGTTAGGAGTGGATTTAATCAACTCTATTGAAAACCTAAGCATGAAATTGTACTTGTAACATTAACTAACTATCTAACAATCTAATTGGGCTCTTGACAAGTCAAGTGAACAAGATTTTATAGTGCTAGAAATTGACATACACAATTCACGCAAAGAAATTCCAAAAATAATGTGATTGAAAGATTCAATGCCAATAACATATAAAACATGGAATTAATCACTTTTAATGCATTAAAACTTTAAAGAACAAAGTTAAATTATGGTTGGACACAAACATGAATTGAAAATTCCACTAATCTCATTGAATCACATCCAAAAAGTCATCAATATAACATTCCACACATGTTATCCAAATCTGAAAATTAAATGCTATTACAATGATGTTCACTTAATCTAAATCATTCCTCAATTACAAGCCAAACTCTTCTTTAATTGTTCCAACATTCACTCATGAATAAGTATGCTTGAAATCAAACGAAAATCCTATGCAAAACTAAGGCAACAATCAATGGAACTTAAGCAACCAAAGCTGAAAAATCAAGAGGGCTAAAAGAGAAATAAGATGCAATAAAAGTAAAAGGGCAAAACTAGATTCAAGATTACTACCCTTGGCTGTCACTCCAAGGGAAAACCAGACTTGAACCTTTGTTTAAAAGCAAGAAAAGCTAGAGGAAAACAAAGAAAAACATGACATGAAAAGACGAAATTCCAGCAAAGGCTAACCAACCTTCAAAGATGAATCAAAACCACACAAAGCCTAGGTTGAACACTTAAGGAAGAAGCATGAACCTTGGAAGTTTGTAGCAGCACCCAAAAGAATCACAAAACATCAATTAAAAGGAGTACAAAGGGCTAGAATGAAGTGGACATCTCCATCCTAATGGAGGAGGTGTCCTTTTACAATGTGAGAAAAGAGTCCCTTTTGATTGGTTGTTTAGGATGATTTTATAGGGATTGTCCTATTTTTCCTAGGGTAACATAGTATTAAAGAAGATAAAATTGAAGGGCACAGATGGGGATAAGAGATAGACATCCAATAGGAAAGTGGGTAGGAAAGAGGGCTGTCTTAAGGTGGAAAGTAGGTGGGAGATGGGCGTCTCCCCCTTTCCAAAAATCATTGAACTCCCATTTATTTGGAATGTAGGTGAGAATGGGTTAGGAAAGAGATGATATATGTTAGGTGGATAAATTAGGTCGATTAGGAAGTTTCCTAAGAGGTGGAAGGAGTGAGAATTTTGGAAATTCGTAGTGCATCTCAATGGTGAGGTGAAAATTAAGGAAAAAGTGGGGGAAAATGAGAAGAACTCTAAAAATTGGCTGATCTTAAACCATTGGTCCACATGCCCTATTATTTTAATAGATTTTTCCTTAATGTACTTGAAAATAACTCATGGATAACTCTCTTGAATATCGTCCAATCCTAGCCTTCCATTTAGCTTAGCTTGATGGCTTAGATGGCTAACTTTGAAGGCTTCATTAGCTAAGCTCATGATTAGTTTAAGAAGCTTCCTTGACTTGTTTTCTTGGCTTCAACCATTGGCTTGAGTGGCTTGAATTCCTTAGCTTGCGACCTTCTTTCCTGGCTTATATGGCTAGCGTGGCTTAAGTGGCTTCCATGCAAAAGGTGGTAGGAATGCATGACTTACTTCATGGACCCACTTTGGCCATCTTTATCTACTTTAATCACATCCATTACTGGTCCTCAAGATGATCCTAGCCTTTGGTTTATGTTGAAGTGATAAATTGAAGACTTTAACTCGATCTTTTGATCTTGATCTTCAAATTCATCCCAATCAATCTTAGCCATTGGATCGAAATCTTACTTCCCAAAAAAGTGAAAATTTCTAATTAAATACTAGAAAAACATGATTAATCACATACTTACTTTGTATTAGCTTATGGACCTACAAAATAACAAACTTTTGCTTCTTTAGGTAAAAAATGCATGTGTTATGAATTTTGGTCTAAAAACCCTAATTTAATGCTACAAGTTATAACACATGGATACTAATTAGGTGGGTTTAATGAAAAATTAAATACTTTTCACACACCCCAACTAGTATTTTGCTAGTCTCAAGTCAAACATTTGAAAAAATATTTTATAAAAACAAACACAACAGGTCATCTTCATAGCTACTCATGATTGCATTTAGTATATGAAACAAGCCTTTAAACCCCTAGGTTACCCCTAATGGACAAGTTAGGCCTCATGAAGGTTTGCAGTGAATACACCCACAAAATTCACTAAGGTTGAGTCCTCTATTTTATCTTAGAAATTTGTCATTCATTAGCAATCTACTACTTTTCCACAACTTATTGGAGAAGATTGTCCATTTTGCAAATCATACTCATACTAAAGACATTTCATTCTAAGTATTTATTAGAGTGCATGTGTGTGTACAACCATTTAAGTCTTGCCTTCTAACTGGACATTCTTAAATTTCATTAGAAATATGTCTTGACCTCAAATCCTCACAAGTATACTCTCATAAATGAATCTCTCAGATAAAGGTTTAAACATATTTATCTCATTATGTGATTGAATCCAACAAGCTAATGGTCACATAATTCTTTAAATGCTAATGAAGCAAAGGAATATAATCCTCAAGAGTGGATGTTATTATCAAGAATATTAGAGGTATTTTACCTTAATTCCTTCTTTTTATCTCCTCTTTAAGGCTATGTTCCTCCTAAGATCAAAAGGTCTTTAACTAGGAAGAAATGTAGGCTTAGGATAGGTTCAAAAAAGAAAGGATATAAGGATTTCCAAGGTTAAAAATTGAGTAAAGGTCTTCAATGAATATCTGTTAGGACAAATTTTCTTTTAGTTGTACTTGAATTGAATATTTCTTTGTATTTTTGTCATTCTTTTTCAAATTTTCTCCTCTTTTTCTGTTTCTGATACATCTTTTCACTTTTCTTTTTCTTTGGCTTCTTTGGAAGAAAGATGGCTAATTTTCTCACTTCAATAACATTTTGTCCTCTTTTGAACTTTTCTACTAACTCTACTCATTGTGAAAATGGGTAATGGTTATTTATTTTATTGGTTTATTTTGGATTAAGGTGAGTGGGGTAAGGAGGAAAAGGTTTAATGATAGGTTCAAAGGGCTAGCTAGTGATTTGCTATATAGTGGGTAGGTTTTATGTCTCTGGGTTGACAAGGATAGTCTATATCACTCCTTAGGTTTCCCAAAGCCTATCAAATTCAATAATTTTTTGGAAGTAAAGCTATTACTCCTATTTATTCTTAATAGTTAACCAGAACAAGGTTAACAGGATCACACTAAATTAGTACACTAAAGAAATTGTTGAATTACTTATAACTCTTTGAAAGAAGATAGTCTCTAAACTCGGTGGGTTATAGGTTTTCACTAATTTTCCTCATGGTCTCTAAGCATACCTCTCTATTAGTCTTGACTATGTGCTATGTGTAAATAGTTTTAGAGAATTAACTTTCATAAAATGCTTCAACGTATGAATATTATGAAAAACTAGTCATATACACTCCATTAAGAGGTGAAAACATTAGAATTACTAAATTCTAAACATGCAATTCTCATTGTAGTAAGGAAACTCTTCCAAGCAATGTTTTTATTATTTTATTTTTTATTTTTTTGTGAAAAGCTCAAGAGAATTCAAAATCCCTATATGCATCTACACCCCCAACCTGAATGAAACAATATCCCTAATGTTTGAAAACATAGGATCCCATATGGAAAGATGTAGAAAAGACGGAGATTTTAAAAGCATCTAGGTTGCCACCTAGGGAGTGCTAAGTTTTACGTCTTTGGTAATCTACTAGGGTTCTTGGAGTGGTAATCTAAGGTGGGTCATGACACTAAGGTGCCTCTAATAGTATCTCATCAATCTTAGGATTAGGCATCTCTAGGAAAGGTTTTAACCTTTGACCATTGATTTTTTGGATTTCTCCATCCTTTGCAATCTCGATAGCCCGATGAGGATAGATAGTACATACTATATAAGGTTCGTTTCATCTAGATCTATGTTTTGCTGGGAATAAATGCAATCTAGAGTTATACAATAAGACCTTTTGTCCAAGGGTCAAGGATTTTCTTAAGATTTGAAGATCATGTGAAACCTTCATCTAGTCTTTGTATAATCATGCAAAGTCATATGCATCTTTCCTCAATTCTGCCAACTCATTGAGTTGGAGTTTTCTGGTGGGTTACAATAGAATCTAAGTCAAAATTGAGTCTTTTGATAGCCTAATATGCCTTGTGTTCCAACTCTTTTGGTAAGGGAGGCCTTTCCATAGACCAAGTAGTAGGGTGACATTCTTATAGGAGTCTTACATGCTATACAATGATCCCACAAAGCATCATTAAGTCTCAGAGACCAATATTTCCTACTTGGATTGATTGTCTTTTCTAGAATCTACTTTATCTCCCTATTGCATACCTCTACTTGGCTTCTGGTCTGAGGGTGATATGGGATAGCTATTCTATGGTTGACACCATACTTTTTCATTAAATTCTTAAACACTTTACCAAACCATGCAAAAATATTTTCTTTTGAAAACTTTACTATGACTTTATGGTCATTAGTTTTACAATGTATAGCCTCCACCCACTTGGACACATAGTCCACTCCCACTAATATGTAGAGATTTCCAAAAGAATTAGGAAAGGGTCCCATCACATATATGCCACAAACATTGAATGGCTCTACAATAAGTATTGGGTTTAAGGGTATCATATGTCTCCTTCCAAAACTACCTAATCTTTGACACCTAACACATGCTATGTAGTAAGAATGTGTATCCTTAAATATTGTATGCCAATAAAAGCCACATTGTAGAATTTTTGTAGTAGTCTTCCTCGAAGCTAAAATGGACCCCACATGCATGATCATGATAAAAGGAGATGATTTGATTATGTCCACTATCTGGTATGCAACTTCTAATCACCTGATCAAGATAATAATTGAATGAGTACTGGTCATCCCAAGTAAAATATCGAACCTTGGTTTATAAATTTCTTTTTACCTTGTTTGGTCTAATGATTAGGCATTTGTCCTATAACAAGTTAATTAACAATATCATTATACCAAGGCAATTGGGAAATATACAATAAATGTTCATCTAGAAAACATTTAGTTATAAGCATATGATCGTTAATATGCTCCACCACTAATCATGATAAGTGATCTACTATAACAATTTTGGCACCTTCCTTGTCCTAAATTTTTAAGTCAAACTCCTATACCAGTAGTATCTAATGGATCAACTTAGGTTTGGCATCCTTTTGAGAAAGGAGGTACTTTAAAGTAGCATGATTCAAGTATATTATAACAGTAGACCCTGATAGGTAAGATCTAAATTTATCCAGAGCAAACACTATGGCTAGAAACTCTTTTTACGTGGTCAAGTAATTGAGTTGTGCATCATTTAGTGTTTTACTAGTGTAATATATTACATGGGAGAAGTTTATCAATGCGCTGCCCCAAAACAACTCCACTGGCATAATCCGACACATTACACATTATCTTGAAAAGTGTGTTCCAGTCTGGTGGTTGGATAATGGGTACAAAAGTCAACTCGCCCTTGAGTTGCTTAAATGATTTCTTACAATCCTCATTAAAGTTAAAAAAGGCCTCCTTTGTAAGTAAATTATAGAGGGGCTTGGCAATTTTGCTAAATTCCTTGATGAAGTGTTTGTAAAAGCTAGTATGTGCTAAAAAGGAGCTAATTTCTTTCACCATCATTAGTGGAGGAACGTTGGCTATTAAATCCACTTTTGTCTTATCAACTTATATCCCATTGGGTGATATTATGTGGCCTAAAACAATCCCACTTTGTACCATAAAATGGCACTTTCCTAGTTTAAAATAAGATTTTTCTCCTAACACCTTGTTAGAACTAACTTTAAGTGGTGTAGGCACTCATCAAATGATGACCCAAATACTAAGAAGTCATCCATAAACACCTTAAGAAACCTTTCTACCATATCAAAGAATGCTCAACATACACCTTTGAAATGTTGTTAGAGCATTACAAAGCCCAAAGGCAAATGTTAATAGGAAAAGGTTTCAAAAGGGTAGGTGAAGGTTGTCTTCTCCTGATCCTTTGGAGCTATAGGAATCTAGTTATAACCAAAATATCCTATAACCTCTCTAGTATTTGGTTAATGAAGGTTAGAGGAAAATGATCTTTCCTCATGACCCCATTCAACTTTCGATAGTCAAAGCAAACTCTCCACCCAATGGTCATGTGGGTGGGTACTAACTCATTATCCTCATTTTTTGCTACCATGACCCCAGATTTCTTAGGTACAACTTGAATAGGGCTGACCTAAGTACTAACAGAGATAAGATATATAATGCCAATGTCTAAGAGCTTTAGGACTTCATCTCTAACCACGTCCTTCATATAGGAGTTCAATCATCTTTGGGTTTTCCTAGAAGGTTTTGCATTTTGTTCTAAGTGTATCCTATACATGCATATGGCTAGACTAATCCCTTTTATCTCTGCTATCATCCACCCTAGAGTAGTTTGATGTTCTTCAAGAACATCAAAAGCTTACCCTCCTATTCATTATCTAAATCTAATACTATTATCATAGGTAAGGTTTCATCTGGGCCTAAGTATGAATATTTCAAGTTGTCAAGCAAAGGTTTTAAGTTTAGAGATGGAAGTTGCTCTATTGTGGGTGTTGGGATAGATTTACAAGTCTGGAGTGGTTCCACATAAGGACCCCACTCGGTGGTATCATGATGGGAGCAGCCTCCAGAAGGTTGTTTACCTCCTCAATAGACTTATATATATCAAATTCTCCATTAAAGTGCATAAGACAACCTTTTAGTGGATCAAAGATGGATAATAGTGGATGAATGTGATTGATTAGACTCTCAATCAAATTGATATCACAAGAATCATCAAGATCTAAATGTTGTTGATCAGTATTAAAGACATTTAACTTAACATTCATGTTGCTGAATGACAATTTCATTACACCATTCCTATAGTTAATAATGGCATTAGACTAATAGAAGTCCAAGTATGACTAGAATCCAGCTGGCAGGATTATATACAAGTTGAGTGTCCAATACAATGAAATCAATTGGGTAATAGAACTAGTCCACCTGTATTAAGATATCTTCAACCAAACCACGTTGTATCTTGACAGATCTATCTGTTAATTATAGCTTGGTAGTGGTTGGTTTTAACTCCTCAAGTCTTAGTTGCTCATAGACAAAGTATGATAACAAGTTAACACTTGCCCCTAGGTCAAGTAATGCCCTATCTATGAGATGAACTCCAATAACACAGAAAATGCTAGGACACCTTGGGTCACTAAACTTCAATGGGGTCTTGTGTGGAATCAAAGAGCTTAACTACTCAAAGGAAAGCTTTCTTTTGTTTATTTACCTTTCTTTTTATTGTGTAGATATCTTTTAAGAATTTGGCATAGGTGGGGATGTCTTTAATTGCATTGAGCAATGGAATATTGATTTGGAAATGTTTCAATATCTCCATTAAGTTGTTGAAGTTTGTTCCCTTTCTAGCCTTGCTCAATAACTAAGGAAAAGGGGATTTAGGCATGTAGAGTGCCTCCAATATAGGTTCTATAGGGTTTTTCTATCTTTTCTCTTTCTCCTATTTTTTGGTTACCTCTTTCTCCTTTGTAGTTTCCTTTGCCTGCTTTACCTTGTTATCGATCTTACAACCACTCTTAAGGGTGATTATAGACTAAGCATGCTCATGAGGGTGATTTTAAGAACTTGATCCTATTTCAAATTGACCCTTAGAGTTGGGGATTGTTGACTAGGGAATAGACCCTTTCCTCTATTATGTAATTTAGCTAACAATTGGCTCACCTGCATATCTAATTTGGCTAGGGCTTGAGAATTGATATTCTGGAATTGGTTCAAAGCCCTTTTTGTTTCTTCATTTTGTTTTACAAGCATGCTCTCAATTCTGTGCTCTAAATATGGTTTCTTTAGTTGCTAAGGTTGTTGGAAGCCAGGTGGTTGTTTGAACTATAGCCTTAGGAGGAAAATTTTGGGTAAGGGGTTCACTGGTGGTCCACCTTGGTGATTATTCTTTGACTAGAAAAAAATGGAATGCCTAACACATCTAGGGTTGTAGCTCTCAAAATATAGGTGGTTACTAGGTTGGTGATATGTATTCGCTTGGTCTATAAGATATTCAGGGGATACTTTATTAGATGGACAAGCTGAAGTTAGATGAGCTAGACTAGAACAAGTAGTGCATTGCTCTTGTGGAGGTTTATGGGATAAAGTAGCAGCCATGAAATATTGAAACATAGTTTCAAGCTTATCCATTCTTCCACCTAAAGGCTCTAATTTGTTTAATTTTTCAATTATAGAGTCAAGCTTGTAGGATAGATCTGTATGCATTCCTATCTCAATATACCCCCTTTCTTTGGAGGTTGGTTAGTTCTCTCTCTCTCTCTCTCTCTCTCTCTCTCTCTCTCTCTCTCTCTCTCTCTCTCTCTCTCTCTCTCTCTCTCTCTCTCTCTCTCTCTCTCTCTCTCTCTCTCTCTCTCTCTCTCTCTCTCTCATCTTTTACCATGAGGATCCCTCCACTCGTTGTATCTACCATTTGTATGTTTTGAGGCATTAATGCCTCATAGAAGTATTGAACTTGCTTCCATTTATCAAATCCATGATGAGGGCATTTTTGCAACAATTCATTCCATCATTCCCAACACTTGTTATACTGTTCATCATCCCTTAATTAGAAATAAATAATTTCACAACAAAGGGCCTTAGTTTTGTGAACAGGAAAAAATTTGTTCAAAAACATCTTAGAAAATTGATCCCATGTATTTATGGGACCTACCTTCAAGGAATTAAGCCATGATTTAGATTTTTCTTTGAGTAAGAACAAAAATAGCCTAAGCTGAATAGAATTACCTAAAAAAATTTGAAACCTAAATGTGGTGCAAATATCAAGGAAGTCCTTGATATGTAGGTAGGGGTCCTCTCGGTCTTGACCATAAAAGGTGGAGAGTAATTGAATGACACCTAACTTTAACTCAAAGTTGTCAGCATTTCTATGAGGTAAAGCTATGTAGGATGGGATGTTGAGTTGTAGTGGTGCATAGAAATCTTTAATTGCCTTGAGCTTGACTTCTATTGGTAGTTCAACCATGGGAATAAGAACTTGGTTTCTTTCCCCTTGTCTTAGGTTGCATTGAATCTTTTGGTTGAAAGGTATTAGCTTTGGGTTCTAAGATTGATGCCCTTGCATAAACTATCTTAGGCTAAATGTATTTATCTAAATGCTAACTCTAACTCTACATGATGTACAATCAAATACTAGTAAGTACTAATTGAGCAGCTTCTATCAAGATTTGACTACTGCAATCAAATACTAGTAAGCACTAATCTACTACAATCAAATACTATGTGATGTGCAATCAAATACTAGTTAGGTTTTGCTCAAAAGTTGTTAATACAATCCTTGTGTTAGGAGGAGTTTAGACCTCAACTAATGTTAATAGAAGGCGTGGAAAATCACTTAGATTTTAAGACACCCACTATAACCACAGTGCTCAGAAGCCACTGGAGTGGCAATAGATTGTGTTCTACTAAAAGGGTCCTATGAACTCAATACCCTAAGTCTCTTTCTAGTTGATTTTAAATTAATATTCAATGGTTGGGATCGTGGCATACAAGGAGATTGATTGATTACTATGTGGGCTAAGGAATTGGTGATGAAATCCAATCCTTATCTTATAAGGGTTCCTGTGGGACTCTTACTATCATTAATTTCATTCCACCATAAAGTTGTCAATGTGCAATGCAATATAAAAGCAAACTAGTGCAACCTATATGCTATCCTACCAAGGTTAAATAGGTGCTCTAATGCAACAATCCTAAGTAAAGATGTAATAATTATCAATGAATGATCCTAATCTATATGGATTATACTAACATCCAAATGTAAATTATCCTCAAAATTGAGTGAGAGATACTTATAGTGAGAAGTCCAATGATGATCAAGTGTGGCCCACCATACCTCAGACTTGCCTGTATTATTACAGCCCATTTAAAATTAAATAATTAGGAATTTACAATTTACAATGGGCCTTACTACAAGTTTCACTCAAGTCCTAATCTAGGAAAGTAATATAACCTAAGCTAACATGATGAAGTCATGGCTGACAAGATTGTTGTTGCTCCTTTACCAATTTCCCTCTCACAAAAATAAAAAAATTGGTGGTCAATATGTAAAAAATAGCAACCAATGCAAAAATTATGAAAAAACAATAATCTAATGCTCCCTAAACCTATACTAAAGGAAAATAATCTAAAGTATGAAACACTACACAAATTGTTGCAACTCCTTACAACGACACCTAAAACTTCTTCTTGTTTTAATTAAAATGCAATATAGTACGCTAGTAAGGTCGGTCCCACAAGGAGTGAACTATTGTGATGTAGTGGTTCCTACTTTAAACAATCTAACCTATCCAAAATTCCAATGACTTTTTACCTAAATTAAGAATGGTAATTAAAACATGAAATTAGAAACTAACTAAAATAAGAAATGGAAACTAAACAAAAACAAGAAACATGCTAAATGGAAAACTTTCCTAAAACATGCACTTTCTAAAATTAAAACTTTCCTAAATTAAAAACTTCTAATTTTATGACTTTCCTAATTAACAAATTTTCTAAAATGCAATTTAGGAACTTTCCTAAACTAACCTTCCTAAACACGAAATTAACAACTAATATAATGGAAACATGCTTTAACAAACTACTTTCCTAATTATGCAAAACTAAGAAAAGTAAGCAACCAAATCAAATATTTTAACAAGTATGAAAATTTTGATTACTTTCCAATTAACTATGATGCAAACTAATGGAATCTAACAACAATCAAACTAGAAAAATAAATGAAAGCAATTACTAACAACAATGAAAAGAAAACTACCCAATTAACATACATGTAACCATAGAATGGTGTGCATGATTCATTGAATAGGAGTGGATTTAATCAACTCTATTGAAAACCTAATCATGAAATTTTACTTTTAACATTAACTAAGATATCTAACAATCTAATTGGGCTCTTGAAAAGTCAAGTGAACAGATTGTATAGTGCTAGAAATTGACATACGCCATTCATGCAAAGAAATTCTAGAAGTAATGTGATTGAAACATTCAATGACCATAACATATAAAACAAGGAATTAATCACTTCTAATGCATTCAAATATTCAAGAACAAATTTAACTTACTGGTGGACACAGACATGATTGAAATTCCATTAATCTCATTGAATTACGTCGAAAAAGTCATCAACACAACATTCCATGCATGTAATCCAAATCTGAAAATTGAAAGCTATTACAATGTTGTTCACTTAATCTAAATCACTCCTCAATTATAAGACAAACTCTTCTTTAATTGTTTCAACATTCACTCATGAAAAATTATTCTTGAAATCAAAGGAAAATCCTATGCAAAACTAAGGCAACAATCAACAGAACTTAAGCAACAAAAGCTGGAAAATCAAGAGGGCTAAAAGAGAAATAAGATGCAATAAAAGTAAAAGGGAAGAACTAGATTCAAGATGACTACCCTTGGTTGTCACTCCAAAGGAAAACCATATGTATATCTTAGTCTAAAAGCAAGGAATGCTAGAGAAAAACAAAGAAAAAGATGACATGAAAAGAAGAAATTCCAACAAAGACTAACCAACCTTCAAAGATGAATCAAAACCCCACAAATACTAGGTTGAACACTTGAGGAAGAAGCATGAACCTTGGAAGTTTGTTGCAGCACTCAAAATCATCATAAAACATCAAGAAAAGGGAGTACAAAGTGCTGGAATGAAGTGGACATCTCCTTTCTAATGGAGGAGGAGTCCTTTTACAATGTGAGAAAAGAGTCCCTTTTGATTGAGTTTTGGGCTAATTTTATAAGGTTGTCCTATTTTTCCTAGGGTAACATAGTATTAAAGTGTGGTGGGGATTAGATAAGATCAAATTGAAGGCTAGGATGGTGAAAAGAGGGTAGACATCCAATGGGAAAGTGGGTAGGAAGACGGGGGCTGTCTTGGGTGGAAAGTAGGTGGGAGACGCCTCTTTTTTAGGAAGCGGTGTCTCCCCCTTTCCAAAAATCGTTGAACACCCATTTTTTAGAAATTATGCTGGAATGGGTTAGGAAAGAGATAGGATATGTTAGGTGGATAAATTTGGTTGGTTGAGAAGTTTCCTAAGAGGTGGAAAGAGTGAGAGTTTTGGAAATTCATAGTGTATCTTGAGGGTGAGGTAGAAATTAAGGAAAAAGTGGGGAAAAGTGAGAAAAGCTATAAAAATTATTTGCTCTTATCCCATTGGCCCACATGCCCTCTTATTTTAATAGATTTTTCCTTAATTATCTTCAAAATAACTCTCCTGAGTATCCTCCAATCCTAGCCTTCCATTTTAGCTTAGCTTGATAGCTTAGATGGCTAAATTTGAAGGCTTCATTGGCTAACCTCATGGCTGGTTTAGGAAGCTTCCTTGGCTTCAACCTTTAGCTTGAGTGGCTTGTATGGTTTGTCTTGAATTCCTTAGCTTGCCACCTTCTTTCATAGCTTATAAGGCTAAGATGGCTTAAGTGGCTTCCATGCAAAGGTGGTGGGAATGCATGGCTTACTTCATAGACTCACTTTGGACATCTTTAGCTCCTTTAATCACATCCGTTACTGGTCCTCAAGATGATCTTGGCTTTTGGTTTATGTTGAAGTGGTAAATTTGAGGCTTTGACTCGATCTTTTGATCTTGATCTTCAATTTCATCCCGATCGATCTCAGCGATTGGATCAACATCTTACTTCCTAAAAAAAGTGAAAAATGCTAATTAAATCCTAGAATAACATGATTATTCACATACTTACCTTGGATTAGTTTCTAAACCTAAAAAAGAACAAACTTTTGCTTCTCTAGGTAAAAAATGCATGTGTTATGAATTTTGGTCTAAAAACCCTAATTTAATTATCAGGTTGCATGAGACATGGACTTACCAATGGAAATTAAACTTAAGCTATGGTGCATGTTGCTTGAGAGATTATGTATGGAAACATGTATGTAATTCAAAGAGTAAACTAATAAAAAGTTGAGTAACTTAAAGGTATTGAAATCAATTCTAGTGGAATGCATAAACTATGAAATTTTCATTGAATGGAAAGAGTTAACAATTCAAGTGTGCATGAACATAGTAAACAAGATTCATGCATCACTTTTCAAGAAAATAAAGCTGATTCAGAACTTGTCTTCAAGTACTCCAAAACATTCCAACAATCACACTCAAAATGATGCCTGTATTCACCAAAGAAGAGTGAAGAAAAGGAGAACAAAGAAGATGAAATTTGGAGGCAAAAGATGGAAAGGAGTAAGCAAATAACAAAGGAAAAGCAAGGAGATTAAAAGCAGGAAAAAGAGTGGATTCAATAATTTCTTCATCTTTGATGTAACTATGAGGGCTAGCAATCTTTGAATCAAAGAAAACTAAGGAAAAAGAGAGAAAACCTCAAAGGAAACTGAGGCTGGATTTATTATGCATCTAGAAGAAACACAACAAAGCAGATGGAACAAAGAATTAAAGCAAACAAAAAATAACCTGCAAATCAAGAAAGAAAAAAGGCTTGAAACTTGAAGGAAAGGGTAAGCTTAGGAATAGAAGATGATGGCTGAAAAGAGGGAGGTGTTGAAGGTCCTTTAAGTGCAACTGAGGAAGAGATGGTGTGAAGCATGGATGAATAGCCAAGGAACAAGAAGTGATGCTCCTTTGCTAAGGGAAAAATCATAGAAGAATTCTATATTTTTAACTAATAGACTGCCTTGGGTTTTATAGATGATTTTAGCTTTTGTGATTTGCTAGAATTCTAGTCTAATGAATAAGAGAGAGGGGATAAGGATGAAGAGAAAAAATTGAGATAATATAGGTAACTTAGGATTAGAAGTAGGATTTTAGAGATGTGCTATGTAAGTAGGGAACTAGGAAGATGCTAGGAAAGTGAGGTTTAGGTATTGGATGTGGAGAATATAGAGGAGTTGGAGGAAAAAATCATGGAATGGCTAGGAAGGTGAGTGGAAGATGGATGAAAGGTGGTAAGGTGGGAGTCTTCAAGGAAAGTGTTAAGGTGGGAGGCGCTACTTTTGGAGGAAGTGCCTCCCCCTTGTTCCCACATCAATTTGCTTAAAGAGAGGGGGGGAGATAGAGAGATATGGAGAGAGAAAATTGGAAAGAAAATAAAGGATGGCTATTCTTTGATTGGTTCACCTAGCATGCTATATTACAATGTGATAAATCTCATCCACTCCTTGCCAATTATCCCTTAAATTTTCACATTTTTTACATAGGATAATTGCTTCAAGAAAGTTATTCAATCATGTGTCCCCATGTGGCATGGCTAATATGGCCTGATGGTTCATTTTGATGGCTCATAGTTTGATGGCTTGACTTCCTTAGCTTTCCTTGAGAGACTAAGAAACTTTATATATGGCTCCAATTCTCATACAAATGTGGTGGAATTGCATGGCTTTTTGCATAGGCCAATTTTAGTCATCTTTGAATCTTCCCATTCATTTCCTACTTGTTATAAGATGACCTTGAACCTTATTGATTTCTAAATTTAGATCTTTGGTACTCTTTTAATCTAGATCTTCAATTCTCATCTTCATGAATTTTGGTCATTGGATCATCTTCTCAACATTGATAAAAGAGTAAAAAAACTAATTAAATCCTAAAAAACTATGAAAATTCACATACTCTAGATTAGCTTTTGAACCTAAAAAATATCAAACTTTTGAGTCATTAGCTTAGAAATGCATGTGTTATGAATTTTCAAAAAAAAACTAAGAAATGACACTATAATTTATAACACATGAAATAATATTTGGTACTTTTTGTACAAAATTGAACACTTACCACAAACAATTTCCATTCTATGAATCAAGTTAAAAATACTACACGCATTAGAAATAACAACACATACATATAGCATTTTAAAAAAATTTATTGCACTTTAAATCTCATGCTAATATCAGACCATGTCATGATTTATCAAATAACCATAATAATTAGAAACTTTTCATCTTATGATTCCCCAAATAAACACAATCTTAAACCATTTACCTCAAATATGAGGTACCACACCCCATAAGAATATGCTAATATTCAATCTATTTCTATTAGTTCAACTATTAAGACATACATACATTATAATATTATTTCATTTATAGTTTATATAGTCCTTGATCATTATTTATTGAGATGATGATGCTTTTATTCATTACCAGTCATTGATTTATTTCTTTAACTATGCCAAATCATCATATCTTGGCTGTTGGTTAAAAATGAATAGTTCAAATCATCTTACTGTTTGCTAGTATCACTGATCTACGACTTATAGATTGTTTGTCTTACATTTCAATGATCAATTCATTGATCGTATGATTAGATTTGACTTTGATTGGTCTGGTCAATGGTTAATAATTATCCTAAAGCCCTAATTTTCTAATTTATAATTATCACCATGATCTATCCATTATAACAATCCATTTATTATGTTAGATTGTTGTAACAAACACTTTATGGTTTAATTCATCCTAGTCATACATGATTTTCTATGTTTACTATTGTTTAGTGTGTATAATTTAAATAAAATGAAATTTAATCAATTAAAATGAGATTTGGTGCTATTCTACTTTGTAATGTTTAAATCCAAGTATGTGTTGGTGGTTGGTGTGTCTAATTGTGATATGATCATCTCTAATTTGATTGATCTAGGCCATACATTATTGTCAAAAGTTCTCAAATCCTCAATTTCTTTGATGAATATGGCTCTTGTCATTGAGATGATTCCAACAGATGTCTTAGATAAAACATTGGGCCCATATTGCTTATTGGATTAACAAATTTAGGTTTCAGGTCACTTTTAATGGCTCGGATCAAATTTTTTTTTATATTTCAATTTACAGATCTAATAAGCAGATCACGTTTCCATAAAACGGATCAGACCTAACAAGCAAATTGCAAATTTGTAAAATGAATCAGACAACCACCTAGAAGTGAACACACTACTTTTCATTGTACAACATCATACGCACCCATGTGCGAGTGTTAGCTTGCTAGGCGTGCATGTCTTCTTGTTGCATTTTCCTAGTGAGTCTTAAATGTGAAAAATCTAGTGATCAACAATTTGTAGTGATCGATTTTAATCAGGGCCATGTGTCTCTATTCATGCTAGATCTCTCTTGATATTGTTTGGATCACTAAATAATTAGAGGGGTTTTGTTGATCTTATGGTGGTGAAGAAGATGACACGCCCAAATCATCAATATGGGTCTGTGTCTTCTTTAGTGAACTCAAAACCTCTAATGAGATACAATCTATTGATTTTTTTGGTGATGAATGGTCATATTTCATATCAACTAGGAGGGTTTCTAGTCATTTTGTCAGGAATGATAAGATGAATGGCTCTGATCATTGATCTGAGTCACCATTTCTCTATATAGCACTATCTTTAGTGATGGTAAATCATGCACAATAACCTTCATGCTAGCACTAATGGCAGTCATTCCTCCCTTTTTTAGTGGCTTGGACTTGCCATGTAACTTCCTCTTCCTTCCTCTCTCTATTCCCTCTTCTTCTCTGCTTTCCTCTTTCTTCTCCTCCTCTTTCTCTTCTCTTCTCTCTATTTGCATCTGGTTGTCTATTAATCGACTAGAGCAACAAGATGGTACAACGATGATTTAAGTGGAAAGGGACAATGAGAGTGGAAAGATGGTTGGGGTGGGGATTGGGATGTTTCGATCATTGTGCAAAGTTTAGGGCTTGACGTAGCCTCGGTCCCTATTGTTGAATGTAGTGAAAAATGAGAGGGGGAGGAAAATTTGTATTTTAAATTTATTTAATTCAGATCAAGGTGTAGTTGAAAATTATTTAGGTGTTTTTTTTATTTTTTAATTTAAAATGTTTAAATGTCATAGTTACTTTTAATTAGGTTTAAAAAACATATATTTTAACTATGGGTGTGAATTGATACATTTTACTCATTAAGGAATCTAAAAAGTGAAATTGGTTAAATATGGCCCACTTAAAGTGATTTTATCCTTTTTCCTTTTATTTAATTTTAAAATAAAATACCTTAATTAAAATAATTATAAATTATTCATCAAAACTCTGATTTCAACATTCTTGATGTGGTTGAACTTATTCATTGTTGATTATAATTGTTGATTTTTCGAGGATTGATTCTATGTTTTTCTTGAGTTTATTCCTACAAGACTCAATTCTTGAAATTCTAATTCTACATTTCATTTAAGTTCCTACTAATAATTACATAAAATGAAGTCTAAAAAGAATTACAAATAATACACTCATGACATATTTGGCAAACGATGACAATAAGTGTCTGGATTTTTGTTGGTATGAAAGAATGGAAAATTTGTGGCTTTAATGTATTACCATATAACAAGATTTAATGCACCTTGTTTTACTATACACCCTTTGTAGCCCGCCCCTTCCCTAAATCCCACATACATGGGAGGTTTGTGCACTGGGCTGTACTTTTCTTGTTTTACTTTTACTATTAAGTTATAATTATTTCCCTTATGCAAATGGAAATATTGAGATGCATGAGTGCTATTGAACAATTGTGATGCATGGCATGGTATGACTGATAAGAAGTTCAATGTGTTTCCAAAACTATATAGTATGTACATATGAGATGCATAACGTTATGCTGTAGATTTTGATTTTGTAGTCTTAATTCAACTTGCTAGGTATACTTGTATATTCAACCCATGAAAACAATGCAGATCAATTTGGAAAGACTAGAAGCAAGGAGTGAAGGATCCAGAAATAAGAATTAAGGAAGAAATATGAGACTCAAAATGTTTTGGAATTTATTTTTCTTGTGTTAAATTGTTGATTATGAATGTACTCATGCATAAAAGTACTAAAATATATTTTATTGGCTATTACATTATAATTGGGTTGTGATTGACAAACTTGGAATGTTTTTAAAATGAAATAAAAATTGATGGGACTTAGATGTGAGTCTATTATTTTTCTATGTGCAAGTTTGAATGCTCAACACTTGGGTTTTTTAGGGAAAAAAAATCCGATGAAAAAGGATTTTTCACATGATTTGTTCATAAATGAAATTTGTAAATGGGGATCCCACCTTTCTACAAGAACTTTTTAGAAAAGATAATTGTGTTTTAAAACTTAGTTCATTACCTTAACTAGGGCTACTAACATTTGTTTAGAAATGCTATATGGATTGAATCTTCCAAATTGATTTCACGCTCCTCTTCTTAGGACCCTCCTTGGGATGATCAAATCCATTCACCTTGTTCAAAATATCCTATGTTATCTATACACTAAAAGTTGGGTGGTTGGATGATTGTAGATATGATATCTTCTCTTTTTAATTTGTAACTATTAGATCTTTAAGCTAAAAATGTTAGCAGCTAGATGAATACAATTGGTCAAATCATCTAAAGGTAGGTCCTAGCAAAGGGATCTTGTTAGTTAGGAAGATTCATTTAGTGTATTTGTTTCCATGATCACTCTATCTAGGACCTACCTTTAGGTCATATAACCCATTCATCTTATTTAGAATTACATATATTAACTAAAAACTAAATTCTATGGGCCATTAGATTATTGTAGCTATTCAATTTCTACTTTTAAATTATGAGCATTGGATTTTTCAACTGAAACTATCACTTGTTGCAAGCATCCATTTGGCATCAATTTTTGTAGGTAACTTAAATAGGAGAGGGAGAATAAGATTAATGGATCAAAAAATCCAAAGATATGTCTTAGTTAGGGGTCTTAAATTTTGTGCATAAGATTGTAAGTAGACACCAAACTTCATGGTCATAGCGAGTGGCCTATATAGCTAAAACTTCTTTTTGAAAAACTTTGTATAACTTTATTTTTCATATCTAAAGGCTATATTTGAGTTATATAAGCAAAGTTGTATTAGTAAAAAATGATATTTTAGATAAAAAAAAAGGAGATCATTTGTGGTTTTTCTTCTCTTTTTTCCCCTTAAGAGCTATGATTTGGGATTTTCCTCATTAGATGGTTTCCATTTCCTTTTTGGAAGCCACCATTTTTTTCTCTTTGCAAAAGAATTAAAAAAGAAAATCAAATAAGAAGAAGGTCCCTATGTACATGACAGTGAAATTGGGAAGAAGTTGTGATGAGTATTCAATTTTGTATAAAAGGTACTCAATTAGTAGCCCATGTGTTACAAAATGCAGTATTACTTCTAAGGTTTTTCTAGAATTTTGTAACACATACATTTCTACCCTAATAATTCAAAAGTGTGACATTTTGCAGGTTCAGAGGCTAACCTAGAGTAAGTATGTGACTAATAATAATTTTTTAGGATTTAATTAGAGTTTTTAACCTTTTGTAGGGATCAAGATGATGAACTAATGGTTGAGATTGATCGAGATGAGAATTGGAGCCATTCATGAGGTTTCTTAGCCTAATTAGGAAACCTAAGAAAGTCGAGTCCTAAATATCATCGATCCAAGGTGTGAACAAGGTCCAAGATTATTTTAAGCAAGCAAAGGATGAAATTGGAAGAGCTAAATGTGATTAAAATGGGCCCATGCACAAGCCATGCATTTCCACCACCTTTGCATGGGAACCATTCAAGCCACATTAGCGATGAGAGAAGGTGAAAAATTAGGGTAGTCAAGCCAAGCCATCAAAGACAAGGGTGTGAGCCATGAAGCTAAGCCCAACAAGTCTTCAAAGTGAGTCATTCAAGCCACTTAAGCCAATGCTACATGCAGTGATACTATTGGAGGAGAATTTCACTCAATTATCCTAAGCTAAAAGTGGGTTTTTAAGAGGATAACTAGAAGATATTTGGGGGGAAACCAAATTAGGTAAGCATGAATGTGGACCAATAGGAAGAACCCACTTTATTTTCCTTTCTCCTATTTTTTCCCCACCTTTTTCTCTCTCTCTCCACCTCGGCATATTCTATCCAACAATTTCACTTAGGGAGAGATGCACCTTCCTTAGAAGGTGGTGCCTCCCACCTTCCTAAATTCTCCACTTAACCAACCAGCCACCTCACCTTCTGTGTCCACCCGTTCCTCCTTATCTCTTTCTCTTTCTTTCCCTCTCTTTCCCATCACTTCCCACTCCCTGGTAAGGTTTCCATGTGAAATGCCTTAAAGAAAGGAGTTTCACATCTAACTCCTATGAGGTAGGAGGACACATCCTTCTCTTTCTTGCCTCATCCACTCCACCACCTTTTATTTCTTTATTTTCGTCTTTCCTTTCTTCTCTACTTTTCTTTCTTATTTTTATTTTTTTTTCTTTTTCATCTTAGCTCTTTAGGGTTTCCACGATTTTCACAAAGTGGAAAATGTCCCACCCTAAAGAGTCAATGTCTCCCACCTTCTCCCCCTCTTAGGTGCCTCCTTAGTTGTCCTAAGCTTCTAAGCTGGTTAACCAAACTCTCCTACCACCTAACCACTTTCTATCTCACATTCCACTTCCATAGGGTTTGTTTTAGAAGGAAGCCAACTTATATAAAGCATTCTAAGCGTTCCATGTAAAGAAATCTTGAAAAGGAGGCATATATACCCTTCCCTCCTTCCTAAGTTCTCCAATGTGGTGCACCTTGCAGCAGCCATCTTCTAGCCCTCCATGCCTTTCTCTTTCAGTTTGGATCTCTCTTTCAAGTCGTCAAGTTAAGATTAGTTATTCTTCTTAGTTCCTTTTTTTGTTGCCTTTGTTTTATTGCTTATTTTTCTCCTTGAATTCATGCTTTAATTCCTTTGTTTCCTTGCCTAGTTTCCTTTGATTATAGCACTTTGATTTACACCTTAGATCTTTGAATCTAAGGACGATAACTCTCTTGTAGTGATAGCCAAAAGAATGTAGTTCTTAGATCAAGTTCCTTGCCAATCCTTTTTCCTTAGGTTCCTTGCCATCTATTGCTCTTTTTTTCATTCTTTTCCATCCTGTTTCCCTTAGATCTCTTTTTGTAATAACCCTTCCTTGCCATCTATTGCTCTCTTTTTCATTGTTTTCCAACAATACTAAAAACACTAAAATTAGAGTTCGAATGAAGTAGTTATGACATTTTGAATATGAAGGGCATTTTAATAAAAATAAGATAAAAAAAAGAGAGAAGAAGAAATACCTAAAACAGAGGGGCCATTTTTTTATAAGGGCACCCCTTCCTTTTAACCCAAACCTGATAGACCTTACGTTTTCTCCTTCCCCTCTTTCCCTCTCATCTTTTTCCCTCCACTCACCAGTATTGATACACCATCGCCAGCCAAGGATAGGACGCTGGAGCTGACCAAATGCCCAAAACCCCTCTTAGCTGCCTTCCTTCTCCTTTCTATTCAATGAGGCCAAAATGAAACCCATGCTCCCTTGTTTTCTCACTTCTCTCTCTCCCTCTCTCTCTGGTATCTCCCTTAGAATTGACTACAGATAGTGATTTGAGTAGAGCCACTAGTCACCAACATCCTCTCCTCCACTAGCAAAAAACCTAGCCACCTTTTCTTCTTCTTTAAGCTCCACAAGATGGCTGCTATGACAGCCACCGGTGCTACCATGTGCTACTCAATTTCAGCCACTAGTAATGCCAAATCTCCCCCATTTTTCCCCACCTTATTCCCTCTTCTCTTCCCTTTCCTCTGTTACTCCCAATGCTCCACCATCCTCACCAGCATTGACTCTATAGTGTGAATGGAGCCATTGGGTATAGTGTGCACAAAGGTGAAAATGACTTCGATCAATCTGAGCCATTCATTGCATTCCTCTCATCATCATGGACAAAACCCCTTAAGTGGTTCGATGATTGGGGTTGATTTGATGGAGATCCCGATGCAACCATATTGTACAACCAAGATTGCATAAATTCATGACCACCCAGTAGCAGTTTGGTGCTTTTAATGATGTGTTTGATGGAGTTTAGCCCAATTATAGGCAAGATCATTACTGATCTTCTCTAATTTATCATACATTTCAATTTGAGTATAATGCACATTAGAAATCATAAAATCACTAGAAATTTCATGGAAATTTGAACATGATTAGAATCTTGTAGCTAAGATCTACTGCCTGAGATTGTTTGATCAACCAATTTAAACCTATGACCTTAGATCAAATGATAATTCACCACTTAGGGATCTCAACAATTGTGAATGGTTGAACTTCTACTAAATACACAAATATTGACAGTATTAATTACCATTCTCATGCTATAAGACTTGATCCAATAGTTGGATTCTGAAAACCCAAAATTTAAACACATATGATCATCAAAAGTGCATGAACCTAGATTAGACCATCCAAAATTGGATTTGGTAGTAGATCAAGAGATTAAGGTTATCAACCCATGAAAGAGTAGTTGTATGCTTATAGATTTGGACCCTGGATTGACAATTTGTGGTGCATATCTATGTCCCTAACAACCATTGGATATCTGAGCGATGATCCTCTGTTGGGAAAGACTAATTAATAGATCGAACTATCGTGATTGCATTGATCTATGTTAAGTATTGATAGAAAAGTGATCTATGGTCGATCTTGACTATGGATGATCATGCAAGATCTAGACTGCAAACGATAAAGAATTTTGATAGGCCAATAATTAAGGATGGCAGCTTAAACAGTGAATCTTAACCACTGGTCAATAAGTGGATTGGATTGTTTTAAAGCTAATGGAATGGATAAATGTCACATGAGGTAGGTGGAATTAAGATTCTTATATTTTTCAATATATTTACATTTTAATTTCATAATGAGTTACATTATAATATGTGATGAATGACGTTAAATATGTTTGCTATGTTCTGAATGAAAATTTAAGTATTCATGGAAAGATACATGTTATTTACTATTGATCTTGCAAGGAAAGTCTTTCAAGATCATTTAGGGGTACTTGAGTATATGATTACTCACAATTGTTTGTGTTTTCCCACAAATTTGTGCCAAATGATATTAATAAGGTTTGATGTTTTGTTTTGAGCATTTTTCCATGAGATTTTATTATGAAAGGCTAAGATCTATGAGACCACATATATGGTTAAAATTAGATGACTCATGAGAGTTGGTGTGGCTCATCCACAGATTATGTTTCACAAATAGGGCTAAAATCAAGCAACTCGTGAGAGTTGGTCTTAGCCCATGTACAAACTATGTTATGTTGATATAATTAAAATAAGGCAACTCATAAGAGTTGGTCCTGGCCCATCTAAAGATTTTTGTATATGTGACCACGATACAATTAAAATCAAGCAATTTGTGTAAGTTGGTCTAGTACATGTATAGTCTGTATTATATTGAATGAGGTGACTCATGAGAGTTGGTCTAGCTCATCTATAAATGTGTTTCACAGATATAGTTAAAATTAGGCGACTCACAAGAGTTGGTCTAGGCCCATTCACAGATACCGATTTGTTAATACAATTAAAATCAAATGACTAATCAAATTTAGCTTGGCCTAGGTGAGTTATAAGACCCCCATTGTTCTATTGTGAGAGTAACCGATGAGGGTGGGTGCAATGTGGCATTGGTAGGCTTTTACGTGCTCAGGATTTTGGTGTATTTTGATTGTTTATTTTATATGATTCCTAGATGAAGTTTTTGAGGATTTGTGTTGGGTGTTTGTTACTAAGATTTGACAGGATGTTTGGATGATAGTTTGACGTTTTATGCATATTTCAGTATATTTTGAGTTTTCTTGTGAAGTTAAGAACCTAATATAGATTGTGATTTTGCGATTTGAATGAGATGTATTGACATTGATAGATTAAGGTTTCATACCATCAGTTTACATACTAAAATCTAATTCTAATTAGATATTAGTTTATGAATGTGGTTGTGAGTTTATGGTATTTGATATTGATTTATGTGCAATGAAAATATGGAAGCATGTATATTTTGAACATGTATTTGTAAATTCTCAAAATTATGTTTCATATTTGTATTATGTTATAATGTGATTTATTTTGGTTCTTACTAAGAATTTGAATTAATGATTGAATAGTTTTGACATGAAATGTATGTTTTGTAAACTAATAGAATTGACATGAGCACCATGTTTCCATATATGTTGATTTTGATTAGATATGAAGTATTGTTAAAAGCATTGATTTTTGTAAATCAAACATTGTGTTTTATCATTTATGCATCTTGTTCCACCTAAACAAGCACAGGCTTCCTAAGATATTGTATTTGTTTACAATATCTCAGATTTCATGAAATAGAAGAGAAGAAGGAAAGCAAAGATACAACAAAGGGTGTAAAAGAGATCAGTGGCAGTGATACCAAAGTAAGTATAAGAACATGTGAATGTCCATTTAGAATTGATATATTAAACTGTCATATTGTGACTTATAATTTATGGACATGTTGACATATATGAGAAATGTATGGAATGATGGTTGTGATTTGAAGAATTCTTGCTATGGTAAACTTTGTTTCCAAAATGTCTTTAAAAGTAAAAATGTTTTATTTTTCAAACTAATGATGTACTTGGGAATGGAATGGAGATAGAGTCTTCTTTATTATATATATACATATATATATATATATATATGATTGATGTCTATTAGGGATACAACATCGCATGTGAAAAATGCACAATATCCTACAAATAGAGGAAACTGCCAAATTTTCAATAGAAATGAGCATTTCATTTATATTATAAAATCCATGTTTTGTAAAGTGGTAATGACAATTAGGGTTTTCCATAAACTCTTTTCAAAGAAAAATATTTTTTTTGTTTGTTTTCCAAAAGAAATGTTAAGTGTTTAATTTTGGCTAAAGTACCCTGAATCTAGCATTGAATAAAATCATCCAATCATTCAATTTTATAACTTTAACTTAATTTTACATTTTATTTCCAATTAATCATCCAACTGTTGATTTACAAAATATAATGGTAATATGATAATTAGGAGCTAATCAAAGGACTAAATTAGATGAAAATGAATCTAATTCTTTCATATGGTGTAAATCAACCAAATTGAGCATTGAATGGCTTAGATCAAACTTATTAGTACAAGATCATCCCTACCTCACAAAAGCATTACAAGATAAATTTAACCTAGGACATTATTTCTCAAAGGAGGAGAATCTATAGTGGACTGGTTTCTAATTTTAAAAAAAAAAGAAGAAAAAGAAGCAAATTTAGAAGGAAGGAAACCAAAGTGGGAGAGGAAGAAATAATTAGAGAAGGAAATAAAAACTTGTAGAAGAAAGGAGGATGCAAAAGTTAGAAAGGGAACCCATATAAGGAAAGGGTAGATGGAATATAGAAAGCCCATAAACTTTAAAAACAAAGGAGGAAGGTGATTAAGGGAGGGCTACATAGGAGGAGAGCCAAAACCAAAGGTAGAGGGGAGAAAGAGGAACACTGTAAGAAGACCACCCTAGAAGATAGGAGGAGCTTCACCACAATAGGGGAGGCTATCTCTTAGACTATTCAATGCCATAGGAGGAGGACTGGCAAAGAAAGTAGACAAAGATAGAAGGAACTAAAGCCCTCTCTCTCCCATCCCCAGCCTCACTGTCCTAGTCCAAGTTGTGTTTCCCTATCTTCTTTGATGTTTTCTTTACTTCCATCACCTCCCTTTCTATCATCTCCTTCAGCTGTCTATAAGTTGCTTCTTTTTCCTATTTTTTCCCCACCAAATTTTAGTCATTCTTCCTTCTAATTCTCCATAGATTCTCCCAAAAATCCTTCCTTTTTACTTTCTTTCATTATTATGGAGAAAACCCAATTTGGGTTTTCCCACAAATCCCCTTTCCCACCTTTTCATTCCCCTCCATCATCTTCTTCCTACAGTCAGGTGTCTTTTCTCATTTGGTTAAAACCAGACAAAAAAAAAAAAAAATCATTTTGGTCCTTCTTCCTTAATTCCAACTATGTCCCCTATTTTGTCTTATTCTTATCCCTGTTCAAGTTTTGTGCTATTCCTAGTTAATCTAGAAACTAAGTAATGTAATCTGTGTTTGATTAAAGCTTAACTGAATTAATAGTTTAGCTTACACCAATAGGATAACTTTTTTCCTTATCCTTTTCCCATTAGATTTTCCAATTAACTCCTAGATCTTCATCTTAGCCATTAGTACTGATCTTCAATATGAAATCCAAAAATTTGATCTAAGCCATCCAATCATCAAACTCTTTCTTTAGTCTAAATTAGTAAAAATTTTGGAAATTTAAACAAATCAACTATCAAATCCTTAATTAGAGATACAAGTGAGAGATTGATGAAGGCCGATTAATTCTTATGTGACCAATTTTGAAGAAATTTTCCTTGATCAAGCTAGGAAAGTAGATTTTAGTTATTATTTTATTTAATTTTCTATATTTTTAATTCAGAATTTTGTACTTTTCACTCATTCAATAGATATGAATTTTGAGTTCATTTTTATTTCATGGATAATTAAATTTTCTTTAAACCCTATTTTCATTAAGTGGAGTCCTTGTGGGATTGATCTATACTTGCATAAGTTGTTCTACAATACCTATCAATAGTAGAAAATTATCAACAAGTTTTTGGTACCATTGTCGGGGACCTGCAAAGAAATTTTCCTAAATTTTAATAAAAATACAAAAAAATAAAAAAAATTAGGAATTGCATTGTTTTAGCATTTTAGGCATTGTTAATTGCAATTTTCAATTTTTCTTAGTACATAATTACTCTATTTCTTGAATTTGGTACTTATTGCTATTTTTATTTTACAATAAATTGGAAAATGAGGGATTTAAGGAGGATCTCAATTACAATAGCCAAAAATTTTATTTTGAGTGGAGTATAATGAGGACACATTGTATTTTTCATCAATCACAATTCATTTAAAAGGGTTGTAATAATAAAGGTCAAGGGTGGACCATCATAACCTAGAAGTGGAGGTGGAATGTAAGTGGTCCCATCATTGTACGAGAAGATCTTATTTGCTAGTATAATTGCATATAGAAAGCAAATTTTATATCTGTTGCATTTTAGAGTTTGCATTAGTTTATTGTTTTTAATTACATCTTAGGGCATGTTTATCACTTTAAGTTGATTTATATGTTGATCAAACTACCATGGAGTGTGGAAATTAATTAGTATGGGCATCTGACCAAGCAAGATCAAGGGTAGATTTAATCACCAACTCTTAGACTGCCTAGGATAATCACCACAAGGATTTAATGTAGTCTTTTAAATTAATTTAAAATTAATTATAAGATACCTATGAGGCTATCACATGCTCGTATGACCCTCTTTGAAGGAGGCAACCCATTGCCACTCCAATAGTCTCCGTCTAACTAACTGTGCTGGTATTTAAATGACTAGCTCTGCCAGCACATTCCATGACTTAGGCTATCTACGGTTAACTGAGGAGGATGTGAAGAGGTTGGTTAGATTAGGATCTAATTGTAAGTGGTAGGGAAAGTCTAAAAGAGAGGACGACCATTAGATTAGACTAATCTAAAAGCTTCTCCCTCGCACAAATTTAAGACAATCAAATTGTCTGCTTGCTAGCCTTAGGGTTGTTTAAATTTTGTGCTCTATCATTAGTAATTAGGTTACATCATTTAGGGTAGATTTTTTCAACAACAAAAAAAAGAACATAAAAAAAGTACTCATTTATTGTATACAATGATTTATTTCATTATATATAAAGTTGAAAATAAAGGCCTATCAAGAAGGGGATAGATTTGATAAATTAGATTCATCGATGGATAGGAGAAATAGTATGTAAATTCAAATTATTTAGGATGATAACTTCTAGGCAAACTGCTTCACAGCCTTAGTACCATAATGACTATGCCTATTCTAAATCTCAATATCCCTTTTTTTTTTCATTGCCATCAAGCACCACATTTAATGGATATTATTAGGAGCTAGTGGATGTACCTCATGCATTCACATAACTTGGAAATAACTACTATCCTAAGGCAAATTATCAAGACTATAAAGGATGGGCTAGGTATCATGAACAACCATGGTCTCAAGATTATCAACCATATCATGAAAAACCAACATGGTCCTACCCTATCAACCCTACCATAACTATTAAGAAAATTAGGGACAATGATCATGGTTCCAACCTAATCAATCCTTTTCCAGTAGTCCAATGACACAACAATATGTGGCTTTTGAGTTAATGCCTTCAACACAAAAGGAATAAACATTAGACAAGACCCTTAGATAATTTATGGAATTGATTAAACAATGTTGTGAAGAGATGAGTCGATTCTATGCTACATTTATGGAAAGGGTTGGAGAATTTAAACTAGATGGGAATAATGAGGAGCCTTTTATTATTGATGATAGGATGAAAATTTCATGTGATCATTCTAAGCTACAACATCCCCAACCATCCATACAAACCTCCAATATAGACATACACAAGGCAAATATGAGTCATTGTTATGATTCTAAAAAAGAGACATCCATTGTGGATGAGAATGAATCCTTAGAAACTTCTAACCCAGATCCACCGAATCATGTCTTACTTATTTTTAGGAATTTGATGAAGGCACATCCATTGAGGATGTGAAGGAATTGTTGGATATTGTGTCATTAATGAACACTTCTCAATGAAAAGCCAGAGTAGAACCCCCTACACAACCTAATATTCTAACTAAGCCATGTCATATAGAAAATGTACTTGATTGGGACCTATAGACCTTATTTGAACAACCATTGGATAGTAATTTAGACATGCCTAAAATCTTACTTATGCCTACATAATAGGAAGAGAAAGAGTTTACTAATGTACTTGCCCTACATCAACCAACTATAGGGTACATATTAGAAGCTAATCAAGGTTTAAGCCAAACCATGTCTCTGCCTTTAGAAAAACAAGAACAACCTTTTAAAGAAGTGCAGAGTCATCTTATATCCCAATTTCAAGATAATGTTAAGAAAATAGAGGAAAAGGACAAATTGAATATAGTGGTCATTATTATCCCTAAATTTGATCAAGAAAAGGACCATCTATCTCCATATGGTCCAACAAAATTTAAATTCACAGTAGTTCACATTGTCATAATAAAACCACCACCTAAATTTTTAAGGTGGAGGACATATATTAACTACTAGGAAATTTTGAAGATAGGGGATTGTCAATATGGTCCCATTAAATTTACAATTGTGGTGGTCTACTATGTCATAATGCTATCACTGCCAAAATTTTCAAGGTGGAGGAAATATATCTACTACCACAAGATTCTAAAGTGCCGCGACAAAAAAAAAATTCTTGTTTCATTGTTAGGTTTAGATAGTTAAGTTAGTTATAGGCTATGTCTTGCTAAAGATATTAAACTTAATGCTCGCTAGGAGGCAACCCAAGGTTTTTTAGAAAGCCTTTGCATTTTCCATTACCCATTCAACATTTAGGTGTCCTATATTTTAAAACATAGGAGACAATGTTTCTTTTAGGTTCGGGGTCTAGAATCTAGAAAATTCTAGTTTTTTTACATTTTTAGCTATTGCCCTTGATTTTCTAAAAAAAAATGGAAAATTTTGAAAAAAAAAATTGGTCAATTCCTACACTGATGAAAATTGAATATATATATATATATATATTGAAGTGTTGTCTAGATAACTTTGGCTTATTAATGGAATTGAACATGATTAATTTATTAATTTACTCATTTTCTAAAGTATTCCATGAAAACAAAGTCTTAGGTCTCATCTATACAAGCAATTACATATACATAGGCTAAATTGAAGTAGTTATAACTTAAAAATCTTGAAAATTTTAGTGGAGACCTATAACCTAAGTGAGTTTTATAGCCATTCATTTTTTAAGAGGTTATAACCGTTCCAAATTTTTCTTCAGCATGCTTAAAGTAAAATTTGATCCCATTAATTTTAAATTTGCTAATTAACTAAATTATTAGAATATTACCTTTAAAATTCTTGAAGTTAATTGAATTTGATTGATTATAAGAAACTTACAAAATGATATAGGCCTTCCTTGTTATAGCTAGATATATAAAGCCTATCCAAAAGATAATTTTACCACTTGTTAGCCAATTTGAGCCGTTTATATAAGCATTTTCTGTTCTCACCCAAATTATCAGTTTACTCATATTAACGAAGTATAATATATCCATTACCTATTTTCTTCAACAGATAAGTTAGAAATGAATTGACATATTCCTTTTAGTTGCAATAAAAGTAGAAAAGTGAATATTATGAAAAGAAATGTTCTCCAAAGAGATTCAAAAGGGTTGAAAAGAAAGAAAAATTCACATAAATTTTTTTTTTTAAGAATGCAAAAAAGTGGAAAAAGAAATATTCACTTCAGTGCAAATAAAGTGAAGAATTTTTTTTAGCTTTATTAGAAGACCTCTACTTATTTTTGAAGAAGTTTTGAATACCCTTTCTTTTGTACCTTGTCCTAAGGCTACATTTAGTTCCAATTAAAGACATATTGATTCTTAGATGAATATAGTCTTAATGACAATATGAATAGATAGGAATTAAAAATTTATATATCTAAGTATTCAAAGGTAATAGTATCTTATCCTTTCTAAAGGGATAAAAAATAAATTCCTTAGTAACTGCCATTCCTTCATGAGTATAACTCTACTTATATATTTAAAAGAGAGATATGAATTAAACCATTTATCTAAGAGTTTTAATTTTGAGTGTATGTCTATTAGCGAGGATTGATATCAAAACATATTTTAGATAGAGGTCAAGAGTTATAGTCTACTTAGAGATAATAATTATTGTATATTTAGACTGTACACATACTCACTCTAATATTTAAGATTAATTGAAATGTATTTAGCATATGGGTAAGGTTTTGAATTTTTCATTCATTTTTATTAGTTTTCTAAAGTCGATATATTTATTGAAGATAAATTTGTAAGAAAAAAGTGAAAATTGACTTGAAAATGATTTTTTTGAAATTTTGTGGGTATATTCACTACAAACCCTTACAACACTTAACTCATCCAGTAAGGGTAACCTAGAGGTTCAAGGACTTGTTGCATGTGCTAAATGCAACTGTGAGTACCTCTGAAAGTGGTAATTTATATCAATCCCATAATTTGGTTTTTTGCATGTTTTGCTAGGGATAACAAAATGCTGATTGGAGGGTGTGTTAAGTATTCAATTTTAGCTAAAGTACCCTAAATCTATCCTATAATTAGATCATCCAATCATTTAATTTTCAAATTTTTAGCCCTCTCTCTCCTCTGCAACCTCACCGCCCTAGTCCATATCATGTTTCCCAGTCTCCTTTCATGTTTTCTCTACTTCTATCACCTCCCTTTCCATCATCTCCTTCAAATGTCTAAAAGTTCCTTCTTTTTCCTTTTTTTCCACTAAATTTCAGTCCTTTTTCCTTATAATTCTTCACAGATTCTCCAAAAATCCTTCCTTTTTTCTTTATTTCACTATTAGGGAGAGAAACCCAACTCCGGTGATAAGTTTTTAATTTTTCATAAAAACCACCTAATTAGTATCCATGTGTTACAATTTATAGCGTTAAATTAGGATTTTTAGACTAAAATTCATAACACGTGCATTTTTTACCTAAGGAAGAGAAAGATTGATATTTTGTAGGTCCAGAGGCTAATCTAAGGTAAGTATGTGCTTAATCACATTTTTATATGATTTAATTAGGGTTTTCACTTTTTGTAGGAAGTAAGATGGTGATCCAATGACAAGATCGATTGAGATGAAAATTGAAGTTTAAGATCAAAAGACCAAGTAAAATCCTCAAGCTCATCAATCCAACATGAGATTAAGGGTAAGATCATCTTATGGATTAGTAATGGATGTTATTAAAGGAGCTAAAGATGGCCAAAGTAGGCCCATGAAGTAAGCCATGCATTTCCACCACCTTTTGCATGGGAGCCATTCAAGTCACCTTAGCCATACAAGCCATGAAAGAAGGTGAAAAGCTAAGGAATTCAAGCCAAACCATACAAAAAACTCAAGCCAAACTATACAAGCAACTCAAGCCAAGGAAGTTTCCTAAGCCAACCATAAAGCCTAGCCAATGAAGCCTTCAAAGTTTTCCATCTATGCCATCAAGCTTAGCCAAATGGAAGTCTGGGATTGGAGGAGATTCAAGAGAGTTATCCATGAGTTATTTTGATGATAATTAAGGGAAAATCTATTATGATAAGTTGGCATACAGACCAATAGGATGACTTCCTTCAAATTTTGATATTTTTTCTACTTTTTTATCACTTTACACCTCATCACCAAAGACCACCATGAGTTTGACTTTCTATTCAAGAGTCCTTCTATTCCATGACTCTTCCACCTTAGTAAATTCCCTTCCTAATCATCCAACCAATCCCCACATGAGGTAGCTTGACCCTCTCTTTAGTATGAAACCTAATTAACTAGCACGAAGTTATCGAAGAAAGCAAAGCTCAAGTTTCCATATCTGCAGGCAAGTGTTTATGGTAATGCCAATGTGAGAGGAGATGAATGCAGCGTAAATTGAAAAAAAAAAAAAAAAATGGAAGAAAAAAGGCAATGGGACACTTGGTTCAGTTTGTTTCTTAGAAAACCACTTAGCCAATCAATTTTTCCCATGTCATTCCACTTTCCTTCTAGAAAAAAAAGACACCTATATGCTTTTCAAATTAGAAACCAGCCAGCCCATGCTTCTTATCTCTCTCTTAGGTCATGTTTATGACATCATCTTGCTAATTTATCTTTCGCTTAACCTTCATCATTTAAAAAATTACCCCTAGGGCCACTTTTCTTATGTTTTCTCCTCATCCTAAATTAAGAAACCACTCATTTATATATAGCCCCATGTTCCATAGGAATTTTCTAAGTAGAGGTGGGTGACACACCTTGAAATCAAGCTTCCCTTTGGTTTTATTTGCTATTGGACTTTGGAATATTGTTGGTTCTTTTCTTTATTTGGTCTTCTTGTTATTCTCTTAATTATTTGCTCTTCAATTCAGGTCAGTAACTTAGCTATTTTACTTTAGTTCCATTGCTTTAAGTTTTCAATGTTTTGCTTCTTAGAATTCATGCTATTTTCCATCCCTTAATCTCTGTCTTCTCTACTCCATTCCATAATTTTTTCTTTGTTATTCAATCAAAATTCAAGTCAGTTATTCTCTAGTAGTGACAACCAAGAGAAGAGATACCTTAAATCCTTGATTTCCCCAATTGAATTCCATATTTTTACCCTCGTTTTCTCTTAGTTTTAAGCTATTTTCTCTTAGTTAGTTCACCCACTTAGGCACTATTTTACTTAAATTATTTCTTAGGTGTCCTTTGCATGTCATTATACTTTGTATTTTAAGCATTATATTAGAATTTTTTTCTTGTTTAGATAGGATTTCGAGCTTTGGAAAAGTGCACAAATTCCAAAAAAAATTGGACAGTTTTCTACCCATAAATTTGATGTAAATTGGATATGATTCAATAAAGTTCATTGGAAATTCTTGTTATAGATTATTTATTTCATCAAAGTACTTGAGATTTGAGTTATTTTGTTGCACAAAATTTGTTCTTTTAGTACCTTTCTAATGCAAGATTTATTGACTGTTCTTAAAGTACCATAATCTAGAAATTGGTTTTTCCTTAACTTTGTTCTTTGATTCCAGTCATCAAGACATCTTATTTTCCTAAATCCTTAGATACCCATTTATATTTTCATGTTTTTTATTAGATAACATAGTTATTTTTCATAGTAATTCACTTTAGATACATTAAATTACTCCATATTTAGGGGTTAAGAATCATGCGCACAGTCCAAAAACCATGTGCATGGTTCTATGTCCCATTCTTCTTTGAACTTTGGTTAATTTAGTTGTTCGATGTTGTGTTATAGTAGTTAAATTAGTTATTTTTATATCTTTCTAAGTTTATAAAGTTTCCTTTTTGAATATTAGAGAGCTATTTTTAGTAAGTTTTAGTTTAGAAAAGTTCTAAATTAGGATTATTATTTTTTGTAGTTTCCTTAAGTTTAGTTTCTTGATTTGAATCTTTCTAATTCTATGTAGTTTCTTTATTTGTTACTATTAATTAGTTAAGTTTCCAATTCCAATTTCTTAGTTGAAACTTTAGTAAATTTCCCTCGCTGTTAATTGTAGATTAGGAAAGTTTCCCATTTAGCATGTTTCTTGTTTTTGCTTAGTTTCCATTTCTTGTTTTTTTCTTAGTTTCTAATTTCTTGTTTTAATTTCATTCTTAATTTAGAAAAAAATATCACTTGAATTTTGGCTAGGTTAGATAGTTTAAAGTAGGGACGGCCAACATCACAATAGTTCACTCCTCGTGGGATCGACCTCACTATCGTGCTATATTGCAAAAGATTCGTGCACTTGCGAGTTTTAATTAAAACAACATTAAGTTTTTGGTGTAGTTGTTGGGGAGTTGCAAAAATTTGTGTAGTATTTCATACTTTAGATTATTTTCCTCTAGTCTAGGTATAGGGTGCATTAGATTAGGATTTCTGCATACTTTTTGCGTTGGTTGTTATTTTCCTCATATTAACCATATTTCTTTGATTTTTGTGTGAGGTAAATTAGCAAAGGAGCAGCAACGATCTTATGGGCCATGTCTTATCATCTTATATTAGATTTTATTGCTTTCCTAGGTTAGGATTGAGTGAAACTTGTACTAAGGCCCATTCTAAATTTTAATTTCTTTATTATTCAATTTTAAATGGGTTGTAATAATACAGGACAAGTGTGGGGTATGGTGGCCCACACTTGATCATCATCAAACCCCTCATTGTGTCTCTCACTCAATTTTTAGGATAATTTGCATTTGGATATATAATTCATAAAGATTAGGACCATTCATTGATAATTGTTGCCTCTTTACTTAGGATTGTTGTATTAAAAAACCTATCTAGCCTTGGTGGGATAGCATATAGGTTGCATTAGTTTTGTTTTATTTTGTATTCCATATTTATAACTTTATGGTAAAATGGAATTAATGAGGGTAAGGGACACAGATGAACCCTTATAAGATAAGGACTGGATTTTATCACCAGTTCCTTAGCCCACTTAAGAATCAATCAACATCCTTGTATACCATAACCCTAACCCTTGAATATTAATTTAAAATCAAGTGGAGAAAAACTTAGGGTATCTAGCTCATAGGATCCTTTTAGAAGGATGCAATATATTGTCACTCCAGTGGGTTATGAGCATTATGGTTATAATGGGTGTCTTAAAGTCCAAGTGATTTTCCCACATGTTCTATTAATGTTGGTTGAGGTCTAAACGCCACCTAACATGGGGATTGTATTAATTACTTTTGAGCAGAACCTAACTTGTAGTTGAATCTGGATAGAAGGAGGAGCTATCTAGATCTAGGTATAAGAAGCTATCGCCTATGCACTAAACAAAGATAATCAAGTCATTTCTTGATTAGTGCTTATTAGGATTTGATTGTGCATCACGTACAATTAGAGTCAGCATTTAGATTAGGACATTTAGCTTGGGGTACTTTATGCAAGGGTGTTGATCTAAAAAACTAGAGCTAGCAGCTTTCAACCCAGAGATTCAAAGCAACCTAAGACAAGGGGAAAGTAACCAAGTTCATATCCTCATGGCTGAATCACAAGCAGAAGTTGAGCATAAGGCAATTAGAGATTTCTATGCACCTCTGCAACTCAATACCTCATCCGGCATAACTTTACTTCCTACAAATCCCGACCACTTTGAGTTAAAGCAAGAAGTCATTCAATTACTCCTCACCTTTTATGGTTGAGATTGAGAAGACCCCTACCTACATAACAAGGAATTCCTTGATATTTGTCCACATTTAGGTTCCAAAATTTTTTTAGATGATTCTATTAGGATTTGGTTGTTTCCATTCTCTCTCAATGACATAGCCAAGTCATGACTTAATTCCTTCGAGGTAGGTTCCATAAATACATGGGACTGATTGTCTAAGAAGTTTTTGAACAAATCCTTCCCCGTTCACAAAACTAATGCTGTTTGTCATGAAATTATCAATTTCCACCAAAGGGATGATGAACAGTATTACGTGTGTTGGGAATGATAGAATGAACTACTATAGAAATGTCCTCATCATGGATTTGAGAAATGACAGCAAGTTCAATACTTCTATGAGGCACTAATGCCTCAAAATAGACAAATGATAGGTGCCAGGATTGGAGGAGCTCTCATGCTAAAAGATGAGAGAGAGGCTTGGGAGTTCTTTCAGACATTGGCCAATAATTCCCAGCAATGAGATTATTCAAATAGGATAGAGAGAACTAACCAACCTCTAAAGAAATGGGATATACATGAGACAGGAATGCATAAATATCTATCTTATAAGCTTGACTCTATAGCTGAAAAATTGAACAAACTTGAGCCTTTAGGTGGAAAAATGGACAAGCTTGAAACTACGTTTTAATCTTTCATGGCTACTACTTTATCCATAAACCTCTAGAAGAGATATGCGCTACTTGTTCTAGTCCAACACATCCAATTTCTGCCAATCCATCCAATAAAGTATATCATGAATATCTTGTAGACCAAGAGAATTTAATACACATATCGCCAACCTAGCAACAACCCGTAGTCTGAGACCTATAACCCTATATGGGTTAAGTATCCCAATTTTTAGTGGTCGAAGAATAACTACCAAGCGGAACAATCTATGAACCCCCTACCCAAAACATCCCTCATAAAACTACAATTCCCCAGCAGCCACTTGGCTTTCAACAACCTCATCAACAAAAGAAAAGATCTTTAGAGGAAAGCATCCACACCATGCTTAAAAAACTTTTAAAAGATAATGATGACACTAAAAGGGCCTTACACTAGTTGTACAATGAAAGTAGACATTCAGCCAATGTTAGCTCTCAAGCCATAGCCAAGTTGGATATGCAGGTAAGCCAATTGTCAACTAAACTACATAATAGAGGAAAGGGTCAGTTCCCTAGTCAACCCATTCCTAACCCAAAGGGCCAATTTAAGATAGGGTCAAGTTCTTAAAACCTTAACCCTCATGAGCATGCTAAGTCTATAACCACCCTTAAGAGCGATCGTTAGATCGATAAAAAAGTAGGGCAAGCTAAGGAAATTACAAAAGAGAACGAGGTAGCTAAAACACATGAGAAAGAGATTAGAAAGACATCTCCTACTCCTTCTGAGCCTATAGTGGAGGCACCCTATGTGCTTAAAGCCCCATTGCCTCAATTACTCAACAAGGCTAAGAAAGGAACAAATTTTAATGAGATAATGGAAGTGTTTAAATATGTACAAATCAATATTCCATCATTCAATGCTATAAAGGATATTCCTTCTTATGCCAAATTTCTTAAAGAGCTCTGCACTACAAAGTGAAAGCTTAATGTAAAAACGAAAGCCTTCCTCACTAAGAATGTGAGCTCTTTAATTCAACACAAGACCTCAACAAAATTTAGAGATCCAAGATGTCCTACAATTTCTTGCATTATAGGAGATCATGTCATAAATAGGGCATTACTTGACTTAGGGGCTAATGTTAATCTATTACCATATTCTGTCTATGAACATCTAAGGCTTGATGAGCTTAAGCTAATCAACACTACATTGCAGTTAGCGGATAGATCAATTAAGATTCCTCCTGGTATGGTTGAACATTTATTAATACATGTGGACCAGTTTTATATCCTTGTTGATTTCATTGTCTTGGATACCTAGCCTGTAGCAAAACCTAGTAGTCAAATCTCCATGATTCTTGGATGTCCATTCTTAACAACATCTAATGCAATCATAAATTGGAGAAATGGTGTATTACAATTATCCTTTGGCAATATGAAAGTTGAGCTCAATGTCTTCAATGCCAACCATCAACAATTAGATCTTGATGACTCTTACAACATGATTGAATATTTAATTACAGAATTTCTACCACCATTATCTACCTTCGATCCACTGGAGGCCTATCTTACACATTGTAAGTTCAATTGTTAACATCTAGCTTAAAATGTTAAACTTAGCGCTTACTGGGAGGCAACCCAGGGTTTTAGAGTCTACATCACTCAATTTACATATAGGATCCTATATTTTCAAACATTGGGGACAATGTTTCATGCAGGCTGGGGGTGGGTGTAAATACATATAGAGATTTTTTATTTTCTTGATTTTTTTAAAAGAAGAAATGAAAAATACATTTTTGGAAGGGTTCCCTTACAATGATGAAAACTGAATCTTCAAAATTTAGTAATTTTACTATTTTCACCTCTTAATGGAAGTGTATATAACTAGTTTTGCATATTATTCATGTGTCAAAACATTTTATGAAAGTTAATTCTCAGAAACCATTTATACACAGCACATAGTCAAGACTAATAGAGAGGTATGACTTAGAGACCCTAAGGAAAATCAGTGAAGACCTATAACCCTGTGAGTATAGAGACTATCTTTTTTCAGAGAGTTATAAGTAATTCCACACATTCTTTAGTGTACATATCTTAGTGTGATCTTATTATCCTTGTTTTAGTTAATTATCAAGAATAAATAGGAGTAATAGCTTTATTTCCAAAAAAGTTATTGAATCTAATAGGCTTTAGGAAACTTAGGAAATGATACAGGCCACCCTTGTTCAACGCAGACGCTTAAAGCGTGCCCAACATATCTACTACTAGTTAGACCTTTGAGCTTATTATTAAAGCCTTTCCTTCTTGACCTCACTCACCTTAACCCAAAAGAAAACTAGAAAAATAAATAACCATTACCCATTTTCAAAATGAGTAGAGTTAGTAGAAATTTTCAAAAGAGGACAAAAAACCAAAGAAGTGATCAGAAATGATATATGCCATCCTTGTTCAACCCAGAGGCATAAAGCCTACCCAACATATTTATCACTAGTTAGACCTTTGAACCTATTATTAAAGCCTTTCCTTCTTAACCCTACTCACCTTAACCCAAAAAAAACTAGAAAAATAAATAACCATTACCCATTTTCAAAATGAGTAGAGTTAGTAGAAATTTTCAAAAGAGGACAAAAAATCAAAGAAGTGAGAAAACTAGCCTTCTTTCTTCCAAAGAAGCTAAAGAAAAATAAAAGTGAAAAGAAAGAAGTGTCAGAAACAGAAAAAGAGGAGAAAAACTGAAAGAGAAAGTAAAAAATACAAAGAAATATTCACTCAAGTTCAACCAAAAGTTGCCTTGATAGTTATTCGTTGAAGATCTCCACTCAGTTTTGAATATTTGAAATTATTATAACCTTCATTTCTGAAACTATCCTAAGCCTACTTTTCATCCTATCTAAAGACCTGTGAATCTTAGGTGGAACATAACCTTAAAGAGGAGATAAAAAGAAGGAATTAAGGTAAATTACCCTTAATATTCCTGGTAATAACATCCACTCTTGAGGATCACTTTCCTTTGTGTCATTACCATTTAAAGAATTTTGTGAACCATTAGCTTGTTGGATTCGCTCACATAATAAGAGAAATATGTTTAAACGCTTATCTAAGAGTTTCATTTTTTAGAGTATACCTGTAAGGATTTGAGATCAAGACATATTTCCAATGGAATTTAATCATATCTAGTTAGAAGTCATGACTTAAATGGTTATACACACATGTTGTAACATTCACTATTTTAAATTCTAAAATAATTAATTTTATGAATTGTGAAAATTTAAAATTTTGAGAAATTTAGAGATAGAATCTCGAGTTAAAACCTCAATATTTGAGATATGCTAAAAAAAAGAGTCCAACGCCACTAAAAATGCTAAAATCAAAGATTGGAGTAAAAATGGCTAATTATTTTAATTTTTATATTTAATTAAAATTATTTAGAAGGGCATAACCATTTTTTCACAAGCGAGGCCCACAAAATCATCACAACCATCTATGTTAGCAGGGTGATGATTACCAACATTAAATGCTGGTAATCATATAAATATATATAAATAAAATTAAAAACTAATAATAATAAAATAATATATATGCATTTAAGAGGGGGGTGCCTTGAATGCACCTTCCTCCTCTCATTTCCCGTGAACCAACGATCGTGCAAGCCACCGAAAAGAAATTCATCCCTAGCGACAAATTCATGGTGAGGATGCCGTTGACCTCCTCCTTCCACGTGTGACGGAAGGCAGACTTGACTGAGGTAGGCCAACCTCCGTGCTCTCCTCGTGCCTTTCTGTTTCCTGTTTTATTTGTTGTTTAGTGTTGGAAAATGGAGTGGACTTCCATTTTTTGGTGAGTGATACAAGTTACTCTGTTCTCAAAATAAGTCAATGAAATGGTGTCATATGATAATCTAAACTATTCATCTTGTACATGATGATGCAAAGAACAAACCCATGAATTTTCATGGTGATCGGACTATTGGGGACGCCAAAAAAACCAAGAAAATAGTAAGAAGAGGGTTTTTAGGAGCGTGGTAAAAATCATGTAAAAATGACAGATAATGAAGGAATTTGTTGAAATGGAGTTTGAAAATGAAATGTACATGAAAAACTAAACAAAATGGTGTAAAAATCATAAGAAATGGGGCACCTAGGGTCATTGGCAGTCGTCTCCAGCGACGGCAAGCAGTGATAGTCGAACCAACGATGTCGGGCGGTAAGTGCACGCGTGATACCCGCGAGACACGCGATGGGGCACGTGGCAAAACCATAGTGTGATCCACAGCACAACAACTACGTGACACGCATCAACATGTGGCACGACCAAGTGTGACACACGGCATGATCACGCACACGCGCTGTGCGATGTGCATGCACCATGCGGTGCGCCATGCCTGCTACACATGTGCAACACGCACGCTTGCACACATGAACTGTACACACTAGCATGTGGATGGTATGCACATAGCATACGTGTGCGTGCACACAAACGGCATGTGCGGCGAGCTATTTTTTCCTGATTTTGAGTTTTTTCTGACCGTCCATTCACAAAAAATGTGATTTTGGGAGCTACATAGGTCCAAATCATGATCCGAAAGAGGCATTGTGATTGTCTCAAAGACACGAACCTAGATTTAAGATAAAAACCTAGTTTGGAGCAACTTTTAAATAGCTAAAGCATAAAATACTATTAGATGACTTAGATCAGGCCTTAGACCTAAGTTGTATACATCAAACATGAAATGATCTAGGGGTTAGAAGGGCAAATCTCACTGGATTTCCAAGAAAAGTGATCTTGATGGTCAAACTGAATAGGTGTCTTAGGAGGTGCTAATCAAAGAGTGATCTAACTGTTAGATCAACACGCGGTTATAAAGACACATGTGAATTAGTAAAGAAACAGAAATTTAATGGATCATGATGAAAATGGGTAGGATTGACAATCAATGAGGACATATAACAATAGATGCTAGAAAGACCAACATCTAGCTTAGGATTTCCCTAATGAAGGGTTAATCAGGTGATTTGAGCTGCTAACCTAGGATTAACCATCAAATAAGGAAAGTTATCACTTAGAGATGTCTATTTGAGATGTGAGAACACCATGTTACCCATGACTTATGATATGGCAGGTACGTCAGGGCACATGACTTGACGTTAGCTACACGCCTGATTAGAGTATTGCGATTGTTGAGGTAGGTGATCACATTTGGGGTTTTCCTCTTAATTTCATTGATTGTGACTTATCTATGATACTTGAGGCATATGTCTTATGCATTATTGCATTTTGTTGCATGTGTATCGTACTTCATAATTGTTATCATGACATTTGATTTCATGAGTATCCATGTTTGAGACGTGATGGATTACACTATCACGGATCTTGATTGAGACCATCGGGTGAAGTGGGGTAAGCCGGGTCTTATACCAATTTGAGGGCGAGCCGGTAGTTTGGGCTAACAAGCTTTCATTGGGAAATAGACTGATGCGGGCTGCACGTGAGGGACCTAGGGTCGGATTGTATCAGGTGAAGCGGGGTAAGCCTAGTCTTGTGCCGATTTGAGGGCGGGCCAATAGTTTGGGCTGATTGGATTCCATCGAGAAATAGACTGATGCAGGCTGCACGTGAGGTACCCAAGGTTGGAATGAGTACTCATTGCCATCACTATGAGTGTAGTGGAGGCACTTGTAAGACTTAATTGTGCATGGCTTTCTATGATCATGACATGCATTGTTCTATGGCTATAGACTTTTGGTTATAGTGATTTATGAGTATCCATGAGTTTCATGCTTTGCACGCTATGATATTTAGATTTGATGACGATTTGCTTAGCGCATGATTTCTCGATTTATCCATCATGGATGGTTGACGTTTCACATGCCTTGTATACATTTATCTTATGAGATTTCATCATGATTATGATACTTCATGTCGTATGATTTTATTATATTTATTACAAAATGTGAATCACCTACACAAGCATAGGTTATTGAGGCATTACTTTATTTAGCAATGCCTCAGAGTTGGAGCGCGACAGTCAAAGATGGAAGCAGGTGGACTAGCATGTATCTAGACAAGGACCTGAGGACCATATACTTTTGTATTCTAAGACAGAGTAGTGTACATCTTTAGACATGTATTGGACTTTTGGGACTCTACCGAGATGTTTGTATATTTTGATAGATTAGACCCATACCACTGTATAGTGTGCATATACTTACACATGGATGATGTGAGGATTTTGGATGAACCCTGGAGCTTTGGGATTTTTATTATCATCGTCCCTTTACAACTTGCATAATTTCTCATGGTTTTACATTTTAGCATGCTTAGAGTGTCTGAAAGTGATTTTGTTCAACATTGTAGTTTTAGGGAGTAAATGACCCCTGGGTTTCTTTATTGGGTATTTTTCCTTAATGTTGTGAAAAAATAAAATAAAATAATTTGAGTCTTATTTTAGGGATCCCGCCTATTTTATAAAATTAAAATTTTTACTACTAAATTATGTATTGGAAAAAGATTTAGAAAACTCGGGGTGTCACACATGCACTCTGAGAGATAACTATAATAAAATTTCTTTAGTATGTGGATGATTTGTAAAATGGTCAATCTTCTCCATTAAGTTGTGAAAAACTAGTAGATTGCTACTGAATGATGATTTTCTAAGATAAAATAGGGGACTCAACCTCAGTAAATTTTGTTGGTATTTCACTGCAAACCCTCACGAGGCCTAACTCATCCACCAAGGGTAACCTAAGGGTTTAAGGGTATGTTGCATGTGCTAAATACAGTCGTGAGAAGTGGCACTTTGTACCTACTTTTACAAAATGATTTTTCCCATGTTTTGATCAGGAATAGAAAAATGTGGGTTGGGGGTGTGATAGCTATTTAATTTTTCCTAAAAAGTACCTATTTAGTATCCCATTGTTATAATTTATAGGGTTAAATTAGGATTTTTAGACCAAAATTCATAACACATGCCTTATTTACCCAAGGAAGAGAATGTTTGGTATTTTGTATGTCCATAGGCTAATCCAAGGTAAGTATGTGGTTAATCATATTTTTCTATGATTTAATTAGAGTTTTTCACTTTTTGTAGGAAGTAAGATGGTGATCCAATGACCGAAATCGATTGAGATGAAAATTGAAGATTAAGTCAAAGCCTTAAGATCATCAATCCAACAAGAGATCAAGGGTAAGATCATCTTATGGACTAGTAATGGGCATGATTAAAGGTGTTAAATATGGCCAAAGTGGGCCTATGAAGTAAGCCAGGCATTTCCACCACCTTTTGCATGGGAGTCGTTTAAGCCACCTTAGCCATACAAGCCATGAAAGAAGGTGACAAGCTAAGGAATTCAAGAAAAACCATACAAGCAACTCAAGCCAAAGGTTGAAACCAAGAAAACAAGCCAAAGAAGTTTCCTAAGCCAACCATAAAGCCTAGCCAATGGAGCCTTCAAAGTTTGACATCTATGCCATCAAGCTTAGCTAAATGGAAGGCTAGGATTGGAGGAGATTCAAGAGAGTTATCCATGAGTTATTTTGATAATAATTAAGGGAAAATCTATTAGGATAAGTTGGCATATAGGCCAATAGGATGACAGCCTTCAAATTTTGATATTTTTTCCACTTTTTTATCACTTTTCACCTCATCACCAAAGACCACCACGAGTTTGACTTTCTATTCAAGAGTCATGCCATTCCATGGCTCTTCTACCTTCATAAACTCCCTTCCTAATCATCTAACCAATCCCTAGTTCCTAGAAAACCACTTAGCGAATCAATTTTCCCCATGTCATCTCACTTTTCTTCTAGAAAAAAAAGACACCCATATCCTTTTCAAAATTAGAAACCAGTCAGCCCATGCTTCTTATCTCTCTCTCTTATGTCATGTTTATGGCATCATCTTACTAATTTATCTTTCACTTAACCTGCCTCATTCAATACCTTGCTTGTAGAGCCACTTTTCTTATGTTTTCTCCTTGTCCTAAGTTAGGAAACCACTCATCTATATATAGTGCCATGTTTCATACAAATTTTCTAAGTAGAGGTAGGTGACACACCTTTAAATCAAGCTTTTCTTTAGTTTTATTTGCTTCTAGACTTTGAAATATTGTTAGTGTTTTTCTTTCTTTGGTCTTTATTTTATTCTCTTGCTTATTTGCTCTCCAATTTAAGTTAGTAACTTAGTTGTTTTACTTTAGTTTCATTGCTTTAAGTTTTCATTGTTTTGCTCCTTAGAATTCGTGCTACTTTCCAGCCCTTAATCTCTTTCTTCTCCACTCCATTCCATAAGTTTTTATTTGATATTCAATCAAGATTCAAGTTAGCTATTCTCTAATAGTGACAACCAAGAGAAGAACCAGCTTCTACCTTGATTTCCCCACTTGAATTCCATATTTTATACCCTCTTTTTATCTTAGTTTTAAGCTATTTTCCCATAGTTAGTTCACCCACTTAGCCCCTATTTTTCTTAAATTCCTTTCTGGATTTTCTTTGCATGTCATCATACTTTGTATTTTAAGCATTATATTGAATTTTTGTTGTTGTTTAGATAGGATTTCAAGCTTTGAAAATGTGCACAAATTCCAAAAATTTTGGAAAGTTTTATGCCCATAAATTTGATGTAAATTGGATATTATTCAATAAAGTTCATTGGGAATTCTTGTTATGGATTGTTTATTTCATCAAGGTACTTGAGATCTGGGTTTTTTACCTATATAAAAGTTATGGTTTTAGTAGCTTTCTAATGCAATATTTATTGATTGTTCTTATGTACCAAAATCTAAAAATTGGTTTTTCCTTGACTTTATGCTTTGTTTCCAGCCATCAAAACATCTTATTTTCCTAAATTGTTAAATACCCATTTAGATTTTCATGATTTTTATTAAATATTATATTTAGTTTCCATAGTAACTCACTTTAGTTGCATTAAATTTCACCATCTTTAGGGCTCTAAAATCATGTGCATGGTTCTAAGTCCCATTCTCCTTTGAACTTCGGTTAATTTAGTTGTTGGATGTTGTGTTATAGTAGTTAAATTAGTTATTTTTATATTTTTCTAGTTTTAGAAAGTTTCCTTTATGAATTTTAGAGAGTCCTATTTTTGGTAAGTTTTAGTTTAGGGAAGTTCTAAATTAGGAAAGTTTTTTTTGTAGGTTCCTTAAGTTTAGTCTCTTGATTTGAATCTTTCTAATTCTTTGTAGTTTTTTTATTTGTTACTGTTAATTAGTTACATTTCCAATTCCAATTTCTTAATTTAAGCTTTAGTAAATTTTCCTTTCTTTTAATTCTAGATTAGCAAAGTTTCCCATTTAGCATGTTTCTTGTTTTTGCTTAGTTTCTAAATTAGGGGCAGCCCTTGTGCAAGAAGCTCCCGCCTGTGCGGGGTCTGGGGAAGGGGTGGACCACAAGGACCTAATGTACATAGCTTTACCTTGAATTTTGCAAGAGGCTATTTCCACGCCTGGAACCCATGACCTCAAGGTCTCATGACAACAACTTTTACCATTATGCAAGGCTCCCCTTTTGCTTAGTTTCTAATTTCTTATTTAAATTTGCATTCTTAATTTAGAACAAAAGATCACTTGAATTTTGGCTACATTAGATACTTTAAAGTAAGGACAACTAACATCACAATAGTTCACTTCTCATGGGATTGACCTCACTAGTGTGCTATATTGCAAACAATTCTTGCGCATGTGAGTTTTAATTAAAACAACAATATCGGGTTTTCCCACAAATCCCCTTATTTTCCCACCTTTTCTTTCCCCCTATATCATCTTCTCCATCTCGTCGAGTTTCTTTCTTCATTCAATTAAAACAAAAAAAAATGAAAAAAATTTGTTTCTGCCCTCTGTCCTTCTTCCTTAATTTCAACTATGTCCCTTGTCTTTTCCTTTTCCTTGTTTCGTCTTATTCATATCCCTATTCTACTTAAACCCGCAGAATAACTTTATTTCCTAATCTTTTTCTTATCAAATTTTCAATTAATTTATTAATCTTCATCTTAGGATAATTATTAGTTGATCCGTCAATCCTAATCTTCAGTCTGAAATCCAAAAATTCAATCTCAATTTCAATCGCCCAATCCTCAAATTCTTTCTTTAGTCTAAATTATTAAAAATTTTGAAAATCTGAACAAATTGACCATTGAATCCTTAATCAAATATATGAGTGAGAGATTAATGAAGGCTGGTTGGCTCTAATGTAGCCAAATTTGAAGAAATTTTCTATGATCAAGCCAGGAAAATAGATTTTAGTTGTTATTTCATTTAATTTTCTATCTTTTTAGTTCAGAATTTTGTACTTTTCATTAATTTAATATATTTAAATTTTGAGTTCATTTTTATTTAATTTCTATCATTTATTTTAATTCATGAATAATTAAATTTTATTTAAACTCCATTTTTCTTATCAAGTCACCATGGGAATGACCCACACATGCAAAAATCAATCACCAAGTTTTTAGCACCATTCTTGGGGACCCGTAACAAAATTTTCATAAAATTTAGTAAAAATTCAAAAAAATTCAAGAAATCCAAAGATGTCCTTCCATGTGCATCATTATAGATTAAGGTTGCATTTAGTTTTCATATAAAACACACTAAAAATTTATGCGCACAAACCCATGATTCATTAGCATGGTTTTAAAGTGTTTCCTTTTAGATGTTTGAACCATTTAGATTAGATTTCCATGCTTTAAGTCTAGCTCAATTCATGCATTTCATGTTCTCTTAGGTTGCATCCTAGTTTAGACATAAATCCATGCACTTTAGTTTACTTTATTTCAAGCACTTTTCATGTTTAAATCATGTATTTGATTTTAGGTTTAGTTGCTTTGATTTCATAGATTAGGTCATGTGTTGGTTTAATCGGTCATTGTCTAGGTTAATTTTCATGTTAGATTAATTTTAAAAAGCTTCCATATTTAACTTTAGAAAGTTCTAAATTTATAAAGTTTCTAATTTCATGCATTTTTAGTTTTCAATTAGTTTAAATCCTTAGTCTAGGCTAGATCCAATTCTTTTGGCTAGGTGAAATAGTTTAAATGAGATTCATCCAACATACATTTTCATGCGATTCCTCTTAGGATCATCCTTTCTCATGTGCAAATACTACTTTGATTTGTGCACTTGCAAACAAATATTAAAGCTATACCAAGGAGCTTAGGTTCAGTCTCTCTCTCTCTCTCTCTCTCTCTCTCTCTCTCTCTCTCTCTCTCTCTCTCTCTCTCTCTCTCTCTCTCTGAAGCATATGTTAAATTGTATAACATGGTTGTGTCAATGCAAACAAGATATAGTTTAATCATAAATAAATGGCTTACATGTTGTGGCTAGAGAAGGCTTGTTAACTATTCAATTTTTGGTCAAAATTCTCCTAATTTGGAGTTCAATTAGATCATCTAACCGTTCAAATTTGCAAAACTAGCTTGATTTTGAATTTAACTTCAATTGATCGTCCAAACCTTAATTTGTCAAAATCAATGATCAGATGATCATTAGTGCTCATGAAATGACTAATGTATGGTTTAGATGATTCTAATTTAGTCTTTCTTTTGCAGATCAACCAAAGGACGCACGGATGACTAAGATCAAAAGTTAACGGTGCAGATCATCTTAAGATGATTGGATGGACCAGATCACTCATGAAGATGGATGGAATAGTTTTCTAAATAATAATGGAGTTTAATTGGGAATCATGAATAGAAGGGAAATAATATGGAGAAGGCAATTTGGAATTTTGAAAGAGTTTCCAAAGTCTAAGGAGGGGACCCAACTTAGCATTCCCTTACTCCCTCTTTCCCTACTTCTCTCTTTCCTATTCTTCCCTCTCTACCTACCTTCCCATTATACTCTCTTTCCTTTCTCTCTCACCCACGTTCTAAATTCCTATTCTCATATATTCTCTCTCTCACGCACAACTCCATACCACCTTCCTCTTCTCCTCCAGCTTCCTCTTCTCTTCTCTTCTCTTCATCCTCTTCTCCTCTCTCCATTCTCCCCTCTTTCTCATCCCCTTCTCATCTTTCTCTTCTCTTCCCATCTCTCCTTCTCCTTCTCTTCTTGCTATCTATTTCTCCCTCCCTCTACCTCTGCCTCTGTTTCTCATCCATTCTCCCTCTCTATCTCCCCTTCTAACTGCACTCTCTCATCTCTCATCTCTCTCTCGTTCTTCCCCTATCTCTCTCAATAGCAACACACCCCTTCCTTCTCTGCGTGCACTCTCTTATCTCTGTCACATTCTCCTCTTTCCATCTTCTCCTCTCTTCCCTTGTTCTCTAAATCCCCTCTTCTCTTTTGTTCTCATCTTCCATCACCTCTTCACCAGAGGCACCTAACCAGCAAGGCCCATTGCCTCCATCGCATCTTGGCACAGGAGTTTTTTAATGGCCGGATCGCATGCTAATCCTTCCATCTCTGGCGTTTTTCTCTTTGTCGGACATCCCGGATACGAAAACTCGAAACGGGTTTCCTTCCATCACCCCTCTCCATCTTCCTCCCCTCTTCCCTTTCCTCTTCTTCTTCCTCCTCTGGTTTCCCCTCCATCACCGTCTCCTCCTTCGTCTGGTTTTTCTAAAAAAACTCGATTTTTCACTAAATTCTGATTTTGCCCTCCTCTTTTAAACGAAATTACAATTCTGTTCTTTCTGGTTAATTCCATCTGTGTACCTAGTTTATTTACATCTGTGTCCCATTTTATTCTGATTTTATTTTATCTGCTTTTTTCGTATCCAAGAACAAATCCATCAAAATCAGATCATTTAAAGCTTAACCCAATCAACAGGTTAGCCTTAATCAAACCAAATCTTCAATTTTTCCTTCGTGACTTGGAGGATTTCAAATTAATTTTATAGAGTCATTCTTAGGACATCCCTAGACATAATCAATGCTTGTAATCTTATATATGAAATTCAAAAATCAATCTGAACCGTCCAAATCTTGAAATTATAATTTAGCCCAGATGTCTTTGATTTTGAAGAATTTGTCAAATCCGACCAGTGGATCACTAATCAAGAACATGTTGAAGATATCTGTAAAGCATATCAGTTTTTAGAAGATCAAAAGTGAAGATTTTGATAAAGATTGATCTAGGGAAGTAGTTTTTTCTTGTTATTTGGTTTTATTTGTTTTATTTCAGAATTCGAAATTTGGTATTTTTGAGAAGTTGATTAGATCTGAACATTGATTATCATTTTAATAATTCCTATAATTTTGAGTGATTTATTTTTAATTTTAAATAATTAAATTTTATTGAAATTCCTAATTTTTAAATCAAGTCCTAGTGGAATCTACCCGTACTTGCATAAGCTACACTACAATAGCCCGTGCACTTGTGGTTAAACATCAACAAGGCTTTCAAATTGGGGGTTAAGATTAATTGGTCAAGGTAAAATCATTAAAATTTTGGACTTGAGATGCTTCCAGGAAGCATTGTTTAAAAGGAAGATGTAGGCCTAGATATTGATTAATCATCAAGCCTCAAAGTTGCATCGGTCAGCCAAGTATCTCCCACAAATGGAAATGGATGCATTAAAGTGATGCCATATGGGAGTAGAAAGACTCAACACTTCACTTCAAAGTGACATTAGTCACTCTAGACTTGCCTCAAGGAAAGGAGCAAGCCAAAGGTGGCATGGATGAATCTCATTGGCCCTTGAAGTGTTGTCAAACTAGGGTGGCACAAGTAAACTAATTCCTCTTTTAGGAGATGCTAAGCAAGTGGATGAAAGAAAGGATGGCACCATATAGTCTCACTCAGGGTCATAGTTTCACCTATACTAAACCCGTGCAGCACTTGTGCTCAACTCCTTTTGCTAGGCACAAGTCAGCCTTCCACACCCACTCTCACTTGCTAGGGCTACACTCACTCACCCACTAAAGCAATGAGAGGAACTCAAGAAGAGACTAACCAAAAGAGAACAAGTTATTCCTCAGTATGATTATTTTGTCTATACTCCTAGATTCTGAAAGATGGAGTTAGTTTAGGTCTTTTAGGGATAAAGCTATGATCATTTTCTTTATGCTCCCCAAGACCCTAGCTTGGACCCTCTACGTTCTCATCCACTTATGGCAATGTCTATGGCTAACCATCATGAGCCACCTTTGTGGGCCCATTCATACATACATAAACATGTAATTGTACCATGTGTGGGCATTTCTATTATACACAAACTTATAATTGTATCTTGTGTTTCCCTTCTATACATATATAAACCCATAATTATACCTTAACTAGGCCCATCAATACATACATAAGCTTGTAATAATTATTTTTATTTTTAGTATTTAATCACTTTTCCTTATACAACTTATCCATTAAGGAGGGGAACTCACTGACATTGAATGGGCACATTGGAAAATTAAGTTAGGATGAAAATTGAGGAAAAATGTAGGGAAGATCCAAAGAATTAGAAGTAATTTTCCTGAATAGGAGAATCATTACAATTTCATTAGGTGGGCCATAAAAGGCAATTATAATTTAAAAAAATGTTAAAAATAAAGTATATTACTTGTCAGGGTACAGTTGCAAAGTTTACCATTAATAGGATATAATTTAACAAACAATATGAAATGCAGGGTTTTAATTGAACACAAACAAGTGGGCCTCAATGCAATAGATGGGATATGGGCCATCCATGTGGGGACATAGGCCAAAGGAAGTCATCTCCCCACTTGAGGCCACCTGTCCATCCTATATGTGCAATTCATCAAAGTATAAAATGAAGGAAAAGATAGGGGCTAGAATGTGGCACCCTGGGTTTTTCCCAAAAAAAATTCACATTTATTTTGGAAAGATGGTGCACCAATATTTTTAGAAATTCAAAAATAGTAGAAAACGTGTTCTTTGAAATTCATTTTTTCAAAAACTCAAAAGTCACCTCAATTCCCATACTATACATAATATAGTTTCTATAGAAGATAGACATGCATTTTATGAAGCAACAGGACCCATCTAGTGGTTCACATACACAGCCCCTATAATCTTTATACTAAATGTCCAAGTAGCATAATCCAAAAAACTAACTCTATAATACAAAAACTTTAACAAAATATATACCTAAGCACAGAGGTATGGCTATTGAACTCCTCTTGCTTATGTATGTCTTCTCTTGTCTGTCTGTATCTGAGATATTGTAAACATAAAACATTTACAATATCTCAGCAAGCTATGCTTGGTAGGGGAGAGTTAAGAAAACATGTTAATTACATATGAATTAAACATTTTACATCAATTAAAATATTCAAGTTCATCATGATGCTTATATGGGATGAAGTTTACAACATAGTTCATAATTCAATAATTTCATTAATAATTCAATTATCTACAAATCATTGATAAAATATCTATTTATAATTCTTCTTCTTCATATGAATATAATAATCACATTATAGAGATTACACTTTACATTATATATTTAATATATATAATTCACTAGTATTTTAAATATTTATCATTATCATTTTTCATATGATACCATACTCCAATTTTATGAACCATACTCTACATAATATATCTACCCATTCACTTTCCTATAGGAAAACTTTTATGAAACTATGCCCTCCAGCATATACATATAGGACTATATCATATATATTAAAATCGTTAAAAGTAATACAAAGTTATGAATATAGTCCCTAAGTTTTATAACCTACATTCCCAGACTATACTAGGTCTCATACATATACCCCTTACCATACTGGGTTTATAAAACTCCAACTGCTGCTAGTAACATTATAAAAAGGCATCTCATCATGCCATCATCATATAAAGCATCTCATCATGCTAACATCATATAAAGCATCTCATCATGCCATCATTATATGAGGCATCTCATGATGCCATCATATACGCATGTCATCATGCTATCATATACATGCCATAGTGCATCAAGCACAAAGACTACTATGCCGCAATCTAAATCTGTATAATGTGCCCAAATAACTGCATAATAATCCATTGACACTGAGATAGAAATAACAAAATCCATGTTCGCATGGGCAAGGACCAAGGCTGTCACAGTGGTGGCCTTTCCATGATTGCCCCACCAGACTTTTAGCCTCCCTTCAGGCTTAGTATACATATCATCACAATTTCGGAGAGCAGGTGGTCAAACCCTCATAACTCTCCTAGTATAGCATCCTCAGGCCTATGCCTGTCTAAAACAAAACTCTTAGGCCACCACACCTAGATGTAAAATAATAATATATAGGCATCTTGCCTATCTATAATATATATGAATATCTCATCATAATCATAACATCCTCACTTATTGGGTGATTGCCTACCAAAGATGTACTATAAAATCCTAAACTCATACATCCCATATGATATAATGGTACCCATGTACCATAAATGGCTTTTTATCACAATAATAGTTATAATATTTTTAAGAACATATCATGTGTATCCTTCAATACCATTCAATAGGCTTCAATTATAAGCATGTCATTCATGTAGCATTTCAAATCACAATTTTTCATCATTCACAAATAAACATTTTTTATCATCATATATCATATCAAATGTACAATTTAAATGACAAAATATCTATCATAAGAATAAGATCATGTTTAAATATGCATCTTACTATTAAGACATGCTTTCTTAATTCTCCACCTACCTCGTGTGGCGAGTTCATCCATTTCCCAATAGCTGATCGACCCTGTGTGCTTCAATCTATACAATGCATAAAAATTCTTTTCTTAATACATTCACATACACAGAGATATTTAGATTTAATTATGATCATAATTTTAAGAATCCGATGCAATCCAAGGCCTGAATCATCATTATGGAATCTTTACATGGACAATCAAGACTCATGTGAGTTGATCAAGGCTTCTGTTGACGTCTGCCCTTAATTTAGGGTTAAGATCTATGGTTGGTTCTATGTGGACATCTAAATTATGTTTTTCAACAAATTACATGGTCAAATTTAACTAACTTAAGGGTGTACATTGGTCGGATAGACCACTTCTAGCTTTGGATTGACGATGGAAACTCATCTGTGGGGTCTAATCATTGATCCGACATCAACAAGTCACTATTTAAATAGTGACAGATAGGACGGCTTAGGTTTCTTGATAGGTTTCCATCCAAATTACACCATTCTAATCACATCCTAGCTAATTCAGGGTTGTGAGATTCATCCATGATGTCTGATCATCTATCAAACACTACAAAATTACTGCATTAACAGTACTCGATTGGACAGCTGAGACTGTTCGATCAGTTTCTATCCTAGTCGATGATCTCGGTCAAATTCAAGCTTTATCAAGCACTTATTTACTTATTCCTAAGTTTGGATTAAGAAGTGGATGATTAGATTGCCCTTAAATCTAGATCTAGCATAAAATTAAATGAATTTGACAAAATACATCAAATTGGAAATAGGGTTTCACATATCTTACCTTCAAAGTGTGTTTCTGGGCTTCCTCCACCCTTGGAATGAGCTAGATTGACATTGATTTCAGGTGAACCCTCCCTGATCTCATTGCATAGTAGTTCTCCCCCTGAATCGATGGCCTAAATCATCCTAAATCTCATCATAGTCATGGGGTTTGTGTTCTCCTAGGCCGACCGTGGAAGATGACAGGCTCGGATCAATGATCTGAGCTATCATTGTCTCCGATGATGGCTTACAAACTCTGACCAGCTACCAAACCCCAATTTCCTCCTCTAATCATTGTAGAACCAAAGGGCTTCTGCTCATGTCCTTAAGAAGAGTAGGGTGACAGCCTGGATTTGGAGTTCAAGCTCCCCTTGTCATTGGCAAGCTCCTCCTTTTCCGGTGATGAAGAAAAACCCTAAACTCCTCTGTTTCTTCTCTAGCGTGCCTACGCTTCTCTAACATGTAGGTCGGACTTCCACCTCCATTTCTCTCCTCTCTTCTCCTTCCTCTTCCCTCTTCTTCTTCTTCTTCCTTCTTCCTTCTTCCTTCTTTTCTTTCTTCTTCTCTTTCTTTCCTTCTATTTGTCGGATTTTGGCAACAGACCTAAGTCTATTCCCTATGTTTTCACTTAAGTGGGGATGCCATTATCAAATGCGTCCCCCTTTTTGCTATTTTAGTTTTATTTAGTTTAAAGTTTAATAATGACGTCCAAACTATTCTGAACACCATGATGCCAGTCAATGAAAATGGTATGCCATACTAATGATGTTTTTCAACTCCATTGATTGCCAAATTCCAACTCCTACAAGTGGGGCCCACTTAGTGAAATTACAAAAATACCCTTTTGTAAGAAAATTATTGTTTATTTATCCAATCTATGATTTTAGCAAACTTAGTGTCATTGGATTTATATTGACGATTAGAATCTAGATTTTATAATTTCAATTTCATGTTCTTAGTTTTTTTTATCTTTTAATTACCGTATTGCCCCTAACTTCAAAGTCCCATAACTTCTTCATCTGGACTTTGTTTTCAACGTTCTTTAGCTCATTGGATTCCATTTTCTGAGTACTATCTAATGGTTTTATTTTAACCAAATTAGAATATTATTAAAAGATATACTTCTTAAAAACTCATAACCTGAGCATGGAATAGTAAAATTTTGGGGTGAAATTCATCCAAACTCCGATTTCAGTGTTTTTATGTCATTGGACTCAATTTTCCAAGTACATTTCAAATATTCATGCTTCCACTCCTAATTCCATTTCTATAAAAAAATTATTATTTTTGGTCCAAAATTCCAATTTCACATAATAATGCCCAAAATAGTATTTACAAAATTTGGGGTTGTTACATAGAATAGCATAAAATGAAGAGAAACATAGGGGTAGGAACAAATCTATTGTAGCCCATATGAAATTAGGAAGATAGCCAGTAGGTAGTGCAGGGAATAAGAAATTGGTGAAATTGTTGGGGAAATGATCTAGGAGGAGACTTGGGATTGTTGTGAACCTAAAGTTTGAAGGGGAAAAGCTTGGGAAGGTACTAGTTGAGCTAAAAGTGGAGCCACTACTAGGGTTGTAGCTCTACATAGTGAACAAGAGAGAACTTGCAACTTAGGGAGCCAAGTTGGAATCTAGCTATTCAAAGTTTAATTAGGTAGGGGATTTCAGTTTAGGAAGAACTATTAATATTTTCCTTGGCTTAGCTTAAGAAAATAATATGTTTTTCTTGGATAAAAAAGAATTTAAATGATTATGTTACTACTAGTAGTAGTAGTATCCATACGTAGAGTTCCTTGAATTTGAATTTTATTTACTGATTTCTTTCAGATTTAGCTTGTAATCCAAGTGCATGCTAAATGATAGTAGTTGTAGATGCATTGCATGATTGGAAATGCCTCATTCTTGTTTGAAATCTTGAGCTTTTAACGTGATTATGCTATGCTCTACCCTTTCTTTTTTATTTCTACATGTAGGTGAAAATTAGGGGATGATTCATATGCATGAACATACCTGTTTTCCACCTCATTATCTAAAATTCCTTTTTGAGTTCTTCCCTTTGATGTGTGAGCATGAGATTATCATAAAAAAGTTGGATTTTTACTTCAATGTCCAGCCTATTTTTAGGTGCAGAAAACGATATTGGTTCATACACATCATTTTCTTGCACACAGATGGTGCCCAAAAACTATGTTTAGAAACTTGAAAATAGTTCAAATCATATGAAACTAAGTTGTGGGTCTTTTAGGTGGGTGACTAGAGCTTCAAATTAAATATTGGATTGTCCTTGACTCAAACAAATTGCTACTATTAGAGGGTGCTAAATAGGAAGGAGAAGCTCCTAAGTTTTCTATGCACAGTAGTAGGAAATTGGCACACTTTCCTCAAACTATTAGGCCCTTTAACCAGTAAGGATATGGAATTCAATTGCTGAGTTATTTTGAGATTAAATGCCATCAATTGGGATCTAAGATATCATCACAATGCCAAGTTCTAGCTAGAGTTAATGGAACCATTTTCTTGCACATTTCTTGTGGGAAAATGGCATTAATACTAATTTAAATTCCATAAAAACAATCTAGTTATGGATGCTTCGATTGAACCAATGCAAGGGAAGTATAAAACCTCATGTAGACCTACCTGATAAAGATTTCAATTGAAGAAAACTCATGAATTCATAAGATAAGCAAGCTATTATTTTCACTATCAGTGTGTGGACAATGAATGAGTGGAAATGAAATGCAGATGCAACATGGTGGTGGTGGTGGTCCACGAAATTCACTAAGGAATAAAGGGAAATGTACAAGGGAGCTCTACATGAGTCCCTTCAAGGAGTTAGTGAGAGGTGAAAATCTCTCCTTCCTAGTGCATGTGTGGCGTAAGGTTTTAATTAGAGACTACGGTAAATCATTCTCTTACCCCCCCACCTATGTCTTACTTAATTTTAAATTATGATCCTAGCTAAGATAAGAAATAATACACACCTATCCTAGTGACTTAGTGGTCTTACCACTAGGAATGAGAAGGTTAAAACACACATCGATCCTAATGACTTAGTGGTCCTATAGTAGGATTGAGCAATGAAAAACAAACCCTTACTTATTCCAAGTCCTAATGGATGAAATCTTATGACATTAATATGAGTAAAACAACAACTAAGTCACTAATGGAAAACAAAGACTTAGTTGGCATAAATCTAACATGTAGCAACATAGACCGTGCACACACACACTCTTAGTTATTTCCTATGTTCTAATGGTTATAACCCTATGATACTAGCTAGCATGAGACTATAATGAAATAACCTAATAAGTGTTTAGGCCTAAAGCTATGAAACTTTAAATTAGGATGAAGCCATGCCTCTAAGCAAAGGAAGTATGAATACCCCAAAATTCATAATCAACGCTTTAAGGAAAACAATTAGGGTTTATTCACTAATACTAGGTGCATCTTTGGCCCTATGGCCTACAGAAGGCATCAAGCTCCCTTAAGTCATGAAATGCAAATGCTTAGGGTTGTACATCATCAATAAATTAAAGAACTATGAACACAAGCTAATGAATAACCTGTAACTAGAGTAATAATTAAGTGAAACAGCTCCAATAGTGGAGAGTGATGGTGTATGGGATGCTATGACTTTGATTAGAGCATTTAGGCTACTATCTAAGGAAAATTCCCTTAGAATGCTAAATGCCATTACCATAAAGATGAAATTAATGATTTACATTCATTTTATATGGATATCTAACCATTGAACTTTATAAAGGTGATGTCATCCACTAAAAAGCAATAAATGGTAACAATGAAAATCTCAAGGTCTCTAACATTGGAACACTCAAAAGGTATAACAATCTCAGAAATGGGAAACCTATGCATGATTACATCTTTGCATCACAGATTGTAACTTCTCAAAGTTTTGGACATTGTATTTCCATTGAACACTTAGGCAAGTGCCACTAATTGGCAATGAGCCTTAAGTTTATGGATTTCCATCAAGAGTTTTGGGCAGTCGCTCCTAGAGTGTTCTAAGTCCCGATCACTATTCAATGAGTGCACTATGCGAGTTTTCCATAAATCCTAAGATCCTATGTTAAGAGGTGGAGTTGGCCCACTGTGATCTGGGTTGATATTGATACTAACCCTGCAATGGAGATCACAAACCATAGGAGTAGCTTCTCATGGGGAAGTGCTCTAAGTTGTAGCCAAGTAACCCCCATGAGGTCCAATGAGTCATTGCCATGCAATGTCAAAGAGCCCGTGTAGCGGTCATGGTAGTTACCAATAGGTGATGAAAGGATCCTATAAGCATAGATGTCTATGTGGCTTTACATGTTGTGTATGCCTGTCATTTCTCGTGAGTTTAGACTAGTCCCTAATGGTAGGAGAGTATCGCATTTTGGTTTAGAGCGATCAATTTTCCACAATGATGTGGGTTTGAATTTTATGTTATGGACTGAGGGCTATGTGCCTAGATTTTTGGTTTTAGCCATATCGAGTATTATGGATCGATTGGCCTACTAGCTTCTTTTGGTTTGCACTTGACTTAAGATTATTAGTTTTTCTCATGGATTTTCACCCCACATGTTGTTCTTTCATATTTTATATAATATCTAGGAAATTTTAGAAACAGATCCTAAGACATGTCATCTAGGATCAACTTTTACATCACCCTTTTATCATGTTCATGTCAATAACTATACATATATTTATATAGACACATATATATAGTATTGTTTCCCCTATTTTAGGTGTGCCAACTTATATTAGTTCATCTTTGTATTGTTAGCTATGTTTATGATCATCCCCTGCAATCAACATTTTCAAGTGATGTATTGGCCATTCCAGCCCTAAAGATACTGGGAAGGCAAAAATACTCTTATTGATCTAGATGTAAGACCTAGTACTTTTGTGATTTTATTGGTTATGTTTCCTTGTGTGTGTGTGTAACTTGACCTTGTTGACACATTGAAGAATCTGAAAATTCAATTACAGACTGAGTTAAATCTTTATGACGGTGTATGTGATCCTGGCATGTAACTATAACCACTTCTAGGTTAGGAAAATTCTCTCTCTCTCTCTCTCTCTCTCTCTCTCTCTCTCTCTCTCTCTCTATATATATATATATATATATATATATATATATATATATATATATGAGGATCTTTGATAGTAACTCCCTATATGAAGATGGATGTGTTTCATCACTCTAATTGTTCTTCAGAAACTATGAAATTTCTACTGCTTTCTAACTTAAAAGTTGATAAATCTTTCCAAAAATTGAGATGTAATAAATTTTGGTATCATAGTGCGTGCCATGTTGATCATAGCTAGAATCATGAGAGGAACAATGTGTTAACACTTAAGAGATTGAATCCTAACCCTAACTAGAGAGTTAGTTACCATGCCTAATAGAGGGGCCTCATTAGAATCTTGTTTATTTTTTAGATGCCTCCACAAAGACATGGTACTAGCTTGTCATCCCCATTGGATGCACAGGTAGTTGATTGAGTGGAGGGCAGCAATAAGCCCCAAATAGATTTGATCGAGGACGTTGTTGATGTCCTATTGTAGAGGATGACCCAGAGGCTGAGAGCCTCAGCTAGTACATCTACCAAGGATGGAGTTTAAGATTAGGAGGAAGATGGTAGTCCACCATCAGACAACCTTCTCAATAGGTTTAGGAGCATTGCTCCTAAGTTCAATAGTGAAAATGGCCCTGAGGCAGTTGATACATGGATTTTCGACATAGGGAGGATATTCGAGGTGATGGCAACACTAAAGCATCGATAGCTGGTAGTGGCTGCATTTGTGCTGATGAGTGATGTAGCTGAGGGTGGTCAACTTTTCAAAGGGGTTACTTTGATGGAGTTGCTGAGATTTCCTAGGATGACTTGAAGGTCATCTTTACTCAGTGATTTCCTCACCACATCTTCTAAAGAAGATGGAGCTCAAGCTTTTGACCCTCGTATAGGGTACAAGGACAATAGCACAGTATGGGAAGCATTTACACAATTACAATTATTTGCCCCGAAGGTGTGCTCTTAAGAGCAAAGGGAGGCCCAAAATTTTGTTCAAGGGTTGAAATTTGACCTAAAGTGCTAGATTTTGACTTCACAGCCCACCACTATTGCTTAGGCTATGGAGTTGGCTTCCCTACTAGAGCAGGAGTAGAGGAACCCTAATAAGGATCAAGGCAAGTTCAGAGGACCTAGACCAGCATCAGGAGAGGCCAAGAGGAGGATGTTTGTCCCAACAAGGACAGATGCAACCAATGGATAAGTCAAGCTAGGGTAGAGATAGAGGTCACGTGGTGTGTTAGTGGTGTTAGCAACATCATCCAAGGCAGCCCTATGTAGGATCAGGACTGGGTCCCACATGCTTGCATCCAATAGGGGCATATGGCATGAGATTGTCCCATATTTAGTAGAGTAGGACCACCTAGATGAGACCAAGCACCTCAATAGGATCGGGCACCCCGATGGGGCTAGGTGTCCAAGAGTCAAGGGTTGAGTGTTCACACTTACTACCAACCAGGCTCACGCATCCAGCACCATTGTGGAAGGTACTCTTTTGTAGCTAACAAATGTGCTTGCATGCTTATTGATTCAGGATCTACTAACTCTTTTATATCAGCTAGTTTTGATATATGTTTGGATGCCTCTTTCAGTAGATTAGGGTTTTTGTTAGAGGTTAGAATGCCGATGGGTGAGCTAGTGATAGTGGAGTTTGTTTAAGATGTACTGGTCATTGTCTGTGGTAAGATGTTTAGTGCAAACCTGATTGTCTTAGGTATAGTAGATTCTGATGTTATATTAGGTATAAACTAATTGGCTAAGAATGGAGCTAAAGTCAACTATAGGAAGAAGTAGATGATGATGTATACCTCAAATGACGAGTCATTGTGTTTCGACTAGTAGGGCAAAGATTCTTTTATCTAAGGGCTGTAGGGCCTATTTAGCATATGTGGAGGCATAGGAGGAGCAAATGTCTAGCATTGGAGAGATTGATGTGGTGCATGACTTTAGAGATGTATTTGCAAATGAGTTACATGGGATGCCACCTAAAAGGGAGATGGAGTTCAGCATTTAGTTGTTGCCTGGAGCAACTCCTATCTCTAAGCCTCCCTATCGCATGGTTCCTGTAGAGCTTAAGGAGCTAAAGCTGTAGCTATATGGGCTACTAGACTAGCGTTTTATTAACCCTAATTTTTCACCATGGGGAGCACCAGTCCTATTTTTCAAGAAGAAGGATGGCTCCTTGAGGTTATGTGTGGATTACAGGGCACTAAACAGAGTAACAAGTAAGAATAAGTACCCACTTCCCCACAGTGATGATTTGTTCGATCAATTACAATTAGCCAGGATTTTATCTAAGGTTTACCTAAGGCCCGGATATTTTCAATTGATAATTAAGTATGAGGACATCCTTAAGACCATATTCAAAACTTAATATGGCCACTATGAGTTTTTAGTGATGCTGTTTAGGTTAATGAATGCACCAGCAGCATTCATGGACTTGATGAATAAAGTGTGTAGAGATTATCTGAACAAGTTTGTGATCATGTTTGTCAACTATATACTCATATACTTGACTAGTGTGGAGAAGCATAGAGAGCACTTAAGGACTATTTTTGGCACTCTTCTAACATATCAGTTGTATGTCAAGCTCTCCAAGCGGGAGTTCTAGTTGGATCAGGTGCATTTCCTTATATTTGTCATATCCACAGATAGTGTTGTGGTGTATCTACAGAAGGTTGAGGAAGTGGCTAGTTGGGGCCGACCCAAGATTATGACAGAGGTGCATAGTTTCTTGGGTGTGGTAGAGTACTACCAATAATTTATTGAGGAATTTTCTTGGATTGCACAACCAGTGACAGTTCTTACTAAGAAGGATTAGAAGTTTGTTTGGACTAATAGTTTTGAGAGGAGCCTCCTAGAGTTGCAAGTGAGGTTTACCTCAGCATAGGTGTTGTCCCTCCCATAGGGTAGTGGCAACTTTGTGGTGTACAGTGATGCCTCAAGAAAGGGCTGGGGTGTGTTCTCATGCAGCATGCTAGAATCATAACATATGCTTCGTGACAGTTGAAGAAGCACTAGTAGAGCTAATCCACACATATCTTCGAGTTGGTCACTATTGTTTTTTCCTTGAAGATTTTCTAGCATTATCCATATGGGGAGAAGTTTGATGTTTTCACTATCCACAAGAGCCTTAAGTACTTGCTCACATAGAGCGACCTCAATATGAGGCAAAGATATTGGCTAGAGTATTTGAAGGATTTTGACTTCACCATATAGTATCATCCAAGCAAGGCCAATGTAGTTGCTGATGCCCTCAGTAGAGAATAGAGTAGTGTGATAGCCAACCTCACTATTTGAATGACTTTCATAGACTAGATCTTACAAGCACTATAGTCATGTAGCAAGACTTTAGCACTATGTGACTAAGAGGGTTTTGAAATGGCAACTGATGATGGAGTCAAATTTTGGGGTAGATTAGTTGTGCCATCCATTTTAGACTTGAGGTCAGGAGCTATTGAGGGTAGCACCTCATTCCAGATTAGCTATGCATCTAGGGGGTACAAGGATGTATCATGACATGAGAAGATAGTTTTGGTGGTAGGTTATGAAGAAGGATAACATCAAGTGTGTAGCTCAATGTATTACATGTCAACAGGTCAAGACAGAGCATCAGAGGTTTATAGGTTTGCTACAGACTTTAGAGCTTCCATTGTGGAAGTAGAATCATGTTACAATGGATTTTTCAATTGGGTTGCCCAAGAATCCTATGGACACATGAGATTTGGGTCATTGTGGATGAGCTTACTAAGTCAGTTCATTTCCTTCCTATCAGATAGAGATAGACCTTAGAGAGTCTTTCCAAGCTTTATATCCAAGAGATAGTCAATTTGAATGGAATTCCCATGGTCATCATTTCAGACAAGGATAGTAGGTTTACATCCCATTTTTTGCAGAGTGTGCAAGAGGGGTTAGGGGTCTTTGCACATTCCAGTACATCATTTCACCCTTAAAACAATGGTTAGTCAAAGAGAATGAATTAGACACTAGAGGATATGTTGGTAGCTTGTGCACAGGATTGGAAGGGTTATTGGGACGAGCATCTTCCATTAGTAGGGTTTGCCTACAACAATAGCTATCACTCAAGCATAGTCATGGCTCTGTATGAGGCATTGTATGGCAAGCCATGCCATACGCCAACATGTTAGAGTGATGTTAGTGAGAGACAATTTGTTATTACAGAGTTGATAGAGTAGTGTACAGAAAAAGTGAGGTGAATTCAGAGGTGCTTGATGGTTACACAGTAGACAAAAGAGTATGCCAATACGAGAAGTAGAGATTTGGAGTTCCAAGTTAGAGACCATATATTTTTTAGGGTATCTCCAACCAAAGGTGTGATGCGATTCTGGGTAAAGGGTAAGCTAAGACTCAAATTTGTGGGACCATTCAAGATTCTTGAGAGAATTGGTAGGCTTATAGATTTGTGCTCCCTCCCTCACTAGTGGATGTGCATGATGTATTCCATGTTTCCATGCTAAGGAAATATGTTGCAAACCCTACTCATATTCTGGATTAAGTACTAGCAGACATAATGTCAGACTTGACATTTTAGAAGTGGCCAGTACAGATCATTGACAAGAAGGAGAAGGTATTAGGAACCGAGATGATTCCCCTTATCAAGGTTTTAAAGTAGCATCACTCATATGAGGAGGCCACTTGGAACATTGAGGAGGATATGAGATAGTGATTTTGGGAGTTGTTCTAACATGTTGATCCACAACTACACAATTTTGTGGAAAAATTTTGTTAAGGTGGGGAAGAGTGTGATGTATGTAAATGTACAATTACAATGAATAAACTAATACCTTTTTAAAAATTGGGATAAATTTTTTTATTTGTATTATTTAATATTTAATCACTTTTCCTTATAAAACTTATCCATTAAGGAGGGGAATTCACCAACATCCAATAGGCATGCTGGAAAATTAAGTTAGGATGTAAATTGAGGAAAATTGTAGGGAAGATACGAAGAATTAGAAGTAATTTTCTTAAATAAAGGAATTATTACAATTTCAATAAGTGAGCCATAAAAGGAAATTATAATTAAAAAACGTAAAAATGAAGAATGAAAAGGCCACTTTTTAAGGGAAGGTACTAATCTAATTAGGGTATAATTGCAAAAGTTTACCTTGAACAGGAAATAATTGAAAAAACAATGTGAAATGTAAGGTTTTAATTGAACACATACAAGTGGGCCTCAATGCACTAGATGGGATCCGGGCCATCCACGTGGGGACACAGGCCAAGGGCAGCTGTATCCCCACTTAAGGCCACTTGTCCATCCGATATATGCAATTCACCTAAGTATAAAATGAAGAAAAACATAGGGACATCAACAAATCATTTCTGGCCCATGCAAAATGAGGAAGAAGATGGCATGTAGGCAATGCATGGAATGAGAAATTGGGGAAATTGCAAGGGGAAATGATCCAGAAGGAGCCTTGGGATTGTGCTGAACCCAAAATTTGAAGGGGGAAACCTTGGGAAGGTGCTAGGTGAGCTGGAAGTGAAGCCACTGCCTGGGTTGCAGCTCCATGCAATGAAGAAGAGAGAACCTACAACTTAGGGAGCTAAGTTTGAACCTAACTACTCAAAGTTTAATTAGGTAGGGGATTTTACTTTAGGAACTACTATTAATATTTGCCTTGGCTTAGCTCAAGAAAATAAGTTTTCCTTAGGAATTTTTTTTTTTTAATGATCATGTTACTGCTGCCAATGGTATCCATTGGTAGAGTTCTTGTAATTTCATTTTTTATTTATTGATTTCTATAGGATTTAGCTTGTAATCCAAATGCATGCTGAATGACAATTGTTGTAGATGCATTATATGACTGGAAATGCCTCGTTCTTGTTTGAATCTTGAGCTTTTAATTCGATTGTGTTATGCTCTATTTTATTTTTATTTTTTTATTACATGTAGGAGGAAAACATGGGATGATTCACAAGCATGAACATCTCTTTTTTCTACCTCATTATCAAAAATTCCTTTCTGGGTTCTTCCATTTGATGTGTGAGCGTGAGATTGGCACAAAAAGGTTGGATCTTTGCTTCAATTTCCAATCTATTTTTTAAGTGCACAAACCATACTGATTCATGTGCACCATAATTTTCCTACACACAATAGCAGGAAAATGGCAACCAAAAACTATGTTTAAGAAGTTGAAAATAGTTCAAATCATATGAAACTAAATTATGGGTCTTTTAGATGGGTGACTAGACCTTAAAATTAAATATTGGATTGCCCTTGACTCAAACAAATTGCTACTATTAGAAGGTGCTAAACAGGGATGAGAAGCTCTTAAGTTTATTGTGCACATTAGTAAGAAATTGACGAACTTTCCTCAACATGTTGGGCCATTTAAGCAATGAGGATATAGGAATTCAATTTCTGAATTGTTATTAGATTAAGTGCAATCAATGGGAACTAAGAGATCAGCACAATGCCAAGCTATAAGCAGTGTCGATGGCACCTTTTCCTACATATTTCCTACATATAAGCAGAGCTGATTTAGATTCTCCAAAAATATTCTAGTTATGGATGCTTTGATTGAACCAATGTAAGGGAAGTCCAAAAGCTCACGGAGACCTTTTTGATAGAGATTTCAATTGAAGAAAACCCATGAATTCACAAGATAGGCAAGCTACTAGTTTCACTGTTAGTGTGTGGATAGTGAAGGAGTGGAAATGAAATGTAGATGCACAATGGTGGTGATGGTCCACCAAAATTCAATAAGGAATAAAGGGAAAGTTACAAAGAAACTCTAGATGAGTCCCTTAGAGGAGTTAGTGGGAAGTGAGAGGTGAAAAATCACTCCTTCCTAGTGTATGCAAGGTGTAAGGTTTTAATTAGAGACTAAGGTAAATCAGTCCCTTAGTACCCACCCATGTATTACTTAGTTTTAAATTATGATCCTAGCTCAGATGGGAATGTAAAACACACACCGATCCTATTGACATAGTGAACTAAATACTAGGAATGAGCAAGTAAAGCATACACCTATCCTAGTGACATAACGTCCTAACCGTAGGACTGAGCAATGAAAAACACACCCTTAGTTATTCCAAGTCCTAATGGATGAAATCATATGCACTTTAAGGAATACAATCAGGGTTTATCACTAATACTAGGTGCATCTTTGGCTCTATGCACTACAGAAGACACCAAGCTCCCCTGAGTCATGATATGCAAACCCTTAAGGTTGTGCATCATCAATAGATAAAAGAACTAGGAACATAAGCTAATGAATACCTAGTAACTAGAGTAATAATTAAGTGTAAGAGCTCCAATAGTAAAGAGAGATGGTGTATGGGATGCTATGACTTTGATTAAAGTGTTTAGGTTAATATCTAATGAAAATTCCCTTAGAATGCTAAATATCATTACCATAAATATGAAAATAATGATTGGTGTTCATTCTATATGGATACCTAACCATTGAACTTTATAAAGTTGATGTAACCCGCTAAAAAGCATTAAATGATAATAATGGAAATCTCAAGGTCTCTAACATTAGCACACTCAAAAGGTATAACAATCTCAGAAATGGGAAACCTGTGCATGATTACATTTTTACATCACAGATTGTCCCTTTTCAAAGTTTTGGACATTATATTTTCATTAAACACTTGAGCAAGTGACACTTGAGTGGTGGTGAGCCTTAAGTTTATGAACTTCCATCAAGAGTTTTGGGCAGTCACTCCTAGAGTGTCCCCAATCTTGGATCGATATTCGATGGGTACATTGCAAGTTTGCCATAAGTCCTGAGACCCTACACTAGGAGGTGTAGTTAAGCACTATCCTCTTAGGCGATATTGATACCAACTCTGTGATGGAGATGGCAGGCCATAGGAGTAGCTTCTCATGGGGAACTACTTTCAATGGTAGTTGGGTAACCCCTATGAGGTCTAGTGAGTCATGGCCATACGATATCCACGAGCCTACAATGGGGTCATAGTATTTATCAATGGGTGACGAAAGGGTCCTACAAGCATAGGTGTCTGTGTGGTTTTAGCATATTGGGCATGTTGGTCATTTCTCAAGAGTCTAGACTAGTCCCTGATGATAGGATAGTATGTTATTGTGGTTTAGAGTGATCAATTTTCCACAATGATGTGGGTTTCGATTTTGTGTTATGGACTCAGAGCTATGTGCCTCGAATTTTTGTTTTTCAGCCATATCGAGTATAGTGGATCGATTGGCTTACCAGCTTCTTTTGGTATTGCACATGACTTGAGATTATTAGTTTTCTCATGGATTTTCAACCCACATGTTGTGCTTTCATATTTTACATGATATTTGTTGTGATTTTTAAATTAACTCACAAGTGCATGAATTGGTTATAGTGTAGCATGCTAGTGAGGTTGATCGCATGAGGAGTTGAACAAATGTGATGCTAGCGGTCCCTACTCTAAGCTATCTAACCTAACCAAAATTCAAGAGATTTTTAACCTAAACTAAGAATGGAAATTGACACATGGAAGTGGAAGTTATGCAAGATTTAAAAACATGCTAAAATTGAAAACTTCCCCAAAATATGCACTTTCTAAAAAAGTAAAACCTTCCTAATTGAAAACTTTCTAATTTTATGACTTTCCTAAACTAAGAACTTTTCTAAATGGAAAACATTCTAAAATTGCAAATTATCAACTAATCTACAAAAACATACAATGAACAGATACTTTCTTAATCGTTCAACTTCTAAAGCAAAGAATTAAATTAATGGAATGGAAACTTTAACAACTAACAACCTAAGCAACAACATGCAAGCAACTAAAGAAAATCAACTTAAATAACTACTTTTTTTAACATGAATGAATGCAATAACTTGGATCTTAATTAATCAATAACTTATTCAAAGCATGCTTGATTGAATGAACCATGAAACAAAGGAATTACAAAGGAATAATCAAGTTGATAATATCATTCAAATTTCAACCCTTAAAGGCCTTTAAAACCATATGTTCCACTTTTGGATTGGACACATGGTTTCTTAGGTTTCTTGATAGATGAGAATTCAATACAAAGCAACCCTTACTCAATATATCCTCAACATACAACAAATAATTAAGAAATAATTATGCTCATTCATCAATTATCAAGTATTCCATTAATCATCAACAAGTGTACATACAAGTGATTACCTGAAAGATTCATTCAAGTGTTGTGTTTTCTCTCAAATTAAATCCAAAACCAGATCTTAATAATGGTTCTTCTTTCAACAAGCTTGAGATTTAAGGGAAATTCTAATGGAATACTAATCTAAAACTCAAAGGAAACTAAACAAACAATGTTGGAATTCAAGGAACTCAGTGGAAAGAGTGGGGAAAGGTTAGATTCAAGGTGATTTCCCTAGGCTGTCACTTCAAGTGAAAAACCAGCCTTGAATCTTATCTTTAATCAATGAAAAACAAAGGAAAGAAAAGCAACAACTAGCATAAAAGTAAATTCAAGCAAAGAGAAGCAAGGATGAACCAATGATCAAATAACCTAAGGAACATGCATTGAATAGCTTGGAGGAGTGCAACTATCCTAGGAAGAAGTAGTAGCCACCCAAAGGAGTTGAAATTTCAAAGCAAAAGAGAGAAACTAGAAGGGTTAGGAAGAGGACGTCTCCTTCCTATGGAGGAGGTGTTTTTCTTCCTTTATGTGAGAAGAGTTCTTCAACTTAGGTTTGTGTTGAATTTTTATAGTTTTTCTCTTAATTTTTCTAGGGTGCCCTAATATTGAGGTGTGGTGGGGATGAAAACAAGTTATTTTAGATGGCTAGGATGGGTGAGCAGCTAAGGTTTCAAAAAAGGGAACAAGGGATAGGTGGTCGCCCATTTTGCAAGTGGAGTAGGAGGGAGACACCACATTTTTAAGAAGGGGCTTCTCCCGCTTCAAAAATCATTGAATTCCCTTCGAAATAAGAAGTTGAGTGGTTGGCTGAGGTAGGAAAGAGATAGGAAGAAGGAAATAAGGTGAGAGGAAAGTGATGTGTACAAAAAAGTAAGGAAATATAGGTGAGATGGAAAAAATCTATTGGTTAAGTGATTTTCTAAGAGGTGGGGATTGGTTGGGTGGTTGGGATGGGAGTTTAGGAAGGTGAAGGAGTCTTGGACTAGTTAGACTTTTGAATGGAAAGTCAAATTCGTGGTGCTACCTGGTGATGAGGTGGCAAGTGATAAAAAAGTGGAAAAAACATGAAAAATAGAAGGGTATCATCCTATTGGTCCACATCTCAACTTATCCCAGTGACTTTTCCCTCAATTCTCTTCAAAATATCCCTTAGAATCTCATGGATAATCCTTTTGATATTCCTTCATTTCTAGCCATCCATTTATTTGCTTAATGGCTTTGATGGCTAACTTTGAGGGCTCTATTGACAAGGCTTCATGGCTAGTTTAGATGGCTCTCTTAGCTTGGCATCATGGCTCCATTCCATAGCTTGAGTGGCTTGAATGGTTTGGCTCAAATTTCTTAGCTTGTCACCTTCTCTCATGGCTTATATGGCTAAGGTGGCTTGAATGACTCCCATGCAAAGGTGGAAGAAATGCATGGCTTACTTCATACGCCCACTTTGGCCACATTTAGCTCCTTTGATTGCATTCATTACTGGTCCTAAAGATTATCTTCATCCTTGATCTCTTGTTGGATTGATGATTCTTAGGCTTGGACTCGATCGTTTGATCTTGATCTTCAATGTTCATCTCGATTGATCTCCACCATCGGATCACCATCTCGCTTCCTAAAAAAATATGATCAATTAAATAGTTACCTTGGATTAGCCTCTTAAGCAACAAATTTTTGAGTCATTGGTCAAAAATGCATGTGTTATGAATTTTGGTTTAAAAATCCTAATTTATCCCTATAAGTTGTAACACTTGGGTAAAAATTAGGTCATTTTTATGCAAAATTAAAAACTTATCAATATCTAGGGAATTTTAAAAATAGATCCTAATACCTAGTCAACTTTTGCATCACCCTTTAATTGTGTTCATGTTCATAACTGCAGGTACATTTATATAGACATATCTATATAGTATTTTTGCCCCTATTTTAAGCATGATAGCTTATATTAGTTCTTCTTCCAATTATGAGTTGTGTTTATGTTCACCCCCTGCAACCAACATTTTAAGGTAACATATCAAGCTCTTCGAGCTCTAGAGATACCAAGAATGCAAAAATGTCTAGATCGGTCTAGATGTAAGACCAAGTACTTCAAGACCTTTAAAATTTCTAATGATTGAATAACCTATAATTTGGAAGCTACAAGTTTTCTTCCATTGTGTATTTTAATGTTAACTCATAAAAGCATGAATCAGCTATAGTATTCTCAGCAAGGAAGTCAATCCCATGAGGAATTGAATGATTGCGATGCTAGTGGTTCCCACTTTAAACTATCTAACCTAGCCAAAATTCAAGAGATTTTTCTTCTAAACTAAGCATGGAAATAGAAAGTATGCAAAAACTAGAAACATGCTAAAAATTAACAACTTTCCTAAAACATGCACCTTCTAAAAATAAAACTTTCCTAGATGAACTTTATAAATCTATGACTTTCCTAAACTTAGGACATTCATAATTGAAAATTTTCTAAAAATGCAATTAAACAACTTTATTAACTCAACTTTCCTAAGCGTGAAATTAAGCTACTAATCAAAGGAATTATGCATTAATCAACTACTTTGCAAATCCTAAGGCATGCAATCTTACTTTAAAATTAACCAAGAAGTCTAAAGATCTAATTGGGTGCTTGAGTAAGTTGATATAAGGTTAGTTCATCAACTAACTATTTTTCTTCCTTTTTAGCTAGCACATGTAAGGTTTCAATTGGGCCTATATTACTATATGATGTTTTCTCAAATAAGGTTTATAGGTCCTAAAGGTATGTCTTCAATATTGCAAGGCTCCATTAGTGTTTCAAGCTCTAATAGGGTAACTACTCTAGCTTGCCATTAAGAAGTATTTATTAAAGACATAATATCAAACAACTAATTCACCTGCTCAATGGACGCATCTTCATCAAAATCATAAAAATTAGCAGGGCATGATTCTAGAGGATCTTGGTTGGATTGTTCTAAAGCTTCATTCTCTTCATCAATGGAAGCCTCTTCATCATAATGATAACAAGGATTAGAACATGGCTTGAGTAGATCTGAGTGGGAGGTTTTTATGGATGGTTGTAAACTTTGTGGCTTAGAATAATCGTAAGATATTTCTACCCTATCATCATTAATAAATGGCTCTTCATTATCCATAAATTGTTTCATTTCCTCAGTCCTTTTTATAAATTCAACAATGTTTATGTCAGTATTTTCCCATATTAGTTTCATTTTTTCTCCCCATTCCTTCCTCTCGCATTGCATTTCTTCGTTCCCTTTTTAATGGCAACCAAGGGATTCTCTCACAAATTTCTTGCATAATGTCACAAGGTTATAGTTTCACCTATGCTAAACCCAAGTGGCACTTGTATGCAGCTCCTTTACAGAACACAAAGTCAACCTTCCACTCCTACTCTCACTTGCTAGGGCTACACTCACTCACCCATTAAAGCAATGAGAGGAACTTAGAAATAAGACTTACTCAGAGAGAACCTATTATCCCTTACTTGAACTCAATTAAGTAGTCTAATTACAATTGAGGAGCTAACCCTTATTTATATTTGCTCTCCTACATTCACCTCCTCAATAGATGGTTAGGATTAATATGTATGTCAACCATCTAATGGTTGAGGACCATTCTAGAAATTTCTCTAGAAGTCTCTGCATAATATCTAAGTTTTACCTCTTTCTAGATATTTACAAGGAAACTTCCAGAAACCAGGCCTTTTAGAATCAAGTCTTGTTCCATTGATCTTCACCAATGGGCCTTAGTCCCTTAGACTAAGTCCATGAGCTGAGTAGGCCTCCCTTAGATCCTGTGAGCCTTGGTCACAGACCTTGCAATGTAAGACCATGACATTCTCCCCCACCTGATAATGTCAATGCCCTCATCACACATCTCCATTGGTGTCACGAACTTCAACCTTTGACTCATCCCATGCTCCCTCATGATCCTCATGAGATGCCCTATCGCGTTGCTCCTCTTGCACATTGGCACACAACCACCCTTGTGCTCCATGGGGACTTTCTTAGTCACCTTTATATTGTGTGCACTCTTGCACATTTGTGCACCTTTGTACCATTATGAGTTGTTGCACCTCTTACACCCCTGGGGTGCTACCCTTCCCTGTTGTACTTCCTACATGTTAGTGTGTAGCTACCAACCATTGTGCTCCCTACATGACTTTGCTTGGCCATATTCCTCTTGAAGCTCCCTAGTTGTGGCACACTCCTCATTGTGCCATCAGTTGTGTCAACCTCCTTGTTGATCACCATTTTCTCCTCGGACTCATTAGACCCAAGCAACCTCATAGAACCTAGGTGTGGTAAGCCTAGTGGTTTTGTCTCCACACTCATTGTTGATTCCCTTACTAGTGCCAAACCAACCACTTCCTCATGTAGACTAATTACATTGCCTTCCATAGACTCAAGGCAATCAGATATGCACTCTACTCCTTCAATAGTCTCAGTATCTAGAACCTTAGATACCTCAATCATGCTTTGAGTGATGTCTTTGAGGCTATGCAAGGCATATATGAATGCACCACATTTGTTCAAATAGTTAGATACAGTATGTGCAAACTTATTGAACCAAGCATCCAAAGAAAGTCTAGTGTCCAAAGCCAACTTCCATGATGGGTCTCTAGACTTCTCCCACATCTACTTTTGCTGAACCTCCACTAGCATGTAGGTCACTCTTGACTCACTTGCCATGATATTGCTATGAGATTTCCCCAATACTCAATAAGCAATGACCGCTTCAATCTACTCTAATACCAATTGTCATAAGGTCGTAGTTTCACCTGTGCTAAACTTGTGCGGCACTTGTATGCAACTCCTTTGCAGAGCAGAAGTTAGCCTTCCACTCCTACTCTCACTTACTAGGGCTACACTCACTCACCCACCCACAAACAATGATAGGGATTCAGAAATGAGACTTGCTCAAAGAGAACCTATTATCACTTGAACTCAATTGTGTAATTTGATTACAAATGAGGAGCTAACCCCTGTTTATACTTGATCTCCACCATCCACCTCTGCAATGGATGCTTAAGATTAATACATATGTCAACCATCTAATAGTTGAGGACCATTTCAAAACTTTATCTAAAAGTTTCTATGTAATATCTAAGTTTTACAACTTTCTAGATATTTATAAGGAAACTTCTAGAAACTAGGCCTTGTTCCATGGTCCCTTAGACTAAGTTCATGAGCTAAGTAGGCCTCCATTAGAGCCTGCAAGCCTTGGTCATAGGCCATGCAATATAAATCCATGCCAATAATCTCTTCTAATAGTGGTTCTTCATGTTGTAGAGGAAATGAGTCATAGGGTTGGTATTATTATGGCATTGGGGTACTAAAAAGGGGTTGAGCAAGTTGAACCCATGATGGTTAACCCTAACATTCTTAATAATCGTTGTAGTGCTGACCAAGGTGGGGCCATTATGATCCTTCCTGATATTGGTAATCCTGAGACCATGGTTGTTCATGATGCCTAGCCCATCCATTATAATTTGACCTAAGATAGCAGTCATTGTTAGGGTGTGTGAATGTAGTAGGTGCATCCATTGGATCCTAATAGTATTCATTATAGTTAGAGCTTGAAGGCCATGAAGAAGGGGGATATTTTGGGTCAAAATAGGTACAATCATTATTGTACTGATGGTGGTGATATGAGTCAATATTACAATTCTCATACTGAGGTTCTTGATATAACTCAGTATAGCAATTATCATGCTGGGGTTGTTGATATGCCTCAGTATTTTGCATAAGAAACCCATCCATCTGACTATCGATTCCATCCATCCTAGCTATTATCTTATCCCACTTACCAATTATATTATCCAATTTATTGGACAAATCAGGATTATATCTTGCTTAAGTCTCCTTTCTATCCTCATGAAGAAATGGCTTAGGACTAAATAGTAGCATAATGGTTTTTTATCTCATTCTTGATAAGCCACTATACTCAACTTTATATACAATGAAACTAATCATTATATACAACGAATGAGTACTTTTTTTAATAACAATTAAAAAAAACTAATTATATGAAACTTAAATGCTAATACTAAGCTAAATAATGCACATTCAAATCCTAGTATTCACTAATCAAGTAATGTCTTAACTATCTTTTTTTGCTGCATAGGTGGTAACTTCTTAGACCTAAATCTAAGCAGCTCATCCTTTTATCCAGTGTGAGTACTGCTTACCATTTGGGTTCTGCTCTAAAGTGGTTAATATAGTCCTCATGTCAGGATGCGTTTAGACCTCAAGTAACATCAATGGAAGGAGTGGGAAAATTACTTGGATTTTAAGACACCCATTATAACCATAGTGATCAGAAGCCACTAGGCTAGCAATAAATTGTGTTCTTTTAAAAGGGTCCTATGAGCTCGATACCCTAGGTCTCTTCTACTTGACTTTATATTTATGTTTAAGGGTTGGGATCGCGGCATACAAGGATGTTGATTGATTCGTAGGTGGTCCAAGGAGCTGGTCATGAAATCCAGTCCTTATCTTATTAGAGTTCTTGTTGAGATCTTACTAGCATTAATTCCATTCTCCCATAAATATGTAAAAGTGAAATGCATAAAAGAAATCTAACTAATTCCTACCTATATGCTGCTTAACATAGGGTCAATCACCTTAATAGATGGGACACTATAACCATGCAGCCTATACTTTGGTTATAGCCAAGCTCAGGCTAACCTTTGTTAAATAGGTGCTTAAACCAATGCAACAATCCTAAGTATTATGCAACAAATATCAATGTGTGACCCTAATCTATATGATTTAAACTACCATAATAAATGAAATTTATACTATACATTAAAATTTGGGTGAAAATTTGCATATAATTAGGGGTACGATGATCATCAAGTATGGGCCACCATACCCCACACTTGCCATATATTATTACAACCCATTTTAAAATTGAATAATTAAGAAATTAAAATTACAAATTGGCCTAACTATAATTTCACTCAAATCCTAATCTAGGAAAGCAATGAAAACCCTAATCTATGTTGATGAAGATGTGGCCATAGGATCACCACTGCTCCTTTACCGATTTCCCTCACACAAAAATCAAACAAATTGGTCAATATGAGAAAAATAGTAACAAATGCAAAACTATGATGCAAAAATCTAAACTAATGCATCCTAAACCTAGACTGGAGGAAAGTATTCTAAAGTATAGAACACTATATAAAACTTTGCAACACCCCTTCAATGGTGCCAAAAACTTGTTGTGTATTTTAAAGTTAACTCGCAAGGGCAGGAATTGATTGTAGTATACTCAAGTGAGGAGGGTGGGTGATCCCAAGAGGAATCAAACAATTGTGATACTAGTGGTCCCTACTTTAAACTATCTAACCTAGCCAAAATTCAAGAGATTTTTCTTCTAAACTAAGTATGTAAAGCAATGCATGGAAATAGAAAGTATGCAAAACTAGAAACATGCTAAAATTAACAATTTTCCCAAAACATGCACCTTCTAACAATAACATTTTCCTAAATGAATTTTCTAAATCTACTAAACTAAGGACATTCATAATTGAAAACTTTCTAAAAATGTAATTAATAAATTTTGCTAAATCATCTTTCTTAAGCACAAAATTAAGCAACTAATCAAAGGAAACATACATTAATCAACTACTTTGCAAATCCTAAAGCATGCAATCTTACTTTAACATTAACTAAGTAATCTAAAGATCTAATTGGGTGCTTAAAGATTGAAGTGAACATAAGGTGCATGGTGCTGGAAATTGAACAAAACAAACCATGTAAGGAAATTCCAGCAGCATAGTAGTTGAATTATTCACTTAATAGAAAATGTAAAGTGCTAATGTAAGCAAACATTCAAGAATGTAAACTATTAACTGCTATACACCAACACGAATTGAAAACCCCAGCAAACCTTATTGAATTACATAAAACTCGATTAATGTAAAGCTCAATACATGTAATCCAAATCTGAAATTAAAATCCTATTACAATGAAGTCCACTTGATCTTACTCCACCCACAACTACAAGCTAATCCTTCTTCAATTGTTCCAACTATCAATCATGAATAAGCATGGAAAATGCCACTAGAAACTCAAGGCAAGCTTAAAGAACTCTAAGGAAAGCAAGAAAGGATTTCAATAAAACAAAAAGAGATCTAGGCAACAAAAAACAAGAACAATGATTAGATTCAAGGTGACTTTCCTTTGCTGTCACTTCAAGGGGAAACTAACCTTGTATCTTAATCAAAAAGAAAAGAAGAACAATGGAATTGAAAGGAATTAACTAACAACAATTGAAGTAAAGTTCAAGCAAAGAATAGATCATTCAAAAGGGAAACAACTAACCTTTGGAAAGAGATTTAAAGGGAAAGACCAAAACATGGAATACTAGGGGAAGATACAACCCATCTTGGAAGGAGTAGCAGCCACCAAAAAAGAGAAGATTATTCAAGCAAAAAGTGATGGAGAATAGTGGAGGAAGAGGGCACCCTCCTCCAAGTGGAGGAGGCATGTTTTCCTTTTAGTGAAAGATGCTTCTCCTTTGATTTTTTGAGTCTTTTATTTTTTTCTCCTATATTTTCTAGGTGACCTAATAATAAGGTGTGTTGTGGATGAAAACATCTCAATTTGGAAGTATAGGATGGTGGGAATCTATGGTTTTCAAAAGAGGAAACAAGGTGAATGGTGGCTGTCTTTTTATTGCTTTAAGTGGGGAGGCGCATTTTTTTAGGGGGAGACATCTCCCCACTTCAAAAATCAAGACCCTTCAAAATAGGAATTTGGGTGATGGGACAAGGTAGGAAAGGGATGAGTGAGAAAAGGATAGGAAAGTGAGGTGAGTTGGGAAAATTTTGATTGGCTAAGTGATTTTCTAGAAAATGGGAGTTTAGGATTGTGGAAGTGTCTTCAAATGGTAGGACTCTTGAATGGAAAGTCAAACTCGTGGTTCTATTTGGTGATGAGGTGGAACGTGATAAAAAGGTAGGAATCACATGGGAAAACATGAAAATTAAAGGGGTCTCATCCTATTGGTCCACATGCCAACTTATCCTAATGAATTTTCCTTTAATTTCCTTCAAAATATGCTTTTGAATCTTCTAGATAATCCTCTTGATTTCTTTCCAATCCTAGCCTTCCATTTAGTGTAGTTTAATGGCTTTGATGGCTAAATTTGAGGGCTTCATTGGCTAGGATTCATGGCTGACTTAGATGGCTCTCTTGGATTAGCTTGATGGCTTAATTCCTTGGCTTTAGTAGTTTTCTTGGATCCTTAGTTTTCTCGAATCCTTAGCTTGTCCTCTTGTTCATGGCTTGAATATGGCCAAGTGGCTTATGTGCAACCCATGCAAAGGTGGTGGAATGCACGGATTATGCTTGGGCCAACTTTGGCCACTTTTGACTCCTCTAATTGCATCCATTGCTTGTTGTAAGAGTATCTTAACCTTTGAATTGATGAATTTTAGGCTTTGACTCTATATTTTGATCTTGATCTTGAAGCTTCATCTAGATTGATCTCGATCGTCGGATCACCATCTCGTTTCCTATAAAAGGTTAAAAATTCTAATTAAATCGTAAAAAAATGTGATTAATCATATTTTACCTTAGATTAGTTTCTAGACCTAAAAAATATTAAATTTTTTAATATTAGGTCAAAAATGCATGTGTTACAAATTTTTGTCTAAAATCCCAATTTACCCCTATAAATTATAACACATGGGTACTAATTGAGTGGTTTTAAAGTAAAATTAAACACTTATCATCTTCTTTCCAGCATTCACAATGAGAAAATATAGATCTTGGAAGCTACAAACTAGCTACTTCCCAGCATTTATATTCAATAGCATATATCTCTTTAACAAACATGGTGTCATTAAGTGGACATAAGCTTTATGGTTTGTCTTTAAGTGGCCCCAAACTATTTTTTTTCTCCTACTAGATCTACGTGTGCATGTGTGCATGCACACAATGTGCTCTTTAAGTTGCATGTCATCATCAAATTTGAACTAGTCGCTTTTGGAGTGATTGTAAACTTGTCATTTCCACAATTTCTTCTTCTTAAACTGCAAAAAAGTGCCCATTTTGAGTTAGGTCTAAAGCTGAATGCAACCATGAACCATAACAATTGCCTAGGTCCAATGGGATGTTAGAAACAAGGAAGTTGTAGTAAAATGGAATAGGATTTGTTGCTAGAAAGATGCAGTTTGTGCATATGAAGCTAAAACTGCCTTTTATCTCTTTGAGTAGTTAGGCAAGAAAGGATATTAAGGAAGTAGTGGAGGGTTTTGTCTCTTTGAGAAGGTATGCATTGCTTTTTGTTATTTTTCCTTGGCTTTTATGTTTGATGGTGATAAACTAACATTGTGGTCCCTTCACAGTCTGTAAATTATGGTTCATGGGGCCTCCCCACTTTGAACAACATATAGCTATAAAAAGTTGAACTTTAACTATTAAGAGTTAAAAAATATTGGGTTAGAACATAATCTATTGTTGTATGGGTTAGATTGCTATTTTTGTTCCTGCAATTGCATAAAATACCTCTAAATTTGATTTTCTTTACTACATTATTGTGTTTAGGGGCTAAATAATGGGAGCTGTAGATGTTTATCATAAAATTTTACATAATTTATTGTGTATCTATCTTCTTTTTTGTGTAATCATTTATTTTAGATGTAATCTACTACCTGATTGCTATTATCTTGATTAAGAATTCTACTATATTGAAGCTCTTGGTTAGTTGCTTTAATACTTCTTTTCTATTTTACATGTTGCAAAAACTAAATCATCTGCATGATATATGCGAAAATATTACATATATAACTCTTTATTTAGTATGTTTTAGCCCAAAACTTTCTATAAATAACACTAACTAGGGTTAATTCTTCATTTTGCAGGTATAGGGTACAAATGAGAAAATTACACAAATTTAACAATTTTACCCCCAAAATAGCAAGTTTAGATCCAAGCTACATCATGGGCCATCACATGCCAAATATGAAGCCCCAAAAGTTCATACTGAAAAAGATGGGTGCCATTCCAAAATCAAAGCAATTAAATACACTAAATGGAACTACGACATCATCTGCACTAAAAAGGGTGTTCGAATCAAAAGTAAGGTGATAGAACTTCCCATACATGCATGCAAGCTATCGACCACCTTTTGAAGCTTCTAAGGAAAGCTCAGTTCATATACATTAGAATCACGTACAATGAAAGCATCTTTGAAATAAAATAAGTGGAAGACTGGGACCCACATGAAGACTTCTTCCAATCACTCTCCTCCCTTACATAGTCATAATTGGGACCACTTAAGGAGCTTCCATGTAAGGGGTGAGTGACACTCAATCCCAAACTTTTATATGAGAATGCTAAGAAATATAGGTGGAGAAAAATAAGAAGGTGAGTCGAGAGAAAATTTATAGGAAATCTACAATTGCAAATAATCTTAACTTTCAGGCATTTAAAAACTAAGATCTATCCTTGTTGAAGAATATCCTATGTAATTAATGGGAATAAAACCAAATAAGAATGGACCAATGAGAAGATAGAGTGCAAGGAAGACCAAAACCAAGCCCCATTGGTGAAGATATTTTTGGTGGGCTGTCCACATATTTTCATGGAAGAATAATGTCAACTTCAAGGGGAGACATTCCACCTTACTTGAATGCCATTGCCTAGAGAAAATTATGGTGGATTGAGAGTAAAAGAAGGAAAAACCTAGAGTGGACAAGGAAATCTCAACAGAATCCAGGTCATCCACTACAAGGTGTCCCAATCTAACAATGGATAGAAAGAAAAGCCCTTAAAGAATATCTTTCTGGATAAAAACACTCCAATTAAATCTCATTCACTCAAGCTAGGGTAATGATGATCCAAGGTCTAGGCATGAAGCAGAGAAAAGTTACAAACTCTAACCATCATTCCCTTATTGAAAAGTCAAACTATATCTTAAGGAAGGAAAATTCTCCACTGCCCATTTCCATCCAATAGTCCACCTTTATTTCAAAATTTCTGAACTTCCATTACAACCACATTGAATCTCATGCCTTTCCATTTCCCACTTCTTTTCATTTATCTTCTCCCTTTCCTTTCTATCTTTTTTCCTCCTAGAAAATTATCCTTCCCATCCTATCATATCTCCTTCACTTCCACGTTTGAATGGAAATTACCACATTTGTTTGAAAATTTTATGTTCCCCTTAGGTCATCCCTTCCTTTGGTTGAGTAAGAGAGAGAGAGAGAGAATTTATGGGAAATCTATTATTGAAAACCATCTCACACTTCAAGCACTTAAATTTCATGATCTATTTTTGTAGATAAATATCTTAAGTATCCAATGAAGACACATTCATGTAAGAATGGACCAATAAGAAGCTAGATGGCATTGAAGACCAAAATCAGATTCTATTGCTGGAGAGTTTTCAATAGGGCTACACACCTATTTTCGAGGAGATTCACTCCTACAAATAAGGATAAATATGCCTCACCTATGCAGAGTAGTATTGGTTGGAAGAAAATCAAGGGAAAACCCAGAGTGGATAAAACAATCTTTAGGAATCTAGGCCATTAACTCTAGGGCAGTCCAATTTGATAATGGAGAATACATAAGCCGTAAAAGGAGATATTTTTGGATAAGATTAATCCAACTAAATCTTAGGCATTCAAGATAAGATGATGATGATGATCTAAGGACCTAGAATGGAGACTAAAAAGATAAAAACCCTATACACCTTGCACTTGTTGAGAGTCAAATCAAAGTCTTAAGGTAAGATAGATCTCCACCATTGCTTCTCATCCAATGGATGACATTCCTCATGAATTTAGAAACTCTAATGCAGTCACACAGAAATCACCCCTTATCCACTTTCTAATCTCAACCAATCTGACCTTAATTCTTAGATCCTCTCCTACTCTTTGTCTCTTCCTTCCCTCCTAAGTAATTCTCTTTCCTACCTTACCAAATCTACTTTCCTAACCACCCTATCTCTTTGCTTTCCCCACTTTCATATCCCATCTCATCTATCAATTGTGTTTCATGTCAAATACAATGCCCACACTAAATTCCACACATTCCCCTCTCTTTCCTACCCTTTTCATCATCCATTCCATCTCAACCCTTCTATCTTTCTTCCTTAGATCCTAGCCATCCATTTGTAGGTCTTCCACTCCTAAAACTTTATAAATATGAGGTAAAGGGGATGGAAAACCTATCTTATAACTTTCCCTAGAGTTCAAGACTCAAAGCTAGGAAAAATAGAGGGAGGAAGATCACCCTCACCCAAGCTCCAAAAAGCCAAAACATCTAAATTTTGGAACAAAGGTAAGGTTTCTCAACCGAACCATGACTCTTTATTTTCTTCTCTTTTCCTCCATCTCCATGCATGAACTTCAATTCCAAACATCACCTATGCATGCTTTTCATGTTTTGTACATGTCCTTTCTCTTTATGTTGTACTCCCCATCTAGTTGCACATAATCATTCTTGAGTCTCTTGCATTTTTTATAGTTTTTTTATGTGTAGGAAGCATAAGCATCAATCCTAGGAATTATCTTAGTTTACATGTAATTTTTATTCTTTTGTTTTATCTTAGTTTATATGTAATTTTCATGGCTTTGTTTCCATACCATTATCTTCTATTCCATGGTTTAGAATTTTCCATTGCTTACAAGCACTGATTGCATGCATCGTGGCATGCTTCTTTAGAGCTTGCATAGCACTACCACTACCTCCCTTACACTCTTCTGCTTTACATGCATCACCTCATAAGCACAGCATGCACTCCACACTCATCCCTTTATCTCCCTCTTCCACCCTTTATGTGCACTCCCATTCACACCTTTCAATTCCATGCACAAATCCCCTACCTCCTTCTTTTCCATCTCACATGTAAACTGCATTTTATGCACCTCCACACTCTTATCCATTCAATTTCACATGCATGCACACCCACCACCTTAAGTAACATGCACAATTCCTCCTCCATCTCTCTTCCACATGCCTTTCACCTTCTTTACTACTTTTTGTTACATGCATTCTTCTCCTTCACTCCTCTATTTTGTTTTTCTTCGTGAGATTTGGAATTAAAGGATAAGAAAAGAAGCCTTGTACCATTCTATGAAAGCAAGGAGTCTTTCTCATCTTAAATAATGGTTGAGAGGAAAATAAATCTTTCCATAAAGCCAGTCCAATTCCTAGCTAAGGGCTTCATGTTGAAGAGTAGGACCACTTCCATGATAAAGTAACTATCTCTTTCCTCATCTCATAAGGCTGAAATTTGGTTAGTCCTAATCCAAAGGCCATTGTCACCATATTATTTTCCTTTTATTCTAAATCCTTCTTATGGTAGGAAGCCTCCTCTATGGGAGTCCTAACTTAAGGATGAATGACCTCTATTCCTATAACAGCACAAGGGCCCCACACACAACAATATTGTCTGCTTTGGAGACTGGGCCCATATCACTCAGCCCCCTCTCGGCTTTGTTCCTCCCTTGCAGGAAAAGGCCTTGTTGCATACAAAGTCACTCCTAACTCTTATCAACAGCCCAGTCACTTTCCCCTTAGAAATGTGGGACTAACTCCCAGCACTATCAGCTGCCTGCTTAACGGTGCCCTACCCACCTTAGGGAACACTCATCCTTGCATGTTGGCAGCCATACATAACCTGGGAACCACATAGCAGCTAGCCTACACCAAGTTAGGGGTTGGCTTTGATACCAACTGTGACGACTCAAGTTTTTCAACACTTTTTAATAAAAAATTTTGAAAGGTGGGGCCCCAATTTTTAAAACCAAAAATAAACAAAATAGCATAAAACAATTTCAAATGAAATTCATTTTAAGAAAAACCCCGAGTGTCAACCATCAACTCATCACACAGCTTTTCACTTTTAAAACTCAATAAATCTTTCATTTAACCAAGTAAACCTTTTCAAAACAAGTTCACTTCTTAAGGACCCATCCAGTCTATAGCCACATTCCCAATAATAGTATAATCAAGTCCAATAATATAGATATATATAGTCAATAATATAAATCTAAAATAGATCCTATCTCTTCACTCATGTCGAGCTATTTATCAATAAGGTAAAGATGATCCCCACCGCTATCACAAACCCACCATGGCCTTCCTTTCCTGCTGTTGCGCTCAATATCTGAGGCATTGCAAAACAAAGCAATGCGTTAGCAAGCTATTGCTTGTGTAGGTATATAGGCATTTAATATAATAATAAATGAAACATAAAAGTCAAAATCGAATAACAATGTTGATATAAATGTAAGTCAATTATCCATGAAAATATAAGTATCATAAGCAATGCCAATATAGTCTTAAAACATCATATGCGATGAAACATGAACCTCATGGATGTAAAACATAATAATCTTATGGATATAAAACATGATAATCTCATGGATGTAAACATGATAATCTCATGGATGTAAAACATGATAATCTCATGGATATAAAACAAGATATGATCCAATCTCAATGAGCATACAATAACAAGCAGGGCACCCCTAAGTACGTGGGTCCCATAAGTGTCCCACACACTCATTCAATAGATCTAAGTACTCATATCAATCCTCTAAGTGTCATCACACCCAGGCACAAAATAAGATCTCCATGCTTATCATGCAAGCATACAAAACAAGAGTATGGATCGTCATGCTGCAATGGCAACCACTCCAGGGTCTCAACCACCATTGTTCCCCATGAACACCATAACGGGAGACTTAATGTCCATCCCCATGGGAAGGCACAGACCAGTAGCATGAGATTATTCTCTTACGAGTAATCAATATTCAATTTACTATTGATACTTGTGAGTAATTGATGAATGCGGCCGATGATGGTAGGTGTGAGACACTCTTGCAAGCTTCTAGGTGGTAGGCTCCTAAGTGCTTACAGTATGATCATGTTGTAGATTGGTTCTTATTCGCATAGAGTGCCTGTTGGTGAGTTGATATGTTGTGGTTTTAACTAGCATATGAATTCCCTTTGGTGAGCTATATGCTGTGGTTTTGATTTAATAAATGATTGACTATGGATGAGTTGAGGTGCCCTATAATAGATTCTACATAGATTTGCCTACAAATGAGCTGAGATGCCTTGATTTTATTGATATTGTGATTTTATCGATGCTAAAATGGGACACAAATAACTAACTCCTAGATGGGAGCTTGTTTTGTGCTATTTGTGTCATATGTGGTTATGATGTATTCTAATTATATAAAGAGATGACATGTTGTGGAATTGCTTATTAATGTTGACTTTGAAATTATTGTCACGATTACCATATATTGTGATATGGGGATGACACTAGAATTGTTAGGAGGAGGAGGAGCGTGTCAAACCCGTCTCACATACTTGAGCAAATTCCAAGGGAGTTGTAGCTTGATATGACATTGACAAGAGACCTATACGTACCCTGAATAGTAAAGTCCAGGAGTTAAGGACTAAGACTATTCCGTTAGTGATGGTCCTTTAGCAACATCACTCACTACAGGAAGCCACATGGGAGACAGAAGATAAGATGAGGATGACCCCCACCCAAAGATATTTACATAGAGGAATGTACGAAAATTTTGAGGATGAAATTTTTATAAGGTGAGAAGGATGTATTATCCTCAATTTTTACTTCTAAAAATTAGTAATAAAAAAATTATAAAGATAAAAAAAATTATTGACTTTAAACTACTAAATTTGGAAAGTGCACAATTATAGGATTCGAACAGTATACAGAACACCAAAAGCGATGTTTGGTTGAGGGAGATATGAACATTTTAAGTTTTGAGGGCAGCTTTGTAATTAGGCAAAGGACCCAAATTAGAGGGGATCATTTTGATAATAACACCCCCTTTCCATTCGATCCCGTTGCCGATAGAGGAAGGTGGTGATCCCCTTTCCCAGCGAGGAAAGCAGATCTCAAACTACAAAAGCACGTTTTTCCCCTCTTTCCAATGGAAATCAACTCAGAAAACCTTACCTTTTCCTCTGCGCTCTTCAACAAACATAGACCTAAGTTTTCATGCACCAAAGGACTAGATCTCCCCTCTCCAACTCTAATCAGGTAGGCCACACCCTCTTTCTTCCTCTTTTTGCCTTTTTTTGGCTTTTTCCTCATAGATCCGGGCTAAATCTGGTCTTAATGGTCAGTGGAATGCCAGAGAAACCAAACCCCTAGATCTAGTTAGACCCACATTAAGGACAGCTCGGATGATATATCTGAGCCATCCAATGTAATCTTTGAACCCAAAAACCCTAAGAACAGTGAAAATAGATATAAAAAAAATTAGATCATCTGGGACTCCAATCGAGAAAAAACAATATAGACAGTCTAGGCACATCGTCCGCGATGGATGCCGTGGCACTTCGATGCAAATAGTCCCTATTGATGTAGTTCAGTGTAAAAGGGACGCTGGTGTACTCCAGTGTAAATGGTTCTTGCTGGTGTAATCTGGTGTAAAGAGTCACCTATTTACTCCAATGTAAACAGCTCCGCCGATGCAACCCAATGTAAAAAGGAGAATGGGCTCAGGATTTTGATTTAAAATTGTTTTTCTGAGATTCTAGAGGCTACAGAAGTTCAACTTTCAATCCATAAGGTCAGTTGAATTCATCTCAATGACGTGCACCTAATTTTAGCATTAGAATCCTGATCTGATTAGATCTAGTTAAATCAAATTCATAAAATAGCACCAAATAACTTAGATCAAGCCAATCAAGTGGTGATCAAGCCTTAGAACTTGAATACTTAGACAATCTAAGTGAAGAAATGAGGGTTCTAAATATCATATTAAGTGTATTTACAGTAGGAATTTATTTAGACTATTTATCTAACCTAGATCTTGGAAATTTGTTGATCCGAGAGTGATTTGACTATTGGATCAAGGTATAAAATTTGGATACACACTACAATGAGTAAATAAACATGAAATGGGACTAAGTCATAATAATTAAAGTTAGAATTAATGATCTAATCATAAATAGAGGTCTTAAAGAATGATCCAATAGTTGGATCACCATAGATTCCATTGAGATACAATGAATTGAATCTTTTAAAATTAGGAAACATTAAATTGGGAGACTATAACTCCGATCGATGATCAGATGAGGCAAATAGGCATCAAATGTTATAGAAACTGATTTAATAAATAAAAAATCAAACGATCTAGACTGTGGATCTAGATCAAAAGCTAGATTAGGAGGACCACTATTTAAATGGATGCAACTTGAGAGAAAAGTTATAATAGATTTTCATTGAGGGAAATAATTAACACAAAATAGTACTGTGATACTAATAGTATATCAAAGCGTGCGAGCTAAGAGGATTACACACTTGATTGGGTTATCTTTCATTAATGTTGCATCTTATTTTCTAAATCTTGCATCATCATAGCATCATGATTGATTACAATTGCTAGTCACATAGTTATCAATTTCAAATACCTATAAATTTCAAAGTTTTATACTATGATCGATATGAGATTTTGTTAATGCATTGAATGGGTTTTTATGATCAATTGTTTTATGATATTGATACCGTGTATCTTATGTATGATTAGTAATTATCTTTGTTTATTGCATCACTAAGACTAGTGGCTTTTCATAAAATTAGTGGTGGAGGCTTGGTGGCTAGCCCTTGAGAGGCTAACCTAGGGATGAGGGGTGTATCTTGGGGATTGTGAGCTAGCATGCTCCTGGTTTATGAGATATACGATTTCTGTACTTTGTGATTTATAATGGGTGCTCTCACCTAATGGATGTCATGCTAGGAGGGAGTAGGCTAGGCACCCACCCTTTGAATTTATGATGTGATTATGACGTGATAGACACCTACCCACAGATGACTTTCGATAGGGGTTTAACAACATGGGTAGTAGTCCACACTACTGGTTCAAGCCTTCCCATGGGGACAGATGTCAAATCTCTTGTTATGATGTTGATAGGGAGCAGCGGTGGTTGAGATCCTAAAGTGGTTGCCACTGCAGCATGATGATCCATACTCTTATTTTGTATGCTTGCGTGATGAGCATGGATATGTTATTCTATGCTTGGGTGTGACAACACTTAGGGGATTGATATGAGCACTCATGATCTATTGAATGAGTGTGTGGGACACTCATAGGACCCACGTACTTTGGGGAGCCCCACTTGTTATTGTATGCTCATTGAGAATGGATCATATCCTATTTTATATCCATGTGATTATTATGTTTTACATCCAGGAGATTATCATGTTTAAATCCATGAGATTATCATGTTTTATATTCATGAGATTATCATGTTTTACATCCTTAAGGTTCATGTTTCATCTCATATGATGTTTTAAGACTATTTTGGCATTGCTTATGATACTTGTATTTTCATGGATAATTGACCTACACTTATATCAGCATTGTTATTTGATTTTTCCTTTTATGTTTCATTTGTTATTATATTAAATATTTACATACCTACACAAGCAATAGCTTGCTGACGCATTGCTTTGTTTTATAATGCCTTAGATATTGAGTATGACAGCAGGAAAGGCAAGGCCGTGGTGGGACCACGATAACAGTGAAGAGATAGGATCTATTTCATATTTATATTATGGACTGTAAATGTATACCTGTATTATTGGACTTGATTATATTGTTATTGGGAATGTGGCTGTTGACTGGATGGGTCCTAAAGAAGTGAACTTGTTTTAAAAAGGTTTACTTGGTTAAATGAAAGATTTATTGAGTTTTATAAGTGAAATGTTATGCGATGAGTTGATGGTTGACACTTGGGGTTTTTCTTAAAATGAATTTCATTTGAAATTATTTTTCACTATTTTGTTTGTGTTTTTGTTTTAAAAATTGGGGCCCCACCTTTCAAAAAAATTTATTAAAAGTGTTGAAAAACCTGGGTCATCATAATTCTCCTCCTTGTCTCTCTCATTAAGAGCTACCCTCTTTTCTAAGAGTTTCTAACAAGGAGATGCAACAATTTGTTTTACACTTCCATTCCATATTCCTCTTTTACTTCTTTTATTAGGTGATGATTTTTTTAAAAAGGTGTTAGGTGCCTCTTCTCTTGGCTGCCCTAGCACTTCATTCTTATGGATCCTAGGAAAATATTTGACTTTTGGATTGTGGCATGTCAAGTTAAGGAGATGAGAACATCTTGGTAATTAGCTTATTTTGTGTTGAAGAGAAGTGTACATACTCCTTGAGTGACACAACATAAGGTCCCTATAGCAAAATTCAAGCTCAAATTTGAAGAAGACTTTTAATTTCTTTCCTTTACTTTTCTTATGTTACAAATCCTTGTAATTAATCAATTAGTGAGAAGTTCTTTCATGACTTTGTTTCCTTAGTTAGTTTCTCTATTTAGTTATTTATTTTCTTTCTTTCTTAGTTACTTAGTGCTTGCTTTAGTTTCTAGTTTAACTTCTTTCCTTTAATTGCATGTTTCTTTACTTGCTTTATGTCTTTATTTCCTACTCTCTCCTTATTTCTTTAGTTGCCTTAGTTAAAATCTTCAATTTTTGTTGCGTAGCTAGGTTATAGTAACATAATCTAAGTTTTAAATGATTCCATCAATCATAGCATCCTCATGGGGTTGACTCATAACCCATATTTGTTGTTTTTATATGCCAATAGAGCCATGCACTTGTAGTAATTATTAAGACACGTCAAGCTTTTAGTGGCAACTAGTCGTATATTAGGATTGCATATAGTTGCATTTGCATAATTTTCTTATTCCTATAAATCTGATACTTTCCTTTTCTTTTATGGAGGAATTTGGACAAGAATAAATCTTTGGAGGAAGACCTTGGGATAGTCTCCATTATTATTTTTATTTGAATGGATTATAATGAGATCAAAGTTGTATTTTTTATATGAATATATTCATTTAAAATTAAGAGTTGTAATAATACAAGTCAAGGATGGGTCATTCTAACTTGCAAGATGAGGTGGCATGTACTTGGACCACCCTTGTACGAGAAGACTAATTCCAAGACATCGTTATGAGACTATTCCTCCCTTCTCTCCATTTACTAGATTAGGGTGGATAATAGTTAACCTTGAGTTGTTGATGGTAATTTAAATCGAATATAGAAAGCATTCACTTATTGCATTTTGGGGTTTACATTAGTTTACTAATTTTTGTAGCATAATTAGGACCCATTTATTGCTTTAAGGTACTTATATGTTGATCAAATTACATGAAATTGTCTAAAACATTACTAAGGGCAATCAACCCTCATAAGATCATGAGTGGATTTAGTCATCACACCTTGGCGCACCTAGGTTGAACAGCATTGATGCACCCCAGCCTTCCATATTCTAATTAAAAATAAATTTAAAAATGACCTTAGAAACTTTTCGAGCTAATAGGACAATCTAGTTGCCCCTATCTATTCGACTACACTGGTATTGAAATAACTAGTTCTACTAGCACATTCTATTACTTAGATCACCTAAGGATGACTGTGGAGGGTGTGAAGTGGTTGATTTAGATCAAGATCTAATTGGTAAACAATAGGATTAATCTAAAAGAGTGAAGGAGCTAGCTAGGATTAGAAATAATCTAAAAGCCTCTCTTTTAAAGAAATTCAAGATAAAAAAGCCTTTCAGATTGTTTCTTAAGGTTAGGAATATATGGTGTCCTTATTTTTTTTATTGTTGTGCATCATTTAAGTTGCATTATCTAGTTTAGGTCTCCCACAGACTAGGTAGAGAAAAAAAAGTCTCTTTCATTATATACAACAACTTAGTTGCATTATATACAAATGTAAATCCACTACACCTTGATCACTTAATCATGATCTAGTACCTTTAGATATAAAGATCAAGCAAACTGTTGGATAAGGCTAAAGGACTCCACAAGATCAAGAGATCCTTGCCTCGAAAATGGCTGATGAGGAAGTAGAAGTTAAACCATTGAAAAATTACTCTACACCCATCCTAAGTCAGACAATGCCAAACCCCAAGGGTTAGAATGAGGTTGGTTCATCATCGTAAGATTAGGCTAAGTCAATCACAACCATTAAGAGTGGAAAACAAGTAGACAATTAGGTAGGCTAGATTAGAATAGCCCACGAACTAAGGAAAAAGAGAAACCTATTCAACCTCAGAAAGGAAAAGAAAAAGTTTAGCCTACATCCCCTTCATCTAAACCCCTTCCTGATACACCCCTTATCCCAAAGGCTCCTTTCCCTCAAAGACTACAAACAGTTAAGAAGGAGAATAATTATAATGAGATAATGAACATTTTCAAACAAGTTAGTATCAACAAACCATTACTCGGTGCTATCAAAGAATTCCCTCCTTATGCTAATTTCCTAAAGGACATGTGCACACAAAAGTGAGAGTCTGCATAAAAGGCCTCTCTCACCTCTGTCAAACTTGTTCTATAGTTAACTCCATACTTCTTTAAAGTACAAAGATCTTGGATGCCCTATAATCTCGTGTTTTACATGGGAACACATATTTGATAAAACGCATTTAGATTTAGGGCCACTGTTAACCTACTGCCATATTTGGCCTATGAGCAACTAGGTTTAGGCAAGCTAAAACCCACCCTCTACCACACTCAAGCTAGCAAACTAATCAATCCAAATTCATAGTGTAGTACTAGATGATCTGCTGATATAAGTAGATGAATTCCTATTCTCAATGGACTTTCTTGTCCCAGACACAGAGCCTATATTTAGTCTAGATAATGAAATTCCTATCATTATGGGCTGACCATTCCTAGCTTACATCTAATGCCATCATCAACTGTAGGAATGATGTTATGAAATTGCAATTTAGCAATATAAAACTCAAGTTCAACGTTTTTAATGCTACACAACAAACAAACTCTAGAGACTCTTTTGATGTGAATGTCATAGAAAGCATAGTTCATGGCACTTTTCATTCATCCTGTTAGTTAAATCAAGTTGGTCCCTTTCAAGAAGTAGATCTATTACTCAAAGCTGCAGCGGTAGTGGATAATCCTAAATGGAAATAAAAGGTAAAACCCATAACGCCTCCTATCATGTTTATTTTTGTGCAAGCAGAATTTTGAAAAAGGAGCAGTAGTGATCCTATGAGCCAAAGCTTCATAAAATTTTATTGCTTTTTTAGATTAAGGTTTTTCCTTTTGAGTGAACTTGTAGAGGTCACATTATAACTTGCAATTTTTTTATTCAATTTTAAATGGGTTGCATTAGTATAGGGAAAGTGTGGGGTATGGTGGCCCACACTTGATCTTCATAAGAAACTACACGACAAGCATCTCTCACTCTTTTTTACTTTTCTAGTGTAGTTGCATTTAGTATAAATTGCATCCTTGATGGTAATTTAACTTATATAGTTTAGGATCATTCATTATACTTGTTGCATTTTATTTAGGATTATTGCATTAGTTGTGCACCGATTTAACAAAGGTTAACCTAATTTCAGCAATAACCAAGGCATAGGTTGCATGGTTACAGTATCCTATCTATTAAGGTGTATGATCCTTTGTTTGATAGCATATAAGAAGGCATCAGTTTTCTTTATTTGTATTGCTTAGCAAGTTTAAGTGCTTTATGGTGGAATGGATCACAGTGAAAGTAAGGGCCCCATAGGAACCCTCATAAGATAAGGAGTTGATTGCATCACCAAATCCTTGGCCCATCTAGGTAATCAATCAAATTCCTTGTATGTTTGTGATCCCAACCCTTGAACTATAATTTAAAATCAGGTAGCAAGAGACTTAGGTTATCAAGCTCATAGGAATCTTTTAAGAGGAGATCTATTATCACTTTAGTGGCTTCTAAGCATCGTGGTTATAGTGGGTATCCAAAATCCAAGTGATTGTCCTATGACTTCCATTGATGTTGGTTGAGGTCTAAACACCTCTTAACATAAGAATTGTATTAACCACTTTAGAGCTATACCTAACCGGTAAGCAATAGTTGAACCATGATAAAAGAAGGTGTTTAGATTTAGGTCTAAAAGCTACCACCGTACACATTAACAAAGATCCTCAAATTAGCTTGACTAGCATATATTTAGATTGCATCATTTAAATAGGTTTATTTAAGTACACACAAGGCCATTGATCTCAAAACATTTAGTACCATTAGACCTAGAGACAAAATGTACCCATAGCCAAGGGGAGCGAAACCAAGTTCATGACCCTATGACTAAACCGCCAGCAGAAGTTGAGTGCAAGACTATTAGAGATTTCTATGCAGCACTCCAACTAAATACTCCTTTGTGCATCACATTGCCTCTCACAACTACAGACCATTTTAAGTTTAAACTTGGACTCCCTCAGTTACTCCCAACATTTTATGGTCAAGAAAGTGAGGATCCATACCTACATGTCAAGGTATTCCTTGAATTTGTGCTACATTCAAGTTCTGAAATGTTTTGGATGACTCAATTAGGCTTACGTTATTTCCATTCTTGCTAAAAGATAAGGCCAAGTATGGCTAAATTCTTTAGAGATTGGTTCTATCAACAAAGGCGACCAGTTTTCTAGAAGGTTTTTGAACAAATTCTTTCTCGTCCATAAGACAAATGCCCTTCATATGGAGATCATCAAATTCTAGCAAAGAGATGTTGAGCAATATTAAGAAGGCTGGGAAAGGTTGAATGAATTATTGCAAAGGTGTCCCCATTATGGATTTGAAAAATGGTAGCAAGTTCAATACTTATACGAGGCATTTTCACCTCAGAGTAGACGAATGATAGATCCAGCAAATGCAGGGGCCCTCATGTTGAAAGATGAGAGAGAGGCCTAGGAATTTTTCAAACTTTAGTTGATAATTCCCAGCAATGGGATTATTTTAATAAGAGGGAGAGAAATACCCAGCCTCTAAAGAAAAGAGTGAATGAAATAGGAGAGGCCATAGATATATCCTATAAGCTCAACTCTATGATTGAGAGAATGGACAAGTTTGGTTCCTTAGGTAGGAGAGTGGACAAACATGAAAATATGTTTCAAACCTTCATGTATACAACTAGATCCACTAAGCCTCCACAGGAAGTTTGTGTTATTTGTTCTAACATCATCCATTTTTCCACAACATCTCCATGGAAGAGACTGCATAATGAATATCTTCTATAATAAGCGAATGCCATGAAAACGTATCACAACCTTAGCAATAACCCCTACTCTGAGACCTATAATCACAAATGGGCTAGGCATCCTAACTTATCATGGTCGAAGAACAATTACTTGTGAGGATCATCTGTGAACCCCCTACATAAAACTTTCCTAGAGCTTCAACTCCCCAACAGCCACCTAGTTTTCATATCCCTCAGCAATAAAAGAAACCAACATTTGAGGAGAATATGCACTTACTCATAGAAACATCCTTAAAACAAAATGAGGAGACTAACAAGGCCCTACATCAATTGCAGAATGATAGACACACTCCATCAATGTCAACTCTTAAGTCATTACCAAGTAAGAAATGCAAATGAGCCAGTTGCTAACTACTTTAAATGAAAGAGGAAAGGGACAATTTCCTAGTTAGCTAATCTGAAACCCTAAGGGCCAATTTGAGATAGGGTCTAGTTCACATACCCAAAATTCTCATAAGAAAGTAAAGTTCATAACTACCCTTAGGAGTGGCCGTCAAGTTGATAATAAAGAAGGGAAAACTAAGGAAACTACAAAGGAGAATGAACTAGTTAAAACATAAGAAAAAGAGAAGAGACAAAAATCTCATACTACATATGAGCCTACAATGGAGGCACCCTATGTGCTTAAAGCTCCATTCCCTCAATTACTCAACTAGGCTAAGAAAGGAACAAATTTCAATTAGATAATGAATGTATTCAAAGAATGTGCAAATTAATACACCCTTACTCAAAGTGATTAAGGATATTCCTACTTATGACAATTTTCTTAAAGAGTTCTACACACATAAGTGAAAGCTTAATGTATAAAAGAAAGCATTCCTCACTAAGTAGGTGATCTCTTTGATCCAATGCTAGAACCCTCCTACGTTTAGACACCCAAGATGTTTGTTGATTGTTTAACCGCAAGTGCATGGGCTATTGTAGTGTAGCTTATGCAAGTACGAGTCGATCCCACGAGGACTTGATTTGAAGTGATGGAGTTTTAAATAAAATTCAACTAAAAGAATAAAAATAAAGAATATACTACAAATGAACTAAAATCCATATTTATTCAATTGTTCCAATGTTCACAATTATTTATTCCAAAGAAAACATAAAATAAAACTAAAAGGCATCCTGGATAAGCTTGTCCTTGGATTGCACTGTCCATGAATTGCACTGTCCCTGGATTGCACTATCCTTGAATTGCACTGTCCCTAAATAGTCAGAATGAAGATAAGGTAAAACCAAAATAACACAGAGATATAGTTGGAATTAAATCGGGGACACAAATGGAATTCTTCTAGGGACACAGTTGGTATTAAACAGGGGACCCAAATGGTATTTCTCAGATCTGCCAGGGGACACGTTTGGAATTCCTGATATCTGCCAGGGTAGATTCAGAATTTCATCAGAGTTCTAGTTTTAATCAAAAACCAGGAAAAGAGTGGGGAGAAAACCGAATGAGATGGGGAAGAAGGAGAAGAGGAAGAAGAATAGAGGAAGGAGGAGAAGAAAGAGGGAGAGGAAAATGGTGGGGAGAAAAATTTGCCGGAGATGGAACCGGAGGAGGAAGGAGAAATCGGGAGTGATAAAGCTAGTGGTAGAATGAGAGAGACAGAACGCAGGAGGAAACCTGACTTGGGTTTCCTTCCCCGGGGCATCCGGTGACTGTGGAATCCAGCAAAGAAAGAGGAACCCGAGGAGAAGGTGGGGAAGAAGAAAAAGAGGAAGAAGAGGGATGGAGGGAAGAGAAGAAGAAAAGAAGAAAAGAAAGGGGGAGAAGATGGTCCCAGGACCGTTCGGTGAAGGAGAAGGAGAGCAGAGGGAAAGAGGATGGGAGAAAACCCATTCTCCCAGGACCGTCCGGAGCGTGGCAAGAGAAAAAAAAAAAAAAAAAACGACCAGGGAGAATGAAGAAGAGAGAGGAATCAGGTTTGGTTGTGTGGATGACCTTGTGCACACAGATCACCGGTGAAGAGGGCTTCTACTAGTGCCGGTCTCGGTAATGATGTTGGCCGGTGATTGGTATAGGTGCCATCTGGGAGGAAGAGGGAGAATGGAAAGGAGGTGGAGAAACTTGGGGAAAAGGTAGGCTTTTGGGAAAACCCAAATTGGGTTTTCCTGCAGGTAGAGAGAATAAGAAAGAACGAGGGAGAAACAAAGGCAGAGGAGGAGAGGGTGAGAGCGAGCCGATAAAGAGCAAGAGACGAGATAGATGGGGGAGTAGAAAGAAAAGGACATGCGAAGTGGTTTGTGCAAAGAACAGGGAGAGATAAGGGAGAGTGCAGTGAGAAACAAAGAGAGAGATTGAGAGAGACAGAGGTGAGAGAGAGTGAAAAAGAGAGGAAAGGAGGGATAGTGAAAACAATTCCTAAAGAGAGAATGGGGAGTTTGCTCTTGCAGTGGAGAAGGTAAAAGAGAGAGGAAGAGAGAGAGAGATGGGAAAGAGGAGAAGAGGTAAGGGGTTTGGTATGGTTGAAGGAGTTAGAGAGATGGATTGAAGGAGAAGGAGTTTGGAGTGAGAGAGAGAGAGAGAGAGAGAGAGAGAGAAATAGTACGTGAGAGAGATGAGGAGAGGAAAGAAGGAGAAAAGAGGGAGTGAGGGAAAGAGAGGAGAGGGAGAAAGTCAGCCAGCCCCGCCCTTCTAAGAGGGGAAAAACATTTTTGGAGAGAGAGGGGAAGAGGTATAAAAAGGAGAGTGAGAGATAGAGACGTGAAAGAGAGGGAAAGGGAGATTGAAGAGAGATAAGAGAGATGAGAAAGAGTGGGGTCCACTAGAAGTTTAGACTTGCTAGAACTCTACAAGTCTTAAACTTTGTTCTGTCTTAGGACTCTTCAAAATCCACTTTTTTTCATGAAACTTCATTTGATCTCCATCTTGTATCCTTGATTCAATCTGGAGCGTCCACGTCTGAGTTGACCGATCTGCAATGCACAGGACCCAATTAGTGCAATCTAAACCGTCCATTAGCTTTAATAGGCATCTAACCACTAAATTTTATAACTCAACGGTTGGATGGCCAATTAAAGCTAAAATAAAATATTTGATGTAAAATCTTAAAATTAATGGTCTAGATGCTCTAATCAAATACTAAATTAGGGTTATTTTGACCAAAATTGAACACTTAACACACCCCCCAACCAGCATTTTGCTAGTCCCTAGCAAAAGATGCGAAGAAATCAACTCAAATTTTTTTATTTTTCAGGTCATCTCCACTTTTTTTCTCAAAGAATTATCTTCAATAAATCTATCAACTTTAGCAAACTAATAAAAATGACTGAAGAATTCAAAACCTTACCCATATGCTAAAAATATTCTACTGGAGCTTAGATCTCAGAGTGGTTGTGTGCGTATATAGTCTACACATAGAATAATCTTTATCTCTAAGTAGAGTTCTAACTTTTGAACTCCATCTGAAATATGCTTTGACCTCAATCCTTACTAATGGCATACGCTCAGAAATAAAGTCTCTCAGATAGTAGGTTCAAATCATATCTCTCTTTTGATTATGTGAGAAGAGTCAAGAAAAGCAAATTTAGCTCACATGTACTCATGAAGAACGGAAGTTACTAAGAAATTTACTTGTTTTGATCCCTTTGGAATGGATGCTATTACCTTTGAATATTTAGAAATACCACTCTTTTAATCCTATCCATTCATTTCCTCATCAAGACTATATTCATCCTAGAATCAATAGGTCTTCAATTGGGACGAAACATAGGCTTAGGAAAGGGTATCAAAGAAAAAGTATAAGGGTATTCAAAGTTTCTTCAAAAAATAATAAGTAGAGGTCTTCTACTAAAGTTGACAATTCTTCTTTCATTTTCTTTGCTGAAGTGAATATTTCTTTTTCTATTTCCTTGCATTCTTCAAACTCTTTTTTTTTTAGAATCTTTTCTTTATTTTCACATTTTTGAATCACTTTGAAGAATATTTCTTTTCTTGATATCCACTTTTCTACTTTCATTGCAACTAAAATGTATTCTTTCATTCATCTCTACCTTATTTTTCAAAGAAGATGGATAATGGTCAATTTATACTAGTTTAACATGGGTTACAAGAAAATCTAAAATACTCTTACCTAGGACCAGATGAATCCTTACCTATCATTGTAGCTTTAAATCTAGATTAGGAACAGAAAGGTAAGCTTTATGGTGTTCTCAAAGAACACAAGACAGCTTTAAGGTGGACCATAGTAGACATCAAAGGGATCAGCCTTGCTATGTGTATGCATAGAATTCACCTAAAATAAAATGCTAAACCACCTAGGGAAACATAGTGGAGACTAAATCCCAATATGAAGGAGGTGGTGACAGATGAAGCGCTTCAGCTCCTATATGTTGGTGTCATCTACCCGATATCTAAAAGCACCTGAGTCAGCCTAGTTCAGGCAATCACCTAGAAATCTGGAGTCACTGTAACCTGAAATGGGATAATGAGTTAGTGCCCACTTGCATAACCACCAAGTGGAGAGTTTGTATCAATTACCAAAAACTGAACTCAGTCACAAGGAAAGCCCACTTTCCTCTCCCTTCATAGACCAAATGCTAGAATGGTCAACCAATCATAGCTATTACTACTTTCTTGATGGTTATTCAAACTATAAACAAATTCACATAGCACTTGAAGACCAGGAGAAGACTACCTTTAGCTACCCTTTTAAGAACTTGGCCTACTATCGTATGCCTTTTAGACTCTGTAATGCTCCAACTACTTTTCAAAGGTGTATGTTGAGCATATTTTTAGACATGATGGAGTGGTTCTAAAAGTGTTTATGGATGATTTCTCAATGTTTGGATCTTCATTTGATGAGTATTAATTCCTACTAGGTGTTAGGAAAAGAACTTAGGGTTAATCTGAGAGAAATGCCATTTTATGGTTCAAAATGACATTGTTTTAGGCTACATCATATCACACAATGATATAGAAGTAGACAAAGCCAAAATGGACTTAATCTCTAACCGTCCTCTTAGGACAATGAAAGAAGTGTACTCATGTTTAGAACATGCTGGTTTTTATATATGATTCATCAAGGACTATAGTAAAATTGCCTAGCCCCTATATAATTTACTTATGAAGGAGGCATGTTCTAAATTTGATGATAACTACATGAAAGTATTTGAGTGCCTAAAGGCTGAGTTAACTTCTACACCTATAATTCAACCACTAGACTAGAGTGCACCATTTGAAATAATGTGTGACACTTCAAACTATGTGATTAGGGCTGTTTTGGGGCAGTGTATTGGTGAACTTCTCCATGTGATATACTATTTTAGTAAGTACTCAATGAAAAGAAACTCAATTATTCAACTACAAAAAAAGAGTTATTAGTAGTAGTTTTTACACTAGATAAGTTTAGATCTTACTTACTAGGATTTAAGGTTATAGTATACTAGGACCATGCAGCTCTAAAACATCTCCTTTTTAAAAAGGATAAAAAAACCTAAACTGATCCAATGGATACTATTGCTACAGGAACTTTATCTTGAAATTCGAGATAAGAAAGGTTCCAAAAATGTTGCAACAAACCACTTATCCAGACTAGTTATGGAGCCTACTAGCTAAAATGTGTCTATAATAGAGAAATTTGTAGACAAACAATTATTGCACATTTTCCAATTTCCTTAGTATGAAGACATTATTAATTATCTTATCACAGGTCAAATACCTAATCGTTGGTATAAATAAGATAGAAAGAGATTTATTGTCTAGGTTAAACACTTGGAACAATCTGTACTTGTTTAAGTGTTGTCCTAATCAAGTCATTAGGAGATGTATAGTAAATAATAAACATCACAAGATCATTTTCTTTTGTCATGACCATGCATGCAAGGGCCCTTTTAGTTCCAAAAAGATAGCTACAAAGATTTTGGAGTATAGCTTTATTGGCTTACCATTTTAGAAACTCACACGCTTACTATATAGCATGTGCTAGATGTCAATAGTTATGGAGCATAGGAAAAAGAAATTTGATGCCCTTAAATCCCATTCTTATCATTGAGTCTTTCAATGTTTGGGGCATTGATTTTATGGAACCTTTTCCTAACTCCTTTGATTATGTGTACATCCTTGTGGAGGTAGATTATGTGCCAAAATGGGTAAAAGCAAATACCGTGTAAGACCAATGACCATTAGGTGGTGGTCAAGTTCTTAAAAGAAAATATATTTTCTCACTTTGGTACACCTAAGCGATAATTAGTAATGGGGGTAAACACTTTTGCAACAGGGTATTTGAGAATTTAATGAAGAAATATGGTGTAAACCTTAGGAAAGCTACCATTTATCAGCCTCAGATCAGTGAACAAGTGGAAGTGTCTAATAGGAAAATAAAGCGAATTTTAGAAAAGATAGTTAATCCAAATAGGAAAGACTGGTCCTTGAGATACTTCATGGGCATACCGAACTGCATATAAGACTCCTATAGGCATGTCAGCCTACCGCCTGCTCTATGAAAAGGCCTTGCAGTTATCAGCAAAACTTGAACATAAATCATATTTGGCCATCAAAAAGCTCAATTTTGACTTAGATACTACTGGAACCCACATAAAACTCCAACCTAATGAGTTGGATCAGTGAAGGAAAGATACATATGAGTCTACAAAGTTATACAAAGACTACATAAAGAGCAATCACGATAAACATATCTTAAAAAAGTCCTTCACCTCAGGACAAAAAATCCTTTTGTATGACTCTAGATTGCATATATTTTAAGGAAAACTTAGATCTCAATAGACTGGACCCTACATAATAAATATTGTATATCGAGATAGAAAAGGATGGAGAGATCTCACAAGTGAATGGGCAAAGGTTGAAACCCTACTTAAAGTTGGTAAACCCTGAAGTGGAAAAACATTACTTGAAGAACCAATATATCATGACCCACCATAGCATGTCCCATAACACATGCATACATCACATGAGCTGCATTCATCATTATCATCGTATAGCATGTCTAGTTGAAGACGTTAAACTTAGCACTCAGTGGGAGGCAACCCAAGGTTTTCATAGTCTCATTATTTTACATCACTCATTTATCATATAGGTGTCCTATATTTTAAAAAATTGGAGACAATGTTTAGTTCAAGTTAAGGAGCATAGATATATATCAGATTTTTTAGTTTTACATGTATTTCAAAAACAAATTTGAAATTCTTTTTTAAGTTTTTCAATGGTTTTGAGGTCAAATTCCTTTGCTATGATGAGAATTGAATTGTTTGAAGTTTAGTATTTCCACTACTTTAACTTCTTAATAAAAATGAATATGGTTAATTCTGTATTTTATTCATGTCTTGAAATAATTTATGAAAGTTAAATCTCATAAAACACATACATACAATGCATAATTTAGACAAATAGATAAGTATGACTTAACGACCTTTAGGAAATTAGTGGAGACCTATGACCATGTGAGCTTTAGATACTATCTTCTTCTTGAAGGTTATAAGTAATTCTCTATTTTCTTCAATGTACGTAACTTTAAAATATTCTAGTATATTTGTTTTGGTCAGTTACTAAGAATAAATAGGAATACTAACTTTCTTTCTTGAACATTTGTTGAATCTAATATGCTTTAAGAAACCAATAAATGATATAGGCCATCCTTATTATAGCCTAGAAACATAAGTCCTATCCGGATATTATACCACTAGTTAGACCCTTTGAGCCTCTTACTAAGACTTTTCTTTTCAAAACCCCATTTATCTTAACCTAGAAACCCAATAAAAAGAATATCCATTATCTATCTTTTAAAAATAGTAGAGATTATAGGACAAAAGTCTCGAAAGTGAAATATATCAAAAGTGTCAATAAAGAAAAAGAGTATTATCAGAAAAAGAAAGAAAGAGAAGAAAAGAGAAGAAAAGAGAAAGGAAAATACATAAGATATATTCACTTCAATATAGTCAAAATAGAAAAAATTTCATACATCAATTGAAGACCTCTACTCAAATTTGAACTTTGAATCCTTACACCCTTCTTTTCAAAACCTATCCCAATCTTACGTTTCATCCTATCTAAAAGCATATTGATCTTAATTGAAAAGATAGTTTAAAAGATGGATATAAATATGAGGGAATTAAGGTGAAATATTTCTACTTATCTTGGTAATTAAATCTATTCTTTAGGATCATATTCCTTTATCTCATTGGTTCTTAAAAGATTATGAGAACCAGTAGTCTTATTGGATTTGATAACATAGAGAGAGAAATTTGTTTAACCCCTTTTCTCTAAGAGATATATTTCTGAGTGTATGCCTATGAGTATTTGAGGTCAAGACATCTTTCCAATGGATTATAAGCATATCTATTTAGAAGTCTAGACCTATGTAGTCTGTACACACATCCACTTCGAGGTATAACTAAAATGAAATAGCTTTGGTATGTGAGTAATTTATAGAATTTCTCATTCACCTTTATTAAGTTGCTAAAGCTAGTAGAGTACTAATGGAATATAATTCTCTAAGATAAATAAGGGACTAAGCCTTATTGTATTTTGTGGGTACATTCATTGCAAACCCTCACAAGGCTTAACTCATCCACTAGGGGTAACCTAAGGGTTTAAGGACTTATTACATATGCCATATGCAATTGTGAGTAGCTGCAAAAATGATAACCATTTTTATTTTCATTATTTTTTGCATGTCTTGCTCAGGACTAGCAAAATTTGGTTGGAGGTTGTGATAAGTGTTCAATTTTGTGTAAAAGGTACCGAATTAGTAACCCAAGCAATATAGATTATAGTATTAATTCTAGGGTTCTTCCAAAAATTTCTAACACATGCATTTTTGACATAATGATTCAAAAGTTTGATATTTTGTAGGTTTAGAAGCTAATATAGAATATGTGAATTGTCATAAATTTTTAAGATTTAATTAGGGTTTTTATTTTTTTGTAGGAAACAAGATGATGATCTAATGGCTAAGATCAAATTAGATGAGAATTGAATATCAGGATCAAACAATCAAACCAAGGCCTATATTTTAATCATTTCAGAGTTCAAGCAAAGGTCAAGATCATCTCAAAGCAAGATGATGGATTTGAGGAAACAATTACAAGAGCCAAAGGTGATTAAAATTGGCCCATGTATAAGATATGAAATTTCCATCACCTTTGCATGGAAGCCATGCAAGCCACCTTAGCCATACAAGCCATGCTATAAGGTGACAAGCTAAGTAAGCCATGAAACCAAGCATACAAGCCATGAAGCCAAGGGAATTAGCCATTCAAGCAATCAAGTAATGAGCCATCAAAGTGAGCCACCAAGCCAACTGAGCCATACACATGGAGTGCCATGATTGGAGGAAGATTTGCAAGCAATTTTTCATGCCAAAATTGGGATTTTCAAGAGATAATTAGCAAGGATTAGAAGGAGATCATCATAGGGTAAGATAGCATGCAAGGTAGACTAATAAGAGAAGAACAGTATCTTTGTATTTTCTCTTTTTCTTTTTTTCATCGTTCTATTTTATTCTATCCACCATCCAAGCATTCCATTTGAAATACTTAAGTGGGGAGAAGCATCCTTCTTAGAAGAGTGGGATGTCCCACTTTCCTTATGGCTTATTAGATTCCCATTAAATCCATGTCAATGACCTAAGATGTTTAACAAGTTTTACTTCAAAAAATAGCTCCACGATTTGCACTTTCCAACATTAAAATACTTTCTATGTTCAAAGGAAATCTTAACCATCAAATCCTATCTTACATTCCCTATCTCATGATTATATCTTCACCAAGTTTAAAAGGAGCCAATACAATAAAATTCGTAGGGTTTTCAATGTGGAGAGGGAGATGGGAGTGGGACATATCATGCCTAAGGGTGGTTCCTCATTCTAAGAGATTTCCTTAGGGATTTTGTACTTTAGCTTTCAGTTGCTCTTGCTTTGTGCCTCCACACCTCATCCTTGGGTGTTTCTCTTCTTTGTTTTGAAATTTATTCCAAGTTAGTTCTTGTTATTCCTTTCCTTGCTATTTGATGTTCTTGCCTTTTAATTCCATGTTTTTTAGTCTTTACTTAGTTCCTTGATTCCATGCTATAGTTTCTTGTTTTGATTCCTAAGTTTTCATATTTGTTTGCCCCTTATTTCAGCCTTAGAACCTTGTATTCAAGAACCACAACTCTCTTGAAATGATAGCCAAGACAATGTAGTCCTTGGATCAAAGTCTTGTGCCTTGAATCTCCTTGAAATCTTTGCCAATTCATTGCTGCCTTTCTCATCTTTTCATGCTCTTTTCTCCTTGGTTCTTCTTTGGATTACATGCTAGCAATTTTTAAGACTGGGGTGTTAGATATATTAAAGAGGATTGAGAGTATTTCTTTGATAGAATCGGGGACACATCCCTTGAAGGATGCGCACCATACTTGTAATCACCCTCCATTCAATTGAAATAAAAAAATTTCATGCTTTGTATTTTGGATCTTACACACTGTTTGTGGTTACTGTAAATGATTTGAATCTTACTTTCCATGGTTGTGTAATGGTGCTATTTCATTAATCACTTAGATATTATTCCCATTTATGCATCCTAACTGTTCCTTTTTATCATAATTTCATTTGCATCATTCAAGTAGGTTACCATGTATAACTTCAAGTCCATTCATGCATCATAAGCATTATTTTTCATTTAGATTTCAATTAATCTTCCACACACATCATACACATGTCAATTTGTGCATAAAATAGTTCCATGTTTCCAACTTCATAATCATGCACACCATGCTTTCAGTTCCTATATTTATTCCATGCAATAATGAAGCCGCACACATAACCTTGCATTCATGTTCTTTAGTTGCTTGCTAATTCTTTAGTTTGCATGCTTAATTTAGGTGATGTTTATGTTATTTGATCATTGTTAAGTTTATTGCACGTTAGAATAGTTTTAGGATGTTCTAATTTTAGTTTCTAGAAAGCTTCAAATTGTAGTCTAAGAAAAGTGTTCTTTTTAGAAAATGTGTTTTTAGAAAGTTTCCATTAATAGAAGTTTCCTAGAATAATTCTTCTTAGTTTTTCATTAGTTGATGTTATAGAATTCATGTTTTTATGAAAGTTTCTAAGTTTAGCTTGTTTACTTAAAATTGTTTCCTTATTCCCTGTTTCTAATTCATGCATCTTATGTTTCCATGTTAATTCAATACCTAGCTTAGGTTAAAAACCAACTCTTTTAACTAGGTTAGATAATATGAAATAAAATCCAACTAACATACAAAATTGTGAGATTACTAGTGGGATCGACCTCTCTTGTGTGCAAATTACTACACTGATTTCTTTGCTTGCAAGTAATTTTAAAGCTACATCAAATGTCAATAATGATGTTACACTCTACCAAATTTCCTACTCATTCATAACCATATCTAAGTCACACTCCTCCTATGATCAAGTTAGGACTTCTATTAGGATGAAACATAAGCATAGGACATGAACGTCAAAGGAATGAGTAAAAGGATAAACAAATGTGTTTTGACATATATGTAAAGGCCTTTTACAAAGTATTCTCAATTTCTTTTATACCCATAAGAGTGAACATTTCCCTTTTCATTGGATATATTTTTTATTTTCCATTTTTCTTCATTTTTTTACTTTAACTTTTGGTATAGCCTTTCTTTGATTTTTCCTCTTTTCAGCACTTTTTGGACTTGTATTTCTCATAATTTTCTCCAAATAATCTCCAATCATGTCTACATATTTCCAAAACAACTAGGCAATGGATATATTATGGGGGTTTTAGTAAGGGTAATGGTTAAGGGGTTCATAAAGGAAAAGGTTTATTTTAATGGCTCAAACGATTAAATAGCAAAAAAGTAACATAGGAAAACTAAAGGCTATGGGTTTACCAAGTATGGCCTCTATCATTTTCTAGGTTTCATATGACTTAAACATAAACATAAAAATAAAATTTAAAGATAAATGGTATAGTCTATTAGATATTTTCCTAATAGTTGACCAAGATAAGAATAATAAGTGCAACTAAGAAATCATTGTCTACTGAAGAAAATTTTCAATTTATGCATAACACTCTCTAAGAAAGATTAGTTATAAACTCACAAGGGTTAATATTCTCCACTTATCTTCTTTAAGATCTTTAAGTTCTAACTTCTCTTCAAATTCAACTATTTATTTATTTATAATTACTTTCTACTATGAATATTCTGAGTTTAACTTTTCCTTGAATATTAAAAAAGGATAAAATAGTGAATTAATTGTATACAAATCTATTAAAAAGCTAAGTTAAAAACAAAGCTTGAATATTCAAAATATCCAAATTCTCATCCTTTTTAAAGGAACTTTTCATAGGTTTTTATTAGAATTTTTCACAATTTTTTTAGTTTTTTCAAAGAAATAAAAGAAAAGGACTCAAAAATAAAGATTTTGGATGCATCAAATTTGAAATACCCTACCACTTGACCTAAATTAAACATTGTCCCCTATGTTTTAAAATAAAATTATGAACAAATGAAATAACCAAGTAAAGAGATAAGGGTTAGAAAGATAGCACATGCAAAGAAAATTGCAAATTACTACTCTACTATGATACAAGTGACCTACTATGGATTTAGTTCTAATAAAAAGGCTCCTCTAGTAGGGTTTTTTCTAGTCCGGCCTACAGTTTATCAAATTGTCTTCCACTCCTAAGGGGTTGGATGGATTTTGGATGGATCAGAGCTAATCTCATACTCACCCTTGGGATTTGGTATTGGCTATTGTTACTACTAAGGCATATTATTTATGGAAAACGATTGTTGAGGGGATTCCTCAATGGACCCCTTGGTGATTATTCTTTGGTTTTACTTCTACTTCTTCTTTAACCATTTCTATAGGAATGATCTCTTGATACTTTTGGAGTCCTCTAACCTTGCCTCACAGATCACTCAATCTTTGTGTCTAAAAGTACCATATGAGGATTAAGTGATCAATGACTATTCATACAACAATGGATGGTGTACTTGTTTTATGTTTGTATACAAGGAAACAAATTGTTGTATATAACAAAATTAATCATTATATACAATGAAAGAGATTTGTTTTTCTACCTAGTCTAGAAGAGACCTATACTAGATAATGCAATCCAAAATGCTTGAAAAAACAAACAAACAATGATAACAAATATTCCTATCCCTAAGTAACAATCTAAAAGGATTTTTTATCTTGAATTTCTTTAAAGAAGAGGCTTTTAGATTATTTCCAACCCTAAGTAGCTTCTCCTCTCTTTTAGATTAGTCATAATGCTTACCAATTAGATCTTGATCTGAATCCATCACTTCACACACTCCTTAGTCATTCGTAGGTGATTTGAGTCATAGAATGTGCTGACAGAGCTTGTCGTTTAAATACTATTGTAATCAATTAAATAAGAGCCCCTGGAGGGGCAATATGTTGCCTTCTTCCAAGAGAATCCTATGAGCTCAAAAATTTGTTAAAGTCCCTTCTAGATTGTTTTTAAATTAAAAGCTAGAAGGCTTGGATGCATTAGATGTAATTTAAACTAGGTGGGCCAAGGTGTGGTGATGAAATCCATCCTTGATCTTATTAGGTTCGAATGCCCTTACTAAAGTTTTAAACAATCCCACTCAATTTGATCAACATATAAGTACCTTAAGTGATAAACATGTCCTATATGCAAGAAAAGTAGTAAATCTAATGCAAACCCTAGAATGAAATAATTTAAGGAATGCTTTCTATATGCTCTACACTACCATTGAAATGCAACTTAATCTATGAATTGGAAAGAAGTTAGAATAGCTCACAATGGGATCCTAAAAATAGTATTCTCATACAAGGTTGAAATTACATAATAATGTTGATGAGTAAGTCCAGGCTGAGTATTAGATTATGTAGCAAAAGCTACTCTTTATTTCTTAAAGCAAACAAAAAAGTTACATGAATGAGTGGTGTAAATGTTTAAAGTTTGAAGTTGGGAATTATATAATTTTAAGTGGTTATAAAAAATTAAATTTACAACGAAATGAGGATTTCTAGAATGGAATGGAAGATGGCATGAAAAGAATTTTGAGAACGAAATTCCTCTATGGAGGGAGGAATGTAAAATCCCTAATTTTTAATATGAATTTAAGAAATTGTTGTTATCTTAAATTGGGATGAAAAGAGAATGCTAAAATTTCCAATTTTTGGAGTTTTATAAGAAAAAATTTTATAAGCATCAAATCAAGTGTTGAGACCATCATATTTGGATGTACGTGAAAAGCCAATTCCAACGACACTAAGTTTGTTGAAATCAGAGTTCAAATGAATAAATTGTGATTTTTCTCATCAAGGGTAATTTAATAAACTCACCAGCGGGGCCCACTTGTAGAAATCTATGTCCCACAAGAAAGAGACATCAGAAAACCATCATTAATATGACTCACCTTTTACTTTTATTGAAATTATGATGTTTAGAAAAAAAAAAAAATCATAATCAAACCTTTTACATAAATTAAAAACAAAATATTTAAAATACATAAAGGAGGGGCAAGAATTGGTACTGCTACCCCCCGCTCCTCAAGTGAAAATGAAAAACAAATGTTAGGTCTATTTTCCCAGAACCTGACAGGCACGAGGAAACCCAATGGAGAAGGAAGAAGAGAAAGAAGAAGAAAGAAAATGGGGAGAAGAAGAAGAAGGGAAAGAAGGAGAAAGGAGAGTGGGAAGGAGACCTGCATGCCAGAAAACCCAAACTACGCCAGAGAAAGTGAATTTGGGGGTTTTTGTGTCACTGAGAAAACAGATCTTGCCAACAACAATGGCTACACAAATTTTGGATCCGAGTTGGTCACCTTACTCTACACAAAGGGAGGAACAAAACCCCCTTGGTTCCACTGTGATCAAAAGAGGAACAGCACAAAATCGAAGGGGTAAAGGTGCATGCAGGAATGGTCGCTAGAAACTATAGTGCACCAGTCATTGTCACTATTCTTTTCAATGAGAAGGAATGGGGAAAAACTCTCAAGCAATCAATAAAGACAGATGTAGAGAGCTTGTGTTGAATTTCAAGGTGGAATGCCAACTATGAAGATTGAACAATGAAGCAAACAACTCAAGATCAGAAATCCCGAGCTAGTCACATTATTCACCCCAACATTCCAATCAAAAGCCCTCTGGTAGCTTATTGATTAGCCAAGTATTGATGCGGCAATGCAGGAAAATAGAGGGGATGGCTTTGATCGGCTGACGACTGCAAAATCACCATCAAATTGTCTTATCCGATGATGATTGGAGATTGTAATCACCACCAAAGTAGGTTTCTTGTAAACCCTACTCAGTTTTTATCTTGATTTGTATGAATGCATAGAGAGTTAAGGTTTTGAAAAGGATCCAAAACTATCCCATTTTTAGAATAGTAAAACTGAGATCGATTTCTCAGTCTCACACGATAATCAGAGACTGATTAGAACTCCGGTAACGTTGTTGAGTTTAGATCGGCAATCTAAGGGCTATGGTGACAAATCTGCCCACTATACATCCTTAATCTACTAAATCTGGCCATCCAAATAGTAACTTAAGCTTAAAAATAGTTAAACACATACCTTTTGTGGTTGGGGTTTGACTAAATTGGAGATCTATGTTAGAAAATAGATTGAACAAGCTCGGCCGTCTAATCTATTACTATGTAAGCAATGACTGGCAACTTCTAATTAATGATCAAATGATGCCAGTGAGTTCCTCATTCTTAAAATTTATGGAATTACTCAAAAATTTATGATCTAGAGGTGAAATAGATCAGACAATCTAGACCGTTTGATCTGTCACTATTCAAACAATGAACCTATGACATTTGATCAATGATCAAATGCCATAGATGAATTCTAAATCCTAAATTAACTAGGATGTCGCTAAAATCGTGAAATTTGGTTAAAAAATTATCAAATAATCTTAACCGTCTAATCGAGCAGTGATGAAGAGGAACCTAGTGACATCTGATCACTGATCAAATTCCACAGACGAACTTCTGAACCTTGAATTGACTTAGATATGACAAATTGTAGAATTTGGATGAAAATCAATTGGATTATCTCAGTCATTCAATCCTGCATTGCTAAGAACATGGGATCAGACCTTGAAACACTAAGTCTGACCATCGTAACCTGTTGGATTGAACTTCTAGATCTAGATCATTCATTAATTGGGTTATTTAAATGGTAAAGCAAAACTAAACTATTGGATCAATGATCTGGAGAATGAATGGCAGATCTGATAATGATGAAATTGTATCTCTATGTTTGACCTAGGAATAGTAACTATAAAAATATCAAATTAGGCAAATTTAGCCATTAGATGATGAACTAAATTAAGTAATTAGCCATTAACCAATGATAGATTGTAAATCTAATAGTTATATGGCATTGAAATAACCCGAACTAACACATATTGATCAATGGACCTATAAGTTGAGCTATTTATAATGATGTGGATCAGTAGTTTCAAATATGAGATAGTTGATCTAGATCGTTAATAGAAAATTAATGATGCATATCTAAGATTCTAGCATCTAATGGATATTTAATCAATAATTAGAAAACAATATTGTATTCAGTGATACCCTATAATGCTAGTTTCTAATTAAACAATAATATTAGGAACCCTAGAATATTATGAGTAAATAAGACAGCAGTATGGAGTTTAAAACTGAATTGAGTTGTGATGCTTGGATGTGTTGTTTTAGGTGATATTGAATTTGAATTGAGAAATAAACCAACAATACTAGCTGAAGACAAGACGTGTTGATAGTTGAAGAAATGTCAAAAGAGGTAGGTAATCTAATACTACAAAGTTTCAAATGAATTTCAAAATGAGAAAATAGTTTGTGAATTATTTTTTATTTAGGATGGTTTGGTTGTCATACCAATGGTTTGATGCATATGTATGTTACTTGGACGTATATGATTTTCATGTAGAATCATGATTTATCATAGGTTCTTTATCTGACATTTTTTATAAATGAAACTTGTAAATTGATATATGACTTTAAGGTCATGTTGAAACCTATTTTTGAAAGAACCATGAATTGAACAGTTTAATGTATGCAAATGTTTGCTTTACTTGTGAGACATGTGAAGATCGTTTTAATAATGTCTCCAAATCTTTGAGGTTAGATCAGCACAATCATCTGTCAATCATGAGTATAATGACCTACTTCACACTTTCTGAATAATCATTTCACGTACTGAATTACCCCTTGTTCTTTTGTAATCTCCTTATTTCTTATATTTTATTTTCCATTAACAATGTGGGATGATCTCTTATTCTTTTGCCTACCACCATGTGATCTGTCTATTGTCAAACATTCAATTTAAAGTTAACCTACTACTTGTTGGTAAAAGTTCCAAAAGTAGTTAAACTTATATTTAAATTCATCCTATCATATCTCATCTCACTTCACAGTAAGGAATTCTAAAACTAATAAATTAAGTTCAATAATATCTCTTATCATCTCTTTACATCAATGATGAAAGTTTTCCACATGTAGATTTCTAATGATTAGTTTCTCGTGATTTGTACTCTATTTCCTATAGTAGTTTTGCTTTTTAGGAATATTATTGTATATATATATATATATATCCTTATCCTTTTCTTAAGGAACTGTTATAGACTAAAAAATTTACACTTTAGTAAATACACTCTCACATTCCTCAGTAAAGTTTCTATCAGTCTTCTGAACAAAGATAACATGTATTCATTTAGAAGCCTTAACTTAGTCTAAAATACATTACTACTTCTCTGTTTCATCAAAAGCAACTCTTATATCCCATTTGTGATAATTAATTGTATCATTAACCAATCTATTCTTCAAATAATATAGAAGTCTCTAAAATGTTTCAAAAAGATTAAGTTGATCTCTATTCCTTTTTCCAATCATCACTAAAACTTGTTATAAATGTCTTTGTAATTTAGTTCACTTAACTAGGTCTGAATTCTATGCAAAATACTAAATTACACATATTCTATCTATACCTTAAGCAAGCTTATATGATATGAAAGAAAGTGTAGAATTAGTATCGAATGATATCTTACTAGGTATGTCATATGTATCTAAAGTGTACCATCTATCTTTGTATTTGATGCTCCAACTTTCCCTGGTGATAGCAAGTACGCGACCTTGGTTTTGAGCTATCCAATTCTTTTGAGGTTCTCATATTGTGTTACCTTGGGATTTCCTTATTCCAAATTCATAAATTCTTTATTGTCTTCCAAAATTTTCTTACTCGATTGTTTCCCACCAAAAGCTACTTCTCCTGTCAAGATAAAGGTTGCCATTACTACCCTTCTATTCTCTGAAATTTTCATTGCTTTCATGACCTTCTCTACTCCAAAAATCTACTTCTTTGCTGAATAAGATTAATCCACTTCCTTATGGTATTTCTATATTTCACATATACACAACTCTAATATGAGTACTTATACTCTAATTATCCATATTTTTAATGTGACATCTACTTTCAAATTACGCTAATCCTATATAAGCATTCTCATACATGGGTGGGTCCATGTACAGGCCACCTCCTCTTCCAAGTTATGATGGCCCACCCATGACCTATATTATTACAGCCCTTAATTTTTAAATGAATGAATCGCATAAAAGAAAAAATTAAAATAAAACTTCGTCCTCACAACAATTCAATCAAATAAAAAAATTTAATTAGAAACTATCATATAGTCTTCCTCTAGAGCTTTATTCATATCCAAATCCCTGCATAAAAGAGATAAGAAGTATCAAATTCTTAGGAATAAGGAAAGTATGCAAAAATGGAAACTAATTGATATGTAATCCTAATCTAAAACTAGTGGTAGACTTTTACAAGACAAATTTAATTAAAACTCCATTACATGCCTCCAATAACTATGCCAAAAGCTTGATGTGTCTTAATAGCTATCATAAGTGCAAGGCTCTATTGGAGCATAGAATCGGTAAATAGGATTTATCCCATGAAGACTCTTTGATAAAAAAGAGTTAATTAGAATTTAGGTCATCTTACTTTAACCTAGCCAAGCAATCAAAACAAGGACAATTTCTAACTAAAGCTAATGACAAGGAAAATAAAGAGGAATGACCATTAAACTAAACATCGAAACATCTAAACTAATCAACTAGCTGAGAACAAAATAACTAAGCAACTAAAAGGTAAACCCTAATTAAAAAGTAAGCAACTAGGAACGTATTTAAAGAAGCAAGGAAATAAACATGGAAATTTTTTAAAAATATAACTAATTAAGAATTAGAGTATGGAACAAAGTAAATAAGAAAGGAAAAGAGTTATTTCATTAATGTAAAAATTGCATGGATTTGTTATACAAGCAATCGAAAGAAAGCAAATAAAAGTCTTACAAATCTAGGCTTTAATTTTACTTTAGGCCCCTCATGTTGTGTCACTCGATAGGAGCTTGTACACTACTTTTCAACCCAAAATACGTTAAAGTTACCACCAAGATTTTCTCTCATAACCCAAAATAAATTCCATCCAATGATCATTAGGAATGAAGTATTACTGCAGCCAAGAAAAGAGGAGCCTAACACCTTTCCTAAACAATCACCATCCTAGGGAAAAAAGAAGATGATGGAAATGGAAGTAAAAAAAGTTATGGTATTTTTCTTAAGCTAAAAACTCTAAAAAGAGGGTAACTTCAAGGAATTAGAAAGAGAGAGGAGGTCATTCATCTTTAAGATATAGTGAACCATGAAAGAGGCTTCCTACCTTAATTACAAAAAAGAATAAAAATAAAATGAAGGGGGAGACAGTGGCACTTGGATTGGGACTCACCAATTCTAGTCTAAGGAGATAAAGTAAGGAATATGTATATGGTGTATTCCTTCCCTTCAACATGAAGCCTTTAGCTAGGAATATAGGTGGCTTAATGGATGGACTTGGATCTTTCCTCAACCTTACATAAGAAAGTAGAAAGTACCCTTATTGTCACATAAAGACATAAGAATCCTTTCCTTTTCCTTATTCTAACCCCATAAAAAGGAATCAGAAAGTGGTTTTGTGAACCATGAAAATAGGTGTGTGTGGAAATAGAAACATGGTAAGAGGGTGTATGAGTGAAGGAAAGTGAGAGTAGGAGATGAAAGAAGTATGGAACATGGATGAAACTCTACCATGGAAAATTCCATGCATGGAACCATGCAAGTGGGTGTGCATGTGATTCAATAACAAAAAGTGAGATGCTTATAACTATTTGACTATGATGCATGAGATTAAGTTGTTATGCATGGTTTTCTAAATTACAAATGCATGCTATATTTAAGAAGCTAACATGTATGAGGTTTCTAAACTAATCCTAGATTTTATACAAAGGAAATTAGAAAGTCAAACTAAGCTGAATATGAGTTTCTAAAGTAGGAAAGTGAATGTTCTAAACTACAAAAGCGCCAAATCTAAGAATCTAACATGGAACTAGTTTCTAAAATTTTCTTAAATTAATCCTAAAGTAATTCTAAGATATATGGAAAGTTACTAAAACTGAAAATCAAGGAATCTAATGCTAAACATAAAATATAAAATTAGGCACTACCTACTTCTAAATTACGAAAGTACTTAAAACATAAAAATTAAAGAAGCTAAATGGAAAGCTATACTAAAATCTTGATCTACAAAGTGAAACATAACCTAAGGAAATAAAACTAACACATAAATCTACCATGAATGCAAGCTAAACAAGCTACACATCTATCATGTGCAACTTAGGAAAAGACTCTTCTATCCAATTTGGATGGAATGCTTGTAAAACCTAACGCCTAAATGTATACAAAACTTAACTAAATGGAAGGTAAAAATGATCGTGCACTTATGATACTCTAAGATGAAGGAAATTGCTATACATGAACTACAAAGTAAAGAAAGAAGAGAAAATAACATGAAAAACTAAAGCAAATCTAAAATGGAAATATGCATGCAAATCATGGAAAATGTGAGCTTATGCATTAGCAATCTTAGTAAACAAAACCTAAGTGAGTGAATTCTAGAAGAAACTGAATAGAAGAGATAGAGGGTGGAAGAGAACAAAAAAGAAAAATAAGAAAGAAACTATTTGTAATAAGTTTAAATCCTACCTTTATCTCTTAAGGATTTGAACATGAAAGCTTGAAGGGAGCTTAGGTGAGGGTAATCTTCCTCCCTCATTCTCCTAGCTTTGACCTTAAACTCTAATAAAAGTTGAAAGATCCTTAACTCACACAAAACACCTCTATTTATATATTTTTAGAATGGGAGTTAAGAGGGTTGAATGGTTGATATTAATCCATTTTAATTAGAAGTTCATCAAGGGCTAAAAGGGAGGCATGGAATTCAAATATAGGAAATGGCATGGAGATGGAAGGGAATAAAATGGGACGAAAAATAAATAAGAAGAGGAAAGGATAAGGGAAGAAGGCAATAAGTGGGAAAAGGAAAGAAAGAGAAAGAGAAAATAAAGAGGTAGCTTAAGAATGAAGGAAAGGATGTGGAATGGAATTAGAGGGTGGCTATTTTTTTTTATGAGTGGGGGGAGGGGAGGCTTCTTTTTTCAAGTGGAGTTTTGGGTGGAAATTGGAAGGTGGAGAGAAGAAACTAGAAAGAAATAAGTTAATAGAATGGTAAGGAATAAGTGAAAATAGAGATAAAGGAATATAAAAGAGAAAGAAATAGAAAGGAGGTGAGGAATTGATTGGGTGGTTGATATCTTCCTTTCCTTGGGGTTTTGGGTTGACTTTTCAACATGGGAAAGGAGGCTAGGGCTTTGATCTCTCAAATGTTTCATTCCAAACCCTTAGATCATGTTTATCCTTCCTAAATGGATGGGATCCTATTATGGCATGTAAATCTTCTTTAAGCTTCAATTTCTCTCCACTATTGGATTGGATTGTCCTAAGATGAATGGCCTTGATTCCTTAGATCTTCATATATTTCCCATGGGACCAAGAATGATTCTCTACCTTAAATGGATAAGACTCCAATCATTGGTTAATCTTCTTCTTTTGGTTGAGAAGGAGAGAGAAAATAAGTAAAGAGTCTTCATGTGGGTCCTAGGCTTATTTTTATTTCTAAGAAGCTTTCATAGAATATGATTCCATTATATGTGTATTGAACTTATCTCATAAGAATCTTAAGGTGGTGAAATGTATGTATGTATGTATGTATTCATGCATGAAAAGTTTGCCAGCTTTTCACCTTCATTTGAGGAGTTGTACATGGAGTTTTTAACTTGACTTTGAATATAACACCATTGATCATTTTGAACTTCTAGGACTTTATTTTTGGCATTTATGGTCAATGATGTAGCTTGGAAGGTGAAATTGCGCTTTTAGGGGTAAACTTGGAAATTTTATGCATATTTTTTCATTTGTATCCTAGACATGCAAAATAGTATAATTAATCATAATTAATGATAATTAAGTATTTTTTGGGGCTTAAACCTTCTAAATATAGCTATGTATATATGTAATATTTCTATATGTATATAGTAGACTAGCTCTTATATAATAAATACTATCTAAGTTCATGGGGCCGTCAAGATTGAAAGAGATGAAGAACTTTTCGAAGATAATGGTCAGCAATTGAAACCATATTTAGAAATGAGAAACCCTAATAAAGAGGAGGAACTCCTACTAGAAGAACCTGTTTATCAGAACTAGATCCACTATAGGTCATTTGTATCATAATGTAGATGTAGTTGTAGTTGCCTTTCTCTTTCTTTTGTGGTCACATTCATAGATCAATGCACCATCTCTAAAGTGCATGTAATATCATTCTAACCCTTATCTTTGCTTAATTTTTTAATTGTCCATGCTTTTATTTGAAAACAATGGGGTAAGTCTGGGGGTAGGGTCTTTCAAATTTGATGTGTCCAGCATTTTTCTCAAAAAATATTTTTAATTTTTGATAAAAACTTATGAAAAGTTCCCTTGCAAGTATGAAAATTCAAATTTTCTGAATATTAAACCTATCTTTTGAACTTTATCTTACTATTAAAATTAATATACAATCAATTCACTATTTTGTCTTTTTTCTAAAGTATTGCATGAAAAATTAAACTCAAAATAATTATTGCACGAAATAGCCATATATATAGTTTAAGTTCAAGAGAAATATAACTTAGAGATCCTAACAACAAAACCTTTAGCCTTCTTATGTTATTTTTCCATTAGTTAACTCCTTAAGCCTTTTATATTAAGTATTTTCTTTATGAACCAATTAACCAATACCCTTATAAACCCTATAATATATCCAATACCCAGTGCTTTTGGAAATATGTATAGTTGGTTGAAGAATATCTTAAAGAATAATATGATCAATACATATCAAGAGATGAACAAAAGGAAAAAAATTCGAAGAAAGGCTATGTACGAAAAGTCAAGGAAATTTTTTTTTTAAAAGATAGCCAACAGAAAAAGAAATGTTCACTCTTATGGGTAGAATTAAAAGTTGAAAATACATTTGTAGAAGACCTTCACATATTTTTCAAAATACCTTTGAGTACCCTTATACCATTCTCTTAATAGCTTATCCTAAGCCTATGTGTCATCCTATTAGAAGTCCTAATTTGATCTTACTAGTATGGCTTAGATGTGGTTATAAATAAATAGGGATTTTGGTAGAGTGTATAACATTCTTAAATAGGTATATCCTTTCCATTAGACCATATTAGATTCTTTCTAAGTTATCATTATTTAGAATGAAATATGTGAGAATTTTACTTTATTGAACATTACTTACTCATATATTGAAGAGTGTAACCCACTTTTGATTGACTTCTTTCTAAGTGTTAAGTGCATCATAAGAGATTTAAAGTCAAAACATAGTTTTTTATGGTAATTTTTAAGTTATATTTTACTTGAAAACTAACAATTATGTATCATTGGCTATATACTTACACACTCACATTCCAAGGTTAATGAAATAATGGAATATCCTTAGCATAGGGGTAGGATTATAAATTGTTAATCATTTCCATGAGCATAGTAAAGTTAGGAATTTCATGAATGTTGAGTACAAGAAAATTCTCTAAGAAACATGGACTTTCATAAGATTTTTGAAAATGTTTATAGGTACCACTTTTGGAAACCCTTATGAGACTATAATTCACCCAATTTTGGAGTACTCTTCTATATTTTTGTAGTTTTGCTCGAGGACTAGCAAAATATAGGTCTAGGGGTACTTGATATATATACAAATATTTCATATATGCCTCTATATTTAGTAGGTCTTGGTCTCAAAAATTACTTAATCATCACTAATTAGGGTTAATTCTACAATTTTACAGGTCCATGATACAAATGAAAAAATGGCCAAAATTGATAATTTTACCCTGAAAGAGTAAATTTACTTCCAAGCTACATTGTGACTTAGACATGATAATCATGAAGTTTAGAATGGTTATTGGATGTCAAGATCAAAGTTAGAGCAATTAGAAACCCTAAGTGGAAGATTAAGCCTTATCCATTCAAAATAGGGTGTTCATATCAAAAGTAAGGTAACTGAATTTCCCAAGTAGCATACATGCATTTCACTGCCTTGGTAAGCTTTTAAAGCAAGCCCAAATTATATACAATGAGATCATATACAATAGGGGCTTGAAAAATAAAATAGGTCAGAAGACTTTTTTCTTACATTCTATCTCCTACTCAACCAAAGGTATGGAGCATCTTAGGGGGAGCACTAAATTTTCATACAAAGGTGGTGATTTCTATTTAATTTGAAGTGAAATATATGAATAAATAAAGAGGATTGGTGGAGAACAATAAGGAGAAGAAGGGAGAGACAATTTACAGAAAATTTACGATTGAAGACCATCTTACACTTCAAACACTAAAAGGTCAAGATCTATCCTTGTAGATGCATATCATAGCAATCCAATGAAGACACATTTAAGCAAGGATGGACCAATAAGAAGTTAGATTGCATTAAATACCAAAACAAGATTCTATTAATAGAGAGTTTTCCATATGGCTACACACCCATTATCAAGAAGATTCACTCCTACAAATAAGGAAAAAGACATCCCACCTATATGGAATGCTATTGGCTAGAAGAAAATCAGGGAAAAACCTAGAGAGGATAAAGAAATCTCTAAGGAACCTAGGCTATCCACTCTAGGATAGTCCAATCCAATGGACAAGAGTAGAGAAGCCATAGAAGAAGATCTTTTTGGATCAACCAAATGTTATGCATTCAAGATAGGATGATTAACCAAGGCTGAGAATAAAGCATTGAATAGATTAAAAATCCTATCCACCTTGCCCTTGTTGAAAGTCAAATCAAAGTCCTAAGGTAAAATAGATCTCCAGCATTGATTATCATCTAATGGATCACATTCTTTACAAATTTAGAAACTCCAACACACTCACATGGAAATCATGCCCCCCTATCCATGTTCTAACGTCAACCAAATCCCACCCAATTTTCTAGATTCTCTCTTAATTTTCCTCTCTTCCTTCCATCCTAAGTAATTCCCTTTCCTACCTTACCAAATTTACTTTCCTAACCACCCTTATCGCTTTCCTTTCCTCACTTTCTTATCCCATCTCACCTATCCAATCATGTTTCAAGTCAAATATAATGCCAAACTCAATTCCATGCATTCCCCTCTATTTGCTTCCCTTCTCATCATCCATTCCATCTCAACCATTCTTCCTTTAATCCTTAGAGTTCAAGATCCAAAGCTAAGGGAAACAAAGGGAGGGAGATCACCCTCACCCAAGCTCCCAAAAGCCAAAATGTCCAAATTTTGGAGCAAAGGTAAGGGTCCTCAACCCAACATGCCCCTTTCTTATCTTTTCTTCTCCTCTTCTCTTTTTCTCCATCTCTATGTTTCCACTCAGTTTCCACACATCACTCATGCATGCTTTTCATGTTTTGCACGCATCCTTCCTCTTTATGTTGTATGCACCATCTAGTTGTGCTCATTAATCCTTGATCTTCTATTTCATTGTTATATTTTTTTTGTATGCATAAAGCATAAGCATACATCCTAGGAATTATCTTAGTTTATAAGTAATTTTCATGCTTTCTTTGCCATACCTCTATCTTGTATTCCCTATTTTAAATTATCATTGCACACTCATTTGGTGTGTGCATCCTTGCATGCTTCTTTAAAGCATGCATAGGACTACCATTACCTCCCTCACACTCTTTTTCTTTCCATTCATCAACTAATGAGCATAGCATGCACTCTCCACTCATCCCTTTATCTCCCTCTTCTAGCCTTTACATGCAGGTATAGTTTAGGCCATGTGGGATCAAAGGATGAAGTGGTTGTAGACCCAGCCAAGGTGGAAGTAGTGTTACACTGGGAGAGACCCATGAGTGTGATTGAGACATGTAGTTTTCTTTGTTTGACAGGGTAATATCGCCCATTCACAGAGGGGTTCTCGAGGATTGTGTTGCCTTTAACTAGCCTGACCAGGAAAGACACCAAGTTGGCCTTACCCTTAGGTTCGGTCAGTTATGTAGTTTATTACGATGCTTAGGGTAAGGGCCTAGGAGTGGTGTTGATGTAGCATGGGAAAGTAATTTTCTATGCGACGAGGCAGCTTAAGACACATGAGGTGAATTAGCCAACTCATGATCTAGAGTTAGTAGCTGTGGCATTTGAACTGAAGTCTTAGAGACATTATTTATATGGGGAGAAGTTTGAGGTATTTACTGATCATGAGAGCCTCAAGTACTTCTTTAATCATAGTGACTTAAACATGAGGCAACGTAAATGGATGGAATATCTCAAGGACTTTGTCTTTACCATACAATACAACCCAGGGAAAGCTAACGTTGTCATAGATGCCATAAGCAGGAAGTCAAGAGTGATACTTGCCAAACTGTCAACTTTGTCAAAATTTCTTAATAGGATTCTACGGGCACAAATCATAAATACAAAGACTCAGAACCTAGCAGACAAGGCCAATTTTACTAGAGGACTGAATGGTGGTGTCAGGTTTAGGGGTAGGTTGGCATTACTAGCAGATGATGATTTAAGGCACTAGTTACTTTAAGAGGCACACTAGTCCCAATATACTATTCATCCCAGAGGTACAAAGATATACGAGGACCTCAAGCAACACTTTTGGTGGAACAGGATGAAGAAGGATGTTGGGGAGTGCATGGGACAATGTTTGACCTGTCAGTAGGTCAAGGCGAAGTATTAGCCACCATCTGAGTTACTTTAGACATTGGATCTCCCAAAGTAGAAGTGGGACCACCTTACTATGGATTTCATTGTGGGTCTTCCGAGGACTGCTAGTGGACATGACATGATATAGGTTATTGTTGATAAATTGACCAAATCTGCTCATTTTCTCCCTATTAGATAGAACCAGACCGTTGATAGCTTGGCAAAGTTGTATGTCAAGGAGATCGTGAGCTTACATGGGGTCCCCTTAATGATCATTTTAAATCAAGACACTTGGTTTACCTCAAAGTAATGGCAGAGTGTATCCATAGGGTAAAGCATGATCCTCTTTATCTTGCGTAGAAGGACAATGGTAGAAGTGGAAACCATCTTTATCTTGCTGACAAATTGTTCGATGTGAGTGATTAAATAAACTCCATTTTAGATTATCTTTATGGGCTATATATACTCATAATTGAGTTGGCTATGATATTATAGACATGTTATTAAGTATGGTGGAATATTATGATGGATAGACCCTGGGCCACATTATTATGTTTTCTGGATATTTATTGTCTAAAATAAAGCCGCCTTTGGTTTTTTACATTGGATTTGATATTGGTATTACTTTAAATTTATTGCAACATAAGTATATTAATTTTGCAATTGTTTTGGTGATGTTTTTTGGAAATGTTATAACACCTGGGGGTTTTTAAATGAATGTTTTTAACATATTAGTAAATAAAACCTTTTCATATAAAGGATCCCGACTATATTTATTATTACTACTTTTATTATTATAAAAAAATTTGTTACAAAATCCTAGGGTGTTACAATTGGTAAGAAGAGTAGCTAGTCAACTTAATCAATTAGAAGCTTTTATATTAGCTAGTAAGCCATCAAGACAACCTCGACATGAGGAGTGTTTATACTATGTTTAGTTCAGCAAATCCAACTACTTCATAACCCTCAAGCTCCATATTTCTTAAAGATTTATTGGAGCAAGAAAATACATTTAATGCATTCCAAAATCCTAACAATAACTTCTATTCTAAGACAAACCATCCTAGATGAGCTGCATCCTAATTTTTAATAGTCTAAGGATAATTGCCCTTTCCTTGGAGATTTAGTGTCATAACAACCTGAGCCACAATAGGGGGAAAATCCTTAGAAGTGAACCTTAGTTTGTTTATGCAAAGGACTCTTGAATTCTGGAATAATGTAAAATAAATTGTGGATGCCCACTTACAATTTGTTTTGAAGTTAGAGTTCCAAATAGGTCAAATATCTGCTACATTTTTGTAAAGGGAAGAGGAAAAAGAGCAAGTTGAGGACTATGAGAAGCTCGTCAACAATTATTCCAGTGTCTACAGGATCCCTACCCTCCACTAGCAATGATCCACTTGATAGTGTGCCACTAATGGACACTTCTCAATTTGCCCAAGTAGGACTCCTTCCATTGCCTAAGATATAATTTGAGTCATTTAGTAAAAAAGCCCCTAATTTGGACCTACATCCTTTACCAGATAGTTCACTATGTAAGAGTTTAGGTTCATCTGAAACTTTACCTATGATTGCAAAATAGGCAGGAGAATCCATCGATGTTTCTAAAGAACATCAACTAACTTTGGGGTATACCTTAGATAATACAGAGGATCTAAGCCTATTATTTCTTTGCATCAAGAAGAAATTGATCAAACTTTAAGGGAGATGCAGGGCCCACATAACCCTAGCATCAAGATAAGGTAAGGGAGGGGGAATATTATCAACTCTTTGATGTTGGCATTATCTTTCCTCAATTTTACAATTCTTTGGCCAAGTCACCTAGACTTGGTCCCAAAAAGTTTAAATTCATGTTAATCTGTCATGCTATACTGTTATCGCTCCCATACATCTCTAGGTGGAGAATCTATATAGATTACCATGAGATTCTGAACTGGAGTTAGTTTTCTACAAACTCCTTCATAATTAGTTTAGATTTAGGCTAATGGATTAGTTAGTTACATTTTGCATTCGCATTATATATTTTGCATCTTTGGCCCACTCAAGCAATCCATGCACCATATTTGAGTACATATGCTATCTTTTTTTTCCTTTCTCTCTTTCCTTAATTATTTCATTTATTCATACTTTTATTTAAAACATTAAGGATAATGTTTAATTTAAGTCTCAGGATAGAGTATTTAAATTTTTTATGTGTCCAAAGTTTTTCTTAATTATTTTTAGTCCTTTCTTTTGGATTTATTTTGAAAAAAAAAATTATGAAAATTTCCTTTACAAGGATGAGAATTTAGATTTGTTTTGAATTTTCAATCTATCTTTTGAAATTTAGCTTATTAATAGATTTATATACAATTAGTTCACTATTTTATCCTTTTTCTAAAGTTTTCCAAGAAATTAATTAAGAAAATTGTACAATAGCCACATATATACAGTTTAAGTTGAATAGAAAATATAGCATAAAGATCTTGAAGAAGAATTGTAGAGACTTATATTCCATGCAAGTTTGGAGCCAATCTTTCTTTGAGAGGGTTATACACAAATTCCAAGTTTTTCTAGTGAAGGTAAATTCGTAGTTGGTCTCATTACTCATCATCATGGTCAAGTATTGAGAAAACATCTGAAAGACTATACCATACATCTCTTAATTTTATGGTCAAATCAAGCCATATGAAACCTAAGAAATGATATAAGCCATCCTTGGTAAACCCAAAGCCTTTAGCCTTCCTTAAGCTAATGTTTTTTCATTAGTTAACCACTTTGAGCCTTTTAAATATGCCTTTTTTCTTTGTGAACTTGTTGACCATTACCCTTACTAACTCTTATAATATATCTATTACCCAGTTTGTTTCAAAATATGTGGAGTTTTTTTTAAAAGTAAAGTAAGGCAACGAAAAGATGGATGCTCATTCTCATGGGTAGAAAAGAAAATTTGTGAATACACTAGTATAAGACATTTAAATTTTTTTTTAAACACTTTTGTTTATCCTCATACCCATTCTTTTGATAACCCTATCCTAAGCCCATATTTTGTAAAGTCCTAACTTGATCTTAGGAGGAGTATGACTTCGATATAGGTATAAATGAGTAGGGAATATGGTAAAGTGCAACATCCATAAATAGTTTATATCCTTCCATGAGACCATATTAGATTTTTCTAAGTTGTCGTTCTTTGATATGAAATATGTGAGAATTTGGCCTTGATGAACATTATTCTACTCACATATTGAAAAGATATTTAACCCTTTGAGTAACTTCTTTCTAAGCATTAGGTACATCTTGTGAGATTTGAAGTCAAAACATACTTTTGGATAGTAATTCAAGTTCTAATTTGCTTGGAGACTGATAATGGAATATCTTTGGCATATGGGTAGAATTCTAAATGATTGGTCACTTTTATTAGCAGGCTAAAGTTAGAAATTCAATGAAAGATGAATAAACAAAAATTCTCTCACATAAATGAAGGACTTTCATAAAGGTTTTTGAAAATGTTTATGGGTGTCATTTCAAGAAACCCTTATAAGACTACAACTCGCCTACTAGGAGAAATCTAGGAGTTCAAAGGCTTTCTACTTACACTAAAGCAAATGGAAACATCAGCGAAAGTGGTTAGGATTTTTTTAGATTTCTTATTTTCTATTTTTATAGTTTTGTTTGAAGACTAACAAAATCTAATTCTAGGGGTATTTGAAATATATATAATAATTATTATTATATACATACCTCTATATTTAGCAAATTTTAGCCCAAAACTTTCTGTAAATGGTACTAATTAGAGTTAATTCTACATTTTGTAGGTCCAGGGTACAAATGAAAAAAATGCACAAATTTGATAATTTTAGCCCCAAAAGAGTAATAAAATCTAAGCCACATCATGGGCCCACACATGCCAAATATTAAGTCCAAAAGTTTAAATTGAATAAAATAGGTGCCATTGTCAAAGTCAAAGCAATCAATAACCCTAGGTGGAACATCAAGCTTATCCGCACTAAAAAGGGTGTTCATATCAAAAGTAAGGTGACAAAACATTCCATGCATGTATGCAAGCTATCCACTACCTTGGAAATCTTCTAAGGAAAGATCAATTCATATAATTTGAATCACATACAATGAAGCTTCTTTGAAATAAAAGAAGTCAAAAGATTGAGGTCCACATGAATACTTCTTCCAATCACTCTCTCTCTCTCTTACTTAACCACAACTAGAGACCACTTAACAAACCACAAGATTTTTTCCATGTAAGGGGATGAGTCACACTCAATCCCACATTTTTACACAGGAATATAAAGAAATAAGGAGAAAAATAAGGAGCTGAGGAGAAAGATAATTTATGAGAAATCTATTATTGCAAATCATCTTACTTTTCAAGCACTTAAAAGCCAAGATCTATCCTTATTGACGCATATCCTAAGAAACCAATGAGAATAAAACCAAACAAGGATGGACCAATGAGAAAATAGATTGCAAGGAAGGCCAGAACCAAGCCCCATTGGTGGAGATATTTTTGGTGGGCTGCCTACCTATTTTCAAGCAAGAAAAATGTCTAAAATCAAGGGGGGAGAAATCCCACATTGCTTAAATGCCATTGGCTGGAAAAATTATGATGGGATGGGAGAAAGTGAAGGAAAAACCTAAGGTGGATAAGGAAATCTCAATGGAATATAGGCTATCCACTCAAATGCATCTCAATCCAATGATGGAGAGAAAAAAGAGCCATTAAAGAAGTTCTTTTTGTATAAGAACAATTGAATCTCATCCACTCAAGCTAGGGTAATGATGATCCAAGGGCCAAGAATGAAGCAGAGAAAAGTTACAAACTCTAGCCACCATTTCCTTGTTGAAATGTTAAACCAAAACCCTAAGGAAGGAAAGATCTCCACCACTCATTTTCACCAAATGTTCTATCTTTATTTCAAAATTTACGAACTTCCATTATGCCCATATTCAATCCCATACCTTTTCATTTTCCACTTCTTTTCCTTTATCTTCTATCTTTTTTCCACCTAACAAATCATCCTTTCCATCCTAGTATATCCCTTTCCCTTCCTCCCTTATCTCCTTCCTTCCCTATCTCCATATCTTATCCAAATGTCATACATTTGCTATCCCACATCCAATACTTGCCCCACAAAGGATTCCATGCCCCATCCTTCCTATCTCTCTTATCTTCCTCTCTTCTTCATTCCATCTCTACCCTTCTTTCCATCTCCTCCTTAGATCCTAGCCATTCAATCCTTACGGCTACCACTCTAAAACTTTATAAATAGAGGTGAAAAAGAGGGCTAAGGGATCTCTTACCTTTCCCTAGACCTTGAAAGCTAAACCTAGGAGAAATAGAGGGAGAGAGATCATCCCCACCACGGGCTATTATAGTACAGCTTATGTAAGTATAGGTCTATCCCATGGGGACTCAACTTAAAATTTTGGATTTTAAATAAAATTTAACTGACCAAAAATTAATATTGCCCATAACATTATCTGATGTGTCACATATCAGATCTTATTCATGGATTTTCTTAATTCTTTTTAAAATTAAAATACCTGAGCAACACCTCTTACTGCATCTGCAAGTGAGAGAGTGTTACTAAAAAAGAACAAGGTTACTAAGTCACACTCAGCCGCATGCATGTGACACTAGCCAAGCAGTTATCTTATCCCTACTCACAATCTAGGATTCATCCAATCTATGTTTGTAATCTAATAACAATCAGAATCCACAAAGATTTCACTAACTTTGGCCATTGATTTCTTTTGCTTTTTTATAGAATTTTTCAATGAAACTTGGTACCTAGAACAATTTGATATCAATAAATTCAACTATATGGTTAGATTTCAAATCAAGATAACAAAAATTAAGATACTCAATCACAAACGAAGGATGTTCACCAAACTGGACAAGAGCACCTTCCAAGATTATTTCATAAAATTAAACAAATCTGACCATTAAATCTCAAAATCATTTATATGGAACTCTTTCTAACTCAAATAAAAATGTAGATAAAGGATTAGATCATTCAAAAACTCTTCAAATAGACCAAACTAAGGTGCAAAACTTTAAGTAACTCACTGTTATTGTTCATGCAAATAGTAGCAAGTAGCTAACTTTAATTAATTTAAGTAATAAGATATGGAAGGAAAATTGAAAATAAACACCTAGGTCTTCTCATCCTTGATGTCTTCTACCCAATGAACAAATTTTAGAGATTTTTGTTAAGCATTAAAGCAGAAACTGACATGCAAAATACTCCCATTCACCAACCTGCTCATGCACTATTCATCTTCTTCAACTTCCATTTTTCTCTGAATTTTTAACTTTTCTTTTCTTTTACTCCATCTTTGATCTAGTATTTATAAATGATGGTAAGACAGTTTGAATTAAATTTTTAGTAATTTCCTCCTCCATTCTCTTTCCTTTTCTCCAAAGAATTCTAAATCGACTGAATTTTCTAATTTTAACTTAGTTTCCTATTAGAAATTATTTCTACTTCCTCCTTTTCACTTTCCATGATTAAACATAAAATGCCTTAGCATTCTTTATTCTCTTGTGGTCATGGTTTGTATTTGATGCTTGAGGACTAAACTAAAGTCCTTGATTTAGATCTAAATAAATTGGATTGATCTCAGCCGTCCATTTTAATCTAAGCTTTATCGAAGATCTAGGATATTGATTGTCTTGACCTAACTTCATGGATCTTGATCTCCTACCTACAAAACAAAGAAAATAACCTAATTAGTTCTGTATAATATTTAATTTTACACATACTTACCTCGGATCATCATCTAACCATGAAAATTTACCAAATTAAGGTTAGATTATAAAATTTTCAAATGGCATATTTTTCATATAAATTTCTGAATAATACCTTAAAAATATTAAAATTTGTGCTAAACGATGGTAATTTATACCATACAGGACTCTTAACACACACCCCAACCAACATTTTGCTAGGCCCTAGCAAAACATGTGAAAATCCAAATTACAAAAATAATCCTAATGCCACTTTTGTAGGTACTTATGATTGGATTTAGCATATGCAACAAGCTCTTAAACCCCTAAGTTACCCTTAGTAGACAAGCTAAGCCTCATGAGGGTTTGCATTGAATATACCCACAAAATTCTAAAAATCATTTTCAAGTTAATTTTTACCTTTTTCTCAAAGAATAATCTTCAATAAATCTATCAACTTTAACAAAGTAATAAAAATAAAAATTTAAAACTCTACCCATATGCTAAATACATGTCAATTAAGCTCAGATCTCAGAGTGACTGTCTATACAATTTACTCATACAATAATCATTATCTTTAAGTAGACTTCTAACTTTTAAACTACTTCCAAAATATGTTTTGACCTCACTCCTCACTAATAATATACACTCAAAAATAAAACTCTCAAAAAAAGGTTCAAATCTTTTAAATCTTTTAAATATGTTAGTAAAGTTAATAAAAGCAAATTTATCTCACATATACTCATGATAGAATGGGAGTTATTAAGAAATTTAATTTTGATCCCTTTAGAAATGATGAGATGTCATTACCTTTGAACTTTTAGATATATTATTCTTTAAATCCTATCTTTTCATATCCTCATCAAGGTTATATTCATCCTAAATTCAATAGGTCTTAAACTGGGACAAAATGTAGGCATAGGATAAGGTATCAAAGAAAGGGTGTAAAGGATCTTAAAAATTCTTCAAGAATAAGTAGAGCTCTTGTACTAAAGTTGACAATTCTTCATTACTTGTACTGAAGTAAATATTTCTTTTTCCACTTTTTTGAATTCTTCAAACTTTTTTTTATCAATACTTTTTCTTTCTTTTCAACACTTTTATATTTCTTTAAAGAACATTTCTTTTCTTAATATTCACTTTTCTACTTTCATTGCAACTAAAAAGTATATTTTTATTCATATATAATTTATATCTCTACGTTATAACTACTTATCAATTTAGACCATATATATATATATATAACTGCATGTACAGATGCGATCTGAAATTTTGCTTTCATGGAATACTTTAGAAAATGAGTAAAATGATAAATTAATCATATATAATCCATTAATAAGCCAAAATTAGATAGACTATCATCATCATTGAGACCTTATCCCAATTAGGAGTTGGCCACATGAATCTTATTCATCCATTTCTCTCTATTAAGTACCATGGCTTCATTTAATCCCAAAATTTTTAAATCTTTTCTCACCACTTCTATCCACATTCTTTTGGGCCTTCCCCTTGTTCTTTTAGAACCTTCTACTTGCATTACGTCACTCCTAATTGATGCTATTTTTTATCTCTTTTGGACATGTCCAAACCATCTAAGTCTAATCTCCCTCATCTTATTACCTATTGGTGTTACCCCTAAGTTTCCTCCAATGTTTTCATTCCTACTTCTATCCTTTCTTGTCTTGCCACTTATCCATCTCAACATCCTCATTTCCACAACGCTCATCCTATGAACATGATGTTTGTTAACTACCCAACACATGATGTTCCACAACGCTCATCCTATGAACATGATGTCAATCATACAAAACTCTAGATGCACATCTCCATTTGTTCCAACCTATTTGGATTCTCTAGGCAACATCCCTCTCAATCTCTCCACTCTCATGAATCATGCTCCTAAGTACCAAAAGTGGTGTTTTTTTAGGACTTCTTGGTCATCAATCTTGACCGGTGTTCCACTCCTACTCTCCTTATTAAAATTGCATTCCATATATTTTGTCTTAGTTAGGCAAATTTTAAATCCTTTATATTCTAATGCTTCTCTCCATAACTCTAGCTTTGTGCTTAGCCCTCCCTTGTCCCGCCAAGTAAGACTATATCATTTGCAAATAACATGCACCATAGAATCTCCTCATGCTAATGTTTTGTTGACTCATCTATTGTAATACCCGAGCAATTTACACAATTTTTAACGAAAATTGAACATTCCATAGGAAATAAACTGAGTTAAATGTTTCACTTTATTTAAAATTGTAAACAAAGGAATTTGTGAGGAAACTTAGTACCATTAGATTCTACACAAAAAATGGAATCCAATGCCTCAAAAATTACCCAAAATGGAGTTCGTATGAAGAAGTTACGGCCGTTTAAAGATAGGGGTATTCTTGGAATTTAAACAGAAAATGTTTAAAACGAAAAGGACAAAAAATGCAGGGGCCCGTTTTGATAACAGCACCCCCTATCGTCTTCAACCTCTAGACCCCTCCAAAAACCAGTTTTACATGATTTCTCCAGAAAACCCTAGGGGAAAGGGCAGCACCGCCTTCTCCCCTCTATAAAAACCCCATCTCCCCCTCTCCAAAAATGTGGTTTCCGGTCATTGGGGCTGGGGTTTCCAGCTAGAAAAGGAAACCCAATTCCCTGCAATTTTCGGCAATGGCCAGGCCCTAGTCAGGCCGGCCATTGTTCCATTCCCCTCTCTCCTCTTGTTCTGGTCTGACATTGGGGTTTTCCCCTTCGTGGGTTTGGACAAACACAGAATTCTGGCAAGATGGGGTTTTAGATGGAAATGGGGTTCCACCACCTGCAATGGGCATCCCCAAGCTACCCAGGTAAGCCTGTTCTTCTCTCTCTCTCTTGGTTCTTCCCCTTTCAGGCTAGATCCAGGCTGTATCTGTATCTAGCGTTCTCAGACGTTTTCTAGCCAGATTTCCTAGCTGAAAAACATCCCCAAACTGGCTCAGACAACCTTGCACGAGCCAGGCATCCCAGGGATGCCTTGCTCCATGTCTGCCTGGGACAAGGTCCCAGGGATCGGCTCCAGGCGTACGACAGTGCATACACTATCCCAGGTGCGGCCGTCAGGTGCGCACGCGACATGGGGCACGAGTCCTAGCCCGACCAGGGTGCACGGGGTGCCCTGGGAGCTGAGACACGCCATGATACAAGGTGCGTCTGTGCGATGATGCGCATCATAGCGCGTCACTTGAGCATGCATACGTGCGTGCAAAACGCGGTCCCTGGCACGGCCTTTGGGACGCACGCACGTAAAGCGGTCACGGTTTTAACAGGATACACGGGTATCCTGGGAACTAGGGCACGCGAACCTACTGAGACTTTAAAGTCAGGATTAGAGGATAAATTACAGAGTCTAACTATTGGAAAGTAGATCCACACCATAGGATCTAGCCTGACAAATGAATTAGGCAAGGACCTTAGACCTAATAGGCAGAGCTAGCGATCTAATGATTAAATGGATTGAAATTAATGAGGACTCCTTGTATCCATTCATACCCAGGAGTTTATAAATGAGACCCAGGGACGAGTTAAAGTGATAAAGGATGCAACTCCAGGAGACTTTGAGGTAGGTGCTCTATCGCTACTAGACTTTTTAAAAGAGCCATGATTGTTTTATGCATGTTTTAAGTATAAGTTATATAACTTGTTTAGCATGACTTAATTCAGCATACATATGATAAATGCTTTATGCATAGATATATTTTACAAATAATTGCATATACATTATGCATAGATATGTTTTGCAAATAATTACATATACATTATGCATAGATATGTTTTGCAAACAAATGCATATATTGCATGATTTGTGAGCATTGAGTTTTTGAAAGATTGCATGTCCTTGAGGGTTACCAAAAGACGTTGGAGTGCCCAAAAGACGCTGGGTAAGCAGTTGTGAGGGCTAGGCAATTGTGAGGGACCCAAAGAGGACGGGTTTTGAGAAAGAGGTTTTCACTTGTTTGATCTGATATGATTTGGGCTGATAAGCTCGTGGGTGCTATGTCGAGAGGTTTGGGTTGGCCTCCAGCCTCTACCACTATTAGGTGGATGGGTACCACGCCCAAAAAGGGCATGTCCCTGCTTTGACAGCATGTGGTACAGGGGGCTACCACTGGTGTCACGGCACTGGGTCGAAGTGTCATATGTCCCATGAAGGCATATGACCCTGTGTCCTCAGGTACCCAGGGACCACACGGCGGCGAGGTCGTGGGCATAGTTGGACCCTATGGTTTGAGGATTTATTTGCATTGCATACGGCATGACATGAGGTTGGTCGACCATACCAGATATCCATGAGTTGGATTCAGTTGAGCATATTATGCACATCAATATGTTTATGATATATGATACTTTCGACTTGGATTATGCTATTCTTGAAGTCGTCAGTATTCCAGTTTGACAGTGGTTTTTAATATCGATATTGAGCATGATTGTTCGAACATGCACATGTTTTTAAAGAGCATATGATTTTTAACATAGCATGCATTGCAAAACTAGTAGTGATAGACTCCTACTGAGTATAATATATACTCACCCTATCCTTAACATTTTTCAGGATAGTTCCACTCACAAATAAACGACGCCTCAGGAGATATTAGTGCTACGAGCAAGTGAATTAAAAAGGAGACAATTATACATGTAAGTAAACTCTCAACCCTTTGGACATGTATTTATTTACAGTTGGGCTGTGTGTTATGACTGGATAGACCTAGGGAAAAACAATTATGATTTTTAAAGTTTTTCAAAAACTACTTTGAGTGTTGTAAAAGCAAATGACACTCGGGGTTTTCAAAATGAGATTAAAACCAAAGATTTTTTGCTGCATTTGTAATGACTCCAATTTTGTAATATTGAAATTCCAAGTTTAGCAATGAAAAGATCAATTTTTAAAGATAAGGGCATTTTAGTCATTTCACTATTTACCTTGACTGAACCCAGGAATTTGGTCCTAAAAATGATGCCATTAGATGCGTCTCAGAAAAAGGAATCCAACGAGACCAAAATCACCCAAAATGGAGTTAAAATGAGCAATATATGGCCCTTTGAAGTTCAGGGGCAAAATTGTAAATTTTACAAAAAACGGTTTAACCTGCAAAACACAGGGGCCCATTTTGATACGGGCACCCCTTCATCTTCAACCTCTAGAGGGTTCTAGAACAGCGATGATTGGAGGAGAAATCACTGCCATTCTGGAGGTTTCTCCACCACCATTCAAAGGCGGTGAGAGCCCCCTCCAGAACCCTCTCTTAGCTCTATAAATAGAGCTCTTGGGTGCCTCTAATGGCAGCCCAAAATGTTGGAGAAAACCCATCATGGAGCAGTGACCTAGAGGGGAAAACAAGGAGAAAAACCCAGCAACGAGCCAAGTATGTCCGAGATCGCTCAAAACCCATCTCCCCCATAGTTCCAAGTTCAATTTCCCTAGGTTTTTTGCATGAAAAACCATACAAAATAGAGCCCTAGAGACTCACCAAGGACCCAGGGACATTCCCTGGGTTGCACTAGTTCGACAAGGTCGAACCAGGGTGTCCTGAGGATGCCCCGGTTCCCCAACGAGCAGGACGTTCTAGTCAGAACGTCCCACGTCGACTTCTGTTTGAAAAACCAAACGGACGCGCCCGCAAAAGAGAGGAGCGGTGGAAAAACCCAGCGTGTCTGCAGACGCTCCCACTAAGGCGCATGCTGCAAATGAGCAGTGCGCTAACACTGCGGGTTTTTTCGTTCCTTAAGTAAGCCAGGGCGCACGACGCAGTTACGCAGTGCCCTGGCATTCTGTTTTTTTCATTCTTAAGACTTTATGTACATACGACACTAAAACGCTTATAACTTGAGATCTATAGCTCTGATTGAGGCACCGCAAAAGGCGTTGTGTCTGTATTGACGACGTAGACACATCCAAACTATAAAATCCCTAATTAAGGCCCAATAAAAGGTGGTCATAACCCTTAGAATAGGATGGTGGCATGTGGCCACTAGAACTTTGGAAAACTGAGGATACCAAGACCCAATTAGGACCTTAGGACACCCATAGGCATAGGGATGGACCCCTAATGCCTATGTAATAAGACCAATTACTCTAAAACCCATAAAAGATAGGCCAAACTAACCTTGATTCCCCAAACCATGATCAGGAGCGTCCAAGGACAAAAGGGTTAGCGCGACCTAGACAGGTAGGTGCTCTATCACTATTAGATTCTTTTAAAAGATCTATTATTGTTTTGAGAACATATGTTTTAAGTATATGACTTGTTTAGCATGACTTAATTCAGCATGCATGTGATAAATTTTTTGTACATAGACATGTTTTGTAAATGATTGCATATACATTATGCACATATATGTTTTGCAAACAAGTGCATACATTGCATGATTTAAGTACTTGCAAAGATTGCATGTCCTTGAGGGTTGCCAAAAGACGCTGGAGTGCCGAGGGCCAGGCAATTGTGAGGGACCCAAAGAGGACCGGTTTTGAACAGAGGTTTTTGGCTTATTTGATCATACATGATTTGGGCTAGTAAGCTCGTGGGTGCTATGCCGAGGGGTGTGGGTTGGCCACCCAGCCTCTACCACTATTAGGTGGATGGGTACCACGCCCAAAAAGGGCATGTCCCTCCTTCGACAGCATGTGGTACAAGGGGCTACCACTGATGTCACGGCACTGGGTCGAAGTGTCATATGCCCCATGGAGGTATATGATCCTGTGTCCCTAGGTACCTAGGGACCACACGACAGTGAGGTCGTGGGCATAGTGGGACCTTATGGTTTGATGATTTATGTGCATTGCATATGGCATGATATGAGGTTGGTCGACCATACCATACTAGAGATCCATGAGTTGGATTCCATGAAGCATCTTATGCATATCATGATGTTATGATATATACGTATATAATACTTTTGATTTTGGATTATATGATCCTTTAAGTCGTTAGTATTTCAGTTTAAAAATGGATTTTTAATATCGATGTTGCACTTGAGTATTCAAACATACACATGTTTTGAAATGAGCATATGATTTTAAAAACATCTCATGCATTATAAAACTAGTAGTGATAGGCTCCCACTGAGTATAGTATATACTCACCCAATCCTCAACATTTTTCACACACCAAGTAAATACTTAAGAGCAATGAACGCTTGTGCTAGGAACCATCCAGACTAAGTACAAGTAAGTAAACCCCTACCTTATCTTTCAATGTTACTTGGTTGTAGTTACTCTCTAATAGCTGGGGCTGTGACTAACACTTTCTTAGGAATAATATTGATTTGAACTTTGCCATGGCTAAATAAATTGATAATGTGTTTTGACACTCGGGGTTTTTATGAAAGGTTGTTTTCCAAATGAAAAAGATTTTCATGCATTTCATATTTATAAAACAAGAGATCTCGCTTGTTTATCAAAATTGCATCATATAAAAACCCGGTTCGTGATAGCATTGCATGGATTTTATAAAATGGTTTTCAAATAGGGATGCATCCCCCCTTAGGAATTTAGATCTTGCATTTAAAAATGCATGAGAAAACCTGGGTCGTCACAGTTGGTATCAGAGCCCAGGTTTTATCCTTTCACAACAAATTCAAAGATGTCCAAGGGTCATAGACAATAGAGAAAATCAAGAAGAAGTAGTATAAATAGGAGTAGTAGAGAGGACTACTTCTATTTGAGGATTACAATATTAATGCTCAAGGCATTTCACCATAAACAAATAGGTGAAAAAGGAGGTGGGTCTAGCAAATACTTAGATATTGGATGGCTTAAATCTTATCAATAAGGATTGATTATGCAGTAGTGCAGATATGAAAACTCAAATAAGGATCATATTATGATGAGAATGATGAATGAGGATGTTAGTGAACTTGTTAGTAGATAGTTCTGACCTGCAATAAAGTAATCTCATCAAAGGTGAGAAAATTAAAGAACCTAGATGGCTATCTTACCATCATAAAGAATATTAGAATATGAGTACACTATCACAAGGATGTGATATGAGTATGATAGGGGATGTAAAAGACAGACTTTGAGAAGATTTTGATGATAATATAAGAGGGATGAGAATGCAAGATGATATTAGGAGATGATTGTGGCTTGAACTAGGTTACAAAGGTATGGATCTTGAAAGACTTAGCTCAATTTTGGATATCTTAATTGGAGTATTATGGAGAGTGAAGTGCTATCGAATAATAAATACCTGAGTATTATGGAGCAAATCAGAAGATGTATACAAGTGACATATTATGAGAAACATAACACGAATGTGATAGGGAAATGAATTCGACAGTGTTATCAAAAGATTTTGATAATACTAAGGATGATAGATCTGTGAATAATAGATTGATCCTAACATATAAGAAAAGTATAGCATAACCAAAACGTCAATGCCATTATTAAGACATTGTATGAATTTTATTGAGGCTATAGGCAATTGAGGATTTCAATGATCTTAAGACAGTTTAGAATTTCTAAGAAACATTCAGTTTATCATATGTGTTACGTAAAGGAATAGATGAAGTATCAATTATACATATAGAGACATTGATCCAGGTAGACCGAATGAGGAATTTGAAAAAGAAAGAGATAGAGATGTAACTATAAGTATTCGATGAATATTGAATATTCAAAAGAAGAAGATCATTACTTTATGGAGATACATACAAATCCGATGGGAAGATCAAACCAATCAAATTTGAGGGAATAATACTAATAGGGTTGGTGATTTTATTATAAAAAGAGTATAATAGAGATAAAGCATATGGGATTTAAGACTTGGAGTAGAGCATGGAATGTAAGGACATTATGTTGTACGGAAATTTTCAAAAAAAGAATGATCCACTAGAAATAAAATTCTACAAGTGGTTTGATGTCTATATCAATTATGGCAATTAGAATCTTATTGGATCCATTAGCTTATAAGGAACACCAATGGATATAGTCCATAAAAAGAAAATTTTGGTGATGTCCCACCTTGCCAATAAAGTATATTGAAAAAGGAATTAAGCCAGGACAATGATTGTCCATTTAGCAAGTAGGGTACCATCAAGGATCAAATTGAGATCTTACTATCATAGATTGGAAGACCAGAAAATCTTAAGACCATTATTTAGTCATTAGAGTATTGTTGACTAAATAAAGGTATCCCACCCTAATTAGTCAAGTATGTTAGTATCTATGAGTTAGTAGTCAAAGTTATATACTTAGAGGGATGTTATAAGTCTTTAGACTTGAGTTTTCCTTAAAAGAAGTACTTGTTAAACTAAGTCAATTGAGGGCATGAGGTCAGTTGATGAGGACAGTTGCAACTGAGATAGGAGCAAAAATAAGAAGTGATCTAAACCAATGTGAAAGATTTTTTCAAACCTTAATGGCTACCATGACAAGGTGAAGAAATAACTTTGGGTCTGAGAAATACTGCTGACTTGGATTGAAAAGAAAGGTAGATAAGTACCGATCACTTTAGAGACCCTTGAGCTTATGACAAAGATATATCTGGAAAGAGATCAATAGGTAATCAAATAAAGTCTTTCTATATGTCTAAGGAAATATTCTATGCTACCTGAGTGTTTTTCAAATTTGATGATTTAACAGCTTCAACATAACTTGATGTAGTAGCTATTGAATGAGAACTGCTATTATAAGCTAAGTATGAGGAGGCACTTGAAAGATAAATTTTGAGGAATTGAGAAAATCACTACTTATACCTCCTGAAAATACAGATTGCATGGTTGACGATAAAGCCTTGATAAAAGATTAAACAATATATTGACATAGGGAATGGAAGGAGAAAAGGTGAGATGGCCAGCACGATATAAGGTGAGATTTGATGTTACGTTGCCTTTAGACAAATAGTTAGTTGTTATGTGCATATACCAAGTATGAAAAATCAATTGAAGGAATTTCCTAAGGACTAACCCTTCTGATTTGAGTATAGAACCTTTGGACTGAAAGGTTACGAAGAAAACCATCAAGCAAAGAAAAGACAAAGAGGATAATGACAAAGGATTCAACCATGACCTAGTAAGGGTACTCGATTATGAATAAGAGAGTTCTTGTTTTACATAAATGGGAGCATTATTGGAAATCCTAATGATAAATTGATAAGAATAGTGAGATAAGGCCTCTGGATGAGAACATTTGACCCGTGATGATGAATCGACCATTAACGTTTGACATGAGGAAAGCGCTTAATGAATTCAATTATTATGAAACTGGATATAGAGTTAGGACATTTTACTTTCAGTATATGATAAGGTCTTCGATGGGAGATGCTACTAATTGGCTTTCATGATTTTATGTAACTTTGGTTGGGGAATAAAGTCACATATGGAAAACGACAGACAGTTGAAATTCGAAGTTAATTAAGGGCTTGGCTGTAGAGCACATGATACCATGTCAGTTATTGAAGTATCTTGGCGACAAATATAAAAGATAAGAAGCAAAGTTAGACACAATAGAAAGAAGGTAATTTTTGGACTCTTACTAATGACATATAACCAACCATTAGAAGGAGATATGAATGATGAAGAGATCACTAGATGAAAGACAAGAAGAAAAAGGGATCATTCTATGATATTCAAAAAGGACTATAGGAAATAAGATAATATGATCATAGAGTAATTTATACATAAATAAAGAAGCATGATCCTACGAGGAGACTATCCTATACATGATAGGCATCTAAGGATTTCAAGAAAGATGAGTTATAGCTAAGAACATGTATCGTTAAACTGGCACGAATGAGAGTATGCATCAGAGTACGCAACGAAAGTGGCCCTTATAGGTAAGGCCTTATAGAAGGAACAATAGAAATGATAAATTGAGGTTGAGCCTATATTTGATTCCTAAGGGGGGAATGCATTCACCAAGAAGTTATCCAAAAGACAAAATACCTTGAAGATGATAATTTATGGAATTTCGAGGACGAAATTCTTTTAAGGGGGTAATAATGTAATACCTGAGCAATTTACACAATTTTTAACAAAAATTGAACATTCTATAGGAAATAAATTGAGTTAAATGTTTCACTTTATTTAAAATAGTAAATGAATAAATTTTTGAGAAAATTAGTACCATTAGATTCTACTCGAAAAATGGAATCCAACGCCTCAAAAATCACCCAAAACGGAGTTCGTATGAAGAAGTTACGGCCGTTTAAAGATAGGGGTATTTATGGAATTTAAACAGAAAACGTTTAAAATGAAAAAGGACAAAAAATGCAGGGGGCCGTTTTGATAACGGAACCCCCTGTCATCTTCAACCTCTAGACCCCTCCAAAAACCAGTTTTTCATGATTTCTTCAGAAAACCCTAGGGGAAAGGGCGGCACCGCCTTCTTCCCTCTATAAAAACCCCATCTCCCCCTCTCCAAAAACGTGGTTCCAGTCATTTGGGCTGGGGTTTCCGGCTAGAAACAGAAACCCAGTTCCCTGCAATTTTCGGCAATGGCCAGGCCCTAGTCAGGCCGGCCATTCTTCCATTCCCCTCTCTCCTCTTGTTCCGGTCTGACATTGGGGTTTTCCCCTTTGTGGGTTCGGATAAACACATAATTCCAGCAAGAAGGGGTTTCAGACGGAAATGGGGTTCCACCACCGGCAATGGGCGTCCCCAAGCTGCCCAGGTAAACCTGTTCTTCTCTCTCTCTCTCTCTCTCTCTCTCTCTCTCTCTCTCTCTCTCTCTCTCTCTCTCTCTCTCTCTCTCTCTCTCTCTCTCTCTCTCTCTCTCTCTCTCTCCCTCTCTCTCTCTCTCTTGGTTCTTCCCCTTCCAGGCTAGATCCAGGCTGGATCTAGCATTCTCAGACATTTTCCAGCCAGATTTCCTTGCCAAAAAACGTCCCCAAACCGGCTCAGACAACCTTGCACGAGCCAGGCATCCCAAGGATGCCTTGCTCCATGTGCGCCTGGGACAGGGTCCCAGGGATGGGCTCCGGGCGTATGACAATGCGTACACTGTCCCAGGTGCGGCCTTCAGGTGCGCATGCGACATGGAGCACGGGTCCTAGCTCGACCAGGGTGCATGGGGTGCCATTGGAGCTGAGACGCGCCATGCTACAAGGTGCGTCTGTGCGATGATGCACGTCATAGCACGTCACTTGAGCATGCATACATGCATGCAAAACGCGGTCCCTAGCACGACCTTTGGGCGTGCACGCATGTAAGGCGGTCGCAGTTCAACCAGGATACACGGGTATCCTGGGAACTGGGGCACGCGGACCTACTGAGACTTTAAAGTTAGGATTAGAGGATAAATTACAGAGTCTAACTATTGGAAAGTAGATCCACACCATAAGATCTAGCCTGACAAATGAATTAGGCATGGACCTTGGACCCAATAGGCAGAGCTAGCAATCTAATGACTAAATGGATTGAAATTAATGAGGACTCCTTGTATCCATTCATACCCAGGAGTTTATAAATGAGACCCAGGGACGGGTTAAAGTGATAAAGGATGCGACTCCAAGAGACTTTGAGGTAGGTGCTCTATCGCTACTAGACTTTTTAAAAGAGCCATGATTGTTTTATGCATGTTTTAAGTATAAGTTATATAACTTGTTTAGCATAACTTAATTCAGCATACATATGATAAATGCTTTATGCATAAATATATTTTCCAAATAATTGCATATACATTATGCATAGATAAGTTTTGCAAATAATTACATATACATTATGCATAGATATGTTTTGCAAACAAATGCATATATTGCATGATTTGTGAGCATTGAGTTTTTGAAAGATTGCATGTCCTTGAGGGTTACCAAAAGACGTTGGAGTGCCCAAAAGACGCTGGGTAAGCAGTTGTGAGGGCTAGGCAATTGTGAGGGACCCAAAGAGGACGGGTTTTGAGAAAGAGGTTTTCACTTGTTTGATCTGATATGATTTGGGCTGATAAGCTCGTGGGTGCTATGCCGAGAGGTTTGGGTTGGCCTCCAGCCTCTACCACTATTAGGTGGATGGGTACCACGCCCATAAAGGGCAACGTCCCTGCTTCGACTGCATGTGGTACAGGGGGCTACCACTAGTGTCACGGCACTGGGTCGAAGTGTCATATGTCCCGTGGAGGCATATGACCCTGTGTCCTCAGGTACCCAGGGACCACACGGCGGCGAGGTCGTGGGCATAGTTGGACCCTATGGTTTGAGGATTTATTTGCATTGCATACGGCATGACATGAGGTTGGTTGACCATACCAGATATCCATGAGTTGGATTTAGTTGAGCATATTATGCACATCATTATGTTTATGATATATGATACTTTCGACTTGGATTATGCTATTCTTGAAGTCGTCAGTATTCCAGTTTGACAGTGGTTTTTAATATCGATATTGAACATGATTGTTGGAACACGCACATGTTTTTAAAGAGCATATGATTTTTAACATAGCATGCATTGCAAAACTAGTAGTGATAGACTCCTATTGAGTATAATATATACTCACCCTATCCTTAACATTTTTCAGGATAGTTCCACTCACAAATAGACGACGCCTCAGGAGATATTAGTGCTACGAGCAAGTGAATTAAAAAGGAGGCAATTATACATGTAAGTAAACTCTCAACCCTTTAGACATGTATTTATTTATAGTTGGGCTGTGTGTTGTGACTGGATAGACCTAGGGAAAAACATTTATGATTTCTAAAGTTTTTCAAAAACTACTTTGAGTGTTGTGAAAGCAAATGACACTCGGGGTTTTCAAAATGAGTTTAAAACTAAAGATTTTCCGCTGCATTGCATGGTTTTTATAAAATGGTTTTCAAATAGGGATGCATCCCGCCTTAAGAATTTAGATCTTGCATTTAAAAATGCATGAGAAAACCCGGGTCGTCACATCTGTAACCAATGTGAAAAGTATGGTCTCAATGCTGATCCTTGGTGCAATCTTATAGTGACAAGAAAATCACCAGTCTTGCCACTAGTGATCTTAACATTTATTACCACTCCCTCATATATATCTTTAATTATGTCTATATACTCCTGCGAAACCCCTTTCTTGCCCAACACCCTCCATATTAAATCTCAAGGGACTCTATCATAAGCTTTCTCTAAGTCGATAAAGACCATGTGGACGTCTTTTCTACTCTCCCTATCTTTCTCTATCAGCTATCTTAATAAGAAAACAGCTTCCAAGGTAGACCTCCCAGGAATTTTCTTTAATTTTATAATCTTGTCAAATAACTTGGTTATTCCAGTATCTCCCATATGCTTTCAAACCTCTATTGGTATACCATCGGGACCCATGGCCTCTCTTGATTTTGTCTTTTTCAATGCCTCTTTCACTTTAGGTATTGTAATCCTATGTTCATGTCTATAATGTCCAATGTTATTTAGGTTTACAGTATTTTCGATCGATATATTCTCAAGGCCATTGTCATTTAACAATTTTTTAAAGTAAGTTTTCCACCTTTGTTTGAGCTCATCATCTTTGACTAATACCCTTTGATCATCACTTCTAATACACTTAACATGATATAAGTCCTTACCCTTTTGTTCTCTTATTTTTGCAAGTTTAAACACATCTTTCTCACCTTCTCTTGTTCCTTCCCAAAACTATCGCTTAATTATATCTTCTAACCGTACTTGTGGTGCATATGCACTTATAACATTTATGATCTACTCTCCTAGAACAAGTTTTATTATTATAATTCTATCACTAATTCTTTTAACATTCACAACTTTATCCTTTAATTCTTTATCCACTATTATTTCTATACCATTTTTGTTATTATCCTTTCCTACATAGTAGAGTTTATACCCATCAATTTCTCTAGTTTTAGACCCTTTTCAGTTGGTTTCTTAGATACAAGTGATGTTGACTCTCCTACGTTTTGTCATATCTACTAACTCAAAACTCTTACATGTCAATGTCTCTATATTCTATGTGGCGATACGAATCTTATGCTCTTGAGATATCCTATTTACCTATGTACTTCTCGACCTCCATGGCATGAACCAATGCCCACTTTTCATTACACCTGAGTTCTGATGTACCACGTCACTTTCGAGTGTACGAATAGACCTAAAAACTCCCAAATTTTTAAATTTATTTTAAAAATAGAGGAAAAAAAACTACAAAAAAGACTAGAATTCACCAGAATTCTACACCCCCAACCTAAGCTAAACATTGTCCTCATTGTTTAAAAAGTAGGCTGATGATAATGTACTGAGAAATGATGAAATGGGGGATGTAAAAAAAGAAAAGTTCCAAAAAAACTATGGTACATAATTATTATAAATGGAAAAATTTTAGAGAAAAAATTTATAGAGTTCAAACTTCCCTAGGTCCCATACTAAATGAGGCAGACAGACCTTTGAAAAGGATAGGTGAGTGAATTTATCTTGCAATTTTGGAGTTTTCATTTTATCACAGGGCAAGGTATTAAATAAGTCTCCATGCTGCTTCTCACAATTAGAGACAATTGTGAGAGCTTAAGGCAGCCTTTTTGGAAATGTAGCAAGGATGTCATATGGCTTAGTGGGTGCTACATTTTCCTCATCAACAAATTTATCTCTTTTTCTAATAGGTTTTGGTACTATCTTAGCCTTTTTAGGGCCAAATTTCTCAATTATTTTACCACAATGAAGAATGGTAATTGCCTTTGTTTGTTCCATGTTTGTAGATGAAGAATTAATCTCACCTACCACATCCATATCATCAGGGTTTTCATTTGGTGGGCTAAGACATTGCCCTTTGTTAAAGGTCTGCATCATTTGAGACATCATGTCCTTCAATTTAGTCATGGATTCCATGTTTTATTTTAATTGGGCTTTACTTTGAGGAATTTTCTTCTCCTGATGTTGCATGAATTGATTAAAGTTATCCTCTACTTCCCTCTTAGGTGGAGGAAGGTAAGGTCTAGGAGCAAGTGGCCCTTGTGGTGGTTGGTGAGGGTAGTATTGGGCCCTATATGTGACATTAACATTATATTCATTTCTCCAACTGACAATAGGATGATTACTCCAATTGGAATTATGTCTTTGAAGATAGGGTCTCTTCATAAAGCGCATCCTAGAATGCAAGAGAAATGAGACATTCCTTACTAGGATGTGTATTACTTTCACAAATATCACACACCTGCTCAACTTTCTTAGAGCAAATTTTCCATTTCTATGCTCTCAACTATTCTGGTTAAGGATGCTATTTTAGTATTCAAATCATCTTTTTTAGTCACAACATATATTCCTCCCTTAGCAGATGTGGTGGTGGACTTAGGCTTGTTTGGGTAACCTACTTTTTTTTAATCAACCCAAGTTTATGCACTCTCTTTCAACCATTCTAAATACTCTTGTGCCTCATCTGGTTATTTATTTAAGAAATTGTCATTGCACATCATTTCAACAAATTGGTGCATATTGGAATTAAAGTCCTTCATAAAAGAAGCTAATGATATACCAATATTCATATCCATGATGTGGACAAGTTAACAATAATTCCTTGAATCTTTCTTAGCATTGGTAGAAAGTTTCTTTATCCTTCTAGGTAAAATTCATTATATTTTGGCAAAGAGTATTTGTCTTATGTATAAGAAAGAACTTATTAAAAACTTCCTAGTCATTTCTTATCAGGTTCATATGGAACTTACTGGCAGTGAATGAAACCACATCTTAGCTTTGTCCTTTAAAGAAAAGGAAAATAGTTAAAGTCTTACTATGTCTAATTTGATGTTTTGTTTATGTTGGGTCATGCACACTTCATCAAATTATTTTATATGTAGGTAAGGACCCTCACTATACAACCCATAAAATCTAGGAAGTAATTGAATTAATCCCACCTTTAATTTAATCATACCAACATTTGGAGGTAAATTTATACATGAAGGAATGCTAGTATAATTATGCTGTAAAGAGTCTCTTTTTGTTCTACTATAAGGATTTTAGTTAGTCCAATTATTCTCATGTATTCTAAGTTGGTCCCATTCCTTATTATATTTCCTTCTCCCATTTCCATGTGGTAAAGAATAATTCCTCCACGGATGTATATTATCATTAAATAGAGGTGGAGGATCATCAACATCAAATAGATGATTCTTCGTCCATGAGGAAACATCATCATTATCCATGATGAGAGGTGGTTCATCATCATTAAAGACGGGATTGTTACTTCATGGGGAAATATCATCTCTGTTAATGTTAGGATGGAGATTACCCCTTTGATCAGTGTTTAGATTATTCATTAAATGCAATTGATCTTTTTTTTGTATTTTTTAAAAAGAAATCTCAACTAGATTATGTAACCTCATGTCTAAAATGATGCATCAAACCATCCTTAAGGCTAACAAGCTAAATTTTTTTGATTTTCTTGAATTTGTGTGGGGGAGAAGCTTTTAGATTAACCTAATCTAACACTCCTCTCTTTCAAACCTTCCCCACCAGTTACCAGTTAGAACCTAACTTAATCTAACACTCCTCTCTTTCAAATGTTCCCCACCTGTTACCAATTGATCCTAACCTAACCAACCGCTTCACACGCTCCTCAGCTAATCATAGGTAGTCTGAGTCATAGAATGTGCTAGCAGAGCTAGTCGTTTAAATACCAGCGTAATCAGTTAAACACGGCCCATTGGAGTGGCAATGGGTTGCCTCCTTCCAAGAGGGTTCTATAAGCATGTGATAACCTCTATAGGTCTCTTCTAATTGATTTTAAATTAATTTGAAAGGTTAAGTTAGGCGCTTGTGATTATTATCCTAGGTGGGTCAAGAGGTGATGTTTAAATCAACCCTTGATCTTGTGAGGTCAAGTGCACTAACTAATTAACTTCCACTCTCTATGGTAGTTCAATTAACATATAAATCACCTTAAAGAGATAAATATGCCCTAAGAATGCAATTAAAAATAATAATCTATTGCAAACCCTAAATATATAACAGATATAAAATATGCTTTCTATATGCACTTATACTACCAAATAATGCAAAATTATTCTAATTATGCAAAATCTAATCTAAGAATTTTAAGGAGTAAGGATTGCTTATAGTGGAGTCATAAATAAGATCTTCTCATACAAGGGTAGGACCATTTACTTTCCACCTCCACTTCTAGGTTGCGATGGTCCACCCTTGATCTTTATTATTACAATCCTCTTTAAATGAATTAAGATTAATAAAAATACAATGCATCCTCATTACAATTCATTCAAAAAAATAATTGGCTATCCTAATTTAGATCCTCCTTAAATTCCTCTTTTTCTAGTTTCTTGCAAATAAAAATAGCAATAAGTACCAAAATTCAAGAAATAAAGTGATTATGTACTAAAAAAATTAAAAAAAATTCACCTAAAAATGCCTAAAATGCTAAAATATGCAATTCCTAGAAAATTTTGTTTTTTGAATTTTTTAAAAATTTATTAAAGTTTATGAAAATTCAATTGCGAGTCCACAACAAAGATGCCAAAAACTTGTTGATTGTTTTCTGCAAGTACACGGGCTATTGTAGTACAACTTATGCAAGTATGGGCCAATTCCACGAGGACTCGACTTAAAATTTTAAATTTTAAATAAAATTTAACTAACAAAGAATTAAGATCACCCATAACATTATCTGATGTGTCATGCATCAGATCTTATTTATAGATTTTCTTAATTTTTTTAAATTAAAATACGATAGCAACATCTATTACTGCGTCTACAAGTGAGAGAGTATTATTAGAAAAGAAGAAGGTAACTAAGATAGTCATATGCAGCCACGCACGAGTAACACTAGCTAAGTAGTTTATCTTATCCCTGTTCACAATCTAAGATTAGTCTAGTCTCTGTTTACAATCCAAGAACAGTCAGAATCCATAGAGATTTCACTAAATTTGGCCATTGATTTCTTCTTCTTTCTGATAGAATATTCTAGTGAAACTTGGTATGTAGAACAATTTGATATCAATAAATTCAACTATACAGTTAGATTTCAAATCAAGATAATAGAAATTAAGATATTAATCACAAACATAGGTTACTCACCAACCTGCACAGCAATAACTTTCAAGATTATTTCATAAAATTAAACCAATGCGACCATTAAATCTCAAAATAATTTATGCAAAACTCTTTCTAACTTAAATAAGAATAAAAATAAAGGATTAGATCATTCAAAAACTCATCAAATAGACCAAACTAGAGATTCAAAGCTTTAAGTAACTCATTGTTACTATTCATGCAAATAGTGGCAAGTAGCTAACTTTAATCAATTCAAGTTACGAGATTTGGAATGAAAACTAAAAATCAAACACTTGTGTCTTCTTTTTCTTGATGCCTTCTATCCAATGAACCAAATTTCAAAGATTTTTGGCAAGCATCAAAGTAGAAACTGACGTGAAAAATACCCCTATTCACTAGCCTACGCATGCACTGTTCATCTTCTTCAACCACCATTTTTCTCTGAATTTTCAAGCTTTCTTTTTCAATCCATTTTTGATCTAGTATTTATAGGTGATGGGAAATCAGTTTGAATTCAATTTTTAGTAACTTCCTCCTCCTCCTTTTTTCCAAAGGATTCTAAATCAATTGAATTTTCTAATTTTAACTTAGTTTCCTATTAGGAAACTATTTCCTCTTCATCCTTTTCACTTTCCATCATTAAACATAAAATTTCTTAGCATTCTTTATTCTCTTGTGGTCATGGTTTGGATTTGATGCTTGATGATTGAACTAGAGTCCTTGATTTTGATCTAGACAATCTAGATTGATCTTAACCATCCATTTTAATCTAAGATTGATCGGAGATCTAGGATGTCGACTAGCTTGATCTAACTGCATGGATCTTGATCTACCACCTACAAAATAAAGAAAATAACCTAATTAGTGATATACAATATTCAATTTTACACATACTTACCTCGAATCATTGTCTAACCTTGAAAATTTACCACATTAAGGTTAGATTATAAAATTTTCAAATGACATATTTTTCATATAAATTTTTAAATAATATCTTAAAAACATATCAAACATCATGCTAAATGAGGGTAATGTATGCAATAATAGACTCATAAAATTAAAAAAATCTGACCATTAAATCACAAAATAATTTATGTAAAACGCTTTCTAACTCAAATAATAATAAAAATAAAGGATTAGATCATTCAAAACCTCATCAAATAGACCAAACTAGAGATTCAAAGCTTTAAGTAACTCATTATTACTATTCATGTATATAGTGGCAAGTAGCTAACTTTAATCAATTCAAGTTACGAGATTTGGAATGAAAACTGAAAATCAAACACATGTGTCTTCTTTTTCTTGATGTCTTCTATCCAATGAACCAAATTTTAGAGATTTTTGGCAAGCATCGAAGTAGAAACTAACGTGAAAAATACCCCTAGTCACTAGCCTACGTATGCACTATTCATCTTCTTCAACCACCGTTTTTGTCTGAATTTTCAAGCTTTTTTTTTCAATCCATCTTTGATCTAGTATTTATAGATGATGGGAAGTCAGTTTCAATTCAATTTTTAGTAGCTTCCTCCTACTCCTTTTTTCCAAAGAATTATAAATCAATGGAATTTTCTAATTTTAACTTAGTTTCCTATTAGGAAACTATTTCCTCTTCATCCTTTTCACTTTCCATCATTAAACATAAAATTTCTTATCATTCTTTATTCTCTTGTGGTCATGGTTTAGATTTGATTCTTGATGATTGAACTAGAGTCCCTGATTTTGATCTAGATAATCTAGATTGATCTCATCCGTCCATTTTAATATAAGATTGATCGGAGATCTAGGATGTTGACTAGCTTGATCTAACTACATGGATCTTGATCTACCACCTACAAAATAAAGAAAATAACATAATTAGTGCTATACAATATTCAATTTTACACATACTTACCTTGAATCATTATCTAACCTTGAAAATTTACCAAATTAAGGTTAGATTATAAAATTTTCAAATGACATATTTTTTGTATAAATTTTTAAATAATATCTTAAAAACATATCAAGCATCATGCTAAATGAGAGTAATGTATGCAATAATAAACTCATAAAATTAAACAAATCCGACCATTAAATCTCAAAATAATTTATGTAAAACTCTTTCTAACTCAAATAAGAATAAAAATAAAGGATTAGATCATTCAAAAACTCATCAAATAGACCAAACTAGAGATTTAAAGCTTTAAGTAACTCACTATTACTATTCATGTATATAGTGGCAAGTAGCTAAATTTAATCAATTCAAGTTACGAGATTTGGAATGAAAACTGAAAATCAAACACTTCTGTCTTCTTTTTCTTGATGCCTTCTATCCAATGAACCAAATTTCAAAGATTTTTTGCAAGCATCGAAGTAGAAACTGACATGAAAAATCCCCTATTCACTAGCCTATGCATGCATTGTTCATCTTCTAGACTACGCATGCACTGTTCATCTTCTTCAACCACCATTTTTCTCTGAATTTTCAAGCGTTCTTTTTCAAATCATCTTAGATCTAGTATTTATAGATGATGGGAAGTCAGTTTGAATTCAATTTTTAGTAACTTCCTCCTCCTCCTTTTTTCCAAAGAATTCTAAATCAATGGAATTTTCTAATTTTAACTTAGTTTCCTATTAGGAAACTATTTCCTCTTCATCCTTTTCACTTTCCATCATTAAAAATAAAATTTCTTAGCATTCTTTATTCTCTTGTGGTCATGCTTTGGATTTAATGCTTGATGATTGAACTAGAGTCCTTGATTTTGATCTAGATAATCTAGATTGATCTCAGCCATCCATTTTAATCTAAGATTGATCGGAGATCTAGGATGTTGACTAGCTTGATCTACCACCTACAAAATAAAGAAAATAACTTAATTAGTGCTATACAATATTCAATTTTACACATACTTACCTCGAATCATTATCTAACCTTGAAAATTTACCAAATTAAGGTTAGATTATAAAATTTTCAAATGACATATTTTTTGTATAAAATTTTAAATAATATCTTAAAAACATATCAAACATCATGCTAAATGAGGGTAATGTATGCAATAATAGACTCTTAACAACTCCCCAATATCCACACATACACACCCCTTGCAGAAGAGGTATGAGGTCTCAACCAATCCCATTTCCCTTCTTTCTTTCTTCCATCTTCTATCATTCCCTTCCTCTCTTTCCTTGCTCTTTGCATTGCACACCCTACCACCATCCACTCTCGCATGCATAGTTTCTCACTTGTTTCCTTCTCATTGTTTTTACTTCATTGCATGCAACTTCCATGCTTACTTTTACACACCTTTTCCAATAGCCGTTGCACACAATCTTGCTTTACATCATCTTAGTCTAGAATGCATTAGCATCCTTTCTCCCATTGGCTTTCATGCATTCTTATTTGGAACCTTTCAACACCCCCTTAGCCTACACTCATACTCTTTACCATCCACTCTTACACACTCTCACATCTCCTTTGCCTGCCTACCACTTGCATCTTCCCATTACACACATAAACTATCCCGTCTCTATTATTGTCCGCGTGCATTCCAACACCTTGCCTTTTCCTTGCCCTTTTCGCTACTATTTTCTCACTCACATGGACCATTCTTCTTACGACCATATCTCTTTTATTACATTCCACCCTTCCTTTTCCATTCAACTCCCCACCTTAGACTTGCATGCACAGCCCCCTACTTTCACATCCTTACACACACACACACACACACACACCTGCTATCCACCTTTCCCTTCGACACATTTTGTTCTTTTCTCCTCCTATTTTCTTTTCTTTGGGATTTGGGAAGATCCATTCCAAATCTAAAGCATGGTTGAGGAGAGAATCATATCCTTTTATAAAGCCATAATCTCCGAGCTAAAGGCATCATGTTGAAGAGTATGACAATGTCCAAGGTAAGTACTTAGTTCCTAAGGCTGGAATTGGTGAGTCTTAAACCAAGGGCCACTATATTGACTTTATTTTCTTTTTCTTTTAATTTAGCTTATGGTAAGAAGCATCTTTTATGGCTAACCCTTCCTTAAGATGAATGACCTCTAATCCCCTCTCTACCTCTCTCCTAACTAAAGCTATCTTTTTTCTAAGAGTATCTAGCTAAGGAGATGCAAAATTTTCCTTTACTTCTTCCACTCCATTTCTTCTTTTTCTTCTTATAAGGGTGGTGGTCTTTTAGGAAAGGTATTGGGTGCCTCTTTTTCTAGCTGCCCTAGCACTTTATTCCTAAGGATCATTGAAAAAGGATGTGACTTTGGGTTGTGGCATGTTGGGTTAAGGAGATGAGAAAAGAATGGTAGTAATCTAGTGTAATATGGGTTGAAAATAAGTGTACAAGCTCCTGTTAAGTGATGCAACAAGACAGCCCTATAGTGGAATTCAAGCCTAGAAAAGAAGAGGACATGTTAAGAGCTAAGTGGGTGACACAACTAAGGACTCTTATAGCGAACACCTCAAAAGGAAGTTTAATTGCTTTATGTGTTTTTCTTCTTTTATTGCTTATGCATCAATTCCTAGTAAAACGGTCATTAATGAAATAGTTTCTTTTCTTACCTTAGTTATTCATTTCTTGTTTTATTTTCTTAGTTTGTTTTATTTTAGTTTACTTGCTTTATTTCCTTGTCCTAATTTAGTTGCCTAAGTTTAGTATAATTAATTTCTTTCTTTTCTTATTGGCTAGGTAAGAGTAAGGTAACTTAGATTTATCAAAGAGTCCTCGTAGGACCGACCTGTATTTGTCGCGTTTATACTCCAATAGAGTCATGCACCTATGGTAATAATAAAATTCACATCACTTTATACCAAGTGCATTGCTTAAAAAAATTTTATAATCTTAATTGGACTTTAGCACTTAGCTAAGCTACATTGTCTTAACAATTTTATATAATCTTAATTGGAATTTAGCACTTAGCTAAGCTACTCAAGTGCCTTGTCTCACTAAAATTCAAGTCATGTTTATGTGTGGTTCTATCTATCTTGGTTACTGAATTTGTAGTAGGAAACTAGGATGTTTTCTTATACTTCATGTTTTAATGGTATACCCTGATGTAAATATATTTAGTTATGTTTTTGTTCTACTTCATATTTGTGGCTTATGAACCCTTATTTCTTTATCAATAATCTTCATTATGGTGGAAGTATTGATGGACTAGAATATAGGAGTGGCCATGTTGCAAAAGTTACATTGAAGAGTTTTCTCTTGATGACTTTCAAGATATTGCTAAGGCCTTGAAGTACAAGCTATAGGAACATATCATCCTACTAGTGTAGGTCCCTAGGAAAATGTAGAGTGATTAAATTATCAAGGGCTAACCATGAGCTATCAGCCATGTTTAAGCAGTTGAAAAGTGTTGTAGATAGGACAATTGATGCATATGTAAAACATAAAGGCATGATTACTTCCCTAAATGAGGAAATTGAAGAAAGTGAGCAATGAAGGGATAAGAGTTGAGGATCCAGTAGTTGTTGCACATGATGAGGGTATGAATGAGGAGTTTGTATTTGATTTGATAAAGAAGATTCTACTCTAGCTAAGGAAACATAAGTGACTACTCCAAGGAAAAACATGTTTAAGTTAAGAGTCATTAATTCTCACAAAATAAGAAGAAACTTGCATCCAAGATCTAGGTAGATAAATATGCAGAGTACCTTTGAAGTTGGTGCTATTTCAAAGGATGGTGTGGAGGATGTGCTAGTGGACTATGCAGAGGATGATATAGATGATACACTCATAGGATTAAATGATTCAAATTATGCAATGTAAATGAGTTGCACACTCCTCTAGACTCAGAGGATAGTGTAGATATGGTGAAGTATCCTGAGTTTAAATGTTGCACGTGATATGTCCCTAGAATTCAAATTTTGCCACACATATCAAAATGCATGGAAAATCAAAAGAGCCATTAAGAATTATGGGTTTCAGTTAGTGTAGTCTATTAAGCATGTAATAAATGAGCTAGGAAGTTAGATCTTTTTATAAGTGGCATATCTTTGCTTCAAAGATGCATAGGGAGGATAATGTGCAAGTAAACACTTATGTCCCCATACACATATATGAAAAATAGAATAAGAATTTACAAATCACTTCAAAGTGGGTTGTTGATGAATTTTCTCATTTCTTGGAAAATGACCCATACATAGCTAAGAGAAGTTTATGAATACTATTCATGATAGGCATAATGTAATCATATCCATGACACAACATGGAAGGCAAAAGTTTTACCAAGGAGAAGATTAAAGGATTAGAGAAAGATCAGTGTGTTAGGATCTACAACTATTATGAAGAAATTAGTCATAGTATATGTGGTTCTTCAACTTAAGTGAAGATTATACATGTAGAAGATGAACATACATGCGTTCCAAGGATTTAATTGTGTGTTGCAACATTGAGGAAGGGATCTATTGAATGTAGTAAGTTTACCATAAGCCTTGATGCATGTGGCTTTAGAGGGGAGATTTGGGGTCATTTTGTCAATAGTTAGAGTGGATGGGAATGATTGGACCTTCCCATTTGCATTTTTTGTTGCTGAGCAAGAGAGACATAAATCATAGATGTGGTTTATGGAACATCTTATTATAGCATTGGTGATGGTCCAAATGGTGGATGGATGTTTGTGTCAGACAAGCAAAAGGGTATCACATTTATCCTTTAGGCATCTTTTACTTGGTTTTTTAAAAGTTGTCATGTCCTAACAAATGTTGTTTAGTTGCAGTGGCAGCCGTCCTACCCCATGCAAAACATAGGTTTTTGGTGAGGCATATTTGTAAAATTTTAACAGTAAATTCAAGAAAAAGTTGTTGAAGGATGAGATGTGGGAGATAGCTATGGCAACAACTATGGCTAACTCTGAGTTCCATATGATGAAAATCAAAGATCACACTCCTAGGGCATGGAAATGGCTCATGGATAGACCACCTCACAAGTGGTTAAGGCATGCTTTCAAGGACACTTGTAAGAGTGATATGATGTTGAACCACATATGAAAGCATGGGGCAAGCCATTTATCAATTGCTTGGAGGAGAAAAGGAAATATTGTACCAAGAGGCACATAAGGAAGAGAAAGGCAATTGCAAAGCTTAGGTCTCATTTTGCCCCTAGGATTGTTAAGAAGTTGGGAAGGTCATAGGAGGGAAAAGAGATGGCATGGTAAGTAGACCATCTGCAAATACAATGGAGCTAGGACATGAAGGTGATCAATTTAAAGTTGACATAGATGTTAGAACTTGCACATGCAATTCCTAACAATTAAATGACATGCCATACAAGCATGCAGTTGTCAAAATCAAACATAATAGGAAAAAAGCTTGAAGACTTTTAGGAAGGTGGTATTCAAAGGGGAAATATGGGGCTGCATATGTACTTGTAGTCATGCCTACAAGGGAACACAAGTATTGGCCAAAGAGTTCTTTATAACCACCTTTGCCTAACCTGCAAAAGAATAGGTAGTTAGTAAGAGAAAGAAAGACAATTCTAATCCAACTACAAGCTAAAGAAATTAGTATAAATTGAAGAAACAAGGGGTCACACTTAGATGTAAATTATTTGAATAGTTAGGATACAATTCTAGGACATGTAGCTTTAGGCCATAACAGTTGGGTAACTAACATAGAATTTAGTTATGCCTACATTAATTTATAAAGTAGAAGATGTTGAGATTACTGCACCACCTAGAGGACCTCAATAGGGAGACAATGAGCTACTTATGGGATACAACATCCCTTTAAATGAGACTATAGTGTAACTTACTTTATTTTGAAATAATGCACTAGTATTCATTTCTAATGCCTGATTAAACATCCATCATTTTCATTGATGTGGGACTATGATTCTATAGAAAGTAGAGGTAGAGAAAGAGTTGTAAGGATGGAAGGAGGATCATTTCATATGGGAGTTCAAGCACCAACACAACCAAATCATATTCATAGGAGTTAGATGAAGAGCTCCCATGAGGGAAAGGGGAAGAGGGACGACCAATAGAAATGTATTGAAATCCTTAAGTCAGACCTCAACTGGTGGAGATGATGGGACTAGCAGCTAAGTAACCAATCTAAAGCATGCTAGGAAGTGCAATGAGAGCCTCAAGTCAAACCTCAACTACTAAAGATGGTGATAGTGAAAGCTATGTAGAGGCTTCAAAGCATGTTGGATTGGACCCCAAGGATCTAGTGTTACCATTGTTAATTGTTTGGGGGATTATGTGTCTTGAATTTCTAGAACTAACATGGGTCAATATACTTGCAATGTCACCTTTTGTAAAGAAATAATTAGGGAGTCCTGGAATGCTCCATGTATTTAGAAATTTTTTGTAAATAAATAGTTGGGGAGACTTGGAATGATCGATGTATTTAGGGTCCACCTAAGAACACCAAGTAGTAGTGCTGGCAAAATGGATAAGTGAATTGAATCTAATCTACTTTGCACAAACATGAATGGATTACAGATGGGGGATTTTTATAGTAATGTCTCAAAATTTAATATCATTTCTATGATCAACAAAATTCAAAATTATTTAGAATTCACAGATAAAATTTAAGAAACTAAATAAATTAACATTGAGAACTCTACTGGGGAATAAAGCTCAGAGAGAACTATTGAACAATAGTAAGAGAGCTAAAATCCAAAGTGGAGATTGAAGTTATGAGTAAAGCAAACTTTTACATTGATAGTTACACCCCTTTCTAGATTTAGATAAAAAAAAAAAAATTAATGAATGCTAGACCCACTTAATTGCCAAATGTAAGCACCAAGTTAGCTAAGCTGTCCAAATTCACTAAACTTAATAAGAAGATGTTTTAGCTAGTTTGGAAAGTTCAGGAAATTAGAATTTGGATGAGATTAGAGAGTGAATTTAGGAAATAAGATGTGGTAGAATCTGGAGAATACGACTTTAGGAAATAAGAAGCTTAAGAATTTATGAAATGATAGCAAGTTGTAGGAGATCCCAATTAAAGGAGAGAAATTATAAAAGATCTGATTGAATAGAGAAAAAGACACAGATGCCCAAATGCATGTGGGATGTATTGGGCTAGGGAAATAAAGAAAGAAAGAGAGAAAGACAGATGGAGAAGGAGAAGGAGAAGGAGAAAGGAGAAAGGAGAAAGGAGGAGGAGAAGCCCTTTGATAGATTGAAAGAATGACTTGAGATGTTGAAACACACAAAAAGGAATGAGAAGAAAGCCATCTAGCAAAATGCAATAGACTCATCAACAATGTAGGTAGATTTGAGCAGCTAAATTTTTCTCATATTCACAAGTTTTTGAAGATCAAATAGTGATGTTTTCCTTAGATGTGAACTATTAAATATTTTGGTTATTTCCATGATTTAAGCTACATCTTTTTGGCATGATCTTTTAGTTAGTTAATGTATGTTCAAAACATGTTTTACACACCCTATGGTAAATGAACGAGGAAGTGAATTATTATAATTGATTTTTGCATATATGGTGTGGTGTGCATAGTCTATTATCACCACCTAATATATTAGATGTTTGGTTCCAAAAACTTGATATCATTCTTGTATAGCTTGCATGTATGTTATATGCTGGAAAAAAAAGGACGTTTTATAGGTATAAATGTGCATTTGATTTTACCTCATGAAATGGCATAAACCTTGGTCAATTTTCATGCTTTAGTCTAGAGTAGATGATTCATGATAGAGGTGTTTTCTCACTATTGAAATCCCATGTTTGATTTCTACTAATTAAGACCATGCAATTGTGAGATGAAATGATTTAATGGATGGACCATATGCATGATCCATATATACTGGTATGATCTATAGTATGCAGTCAGTAGATGCTTAGAGATAGAGTTTTGATGTAAGATAGTGAACATAGTTTTCATCTTAGTAACAAATATGGTGCACATGGTTACAATCTAGTAAATGACATAACAAATGATTTCTTAAAGTCAATTGGACACATGAAAAACACTACTTGTATGGTCTTTTGCTATTCAAGTTTTGGTTTATAAATGTTGGATATTGATGTGCTATTGATGTTCTCAACTTTGGTATCTAGGTGTATGTGTTCCACATTTTAAAATGGATTGCTAAAATTGGTGCCTTTGAAAGAAAATCCATAGATCAAGTTGGTTGGCCAGAAATTAGGCCATGAATGTGACTACTTTAGAGTGATTTTATACTTGTAAGTAACAAGTTATCAAGGATCCTGTGTGTATGTTCCTTCAATGATTGAGACCTCTATGTGATGAGAGCTAGAAGAGAGTGATTTTATAATTCTAAAACCTCTGCATGAATTGTATCAATTTTTGTATAAGATTTTGCATTGAAATTTCATCATTTGCATGTTTCATCTGTTGACATGTGCATTGAAAATATAAGCTTTAGCTTTCTCAAAGATGAATTGAAAAACTATATTTTTATGTGCTAAACTTGTTTTGAAAAGAACAATTTTCCTATGTCCTCAAAATAAATGTAAATCAAGATTTAATAGCATGAGTTATTTGAATAAAATAATGCAAGTAAGCATAGTTTTGATGACCAAGATGCATGCTTGGAATTGTGATTTTAGCAAGTTAGATGCACTTGCAAAACATGGATTTTGAAAATATCTAAAATGAGATGTTCAATAAACATCCTTTTCAACGTTTTGATATGTCAAATAAGATGGCAAGCTTTCAATTCTGAAAAAGAAACAATTTTTAATCATATGCTTGATGAGATTTTGGACTATGAGATATTGGGTATATTAATACCTTGGATATATGTTTTAAACAGGCTAATATGCTTGGTGGGAACTATACTAAGAGATAGTGTGGGTTTGGCCTCCTAGCCTCCAAACACCAAAGAGTGGAATAGTAATCAATGCCAAAAGGTGGAAATTTTTTGGACTGGTGGTGATGACCATAATAGGTACTCACGACATCTTTTTGACAATTTATAAAACATTGAGGATGAGGTCGAAATACCCTTAGGATACCAGCAGGCACAAGATTCAGTGAGCTAATCGTGAGCATAGTGAGTCCAATGAGATTTTTGTTTTCAACTCATGGGAAGTTGGATTTTATAGTTCTGAAATGGAATATTAGGTTTGCTAAATGAGTACTCATGAACAATTGGCAGACGTACTTGCCAAGGTGCCAAAATGCATGAGATATTTATAGGCTGGAGTGTTGATGTTGTGGTTTTATCTAGTGATTACTTTAAGATTTTGATAATTTTAATTTACTTGACTTATGAAAGTATGATTACATGTTTATATAAATTAATGATGTAGAAATGCTTTTGAATTCTTGTAAATGCACAACATGGAACAACTAAGGTAAGAAAATCATGTGATTTTTATTGCATTAAAAAATATATTTTTAATACATGTGTGTGCTAGATGTTGCACTTTTCAAGTTTGTGGCCTATGTTTATATACTAGGTATGATGTATATTCAACTTACAATGAGAATGTAGATTTGTCACGAAAAGCCTAAGAATGAGGAGAAGAGGACCTTGTCTATGCCCATGAAGATAAAGTGAGGAATTGTTCCATTTATAGTTGTGTTATATTACCCTCTTATTGGCTATTCAAGTAATAAGACATATGCCCAAATATTTATTTACATTGATGATTATACTGGAATGTGATTTATGATTAATCCATCTGAGGCAACTATATTATTTGAGTTTGTGATAGAACTTAAAATGGCTTAGATGTGGGCTTTCTTTCGAAAATGACACGAATTTTGAAAAAAAGGCACATGGTGTTTCTAGAAAATGATTTTACAAGGAAAAAGATTTTTTGGTGTTTTGTACTCCTAAATAAGATTGTAAAAAAGTGGATCGATCCCACCTTTGAAAAGTAGATTTTTGAGAAAATTGTGGTTTTAAAACCTAGGTCAGTACATTGATCCATATGGATCAGTGATAAAAAAATCCCATCCTTACCTAATACAAGTGCAGATTACAACTTTGTAAATGACACATCTATCCTGCACAAGTTATGTAGAATTATAAATGTCGACTTCTTTTAAAAGATCTAAATCACTAATCTTGTTTAGAATTCATTAGGTAAGCTAGGTACCAATTTCAAAAGCAGTATATTCTTATAGTTTAAATATAATGGTGGGAAAAAGAGGCTTCTACTTTCACCTATTTGTGAAAAGAAAAAAGCTTGCTATTTTAATTTTGTGATGAGAGGCCTATAAAATGGGTATAATTGGTAGGAAGAGGTTAATTATCACTATTTTAATGGTAATCCATTTTCTTTATATATAATTACAATAATGACCATGATGTTAGAAAAGAAGTGGTGAAAAATGATATAGGCACCCTCTCTCTCTCTCTCTCTCAACCCACAAAATGTGGTGTTTGCACAACCCATTTTTCTTTGTGCATCCGTTTTTATTTGCATGAAACCCTTCTTCATTTGAAGTCAGTTGCAAAAGTGCTTCTTAGGTTGTTGGGCATTTTTTTTTTTTTTTTTGGGTGTTCCGTAAATCATCTTTGTATTCAAGCTTAGCACCCTATTCTTCACAAATTGACTATAAATTAGTAATTTGTAGGAAAACACAAATTAAGATTATGCTTTTGGCTGGAAATATGGTTGTTGTACTTAATTTAATCTCTCTAAATTAATTAATTAACGAGTCCAAAATGGTAAAAACCCTTCAATTTGGAGATCAAAGAAGGTAAGTGCTAAATAAAACCCAAATGAGTCTTTAGTGCTTCTAGAACAGACAATGACAGAGCATTCTAATCCAATAGAAAACAATTGAATAGAGAACTTAAGAAACTTTGCCTACATCAGGTGGGTGCTATATGTTAATTGAAGAATTATGGATTTGATTTGTGCTCTTTTACTCGACGTGGTCCCCCAACTATAAGATTACTCCATCACTTTAGCTCGGTTAGATGTGTGAGTTCAACTGTAGACTGGCAAAAGTGCAGGAAAACGCGTCATTGTTCATGAATGGTTATTATTCATGATTACACATAAAGTTCCCTGGGATGGTGGAACTAGAATGAGTCTGTATATGGACGTCATCTATGATTTTGGTTAGAAAATGAAGAAGATCACAGCCACTACTACGTACGAGCTTTTATCATCTATGATTTTTGTTAGAAAATGAATAGATTAGAACTACCAACACAATAGGTTAATGCTGGATGATTTTGTTTTATGATGGAAAGCCATTTTCATTTGTCGAAGCTGCAGGTAGAAGTACGAGATATACCTTATGCCGTTTAATGGGTTATGAGAGAGAGAAGAAGTACAAATGAACCATTAGGGGTTCTTTTGTTTGAAGAAGGGATGGGTGCATCATTTTTTGTCACTTCTTATCTTGTATGAATGATAGTTTTGAAATTTTATATAATAAAATTGGCTTATTTAAATGTTGATGCCGCTTCTTACTAATTACCACTCAAATCGATACCTCTCTCTACAAAATTTCAAAAGCAGGCCTCTTTAGAGGCTTCTTTTTACAAATATCCCAAGTTAAAAATTAGAGCTACTGTTCTTTGAATTTTTAGAGTATAAAATAAGTGTTAAGATCATTCAAATGCAACAATTTTTTTTTTTCTTTTTTCAAGGGTCACCTATTTTGAGACACCTAGTAAAAATCAATGGTTCTTTGCAAAAATACCATTACAATTTGGCAATTTTGCAAAAAAAGTCTAATGCTTTTGAAGTTTTGCAAATTTACCATTAAGTTTTTGTGACCTTTGCAAAATTGCCATTTTGTTACTTTTCCATCCTTCTTTCGTGTTAGATTTTTAAAAATTTTGATATTACCTTTCTCTTAATGGAAGATGGTGAATAAGAGGACTTGGCATATGATTTTCTACTTTGTTATTTAACAAAAATCTCTAAAATTGATTGTGCTAAATAGAAGACTTTGAGAAGAAGAAGAACAAGATTTTCAATTTTCATTAAAAAAGGAATCAAACGAAGAGCTTAAAATTGGGTACTTGCTGTTATTTGCAGGAAGGGTAATAGTATTTTGCTTGCTCTTTAATTTATTGAATTTTTTACAATTGTGTTAGGAAGAGTTTTACATCTGTTTTTAGTGATAAATCTAAGTTTAAATTATTGAATTTTATTGAAGAAGCTGAACATGTATTGTTGGACAGGTATGTGAACATGGTATCTTTGTGATTGAATATCTCATTATTAGTTAGTTTTTGTTGAATCTAAGCATACCATTAAACTTCTTGTTATCAAATAGCAGTAGATACCAAGTTTTACTAAAACTTTCATTGGGAAGTCATTGAAATTAATGGCGAAAGTTAGTAACTTAATCATGTTTGTGTTTATGAATTAGCAGGCTTATTAGAGAAGGGTCATATCAAAATTTTGAAAAACTAATAGGGAAGGAAGATGGAAAACTAATATAAGGCAATGCAAAGCTTACGAAAACTTAATAGCAAATTTGCAAAACTAAAAAAATATTGGACCTTTTTGCCAAAATGCCAAAATATAATGATATTTTTGCAAAAAACCCTAACATTAATAGTTTAGCTCTATCAAAAGAAGTCAGCACCAGTGCTATATATATCATTTTTCATGTCAAATTTTTATTATTGATGCTAGAAGGGGAGCTTTCAGACAATAGTTGAGTTATTGCTGTGTAAAATGGAGGAAAATTAGAGGTCTTAGGTTTGACACGTGAAACAATGGCTTGCAAAATGCAAGGTAAAGCTCCATATTATGGATCCTTTCCAGTACATCATTTCTCCCAAACCCTACACAAGCAGAAAATTAGTGTGCACCAGGCTGCTTTTTTTTTTTTTTTATCCTTTTAAATAAATATATGGAGATATATCTACGCAAATAGGATTGGTTGTATTTATTTTTATTCGGCTGATCGAATTGATCCCATCGTAGGGCGGATATTAACAGGACAATGCCGATTTTTATCGGTTTTGTAGGGCGGATATTAACAGGACAATGCCGATTTTTATCGGTTTTGTAGGGCGGATATTAACAGGACAATGCCGATTTTTATCGGTTTTGCCGGCACTGCCCGCTGTTTCACTAAACGGGGAATGCCTTTCAGCGAATAGCCTATCTACGGCGTTGCCCAGAAACTAAACGGTTCAGATTACCGATCCTCGGAAACCCGCACGTACCTTCCGCTGCTGTTCAAAAGAAGCAGCGTCTTGGAGCTCTGCACCATCGCCTCCAGCTACCAGAACCAAGATGCAGCAGGTAAAAACCCTGAAAACCCATTGAATTTACAGTGAAAAACACAAACTACAACAGTGTTAAAGATATTCCGACTGTTTGCTATTTCAACCTTTCTTTGCCATCGGTTTGCAGGGCGGAGGATCTGAGACGGAGGTAACGTGGGAGGATCAGCAGAATATCAACAAATTCGGAAGACTAAACAATAGATTTCACGAGCTCGAAGACGAGATCAAGATTGCCAAGGTGCCATTACTAACTTTCTTTCTTCTTCTTGTATTCTGCTTGATTTTCTTCTTCTGATTCGGCACTATTTCCTTACTATGGTCCCCAAATCAAGCATGTCAATCATCTATCATTTTTCTTAACTTTCTGGGTCTATTGTTTTCTTTACATCTTCGTGTTTCTGAGCGGATGGAGTTTGAACAAAGATAACCCAATTGCAAAGTCTAGGCGCCTCTTCCGGATGAAGAAAATTAAACAAAATGAGGGACTCTTGTTGCTTATGTTGTGAATATAAGGTTTTTTTTTTTTTTTTTAATACTTAGAGGCAGTTTGTCAAGGGAAATGAATCCCCGTGGTGGATTCGACCCTTTTTGTGGAATGGACTCTTCACTGGTAGGTGAAATGTACCTTGTTAGGCTCCATTATTCAATTCTATCTTGACTAAATGTTCTTTAGTGTTTGATATAGGATCCATGTTGAGACGATTTGGTATTGAAACTTCCGAAGCACTCATCCTGCTGGTTGACATCCGTTTCTTAGATGGCCTCATTTGCTGCATAATGAGCTAGCATCCTGCTGAATTTCATAGCAGAAGCGGTTTCATCATTTTATGTCGAATGGAAACATTTTCTGTCTAATTACTTGATATTCAGATCTCACTAGACTCTCTGCTAGACCTCTTGCCTAATAGCCACTGTAAATTTCTTATTGAGAACAGGTCAACATATGTAATTGGCAAATACTCAAATCCCAGCTTTTTGATACATGCTCTTTGAGAATTTTTCCCCTGTGATTTTTTTTTTTGTTTTGAAAGTCTCTATGACATGTTATTAAAGAAGATAATCTATACAATTAAATCTGTTTTATTCCTTAATGATTCATGTGATACTTCATCATTTTAAGCTTGCTCAGTGGAGATTCTAATTCATTTCAAGTACACATCCTGCCCTCAAATTAGTTTTGGCCAATTGTTGGAATTACTGGTTAGTCCTTCTCCATTTGTTTATTTGTTGCTTTATGTGCTTAACGATCATTTTGGTCTAGTTCTCTTCTAGTTATAGGATTTCCTTTATGCTGTGTTTGAAAAGGAATGGAAAGACAAGACAAAGCACAAAATGCTGCTATGACCACAGTGATCATATATATACAAATAGAGAAAGGAAATCACATAATACTGAAGTGGTTTCATGCTATTCTTGAACAGGGATAATATGGCCATAAACAAGAAAAATCCAACTAACACCTCTATCTCAGGAGTTAACCTTGGAGTTCAAACCTCACTTCATATGAGGGGATGAACAATTATTGGAATTAACACTGTTTCAATGACTTTCTCTGAAATCTGCAAGCCCCCAGTGGTACTCATTCTGAACTTCTGACTGCAGTGTTACATTTTCTGAATCCTTTGAGCTTGCAGAGGACCCTAGGATTGTTCTATAATCAGTCCCGCACCTGGTTTTCATGCTAGTTTTTTTGCCTTACTTGAGCCTTAGCTCCCTCATGATGCTTCTGGTACAGCTGTACATGGATTGCACATTTTTTATCCCTCAAATTTATATTTATCATTGTTAAGGAATGCATTAGCAACTTTGTTCTCCAACCCTGGAATAACTTCTGTTTAACTTCTCAGAAATATGCACTCAGAATTGATTGTTTGGGACATGCTCATTGATTTTTCTTATTCTAAAGTGCGATTGATTGTAATGTCATTTCCCCTTTCTCTCTCTCTTTTCATCATGAAGTATTTTCTTGTAGCCAAAAACTCAGGGACATGCTCATTGATTATCTTCACCGACATGACTGACACAGTTTATCAGTAGCCCAAAGAATAATGTAGTTGTCCCAATGTATATTTTGGTCCTGGTTGTGCTTATTATGCGACATATAAAAGTATGTGGCTTGCCATTTAATATGCTGACCTTTGAAATTAATATCTCTATTTGACTGCCACGTTTGAGCCTGTTAAGTTGATTACTGTTATTTTCTCTGTCTGACTCAGCCACATTAGGTTGCATTTGCCAACTATTTTTTGTTTTCTTTTTCTAGTGTTCAGAAGCAGAACCACATAATCACTTTCCTATGGAAGCACTTCCAAACTATAGATGCACCTAAAAAAAGAAGTTTACCAAACTCGTTCCTAGTGTTTCTTTAGAAATGCAAATATGAGAAACCTTAGAAATAGCTTTCCAAAGGCACCCTTAGTTTACTCTTTTTCAAAAAAGAATTAATTGCAAACATGAAACTACTGATTTTCAGTGTACTCAAGTGACCCCAAGCCTTCCAATCTGACATTGGTAGTGCATGAACTTGCACCTTTGCTGATAGTTTTTCCTTTGAGCTCATGCATGCAAGGCTCAAAATCTTTTGAAGGGGATTTAGAGTTCACTTTCTCAAGCTGAAAAACAGAGTTGATTTTTATCAGCTATTTGCTGTATTTAGCATAAGTACATGTAAAGGACATGTTTACATTTACTATCTATGCCCCTTTTTTTCTTTTCCAAACATGCAGCAGGCTAGATCCATGGCTTTCTTCTATTAAGGTTTAACGATTTCATGTCTTGTTGGTAGTTACCTGCCTGCCCTTGCTGTACAATTGCTATCCCCCTTGTAGCAATTGTAGCAAATCAGTATCAGATTGCCCCTGCAAGTTCAGTTGCTATGATCATTGGAACACCAGAATTTTATTTCTAGGGACTGGAGTGGTTATCTTGCTTTGCCTTTTCCTGAAACTGCGAGACCAAGATAATTTCCCTTCTATCCAAGAGAGTTGAACTGATCATATTAAGACTTGTTTATCTGATCAAAGTTGCAAGCCTTGTGCTGTGGTTCATGAAATGAGATGATTCCAATTAGTTCTTGCATTGAAACTCACCTTCCTAGTTAGGCTAACAAAGGACAGTAAGCAAAGTAAGATGTCATGCATTCTTCCTTTATTAAGTATTTCATTAGTTAGATTACACTTTGTATGGTATTTATGTAAACAACCATTCTACATGTCACTTGGTTATTGTTCACATTTGGTACTAGATATTTGACCTAATATGCCAAAGAGAATTGTTATTATGCATATCTTAAGCTAACTTAGTTGCTTGTCAACATCAACTACATAAGTTGCTGCTTCTTAGCTTCATAGTAAGAAATGTATACCATGTTGTATTTCTAGTTCAACCCATAATAACTAAAACTCATTGGTTGTAATCTGGGTTCCATACTTGCTAGTACAGCAATATTATGTGTTTCGATTAGAAAATGGTACAAAGACGTGCAAATTGTGCCAGAAAAGTACCAGTCAATATCGAGCAGTACAAATGGTACTAATTGACATTTTTCAAAAAGAGAAAGAAAAGATTCAAAATTTTTTACCTGTCTATAATCAGCAGTTTGTACCTCCACTACATACGATTTGATCCTCAGACAAGTACAGCTCCCGGTAAGGTACTGAAAACTGAGGCTCAAATCAATGTCAAATAGAAGCCAGTCACTATATAGTGGGTAACACATAACTTATATTAGAAACAGAACAAAACTGTAGTTAACAATTTTGGTTTGTCTGTGCAGAAATAGATGAAATTTTGATTTTCCATTGTGGACAATCGAAAAATAAAAAAACCCACTTCGGATTCATAAAGATTTCAGTGGTTTCTACTGGACTTGGTCAAGTTTGCCAATTTCGATGATTTTGTTTGACTTCGGTGTGTTTACTGAAATTGATATCTAACAGGGAAAGTAGTAAACTGTTCCTGCCAATGGTTTATTTCAATTACAAATATTTTTTTAAGGACTTCTAAGAACAAAAACCTAGTTTGAGGAAGATGACACCATGGGAAACTATTTTGATGATGATGATCACTGTGGGTGACTGATCACTAGAATCTACGAGACCCATTTTCCTTAGATTTTTCTTCTTCTTCTTCTTCTGCATAGATCATCAAAGAGAGTTTGGTGTATCAAGCTTGTTTCTCTTTGATTCAATGATTTTCTTTTAGCCTATATATATAAAAAGGGCAGCCCTGGTGCATAAAGCTCTCGCCTATGTGGGATCCGGGGAAGGGGTGGACCACAAGGGCCTATAGTACGGAGCCTTACCTTGTATTTTTATAAGAGGCTGTTTCCATGCCTTGAACCCATGGGCTGTGACCTCAAGGTCACATGACGACAGCTTTTACCATTTGAGCCAAGGCTCCCCTTCTTTTAGGCTATATATATACACCCTATATTTTAAAACATAAGTTAAAGGGATTCACACCCCTTAGTTTTGGTACTGACGGCCGCATTCTGTTTTAAGACTAGAGAAACAATGCCTCTTATTTTGTGTATTAGCAGCCCCATCCAATGTGCTTACTAAAAAATTCTGAAAATTTTGGATATTTTGTGGCTGAAATGGTGTAGAAATTGAAATCTAAACTGAAATTCCAAGGTTCAAGCTTTTAGCTCCAGACTGAAGCGATGACTGTAACAAGATTGGTAACTTTGGATGAAGCCCAGATGCAAGGTTGTAATCTAATAACTTTCTGATAGGAACAACTAAACTAATGATTCGGGCCTGATTCAGTTGAGCCTCATTTTCTAATTGGCAATTTGGTATTTATTTTTTATTCTATATAATAAAAGGAACAGAAAACATTGAAATGCAAAGAGAAAAAACATTGAAGCATGAGAAGTGGAGATTATAGAAGTTCAACCAACCAATATATTATATAACCAATATATTATTAATAATGTACAATGTGATTATTCCTTACCACGAAAATAGAATAGCAAGAACTGATATATGGTAGTCTGCTAGAAAGAAATGTGCACAAGGGGGCCTTGAAGAAACCTCTTTGTTTTCTGTTTATTCTTTGAAGTAGGGAAAAAATACTGTGCAATATATGGTAGTGTGCTAGAAAGGAATGTGCCCGAGGGGGCCTTGAAGAAACCTCTTTGTTTTCTGTTTGTTCTTGAAAGTAGGGAAAAAATACTGTGCATTGACCGTGGGAATGGTAATGGCCATACTCTTTGATAGTCTTTGTAAGATAAATCCTTGCAAATGTAGAAAGGAAAGCCATATATGACACCTCTTCCCACATCAAAGAGGGAAGAGGAAATATCTTTTACAAGTCTTCTGATTTTTGCATTGTGAATTTAATTTTCAGCTATCTTTTTATAGCCTTTTCTTTCATCATACTTCACAAAGACTTATTTTAACCCCTTCTTGTCTCATTGAAGATTGTATGACTTAGCAAAGTTGTGCCTGACACAAGTGAACTCAGTCAAATTAACTAAGTCAGACTTGAGTTATGAATGAACCTTGTCAACGCATATGAGTATATGACCAACCTGGTCATATAGCATTTCTAAGCTCAATGGAAGATTCTTGCAATGTAAGCTTTGCTTGGATTAGTGTAACTTTGTTAAGTTGGTAGGATTTCCATATTCTATTATGAGTATACTTGCTGTTTTTCCATTACCACAACCACGAAAAAAGTGCAATGTCCTGAACTTCTGCTTTAATAAGTGGGGGCCACAATATTCACAAGCTTACTAATTGGCTTGTGAAGGTGTTCATCTATTCCAGCAGAAAGTGAGACATTTTTATTGATATGCCCATCCCTCGCATGGATGGAAGTTATATCTGTTTTTGGCAGAGCTTGTATGTGATGAGGCAATGTTCCTAGTCTTTTTCAAATAATTGTGCTTGGATTGTGTTGTTTGAAGACATGTTTCTGCACTCTTGTTTTCTCATTTGCATTATGAGTTGCCTCTTGGCTTTCTTCTTACTTACGGGAAGGAGCAGTTGAGTTTATTGTAATATTTTGTAGGCAAGCTCGAAGGCTGCTTGTCTTTGGCTCCTAGATATTTTAGGTTTAGGGGAGGAATATATTCTCCTACTACCATTTCAAATTAAGAAAAAGAAAAAAGAGCGGGAGGGCCATATGTTTTCCTTCTATTAGTAAAGTAAATAATAGTTGGGTTTATGCTTGATGCAGGAGCATCTCTTTTGTCATTAACATAATAAACAATTACAAAACAAGGAAGAAAAAAAGTGAAGGGTTTCAAGCTTAAGTTGAGTAGCCTTGTTATGTTTTTCCCTTAAAGTTTAAGTAGTCTATGTTTGCAGGCACTATTATAAGTGTTTAATTATATTTTAAGTTATCTTCATGTAGTTGGCCAAGATTAAATAATTTTCTTCACTTAAATGAATGAGATAATAGTTTGTAGTCATAGTTTACTTGAGGGACAAGAAAAGTGACACCCCCCTTTGTTTATAAAAGAGATTTGGCTTTCATTTATGTAGTTTTCATTGATGGCTGAGCAATATTGAAGTTTATTGTATTTTCTTGTATTTTAGCTCTTCTTCTTCTTCTTCTTCTTCTCATTTTTCATTTCTAGTCCAAGTAGAGGCTGTTGCCTTTTATTTCTAGTTGATTTTCACCTTTGATTGCATAAACAAGGTGGAAAGGTTGATTAGAAGAAGTGTGTTTTTGGGTTAAGGCACGTCAAAACCAGCATATTTTTTCTCCAAGAACTTTTGAAAATCTTCTTTTAAAACCCTGGTTTGACCCTTTTTATCTTTCATTCATTATTTGTGCCAAAGCTTAGAGCCATGTTAACTAGACAGTTCCTTTAGACCTTGATTTAGTGAAGTCAATTTGACTTGCCAGTACTCAAGTTAGTAGAATAAGTTATAAATTTTTCCACCTGACTTCTTGCTTTGAAGAAATGTTAGAAGCATCTCAAAGGCTACAATTCTGGAGGAAATGCTACTCAAGTTCCAAATCCTGTGGTAGACATGCTTATAGAAGAAGAGTATAAAAATACTTCCAACATGTTCAATTTGTTGCCTACATCTCATGAACTTGATTTAGATGAAGATATGTCTAATACATTTGTCGCTAATCCTACATCAAATATGTACTACATAAGTGATCAAGACTATGACAATTTTTATGAGTACTTGGACGATGATGACTTGTTGAATAGTGTCTTGAATGATGGAGAAAGTTTTGATGACAATTATCAAAGCCAAGACAATGGAGTTGAACCCATCTTTAATAATTACGTCAAGAAGGAGGATGTTCAAGATGACACAATTTGTGAAGATGTAATGAGGTTTGATAGACACATAAATAATATAATTAATATTCCTAGATTTAGCAGTTTTAATGCTGGAGCTACTTTAAATATTATTAATTAGGGTTTATTTTACATTTTGCAGGATTTGGGTACAACTGAAGAAAATGTTATATTTGGCAACTTAAAACCCTAAAAGAGAGCAATATCGCCATTCGAGCAAAGCTGTGGAACCACTTGCTAAGAACCATGAAACAAGAAAGTCAAGAGTGCTATGAGATTGTCTTTATCAAATTCAGAACTGTCAAAAACTTAATGCAGACGACCAATCTTATCCACTTAAGAGAAGATGTATTTATAAAAAATGAGGGTGGCAAATTTCTCGTGCATACATGCATGTGTTCCAACTCCTATGTAGTTTTAGTTCTATATGGTTTTATCATAGCCAGTTCCAAGCCCAGATAAAGGAGGAGGGTTTTGCGTCAGATGCCAGTTGGCAAGGAAAACCGGGGCCAACTTCATGGATAAGTAGCAAGACAAGAAATGACAAAATTATAAATGAAAACATTAAAGGAAACTTAGAAATAGCACCAATAGGTAACAAGATGAGGGAGATTAGACTTAGATGGTTTAGACATGTCCAACGTAGACAAAAAAAAAGGCACTGGTTAGGAGTGAGGCAATCCAAGTCCAAGGTTCTAAAAGGGCAAGGGGAAGGCTCAAAAGAATGTGGATAGAAGTGTAACGAAAAGATTTAAAAACTTTGGGATTAAATGAAGTCGTGACACTTAATAGAGGGGAATGGAATAAGAAATGATAGGATTAGAAATGAAAACATTAGAAGAAACTTAGGAATAACATCAATAGATAACAAGATGAGGGAGATTAGACTTAGATAGTTTGGACATGTCCAATATAGACTAAAATGGGCACCGGTTAGAAGGAGTGAGGCGATCCAAGTCCAAGGTTCTAAAAGGGCAAGGGGAAGGCCTAAAAGAATGTGGATAAAAGTTGTACAAAAATATTTAAAAACTTTGGGACTAAATGAAGCCACGACATTAGAAGGGAAATGGAGGAACAAAATTCATGTGACTAACCCTTAATTAGGATAAGGTTTTGATGATGATGATGATACATGCTTGTATTCCACCACCTTTGGGGAGCTTCTAAGTTAAGCTAAATTCATATACAATGAAGGCATATGTGCATGGACAACTAATAAGAGATTGGGGCCTACATGCAGATTACTTCCATTCACCCTATCTCTCACTTATCAAATAAAGTGACCTATCATTGAATACAAAGTTTTTTCCACATGAGAGTGAGTGTGTTACAACAACCTGACTTGTGATTTGCATGAGAAAATATAGGAGAATATTAGAGTAAAAAGTAAATGTGTAATAGAGAGGAAGAACAAATGGGAAATCTATGGTCACAATTCATCTAGTCCCTTAAAGAAATAAGGGCTATGATCTACTCTACATTAGTTCTATCCTAGGAGGCATCCAATAAGAAGCAACTTGCAAGGGAGAATTAAGGGAATGTCACGGTAGACCAATGAAAATAAAACAAATAGGAAGGTTATAGTTGACTGTGATTGGTGGAGATTTTTTTAGTGGGTTGCCCACTATTTTTCGAGGAGAGAAAACACGTTGAAACCAAGGGGGTGAAAACCTATTTTCAAGGAGGGATTATAGGTGCGCTAGAGTGAAGCTTGGCTTGTGATTGGATGGAGAAATGTTGATTGTTTTCCTCAAGTGCACGGGCTATTGTAATATAGCTTGTGCAAGTACGGATCGATCCTATGGGGACTCAACTCAAAGAAAATGGAGTTTAAATAAAATTTAATTTTTCACAAATTAACAAAAATTACATAACAATGAATTAGAAACTCAGATCTGTTAAATTAATGAAAAGTACACAATTCCAAGTCCAAAAGACAAAAATTTAAACAAAATATCAAGTGAAAAACACTTCCCTAGCTTGATCTTAGCAAATTCTTCAATTTGGGCCACATATGTGTTGATCAACCTTCATCAATCTACTCATCAGGTCTATGATTAGTAATTTAACGGCTGGATTATGCAGATATTCCAAAAATCTGATGATCTGGATCAATGTTAAATTTTAAGATCAGACGGCTTAGATTGATTTTCGAGAATGTAGATTCAAGATTAGAACTGCTAGATTAACTAGAAAGTGTATTAATATGAAGATCTGAGAATTGATTGGAAATCTAAGGAGAAAAAGATCAAGAACTGATATGGTCATGTTGGTAAAAATTGAACCATTGATTCGATTGGTTAAATCCAGACAAAGACATTTGGTATTTTTTTATTTTTGTTTGAGAATAGAACAAAACATGGATAACACAAAATAGGAATGAGGATAAAATAAAATAGGACAAGGATGAAATAGGACTAAGTTGGAATTAAAACAGAAGACTTAGTGTAAAATTGAAATTCTTGGGTTTTTTCTGGTTTTACTTGATAGGAGGAGAAAAACGACCCAAGGAAGAAGATGATGCACAGTGGAACAAAATTGAAGGGAAAGGAATTTCGGGGGAAAACCCAAATTTGGTTTGGATGGAACAATGGAAATCTTGCAAACAGAAGAAAGAGCAAGAAAAACATGGTGGAAAATCAAAAACAAAATTGGCGAGGAACATGGGACAAGCACGGCTGGAAAAATAGAGGAAACTATGATGATAATCGAGATGAAAACAACGATTGAACATGTTGAGAAAATGGTGAGCAGACAAGGGGAGTATGATGACTAGTAATGATGGGAAAATGAAATAATAGCAGAGAAGATCAAGGAGAAAAAATGATGAAGGAAATAGTAACTAGAATTGTGATGGAAGCACGTAAAATACGACGAAACAGAGAGGAACATGACTGGTGTTGGAAGAAAAAAGGGTTGGTGATGAAGTTTGAAGGGAAAAACAGCAGTGAGAGGAAGAGAATTGGCTGAGAGAGAAGCTGGAATTGAACGGTTGGGGGAAGAGAAGGCTAAGATTGGTCAGGCCTTCCTTTGGTCTTTTTCCTCCTTCAGTGGTGAATCTCGTATAGAGCTGCCATGTTGCTTCGAGAGAGAGGTCTTCATTGCCTCCTCTTTTTAAACTCTCCACCTTTCTTTTGGGTGGTCCTCTTAATTTTATTTCCTTCCTAACTTCAATCTTCTCATTTTAGGTGCTCCTTATAAGACCTTTCCTTCAAAAAATTAAATGACGCGCAGCTCCCTCTACTATTAATTTCTTTCTAATATGATCCCACTTTCTTAGTAAATCTGAGCATCACACTTTCCTCCCAAAAGTCATAATTAAGATCTGCAAGATTTTTCTCTTATTCCATTAGGCATCTTGATCTTATATTTTGGGACCCATCTGTCCTTTTGGTGCTCTTGTAGGGTGAAGATGATCTGGTATTGATCAGCTCTATCCGAGCCGCCCGAGTTCATTCTAGTTGATCTGCAATACATAAGACTAAATTAGAATCATCTTCTCAGCTCCTAATGATCATCTGACCATTAAATTTTGTAAATCAACTATGGGATGATTAATTAGAGCTAAAATTAACATTTAATCTAAAATTGCAAAATTGATCGGTTAGATGATTCAGTTAAATGCTAGATTAAGGGTATTTTAGCTAAAATTGAACACTTGACAAGAAAATAAAGGTGGGCTGAGGAGAAATTTTAGGGGAGAAAATGTGTTCACCAAAGTAGGAAAGTTAAGGTAGAAAACATGTTTTTCCTAACTATCCATTCTAGGGTTGTATGTCATCTTATGGCTAGAACAAAAGGTGAGAAAAGAGGAAAGAATGGGTGAGATTTGATCTGTAGAAGAGTAAGGAAATAATTCAAATTTTTGGACATGTTTTCTCAAAGGAGGCGTGTAATTTAGAGGGGGAAAAAGGGATGAAAGGAGAGAAACAAAAAAGAGAAAATGGAGGATAAGAGAAATATGAAGGTGGTTTCCTCGAAAGGCGATTGGCCTAAGGGAAAGGATAGGAAATAAGGGAGATTTGATGATTATCTGAGATAGAAGGTTGAAGGAAATAAGAAGGAGAAGAGGGGGGTGAGGGGCGTCCAACACATTCTTGATCCTCTTGTTTTTGGACATGCAACTCAGAATAGGAGGAGAACCTAGGATAGTTGAAGGAGAAGAGGAGAAGAGTTAGAGAGTGTGTTTGTGCGTGTAACAGAGGTGAGCCCATTCCATTCTTCCTTGCTTGTTTCACACCTAATTTTCTTTTCATTCTCATCTTGCTTCATTTTTCATTCCTTTCATCCCCTTATACCAGCTCTATATCCTTTTATTTTCATGCACACTTCTTGCACTTCAACATCTTAGTCATCTTCCTCTCATCCTAGCATTATGCGCCCCATTTTATTTTTCCAAGTTAACACATCATTCTTCCCATCCCATTAGTTCATGCATCCTTTCTATTTCTCATTTTCACGTATTTTTTTCTTCTCATCTCATTCTCCCCATTCCACTCTTTACTTAAAGCATACATCCTCTTCTCCACCCTTAGCTTTTCACGCATAGCCTCTTTTCATACATCTCTTTCATTTTCATGCCATACCTTCTCTTTCATCCTTGCTATTACACTCATTCCTTCTATTCTTTCCATCATTCTCTCTATTCCATTCCTTCATCTCCCTCTCATTTTCACATCTTATTCTTCTCAGTAGCCCTCTAAAATTCACGCAACATCCTCTTCACCCTTAGCTTTTCATGCATAGTTCTCTCTCCCTCTCTTGAAATCGCACAATCACTTCCCTTTGTTTTACATGCATGAAATATTTTGGGTTGTGAGTGGTTTATCTCCTCGGGTTGTTGGCAGTTGGGTAACATCCTCTACACGTGTTGAGTGACACAACAAGAGTAAGACGTTGTTTGGTGGACGTTTGAAGGTGGTAGCGCTATTTAGAAGAGCTTAAAGGAGGATTTTGTATACTGATGCGGCAAAACTCGATGACTTCTTTTCCATTTCATAGTGATTTGAAACTCCTTTCTTGCCTAACACCCACCCACCTTGTTAACTCTTTAGGGACCTTATCAGAAGCCTTTTTAAAAAATCAATAACGATCATGTGAAGTTCTTGGCTCCTCTCCCTATATTTTTCCATCAATTGTCTAAGGAAGGTAGGCCTTCAAGGCATGAAACTAAATTGGTTTTTCGACACACTTGTCTCATGTCGTAGCCTCTTCTCAATCTTTACACATTGATTTTGCGATATTCATTATTAGAAAAAAGTCTATTTGAATTTTATATAGTCCACTTTTAATGGTTATTAAGTGTTCATCCTTCTTCTTAAATCATGTATTAGTTAGAGCTAGGTTATGTGTCAAAGCAAAATCTAGGATAGCTTCTCACATCTCATTTCTTTCTCCAACCCCATATACTCCATGTGCTATTGACCCTTGTGGTCCGACGCATCCCCAAACCCTGCATATGTGAATTACCCTATCATATCATTTCTTTCCTTTTCCTACATGACCATTTAAGTGTGCTCCTATATATATCCCCTTTGTATTGGGAATTTCTTACATTACTCCCTCCATATTTTCCCATAACAGTATCTTTATTGTATCTTCTAACCCTAACTGTGTGGTATAACAGTTATGATCTTCTCTTCTAAAACAAGCTTTATTAGTCGAATTCCATCACTGGGTCTTCTTACGTCAACAACTTATTTTTTTAATTCTTTATCCACTACTAATCCTACGCTATTTCTATTATTGTCCTTTCCTGCATACTAGAGCTTATACCCAACTATTTCTCTAGTTTTAGCCCTTTTCCACTAGTTTCTTGAATACAAGTTATGTTGACTTTCCTCATTCTTTCTACTAATTCCATACATATCAATGTGCCTATATTCCTTGTGGCAATTTGAATCTTATTCTCATAAGCTAGTCTCTTTACCAACGCACATCTAGAATGGCATGGGAACTCCTTCCTACTTTTTGTTGCACCTTGTTTCTGCTACACCTTGGTTCTGATGTAGCGCTTCGCTTCTAAGAATGCTCTAGCAGCCTTTGCCAATTTCTCATTGCACGTAGGATCTGATGTAGCAAATTGCTTATGGTGGAACGTAGTAACCCTTACCAATTTCTCACTGCAACTAGAATCCAATGCAGTGCGTCACTTTATGGGGAATGCCCTAGCCTTATGGAATGTCCAAATAAGATTCATGTTATAAGGTTTTGCTGAATGATTTTTTGCTGGTTGGCACCTGACGCAACTCTCCTCCTTTATTTGGGCTTGGGGACCGAAAGTGAGATAGTAAAATCTCATAGGCAGAGATACATTAAAATTCGTTAATATCTTTGTGAGCCTTGTTACTATTTAAGGAATAAATCCAACTGTTATTTATTCCATTGCTAAAGGAAAATGTCCAAGCCTCCTACAATTTGCCCTTCTATTCTTCTTTTTATGTCCATTATTAGAAAGAAGAAATTTGGGGCTTAATAATATAGTTGCTATGACGTATGTCTATAATGTGCTTTAAAAATTGGTATCTTAATATGCACCTTACTTGCTGGCTTTGATAAGCATAATATTTTAACAAAAAATTAGAAAGGGAACAGAAATATGTTTGCGATAAAAACAAGAGTTATCAATTACAAAAATGCCCCTTTTATCTAGGATTGAATTTTTTTTAGTCATATGCCATTACCTCTATTTAGCCGAACCCTAATCGTGATATGGCTTTGATGATTTGATAATGATGCCATTACCTCTACTGTATTTTTTGATGGCAGACAAAACGATCACTACTTTGAACCTTCTTCAGACACTTCTATCAGTTGCTGGAAAAATGACTTATCATTCACATGGTGGTTTTAAGTTGACATTTATACAAAAGAGACACTCTTTTCGCCATCCAGAATGTCTCCAACTAAGGGTGAATCATAGAGAAATAGATAGTGATTGTAAATGACAATGTATCACTGCCTCCAATACATTTTAGAATATAAAGTCTTAATGATTCATTGTCTAAGTGACATCAATTTGGTCCTCAATATTATCCCATTTGAACTCTTAGATAAAATAAGACTAGCCGTTTAATCTATAGATTGATATACATGCTTGGCTAAAGATGGAGCAAGGTCTTCTCAACATTGAGAAGATTGGGCTGCTTATCTCTAAAATATTGTCCATATCTCAAACATATTGCAATATATCATGAAGATATTGTGACATATTACAGTACTCGGAATGGAAGAATTTGGGATTTCCACTTGGAGAGGAACAAAATTGACAGCTATGCTTGGGAAGACGTAAACTTATAGATCATCTAGCAACAAAACCAGTTGTAGACCCCTTTATGTTAGGAACAAGAATGGCTTCACAAAATAGAGAGTAGAATTTATTCCTTTAAAACACATTTAACTACCATTGAAGATGAAAAGTTGTGAAGAAATAGAATGAATCTCCATTGATAGATGATACTGGAGATGGACTTCATAGATTGTTGAAAAGACAAGATCAGGTGGACCAAACCTGATGGAATTTTGATAAAGAGACTTGTAATACAATTGCATGACAAACTTAAGTCAAATTTGGACATAAATTGCTGGTAGTGAAGCTTGTTTAGACACAACTTCTCGAGCCAATTGATAGTGAAGATGAACGAGTCTCTAGTGCCATCTATCAACCAATAGCTTTTTTGCTACACGACTAATGGTGCCAATGCATTATTGCTGGGCTCAACTATCTACAATGTTTAGAGTCCCTAATAACTCATTCCTTGCAAAAGAGGACTTTTCTTTGAAATTCTAAGATACAAGAGTTATAACATTAACATTTATGAACGAAATATAAGTTCTTTTGAATCAATGGAGTATGAAGAACATCATTCAAATGAAAAAGCCTAGTAGGATACAACATATAAGAAGTGGTGGAATGAGTGATCCGAAAGCCACTACTAGTACTGACAACAAAAATTATGAATAGAAAGTAATTTCTTTTGGATCAATTGGACATGAAGAGCATCATTTAAATGAAGAACCCTACTAGAAGATGACAAATAAGAAGTGGCAATCTATGTAGCTAGGGGCGCAAGGTGCAACTAGTTGCAAGGGGCATGCCTGGAAAGCTTAGGCGTGCGCCCAACACGAGGCACAATAATAATTATTAAAAAATTATAAAAAACCAAAAATTCAATATATTTTTTTTTTAAATCTTACAAAAGTAAGAAAAACATAGAAACTTGATTTTATAATGAAGTCAAATAACTTTTAAGAGTTTAAGATTGCTCACTTCAGTCATCTATAAAGGGATCTTCATGCTTCAGATTATGATTGAAACTATCATAATCCTCATCAACAAATCCAGTAGGACTAACACCTTGACCTTGCAATTCCTCCTCCATGTACTCAAAACCAATTTCCTCCTCTGGTTCTGCAACTACCTGAGACATGTTCCTTTAACTTAGATTGTCTCCTCTGGCTTTGGTACTGTCTAGTAAGAGAGCAACACGTAAATTGGTTCTGGTAGCATGTTTAACGTTACCCCACCAGAGGTTATCATTTGGATGGAGGAGGTGATCCTTAGTATCTTCTTCGATGATCCACTCATTACTCGCATCGACCTCTCTTAAGACAATAGGATTTGTATATGTCTGCGATCTTAAATGATTCTCATGTTGATGATGGATATGTTAATTATATTAAATGTATACCAAATCTTTCAATGTTTTTGTGTGCAACCTATTTCTCTTCTTGGTGTGAAGCTACAACAAAATGTTAAATTATATGTAATGTATAATTGTTAATTAGATTGCTTTACAAATTAGTAAAGTAAGACTTACATTCGCTCACAAGGAGATGCAGGTCTAGGAGAGGACTTTGATGGTAAGTTTTAGAAGAATTGGGCATTCTGCCCTAAAAGTAACCCACCACTCACTTATAGAAGTTAAATAACAGTTAACACTTAGGAAATAAAAAGAAAAAGGAACCTAACACTTAAGAAAAAAGATTTGAGAATTATAAAAGACTTATAGGGGGCCATTATCTTTCTTTTCAATTTAGCCAAGTCATTCACAAACAGGTTTGTCGCACTTTTATATGGGCCTAACTAGTCAATTATCTTACTTGAATTATCCTGATTTGCAAATAGGGTATTGATGGTATCAAATAGGCCTTGTTTATGCTATTACTACTGTGATGTGAGCAGTTCAAATGGGTTTGAACTTTCCCAATCATCCTGGCAGATAAATCTATTGGCCCCAACATTTTCTTGCACATCGTTGTAGAATGCAGGGTTAACGATGCAAGGATTGACAAATGATTCGTCCATGTACTATCTATAATGTCATAGATATGGGTGGCTTGTTGTTCATTCTCTTAAAGATTTGCTTTAATCTTTTCGTTGGTTTATATCATGGCCTCATAAATATAGCCTATTGCAGGCTTCTCTTTAGTATCCACCAACCTTAACAACTCTACAAGTATGATCATGAACTTCAAACAAAATCAAATGTTGTTCTTGAGGTTGTTACGGCTGATAATGTTCTGAACTATTTGACTGACCAATGTATTGCTTCATTTATTGTTACTCCACACTTGACAGTAGAATATTTTCCTCAACTCCGTCCTCACATTGTGAATACTTAAAAAGTTGGTGGCAAAACGGGTGACTGTAGGTTTGACCAGTTCTCTTTGCTTAGTCATTGTTCTCATAAAATAGAGGACATGTGTGACTATATATGGAAATAGTCATTGTCTTTGCTTTATTATAGTATGCTCTACTTTTTGAAATTAAGCAATTTCTTCTAACATCAAATCAACCTCAGGTGCTGCATATGGTGCCCACAAATAAATGATTTCTTATTTACAAATATCTCCCTGTAGCTACATAATTTGATGCATTGTCCATGATGACTAATAATAAGCAATGAAATTCAAGAGTAACTATTAAAATTCTTAATAAAAACAAAATTGAGGCTAAGAGGAGAGATTACGTGGACAACTTTTCCTCTCCGACATTACTTATGATGTCATCCAACATCTTTATAGTCAAATTTGATCTTTTTACATCCTGAGGTCTATCAATTGATTTTAGAAAAATTACCTTAGTTGGACAGTTTACCTGGAAATTGATTAAGGTGGGACATAAGTCGTTGGTCCACCAATATGACATTATAGAGCACTTGTTTCGTGCGTAATCTTTTACTCACTCTTGAATGAATTCATTTGTCTTTTTAACTTGTTTTTTAAGAAGAGACACCCAAAAAAAAAGAAGAAGTTAAATACTGCTAAACTTAAAAAACATGCATAAAAAAGTATCAATATGTAAATGGAAACAAAAAATGAACATGTACTTGGACTATGTTGTGTAACTGACTCAAACATACTGAAATGATTGACATCAACTGGCATTAGAGGTAATGCCATTCTCATAAAACCAACTTGCGATATAATCGCATTTTTGCCTTGAGCTCCTTCATACATGCATTATTTAGTGGTCTATTGCAAAGGACCTTTTTGGGATTGGGGGTGAAGTGAAGATTAGGACATCCCTTTATGCCACTTTTAGATTTCTTGTTGCTCCCAATACCAATCACTCTAGTAGTAGCAGCAAGTCTTTCACTGTCAACATCAACAACGTTATAATCATCATGAATCCCAAACAATTTCTTTGATTGCATTAGCTCCATAATAATTCTATCTTCTTCACCCTTCTTCTTCTTTGAATCAATCATGTAATCATTTTTTCTCTTTGATATATCTAAATGACCTTATTGCATTTTTTCATATTCTTATGCCCTCCAGCTAAATGCTGTTTCAACCTATAAAGCCAACCACTATATTTATTCCTACATAATTTGCACAAAACTGTGTTTTTATCGCTTGGAATTCTTAGCTCTCCATACTCCCACCCCACATCTGCAGGTTTGGAAAGACCCGATGAATATGAAGTATCTGAATTTGAACCCATTGATGATGACCTCTTTGAATTCTAGTCATAGAAGAAAAAAACAAAAATAGAGTTAGCACTTTTATGCAATCACAATTCACAAGCAAAGGGAAGCTATATATGTGAATGAAAATAAGTTTGAATGAGTAAATGTCAAGGCAGCCCCGGTGCACGAAGCTCCCACCTATGTGGGGTCCGGGAAAGGGGTGGACCACAAGGGCCTATAGTAGGCAGCCTTACCTTGCATTTTTTGCAAGAGGCTGTTTCCACGCCTTAAACCCATGACCTTAAGGTCACATAACGACAACTTTTATTGTTGTGCCAAGGTTCCCCTTCCAATTAAAAATTATTTCTATAACTTTTTTTTTCAGAAAAGTAGAAAAGCACCTAGAAAACACAACAAAACAAAACAACATGAAAAAAAAATTACATATGCACTCACAAGCAAAGGGAAGTTATATGTAGAAAAGGGCAGCCCCAATGCACAAAGCTCTCGCATATGCGGGGTCCGAGGAAGGGCAAACCACAAGCGTTTATAGTACGTAGCCTTACCTTGCATTTTTGCAAGAGGCTGTTTCTACGCCTTGAACTCATGACCTCAAGGTCACATGACAACAATTTTACCATTGCGCCAATGCTCCAAAGGAAGCTATATATGTGAATGAAAATCTTTTTCAAGGAAAAATGCAAAAAGCAAAAATTATGTAAAAGTTTTGCAGCTGTTTTTCAGAAAAATGAAAAAAATAAACTAAAAAACACAAAAAGACAAGAAATCATCACAAATGCGCTCACAAGCATAGGGAAGCTATATATGTAAATGGAAATCTGTTTCAAGGAATAAATGCCAAAAAAAAAAAAAAAAAATTCAAATTTCTATTACTGTTTTTTCAGAAAAAATGAAAAGAATAAGAAGAAAACCTAAAAAAGAAGTTAAATCTATGGCAAACAAACATAAAAATCAGATGAAATTTGTACCTACAGAGTGAGAAACAATTAAGATTTATAAACAAAAAAAAGATAAGCCAAAAAATGAACAAATCAAAAGAATGGTAATGAATTTTACATTTGTTTTCCAGAATATATTGTTGTAAGTGGAAGATTCCTGAATCCATACCTTTTCTTTGCTTAGATCTATAAAAGATTGAAGAGGAATGGTTGTTTCCATAGTATGAACTTGCAGAAGAAGAGAAAATAGGCTTGGAAGATGGGAAAAGAAATAATAATTGAAGTTTAGGTTTTTAACAAGTCTCTTGCATCTGATGGAGGCATGCCTGAACACAGGCTCCAGCTGCACCAAGGCACAGCCTAGGCATGTGCCTAGGGGCTGGTGCCTCAAACCCTACGACTATACACAATTTAGGCGCGGTTCGTGTGCCTAATGCCTAGGTGAACCTCTAACTACATTGGTGGCAATATCAGTGATTAGTAAGCCAGTATCATTACCAGCATGCAATTTGTCTTTACACTTGTTGTTAGTAGAGGCTTACATTTTTCAAGATTTGGAAATTATTTTGCATTGCACTTGTGTTTTGGAACCATTAATTGCAACAACATTGTAAGAGCTAAGGCCTTCTATATCAGTGGCTATAGAAGGGCTCTCTTGTGCTTAGTTCACATGTTTGAGGCGCTCACAATTTATGGGTTATCCATAGATTCCAGCTTGTCATAAAAAAAGGCCGTTGTGTGAAGGAGGTGATAGTGATGCCACATATGTTGTGACTTAGCATTGGAGTGCTCATTATCTGCTGGTGATAACCTCAATTCCCGAGTGATTTATGATCATATAGTAAATCAACCAAGATTATTGTTGATATTGGATGTTGATGATTGGCCATAGCTATTGGATGCTTGGCCTCACTTGGTAGAGCCATGACTATGTCCACATGGGATGATTCGAAAGAGCTAAGCTCCCCTAGGAGAAGGAAGTTGGAGGGAAATAAGGGCTTCTTTTTTCTTCAAGTCTAACTTGAAATTTTGGGAGAAAGAAAACAACATATTTTACACTAGAATGGTCTTCACATGAGATGTCATGAGATGATATTCTCCATGATGTTCCTCAAATAACAAATAACAAGCAATGAGATGAGATGAGAAATTTGAAACTCAAACCATATCAAGACATAACAGGCAAATGAGATGAGAATTTGAAATTGAATCCATCTGAAGTACCTGTTGTGAACAAATGGTATGGGGAAAGGTGGGAAGACATAAGGGCTTCTTTATTCTTCAAGCCCAACTTAAATTTTTGGGAGAAAGCAAGCAAATATTTTAATCTACAATGGTCTTCGCATGAGATAACATGAAATGATATTCACCATGATGTTCCTAAAATAACCACTAGCAAGCAAATGAGATGAGAAATTTGAAATTGAATCCATTTGAAGCGCCCATGATGAACAAATGGGTTGAGAAATATGAAGCTCACACAGTCTTACTCCAACTCAACCTATCTCATAATCCAACACTATGTTCAATTCAGAATAGACAATGGTTTGCATGGGGCTCTAATTGGTTCCTTTTATTGGACAAGACATTGCATGGGATTTGAGACTGGGTAATAAAGCACATTTGGTTGGAGTGAGTTTAATGGATGAGTAGTGTGTGGTGTTGTGAAGTGAAAAGGTTGGAGAGATATCAAATGAGATCATGGAAGTGAGTTAGAAGGGTGGTTGATGATCTTGATGTGGCAATAGACGTGGTTGCAAAAAGTTTATGTAGAACAAGGGAAGAAGAGAAGAGGACTCAAAGGAGTCTGCAAGAGACACAGAGAAAAAACATGTATAAAGAGGAAGGTGTTAGGATCTAACCCGAGCTATATCTGATATCTTTCAGTGGTTTGCTTTGAGAGCTCTCATGTATATTTAAAGATGATCAATTACGTGAGGAAACCATGATGCGGATATATGAGAAATACTGAAATAGAAAGATGCCATCATCATCATCATCATCATCATCATCATCATCAAAGCCTTATCCTGAATAGGGGTCTGCTGAAATAGAAAGATATACATTATTATTATGATCCACATGATAATAGAAACTGAGGACAATGTTTCTATCATTGTCCTCACTATCAGAGTTCAACATAAGGTGGCCGTCGTGACTCTTATGGGCTTGGGTTGATCTCCAAATCCAAACCTAGATGGCTTACATGTGAATATTGGAATACCAGAAACGGAGTCTGTTCCTTTAATAAGAATGCATACACTTGATGTTAGTTCTAACTCGGTATAAAACTAGAACTTGGTGTGGTGAACTTTGAGTGTGGTTGATGGGATCTAGTGATTGACAAGAGTTACTATTATTGTCATCACTAACAGTGTTCAACATAAGGTGGCAGTTGAGGCTTTCATGGGTGATGGGTTGATAGCCAAATCCAGAACCTAGATTGCTTAGATGTAAATATTGGAATACCAGGGAGTGATTCTGTTACTTTAATAAGATTGCATATACTTGATGTTGGTTCTAACTGGGTATAAAACTAAAACTTGTTGTAGTTTGTAGTGGACTTTGAGTGTGGTAGATGGGGTCTAGTAATTGACAGGAGTTTCTGAGGAGCAAGAGAATTCCTCTAGGTCTTTTTGTTGTTTCCAATTGAGAAAGTTGCATTTTGTTGAAAGCTCATACCCAATTATTGGAAACTCCAAAAGGGCCACGACATTACTAGATATGGGGATTAGGTTATCATATATAGTACGGATCTATTCTATTCATTGCACACATTCCCAGGGAATGGTATGTGAAGAAGTGGTGTAAACATCCCTGGGAAGTATTGCTCGAAGGAGATGGTTTGAGGACTCGAGCAAGGAAAATTGATCTTTTACAAATTAAGTGCTTTGAGATGAGTGGTTATGGAGACTTTGGAGAAGAAAAGGAATTATGGTTGACCAAGGCAATTAGTGGGGAATGAAGAGGATTAGAGTGGGTGGGATGTTGAAGATGAGAAAGTAGGAAGAGTTGCGATTAGGTGGTCTGCCTCTTTACCATTCCTATTGAGCCTCTATTGGATCATTTGAATGAGGTGGCGAATGCATTGTGTGAGGAGAGTGAGAGGATAATTTACTGGCAGATGTTTTGTGGAACCTTCACAGAAAATTGTGTTTGTTCTTTCTCTTCTTTGTCTGCTTGAAAGAGTCTGTGTCTATAATTGATGATAACTAGAGAGTTTAGGCAACGGAGTTTGAAGGTTGTATGATTTTGTACATATAGTTTTGTTCCTTTTGTAATTTATGATAGTATACTAAAAAGGTCAATGTCTGCTAGGAACGCACCACTCTTTTTGGATGGAAGTGTTGGGAGGTCAATGTCTGCTAAGAAAAGCCTATTTTGGTGACTAGTTGCGTGTTGTGCGAAAAAGCAGAATGAGTGAATGATAATTTCGTCCAGGTAGTTTGTAAGAACAATTCAGTGTGCTACCCTATAATGTAGCCCAATTTGGTTTCTTTGGAACTTCTTTCTTTTGGAAGTCAATGGATGCCACCACCATAATCAGAGGGGACTAAGTCTTCAATGCATGGCACTGGTCCAGTGGGATAATGAACAATTAGCAAGGATGAATTCATGAATTTCTGAGGTAAGCATTTGTGAAGAGAGTTTCTGAAAGAGTAATGGAGGTGATTTTCATTTAAAAAATCAAATGAGATTTTTGGAGAGAGCTTTATCATCTGGAGGGAAATATGGGGAGGGATGAGAGATGGGAGGGAGAGAATCCAGGAAATGCTAAGAATATATTTGACTCATATCTTTGCTTTAGGATGCTAAAGAAATAGTATAAAAGCTTTGGGAGGATTAATAGGTAAAACTAGACCTGTGTAAAGAATTCCTACTTCCTAGAGCTATCATATGCTTCTAGGTGAGTTGAGGAAATATAACTCTTAATGCTTATGCAGGTAGTACGTGGGTGGTTCTTTAGAAGAAATCACTAGGACACAAAAATAATCTAATTTAGTAAGTTCTAATGCTTGATGAGACCTTTGTTTCTCCCTCCATTGATGATAGAAGGGCTTGGATTCTAAAACCAAATGATAGGTTGCAACGTGGTTCTTCTAGTTGTATGGCCAAGTCTTTTTAGTAGATGGCAGAAGTATGATTATTGTCCATGCCACCGAAGATCCAATGATTTGTTAAACAGTTTATCACTGAAAAATTGGCATTCTTAGATCACTTTGTATAATTCCTGGCAGATACATCATGCAAGTGTAATGAGGAAGCTTGCAAGACTTGTTTCTTCTTTGTGCATGACTTATTGTATTTGGAGGCAGATCCCTCATAGTTTGGAGCTGAATAGCTGTTTCTGAATTCTTTATTGATCACTTAGAGAACACTAGTTTATGCATCTTTTGATAGAAGGCCGTCTCTGTTGGTCCTTGTTTCCCTTTGCAATCATTTGGTGCACCTAGCGAGCATAGAACAGGATAATATTAGAGGATAAAGAGAAGTATGTACCTATACACGAGTTACGGGACTGTTCTTTCATGACTGATGTTAGAAAAAAAACCTTAATTGTTATTTTATCCTCAACAACCATTGGAATTAAGGAACTCTAATTGGAGATAAGGTGGAAAATGCTAAGCCTGTGCTGAAATTGATGACTGATGTTAGAGGGCCTTGATTATGCGTCTGCAAATACTATTGCTTAGGAAGTCATCACAATGAAACCATTGCCAGTTAGCTCACATAATCTGGGAGATGTAAATGCATGTGTGGAAAACAATTTCCTGCATTTTCTGTGCTTGGAGAGGCTATTGATGTAAGAGACATACAAGACATGTTTAAGTTTGCAGTCATCAATTCTCCTTTCTATTTTAATAAATCTCTCTCTTTATTGTTCAATAATGGACAAGCAACCATAGATAATGTCTAATTCATTCTTGGTCTTCCAAGGTTTTAGACACAATAATTAGTTGTATAAGGCAACTTTGCTTTTTTTTTGGGTTCTGAAAGAATTCTTCCAGGCATTTTTCTTTAACAGTTCAACCCAATTTTAATTCCTCAAGTGTTGTCCTCAAAGCTACACATTTAGTTCCATTGGTCACATGAACAAGAACTAGGGTGAGGATCCTGTGTTTTTTTCTTTCAACATCCCTTTCAGATGCTGTTGTAGATGTTTTCACCCATGGACAAAGTCCATATTTTCTCCATTCTGCAAACTCTTGATCTTATGCTGCTACCATATTCTATTTCTGCACAGGAAACAAATGACAACTTGGAGGATGCAAGCAATGAATTGATCCTCTCAGATGAGGATGTACTGAGGTTCCAGATTGGTGAGGTTTTCACTCACATGCCAAGGGAGGAAGTGGAGGAAAGGCTAGAGAAGATGAAAGAGGAGACCAGCAAGAATCTAGAAAGAATGGAGGAAGAGAAGGATTCTATACTCGCACAGATGGCTGAGCTAAAGAAGATTTTATACGGAAAGTTCAAGGACTCCATCAATTTGGAGGAGGATTAGCTGTTGTGTATTTGGTCCTGTGCTTCCCATGAGTATGTCTTATTGATAAAGTATCGGCATTTAGGAGTTCCACTCTAGAGACTAGAGGAAGTGAAGGATTCTCTACTGGCATAGATGGCTAAGCTAGAGATGATTTTATACGGAAAGTTCGACTGCATCAGTTTGGACGAGGATTAGTTGTTGTGTATTTGTTGCTTTGTTTCCTGTGAGTATATCTTATTAATAAAATATCAATTTCTTATGGAACTGCAATGCACTTTGGAGTTCCACTCTTGCTTGTTGTGCCCAATTAAATCTATTTGCTGCTTCCTGACACTTGCTCAGTTGGCTGATATTCTTGTTGCATGGCAAAATGGTGGCTCACACCAACATCAAGGTTTCTTATTTTGCATGTCATTCTTCCTTTAAGAGATTGAATTAAAGTCTAATAGTACAGAATGACTAAAGCGAAGATATCTCTATTCATTTTGTTCTTAAAACCAAGCCATCATCAGTTTACCAAGCTTAGTCTAGACATCATTTTTAAATTGTTTGGTTACATCCAGGGTGTAAGCAGGTTGCATATCCAGACAATGAACATTCATCCAGAATAAATCCAAACGGAAAGAACGAGTTCTCATGTTAGTGGTGCAAAAATCTGTAGACGAGTCCTTTTGTTTTTGAGGGAGCTCAATCCCTCTTGTTGTTTGATGATTCCGGCTTTTCGCACTGGAGTCGATCAAAATAGTCAGATTGATATATTTATATAGGCATGTTAGTGATGCACCAAAATTTGAGCCCATTTGACAATTATAGGTCTCTGATCTCTACTTTCAAACGGATGCTCATGAAACACGGGTTGACATTCATCACAAAACTTTCAAAAATCAAATAGCCCTTATGGTCATCCATTTCTGGAGAGGATGCGCACTCATCCAGTGGCTCCACTGGTAATTTTAACATATTCGATAGATATTTTGACACACATTTGTTTACTTCAAACTTTACCTTTTCCCCAACATATTTCTGTGTTCACTAGATCTCCTGTTTTACTTTTTGTTGGAAATATGAAAAGAAACATGACGAGTAAATGAAAACACATTTGTAAAACCTGACGTTGTCATTTATTTATTTCTTTTTGTTACAAGTTAAGAACTACAAAGCAAATAACGCCCTCCTAGACCTAATCCCAAGCAAGGAGAGTGGTGACTCGCAACCAAGGGTATTTCAAGAGAGATTGCAAGTTATTTGTGACCAACTGCGTGCTAGACATTTGTTGGCAAACGTTGCCATAAGACATTGCATCACAGTCACTAACCTCTGTAAGGGAGAGGACATTTGTTGGCAAGCCTAACGTTGTCATAAGGCATTGCATCATAGTCACTTAACTCTGTAAGGGAGAGGAAAAAAGTGGTAGTTTGCTCAGCTACATAGCTCAATTGACATGTTAGGGAGAAGAATGCGTGCTAGTTTTCTCATTTACAAGGTTTATTTCACACACCCCAGGGAGAAAAGATGATGGTTGTTTCCCGAACAGGCTCAAATTTAGCTGGTACGGTATGTAAATAATTTTCCTCATGTTTGACATTTGAATGCTCGTTCACGTGTCACTGGATTAGCTCTTCTAGGAGCAAGGTAGACGTCCAAACGAATTAGACAGCTATGAATGTGGAAGCTTCTCCATGAATAGCAATCCCCAATGCCAATGAGCCAGTTAAGATTCTGAAGGGAAAGAAGTAAATAATTATTTATTTATTTTTTAAATGCTTCCCCTTCAGGAAATGACCCTATGCTCATTAAGTGGCGTGTACCTGGTATTCTTTTACTAAAGGGCAAAAGAATTACCACAAGACTGAGAGAAATTCATTGCAATATGTCCTATTTTACTAGTTCCGAGCCAATCAACATGGATGTGTGATTATCTTTGTTATAAAAAACTTGCACAAGATGAATATGAACCTTAGCTTAGAGGCACAATTGGAGACTCTCAAACTATGTAAAGAATATGGCAGTTCTATCTCCGAGAGTCAATCAAACCAGATTTACTCTATTCCTCAATTTGCACAATTAGAATCGGTCCATACCTTTCTTTTCAAATAAATGCCTTAAATGATTTCTTTAAATTACATTAATAAAATTGATATGTCTATAAAAGTGGATTTCTCCTCTTTATGGTAAAAGTTCAATAAGTTCAAAAGTTATAACCAAAATTTAAACTAACCAATGCAAGAGGCACTTACTGTCAGAGAATCATCAAATAATCAAGACTTGAAGGTCTCAAGAGTCAAGTAAAGAAGGGATCTATGCCAGCCATCAATATCTCAACTAACCAATGCAAGATGCACTTAGTGTTAGACACTCAAGACTCTGAGGTCTCGAGAATTGACAAAAAAAAGAGATCTATGTCATACAATCAAGATTATATTCTAAGGTCTTGAGATTAGACAAAAGAAGAAATCTATAGAGGGACCAGGCACCTTTCATTGCAAGAATTTCCTTAAACCTAGCAAAGTAACTCTTACATGTATAAGAAGAGAAGAGAGAATGAAAATGGTGTGTGTGTAGATAGGAATGGTCTAAAGGAGTGCCCTTATTTAAGAGAGACTGGCTTGGCTTAAATTCTCTCTAGATTCTCTTGGTTGGCAAGGTACTAAATTTGGACATGAGGAATCCTAGAGAGTGAGAAGTGTGGGTGAAAATTAGTGCATTTGGACAATAAGGAGGCCGGGTGGAAAACAAATCTAGTTTCTTTATCCATGTAGGCTTATGTTAGCCACTTTTGAGCTTGAATAGGTCCCGCTATAGTATTTTAAATTAAAACAAAATTCTACCCATTTCCAATTATTTAGAATTAAAATAACTGAATAACATTTCCCTACTTGTTTATAAGTAAAATATAACAAGACAGAAAGGAATCACCTCTCTGTAATTTATGAACTTTTGGTGAGATAAGCTAGAATGGTTGGGTTGTCCCTACGATGATAGGCTTGACCTTCCATGCTTCTCTCATAGATACTTCCTTCTAGCTTAGGCCATCCAATTGGATAGGTCTAGGCTTGGATAAACCCAAGAATGTAAAATGAGAGAACATTTCCCATCTAGAGATGTTAACGATATGCATAAAATAAGAGATTAAGCATTCAACAATATCTGTGGATCAAAGAAAGTGAATAGAATCTTGAACTTCCTCCTAGTGTATATGATTCAGTGAGTATCAAGGCAACTACTGAATCAAATCTTGAATTGCTAACTCGAAGTAAGAAATGTAATATGCACTTCTCTTAAGGAGACAATTATACTCAAATTAGCACTTTGTTATTAGTTGTGCTCTAATTATTCCAAATATTCTAGATACCAATCCAATAGGAGACACACAAACCTTAACATCTAGAATAGGTGACTTCATAAATGATGTACATGTCTACATTATCCTCAATACTACAAGCTATACTTCTAATGTTATAGGAATGGAAAAATAAAATAGAATTGCATCACATCTCAACAGAACCAAATAGTGTGTTTTTCTTTAGAACCTAGTCAATGATACAAGGTCGGTGCCACTATGCATCAATTAAGTCCTTTAAGCCCATTCCCTTTGATTTCAATCTTAAATGTCAGTCTCTGGCATCACATAAATGGTATGTCTACTAAAATTATTCTAGCAATTCAATGGAGTCTAGTTCGTAAATGAAGCCAGCCACAGATGTCGCTTATCCAATTTTCTTTGGTTAAGGAGGTTACCACTTTAAGAAATAAAATTTAGTTGGTTATCACATTCTACCAACAAAAATTCAGGTGATAATCACATTACTCCAAATAAAACTATGTTTATAGTAGATTCTTAGCTGCATGGTCATCTTAAAATCACTGATCATGGCCATCTTAAAATCACTAATCATATCTTCACATTTTCCTGGGTCACCTGCCATTTGGTGAGAATCTATACCATCATAGACTTAATTCATCCTAAGTCTTACAATTCATAGCCGATAGATTGTAGTGTATGTCATTGAAGACTTTATTAATTCTCATAAAATTATCAAGTGCCCAACACTTGGATTAATCACTCAACTTCCTTTTACAATTATAAAATCAAATCTTATATTAGATCATCAAATATTCTCAGTATTCAAGCTAAGTAGATGAGCTTCTAAGATGCTTTAATAACATTCCATTCGAAACAATCAAGGTGTCTATCACAAGTCAAATTGACTAAACCCTTTTAGAATCTTCTCAAAGTAGATAGATAGTGCATGAACTAGTCATCATCTTCTCTAATAATATTGATTCTCAAGTGTCTACGCCAAATTAGCATTGCACATGATAAGAGTAGATAATCACATAAAGGAAACATGAGGGTTGACTTTCCCCAAGAGAAAAGGGGATGCAAATTTTGTTGTACCAAGTGTTATAAATACATTCCTCCGACTCTTATGGCCATTAATTATATCTCCTTTAATGCAAATAATATAAAAGAAATGACCATTAATTATAAGTTTCTTGTATATTAGCCAAACTAGAGTCATTAGTTTCCATATTCTTTGCATGTCATAGTTCTAACTTTGATCAAAACAATATGAATTAGTTTTATAATTTGATTTGGTTGCTAGCTCAGATTTACAATGTAGGTGAGTTGGTCATTGATGTGTGTATGTCTTTTCTAAGTATTACTTTTACTTGATGAGAGTGTATGGACTTTAAAGCCATGTTTTTAGTATTAGTTGTAGCTTCAGCATACTCTCTCTTTTATCTTACAGGCATAAGTAGTTTTATCCTAGCCTCAAGGGTGCATTGATATGTATTTTATTTTTAAGAGATGTGTAGCAGCATTGCTTTGATTTTGCATTATTTTAGTTATTTGATGTTGAAAGAGGAGGCATGTATATCACCATTGAATGGTTAACTTTAAGAAGGCACGAGACTTAATTCTACTAAAATCATGAATATATATATATATATATATATATATATTTGTAGACATGAGGTATTGATACTACATAGAATCCTTGCCATTTGAACTCTTTAGTTTGATAGGACTTGTTTGGCTAGTCTTCACTCTTTGGGGCTCTTTAAACGAATGTCTTCCACATGATTAGAGTCCTTCCCTTTTAGGGCTCTCATGAAGATGCCCTACATTGATTAGAATCCTTGCTTTTAAGGACTTTTGATTTATGGGTTCCACATACCTAGAATCTTTCCTTTTTAGGGCTCTCAAGAAGAGGGGCCTACATTTGTTAAACCCTTGCTTTCTAGAACTTTTGATTGATGGGTTAGTAGAGCTAGAATATTTTCTTTTTAGGGGTCTTGGGAAACTAGGCACTAGATTGGCTAGAATCCTTGCCATTTAGGACTTATTAATATAGACCTACATTGGCTACAATCCTCACATTTTAGGTTTCTTCTAATTAATGGGGTCTACACAGCCAGAATCCTTGGCTTTTAGGGATTTTATAAAGATGGGCCCATGTATAATTCTTGTTTTTTAGGACTTTTTTTTATTGATGGGTCCACTTAGAATCCTTAATTTTTAGGGCTCTCATGAAGAGAGGCCCACAGTGGCTAGAATCCTTTTTAAAGGACTCTTTTGATTGATGAGGTCCATATAGCTAAAATCCTTGCTTTTTGAGGCTCTTGTGAAGACACATTCACATTGGCTAGAATCTTACTTTTTGGGGCTCTCATGCAGACAAGCCCACATTTGCTAGAATCCTAACTTTGTAGGACTCTTTGGTTGGTAGGGCCCATGGGATTAGAATCCTTTCCATTTAGGTTCCTTAGAGTGGAGGGGCCTACACAATTAGAATCATCACCACTTATAGTTTTCAAAGAGTTTGCCTATTTTAAGTTGATTTTGTTAAATTGATTTAGCTAAAGTCATAAGCCATCTATATCTTTAGAGCATAGGACCCACCGACTTAGCCATTTATTAGTTTAGTTAGAGTCACGGTAACTCACATTTACTTGAAAGTGGGCCCTACTTGTAATAACCCCAATTTTTGTAATTGATTGAGAAAATTAATAAAGTTTGAGTTTCATATATTTTGGGCTGAAATATTTCGGGCTATTTAGAATATACTTTTTATAAAAGTGTAATCAAATAATAAGACATGTAAAATTGAAATTAAACTTAGCAAACCCTTCAAAATGACTATAAGCATGACAAATTCTGAATTCGGATGAAAAATCCTTAAGTTTCTTCATTTCTTGGACAAAAGGGTAAAATAGTAATTTTACCTAAAAATCAAAATCTCCCAAAAATCAAAATATGAGACATTAAAATTTAGAATGTACTGAGAAATTCGAATCCAACGCCACTAAGTACACTCAAATTCGAGATCATGGGAATAAAACCCAAAATTTTATACATAAATGGCAAAACGGTCTTTTTACATCATGTGGGGCCCACATGCGGCCTATAAGAGACCCAAAAATGAATCTTATGAGCAGCCCATGTGAATTCATAGGTCAACAAACACCATTTGGTCTTGAGAAAGAAAAATGGAGCATGGGAGACTTTCATGCCATTTAATAATAAAAAATTAAATATTATAATCATGAAAAAAGGACCAAAATGCTTATAAATACAACCCCAAAAATCCTCCAAAAATGCTCATAAAATTCCCACAAAATTTTCTTCACTCTCCCTAAAAAATTAGACTTAGATACCTCCCCAAAAACCCAAAATTTCCAAGAGATATCTCTCTTTGCAATTTCTTTTTCTTTTTAGATTGGAACAGGAGACCTAAAATCAATTAGGCACTCTGTTCCAGATCTAATTTCATCAATGACACCGTCCAAAACTTCCCACCATATCTATTCTACAAAACTCCCAAAGCAATTTCAAGATCTAACGGTTCAAACAAAAGAAATTTGCAAGAAAGGTGGATCTTAGGCCATATCTTCATCAACAAGGTATTCTTTTTAAATTGGGCATATAACCAAGGTTTTTTCTCCAATAAGGTAGGTGGGAATACTTTTTATAGATGTTTAATACTGGTTTATGTAAATTTTATTTTACTGTAATTTATTTTGATGCTAAAATAAGGTAAAAATAAAGTAATAATAGAACCCTTAATTTAGGATTATAGAGTGCTCAGATGAAAATTCTGATTGTACCAATAGATCCAGAAGGCTCCAAAACCCCTAGGGTAGAATTTTCACAATGATTGGAGACGTTTTGGTCTCTCAATTGAGAGAGGATTGATTGGACGGTCCAGAATGGATTGTCCTATCTCCGGATTTAACAGCACCCAAGACGCACACGTGACGCACCGTAAAAAATGGTGCACGTGGGAATGTTCTACGTGTGCAGTGCACATGGGACGTCGTCCCAAGCAGAATGACGGCCAGTCCATCAGAATAACGAGCGGACGCGCTCGGCGAGCATCTCACTTACGAGCGCGCGGACGACGAGCATCCCGCTCATCCTGTCCGCATTTGTGGACGCCGTAAGGGCGCTTCAGAATTCCATCACAGCGGACACGCCCGATGAACTGAGCGCGTTCCGCCCGACTAATCTAGGCTGTCCGTTCCTTGGGCCCAGATCAAATCCAGGCCCCAGGAAGGGCTATGAACTTTCAGATCACATTCTGGAGTCATCTGAACTCCAAATTGAGATAAAAAAGAAGCTATGGAAAGCTTGAAACCTCTATTTTCTGATGAAATGATAAAATGGACATAATATTCAGTAAAAATTTATGTATTAAAGAAACAAGTTTCCAATTACCTAGATCTTCAAGATATGAGATGATCAGATCTTAGAAATAGGTTTTACTAATGATATACTATTGAAATAAAGTGATATCTATGGTTTAATTGGACATATCTGAGATATATTAAGGGATCTACCCATTATGGTAGAAAAACCCTAAAAATACAAAGGGACCCACTTGATCAATGAGATCAAGTGTGATCAGATCCTTGGGATGGATAAAATGAATGTTGATACAATGAAATCCAAGAAATTATAGATGGATTATGACAAAAATAGATCAATATGATCTTTGGACCTTAATAAAGAAAATCCCCTAAATATAACTAATACCCTTAATCAAAGGAAAAGATCTAAGATCTAATGGTTGGATCATAAGTAAAGGTTTCTAAAATTGTTAATGCAATTAGTTTCATTTTATATAATGGCATTTTAAATATGATTATGTTATAAAGCATGCTAGTATAACATTTAAACTTTAGCATGATGTGTGATTTCATTGTTATAATAAGGTACTAGATTTAATTATCTTGGGGAACTTTAGTATGATTTCATGCCATTCTATCTTAGGACAATGCTAGAATTTCATATAAGTTTATACTATAGTATGAGATTATACCTTAAGTCCATGTTAGTTTAAATTGACTTATTAAGGTATATTAGTTGGAAATCATGTTAGAGTAATTTTAAGTACCTTGCCTCATTATCATTAAATGTTAAATTATGTAGTTTTATGCTTTGAATTTATAATTCATTTATGGTTAAATGTTATTAGTAGATCTACTTGTTATGAGATAAAGAGTATAAAACATCAAAAATGTAATCTAATGAGAAAGTAGAGTTTCATGATACAAATAAGAATGGAGCACTTTGGACTTAATTAGTAAGGGCTATAGTTAGCAGGATAATATAAGGATTATCAAATCCTTGGCCCAAACTAGGAAAAGAATAATAAACCCCATGAATGACATTATAAATATTCATTGACTTAATTAAAATCCATTTGAAAGAGTACTTAGGGTAAACATGCTTATAGGAACCTTATGAAAGGTTGAGCTATGGTCATTCTAATGAATGATGAATATAGTGATTAAGGGGGTTATCTAATAGAGCCTCACTCTTACCCTACCTTTCGTTGACGTTTGTGAGGTCTAAACGCCTCCTTACATGAGGATTGAAGTAACCACTTTGTGTTCACCCATTCAGCTAGTAAGCCTTAGCCAATTGAAAATAAGGGGAGCAGTCTAGATTTAGGCTTAAATAAGTTACCTTCAACCAGCACATTAACTGGTTGAATAATAATAATAAGAGCATAAAAGATTAGTAAATTACCTAACCCTAATAAAAACAGTAAGTAAGATAAGGATGATCAAACAAGATCCATTAGATCTTGGATGATCAAGAACCATAAGAATAAGAATACTATATTGTACTTAGTATGCATGTTTATTAGTATGCTTGTTATAGTTCATTAGATTAGATAATCCAAACCCTTGATCAAAGATGATTCAAGGAAGAAAACCAAGATCATCCTCCTTAAGGATGATCCAATAATTGAACTTAGATCAAAGAAGAACTAGATGATAGAAGATCTAGGACCCTGATCTTTATCAACAGGTGTAGATTGTAAATCAATGGATCTATGAAAGATCAAGATCAAGGAGATGGACACATAAAGACTTAGAGATAGAAACATACTTAGATATGAATGATCTAAAGATCATTCTAAACATTAGATCTAGTGATCAATAGGATTGTTCAAAATTTATATATTGACAATATGTATGGATGTACAGATTACATACATCAGTTAGGATCATGGAAGATTGGGGAAAAGAGATCAATCCTTAAAAGTAGGAGGATTTGATGAATGCATTTACATGAGATATACATGATTGTACTCATGATCTTATGTTGACAAGAGTAATGTTAATACTTGTATTAAATCTCTTGAAAACCTTATGATCCAACCAAACACATATAAGATGGTTAAGGACTAAACTATAAGTGAATAGGGAACTAGAAAATATTTTAGTCCTAAGTAAATAGACATATGGTCTGATATATATGAAATCTATTTTACATACAAGCTTGGAGGCTTGTGAGTTTATTTTAATAGGCATAAGCCTAGGGGAATGCTATTGCTAGAGGAGTTATGAGGGTTTGGCCACCCACTCCTTGAAATTTGATGATATGATGATACCTTGCCCTATGAGAGGCTAAAAGTCGGGTTATGGCAATTATGGGAAGGCCACTACTGTGAAAGTCTTGCCCCCCCATACGGGTAGTGACATAATATTTTCCACCATGGTATCAGTGGTGAACAGGCAGTTATCCGAGCGCGCTAGTACGGATCAGACGGCAGCATAGCAACCTTTCTGATTATTTTGCACTATGATGCATATGAGAATAGGCATAGTGAAATGCCTTATGTTGTAGCATAATGAAATGCTAGGTAATTGTATATTACCAATATTTCCCAAGAAGGGAAATTCCCAGTATAAGATTAGCTGTAATACTAAATTCTCAAAATGAAGAGAATTGATTAGCTTAGTTGGGAATGATATTTGACTACTTTCACAAATTTAATAGGTTTACCCATGAAGGGTATGTGTGTATATTGATATACATAACTTACAAAGTAAAGAGTATGTTTAAGGATAATGGGATTATGAAGTATTGGAATTGCATTGTCAATTTTATGTTTCTTGAATCCCCTACAAAGCATTGCTTGCTGAGATATTGTACTTGTTGCAATATCTCAGATATAGGGAAGGAGAGTTAGGAGTTGAAGACGATAAAAGACTTGAAGAGAATAATCTTCAAGGTATACCCTTGAAGACATGTATTTTTCTTTGTTGAGAGTTTTATTGTATGATGAGCTTGAGTTTTGGATTATATAATTTGGACAAGTATTGTACTAAATTTGGCTGTACTGTGAACCACTGGATGGATCCTGGAGTTTAATAAAAGTATATTCCTTCAATGAAATTTTATTTTGTACACAAATTTTTCTTATGTTATGTATGAAGTGGTGACTTGGGTTTTCAAAACAAGTTCTAAAGAAAAGAATTTCTACTGCTTTGTTTTGCGAAAAACTTTTACACTCTTAAGGGCCCTGCCTTTCAAAATACTTTACAAATCATGTTACAAAAACCCAGGTCGTCACACTACTAACTTAGCTTAGTCCAATATCATTTTAAGATGGAGTCTACTTACCATTTTGACTTATCCAAGGGCTTTCATTTATTATGATGTGGTCCACTTAGGACTTATATTATCCAAGGCCTTTTGCATTTCATGATAGAGTCCACTTAAGAATTATTAATTTGTCCAACTTAACAGAGATAGGTGCCCATATTTATCTTCCAATGGTCCCATTCAACACATATTTTATGTCTTTATATGGAAAAAAGGAGCATCCAATGCACTTTAGCATCTCTATAAAAATGAAAAAGGGGATCATTTTCGTCTTGTAAAGGGTCCTGCTTTGATGATTTCCAAGTCTTTGAAACTTAGAAGGTGAATCAATGGCCTAATGAAAATTCCTAGACTTTCTCTCATAAAAACTATTAGCTTGTTTAAAACCTAAAAAGAAAAGTCTCTCAAGCATGTCAAGTGTAACCAATCAAAGAGAAAGTTTGTTGGATTCTAACCCAAGCAAGACCTCCCTAGGGCATGGCAAGCACTACCCGTAAAGGGGAAGAAAGACTCTTAGAGGGGAAGATGGGAAAGAGGAAAGGAAAGGGAAAGCGTATCGCCTTCTCAAGTTTAGAGAACTCTTGGGTACTCTTTTCATTTTCTTTGAAATCTTTTCTTCTAATCCAATCTAAGTATTTCTTCCTCATTTCTAAGTTTGGGGATGTGTGTTTATAGATTTTGAATTTTGATCTAAGTAGGAGACATGGGTTGGTGGGTTAGAGAGAGAGAGAGAGAGAGAGAGAGAGAGAGAGAGAGAGAGAGAGAGAGAATGGAGGGAGAATGAGAATATCGATTGGAGAGAGGGAGGGTAGAAATAGGATGTGAGAAGAGAGGGTGAGAGAGAAAGAGTGGGACTATGGGTAAGAGGGGAAAGGAAGATGGGGGTTAAAAGATGAGAAACATGGAGTGAAAGAGAGCATGGGGTGAGAGAGGAGTGGCAAGTATAATGGGGCATGAGAAAGAGGGTGGAGAAAGAGAGATGGATTGGGGAGGTGGGAGAGATGGGAAAGGAAAGATGAAGAGGGGTAAAAATATGGGAATTTGGGTGGAGAATAAGGGAGAAGTAATGAGAGAAGTGTTAAGTGTTTAATTTTGGTCAAAATACCCCTAATTTAGAATTCAATTAGATCATCTAATCAATCAAATTTGTAACATTTAGCTTGATTTTGAATTTAGCTCTAATTGACCATCCAATCATTAATTTGTCAAAATTAATAGGTAGATGATCATTAGATCTTATCAGATGCTTAATGTATGGTTTATATGACTCTAATTTGGTCTCTCATTTTGTAGATTAACCAGAAGAAGCTTGGATGGCTCAGATCAAGATTCAATGGTGCAGATGGAAGGGTTCCTTAAAAGAAACTGTGTTAAAGAAAAATATGGAAAAGATTTGGAAATTCCCCATAGTTGGAAGTCTTCATGGAGGAAACTAAGCCAGAAGGAAAGTGAAAAAACAACTTAGAAGGTGGTGGGCTTTGAAAAGAGGAAACCACCAACCACCACCTCCTTCCCATTTTTAGCTACTTTGAAAAGAGGAAACCAACCACTCTTTTAGGCTGGACTCTCTCTCTCTCTCTCTCTCTCTCTCTCTCTCTCTCTCTCTCTCTCTCTCTCTCTCTCTCTCTCTCTCTCTCTCTCTCTCTCTCTCTCTCTCTCCTTGGTTGGAACACATAGGAGGCAGACACCCCCTACTCTTCTTCTTCTCTCCTCACCTCACTCTTTCTCTCTATCCCCCCTTCTCTCCCGACATCCCTCTTTTCTCTTCTCCTCCCCATGCTCTCTTCCTTCTCTCATCCCACATCTCACTGTGATTCTCAACCCCTTCCTCGCACCTTCATAGTCACATCTCCCGTCCCTCATTCTATCTCTCTTTCCACTACCTCTGTTTCTATTAATTGGTAGCACTGGCATCTCTCAATTTCTCTTTGCTCCACCATCTCCTCTCCACCCATTTGTCCATGTTTCTCCCTCTTCCGTACTCCTCTTTGTCTGCAATACCGTAATACACTGCTTGCATTGGCTCCCTTATTGTTTGCCCAGTCTCTCTCTCTCTCTCTCTCTCTCTCTCTCTCTCTCTCTCTCTCTCTCTCTCTCTCTCTCTCTCTCTCTCTCTCTCTCTCTCTCTCTCTCTCTCTCTCTCCCACTTCTTGCCCCAGCACCTCCTCTGTCTGCACCACAGCACCGCACGACACCTAGCTTCTCATTACTAGTCTCTTCCCAGCCATTGATTCCGTCAGCCTACTATGGTGTTGTCTCATCTCTAGCCACCAGTGTTCTTTGTTACATCACACAAACCTCGTACTGGAATCCATCCTCGCCCCAGTTCCCAAATTTTATCTACTTCACCGGCACCGTTTCTCCCTCACTCCCGTTTGTTCTCTCCTCCATGCCAAAACCTAGACATCAGATTGCTGCTTTCTCCTCTCTAGAGTCATCTACCCCTCTTGTTCCCTTCATCGCACTAAGTTAGCATGGCCAGCCTCTGCCACATCGACAGCGTAGTTCATTGGCGAACTAGCACTAGCTCTGCCACCTTATCCTCCTCTACCCAGGCAACACCTTGCTCATCACCGTCTCTCTGTCACTCCTCTTCTCTTCAGTGTTCTTCCCCGTCACTGGTCAGCTCAGGGTTTCCTCTTTTCCCCCTCCTTTCTTCCCTTCTCCTTCTCCACCAGATCCTCCTCCTCTGTTAGGTTCCCTGTTTCTTCTTTTATTTTAAATTTGATTTTTGAGTTAATTCCAATTTTATCTATTGAACTTAATTAAAATTCCATTTTAGTCTCTGATTTAATTCCTTCAGAATCCCTGTCCATTTTAATTTTACTTTATCTTCATTCTCCTTATCCAGGAACTGTCAAATCTAAGCCAGATCAATTAAGGCTTAACCAATCAATGGGTTAGCCTCAAACAACAAAAAACTCTCAATATCTCCTTTGTTTCTTTTCTAATTTTTAATTCAATTTATGAAATCATTCTTAGGATATCTCTAAACTTAATTAACTTCTTTGATCTTTAATCAAAAATCCAAAAACTAATCTAGACAGTTCAAATCCCAAAATTACCATTTACTCTAAATCTGCAAGATTTTTGGCAATATGACAAATCCAATTGTTAGATCTTTAATCAACGACATGATGAAGGCTGATCAACCCTAAGAAGACCATATTTGAAGAAATTGATAGCGATTAAGCTAGGGAAATGGATTTTTTTTTGTTATTTGGTTTATTTTCTTTCTTTTTTGAACTAGAAATTCTATAATTTCAGTAGTTGAGTAGATCTGAACCTTGATTATAGTTCCAATAATTTTTGTTATTTAATTTTAATTTTTGGTAATAAAATTTTATTAAAACTCCATCTTTTTAAGTCGAGTTCCCATGGGATTGACCCATACTTGCATTAGCTATACTACAATAGAATGTGCACTTGTGGTAAAACACATAAAAAAGAAGAGAAAGAGAAATAGGAAGGAGTAGGGGTCATGAAATTTTGAAGGAAAAGGGAGAGAAGAAATGGTTGGTGGGTTGCATACGATATAGGATAAGAAGAAGAAGCAAAATATAGAACTCACTCCATATAGTTTGATTTTAAAAGAGAGAGAGAGAGAGAGAGAGAGAGAGAGAGAGAGAGAGAGAGAGAGAGAGAGAGAGAGAGAGAGAGAGAGAGAGAGAGAGAGAGAGAGAGAGTAGATGAGTTGTGGGAAACTCCTTGAAAGGTGGGGCTCATTTTCTCATACAATCTTTCATTCTTTTAGCACTACCCCATATTTTAGGAAGAAAAAGTTATAAAAGTGATGAAAGACTTAATAAAGATGGGAACCACTGCTCTCATACCGTCTTTCTTTTTTTATAGAAGATGGACTCCAAGGAAAATTGTGTTGCCACTTTGAATTGGGATGCACCTTGATTTTTGGAATGAGGATAGGAAGGATAGTTTGAAAGAAAATAGGACCTCTAAATAAGTGGGTCCCCCTTTCTTATGCTTAGGTTGCATGTAAACTTAGGAAAGGTGCCATGAGAAGGCCAATGCTCAAAAGTGTTTATGAGGCCTCTTGCATGTCCCTTTTAAAATTTAAGGCAAAAGTGTTTTGTCAAAAACACCCATCAGACAACCTATTATCACTAGTGCACTACAAATGACACTTATTTAACATTATAGTATCATTTGAATAAATATATATTTACCTAACTACTATAAGACAAATAAGAAAACAATCCCTATTTGAGTTCAATAAAAATAGTTCAAAGTCCTAATTCTAAGAGAAAAAGAAAGAAGTTAACTACTAGCTCCAAGTACAAAATCTGATTTTTGGGATCTCAAGTCAAATTTTTAAAACTCAAATGCTAGCATATTTATTTAGTTTTAAATACTTAAAATTTTTAAAATTATCATATTATTTCTAAAAACTAAAATTCTTGTAAGAAAACTCTAAGTTTAGGTCATCCGAAAAATAGTTTTGTCAATTAGTAGCATTTTCATAATTTTTTAGAAGTTTAACTGCCAAATAGCCCATCTAAATTGTTTTGTTTTCTTCTAAAATTTTGTAATATTGGCTTAGGTCACTTAGAATTCCAAAGCTAATCTTAGAGACCCTTTGAACACTTCATTATGTTATTATGCTCATTTATTGTCCATCGAAAGTTTGAAAATTTTGATGCCAACATATGCCTCTCAAATTTAATGAAGCTTTGTTAAAAGTTTTGACAATTAGATAATAGTTTTTCATTGGATTATCTCCACTCATAATATTCATCAACAAGAGAGTCGTGACCCTTTTTTCAAGAGGTATTTTTCATAATGGTAACCTAGTGAAGGCTAAAGTTGATATGATTGTCATATCAAGAGTTATTTGTTACTCACATGTTCATCAACAAATGAGATCTAGCCCTTATCTCCACATAATATGTGTACGGTAATAACCATTAATCAACAATTGAAGACTCAAAGAAAATAACAAGGAACATCTATAGTTTGTTATGAGATTCATAGAAATTAGGATTGATGTGAAGATGATCAAGTTAGAAGTTCTAAGGGTATGCTATTATGCCCTTTGCAACATAGGCTATATATGCAATTTATTCTTGTGCTACAAGGAGATATTGTACCCCAATGAAATGAATTTCATGTCATTTTCATTTATATTGAGTCATGTAGTTTATACTCATATAGAAAGGAGTTCTACATACCTCAATGAAGTTCACCGCATTTTTACTTGCATCAAGTCTTGTAGTTTACACTCACATGTATAGGAGTTTTACATAACTCAATAAAGTTCACTATGTTCTTACTTGCATTAGGTCTTATAGTTTGTACTCATATAGATATGACTTTTACAACTTATGAGAAATATTTCTTTAGAAAGCACCAATTGATGTATGGTAGTATATTTTTGTTGCTGTCAACCAATTGATGTATGGCAGTATATTTTTGTTGCTGTCAACCAATTGATGGACACCACTTGAAAGACTTTATTAACCACATAAGGCTCCTCCAATTTGGGTTCAAATTTGTCCTTAGATTCTCGTGATACTATAATAGGTCTTTTGAGTGCAAGGACTAAGTCTCCTTCTAGAAATGACTTATGCTTAATCATCTTGTTGAAGATTGCTGACATGTGGGCTTGATATACCTCTTGTTGCACTTTAAGGCACTATTCATATAGGGCTTCTAACTCCATGAGTTGTATAGCTGTAGACTCATCTTTGGTTAAGTAACATTGCATTGCCACTCATAGAGATGGTGTCTATATTTGAAAGAGTACAATGGCCTTGTTACCAACATTAGGCAGTAAAGAGTTGGTCATGTAGGTTTTTAACACAAAATCTGATAGCCCATAATGGTTCTCCAAACCTTTTGTACCAATCCTTCTTGCTTTTTTAGAGTATCTTCAAGAGGTTTTTACACAACATTAGAGAGAGAGAGAGAGAGAGAGAGAGAGAGAGAGAGAGAGAGAGAGAGAGAGAGAGAGAGAGAGAGAGAGAGAGAGAGAGAGAGAGAGAGAGAGAGAGAGAGAGAGAGAGAGAGAGAGAGAGAGAGAGAGCAATATCCTTGCACCAAAGCTAGATGCACATGCACATCCATGCAAGTCAAGTTAATAATGTTTTAGATCATGATTCATTGCCACATGGGATTGAGATGGTAATGATGCCATTAACACTCATCTGAGTGATCTCTTAAGATCTCAAGTACCACTACTCGCCATAAGGTGTCTATTGCAACTGGTCCAAACAACAAAATGCCTCTCCTACTTACACTTGGTCAAAGGTTCAAGGTAGCACTTTTTCCTTGTTGGTGAGATTTTAGGTAGGTTTAAGAATTAGGATAATATATCACTAGGAGTTTCCTTTCGTATTCTTCATTGTACTAAAAATGGAAAGAAGGAAAAGCACAACAGCTCTATCAGTTATAAGAGCTAAGTATGATTTCTTTGATTAAGCCTTCAGGTTGATCAAAGTTTTTAGTATTTTAAATAATTTCACCAAATGATTGAGCCTCTCTCTCTCTCTCTCTCTCTCTCTCTCTCTCTCTGTGTGCACATGCATGTGTGTTTGTGTAAATGGAATATATGTAATAAAATATCTCCAATATATCAGGATTTAGTGTTGGATGTATGATATTTGGCCAATAAAAATTGACCAAACAAAAATCTCTTACATATTATTAAATGATGGCTAATATATTGGTTGTGTTGGATATATTGGCTAAAATATCAGTTGTAATAGCCGATATATTTGCTACCAAGAGAACTAAAATGCAAAATTGTGAATTTTGACAGAAGATATATATGAGTGAGTGAATCTTGAAACCAGGTAGACTATATCATACCTTGAATTTATCGTGACTGATCTATAGTTAGATAATGAGTGATCCAAGGCATCTAGTTTGATTTAGTTGACCATGTTCAAAGAAATGATCCATCCATCCATTTTGATTTCATAAACGCATCTTGTTTTATAGCAACTTGTTCTATAAGTCATTCATCATGTTCAAAGAAATGATCCAAATAATTTATTTTGATTTGATCTACAAAATTTGCTTTATAGATCTAAGCCACTCATCATGTTTTAACTCTTATGACAATTAGGAACTTATTTCATATGTATCCTAATCTCGATAACATCTCCTACCAGCATCTAAGAATGGAATGACTATTTTGATTATCATTTAATGGCTTTGGGAAGAGAAGTTGCCTTATTTAAGAGAAGTTCCAAACATCTCATGTCCTTGTCAACATGGTATAAATAAATTAATATCAGCTTTACTTTTTTTGAAAAATATATGCTCTTTTTTCTATTACATATTCATAATTTATATATTAATATATTTTTAAAATAATAATTAAAAAATAAACAGCAAAGATACAACTAACTGATATAATCCACAAAACAACAAAATACTAATAATTTGAATAAAAAATAGCACATGAAGCTTTTAGGTAGAAATAGATGCACAAAAATCATATAAAACATACTTAGATAAAAATTTGAATTTAAAATATAAAATACTGCTCTATTTTGGAACATGTGATTTCATAACCCCTGGTGGAACCCTGTTATATAGGTTTTGGCTTCCACCCATATGAGGATTGATACCACTATTTTGTTCCTTGATGGAATATGTTTGAGCTTTAGAACATGTATGTGATTCTAGTCTCCAAATTTTTTGTCATATTACTTTGTTTTTTTATTTTAATTTAATGTTAAAGTTGAACACACACAAGCATAAGCATCCTTGATGTGTGACCTCCACTCCTACATCTTCTAGTGCAGTTGGTTATAGACAACTTGGCAACTCCCTTGGAATATACTTGGTCACAAGTTCAATTTCTTGCTCTTTCTTTGCTAGTGTTAGACTTGGGAGAGCATGCAAGTTATTTGATTTGTAATTTATATGATTTTTTGAACTACTAGACATTTAAAGATGGAGCAATTAAGAAACTAGGTCAAATCATCCACTAGTGGAGTGCTTCCTTCCAAAAGTTGGAAACTCGTAATGATAAATTTTTGACATCCAAAGTTGGACTAATCTAGTGAGTAAGTCAAATCATCCAAGGAATGGTCCCTTTGGGCAAAAGTTGGGCACTTCTAAGGAGAAGAATATCTATGATTATTCTATGAATAAGAACTTTACGATATTGTTTATACACAAGATAAACGATTTTGATTACCAAAATTTTCACATGGTGTGCAATTTACCATGAGTACACTAAATACGTGGAAAGAGATTTTAGTGATGCATGGAACTTAATTATTGACAAGACATGCCATCATGACTAGAAACGTGTATACTTTATAAAGCACTAGACATTATGCTTTCAAGGCACCAAAGATGAAGTCAACACTCTTTTTTCTCGTACATGGTGAAATGGTTTGTAAATTAATCCATTCATCATGTTTGGTGTACCTTAGATAGGTTAGAGAACAAATTTTATGCTCATTGATTTCTTGCAAACTACTCACTTTTGGTATTGTGAACGTGATGAGCAACTTAGATCTAGGGCTATCAACAAGGACTGTCTTGAAAAATTTTGTTTTGGTCTTTTAGGTGGAACCGATGGTGTGGTTGGAGTCCTTTGCAAATGGAATTGAGTTAGTTTTGGTCCTACTCCAATTTTATGCTACAAGAACTGGACCAAAATTTAGGACAAAAAATGTCTATTATTACTATGATGACTCGGGTTTTCAAAAATAGTTTTTCATAAATTCTTTTAGAAAATGTTAGAAATTCCTGGGAATTAATTTTTTTTTAAAACATACCATAAGTAATAGATTTCAAGGCCACTTCTTTAAGCTTAGGTGTCATTTTAAAAACTCCATACATATACATGTAAATTACTCACAGAATTAAATGAGTACATATTAGGACCCATTGGTCACAGCACAAGCAACTAAATAAATTCATAAATTCACCTGAAATAGAAATAAATTCTTATTATGTGTCCATCAACAAAATCCGTAAAACTTAAATAAAGTAACCAAGACTATACCTCATGCTTTGAATTCTTCTTTGCTTATTGCTCTTTTGTTGGCACAAGCTGAAACTAATCCTTGAGACATTCATTTGAAATGTTGGTGGGGGTGAGTACGACCACCAATAAGAAATTTCTAAGCTAGTTTTCAAAACTTCAAAAATCATGATTTTATATGAAATAAAGCTATTTATTTCAAATCAATGGTAATATCAAATATGCAATAAAATAACTTAATGAAGATTATAATGCAAGAGATTCACTTTAATAATCTGCAGATGTACCACTCATGTGAAATATTCATATCATATAACTAAATGACAGCATCATACCACAAGCCTCATAGGTCTAAACCCTCTAGGATGACTAACGTGTCTCACATAACTTGCTGGTCACTATGCATGTAGAGGAATTAACTTCCAACTACTCTTGACTACATACACCATATGATCCTACACACCAGCTCTCATGGAATTACCAAATTAGGATGGAAATACTCTTTCCATGATACATATTGTCATAAATTGCCTTACTTTTAGGCAAGTATCCTATTTAAAGGCCAAGGGTTAATTTAAAATTCTCCTAGCATAGTGCTGATAGGGTCTCAAGCCCTCTAACAACTGTTATAAGTGGAATAAAATCACAAGTCCATCATCATAGCTTACTCATGAACTAAAACAAGTGATAACATCAAATCAGGACAAATCATTTTTAAGAAACATAGCATTGTGGCACAATATATGACAAATCAAACATCAAATGGTTGGCATGTTCTCAAACAAAAGATTAGACATAGTATAGATGCTCAATTTAATCATCAAACTATACCAATTTTTAAGGTATACCATATGCTCAAAATCCACTTAGATGCAACAATTCTCTCTTTTTGGATAGTTATTAAGCATCTGAAATCTTCAATTTTTCATGCTCAACCTCATGATCCCTAAATGCAATTCTCAGGTGTTACTTTTTAACACAAAATAGTAGGTACAAAGCATGATTTTTGGCCAAGATAGTTCATAAAAAACTTTGACATTTTCAAGATAAAATGGTTGTTTTGGTGCATGAAAACTTGTTTCATGGTGATTAAAACTCCATATGAAAATGATAAGTTTTTGGATCTATTTGTTGGTAAAAGCCATGTTAAAAGATGCATATTTGATATGTTAAATAAGTAGAATTGTAACTCAATCAACTCATAAGCAAAAGCATGCAAAACAGAAGGTGAATTCTATTCTTTTGAAAACATTGCTTTTGTAGGTTTATAAACTTTCAAGTAAAATAATCTATTTCTAGGCTACTTTTTGGCCAGAAATTTTCAACACATTCATTCTGAATCAAAGGTAAATGAAAGAGCAGTAAGCCCTCTTTATAAAATCAATTCTGCACATTAAAAAGATTTGCTCAAAACGATGCATAAAACTGTCCAAGGACTAGACTGAAACTCAATTGAAAAAACTCAAGAAAAAGACATTTTATTAATCTATTTTTCTACACCTTATGATTACTAAATAATTGTCTTATGATACATTAATAAATCAAAAAGAGCCATAAAAAATTAAGTCAAAACAGTAGCTACACCTAAAAACTCATGGTGATTAGACCATAAAGATGAAACCACCCATGCTTAGTAACCATCTAAGAACACTCATTTAAGACATGATTATCATATGTTATCATGTCTTAATCATAGCAAAAACACAAACAAAACAATAAGCATGCAAGGATTTACACCCCTATAATTCAAAGTGTAAGATACATAAAAAATTCACGCTAAAACTTGATGAAATCTCCTTATTTTCTTCCATTTTCTTAAACCATAGTCTTAAGCATGAAATCAATGATATATAATAGTAAGGTCTTCTATTGAAAATAGATGCAAAAATTTTATGAAAAACTTGTATAACTGTAACATTATATTGTAGTCCCAAAACACGTAACTCATCATGCTCATCATGATGGTTTAAATCACCTTAAAAAAACCAATGTTTTCAAAAACTAAAATCATTATTGAATCATACTTAAATGATACTTAAAACAATCTCAAAATAGAATATGAAAACATGCGTGCAAAGTGCATGAATTTGAAAATCTAACCTTGGAAAATCCTATGCTCCTCACCTCTTATTGACAACATTTTCTCAACAGTGAAATTCACCTCTTCTTACAGTCCTTAAGTATGGGTGTTTAGCTTTTCCTCTTTTCCTCTTCTCTTCTTCCTCTTTTTCCTTCTCCTCTTTCTCTCCCAGCCTTCTCCTTAGTTGCTATGATTTTTCTCTCTTTTCTATTTGACAGCTTGCAGCTCAAAATTGGGTTAGGTTAGGACATCCAACAATGTAGTTATTTCTCTATTAGTTCTCTATTTGCTTTGAGTGGAAAGAAAACAAAAGATACAATTAGAAATGAAAACATTAGAGGAAACTTAGGAGCAGCACCAATAGGTAACAAGATGAGGGAAGACTTAGATGGTATGGACATGTCTAACAAAGATAAAAAATGGCATTGGTTAGAAGGAGCAAGATTCATGTAATCGACCCCTAATTAGGATAAGGTCATGATGATGATGATGTGTTCCCTATTTTCCTAAGTATTTGACTCTTGGTAGGTTTCCTTACTTCCCTATAATTCCATTAAGTGTCAACATTAAATGTCCCTGAGCCTTTAGGTCAGCACTTATTTACAATTTGGTTTAGCTTAGGTATTCTAACCCTACTAAGTGGCTTCCACATTTTTTAACTTATGGATTTGGGCTTCCTCTCTTGGAGCAAACTTTAGAAGAAAAACATCCTACCCTTGGCCTATTTATCTAATCCAAATGAGTTTGGTGATAAGGACTTCTTCTTCACCCACAACGTCCATACGTTCATCTTAAAATGGGCTCTAAGTCTATGGTGTGTTATGTGATTATCTCCCACTTAAGCCTCCTATCACTTAGCCATTTTGACTAGGCTTCCTTCCCACCTTCAAACATCAACACCCTTGCATCCTTAACTCAGTATTGGTGTACATTTTCACACTCTTTCATCATTTAAGTAATGCACAACTTACTTTTACAACGCCTTAAACATGAATCACACATATGAAAGGAAAATCTTCATTATTCATGACTAGAAAAGTATTGAAAATTTGGAGGTATTACATCAATGAAATGTCCTTGCTCATTGCACTTCTAATGATGTAATGGTAGGTATTCTTTTGATCAATGGTAGACATGTTAGAGTGCTGATTGATCCCAATTCCACTCATTCTTTTATATCCTATAATTTCATATATATATATATATATATTGTGCAACACAAAAATTGGCATTTTGTTAACATACCTATAAGAGATACAGTCTTAGCAAATGAGTTTATTCAGGACCTACGCATTAGAGTAGCAGACAGAAAACACAATGCTGACCTAATCCCCTTAAGAATGATGGACTTTGATGTCATCCTACATATGGATTGGCAAGCGCAATAGATTGTAGGAAGAAGAGGAGTTACTTTTTATGACTAAGATAATACACCCTCCGCCTTTTAGGGAAAATTAGACACCTTAGGCACGAGTATTTTTATTTTTCATCTATTAGTGCTGCATGCCTTATTGGTAATGGGTGTCAAGCATATCTAGCAAGTGTGGGGGTTTAGGACGAGAGGGACCAAAGATGGAGGAGATTGATGTAGTTCATGAGTTCCAAAGTGTCTTTCCAAAGGAACTATCAGTATTACCACCAATGTGTGAGATGGACTTTATAATAGAGCTAATTGACACACACACACACACACACACACACACACACACACACACACACACACACACACACACACACACACACACACACACACACACACACACACACACATACATATTACACTCATGCCTCTATATTTCACTATTTTTAGTGTCATGAATAACTTAAACATCATTAAGTAGGGTTAACTCTACATTTTCTAGTTCCATAATACAAATAAGAAAAAAGGATATTTATGGAAATTTTAACCCTAAAAAGAGCAAGTTTACAATTAAGCAATATTATGGGCCCACATATGCCAAATATGAAGTCCAAGAAGCTAAAAAAAAATTTAAGTGTCATTTTCAAAGTTTGAGCAACGAGAAACCCTAAGTGAAAGACTGAGCCTTATCCATTCAAAATAGGGTGTTCGTATAAAAAATGAGATGAAAAAACTTCCCATGCATGCATGAAAAGCTAGCCACCACCTTGGGAAGCTTCTAAGAGAAGTTAAAACCACATACATTGGAATCACATAAAATGAAAGCTTATATGAAAAATAAGTCAAAAGACTGGGTCTTGCATGAGATATATTCCTTACACTCTCGTACTCAACCAAATTGGGGACCAATTAAGGAGCCACATGAATTTTTCCATGTAAGAGGATGAGTCATACCTATCCCATGTTTCTACATGAGAACATTAAGGAATATAGGTAGAGAAAAATAAGGAGGTGAAGAGAGAGACTACTTATCATAAACTAATGATTGGAAAGCATCCTCACTTTTCAAGCATCAAAGGCCAAGATTTGTCCTTGTTCATATACATTCTAAAGAACCAATGAGAATTTAAGAAAATAAGAATGGACTAATGAGAAGACATACTGCAATGAAGAGTAGAATCAAGCCCCATTGGTGGAGATATTTTTTGTGGCCTCCCCACCTTAAAAATAGGAGAAAAATGTCCACCTTATGGAATGGGACATCCCACCCTCCTTTAAGCTCACTGGTTGGAGAAAATCATGATGGGATGGGAGAAAAATAAGGATAGATCAAGAGTGGATAAGAAAATCTTAAAGGAGTCTAGGCTATCGACTTTACGGCATTGCAATCCAACAAAAAAGGGGGCAGCCCCAATGCACTAAGCTCATACGTATGCGAGATTCGCGGAAGGGGTGGACCACAAGGGTCAATAGTAAGTAATGATGATCCAAGATAGGGTAATAATGATCCAAAGGGCAAGAATAAAGCAGAGAAGGGTTACAAACCTTAGCCACCCGCCCACTCCATGAGAATCCAAGATAAAATCCTAAGGAGGAGAGATCTCCACCATCCATTATCATCCAATGGCTCACCATTGTTTCAGACTTTCTAAAACTTCCAATACAACTATAGTGAATCCATGCCTCCCTTCCCATATCTTTCCATCTTCCACTTCTTCTTTTTCTCCCTTTTCTTCCTATCTCTTTCATATCCTATCCTATCATCTTTCCCATCCCCTTTCGTTCCGCCTTATCTCGTTCCTTCTCATCTCTATCCATTCCACTATGGATTCCATGTCCCCTCCCTCTCCTTCTAGTCATTCTTCCTTCTATCCATTCTCCTTAAAGCTTCATCATTGGTCACTCCTTTCAGCCTTAAGATCCTAGCCATTCATTCCTTAGGGCTTGCACTTTGAAAACTTATAAATAGAGGGTGAAGGACAGGGAGTTCTATCTCTTACTTTTTCCTAAAGCTTAGAGTCAAATCCTTGGAGACAAAGAGAGAGATCACCCTTACCCAAGCTCTAAAGATCTACAAGTCCAATCCATGGAGAAAAGGTAATAGTTCTTGACTATAATCCCCTATCCCTTCTTCTTTTTCTATTTCTTTTCTTTCTCACATTCTTTTCACCTTTTTGTGTTTAGGGCTTGCATGCACCACCTTCCCCTTGTATTGCCACCTTGCATTCCATCCTTGCATGTACCTTAATTACACACACTTTGCATCCTTAGGTTTTCCAGGTCTCACCATCTCAGCTTAGCACTTTTTACCTTAATTCCATTCATTAGATATCATACTTCCATGCATTAGATTTGCACACATTGTACCCAATCCCCCTTGCACCCATACTTCCATGCATTAGATTTGCATGCATTGCAGCCAATCCCTCTTGCACCATTCAGTTATGCACATCCAGACATTCCAAGCTCCATAGCTTTGTCCCTTACATGTTCTATGCTCCTCTCAATTGTACACATAGTCTATTTCATCACCTTAACTTTAATGCACCCCATCTTTACCTTTGACTAGCATGCCTTCACCGCCTTTGTCTTAACACATAGCCATCTCCCTTGCATTCCTTCCTTGTAGGCATCATTCATCCATTCTCCTTCCAGTCACTTACACATATCATAGCTCACCTTAGGTTGTAAGCATAACCCTCTCCATACACGCTCTCTACCTTCAAGCCTTTCCATTCACTAGACCTTTCATTCATCCACCCTTACATGCCCTTCTTTCTAAGACCCTACATGCTACCATCATTCTTTTCCATTCCACACACCACTCCCTTCCTCAGCTACACATACACACCTCTTATCTTACTCTAAATTATATGCATTCATCATCCCTTTTCGCATTTCATCTTTTTGTGTTTCTATTTCTTTTAGGATTTGGGAATAAATGGACAAGGAAGAGAAGTGTTATGCCCTTCTATGGAAGCAAGGAGTCCTTCCAATCATATATTATGATTGAGAAAAAACCAAGTCTTTCCATAATGCCATCCGAGTTCCTAGTTAAAGGCATCATGTTGAAGAGTAGGATAACTTCCAAGATAAGTGCCTGGTTCCTTACTCATCTCTAAGGCTAGAATTGGTGATTCCCAAAGCAAGGGACACTATCTCCCCTTTCTTTTTCTTTTCTTCTAGTTCATTCTTAATGTAGGAAGCCTCCTACATGGGTAACCCTTCCCTAAGATTAATGACCTTTAAGCCTCTCTCTACCTCTCTCCTAACTAAAGCTACCATCTTTTCTAAGAGTATCTAGCTAAGGAGATGCAAAATTTTGGTTTATCTTTTCCACTCCATCTCTTCTTTGTCTTCTTTTAAAAGGTGGTGTTCTTTTAGGAAAATTAGGTAGGTACGTCTTTTCTTAGCATGTTGGGTTAAGGAGATGTGAAAAGAATGGTGGTAAAATAGTATGGGTTGAAGAGAAGTGTACAAGCTCTTGTTGAGTGACACAACAAGAGAGTTCTACAACAAAATATAAGCTTGGGAAAGAAGATGGTGTGTAAAGAGACTAGTTGAGTGACACAACTAAGGACTACTATGGTAGACACTTCACAATGAAGTTTAAATTACTTTATGTATTTTCTTTCTTTACTTGCTTATGTATCAACTCCTTGTAAATATTTCCTTAATGAGAGTTTGTTTTTATTTGTAGATAGTTTACTTTCTTTCCTACTTTAATTCCTTAGTCATTTTCCTTGCTTTGCTTTATTTCCTTGTTTAGTTTATTTGCTTTAGCGTAGATTTCTTTAATTCCTTGAATTTTGGCTAGATTAAAAGAAAAAAATAACTTAAAATTTGAACTAAACATCCTTAAAGAGCGCTCGTGAGATCGATTGGTATTTGTCAGGCTATATTTCAGTAGAACTATGCACTTGTAGTAATAATGATAGCACATCAATTGATGCTAGGAATTGCTCCCATTTTCCAAGCGCTACATCGCATGGTTCTATCTAAGTTGAAGAACTTAAAGGAGAAGTTGCAGGGATTACTGCATTAGGGATTTATTTGACCCAATGTCTTAACTTGGGGAGCTCTAGTGTTATTTGTTAAGAAGGGTAGATTAATGAGGTTTTGCATAGATGATAGACTATTGAATGGGATTACTATCAAGAACAAGTCCCCCTTGCTTCACATTGATGACCTTTTTGATCAACTACAATCTACTAGAGTCTATTCTAAGATCAATCTAAGCTTGGGATATTACCAGTTGATGATCCAAGATGATGACTTCCTCATGACAACCTTCTGCACTCCATATTTTTATTACGAATTTCTTATTATTCCATTTGGTTGACAAATGCTACTACAACATTTGTGGATTTGATAAACAGAGTGCTTAAGCAATATCTCAATAAGTTTATCATTATATTTTTCAACAATATCCTGATCTACTCTGAGAGCAGGGAAGAGCACAGGGAATATTTGTACATTATTCTAAGGACCATTCTAAACTCATTATGATGCCTTTTTTGACTTTGCTAATAGTGATGCAGGTTTTATAGAATACAATGACACCTCAAGAAAGGGAGTAGGATGCATATTAATGTAGTGTGGTAAGGTGATCGCTTATGCATCCAAGTAGTTGAAGATTCATGAGGTGAACTATCCCACCCATGATTTGTAGTTAGAGCTATGGTTTTTCCTCTGAAGATCTAGAGGCATTACTTGTATAGTGAAAGGTTTGAGTTCTTTATCTATCATAAGCACCTCAAGTATTTTCACATAGAGTGATCTCAACATGAGACAACGACATTGGATGGAGTACCTGAAGGACTACAATTTTACCATCCAATACCACCTTGTTGAGGCTAACTTTGTGGTAAATGCGGTGAGCAGGAAGATAAAGTGAGTGATAACTAATGTGTCTATGAGATTAGTTTTCATGGAATAGATTCTTTAGGTTCAGGAGTGTAAGAAGACTCAAGTGATGAGCAAAAAGATTAATTTCGCTACAAACTTTGATGGGGGTGTATGGTTTTAGGGCAGGCATGTGGTGCCTATAGTTGTAGGCTTGAGGTAGGAACTATTGTAGGAGGCATGTGGATTGAAGTACACCATACATATTATAGGTACTAAGATGTATCAGGACCTAAAAAGGAACTTCTTGTGATAGGCAATGAATCAAGATTTTGGTGATTATGTGACCCAATGTATAACCTCCCAAAAGGTGAAGGCAAAGCACTAGAGGCAAGTCATTTATTATAGACCTTGGAACTTTCATAGTGGAAGTGGGACCACATTACTATGAATTTTATTTTGGGTTTGCCCAGGACTTCTAGTGAGCATGAAATGATATGGGCAATTATTGATAAATTGACCAAGTATCTATATTTTCTCCTTGTCAGAAAAAAGTTGTCATTGGAGAGTTTAGCCAAGCTATACATCAAGGAGATAGTGAGTCTGCAAGGAATGCCCCTAACCATCACATCCGAAAGGAACAGCAAATTCACCCCACACCTTTGGCTAAGTGTACAAGAAGGAATAGGTACCTCTTTGAAGTTTAGAAGTTTAGTACTGCATTTTACCCGCAGACTAATGGAAAATTGGAGAGGATCATCCAAACACTTGATGATATGCTTGTGAGCATATGCTGTGGAATGGAAGGGAAACTAGGATGAGCATCTTCCTTTGGTCTTGTTCATCTACAACAATAGCCACCACTCCATGATTGACATGGCACCCTACAAGGCAGTCTATGGTTCACCATGTCATACACCCACCTATTGGAGTGATGTAGGAGAATGACGATTCATGATGTTTTAGTTGAAAGAGCAATCCATGTAGAAGGTGAGGTGGACTCAGAAGAGACCCCTTGCAGCATAGCCTACAAGAGATATGCAAATATAAGGTCTAGGGATTTGAAGTATGAAGTTGAGGAGCAAATATTTCTAAAGATCTTGCCAGTGAAGGGTTTTATGAGATTTAGTGTGAAAGGAAGCTAAATATATGATTTATAGGTCCTTTTGAGATTTCAGAAAGGATTGGATGGGTAGCATATCAATTAGCTTTACCTCCACAACTATCGGAGGTACATGATGTATTCCACATGTCCTTGTTATGGCAATACATTCCAAACCCACATAATTGCTCAACAACTACTAGTAAAATACAACCCGATCTTATCTTTGAAAAGAAAGCAGTGAAGATTTTTTTATAGGAAAGAGAAGATTTTAAGGAACAAGATGTTAAGTGCTTAATTTTGGTAAAAATATCTCTAGTTTAGCATTTAATTGGATCATATAACCAATCAATTTTATAATTTTCAGATAAATTATGAATTTTAGCTTCAATTAATTATCAAACCATCAATTTGCTAAATTTAATGGTTAGATGATCCTCAGAGCTAATTAGAGGTGTAATGTGCACTTTAGATGATTCTAATCTAGTCTTATGTTTTGCAAATCAACTAGATAGGGCTTGGATAGCTCATATCAAATTTAATGGTACAAATCAACCCATAATTGACTAATGAATTGTTTCTATTTGTAAAAGACAAAACCAAAAGAGGAATGGAAATCTTTAAGAAAAAGAGGAAAGGGTTGATTTCTTGCTAAAGGTATGAGAAACTCATGAAAAAGAAAGAAGAAACACATAAGAAGAAGAAAGAGGAATGGGAAGAAGATGACCAAACAAGGAAAGGTGGGAACAAAATTAGAAGGAGGAGAAACTTTAAGAAGAACAGACAGCTATCTATAAGGGATTGTCGAGCTGAAGAGAGGAGGCCTCTTCACCACAGTTAGGAGAAACCAACTACACCACCCCCTTTCCTTCTCTTCCCTTTTCTCTATTCCTTCTCTCCCTCTCATCTCCCCTCTACTATCTCTTTCTCACTGTAGCCCCTTCTCTATTTCTCTTTGCTTCTCTCTTTCAACACCACCTCTCACCTCCCTGCTCTCTCACTCTTTCCCTCTTTCCATGTCTCCACTGCACCCTTCTTCTACCATTTTGGCTTCATTGTAGAAGACCTACCTTTCACTTCCAGCCCATCTCCTCTTCATCTTTCTCTCTCACTCTCTTTTTTCTCTCCCTATCTCCTCTTAGATTTTGTCCTAGGCCACTTTTCCTCTTTCCTAAGTCCTCTATCACCCACTCCTCCTCCCTTCCCTTCTTTACGACCTCTCAACTGTAGCTACAAGGAAACCAGTTGGCATCTCCCTTGTCATCAGCTGGCTCCATCGACAACGGCATCTCTATCTCACATTTGCTACTAAATCGTCTTCTTCACTGGCCAGCTAGCCAATCTCTCTTGTTTCCACTATCTGCACCCCAACCTTCCACCCATTCCATTACCTCTTCTCAGCTCCCTGTTCTTCATCACCACCCCAACTAGTTGGAACCTCCCTCTCTGCTATCACTCTTTGTCTCACTCTCCCTTCTCTACATCTCCGATTATCATCGCAAGAGCTACAAGGAGAAGACTTGCTGGCTCCATCGATGCAGCGATAAGGAAGATAGACAGCCCGCATTCTCCCTCTCTCCCTCGCCTATATCTCTCTTGTTTTCCCTCTATTTTCACCTCTGGCACCATCCTCTTCTTCATAGGAGCCAGGTTTTCTCTATTTTCCCCCAAGTGCTTCCCCTCTACTCATCTCCCCCTACTTCATTGTCTTCATCAGACATGTTTCCTGTTTTCATTTAAAACTAGATTTTTATCAATTCCAGAACTACCCTTAGGTCTTTAATTGTAATTCCATTTGCATCCTTTTCATCTTATTCTACTTTTTCTTTATCGCTGTTTTGCATATCCAAGAATTGTATAATCCAGATGAGGTTTGTTTAAGCCATACCATAATCAATAGTTGGCCTTAACAAATAAGATCAATATATTTCATTATCTATTTCACGTCTGAATTCAAATTAGTTTCTAGATCTTGTTCTTAAGACATCTCCTAGTTGATTTAACAGTTTTGATATTCAATTTGAAACCCAAAGATTCAATCTACGCCATCCAGCGGTTGGATCCCTAATCAAAAGTATAAGTGAGAGATTGATGAAGGCTAATTGACGTTGATGATATCAGATTTGAAGAAATTGGCTGTGATCAAGTTAGAGAAGTAGATTTTGTGTGTTTTTTAGTTAATTTTTTGTCTTTTTGAATTTAGAATTATATATTTTTCATCAGTTGAATAGATTTTAAGTTTGATTTCATTGTTAGTTAATTTTTGTCATTTCTTTAAATCTTTGGACAATTAATTTTTAATTGAAACTCTAACTTGCACTTGCATAAGTTGCACTACAATAGCCCCCTAAACTTATGGTAAAAAAATGAACAAGTTTTTGGCACCATTGCTAGGGACTTGCAATGGATTTTTCATAAATTTAATAAAAATTCAAAAAATTCAACAAATAAAAAAATTTAGAAAAATAATTTATTTGTTAGGAATTACATTATTTTAGCATTCTAGGAATTTTTAGGTTATTTTTAATTTTTTCCTAGTGCAAAATCCTCTATTTCTTGAATTTGGTACTTATGTATTTTTATTTTGTAGAAAATTAGAAAGTGAAGGAAATTGGCAAGTAGAGCTTCATCAAATAAATAGAATTTTCTTGCTTTCCTAACGTAGGACTTTTCCTTTCTTTTGAGTGAATCTTGTGGTAAGGCACATTGTAACTTGCAATTTTAATTCTAATTTTAAAAAGATTGTATTAAAACAAGGCAAGTGTGGGATAAGGTGGTCCACACTTGATCTTCATTAGAAACCCCATTGTAAGTTTCACTTACTCTTTTTATTTCTTAGTTTAGTTGCATTTAGAATAATTTTGCATTGTTTGCTAGTATAATTGCATATAGAAAGCATATTTGATAATTGTTGCATTTTTAAGATTTGCATGTTATTATTTTTAATTGCATTCTTAGGGCGCATTTATTGCTTTAAGGTGATTTGTATATTGATCGCACTGCCATGGAGTGTGAAAATTAATTATTAAGGGCACCCGACCCAACAAGATCAATGGTGGATTTAATCACTATTTCTTGGCCACGTAGGAAAATCACCACAAGTTTGCAACTCAACCTCTCAAATTAATTGCAAAATTAATTAGAAGAGACCTATAGAGGTCATCACATTCTCATAGGACCCTCTTAATAAGATTCAATCTATTGTCACTCTAGTGGCTTATGAGTACTGTGATTATAGTAGGTGTCTTAAAATCTAAGTGATTTTCCCACACTTTCCATTGACGTCAATTGAGGTCTAAATGACTCCTGATATGAGGATTGTATTAACCACATTAGAATATAAGGATCTAGGTTGGCCCACTCTTACTTGCATTATTAGTAACTATAAGATTAATCAAGCTTTGCTTATTTGGGATCTAGTGTGAACCTACTACCATACTCAGTATACAAATAGTTAGGTTTGGGTAAACTGAAACCTTCATCTACTACAATCCAACTAGCTGATCATTCTGTGAAGATACTGAGAGGGTTAATAGAAGATGTGCTTGTCCAGGTAGAACAATTTTCCTTCAATGTAGATTTTCTTATTTTGAATACACAACCGGTGGTGAATGAGAAGAATGAAATACAAGTCATCCTGGGCGACCATTCTTTGGCCACGTCCAATGCCTTAATTAACTATAGAAATGGTGTCATGAAAGTATCTTTTGGTAATATGACATTAGAGCTAAACATCTTTAACATTTGTAGGCAACATAGTGAACCCACTGATGACTTGCACAGTGTTAAAATGATAAATTCAGTTGTGCAAGATCATTTTCAATCATGTTCCTTGTCGGACCCACTTGAGTCCTATTTAGCTCATTTTAATAATTTTAATGAGGATGCATTAATAGAGGAAGTTAATGTCCTCCTTGATTCTATGCCTATCATGAATACGGAAAAATGAAAACCTCATTTCGAGGAACGTCCACTGATGGAGTCCACTCCCCTTCCATCATTAGTAGAATCTCCTAAGCTTGAATTGAAATATCTACCATTAGATATAAAGTATTCCTATTTAGGAGAAAAAGTGACTTTTCCTATAATAATTTTTTCCCAATTGGAAATATCATAGGAGGAAAAGATAATAAACATTTTAAAAGAACACAAAGGTGTTATAAGATGGACCATAGCTGATATAAAGGGCATTAACCCTTTACTCTATACCCATAGGATATATATATATATATATATAGAGAGAGAGAGAGAGAGAGAGAGAGAGAGAGAGAGAGAGAGAGAGAGAGAGAGAGAGAGAGAGAGAGAGAGAGAGAGAGAGAGAGAGGATGATGTTAAACCATGTTGTCAAATGCAAAGAAGGTTAAATCCTAATATGAAAGATGTAGTTAGAGCAGAAGTTCTTAAGTTGCTTGATGTGGGAATCATCTATCCCATAAGTGATAGCAAATGGGTAAGTCCTATTCATGTAGTTCTAAAGAAGTATGGAGTGACGGTAATAACTAATGCCAATAATGAATTGATCCCCACTAGAGTTACCATTGGTTGGAGTATGTGCATTGATTATAAAAAGTTGAATGCTATCACGAGGAAGGACCATTTTCCTTTGTCCTTTATTGATCAGAAGTTAGAAAGGGTTGCAGGACATCAGTATTATTACTTTCTAGATGGTTACTCAAGGTATAACTAGATAGAAATTACACACAAGGATCAAGAAAAGATAACTTTTACATGTCCTTTTGGCACTTTTGCTTACAAAAGAATGCCATTTGGATTATGTAATGCACTTGCCACATTTCAACACTGCATGTTGAGTATATTTAGTGATATGGTAGAAAGAATCTTAGAAATATTCATGGATAACTTTTCTATTTTTGGTCATTCATTTGAAATATCTCTTGAAAATCTAAGAAAGTCTTAAGTCATTGCAAAGAAAAGAATCTAGTGCTTAATTGGGAAAAGTGTCATGGTTCCTAAGGGAATTGTGCTAGGCTACATAGTATCATCCAAAGGTATAAAGGTAAATAGAGCCAAAGTTGACCTAATTACCAATATACTTATCCTAAAATCTATTAGGGACATTTACTCTTTTTTAGGTCATGCAGGATTCTATAGGAGGTTTATTAAAGATTTTAGTGCCATATTTAGATCATTATGTCACCTCCTCAAAAATGATACCCCTTTTGAGTGGATTAATGATTGTCAAGAAGCTTTTACAAAGCAAAAAGACAAGTTGATCACTGCTCCTATCATGCAACTACCTTACTAGAGTCTACCCTTTGAAATCACATGTGATGCTATTGATTATGCTATAGGAGCTGTATTAGGTAGAGAAACAAAAAAAGTCATAGGTCATCTACTATGACAGTAGGACACTAAATAGCACTCAAATGAATTATTCCACTACAGAGAAAGAACTCTTAGCAGTTGTCTTCATGTTGGAGAAGTTTAGGTCTTACTTGATTGCATCTAAAATAGTCATATTCACTGACCATGCAGCCCTTAAGTATCTTCTTTCTAAGGAAGATGCTAAAGCCTAGACTAATTAGTTGTATTCTTCTACCGTAAGAGTTTGACATTAAAATAAAAGATAAGAAACGAGTAGAGAATGCTATAGTTGACCATTTGTCTCGTCTAGTCCTAACAAAACCTATAGATGAGTTGTCAATTAAGGATACTTTTCCTAATAAGCAACTTTTTCATGTTTCCCATCCTCACTAGTTTGCTGACATTACAAATTATGGAAGATTCTTGAACATTGGAATAAACAAGAAAAGCAAAAATTCTTGTCCAATATTAAGCATTACTTCTGGGATGATCCATACTTGTTTAAGTACTGCCCAAATCAAAGCATTAGGAGATGTGTGCTTGACTTAGAGCAACATAGTGTCATCTCCTTTTATCACTTAGAAGCATGTGGTGGATATTTTTTTACCCAAAAAACAACTGCAAGGATTTTGCAGTGTGGTTTTTATTGGCCATCATTGTTTAAAGACACACATGTGTTCTAGAAGTCATGTGAGTGATGTCAAAAGTTAGGAGGAATAAATGGTAGGAATATGATGCCTCTAAACCCTATCCTTGTTATAGAAGTTTTGGCTATTGCGACATGGATTTGGTGGGGCCACTCCTGCCTTCTTTTGACTACATTTACATCTTATTGGCTACAGACTATGTTTCCAAATGGAGTCAGGCAATCCCATGTAGGCATAATGATTACAAAATAGTTGTTAAATTCTTAAAATAAAATATTTTTTTTAGGTTTGGGACCTTTCGAGCCCATTATAAGTGATAATGCTACCCATTTTTGCAACAAGCCAATCGAAGCACTCATGAAAAAATATAATATTAAACATAAAGTTTGCAACACCATATCACCCACAAACAAGTGGACAAGTAGAAGTATCTAATTGGGCCATTAAACAAATTCTTCAAAAGATTGTTAATATGGATCGTAAGGATTGGTCTCTTTGATTGACTAATGTGCTCTGGGCTTACAGGACTGCAAATTGAACCCGGATTGTATACAATAAGGCTTGCCTTTTGCTTATGGAATTGAAACATAGAGCCTATTGGGCAACAAAGACCTTTAATTTCAACATGGAAAAAGTAGGCTCACATAGAAAACTCCAACTTAATGAGTTGGAAGAGATCAGACTAGAAGCTTATGAAAGTAATAGGATTTATAAAGAAAAGATGAAAGTTTTTCATGATAAAAATATAATGAGAAAATCCTTTACTCCAAACCAAAAGGTTTTTCTTTACAATTCTAAGCTCCATCTATTTTCAGGTAAGCTTAGATCTCAATGGACTGGTTGATATATAGGAAAAAGAAGTTTTTTCATATGGGACCACTGAGATTGAGGACACTGGGACTAATCATTCTTTCAAAGAGAATGGTTAACGTTTAAAGCCTTTCCTAGAATATGAGAATCCAAAAGTTGAGTCCATATGTAATGACCCCAATTTTTGTAATATTAAAATCCCATGAAAAGTTCAGTTTTGAAGATAAGGGCATTTTGGTCATTTCACTAGTCGCCTTGACTGACCCCAGAAACTTAGTCTTGAAAATGGTACCATTAGATGCGTCTCAGAAAAATGAATCCAACAAGACCAAAATCACCCAAAACGGAGTTAAAATGAGCAAGTTATGGCCCTTTGAAGATCAGGGGCAAAATTGTAATTTTCACAAAAACGGGTTTAGCTACAAAACACAGGGGCCTGTTTTGATACGGGCACCCTTCATCTTCCACCTCCTAGAGAGTTCTAGAACGGCAGTGATTGGAGGGGAAATCACCGCCATTCTGATGGTTTCTGCACTGCCATTCAAAGGCGGTGAGAGCCCCCTCCAGAACCCTCTCTTAGCTCTATAAATAGAGCTCTTGGGCGCCTCTAATGGCAGCCCAAAACGTTGAGGAAAAACCATTGAGGAGCAGTGCCCTAGAAGAGAAAACAAGGAGAAAAACCCAGCAACGAGCCAGGTACGCCCAAAATCCCTCAAAACCCATCTCCACCATAGTTCTAGGAATGATTTCCCTAGGTTTTTGCATGAAAACCATGCAAAACGGAGCCCGGGAGAGCCACCAAGGACCCAGGGATGTCCCCTGGGCTGCACTGGTTCGACAGGGTCAAACCAGGGTGTCCCGAGGATGCCCCGGTCCCCCAGTCAACGAAGACGTTCCAGTCGGAACTTGACGTGTCGAACGCGTCTGAAGAAAACCAACGGGCGCATCCAGGTACGCGCCCGCAAAAGAGAGAAAATGCAGAAAAACTCGGCGCATCTGCAAACCCGCGAGCTGAGGCGCACGCCGCAGACGTGCAGCACACTAGGGATGCATCCCACCTTAGAAAACCCAGGTCGTGAGACCATAACTTTGAAGGATCCTATTTATTAGGATTGAGTGGATTTAATCCTTCTGTATTATCTTTTGTATTTTTTCCTTTTCATTGTTTTCTGCATCACCCATATTCATTTGAGGTCCTACTTTTTAAACATTGAGGGCAATGTTTCTTTCAAGTTGGGGGGTGTAGAATTTTAGCAAATTCTAGTTTTTGTTAGTTTTTTCTCTTAATTTTAAAAAAAGAAAAAAATAAAAAATTTACTAACTTTTTTTGTTGTTGAAATTTTTAGTTTTTAGGTCAATTCTACACTCTAATGAGAATTGAATTCTTTAAAATATAATCTAGATAACTTTAGCCAATTAATAGAGCTGAACATGATTAATTCATCATTTTAATCCTATTCTAATGAAAGCAAAGTCTCATATCATATCTGTAAATACAGTTGCATATACATAGTCTAAATTGATAAGTAGCTATAACTTAAAGATCATGAGGAAGGTCAATGGAGACCTATAACTTAAGTGAGTTTTAGAGCTATTCATTCTTTTTAAGAGGTTGTAAATGTTCCTAATTTTCTTCAGCATGCTTAAAGTGAATGTGATCCCACCAACTCTCAAATTTGGCTAATTACCTAAATTATTAGAGTATTACCTTTAAAATTATGGAAGTTCATTGAATCTAATAGATTATAAGAAACCTAGAAAATGATTTAGGCCATCCTTGTTGTTAATATAAAGACATAAAGCAATGTCATCCTATACCTTCTAAAGGGATAAAAAATAAAATTCATTAGTAACTCCCTTTCCTTCATGAGTATATGTGAGATAAATTTATTTTTATTAACTCTACTCACATATCTAAAAGAGAGATATTATTTGAACCTTTTTTTTTGGAGTTCTAAGTGTATGTCTATTAGTGATGATTGAGGTCAAAACATATTTTAGATAGAGTTCAAAAGTTAGAAGTCTACTTAGAGATAAAGATTATTCTATATGTAGACCACACACACACACTGAGATCTAAGCTTAAGTGGAACATATTTAGTATATAGGTAGGATTTTTAATTATTCATTCATTTTTATTAGTATACTAAAATTGATATATTTATTGAAGATAATTCTCTAAGGAAAAAGGGGAGTTGACTTGAAAATAGTTTTTGAAATTTTGTAAATTGGTTTTTCGATTGTTTTGCTCAGGACTAGCAAAATGCTGGTTGGGGGGTGTGTTAAGTGTTTAATTTTTGTCAAACTACCCCTAGTTTAGCATTTAATTAGATAATCTACCTATCAATTTTATAATTTTTAAATAAATTGAATTTTAGTTTCAATCATCCAATTGTTGATTTACTAAATTTAGCGGTAAGATGATCATCATCATCATCATCATCATCATCATCATCATCATCATCAAGACCTTATCCCAATTAGGGGTTGGCCACATGAATCTTATTCCTCCATTCCACTCTATTAAATACCATGGTTTCATTCAGTCTCAAAGTTTTTAAATCTTTCCTCACCACTTCTATCCATGTTCTTTTGGGCGTTCCCCTTGCCCTTTTAGAACCTTCTACTTATATTGCTTCACTCCTTCTAACTGGTGTCGTTGTTGATCTCCTTGGGAGATGTCCAAACCATCTAAGTCTAATCTCCCTCATCTTATTACCTATTGGTCATCATTATCATCAAGACCTTATCCTAATTAGGGGTCGGCTACATGAATCTTATTCCTCCATTCCACTCTATTAAATAACATGGCTTTATTTAGTCCCAAAGTGTTTCAATTTAGCGGTAAGACGATCATTGGAGCTAATCAGAGGTGTAATGTATGGTTTAGATGATTCTAATCTATTCTTATGTTTTGCATATCAACCAGATAATGGCTTGGATAACTCAAATCAAATTTAATGGCATAGAACAACCCATAATTGATTAATGAATTATTTCTATTTGAAAAAGACAACCAAAAGAGGAATGGTTGCTAAAGGAATGAGAAACCCATGAAAAATAAAGAAGAAACTCATAAGAAGAAGAAAGAGGAATGTGAAGAGGAGGATCGAACAAGGAAAGGTGGGAATAAAATTAGAAGAGGAGAAGCTTTAAGAAGAGGAGACAACTATCTATAAGGGATTACCGAGCTGAAGAGAGGAGGCCTCTTCACCATAGTCAGGAGAAATTGACCATACCACCCCGTTTCCTTCTCTTCCCCTTCTCTATTCCTTCTCTCCCTCTCATCTCCCCCTCTACTATCTCTCTCACCACAGCCCCTTCTTTCTTTCTTTCTTTCACACACCACCTCTCACCTCCCTCCTCTCTCCCTCTTTCCCTCTCTCCACCACACCCCTGTTCTGTCCTTTTGGTTTCATTGTACAAGACTCAGCTTTCACTTCCAGCCCATCTCCTCTTCATCTTTCTCTCTCACTCCCTTATTTCTCACCCTGTCTCCAACCTGATTTTGCCTCTCTCTACCTCTTTTCCTCTTTCCCTAGTCCTCTGTCACTCGCTCCTCCTCCCTTCCCTTCTTTATCGCCTCTCCACTGTAGCTGCAAGGAAACCATCCGGCATCTCCCTTGTCACTGGATGGCTCCATCAACAAAGGCATCTCTATCTCACCTTTGCTACCACATCGTCTCCTTCATCAACTGGCTAGCTAATCTCTCTTGTTTCCACTACCTGCACCCCAGCCTTCCCCCCATTCCACTACCTCTTCTTATCTCCCTATTCTTCGTCAGTACCCTCACTAGCCGACCCGCCCTCCCCTCTCTGTCTCACTCTCCCTTCTCTACATCTCCAATTACCATTACGAGAGTTGCAAGGAGAAGACTAGCTAGCTCCATCGACGTAGCTATAAGGAAGATAGACAGCCCACATTCTCCCTCTCTCCCTCACCTCTATCTCTCTTGTTTTCCCTCTGCTTTCACCTTTAGCACCTTCCTCTTCTTCATAGGTGTGACGACCCGGGTTTTTTAACACACTTTTTCATTAATATTTGCAAAGGTAGGGCTCTGATTTTGAAACTTTTTTAAAATACAAACAACGGAAACATATTTTCTTTGAAATTGATTTGTTAAAAACCCGAGTGCCACCTCAAATTACTTATCATACATAGATTTTTTTGTATAAAATAAATTTCTATTGAATATCAATATAAATACTTTTATTGAAATCAAGATCAATCCAATGGTTCACATACACAACCCCGGTAGTCATTACATACCTTGTCCAAATATTACATTCCAAATTACAAAACAATCAATACAATCGTCCTCAAAGTAAATACCCAGAGTAGTAGTTCGGTGATGATTATCCTCAAGTCTTGAGCTTTCAATCTTCCTTAACAGTATCTAAGATATTGTAAGCATTCAAACATTTACAATATCTCAGCAAGCTATGCTTGGTATGGGATTTAAGAAATATATTCAATATATTCAAAATCAACAGTTCATTATATCCATGATATAATTCAATTTATATAATTGGAAAATCATTTTATCCTTCACTCGTCATATGAATTATATGTATATATTACATATAAATAAAACTTTTGAAAATCATGAATATAGTCAATATCATTAATAATATCTCATTTCCAAACTAATATCAATATTAACACTAGGTGTTAATATATAATCATACCATATTGGAAATCATCCTCCAATACTACATCGGTAATTACTTTTATTGGGCATCTCATCATGCCATAACATAAGACATCTCATTATGCCATACTCAATTGCATCTTAATGCAAAATAATCTCAAGGACTACCATGCTTGCAGTCTTAATACAGCGCGCTCGTATAACTACTTAATACTCTACTGATACCATGGTGAAAAATATAGATCCATGTTCGTATGGAGGAAACTATGACTGTTATAGTGGCAGCCTTCCCATAATTGCCCCACTAGACATTTTGCCTCTATTTGGGCTCAGTATCATCATCATAATCAATTTCTGAGAGCGAGTGACCAAACCCTCATAACTCTCTTAGCATTGGCATTCTCAGGCATAAGCCTATCTTAAAACAAAACCACAAGCCTCCATGCTTGTATGGAAAATAATATTTCATATTTACAGATTGTGTGTCTGGTTATAATAGGACATGCCTATAATTTATTTTCTTAAGATTTGTGGGTCCATCTTATATAGTTCAAATCTTCTCATTTTACCCATTAAGTAATTTTATAATTACCTATTCAAGCCCTTTGTATTCATTTCCATATCATTTGTTGCCTTAAATAAATTCATAATTACTTAATCAATCACTTTGTATTCATTTCAACATCATTTGTTGATTCATAAACAATTCTAAGGCAATTATAAAAAATATATAGTTATCAATATAAGATCATGTGTAAAATACATGTATCTTCTATATTGAATATATTCTTAAGGTCCACCTACCTTTACTTTCAACAATCCATCTTCTCATTGATCTTGATCATCATATCCTTCATATATCTATCAAATCATATATATACAGTCATTCCTCAACTGATTTATACTTCCTAGTTGTTCTTTTGATCATCCTTACTTAGGATGATTTGGATCTTTTTGCTAAGATCATATTGATCAAGGATCTAATATATTGATCTTCATTTGAATCTAATATTTATACTACTACAAAACATACATACAATATTATGATTCATATTATTCTTGATCATTTAAGATCTCCTTATGGATCTTGTTTGATCTTTGATTATCGTAATTACCATTTTTATTAGGATTAGATACTTTACTATCCTCTTATGATCTTATTATTATTCAACAAGTTAATGTTTTACTGATTGAAGATAGTTTATTTCTTTCCTAATACTAGATAGCTCCTCCTTATTTTAGAATTGACTAAGGCTTACTAGTTAAAAGCTATTCACAAAGTGGTTAATTCAATCCTCATGTAAGGAGGTGTTTAGACCTCATAGACGTTGTCAGAAGGTGGGGGAAGAGTGAGGCTCTATTAGAGAACCCCCTTAACCACTATGTTCAACATTTACTGGGGTGACCTTAGCTCAACCTTCATAAGGTTCCTATGAGCATTAAACCCCAAGTACTCTTGCTATTTGATTTTAATTAAATCCATGAACATTTAAAATATCATTTATGGGGTTTATTATTCTCCTAATTTGGGCTAAGGACATGATATTCCTTATATTATCCTACTAACTATAGCCCTTACTATCATTAAGCCCATGCTCATATTCATTGTAAATGTTCATCAATATCTATTTTCATTCAATTACATTTTCCTTGTAATTTACATAACATGAACACTAAAGTGTAAATAAACAAATTTAACAATTACATCTACTAAGCAAATAAAAGAACATTTACAATAATTCACATACTCATTTGAATAATCATATTCATTCATTTTGATCAAATAATCATATTTTGATTTCTATTCAGTTTAGATCTTGATCTTTCATTTTTATTTAAATCTATCACATTATCTTAATGTGATATAATTACTAGATCATTGATTCATCTCATCAAATAATCTGATCTTTCTTGATCTAATCAATCAAGTAGATCTTGAGTCATTTTATCAAATTAAGGGCATAGATCTCAATCTATCCTAAATTAGCCACATCAGGCTCATCAATCTATATGATCTTAACTTTAGATCATCATTCAAACTGATTTTAATGGTCTGATCATGCTTGATTACTCAGATCAAGTAGATCTATGATGATTTTTAAGATTTCTCTTCCATTAAGGTTAAATTTCTCAATTCATCATAGATTAGTTATATCTAACTCTTGATTCCATGTTCCCTCATCACTAGATCACTAATTGATCAAAAATCTAAGGTCTGATCATGTCAGAGTTGACTAATCTTGGGAATTAGTACTATTTTTTGTAATTTATAGAATTTTATAGTGAATAAAGCTTGAATTTTATGTTTCCATTAGATTCTACTATTCACTACAAATTTAGAGCTTCTTTCCAATCTTGATTTGGAGTTAAAATGAGCCCGAAATTAAAGTTTTAAGTTTTCAGTCAAAACAAGGGTCCAGATTCAATATGGGTTCACAGATTGACGGATAGATCAATGGCCCACCCTTGCCGCGTTCTATCGGTGATAGTAGGTGTACGAGGATGGTGACCTGAGATAGGCAAGACAGTTTAATCTAGACCATTGGATCACCCATTTCCCAATCCTCCCTGATCTGACCACTCTAAGGGCCCAGATTTCATCCCCTAAGGTTTTTGGGCCCATCATCTCATCCAATAGCTCAAATCTTTGATCTAAGCTATGTACATCTAGTTTCCCACTAGGGTTCACCAATGAACCAATCATCGGTGAAGCAGATTCAATGGTGAATCCTCAAGGGTTTGGTCAGAAAACAGAGGGGAAAAGGAGGAAACCTACTTGGATCTAGTTTGGAGCAGAGATTAAAGCTGGAGATGGGTTTATTTGGTTGGATTTTGAAACCCTAGACAGACGGCTAGGGTTTCTGTAAATGCTCACTACTAGAGTGCTTGCTGGTGCTGGGGAGGAGGAGTGGCAGAGGGGAAATGAAGAGGAGAGTGTGAGGAACCAGATTCCAGGGTTCCTAGGCATTTTCGGTGCCGGAGGAGGGGAAATCCATGAAAGAGCTGCTGGATGGGGGAAAACCTAGCCAACTTGTTTGTCAAAAGTGTAGGGTGGAAGGCATGTCCCCAAATGTGCTAGCTTGGGACAGGTTGGTTCCTAGGCCAGGTGCGTGTGGGGACCGTTACTTTGGCTAGAAAGAGAAGAGAGAGAAAAAGAAAAGAGAAAGAGGAGGAGAGGGAGAGGGAGAGAGTCTAGGGATCTGGAATTTAGTGTAAATAGTGGGAGGGACATTTATAGGGCCGTTTTTGAATTATTTTAATTAAAATTTTAATTATTTTCATTTTAAATAAAATTTCACTTTCTTATAAAATTAAAAGCATATTCCTCATCATGTTTATTCTTCATCATTAATATTCCCTAAGTTGGCTATCTACCATCTCACCTAACTTTTGTGGACCCCACACAAAAGTAAAATGACCATTATACCCCTATGGGTAAATGTAGATTCACAAAATTAAGAAAAATAGGGATTTTTCACCCGAGCTCAGATTTCAGTGTGCTTACAGTCATTTTGACTGGTTTTCTATGAATGATTCCAAATATCTATGTTTCAAGACCTGATTCTTTTTCTAAAAATTAATATTATATTAAATATAATATTCTACTTCAAATTTTGTAAAAATTCTAATTAATTCCAAAAAAATTGAGGTTTTCACAATAGGAACTAGATTTTCTTTGTTTTCCCCCATGTTCTTCCCCTCTGCTCATCTCATCCTACTTCATTGTCTTCGTTGGGCAGGTTTCCTATTTTCATTTAAAATTAGATTTTTATCAATTCCATAACTACCCTTAGGCCTTTAATTCTGATTTCATTTGCATCCTCTTCAGCCTATTCAAGTTTTCTTTATCCTTGTTCTGCCTATCTAGGAATTGTATAATCCATATCTAGTTTGATTAAGGCATACCCTAATCAACAATAAGCCTTAACAAATAAGATCATTATATTTCATGATATGTTTCACATTATAATTCAAATCAGCTTCTAAATCTTGTTCTTAGGAGATCTCCTAGTTGATTCAATAGTTCTAATATTTAATTTGAAATCCAGAGATTCAATCTAAGCCATTCAAACCCAAAATCATTCTTTAGACCATATCATCAAAATTTTGGGGAATTGCTTTAATCTAGCCATTGGATCCCAAATCAAAAGTATCAGTAAGATATTGATGAAGGCTAATTGACTTTGATGTTATCAAGTTTGAAGAAATTTGTTGTGATCAAGCTAGGGGAGAAGATTTTATGTGTTTTTAGTTAATTTTTTGTCTTTTTGAATTTGGAATTCTATAATTTTCATTAGTTAAATAGATTTGAATTTTAATTTCACTATCAATTAATTTTTGACATTTCTTTTAATCTTTGAAAATTAAATTTTATTGAAATTCCATCTTTTTAAGTTGTGTCCCCGTGGGATTAACCCGTACTTTCATAAGTTACATTGTAATAACTCATGCACTTGTAATAAAATAATCAACACAAGATCATTTCAATACTCAAAGTTCCATGGCAACATTACTCAATGGAGGAAGCCATATGGGAACTAGAGGGTGACATGAAACAAAAATTTCGAGAGTTATTCATAGATTTGCGAAAGAGATTTCTAGGCAAAATTTTATAAGTTGGGTAGAATGTAATACCTCTAAATTTTAATAATTATCTAGTTATAAATAATGAGGATTTTCTTTTCATAAGTGTGATTCATGTTTAAGGCATTGCAAAAGTATTCTTTGGATTACTTAAATGATGAAAGAGTATAGAGGTGTTGATGTTTCCAAGGTGGGAAGGAAGCCTAGTTAAAATAGCTAAGTCTTACGAGGCTTAAGTGGGAGATAAATGGAACAACACACCATAGACTTAGAGCCTATTCTAGGATGAATATATGGACATTATAGGCTAAGGAGTAGTCCATGTCACCAAACCCATTTGGATTAGGATTCATAGGCCAAGGGTAGGACATTTTTCTCCTAAATTTTAGCTCCATGAGAGGCAACCCATGTCCACAAGTAAAAAAATCTGGAAGAGTCATCCTAGTGGTAGAATTCCTAAGCTAAACCAAATTGTAAACATGACTGTTGACCTAGAGGCTTAAGGACATTGAACCTAAACACTTAATGGAATCATAGGCAAGTAAGGAAACCTATTAGGAGTTAACTACCTAGCCAAAGAGGGAACTAATAGAGAAATAACTATATGTATTGGATGTCCTAGCCTAACCCAAATTTTGGCTGCAAGACATCAAAAAGAAAAGAGAGAAAAACCATAGCAACCAAGGGGAAAACTCAAAGAGAAAGAGAAGAAGGGGAGGAAAAGATGAAGAGCCATGCCTATGGACCTTGAGAAGAGGAGCACTTCGCAGAGGAGAAAACATTGTCCATAAGAGGTAGGGGCCATAGGATTTTCCTAAGTTAGGTTTTCAAAATCGTTCAATTGTTTTAAACTATCATAATCATTTGGTTTTGAGCATGATTGGTTATGCAAATTGCGACTGCAATATGATGTTATAATTATATAAATTTTTCATAAAATTTCTGTAGGTATTTTCCATGTAAAACCTTATTATTGTATAACTAATTTTGTGCTTAAGACTATGGTTAAAGATTATGGAAGAAAACAGGGAGATTTCATTGAGATTTGCTATGATTAGGACATGATAACATATGATAATCATGGCTCAGATGAGGGTTCTTAGATGGTTATCAAGCATGGATCAATATTTCATGTTTATGGTCTAAGCACCATAAGTTTTAAGGTAAAGTTTCAATGTATATACTTATTCACTGCAGGAGACGTTTTTGTGGCCTGAAATTTGATGGTTTTGGCAATTGTTTTTACTTGAGTTTTCATGAATTTTACTACTATCTTAATGTATGATAAGATGATTGATTCCAGTAACCATAAAGTATGAAAAATAGTTTGATAAAACATGTTTTTATTTGAGTTTTGTTGGTTGAATTTTAGTTCAGTTTTTTTAGCAGTTTTATGCATTATCTTGAGTAAATCTTTTCAACATCATACATGGTTTTATAAAGATGGCTTGCTGCTATTTCATTTACTTTTGATTTAGGATGAATGCCATGAAAATTTTTGGCCAAAAAGTAGCCTAGAAATAAATGCTTTTACTTGACAGTTTATGAACAAGCGAAAGTAATGTTTACAATGAGAATAGAATCCATCTATTGTTTTGCATGCCTTTTCTTATGAGTCAATCAAGTTACTATCCCACAAATTTAACATATCAAATATACATCTTTTGATTTGGCTTTGACCAACAAAGAAACCCAAAAACTTATCATTTTCATAAGGTTTTTTCATGCACAAAAATAACCATTTTATCCTAAAAATTTTGTAAAAAAAACCAATGTTTTTCTATGGATTGTCATGGTTGAAAATCATTCTTTGTACCTATTGTTATGTGTTAAAAGTAACACATGAGATTACATTTAGATATTTGAAGGTTTAAGAGGCTAAGTAATTATCCAAAAAGTGGATCTATGTAGGTCAATTTATAGCCTATGTTATTTCTAAAAATTGTTAGAGTTTGATACTTAAATTGAGCATTTATATCAACTCTACTTGTTTGAGAACATGCTGGATATTTGGTGTTTGATTTTGGCCTATATTGTGAGACGATGATATGTTTCTTAAAAGTGATTTCTTCATATTTGATGTCATCACTTTTTTTAGGCCAAGAGTGAGTTGTGATGATGCACTTGTGAGTTCGCTTGACTCATGATAGTCATCAAAGGGCTTGAGACCTTATTGGTGCTATGCTTGGAGGATTTCAAATTGGCTCCTAACCTTGGAATATGATACCTGCACAAAAGTAGGCTTACTTATAGGAGTATGTATCATGAGAAGACTACTTCCATCATGATCCAATGAACCCACGACAATCAATGCGTAGGACTATATGTTGTCAATGATCAAGTGTAGCTAGAAGGTGATTCCTCTACGTGCATAGTGACCTATGAGTTGTGTGGACATGGAAAGACATGTCGGTCATCTTGGAGGGTTTAGACTAGTTGGCTATGAGGCTTGTGATTGAATGCTGCCATTCAATTATACAATATGAGTATTTTAGATGAGTGATACATCTCTACATTATTACAATACATCTATTGAATTATAACCTTCATCGAGTTATTTTATCATATATTTGATATTATTGTTGATTTGAAATATATGACTTTATTCCGTATAAAAACATGATTTTTGTAGTTTTTAAAACTAGTTTAGGAATTTCCTATTGAATTGTTGTACTAACTCATTAACATTTCAGGTGAAAGTCCTAAGGATTAGATTCAACTTGTGCCAATAAAAAAGCAAGAAGTAAAGAAGGATTCTAAGTACAAGGACCAGTCTTAGTTACTTCATTTAAGTTTTATGGATTTTGTTAACGAACATGTAATAAGACTTTACTTCTATTTTAAGTGGATTTATGATTTATTTAGTTGTTTGGGCTATAATCAGTGGGTCTTGATATGTACTCATTTAATGATGTGATTACTTTACAAGTATATGTATTGAGGTTTTAAAATGACACTCAAGCTCAAATAAGCAATATTAAAACCTGTTACCCACGGTACGTTTACTAAATGTTTTTCTTTTCTTTTTTTTCTTTTTTTTCTTTTTTAAATTTAGAAATCCCTAATGTTTCCTAAAATCATTTGATAAAAACTTGAGTTGTCATAATTATACCATTAGTATTATATATTTAGTATTTGTTTTGATAAGGAAAAATTAGTCTTTTTAGCTAGTTTTAGAAGACTACATATAACCTAAATTTATTATAGGGTGATGATATATACACCCCTTTATGTACTTGGGCCATATGTGCAAAAAGGGGTGTCTTAGATAAAGAAACGGACTGTATATCTCATCAATCTTTACTATAGGGAGTTGATATTCCCACACTACTTTGGTACTAATGTCATACCCACTTTTGGGATTTTATGATAAAAGTACATTTGCAGTCCACTTTTCTAAGTAATCAAACCTTTCATCTTCAATATCTTGCCACAAATGGGCCATGTCTCAAAAATTACATATTGTAAATGATATGACCATTATTTTTTGGAATTTTTAATACTATTATTTTTATTTTTTACCATTGATTTTAGAATTCAGAAAAATCAATAATACAAACATTCAATGTATTTGATGTTTGGTTGGACCTTATCTACTACAAAACCACTAAGATTAACCATTGAGATTAAAGAAAGTGAGGACTTTAAATAAAAGTATGATAAAAGTCCAAAAGAGGAGTGTTGCATTAGTACCAAAGGGGTGTGGGAATATAAGCTCCCCCCATAAGTAAATAGGGGTAAACTAGACTTTTAACTTATTAAATATAATGAAAAAAATAAAAACATCAAGTTTTCCCCCAAAATCATAGAACCTCAAATTGTAGGATACCTAAATCATAATAGTCTAAAATTCCCTCCCTCCCTACTATTTAGTAGCAGGCACAAGGGGTGCAACATGCTCTTAGAGAGATTAAACGTGCTAAGTCACATGACTAGCTGACAAGGTGTAAAATTAAGTAATTTAAATATTTAAAAAAGGAAAAATCAAAATAAATACCAAAAAATCCAAAGAATAAGAAAACATATAAATATAAAGATATAAATAGATACCTGTCAAATGACTAAAATGGAATACTTAAGTGATAATTCAACATGCCAACAATAACAACCTAAGGTTAAACCAAACAATCATATACAAAGAAGTAAGTTCAGAAACATACAAATACAATGATAATGATGCTACCATAATACTAATCTCTTTGCTACTCCCTCAATCCCTTGTGACCTCGTCATCATTGCCACCATATTCTTGTAAATTTAGGAACAATATACAATCAAACAATGATTACATAAATAAAGTAAAGCAAATGTCAGAGTTAACTATTAAGACCTAAGATTTAAGAGTCATCGTCCTTCACTTCTTCCTCATTAGGAAGATCAAGATCATCATTAGAATCATCTTACTAAGAGATATAAACATCCTCCTCAGTCTCCTTATTGATGTCATCATTGTGCTCTTCTCCAACATCTTGCTCTAGTTCTTATTAAGACTGAGAAATGTGGCTCCTCTTCTACCCCCTCCCTTGCCTCTAGTAATGCTTAGTAGATGAAAATTCCAGTTCATTTGAGGTCATCACTTAGATGTACTAGGTCATCTCCTGCATCTTCTTGAACAATCCACTCATCACTTTCTTCGACCTCTTATAATAGAATAGGACTATATATGTTTGCATTTTTAAACAATCCTCATGTCAATGACAAAGGCAATGATTGTATTGAATGTAGACTAGATCATTCAATGTCTTAGCATGCATCATATTCCTCTTCTTAGTGTGGATATGGAAAAAATACTTATAAATTAAGAAAATAATGAGCGTAAAGGTAATAGCTAAATAACTAATAAGTACTAAATCTTAGTATTTAAATAGCTTACGTTCTCAAAGAAGATCTAGTTATGTTTGTAAGGAGATGCATTGCATATCTGGGAGAGGACTTTAGTGGCGAATGTTTGAAGATGTGGGGCTTTAGCCCTAAAGTTAATCCACCAATCACTTACAAAAGTTGAAGAAAATTAAAGTTAGGAAAAAACAAAATTAGAATAGTATAAACATAAAATTTAGAATTTAAAACATAAAACATAAAACAATATAAAACACTTACAAGGAGTTAGTTTTTTTCTCTTACATATTGTCAGATCATTGTCAAATAAGCCTTGAGAATGTTCATAAGTAGATATCTCATCTACCACCAAGTTAGCCTCCTCTCCATCATATAGCCCATTGGTGGCATGCATTAGATCATTCTTGATGTCATTGTTGCGCTCAATTTCAATGTCATGGTCATAGTAAAAGGATAGGTTGAGGAAATATCCAGCTACATGCAAAGGTTGGTGAAGCTAAGAACTCCATATATTGTTTATGATTCCCCAAATATGGGTTACTTAACGCTCATCCCCTACTAGATTGGCTTGAATCTTTTATTTGGCCCTAGTTATGACCTCGAAGATGTATCCATTGCCGGCTTCTCCTCACTGTCCACCACCCTAAAAAACTCTACAAGTGGGGCCATGATCTTTAAACAAAAGAGGATGTGGTTTTAGAAGCTCATACATGATACAATTCTTTTAGTTCTTTTACCTTCAAGCCATTTTGGACATTTACTATTCATCCACTCCGAACAATGGAACATTGACCTCAACTTTGTCTTCAAGTTGTGAATTCCTTTTAAACTCAAGAAGTTGCATCACTACAGGTCTGACCAAATATTGTTACTTCATAAATCTTCTCATAATATAAAGGACATATGTGTGACCATAAATAAACACTATCATGGCCTTAGCTTTTGCCACATTTTTTTTGGTCACAATTGGCAATTTGCCTATATCCTCTAACATGAAATCTATGTAGTGTGTTGTATAAGGAGTCCGATATAAATGTGGCCTCCACACCATTAATTCCCTTCCTGTAGCCAAGTAGTTGGAGGCATTATTAGTTATAACTTAAAATAGACAAAGGTAGAATTATATAGGGTAAATAAATAAGTCAAATACTTAACAAATTATAGACATAAAACTAAACAATTACCTAAACTCCATTGTTCTCTCTAACTTCATCAATCACCTTATCTAGCATGTCAAGTATTAAGTTTGCGCTCTTAACACGTGCAGATCCATCAATATATTTTTAAAAAACTGTCCTGGTTGGACAGTTCACTAGAAAGTTAACAAGGGTGTGACCCTTACAGTTGGTCCACTAATCCGACATAATAGAGCACGTACAACTTAAAAGCATAAACGAAATTGCTTGCAAGTCATTTAATCGCTTTAGTGTTTCCTTAAGAGGAACATACAAGGGTGCGAAAAGAACACTGAACACATACCTAATCTAATTAGTTTTACACCATCCTATGTATTCTTTTGTCTTCTCTACTTTCTTTTGAAGAAGACTCACCCTAAACTCATGATATGATAATGCCTTGAAACCTTAGTCACATAAGATTATAAGATTGTTAGAATATGTAGAAGGTTAAAACAAGTATTAAACTATTAATTATTTAAAGTATAAGATATATACCTAGACCATGTTGTGTAATTGCCTTTAACATGGTATGAAAGGAATGACAACGAGTAGTACTGAATGCAATGCTATTTTGATAGAACCAAGGGACGATGTAATCGAGCACTCTTATTCTAAACTCCTTATAAGCTCTGTTCATTGCCGTTTATTGCATGAAAGCCTTTCCCTTATCCTGGGCCTTAGGTTTGAGAGCAGGGATATAGTAAATATGCCCTTTGTTGTTTATTGCATGGGTGCCTTTTCCTTATGCTTTTTGCTTCCAATGAAAATACCACCAGCTCTATTACTATCAACTCCTCCACCATGTTATTATCATCATAATCATCATCGTGTAAGCCAAATAAATTCCTTAGCCTCTCCATCTCCTTTATTATTCTCTTTCTTCTTATTTGATTGATAGATTCATGTAATCTAATATCTTCTTATATATCTCTGGGATGACAAGAGAGCATTTTTTTGCATTTTTGTGACCACTTGTCAAATGTTATTTCAATCTAAATATTCCACTGCTATACCTATTCCGGCACAACTTGCACCAAACTAAATTTTTGTCAGTTGGATCCCTTGCCTCTCCATATTTCCATCGTGGATCTGTTGATTTCGATGATGCAATGTTGGAACCCATTGATAAAGACATATTATAGTCTTTGTCTTCTAAAATGGAAACTTAAGTTGAACCTTGTAAACAAAGTTAATAAAAACAAGAAATTAACAAGTAAAAAATAGTTAAAAGAAACATAGATAATATGAAAAATATGTAATGGATTTACCACTTTTTAGCATTACAATGGAAACAATACACTTTTGTTTCTTTTTCATATAGGAATGTAAGAAATAGACTATATTTTATGAATTTTAGAAGAAAGTAAAAAAAATATAAATTATGAAAAGGATGATGTGGAATTGTCATTTTTAGCATTAGAATGATTTTTTTAGAGTTAATACTAAAATTAACAAAAGAAAATAGTAGTGTATTTCATGAATTTTATAAGTAATTAAAAAAAATAAAAAAAACAAAAAAAGTAAAAAGCATACAAATTATGAAAAGTATGATGTGAAATCATCATTTTTTAGATGCTAAAATTAACACACAAAAAAAAGTAATGTATTTCATGAATTTTAGAAGAAAGTAACAAAAATTGTAAAAAAATACAAATTATGAAAAGTAAGATGTGGAATTTTCTTTTTTTTTGCATTAGTACTAAAAATAACAAATAAACAATGAAGTATTTAATGTTTTTATAAGAAAGTAACAAAAAAACAAAAAATAGTAATAAAACATGCAAAATATGAAAACATTAAGATTGTCAATTTTAGTATTATAATGGAAACATTTACACATGTATTACAAAAACAAACACAAAAAAAGAAAAGAAGAAAAAAACCTATTGTATACTATGTTTTATAGTTTTTATTGAAAAGTAATGAAAAAAAAAAAAAATCAAACAAGACCATCAAAATGTTGATTTTAGCCATATAATGCAAACCTATAGATGTATCCACAAAAAATTAGAGAAAAAATTCAAACATATATATATATATATAATATTTTTTTGTAAAAGAATACAAGAAACAAACAAACAAGCAGTAGATACTACATTAAATCTATGAAAAGAAATGGAGTTTTTGTTTTCAACATTAAAGTGTAGATATGTTGACATTTTAGTCAAAAAATCAAGCATTGACCATTAAAAATGAAAAAAGACACTTTTTTTTTTCACCCTTTTTTCAGAAAAGGAATAGTGGAGAAATACCAAACAAAAATCTATAATTTCTTTCCTTTAATCTCTTTAAGAAAGCTTCAATCTCCAATGGAAGATTAGGATGGTTGCAAGAAGCAGAAAGTTGGTCTGGAAAGAAAAAGAAGAAGAAAGGGAAAAACAAGGGTTTTAAGTCACTTTTGGTGTGCTTAGAGTTGGGGGCACAAAAAGTCGCACGACTAGGCGTGCTTAGTGGCACTGCACCTTAAATTGACTGTGCTTGGCTGTACTTGAGCCGCATGGCTATGCTTTTTTGCGCCTAGCGACTAGTCGCGCTTGCAACTACATAGACAAGGCCTTCACACTCATAGTAGATAATTGAACTACAAATAACAACATGATAACCTTATTGAAAGAGAAGTTATCTCAACATATTGTGCTTGAAGTATACCCACATTTGGTGTGTTGCACATAAAGCTAATTCGACAGTGTGAAGGCTCTAAAAGATATCAATCCAATGATAACTAAAGCTCAAAAGATTGTGCGCCTATAAGCCTTCAAAAAAATTGAGATTTTGTGGATGTTCCCTTCTTGAGAACAAATTTGTAGAACAATCTTTCTTATATATTCAGTTCTTCCCTTATATGACACTTTATAGCCTCCATTTATAACCTCTTTGAAATGAAGAGCCACTCCAATGTCAAACAGCTAATCATAATTGATGTTCTTGCATTACACTCCACTAAACTTTGTGATCTAAATTTTTTGCTCTCCCAACACATATCTTCATGTGACTCACACTTGAATTACTTTAAGTAACAGGATTTATAAAGACTAAGAATTGCACAAGAATTGAATAGTTTGATCCCCTTAAAGTTTGAACCAAACTTCAATTTAATATAGTTTTAATCTATTGCAATTGTTGTGAGTGAGAAGCCTGAATGGCTTGATGTGCGGTATGACCCTAGGGGTTTGCAGGGGTGGAGAAATTTTCTTTACCTTGTGGCAATTATTCCTAGCTATAGAGATAATAAAACTGGTGTGAGCCCGAGGATGTAACTCAATTCAGAGGGAATCATGTAAATTTGTTGTGTTTCTTATTTATTTTGCATCTTCATAACAGAAACCAGAATGGTCAAATTCCAATTCTAAGCAAAACCAAACCATAATTGGATCCTTGATAACCTACTAGATCCACAAAAATATTTTACTATACTTGAGAAAAGGAGTATTAGACTTTTCACTCTTTAAGTATTGACACCTAATACGACACTACTTATGTTTACAACTTTTTGAAAAAACAATGGTAATTGACATACCATATGGGTCTTATATATATATATATATATATATATATATATATATATATATATATATATATATATATATATCCTTGCTCTCAATGTGCAAACACCCTTTCCTTATGTCTCCTAAAGGGACATGATGCATTATCTTAAACACATGACCTAATTTTGGAAGAGGCACACTAGGCTATATTGGCTTTTGTAGATATTAGTCTTTACATTCTTGTAGGTGTCTTTATTCTTGCTAATCTTCACATTCATTGTTTCAAAAATGTAAATGTTATAGTAATACTAATTGAGTAGAGTAATCCAATTACATCAATTTGTTAATATATCATTTTGCATGTATATGTGTGTGTTGCGAAGGAAAGCCTCGGCACAACAGTAAAGTTGTCCTCGTGTGACCTTAAAGTCATGGGTTCAAAGCGTGGAAACAGCCTCTAGCAAAAATACAAGATAAGGCTGCATACTATAGACACTTGTGGTCCACCCCTTCCCCAAACCTGCATCGGCAAGAGCTTCATGCACCAGGGCTGTGTGTGTGTCCATCCTTTGATCCAGCAAATATTTCAATTATTTAAATCCCGACGTCCTTCCGAACTCCAAACTTTGTTATAGTGCTATTCTGCAGGAGAAGGCCTCATAGACCTTTCACCATCTTACAAAATAGTCCCTGAAAGAGTCGGACTTTTTAAGTTTTTACACTTAAAGGTTCAAAAAGTTGTTGCTTCTTTTTCTCTTGCATGACGGAATGGTTCACGGAATGGTTCTGTAAATCTAAGGCGTTCATCATCACGCTCTGCATTCTTTAGGCTAGAGACCAAATTCCATGCCAATGGATGCTTTTAGCATATAATTCTTAGTACTCCTTGCAAAGAGGGAAGCCATACGAAACAGGGCTCAAATTTTAGATAGATATATGAAATTACGTTCTTAGATGATGGCTCTAGCAGAGAAACACTAAGAGTTCCAACACATATTTCAACGCATCAAAATGTGACTCGTCCAGTTATAGCACAACACGAACGCTTTCTTGCATAAAGAGTACATGTACTGACAACGTATAGCAACTTGATTCGTTGTCTCACTCCGAATATTCAAGATATGTCAGCGAATACGTGATGATAGTATGATAACTTGGAAGGACTAACAGGAAGGGAAATGGTAGCAAACAAGAAATAATTCTTGAAGGGTGCAACAATTTTGCCTGCGACCAGAAAATCCAAGTAACGGAACTACCATATCAAACACAAGATGCAGAAGACGAGTACGTGACAAAGCAGACGAATAATGTGAGCAAACTCAAGCCTAAAGGTACCTCTAAATATCTGACCTGGAATGCAAATTAAGGAGGCAGAATGAGAACTAATGGTTCCAAAGGGAAGAGGCAGAAAAGAGGGCCGTAATCGACAGCACAGAGGAAGATTGATAAGATAACTGCAGCATAAATAACAAGAGAGCAGGCGGATGAGAAAAAATAGATCGGATATGAGATGGACGTATAGAAATATGAAAGAATTAGTGTCCAGAGATCAATGTGTGAAACATAGTATCATTGTCAAGTGGAAAAATTAGTGTGCGGAGATTGATGTCCTAAAAGCCAGAACATTTCTCAATGAAAGTATCGTTTTCCAAGGATGTTTCTAGTGGGGTATGGACTGGTTTATACAAGCTAGTAAAGAACCATGAAAAGCTGTAGCTTGTGATGGAACTGGACGACATCAGAAATCAGTGGATCTTTCATGGTGTAAAAGGGAGTCTTAGAGGGTAGTGTTTCTCACTGTCAATTAACCACTACAGAACAAATGTTCTGCAGTTTAATTTGACTTCTGGCATCAAAGGACGGGAAGCTAGAGACCAACATAAAGGAATGAAGTTTATAAGAGAGTACACGTACAGGAAAGAAAAGAACAATAATGCAGGTTCAAGGCTAGCTTTGCTCGCTTGCCTCTTTCTGGCGTTACTCAAAAATATGAAAACCTAAATACAAGGAAACAACATAAAAAGCACATAAACCTAATCTGTTATCAAATTTCCAATAGGATTGACAACAAATTGCAAACGCAAATGAAAGAAACTGATAGACTCCACTGTTCATTGAACTCAAACACCAAAGATACAATGAAAGAATTTAATCTGCTCTCATACTAGTGAGGAAAGTTTCATAATACACGGCAAAGATAATCAAGAGCATGGGTGCCATTTCCAACAGAAAGACAAGATACACAAAACAAAGCTCTAATGAACATTGACCTTGAACAACATCAAATAAGCCAAAAGTAGTTACACAGGATAGATATGGATATTTATCACCTTCCCAGACATTTGCATCCTTAGACTCAAATGCAGCAAGGCCATTGTACCCAATTTTTTATTTCGGGATACTTATTCATCTCCTAAAAGAAAGAATAAGAGTAAAAGCAACAAAAGTTTAGCCTTCTAAACTTCTTGCAAACCACGGTACAGCCTGCATAGAAGGTTTTCAAACTAAGTATGAGAATGTCCTACAGAAGTGAATTGTCTTTACTAATTTGAATTCTACTAAATGTTGGGATTGACTCAAGCTTTGTAATTCAAATTAACCCTCTTCAAATTCAAAAACCATAAACCAAAAAGGCCTTCAAACAATCTCAAATATTTCTCAACCAGGGATGTTCCTGATTCAAACAAAAGCATCATCCTGGAGGTTTCTCGATAAAAGACCGTTAAATGAAAAACATTTCTTTAAGGCCCGCTCTTCCCAATTTTTGTTAGGACAAATCACTGGTTTGTACATTATCAAATTCAAATTTGGAAACTGCAAATTGCACTTAACAAGGATATTAAGCCATGTTGAAAATGTGTCAGGACTCAAGCCTGTGGGCTAAAATGATACCTTTATCAGGTATGTACCAAAATAGCAGTTCCAACAATGAAAAGCTATCAGAAACAGGAACATCTATCAATAATACAAGCACTTCAAATCACATAAATGGCATGGATGATTTAGTTATGCATAATGGTCAGCCATAAGAGAAAGAAATTACTTAAACCACTCCCTTCCTTCCACAACCCACATCCCTTGGGATAGAACAGATAACAGTTTCACTTAATATAGAGCATCAGAAAGTTGATTAAGGTAAATGTTAAGACAGACACCCATCATGGAAACACTCTTTAAGAGTGCCCAGCACATTACTTGAATTTTGTGATAAATGAGAGAAAAGAGTTTCAGAAGCTCAAATAAACGTCAATAATCCCGCGCTATACCCCGACCACCCAAAGTGTCCTATACTAAATGAACCCTGCAGGAAATCCACATTAGGTTGGTGAAGGAAAGCCAATTCACAGAAAAAATAACAGCAGAAGAAGGAAATGAAAAGGTCAGGAAAGGTGGAGGAACAAGGAGCTATGTTTTTCCTTGACAGGCTAAACAAGGATATATGTTAGTCTGTCTAATGAATCAAACAACTGAACTGTCTGCAAAACTGACTATGAAAGAAAGTAGTTAGAATATTACCAAAGAAAAGGAACTAGCTAGCACAATGAGGCATGAAAAGGCACCGTATACATTGCGAAAAGACTAAACATAAACTTACAAGACTAGTCCAGTAACTTGTTCTCAAAACAGCATCTGCCCAGTAGTTTTCAAGAAATTATACTACAAACCACGATCAAGAAAAACAAACAGACATAGTGGTAAAATGAAAATAGAAATTATCACACTGGATGAATGCTTTGGGGGGATTGATAATTCTCACAACATTTTAAGCCCCAGGGTGATAAAAGAAGACGACGCCAACTTAAATCAATTCTACATCCATACTGTGAACAAAGTATAAAAAAAGGGCAGCCTTGGTGCACAAAGCTCCCTCCTATGCGGGGTCCAGGGAAGGGGCGGACCACAAGGGCCTATAGTAGGCAGCCTTACCTTGCATTTTTGCAAGAGGCTGTTTCCACGCCTTGAACCCGTGACCTCAAGGTCACATGATGACAACTTTTACCATTGTGCCAAGGCTCCCCTTCATAAAGAAGACAAACATATGATCTATTAGCAATATAACAATTACATCAAGATCTAGAAAGAAAAACAGGGCATTAAGGAAAAGAAGCAAATACATCCCGATTCAATGTAATGTCACTAGCTACATTAGAAAGCTAGTATCAGAGCAAACAATCAAATTTCTTAACAAATCACAAATTTCCTTGGAAACATATAGAAGAGTAACTCATTGTCGAATCCCTACCTTTTGAACTCAAACCATTTAGACAAATCGAACTTAAAAGATCCGCCGATCAATACCGATGAGCAAAAAGCATCTCAGGAAGCCCCAAATCAGCAATCAGTTCCCAGAACCACAACTTAAACCATTCGGCCCAAAATCAAGAAACCAATTCACACACGGCTATAAGATTGCGCAGTCGGACTGCCAACAACAGATAACAAACCCCCTTCCGTGGCTTCACTCTCATTCATAAAAAGATCATCCGTAATCCTAAAAGCAGCGTGCAAAGCGACGAGTACCGCAGCAATCACAATCGATATCAATACATTCAATCCGACATGAGTAAAAACAAGTGCAACAATGGTGATGATTCCAAGAACGGTCAAAACTACACGATCATCGAAAGTGCGATTGAATAAGACGATTGGTTCGTCGCGGAAGAAGTATAGGAAGAACCAGCCAATGAATATGATCAAGAAGACGATCATGGAGATGGGATGCCATAGGAGACTCAAGAAGAGTATGAACAAGACGATAATGGCATAATTTACTCGGAAATGGCTAAGATTTTTACGGATTCGGACAAGGCCTTCGCCGTAACTATAAGGGCGGGCGAATGACGATGGGTCAGCGAGCTCGCGCCATGGCCGGCGAGTGGCGTAGATCTCTTTGCCTTTGGCTTTGGCCAGAGAGATGAATTCAGTACGGGATGTAGATGCCGGTGCCGGAGAGATGGTGCCATAGCCCGTCGGCGGAGTTGACATCTTGCCGGAAAATTTGAAACCCTAAGTCTTAAGGATGCTGGATCTGGCTTTGGATTCAAGGAAGGCTTTTGAAAATGATTGGAAAGTGAGAGCCAGCAGAAGAAATGGAAGCTAGTTGTTGATTTTTCGATATCAGAGAGAGAGAGAGACAGAGAGAGAGTTGTATTTTCTGGGTTTTCTTGTGAGTTGTAGAATGGAAAGCAAGGCGAGTGAGAAATAAGATGCCCCGCGAACTGAGCTGTTAGATGCAATTCGGGTAGCGGGGTCTTTTGTACGGTTTCGGCCAGCTTAGGTTGTGATTTCAGCAGGCTTGGAGCTATAACATAACGGAGTTCGGGTCCAAATTCAGGGACCATAACCCAAGCAAACTGTTTGTTTGATTCTGGTCTCCTTCTATAACTTAAATTGTAGCATTGACCGGCATGAAGATAAGTATTGAGAGAGTGACAAATTGAGATTACAAAACTTTGATAGAGATATGATGCAAGAACATTTATTACGATTAGTTGTTTAATACTGAAGTGGCTTTTCATTTCCAAGAAATTCTCTATGATGGTTAAAATATAGCACAATTCATGTTGTGCTAAATACGTCTCTAATGCAACAGTAGAGACCGGGATCACGGGAATCTCACAATCATATAGGACACCTCCATACCACTCTTTATGTCATTATAAAGGACATCATCATCTAGTGGACCGTAATTCCTTTCAAAACCTATCAAATATAACTATAGTCAGAACAAACAAAACTAGAGTCATTGTCTTCGTTGTTTCATCTACAGTTGGAATTTCACTTCAAAAGGCTAGGTCATTTTGATATGTCGTCTCCATGTCTTTGAGAACCAATTTCACCTTGTTGCTTTGATAATGTTGCATTTGCACATGAAAATAGTTACAGAGATAAACACTAGATCTAATTTAAAAATAGTTAAACTAGGATTAAATGTATAATACCAAAGGTATAATAGTGCAATTATTTGGTTATGTGTTTCAGTTTTGTCCTTGCATTGTAGATTAGAATAAGATTAAAATAAAATCAATTCCATTAGCAAAGAATTGGAATTGGACCATTAGTTCCAACTGAAGAACCAGAACCTAATGTTCTTTATTTATTCTAATTCTTTAGTTCTTCAATCCTCATTGATAGCCCTAAATTCAGAAAAGGATTCCCAAGGATGAAAGTTCCCTCTATTTTCTTTTTGAGAAGTGATATAAGGGAAAAGTTGCAACTTAAAACTACGACAAAGTGTATTCTAGGGTGATCCCTTTTTAGCTCATCAACCCTTATACTATGAACGACTAAAGAATAGAGTAAATAACTAAGCTAAAATAGAAAGATGAAAATGTTATGATAAAAAAATAAAACTCTTAATTAATTAAGTTAATAAATTAAAAATGGACTATAAAAAAGATCTAGTCAAACAGCCCAAGCCCAAACTCAGCCACATTTTGGCCCAAATCAACATGTCCAATTGTAGCAAAGATTTTTTCCAAAGTGCTCTTTCTCTTCTAGATCCCTATCCTTAAGAAAACTCAGCACTCAGTATAAGCTTAATAAAGCTTTTCAAAATTTCTATATGGGGACCAAAAAGATAAAGTCACTTTAGAAGAGAAAGACAAAACATAAAATTCAAGTTTCCCTTCAAAAATCCTAAAACAAGTCAATGTATACATAAGATTTTGAGTAAAAAACTCTAACAGGAATGAGATGAAATAGATGAGATGAGACAACTTTAACTGGAAGTGATATGTAGACCACTAACAATAAGCTAAGGTGAGATTAAGATTTCTCAACTCACCTTAAGCACCACTAATAGTGAGATGGGATGAAATGACTTTTATCTTATCTTAGCTTAAACACCACTAATCGTGATATGGCCCATATGACTGAGATAATTTTCATCACATCTCATATCAAGCACCAATAATAGTGAGTTCGGATGAGATTATTTTGATCACATCTCATCTCAACCACCAATAATAGTGAGATGGGATGAGATGGTTTTTATCTTATCTTAGCTGAATCACCGCTAAAAGTGATATGGCCCATCTAATCTCATCTCAATAACCACTAACACCCTTGAAGAGATATAGAAAGAGTTACAATCTAGGTTAGATCTCCATTTGGGCTTTTGTTTCTTCTGGGAAAATTTGTGTGTTGTTATTTTCTCCCCATTACATAGCTTGAAATATCTAATTTACCTTTACTAACTAATAAATAAAAATTTCATTTTTAGAGTATGTTTAGTCACATAAAACTTAGGCTAAATAGACTAATTTATCCTCAGTTACACTAAGATTAAATGTACAATACCAAAGGTATAAAGTCTAATTATTTGGTTCTCCATTCCAGATCGGTCCTTATGGTGTGGATTAGAACTAGATCAAAATTAATTCAGTTCCATTAACAAAGAATGTGTAATGCCCCAAGTTTCCTAAACAAAACTTAGGAAAAGAAAGTAATTTTTTTCAAAAGATGGGATCCCATATTTAAAAATTCCTTTTTAAATCCTCATTTTCCTTTATAAATTTGTTTCTAAAAATCATGAGGCCTACCATACATTCAAAATATACTCATGTCGGAGTTTGTACCTATTTTAAAATTCAAAACATTCCAACGAGTAGTCATCACATACTAATAATTGTTCAATTTTATATAAAAAGTACCCAATTAGTAGCATATGCATTATAATATATAGTGTTGTTTTTAAGGTTTTTCTAAAATTTCATAACACATGCAATTTTGAACATGATCCAAAAGTTTGATATCTTGCAAGTTTAGAGGCTGATCTAGAGTAAGTATGTGAATGAACATATTTTTTAAGATTTAATTAGAGTTTTTCATCTTTTGTAGGTGATGAAAAGGTGATCCAAAGGCCAATATTGATTAAGATGAGAATTGAAGATCAAGATCAAAAGATTGTGCTAAAAGCCAAAATGACATCATTTCAAAGTGTGATCAAGCTTCAAGACCATCTTAGGGTAACCAAAAGAATGCAATGGGAAACATAAAAGATGACTCAAATGATCCATGCATTTTTATTACTTTGCATGAGAATTGAGGCAATATTTGAGGTTTCCTAGTCCAACGAGGAAACCTAAGGAAGATAAGCTATCCAAGTTTTCAAGTCAAAGGAGTTAGCCATTCAAGCCACAAATAAATGAGCCATCAAGCCACATGGGAGTCATGCCACATGAAGTGCTACTATTGGAGGGCTATATTAAGAAATTGTCTTATGTTAAAAAGTGTAATTTTTAAGGGATAATTAGAATGTTTTGAGTAATATTTATAAAGGGTAAGATGATCATGCATAGGTGGACCAATCAAGAGAGAATTCACATTTTCTAAATCCATTTCTTCTACCCGATTATGGTTTTCACATTTTTTATTTAAGAGGCGAGCTGCCTTCCTAGAAGGTGACACCTCCCCACTTGCTTAGTTATCAATTTTGGTGATTTTCTAATTAGAAAACCCCTAGATCTAAGTCCATTCAAAGCACATAAAAACTCTAGAATTTTCTCCATCTTTCTTTACTAATTTTCTTCTCTTTTCCCCTTCTTTTCTAGCAACCATTCATCATCCAATTATAATGGAAGGGGATCCACTCACCTTCCTCAAAAAAAGATGCCTCCCTGCTTCTAAAAATGGAAATCAACCATGAGGTCACATGCTTAGCTCATTCTTCTACCTCATCTCTCCACCTAACATTCTTTATTGAATTCCTTGATCTAGATCCCCTTTCCATTCTTCAAATAAGTCTTCACCAAAGTGGAAACCCAACCATCTATCAGTAGCCACAGAATTCTACATTTTTTTTCTTAAGTAGAGGTGGTGATAGACCTTGAAACATTGCATTCTTTGCTTGGTGATCTTTAGAGCTGGATTTTAGATTTATTCGAGGATGTTCTTCCTTTGGATTTCTCACTTATTTTTCTTATTATTTGCTCTCCAATTTCTGTTAGTAGTTTACTTTCATTACTCTAGTTTCATTGCCTAAGTTTTTCGTTGTTATAGTTCTATTGTTTTACATGCCTAGATCCAAGTTCATTCTTCTCTAGTAGTGATAGCTATGAGAAGAGGAAGCTGAGATCATTGATTTTGTCCCTTGATTTACATGTTTTTCTCCTTAGATTCATGTAGCTTTTAGGCTACATTTTTCTTGCTTTAGTTCATCACCTTAGCCATATACTCTCTTGAATTCCTTTTTGAGTTTTACTTGCATGTCATTGTACTTTAGATTGAGAGCATTGGGTTGTGTTTTTTTGTTACTTAGATAAAGTTTTATGCCTTAGAATTATGCGTAATTTCCAAATTCGATTACATGAAATATGCACACTATTTTGGGTGTATCTTAGCATTGATTTTAATAAAGATCTTTGGGGATTCTTATTATTGAATTTTTTTTATTATTATCAAAGTATTTTAGTTTTGGGTTGTTATCTTGTAGAAAAATTACTTCTTTAGTTGTGTATATGCTTGATTTGAGTTGATGTTCTTCAGTAGTTGAAATTTGGAAAATTTTCTCCTTTGTTTCCAGCCATCTAACCACCTTAACTATTTGAATCCTTAGGAACCCATTTATATTTTTAGGTTGTTTATTTAGTTCATTGGTTAGCTTGCATGATAGATTGCTTTTAAATAATTAATTAAGGCCATTTTTTAACTTATGAATTATGTGCACAATTTATGGATCACATACATGGTACTAGGTTACTTTCCTCTTTGATCCTTGTTTAATTTAGTTTCTTAATCTTACTTTAGCAATTTCTATTTGGTTGTTTGCATCTTAGTTTAGGTTTAGAAAGTTTTCTTTTTTAGTTTTAAGAAAGTTCTGTTGTTAGAAAGTTTCTAATTCTAGTTTAGGAAAGCATTAACTTAGGAAGGTTTCCTTTTTAGAAGTTTCATTAAGTTAAGTTGCTTAGTTACTTCATTCTAATTTTCAGGTAGTTTTCTTTAGTTGAATGCATATTAGTTAATTAAGTTTCCATTTCATTGCTTAGCTTTGTTTTTAGCTAGTTTCCTTCAATCATAGTTTCTAATTTCATGCAGTTTCCTTCTTGTTTTAAATTCCTAGTTTAATTATTAACTCTCTCTTTGGCTGAAGTTAAGTGACTTAAATAAGATCCAATTATTGATTTTTAATCGCAAGTGCACGGGCTATTGCAGTGTAGCATATGCAAGTATGGGTCAATCCCTCAGGGACTCACTTTAAAATGTGGGAGTTTAAATAAAATTTAATTATAAAAATTTAGAAATAAATATAAAAAGATATTGGAAATGGAATAAAGGTTTAGATCTGTTCAACTTCTAAAAATTACAGAATTTTCAGATCACAAGGAAAGAAAATAAAACAAATAATGTGAAAAATCTACTTTCCTAGCTTAATCACTATCAATTTCTTCAAATTTTGTTTTCTTGGAGCTGATCAACCTTCAAAACATCTTCATCATGTCCTTGATTAAAGATCCGATGGTTGGATTTGTCAGATTCCTCAAAATTGTAAAGATTTGGAGTAAATGGTGATTTTGAGTTTTGGATGATCTAGATCACTTTTTGAATTTTAGATTAAAGATTAGTGACATGAATTAAGTTTAGGGATGTTCTAAGAATAAAATTTAAAAGTTAATTGAAAATCAAAGAAGAAACAGATGAGAAATTGAGAGTTTTTAGTTGTTTAAGGCTACCATTGATTGGGTTAAGCCTTAATTAATCGGGTTGGATTGTGCAATTCCTAGATAATAGAATGAAGACAAAATAAAACTGGAATGGGAACAAGGACACAGAGAGAATTAAAAAGAGGACACAAATGGCATTTTAATTAAAGAGTAAATGACATAAATGGAATTAATTGAAAAAATGTTTTAAAAAAAATAGAAAAGGAAACCAATAAAGAAGAAGGAAGCTAGAGGAGGAGATGGGGGAGAAGGGAGAAGAAGAGGGAGGAGGAAAAGGAAACAAAGAGAAAACTGAATCTAAGTTTTCTCTGATCAACTTCGCTGGAGGAAAAGTGAAGGTGAAAGAATAAGGAGGGGTAGAGAGAGAACAGAGAAGAGAGATAGAGGGGTGTCATCAGTGGAGAGCTCTACTGAGTATTGTGCGGTGTTGGCCGATGACAAGGGAGATGCCAATTGGTTTCATTATCTTACGACGAATTGTTTTTGTTTTATGGGTAGGGAATTTTTTTTTCAAGAATTCCCTAATTATTTCATTCCAGGTTCTTATGGAACCTACTGGAAGTGCATTAAACCATATTTTTTTCTTTTTCCTTGAAAGAGAAAGGAAAAAGTTTTAGCCTAACAATGTCAAGACCTAAATTTTGTATTCTTTGGGTATTGTACACCTCATCAAATTCTTTAAGGTGCAAGTAAGGACTCTCACTATTTAAACCATGGAATTTGGGAAGTAACTGGATTACTCCCATTTTTAATTCTAACGCACCAACATTCTAAGGTAGAATGACGTAAGATGGAGTACTAGTGCGTGTAAGCTGAAGGTAGTCTTTTAAATTTTGGTCATTAAAGTTTTGATAACTATCATTATTATTATCTTCATGTTCACTCTGTTGGTCCCACTACCTATTGCTATTTCTTCTCCAATATCTATTTGGTTGATGATTATTCCTCCGTGGTGGAGGTTAATAATCATCATATATTAGGGATGGTGGGTCCTCATTCATGATGAGTGGAGGCTCTTAACTACCATGAGGTGAATTACCCCTTGATCGTTGATCAGTCATTGATTTGGCTTGATCTGGTTGTATATCTTTCTAGTTGTACTTGACTAATTTTCTGGTTTTCTCGCGTCTCCAAAAGTGCATACAATGGAAGATTTTTTTTTTAGGTTGGGAAAACTAACCTAAATGATGCAAATTAACTTCTAAAATGATGCACAAATAAAGGGCACAATCAAATAATCCTAAGGCTACTACATAGCAATATTTTGACTCTTGAATTTTGTGGGGATGATGCTTCTTGATTAGCCTAGTCTAGCGTTTCTCTCTTTCAGATTTGATTATTGCTTACTAGTTGGGTTCTACGTTAAAGTGGCTAATACAATCTTCTTGTAAGGAGGTGTTTAGACCTTAACAAATGTTAACGGAAGGCGTGGAAAAATCATTTAGATTTTAAGACACCCACTATAGCCATAGTGCTTAGAAGCCACCACATTAACAATAGATCGCGTCCTATTAAAAGGGTCCTACGAGCATGTGATGGCCCTATAGGTCTCTTCTAGTTGATTTTAAGTTAATCTAAAAGGTAGGGTTGTGCGCTTGAGGTGATTATCCTATGTGGGCCAAGAAGTGGTGATGAAATACACCCTTGATCTTGTGGGGTCAGGTGCCCTTACTAATTAATTTTCAATCTCCATGGTAGTTCAATTAACATATATATCACCTTAAAGCATTAAATGTGCCATAAGAATGTAGTTAAAAGTAATAAAATAATGCAAAACTTTAAAATGCAATAATTATCAAAGATGCTTTCAATATGCAATTATACTACCAAACAATGCAAATGCAAACCCTAATCTAGAAATTAAAAAGAGTGAGAGAAACTTACAGTGGGTTTCTGATGAAGATCAAATATCGGCCACCTTATCCCACACTTACCCTGTATTATACAACCCTTTTAAAATTAAAATAAAATTTATAAATTACAAAGATCCTCACTATAAGATTCACTCAAAAGAAAAGGAAAGTCCTATTCTAAGAAAGCAGGGAAATTTCTATTTTGATGAATATCTACTTGCCAATTTCTTAAAAAAGAAAGATAAAAATAAGTACCAAATTTAGGAAATAGGGTGATTATGTACTAAAAAAATTAAAAATGCACCTAAAAATGCTAAAAGTATGCAATTCCTAAATTTTTTTGGGTTTTTAATTAAAATTTATAAAAACTCCGATGTGGCTCCCTCGCAATGATGCCAAAATTTTGTTGATTTTTAACCGTAAGTGTATGGGCTATTGTACTATAGAGTGTGCAAGTACAGGTTGATCCCTGAGGGACTCCCTCTAAAAAGGAAGACTTTAAATAAAATTTAATTACAAAAAATTAGAAATAAATATAAATGTTTTTTAGAAATGAAATAAAGGTTCAGATCTATTCAATTTCTAAAAATTATAGAATTTTTAGTTCAAAAAGAAAGAAAATAAACCAAATAACATGAAAAATCTACTTTCCTAGATTAATCACTTTCAATTTCTTCAAATTTTGTCTTTTTGGAGTTGATCAACCTTCATAAATGTCTTCATCATATCCGTGATTAAAGATTAGACAGTTGGATTTGTCAGATTCCTCAAAATTGTAAAGATCTGGAGTAAATGATTATTTTGAGTTTTGGAAGGTCTAGATCACTTTTTAGATTTCAAATTAAAGATTAAAGACATTAAATAAGTTCAGGGATGTCCTAAGAATGAAATCTAAAAGTTAATTAAACATTAGAGAAGAAACAGAGGAGAAATTGAGAGTTTTTGGTTGTTTAAGGCTAATCTGTTGATTAAGTTAAGCCTTAATTAATCGAGTTAGATTGGGCAATTCTTGGATAATGAAATGAAGACAAAATAAAACTGGAATGGGAACAGGGATACATAGAGAATTAAAAAGAGGACACAAATGGCATTTTAATTACAGAGTATAGGATATAAATGGAATTAATAGAAAAAATGTTTAAAACAAAAAAACAAAAAATGGAAACCAACGGAGAAGAAGGAAGCTGGAGGAGGAGATGGGGGAGAAGGGGCAGAAGGGAGAAGAAGAGGAGAAGAGGGAGGACAAAAAGGAAATAGAGGAAAAACCCGATCTGGGTTTTCTCCGATCAACTTCTCCGGAGGAAAGGTGAAGGTGAAAGAATGGGGAGAGGCAGAGAGAGAATAGAGAAGAGAGCTAGACGGGCATCACTAGTGGAGAGCTTTGTTGAGTATTGTGCGGTGCTGGTCGGTGACAAGGGAGATGCCGACTGGTTTCCTTGTAGCTACGGTGGAGAGGCGGTGAAGAAGGGAAGGGAGGAGGAGCGGGTGATAGAGGGAGGAAGAGAGGGAGATGAGAGGGAACAAGGGAATCCAAGAGAGAGATGGTGCTTGGGTTGTGTGGATAGAATGGGGGGGATGGAAGTGGGGGGAAGAAGATGGGACATGAGCAGTGAAGGATGGAGTAGAGTACGTCGTATGGCGAAGTGCTCATAGGTGGTTGGTGCTGTTGGCTTCGTGTGGATGATGTGGAGAAGGTGGGGACACAGTCTTCCCTCCAGTGAGCAGTAGAATGACTAATTTGGGAAGGTGATGAGGGAAGCAAGAGCAGGATGGGAAATAGAGGAGAGTGCATGTTGGGGATAGAGCAGAAGTGAACGAGGGGGAGAGAGTGTGTGACAGTGATTAGAGGAGTTGGAGGTGCGATGTTGTGAACGGTGTGGAGAGGGAAGAAGAGAGAAGGCAAGAGTGAGTGAGGGAAGGAGAGGAAGAGTGGGGAGACAGAAGAAGAGGCGTGTAAGAGAGATTGAAAAAGAGAAGGGCATGTGAGAGAAGAAGAAGAGAGGGGTAGAGAGAAAGAGATGGGAAGGTTGGATGAAAGTGAGAAGAGAGGTGAGCAGAGAGAGAGAGAGAGAGAGCAACAAAGAGAGAGTGAGAGTCCGAGAGAGAGAGGGAGAGACAGGGAGAAATAGGGACTGAGAGAATGAGAAGAGAAGTGGGATGGAGAGAGGAGACAGGGGGAAGGGTGTAACTTCCTCCTACAATCCAAGGAAGTGAAGAGCGTGGGAGAGGGATTACAGCATGGAGCAAAGAGGAAAGAAGAGAGTGGAATCTCCCCTGTACAACCATCCTAAAGTGGGGTTGGTTCCCTCTTTCCAAAGACCACCTTCTACATTGGTTTTCCACTCTCCTTCTAGCTTAGTTTCCACCATAGAGACTTCCAAATAAGGAGACTTTCCAATTATTTTTCATATTTTCCTTTAACACAAAGTTTCTTTTGAAGAACCATTCCATTTGCAACATTAATAATGGATGGGTGATCTAGACCATTAAAATTCAATCTGGGCCATCCATGCCTCTTTTGGTTAATCTGCAAAATAAAAGACCAAATTAGAGTCATTTGAACCATACATTAATCATTTGAGAAGCTCTAATGCTTATCTGACCATTGATTTTGACAAAGTAATGATTGGATGGTCAATTTGAACTAAATTCAAAATCAAGCTAAATTTTACAAATTTGAATGGTTAGATGATCTAATTAAATGCTAAATTAGGGATATTTTGACCAAAATTGAACATGTAACACCAATCTATTGATAATCTGTGAGATCCAATGTGGGATCAACCTCACTTGCATGCAGTTACTACTTTAATTCATGTGCATGCGAGTAACTTTTAAAGCTACACCACATAAGATCAAACTATAATTAAACAACATTAACTTAATTATCCATGAAAATCACTAGCACTTATGTTCTTTACATTCCAATAACCAATAGTTCCCAAAACAAAAAATAAATAAATAATATGTTACCGGTCCTTACTTGCTCTACTTTCTTATCCTTTCTTCTAACTTGTGCAAAAATCTACTCCATGACCTTCACCTTTCCAGTGGATCTGTAGGGTTGTTAGTAGGTTAAGTATATGGAGATATACTTAGTAGATAATGTTACACTACAAGACAAAAATTGTAGGCAGCTTAATGCACTCATAGATTTTAAAATCATTCTTTTCTTAATGCAGGAAACCACAACTAAGTCTCTAGTTGTTCATACCATTCATCCATGCCCATGCATCACACGTCATCATTCACTCTCTTTGGAGCATAAAATAAGTACTTGAAAGTTCAAGTATAACAAGATGCATAAACATAAATCATTTGTCAAAGTAACAATATAAACATGGCAATAGGAACACTTCATTGCCTAGGAAAGTCATATTAGACTTACATTGACACTCAACAATCTTGAGTACTCATGTGGTTCATGTGTAGAACCAATCATATCACTCCCACTAGAGTAAGGTCAAAATATAATCTTATAGGGAACACTATGCTCATGCCAACTCTATTGCCATGTGTGCCAACTTGTTATCCTAGGGGGACTTCCACCTATCACCTCACGGGTCTACAGAGATACTAATCGAGACCATGCCACTTTTTGGGGATGGATATCCTCCACCTCTTGTGGTTAGAGGTGACAAAGCAACTCTGTCTAAAACCTCTTAGAATTGTGTCCATCTAGCTAATTGGGCTAAAAACAAGGATATCAACATACCCACCCACCCATACATACATACATACATACATACATACATACATACATACATACATACATACATACATACATACATACATACATACATACATACATACATACATACATACATACATACATACATACTGCATACCACCAATGCAAAATACATAGTGCAGGATAAAGTTTAATAGACTCTTTCTCATGCCAAGTTTCAATGCATTCTCATAACTCACCTTAGAGTCCATAGTCACTATAAAAATCAGCTTTTGAAGTCTCTTTTCAAACCAATAATAACATGGCCCTCTTTAGCAAGTTAACATGCTTATTTACCATTGAATTCAGTTTAACAACAATAGTGGTCCTTATGCATATACCACACATTATTTCTACCATAAACATACATTATGCTTTTTGAACATCTATATATATTGGTCTGCAATACTCTAACTTCTTATTTAACAACTTGCCAAATTCAGCACCCTAGGATTGTATCCTTAGGTCTTTCAAGATACATGTCATTTTTCTAGTTTGACCACAAGGTTTCTAGAAGGTTTTTTCTTAAGGATTTTCCTTAACAAATTACAAGTTTTCCTATCGAGTTATACAAGTCACAAAACTTCTCCCTCTCACTTTGGTGTTTGATGATTTTAAATCCAATCTTTTCCATCCTGTTAGCTCATCCATGGGTGCATGAGTTCCATCATAATGTGTGATGGAATTGGGCAATATCAAGCTCCATCTTATGCATCCATGGTTTGATCCTAGAGATATCTCAATATACTTCCCATGGCTCCATGATCCATGAATGTAAGTTTCATTAAGAAAGCCACCATAGTAGCCTCCTTACTACATAACCACACACGCAAGAACCAAGAGTTTTAGGAACTCCATTTTTTCTCAGATTTAAGGTCATGAATCAAACATCATACCATGCTCTATTTATGTCAAAATATGACCTCCTAACACCATATAAAAGGTGTCCACGACTAGTTGCATTTAGTGGTCAAAATCAGTCCATGTATTAATTTCTCATGATTTTTCAAGTGAAAACTTAGACTGTCACCCATCATTTTTGATATTAGAGTACCTTGTTTAATTAGGAATAAACCTATTATAAAATCCATACATTCAAGGCTTAAATCATGGAAATAAGATCATTATTAACATGCATTTCAATATTCATAAGATAGCAAGCCGAAACATGCCAAAAATGCCATAAACATACATGTAAATCCTTAGCCATTCTAGGATCAAAATCAAGAGATCCACATGGTATCATTCCATGTATAAACTCATTAATCTGAGAATGAAATATACTTATCAATATCACGCATAAATAGCATACAGAACACATGCAAACAAGGTCTTTAATGACTTTAAAAAACTATGTGTTTTAGGTCATAAACAACGAGCAAAAAGACACCTCTTTCTATGCTTTCTTCCGTGCATCTTTTGACAAGATTAAGACTGATAATAATAGTATTTTTAGGATTGAAAAACATGTAAATATGGTATTGAGATCTTATGGAAATCATGCTAGTTCTTAAGCATGAAAAGCTATCAAATGTGCCATATATATACCAAGAAAAACACGCCTAATCTTTAAGCCATCCATCATGCTCTCCTTAGCATAAGGAAACATCATTCAAAATCCATCCAAAGTCCTCAAAAAATATCTATAAAAGATTTAAAACTCAGTATTTTAAATTCATCTACCTCTTAGAAGTGATCCGCCAAAGTTAGTACGCGATCCTCAATTCATTCCTAGCTTTAAGCCTATGCGTCTCCTTCCTCCCTTGATGCTATGCTTCTCTTCCTTTGTTCTAGTTCTCTTTGTCTATTTCTCCTCTCAATTATTCTATTTCTCACATGGAGCATCATCCAAAAGAGTTCTTTTTGGTTGGGCATCCAAGTCCTTTTATAAAGTGTCTATCGGTTTCTAAATAATGCACCCAACTGGCTGCTATTTCTCTTCCCATGTTGACCCCAATTTTGGGTGGATTTGGGAAGTATTTTAAGATGATAATATTCATCTCAGATCCCTATAACATGCTCCAAAAACCCTAGTTCACCATCCCACAACATGCAAAAATTTCAAGCCAACTTTCTCACCTAACTTTCTAAGTTCAAGACATTTGATTATAGTTGCCTTTTTCTTGCTAAATTTCCCAAAGACTCATGCATGATAAGATGCTTCTTTCATTAATTTTAGAAACAAAAAATATCAGACTCAAATTCATTGCTTAACTTCTCCAATCAAATGCTCCAAGTTGGAGACCTTTAGCCCCAAAATTTGACGCTTAGGAGTTGGACGTCTTTCACTTTCTAATTCTCACTCCTCTTGTTTCCAATTCCACTTCCTCTTGAGTACTAACTTATTAAAATTCATGAGAAATAATTAGTAAGTCATCCTTGGTGGATTTAGTAGATTTAAACATGTCAATCCACAAGAAAAAGTCTAGTGTCACTCAGCCTCCTAATTTAGAAGGTGGTATGCACATGTATCACTTTCTAATTTCATGCTCACTTAAATTCTCCTAGGCCCAATCATAGAATGACCTGATTTTTTAATCATATGAGCATGTTAGGATATCATCTTTACCCTTACATTCTCAAAGAAAGATCACATCTTGGCTTCAAAATTATGTGTCATTTACTAGTTTTTCTATGAAAATTTGGATCTTTTCACTTAGTTATTGAAACCCTCTATTTGGGCTAGTTTCTACTATTTTTAGCATGTATTGATGGATCCTTATATTGATGAACAAGCTCTAGTACTGCACTATCCAAGGGGGTGTGGATAGCTAAAATTGTATATGTCTAGAACAAGGAAGAACTTGAAGAGGATGTTTTACAAGTGCTCCAACTAGATTAGAAACATTAGTTGTGGGTTCTAATGAATAACATTTATGCCTTCATATTCTAATTTTGAGTCCAAATTAAGAGTTTAAATAGTTTAACTTGTAGAGATTAGGATTCATCCATTTTGGAATTATAAATTTGAGTTTTGAATTTTAAATGGCTAATTTTTACATTTTTGTTGTAGGATTAGTATTAGGCATTGGATTTGTTTCATTGAGCTTTAGCCATGGAAATCAATAAATGCATTGGGTGATCATGTAGATGGTGGAGAATGAGCAAAGAGAGTTTCAAGAGAAAAAATTCCAATACTTTCCACTTTTAAAAACTTTCTAAACTGAAATATTTTCTAATTTGAAAAGTTTTCTTTTCTCAGTAATATCTTCCTAAATGGAGACTTTCCTAACTAGAAAGCATCTTAAATGTGAAAGTTTCTTATTGTTTTTTAAGCTGTTTAGATATTATCCTAAAAGGATATACTTTCCCTTTTCAATAGGAAGATTTGACCAAGTAAAAAATGTCACAACATGGGACTATTTTTTCACACAATTCGTAAAGCTTCCTTATAAGATATTTTATAAGTAAAAGAAAAAATTTTAGAAGAGAAAGGAGAAAGAAAAAAAAAATGAGGAGAGAAAGGAATGCTTATTAGGCAAGTAACTTCAAAAGTTTCTTTGCTTTTCAACCAAGTTTCTTACCAACTAAGGAAGTTACTCTCTCTATATAAGCCTTAAATTGTCCCACCTTTGGAGGTTGATTCTTACTAATTCTTAAACCATAGAATCAAAGAAAAATGTCACAGAGAAAAGGATGCCCTATACTCTCTATGACTTTAAATGTACTATTCTCACCTTAGAACTTGTACTTGAGAAGAAGATTGATGGAGAGTTATTCAACCAAGCTATGTAGATTGTCCATCATGCAAGGCAAAACTTTGAAGCTTAGGAATTGGAATAAGCTTGACATAAGTGTTCATGTTTTTCATTCAATTTTATAGCTTTTTAATTTGGAAAATTGATGTATGAAAGGTTCCATGATGAGAGACTTTTTTAAGATCCTTTTTTGGATTTTTATTTTAGTTTGATTCTAATACTTATAATTTTGAAGAGAGGTTCATGGAATGGTTTTTATGTGTGAATGAAAATTATCTTATATAGGTTATGCTAGGATGAGAAGAATCAAACTTATAGTTTGTAAATGATTCGTATCAATCTAGACAGGCCATGCCATCAACTTATTTGTTCCTTCTTTAGAAGAAGTTTAAGCTTATAGCCAAGGCTTCTAATTCATACATGTTTTCAAGTAATGAGAAATATTTCCATGATTCTTATAGTATATTCACAATTTTTAACCCACTCTGTATCACCTAAGTTTTCATTTGGTTACTTTCATTTAGTTTTAGTTTCACTTAATTGCAAAATCAAAACCTTTCTAGTTTGGTAGATAATCCAATTTGTACTAGTGGTTCGGCAACCCCTTAATACTTCCCACATACAATTGATCTTGCATATTTGCAAGAATAAGATTTACTTTGAAAAAATAAACATCAAGTTCTTCCAATGGAAGTTAAGTTCTTGATAGATCAACAGTGGATGTGGCTTGTTCTAGAGAGGATAGGGATGATACTTCAACGGTGGTTTCTTTGTAGCCAATGTGTGCAGCAAGTGCAATTGACTATATTTCAACCATTCAAATTGGGCAATTGATGAATAAATTCATTAACTTTATGTTTGTTTATTTTAATTTTTATTGTACTATGGTTATTTTGATGTTATCTCTTCTTATTCTGATGTTTCAGTAGATTGTCATGTGTATTAGAAGCACTGAATTGCAAGAATCAATGTAATTTTGAAATTTTTGTATTTCCATTCCAACGTATTGCCTTGTTTCACATGTAATGGAAATCTAAGTACTGTGTTCATTGAACTAAGCATTATTTGTGCACTCCTCTTTTGTTGATTAGAACTTGTCTTTTATCTACGAGGGGGAAAAGTTTTGTTGATGGGGTTAGGGTTAGTTGTTAAGTTCCTGTTCTATTCTTATCTTAAGTTGGTTGTAGCATTTGGGTATTGGATGTAACCACAATCTTTGTCCAGAAATTTGTAGATTTTATCAATGCTAAATCAGCTAATTCATAAAAGGTGGTGCCAATCTAAATAAGGTTTTATGTATCAATGTAGTTTTATAGTTGGTGAAATTAATGGAAAATTGATTTTTGCGTGTAGATTCTCATGGCATTTATGGATGGTTTTTCCTACTTGTAATTCATTTGGATACTCACTTTCCAATTTGATTAACTACATTCATTATTGTATTGAACATTTAATTTATTTGTTCAAACTTGATTTGTTTTTTAGTTGAACAAGCATTTTGTGTTTGTTACATTGTAATGTAATTCTTCTTCTTAAATTTCATAATTATGATATTAATATTGAAGACTGTGTAAATCCTTTAGACTAAAAATTTATTTTCAAACTTGCTCATCCAATAGACATACCTATAGTACTTGATTATGATGAAAGAACTAAATCACCATTTGTTTTCAAACCTACTTATTCAACAAACCTCTCTACAAGCTACACTTTGCATTCTACATCACTCAATTTGATCAAAGAAATAAATCAAGACTAGTATTTGCCCATAAAAAAGAGGACTTGAAAAATATTTCTACTATGAGTTCATGTCTAAGCTATCAATCAAGTCTACCATAGTAGTCTTTTCAAAACAGCAACATTTACGTCCATCCATACTCCAAGTAGAAAAATTTACATATTGTGAGACTCAAGTTTTAGAAACAGATATTTGTAAAATAGGCTATTGAAAACCATAGGTTACCCTTAAAATTTTATTTTAAAAAATTTATGAAAGGATAAAGCACCAAATAATCATTTTCCAAAAGCCACTTCTTCAAATCTGGGTGTCCCTATCAGAAAAACTCCTCATACATTCAAAATAAGTATATAATATGAGCACATTTCAAGATCTATTGCCACATTGTTGTATCGCATAACATAAAGTGATCAAGCCAATAAAAATATCCAACAACATGAGCTCATCAATGATGCTTGTGCTTAATGTGATTATATTATGAATGGTTTTGTAACTGATATGGTTCAAAGTCAAAGGAGTTCATTAACTTCTGAAAATTTTATTATATGTGTCATTGCTTAAAACATAACAGTCTTTCGCTAGCATTCCAAGTCGAACATGAATATTCAAAATTCTTTACTCACTATCATAACAAAAATCAAGTTAATAATGAGATTCTTAGAAGCTTTCAAAGGCTTACAAAAAGTAGGCTAGATTTAATTCATCTTCTCCATAAGTATTTGTGAAATTTTCAAACATGACATATGTATGTCTAGAATAGTTTACATTCAATATCATGAGTATGATGATTCCTATTAGACCAATCACATGTTAAGTTCTTGTATCCTATTAGATTATTTATTTTGCATAAATTGTTAATTTTTGAATCACTAAAGTATATCAAGTAAATTAACCAAGTTGCTTCTAGATTTGACACCTACTATTTACCTAGTACTTAGTAACCATTAACAATGCCTCGCTTCCTATCAATGGTTCGAGGACCTAAACACCTTATTTTTCAAATTTTTTCTTTCATGTAATTTCTTATTAAATAAGATATGCATAAATTTAACTTTAACCCTAGAAGATGTCTGGATTATACCCAGATTATAAATCTTTGAGGATGACTCTTTGTAGGAAATACTATTTGGCAGATAGTACCCTTCCCTGTATGATGACCCAATTTGTATATCAATTTTTATCCAAATTGAACAAAACTTTAAATGAAATATCATTATCATGTTCATAAACTACATTCAATGTTTCACTTTAACCATTTGAAGATGGCCCATAGGGTTTTTAGTTGAACGAATAGAACCATAGTTAATATCTTGCTGATTTTCTCTAATCAATTCCTAGATCAGATCTTATCAAAATATCACCAAATTTTGATGAAGATATTAAAGACAAGTATATAGTATTTTTTCAAAATTTCGAGGAAAAAATTCACTATTTGTTATCCAAGCTAATGGCATGTTAATATATAGGTCATTCTGCTAGTAAGCAGGGATGTGAAATCTTGAAATTCAATAATGCATTTTTTCCTATTTTCTACGATAAAATTGTCTAGATTTTTGAATATGGATCATAATTATATTGTTGAAATCAAGTTAGGAATCCAATCATAAAATTTTCTCATAAAAACAACCCTAATAAGTATTCCAAAATGTGCTCAGTTTTCATAGTGTTCAAACATGAAGCAAGTATAACATGGTACCTAGAATTATGCTATAAACATGAAGCTTTTGCTACTAGAATCCATAGAGATTTCACAATCATGAATATCCATTAAAATAATAATCATCCAAGTAAAAAATCTAACATAACATCGTTTGCATTAAAGGAGAAGAAAAAGTTGAAATTGACATGAAAACAATACAGTCTCTTTGAAATAAACCATAGATTTTGTTCAAAACACAATTTGAAAACTCTAGCATAAGGATTTACCTATCCCCCTACTTGGTTTCTCATCTTTATTTTATCCTTTTTCTTCCCTTTGTCCTCTTCTTTTCCTATTGGTTTTTCCCTGTTTGGTAGCCTCCCTTGTCCAGCAATTCTCTCTCTCTCTCTCTCTCTCTCTCTCTCTCTCTCTCTCTCTCTCTCTCTCTCTCTCTCTCTCTCTCTCTCTCTCTCTCTCTCTCTCTCTCTCTCCTTTCCTTTTAAACCTTTTTCTCCATGAATTTTTTCCCTTTTTCTAATCTACAATGGAATTTCCTTTTATAGATTTTCCCTCATTGACTATTCTAATTCAGTTAGGAATTAACCTCCTAGTGTTCTTATCCAAACTTCATTGTAGGTTGATTGTTTCCTAAGTCTCCCCAGGTAGGTTCCTTTAAAGTTCTTTTCCTAATAGTCTTCTAACTAAACTAGTTTACTTCCTAGTTGGACTTTCTAATTGAGTCTCCATGTGAAACCTCTCTTTCTTCACTTCCTTCTAAGATTTTGCCTTCCCTCGTGTTCTTAAGAATGAAGCGCCTCATCCCCCTTCCTAAAAATAGGGCGCCTCTCCCTAGTGGGCATGGGTGGCTCCTCTCTAGTATAAATTATATCATATATAGCTTCCACTAGCATCATATACTCATGTTGCCTATGTTTTGTACTCAATCTCACACTCATACTTTGGCTTGGTAGGTTCTTTCATTAGGCTTCAATCCATGTTCTTAGATTCTTCCTATAGTTCATCATCTCACTCTTTAACTCACTTACTCTCTAATAGTCATGTTTTTTTGCTTAAAACCCTTTTATTGAGGAGTTCTACTTGAAGTGGGATTCTCACACTTTTTATTTTTTATAACAGCCATTGAACTACCATAATTAGGTCTCTCAAGTTGGGCTCCCATATAAGTATCTTAGCCAATCTTAACTAGTTCATCCTGAGAGTCCTAGTCCCTTTAGGACTCTCATGTGTTCTTAACATATGCACTTGAGCCATCTTGTGTGAACCCATATGACTAGAAAGAAACATCCTATGTTTATGGTTATCCACCCATAGTGCTCCAAAATTTTATACTTTACTATTTGTCTAACCGTATACTTAGCTATAAAGCATAATTTATATCTTTTTGGCAACCTTTAACAAGGAAAGTTAAACATACTTTCTAAGAAAATTTTGGGATGTTACATCCTACTCAACTTATAAAAATTTCACCCTCAAAATTATTTCATGACAAGATTGCGAAAAATTCAGGAAACTTTTTCTTCATATCCTCTTCCATCTCCCACGTAGCCTCCTCCACTGAGTGATGTTGCCATAAGACTTTGACCAGATATATGGTCATATTCCTCTATACCTTTTCCCTCTTATCAATCATGCTCATTGGTTTCTCTTTAAAGGTAAGGTTAGGTTCTAACTCCCATGGAATTTGTTCCATTACATGTGTTGGGTCTAGAATATATCTCCTTAGCACAAACATATGGAACATGTTATGCACATCAACTAACTGCAATGGTAAGGCTAATTAGTATGCAACATGTCCAATCCTCTAAAGGATCTTGAAGGGACCTATAAATCTAGGGCTCAACTTCCCTTTTACTCAAAATCTCATCACTCCCCTTGTTGGTGAAACTTTTAAGAATACATGGTCTCCTACTTGAAACTCCAAATCTCTATACCTATTATTTGCATAGCTCTTCTATCTACCGTGAGCTACAAGTAACCTCTTCTGCATGACCCTCACTTTCTCTACACATTGTTCTATTAACTCCAACTTCATGAATTGACGTTCTCTAACATCACTCTAATAAGTAGATGTATGATATGGTCAGCCACATAGTGCCTCATAACTTGCCATGCTGAGGTTAGAGTGATACTTGTTGTTGTAGGCAAATTCTACTAAAGGAAGGTGTTCATCACTATTTCCTTTCTATTCTAATGCACAAGCCTGTAACGTATCCTCAAGCTTTTGTATGGTCCTTTCTAATTGTTCATCAGTCTATGGATGAAACATAATACCAAATTTTAGGGTAGTTCCAAGTCCTTCATGTACACTCTCCCAAAAGTGAGATGTAAACTGATAAGTATTCAATTTTGTATAAAAAGTACCCAATTATTAGTTCATGAGTTATAAATTATAGGCATTATTTTGGGTTTTCTCAAAATTTCATAACGCATGCATTTCTGACATAATAATCCAAAATTTTGATATTTTGTAGGTTTATAAGCTAATCCAATGTAAGTTTGTGAATTGTTATAATTTTTTAGGATTTAATTAGGATTTTTACTCTTTTATAGGTATTGATAAGATGATCCAACAATCAAAATCAAGTAAGATAAGATTTTAAGATCGTAATCAAAAGAGGGCCAAAGACCTAAATTTCATCATTCCAAAACTCAATCAAGGTTCAAGATCATCTTAAGGCAACAAATTAAGTCCAAGGAAGCAATTGGAAGCACCAAAGGTGATTAAAATGGGCATGTACAAAAGCCACGCCATTCCACCACCTTTGCATGAGAATTGGAGCCATGCATGAAGTTTCCTAGTCTAAAAAGGAAGCATAAGTAAGCTAAGCCATTCAATCCTTGAAGCCAAAGGATTTAGCCACTAAATCCATCAAGCGTTAAGCTATCAAAGTGAGCCACTAGGCCACATGATATCCATGCCACATGGAGTCAAACGATTGGTGCACAATTAGAAGCAACTATACTATGCTAAATAGTGAATTCAAGAGAGAAACCAAGTCAAAATTCCTTATCTTTCCCTCTCTTTTCTCTCTCTTTCCTACCCACCATGTCATACATTCAAAAAGGGAGGAGTTCCATGCCTCCTTCCTTGAGAAGTCACACCTCCCCCTTCTAATTCCTCCCATTCCACCTACTCCACTTGCTAATTCATTCCTCACTCAAGTACCTCACCTTCCTACCTCTTTCCTCCATCTTTTTAACCTTTTTCTACTTTCTTTCCATCTAATCAAGTGATATAAGTCCTAATTCTAATTCTCCTTTTTCTTTCTAGGATAGGATCTTATCAAATTGAAAAGAAAAACTCTATAAATATCCTATGGAATTCTACACCTAATTCAAGTAGAGAGGTTGCTTCTAACTTCTTGAAATCAAGCACATCAACTTGGAATATTTCTAGAGTTTTGGACTTCAACATCTTGGTTGTCTTTCCTTGTCTTCCACATCTTTTTCTTGCCTTGTTTCTTTGGTTTTTTCACTTTAATTCCAAATTGGTACCTTGATTTAATTCCTTGCTTTTTATTGTTTTCTTTGTTGTTTAAGTTTCCTACACATAGTTCCTCTTTGTTCTCCTTTCACTTTTGCTTCCACTTCTCTTACTTCTCTTGCTTAATTCTTTAAGATAAAAGCTATATTTTCTCTTGTAATGACATCCAAGAGGATAATGGATTTGAATCTCTTTGTTTTTCATTCATCTTTTCCTTATTTTTCACTTAGATTTAGGACTAGTTCTTGTTGCCTTGTTTTCCATCTTCATGCTCTTGCTGTCTTGATTTCTTTTTGGGTTTCACATGCATGATATTAGAGATTAGTTTGAGATTATTGGAGTGTGTTTAAGCTTTGATTTGAATTAATTTATAGGCTTTAGAATAGTGAATAATTTTCACCTTTGTTCTCTATGTACATGTGCACAAGTCATGTATCAAATTCCATCTAATAAAGTTTATGATTCATGCAAGGTTTCTCTTGGTTATTTCCATGCTTGAAGTTCATTAATTTTTGGTTTTATGATCATATTTTATGCCTTGAATCACATGCACAATATCCAATACATGCCTTGTTTGATTTAAGTTTCATGAGCAACATATTTCTGGAATTTTACCTTTCATGATTCATGCATAATTTCTAGCAATCCAAGCACTTTACTTGCTTGATTCCTTAGGAATCTATTTAGATTTTGAGATAGTTTAGTTACTATTTTGGTTAGTATTCATGTTACCAAGATTTTAGTTCATGCATTCCAGTCATTTTCTCACTCATGAAACATGCACACAACTCTATGGGTCATGCGCATGGTGATTGGGTAATTTCCCTTTAAGTGGTTAATTGTTCCTTTGTTTCATGATAGTTTAGCATTACCTGTTTAATTAATTGCATCTTAGTTTAGCTTTAAAAAGTTTCTTTATTTTTAGAAAATTTGATTTTGAGGAAGTTTTAGTATTATGAAATTGTTAGTTTAGGAAAGTTTCATTTTTTTTTGCAAGTTTCATTATGAAAAGTTTCCTATATTCATTCATTTTAGTTTTACATTAGTTTCTCTTATTGAATGCATATTAGTTAGGAAAGTTTCTAATTCCAATGAAAATATTTATTTTAAGAAAGTTTCCTTTAGTTCATGTTTCTAACTTTATGCACGTTTCCCTTCCCATTGTTTAAATCTCTTGTTTAATCAAAACCCTTTTTCTATGGCTAAGATAAGCAATTTAAATAAGATTCAATCAATTAAAAATTCTAAGAGATTCCTCATGGGATAGATCTCTCTTGTGTGCAAATTGCTACATTGATTCATGCACTTATGAGTAATTTTAAAGTTACACCATAAACCTACTGTCTCTATCTAATATGATGGTTAGAGATACACCATGTAGACTCATAATCTATTTTATATATAGTTTGGCTAAACTTTCCAACAACTACTTCTGCCTAATAGGAAGAAAATGTGCAGACTTAGTCAATTTGTTGATGATCACCCACATTATATCATGCTCGTCAAAATTCCCAAGTAATCTTATAGTGAAATCCATTGTAATGTGATCCTAATTCCACTTAGGAAGTTCCATTTGATGCTCTAACTTAATTATTTGACAAGTTAAACACTTAGCCAAGCAATGTCCAATAACCCTCTTGATACTTGGTCACTAGAAATTTACTTTGTAACTCCTCATACATTTTGGTACCTCCTAGGTGTATGGTATATCTCGATCCATGTGCCTCTTGTAATATATCATGTCACAACTTCGCTACTACTAGAACAATGAGTCCACCTTAAAATCTTATACCCCCATTAGAAGTTAAAGTGAAATGAGTCTTCTCACTCAACATTTGAGTCTCCTTGCACTCTATCTAGGCCTATAAAGAATGCTCCAAGAATGCAAATCTCATCATTATATGCACTATCACACCTTTCATTTTTCTACTCGATGACAAAATCATAGTCTTTCAAATGCTCCTTCAATCACCATTGTCTCAGATTGAGATCGCTCTATGCGAAAATATATTTGAGGCCCTTATAGTTAGTAAAAACTTCAAACTTTTCTCCATACAAATAATATCTCCATATCTTCAACACAAATATCACTATGGATAACTCCAGATCATGAGTGAGGTAACTCACCTCATGAGTTTTCAACTGTCTAGATGCATATGCAATTATATTTTTGTATTGCATCAAAACACAACCCAAACCTGTGATGACTTGGGTTTTTGTAACACATTTTTCAAAGGTAGGGGCGCCCTTAGTAGTAAATTTTTTTCGCAAAACAAAGCAGCAAAAATTGTTTTCTTTAGAACTTGTTTTGTAAGACCCAAGGCATTACTTCATACATAACATAAGTAGAATTTTGTACAAGATAAAATTTCATTGAAGGAATATACTTTTATTAAATTCCAAAATCCATCCTGTGGTTCATAGTACAGCCTGAGTATCAGTACAATACTTGTCCAAATTTCATAATCCAAATTTCAAAACTCACCACACAATAAAATCTCTTAATACAATACAATGCTCTCAAATAAAAATACATGTCTTCAAGGGATATACCTCGATTGATAATTCTTCCAAGTCTTCTCAAGTCTTGAGCTCCTAATTCTCCTTCTCTGTATATGAGATATTGTAAACATTCAAACATTTATAATATCTCAGCAAGCTACGCTTGGTAGGGGATTTAAGAAGCATAATAATTTGATAGTATAATCCTAATACTTTATAATCCCATTGTTTATAAACATACTCATTGATCAATCTCTTTACTTTGTCATATATGTACATCCTTATACATACATACATACTGTATATGTTGTGTGTGTGTGTATATATATATATATATATATATATATATGGTCAAAACCATGAAAAATAGTTAATATCTCAAACATCAATAGTCACACTCAAACACACTAAGTTGATCAATCATCCAGACTCCATCATTTGGGTAGTATCATCACACTCAGCCATACTGAGTTGATAAAACATCCAAACTCTGCTGGAAAAATACTCTCTTATTTGGGTATTATAGGCATCTCATTATGCCATGCATCATGATGCAAAATACTCAAAGGACTACTATGCTGTAGTTTGATCCGTACTAGCACTCAAATAACTACTTTCATTCTCCACGGATACTAAATGTGGAAAATCATCTATGTCATGTCTATATGGGGAGACAGACCATCACAGTGTTGGCCTTCCCATAATTGCCCCACCCAACATTGTGCCTCTTTTTAGGCACGGTATCATCATATATGTCACATTTCAGAAAGCGGGTGGCCAAAACCTCATAACCCTCCTAGCATAGCATCCCTAGGCATATGCTTATTTAAAATAAAAACCACAAGCCTCATTGCTTGTATATAAAGTATTCTTTTACTTATCAGGCATCTTATCTGTTTATATTATCATCCTTGTATTTTGGTATTCTTATACTAAGGATAGGATTTCACTTCAAACTCAGGGATCATCATTTACAATGAATGATACCCATGTTCATATAAGTTTAGGGATCACCATTCTATATGAATGATTCCCATGTATTGATTTTACACTTATTAGATAATTTGTCTATTTATCCAGGGCTAGAATAGCTTTTAGTTCCCTATTCACTTAGAGTTTTCCTCAATTCTAACTTAACCATTTCATATGTGTTTTGGTTGGATCATAAGGGTTTTCAATGGATTTAATACAAATATTTACATTATACTTGTCAACATTTTTAGGCATAAGATCATGTATTCAACATGTATTTCTCATATAGATGCATTCATAAAATCCTCATACCTTCAAGTAGTGATTCATCTCTTGAAATCTTCCATGATCCTGATTGACGCATGAAATCTATAAATCTATACATACTGACAATATTTATACAATCTAAATAATCTTATATATTTTTTATCTTATATATATTCTTTGTTTAATCTTGTCCTTTGATATAAAGGATCTAGATCTTGTGTCCTATCATGATCTATCTTCCTTAGATAGTATTGATCAATAGATCTGACGCTTAGAATGATCTTCCAATCTTTCAGATCTAAGTATTTTCTATTCTAAGTCTTTGTGTATTCCTTTCTTTGATCTTGATCTTTCATAGATCCTTTGATAAAAAATTTACACTTTTTGATAAAGATCAAGAGCTTAGATCTTCTATCATCTAATTCTTCTTTGATCTAAGTTCAGTTGTTTGATTATCCCTAAGGAGGATGATCTTATTTCTCTTCCTTGAATCATATTTGGTCAAGGGTTTGGATTCTTCTATTCTCTTTAATCTAAGATCTTTTATTCTATTTGATCTAAATTGCAAGCAATATATATATATATATATATTATCATCAAGAAGTATTTATTTCTTTTTATTGTTTTTGATCATTCAAGATCTCATGGATCTTGTTTGATCATCCTTATCTTACTTACAATTTTTATTAGGGTTAGATAATTTACTAACATTTTATGCTCTTATTATTATTATTCAACTAGTTGATGTGTTACTAATTGAAGGTAGCTTATTTCATCCTATGTCTAGATAACTCTTATTTCCAATTGACTAAGGCTTATTAGTTCAATGACTAAACATAAAGTGGTTACTTCAATCCTCATGTAAGGAGGCGTTTAGACCTCACAAACATCAATGGAAAGTAGGCGAAGAGCGAGGCTCTATTAGAGAACTCCCTTAACCACCATGTTCAACATTTACTGGAGTGACCTTAGCTCAACCTTTCATAAAGTTCCTATGAACATTTTAACCCTAAGTACTCTTTCTAATCAATTTTAATTAAATCCATGAACATTTAAAATGTCATTCATGGGGTTTATTATTCTCCTAGTTTGGGCCAAGAATTTGATAATCCTTATATTGTCCTACTAACTATAGCCCTTGCTAATATTAAGTTAAAGTCAGTCACTCATCTTAATTGTTTATGAATCTTTATATTCCATTAGTTTACATTTTTGGTGATTTATGCTCATTATATCTTAACAACTACTTAACAATTGAATCTACTAATAGAATTTAAAAGCAATTAAATCATAAAATTTAAAGCATAAATCCAATATAAGTTTAACAACAATTTATACTAACATGCTTCCTATGAATATAACTTAACTTAATGGAATAAAACTATACTTAAACTAGCATGATCCTAAGTTATGAAATACATAAAATTTTACTGCTAATCTAATGGAATCATGCTAAAATCTCAAATTTAAACTAAAATGGACTTAAGATAATTAAATCTACCAACCTAATAACAAAATAATAACATTTATAGCATAACATGTTAAAATTTAAGAATTACACTATCATGCTTTCTAATTTATAACATGAATCACATTTATAATTCTATTATCAAATAAAATACAATTAAACTAATTAGATTAAGATTATTAGAAAGTTTTACTTATGATCTAACCTTTAGATCTTAGATCTTTTCCTTTAGATCAAGGGTTTTAATTACATTTAGGGTTTTTACTCCACTAAGATCCAAAGATCATATGTACTTATTTTTGTCATATTTAATTTATGATCTAACCAGATTCCGTCATAATATCATTCATTTAATCCATCCTAAGGGTCTGATCATAATTGATCTCATTGATTAAGTGGGTCCCTTTGTATTTTTTTGGGTTTTTCTACCATAAAGGGTAGATTCCTCATTTTATGTTAGATATTGTCAAAATAAATCATGGATATTACTTGATTTTAACATTATATTGTCATTGTAGTAGATGCCCAAGATCTGATCATCTCATATCTTGAAGATCATGAAAATTAGAAGTTAAATTCCTGAAAACAATAAGTTTCTTGCATATTTTTATCAATTTTATTATTTCAAATGAAAATAGAACTTACAAGCTTTCCATAGCTTCTTTTCAATCTTAATTTGGAGTTCAAATGACTCCATAATTGAAGACCGAAGTTCACAGTTGTTTCGAGGGTCCAAATTTGATCTGGGCCCAACAAAATGGACGACTATGATTAGTCAGGCGGAGCAGGTAGGTCGGCTAGGGCACGTGTGAAGATGCTCCTGCAGGGCACATTTTTATGCTATGTCCCACGGCGGCATCTTGAGATTTGATCTTTTTAGGAAGATCAGACAATCCTTTTAGACCGTCCAATCAATTCTTTTTCAATAAAAGGCTCAAAACTTGATTAAATTTCATGAAAATGCTACCTTAGGGATTTTGCACCCTTTTGGATTGATTGGATAGCTTAGATTTTCCATCTAAGCCCTCTATCATCTAGAATTTAAGAGTTCTTATCCTTACTTGATTTTTATTATTTTTAACCTAAAACTAATTTAAAAAATAAAAATTATATAAATTAACATGAAATAAGTGTGGAAAGAATTTTCATTTACCTGGTTGGAGAAAAACATTGGTTTTACAGCCCAATTTAAAAGAATATCTACTTGATGATACGATTGCCCAAGAACTAATTGTCTTGTGATTTTTTGTTGTTTGAACTGTTGGATCTTGAATTTTGTTTTGTGGTTTTGTTGATAAGATAGTCTAGGACAATATGAATGGTGAGATTTGTGAGATTTAATTTGGAATAGAGTGCATAATTGGATTTAGGTCTCTTGTTCCACTTACAGAGAGGAGAGTGAAAGTGAAAGATGAGAGATTTTTCGGAGTTTTGAAAATTTGGGAATGAATCCACATCTAGTTTTGTAGGGAAAGCAAGATAATTTTGTGGTAAAATTTTATGAACATTTTTGGAGGATTTTTGAGGGTGTATTTATAGATGTTTTTGAATTTTTAATAATTACTTGTAATAATTATGTTTCAATTCTTTTGAATATTAAATTAACCTTGGATCCTCCACTACCACTTCCTTCTCCACTATCAGTTGGTGGTGATTTGACCACTAATTACATGCTTTCTGGCCGTTGGATTCATTTGTGGGCCCCACGGAAGTGTGAAAGGGACCATTTTACCCTTTTGTGAAGAAAAATTCATTTTATTCTCTCGAACTCGGAATTGAGCATGCTTAGTAACATTGTAATTGTATTTCTAAGTACAATCTAAATATTGAAGTCTTAGATCTTGGTTATGGGTAAAATTATCATTTTACCCTTTTTTCATAAAAATAGAGAAAATTAGGGATTTTTCATTTTAACTCAGAATTGAATGAACTTAGTGTCATTTTGATTGGTTTTCTAAGTATATTTATAATTTATAAGTTTTAAATAATGTTTTAATCTCTATAAAAAGAGAATTTTCAATAACCTAATATTCTAGCCCAGAATTTTTGAAAATTCAAACTAAATTGATTTTCTCAATCAATTTACAAAAATTGGGGTTATTACAAAACCCTTACTAGAAGCATCAATGTACATGAAAAATCTTCCACTTCCCACTCATCGGGTTAGAATTGGTGCTGTGGTGAGTCTCTTTTTTTTATGAGCATTTGGTGATACGGTGAAAGTTGTTGCTTTAGCACAGAGAAATTAAATGGGTCAACAATATTGAACTAGAATATATAATTGATTTATAGGCCCTTGATTTTTTTTATGTTGGGTAAGGAGGCTACAATAGATTATGATATGTTGACACCTAGATTGAGAAATCAGAGGATGGTAGTGCATCCTACATTGGTGACAAAGGTAATAGAATTGGACTTTGCGTTATCAAAAGATATTCTCTTAGGACTTAAACTGAGCATAGAAACTTGGACATGAGTAGTTTGAGTTAGCCTAGAAAAAGCAAGAGATTTTTTTTCATTGACATAATTATAGGGGCCACTGAGCCAGTAATATTGATTAGACAGGATTGGTATGTGAAGAAGAGAAAGTACATTAGTAAAAGAATAGGCACCTAGACAGCTATGTCTTGGAGTTAATAGATTATTGCAATAGTGGTAATAGTAGCAACAACAACCATTACACCTACAATCCTTTAAAATGTTTTGACTGTGGGGAGATAGAGTATTTGATAGAGACTGTTTCATAAGACTGCGAGTCAGACTGACTAACATTGGAGATGGGGGCAAAAATGGCTCCACATTAGCGGTGATGAATCTCTGTCATTACTTGGAAGCAAGTATAGACCTCGATTTGGGCAATAGAAAATATTTTCTTAATTTCTAGTAAACATGCTCAAATACTTATTGATGTAGGATCCAGTGGATTTGGACTTTATGTATTAGAGCTTTAAGGAATATATTGGGAATATATGGCAGTATCTGGGATCAGATGCAAGAATACTGGTGAAAGGGTTATGCAAACTTGTAAGTATGACTAGAGATAAGTGGTGGAGATAACGAGAAAGAGGATGAATGTTGATTTCATCCCACTCGATATGATTGAATGCAATATAATCCTTAGAATAGATTCTCTAATATGGAGATAGTGATTTCTATGATAAGAAGATTATTTCTGGTGTAACTAGATAGGTATTAGCTTCACTTATGTATGAAGAGGCATCTTTAAGAGTTGTGTTATTTCTATCTTAAAGGCAGTACGGTACTTTTTAGAGGTTATTAAGTATTTCTTAATTGTAAGACTATGGGGTACCATGAGCGACTATGGAATGAGCACAAAGATGATGTGCAAGATTTTATGATTTTGCCTAAGAAGTTTTATGATTTTGCCACAAGGGTTTGATATTGATGTTAATTAGACATATCATTACTTACTTTGAAGGTCATGTGAGATGTTCCTAATTGAGCTGACAAAGTTCCAACTATATGAGCTTTTGATGACAGTTTTGACAAGCCTAGTGGGTCTTCGTGAAGTGCATTAGTCCTCTTCATGAGAAGAGAGCTAGGTCTTTACTATTATGCACAGAGTTACGTTTGTTTGATAATACCGTGGTAGAAAACTAATAATTTAAATCCTATATTGATGATTTAATTAATTAATTCCTCATGGTACTTTGTGTCTGTAGAGAGTGAGTTGATGTGTGATTATACCCAACTTAGGATTCTACGTATGATGTCTTTAAGATGATTTTTAAAACTTGTCATGATTGTTACTAATTCCGGATGGTATAAATCAGTGGAACCAAAACACTGACAACATGTATGAATATGATGGGTCAAATCTTCAAATGTTATTTTGATGAGCCATGATTGAGTTAATAGATAGTATTGTTGAATACTTCACGAACACAGAGGGGCACAAGGAATCATTGTGCATAAATCCAAAATGATTAAGGGTTCATCATTTATTGCAAACATTATAGCATGAGTTATGGTAAGAGGAAGTGAATTCCCCTTACGAAACACTTGGAATAACAGAGGAGTTGCTTATTGAGACTATGATGGGCTGAGATTAGCCAAATTGTTGACTGACGTTCATAGTTCCTTAATCTTATAAACTACGGACATTGTATAATTGAGTTTCACCTAGATATTAGTGATATATAATATTATGTGAGATTATTCCCTTATGATTAATCAAATTTCAATTTACAATTGATGCTGGTGAGTAACCAATGAGGGCAAGTGCTAGACACATTGGTAGACTTTTAGGTGGCAAGCTCTTAAGTGCTCACAGTACGATCATAATGCAGATTGGTTCTCATTGGCATAGAGTCTTGTTGGTGAGTTGACATGTTGTTGTTGTAACTAGCATATAAATTTCTGTTGGTGAGCTATATGCTGTGATTTTGAATTGGTAAATGATTTCCTATAGGTTAACAGAGATGCTCTGAATCAAGCAAATATAGTGAATTTACTAGTGCTAAGTTGTACATAAGCAATCAACTCCTAGATGGAAGCTTGGTTTGTGCTAATTGCGTCATATGTGATTATAATGTGTCTGATTATATAAAGAGAGGATTGATAGGCATCGATTTATATGATGGATTGAGATAAGACGGTATGACATGTCGTGGAATAGCTTATTGATGTTGACTTTGGAATTATTATCACGATTATCATATATTGTGGTGTGAGGATGACTTGGGAATTGTTCAAAGAAAGTACATGTCAGATTTGTCTAACAAACTTAAGCAAATCCTAGGAGAGTTACGGCTTGATATGATAATTGAGGAGAGATATGTGCGTATACTGGATGCGAAAGTCAAGGAATTGAGGACCAAAACTATTTCATTAGTCAAAGTCTTTTGAAAGCATCATTCATTGTAGGAGGCCACGTGGGCGACAGAAGAGGAGATGCGAAGGATCCACCCAGAGTTATTTACATGGAGATATATATCAAAATTTCGAGGATGAAATTTTTATAAGGTGGGAAGGATGTAATAACCCCAATTTTTAACCCTAAATTAGTAATAAAATAAGATTAATTAATTAAAAATTTTATGCATAGAATTTGGTTCTGAAATCACTAAAACTAGAAAGTACACGTTGATATGAATTGAACGGTATAAAGAACGTCGAAAATGGAGTTCTAATGAGTAAGATATGACCATTTTAAGTGTATGGGTAAATTGGTAAATTGCCAGGGACGTTAATTAAAGGGATTCGTTTTGATAACGGCACCCCTTTCCACTTCCATTAGAGTTCTAATGGAGGAAGGCACTGATCTACCTTCCATTCAGAAAAATCTGGACTTAGCCTATTAAATACAAGTTTCCCCTTCCATTCCCATGCAAGCAACCAGAGGAGAACCCTTGTTTTCTCCTGTGCACGCCACGAAAACGAGTTGAAGTTTGCACGTACTAGAGGGCTTTGATCTCCCATCTCTGACTCTAATCAGGTAAGTTACATACTTTAACTTATTATTTAGCTTGTTTTCCAACTTTTCCCTCACAGATCTAGGCTAGATCGGATCAAAATGGTTGTTGGATGGCCTATGGATTCAAAACCATGGAGCATGGTTAGACCCATGTTAAAGACACCTCAAATGAGAAATCTAAGCCCTTCATTGTGATCTTTGGACCCAAAAACCTTAGGAACGGTGAAAAAAGATAAAAAATCTGAGCTTCTGGGGCTCCAATCAAGCCAAAACAAGGTGGACGGCTTGGGCTCATCGTCCCCAATGGACAGTGCATCCAAGACACCCATCGGGACGCACAGACGAGGATGCAAGCATGCAGGCGCTCCGTGGCACGCGTGCATAGCGTACGTGCGTGCGGGATGCTCTTGTGCGTTGTCCCGGACGTCCAGAACGCACTGTGTGTCTTGGGTGCACAGTGCGCTGGTGTAAGCCGGTGCAAACCGCACTGCCCATGTAAGTCGGTGCATGTGTACCTACCCCTATAAATTAATATATTAATTTATGAAGTCTTTTCACAAAAAACTTGATTTTGGGAGCTATAGAGGTCCAAGTCACGAGCAAAAACATCCGTTGTGACCGTATTGACGATGCAGACCTAGATTTAGCTTAACAACCTACATTTGACTACTTTTAGGTTAGTTAATTATAAAATATTAATTAATAACTTAGAATCGACTGATCAAAGGGTGATCAGGCCTCAATACTTGAATAATGAGATAAAGTATGATAATAAATAAGGATTCTAAGGGGCATATTAGTGTAACTACTCTAGAAATTGATCTAGGCCATTGGTATGAACCAGATCTTGGGAAAATATTTATTTGAGGAAGATCTGACCATCAGATTAAGGTATAAACGTTAGATACACACAAAAATGAACAGATGAACATGAGATGAGACTAAATTAAGAACCAAATCATAATTAGAGATCTTAGAGGATGATCCAATGGTTGGATCATCATAGATTCTATTATAATATAATAAATAACATGAAATAGTATTGTGGTACTGACAGGTACATTTGAACGTACAAGCTAAGAAGGTTATATGCTTGAGTTGGGTGATCTCACATTGAGGTAGGTGACGACATTTAATGCTTTTATTATTATTTTAAAACCTTACATTATCATAACGTCATAAGTGATTATGATTTAAATTGCACTTATTATTAGTCACTGATTTTGTGAGATTTAGAGCTTTATACTATGATCATTACTTGATTTCAATCATGTACCGAATGGCTTTATGATCCGATGATTTTATGAGAATGATATTATCTACTTATGCACAATTAGAAAATTATCTTTCCTTATTGCATCACTGAAATTGATGAGTTTTCATGAGAAAGGAAAGTGGAGGCTTGGTGGCTGGTCCTTTTAGAGGCTAACCCCGGGATGAGGGGAGTTCCTTGGGCCGGCCACCCACCTTCTGAGATTTGTGATGTGGTATGATAGACACCTGCCCATAGATGGCTTTTGGTAGGGGTTGGTAACATGGATAGTCCACACTACAAGTCCGGGCCTTTCCATGGGACGGACGTTAAGTCTCCCGTTATGGTGTCGATGGGGAGCAGCGATGGTTGAGACCTTGGAGGGTTGCCACTGCGGCATTACAATCCATACTATTATTATGTGTGCTTGCATGATGAACATGGAGATGTGCTGGTATGCCTGGGTGTGATGACACTCAGAGGTTTGATATGAGTACTCATGATCTGTGATGCGAGTGCATGGGACACTCATGGGACCCACGTACCTTGGGGGTACCCTATTATTATTGTATGCTCATTTACATGAGATCATATCATGTTTTAAATCCATGAGATGGATGTCTTATCGTATATGATGTTTTGAGATTTTATTAGCATTACTTAAAATAATTATATTCTTGTAGAAAATTGCTTTACTCATTGTATCAATACAATTATTCAATTTTGTTCCATTGATATACATTAAATGTCTAAGTACCTACCAAGCATTGCTTGCTGAGGCATTGCGTTATTGTTGCAATGCCTCAGATATTAAAGAAAGACAGGACATATGAGGAGTTAGAAGAATAGTGATCGAGAAGTCTCATTTAGAGGTATGTTCTGATTTCACACGGTCTGTTTATGTATATATATGTTATTGGACTTGATTATACTGTTATGGGAATGTGGCTGATGATTGGATGAGTCCTGGAATAGTAAATCTATTTTAAACATGTTTACTTGGAAAAAAAAACTTATTTTGGGTCAATGGTTGACCTTGGGATTTTTTTAAAAATCAAATTTGATTGAAATTATTTTTTTGATATTTTGGTTTTTATAAAATTGGGGCCCCACCTTTCTAAAAGTTTTATTAAAAAAAGTATTGAAAAACCAAGGTTGTCACACCTATTCATTAACTCAATGAATGCAATAGGAGTGTTTGTTAGGCTGAATGGAATCACAAGAAACTCATAATGAACATACCATACACAAACAGCTATCTTAGATATATCCTCATCTTGAATTCGTAGTTGATAGTATCTTGACCTCAAATCAATTAGTGTGAGGTAATGGATACTTATTCTTAATTGTTACTCTATTCAACAATCTATAATCAATTCGCAGTCTCAATGATCCATCCTTCCTTTTAACCAACAATACTAGAGCTTCCTTGGGTGACACACTTAGACGAATAAACCCCTGGTTTAATAACTCTTACAATTGCACCTTTAACTCTTTCAATTCAGTGGGTGCCTTTCTATAGGGTGCCTTAGAGATGGGCATTGTTCGTAGTATCAATTCAATGATAAAGTCCACCTCCCTTCTAGGTGGTAATCCTAGCAATTCTTGTGGAAAAACAATGTGGATTTCTTAACTACATCAATTTCTTCTATCTTTTGTTCAACTTTATATTGAACAACTACTTTGATTTGTACACTTGCCAGCAATTTTAAAGTACACCAAGTTTTGAGCACAACTGCAACGGAATCACAATAGATATGTGGTTAGATCTTTGGTTAAATTGTTTATCTCTAGCTATAGTTTTAAGTTGCATTAGATTAGGGTTTTTACATCATTCTTACTTATTTTTTTAATTCCTCACAAATTGACCATCTTTCTTTATTTTTGTGGAGGGGAAATTTGGCAAAAAGAGCAGTAACAATCTTATGGGACAAAACTTCATCAACTTAATTAGGATTTCCTTGTTTTTCTATATCAAGATTTTCTTTTCCCTTTTTTAGAGAATTTGTAGTGAGGACCCATTGTAATTTGCAATTATTATTTCATTTTAAATGGGTTGTAATAATACATTCCAAGTGTGGGGTATGGTGGTCCACACAATCTTCATCAGAAATGCCATTTTAAGCTTCTCTCACTCTCTTTTATTTTCTTAGTTTGATTGCATTTACTATAGTTTGCATATTAGTTGGTAGTGTAATTCATTTAGTTTAGGGTCATTCGCTATACTTATTGCATATTATTTAGGGTTATTGCATTAGATTGCACCTATTTAACAAAGGTTACTTTGTTAGATAGTATATAGGTAGGCATTAGTTTTATTTTCTTGTAATTGCATTGCACGTATACTGCTTCATGGTGGATGGAACGCATTGCTAGTAAGGGCCTCACATGAACCCTCATAAGATAAGGAATGGATTTTATCACCAGATCTTTGGCCAAACTAGGTAATTAAATCAATTCCTTGTATGTTTGTGATCCCAGCTCCTAAAATCTTAATTTAAAATCAAGTAGTAAGAGATTTGAGGTTTTGAGCTTGTAGGACCCTTTTTGAAGGAGGAGATCTATTGTCACTTTGGTGGCTTTTGTGACATATGGTGATAGTAGGTATGCAAAATCCAAGTGATTTCTCCACGCCTTTCATTGATGACTGTTGAGGTCGAAACACTTCCTTCCATTAGAATTGTATTAACTACCTTGAGTAGGACCTAACTGGTAAGTAATAGTTAAGCTTGGATAAAAGGAGGAGCTGTCTAGATGTAGGTCTAAAAGCTACCACCCTACAGATTAAAAAAGATTATCAAATAGCTAGATAGTAAATCATTAGGATTGATTGTGCATCATATATAGTTGGAAGTCATATTAGAGTTAGGTTGCATCATTTAGATATGTTTTTCTTGTTACTTCATGCAAGGCTGTGGATCTTAGAACATAGAACTAGCATCATTAGATCTTGAGATTGAATCCATCTATAAGCAAGGGGTGAGAAATCAAATTTCTAACCCCATGGTAGACCCATAAGTTGTAGTTGGACATAAGGCCATAAGAGATTTCTATGTGCCAGTCCAGTTAGATACCCCATCATGCATCACCTTACCACCCACCAATATAGACCACTTTGAAGTCAAACTTGGAGTTATACAATTACTCCCAACATTTTATGGTTGAGAGAGAGAGAGAGAGAGAGAGAGAGAGAGAGAGAGAGAGAGAGAGAGAGAGAGAGAGAGAGAGAGAGAGAGAGAGAGAGAGAGAGAGATGATCCATACATACACATCAAGGAATTCCTCAATATTTGTGCTACATTCAGATTCTAAAATATTTCAAATCATTCTATTTGACTTAGGTTGCTCCCTTTCTCATTGAAAGATGGGGCCAAATCATGGTTGAACTCTTTAGAGGTTAGTTCCATTGTTACATGGAAGCATTCTTCCCCATCTATAAGACTAGTGCCTTTCATAAGAAGATTATCAATTTCTAGCAAAGTGATGATGAACATTATTATGAATGCTAGGGAAGGTGGAATGAATTGTTACAAAAGTGCCCTCTTTATGGATTTGAAAAATGGTAACAAGTTATATGTAACTAGTGGAGGGGCTTAATGTTGAAAAATGACACAAAGCCTAAGAGTTTTTCCAAACTTTAGCTTACAATTCCCAAAATGGATTATTCTAATAGGAGAGAGAAAAATACCTAGCCTTAAAAGAAAGGAGGCTTGTATAAAATGAGAGTAACTGCATACATATCTTATAAATTTGACTCCTTTGTGGGATGAGTGGATAAGGTAGAAAATACATTCCAAAAAATTGATGCAAAATGATGCCTTCGTGGCTGGAAGTACCTTCACGAAATCTCCACAAGTGGTTTGTTCTATTTGTTCCAACCTAGCCCACCTAACTTCAACTTGTCCATCTAATAGTGTATACATTGAACATCTTTTAAAGAAAACAAATGCTCTAAATGTATATTGCAATCCTAGAATAATCCTTACTTTGAGATGTATAATCCAAGATGGGCTAGACATCCTAACTTGTCATGGTCAAAGAACAATTACTAGGGAGCTCCATCTATGAATCCCCTTGCACAAAACTATCTTAAAGCTTCAATTCCCTTATAGTCACCTTGTTTTTATCTTCCTCAACAACCACAGAAACCATTAGTTAAGGACAATATGGAGTCTCTCCTTAAGAAATAAGAGGAGACTAATAAGGTGTTATACAATATCCAAAATGAGAGTAGACAGAAATCAATTGTAAATCCCCAAGCTCTTTCCAAATTAGAAATGCAAATGAGCTAGTTGTTTGCTGCATTGAATGTTAGAGGAAAGGGACATTTTCCTAGTTAGCCAATTCTAAACCCTAAGACGTAGTTTGAAATAGGGTCTAGTTCACATACCCAAAACCCTATGAGCAAGCAAAGTCTATAACTACGTTTAGGAGTGGTTGTCAGGTTGATAATAAAGTAGGGCATACTATGGAAACTATAGAGGAGAATGAACTAGCTAAAACATAGGAGAAAAAGAAAAGATAGAAACCTCCTACTCCATCTGAGCCTATAGTGGAGGCACATTATGCTTAAAGCAACTTTCCCTTAATTACTAAACAAGGCAAAGAAAGGACCCAATTTCAATGTGATGATGGATGTGTTTAAGCATGCTCAAATAGATATTCCATTACTAAATGCTGTTAAAGATATTCAAGCACATGCTAAATTTCTTAAAGAGTTTTGCACCAAAAAGTGCAAGCTTAATGTGCAAAAGAAAAACTTCCTTGCCAAGTAGGTGTGCTTTTTAATCTAGCACCAGACCCCTCCTAAGTTCAGGGATTCAAGTTTTTCTACTATTTCTTATGTTACAGGAAACCATGTGATTGATAGGGCAATACTTGATTTAGGGGCTAGTGTAAATTTGTTGCCATTTTCTATCCATGAGCAACTTGGACTCAGTAACCTTAAATTAACCAATATGACCTTGCAATTTGTAGATAGATCAGTGACGATTCCACATGATATGTTTGAGGATGTTTTAATATAGGTGGACCAACTTTACTTTTCTATAGATTTCATTGTCCTATATACCCAACCTATATCAAACCCTAGTAGTTAGATCCCAGTAATCCTTGGATGTCCATATCTAGCACATCCAATGCCATCATTAATTTTAGAAATGGTGTAATAATATTGTCCTTCAACAATATGAGTGGGTAGTTCACCTCAATAGTTTTCAACTATCTGGATGCATATGCAATTATCTTATTGTACTACATCAAAACACAACCCAAACTCTTACTAGAAGCATCAATATATATGACAAATCCTCCACTTCCCACTAGTAGGGTTAGAACTAGTGTTGTGGTGAGTCTCTTCTCTAGTTCTTGAAAACTTTGTTCACACTTCTTCCTCCATTTAAATGTCCTCTCTTTTCAAGTCAACTATGTTAGAGGCCGAGCAATGTGAGAGAACCCTTTATTAAATCTCCTATGATATCCATCCAGACCAAAGGAACATCAAATCTCTGTAACTATCTTGGGCCTCTACTAATTGGTGATATCCTCCACCTTCTTAGGGTCTATTGCTACACCATCCTTTGAGATAACATGGCCAAGAAATTGAATCAGATAGACCTAAGACTCCAACTTGCTAAATCTTGCACAAGGTTGGTGAGTCTAAAGAGTTGTTAGAACAATTTGTAGATGCTCTCTATGTTCCTCCATGCTCCTCGAGTATATAAGAAAACATAGAAAAAATACAATGACAAATTTGTCAAGATACTCCTTGAGTATTCTATTCATCAAGTCCATGAATGCAGTAGGGGCATTTGTTAGGCTAAATGGCAGCATAAGAAACTCATAATGAACATATTGCATACAAAAGCCTGTCTCAGAAATATCCTCATCTCGAATCTACAGCTGATACTATCTTGACCTCATATCAATCTTTGAGAAGATCTAATAGTTCATCACTGCAAGGTAATTGATACTTGTTCTTCATTGTGACTCTATTCAACAACCTATAATCAATACCTAGTCTCAATGATCCATCCTTCTTTTTAACCAACAATATTGGAGCTCCCTAGGATGAAACACTTACAAGAACTCCCTAGTCTGATAACTCTTATAATTATTGCTGTAACTCTTTCAATTCAGCTAGTGCCATTCTAGAGGGTCCCTTAGTGATGGGCATTATTAGTGGTATCAATTAAATGGTAAAGTTCATCTCCTTCTTTTGGAAAAATGTCCTGGAATTCCCTAAGTAAATCAATTTCTTCCATCTTTTGCTCAACTTCATCCTAAACAATTGCACTTGCCAAATAAGCTTGACACCCTTTAGAGATCAATAGTACACTTTCATGGCTTAAATAATTGCCATTCCAACCATATTTAATCTACCTTGAAAAACATGAGATTTGTCATTTTGTTCATGGAAGATAACTCTCTGTTTACAACAATCAATCTTCGCTCATTGTTGAGCTAGCCAATTGAAACCCCAGATGATATCAAATCCTACAATTCTTAGGGAGATCAAATTATCTTTATACTCCCTATTAGTATTATTAGTGGGCACCTCTTGCAAAAAAAATCATTTGTGATAATTATATTCCCTCCAGGTAAACTTACCTCTAGGAAAATCTTAACTTCTAGATAACATATTCCATGCATGCAGCAAAATCACTTGATATAAGGGTATGGGAAATTAATGATCAACTCTATCTCTCTTAGGTGTCATTTGTAAGAAAAATTGAGCAATAGAAAATCCTAATAAGTTTCCTAGTCATCCTATCTAATGAACCTAGAATTTTAGACTAATTGTTGACGTTTTATGACATTAGTTGCTTGGTTGTGAACAGTCTAACGTGCTCTGATCAAATTTTTATAAAAATCATTTCTTCAAATTCGGGGGCCCCTAAAAGAAAAAACTCATACATTCAAAATAAGTATATAATATAAGCACATTTTAGGATCTACTATCACAACCACAAACTAACTAATAATTTCATAATGTTCCACACATAATATTTTCTATTACATGTGCATCAACAAATAAACTTAACTAATTACCCAATGTTTATGTTCTACTAATCAAGAAAACAATAGAGTCACACGACCATACTTTTCAAATGAATCTAATCTCCTACTACTCATGTACTGTCTTATTTATGTAAGAATCTAGAATTCACACCAAAAAATGTTGTAGGGATGCGTACAAGTACTCAATTGATAAATCCTTAACCCAGGTTTGAAAACCATGGCATTCCAAAGGTATCTCATGATTAGAGTAATATAAGGAAACTAATATCGACAATAATAATTCTAACGATAGAATTTGATTCTTGAATCACAATTAATGCCTCAAAAGTGAATAATAACATTAGATAAACTCACATACCTATATGACTAACAAAACATAAATCAAAATGGCAGTGTCATGCCATAAGTGACATAGGCAATGTTCTAAACCCTCGAGGATGACTGATATGAATATCATGTGCAAAGCTCAGAAGTGGTCGATATGCATGTAGTGGAAAACATTGTCCATTTATGTTCGTCCGTGGATACTAATGGACTACACCACTCTCATGGGGTGGTGGATTAGGTTAAAAGCAATCTGCTGTGACATATACTTCCCTAACGGAACCATATCTCGGTAGGTATCCTATTCAGAGATTGGGGGCCAATCTAAACCCTCCTAACATAGGCCACCATACATAACTGTACTTGCATGACTAACTTTAGTGACCAAATAGCTCAGTACCTTAGTGTCGTATCAAATATCTCATCCATATAAGGTCAACACATGAGCATATATCATAAATTCTTGCCCACATAGGATAATTAAACAAGCATCATATACTTAAGCATGATCATTCAAACATAGTTGCATCACATAACATAAAGTGATCAAACCAATAGAAATATCCAACAACATAAGGTCATTAGTGATGCATGTGCTCAACATAATTATATTATGAATGGTTTTCACAACTCATATGGTTCAAAGCCAAAGGAGTTCATTAACTTCTAAAAATGTTATTGTATGTCTCACCACTTAAAACATAGCATCTTCAGCTAACAATCCAAGTCTAACATGAATATTCAAAATTTTATACTCACTATTATAATAGAAATCAACTTAATTATGAGAGTCTTAGAACCTTTCGAAGGCTTACAGAAAGTAGGCTTAATGTAACTCATCTTCTCCATAATTTTTTATGAAAATTTCGAACTTGGACACCACATGACACATGTATGTCCAAAATAGTTTACAATTAGTATCATGAGTATGATAACTCTCATTAGTCCAATCACATGTTAAGTTCCTCTATCTTATTAGGTTATTTATGCAATGTAAATTGTTAAATTTTGAATCCCTAAGGTTTGTCAAGTAAAGCAACCAAGTTGCTTCTAGATTTAACAACTACTGTCCACCTTGCACTAAGTAACCAATAATAATTACTAGCTTCCTGTTAATAGTTCGATGACCTAAACACCTTATTTTTCAATTTATTTTTATTCCATGTCATTTCGTATCAAATATACATACATAAATTTTAACTCTAGAATATGTCAAGAATATAACTAGATTATTAATCTTTAAAGATGCCTCTATGTAGCAAATACTATCGGGAAAACAATACCCTTCCATGTATGATGACCCTTTTCCAATATCAATCTTTACCCAAATTACACCAAATTTTAATTGAGATATCATTATCATTTTCAAAAATTAAAATCATGGTTTTACACAAAAAATCTAAGTTTTGATACTCAAACTATTGGAAGATGTCCCATAGGGTTTCCAACTAGTCAAACAAAACCATAGTAATATCTTGTTGATTTTCCTTTGATTGATTCCTACGTCAAATATTATCAAAATATCACCAAATTTTAACTGAGATATTAAAGATAGGTGAATAGTCATTGTGTAAAACTTTATGAAAAAATCGAACTATTTGGTATCCTAACCAAATACATCTTAATATACGGGTCATTCTACCAATTAGCAGGGTTGAGAAATCCTAAATTTCAATAATGCTTTTTTCCTATTTTTTCATATAAAATTGCCCAGATTTTTGAATATGGATCACATTATATTGTTAATAATCAAGTTAGGAATCCAATCATAAAATTTTCTTAGAAAGAAAAAATAAAATCCTAATAAGCATTCCAAACCATGCTCAGTTTCTAAACAGGTAACTAGTATTACATAGTAACTAAAATTATGCTATAAACATGAAGATTTTCTCACCAGAAACAATTGAGATTTCACCAAAATGAATATAACTTAAAACAATAATCACCATGAAAATATATTAGTAAAAAATCTATGCTTGCATCAAAGGAGAAATTTAAGTTGAAACTATCATGAAAACAGTACATAGTCTCTTTGAAACAAATCATAGATTTTGCTTGAAAACAATTTAATAACTCTACCCTAAGGATTTAGCCATCCCCCTACCTGGTTTCCCCTTTTTATTTTCTTTGACTTATTCCCTTTTTCCTCCTCTTTTCCCTTTGGTTTTCCCCATTGTTTTGCAGCCTCCCTTGTCTAGTAGTTTTCTTCTTCTTTTTTTTTTTTTTTTTCTCTTTCTTCTTTCCCTTTCAACCCTATGATCTGTCACTTTTTCCCCTTTTTATTATCTAAATTGGGATGCCCTTTTATAGATTTTCCATCATTGACTATTCAAATTTATTTAGGAATTAACCTCCTGGTGTAGGTTGATTGATTCCCAAATCTCTCCATACTAGGTCCTTTAAAGTTCTTTTTTGAATAGTCTTTTAGCTAAATTAGGTTCCTTCCTAGTTGGACTTCCTAACTTAGTCTCCATGTGAAACTCGTACTTATTCACTTACTTCTACAATTTTTCTTCCCTCATGTTCCTAAGAATGTGGGCCTTCCCCCTCCTAAAAATAGGGCACCTCACCTTAGTAGGCATGGGTGGGTCCTTTCTAGTGTAACTTGTATCCTATATAGTTCTCCTAAGCATCATATACACATGTTGCCATGTTTTGTACTCAATCACTCTCTTCTACTTTGGTTTGCTAGGTTATTTCATTAGGTTTTTAATCCATGGTCTTAGATTCTTCCTGTAGTTCATCATCTCACTCTCTAACTCACTTACTTTCTAATAGTCATTCTTTTTTCTTAAATTGCCCTTTTATTGAGGAGTCCTACTAGAACTGGGACTTTCACACTTGTTTTTTATTTTTATAATGGCCATTAGGCTACACTAATTAGGTCCCCCAACTTGAGCTCCCATTTAAGTATCTTAGCCCATCTTAACTAGTTCATCCTGAGAGTCCTAATCCCTTTAAGACTCTCATGTGTTCTTAGCATATGCCCTTGAGCCATCTTGTGCGAGCCCATATTACTAGAAAGAAACATACTATGCTAGTTTATTGTTATCTAATCCATAGTGCTCCAAAATTTTATAATTTAATATTTTTTTCAACTTATACCTAGATATAAAGCATAATTTATATCTTTTTGACAATCTTTAACAAGGAAAGTTAAACATTCTAAGAAATTTTTTGATGTTACACATATGCCCACAATCAAATTACCAAAATTTACATCCTTGCATGCCAAAGGTATCATTTCTCTCATTGATTTTTCCAACATATTTAACTAAGTTTATAATAGATTTAACAAGGTAGCCTTGCCAAAATTTAGTGTGGCTCTTCAAAGCATCTAGAGATTTATCTAAGCATCAAGTTGGGGATCTTCACTAGATTCAATATTGCTCTCTTGTGTCCTTGAGCTTGGTTTCTACATTTATGTTGGAGTTTCTGTAATGAAATGCATATCCTTCATGTCCTTTCTTGTCGAGGCATCTAGTAAGAAATGAGAAAGCGAATCATTGTTACCCAAAATCATAGAGGACAATGTATCTAATAAAAATAGAAATTATGACATTTAAGGATAGAGGCCAATATATTTAACACAATTTCATGCATATGTCTTTGTACAATAATGAAAGAATGTCATGGATATGTCTTTCTACAATTTCTTGAAACTAAGGTACAATTTGGGAAATTTTCTAGGAAAAAGGATGGTGATAACTATTATTTCATGTTTTAGTAATGCACAAAAATTGAATAAGTGTACCTTTCAATCAATAGTTCACAAAAATAATTCATAAGACTAAAGTTTGTTTTCCTGACACAGAAGCATGTCTAGTCATTTTTGAAATTGAGCCTATAGCATTTGTTATTAGTTAAGCATAATTGTGAATAAATTCTTCATGCAATTCTAAACTGAAATTGATGTCTACCCCTTCTAGGTGCTCATTTTATAAGACCTGTCCATAGTTTAACTATGCTAAGCATATTTAGATTCCATATCACTAGTAAGTTCTCACTAAAGTTGTACTTTAGGTTTGTTTGTATCATGCACTCCTACACCGATAAATAGCTTGCAAAATGCCAATTTTTAGCAACTTAAATATGATTTATTCTTAAGTGTCCCCACCAAGTTTTCATCTACAAACTATGAATAGTTTCATTTGGTGAATGTGCCTTTCTTTATTGATCGACTTTTGAATTTCACTAGAACTTCCTAAAACTAACTATCAACAAAAGGAAGGAACATATCAATTCACATCCCAATATTAGAATTAATCTATTTGGTTTTGGTATCCCCAACTTTAATCATTACATGATCATCTCACCAAAATACTCCCATATTTATAAACTACCATGAAATATGTTAGGAAGCCTCTAAGGACTTATCATTAAATATACTGAGTCATCTTCTTTAGAGGTATAAACCCCTAAGCCTCTAGGTGGATTTCTTGGTCTCCTAACTAATGACTTCTATCTTGCTAGTGTAGAACCACCTGAAGCTACTTTAAAAGGAATTGATTCCCTTATACTTTCAAGATTGGTCCTCCTTCTAGAAGTAGATCCTCTAGTGGTAGTAGGGAAAGGAGTTTATCCTATTGGGTTTGGATTTTCTATTTTCTATTTTTTTTATTTATATAACCTTATCTATGTTTGATGTGGCAGTTATAGAGGCAATGCTAACATGGGATGACACATGTGCATCCAAGCCAGCAATTCGTTGACTCCATCAAGCTATTTAAAGGAGGAGGCTGAGTTTGAAACAAATAGAAAAGTTCATGGGCTTTTTGGAACAACTCTAAGATTGGGATTAAAGTGACAAAATTGTAAAAGAATAAGATATTTTGATAAAATACCATTTTACAAAATCTAGTTTTGGAGTTTTTTATTTTTATTTTTATTTTTAATTGCAATATTTTGATGACTCATTTTTGTAGTATAAAATATTGGTAATTAATTAAGCCCACTTTACAATAAGACATATAGTATGTGGACTCTTATTGAAATTATATGTAGAAAAGTAGACTTGCATAGTACACCCAATACACTTGTCAATTAGGACACATAATTGAACTTGCTTTGTATTGCATAAAGTATGACCCACATTTTTTATGATCTAAACCATGCAAAGACTTGGATTTTCTATTTTTGTTTTCTTTCTTTCTTTCTTTCTTTCTTTTCTTTTTAACATTATCTATGTCCAACATGCAGTTATCAAGTCAATGCTGACATCGGTTGACACATATGCATCCACACCAACAATTCAATGATTCCATCAAGCTATTTAAAGGTGGAGGCTGAGTTTGAAACAAATAGAAAGTTCATAGGGTTTTTGAAACAAATGTAAAAACAGGATTAAAATGAAAAAATTGTAAAAGTATACAGTTTTTTTTTTATACAAAATCTAGTTTTGAAGTTTTTTTTTTTTTTTTTTTTTCTGAAAATTGTAGTATTTTGATGACACTCTTTGTAGTGTGAAATATTATTAATTAATTGGGCCCACTTTATAATAAGAGATATAGTATGTGGGCCCTTATTGAAATTATAAGTAGAAAAGTAGACTCACATAGTATACTCACTACACCCATCAATTAGAACATATAATTGAATTTGTTTTCTATGTCATAAAGTAGGGCCCACCATTTTATGATCTAAACTATTCAAAGACTTTGGCCCATATTTTAGAACATCTAAATCATTCAATAATAGGCCATATAAGATCTTAGGCCCATATTTTAGAACATCTCAATCATAAAAGAAATGTGGGCATAAGTCTTATATGGCATATGATTTGAATGGTCTGGATCTTCTAAAATGTAGAAGCTTATGATTTGAATGGTTTACAGTTTTCAAAATATGGATCTATGTCCTACATGAGCTATTACTTGAATGGGTTAGATGTTCTAAAATATGGTACCAAGTCTTACATGGCCTATTATTTGAATAGTTTCGATCTTCTAAAATGTGGGCCTAAGTTTGACATATCCAATGTGTGAATGATTTAGATCATCTCAAATATAGGCTCAACTCTTACATGTCCAATGATGTGAATGATTTATAGAAATGTAGGCCCAAGTCTCTACAGTTGTGCATGTTTTGATCTAGTCTAGTTTCAAGGTTCAAAGTGGTCCGGACTGAATTTTTTAGGTCTACTGCCAAGAGGATTGTTACTAGACCAAACTGATCTAGGTCGAGTGAAGACCGATTGATCGGTCTTCGACATGTACCAAAATTGATAAGCATTCAAATTTGTATAAAAAGTACCCAATTAGTTGCCATGTGTTATAACTTGTAGTGTTAAATTAGTGTTTTTGGCCACAAAATTATTTCACAAGCATTTTTAACCTAATAAACCAAATATTTAGTAAATTGTAGGTTCATAGCTAATCCAGGGTAAGTATATGAATAATCATATTTTTCTAGGATTTAATTAGAGTTTTGACCTTTCGCAGGAATGAGATGATGATCCAACTATCGAGATCGATTAAGAGGAAGATTAAGGATCAATATCAAATTAGAGGTCCTAACCTACATTTTACCAATTTCAAGTTCTAACAAAAGTTGAGATTATCTCAAGGAAAGATCATGGATCTATGGAAGCAATTAGCATAGGCAAAGGTGACTGGAATAGGCCCATGCATAAGCCATGCCCTTTCCACCACCTTTGTATGGGAAGCCATTCAAGCCACCTTAGTTGTATAAGCTATGAGAGAAGGTGACCAGCTAAGGAGTCAAGCCAAGCAATCGAGGCCAAGGACGTGAGCCATGATGCCAAGCTAAATGAGCCCTCAAAGTGAGCCATCCATGCTACTTAAGCCAAGTCTACATGTAGTGACACTATTGGAGGAGAATTACATTTAATTATCTTAAACTATTAAGTGATTATCATGTAGACAAGTAAGCATGCAAGTGGACCAATGGGAAGAGCCCACCTCCATTTATTTTTTCTACCATTTTCTTCCTTTCCACCTCACTCCATAATAAGTATCTAATTTTCATGAAAACCACCTAATTTGTTATTCATGTATTATAACTTATAGGGGTAAATTAGGGTTTCTAGACCAAAATTCATAACACATGCATTTTTTATCTAATGAAGTAAAAGTTGTTATTTTGTAGGTTTGGAAACTGATCCAAGGTAAGGATGTGAATAATCATATTTTTCTAGGATTTGATTAGAATTTTTTATCTTTTGTAGGAAGAAATATGATAATCCTATAGCCAAGATCAATCAGGATGAAATTGAAGATCAAGATAAAAAAATTGAGTCAGATTCTCAAAATCATCACTTCAATTTAAACCAAAGGCCAAGAACATTTTGTGGACCAATAATGGATGTGATTAAAGGAGCTAAAAATGGTCAAAGTGGGCCCATGAGACATGCATTTCCACCACCTTTGCATGGAAGCCAATTAAGCCACCTTAGCCACATAAAGCATGAAGACAATCTAAGGAATTCAAACCAAATCATACAAGACACTCAAGCCAAGGTTTGAAGCCAAGAAAGCTTCCTAAGGGAGCCATGAAGCTTAGCCAATGGAGCCTTCAAAGTTAAACCATCTAAGCCATCAAACTAAGCTAAATGAATGGCTAGGATTGGAGGAGATTCAAGAGTATTTTGAAGATAATAAAGGAAAACCTATTATAATAAGATGGTAGGTAGACCAATGGGATAATAGCCTTCCACCTCACCCTTAAGATACACTATGAATTTCCATTGTAGAGTTGCATCTTTCTGAAGCTCTTTCTCATTCCACCTCTTAGCAAACTTTCCAACCAACCAAAATACTCCACATAACACCCCCCATATCTTTTCCATCCAATCCCCACCCACTTTCCTATTTCATAGGGGTTTCAACATCTTTGGAAGGGTGGATAAGCCCCTTCCTAAAAGGGTGGCATCTCTCACCTACTCCCCTTCTTAAGGTAGCTACCTCCTTCCACTCACTTTCTTATTTGATATTCTACCCTTCCCCCATCCAGCCATTCATTTTGATACTCTTTAATCCCAACCATACCGTAGCATTAGGGCAACCTAGAAAAATTAGGTGAACAAACTTAAACCCACCAACATCCAAGCAAAAAGGGGACTTCCACTTAATAAAAAGACACCTCCATTAGGGAGGAGGATGCCCACTTCCTACAGTTATCTTTCTCTCTTTTGGCTATTGTTTTGTGGAAACTTTGGGTGCTTCCACTTTCTTCCTAGGTGCAGGCTTCTTCCTCAAGCGTTGAACTTAGGATTTTTGGGGGTTTTGATTCATCTTTTAAAGTTGGCTAGCTTCTTTGTTCTCTTTGCTGGAATTTACTTCTTTTCATCCTAGTTTTCCTTTATCTTTCCTTACTTTTAAAACAAATATTAAAGGCTGGTTATCCCTTGGAGTGGTAACCATGGAAAGTCATCTTGAATCTAGTTTTTCTCTTTACTGTTCATAGCATCTTTATTCTCTTTTAGCCCTCTTAATTTTCCAGATTTGGTTGCTTTAGTTCCATTGGTTGTTGCCTTAATTTTCATAGGATTTCCCTTGATTTCAAGCATGTTAGTTCGTGCGTGATTGTTGGAAAACTTGAAGAACTTGGCTTGTAATGAAGGAGTGATTAAGATTAAGTGAACATCATTGTAATAGCATTTAAATTTTAGATTTAGATTACATGTATGGAGTGTCGTGTTGATGAACTTTTGATTTGATTTAATGAAGTTAGTTGGAATTTTAAATTCATGTTTATGTCCAGCAGTCAATTATATTTGTTATTGAATGTTTGATTGTATTGGAAGTAATTAATTCCATGTTTTACATGTTCTATTCATTGAATATTCCAATTACCTTACTACTGAAATTTCTTTTCATGAATGGTTTATGTTAATTTTTGGCACCATACTATCATGTTCATTAGTTTTCTCAAGATCCCAATTAGATTGTTAGATACCTTAGTTAATGTTAGAAATAGATTGCATGCTTAGGTTTCGAAAGTATTTGATTAAATCCATTCCTATCCAATGAATCATGCGTACCATTCCATGGTTACATGTGTGGTGCTTAGGTAGTTTTTCTTTCATTGTTTGTTAGTGGTAATTTTTCCTTAATTTCACTTGTTTAATTGTAGTTAGATTCCATTAGTTTGCATCTTAGTTAGTTTGGAAAGTAATTATTTTTGTTACACATGCTAAAGTAGTTGGTTTAGTTGCTTAGTTTTCTTAGTTTTGCATGATTAGGAAAGTAGTTTATTAAAGCATGTTTTCCTTAGATTAGTTGTTAATTTCATGTTTAAGAAAGTTAGTTTAGGAAATTTGATAGATTGCATTTTAGGAAAGTGATAAAATTAGAATTTTTTAATTTACAAAATTTTATTTTTAAAATGTACATGGTTTAGGAAAGTTTTTCATTTATCATGTTTCTTGTTTTTGTTTAGTTTCAATTTCACGTTTCAATTTTCATTCTTAGTTTAGGTAAAAAGAAATCACTTGAATTTTGGTTAGGTTATATAGTCTAAAGTTGGGACCACTAGCATCACATTTGTTCAACTCCTCGTGGGATCGACCTCACTAGCAGACTATATTACAAATGGTCATGTGCTTATGAGTTTTATCTAAAATAACAACAAGTTTTTGGCATAGTTTCTAAGGAGTTGCAACAATTTGTGTAGTGTTCCATACTTTAGATTATTTCCTGGAGTCTCAGTTTAGGGTGCATTAGATTAGGGTTTTTGCATATTTTTTTCATTTGTTGTTATTTTCCTCATATTGACCATATTTATTTTATTTTTGTGTGAGGAAAATCCATAAAGGAGCACTGGCGATCTTATGGACCACGGGTTCATCATCTTAAATTAGGTTTTATTGCTTTCCTAGATTAAGAATTTGAGTGAAATTGGTAGTGAGGGCCATCGTAAATTGTAATTTCTTTATCATTTAATTTTAAATGTGTTGCAATCATACAGGGAAAGTGTGGGGTATAGTGGCTCACACTTGATTATCATTAGATCCTTCACTGTAAGTATCTCTCAGTCAAATTTTAATGTTTAGTATAATTTTGCATTTGGATGTTAGTATAATTTATATAGATTGGGACCATTCATTGATAATTGTTACATCTTTACTTAGGATTATTGCATTAGAGCAACTATCTAACCTTGGTTATATAGAATATAGATTGCATTAGTTTGCTTTTCTTTTGCATTGCATATTTATAGCTTTAATGTTAGTGATGGCCCCACAGGAACCCTTATAAGATAAGGATTAGATTTCATCACCAGCTCCCTGGCCCACCCACGAATCAGTCAATATCCTTATATTCCACAATCCCAACCCTTGAATTTAAATTCAAAATCAAGTAGAAAGAGACTTAGGGTATCGAGATCATAGGATCCTTTTAGAAGGACATGATCTATTGTCACTCCAGTGGCTTCTGAGCTATGTGGTTATAGTAGGTGTCTTAAAATCCAAGTGATTTTCCCATGCCTTCCATTGATGTTGGTTGAGGTCTAAATGCCTCCTAATATGAGGATTGCATTAATCACTTTTGAGCAAAACCTAATTGGTAAATAGTAGTCAAATTTGGATAGGAGGAGCTATCTAGATTTAGGTCTAAGAAAGCTACCACCTATGCACTAAGAAATGATAATCAAGATATTGCTTGACTAGTGAATACTAGGATTTGATTGTGCATCATTTAGCTTAGGACTAGCATTTACGTTGGATCATATAGTTAGGGTTTTTCATTAAAAAAAAAAAAACTCATTCGTTGTATATAATGATTTGTTTTGTTGCATACAAAGTTGAGAACATATGCTTATTAAGAAGGGGATATATTTCATAGATACATAATGGATAGGCTAGATATTATGAAAAGTCAATTGCTTAGGATAATAACTTCTAGGGAAGTTGCACCACAACCTTGGTACCATAATAATTGTTCCTATTCTAAGCATCCACAACCTACTCCTTCATGGGTAACAAGCTTCACATACAATGGTTATTATTAGGAGCTAGTGGATGCACCTAATGCATTCACGTACCCTAACAATGATTACTATCCTAGAACAAATTATAATGGACGGGCTAGGCATCATGAACAACCATGGTCTTAGGATTACAAATATCAGGAAGAAACACAATGGTCCCATTCTAATTAACACTACCATGATTATTCAAATTATCAGGGTCAACCATCATGGGGTCAACTTGCTCAACCCTTTTTTAGTACCCAAATGCCACAACAATACCAACCTTATGAGTCATTTCCTTTATAGTATGAAGAATAACCATTAAAAGAGAAAATGAAGCAAATTTTGAGAGAATGGAACAAACCATGGTTGCTATTGAAAAGGAGGATGAGGAAATGAAACAAAGGGAGAAATGGATTGTGGAAATGAAACCAACATAGAAAAATACTAACAGAAACATTACTGAATGTATAAGGATTAAGGAAATAAAACAAATTAGGGATACTCAAGAGCCATTTGTTATTGATAATAGGATGGAAATATCTTATAATCATTCTGAACCACAAAGTCCACAACCATCCATAGAACTCTCCAACTTGTATCTGCTTGAGCCATGTCTTGTTCCTTACGATTATGATGAAGAAACTTCCATTCATGAAGAAAATGAAACTATAGAAATATCCAACCTAAAGCCTCTAAATTCGTGTCCCCCATATTTTTATGAATTTGATGAAGACACATCCATTGAGGAGGTGAATGAGCTATTGGATATTGTGCCTTTAATAGACACTTCTCAATGGCAAGTTAGAGTAGATCACCCTATAGAGCCTAAAATTCACATTGAACCTTATAATGTAGAAGATGTACTTAATTAGAACTTACAGACCTTTTTTGAAAAATCACAAGATAGTCATGTAGGCCCATTTGACACCTTACCTCTGCCCATAAAACAAGAAGAAAAAGAGTCAGTTCATGCACATCAACCTACTTTAGGGTACACATTAGAAGAAAATAAGGGTTTAGGCCAAATGATGTCCCCGCCTCTAGCAATACAATAACAACCTTTTAGGGAAGGGTAGAGTCAGCTTATTGCCCTGTTTCAGGACAATGTAAGGAAAAAGGAAAAAAAAAAAAATTGAATACAATGGTCAATGTTATCCCCTAATTTGGTTAAGAAGAGGACCCTTCACTTTTATATGGTCCAACACATTGCAATTTCGCAATAGTTCACATTGTCATTGAATTACCACCACCTCAATTTTTAAGGTGGAGGAATTATTTTGACTATTGTGAAATATTAAAAAGGGGGCATCATCAATATGGTCCCACAACATTCAAAATCATGGTGATCTACTATTGTATAATGACACCACCACCTAAAATTTTAAGGTGAAGGCAACATATGGACTATCGCGAGATTCTGAGGAGGTGTGAGAAATCTTGCCATTTCTTTCTTAGGATTATGATTAGAAAAAATTTGTTTAACTAGTTAGATTCAGGAGAAATTAGGTTAGTTGTAGGCCTTGTCTAGCTGAAGATGTTAAGCTTAGTGCTTACTGGGAAGCAAGCTAGGAATTTTTTAGAAAGTCTCATTAGACTTCATTACCCATTCATCAATTAGGTGTCCTATGTTTTAAAACAATGAGGTCAATGTTTCATTCTATTTGGGGGGTGTAGAAATGAGATTTCTATGTTTTTTAACTTTTTAACTTTAGCTTCTTAATGAATTTGTATACAATTAGTTCACTATTTTATTCTTTTTCTAAAATATCTCATGAAAAAATTAAACTTGAAACATTAATTGCACAAAATAGCTATATATAGTTTAAGTTGGAAGAGAAGATATAACTTAGAGATCTTGAAGAAGATCTATGGGGACTTATAATCCAAGTGAGTTTAGAGCCATTTGTTATTTTTTTAGGGCTATACATAAATTCAAAATTTTCTTTAGCAGACATTATTTTTGGGTTGGTCTCATTATTCTTCATCTTGGTCAACTATTGAGAAATTACAAAAAACTATACCATATATCTCTTAAGTTTATGATTATTCTCAAGTCATATAAAACCTAAGGAATGATAGAGGCCATTCTTGGTAAAACTCAAAGCCTTTATCCTTCCCTATATTATTTTATATTTTTTAGCTCCTTGAGCCTTTCAAAAACCAACTTTTTCTTTATTAGCCAAACAACCTTTACCTATATTAAACCCCTAATATGTATCAATTTTTACCCATTTGTTTTGGAAATATGTAGAGAAGATTGAATAAAATCTCGAGAAAAAGTATGGACAATACAATTCAAGAGATCATCATAAAAAACAATGAAGAAAGAAGAAAAATTCAAAGAGGCTATATATAAAGTCAAGTAAAAATAAAAATAAAGCAAATAAATAGCCAATGAAAAAGAAGAATGTTCACTTTTTTGAGGAAAAATGAAAAAGTTGTGAATACACTAATAGAAGACTTTTATATATTTCCAAACAACCTTTGTTTAGCTTTATATCCATTCTTTTGATAACCCTTACCTAATCTTGCTTTTCATCCTAATAGAAGTCCTAACTTGATCTTAGGAGTAGTATGGCTTGGAAATGGTTATGAATGGATAGAGAGTATGGGAGTGTAAAATTCATAGTAGTTGATTTCCATTCAAGAGATAATTATCATTCTTTATAAGTTATCATTCTCCGTATGAAATATGTGAGGCTTTTGAGTTTATTGAACAACATTCTAAAATCACATATTAATGAGACATGTACACTTTTTTGAGTGACTTTTTTTATAGTGTTAAGTATATCCCATGACAATTGAAGTCAAAGCATACATTTGGATGGAAATTTAGGTTATATTTGACTTGGAGACTATAATTATATATCAGTGATAGCACACACTCATCTTGTGAGGTTTAATGAAAAAATTGGATATCTTTAACATAAGAGTGAGATTTTGAACCTTTTGTTCATCTTTATTAGCAAGCTAAAGTTAAGAATTAGGATGAGATGAATAAACAAAATTTTCTTAGATGAATAAAGAATTTTTACATAAATTTTGAGAATTTTGTGGGTATACTCACTTGAAACCCTCACAAGGCCTAACTCCTCAACTAAGGGTAACCTAGGAGTTTGAGGGCTTGTTGTATGTACTAAACGCAATCCCAAGTACCTATGAAAGAGCCACTTTGTATCAGTTTTTGAAAATAATTTTTTACATATTTTTCTTGGTACTAGAAAAATGCTACTTGGAGGTGTGATAACTTTCTAATTTTGTAGAAAAACCACCAAATTAATTATCCATGTGTTATAACTTATAGGGGTAAATTAGGCTTTTTAGACCAAAATTTGTAACACATGGATTTTTAACCTAATAAAGCAAAAGTTGTTATTTTATAGGTCTAGAAGCCAATCTAATGTAAGTATGTGAATAATCATATTTTTCTAGGATTTGATTAGAACTTTTTATCTTTTGTAAGAATAGAGATGATGATGCGACAACCGAGATCGATCAGGATGAAATTGAAGATTAAGATCAAAAGATTGAGTCAAAGCCTAAAAATCACCACTTCAATATAAACCAAAGGCTAAGATCATATTTGCATGGATGTGATTAAAGGAACTAAAGATGACCAAAGTGGCCATGCATTCCCACCACCTTTGCATGGAAGCCACTTAAGTTGCCTTAGCCATATAAGCCATGAAAGAAGTTGGCAAGCTAAGGAATTCAAGCCAAACCATACAAGCCACTCAAGCTAAGGGTCATAGCCAAGAGGTTGAACCAAGAAGGCTTCCTAAGCTAGTCATGAAGCTTAGCTAATGGAGCCTTCAAAGTTAGCCTTTTAAACCATCAAGCTAAGCGAAATGGATGGCTAGGATTGGAGGAGATTCAAGAGAGTTATACATGAAATATCTTGAAGATAATTGAGGAAAATATATTAGAAAAAGATGGTAGGTGCACCAATGCGATAAGAGCCTTCATTTTTAGTGTTTTCTCCCCTTGCCCCACTTTTTCCTTAATTTCCATCTCACCCTTAAGATGCACTACGAATTTGCAATGTAGAGTTGCATCTTTCCTAAACTCTATTTCATTCTACCTCTTAAGAAACTTCCCAATAAACCAAAATCCTCCACATAACACCCTCCATCTATTTCCCATCCAATCCCCACCCACTTTCCTATTTCATTGGGGTTTCAACATCTTTGGAAGGGGGTAGACACCCCTTCCTAAAAGGTGGCATCTACCACCTACTCCCGTCCTTAAGGTAGCCACCTCCTTCCACTCACTTTCCTATTTGATATTCTACCCTTTCCCCCATCATAACTATTCAATTTGACACTCTTTATGCCCACCATACCTTAGCATTAGGGAAACCTAGAAAAATTAGGAGAACAAAATTAAACACACCAATATCCAAGCAAAAAGGGGACTTCCAATTAGGAAACAGATGCCTCCTCCATTAGGGAGGAGGATGCCCACTTCCTACAGCCATCTTTTCTCTCTTTTTCTTATTATTTTGTGGACTCTTTGGGTGCTTCCACTTCCTTCCAAGGTGTATGCTTCTTCCTCAAGTGTTCAACCTAGGATTTTTGGGATTTTTTATTCATCTTTGAAGGTTGGTTAGCTTCTTTATTCTCTTTGCTGGAATTTACTTCTTTTCATGCTAGTTTGCCTTGTTTTCCTTTATCTTTCCTTGATTTTAAAAATAAGATTCAAGGCTGGTTCTCACTTGAAGTGATAGCCAAGGGATTCAATCTTGAGTCTAGTTTTGCTCTTTACCTTTCATTGCATCTTTGTTCTCTTTCAGCCCTTCCATCTTTGGTTGCTTAAGTTCCATTGGTTATTGCTTTAGTTTTCCATAGGATTTCCCTTGATTTCAAGCATGTTATTCATGAGTGATTTTTGGAATAATTGAAGAAGAAATTGGCTTGTAATTAAGGAGTGATTAAGATTAAGTGAACATTATTGTAATAGAATTTAAATTTTAGATTTTGATTACCTGTATGTTGTATTATGTTGATGAACTTTTGATTTGATTCAATGAAGTTAGTTGGAATTTCCAATTCATGAGAAGTGATTAGTTCCATGTTTTACATGTTTTATTCATTTAATGTTTCATTAGATTACTGATGGAATTTCTTTGCATGAATGGTTTATTTTAATTTACAGTAACATATAATCATGATCACTTAATTTTTTAAGAGCCCAACTAGATTTTTAGATAGCTTAGTTAATGTTTGAAATAGATTGAATGCTTAGGCTTCTAAAGTAGTTGATTAAATCCATTCTTATCCAATGAATCATGCGTACCATTCCATGGTTACATGCATGATGCTTGGGTATTTTTTCTTTCGTTGTTTGTTAGTGGTAATGTTTCTTTATTTCACTTGTTTAGTTGTAGTTAGATTCCATTTGTTTGCATCTTAGTTAGTTTGGAAAATAATTATTTTTGTCACACTTGCTAAAGTAGTTGATTTGGTTGCTTAGTTTTATTAAATTTTCATCATTAGGAAGGTAGTTTGTTAAAGCATGTTTTCCCTAGATTGGTTTTGTTAACTTCATGTTTAGGAAAGTTGATAAATTGCACTTTAGGAAAGTCATAAAATTAGAAGTTTTTAATTTAGGAAAGTTTTAATTTTAAAAAGTGCATGTTTTAGGAAATTTTTCTATTTAGCATGTTTTTTGTTTTTTCTTAGTTTCCAATTTCATGTTTTAATTTCCATTCTTAGTTTGGGTAAAAAAAAAAAATCACTTGAATTTTGGCTAGGTTAGATAGTTTAAAGAAGGTACCACTAGTATCACATTATAGTTCAACTCCTTAATGGGATCGACCTCACTAGTGTACTATATTGAAAACAATTCATGCTCTTGCTATTTTATTTAAAACAACAACACTCCACCTCATCCCTAAGTGTCCCATGATTTTTACCCAAGTGGGGGGACACCTGTCTTGGTAGATGAAACCTCCCACCTTCTTAGGAAGCTACCTAGCCAACCACCACTCCCACTCCCACTCCCACTCCCACTCCCACTCTCCCTCACCATCTTTATCGTTATTTCCCACACCATCCTATCCCATCTCTCCTCCTCCATTCCATTCTTGGGATTCCATGTGAGACACCTATAGACTTAGGAGCTCCACGCCAATCTCATTAGAAAATGGAGACCCACTCCAATCTTAAGGTGTCACACATCTTCCTCCATCATCTCACCATCCATAGTTGATCCAATGGCTATCATCTACACCTCATACTTTCCTCACTTATAGAGGGGGAAATCTTAACAAAATTTGAGTGCTCAAAACTACCAAGAAGAACCACATGAAAAGGGAAGTTTTGGAGCGGGAAAATATTCATCCTTGGAAGGAGACTTCTCCCACCTCTCCTCTTCTTTGTATCCCAATGTGTTTTTCCATCAATGCTTCCAGCTTTCCACATTAAGCTTTCTTGATTATTTGTCTTCAATTTAGTGCTTCAATCCAAGGTTAGTTTCATTCCCTTATTGTTTTGTTAAGTTGTTTTCTTCATTAATTTGCCTAAGTCCTTGAATTACTTGCTTTCCTAGCTTATTTTCCTTAGTATTCTTCATTGTTTACATTAGATTTTTACTAGGATCTCTCCTAAGTCACATGCGTGCTAGCTTAGGAAGTGTTAGAGGATTTCATTGAATCTTAATATTACATAGTTGTAGTTCTAACATAAGTAGTTGCATCTTCATCATCCTAGGAACCATGTGCACCACCCTTGTGGTCATGTGCATGGTTATTAAGTGATTTAGTATTGTAATTGATTGATCCATTAGTTGTTTAGTATTTGTTTTGAAGTAAGTTTGAGCAAGTTTGGAAGTTTTTTATTATTATTCCATTTAAGCACATTTCCATCCTTAGTTTAAGTTAAGAAAGGCATTTCTTAGGCTAGGTTAAATAACTTAACTATTCATGCAAACCGTTCCACATGGGATCAACCTCACTTGATTGTAATAACTATAGTGATTCATGCACTTGCGAGTTATGTAAAACATCACAACAAGTTTTTGGTGTTGTTGTTAGGGAAACACAAAGGAATTATGCAGTGGATCTTAACAGATATTATTTAGCTGAAGTCTAGGTTTAGGGTTCATTATTTTAGGGTTTTTCATTATTTTGTATTTATTACCATTTCCTTATATTGACCATATTTTGCTTGATTTTGTGGGAGGGGAAATTGGCAAAGGTGCAGCTGTGATCCTATGGGCCAAAGCCTAATCAACTTAGTTTAGGGTTTTATTGCTTCCTTAGATTAGGGTTTGAGTGAAATTTGTACTGAGGTCTATTGTAATTTGCATTTTATTTTATTTTTAAATAGGTTGTAATGATACGTAGCAAGTGTGGGTTATGGTGGTCCACACTTGATCTTCATTGAAAACCCCATAGTAAGCAATTTTCACTCTATTTTATTTTTCTAGTATAATTGCATTTGAATGGTAATGTAATTCATATAGAATAAGAACATTCATGATAATTGTTGTCCATTATTTAGTGTTATTTCATTAGTTCTTGCACCTATTTAACAAGGGATAGCCTAAGCATAGCTATAACCAAGGCATAAGCTATTTGGTTATAGTGTCTTGTCTGTTGAGGTGTGGACCCTTTGTTAGATAACATATAGGTAGGTATTGATTTTCTTTTGTTATAGATTGCATGTTTAAAGCTTTATGGTGGAATGTATCATAATGTTAATAAGGGCCCCACAGAAACCCTCATAAGATAAGGACTGATTTCATCACTAAATCCTTGGCCCACATATGAAATCAAGCAAATTCCTTGTATGTCATGATCCCAACCATTGAACTATCAAATTAAAATCAAGTAGCAAGAGACCTAGGGTATTGAGCTCATAAGAACATTTTAGAAGGAGGTGATCTACTATCACTCAAGTAGTTTCTTAGCTTCATGGTTATATTAGGTGTCTTAAAATATAAGTGATTTTTCCATGCCTTTCATTGACTTTGGTTGAGGTCTAAATGCCTCATAATATAAGAACTGTATTAACCACTTTAGAGAAAAACCTAACTAATAAATAGTAATCAAGTTTGGAAAAAGGATGAGATGTCTAGATTTAGGTCTAAGGAGCTATCACCCTACGCAATAAGAAAGATAATCAAAATAGCTTAATTAGAAATTAACTAGGATTGATTGCACATCACATAGAGTTAGAGTTAGCATATAGTTAGGTTATATCATTTAGCTAGGAATTAGTTCAGTGTATGCAAGGGGTTGATCTCAAAAGTTAAAGTTAGTACCTTTTGACCTAGAGATTGAACTTATCCTTAGGCAAGGGGTAAGAAACCAAGTTCCCATCCCCATGGTTGCACAATTAGCAAAAGTTGACGCAAATCTACTACAGATTTTTATGCACCACTCCAACTTAATACACCATCCTGTATAGCATTACCTCCAACAAATGTAGACCATTTTGAATTAAAACTAAGAGTCATATAATTACTCTCCATTTTTTATAGTCGAGAATGAGAGGATCCATACATACATATTAAGGAATTCCTTCATATTTGAACAGCATTTAAGTTGCAAATTTTTTTTGATGATTCAATTAGGCTTAGGTTGTTTCCATTCTCACTCAAGGATAAAATTCATGGCTAAATTCATTGGAGGTTGGTTCCATCAACACATGAGACCAATTGTCTAGGATGTTTTTGAATAAATTCATCCCCATTTACAAGGCTAATGCCCTTTGTAAGGAAATTATTAATTTCTAGCAAAGGGATGATGAATAGTATTATGAATGCTAAGAATGGTTGAATGAATTGATGCAAAAATGTCCTAATCATGGATTTTCATGAGCAATCCAAGTCCATAATGACCCTTCAGAGTGGCCATCAAGTTGATAACAAAGTAGGGTAGGCCTAAGAAAATTGTAGAGGAACATGAGGCCATCAAAACACATGATAAAGAAAAGAGATAGAAATCTCTTGCTAAACCTGTACTAGAGGCACCATATGTGCCAAAGCTCCATTTCCTCAATTACTAAACAAAGCTAGGAAGGGACCAAATTTTAATTAGCTAATAAATATTTTCAAGCATGTACAAATCAACATTCCATTGCTCATTGTCGTCAAGGATGTTCTTGCTTATGCCAAGTTCTTAAAAGAGCTCTACACAAGAAAAAGAAAGCTTAATGTATAAAAGAAAGCATTTCTCACCGAGCAAGTGAGCTCTTTGATCCAACACCCTACCCCACCCAAATTTAGAGACCCAAGGTGCCCAACAATTTCATGCATTATTAAAGACCATGTCACAGATAGGGCATTGCTTGACCTAAGGGCTAGTGTTAACCTATTGCCATATTCTATCTATGAGCAACTGAGGCTAGGTGAACTTAAACCAACCACTATCATATTGCATTTTAGTAATAGGTCAGTAAAGATACCACATGCATGGCTGAGGATGTTTTCATACAGGTGGTCTAGTTTTACTACCCAATCAACTTAATTGTATTGGATAGCCTGCCTGTATTCAATCCTGGTAGTCAAATTATGGTCATGCTTGGATGTCCATTCTTGGTGATGTCCAATGCCATTATAAAGTATAGGAATGGTGTGATGAAGGTGTCATACATCAATATGAAAGTTAAACTCAATGTATTTAATGCCAACCAAGAACATTTAGGCATAGATGATTCTTACGAAGTCACTTTAATCAAGGGTCTAATTCAAGACACTAATCCCCCATCACCCATCTTTGACCCACTTGAGGCTTGTCTAATGCACTTTAATTGTGATTTTGATTTAGACAAATCTATTGAGGAGATAAATAATCTTTGCCTCCAAATGGGGACCTCATGTGGAATAACTCCCTCCATCAGAGTCTGTCTCCCCACCTCCATGGAGCAACTGCTTTCTCTAGTTCTAAAGCCCTTACATGATAGTCTTAAGTACTCCTATCTAGGACTAGATGAATCCTTACTTATTATTATAGCATCAAATTTAGACTCGAAATAGGGAAACTCAAAGAAGACTAGACCCCCACATGAAGGACATGGTAAGAGATGAAGTCCTTAAGCTTTTAGATGTTGGCCTGATACACCCCATCTCTGACAGCACTTGGGTTAGCCCCATCCAAGTTGTCCCCATGAAATTTTGTGTCACAATAATAAAAAATAAGGAGAATGAGTTAGTGCCACTCGCATGATCACTGGGTGAAGAGTTTGTATTGATTACCAAAAGTTGAATGCTATCATGAGAAAATACCACTTTCCTCTTCCCTTTATTAACCAAATGCTTGAGAGATTATCCAATCATAGTTATTACTACTTTCTTGATGGTTATTTTGAATATAACCAAATTCTTATAGAAGCTGAAGAACAAGAGAAGGCTACCTTCACTTGCCCTTTTAGGACCTTTGCTTATCAACATATGCCTTTCGGTCTCTGTAATGCTCCAACCACTTTTCAAAGGTGTATGTTGAGCATATTTCTGGCATGGCAGAGAGTTTTCTAGAGGTGTTCATGGAAGACTTCTCAATTTTTGGTTCTTCCTTTAATGAGTGCATGCATCATTTGTAGTTAGTTCTTGCAAGGCATCAAGAGAAAATCCTAGTACTGATTGGGGAGAAATGTAATTATGGTGCAAAATGACATTTCTCTAGGCCATATAATATCACACAATTGTATAGAGGTAGATAAGCCAAGATGGATTTAATTGCCAAATTTTCTTCCACCAAGGATGGTGAAAGAAATTTGCTCTTTTGCAGGCCATGCTAGGTTTTATAGAGATTAATCTAAGATTTCAGTATGATGGCTGATTCCCTTTGTAATTACTTATAAAGGAGGCCTCTTTTGACTTTAGTCACGATTATAGATAAGTATTCAAGCGCTAATGGCCGAACTAAACTTTGCACTTATTATTCGATAGCTTAACTGGAGTGCACCATTTGAAATAATCTGTGATAGTTCAGACTATGTGATCGAGGTTGTTTTGGGGAAGCATATTGATGGACTTCTCACGTGATACCCTCCACTAGTAAAACACTCAACGGTGCCCAACTCAAATATTATACCATAGAGAAAGGGTTGTCAGTTGTCATGTTCATGTTTAATAAGTTTAGATCTTACTTGTTAGGATATAAAATTATGGTATACTCAGATCATGCCTCTTTGAAATATCTCCTTTTCAAAAAGGATGCAAAACCTAAGTTGATCTGATATATACTATTGCCATAGGAATTTGACCTTGAAATTCAGGACAACAAATGCGATGACCTAGTTTTAAACACTTTTTAACAAAATCTTTAGAAAGGTGGGTCCCCAATTTTGAAAAAAAATAGCAAAAAATAATTTCAATGAATTTCAATCTAAGAAAAACCCCAAGTGTCAACCATCAACTCAAAACTCAAATAAAATTTTCATTTTTCCAAGTAAATATTTAAAAAAAAAAGTTTACTTCATCAGGACCCATCTAGTCAATAGCGACATTTCCACAACATTATAATCAAGTCCAGATAATTCACATGCACACGTACAATCCAAGTAAAATTAAAACTTACCTTCAAGTGAGATGGCTCGATCACCACTTGTTTGGCTCCTCATTAATCATATTAGTCTTTCAATATCTAAGGCATTGCAACAATAATGCAATGCTTACTAAGGGAATAAGACATTTATGAAATTCAAAATATAATATTTTCTTTCAAAATATAATAATCATTCCAATGCACAAAACATTTTACATCAATAATCAATGATCTACATGATTAATCTAGAAATAATCCAAAACTTTAGAATATAAATTTTCAAATATTTCATGTGAATGTCATGAATAGATCAAGCCACAATATATCATATCAAATTCCAATTAGTATCTCAAGTAAACTTATGAATAGATGAAAGCATCATAAACTGATAAAAAAATGCAAGATCATGCCAACTGCAACTCAAATCATGAATAAAGATATTAAATGTATAAATGAGTTAAACAATATTAATCTTGTAAATTGGTGAATATAGTCATTGGTAGTCATACCCCTACTATGTGGGGCCCACAGTCCTCCAATCGACATTGGCATATACATAATGGTCATGAGTTCATACTAGGCATATCACCATGCCATATAGTCATGAATGGTCACAGCACATTGATCTGATAAGAAAACCAAGCATATGTGCCATCATTCCCTCGTGAACACAACACAATGTACAGCAATATAAGAAACTGCTATGCTACAGTGATAACCAAAATATGATCTAGCAACTGCCATTCCCTGCCAATAGTAAAACAAGAGTCGTCGTCCATCCGCATGGGTGGGACTGGATCGATAGTGTGGGCCACTCATGATACCAACCCCTACCAAGTGCCATCTATCTATGGGTGTCTATCATCTCATAATCTGAGATGGTGGGTGGCTGGCCCTATAACCTTCCTAGCATAGCATCCGCTAGGCAACAAGCTAGTCGAAAACAAAATTCTCAGCCTCCATGCCTGGATATAAAATAATAGCATCAGGCTACATGCCTATCTCATATCAATCTATGAAAAGTACTGTATCGTATACATAGCTGGTACCCCATACTAGTTCAAACCCACGTGGCTTGTATATCAAAATCATGCAATAGTAAAACATGTAATGCATTATAAAAAACATGCCTTTTTAAATGAATGGCATACATTTAAATCCATGGAGGTGTAATCATAATATAACAATCCTCCATATACAAAACCATGTCCTTTTCATTTCATAATTCATGCCATAAATACTACAAGTATATTGTAACATAATAATAACATTTTATAAATACTTTATGCAATTCAAATCTCATGCAAATATCAAAATCACATCATAAGTGCACAAATAGATCATGCAATTTATGAAAATTAACATCTTAGAATCTGCTTAACTCTAATAAAGAATTACTCATCTTGTAATACCCCGAGCAATTTATGCTATTGAATTGGACATTCTATAGTAAATGAACTATGTTAAATGTTTTACTTTATTTAAAATAGTAAACGAATGAATTTGTAAGAAAACTTGGTACCATTAGGTTCTACTCGAAAAATGGAATCCAACGCCTCAAAGAATGTCGAAAATGGAGTTCGTATGAAGAAGCTACGACCGTTTAAAGATTAGGGGCATTTCTATAATTTAAATTATAAACAAAAAAGACAGAAAACGCGGGGGCCATTTTGATAATGGCACCCCATCTTCTTCTTCTTCTAGATTTCTCTAGAAACCCTAGTTTCCAAAGGTTTCTAGCACTGCCATTGGTAGCACCGCCGTAATAAGGCTATAAAAAGCCCTTTTCCCTCCTCCTCAGCCATCCCTTTATCCTCCACCTTCTCCAATGGTTCAAGGGAGGATTCTGGCAGCTAGGGTTTCAGCGTGAAGAAACCCCACCTCTGGCAGTGGGCATCACTCTAGACCTGCCCAGGTAAGCCCCTCACACCTCCCCTCTGTTTTCCCTTCTTCCCTGTCCAGATCCACGCCGACCCATCGAGCCAGACAATGCCCAGGTTCTCCCTCCTCTTCCCTTCCACTTCCCCAGGTTAGATCCAGGCTAGATCTAGCATTTTTCGACAGGAAATCACAGGACCCAGAACCGGACCAACGAAGGAGACGATCTTGGGTGTGGTGCGTGATGCACACCCCGATTAAGCCCAGTGGGACGGACCTCAGGCACATGACTGTGCACGGGCCCACGCGACTATGTATGGGCGTGGCCTCGGTGCGTCCCAGGCACAGTCCTAACTCGACCGGGACACACAAGTGCCCGGGAGCTGAGGTGCACCGCACCTATGCCAAAGACGCGTATGCGCGACGCCATCCAGGACGAGCGTCATAGCGCGTCACTTGGGCATGCATGTGCTCATGCAAATGCGGTTCCTGGCATGACCTTTGGGCGCGCATGATGTGCAGGCATGGGTCTTGGTTCAACCAGGGCACGCACACATCTTGGAAATCATGATGCATGGGGCTCGCATGGACAAAACCTGGATTGTCCGTGACGTTGTAACACTAAAAACCCAATTACGGAGGTCGTTGGATTTACGATTCGAAAGAACAATCGCATCTGTATAAATGATGTGGACCTAATGAGATTATAAAATTAGGATTAGAGGACAAATTATAGAGTCTAACCATTGAATAGTAGATCCATATCATAGGATCTAGCCTGACACTGAATTAGGCAAGGACTCATGGACCCTAAAAGGCAGATCTAGCTATCTAATTTCTAAATAGATCGAAATTGATAAGGACTTCTTGTTATCCATTCATATCTAGGATTTTATAAATGAGACCAGGGTCGGGTTGAGTAATGAAGGACGCGACTCCAAGAAACTTTGAGGTAGGTGCTCTATCGCTACTAAACTTTTGAAAAGAGCCCATGATTGTTTTGAGAATGCATGTTTTAAGTATAAGTTATATGACTTGTTTAGCATGACTTAATTTTATAAATGAATTCAGCATGCATATGATAAATACATTATGCATAGACATGTTTTGCAAACGATTGCGTGATTTGTGGTTATTGAGTTTTGAAAAATTGCATGTCCTTGAGGGTTACCAAAAGATGATGGAGTGCCCAAAAGACGTTAGGTAGGTAGTTGTGAGAGATCCAAAGAGGGCAGGTTTTGAAAAGAGGTTTTTGCTTGATTGATCATATATGATTTGGGCTAGTAAGCTCGTGGGAGCTATGCCAAGAGGTTTGGGGTAGCCTCCTAGCCTCTACCACTATTAGGTGGAAAGGGTACCACACAAAAAAAAAAGGCATGTTCCTACATCGACTGCATGTGGTACAGGGGGCTACCACTGATGTCATGGCACTGGGTTAAGGTGTCATATGCCTCGTAGAGGCTATGACCAAGTGTCCCCAGGTACCCGGGGACCACATGGCGAGGAGGTCGTGGGCATAGTGGGCCCTATGTTTTTGAGGATTTACTTGCATTGCATATGGCATGACATTAGGTTGGTTGACCATACCATATATCCATGAGTTGGATTCAGTTGAGCATCTTATGCATATCATTATGTTTATGATATATATGATACTTTCGACTTGGATTATACGATTCTTTAAGTCGTCAATATTCCAATTCGACAATGGTTTTTAATATCGATATTGCACATGAGCATTCAAACATACACATGTTTCAAAGAGCATATGATTTTAAACATAGCATGTGTTATAAAACTAGTAGTGATAGACTCCTACTGAGTATAGTATATACTCACCCAAATATATATCATTTTTCAGGACAGCTCCACTCACGAGTAGAGGACGCCTCAAGAAATGTTAGTGCTATGAGCAAGTAAATAAAAAAGAGACAATTGTACATGTAAGAAAACACTCTACCCTTTGGACATGTATTTGTATTTATTTACATTTGGGCTGTGTGCTGTGACTGGATAGACCTGGGGAAAACATTTATGATTTCTAAAGTTTTTCAAAAACTACTTTGGTTGTTGTGAAAGCAAATGACACTCGAGGTTTTCAAAATGAGTTTAAAACTAAAGATTTTCCGCTGCCTTATGAAGAGTGAAGGGCTATCGAATAATAACTACCTGAGTATTATGGAGCAAATCAGAAGATGTATACAAGTGACATATTATGTGATTAAGAGAAACATAACACGAATATGATAGGGAAATGAATGCAACCGAGTTATCAAAAGATATTAAGACATTGTATGAATTTTATTGAGGCTTTAGGCAATTAAGGATTTTGATGATATTAGAAAACTTCAACATTTCCTGGAAGTATTAAGTTTCTCTTGACTGCCGCATAGATCAAATATATGCAACCACTTAAATGAAAGCATTGATCTAGGTAGACAAAAGAAGAAGATCATGACTTTACGGAGATACATACAATTCTTTCATCTTGAATCCTATAGGGAGGTAAACCAAACAAATGCGGAAGGAATAATACTAGTTGAGTTGGTAATCTTATTGTACAAGAGTATAAGAAAGAGAAAGCATATGGGGTTTAAGACTTTGAGTAGAGTATCGAATTTCAGGAGATTATGCGACAAGAAATTTCCAAAGAGGAATGGTGACCAACTAGAAATTAAATTCTACAAATGGTTTGATATCAATTATTACAATTAGATTCTTATCGGATCCATTAGCTTATGGGGAACAACAATGGATATAGTCCATAAAAAGGAAAAGTTGGTGATATCCTACCTTGCCACTACATGAGTAAATAAAGTATATTGAAAAAGGAATTAAGCCGAGACAGGGACTTGTCCATTTGTCTTTCTTCAGCAAGTAGGGTACCATCAAGGATCAAATTGAGGCCTTGCTATCATAGATTGGAAGAGCAAATATCTTAAGACCATTATTTAGTCATTACCTTTAGAGTACGGTTGACTAAATAAAGGTATCCCACCATAATTAATCAAATATGTTAGTATTTATTAGACAGTAGTCAAAGTTATAAACTTGGAGGAATATTCTGAGTTCTCCCTGAAAGAAGTACTTGTTAGACTAAGTCATTTGAGAGTATGAGGTCAGTTGATTAGGCCACATCATGAAGGAGCTACGAGTACAATGAGGACAGTAGCAACTGAGATAGGAGCAAAAATAAGAAGTGATCTAAACCAATGTGAAAGAATTATCAAACCTTAATGGCTACCATGACAAGGTGAAGAAATTACTTTGGGTCTGAAAAATACTGCTGACTTGGATTGAAAAGAAAGGCAAATAATTACTGATTACTTTAGAGACCTTTGAGCTTATGACATAGATATATCTGGAAAGAGATCATGAGGTAATCAAATAAAGTCCTTCTATGTCTAAGAAAATGTTTTATGCTTACCTAAGTGTTGTTAAACTTGTTGATTTAACAGTTTTAGCATAACTTGATATAGTAGCTATTAAACGAGAACTGCTATTATAAGCTAAGTATGAGGAGGCACTTGAAAGATAAAATTTGAGGAATTGAGAAAACCACTACTTATGATACCCCCTGACAATTAAGACTGAATGGTTGACGATAATGCAGTAATAAAAGATTGAACAACATATTGATATAGGGAATGGAAGGAGAAAGGTTGAGGTGGCCAGCACATTATAAGGTGAGATTTGATGTTACGTTGCCTTTAGACAAAAAGTTAGTTGTTATGTGCATATGCCAAGTACAAAAAATAAATTGAAGGAATTTCCTGAGAACTAACCTTACTAGATTGAGTATAGAACTTTTGGACTGAAAGATTACGAAGAAAACCATTAAGCAAAGAAAGGACAAAGAGGATGATGACAAAGGATTCAACCATGACCTAGTAAGGGTACTCGGTTATGAATAAGAGACTTTTTGCTTTGCATAAATGGGAACATTGTTGGAAATCCTAATGACAAATTGATGTGAATAGCGAGATAGGCCTCTGGACAAGAACATTTGACCCATGATGATGAATTAACCATAAAACATTTGAGATGAGTTTACATAAACTCTTCAGGAAGAAAAGCATTTGATGGCTTCACCATCTATGAAACTTGATGTACAGTTTGGATATCCTAATCATAATATGAGATAGTATTAGTGATGGAGGATGCTACTTGAATTATTTTATTTTGAATATAATATGGGTTGAGGACCCAAGTTATAGTAGAAAAGCAACAGACAGTTGAAATTCGAAGTTAATCGAGGTTTTGGCTGTAGGGCACATGATACCATATTAGCTATTGAAGTATCTTGGGGAGAAATATAAAAGATTAGAAGCAAAGTTAGACATAATAGAAAAAAGAAAAAAAGTGTAACCCTTTTTGTTGGACACGTACTAATGACACACAACCAACCATTAAAAGGAGACGTGGATGATGAAGAGATCACTAGATGGAAGACAAGAGGAAAAATGAGACTATCCCTGCTATTCAAAAAGGACTATGAGAAATAAGATGATATGATCTCAAAAGAAGTATGTAGTAATTTATACATAAATAAAGAAGCATGATCCTGTGAGAAGACTATCCTACACATGATGAGAAAAGTATAAGCATCTAAGGATTTCGAGATAGATGAATTACAGCTAGAAACCGGTATCGTTAAACTGGCACGTATAGGAGTATGCATCAAAGTACGTAGCGAAAGCGGCCCTTATAGGTAAGGCCTTGTAGAAGGAACAATAAAAATGATAAATTGAGGTTGAGCCTAGATTTGATTCCTAAGGGAGAATGCATTCACCAAGAAGTTATCTAAGAGACAAAATACCTTGAAGATGATAATTTATGGAATTTCGAGGACGAAATTCTTTTAAGGGGGTAATAATGTAATGTCTCGAGCAATTTACACTATTGAATTGGACATTCTATAGGAAATGAACTGTGTTAAATTTTTACTTTATTTAAAATAGTAAACGAAGGAATTTGTAAGAAAAACTTGGTACCATTAGATTCTACTCGAAAAATAGAATCCAATGCCTCAAAGAATGCCGAAAACGGAGTTCGTATGAAGAAGTTACAACTGTTTAAAGATTAGGGGCATTTCTGTAATTTAAATTAAAAACAAAAACGACAGAAAATGCAGGGGGCCATTTTGGTAACGGCACCCTGTCTTCTTCTTCCTCTAGATCTCTCCAGAAATCCTAGTTTCCAGAGGTTTCCACCACCGCCAATGGTAGCACCACCATTGGCAGCACCGCCATAGTAAGGCTATAAAAAGCCCTTTTCCCTCCTCCTCAGCCATCCCTTTATCCTCCACCTTCTCCGACAGTTCAAGGGAGGATTCCGGAAGCTAGGGTTTTAGCGTGAAGAAACCCCACCTCCGGCAATGGGCATCCCTCCAGACCTGCTCAGGTAAGCCCCTCACACCTCCCCTCTGTTTTCCCTTCTTCCCTGTCCAGATCCACGTCGGGTCTGGGTGATTTCCGGCTGGGAAGATCGAAGTAAACCCAGACTCAATGGGTCTGCCGACCCATCAAGCCAGACACCGCCCAGGTTTCCCCTCCTCTTCCCTTCCACTTCCCCAGGTTAGATCCAGGCCAAATCTAGCATTTTTCGGCTGGAAATCGCAGGACCCAGAATTGAACCAATGAAGGAGACGATCCTGGGCATGGTGCATGATGCACACCCTGACTGAGCCCCATGGGACGGACCTCAGGCATGTGACTGTGCACGGGCGTGCGCGACTGTGTATGGGTGTGGCCTTGGTGCATCCCATGAGCAGTCCTGGCTCGACTGGGACACACGATCGCATGGGAGCTGAGGTGCACAGCGCTTGCGCTAAAGGCGCGTCTATGCGGCGCCATCCAGGATGAGCATCATAGCGCGTCGCTTGGGCATGCATGTGTGCGTGCAAACGCGGTTCCTGGCACGGCCTTTGGATGCGCACAATGTGCAGGCATGGGTCTTGGTTCAACCAGGGTGTGCACACGTCTTGGAAACCATGATGCACGGGGCCCGCTGGACAAAAGATGGATTGTCCATGATGTTGTAACACTAAAAACCCAATTACAGAGGTTGTAGGATTTACGATTCAAAAGAATAATCACGTCTGTATAAACGATGCAAACCTAATGAGATTATAAAATTAGGATCAGAGGACAAATTATAGAGTCTAACCATTGAATAGTAGATCCATATCATAGGATCTAGCCTGACACTAAATTAGGCAAGGACCCATGGACCCTAAAAGGCAGATCTAGTGATCTAATTTCTAAATAGATCAAAATTGATAAGGACTCCTTGTTATCCATTCATATCTAGAATTTTATAAATGAGACCAGGGATGGGTTGAGTAATGAAGGACGCGACTCCAGGAAACTTCGAGGTAGGTGGTCTATCGCTACTAGACTTTTAAAAAGAGCCCATGATTGTTTTGAGAATGCATGTTTTAAGTATAAGTTATATGACTTGTTTAGCATGACTTAATTTTATTGTATGATTTGTGGTTATTGAGTTTTCAAAAATTGCATGTCCTTGAGGGTTACCAAAAGACGCTGGAGTGCCCAAAAGACATTGGGTAGGTAGTTGTGAGGGATCCAAAGAGGACAGGTTTTGAAAAGAGGTTTTTGCTTAATTAATCGTATATGATTTGGTCTAGTAAGCTCGTGGGCACTATGCCGAGAGGTCTGGGGTGGCCTCCTAGCCTCTACCACTATTAGGTGGAAAGGGTACCACGCCAAAAAAAAGGCATGTCCCTATGTCGACTACATGTGGTATAGGGGACAACCACTGATGTCACGGCACTAGGTCAAGGTGTCATATGCCCTGTGGAGGCTATGACCGAGTGTCCCTAGGTATCCGGAGACCACACGGTGAAGAGGTCGTGGTCATAGTGGGCCCTATGTTTTTGAGGATTTACTTGCATTGCATATGGCATGACATGAGGTTGATCGACCATACCATATATCCATGAGTTGGATTCAGTTGAGCATCTTATGCATATCATTATGTTTATGATATATATGATACTTTCGACTTGGATTATGCAATTCTTTAAGTCATTAGTATTCCAATTTGACAATGGTTTTTAATATCGATATTGCACATGAGCGTTCAAACATGCACATGTTTTAAAGAGCATGTGATTTTAAACATAACATGCATTATAAAACTAGTAGTGATAGACTCCTACTGAGTATCGTATATACTCACCCAAATATATATCATTTTTCAGGACAGCTCCACTCACGAGTAGAGGATGCCTCAAGAAATGTTAGTGCTACGAGCAAGTAAATAAAAAAGAGACAATTATACACGTAAGAAAACACTCTACCCTTTGGACATGTATTTGTATTTATTTACATTTGGGCTATGAGCTGTGGCTGGATAGACCTGGGGAAAACATTTATGATTTCTGAAGTTTTTCAAAAACTACTTTGGTTGTTGTGAAAGCAAATGACACTCAAGGTTTTCAAAATGAGTTTAAAACTAAAGATTTTCCGCTGCATTGCATGGTTTTTATAAAATGGTTTTCAAATGGGGATGCATCCCGCCTTAAGAATTAGATATTGCATTTAAAAATGCATGGGAAAACCCAGGTCGTAACACATCTATACCTCTCAAACTAGTTGGACTCCAATCTAGCTTAGTTTGCCTCAGTCCCATCCCCTGAATAAACATAACATCTAGGTCAAACTTAAAATCCAAATGATCTAAAGTGGATTCTTAATTATAAAACACATTATATCTCTATATCTCAAAATATGGTATTTCAATATAGTCCAATGGCTCCAAGCCATGGGATCTCAAGGTAGGGCCCAGCTCATTTGGCTAATAATCCAAATCATAATGATCTGGGCCAACCTATAACCATCAGGCTCCTTACACAATTAAATCATTACGCATTCTAGAGCTATCATGCTTAGATCATATCAATCTCAAGAAATTTATCTATAAATCGACCTATCAGGCATTACTATATGCAATTCATGCATAGTCTTATATAATTATAGCTAAATCAATAAAATCAAGAGGTTAGGATGGTAATCCTACATCATTCAAGTCCATTTGAAGGACATCTAACTATTTGCATTATTGGATTATCAATCAATTGGCTCGAATGAGCCCTATCAAATATGTCTGTATTGACCTGATGACATTTCTCCACCTGATCATCCCAAATCAAAGAATAAAATAGGAATTTTATTCATATAATCTCAATGATTCATTTGAACGAAATGGATGACAAACTCGATCCAATTCAACACCTAAATCATCGATTGATCTTAACTGTTGATCATGATTAGCTAAATCATCTCACAAATGTCCCAGATCCACAATATCTCACATGGATCTTGATCTACACATCACAAGGATCACAATGGACGGTTCAGATCATAGGATCTCATATCATAGATTTTTTATCTAACACGCATCCAAATTGGACAGTTAGATGATCCCTGATCAAAGATTTGACCTTTCCACAATGTAGATCATGCCAAAATACCTATAGTAAGTATATTTTATTACATTCCATAGAGTCACCAGTGTTGATTGGACTTCATCGGAGAAGGTGACCGGCACAGTCGCTGTCGGTGGCCCATTTCTCATCAATTCTAAAATTCCTTAGAAGGGGTTGTAGATCAGGGTCTCACCTTCTCTCCCTTGAAGTTTGGTGTGATCTGATGTTGTTTGATGCCAAAAAATATGAAAAACAGTTGCCGGTCATCGAATTTCTTCCACTTGCTGGTGTCATCTATAATGACTCAATTCTCCCTCATTACTTGCCCAATTGTAGTGATTCTTGAGGCCTTTTAATCATGAGATCATGGAGAATAAAATGATTGGCTCAGATCATCATTCTGAGCTATCATTTTCTCCTAGTGATACCCTAAGATCTGATGCTTGAAAACCCATTTTCTTCTCCCCTCACTGGCATTACACGTAGTTGCTGGTGTTCACGCCATTGTTGACGATTGCTTTATCCCCCTTCTCTCTTCTCTCTCCTCTCTTCCTCACTCTCTCTCTCCTCTCTCCTCTCTTCTCTCTTCTCTCTTCTCTCTTCTCTCTTCCTCACTCTCTCTCTCTCTCTCTCTCTCTCTCTCTCTCTTATTTCTCTCTCCTCTCTCTTTCTTCTTTCTTCTTCGTTCGATTTTGAGTGACAGTCATTAATTGTCACCTAATAAAAGGGAAGGAGGGTGCTATTATCAAAATGATACCTCCCATTTTTTTCTCTTATATATATACTATATATTCAGAATTTCATATATTTTTCATTCAAAATCCAATTTCAACAAAATTTGCGTCCTTGGAATAATCCTTCCTAGTACTATCCATTTGTGGAGGTCTTAATACTTGATTTGATGTTTATCAAGTTTTCCACTCATAAAACTCTAAAGATATGAAATTTCATTATTTTCTTTTCATCCCAATTTAACATTTTTCAAAAATTACTCAAATTGGAGTTTAAAAATTAGAGATGTTACAACTAAGGTTCTAAAAATGTTGTCAGAGACCACTTATCCTGATTAGTGGTGGAGTATACTAATGAACATGTGCCATAACAGAAGCTTTTCCAAGTGAACATTTATCACACATTTCCCAATTACCTTGGCATGGATGCATAATCAATTATCTTGTTATAGGATAATTTCCTAATCATTGGATCAAATAAGATAGAAAAGGATTTATGGCCGAGGTTCAATAATTTACCTGAACCACTCATACTTATGTAAGTATTGTCCCCATCAAATTATTAAGAAATGCATACCTGATACGGAGCATAATGAAATCATATTATTCTGTCATGATCATGCTTGTGGGGCCACTTTATCTCCAGAAAGATAGCTGCAAAGATTTTGATAGTGTGGTTCTTTTTGGCCCACAATTTTCAAAGATTTACATGCTTACTGCACAACATGTGCTAGGTGCTAGAGGTTAGGAAGTATAGAGAGGAAAAATATGATGCCCTTAAATCCAATCTTGATTGCAGAACCTTTTTATGTTTAGGCCACAGATTTCACAGGGCCATTTCATAATTTCTTTATATATTTATAAATCTTTGTGGGGGTGGACTATGTGTCGAAGTTAGTGGAAGCCATACCTTGTAAGGCCAGTGACCACAGGGTTGTGGTCAAATTTCTAAAAGAAAATATACTTGCAAGGTTTAATACTCCACATGCCATAATTAGTGAGGGGGTAGACACTTTTGCATTAAAGTTTTTGAAAATTTAGTAAAAAAGTATGGTGTCAACCTTAGAATAGCTATCTTGTATTATCCTCAGACTAGTAGGCAAGTAGAGGTGTCGAATAGGAAAATTGAGCGTATTTTAGTGAAGATAGTCAATCCAAAAAGGAAAGACTGGATTGTGAGACATAATGATACTTTATGGGCTTATCCTACTATGTATAAGAACATTGTAGGCATGCTACTCCATGGCCTAGTATATGGAAAGGCATGCCACTTACTAGTAGAATTAGAACATAAGGCATATTGGGCTATCAAAAAGCTCAATTTTAATTTAGATGCTACTATATCCCATAGAAAACTCCAACTCAATGAGTTGTGTGAGTTGAGGAAAGATACATATGAGTTTGCATGGCTAGACAAAGACCATATGCAGATTAATCATGATACATGAATCTTAAGGAAGTCCTTTAACCCAAGACAAAAATTCTTATTGTATAATTCTAAGTTGCATCTATTTTAAGGAAAACTTGAGTCTTGAAGGACAAGACCCTACACAATATGTACTATTTATTCTCATGAGATTGTCAAGATAGAAAAGGATGATGAAATCTCAAAGCCTAATGGACAGAGGCTGAAACCCTTCCTAGAATTGATTAACCTTGACGTAGAGGAAACATCATTAGAGGAATTGATCTACCATGACCTACCTTAGCATGGTCCAGAACACATTTCATATTTTATGCATTGCACTCATCTCCATCATGTATGACTAAAGATGTAAAACTTAGCACTCATTGGGAGGCAACCTAATGATTTTTAGTATCAGTATTCTGCATCATTCCTTCATCAGATAGGGTCCTATGTTTCAAAATATTGGGGAAAATGTTTAGAGAGAATTCTAAGTTTTCTTATATTTTTCAAAATGAAAAGAAATTGAGGTCAAACTCCTTTACTATTGTGAGAATTAGATTCTCAAAAGCTTAGTAATTCAACTTTAACCTCTTAATGGAAGTGCATATTAATTTTTCATGTTATTTATATCTTCAAGCATTTTATGAAAGTAAAATCTTGAAAATTACTTACACACAGCACATAGTCTAGACTAATAGAGAGGTATGACTTAGAGACCTTAAGGAAAATAATGGAGACCTATAACCAAGTGAGTTTAGAGATTATCTTCTTTCTGAGAATTACAAGTAATTCCATATTTTCTTTAGCATACATAGCTTTGTGTCACCCTATATCTTTGTTTTGGTTAATTGCCAAGAATAAATAGTAGTATTAGCTTTCTTTCCAGAACATTTATTGAATCTAATAGGCTTTAAGAAACCTAGGAAATGGTATAGGCCATCTTTGTTTTAACTTAGAGACATAGAACCTACCCAGCATATTATACCACCAGTTAACCTCTTGAGCCCATTAATAAGCCTTTTCTTTCTTAACCACACCTACCTTAACCCAAAAAACCTAGTAAAATAAATATCCATTATCGATTTTCAAAAGATGGTAGAAAAAGTTCAAAAAGGACAAAAAGTTAAAGAAGTGAAAAATACATAAAAGACATAAAAGAAAAAAGTCTTTCTTTCAAATGGTTCAAAAGAAAAGTGAAAAGAAAGAAATGTTAGAAAGGTAAGAGTATAAAATATATTCATTTTAGTATAGTTAAAGTTGTCCAACAATCAAAATAAGACCTCTACTCAATTTTTTAATTTTGATTCCTTATACCCTTCTTTTCCAAACCTATTCCAAGCCTACATTCATCCTAATTAAAGACTTGTGGATCTTAGGTGGAAGATATCCTTAATGAGGAAATAAAAACAAGATGTAGGTCTTCTAAGCAGCAATGCACATGGGAGTAATGAAACCTTTAAAAGCAAGGTAAACTACCTCTACTAGTCTTGGAAATAACATCTATTCTCAGGGATCATGTTCCTTTGTCTTTTCAGTGCTTAGACTTTATGTGACCCATTAGCTTTGTTGGATTCGGCTACATAGTGAGAGCAGTAGGTTTGACCCCTTACTTTGATAGCTTCATTTTTAGAGTATGCAAGTGAGAATTTGAGGTCAAAACATATTTCCAATGGAACATAAGCATATCTAATTAGAAGTCGTGACTTATGTAGTCATACAAATACATACACTCTAAGAGATAAATATAATAAAATAGCTTTAGTATATGTATAACCTATAAAATTGTCATTCATCTCTATTAAGCAGTTCAAACTAGTAGATTACTAATGGATGAGGATTCTCTGAGATAAAATAAGGGACTTATGAAATTTTATGGGTATATTCACTATAAGTTTAAAGGCTTTTTGCATGTGCTAAATGCAATCATGAGTACTTACAAAGCTAGTGACAATTTTGTTTTCCATGATTTTTTGCATGTTTTGCCCGAGAATAGAAAAATGTTCTTTAAGGGTGTGATAAGTGTTCAAATTTGTATAAAAGGTACCCAATTAGTTGCCCATATGTTATAACTTATGGTGTTAAATTAGTGTTTTTGGCCAAAAAATTTATAATACAGGCATTTCTAACCTAATAAAACAAATATTTGATAATTTATAGATTCAGAGGCTAATTCAGGGTAAGCAAAGAATAATCATATTTCTCTAGGATTTAATTAAGTTTTGACCTTTTGTAGGATTCAAGATGATGATCCAATAGAAGATCAACTAAGGATTAAGATCAAATTGGGTGGCCATGACCTACATTTTACCAATTTCAAGTTCTAACAAAGTTCAAGATCATAGATTCAAGGAAACAATTAGGATAGCCAAAGGTGACTCAAGTGGGCCTATGCATAACCCATGCCTTTCCACCACCTTTGCATGGGCAGCCATTCGAGTCACCTTAGTCATATAAGCCACGAGAGAAGGTGGTAAGCTAAAGAGTCAAGTGAAGCCATCCAAGCCAAGGGTGTGAGCCATGAAGCAAAGCTAAATGAGCCCTCAAAGTGAGCCATCCATGCTACTTAAGCTAAGGCTACATGGAGTGAAGCTATTTGAGGAGAATTATAGTTAATTATCTTAAGATATTTGGTGATTATCATGTAGACAAGTAAGCATGCATGTTGACCAATGGGAAAAGCCCACATCTATTTCCTTTTTCTCATTTTTTTCTACCATTTTCTCCCTTTCCATCTCACTCCACATCATCCCTAAGTATCTCACAATTTTTACCGAGGTGGGGGAACACCTACCTTGGTAGATGATGCCTCCCACCTTCTTAGGAAGCCACCTATCATATGACCACTCCATGTCACCATCTATATCATTATCTCCCACACCATCCTCATCCCATCTCTCCTCCTCCACTCCATTCTAGGGATTCCATGTGAGACACCTATAGACTTGGGAGTTCCACGCCACTCCTTAGAAAAATAGCTTCCCACTCCCCTCTTAAGTTATCACACATGTTGGTCCATCATCTCACCATCTAAAGTTGATCTAAGGGCTATCATCCACACCTCATCCTTTCCTCACTTATAGGGGCAATCTTTTCAAAATTTGAGTGCTTAAAACCACCAAGAGGAACTGTGGTGTAGCTTTAAAATTACTTGCAAGTGCACAAATCAATGTAGTATGTTCATGCAAGCAAGGTCAATCCTATGGCAAATGTCACAAATTTGTATATTGGATGGATCTTATTTAAAGTACTTAACTTCAGCCAAAGAGAGAGTTTGTTTTGATTGAATTAGGAAATTAAAATGCATAAAAGAGAAACATGCATGAAATTAATAACTAAAATTGAAGGAAACTTACTAAAACTAAAACTAAGTAATGAAATTAAACTAAGCAACTAACTCAAGGAAACTATTAAAATGAAACGTCTTTTAGTTTAACACTTCCCTAATTAAGAATTAAAGACTTGCTAAAAATAGAACTTTCTAAAACTAAATTAAGAAACTTTCTAAAACTAATCTAATATGCAAAAACGAGTAACTAATTATATCTAACTAGATTTAACAAGAAATTAGAGACATGCATGTGAATGGAAGCTATAATTAAAAAGACATTCTAAATTTAATACTTTCTAAATCCGAAAACTTCCTAAAGATGGAACTTTCCAAAAATAAAAAATAAAACTTTCTAAACCTCAACTATGATAAAAAAAAATGAATTAATTACTACTAAAACTAAATTAATCAAGTGAGTGAAGCAAGAATCAAAGGTGAATTACCATGTACCATGCACATGATCCATGGACTGTGCCATTGTTCATAGATGCAAAAGTGGCTGGATTTGACTCTTTTAATGTAAACAAACATGTAACATAAGCTATGAAATAAATATAAAACCTAAAATTCTCAATGGATTTCTAAGGATTTAAGAAAATAAGGTGTTTTGATGCTTGGAAACAAAGCACAAAGTTAAGTAGAGAAAATTTCCAGATTTCAATTGCTTATGAACATTAAACAATTCAAGAATAATAAAGTACTTAAAACCATAACTTTTATGCATGGAAACAACCCAGATCTAAAGTTCATTGATAAGAGAATCATTTCATACTAATAAACCTCAAACAACTTTATTAAATCAATATCAAATTACACCAAAATGGGGCTCATGATACATGTTCCAAATCTGAAAATTATGCTTGGTTCCTAAGCATAAAACACTACCTAAACTAGAACAAAAGTGCAATATAATGCTCACAAACTAAAGTATGATGATATATAAAGAAAACCTAGAAAGGAATGCAAGAGAAAAGATAGTTAAGTAGGTGAACTAAGGAAAGGAGATTGACCTAAAACTAAGGTTGGAATAAGGTCAAAACATGAATTTCAAGGGAGGAATTCAAGGTTCTAAGCTAACTCTTCTCTTGGATGTCACTACTAGAGAAGAGTTAACTTAAATATTCAATGAATAACAAAGAAAAACTAATGGACTTGGGGTAAATAAAAAAGGGAAAGCTAGATGGAAAGAAGGACAGAAAACTAGAAGCAAAACAAGTGAAACTAAAGCAATGAAAACTAAACCAGAGTGAGAAAACTACTAACCTGAATTGGAGAGACAATAATAAGAAGAATAACTAAAAATCCATAGGAAGAAAATCATAAAAGAAGTCCCAAATTCCAGCAACAAATAAGCACCAAAATAGAGCTATGTTTTAAGGTGTCTCATCCACCTCTACATAGAAAAAAACATTCAAATCAAGAGAGATTTATAGAATCTTGGGTTTCTAACTTAGGCAAGGGTTTAATTAAGGAGGAAAGTAGATCTAGATCTACAATTTTGAAGTAGGAAGGTTAGGTGAATAGTGAGGAAAGCATGTTTAGGTGGGGGCATCACCTTTTGAGGAGGTTGGCATGGAATTCCACTCCCTTACTTTGGTGCAATTTGATTGTGGGAAGAGAGACAAAGATGGAAAGGAAATTTCAGGAAAAAACTTTGGGTTTAAGCATATTTGCATAGGCTTGGATTTAGGTTTTCCTAATTAGGAAACCACTTGAATTTTTCCAACTGAGCAGTGAGCATCCTCTTCTAGGATGGTGGCTCCCACCTTGAATTCAAAATGAGGAACCTTAGGATGAATGGTGGATTAGGATGGGAAATGAGTTAGGAAAGTGGATGTTTTGTCTTGATGGGCCCCTTAATTGATGATCATCTTACCTTTTACATTAATCTCTCAAAATCCCTTAAAAATTACACTTTTAACATATGAAAGTTGCTTGAATTGATGCCCCAATTGTGTGGCTCCATGTGGAATTCATCCATGACTTCATGGCTCACTTTAATGGCTCATTCCTTGGCAGCTTATGTGGCTTCAATTCTTGGCTTAAAGGCTTGAGTAGCTCAAGTGGATTATCACCCCTTTTCATGGCTTTAATGGCTAAAGTGGCTTGAATGGCTCCCATGCAAAGGTGGTGGAAATGCATGACATGGGTTGAATGGCTCATAGCACAATATAGGCTTTTGGGTCATCTTCTCACTTTCTACAAAGAAAAGTAAAAAACCTTAACTAAATCCTAGAAAATTGTGATGATTCATATACTTAGGAGATCCTGCAAAATATCAAACTTTTGAATCATTAGGTCAGAAATGCATGTGTTACAAAATTTTAGAAAAACCCTAGAAACAACACTATACTTTATAACACATAGGTTACTAATTCGGTACTTTTTATACAAAATTAAACACTTATCAAACCACACAAAAAAGGGGACTTTTGGAGGGGGAAATATCCATCCTTGGAAGGAGATGTTTCCCACCTCCCCTCTTCATTGTATCCCAACGTGTTTTTCTATTAATGCTTCCATCTTTCCATGTTAAGTTTTCTTGATTGTCCTGTTCAATTCAAGGCTTCAATTCATGGTTAGTTTCATTCCCTTATTGTTTTGTTAAGTTATTGTCATCATTACTTTGCTTAAGTCCTTGAATTCCTTGCTTTTCTAGGTTACTTTTCCTTAGTATTCTTCATTGTTTACATTATATTTTTTCTAGGATGTGTGCTTTCATAGGAAGTGTTAGAGGATTTCATTGAATATTTATTTTAATATTTCATTGATGTAAGCATGGTGCACACCCCCCATGAATGGAGTGCACCATACTTGTAAGTTCATCTTTGAATGAAATAAATTTGGATGCTTCTTGATTCAGTACTTGTTGATGGACATTTTCTTAAGTTGTTTTTACACGTTTAGTTGTTTAAATGTAGGTTCTTTCATATAGTTTCACGATTCATTCACTTAAGACTGAAGTATTTTTTAGTGATTTGTTAAAGAACATTCCAACCTAGAATCAAAATAACACTCAAATACCTTAGTTCCAGGAACACAACGATTGGGCTAAGCACATGGCTTTGAGGAGGTTTGAGGGATCTTGGTAAATGTTGGTGAGTATTAGTGAGTGTTTGGTGAATGGAAAATTAGATTTTTGATGCACTAGTTAGTAGCTTAGTTATTAATTAATGTATTCATGCAATCTTTATGTTTTACTTATTGCATTTAGTTGATTGAATCTTAGAATTAAATAGTTGTAGTTACAACATAAGTAGTTGCATCTTCATCATCCTAGGAACCATGTGCACTACCATTGTGGTTATGTGCATGGTTATTAAGTGATTTAGTATTGTAATTGATTGATAAGTGATTCAATATTGTAATTGATCAATCCATTAGTTGTTTAGCATTTGTTTTGAAGAAAGTTTTGAAGTTATACTTTATTATTCCATTCAAGCACATTTCCATCCTCATTTTAAGTTAAGATCATTTCTTTGGATAGATTAAATAACTTAAGTAAAGATCTAGTAATCACACAAACTATTAGATTTCTTATGGGATTGACCTCAATCATGTGCAATTACTATAGTAATTCATGTACTTGTACCTCACAATGGTCCAAGGAATGTCATAGACCTTCTCTTTGTAGGGGTAAAAGAGGCAGTAGTTTTCTCCAACAATGGCTTCAGCTTCTTATTCTCATTAAATAGAGCAAATAGGTAAATGTTGATGTTTACTTGAGGCCTCAGTAGTAGTCTAGTGCTGGAAAGTACCTGCAAAATGAGGTTGCCATTGTATGGAGCAGCATTGGCATTTTTCGATTTGGTTGGTTCTTATTCGTTCTCATCTCCCTTGGAAGGCCATCTAGTTTTTGTCACCTTCATCATAATATCCTGGTACTTTAAGGATGACATGATAGCAGAGCAGGCGTAAATCTACAAGATGAAGAGGTTGAATTAGAGAGGACATTGCCAGCATCAATTACACTAGTGTTAGTCCATAAAAGGGCATAATCATGGGAAATAACATCGAATTGGCTTTGTAAGTGACGAAAGTGTAGACATTAACAATGAGAAAGTAATTGGCTTATTAAAGAAATTGGAGCATGGATTTGATTATAGGCTCGATGAGTTCCTGCTTGAGGGCTTTGGAGAGTAGGAATTTTGGAGGTAGCTAAGTGCGATGGGGGAAGAGATCTTAATGGTGCAATTGGGCTTGTATTTCATGAGGAATGCATGAACATTTTGCATGTCATAGATCTGGGTGAAAGGGTTTCGATCTAGTCAAGTCTGGTTCAACTGTAGGACTAGGAGTTGATCAAACATTTTGGTCTTGCATATTAGTAGACTAGACTAGTGCTGAAATTGATTGAAAACCCAATGGTCTGGTCTGGTTTAGTCCGATCTACCTTTTGCACACTGCTACAATTCTCATGTGATTTGAATAGTTTAAATATTCTAAAATGCGAGTCTAGGTCTTATATAAGTAATGATGTGAATGGTTTAGATTTCCTAAACACGTAATCTCAACTATCACATTTGATATGAAAATTTTAAATATTATAAAATGTAATTCCATGTCACATGGCTAATGATGTGAATTGTTTAAATCTTCTAAATTGAGGCCCAACAAAGCCTATGTTGTGTATGGTTTAGATATTCTAAAATGCAAATAAGAAGAATGGGTTGGATAAATCAAAGCATTGCCCCACATATTCTTTCATGGTAAAGAGAGAGGTGTAAAAGGGGCTACTTTAGTTAGTGGGGGTGTTTTTGCAGGGGGGAAGGGATGTTGATAGTGTAAAACAGAGAAGTCATATGGGGTCTCATGTAAAATGTCTATTTATTTGTTGTTAAAAGGGCAACCTCGGTGCACACAGCTCCTACCTATGCGGGGTCCGAGAAAGGGGCAGATAAGGGTTTACAATAAATTTAGACCCTAGTATTGCAAGAAAATATATTCTCTTCCTAGTAGGTTATGAGTTCAAATTGGAAGAAAAACATGATTTGCAAAAATCCCATTGTTTTCAATTTTTTTGCTTTATATCCAAATGTCACAAAAACTAGGATTTTTACTACTAACAATTTCATTTTTTTTTTCAATATCCAACTTTTACCAATATTTCATTGCACTAATAACTAAATTTTGTGGATTTTCTCAATATTTTAATGCACAAACAACATATATTTCAATATCCACTTTATTCACCAAAATCTCAATTTATCTCAATCCACTAGTACCTTATTAGAATCAACTAGAAATTGACTTCTTCATATAAAACATCAAGGACAAATATCAAATCTCACTTAGAGATGTAGATTATTCAAGTCTAGTCGAAAGATATCTATGGTAATGTTCATCCACTACCATTCTCTCTCTCTCTCTCTCTCTCTCTCTCTCTCTCTCTCTCTCTCTCTCTCTCTCTCTCTCTCTCTCTCTCTCTCTCTCTCTCTCTCTCTCTCTCTCTCTCTCTCACTCTTTGCATATGTGTTTATTTTGCCAAAGTAACTCAGGGATAGATTGCCCTCAGTTGGAATTGATGAGGAAGGTCATAGGCAAGCATCCCCTAAGCCTAGCTATGTCCAAGCTTTTACTATTCATATGAGGAGCTTCAAGGAACCACCCTTACATAAGGAGAGGAGAGAACATAACTCAAGCCAATATCAAAAATAGTGGTGAGCAATATAAGGAGATGGGCAAGAGACTTACCTTGAAGCTAAGCAATCCTAAAGTCAATGGAAGAAGTCATTACAATTGAACTTTGGATTTTTTAATATCAATTTTATTTTCTTATTTTTTTAAATTTAAGTCAGTAGGTTGTTTTCTCGAAATACGCAGAAAGCAATAATGGACCTTCAAATTGATGGGAGATAATCATTTTAGTGAATTTTGACCAAGTAGGTTAATGAGTAGTATTGTATAGCTCTCTCTCTCTCTCTCTAGAAGAGGTTTTTTCTCCTTAAGGACAAAGCATTATATGGGTTTCCTCTCTTTTTCAAAGTCTTATGCCATTTTTCATAATAGCAATATAAGAACCTAGGCATAAGAAGAATGCATATACCCTAGCATCAATCTACTAAGATACCTACCAAACAAACATAAAAGACTTTAATGAATATGCGTGTGTGTTTGTGTTATAGTTTCAACTAAGTATTACGGTTAACTAAGGCCATGTCTTATGAGAGAATCATTTTTACATATCTTAATATATGTTTAGGTCCTCCCTAAGATGACCTGAGTATTGATGATCCCCATCTAATGGCAACATCACATTTTACAAGTGATGTACAATTGGATTTCCCATTTCCTTTCTCACCTGTGGAGTACTTAAAGTTGACAAAGCACTATAATTGTATTTATCCTTGATTATGTTTCTCAATTATCTTGTCATAAATTTTTTACAATGTTATATAAAATTCTAGAGGTCATCCCATGAGTCTCTAAGCATGTTGTTATCTCATGACTAACTTATATTCATAGCACCCTATTGTGTAGTATTGTATACTATAATTTCATAAAGTGAATTCATTCATAATCAATAGAATATTATAGTAAATATCATATGATGACTTTGCTAGGCATACATTTCTAATAGAATATGGAGTTTTCATATTGTCACTACATTGTAAGAGCTATTGTAATAACTTCAAAGACCAATGCCAACCCAAGAAGGAGATTCTTCAACCATGGCAACCACATAAACCTTCTAGATCTTAACTTAGATCATCCTTTCTTTAGATTACTAGGTTCTAAGTTAGATTTTTTATTTTTTATTTTTGTTGAGAATGACTTTGTGATTGAAATTGAAAAGAAAATGAAGCAATTTCTTTGTGTGGATGAATCTTTTAAACATTATATTTTGACTCCACTTTGATCATCACAAGTAGAAACCAAAAGTCTCTGATGATGACCAACATTTACACTTAGACATCTAATTTATCTAGAACTCCAAAGGAAATTTAACCAAGAGGTCCTAGATGTTATTCTCTAGGTGATGGCTCTAGTTATCAATAAAGGATGAACCATTTCGGTCCATCCTAAACCCCCAAGCATAAGATCACGTGCATGGAGAGCAAAGAGGCCCATGGTATTCATCCTTATGAGTTGGCTTCGCAATGGGAACCCACAGATGGTGACTCTACTACTGATATCCTAACTTAAAGAATGAGTTTGTCAAAAAATTCTTGGGATATTTAAAAGATAGTTTACTTTTGCATTCTCACAATAGAATAGCTTTTGTTCATGCTTTTTACTACTTTCTTAGAATAACACATAGGGTGCTAGCTTAGGTAAACTCGGTTTCTGAACAAAACAATAAGCCACACACTCTCATAATACCCCTAATATTAAAGGAAAAACCAAAAACACTTTTGAATAAGCAATAAAGGAAGCTATCATCAAGACATTACACAAAAAATAAAGTAGTTTCAGTAATAACAAGTAATGGACTTGTTTCTTTCTTACTTATTCACACATGTAGGCATTTGCATCATGGATATCATATTTGCATACCCTTAGTGCCAAGCCTTAGTTGACTTTCAAACTCCCTATGGAAGGTCACATGGGAGAAGATGACTAAATGCTCGGAAGTAGGGATAAGTCTAATGAAAAGTTTAACCTTCAGTGTAATACTCTTGAAGTGCATCAAATATAGCATGCCATATGATATTGATAGAGGCTACTAAGTGCACCCTTGGTCCACCTGCTATAGAGCCCTTAGTCTTATCCTATTGCATGCACCATATGCAGTGGTTGCTTCTCTGGTTTGAGGCAACTAAGTAAGAGAGCCTGTCTATTCTATGTATCATCTCTTAGGTTTAGATCATAACTAATGTGTATCCCCTAATTTCTTTCAAGGAAAGGAACCATAGAGTATAAGAGGCAGAGGAGACCTTAGAAGCCAAAAAGATTGAGCAGTGAATTTACATCACCAATCCCACAACCCATTTAGCTTAAATCTTCCCACTCATCAGAAGCGTTCACCAACCAACAAGCCTCACCATTAGATTTTCCAATACATACCATGTCAAAAGTTACTAGAGCCTCACCCTTGGAAGAGATCTTGAGCAAAATGACAATGAAATGTCCAGCACATGAGCCACCATCAGTTGATTTTCTAGAGAGAATGCCACCATCTAGAGACTTCAAGGGAAACCCAGAGATTTAACCTTGATGATGAGGAAGAATCACTGGTCTAGCTTTAAAATCACTCGCAAGCACATGCATCAAAGTAGTTATTACACACAAGAGAGGTTGTTTCCATGAGGATCTCATGGAATTTTCAATTGATTGGATCTTATTTAAGTCACTTATCTTAGCCAAAGAAAGAGGGTTTTGATTAAACTAGGAATTTAAACAACATGGAATTGGAAACATGCATTAAATTAGAAACTACAAGTAAAGATTTTCAATGAAATTAGAGACTTTCCTTGCTAACATATATTAAATAAAAGTACTAACGCAAAACTAGGATGAATGAATCTAGGAAACTTTACTTAAAGAAACTTGCTAAAAATGAAACTTTCCTAAACTAAAAATTTTCTAATCCTAAAACTTCCTAAAACTAAATTAGAAACTTTCTAAAAAAACTTATGATGCAAAAAAAGTAACTACTCAAATATAAACTTAACCTAAGAAAAGAATCAACCAACAATTTAGACATGAACTTCAATCACCATGCACATGATCATGAAAGTGTGTTTATGGTTCATGGAGTGAAACATGGCCAGAAATTATGAATTGAAGCCTAACTAATATGAAAAATAATCAAAGCACTCACCAAGATAACTAATAAGCTAAATGGGTTCCTAAGATTTCATAAAAACAAAGTGTGTGGACTGCTGCACATTGCACATGAACATGATATGAAAAATTCAGCGACATGGTGTTTATGAAACTTAAATCAAGTAAGGCATGGAAAGCAAATTAGCAAAAAATCTTCATGGAATATAATACTCAATAATTAAATTACTTAACTACTATAATTAAACAATAATAATGCTCTTGAAACAAGTTCATTCATTGACTTGAAATCACATCAAAAAGTGGTGTGCATGTACATAGAGAACAAAGCTGAAAATTGCATACTTTTCTTAAGCAATATCTTAACTCAAAGATTAAATATACTCCAATGATCCCAATCTAAACTCATATATCATGCATATGAATTCAAGAGTAAAATCAAAGATAAAGATGTAGGAAAGAAATAAAGAATAAGCAAATAGATAAGGGAAAAACAAGGCGATCAAAGCAAGAAACAAGAGAACATTAAGAGGGAAACAAAAGGGATTCAAGCTACTACTTCTCTTGGATGCCACTACCAAAGAAAAGGTAATATGGATCTTGAAGAATTAAGCAATAGAAATGAGAGATGTGGAAGTAAGAGTGAAAGGAGAACAAAGAGGAACTATGATGTGGAACTTAAGCAACAAGAAAAGCAATTAAACAATAATGAAATCAAAGAAGCTAAAACTAGGTACGGAATTGAACTACAGTGAACAAAACCAAATAAATAAAGCAAGCAAAAGGGTATGGATGACAATGTGGAAGTAGCCAAAGTGTTGAAGTCCCAAACCCTAAGAAGATCTTCAAGTAGAAGTTCTTTGATTTCAAGGAGTTAGAAGCAACTCCCTCACTTGAATTGGATGTGGAATTCATGGTTATTTATAGAGGTTTGCTTTCCAATTTGATAATTTCCTATCTTATGAAAAAAAAGGAGAATTAGAACTAGAACTTGAGGTGGGGAAGTTAGGTGGTTGATTTGAGATGGAAGATTAGAAGGTTGGGTGATGTGGACTTTCTAAACATGATTCAAGGAAGGGTCCAGAGGTTGAATTCCACATAGCATGAAGCATGGAAACCCTTTCCTTAAGGTATATCGCATGGTGAGATGTAAAGAAAGTGGAAAAAGGTAAGAAAGATGGAAAAAAGAGATAGGAAGTTGAGGTATTTGGGGAGAAATGGAATTAGAAAGTGGAGTAGGTGGAATGGTGGAATTAAAAGGGGGAGGAATCACTTTTCAAGGAAGGTAGGTGGAACTCCTTCCCTTTCTAATTATATAACATGGTGAGTGGTAAAGAGAGAGAAAAGAGGGGAAAATAAGGAAATTTAACTTGGTTTCTCTCTTGATTGGTCCACCTATGCTTGCATATCTTACCATGTTGATTATCACCCACATTCCTTTCTAGTAATGTAATACATGTAATTACACAATTATGATAAATAAATCCACACATTTACAAAAAAAAGGATATCCACACATTTACAAAAAAAAAGGATATGTTTTTTTTCAAATTATTATGCATATGCTTTTAGGGTAAAGGAGAAAAATAGAATGAGTGCATTAAGAAATTAGGTTAGTGTAATCCCTTGGAATTGATTTTTAAGTTGTTTTGGAGGTTTAGAAACAAAGTTTCCAACGAAAAAGGGGAAATTCAAAAATCACATTAAATTAATCTAAATGATTTTCCAAATGAAAAATAAAAATAAAAATTGTAGCTAAATTGAGGAATTTGATAGGTCATTAATAGGTAAAGACTTTAGCCTACACTCCATTCAAAGCCTTGGTGAAATTCTAAGAAATTAGCTAAAAATTTAAAAATGACTATAATATTGTCCAGGTAAAATTGCAAAATGTACCTTGGATAGGATATAGTTGAACAAAACTAAGTAAATGGGGGGTTTTAACTCAAATAGTTTTAAGTGGGGAATGATTAGGAGGTGATCTGATCCATCCATGTGGGGACATAGACCATGGACAGCTATCCACTCCACTTAAGGCCACCTATCCTATCCCACCTTCACAATCTTCCTAAGTGTAGAATTGCTCCTAACAAAGGCACATGCGTATTGAAGGAGAAGAACTAGGTGAAGAAGACAACCCAACTGCCTAAACAAAGAGACAAATTCTTGGGGGAGAGAGAGAGGGTTTGAGAGAACCTTGTGACTCGTGGGAACTAGTGACTGAAAGGGAGCAAGTGGTGTAGCTTTAAAATTAGCTGCAAGTGCTTGAATCAATGCAGTATTTCACACAAGCAAGGTCAATCCTACAAGGAATTTCACAAATTTACAATATATTATATTTTATTCAAATTGATTAACTTTGGCCTAAGAAGGAGAGTTGTGATTAAACTAGGTATCTAAGGTGTCATGGAATTAGAAACAAGCACAAAATTAGAAACTAAACAGAAAAGAAACTTTCCTAAATTAAAACTAAAAAATTAGAATGGAAAGTTACCTAACTAACAATCAATTAACTAATGGAAATTATAGCAATGAATGAAACTAAACAAGGACACTTAAGAAAATTACTAAATTAGAAACTTTGCTAAATTAAAACTTACCTAACCTTAAACTTACTAGAAAGGAAACCTTCTAAAATGCAATAAGAAAATTTTCTAAAACTAAAATAATATGCAAAAAAACTAATTAAAACTTCTTAAACAAGATCAAATAACTAAATTAACCAAGAATCTAAAAGGAATAGGATTTAGAACCATGCACATGGTTATTGGACTATGTAAATGATTCTGGAGACCTAACGATGGTAAAATTTAATGCATGTATAGTGACTTAATATGAAAACTAACTATGGAATCTAATAAAAAAACATGAAAATCTAAATGTATACTTAAGGACTAAGGAAAATAAGATGTTTTGTTTGTTGGCATAATATAAAATTTTAAGAAAAACAAATTTTCAGATTTCGGAACTTAAGAATAGGCAATAAATTTTACATTAGAAAGCTATTGAAACCATAACTTTTATGCAAGGAAACAACTCAAATATTAAGTACATTGCACAATAAGAAACCTCAATGAAATTAATTCATTCATCTCCAACTTACAACCAAAATCCAGCACCTAATACATGTTCAAAAGCTGGAAATTGAATCAAATTCTTAAGCATAAAACCTAATATAAAGTATAAAAAATGTGCAATCTGAAGATCACAAAACTAAAGTATGATTACATGCAAAGAAAACACAGAAAGGAATTCAAGAGAAAATAAATTTAAGTGGGTAAATTAAGGCAAGGAAATTAACCTAAAACTAAGGTGAGAAGGTGAAAACATGAATTTCAAGGGAAAAATTTAAGTTCTAAGCTAGCCCTTCTCTTGGATGTCACTACCAAAGATGATTTAACTTGAATCTTTATGGAATAACAAAGAAAAATAAGTGGAATTAGGGTAAAGAAAGAAGGATAAGTTAGATGGAAAGGAAGGTACAAAAGTAGAAAGCAAAACAATATAAACTAAAACAATTAAAACTAAACCAAAGTAAGCAAACTACCAACCTGAATTGGAGAGAAAATAACTAGAAATCCAAGGGAGGAAAATCATCTAAGAAATTTCAAAGTCCAGTAACAAATAATACCAAAGGAGAGCTTCATTTCAAGGTGTCTCACCCACCTCTACTTGAAAAATTCGTATTGAACATGAGATTATATATAGATGAGTGGTTTCATAACTTAGGAAGGGCTGAAAACATGAGAAAAGTGATCCTAAGATTAGCATATTGAATGAGGAAGGTTTCTAGGAGGAAAATTAGGTAGGAATGATGTCATTAAAGATGACATAATAGAGAAATAAATTTGAGATGGCTAGCTTCTAAATTATAAAGGGAGGAGGCATCCTTTTCCATGGCAGAAAGTGGCTCTCCACCCTCATAATTGAATGGCATTTGAATGGTGGGAAGAGTGAGAGAAATAAGGAGAAAAATCTAGAGTAAAACCTAGGGTATTACATGTTTTCCTGGACTTAGATCTAGGGTTTCCTAATTAAGAAACCACTTGATTTTTCCGACTAAGTAGGGGGCAGCATCCTCCTCTTAGATGGTTGCTCCCTCCTTGACATAAAAATGCAAAACACTAGTAAGGTGGGTGGATTAGGGTTAGGAAATTGATTAGAAAAGTAGGGTTTTTCTCTCTTGATGGGTCCCTTAATGCATGATCATCTTATCTTTTATATTAATCTCTCAAAATCCCTTAAAAATAAATTGAATTGATGCTCTAACAATGTGGATCCATGAGGTAGTCCTCCTTGGCTTGATGGCTAACTCCTTGGTGGCTTACATGGCTTCAATGGTTGACTTTAAGGCTTGAGTAGCTTGTATGGCTTATCACCTATTTTCATGGCTTTAATGGATAAGTAGATTGAATGACTGTCATGGATAGGTAGTGGAAATTAATGGATTGGGCTTGGGTCCATTTCCAGTCACCTTTTGCTTCTTCAATTGGCTTCTTGCTTACTCGATGATGATCTTGATCCTTCATCACGCCTCAAATTGATGACATTTAGGCTTTAGCTTGCTTAGGTTTCTTAGTTAAACTAGGAAACCTCATGAATGGCTTCAATTTCCATCTCGATAAATATCAACCTTTGGATTACCTTCTCAGCACCTACAAAAGAACAAACCCTAATTAAATCTTAACAAATTCTGATCATTCACATATTTACTCTAGATTGACCCGTGAAACTAAAAAACATCACATTTTTGAATTATTAGGTCAAAAATGCATTTGTTATAAAATTCTAGCCAAAAAACTTAGTTTAGCACTATAAATTATAACACATGGGAAATTAATTGACTACCTTTCGTACAAAATTGAACACTTATCACACTCCCAACCAACATTTTGCTAGTTTAGAGAAACTTATATGAAAAATCATGGAAAACAAAATGGTTGCCATTTTCATAGGCACTCATGATTGCATTTAGCATGTGTAACAAGTCCTTAAACCCCTAGGTTATCGCTAATGGAAGAGTTAAGCCTCATGAGAGTTTATAGTGAATATACCCATAAAATTCAGCAAGGCTAAGTCCTTTATTTTATCTCAAAGAATTCTCATCCATTAATACTCTACTTGCTTTAACAACTTAATAAAAATAAATGAGAAATTCTGTAAGTTATCTACATACCAAAGTTATTTTATTCTAGTTTCATCTTGAAGTGTAGTGTGTGTATAGCTACATAAGTCAAAAATTTTAAACAGATATGCTTATTGTGCCTTCGAAAAGGTGTTTGACCTCAAATTCTCCCTAGTATACACTCAGGAATAAAACTCTCAAAGAAATGGGGTCAAACAAATTCTTCTCACTATGTGATCAGTTCCAATAAGACTAATGGTTCACATACTATTATAAGCACTAATGAGACAAAGAATATGATCCCTTAGAATGGATGCTATTACCAAGTCCAATAAAAATGGTTTACCTTAATTCCTTTTTATATCCTCATCAAGCATATGTTCCTCCTAAGATCAATAGGTCTTTATATAGGACAAAAGGTAGGCTTGGGATAGGCTTTGAATAGAAGGGTATATGGATTCAAAGTTTCAAATTTGAGTAGATGTCTTCAATTGATATTTCTATAGGCAATTTTTTCTTTTTGGTTGTACTTGAAGTGATTTTTCCTCTCTTTTGTCAACTTTTTCTTTTCAATTCACTTTTTCTTAATTGATATATATATATATATATATATATATATTTCACTTCTCTTTATATTTCAAGAAAGGAACACTTTTCTTTGTACTTTGATATTTTTCACTTCTTTGACTTTAATCCTTTTTTCTAATTTTTCTACCATCTCTCCACATTTTTGAAAGTAGGTAATGGATATTCTTTTTATTGAATTTCTAGGTTAGGGGGATATGGGTTTTGAGAAGAAAAGGCCTACCAAGAGGCTCTAAGGGTTTATTTAGTGGTATAGTATCTGTGTGGGCTTTGTGTGTCTAGGCTACATCATGAATGGCCTATATCATTTGTTAATTTTCTTATAACCTATCTATGTCAATAAATATTTAGGAAAGAAAGTAAGTATACCTTTTTGTTCTTGTCATTTTGAAAAAAACAAAGATACTAGGATCTTCTAAATTTGATGTATGCAGAAGAAAATAGGGAATTACTTATAACCCTCAGAAAAAATTAGTCTTTAATACTCACTTGGGTATATAGGTCTCCACTGATATTCCTTAGGGTCTCTAAGTCATAACCATCTATTAGTCTAAACTTATGCACTATCTGTAAGTGTGTTTGATTTAACTTTCATAAAACATTTCAAGACATGAATAAAATATAAAATTAACCATATGCATCTTTATTAAGAAGTTAAAGTAATGAAAACACTAAACTTCAAACAATCTGATTCTCATCAAGCTTAAGGAAATTTGGCCTCAAAAACTTTAAAAATTCAATTTTTTATTATAACAAGAACTCAAGAAAAACTCAAAAATCTCATATATTTCTACACCCCTTGACTTGAGCTGAACATTGTCCCCAATGTTTTGAAAACAAAGGAAACCTCTATGATGAATGGATAATGTAGAATAATGAGATTCTAAAAACCACATGTCATCTCCCCATGAGCACAAGTTTAACGTCTTCAGCTAAACATCCTATAAGTACTCTACTCTAACATAGTCCTAGACCCAACTAGTTAACCTAATTTTCCCTAACCCTAAAATTGAAGTGGGAAAATTTTCATGCCACTTCAAAATCTCACGGTAGTCTATATATTCTCCAACTTGAAAATTTTGGTAGTGATAGCAATTTGACACAGTAGACAACCGAGATTTTAAAATTTGTGAGACCAGAGTGAAATTAAAGATCCCCCATTTTCACAATTTCACAATAGTCAATAAATATCCTCCACCTTGAAATATGAGGCGGTGGTAACTTGGTAGCATAAAAGACCACCATGAAATTTGTTGGACCATAATTAAATGAATGGTTCCCTTTTTAAACCAATTGAGGGATAATGGAGCTCGTAGTAATCAATACATGTTTTTCCTCCTCTCTTACATTTTCTTGAAACTAGGGTATAAGTTGACTCTGCCCTTCCCTAAAAGGTTGTTCTTGATCTAATGGAGAATGGTAGGGGGTTTAACCCTTACTGTCTTATAATGTGTATCATAGAGTTGGTTGATGTCGAGCTAGACCATCAATTGACTCTTCTTTTTCTTGTTCTTTATGCATAGGTAAGATTTTAGGTGGGCCTACTCTACTATTTGGTGTTTGATCAAATAAATTCTGGAGGTCCCAATTGAGTACTTCTTCTATACTGTAAGGCTCATTTTAAATTTCAATAGTTGTAGGGGAGTTTACTTGATCTGGCTATTGAGAAATGTCCACCAAATGCTCATTTTCTAAATATTCATTTTCTTTGTCAATGAATGTCTCGTCATCATAATCAGAAAAAGGAGTAGGACATGACTTGATTGGATATGAGTTGGAGGTTTGCAAGGATGGTTGTGGACTTTGTGGCTTAGAATGATCATATGCAATTTTCAGCCATTATGGGTATCGATGGACAAGGATAGAGAAAAACATTGTGGTTTAGAAAAAATTGGTAATTCCCACCTTAAAAATCTTTCAAGTTTTCTTTCACTCCCCTCCCTAATCTGTTTCATTTCCTCAACCCTATATCGTGAAGTGTAGCAAGATTTTGATCCGTTATTTCACTAAGTCATTACAAATTCTCTTCTAATGATAGTTCTTTATGTTTTAGAGGAATCAACTCATAGGGTTGGTATTGCTGTGCTATTGGGCTATTAAAAAAGGGCTGAGTAGGTTGAACCCATGATGGCTATCCTTGATATTTTTGATGGTTTTGGTAGGGTTGAGCAGGGTGGGACCATGATGATTCTTCTTGATAATTCTGAGGCCATGTTTGATCATGATGCCTAGCCCATCCATTATATTCAGTATCAAGATAATAAGTGCTAGGATGTGTGAATGCAATAGGTGCATCCATCTGCTCCTGATAATATATAATATATGTGGAGCTTGATGGCCACGAAGTAGTGGGATATTGTGCATTAGAATAGGTGTAAGAATTGTCATACTAAGGTTGTGGATATTACTCAGTATCTTGCCTAGAAAGAATTAACCTATTCATTAGACTTTTCATACTATCCAATCAATTATCAATTACATTGGATAGATCAGGATGCCCACATTTGATCCTCATTAGAAACCCTAGTGTAAGTTTTGTCACTCCTTTTAATTCTTAGATTAGGGTTTGCATTTGCATTGTTTAGTAGTATAAGTGCATATATAAAGATTTGTTTTTAATTGCTGCATTTTTAGGGTTTTGCATTAGTTTACAATTTTAATTGCATTCTTAGGGAAAATTTAATGCTTTAAGATGATATATATACTGATTGACCTGCTATAGAGTTTGGAATTTAATTAGTAAGGGCACTTTACCCCCACAAAATCAAGGGTGGATTTCATCACCACTCCTTGGCCCACCTAAGATAATCACTTCAAGTGCGCTACCCTACCCTTCAAATCAAATTAAAATAAATTAGAAGATATCTCTAAGGCCATCACATGCTTGTAGGGCACATTTAATGCTTTAAAATGATATATATGCTGATTGAACTACTATAGAGTGTGGAATTTAATTAGTAAGGGCACTTTACCCCCACAAGATCAAGGGTGGATTTCATCACTACTCCTTGGCCCACCTAAGATAATCACTTCAAGTGCGCTACCTTACCCTTCAAATCAAATTAAAATAAATCAAAAGAGACCTATAAGGCCATCACATGCTTGTAGAATCCTCTTATTAAGATGCGATCTATTATCACTCTAGTGGCTTTTGAGAACTATAGTTATAGTGGGTGTCTTAAAATCCAAGTGATTTTCTCATGCCTTCTATTGATGTTTGTAAAGGTCTAAACACCTCCTTACATGAGGATTGTATTAACCACCTTGCGCAGAACCTAACTAGTAAGCAATAAACAAATCTAAAGAAGAGGAGTGCTAGATTAGGCTCATTAGCCTCAAGGATTATATTGTGCCCTTTGTTTGTACATCATTCTAGAAATTTAGGTTGCATCATGTAGGTTAGTTTAAAAAAAAAAAAAGAAGCCTATCAAGAAGGGGATAGATTTCATTGATTTGATGCATCGATGGATATATTATATATTATGGAAAGTCAATTGTTTAGGCTAATAGCTTTTAGGCAAGTTGCGCCACAACCTCAATACCATAATGACTATACCTATTCTAAGCATCCCTATTCCACTCCTTCCTGGCCCCGATCAAGCTCCACATATAATGATAATTATCAGGAGCCAGTGGATGCTCCTAATGCATTCACACACCCTAGTAATTATTATCTTGAGACAAATTACCAAGATTATAATGAATGGGCTAGGCGTTACGAACAACCATGGTCTTAGAATTACCGATATTAGGAAGAACCACATTGGTCCCACCCTGGTCAAGACTACCATGATTATTCGAAATATTAGGGTCAACCATCATGTGTTCAACCTACTTAGTCCTTTTTCAGTACTCCAATGCCACAATAATACCAATCCTATGAGTTGTTTCCTCTACAACATGAAGAACCACCATTAGAGGATATGCAACAACTCTTTGAGAGAATAGAACAAAACACAGCTGCCATTGAGAAGTGGCATGAGGAAATGACAAGAGAGAGTGAGGAATGGATTGCAAAAATGAAACCAATATGGGAAAGTATTTATAGAAACATCACTAAAATAGATGAGATAATAAAATAGATTAGGGCAGAGTCAGCTTATACCCCTATTTCAGGACAATGCTAGGAAAATGGAGGAAAAAGATAAATTGAATACAATGGTCATTTTTATCCCTCAATTTGGTCAAGAAAAGGACTATTTATCTCCAAATGGTCCCATAAAATGTATGATTGTACACGAAATCATTGTGTTACCATCACCTCAATTTTTGAGGTGGAGGAATTATATTGACTACCATGAAATTTTGAAGATGGGGATCATCAATATGATTCCCCAGAATTAAAAATCTTAGTTATCTTTGTTGTTTTAATTTTACCACCACCAAAAATTTTAGGGTAATGGCAATATATAGATTATCGTGAGAATTTGAAGTGGTGTGAGAAATTTGACCATTTCATTTTAGGGTTAGTATTAGGACAAATAAGCTGACCAAGTTAGCTCTGGGTTTAGAAAGTTAGGTTGGGTAATTTCTAACTGAAGATGTAAAACTTAGTGCTTCCTAGGAGGCAACCCATATGTTTTTCAAATCTCCATATTCTACATCATTCCATTATCATATAAGATGTTTTCCAAACATTGAGGACAATGTTTCGTTCAGGTTGGGGGGTGTAGATGCACATAGAGATTTTGAAGTTTTGGTTAAGTTTTCTTGATTCTTTTCATAAAAAAAAAAAAAAAAAAATTTAAGGAAGAGTTCCCTTACTATGATGAGAACTAGATGTTCAAAATTTAGTAAATCCACTATTTTCACCTTTTAATAGGAATGCATATGATTAGTTTTTCATATAATTCATGTGTTGAAGCATTTTATGAAAGTTAATTCTCAAAAACCATTTACACACAGGACATAATCAAAACTAATATAAAGGTATGACTTAGAGACCCTACAGAAAATCAGTGGAGACCTATAACCCAAGGAGATTTGGAGACTATATTCTTTCAGAGAGTTATAAGTAATTCAACAATTTCTTCAGTATACATAACTTAGATGATCCTATTATCCCTTTTTTAGTAAACATCAAGAATAAATAGGAGTAATAGCTTTATTTCAAAAAAATTATTGAATCTGATAGGCTTTAGGAAACCTAGGAAATGATATAGGCCATCCTTGCTTAGCCTAAAGATATAAAGCCTACCCAGTATATTATACCACTAGTTAGCCCCTTTGAGCCTATGATTAAGCCTTTTCTTTTCTAACCCCACTCACCTTAACCTAAAACAAACCAGTAAAATAAATATCCTTTACCCCTTGTCAAAATGAGTAGAGTAGAAAAAGTTCAAAAATAGGACAAAAAGTCAAAGAAGTGAGAAAAATTAGCTGTCTTTCTTCCAAAGAAGAAAAGAATCAAAGAGAAAGAAAAATGTATAGAGATATATTCACTTCAAGTACAAACCCAAATGAAAAGTTGTCCTAGCAAATAGTCATGGAGAACCTCTACTCAAATTTGAACCTTTGAAATCCTTATACCCTTCTTTTCCAAACCTATCCTAAGCCTACGTTTCATCCTAGTTAAAGACCTATTAATCTTAGGTGGAACATAGCTTGAAAGAGGAAATGAAAAGAAAGAATTAAGGTAAACTGCCCTTAATATTCTTAGTTAAAACATCCACTCTTAGGGATCACTTTCCTTTGTCTCATGAGAATTCAAAGATTTGTGTGAATCATTAGCTTGTTGGATTCAGTCACATAATAAGAGAAATATGTTTAAATTCCTTATTTGAGAGTTTCATTTCTAAGCATATACCTGTGAGGATTTGAGGTCAAGAAATTTCAAATGAAATTTAAGGATATCTAGTTAGAAGTCAAGATTTATGTGGCTGTACACACACATATGCACTTTAAGAAATAGCTTAAATAAAGTGTCTTTAAGATGTGTATGATGTGAAAAATTGTCCAATCTTCTTCATTAATTTGTGAAAAACTGTTAGATTACTAATGAATGAGGAGACTCTAAGATAAAATAGGGGACTCAACCTTATTGAATTTTGTGGGTATATTCACTACAAACCCTCATGAGGCATAACTTGTCCACTAGGGGTAACCTAGGGGTTCGAGGGCTTCTTACATGTGCTAAGTGTAATCATGAGTATCTACAAAAGTGACACCTTGTACCAATTTTTGTAAAATAGTTTTTTGCATGTTTGCTCAGGACTAGCAAAATGCTGGTTGTGGTGTGTGTTAAGTGTTTAATTTTTTGCCAAAAAACCCTTAATTTAGCATATAATTAGACCATATAATTCATCAATTTGATGGATTTTAGATAAAATATAAAATTTAGCTCAAATTCACCATCCAACCATAAATTGTCAAAATTAACAGTCAAATGATCATTTGAGCTAATTAGATGCTTAATGTATGGTCTAGATGACTTTAATCTAGTCTTTGGTCTTAGTGATCAACTAAAGGAGGGTTGGATAACTCAGATCGATATTCAATGGTGCAGATTAACCAAAAGAGGAATGGATGGATCAGAGTGAATTCCAACAGTGTAGATAAGTCAAGAGAGAAATGAATGGACCAGATCTTTGACAAAGCAGAATATGAAGGGTTCTTAATAGAAGAAGAATCCTAATTTGGAAGAAGATAAAGTTTCCCAATAAGAAACTAACTCTTAAAGGAAAGAGGGGAAGATGAGATAAGGGAGGAGGAAACCTATAAGAGTGGAAGCTGTGGGATTCTAAGGGAGAGGAGTTTTGGAGTTTTGTTTTGTCTTTCCTTCACTTTTTCCTTACCATTCCTTTCTTTCCAATAAAGTTGCTTTCAATGTTATTTTTTTCTTTGCTTTTATCTTATCCTTTGCTATCCACCCTTTCTTTTTCTCTTTTATGTACTCCACATCCTCCTCTTAATCTCCATCTCTATCGTTTACCTCAAGCAAACTCCCATTATCTCCCATCAATCTCCAACCCTGCCATATCTATCTCTTTCCATTCTTCCATCATGAACCAGACACCTCAGTCTAGCACCCCACTTCCACTCTCTTTTCCTTACTATGTCCTCAGTAGAGATCACTGTGCCACTCCCCTTCTCTCTGCTCATTCTCTTTCTCTTTTCCCCTCTTTATTTACCATCATTGCACCTCACCCTCAACCTCCATCTTCTCCTCTTCTTCAGCACTCTCAATCCCCATCATCTCTCTCTCTCTCTCTCTCTCTCTCTCTCTCTCTCTCTCTCTCTCTCTCTCTCTCTCTCTCTCTCTCTCTCTCTCTCTCTCTCTCTCTCTCTCTCTCTCTCTCTCTCATTCATCACCAACACAGCTTGTATCACCTTCTCCCCCCATCACCGATCGCACCCCAGTTCCAATCACATCTCCACCAGTCGCCCAACTAGGCATAAAATCTACTCCACCTTTTGTCTATGCTCCCTTCTATTAAGTAATTGTCTACCCCTGTTCTTTGACCAGATAGGATGGCCTGAACCAGCACCATGCATCATTTTTTCATTTCACCTTTGCTCCTTCTCTACTAGTTCATGTGTTCCACCCATCACTGGATAGACGACGCCCAATCGAATCCTACTTCCACTCTGGTATTGCACAGCACTATGCAGTGACACACATCCAGTGCACAGCCCAGGTCCATTGGCGTTGTCCTTTTCTAGCAATCACTCCTTCTCTAGCTTCCTCTCCCAATCTATTGAGGTCCTGTTTCCTCTTTTGTTTATAATCTAATTTTTATCTTAATTCCAATCTGCCCATTGCATTTAATTTTAATTCCATTACTATCCTTTTCTTTAATTCCTTCAATGTCCCTATTTTATTCTAGTTTATTTTATGTGTGTTTGCTTATCCAGGAACTGCCTAACCTAAATCAGATCCATTAAGGCTTAACCCAATCAATGGGTGATCCTTAATAGATAAGAATTCTCAATTTCTCCTCTATTTTAGATCTGATTTTCAATTAATTTTAGGATTTTGTTTTTAGGACATCCCTTGACTTTATTAGCATCTCTGAACTTTGATTTGAACTCCAAAAAATGATCTAAGTTGTCAAAATCTCAAATTTCTTATCTAGCCTAGATCCCTCAGATTTCATGGAATTTGCCTAATCCATCCAGTGAATCATCAATCAGAAGCACTAGAAACATGTTGATGAAGTCTGATAAAAAATTTTGAGATCCAATTTGAAGGAATTGATGATAAGAAATCTAGGGAAGTTGAATTTTCTTAATTTTTTAGTTAATTTTTTGTTTTTTGGAATTAGACTTCTATAATTTCATTGATTAAATACATATGAAGTCTAATTTCTATTTATGTTAATTTTTTTAATTAATTTCAATTTTTAAATAATTAAATTTTATTAAAAAAATCCACATTCTTGCGAAAAACATCAACAGTCAATGATAATGTTTTCATTAACACTTAGTAGGCACTCTATGAGTGGCAAAAGCACTGATGGATGCATTTTTATTGATACTTAGGTAGGTGCTCCATGATAAATTTTAAGCCCAATGATTATGGATTTTGTAGATGTTTTGGGCCGGCAATATATGAGCGATCATAAGTCTTGATGGATACAGATTCATCAATGCTTAGGCATGTGCTCTACGAGCAGTTATAAAACATTGTGGATGTGGATTTTATCAATGTTTTGGGCAGGCATTCTAGGAGTGTCCTAAGTTCCAAATCACTAGGTAGGTTCTTCGCAATAGTCATAAGACTCTGAGGCTTGTGATAGGCGTGGTAGTAAGACTTGGAAGTAGGCATGTTATGCATCGCTATAAGTCCTAGAGACCCTATATTAGGGGGGGCAGTTGGCCACTAACCTCTGAGATGAGATTGATGCTAGCCTTGCGATGGAGACCACAAGTAGCAAGTGTACCTTGTCATAAGAAAGTGCTCTGAGTGTTAGCTGGATTTGCCCCATGAGGTCTAATGAATCATGGTTCGTGTAGGTATTTACTAGCAGATGCAGAGGCCACAAGAGTCACTAGTGGGTGACGATAGGGCCCTATAAGCATAGGCGTTTGTGTGTTATTAGCATGCTGGGCATGCTTGTCATTCTCAAGAATTGAGATCATTGGTCTTTAGTGGTAGGACTATATGCCACTGATGGTCCCTAGTGGTAGGACTATATGCCAATACGATATGGAGCGATTAGTTTTCCATGATGATGTGCATAAGGATATGTGCATTTGGGATTAAGGGCTACGTGCCTCAATTCAACATCATTTGTTTTGAGCACACTAATTTAATAGATTTGTTAGTTACTTTTGAACATTATGGGTGATTTGAAATGTTCATTGTTTGTGGATCTTTATCTCATATGTGTTAATCATGCTTTTTAGAAACTATATATGTGTGAATAGATATAGGCCTATACTTATGCTATTCCATGCTCCATTTTAGGAATTTCAACTTGTATTAATTTTTTATCCTACTTTGAGCTATTGTTTTGGTCACACCCTACGACCAACATTTCAAGAAAAGCAAAAGTACTTGGATCAATTTAGATACTAGGATATAATGTTTTTAGTCTAGTTTATTTTAATAGAATACATGTATAGGATTTCATTTTGGGAATGTATATAACTTAAATTTCTATGGACACATTGGATAATTGTAACATGTATTATTTTGGTTATTCAAATGGATTGTGTGACTTTACTTGTGATAGTATGGTTGATCCTATGGCATGTATCTCTAACTATTCTTAGGTTAGAATATTATTATTTTACATATATGTGGAGGATTTATTGTAACTCTTGCAAAAAAGTTGGTGAATTACTTAAAATTACATATATACTATCACTTAGATAATGTTTTTCAAAACAAAGGAAATTTCTACTACTTTCCAACATAAAAATCGATAAATGCTTGAAAAACCCAGGATGTTACTAGCTTAGTATCAGAGCCCATGCCACACTGATCATGATTAAAGTCATTGATAGTCAATGTGTCAACACTTAAGAGGATTAAGTCCTTGACTTAGGTAGAGATCTTAGTTATAACAATTAGAAAAGAAGTCTTTAGCCTTGATTGTTTTAAGATGCCTCCACAGAGATGAGGCCTAGCTTGCCCTCACCATTGGATGTGGATGTAGCAGATGGGGCTGACGGTAGTGGTAGAGCCTAGGGTGACCCAACAAATGATTTCATTGATCTCTTACTTCAGAGGGTAACCCAGAGGTTGCAAGCCTCAGCTGGCACATCAGGTGTAGATGGGACAATAGATGCAGAGGGAGAGGGATGTTCCCTAGCAGACAACCTTCTCGAGAGAATTAGGAGTTCTTTAGTAGAGATGGCCTAGAGGTAGCAAATACTTGGTTTCTTGATGTAGAGAGAATATTCAAAGTAATGGCAGTGTCAGAGGATCGCTAAGTGGGAGTAGCCACTTTTGTTTTGATAGGCGATGCATTGGAGTGATGGTCGACTGCTAAGAGGAGGTTCTTTGAGGATGTCAATGTGATTCTTTGGGACGACTTCAAGGTTGTCTTGACAAATAGATTTCTTCCTCCCCATCTTCAAGAGAAGATGGAGTTAGGCTTTATGACACCCATGCAGGGAACAAGAATAGTGGCATAGTATGAGGTGGAGTTCTCTTAACTATTGAGGTTCGCATAGATGTTTGCTCTTGAGAGCCAAGGGCAGCCTAGAAATTTATGCCAGGGCTGAACTTTGATTTGAAGTGTTAGATTTTGACCTCATAGCCCATTACTATACCACAGACTCTGAAGATGGCTTCCATACTAGAGAATGAGTTGGGGGACTCCAATAAAGATCAGGGCAGATTTGGAGGGTCTAGACCAATGTCTTCTGAGGCCAAGAGGAGAAGGTTTATCCCTCCCAACATGATGCATGGCCTATCCAACCAGCGATAGGTCAAGCTAGGGATAGAGATAGTGATCAGGGAGAGAGCTAGTGATGTCAACATCATCATCCAAGCAAACCATGTTTTACATCAGGATGATGTTTTGCTTGTGGCCAATTAGGCCATATGGTGTGGGACTGTCCTAGGACCAGTGGAGAGGGATAGCCTCGACAAGATCAGGGATGAGACCATGCACCTCATCCGGAGCGGACACTTAGGAGTTAGGGGCGAGTGTTCACCCTTACTATGAACCAAGCTCATGCATCCAGCATTGTCGTGGAAGGTACTCTTCTTATTTCAAATAGGTAGGCATACTCATGTGCTACTTTATTGTAGATGGACCTATTCTTTCATTTAGCATAGTTTTAATGCATGCTTAGATGTTTCTTTGGGTAGGTTATGATAGTTTGGGAGTTTATTCAAGAAGTACTAATGATAGTCTCTCGTGAGAGGTTCAGTGAAAACCTGAATGTCTTAGGTATTGTAGATTTTGATATTATATTAGGCATGGACTAATCAACTGAGCATAGAGTGATAGTTGATGACAAGGAAAAAGCAGACAATGCTATAAACTATGTGATGAGATTTGGCGTAGGATAGGCATACTTACATATAGGTTAGAAAGGATAAGAGGCAGTGTTTCCTAGAGTTGCTTTGACTTCTTTATACATATGTACAAAATTTTGGGGACGAAATTTTGTAAGGGGGGAGGAGTGTCGTACATGTAATTACAAAAAAATAGGGTAAATTTTTTCAAATTAGTAAGTCTATGTTTTAAGGGTAGAGGAGAAGAATAGAACGAGTACATTAAAAATTAGGTTAGTTTAGCCCCTTAAAATTTATTTATATGTTTTTTTCGGAGAATTAGGAATAAAGTTAGCAAGAGGGAAAATTCAAAGATTACATCAAATTAACCTTAAGTGATTTTTCAAAAGAAAAATAGAAATTAAAACCTAAATTGGAGTTAAATTGAGGAATTTCATAGGCCACTAATAAGTAAAGACCATAGCTAAACTCCATTCAAAACCTTGGCGAAATTCCAAGAAATTAGATAAAAATTTCAAAATGAGTATAATATTGTCTAGGTATAATTACAAAATGTACCCTAAATAGGATATAATTGAACAAAACTAGGTAAATGGGGGCTTTTAATTTAAACATCTTTAAGTGGGAAGTGATCAGGATGCAATTTGATCCACCCATGTGGGGACACAGACCATGGATAACTATCCACTCAAGGACACCTGTCCTACCCCACCTTCATAATCTTCTTAAGTATAAAATAGCTCCTAACAAAGGAGCCAAACTCATGCATATTGAAGGAGACGAACCAAGTGCACTGAGGAAAGAGACAACCCAACTGCCTGAACAAAGAAAGGAATTCTTGGGAGAGAGGGTTTGGGAGAACACTATGACTCATGGGAAATAGTGATTGAAGGGGAGAAAGTTTAGAGGTTTCTTGAGAGAGCTAGAGAGGGAGCTCTCATTTGGACTAGGATTTCCCAGCCATTAACAAAGTGAGAAAACCAATAGAAGGGAGGGGAATCCATGGGAAGAAGAAGGAGAGATTGAGAAAGAGAAGAGTGCTAGAACAATGGAATCATTTGGGAAGGAAGGGTTGATTGAGTGAAGAAATCAAGGAATCAAAGGATAAGGAGAGGAGTTAGGAAAGGTGCTAAACATGAAGATTAGTTTGATTTGAAGCTCCATGTAGAGAGCAACTGAGAGGAAAATCTTTAGTTCTAAAACGTCATTTTTATATAGGGAATTTATGTAGGATGATTCACTAATGTGAGCTTGGATTAGCCAAGCCAAAATACCATGATTTTCATACTTAATTTTACAACCTATTGGTTTCCTATATGTTGAACCAATGACTTGTAAAGACTTGAACTTTACCTCATTTGATGTTAAAAGGAAACATAAAAAATGTGATCTTTTGCTTGCATTGTGATATTACATGTTTCCTATTATGGCATGCTAGAATTACAGTTGGATTTTACTGGCATTTAGCATGTTTTAGTGCAAAATTTACATGCTCTATTTTGATGCTAAATATCTGGTTCATGGTAAAGAGAGGTGGTCATCACATTAGTTAACCCCTGAAACCTCCATAACTCTAAAAGCCGTATCTAGGTTTGTTTGTAGTATGAAATTGATGTATGTGCTTCTAAACTAGAAAAGATGCCATGATTTTCATAGCCTTTTTTTGTGGTACAAAATAGGTATAGGGACAACGCACCCTGTTTCCTACACCCATGTTAGGTGCACCAAATCCCAATCCTTAAACTTCATATTCATACCTAATTAGGATAAATTAAAACATGGGTTTTGTTTATTACATATTCAAATTCTATTAGCAAGAAAATTTACTCAAAATCTATTGCGTGGGTATGAGTAGGGGGCTCAAACAGGGAGAAAGATCATCAGTTTCCTACATTAAGGTACTAGGAAAAAGTCATGTGGGGAAGAAGATGATTGGAAATTTTGAATTCAATGGAGTTCTAGTCTCCAGAATTTCAAGTGTAAAATTTCCCTAACAAGGAATTTTAGGAATTGTAAAATTCCACTATAAGAAAATTATGAAAATTTTGGGCCCTTTTAACTTAGAAATGTGACCACCACTAGTGATGCTATTTATTAATAATATGAAGAATTTAACACCACCTTTAAACTGGAATTAGTGAGGACAAAAGGTAATTATCTTAAGTGGGAGAACTTACCAAATTGACCCCAGGCCAAAATTCTAAAGAAAAATGATCCCCACTAATTGAATATTTAATTGATAATGCAGGAATGAGAGACTACCTTAAAACTGGAAACAAAGAAGGGAAAATAGGTAATATATTCTAAGTACAAAAAATTACAAAACTGCCCTTAGTTTGAATTCGTAAACACTTAGAAAACTAAGTTGAAGCTATTGAGGAAACTTTACATGCAAACTTATTTAGGCTCAACTGCATGAGACTTAGACATAAAATAACTTGAATGACCTATAACATAGTTGTTAGTGGCATGATACATCAAAATTTAGCCTTTTATGCCTTAACTCTTCAATAGCTTAAGGTATTTATACTTAGGCCCTAAATATTAGTCATCAGCTAAACCCCAATATTCAAAAATCCCTATGACATTTAAATTGAAGTGAGGCAAACACTCAGTTAAGCCTCAAGTCCAAACCTAAGTTGATTATAATTAATAACCTTATGAATTGACTAGTTGAGAGATAGTATTTAAACATGGTAAACTTATAATAAACACTAAGAGAGTATTAACTAAGGCATAAGAATCATGATAAAATGGCATAATGCATAAGGACCATAAGGCTAGAGATGAAGTTAAAGACAAGCATTCTTACAACAAGACATCTAGCCCTTAATACCAGGAAGAGGATAACACCAACTAAAATGACTGCATTATAAATTGGGAATGGGATTAACTAGATAATTCTCACTTCCAAACATAGGATGGCAATGCATGACACTTCATCACATTCATGATTTAGAGATTTGAACTGATGGGTTCACATATTTGGCCACGGGTCAAATACATTGTTTTCATTGACACTTGGAAAGCACCACTAATGTGGTTGTGAGCCATGAGATATGGCTTCTTTTATGAGTGGTCATAAGTCCTGATGGATGTGGTTTTACTAATACTTAAACAGGTGCTCTATGAGCAGCTGTAAGCCTGATGATTATTCATCAATGTGTTAGGCAAGCACTCTATGAGTGGTCATGAGTCTTGATAGATGAGGATTTTTTGATGCTTAGACATGTGTAATGACTCCAATTTTGTAATATTAAAATCCCAAGTTAGCAATGAAAAGTTCAGTTTTTGAAGATAAGGGCATTTTGGTCATTTCACTATTCACCTTGCCTGAACCCAGAAATTTGGTCCTAAAAATGGTACCATTAGGTGCGACTCATAAAAAGGAATCCAACAAGACCAAAATCACCTAAAACGGAGTTAAAATGAGCAAGTTATGGCCCTTTGAAGTTCACGGGCAAAAATATAATTTTTACAAAAAACGGATTTAGCCTGCAAAACACAAGGGCCCGTTTTGATACGGGCACCCTTCGTCTTCAACCCCTTAGAGGGTTCTAGAACAGTGGTGATTGGAGGAGAAATCACCACCATTTTGGAGGTTTTTCCATCGCCATTCAAGGGCGGTGAGAGCCCCCTCCAGAACCCTCTTATAGCTCTATAAATAGAGCTCTTGGGCGCCTCCAATGGCAGCCCAAAAGCTTGAAGAAAACCTATTGTGGAGAAGCAACCTAGAGGGGAAATGAGGAGAAAAACCCAGCAACGAGCCAGGTATGCCCAAGATCCCTCAAAACCCATCTTCGCAGTAGTTCTAAGATCAATTTCCTTAAGTTTTTGTATGAAAAATCAATCAAAATGGAGCCCTGGAGAGTCACCAAGGACCCAGGGACGTTCCCTGGGCTGCACTGGTTTGACAGGGTCTAACCAGGGTGTCCTGAGGATGCCCCGGTCCCCCAAACAGCCAGAACGTCCCACCGGGATGAGGCATGTCGACCACGTCTGAGAAAACCAAACGGGCGCGTCCGTGGAGGCGCCCGCAAAAGAGAGAGACGGGCGGAAAAATCCAACGCATCTGTAGATGCACCCACCGCAGACGTGCAACGCGCTAGCGATCCGAGATTTTTCTATCTTAAGGAAGCTGGGGGGGCATGCCACTGATGCACAGCACCCTAGCATTTCGCCTTTTCACTCTTAAGGCCCTTATGTATGTGTGACAATAAAACACTTATAACTTGAGATCTAGAGCTCCGATTGAGGGGCCACAAAAGGCATTGTGTCCGTGTCGACGACGCAGAAACATCCAAATTATAAAATCCCTGATCAAGGCCCAATCAAGGGTGGGCATGACCCTTAGAATAGGATGGTGGCGCGTGGCCGCTAAACATTTGGGAAACTAATAATACCAAGGCCCAATTAGGACCTTAGGACACCCATAGGCATAGGGATGGACCCTTAATACCTAAGTAATAAGACCAACTACTCTAAAACCCATAAAAGATGGGCCAAACTAACCTTGATTCCCCAAACCATGTTCAGGAGCGTACGAGGACAAAGAGGTTAGCGTGACCTAGTTAGGTAGGTGATCTATCGCTACTAGATTCTTTAAAAGAACTATGATTGTTTTGAGAATACATGATTTAAGTATGTGACTTGTTTAGCATGACTTAATTCAGCATGCATGTGACAAATGCTTTATGCATAGACATGTTTTGTAAATGATTGTAGATACATTATGCATAGATATGTTTTGCAAACAATTACATACATTGCATGATTTAAGTTCTTGCAAAAATTGCATGTCCTTGAGGGTTACCAAAAGACGCTGGAGTGCTGAGGGCCAGGCAGTTGTGAGGGACCCAAAGAGGACAGGTTTTGAAATAGAGGTTTTTCACTTGTTTGATCTTATGTGATTTGGGCTAGTAAGCTCGTGGGTGCTATGCCGAGGGGTCTGAGTTGGCCACCCAGCCTCTACCACTACTAGGTGGAATGGGTACCACGCCCAAAAAGGGCATGTCCCTACGTCGACTACATGTGGTACAGGGGGCTACCACTCGTGTCACAGCACTGGGTCGATGTTTCATATGCCCCGTGGAGGCTATGATGCTGTGTCCTCAGGTACATGGGGACCACACGGCGGCGAGGTCGTGGGCATAGTTTGGACCCTATGGTTTTGTGGAATTATTTTCATTGCATATGTCATGATATGAGGTTGGTCGACCATACCATACTAGATATCCATGAGTTGGATTCAATGAAGCATTTTATGCATATCATAATGTTATGATATATATGTATATGATACTTTCGATTTTGGATTATGTGATCCTTTAAGTCATTAGTATTTCAGTTTGACAATGGATTTTAATATCGATATTGAGCTTGAGTATTCAGACATGCACATGTTTTGAAAGAGCATATGATTTTAAAACATCTCATGCATTATAAAACTAGTAGTGATAGGCTCCTACTGAGTATAGTATATACTCACCCAATCCTCAACAATTTTTAGACACAAAGTAAATACTTAAGGGCAAGGAACGCTTGTGATAGAAGACACTCAGACTAAGTGCAAGTAAGTAAACCCTTACCTTATCTTTCAATGTTACTTGATTGTAGTTACTCTATAATAGTGAAATTTGTGACTAACACTTTCTTGGGAATAATGTTGATTTAAAAGTTTGCCATGGCTAGATAATTTGAGAATGTGTTTTGACACTAGGGGTTTTTATGAGAGATTATTTTCCAAACGAAAAAGAATTTCATGCATTTCATACTTATAAAAACAAGAGTTCTCGCCTTTTTATCAAAATTGCATCATATAAAAGCCCGGGTCGTCACAACATGTGCTCCACAAGTGGCTGTAAGACCTTCTAGATATGGATGTTATCTTTGTTTGTGTAGGCACTCTAAGAGTGTGTGCTCTACAAGTACTATAAGACTTGAAGGCTTACGTGCCTAGGATGGCAGTAAGACCTGGAGGCACGCGTGCTACGTGCTGCTACAAGTCCTAGAGACCCTACTCTAGGAGGTGTAGTTGGCCACTAACCTTTGAGATGAGATTGATACCAGCCTTGTGATGGAGACAGGGGGTATTAGGAGTACCTTCTCATGGGAAAATGCTCTGAGTGGTAGTTGGGCAGCCCCCATGAGGTCCGATGAGTCATGGTTTATACATGTATCCATGACTAGAAGTAGAGGCCATGGTAGTCATCAGTGGGTGATGGTAGGGCCCTGCAAACATAGGTGTCTATTTGTTCTTGGCATGCTGGTCATTCTCAAAAGTTGAGACCAATGGTCCCTAGTGGTAAGAATATATGCCACTAATGGTCCCTAGTGATAAGACTATATGACACTAATGGTCCCTGGTGGTATGACTATATATGACTGCTGGTCCCTAGTGGTAGGACTGTGTGCTACTGTGATATGTAGGATCAGTTTTCCATGACAATGTGAGCATAGATTTGTGCATCATTGATTAAGGGCTATGTACCTTGGCTCAGCATCATTTGTTTTGTCCACACTAATTTTATAGATTTGACAATTACTTTTGAACATTATGGATTATTTGATATCATTAGCCTTTGTGGATCTTTATTGTATATATGTTGATCATGCTTTTCATAAAATATCTATGTATATATGTGTGTGCATAGGCATACGCTTATGCAATTGCATGCTCCAATTTAGACATTCCAACTTGTATTACCTTTTCACCCTACTGTCAGCTGTTGTTTTGCTCACCCTTACAAACCAATATTTCAAGTGATGCACCAAGAAGCTAGAGCGCAAGAGGCATAGGTAAAGCAAAAGTACCTAGAACAGTTTAGATGTAAAGAGATAATGTCTTTAGTGTAGTTTCTTTTGATAGAATCCATGTATAGGATTTCATTTTGGGAATGTATATAACTTAAATTTCTGGCGCATTGGATAATTGTAATGTGGGTTGTTTTCATTATTCAAATGGACTCTGTGACTTTACTTGTGATAGTATGGTTGATCATGTGGCATGTATCTCTAACTGTTCTTAGATTAGAAGTGTAATACATGTAATTTAACAATTATGGCAAATAAATTCATATCTTTACAAAAATAGGGTAGGATTTTTGTACATTTATGAATTTATTTAACATAATTATTAAATTACATGTATTACACTAAAAAATTTATTGTATTTTTGTAGATGTATGAATTTATTTACCATAATTGTTGAATTATTTTAACAATTATGGTAAATAAATTCATACATTTACAAAAAAAAAGGGCAAATTTTTTATTTAATTTTATTGATTAAGGGTATGTCCTAAAGGTAAAAAGAAGAAGAAGAAGAAGAATAGAACAAGCTCATTGAGAAATTAGGTTAGTTTAAAATGTCAAAAGTGATTGTTAAGTTAATTTGGATATTTAGAAACAAAGATTCCAAAAGCAAGGGAGATTTGATGATTAAATTAAATTAACCTTAAGCGACTTTAAAAAAGAAAAAAAAACAAAATGAAAAAGGGGCTGGCCTAATAGTTGAGATGTTACACACACCAACCACATCCCATCTTCCCAGAAAACACACCGACTCACCTTCTGCGGCATACAACGTGACCTGTTTCTTCCTGCAATCCACTAGAGCTCCCTACCTGACCAACTAGTCCATGCCCAATATCACATCAAAATTCACCATGTCAAGTAAAATAAGATCTATACTCATTCTCTTGTCCATCATAACTATAGGCATATCTTTGACAAACTCTTCTACTATCACCGGTTTATCCACAGGCATGCTAACCTCCAATAGAAATCCCAGTCTACTCAATGGAACATCTAAGCATGTGATAAAACTATGAGCAATGAAAGAATGGGTGGATCAAGGATCCACAAGTACTCATGCATATCTATCTACAATGAGAATTGTACTGTCCATAGTGGTTCTAGATGAGTGTGTCGGGTTAGTGGTCAAAGTAAACACTCGTCCCTAACTCCTAGGCATCGGTGTTGATTGTGATACCTAATCCTGTTGAGGTGTTTAGTCCTGTCTCTGGAGCCCCACTCTACCGAATCTAGGACAATCACACATGAAATGACCCTACTGGCCACAAGCAAAACATGTGGGACCCTATCCCAAGACCTTGCAAAAGGTCAGCTTGGATGGCATCATTAGCACACTACCTGAACCCTATCTCTTGCCTCTAGCTTGACCATGTTCTGATTAGGTAAGCCATGTAAAAGTCCTCTAGATGGAAAACTTCTTATTTTACACTCCTGCTGTGGGCTTAGGATCGCTGAATCTACTCCTACCTCTACTTCGGTATCTCAGCTCATGCTCTAGGATGGAGGCAAGCTTTATGTCCTGTGCTATAGTAGTTGGTTGCGAGGTAGTATCCAATGCCTCAAATCAAAGTTTCAGGCCCCTAAAAAACTCCTGAACTGCCCTTAACTCCATCGAACACCGACACAAACCTGTACAATCAAGAGAACTCTATCTCATACAGTGCCACGGTTCTTGTTCCCTACATTAGCTTCATAAAGTCTAACTCCATCTTCTCTTGAAGATGGGGAGGAAGAAACCTATCCATAAAGAGAACCTTGAAGTTGTCCAAAGCAATAATATTATTGCCATCAAAGAAACTCTTCCTAGCAGTTGTCCACCATTACGCTAGATCGCCCATGAGAACAATAGTGGCTATTACTACTCTATGACCCTCAGGCATCACCATCACCTCAAAAATCCTCTCCATCTCAAATAGCCATGTATCAGTTGACTCCCATCTCTACCCAAAAACTTAGGATTTATCCTCCTAAATCTCTTGAGAAGGTTTTCCACTTGTGGAACCCTCTCTCCTGCATCTCCTATCATGTCTACACCTGAAGCGCCAGTTGAGGCTCGTAGCCTTTGTGTCATCCTCTAATGTATGAGATCAATGACCTCATGTACTGGGTCACCACAGGCTCTACTACTACCCTCATCCCCATCTATTCCATGAGCATTTAGTGGCGGTGGCAAGTTAGCACTATGTCTCTAGGGAGGTATCTATAAAATATGGGAAATTGTAATAAGACTTCTTTCCTAACCATAGTGACTCGGTTTTCTACATAAAATCTAAGGTTTAACTTTCCTAAGTGTTGACACATTGACTCTTAGTGACTTTAACTATGATCAGCATAGCATGCTCTCTGATACCAAAATCTGTAACATCTTGGATTTTTCAAGACTTTATTAATATTAAGTTAGAAAACAGTAAAAATTTCCTTATGTTAGAAAATATTATTAGAGTGATAATATATATGTGTGTGTATTTAAAATTCATCAAGTTCTTTCTAGGAGTCACCGTAAAACCTCGACATATATCTGTAAAATAATAATTCTCTAACCAAAGAACTGTTAGAAATACATGCCATGGGATCATCCATACTGTCACAAGTAAAGCCATATATTCCATGGGATCATCCATACTGTCACAAGTAAAGCCACACATGCCATATGAATAATTATTGTAAGTCATATTACAGTCATCCAATGTGTCAGTAGAAGTTTAAGTCATATAAAATATCTCAAAAGGTTATCCTATCCAAAATAACAAGATGAAAAGTGTATTCTTCTCACATTTGTACTTGTGTCACCCCAGGTTTTCTAAACCCTTTTCCAATACATAACAATAACAATAATAATAATATTTTGTTTTATAAAGTAGGTGGGATCCTTGAAAGTAAAAACTCGCCATTAATATAAATATCGCAGCGTCAAAAGAAATCCCTGGTCATTCAAGAGCCAAAACCATGATGATAAACATAAATCAAATTATCGATGTGCTGAGCATGCTTTATCTCAAAACCACGACAAATCAAACACGGTGGTGAAAAAAAAGGTAATATAATAACATGTCCAAAATTCCCCAAGGTCCATCTATGATCACCACATCATATACACATCACCAAGAAAGGTACACTATACAAAGTGTGGGTCCAATCTATCCAAATTAAAACATTCAAGTGCATCCCAAAAGTCTAAACACAAGCCCAAGAGACGTAGCCTATACAAGTCTCTGAATACAAAATGTAGATAATCTTCAAGGTCCTCGCTCTAATCAATGTTGCTCCACTTGCTTACCCTTAGCACTATCGAACTCCAAATCTAAGGCATTGCAAAACAAGGCAATGCCTCAGCAAGCTTTCACTTGTGTAAGTGATTACAAGTAATAAAACATGCGGTAAGTGCTTTGCAAGGAGTACCAATATTATATCAAGTGTCAATAGATAAATCATTTATAAAGAAATTTAAATCATCAAGCATCCATGTTGAATAATGCATGAAACTTATAAATCTGAACAAAACAATCAAGTTCAAAACATGCTTTTCGTCTGGATCAAAGCAATATCAAAACAAAACATCATGGCATGCAAAGCATGAGTAATTCATGGATATGCATCCATCAAAAGCAACGAAAGTTAGTGTCCATATCAAAATATACATGCATGTCATGATGAACAGGGCACCATGCATAATCAAGCCCTAAGAGTGTTCCACGACACTCAATCACCAAGTCCCTCTTGTGGAGCTTGCATCAACCCCTAGAGTCAGTCATAGCCTAAGCTCGGCTTACCCTTGTTCTCCCCACATATAAAACACATGCCTCAAGAATTTCAAATAACAAGTCATGATCAATAAAATCAAAGAAAAATCCCAAATGTAATCACCTACCTCAACAAATGTGATACTACTATCAGGCACGTAAGCAATGTCATGTTGTGCGCTTTGACATACCTATCACATCATAAGTCATCTATCACTTGGTGTTCTCACATCACAAAATAAATCAATCCAAGTGACAATTCCCTTGATCTGGCAGTTAATCCTATGTTAATAACCCAGATCATCTGATTAACCTTCAATTAGAGTAATTATAAGCCAAATGTTGGTCTTTCTATCATCTAGACTATCATCTATCATCTTTGATCATCAACCTATGCCATGATTCATTCAATTAATGTATTTTAATCACTAAAGGGTCAATCCCTTTCATCTTATGAAGTTTGGAGACAATCCAACCATTGAATCGGTCTTTATTACTCAAATCTGATATTTGGTCATTAATTTAGATCATTTTCATCATAATTAACCCAATTTCTATGTTTATTTAATAATCTCAATGTATGTTCAAGATTACACATTGATCTGATGGTTAGATCATTCTCTAATCAGCCAATCATAAGGCACATGATCATATCGACTATCCAAATAGAGCCTGTACCTCTAAAAGTTTTAATTTCTTACATTTAAGGTAAGTTATTCAACAATTCCAATATTTTTAACCATAATCCATGGTCTGATCGCCTTTTCTAACCTTCGATCATCACCGATCGAGTTTTGGAAGGTCAGATCAGATCTTCTATCAAATACTCCATAATTGGTCCATCTTTCTTGTCACAATTCATTATCGATGGGTGATTGAAGCCACATTCTACGCAGATCTACCTTCCGATCATATTTTTAACATTCGGATGCTGAGATCTCAATTTTTCCCTACTACCCATCAAGTTTTCACTCAAAATTTCAAGGGTTAATTGATTCCTAATCGAGGATCCATCTTCACAGATGAAAAGATCAGGTTTTATTTATTCTAATGACAAAATTTTTATTTTTTCACATTTTTGGAGGTTCACCGAAAAAGATGGCCAGATTTCATTCATTGCCAATGACCCATTTCTCAATGAATCTCAAATAAAAAATATGAATATTGTAGATCAGGCTCTCATCTATTATCATCTAATGTTTGGTGGTGTTCTGATGTCATTTGATGCCGAAAAACTTGAAACACAGTTGTCAGTCGCTTGATTACTATCACTCACCTGCATCAACTTCAATGGATTAATTCTCCCTCGTTACTTGCCTAATCAAAGTGATTCTTCAGGCATTTTAATCATGAGATCGTAAAAAATAAAATAATCAACTCAGATCATCTAGCTAAGCTATCATTTTTCTGGGTGGCTCCTTGTAATCCGGCTAAATGAAAATGCCCTTTTTCTCCCCTTTTCACCGAGTTTCCACGCAGTCACCAGCGTCCACGCCGTTGCCGGCGACTGTCTCTTCCCCCTTCTCTCTTCCTCCCTGTCTCTCCTTCTCTTTCTCTCTCTCTCCTCTCTTCTCTCTCCTTTCTTCTTCTCTTTCTTTTCTCCCTTCACTCTCTCTCTCTTTCTTTATCAAGTTGGGAAAGACAGACCCAATGTTGAGTTGAGTCCATTTAAGTGAGGGGGTGCCTGTATCAAATACGGCCCCCCTTAATGTAAGCATTTGTTTTTCTTCTTTTTTTTTTGGATATTACAAGACTGTTCTAGTTACTTTTGCCTTTCCTATGTCTCTTGATCTCACACTCGAGCTACCTAGAGTGTCACTTAAAATGTTGGTTGTAGGGGTGAGGAAAACAATAGCTCATAATAAGGTCAAAAACTAATACAAGCTGGAACATCCAAAATAGAGAGAACATAGTAGCACAAACATAAGTGTACTTATGGCCATACGTATGTACATGTATAGTTTTTTGAAAAGAGTGGTCAATAGATGAGCGATAAAGATCTAATGATTTTGAATCATCCATAATGTCTAAAATAACTAACAAGTTTGTCAAATCAGTATGCTTAAATGATGATGCTAAATTAAGGAGTATAACCCTCAATTCGCACTACACAAATCCATGCCCACATCATCGTGAAAAACTAATCACTCCAATAGCAGTGGCATACAATCCTACTAGTAGAGAGGAGGTCCAAACTCTTGAGAACTGACCCACGTAACATCAACGCAATAGTGACTAATGTGGCCACTATGTTGGCTCATAGATATCCTCATGGCCATGCCTCACCAGACCTCATGAGTCTATCTGGCTGCCACTCAAAGCACTTTCCCATGAGGAGCTACTCCTACAACCTCGTTGTCTCTATTGCAAGGTTGGTATCAACCACATATATCTTGAAGGTTAGTAGCCAACTACACTTTCTACCATAGGGTCTCCAATACTTACAGTACACCCATCAGTGCACCTGCCGAGAGATCTAGGTCTTAGGCAACTCTCTGAGTGACTGCCCAAAATATCAATAAAATCCATATCCACGAGGACTTGTTGCTGCTCATAGGCCACGTGCCCCCACATCAGCAAATCTACATCCATCAGGTCTTACAGCCACTTGTAGAGTGTGCCAACTAAAACATTAATGAAATCATAACTCGCAGCTCATAAAAGTCCATGTCTCATGGCTCACCACCACGTTAGTGGTGCTATCCAAGTATTGATGAAAACATTGTTGTTGGCCCGAAGCCAATTCCCTCAAATCCATCTGTTCAAATCATGAAAACTATGTAACATAATGAAATGGTATGATATGCATAGACATTATATGTCATGTGGTGCAAGATGCATTATTTGTTCCATTATTAATGTACAGTGAAGTCATTTATCATTGTGTTTAAAGAATGGATGTCCTTGTAACATGAACGCATATCTTTGGTTTCACCTCTACTACTGTGCCACAAGAAAAATAAGTCTTAGAAGGCTGAGGCTTAAGGGACTAGGCCATGTGAGACTAAGTGTCACTAATGGAAGGGTTACTAAGTTATAAGTGTTTAATGCTTAGTGAGTTATAGCCTAAAGATTTAAGTCATATATCACTAATGTTTAATGTCTAGATCATTAGTATGAGAGCTTAACGAATTGCATATGAAGTATTATCAGTAAACCAACTTAGTTCATCCAAGATGTTAAGAATTTTAGCCTAAGGGTAATTTGGTAATTTCTTACACTCTAGCCTAAATTACCTTTTTAGCCTTCCTTTAGTCTAGGTCACAATTAATCTTGTATTACTCAAGACCCCAATGAATTGGGAAGTGATATTTTATCAATGGTTTAGTTTAGTCCTATAATTGTTTAGAATTTTAACCCAAGGGCAGTTTTATAATTTTCTTCACTTAAGTGAATCACCTTTATATCCTTCATTATTTTTGAATTTGAAGGGTAAGTTGCATTTCCCTTAGTTCGAGGAATGTAGCTAGAATTTTGTTACACTTATAACTCAATAAAATCATATTTTTTTAAAAATTTCCTTATACTGGAATTATAGAGTTCCTAGAAATTTTGAGGTAGTAATACTTTCATACAAGGAATTTCTAAGATTGGAAATCTCAAGTGATCCAGGAATTCCGAGTCATCTTCTTCCTCGTTTGAACAAAACCATTAGTGACATGCAACTGTTTGATGAAATTCAATAATCCACCAAGTTTGCTAATTTATGTTCCTTTTATAATCCTTATTTAGGTTTTCATCTTCCCAAATCATTCAATTCCTTAAAATTTTGCTTTGATTCAAGTAAGGACCATTTCTTGTTCTTAATGAACAAGGAATACACTTCTAAGATCACCATTCAAGTCACATTTCCATAAACTACTCCCTATGAGTTTAAATTTCCAAGTGGTGCCTTTATTGGTTGTAAGATATGGCACCATTTCTTGCTCCTATGCATGCAAGAAATGGTGCATTCTCCCCTAGTTTGCACCTCTCAAACTTGTAAAACCTGAGAATTAAAAGGTGAAATTTCTTCCCATTTGAAGTTGGATATGAGAGCAACAACACCCATGTTTTACTTTTTCCTCAGTAGGTAGGAATCAAGAGTTTTTGGAATTTGATTTAGGTGCACCCAACTTAACTGTGTGTAGGAAACAGGGTGCACTCAGTCCCTGCACTAGTTTTGTACCACAAAAAATGTTATGAAAATCACAACATCTTCCCAATTTAAAAGCACAACCATCAAATTCATACTATAAATATGAAAACCTAAATATGCCTTTTAGAGTTAAGGAGATTTTAGGAGCTAATTATCATGATGAACACCCCCTGTTCACCACAAACCAAACATTAACATCAAAACAAAGCATATGAATTTCACACTAAATCATGCTAAATCACTTTAACATGTAAGATTAGTATGCAGGAAAAAGATCAAATTTTATGGGGGTTTCAATCATTAAAACCAAGTGAAATTTCTAGCATTTACAAGTTACTAGTTCAACATGCAGGAAACTAGTTACTTGTAAAAACCAATAATGAAATCATGGCAAGTTGGCTTGACTAATTCAAGGTTACATTAGTTAACCATACTACAAAATCCCCTACCTAGTAATGCATTCTTCCTCGCATGAATTTCCTATCTTCCTTCCCCTTCTATATTTGTAGATAATTATGTCATTTTTTGTGTTCTACTAGTCCAATAAGAGCTCTCTCTAGCTCTCTCAGGAAGGCTCCAAGCTAATCCTCCTTACCCACTATTTCCTAATTGTCTTTCACTTTGTTTCCAAGTTTTCCCTAGCTCCAGCACCCTTCTCTCCCTCAGATTCCTTCTTTTTCTTCCCTGGCTCATCCTTCCCTTCTTCTTCCTTCATAAATGGCTAGAATTTATTTTTCCGGCCTAATGTTTTAAATAAATTTACACTTGATTCTATTTCTTACATGTGAGAAATGAATGACCCATGGGGTCCATTTTCCTATGGAAAATGTCCCCACATGGATGGCCCAGATCAAATTGATCAGGACTAGGTTCACTTAAAATCATATTCATTTGTACCCTTAGATTTGACTATCTTGTTTTCAATTATATCCTATTCAGGATATATTTTACAATTAAACCTTAGACAACAATTGATCAATTTTGCAATTCCAAGATAATTAGTCGGAATTTCACCCTAGGATTTGGATGGTGTTTAGGTTTGTGACGACCCGGGTTTTTGAAAACATGATTTGTAAAGTATTTTGAAAGGCAGGGCCCTTAAGAGTGTAAAATTTTTTCGCAAAACAAAGCAGCGGAAATTCTTTTCTTTAGAACTTGTTTTGAAAACCCAAGTCACCACTTCATACATAACATAAGTACAATTTGTGTACAAAATAAAATTCCATTGAAGGAATATACTTTTATTAAACTCAGGGATCCATCAGTGGTTCACGATCTGACCAAATCTAGTACGATACTTGTCCAAATTACATAATCCAAAACTCAAGCTCACCATACAATAAAACTCTCAACAAATAAAAATACATGTCTTCAAGGGTATACCTTGAAGATTATTCTCTTCAAGTCTTCTATAGTCTTCAGCTCCTAAGTCTCCTTCCCTGGATCGAGATATTGCCACAAGTACAATATCTCAGCAAGCAATGCTTGGTAGGGGATTCAAGAAACATAATAATTGACAATGTAATTCCAATCCTTCATAATCTCGTTATCCTCAAACATACTCTTTATTTTGTAAGTTATGTATATCTATATACATACATACCCTTCATGGGTAAACCAATTAAATTTGTGAAAATAGTGAAATATCATTCCCAACTAAGCTGATCAATTCTCTTTATGTTGAGAATTTAGTATTACAGCTAATCTCATACTGAGAATTTCCCTTCATGGGAAACATTGGTAATATACAATTACCTAGCATTTCATTATGCTATAACATAAGGCATTTCATATGCTGTTCCCATATGCATCATAGTGCAAAATAATCGAGAAAGGTTGCTATCTTTGAGTCTAATCCGTACTAGCGCTCGGATAAACTGCCACATTCTGTGATACCACGGTGGAAAATATTATGTCACTTTGCCGTATGGGGGGCAAGACTTTCACGGTGGTGGCCTTCCCATAATTGCCACCACCCCGGAGCTTTTAGGCTCTCATTGGGCAAGGTATCATCATATCATCAAATTTCAAGGAGCGGGTGGCCAAACCCTCATAACACCTCTAGCAATAGCATCCCCCTAGGCTCATGCCTATTAAAACAAACTCACAAGCCTCCAAGCTTGTATGTAAAATAGATTTCATATATATATATCAGACCATATGTCTGTTTACTTAGGAGCTGAAATATTTTCTAGTTCCTATTCACTTATAGTTTAGTCCTTAACCATCTTATAGGTGTTTGGTTGGATCATAAGGTTTTCAAGAGATTTACTACAAGTATTATCATTACTCTTGTCAACATAAGATCATGAGTACAATCATGAATATCTCATGTAAATGCATTAATCAAATCCTCCTACCTTTAAGGATTGATCTCTTTTCCCCAATCTTCCATGATCTTGACCGATGTATGTAATCTGTACATCCATACATATTGTCAATATATAAATTATGAACAATCCTATTGATCACTAGATGCGATGTTTAGACCGATCTTTAGATCATTCATATCTAAGTATTTTCTATCTCTAAGTCTTTGTATGTTCATCTCCTTGATCTTGATCTTTCATAGATCCTTTGATTGACAATCTACTCATGTTGATAAAGATCAAGGTCTAAGATCTTCTATCATCTAGTTCTTCTTTGATCTAAGTTCAGTTCTTGGATCATCCCTATGGAGGATGATCTTGGTTTTCTTCCTTGAATCACCTTTGATCAAGGGTTTGGATTATCTAATCTAATGAACTATAATAAGTATACTACTAAACATACATACTAAGTACAATATAGTGTTCTTATTCTTATTGTTCTTGATCATCCAAGATCTAATGGATCTTGTTTGATCATCCTTATCTTTCTTACTTGTTTTTATTAGGGTTAGGTAATTTACTAACCTTTTATGCTCTTATTATTATTATTCAACCGATTAATGTCTTGTTGAAGGTAGCTTATTCAAGCCTAAGTCTGAAGTTGCTCCTCTTATTTCCAATTGGCTAAGGCTTACTTATGAATGGGTGAACACAAAGTGGTTACTTCAATCCTCATGTAAGGAGCGTTTAGACCTCACAAACGTCAACGAAGGTAGAGGGAAGAAGCGAGGCTCTATTAGATAACCCCCTTAACCACTATGTTCATCATTCAACTTTAGAATGACCATAGCTCAACCTTTCATAAGGTTCTATAAGCATGTTTACTCTAAGTACTCTTTCTAATGGATTTTAATTAAGTCCATGAATATTTATAATGTCATTCATGGGGTTTATTATTCTTTCCTAATTTGGGCCAAGGATTTGATAATCCTTATATTGTCTACTAGCTATGGCCCTTACTAATTAAGTCCAAAGTACTCCATTCTTATTTGTGTCATGAAACTCTACTTTCTCATTAGAATACATTTTTGATGTTTTATGCTTTTTATCACATAACAAGTAAATCTACTACTAACATTCCACTATAAATGAATTATAAATTTAAAGCATAAAACTACTTAGTTTAACATTCAATGAAAATGAGGCAAGGTACTTAAATTAACTCTAGCACCTTATGATAAGAATGAACACATAAACTCTAAATGTTATACTAGCATGCTTTATAACGTAATAACATAAAATGAAACTAATTAGATTTACATTTTTTGAAACCTTTCCTTATGATCCAACCATTTGATCTTAGATCTTTGCCTTTGATTAAGGACTTTAGTTATATTTAAGAGAATTTTCTCTATTAAGGTCAAAAAGATCACATTGATCTATTTTATCATAATCCATCCCTGATTTCCTTGGATTTCATCATATAAGCAGTTATTCTTTCCATCCCAAGGAGATCTGATCACACTTGATCTCATTGATCAAGTGGGTCCTTGTATTTTTTTTTTGGGTTTTTCAATCATAAAGGGTAGATCCCTTAATATATCTCATATATATCCAATTTAAACATAGATATAACTTTATTTCAGTATTAGATCATTATTAAAACATGTTTACAGATCGATCATCTCGAATCTTGAAAATCTATGTAATTGGAAACTTAATTCTTAATTACAGAAAGTTTTTATTGAATAACATGTCATTTTTATTATTCTATAAGAAAATAGAGGTTTCAAGCTTTCCATAGCTTCTTTCCGATCTCAATTTGGAGTTCAGATGACTAGAATTGATCTGGAAGTTCACGGTCCTTCTAGGGCCTAGATTTGTCTGGGCCCAAGGAAAGGGCAGCGGCCAGTAGTCGGGCGGAACGGCCGGGGCGGAGCAGGCCGGCGGAACGAACCCGGCGTCGTCGGGCGCGTCCGCTGGGACGAAATCCCCGGCGCGCGCTGCGGGGACGTCCACGAGCCGCGGACGGGACGAGCGGAGCGCCCGTCGTCGCGCGCGCGCAAAGCCGGGGGCTGTCGGCGGGCGCGTCCGCTCGTCCTTTGAGCGGACGCGCGCCTTCCGTGCGCTGAACGGAGCGCTCCACGCGTATCGCACGCGCCGTTCGACGGTGCGTCACGTGGGCGTCGTACGTCTGGAGATCGGACGGTCCCATTACGGGCCGAGTCAATCAATCCTCTTGCAATTGAGGGCCCAAAGGTCTCGATTTTGATGAAACTTCTACCCTAGGGTTTTGGACCCATACGGATCGATTGGTACGGTCGGATTTCTCATCGAGCACTTCATCATCCCTAATTAAGGGTTACATTTGTTTACTTTATTTTTATCTTTTTATTATCAAAATTAATTACGGTAAAATAAAAATTACATAAAACATTACTAAAAATATAGGAAAAGGATTTCCACTTACTTGATTGAGGAGAAAACTTGATTTACATGCCCAATTAAAAAAATACCTCGTTGATGACGATATAGCCTAAAATCCACCTTTCGCGTAAATACCGTTGTTTGAGCCGTTGGATCTTGAAATTTCTTTGGGGGTTTTGTAGAATAGATGTGTTGGGATGTTTTGGACGGTGGAATTGATGAAATTAGATCTAGAACAGAGTGCCTAATTGAATTTAGGTCTCTTGTTCTAATCTAAAAAAAAAAAAACAAATTGGAAAAAGATTTAGCTCTTGGAAATTTTGGGGTTTTGGGAGGGATCCTAGATCTAATTTTTCAAGGGGATTGAAGATAATTTCGTGGGGATTGTATGAGGATTTTTGGAAGATTTTTGGGGTTGTATTTATAGGCATTTTGGGTCTTTTTTTCATGATTATAATATGTATTTTTTAATATAAAATGGCATGAAAGTCTTTAATGCTCCCATACCTAACCCATGACTAGCTGATCTTTGTTGACCCATGTTTCACATGGGCTGCTGATCAAAGTGGTTGTTGGGGACGTGGTGGTCCCCATGTGGGCCCCATGTGGGCCCCACATGGTGTAAAAAGTCCGTTTTGCCCTTTATGCATAAAACTTTGGGTTTTATTCCCATGATCTCGGATTTGAGTGTACTTAGTGGCGTTGGATTCGTATTTCTCAGTACATTCTAAATTTTGATGTTTCATATTTTGATTTTTGGAATATTTTGATTTTTGGGTAAAATTACTATTTTACCCTTTTTGTCCAAAAATGAAAAACTTAAGGATTTCTCATCCGAATTCGAAATTTGTCGTGCTTACAGTCATTTTGAAGGGTTTGCTAAGTTTAATTTCAATTTTACATGTCTTATGATTTGATTATACTTTTATAAAAAGTATATTTTAAATAACCCTAATATTTCAAGAAATATCTAAAACTCAAACTTTATTGATTTTTCTCAATCAATTTACAAAAAAATGGGGGTTATTACAATCTTCCCCCCTTACAATAATTTCGTCCTCGAAATTTGTAATACAACTCACTTAGGAGTTTTCACAATTCTTTCATATCCTTACACATGTGGCCTTGCCACTTATGGAAATTCTATTTCCTTTCATCCCTTTTTTATACTATCTTTTCTCAAAGGTTAAAATGCTCCTCCATGACTAACCTTAATAATGCTCTATATAATAAAGCTGGTTATTGCTAGAATTTCCCAAAAGATGATTAATAACTCTTATTGAGTTATCCCTTTTTGTTTCAAAACCTTCCATTTCACTTGATTGGTAATTTTCACCAATCTTTCCATACTTCACAATTTTCCATTATGCCTTCTATTCCTCATTCTTTTTCAACTTATAAAGTTTTGACATAGCTTTCCTACTATGTATTAACATATAAAGTTTGGACATAGCTTTCCTACTATGTATAGTCCTTAGACTTCCTATAATACATATTGATAAGATTCTATAACTTCAACTATTGTTCTTTGTAACAACCTTCCAATCTTTGGAAGTAATTTTCTCTTTTCTTATTCTTCCATTATTTGGAAGGATATACTTTATTTCTTCTTTACAGTTCATACTTCTTTACTATTTCCTTCTATTGACAACTTCTTGTCAAATTAAATCCTTCAATAATAGTTTCCTTGTAATGAATCTTTCCTCATTTCCGTCCATTATTTTTGTAACACCCTTTGAGTACCATTTTATTCATAATACTTGAATTTTTACATTTTTCAATCCAAGATAGTGTCGTTTAACTCTGCATATATATTCCTGATCCTCTTTTGTTATTTCTTTCTCATATTTATTCACAATCTATGATAATATTTATCTCTTTTCCTCTTATATATATATTTATATGTCATAGGCTTCAAAATTTCTTGATTTTGCATTTCCTCATGCTTCTTTCAAAGCATACCTCATAGCCTTTATCATATCATACTAACTTTTTATTTGCGATATTCTTGATAATTTCAATTAAAAGAGTCCATATTGACTTTGTAATCATCCCTTCTCAAATCTTTACAAACACCATAATTTATCAACTAGTCTTTAATTCTCAACAATTTATTATCAACTCATTTAGGATTTATGTAACCAATGGCAAAACTTCACCAAAAGAATGTCCTTATGTTATAAAATCAATAAGAGATATATTTCTCTAATTGTCATTGTCATTTCATATTTTGATCTCATATTCCCCCTTTGTTGGGTCAAATTCCATACTATCCTTAAAATTTATATAACCTAAACTTTGCTTCCTTTAATCACATGTACACTTACAAGACAAGTTTTGTAAGTGTCATGCCCTGAATGCTCTTGATTTCTTGAAATCTCTTTCCATATATCATTACCACTTCATTCAATATATTTCATTCTTCTCAAATTCATGAACATCTGTTATCTAACTCATAGAACTTTTAAAATTTGTTTTTGATTTTATACTTTGATGTTGCATTTCCAATTCCCAATTAAAAATGATCATCCTTATAGAGAAAAAGGATACTTAATTTCCTCAACATCATTTATGCATCCTTATATTGATTCCTCCTTTTTATTTTCCTAAAAGAAATTTGTTACTCTCATAATGTAAATTGCTATAATCACTCCATATCCTTAAAAAGTTGTTCTTTCAACTCATTCATATAATTTGATGTTCTTTTCCTCAACTATTATAGATATTTTCTCATTCAATCTCATGTAAGATTGAAAATCTTCAAACTATCTTAAAATTTCTAGCCACTTATTTCTCCAACAATTTGGATTTATATCTCATTCACAATCATCTTTAAACTTAAATTTAACAACCAATATTTGTTTTCATTTCTCATGTTTTATTTCACCTTTCCTTCAAAAAATTATATTTCCCCTTACTATATTTCTTAAATCTTTCAATATCACCAACTCCATCATGTAATTGGAAGTAATATCTTTATTCATAGTTAGCTCTTCATTTGCCTTGATCAATAAGATGTACTCCTATTCATGATATTCAATGACTATATTTTTCTAATAAATATTTCTGTTTGTTTTCATGTTCCATGACCATGATAATCAATGACTTAATCAATGCTAATCAATATTTCTCTTTGTTTTCATGATCCATGACCATGATAATCAATGACTTAATCAATGCTAATCAATGATAGTCCCAAAATTATTTTCAATAGCACCAAAGTTATTATATCAATAATTATTTAATCCTTGAAATCCTCTAGTGCTAATTTCCACAATGATTTGTCATACCTTTATAATTTCTAACTCGGTGATTTCATAATTGTTGTACCATATATAGAGCTATAATTTTTTTTTTTTTAACCATATATTCTCATGGTTTTATTGTCTTTCTTAATACTTATTTTTGTCCCTTTAACATATCTAACTCTCTTTTTCCTTTTCATTTTATTCTAATATCAAAGATCATCTCTTCATGTTCTAAAATTTTATCATTTCTCCACTAATTCCTTTGCCTCACTAATTTTGGAGAAAAATACTTGCTTCACTCCTTACTCATATTTATTTCAAACTATTCTCATTTACAAATTTTGCACTTTCTTACCTATCTCCTTAAATTTCTTTCAAGCCATATCCTCTCTATTTTGATGATTAATTTCATTTAACTAATTTTCATAATACTATGCATGTAGCAATTCTAATTCCTACATTTATATTTCTTTATATATGTAATGTTAACTTTGAATTTTACAATACTTCTAATGTTTTCATCTTTAACACCTATTTCTCATAAATCTCCATTTCATCTTTTCTATAAGGTTAAATTTTTTCTTCTTTTTTTTCATCTTCTTTTCCAATTTATCGTTTTTTTCTCTTTATCTCCATTTCTTCACTTAGTAATGGTTATATACATACTTTACTTAATAATGGTTATATACATACTTGTATTAACGTACTTTGTATGTTTACTCAGGGCTTTAGGTTAGACTGAACATCATACCTTACATCTATTGTAATGTTTTTCCTATGGATTTCTATATCTTATTATTCCCTTTATTGGAATTCTTATTTGCTAAGTAGTATTTCGAGTCCTTTCACTAAGTATATCGACTTTCCTTTCACTAAGTAATATCGACTTATACTATACTATTCCGTCATTACACTAACTCTTTCTATATTTATTCTTAATTAATGAGTTTAACTCTTTCTATACTCATCCTTCACAAATGAGTTACTCTTTCTTCACAAATGAGTCTACTCTTTCCATATTCCTCAAATAATGAGTTTAACTCTTTCCTCACTAATGAGTCAACTCTTTACATCCTCTTCAACAAATGAGGCTACTCTTTCAAGACTTATCCTTCACTAATGAGTTACCTCCTTTTATACTTATCTCTTAACTAATGAGTTTATCACATAACTCCTTCTCATCAACTGATAACTTATCTCTTATTCACTCACTTTAGGTTGAACCTGAGCCTGCTTACTTGGTATTTCTACAGAAGATGATGAACCTTGGGTTTGCTATAGGTGAGGAAGAAGGTTCTTCAACACCCTTGTCATCATCTCTTGTTATCATCTCTTCCACATTGCTCATTGTTACTCTTTCCATATTGTCAACTGGAGTATTTTGAGTTGCCTATCTTGTGATTCTCTTTGGTGGCATATGTTCAAAATTTCTATCAATCCTCTATACAACTATTTCTATCTTAATCTAGACATGGATTATAATCTCTCTTTTGGACATATTTGTACTTGTCTGTGATCGGATGAATCGCTCTGATACCAACTGTGACGACCCGGGTTTTTGAAAACATGATTTGTAAAGTATTTTGAAAGGCAGGGCCCTTAAGAGTGTAAAATTTTTTCGCAAAACAAAGCAGCGGAAATTCTTTTCTTTAGAACTTGTTTTGAAAACCCAAGTCACCACTTCATACATAACATAAGTACAATTTGTGTACAAAATAAAATTCCATTGAAGGAATATACTTTTATTAAACTCCAGGATCCATCCAAGTGGTTCACAAGATACCAAATCTAGTACAATACTTGTCCAAATTACATAATCCAAAACTCAAGCTCACCATACAATAAAACTCTCAACAAATAAAAATACATGTCTTCAAGGGTATACCTTGAAGATTATTCTCTTCAAGTCTTCTATAGTCTTCAGCTCCTAAGTCTCCTTCCTGGATCCGAGATATTGCAACAAGTACAATATCTCAAAGCAATGCTTGGTAGGGGATTCAAGAAACATAATAATTGACAATGTAATTCCAATCCTTCATAATCTCGTTATCCTCAAACATACTCTTTATTTTGTAAGTTATGTATATCTATATACATACATACCCTTCATGGGTAAACCAATTAAATTTGTGAAAATAGTGAAATATCATTCCCAACTAAGCCGATCAATTCTCTTTATGTTGAGAATTTAGTATTACAGCCTAATCTCATACCGGGAATTTCCTTCATGGGAAACATTGGTAATATACAATTACCTAGCATTTCATTATGCTATAACATAAGGCATTTCACTATGCCTCGTTCCCATATGCATCATAGTGCAAAATAATCGAAGGTTGCTATGTCATAGCCTAATCCGTACTAGCGCGCTCGGATAATCGCCTCGTTTCACCACCGATACCACGGTGGAAAATATTATGTCACCGCCGTATGGGGGGCAAGACTTTCACAAAGGGTGGCCTTCCCATAATTGCCACCACCCGACTTTTTAGCCTCTCATTGGGCAAGGTATCATCATATCATCAAATTTCAAGGAGCGGTGGCCAAACCCTCATAACTCCTCTAGCAATAGCATCCCCAGCTCATGCCTATTAAAACAAACTCACAAGCCTCCAAGCTTGTATGTAAAATAGATTTCATATATATATATCAGACCATATGTCTGTTTACTTAGGGCTGAAATATTTTCTAGTTCCCTATTCACTTATAGTTTAGTCCTTAACCATCTTATAGGTGTTTGGTTGGATCATAAGGTTTTCAAGAGATTTACTACAAGTATTATCATTACTCTTGTCAACATAAGATCATGAGTACAATCATGAATATCTCATGTAAATGCATTAATCAAATCCTCCTACCTTTAAGGATTGATCTCTTTTCCCCAATCTTCCATGATCTTGACCGATGTATGTAATCCGTATTATCCATACATATTGTCAATATATAAATTATGAACAATCCTATTGATCACTAGATCTGATGTTTAGAATGATCTTTAGATCATTCATATCTAAGTATTTTTCTATCTCTAAGTCTTTGTATGTTCATCTCCTTGATCTTGATCTTTCATAGATCCTTTGATTGACAATCTACTCATGTTGATAAAGATCAAGGTCCTAGATCTTCTATCATCTAGTTCTTCTTTGATCTAAGTTCAGCTTCTTGGATCATCCCTATGGAGGATGATCTTGGTTTCTTTCCTTGAATCACCTTTGATCAAGGGTTTGGATTATCTAATCTAATGAACTATAATAAGTATACTACTAAACATACATACTAAGTACAATATAGTGTTCTTATTCTTATTGTTCTTGATCATCCAAGATCTAATGGATCTTGTTTGATCATCCTTATCTTTCTTCTTGTTTTTATTAGGGTTAGTGTAATTTACTAACCTTTTATGCTCTTATTATTATTATTCAACCGCTTAATGTCTAATGTGTCGACCGAAGGTAGCTTATTCAAGCCTTCAAGTCAGATTGCTCCTCTTATTTCAATTGGCTAAGGCTTACTAGCTGAATGGGTGAACACAAAGTGGTTACTTCAATCCTCATGTAAGGAGGCGTTTAGACCTCACAAACGTCAACGAAGGTAGGGAAGAGCGAGGCTCTATTAGATAACCCCTTAACCACTATGTTCATCATTCACTAGAATGACCATAGCTCAACCTTTCATAAGGTTCCTATAAGCATGTTTACTCTAAGTACTCTTCTAATGGATTTTAATTAAGTCCATGAATATTTATAATGTCATTCATGGGGTTTATTATTCTTTCCTAATTTGGGCCAAGGATTTGATAATCCTTATATTGTCCTACTAACTATAGCCCTTACTAATTAAGTCCAAAGTACTCCATTCTTATTTGTGTCATGAAACTCTACTTTCTCATTAGAATACATTTTTGATGTTTTATGCTTTTTATCACATAACAAGTAAATCTACTACTAACATTCCACTATAAATGAATTATAAATTTAAAGCATAAAACTACTTAGTTTAACATTCAATGAAAATGAGGCAAGGTACTTAAATTAACTCTAGCACCTTATGATAAGAATGAACACATAAACTCTAAATGTTATACTAGCATGCTTTATAACGTAATAACATAAAATGAAACTAATTAGATTTACATTTTTAGAAACCTTTCCTTATGATCCAACCATTTGATCTTAGATCTTTGCCTTTGATTAAGGACTTTAGTTATATTTAGAGAATTTTCTCTATTAAGGTCAAAAGATCACATTGATCTATTTTTATCATAATCCATCCACGATTTCCTTGGATTTCATCATATAAATAGTTATTCTTTCCATCCCAAGGATCTGATCACACTTGATCTCATTGATCAAGTGGGTCCCTTTGTATTTTTTTTTTTTGGGTTTTTCAATCATAAAGGGTAGATCCCTTAATATATCTCATATATATCCAATTTAAACATAGATATAACTTTATTTCAGTATTAGATCATTATTAAAACATGTTTCTAAGATCTGATCATCTCAGATCTTGAAAATCTATGTAATTGGAAACTTAATTCTTAATTACAGAAAGTTTTTATTGAATAACATGTCATTTTTATTATTCTATAAGAAAATAGAGGTTTCAAGCTTTCCATAGCTTCTTTTCCGATCTCAATTTGGAGTTCGGGGATGACTCCTGCACTTGATCCGGAAGTTCAGTCCCTTCCTAGGGCCTAGATTTGGATCCGGGGCCCAAGGAAAGGACGGCCCGCATTAGCTCGGGCGGAACGACAGGCGGAACGAACCGCGGAACGAACCAGGCTGCCGGGCGCGTCCGCCGGGACGAAATCCCGACGCGCGCTGGGACGTCCACAGACGCGGACGGACGAGCGAACGCCCGCCGTCCGCGCGCCCGCAAACCGGCTGTCGCCGGCGCGTCCGCTCGTCCTTTGAACGGACGCGCCTTCCGTGCGCTGAACAGTACGCTCCACGCGTATCGCACGCGCTCGGCTCCGACGGTGCGCTCACGTGGGCGTCGTCTCGATCTGGAGATCGGACGGTCCATTACGGGCCCAATCAATCCTCTTGCAATTGAGGGCCCAAAAGGTCTCGATTTTGATGAAACTTCTACCCTGGGGTTTTGGACCCTTCCGGATCGATTAGGTACAGTCAGATTTCTCATCCGAGCACTTCATCATCCCTAATTAAGGGTTCTCATTTGTTTACTTTATTTTTATCTTTTATTATCAAAATTAATTACAAGAAAATAAAAATTACATAAAACATTACTAAAAATATAGGAAAAGGATTTCCACTTACTTGATTGAGGAGAAAACTTGATTTACATGCCCAATTAAAAAAATACCTCGTTGATGACGATATAGCCTAAAATCCACCTTTCGCGTAAATACCGTTGTTTGAACCGTTGGATCTTGAAATTTCTTTGGGGTTTTGTAGAATAGATGTGTTGGGATGTTTTGGACGGTGGAATTGATGAAATTAGATCTAGAACAGAGTGCCTAATTGAATTTAGGTCTCTTGTTCTAATCTAAAAAAAAAACAAATTGGAAAAAGATTTAGCTCTTGGAAATTTTGGGGTTTTGGGAGGGATCCTAGATCTAATTTTTCAAGGGGATTGAAGATAATTTCGTGGGGGTTGTATGAGGATTTTTGGAAGATTTTTGGGGTTGTATTTATAGGCATTTTGGGTCTTTTTTTTCATGATTATAATATGTATTTTTTAATATAAAATGGCATGAAAGTCTTTAATGCTCCCATACCTAACCCATGACTAGCTGATCTTTGTTGACCCATGTTTCACATGGGCTGCTGATCAAAGTGGTTGTTGGGGACGTGGTGGTCCCCATGTGGGCCCCATGTGGGCCCCACATGGTGTAAAAAGTCCGTTTTGCCCTTTATGCATAAAACTTTGGGTTTTATTCCCATGATCTCGGATTTGAGTGTACTTAGTGGCGTTGGATTCGTATTTCTCAGTACATTCTAAATTTTGATGTTTCATATTTTGATTTTTGTAATATTTTGATTTTTGGGTAAAATTACTATTTTACCTCTTTGTCCAAAAATGAAAAACTTAAGGATTTCTCATCCGAATTCGAAATTTGTCAAGCACTTACAGTCATTTTGAAGGGTTTGCTAAGTTTAATTTCAATTTTACATGTCTTATGATTTGATTATACTTTTATAAAAAGTATATTTTAAATAACCCTAATATTTCAGCCCGAAATATCTAAAACTCAAACTTTATTGATTTTTCTCAATCAATTTACAAAAAAATGGGGGTTATTACAAGGTTAGTGTCTTCACCTATTAGTGGTTTATGTAATTCCTTAATTTGGAATCCATTTCTATTTCTATTTTTCATTTGTAAAGTCTCTTAAGATTAATTTAATGTAATTATCAAATGTCCCTTTTTCCCTAGAATCTTTATTTCTAAATACCCAAATTAACTTAGCAATCAATTTTTGTGTTTTAAACTAACCTAATTTCTCAACATGCCCATTCTATTCTTTATTGTTACCTTTAGAACATACCCTTAATCAATAAAATTAAATAAAAAAATTTACACTATTTTTTTGTAAATGTATGAATTTATTTACCATAATTGTTAAATTACACATATTACACTCTCCCCTTCCAAATATTCTACCCCAAAATTGGATATATAGATGTAAAAAGTCAAAACAACACCAAGAATTGCTGCATCATATCCACCTCGACCTCTCACATGGCCTCCTCATAAGATGATGCTGCCACGGAACCTTGATAAGAAGAATCGTCTTTGTTCATAGTGCCTTCTCCTTCCTATTAATGATCTATATTGGCCACTCCTAAAATGTCAAAATTTGGCTACAAGTTTGATGGTATATCCATGATATGAGTATGATCTATGACATATTTCCTCAGCATAGAAACATGGAATATGTTGTGCACATCAGCAAGTGAAGGAGGGAGCACCAACCTATTAGCAACTCTATCGATCCTCTCTAAAATCTCAAAGGGTCCTATAAACCTCGGGCTCAACTTCCCTTTCACCACGATGTCATCACACCCTTGGTTGGAGAAAACCTTCGAAAGACATGGTTTGCAACCTAAAACTCTAGATCTTTCCACCTCGTATTGGCATAGTTCTTATGTCTACTATGCATGGCCATCAAACTCCTCTTAATCAACCTCACCATGTCTACACACTACTTTGTCATTTTAAATTTGACAAAATGCCTCTCCCCATGTTGCTCTAGCATGTCAATGTGCTACAAGGTTTGCCATACAATGCCTCATGTGGAGCCATCCCAATGCTCGAGCGATAGCTATTATTGTAGGTGAACTCTACTAGTGGTAGATGTTCATCCCAATAATCTCTCCAATCTAGTGTGCATGCTTTCAACATGTCCTCTAGCATTTAAATCAACCTCTCATATTGACCGTCAGTATAAGAGTGAAATTCTATGCTAAAATGCGCACAGGTACGAAGCCCCTCCTATACACTGCCAAAATCGAGACATGAACCTGCTTTCCCTTTCTGAAATGATGACTAAAGGGACACCGTGCAAACTATCTCCCTGATGTAAAGATTGGCAAGGCTCTCTAAGGTCTGTGCCTATCAAATGGGGAGGAAATGTACCAACTTGGTAAGCTAATCAACTATAACCTACATCACATTATGCCCACTATGTGTCATGGGTAGTCTAATCACGAAATCCATGGTCTCGTGGTTCCACTTCCACACTGGGAGCTCAATTATCTATAGTAAACTTTGTAGGTCTTTGGTGCTTAGCCTTGACCCACTAGCACGTAATGCATCAAGAAACAAATGCACCAATATCTCTCTTCATGCCTTGCCACCAGAATAGTCTTCTAAGGTCATGATACATCTTTGTGCCCCTTAAATGCATTGCTACCCTCAGTAGCTCCTGTCTCAAATCTGCCATGGCTGGCACATTCAATCTACCCTGAAATCTAATCCCACCATCAGTTCCTCTCTCAAAACCATCCCTCTCACATTGTGCTTGAGCCTCACTAGATGACTACTAATCCTATAAAATCTGATCCATAAAGGCCAATCGTATGGTGAGATTGGGGATCAGTCCACTTGACTTCCTGCTAAGGCATTGGTCACTATGTTAGCCTTGCCCGAATGGTATGTTAACCAACATCTCTACCTCATATTGAGGCCATTCTAAGTGAGCAAGTACTTAAGGCTCTTATGATCAGTGAAAATGTCAAACTTCTCCCTATAAAATAGAGCTATTAGATCTTAAGGGAAAATACAATTGTTGCTAACTCTAAGTCATGCGTAGGGTAGGTCAACTCATGCTTCTTCAACTACCTCAAAGCATATGCAATGACTCTTCTATGTTGCATGAGAACACACCCCAGAAACTATCCTAAGGCATTAGTATACAACACAAAACCACAACTTCCCTAAGAAAGAGATAACATTGGCACCGAGGTAAGTCTCTCTTCAGCTCCAGGAAACTCTTCTCATAGCTATCAGACTAGTCAAACTTCTCGTCCTTCTTAGCATTGGCTATTATGGCTGAGTAATGCGAGAGAATACCTTTATAAATCACCAATAGTAGCCTTCTAAACCCATGTCCCATCTCCCTTTAAAACACACTGCCTCAATGTTTAGGGCATACATTGTGACTTGTTTCTTCCTGCAGTCCACTAGAGCACCCTACCTAGTGAACCAGTCTATGCCCAATATCACATCAAAATTTACCAATTCGAGTAAAATGAGATCTATGCTCATCCTCTTATCCACGTTACCCATAGGTATATCTTGGAAGAACTCCTGAACTATCACTGGTTTACCCACCGGCGTGCTAACCTCCAATACAAAACCCAGTCTACCCAGTGTAATATCCAAGCATGCTGCAAAACTATACTAGATGAAAGAATGGGTAGATAAAGGATCCACGAGTACTCATGCATACCTATCTATGATGAGAATAGTACCTTTCATGATAGCCCTAGATGAGCGTGCCTGGTCAATGGTCAAAGTGAACACTCATCCCTAACTCCTGGGAGGCACCGTTGATCTTGGTGCCTAATCTTGCCAGGGTCTCTTGTCTTGTCAAGGCACTTGGTCTCATCTAGGCAGCCCCACTCTACTAGCTCTAGATTACAATCTACTAGCCATAATCAAAACATGTGGGACCATCTCTTGCCACTGCACAAGGTTAGCCTGGATCGCATTGCTAGCATCACTGACACACTACTTGATCTTTGTCTTTGCCTCTAACCTAACCTGATGCTAATCGAGTGGGCTACATAGAGTCATCCTAGTGGAAAAATTCTTCTTTTGCACTCCTCCTGCTATGTGCCTAAGGTCACTAAATCTACTCGTGTCTCTATTAGTGTTTCTCAGCTCATGCTCCAGGATAGAGGCAAGCTCTATGGCCCATGCTATAGTAGTGGGTTGGGAGGTCAATATCTGATGTTTCAAATCAAAGTACAAGCCTCTGGCAAACTTTTAAGTCACCCTCAACTCCATAGAACATACATCTGGAGCAAACTTGCACAATCAAGAGAATTCTATCTCATATTGAGCCACAGCTCTTGTGTCCTGCACAAGTGACAAAATGTCGAACTCCATCTTCTTCTGAAGGTGGAGATGGAGAAACTTATCCATAAAGATGACAATGGAGTCATCCCAAGTAATAACATCACCATCCTTAAAGAAACTCCTCCTAGTAGTTGGCACCACTGCACTGCATCGCTTGTGAGAACAAAAGTGGCTACTGCTAATCTACTATCCTTAGACACCGCCATCGCCTCGAAGATTGTCTCTGGATCAAATAGCCATGTATCAGCCTCCTTTAGGATACCTTTATCGAAACATAGGAGCTATCCTCCTAAATCTCTCAAGAAGGTTGTCCCTCTTAGGGACGCCCCTCTCCTTTTATATCTACTAGCCCGTTGAAGCCCTAGCTAAGGCTTGCAGCCTCTGTGTCATCCTATGAATTATGAGATCAATGACATCATTCGCTAGGTCACCATAGGCTCTACTACTGCCCTCACACCCATTTGCTACCTGTGCATCTAGTAGTGGTGGCAAGGTAGTGATAAGTCTTTGAGGAGGCATCTGTAAAATATGGGAAATTCTAATAAGACTTATTTCCTTCCATAGTGACTAGGTTTTCTACATAAATTCTATGGCTTTTCCTAAGTATTGACTCACTGACTCTTAGTGACTTCAGCTATGGTCAGCATGGCATGTTCTCTAGTACCAAAATCTATAACATCTAGGGTTTTTCAAGCCTTTATTGATTTTAAGTTGGAAAACAATGAAAATTTCCTTGTTTTAGAAAACATAGTCAGAGTGATGTGTGTATTTAAAATTCATCAACTTCTTTTCGGGAGTCATTGTAAAAGCTCCAAATATATGTAAAATAATAATCATCTAACCTAAGAATGGTTAGAGATACATGCCACAAGATCATCCACGTTATCACAAGTAAAACCACATAAGCCATATGAATATTGATTGCAATTCATATAACAATCATCTAACATGTCAATAGAAGTTTAAGTTATACACAATATCTTAAAACATAATCCCACATGAAATAACCACATGAAATATGTATTCTTCTCAATCTAGATAATTCTAAGTACTTTCACCTTCCTTGTATCTCTCGATCTCATGCCCGAGCTACCTAGAATGTCACCTGAAATGTTGGTTGTAGGAGGTGAGCAGAACAATAATTCATAGTAGGGTGAAAAACTAATACAAGTTGGAACGCCCACAATAGAACACATAGTAGCATAAACATAAGTGTACTTATCACCACATGTAAGTACATGTATAGTTTTATGAAAAGAGTGGTCAAAACATGAGAAATAAAGATCAATAAAATGCTAATGATTTTGAATCATGCACAATGTCTAAAAATAACTAACAAGTCTATCAATTCAATATGCTCAAAAGGATAATGATGCCAAATCAAGGAGTATAACCCTCAATCCATGTTGCACAAATCCATACCCACATCATTATGGAAAATGAATCACTTCAATTGCAGTGGCATACAATTCTATCTCCAAGGATGAGGTTTAACCTCTCGAGAACTGACTCATGTAACATTAATGAACAGACAACTATGCTTTTAGGGCCCTACAGTTGCCCACTGGCCACTATTGTGGCCATTACGTCAGCTTATGGATACCCTCATGACCATGACTAACCGTACATCATGGGGGCTACTCAACTATCACTCAAAGCACTTCCCCATAAGAAGCTACTCCTACAGTCCCATTGTCTCCATCGTAGGGCTGGTATCAGTCACATGTATCTCAGAGGTCAGTGATTAATTGCACCTAGCATAAGGTCTCCAGCACTTACGGTACACCCATTGAGTGCACTTGTCGAGTGATCCGGGTCATAGGCCACTCCCTAACTGTCCAAAACATCATTGAAATCTATATCCACAAGGACTTACAATTGCTCATAGAGCACATGCCCCAATATCAGCAAACCTGCATCCATCATTTCTTATGACCACTCATAGAGTGTGCCTGCCAAAGCATCAATGAAATCATAACTCACAGCTCATAGAAGTATATGCCTCATGGCTCATCACCATGTTAATGGTGCTAACCGAGTATTAGTGAAAACATCGGCATGGGCCCTAAGCCAAGACTGCAAAATCCATAGGTTCACACCATGGAAATAGTTTAACATGATGAAATGGTATGATATACATAGACATTATATCTTTGGTAGTGCAAGATGCTTTATTTATTCCACTATTAACTTATAGTAAAGTCATTTAGTTGATGTTGATCATTTTATTGTGTTTAAAGAATGGATGTCCTTGTAACAAGAAAAAGTATCTTTGGTTTCACCTCTACTATTGTGCCACAAGAACACTAAGTCTTAGAAGACTAAGGCTTAAGGGACTAGGCTATGTGAGACTAGTCTCACTGAGGGTTGGGTTTCTAAGTTATAATTGTTTAATGCTCAGTGAGCTATAGGCTAAATATTAGTCTTATGTGACAATTTTTATTGTTTAGATCTGTAACGCCCAAGCAAATTACGCTATTTTTAACAAAAATTGGACATTTTATGGGAAATAAACTGTGTTGAATGTTTGACTTTATTTAAAATAGTAAATGAAAGAATTTGTAAGGAAACTTGGTACCATTAGATTCTACTCAAAAAATGGAATCCAATGCCTCAAAGAACGTCGAAAACGGAGTTCGTATGAAGAAATTACGGCCATTTAAAGATCAGGGGCAGTTCTGGAATTTAAATAGAAAAAGACGAAAAACGCAGGGGGCCATTTTGATAACGGCATCCCCTATTGTCTTCCACCTCTGGATTTCTCCAGAAACCATTTTCTCCCTATTTTTCCAGAACACACCAGGGGAAATGGCGGCACCGCCATTGAGGGGCACCGCCTTCTTCCCTTTATAAATACCCTCCACCCCTTCTTCCCAAATCGCGCTTCTCCTTTCCAATTTCTCCCAAAACCAGATCTTGCCAAAGGGGTTTGGAGGCGAGTTCAAGGCCTCGTTGCGTTGCATGGAGGGCTCCCCAAGTACATCTCTCTTCCCCACGTCATTCTCCTCTCTTCCCTCACTCTTTTTCCCTAGGTTTTGGGCTAGATCTGGGCGTCTCCCGGTCGGAGAACGCCTTGGTAAGCAAGGTTTGTTCCAGAACCCTCAACCCACCAACCATGGTTCTGGCAGGGAGCTGAAACCATCGACCAGGGCATCATTTCAAGATGCCCAAACTGGTCCTCTTTCCCCTTTCCTTTCCTTCCCAGCCTAGATTCACGCCGGATCTGGGTGCTCTTCCGGCCGGACATCACCGGCTTTCAGTGAACCAAACCAGATGGGTGAAAACCCGTCAAGAGAGAGAGAGAGAGAGCCCCTCCCAGGGGCGCACGAACGTCCCAGGGTGCACGGCGTTGTCTAGGGCACCTAGCTTGACGCACACCCGTGCCAAGCTCCTTGGGGGCTGTCCTCACGCACGTGTCCCATGTGGATAGTTCTCTTAGCTTGACAGGGACGCATGGGACGTCCTAGGAGCTGAGGCACATCATAGCCGCGCCTAAGATGCATCCGTGCAATAGCGTACACCCTGGCACACTATCCAAACAAATGCACATGAGCCTGATTGTGGTGCAACTAGGGCGCACACGTATCCTATAAACCATAACACATTTAGAACCATGGCGTGCAGGACCCTAGGCACTACAATAGGGCCGTCCGTTAAGGCGCGACCTTGTAACATCCAATTTCAGAGCCTATATAACTCCGATTGACGAGCCAAAAGGACTGTTGTGTTCGTAATTTTTGACACGAACCCAATTATACAATAAAATGCAGGGCATTCTTATATAAAGAGCAACTTAAAAATATCATAGAATAGCCCCTAGAAACCAACATCATATGACCTTTAATAACACCTAAATCTTATGTTTAAACATCATTCAAGACCTCACCAAGATATTCTCGGACTCGAAGTGAAGACAGGCACGAGCTATGCAATAACGCATGAGGTAGGTAGTCTGATGCTACTATGTTTTTTTCAAATATACTTAAATTATAGGTAGTCTGATACTGCTATGCTTTTAACGCATCTTAAACTTAGACTTGTTTTATTATCATGATTAGCGTGTTTTTATATGCTATTATGTGAGTATACAGATTTGCCATCATGATTTATATCTTTGAAAGCACTTGCCTCTATCATCAGATTTAGCATGCTTTTTTAGATGTGATGTCTTTACTTGTCTTCATTATTTCATGGCTTTGAAGGCAAGATTAGCATAAACGAATTGCATGCATTGCTCGCATGGTTGAAAAGAAATGCATAAATTGTAGGATTCGATGATTGAGATTGGATATATATATATATATGTTTTTAGTGGGCAGAACGCTGGATGAGGCAGTCCATGGTGGGCACTATGTTGAGGGGTACGGGTTTGGTCTCCCGGCCTCTACCACCAAAAAGGTGGATGGTATTGCTGCCAAAAATGGCATTGTCCCTTCCCTGACTGCTGTGGTAAACAGGGACGACCATTGGAGGTGTTAACGGCACCCTTTCGGGGACATATCCATAGTTGCCGTGGAGGCTATGGGGGACTGGTCTCTAGATACTGGAGACACACGATTCAGAGGGGTTTTGGTCATGAGCATAGTGCCCCTATGATTTCGGTGTGATTGATATACATATAGCATTGAGATGGTCATATACGAGTACTCGTGACCAGTTGGCATGACATATATGCCGAGAGACTTATGTGCATCATACTAGCATATGCTTGAATGATGAGTACTTTAAGATTTTCATGATTATTATACTTGGCTCGCTGGTTTGATACATTTGCCGAGATCTACGTATATAAATCTATTGCTTTATCTTTTAATCATATTTATATAACATGAATTGCATACGGATTTCATAGTTGAATTTGTATCCATGAACTCATGTTTTATGCATAACTATGCATGCTTACGTAAAAGAAATCATTGATGTTTTATATGAAAAGCTCTTGGAACCATGCATAATGCATACCGTGTTTTCAAAATAGTAGTATCAGATCACCTACTGAGTATGGAAAATACTCACCCAACTCTATCATTTTTTAGGATAGCTCTACTCACAAGTAGAAGAAGCATCAAGACCTGTTAGTATTACAATCAAGTAATGAAGAAGAGACAAGTATGAATGTAAGTAAACTCTCTACTCCTTTGGACATGTATCTATATTTATTTATAGTTGGGCTGTCAGCTGTGACTGGATAGACTTGGGAAGACATTTATGAGTACAAAAATTTTCAAAAACTACTTTGGTTATTGTGGAAGCAAATGACACTCGGGGTTTTCAAAATGAGTTTAAAACAAAGAGATTTTTTCCATTGCATTGCATTGTTTTTCAAATAAGGATCCCACCTTAGGCATTAGTTTCGCATTTAAAAATGCGTGTGAAACCCCGGGTCATCACAGTTGGTATCAGAGCCTAGGTTTTATCCTTTCATGGCCAGTCCAGCATGTCCAAGGGTCATAGACAATAGAGAAAATCAAGAAGAAGTAGTAGAGATGACCTACTTCTATTTGAGGATTACAATATTAATGCTCAAGGCAGTTCATCATAAATAAATAGGTGAAACACAACTTGGTTTAACAAATAATTAGGCAAAGGATAGTGCAACCCTGATCCAAAATCTTGTCTAAGACGACTTAAGGATTAAGGATTGTTGTGTGGTGCAAATATAAAAACTTATATATCGATCATATTATGAGAATGATGAATGTGAATGTTAGTGAACTTATTGGTAGATAGTTCTGACCTACAATAAAGTAATCTCATCAAAGATGAGAAAATAAGAAAATTGAAGAACCTAGATGGCTATCTTACCATCATAAAGAATATCAGAATATGAGCACACTATCACAAGAGATATGATATGAGTATGATAAGGGACATAAAAGACAGACTTTGAGAAGATTTTTGATGATAATCTAAGAGGGATGAGAATCCAAGATGATATTAGGAGATGACTATGACTCGTACTAGATCACAAAGGTATGGATCCTCAAGGACTTAGCTCAATTTTGGATACCTTAATTGGAGTCTTATGACGAGTGAAGTGCTATCGAATAATAACTACCTGAGTATTATGGAGCAAATCAGAAGATGTATACAAGTGACATATTAGGTGATTAAGAGGAACATAACACGAATATGATAGGGAAATGAATTCGACCGAGTTATCAAAAGATTTTGATGATAATACTAGGGATGATAATAGATTGATCCTAACATAAACTTGTAAGAGAAGTATAGCATGACCAAAATGTCAATGCCATTATTAAGACATTGTATGGATTTTATTGAGGCTATAGGCAATTGAGGATTTCAATGATCTTAAGATAGTTTAGAATTTCTTAGAAGCATTCAGTTTATCATATCTGTTAAGTAAAGGAGTAGATGTAGTATCGATTATATGCAACAAAGCACATGAAGACATTGATCTAGGAAGACAAAAGTGAGGATTTTGAAGAAAAGAGAGAAAGAGATAGAGATGTAACTACCATTATTCAATGAATATTGAATATTCAAAAGAAGAAGATCATGACTTTATGAAGATAAACCAATCAACTTTGAAGGAATGATGATAGATGAGTTGGTGATCTTATTGTAAAAGAGTATAAAAGAGAGAAAGCATATGGGGTTTAAGACTTCGAGTAGAGTATCGAATTTCAGGAGATTATGCGACAAGAAATTTTCGAAGAAGAATGGTGACCAACTAGAAATTAAATTCTACAAATGGTTTGATATCAATTATTACAATTAGATTTTTATCAGATCCATTAGCTTATGGGGAACGCCAATGCATATAATCCATAAAAAGGAAAATTTGGTGACATCCCACCTTGCCAATAAAGTATATTGAAAAAAGAATTAAGCTGGGACAGTGACTTGCCCATTTAGCAAGTAGGGTACCATCAAGGATCAAATTGAGGTCTTACTATCATAGATTAGAAGACCAAGAATCTTAAGACCATTATTTAGTCATTACCTATAGAGTACTGCTGACTAAATAAAGGTATCTCAACCTAATTAATCAAGTGTGTTAGTATCTATGAGTTAGTAGTCGAAGTTATATACTCAGAGGGATGTTATAAGTCTTTAGACTTGAGTTTTCCTTGAAAAGAAGATAACTTGATTGGACTAAGTCATTTGAGGGTATGAGGTCAGTTGATTAGACCACATCATGGAGGAGCTACAAGTACAATAAATACAGTAACAACTAAGACAGGAGCAAAAATAAGGAACGATCTCCACCAGTGAGACAGATTTTTCCAAACTTGAATCGATACCATAACAAACCATAGAAATCATTGTGGGTCTGAAAGATGCTGTTGACTTGGATTGAAAAGAAAGGTAGATAAGTACTGATCAATTTGGAGACCCCTGAGCTTATGACAAAGATATATCTGGAAAGAGATCAATAGGTAATCAAATAAAGTCTTTTTATGTCTACGAAAATGTTCCATGCTTACCTGAGTGTTTTTCAAATTTGATGATTTAACAGCTTCAGCATAACTTGATGTAGTAGCTATTGAATGAGAACTGATATTACAAGCTACGTATGAGGTGGCACTTGAAGGATAAAATTTGAGGAATTGAGAAAATCACTACTTATGAGGATACCTCCTGACAATACAGATTGCATGGTTGACAATAAAGCCTTGATAAAAGATTGAACAATATATTGACAATAGGGGATGGAAGGAGAAAAGGTGAGATGGCTAGCACACTATAAGGTGAGATTTGATGTTACATTGCCTTTAGACAAATAGTTAGTTGTTATGTGCATATGCCAAGTACGAAAAATCAATTGAAGGAATTTCCTAAGGACTAACCCTACTAGATTGAGTATAGAACTAACCATCAAGCAAAGAAAGGACAAAGAGGATGATGACAAAGGATTCAACCATGACCTAGTAAGGGTACTCGGTTATGAATACGAGACTTTTTGTTTTGCATAAATGGGAACATTATTGAAAATCCTAATAACAAATTGATGTGAATAGTGAGATAGGCTTCTGGACGAGAACATGTGACCCATGATGATGAATCGACCATTAACATTTGACATGAGTTTGGATAATATCCTCACAGAGGAAAGCGTTTAATGAATTCAATAATTATGAAACTGGATATAGAGTTAGGACATTTTACTTTCAGTATATGATAAGGTCCTCGATGGAAGATGCTACTAATTGGCTTTCATGATTTTATTTTGAATGTAACTTTGGTCGGGGAATAAAGTCACATATGGAAAATGATAGACAGTTGAAATTCGAAGTTAATCAAGGGTTTTGCTGTAGAGCACATGATACCATGTCAGTTATTGAAGTATCTTGGGGACAAATATAAAAGATAAGAAGCAAAGTTAGACACAATAGAAAGAAGGTAATTTTTGAACTCTTACTAATGACATATAACCAACCATTAGAAGGAGATATGGATGATGAAGAGATCACTAGATGAAAGACAAGAAGAAAAAGGGATCATCCTATGATATTCAAAAAGGACTATGAGAAATAAGATAATATGATCTTGAAAGAAGTATGGAGTAATTTATACATGAATAAAGAAGCATGATCCTACGAGGAGACTATCCTATACATGATGAGAAAAGTATAGGCATCTAAGAATTTCAAGAAAGATGAGTTATAGCTAGAAATCGGTATTGTTAAACTGGCACGTATGGGAGTATGCATCAGAGTACACAGCGAAAGCGGCCCTTATAGGTAAGGCCTTGTAGAAGGAACAATAAAAATGATAAATTGAGAATTGAGCCTAGATGTGATTCCTAAGGGCAGGATGCATTCACCAAGAAGTTATCTAAGAGACAAAATACCTTGAAGATGATAATTTATGGAATTTCAAGGACGAAATTCTTTTAAGGGGGTAATAATGTAACACCCAAGCAATTTATGCTATTTTTAACAAAAAATTGGACATTTATGGGAAATAAACTCTGTTGAATGTTTAAATTTATTTAAAATAGTAAATGAAGGAATTTTTAAGGAAACTTGGTACCATTAGATTCTACTCAAAAAATGGAATCCAACGCCTCAAAGAACGCAAAAAACGGAGTTCGTATGAAGAAGTTACGGCCGTTTAAAGATCAAGGGCAGTTCTAGAATTTAAACAGAAAAAACAAAAAAGACGAAAAACGCAGGGGCCGTTTTGATAACGGCACCCCCTATCGTCTTCCACCTCTAGATTTCTCCAGAAACCATTTTCTCCTGATTTTTCCAGAACACACCAGGGGAAATGGCGGCACCGCCATTGAGGGGCACTGCCTTCTTCCCTCTATAAATACCCTCCACCCCTTCTTCCCAAATCGCACTTCTCCTTTCCAATTTCTCCCAAAACCAAATCTTCCCAAAGGGGTTTGGAGGAGAGTTCAAGGCCTCGTTGCGTCGCATGGAGGGCTCCCCAGGTACGTCTCTCTTCCCCACATCATTCTCCTCTCTTCCCTCACTCTTTTTCCCTAGGGTTTGGGCTAGATCTGGGCGTCTCCCGGTCGGAGAACGCCTTGGTAAGCAGGGTTCGTTCCAGAACCCTCAACCCGCCAACCATGGTTCCGGCAGGGAGCTGAAACCATTGACCAGGGCGCCATTTTAGGCTGCCCAAACTGGTCCTCGTTCCCCTTTCCTTCCCAACCCAGATCCATGCCGAATCTGGGTGCTCTTCCGGCCAGACATCACTGGCTTTCCGTGAACCAAACTAGATGGGTGAAAACCCGTCAAGAGAGAGAGAGAGAGAGAGAGAGAGAGAGAGAGAGAGAGAGAGAGAGAGAGAGAGAGAGAGAGAGAGAGAGAGAGAGAGCGCCTCCTAGGGGTGCATGAACGTCCCAGGGTGCACGGCATAGTCCAGGGTGATTGGCTTGATGCACACCCGTGCCAAGCTCCCTAGGGGCTGTCCTCACTCATGCGTCCCGTGTGGATAGTTGTCTTAGCTAGACAGGGATGCATGGGACGTCCTGGGAGCTAAGGCACATCGTAACTGCGCCTAAGATTCATCCACGCAATAGCGCACACCCTGGCACACTATCTAGACAAATGCAAATGAGCCTGGTTGCGGTGCAACTAGGGCGCACACGTATCCTAGAAACCATAGCGTGCATTCAGAACCGTGGCATTCAGGACCCTAGGCACTACAATTCGGTCGTCCGTTAAGGCATGACCTTGTAACATCCAATTTCGAAGCCTATATAACTCCGATTGACGAGCCAAAAGGACCGTTGCGTTTGTAATTTTGACACGGACCCAATTATACAATAAAATGTAGGACATTCTTAGATAAAGAGCAACTTAAAAATATCATAGAATAGCCCCAAGAAACCAACATCATATGACCCTTAATAACGCCTAGATCTTATGTTTAAACATCATTCAGGACCTTACCAAGATATTCTCGGACTAGAAGTGAAGACAGGCACGAGCTACGTAATAACACACGAGGTAGGTAGTCTGATGCTACTATGTTTTTTTCAAATATACATAAATTATAGGCAGTTTGATACTGCTATGCTTTTACGCATCTTAAACTTAGACTTGTTTTATTATTGTGATTAGCGTGTTTTTATATGCTATTATGCGAGTATGCAGATTTGCCATCATGATTTATATCTTTGAAAGCACTTGCCTCTATCATTAGATTTAGCATGCTTTTTGAGATGTGATGTTTTTACTTGTCTTAATATTTCATGGCTTTGAAGGCAAGATTAGCATAAACGAATTGCATGCATTGCTCGCATGATTGAAAAGAAATGCATAAATTGCATGATTCGATGATTGAGATTGGATATATATATATATATATGTTTTTAGTGGGCGGAACGCCGGATGAGGCAGTCCACGGTAGGCACTATGCTGAGGGGTACGGGTTTGGCCTCCTGGCCTCTACCACCAAAAAGGTGGATGGTATCGCTGCCAAAAATGGCATTGTCCCTTCCCTAACTGCTGTGGTAAACAGGGATGACCACTGGAGGTGTTCACGGTACCCTTTTGGGGACATATCCATAGTCACCGTGGAGGCTATGGTGGACTGGTCTCTAGATACCAGAGACACACAATTCAGAGGGGTTCTGGTCGTGAGCATAGTGGCCCTATGAATATGCCTATAGCATTGAGATGGTCGTATACGAGTACTCGTGACCAGTTGGTGTGACATATATGCCAAGAGACTTATGTGCATGATACTAGCATATGCTTGAATGACGACTACTTTATGATTTTCATGATTATTATACTTGGCTCGCTAGTTTGATACATTTGCCCAGATCTACGTATATAAATTTATTGCTTTATCTTTTAATCATATTTATATAACATGAATTGCATACGGATTTCATAGTTGAATTTGTATCCATGAACTCATGTTTTATGCATAACTATGAATGCTTACGTAAAAGAAATCATTGATTTTTATATGAAAAGCTCTTGGAACCATGCATGATGCATACCGTGTTTTCAAAATAGTAGTATCAGATCACCTACTGAGTATGGAAAATACTCACCCAACTCTATCATTTTTCAGGATAGCTCTACTCACAAGTAAAAGAAGCATCAGGACCTGTTAGTATTACAATCAAGTAATGAAGAAGAGACAAGTATGAATGTAAGTAAACTCTCTACTCCTTTGGACATGTATCTGTATTTATTTACACTTGGGCTGTGAGCTGTGATTGGATAGACCTGGGAAGACATTTATGAGTACAGAAATTTTCAAAAACTACTTTGATTATTGTGAAAGCAAATGACGCTCGGGGTTTTCAAAATGAGTTTAAAACAAAGAGATTTTTTCTGTTGCATTGCATTGTTTTTGAAATAGGGATCCCACCTTAGGCATTAGTTTTGCATTTAAAAATGCGTGTAAAAACCCGGGTCGTCACAAGATCATAAGTATTTGAGCTTAAATGAATTGTCATATGAAGTATTATGAATGAACCAGCTTAGTTCATCCAATATGTTTAGAATTTTTGCCTAAGGGCAATTTGATAATTACCCACACTAGAGTCTCAATTACCTTTTTACCCTTCATTTAGTTTAGTTCATAGTTAATCCCGTATTACTAAACCCTCCATTGAATTGGCAAGTGAAGTTTTGTCAACAGGTTCATCTTAGTAATGTAAATTGTTTAGAATTTTAACCTAATGTTAGTTTTGTAATTTTATTCTCCTAGATGAATTTCCCTTATACCCTTCATTGTTTTCAATTTAAAGGATAAGTCACATTTCTCTTAGTGCCAAAAAATTATTCCTAGAGTTTGGTGACATTTCTAACTCAATAAGATCATATTTTTTAAATATTTTCTTTATAGGTAGAGTTCCTAAAAATTCTAAGTCAGCCATATTTTTACGCAAGGATTCCTAAGTTTGGAATTTCAAAATGACTCAGGAATTCCAGCCCGGTCACCTTCTCCAGTCAACTCTACCAGCACTAGTGGTGTGCATAGGGTGCTGAATGTCTTTCCGAACCTGGTAATGCTAATCTTTTTGTCATTTCTTCTAGTTTACCATTCCCACAACATTTTCAAAGGTTTAAAGCATAAAAACTGAAATCAATTTGGACAAGGCACCATTTCCTGTATGCATGCATGTAGGAAATGAACTCCACTAATGCTGGTCTCAAGCCCAAATGAAAAAGGAGGGTCTTGCATTAAGTGCCAACCTACAATGAAAAAGTTGAAGATGAATTTTGTTATTTCTTTCCTACTTGCAAATGAATATGAATTTCTATATTAGTTTCTAAGTAAGCATTGAAAATCATCTCTAGCTTCTTAAAAGTATGGCAACCATAACATGATATGAATAAAAAACTAACAATCCCTCAAGTTAGGACATCCCCCATAAGCAATGCATTGTATCAAATCTGGGGTGTGGTGAAAAATGGGCAAGGGTTGTTAGGGTGTTCCCCTTAAAAGCAACTCTTTACATCAGATTTTGGGTGTAGTCCAAAATGGGCAAGGGCTGCTACAATGTTCCCTCAGAAGAGACGCAATGCATTAGAACCCAAGTGTAGTGAAAAGTGGGCATGAGTTCATGCCATGGAGGTCAAGAAGTGCAAGGTTAAATAGGATATCTTCAAAGCATAAGATTTGTATAGCTACATGAAATATAAGGACATTGAAAGGTAAGAGTTTGGAATTAATAGATACAATGAAATGTAGGGGAGTCAACATCACTTGTATCTAAGACACCAAGAGAATAGGGGCTAAAACTAGAGAAATCAATGGGTGTAAACTCTGGTATGTATGTCACAACCCCACTCCCCGAGGCAGCGATTTAATGTAATCAAACATAGTGATTGGGTCGAGCAAAGCTTGTGGCTTTCTTTTTCTTTTATTTTTTTCTATATCATAGTGAAGTATTGAGAGACCTAAATGCCCATATGCTGTGAAAGTTACAATATAGATAATGAAATTTTTAATTGCTAAATACTAGCAAAATTTCGTAAAGTCTCCCCTATTTTCCATGCAATGTAAGTTACTTGATAAACAATATAATAATTATAAAGCCCTTATAGGAGACTTAGTCCCCATGAAATTCATTATTATGCATCACTAAAACATCTACTTGCTAACTTAAGTTTAAGTGAATGCCATACACGCACCATCAACATAAAATATACAGAAAGCATAAGGTTAATCACCAAATAACAGGACATAGCTCATACTCATAGTCAATGTACATATACAATACAAAATTTGACATCATCAGTTAGGCCTCATTCATTTCATTCAATAGCCTTTCCCTTATCAGCTTAACTGGTACCTGAAAAATAATAAGGTGAGCTATAAAGCCCAGTAAGGGAAAAGAATTAAACCCTTGCATATCCTACCATTCTTGTTGAGCTTGGCTCAATTGCAAATTTATATCTAACCATAGAACATTCATTTCCATTTTATTCAGTCATCAATAAAGTAAGTAGCATGTATGATCATATATAACAAATTGGTACTAGAATAGAACTACAGTTTATTCCAAATTCAAACTATAAAGCAACAAGCATAGAGTGCAAATAAACCCATGCAATATCAACTCCTCATTCATGTCCAATCACAGGATATTCAGAGCATGCAAATAAACTCATGCTATATTAACTTCCCATCCATGTCCAACTGTAGGACATTCGTTTCCATTTCAACAGATGAGTAACAAAGTTATGATTATTCCAAATTCAAACTGTAAAGCCATAAGCATAACATTTAGATAAAATTGTACAAGAATTTATTTCATTTGATTATTTTCTCAATAGCAATAAACAAGTATGACATTATCACAATGATCAAGTAGTCATCTCCCTCAAGGTTTACCATCTTGGGTGGCCCACTATGAGTATTATACATAAGGCAACCAAACCATTAGGGTTTACCATCTTGGGTAGCTCTACCATGATTCCAAAGAACCAAGTAGCCCTTTCCCTTAGGGTTTACCATCTTGGGTGGCTCCAATATCAAGTTCCCTTAGGATTTACCATCTTTGGTGGTTCCATCATAATTGCAATCAACCAAGTAGCCCTTTCCCTTAGGGCTTAGCATCTTGGGAGACTCAAGTCTGCTAGCATATCCCTTAGGGCTTACCATCTTGGGCAACTCCACCATGATCCAAAAGATCAAACATCCCTTTTCCTCAAGGTTTACCATCTTGGGAGGTTGAATACCTGACAGCTCATCCCTCAAGGCTTACCATCTTAGGTGGCTCTACCGTGATTCCCAAGAACTAGGTAGCCCTTTCCCTCAGAGTTTACCATCTTGGAAGGTGTCATCATAGTGTACCAGGCAGCCCTCAAGATTTAATATCTTGGGATTGACCATTTTATCACAGTTTACATTATCATAACAATTAAGCATAGATAATTAGAATATCATATGACGATTTAAATAAGTTCTTGCAATTCATATTATCCATTCAACCAATATGATAATCGATTTATTCTATGCATTTATGGTGTTAATTTCAAGCAATAGTTTAACAAGAATTTAAGGATAAAGAAGGGTTTAGGGTCCTTACCTGCGTTCATGGTACAATTCACAATTCAATTACCAATGTTGTTCAAACCACATTCAAAACCTATGTTAAGAAACAAGTTATAAGTAAATTTTTGAATCCCATGGAATGTACTATAATCTCTTCAAGATCTCTATTCATAATGTCATTAATATAACCTCTGACATTTAGATTGGTGATCAAGACACCAATTGGTTGCTATCTACTTAGAACAGCACCATTGGTGTTAAATTGACAATCCAGATCAAGTGCGTACCTCTAGAAGTTTGAATTTCCATCATTTAAGGTAAGGTATTTAACAATTGTATGATTTTAACCATAATTCATTGTTTGATTGTCTTTTCTAACATTTGATCATCACCGATTAAGTTTTAGATGGTTAGATTGGATCTTCCATCAAATAGTCCATAATTAGTCTATTATTTTTGTCACAATTCATTATTGATGGATAATTGAAGTCATATTTTACATAGATCTAACTTCTGATCATATTTTTAATAGTCAGATGCTGATATCTTAGTTTTTCCTTAGCCTCATCATCATCTATTTGAGCTTGCATGACATTTTGTAGTATAGAAGGTTGGGAAATCATTTGACGTAATCGTACAAATCATACTCAATCAATGATTCATGTGCCTTCCATTTGAAACCTTGAAGTTCTACCATCAAACCTCCAGATTTTCTACTCAGTGCATCTTCAATAGTGTTTCCCTTTCATGGGTGATACTAAAGTGTGAAATCAAAGTTTTCCAAGTATTCAATCCATTTAATTTGCCTCAAATTTAAATATTATTGAGTAAAGATGTACTCAAACTTTTATGGTCAATGAAGACATCAAACCTTTCATTATACAAATAATGCTTCTAAAGTTTCAATGAAAACACCACTATTGTGAGCTCTAGGTCATGAGTGGGGTATTTCTTCTCATTTGCCTTCAACTGACTAGAATCATGTGCCACTACTCTTCCTTCTTACAACAGGACACATCCCAATCTTAAGTGTGAGGCATCACAGTACACAGCATAACTCAATACTCACTCAAGAATGATAAGCACATGTGATAACATCAACCATCTCTTTAGCTTCTAAAATGACTACTCACATGAATCATCCTATTCAAATACAACATCCATTTCTTATTTAAGCCTTGTCATGGATGTTGCAATGCATAAGAAGTCTTTCACAAACCTCCTACAATAACCTACCAACCTAAGAAAACTGCTGATCTTGGTTACATTCCTCTGTCTTTCCCAACTCCCCATAGCTTCAATCTTTGACTGGTTAATTGAAATCCCATCACCAGAAATACATACCCAAGGAAATTTACCTTGCTTACCCAAAACTCACACTTGCTAAGTTTCGCATACGCTTGATGTTCCCTCAACAACTGCAATGCAATTGACACATATTGTTCATGCTCCTCCTTAGACCACAACTATATCAACACGTCATCCACAAACATGACAAAGACTTGATCAAAATAAGGGAGGAAGATATGATTTATCATACTCATAAGTGTAGTTGGTGCATTTGTCAACCCCAAAGGTATCAGTACAAACTTGAAATAACCATATCGAGTCCTGAATGTCACTTAGAGATATCTTTGTTCCTTACTTGTAGCTGATGGTATCAGATCACAAGTCAATCCTTAAAAACTCATAGATCCCCTTAACTAATCAAATAGATTATCAATCCTCGGCAATGGTTATTTGTTCTTGATAGTCACCCTATTCAATTACCGGTAGTCAATACATAAACTTAGTGTAACATTTGATGTGGAGCAACTAAAATTGGAGAAACAACCAGGATAAAGCTCAATAGCAAAGTCAACTTCCCTCCTTGGAGGTAAGGTCAATAATTCATCAGGGAAAATATCTACAAATTCCCTTACTATTAGAATGGATTCAATATTGGCATAGGCATTATCCCAACCCACCATGATCGCCATCTACCTACTATATAGTCTTCTTGCCATTTGTAGCTAACATGGACTTATGGGCAACTATGATCCTCTGTGGTGGAGAAATAAAAATGCACTTCACTAAGCAAGACAAAAGTAACCCTCTTTCAATTACAATCAATAATAGTATGATAATTAAGTAAGAAATCCATCCACAAGATTACATCATAAGGAGTAATATCCATATAATAATATACCAAATTACTAAGTAGGTAAAATCTATGCCAAGTTAAATCAAAATAAATCATGATCATGTGTATCACAATTAGCTTAACAAAATCTCACCCATGTACAACATTAGTACATGTAAAATTATAAGGTATCCATGTAAGGATAATCCACGCTGTCAGTATGCATAAATCAATGATAAAAAGATAAAAAAAATTGAATCGCTTTTTTATTCAATATCAGGCAAATCCATGCCATATCAAATTAGAGCATATCAACTCACCACAGGAAAATCCATGCCAAATCCATATCAGAGCATATCAGCCCACCATAGGTAAACCACACGAAATGTACATCTGAGCCTATCAACTCAATATCGGCAAATCTATGCCGAAAAGCAAATCTCAAATCAAATCATGCATGTAAAAAAAATCTAACAATTCATCTCAGCTCAACCCACGATCATACTATGAGCACCTAGAAGCTACCACCTAGAAGCCTGCCAGTGCCACATACACCTGCCCTCATTAGCTGCGCTCATCAGGCGCCCTCTTAGTCCACCCTCATCGGCTACCCAAAATTATAAATCGTGAATAAAACTTCAATTACATGCAAGAAAATAAAAACTTCAGTTACCTGGTATGTTATTATCACATCCTAAACATACTCTATTTGAGTTAATACTCATCCCTATTTGCAACTCAACTTGCAATGTTGAGTTTAGTGGTTCAGTGTCCAAGTCATAGACAATTGAAGTTGAAACAAAAGAATGCATCACACCAGAGTCAAACAACACTCTAACCCAAGTATGAAATAGCAAGAATGTACCTTATATGACAGTACGGTCTAGTTCGGTGTCTGACTCTATCACTACATAAACTCTTCTCTATGCCATCTACTCAAAGGTAGGCTGCACATTGTTGATTGGCACATCTAACCTCTTTGATGGTTGACATAATTGGACACATGGCCAGTTGCTACTATGCACACTATCCTTTGATGCTCCTAGCCTAGGACAATTCCTCCTAAAATGGCCTTATTGGTCACAGTTAAAACAAGTCTTACTAGCTATTCTAAATAGTAGAGATCGTGCCTAAGCACTCTGCACCTAAGGAGGATATCCCTTCCTCCTCTTGTCCTTGCAACTATGTGAGTGAGACTTCCCAAGTCCAATCCTCATCTGGTCCAATAGCCTTTATAGATGGTATCATTTGTTCAATAACTTCCTATACAGGATCATGTGCATACAATGTAAATCCTCCTAGACTAGAACCCTCACTTCTAGCCACCACTATGCATGTCTCTTTTTAGAATATCAAATAGTTATAATTAATCAACCTATCAAACAAGTTGATAGTCATCAAGAGTTAATCCTGGTATGTCTGAGACATCAAGTACAAACATTTCCACTAAAAAAATTTTAAGCTAGGAAAACAAGTTTTTCCCCAAGTGACCTACTATTAGCTCCTTAGCTTATAGCAGATAAGGGAAGTATGTGGCAGCACCTTACACCCATACTAACCTTAAGCACCCAAGAGGAATGGCACAAAAATGTGATGGCAAATGGCACCAAAACATAGTGACAAGTGACACAAAATCCTTATGGCATGTGGCCCCAAGGTAATTATGGATGGTTCCAACATATGGCACCTAAAGGAGATGGTTCAAAGGTAGTTCTTAACACATGATACAAGGGAGATGGTCCCCAAAGCAATTGTGGATGGTTTTTACTATGTGGCAACAAGGGGAGATAACTCCCAAACCAGATATGGATGGTTTCACCATGTCGCAACAAGTAAAGATTGTTCCATGTAGTTATAAGCAAGTTGTCAACCTATGGATGGTGACAAGACCTAGGGTGGTTGGGTTGTAACCATCAAGTAGGTTTTATTGTAGCCTATTTAAAGGCATGTTTAGGTGTATAAAGGGGAGTGAGATGCCCCATATTGTGTGTGTAACCTAAAGCTTGAAATCTTGTATTCTAGAAGGGAATAAAAACAATGGCTAAGCTTTTACCTGTACACTTTGTGTGAAACTTGGGTTTGGTTGGGCAACGTGTTTGTGCCCCTCTTTGTTGTGATAAAGAAAGTTGGAAGGCTAACTACATGAGTTACTTAGTGCCGCATAGAAGGCAAAAGAAAAATAAATTTCATATGAGAAAATTGCCCATGTGACAATTGGTATTAGAGCTTGTTGAACATGATGGATGGTGGTTCTGCAATGGAACAACTTAAAGAAAGGCTGGTGGTTCTGCAATGGAACAACTTAAAGAAAGAGTTTCTCACCTTAAAGAAAGAGTTTCTCACCTTAAAGATTTTGTTGGGAACCCTCCAACAGATTCCAATATTGGTCTTTCAATCCAAATCGAACATTTGATGGAGAACTTGGAGATCCTAAAGAAATCCTTTGAGGATTATGTTGTGCAAATGAGACAAAGCATGAGCAAACTCAAGGTGATTTGCTTGCTTTGGTTGATGCCTTCAAAGGAAAATTTCAGACCCTGGAAGATGATGTGGCCTTACTCAAAAGAGTAGACTAAACAATCCATTCCAAAATGGTGAGTCTATAGCAAAACACAAGGTAAAAGTTCCTAACCTAAAGTCATTTACTGGAACACGAATGCCAAAAAGTTGGAAAATTTCTTGTGGGACATGGAGCAGTACTTCAAACCTGCTCATGTGCTTGAACCAAAAATGGTGACTATCACAACAATGTTTCTTTCTGATGATGCAAAGTTATGGTGGCGAACTCGTTTATAGGATGATATCAATGCTAGACATGCAAAAATTAACTCGTCAGATGCCCTTAAGAAGGAGCTCAAAGAGTAGTTTCTACCCACCAATACTGCATGGTTAGCACGAGACAACTTGAAACATCTTCACCAAAAAGGTAGCTTTCATGAATATGCCAAAGAATTTAGTTTGTTGCTACTTGATATAAAAGATATGTCTGAGGCAAATAAGTTATTCAACTTTATGTTTAGGCTGCAACCGTGGGCACAAACTAAGCTTTACAAGCAAGGAGTTTGTGATCTTCCTGCTACAATGGTGGCAGCAGATGGCTTGATTGACTACAAATTGGGTAACTCTTCTTCCTCTTTTTTTAAAAGTTTTAAGTTTAATAAGTCTATGCCAAAAGAAAAAGGCAAGACTAAGTCCCCAAAAGATAAGAACTAGGATAAGAGAAAGAAAGAGGATAGTAAAAAATTGAGCCCTAGTATATAGGCATAATCAAGCAAAGGGAGCAACAGATCATCTAGTTGCTTCATTTGTGATGGACCTCACTGTGCAAGGGCATGTCCTAAGAGAGAAAAATTGAATTCAATTGTAGTGGAAAAAGGGAAACCTTTAGATTTGGGTGGGTCTGTAAGAGTTAACCATTACAACTTGTAAACGCCTTGCAATCTGAGAGAAACCCTAATAAAGGATTGATGTATGTTCAAGCAAAAGTGAATGGGGTTGATGTGTTGGCCATGATTAGTAGTGGTGCAATACAACTTTGTTGCTCATAGAAAGGTGTCTCACCTCAACCTAAGGGTTGTATAGAACTTAAGCTGAATAAAAGCTATGAATTCGAAGGCCCAAACCATCTCAGGGGTTACTAATGACATGAATGTCTAGATTGGGGAATGGAAAGGAAACACAACCCTCATGTTTGTCCACTTAGATGACTTTGACATTTTACTTGGTGTTGAGTTCTTTTTGTAGGCTAAAGTGGCATTGATGCCACACCTTGGTGGATTATTGTTTAGTGATGAACAACAACCATGCTTTGTTCCTACAGTGATGAATAATAAAGCAGAAGCAGATGGGAGAGGCAAGGTGGAAAGACTCTCAGACCTTCAAGTCAAATCAGACTTGAGAAAGGGGCATGAGACATTTTTGGATACTTTGGTGGAGATCCTAGAAGGAAAAACTATGGAAGTACCTTATGAGATTGCAGAATTTTTACAACTTTATGTTGATGCAATGCCTTTGGAACTTCCTAAGGTTCTTCCACCTCAACATGCTGTGGACCACAAAATTGAGTTGTTGCCTAGTTTTAGACCTCCTGCACAAGTTCTCTATAGAATGTCTCCACCTAAATTGACTGAATTGAGGAAGCAATTGGGCAAACTACTTTATGCTGGCTATATTCAACCTTCCAAAGCTCAATATGGAGCCTTGGTTTTGTTCCAAAAGAAGTAGAATGGTTCCTTGCGAATGTGTGTGGATTATAGGGCCTTAAACAAGGTAATGATTAAAAATAAATATCTAATTCCTTTAGTTGCTGATTTGTTTGATCATTTGTGTAAGGTCATGTACTTCACCAAGTTGGACTTATGGGCTGGATATTAGCAATTTAGAATTACAGAAGGTGACAAAGAAAAAACTACTTGTGTGATTAGGTATGGGTCTTATGAGTTTCTTGTAATGCCCTTTGGGCTAACTAATCCCTAACTACCTTTTGCAATTTAATGAACTATGTATTTTATGAGTATATCGACTAGTATGTTGTCGTTTATTTGGATGATATTGTAATATATAGCCGTAGCTTAGAGGAACATGTAGAGCATTTGACCAAGGTATTGACTTGGTTGAGACAGTACAAACTCTACATTAAAAATGAAATATGTGATTTTGTCCAAAAAGAAATAATGTTCATAGGGTATTAGATCACTGAAGGCAAGATAAGGATGGATGAATGAAAATTTCAAGCCATTCTTAAGTGGTTGATTCCTACCAAAGTAACAGAGTTAAGATCCTTCCTTGGGTTGGCTAACTACTATAGAAAATTCATTCAAGGTTACTCTAAGAAAGTGGCACCAATGACAGATCTATTGAAGAAAGATCGAAAATGGGTGTGGACTGATGTGAGTAACCATGCTTTTGAAAAGCTAAAGAAGGCGGTAGCATCTGATTCAATGTTGTAACTACCAGATTTTGAGCTACCATTTGAGGTACATTGTGATGCCTCAGATCATGCTATTGGAGGTGTATTGGTGTAGGAAAAACATGCAGTAGCCTTTGAAAACCAAAAGTTGAACGATGCGGAGCAGCGATATTCAACACACGAAAAGGAGATGACTACCATTGTTCACTGCTTGCATACTTGGAGGCATTATTTACTTGGAAGTAGATTTGTCATTGTAATAAATAATGTTGCTAACACTTACTTCCAAACTCAATCAAAGTTGACCTCTAAGCAAATTTGAATCCAAGAATTCTTCTCAAAATTTGACTATTAGTGGCAACATAAGACAAGGAGACACAACAATGTTGTCAATGCATTGAGTCATAAGTAGACAATGGAGAGTGTGGCAGCCATTTGTAAACTAGAGTTTGACTTCCTTTCACATGTTAAGGAAGTTTGTAAAAATGATGTCTCTTATATAAAACTTGTAAAACAGGTTAGAGAAGGCTCCACACAAAGATATTGGCTTGAGAATAATATTCGCTATGCCAAGGGAGGGAGGCCCTATATTCCTAGGGGCGAGTTGCATGGAGAATTACTCAAAGACACCCATGATGCAGAATGGGCTAACCATCTAGGAGTTGAAAGAACTCTTGATTTGCTATCACAAAGCTGGTATTGGCCAAAAATGAAAGATAATGTAGAAGCCTATGTTAAAGTTATCCATGGACTTCATTGGAGGACTACCTAAAGTTAATGACTTTCAATCTATTTTTGTTCATGTTGATAGGTTCTCCAAATATGCTATCTTTGTGACTGCAACACTGACATGCTCTGCATACGAATCTACCCAATTATTCTTCAAGAATGTGATCAAATATTGGGGTCTACCAAAAGACAATCAGTGATCGTGATGCAAGGCTTACTAGCAGGTTCTGGACAAAACTCTTCAACAAAATGGGATCTAAATTAAAGTTCTCTACTGCAAACCATCCCCAAATTGATGGCCAAATAGAGTGGATCAATGCTTTGTTGGAAGAGTATTTGAGGCACTATGTCACAGGAAGTTAGAAAAATTGGGTAGACTTGCTAGACTTAGCACAGTTCTCTTACAACCTACACACAAGTTCTTCTATAGGGAAGAGTCCATTTGAGTTTTCCACAAGCCAACAGTCTCCCACTCTACATGCAATTATTAAGCAGTGCACAGGTGGCAAGTTTCCTTCAACTTATAGATTTTCCTTATCAAAACAGGAAATGCTAGATGAGGCAAGGGATAGCCTTAAAAATGCTATCCGCCACATGAAGAAATATGCGGACCAAGGTAGAAAACCTTTGGAGTTCCAAGTTAGGGACAAAGTATTGTTAAAACTAACTCTTCAAATTTGGAAGAAAATTAGTAGTAAGACTGTGCACTAAGGATTGGTTCCAAAATATGATGGACGATTCAAGGTGATACAAAAAGTTGGTAGCATTGCTTATAGATTAAGGCTACTAGATAAATTAAAAGTTCACCATACTTTTCATGTTAGTTTCCTCAAACTATTCCATGATGACCAAGATGTAATAAGGAATCAATCCAAACAAGCTCTGCCTACAATAAGAAAATAGTTCGGGCATGCAATGGAACATGTACTTGACCATAGAATGCAAGGACAAAGTAAGAAAAATAAATGGACTGACTACTTGGTAAAATGGAAGGACATCCCAGAAAGTGAAGCAAGCTGGGAAAGGGATACTACATTATGGTAGTTTGAAAAGCAAGTGGCAAAATATCTTCAATCTATCCAAATAAGGATGTCAGCTCCTACTTCTAGTGGGGGTCGTCTGTCAATTCCTTAGCTTATAGCAAATAAGGGAAGTATGTGGTGGTACCTTGCACCCATACTAACCTTAAGAACCCAAGAGAGATAGTACAAAAATATGATGGCAAGTGCACCAAAACATAGTGACAAGTGACACAAAATCCTTGTGGCATGTGGCCCCAAGGTAGTTATGGATGGTTCCAACTTATGACACCTAAAGGAGATGGTTCCATGGTGTTCCTAACACATGACATAAGGGAGATGGTCCCCAAGGTAGTTGTGGATGGTTTTTACTATGTGGCAACAAGGGGAGATGACTCCCAAACCAGATATGGATAGTTTCACTATGTGACAATAAGGAAAGATGGTTCCATTTAGTTACAAGCAAGTTGTCAAGCTATGGTTGGCAACAAGACCTAGGGTGGTTGGGTTGTAACCACGAACTAATTTTTATTATAGCTTATTTAAAGGCATGCTTAGGCACACAAATGGGAGTGAGATGCCCCATATTGTGTGTGTAACCTAAAGCTTGAATTCTTGTATTCTAGAAGGGAACAAAAAGAAAGGCTAGGCTCTTACCTATACACTTTGTGTGAAACTTGTGTTCGGTTTGTGCCCCTCTTTGTAGTGATAAAGAAAGTTGGAAGGCTGACTAAGTGAGTTACTTAGTGCCGCATAGAAGACAAAAGAAAAAGAAATTTTGAGTGAGAAACTTGCCCTTGTGACACCTACCGCCTTGCTCAGATACCATGCTATAGCGACCCCAACCCCGAGGCCGCAATTTAACGTAATGAAACATAGTGATTGGGTCAAGAAAAGCCTATGTGGATTTCTTTTCTTTTTTCCTATATTACGGAAAAAGTATTGAGAGAGCTAAATGCCCTTATCCTATGCAAGTTATGGTTTAGACAATGAAATTTTTAACTGTTAAATTCTACCAAATTTGCAGTAGAGTCTCCCTTATTTTCCAGACTTATGCATTTAACACATGCAATGCGAGTTACCTGATAGATAATATAACAATTATAAAGCCCTTAGAGGAGACTTAGTCTTCATGTCATTCATCACAATACATCACTAAAACATCTGCTTGCTAACTCAAGCTTAAGTGAATCCCATACACACACCATCAACATAAAATATACATAATGCATAGGGTTAACCACCAAATAATAGGACATAGCTCATACTCATCATCAACCTACATATACAACACAAAATTTGACATCATCAGTTAGGCTTCATTCATTTCATTCAATAACCTTTCCCTTATCATCTTGACTAGTACCTAAAAAATAATAAGGCGAACTATGAAGCCTAGTAAGGGAAAAGAATTAAGCCTTTGCATATCCTACCATTCTTGTTGAGCTTGGCTCAACTGCTTATACATAACCAACCATGAAACATTCATTTCCATTTTATTCGGGTCATCAAAAAAGTAAGTAGCATGTATGATCATATATAACATATTGGTGTTAGAATAGAATTACAGTTTATTCCAAATTCAAACTATAAAGCAATAAGCATAGCATGTAAATAAACCCATGCAATATCAACTCCTTATTCATGTCCAACCACAGGATATTCAGAGCATGTGAATAAACCCATGCAATATTAACTTCCCATCCATGTCCAACCATAAGACATTCATTTCCATTTCAACAGATGAGTAAGAAAGTTATGATTATTCTAGATTTAAATTATAAATCCATAAACATAACATTTAGATAAAACCATATAAGAATTTATTTTATTTGATTACTTTCTCTACGGCAATAAATAAGTATGACATCATCAGAATAATTAAGTAGTTATCTCCCTCAAGGTTTACCATCTTGGGCAACCCAATACGAGTATCATACATAAGGAAACTAGACCCTAGGGTTTACCATCTTGGGTAGCTCCACCATGATTCCAAAGAACCATGCATCCCTATCCCTTAAGGTTTACCATCTTGGGCAGCTCCATCATAGTTGCAATGAACTAGGTAGCCCTTTCCCTTAGGGTTTATCATCTTGGGAGGCTCAATACCTAACATCTCATCCCTCAGGGCTTACCATCTTGGGTAGCTCTATCATGATTCCAAAGAACTAGGTAGCCTTTCCCTTAAGGTTTACCATCTTGGGAGGCTCAATAATTGACAATCTGTTCCTCAAGGTTTACCATCATGGGTAGCTTGAGCTTAGTTACAATCAACTAGGTAGCCATTTCCCACATGGTTTACCATCTTGGAAGGTGTCATCATAGCTTACTAGGCAGCCCTCGAGGTTTACTATCTTCGGATTGATCATTTTATCATAGTTTACATTATCATAACAATTAAGCATAGATAATCAGAATATCATATGATGATTTAAATAGGTACTTGCAATTCATATTATCCATTCAAACAATATGATAACCAATTTATTCTATGCATTTTTATGCTAATTTCAAGAAATGGATTAACAAGAATTTAATGATAAAGAAGGGTTTAGGGTCCTTACCGGAATGGAAATAAAATTTGCATGAAATTAGAAACTTTCTCAATTTAGAAATTTCCAAATCTAAACATGGAAAATTTCTTAACTAATCTAACATGCAAACTAAACCTAAACAATGATCTAACTAAGAAATTAAAACTTATGAAAGCAATTAAACAAATGGTATGCATGGAATTAAACTAGAAAGAATGCATGAAACAAAGTAGTAAGATGCATGGATGATCATGACAATATGATGCAAAAATTATCTAACATGGGATGCATGAGTAGAAGTAGAACTTGAGGATGAGAATCTAATCTAAATTAAGCAAATTTTACTAAGGGAAAACACCTTGAAACCAAGCACATGAACCATGGGTTATGCAGGTGATTTATGGGGTAAACATAGACTACAATTAATGGACCTCTAGTTAAATATCATGCAACCTAATCTAAGAACTAAATATGCAACTTAAAAGCTTAATTGATTTCCTAAATAATATTTCAGGCCAGTAGTAAACAATGTGAAGAATTAAGCATAAACAAGGTGATATTTGGATGTTGTTGAAAATTCCAACATCATGCTGTTTCCAATTTCCAAGTAATTAAAGCATGAATTTATATGCATTAAAACATTCAATTCAATAGTTATTCACTACTAGAAACAAGTGTCAACATGAACTTCAAGTGATTTCATTCAAAAAATACCAATTACATCCAAAAAGTTGAATACATAAAACATATACACAATGTTGGAAATTGCTATCAATTCAAGACATGAACCTTGATTCAAATTAATTATAAACCACCATCCAAAATCCTCAAACTGATCTTCTCTGGTATGTAAGTCATTGCCAAGAGAGAAATAAAGGAAAAAATGGCTAGGGTTATGAAGGAACTTAAGGAAAGGAACATCTAAAACTATTTCTATCTCTAAGAAGAAAGCATGGAATGAAAGCACAAAAGAAGGCAATGAAACTAAGAAAAGCAATCAAGGAAAACCAAGAGAAGAAATAACCTTACTTCGAGGACATATCAAGCCATAATCACAAGTAAACAAATAAGGGATTAAAGAGAGAAACTACCTTTGAATGAAGACTTAAATGGAGAAGATAGTAGCCACCAAAAGAGATGAAAAACCCAAGAAAATTTGTGGAAAAAAAGAATAAGAAGTGGGTTAGATTCCATTGAAAAGAGAATTAACAACCATTCCAATGAAATACAAACAACCTACTTCAAGAAGAATCACAAAACAAAGAAGTAAGAAGACAGAAATATCTTCAGAGATCAACATCTCTAATTTGCTTCAAGTACAAAATCAAAATTACAACAAAAGAATGTAATTAGAAAGAGGCAAAACAACAAAACTCTAAATGATCTATTCTTGAGAGAAGATAGAATTCTTCCCTGCTGATCTCCACCAAACGCTCTAAATCCGTCCCAAGCTATCTCCCATAATGATCCATGTCCAAAACATCCCCTCCCTTTTATAGAGAGGGGGAGTTGCCTTTGTTGTAATTTGTAGCCACCATTGTTGAAAAGAAGTAATATGGTTACACTACATTTTCAAACTTGGTGGCAGCCCAACTACTCCATCTTCTTTTCAACAATGGTGGCTACAAATTTCAACAAAAGGCAACTCCCCCCTCTCTATAACAGGGAGCAGATGTTTTGGACGTGGATCATCATGGGAGATAGCTTGGGAGAGCTTTAGAGGGTTTGGTGGAGATTAGGAGGGAAGAATTCTATCTTCTCTCAAGAATTAGATCATATAGAGTTTTAGTTGTTTTGCCTCTTTCAAATTATGTTCTTTTGTAATAATTTTGATCTTGTACTTTAAGCAAATTAGAGATGTTGATCTCTTAAGATGTTTCTCTCTTCTTACTTCTTTGCTTTGTGATTCTTCTTGAAGTAGGTTATTTGTACTTCATTGGAATGGTTATTGATTATCTTATTAATGGAATCTAACTCTCTTCTTACTCCTTTTTCCACAAGTTTGTTTGGATTTTTCATCTCTTTTGTGTGGCTCCGATCTTGTCCATTTCATTATTCATTCAAAGGTTAATTTTGCTCTTTAATCCCTTGTTTGTTTACCCATAATTATGGTTTGATATGTCCTTAAAAGTAAGGTTATTTCTTCTCTTTTTTTTTTCCTTGATTGTTTGTCTTAGTTTCATTGCCTTCTTTTGTGCTTTATTTCCATGCTTTCTTCTTAGAGATAAAAATAGTTTTAGGTGCTCCTTTCCTTAGGTTCCTTCATCACTCTAGTGCTTTCTTCCTTTATTTCTCCCTTTGTAGTCACTTAATACCAGAGAAGATCAGTTTGAGGGTTTTGGAAGGTATTTTATAATTAATTTGTGTCAAGCGTCATGTCTTGAATTGAATGCAATTCCCAACATTATGTGTGTGTGTGTGTGTGTGTGTGTGTGTCTTTTATGTATTCAATTTTTTGGATGTAATTGGTATAGTTTGAATGAAATCACTTGAAGTTCATGTTTACACTTATTTCCAGTAGTGAAGAACCATTTAATTGAATGTTTTAATGCATATATAGTCATTCTTTGATTACTTGGAAATTGGAAACAACTGGTGCAGGAATTCCAGCAACATCCAAATGTCACCTTGTTTATGCTTAATTCTTCACACTATTTACTATTGGTCTGAATTATTGTTTAAGAAATCAATTAAAATTTTAAATAGCATATTTATTTCTTAGATTAGATTGAATGATAGTTAGCTAGAAGTTCATTAATTTTAGTCTATGTTTACCCCATAAATCATGCCCATAACCCATGATTCATGCACATGGTTTCAAGGTGTTTTCCCCTAAACATTTTTGCTTAATTTAGATTATTTCTCATGCTCAAATTCTAGTTTTAGTTGTGCATCCCATGTTAGATAATTTTTGCACCATAGTTCATGCATTTTGTCATAATCATCCATGCATCTTACTAGTTTATTTGATACATTGTTTCTGGTTTAATTCCATTCATACCACTTGTTTAGTTGTTTTCATAAGTTTTAATTTCTTAGTTAGATCTTAGTTTTTGTTTAGTTAGCTTGTTTGATTAGTTGAGAAATTTTCCATGTTTAGATTTAGAAAGTTTCTAATTTCATGCAATTTTTATTTCCATCATTAGTTTAGGTTAAAATATCATTATCTTGGTTAGGTTAAGTAGCTTAAAGTAGGGACCACTAGTATTACATTCATTTGATTCCCCATGGGATTTACCTCCTCATGTGCTTATACTATAATCAATTCATGCACTTGTGAGTTTAACTTAAAAATCACAACAAGTTTTTTGGCACCGTTCCTAGGGAATCACAATAGATTGTAGTTAATCGTAACTTGAATTATTTACCTCTAGTCTAGGTTTAGGATGCATTGGTTTAGGATTTGTCATAATTTTTTCATTTATTACTATTTTTCACATGTTGACCATATTTGTTTGATTTTTGTTTGAGGAAAATCGGCAAAGGAGCAGCGACAATCTTGTAGGCCACGACTTCATCATCATAGATTAAGTTTTATTGATTTTCTAGAATAGGATTGGAGTGCGAGGTATGGTGGAACACTCATTGTAAGTGATCCTCACTCAAATTTTAATTTTTAGGATAAAGTGCATATAGTGTAATTTTGCATTTGGATGGTAGATTAAGTCATATAGATAAATGTTGCATCTTTATTTTGTTGCATTAGAAAGCACCTATCTAACTTTTATTGGATAGTATATAGGGTGCATTAGTTTATTTTTGTTTTGCATTACATGTTTACATCTTTATGGTGGAATGCAATTAATGCTAGTAAAGGTAAAGCCAAATTTTAGTTTTTGAAATATTTCAAACAATACTGTTAGGCATGGTTTTTTTCGATTCTCACTCAAGGATAAAGCTAAGTCATGGCTCAATTCCTTGGAAGTATGTTCTATAAATATATGGGAGTAATTGTCTAGGATGTTTTTGAAAAAATTCTTCATCGTTCACAAAACAAATGCCCTTCGTCAAGGAATTATTAATTTCCACCAAGGGGAAGATGAACAATATTATGAATGTTGGGAACAGTGGAATGAACTGTTGCCAAAATGCCCTCATCAAGGATTTTAGAAATGGCAACAGGTTCAATACTTCTATGAGGCATTGACTCCTCAAAATAGACAAATGGTAGATGCAGCTAGTGGAGGGGCCCTTAAATTAAAAGATGAAAGTGAGGCCTAGGAGTTCTTTCAAACATTGGAAGATAATTCATAGCAATGGGGTTACTCCAATAGAAGAGAGAGAATCAACCAGCCTCCAATGACAGGTGTCTCTATGAGATAGGAGTGTATACAGATCTATCCCATGAACTTAATTATATACTTGAAAGAATGGATAAGTACGATGGGAGAGTGAACAAGCTTGAAACTATGTTTCAGTCTTTTATGGCTGCCACATCTATTAAACCTTTGCAAGAGGTTTGTGCTCTTTGTTCTAGTACAACACACATCACCATGTCTTGTCCATCAAATAGAGCATTTAATGACTATCTTGTTGAACAAACAAATGCATTGAATGCATATCACAATCCTAGCAACAACCCATATAATGAGAACTACAATCCTTGATGGGATAAGCATCCAAAATTCTCTCAGTCAAAGAAAAACTATGAGGGGGAGCATCTGTGAACCTCCTACCCAAAACTTTCCTCCTAGAGGTACTTAATAGAGGAAAGGATCAATTCCCTAGTCAACCCATCCTTAACACTAAGGGCCACTTTGAGATAGTGTCAAGTCCTCAAAACCATAACCCTCATGACTATGCAAAATCCATAATCACCCTTGGGAGAGGTCATTAGATTAACAACAATGTAATGCAGGCTAAGGAAAATAGAGAGGAAAATGAAGTAGCCAAAACATAAGAGAAAGACAAAAGATAAAAATCTCCTACTAAACCTAAAGTGGAGGCACCTTATGTGCCCAAGGTTCCATTTACTCAATTATTGAACAAGGTTTGAAAGGGCACAAATTTCAATAATCTAATGGATGTATTTAAACATTTGCAAATCAACATGCAGAAGAAAGCTTTCCTCGTAGAACAGGAGAGCTCTTTGATACAACATAAGATCCCACTAAAGTTTAAAGACCCAAGGTACCCTAAAATTTCATGCATTATTGGAGACCATTCCAAAGATAGGGCACTACTTGACCTAGGGGCGACTGTTAACTTGTTTCCATATTCTGTCTATGAGCAACTAAGGCTTGATGAGCCGAAATCAACCACAACCATGCTGCAATTAGCAAATAGATTAGTGACAATCCCTGTGGTTTGGTTGAAGATGTTTTTATACAAGTGGACCAATTTTACTACCAGTTCAATTTCATTGTATTGGACACCCAGCCTGTATCTGATCTTAGTAGTCAAATTCTAGTTATACTTGGACATCCATTCTTGGTGATGTCCAACACCATTATAAACTATAGGAATAGTGTGATGAAATTAACATTCGAAAACATGAAGGTTAAACTCAATGTCTTTAATACTGACCAACAACATTTAGACCTCGATGATTCTTTTGAAGTAAATTTGTTGAGAGTTTAATTCATGGCATTCATCCACCATCTTCCATCTCTGACCCCTTAGAGGTGTGATGACCCGGGTTTTTGAAAACATGATTTGTAAAGTATTTTGAAAGGCAGGGCCCTTAAGAGTGTAAATTTTTTTTCGCAAAACAAAGCAGCGGAAATTCTTTTCTTTAGAACTTGTTTTGAAAACCCAAGTCACCACTTCATACATAACATAAGTACAATTTGTGTACAAAATAAAATTCCATTAAAGGAATATACTTTTATTAAACTCCAGGATCCATCCAGTGGTTCACAGTATAGCCAAATCTAGTACAATACTTGTCCAAATTACCTAATCCAAAACTCAAGCTCACCATACAATAAAACTCTCAACAAAGAAAAATACATGTCTTTAAGGGTATATCTTGAAGATTATTCTCTTCAAGTCTTCTATAGTCTTCAGCTCCTAACTCTCCTTCCCTGGATCTGAGATATTGCAACAAGTACAATATCTCAGCAAGCAATATTTGGATTCAAGAAACATAACATTAACAATGTAATTCCAATACTTCATAATCTCATTATCCTTAAACATACTCTTTACTTTGTAAGTTGTGTATATATATATACATACATACCCTTCATGGGTAAACCAGTTAAATTTGTGAAAATAGTCAAATATCATTCCCAACTAAGCTGATCAATTCTCTTCATTTTGAGAATTTAGTATTACAGCTAACCTTATATTGGGAATTTTCCTTCTTAGGAAACATTGGTAATATACAATTACCTAGCATTTCATTATGCTATAACATAAGGCATTTCACTATGCCTATTCTCATATGCATCATATCGCAAAATAATCAGAAAGGTTGCTATGCTGCAGTCTGATCCGTACTAGCGCGCTCGAATAACTGCCCTGTCCACCACTAATACCACGGTGGAAAATATTATGTCACTGCCTGTATGGGGGGGGCAAGACTTTCACAGTGGTGGCCTTCCCATAATTGCCACCACCCAACTTTTAGCCTCTCATTGGGCAAGGTATCATTATATCATCAAATTTCAAGGAGCGGGTGGCCAAACCCTCATAACTCCTCTAGCAATAGCATCCCCTAGGCTCATGCCTATTAAAACAAACTCACAAGCCTCCAAGCTTGTATGTAAAATAGCTTTCATATATATCAGACCATATGTCCGTTTACTTAAGGCTGAAATATTTTCTAGTTCCCTATTCACTTATATGTGTTTGGTTGGATCATAAGGTTTTCAAGAGATTTACTACAAGTATTATCATTACTCTTGTCAACATAAGATCATGAGTACAATCATGAATATCTCATGTAAATGCATTCATCAAATCCTCCTACCTTTAAGGATTGATCTCTTTTCCCCAATCTTCCATGATCCTGACTGATGTATGAAATTTGTACATCCATACATATTGTCAATATATAAATTATGAACAAACCTATTGATCACTAGATCTGATGTTTAGAATGATCTTTAGATCATTCATATCTAAGTATTTTTCTATCTCTAAGTCTTTGTATATTCATCTCCTTGATCTTGATCTTTCATAGATCCTTTGATTGATAATCTACACATGTTGATAAAGATCAAGGTCCTAGATCTTCTATCATCTAGTTCTTCTTTGATCTAAGTTCAGTTCTTGGACCATCCCTATGGAGGATGATCTTAGTTTTCTTCCTTGAATCACCTTTGATCAAGGGTTTGGATTATCTAATCTAATGAACTATAACAAGTATACTACTAAACATACATACTAAGTGCAATATAGTGTTCTTATTCTTATTGTTCTTGATCATCCAAGATCTAATGGATCTTGTTTGATCATCCTTATCTTACTTACTGTTTTTATTAGGGTTAGGTAATTTACTAACCTTTTATGCTCTTATTATTATTATTCAACCAGTTAATGTACTGGTTGAAGGTAGCTTATTCAAGCCTAAATCTAGACTGCTCCTCTTATTTCCAATTGGCTAAGGCTTACTAGCTGAATGGGTGAACACAAAGTGGTTACTTCAATCCTCATGTAAGGAGGCGTTTAGACCTCACAAACATCAATAGAAGGTAGGGGAAGAGCGAAGCTCTATTAGATAACTCCCTTAACCACTATGTTCATCATTCACTAGAATGATCATATCTCAACCTTTCATAAGGTTCCTATAAGCATGTTTACCCTAAGTACTCTTTCTAATGCATTTTAATTAAGTCCATGAATATTTATAATGTCATTCATGGGGTTTATTATTCTTTTTCTAATTTGGGCCAAGGACTTGATAATCCTTATATTGTCCTACTAACTATAGTCCTTACTAATTAAGTCCAAAGTATTTCATTCTTATTTGTGTAATGAAACTCTACTTTCTCATTAGAATACATTTTTGATGTTTTATGCTCTTTATCTCATAACAAGTAAATCTACTACTAACATTCAACCATAAATGAATTATAATTTAAAGCATAAAACTACATAATCTAACATTCAATGAAAATGAGGCAAGGTACTTAAATTAAATCTAGCACCTTATGATAATAATGAAACACATATCATGCTAAACTCTAAATGTTATACTAGCATGCTTTATAACGTAATAATATAAAATGAAACTAATTAAATTTACATTTTTAGAAACCTTTACTTATGATCCAACCATTTGATCTTAGTTCTTTTCCTTTGATTAAGGATTTTAGTTAGATTTAGGGAATTTTCTCTATTAAGGTCAAAAGATCACATTGATCTACTTTTATCATAATCCATCCATCATTTCCTTGGATTTCATCATATAAACATTTATTCTTTCCATCCCAAGGATCTGATCACACTTGATCTCATTGATCAAGTGGGTCCCTTTGTATTTTTAGGGTTTTTCTACCATAAAGGGTAGATCCCTTAATATATCTCATATCTATCTAATTTGAACATAGATATCACTTTATTTAAGTAGTATATCATTATTAAAACATGTTTCTAAGATCTGATCATCTCAGATCTTCAAAATATATGTAATTGGAATCTTATTTCTTTAATACAGAAAGTTTTTTACTGAATAACATGTCTTTTTTATCATTTCATAAGAAAATATAGGTTTCAAGCTTTCCATAGCTTCTTTCTGATCTCAATTTGGAGTTCAGATGACTCCGGAATTGAATCGGGAAGTTTACAGTCTTCCTATGGCCTGTATTTGATCTGGGCCCAGGAACGGACGGCCCAGATCGTTTGAGCGGAAAACCAAACCAGGCGGACCTAGTCGGGCACTTATGCTGTGCTAAAATTTTGAAGCGCCTACACGGGGCGTCCATGGAAGCGCGCGGGACATCGTCCGTCCAATCTGGAAATCGGACAGTCCGTTTGGACCATCCAATCAATCCCTTCTCAATTGAGGGACTAAAACTGCTCAGATCTTTCTGAAACTTCTACCCTAGGGGTTTTGGACCATTCTAGATTGATTGGTGGAGTCATATTTTTCATCTGAGAACTCCATCATCACGAATTAAGGGCTCTATTGTTTACTTTATTTTTACCTTTTTATTACCAAAATTAATTACAGTAAAATAAAAATTACATAAAAATAATAATAATAATCTATGAAAAGGATTTTCACTTACTTGATTGGAGGGAAAACCTTATTTATGTGCCCAAGTTAAAAAAATACCTTGTTGATGAAGATATAGCCTAAAATCCACCTTTCTTGGAAATACCGTTGTTTGAACCGTTGGATCTTGAAATTTCTTTGGGGGTTTTGTAGAATAGATATGTTGGGAAGTTTTGAACGGTGGAATTGATTATATTAGAACTACAACAAAGTGCCTAATTGATTTTAGGTCTCTTGTTCCAATCTAAAAAGAAAAACAAGTTGAAAAGAGATCTAACTCTTGAAAATTTTGGGTTTTGGGGGAGGGATTCTAGATCTAATTTTTCAAGGAGAGTGAAGAGAATTTCATGGGAAATTTATGAGGATTTTTGGAAGATTTTTGGGGTTGTATTTATAGGCATTTTGGGTCTTTTTCCATGATTATAATATGTTATTTTTTTAATATAAAATGGCATGAAAGTCTTCAATGCTCGCATGCCTAATTTTTCTTCCCCATGACCAGCTGATATTTTTTGACCCATGTTTCACATGGGCTGCTGATCAAATTGGTTGTTGGGGACGTGGTGGTCCCCATGTGGGCCCCACATGGTGTAAAAAGTCCGTTTTGCCCTTTGTGCATAAAATTTTGGGTTTTATTCCCATGATCTCGGATTTGAGTGTACTTAGTGACGTTGGATTCGTATCTCTCAGTAAATTCTAAATTTTGATGTTTCATATTTTGATTTTTGGAATATTTTGATTTTTGGGTAAAATTACTATTTTACCCCTTTTGTCCAAAAAATGAAAAACTTAAGGATTTCTCATCCGAATTCGAAATTTGTCGTGATTACAGTCATTTTGAAGGGTTTGCTAAGTTTAATTTTAATTTTACATGTCTTATGATTTGATTATACTTTTATAAAAAGTATATTTTAAATAACCCTAATATTTCAGCCCGAAATATCTGAAACTCAAACTTTATTGATTTTTCTCAATCAATTTACAAAAATTGGGGTTATTACAAGAGGCTTGTATCATGCATTTTAATGAAGATTTGATTTAGAAAGTCTATTGAGGAGGTGAACAACCTTTTCAAGGCTACTCCAATCATGGATACCTCCAACTAGGGCCCTTATGTGGTGTCACTTCCACCTTCAAAGTCTATTCCTAGACCCACAAGAAGGACATCATCAGAGATGAAGTTCCAAAGCTTCTAGATGTTGGCATCATTCATCCTATCTCTGACAAAGCTTCGGTTAGCGCAATTTAGGTTGTACCCAAGAAATCTGGGGTCATTGTAGTAAAAAATGAGGAGAATGAGTTAGTACCCACTTGCATGATCAATGGGTGGAGAGTTGGCATTGATTACCAAAAATTGAATGAGGTCATGAGGAAAGATCACTTTCCTCTACCTTTTATCAACCAAATGCTACAGAGGTTGGCCGAACATAGCTACTACTAGTTTTTAGATGGATATTCTAGTTACAACTAGATTGTCATAGCACGTAAGGATTAGGAGAAGACTACTTTCACCTACCCCTTTGGAACCTTTGTTTATCAATGTATGCCTTTTGGGCTTTGTAATCCTCTTGCAACATTTCAAAGGTGTATGTTAAGCATCTTTTCTAATATGATAGAGAGGTTTATAGTGGCATTCATGGATGACTTCTCACTATTTGGGCCTTCTTTTGATGAGTGCCTAAATCATTTGAAGTTAGTTCTTGCAAGGTTTTCAAGAGAAAATATTGGTATTGAAGTGGGAAAAGTGCCTTTTTATGATACAAAGTGGTATAGTTTTAGGCCACATCATATCACACAATGGAATAGAGGTAGATAAGGAAAAAGTGGATTTAATAGCCAACCTTCCTCCACCAAAGACCATGAAAGAAATTCACTCATTTTTAGACCATGCTGGGTTTTATAGAAGATTCATCTAAGACTTTAGTAATATTGCTGGACCCCTTTGCAATTTACTGACAAAGAAGGACACCTTTGACTTTGTTAAGAACTGTAGAAAGACATTTGAGCGCTTAAAAGCGGAACTAACCTCTGCACCTATTATTCAATTGCCTAAATGGAATGCACCATTTGAGATGATGTGTTACGCTTTGGTCTACACAATCGGAGCTATTTTTGTGTAGCGCATCAATAAACTCCCTCACGCAACTCAATTACTTGACCACAAAAAAAGAGTTGTTATCGGTAGTATTTGCTCTAAGTAAATGTAGATTTTACTTATTAGGGTCTAAAGTTATAGTTTACTTGGATCATGTGGCTTTGAAGTACCTCCTTTCTAAAAAGGATGTGAAACCTAGGTTGATCCCTTAGATACTCCTGCTATAAGAGTTTGACATAGAAATTTGGGATAAGAAAGGTTGTAAAAACATTGTAGTAGACCACTTATCTAGATTAATGATGGAGCACACTAATGATCATGTGCCTATAACTGAATCCTTCCTGAATGAGTAGTTATTACACATTTCCCAGTTACCTTAGTATGGTGATATTGTAAATTATCTTATTATAAGGAAAATGCTTAATGATTGGACTAAACAAGATAGGAAGAGATTTTTAACCTAGGTGAAATACTTTACCTGGGATGACCTATACTTATTCAAGTACTATCTTGATCAGGTGATTAAGAGGTGCATGCCAGATAGTGAACACAATCAAATCATCTCCTTCTATCATGATAATGCATATGGGACCATTTTAGCTCTAAAAAGACTATTGGCCCACCATTTTTAATTATGCACATGATTACCACAAAGTATGTGTGAGGTGTCAAAGATTAGGTAGTCTAGGAAGGAAACATATGATGCCCTTACACCCAATCCTTGTCATAGATCCATTCGATATTTGTGGCATGAACTTCATGGGACATTTTTCTAATTCTTTTGGGAATCTTTACATCCTAGTGGGAGTGGACTACATGTCCAAGTGGGTGGAGGCTATTCCTTGCAAAACCAATGACCACAAAATTGTGGTAAAGTTTTTAAAAGAATATATTTTTGCATAACTTAGTACTCTGAGAGCCATAATAAGTGAAGGGGAAACACTTTTGAAATAAAGTATTTGAGAATTTAATAAAAAAGTATGGTGTCAAACATAGGATAGCTATCCATACCACCCTCAGACTAGTGGCTAAGTAGAGGTATCCAATAGGGAGCTTAAGTGAATTCTAGAGAAGACAGTCCACCCAAGCTAGAAAGACTAGTCTATGAGACTTAACGATGCTTTGTGGGCTTATTGTGCAGCCTATAAAACTCCTGTAGGAATGTCACATATTGCTTGGTCTATGGAAAGGCCTGTCACTTATTAGGAGAGCTAGAGCACAAGGCATATTGGCTTTCAAAAAGTTCAATTTTGACTTTGATGATACTATTTCCCACTGAAAATTCCAACTCAATTAGTTGAAGAATTGTAGAAAGATGCATATGGCTCTGCACGATTATACAAAGACTGAATGAAGGTTACCCATGATCGACATATTTTAAGGAAATCCTTCACAACTAGGCAAAAGGTCTTATTGTATAACTCTAGATTGCATCTCTTTCTAGGAAAACTCAGATCTAGATGGATCAAACCTCATGTAGTACACACACATAGTTTACCCTCATGGGATCATCAAGATTGAGAAGGATGGAGAAATCCAAAAAGTCAATGGTCAATGGTTAAAACCTTTTCTAGAAATGCCTGACCTCAAGTTTTTTGAAACGCTTTTAGAGGTACCTCATTATCATGACCCACCTTAGCCTTTTTTAAAAACCATTGCAGATCATTATCCAAGCACTTAGCATTATGTCTAGCTGAAGACTTAAAACTTAGAGCTCCTTGGGAGGCAACCCAGTTGTTTTCCTTAAAATCTCCATCTTCTACATCGTTTCATATACAGTTCCCATATTTACAAAACATTGAGGACAACGTTTCATTCAGGTAGGGGGTGTAAATGCACATTGAATTTTGTATTTTCTTGAGTTTTTATTTTTTTATTTTTTTTTAACAAGAGACATGTTTAGGAAGAGTTTCCTTACTATGATGAGAATTGGATTTTAAAACTCAGTGAGTATACTATTTTTACCTCTTAATGGAAGTGTATTTAGCCAGTTTTGCATATTACTCATGTATTGAAGCAATTTATGAAAGTTAATTCTTAAAAAATACTTACACATAGAGCATGATGTACATTAATAATGACATATGACTTAGAGACCTTGAGGAAAATTAGTGGAGACTTATGACCTATTGAGTATAGAGACTATCTTCTTTTAAAGAGTTATAAGTAATTCTATAATTTCTTCAAGATACATAATGTTGTATGATCCTATTATCTTTGTTTTGGTTAATTGCCAAGAGTAATTAGGAGTATTAGCTGTCTTTCAGATATTTATTGAATCTGATAGGCTTTAGGAAACCTAGGAAATGATATAAGTCATCCTTGTTTTGCTAGAGACATGAACCTGTGCAGTATATTATACCATTTATTAGCCCCTTAAGCTTATTAGTAAACCTTTTCTTCCTTAACCCCACATACCTTAACCTATAAAAACCCAGTAAAATAAATATCATTACCCATTGTCAAAATGAGTAGAGTTAGTAGAAAAAATTCAAAAAGGACAAAAAGTTGAAGAAGTGAAAAACACCATAAGTCTTTCAAAGAAGTCAAAAGAAAAAGAAAAAAATAAAAGTGAAAAGAAGGAAATATTAGAAATGGAGGAGAAAATTTGAAAGAAGAAAGATAAGAATACAAAGGAAATTCACTTTAGTCTAAGAAAAGAAGAATTGTCCAACAACCAAAAGAAGACTGCTACTCAATTTTGAAACTTTGAAATTCATGTATCCTTCTTTTTTTATCCTACCCCTAGCCTACATTTCATCCCATTTAAAGACCTATGGATCTTAGGTGAAACATAGTCCTAAAAGGACATAAATAGAAGGAATTAAGGTAACTTACCCCTATTATTCTTCACAATAACATGTCTTCTTAGGGATCATATTCCTTTGTCTCTTCAAGGCTTGAATTTTTTGTGAACCATTTACTTTGTTGGATCCAATCACATATGAGAGAAATATGTTTAACCCCTTCTCTAAGAGCTTCATTTTTTAGAGTATATCTGTGAGAATTTGAGATCAAAACTTATTTCCAATGGAATTTAAGCATATACAGTTAGAAGTCATGACTTATGTGGCTGCATACACACATGAATTCCTAAAAATAACTAGAATAAAATGTCTTTAATATGTGTACAATTTGTAAAATTGTTAGCCATCTCTATTAAATTGTGAAATACTAGTAGAATCCTAATAAATGAGGATTCTCTAAGATAAAATAGGGGTCTTGACCTTAGGAGATTTTTTGGGTATATTCACTTCGAACTCTCACGAGGCATAACTCGTCAACTAGGGGTAACCTAGGGGTTTAAGGGCTTGTTGCATATGATAAATACAATTGTGAGTGCATACATAAACAAAAACGAATTTGTTTTTTCATGATTTTTCAAATCTGTTTGCTCGAGACTAGCAAATTTCTGGTTGAGGGGTGTGATAAGTATCCAATTTTGTATAAAAATCATCCACTTAGTTGCCCATGTGTTACAACTTAAAGCGATAAATTAGGGATTTTGACCAAAAATTTGTAATACATGCATTTCTCACTTAATAAATCAAATATTTGATAATTTGTAGATTTAAGACTAATACAAGATAAGTATGTGAATAATCATATTTTTTTTAAGGTTTAGTTAGAATTTTTTATCTTTTGTAGGAATCGAGATGGTGGTTCAATGGTTGAGATCGACTGGGAAGAAAATGGAAGAGCAAGATCAAAAGATAGAGACAAGGCCTAAATGTCATCAATCCAATGTGAGATCAAGGATCAAGATTACATTAATTCAAGCATTGGAGAAGTTATAAGTGGACAAAATTGGCCCATGAAGCAAGCCATGCATTTCCACCACCTTTGCATGGGAGCCATTCAAGCCACCTTAGCCTAAAAACCATGAAAGCCAAGAGCGCCATCTAATCCAGCCATAAAGCAAATTTAATGGAGCCCCAAAAGGTGTGGATTAAAAGAGGAAATGAAAATAAAGTGTTGGATCAAGCCAATCAATCATCTAGATTGCTAATCAAGCTCAAATGAAAATGGACAGCTCAGATCAATCCAAAATGGGTCCAAAAGTCAAGGGACCCACTTAACTTCCTATTTCTTTGATCCTCACAAGCATCAAGGGCCTACCACTTGAAGAAAAATGTGTTTGAGCTGCATTTTCAAACTTCGTGGCAGCCCAACTACTCCATCTTACTTCTTTTCAACTATGGTAGTGCCAAATTTCAACAAAGGCAACTCCCTCTCTCCATAAGAGGGGGTGTTTTCGATGTGGATCATAATGGGAGATAGCTTGAGAGAGCTTTAGAGTGTTTGGTGGCAATCAAGAGAGAGGAACTCTATCTTCTCTCAAGAGTAAGATCATTTTGAGTTTTGTTGTTTTGCCTCTTTCTAATTACGTTCTTTTCTTATAATTTTGATTTTGTACTTTAAACAAATTAGAGATGTTGATCTCTGAAGATGTTTCACTTTTCTTACTTCTTGCTTTTATGATTCTTCCTGAAGTAGTTGCTTTACTTCATTGGAATGGTTATTGATTCTTTTATCATGGAATCTAACTCTCTTATTACTACTTTTTCCACAAGTTTGTTTAGATTTTTCATCTCTTTTGGGTGGCTACTATCTTCTCCGTTTAAGTCTTCATTCAAAGGTTAGTTTCTCTCTTTAAGCCCTTGTTTGTTTACCTAGGATTATGGTTTGATATGTCCTTGAAGTAAGGTTATTTCTTCTCTTGTTTTTCCTTGATTGCTTGTCTTAGTTTCATTGCCTTCTTTTGCGCTTTTGTTCCATTATTTCTTCAAAGAGATAGAAATAGTTTTAGATATTCCTTTCCTTAAGTACATTCATCAGTCTTGCCATTTTTCCTTTGTTTCTGTCTTTGTAATCAGTTAGATACTAGAGAAGATCAGTTTAAGGGTTTTTGGAAGGTGTTTTATAATTATTTTGAATCAAGTTTCTTATCTTGAATTGAATGCAATTTCAAGCATTATATATACATTTTATGCATTCAATTTTTTGGATGTAATTGGTATTGTTTGAATGAAATCACTTGAAATTTACGTTTACACTTGTTTCCAGTGGCGAAGATCTTTTGAATTGAATGTTTTAATGCTTATAAAGTCATTCTTTTATGTGTTGATTATTTGGAAATTGGAAATAGCATGGTGTTGGAATTTCTAGTAGCTTCCAAATATCACATTGTTTATGCTTAATTCTTCACATTTTTTACTACTGTTCTAAATTATTATTTAGGGAATCAATTAAGCTTTTAGGTTGCATATTTAGTTCTTAGATTAGATTGTCCATTAATTTCAATCTATGTTAACCCCATAAATCATGTGCATAAACCCATGGTTCATGTGGATGGTTACAAGGTCTTTTCCTTAGAAAAATTTGCTTAATTTAGATTAGATTCTCATGCTCAAATTCTAATTTTACTCATGCATCCCATGTTAGATAATTTTTGCATCATAGTTCATGCATATTGTCATGATCATCCATGCATATTTCTACTTTGTTTCATGCATTCTTTCTAGTTTAATTCCATGCATACCACTTGTTTAGTTGTTTTCATAAGTTTTAATTTCTTAGTTAGATCATAGCTTAGGTTTAGTTTGCATGTTTGATTAGTTGAGAAAGTTTCCATGTTTAGATTTGAAAATTTCTAAATTTAGAAAGTTTCTAATTTTGTGCAATTTTTATTTCCATCATTAGTTTAGGTTAAAATATCATTATCTTGGTTAGGTTAAGTAGTTTAAGGTAGGGACCACTAGTATATCATTCATTAGATTCCTCATGGGATCAACCTCCTTGTATGCTATACTACAACTGATAGTGATTTTTATCCTAAACTAAGAGTGGAAATTAAAATTTCATGAAATTAGAAACCTTCTAAATTTAGAACTTTCTAAATCTAAGCATGGAAACTTTCTCAAATAATCCAACATGGAAACTAAACCTAAATGATGATCTAACTAAGAAATTAAAACTTATGAAAAGAACTAAACAAGTGGTATGCATGGAATTAAACTATAAAGAATGCATGAAACAAAGTAGTAAAATGCATGGATTATCATGACAATATGAATGAACTATGATGTAAAAATTATCTAACAATGGATGCATGAGTAGAACTAGAATTTGAGCATGAGAATCTAATCTAAATTAAGAAAAAATTTCTAAGGGAAAACGCCTTGAAACCATACACATGAACCATGGGTTATGCATGATTCATGGGGTAAACATAGACTGAAATTAAGTGACCTCTAGTGAACTATCATGCAATCTAATCTAAAAACTAAATACTCAACCTAAAAGATTAATTGATTTCCTAAATAATAATTCAGACTAGTAGTAAATAATGTGAAGAATTAAGCATAAATGAGGTGATATTTGGATGTTGCTGGAAATTCCAGCACCATGTCGTTTCCAAATTCCAAGTAATCAACACATAAAAGCATGACTTTATAAGAATTAAAACATTAAATTCAATAGTTCTTCACTACTGGAATTAAGTGTAAGCATGACCTTCAAGTGATTTTATTCAAACAATACCAACTAATACAAAATGTTGAATGCATAAAGCATATACAAAATGCTGGAAATTGCGTTCAATTCAAGACATCAAACTGATTCAAATTAATTGTAAAACACCTCCCAAAACCCTCTAACAAATCTTCTCTACTATGTAAGTGATTACCAAGAAAGAAACAAAGGAAACAATGGCTAGAGGGATGAAGGAACTTAAGGAAAGGAACATCCAAAACTATTTCTATCTCTTAGAAGAAAGCATGGAATGAAAGCACAAAAGAAGGCAATGAAACTAAGACAAACAATCAAGGAAAAACAAGAGAAGAAATAACCTTACTTCAAGGACATATCAAACCATAATCCTAGGTTAACAAACAATGGATTAAAGAGAGAAACTAACCTTTGAATGAAGATTTAAGTGGAGAAGATAGCAGCCACCCAAAAGAGATGAAAAATCCAAACAAACATGTGAGAAAAGGAGTAAGAAGAGAGTTAGATTCCATTGATAAGAGAATCAATAACCATTCCAATGAAGTACAAACAGCCTACTTCAAGTAGAATCACAAAACAAAGAAATAAGAAGAGAGAGATATCTTTAGAGATCAACATCTCTAATTTTCTTAAGGTACGAAATCAAAATTACAACAAAAGAATGTAATTAGAAAGAGGCAGAACAACAAAACTCTAAATGATCTAACTCTTGAGAGATGATAAAATTCTTCCTCCTAATCTCCACCAAATATCTAAAGATCTCCGAAGCTATCTCCCATAATGATCCACGTCCAAAACACCCCTTGTCTTTTACAGAGAGGGTGAGTTGCCTTTGTTGAAATTTGTGGCCACCATTGTTGAAACTTGTAGCCACCATTGTTGAAAAGAAGTAAGATAGAGTAGTTGGGCTGACACCAAGTTTTAAATGCATCCCGACCATGTTTTTCTTCATGTGGTAGGCCCTTGATACATGTGAGGTTGAGAGAAATAGGAAGTTAAGTGGGTCCCTTGACTTTTAGACCTGTCTTAGATTGATCTAAACTATCTATTTTCATCTGATCTTGATTGACGATATAGAAGATGGCTTGATCCAACACTTTATTTTCATATTCTACTTTAATCCACACATTTGAGGGCTTCATTGACTTGGCTTCATGGATGGATTAGATGGCTCTCTTGATTTTCATGGTTTTTAGGCTAAGGTGACTTGAATAGCTCCCATGCAAAGGTGGTGGAAATGCATGGCTTTCTTCATAGCCGATTTTGTCCACTTATGACTTCTCCAATACTTGAGATAATGTAATTTTGATGATTGATCTCACATTGGATTGATGACATTTAGGCCTTGGCTTGATCTTTTGCTCTTGTTCTTCCATTTTCTTCCCAATCAATCATGGTTGTCAAATCAATATCTTAATTCTTATAAAAGATCAAAAACTCTAATTAAATCCTAAAAAAATATGATTATTTACATACTTACATTGGATTAGCCTATAAACCTGCAAATTATTAAATATTTGATCCATTAGGTCAAAAATGCAAGTGTTACAAATTTTTTGTCAAAAATCCTAATTTACTCCTATAAGTTGTAACAAATGGGCAACTAATTGTGTGATTTTTATACAAAATTGAATACTTATCACACACCCCAACCAGCATTTTGCTAGTCTCAAGAAAAACATGTAAAAATCATGAAAAACAAATTAGTTGACATTTTCGTAGGTACTCACGATTGCATTTAGCACATGCTACGAGCCCTTAAACTCATTGCTTACCCCTAGTGGACGAGTTATGCCTCATGAGGGTTTGCAGTGAATATACCCACAAATTGTATTTCAATTATACTTTTACAAATTGTACATGTATTAAATTCATTTTATTCCAATTATTTCTCCAAGTGCATGTGTGTGTTTAGCTACATAAGTCATGACTTCAAACTGGATATGCTTAAATTCCATTGAAAATATGTTTTCACCTCAAATTCTCACACATATACTCTCAAAAATGAAGATCTAAGACAAGGGGTTAAACATATTTCTCTCATATGTGACCAGATCCAACAAAGAAAATGGTTCACATAAAATTTAAGCATTGAAGAGACAAAGGAATAGGATCCCTAAGAAGAGATGGTATTACCAAGAATAGTAGGGGTAAGTTATCTTAATTCCTTCTCTTCATATCCTCTTTAAGGCTACGTTTCACCTAAGATCCATAGGTCATTAAATTGGACAAAATGTAGGGTTAGGGCAAGATTAGAAAAGAAGGATATAAGGATTTCAAAGGTTCAAAATTAAGTAGAGGTCTTCTTTTGATTGTTGGACAAGTTTTCTTTTCTTTGACTAAAGTGAATTTCCTTTGTATTCTTGTCTTTCTTCTTTCAAATTTTCTCCTCTATTTTTGATATTTCCTTCTTTTCACTTTTATTTCTTTTTCTTTTTCTTTTAACTTGTTTGAAAGACTTCTTCAACATTTTGTCCTTTATGAATTTTTTCTACTAACTCTACTCATTTTGACAATGGGTAATGGTTATTTATTTTATTGGGTTTTCTAGGTTAAGGTATGCAGGGTTAATAAAGAAAAGGCTTAATAATAAGCTCAAGGGGCTAATAAATGGTATTATATACTCAATAGGTTCTATGTCTCTAGCTAAACGAAAATAGCCTTTATCATTTCCTCAGTTTCCTAAAGCTTATCAGATTTAATAAATGTTCTAGAAGAAAGCTAGTACTCCTAATTACTCTTGGCAATTAACCAAAACAAAGATAATAGGGTCATACAACTTTATGTGTGCTAATGAAACTCTAGAATTACTTATAACTCTCTGAAAGAAGATAGTCTCTAAACTCATTAGGTTATAGGTCCCCACTAATTTTCCTTAAGGTCTTTAAGTCATACCTCACTATTAATCTAGACCATGTGCTATGTGTAAGTATTTTTTGAGAATTAACATTCATAAAATGCTTGAACACATGAGTAATATGCAAAACTTGTGATATACTTCCATTAAGAGGTGAAAATAGTAGACTCACTAAGTGTGAAAATCCAGTTCTCATCACAGTAAGGGAACTCTTCCTAAAAATGTCTCTCTTCTTTTTTTTTAAAAAACTCCACAAAATTGAAAATCTCAATGGCATCTACACTCCCCAACCTAAATGAAATATTGTCCTCAATGTTTTGAAAATATAGGAATCTATTTGCAACGATGTAGAAGATGGGGATTTTAAGGAAAACATATGGGTTGCCACCCATGGAGCGTTAAGTTTTATGTCTTCAACCAGACATAATGCTGAGTGCATGGATAATGATCTGCAATGGTTCTTGAAAAATTCTAAGGTGGGTCATGATAATGAGGTGCCTCTACAAGTGTTTCATCAGTCTTGGGGTCAAGCATTTCTAAAAAAGTTTTAACCTCTAACCATTGACTTTTTGGATTTCTCCATCCTTCTCAATCTGGATCATCCCATGAGGGTAAACTGTGCATAATACATAAGGTCCAATCCATCTAGATATGAGTTTTCCTAGAAAGAGATGCAATCTAGAGTTATACAATAAGACCTTTTGCTCAGTTGTAACGTTTTTCCTTAAAATATGTCGATCATGGGTTACCTTCATTCAGTCCTTGTATAATCATGTAGAGTCATATTCAATTTTTTGTAATTCTTCCAATTCATTGAGTTGAAGTTTTCAGTGGGTACCAGCAGCATCTAAGTCAAAATTGAACTATTTAATATCCCAATATGCCTTGTGTTCAAGCTCTATTAAGTGACAAGCCTTTCCATAGACTAGGCGATAGGGTGACATTCCTATAAGAGTCTTATAAGCTATACGACAAGCCCACAAAGTGTCATTAAGTCTTATAGACCAATCTTTCCTACTTGGGTTGACTATCTTCTCTAGAATCCTCTTAATCTCCCTATTGAATATCTTTACTTGGCCACTAGTCTGAGGGTGATATGGGGTAGCTATCCTATTGTTGAAACCATATGTTTTTCATTAAATTCTTAGACACTTTATTACAAAAGTATTTTCCCCCATAACTTATTATGGATCTTGGAGTACCAAACCATGCACAAATATTTTCTTTTAAAAACTTTACTACAATCTTGTGGTCATTGGTTTTACAAGCTATAATCTCCACCTACTTAGGCATGTAGTCCACTATCATTAGGATGTAAAGATTCCCAAAAGAATTAGGAAAGGGTCCCATAAAATCCATGCCTCAAACGACGAATGGCTTTATGACAAGGATTGGATTTAAGGGCAACATATGTCTTCTTCCTAGACTACCTAATCTTTGACACCTAGCACATACTTTGGAGTCATCATGTACTTCCTTAAAAATGGTAGGCCAATAAAAAAAACACTACAAAATTTTTGCAACTATCTTTTTAGAGCTAAAATGGGCCCCACATGCATTATCATGACAAAAGGAGATGATTTGATTATTCTCACTATCTATAATACATCTCCTAATCACTTGATTAGGACAATACTTGAATAAGTACAGGTTGTCCTAGGTAAAGTATTTCATTTTAGTTAAAAATCATTTCCTATCTTGTTTGGTCCAATGATTAGGCATTTGTCCTATAACAAGATAATTTACAATATCACCATATGAAAGATAACTGAGAAATGTGTAATAACTATTCATCTAAGAAGGATTTAGTTATAGGCACATGATCGCTAGTGTGCTCCACCACTAATCTGAATAAGCGGTCTGCTATGACATTTTTGAAACCTTTCTTGTCCCAAATTTCTATGTCAAACTCTTGTAGTAGGAGTATCCAATGGATCAACCTAGGTTTTGCATCCTTTTCAAAAAGGAGGTACTTCAAAGTCGCATGATCCGAGTACACTATAACTTTAAATCCTAACAAGTAAGATCTAAATTTGTCTAGAGCAAACACTACCGCTAACAACTCTTTTTACTGTTGTCAAGTAATTGAGTTAGATGTCATTTAGTGTTTTATTAGTGTAGTATATCACATGATAGAGTTTATTGATCTGCTGCTCCAAGATAGCTCCAATCATGTAGTACGAAGTGTCACACATTATCTCAAATGGTGCATTCTAGTTAGGCAGTCGAATAATAGGTGCAGAGGTTAGTTCAACTTTTAGCAGCTCAAATGCCTTTTTATAGTTCTCATCAAAGTCAAAGGTAGCCTCCTTTGCTAGTAAATTGCAAAGGGGCCTAGCAATTTTACTAAAGTCTTTGATGAATCTTCTATAGAACCCAGCATGTTCTAAAAAGGAGCGAATTTCTTTCATTGTTCTTAGTGAAGGAAGGTTAGCTATTAAATCCACTTTTGCCTTATCTACCTCTATCCCATTGTGTGATATGATGTGGCCTAAAACTATCCTACTTTATTCCATAAAATGGCACTTTTCCCAGCCAAATTTTTCTCTTGACACCTTGCAAGAACTAACTTCAAATGGTGCAAATACTAAGAATTCATGAACACCTCTAGAAACCTTTCTACCATATTAGAAAAGATGCTTAACATACCCCTTTGAAATGTAGCAAGAGCATTACAAAGCCTAAAAGGCATACGTCGATAAGCAAAGGTTCCAAAAGGCAGGTGAAGGTAGTCTTCTCCTGATCCTCAAGTGCTATGGGAATCTTGTTATAACCAAAATATCAATTTATAAATTAATAGTATATTCGGATAACCTCTCTAGCATTTAGTTGATAAAAGGTAGAGGAAAGTGATATTTCCTTGTGACCACATTCAATTTTCCATAATCAATGTAAACTCTCCAACCGGTGGCCTTGCAAGTGGGTACTAACTCACTCTCCTTAATTTTTACTACCATGACCCTAGATTTCTAAGGTACAACCCAAACTGGGCTGACCCATGTGCTATCATAGATAGGATAAATGACACCAACATATAGAAGCTTTAGGACTTCATCTCTGACCACGTCCTTCATGTGGGGATTCATTCATCTTTGAGTTTTCCCAGAAGGCTTTGCATTTTCTTCTAGGTGTATTTTATGTATGCATGTGGCTAGACTAATTCCCTTGATGTCTACTATGGTCCACCCTAGAGCAGTCTTATGTTTCTTAATAATATTAAGAAGTTTTCCTTCCCATTCTTTGTCTAGATCTATTTCTATTATCACATGTTAGGTTTCATCTAGTCTTAGTTATGAATATTTGAGATTGCTTGGCAAGGGTTTAAGGTCCATACAAGGTGGTTGCTATATAGAGGGTCTAGGAACAGACTTTAAAGGTGGGATTGGCTCCACATAAGGTCCCCACTTAGAGGTATCCATGATTGGAGCAGCCTCTAAAAGGTTGCTCACCTCCTTAATAGACTTGTCTAAATCAAAATCTCCCTTAAAATGCATGAGCCAAGCCTCTAATGGGTCTGAGATGGAAGATGATGGATGCATGTTGTGAATTAGACTCTTGATCAAATTCACTTCACAAGAATCACCGAGTTTCAAATGTTGTTGGTCAGCATCAAAGACATTGAGTTTAACCTTCATGCTGCTATTGTTGTTTTAATTAAAACACACAAGCATGCAAACTGGTTGCAATATAGCATGCTAGTGAGGTTGATCCCACAAGGAGTGAACTATTGTGCTTTTAGTGATCCCTACATTAAACTATCTAACCTAGCCAAATTCAAGTTATTTTCTTTGTAAATTAATAATGAAAATTAAAACATGAGATTAGAAACTAAGACAAAAGAATGGAAACTAAGCAAAAACAAGAATCATGCTAAATAGAAAACTTTCCTAAAACATGCACTTTCCTAAATTAAAAACTTCTAATTTTATTACTTTCCTAAAATGCAATTTAGAAACTTTCCTAAACTACTTTCCTAAAGATGAAATTAACAACCAATCTAATGGAAACATGATTTAACAAACTACTTTCCTAATTATGTAAAACTAAGAAAAGTAAGCAACTAAATCAACTATTTCAACAATTGTGACAAATTTGATTACTTTCCAATTGACTAAGATGCAAAATAATGGAATCTAACTACAATCAAACTTAAAAAATAAATGAAAGTAATTACTAGCAACAATGAAAAGAAAACTACCCAATTAACATATATGGATTTATTTATTTTTTTGAAAAGCTCAAGAAAATTCAAAATCCCTATATGCACTTACACCTCCCAACCTGAATGAAACATTGTCCCCATTGTTTGAAAACATAGTATCCTATATGGAAAGATGTAGAATATGGAGATTTTAAAAACATCTCGATTGCATCCCAGTAAGTGCTAAGTTTAACATCTTCAACAAGATGTTAACAATTAAATTTACAATGTGTAAGATAGGCCTCCAATGAATCAAAGGTAGATAATGGTGGTAGAACTTTTTGAATTAAATCTTCAATCATGTTACAACGGTCATCAAGATCTAATTATTGTTGGTTGGTATTGAAGACATTGAACTCAACTTTCATGTTACTAAAGGATAATTGTAATACACCATTTATACAACTTATGATTGCATTGGACGTCCCCAAGAATCACAGGGATCTAACTACTGGGGTCTACTATAGGCTAGGTATCTAGCATAATGAAATCGACAGGGAAATAAAACTAGTCCACCTATATTAATACATCCTCAACCATACCACAAGGAATCTTAATTGATCTATTGGCTAGCTACAATGTGGTGTTGGTTGGCTTAAGCTCACTAAGCCCTAGTTGCTCATAGATAGAATATGGCAGCAAATTAACACTAGCCCCTAAGTCAAGCAATGCCCTATTTATGACATGATCTCCTATAATAAAAGAGATTGTAGGACATCCTGGATCTGTAAATTTTGATGCAGTCTTATGTTGAATTAAAGATCTCACCTGCTCAGTGAGGAAGGCTTTCTTTTGCACATTAAGCTTTCGTTTTGTAGTGCGGAGCTGTTTAAGAAATTTAGCATGAGAAGGAATATCCTTATAGCATTGTGTAATGGTATATTGACTTGTACATGTTTAAACACTTCTATTATCTCATTAAAAAAATTTCCTTTCTCAGCCTTGTTGAGTAATTGAGGGAATGGGGCTTTAAGCACATAGGGTGCCTCCACTATAGGCTTAAAAGGATTAGGAGATGTCTGTCTAATCTCTCTTCTCATGTGTTTTGGTTGCCTCTTTCTACTTTGTAGTTTCCTTAGCTTGCCCTACTTTGTTATTGATCTCACAACCGCTCCTAAGGGTGGTTATGACTTAGCATGCTCATAAGGGTTCTGATTTTGAGAACTTGACCCTATTTCAAATTAACCCTTAAGGTTAGGGATGGGTTGACTAGGGAACTGACCCTTTCCTCTATAGCCCTAAGAGGAACTATAGCCCTAAGAGGAAAATTTTGGGTAAAGGGTTTCACTGGTGGTCCCCTTAGTGATTATTCTTTGACTAGGAAAAATTGGGATGCTTAGCCCATCTAGGATTGTAGGTCTCAGAATACGGGTTGTTGCTTGGTTGGTGATATGCATTCAATGCATTTGCTTAGTCTACAAGATATTCAGGGTATACTTTATTGGATACATAAGCTAAATTTGATGGGCTGGATTAGAACTAATGCATACCTCTAGTGGATGTCTATGGGATAAAGTAGCAATCATGAAAGATTGGAACATAGTTTCAAGCTTATTCATTCTTCCACCTAAAGGGTCTAGTTTCTTTAATTTGTCAACCACAGAATCAAGCTTATAGGATAGATCTATATGCATTCCTATCTCATGGAGACACCATTTCTTAGTGTATTGGTTGTTTCTCTCTCTTCTATTTGAATAGTCCTATTGCTGGGAATTATCTGCTATAATCTAAAAGAACCCCCAATCCTCACTTTCATCCTTTAGCTCGAGGGTCCCTCCACTTGTTGCATCTATCATTTGTCTATTTTGAGGCATTAATGCCTCATAGAATATTGATCTTGCTACCATTTCTCAAATCTATGATGAGGGCATTTCTATAGCAGTTCATTCCATTGTTCCCAACACTCGTAATACTATTCATCATCCCTTTGTTGGAAATTGATAATTTCACAAGGAAGAGCATTAGTTTTGTGAATGGAAAGAATTTGTTCAAAAAAATCTTATATAATTGATCCCATGTACTTATGGAATCTACCTCTAAGGAATTAAGCCATGACTTGGCTTTGTCTTTGAGTGAGAAAGGGAACACCCTAAGCCTAATAGAATCATCCAAAAATTTTCAAAACGTAAATGTGGTGCATATATTAAGGAATTCCTTGATATATAGGTATGGGTCTTCTTGGTCTTGACCATAAAAGGTGGGGAGTAATTGAATGATTCCCTGCTTTAACTCAAAGTGGTTAGCATTTGTAGGAGGTAAAGCTATGCAGGATGGTGTTGAGTTATAGAGGTGCATATAAATCCCCAATTACCTTGTGTTCGACTTCTCCTGGTGGTTCACCCATGGGGATAGGAACTTGGCTTCTTTTCCCATGTCTTAGGTTGGATTGAATCTCTAAGTTGAAAGGTGGGACCTCTAATTTTTTAGATTGACACCCTTGCATAAACTACCCTAAGTTAAATGTCCTAATCTAAATGCTAACTCTAACTCTACTTGATGCGCAATCAAATCCTAGTAAGCACTCATCGAGCAATGACTTGATTATCTTTGTTTAGTGCATAAGTGGTAGCTTCTTAGACCTAAATCTAGACATCTTCTCCTTCTATCCAGATTTGACTAATGTTTACCAGTTAGGTTTTGTTCAAAAGGGGTTAATACAATCTTCATGTTAGGAAGCATTTAGACCTCAACTAATGTCAATGGAATGTGTTGAAAAATCACTTGGATTTACACCCACTATAACCACAGTGCTCAGAAGTCACTAGAGTGACAATAGATCACATCCTTCTAAAAGGGTCCTATGAGCTCAATACCCTAAGTCTCTTTCTACTTGATTTTAAATTAATATTCAAGTGTTGGGATCATGGCATGCAAGGAGATTGATTGATTCCTAGGTGGGCCAAGGAACTGGTGATGAAATCCAATCCTTATATTATAAGGATTCTTGTGGAGCCCTTGCTAGCATTAATTTCATTCCACCATAAAGCACTTCAATATGCAATGCAAAACAAAACAAAACTAATGCAACTTATATGTTATCCAACCAAAGTTAGATAGTGTTCTAATGCAACAATCCTGAGTAAAGATGCAGTAATTATCAATGAATGGTCCTAATCTATATGAATTACACTAACATCCAAATGCAAATTATACTAAATGCAAATTATCCTAAAAATTGAGTGAGAGATACTCATAGTGAGGGGTTTGATGATGATAAGTGTGGGCCACCATACCCCACACTTGCCCTATATTATTACAACCCATTTAAAATTAAATAATAAAGAAATTGCAATTTACAATGGGCCTCACTACAAGTTTCACTCAATCCTAATCTAGAAAAGCAATAAAACCTAATCTAAGATGATGAAACCGTGGCCCACAGGATTGCCACCACTCCTTTGCCAATTTTACTTGTACAAAAATCAAAGAAATACGTTCAATATGAGGAAAATAGCAACAAATGCATAAAGCATGAAAAAACCCTAATCTAATGCACCTTAAACCTGGACTAGATGAAAATAATCTAAAGTATAAAACACTATACAAATTGTTGGAGTGCCAAATACTTATTGTTGTTCTAATTAAAACTCGAAAGGGCATGAATCGGTTGCATTATAGCTCGCTAGTGAGGTCGATCTCATAAGGAGTGAACTATTGTGTTTCTAGTGATACCTACTTTAAACTATCTAGCCTAGCCAAATTCAAGTGATTTTTTCTCTAAATTAAGCAAGAATCATTGTAAATAGAAAACTTTCCTAAAACATGCACTTTCTAAATTAAAACTTTCCTAAATTAAAAACTTCTAATTTTATGATTTTCCTAAAATGCAATTTAGAAAATTTCCTAAACTACTTTCTTAAAGATGAAATTAACAACTAATCTAATGAAAACATGATTTAACAAACTACTTTCCTAATTATGCAAAACTAAGAAAAGTGAGCAACCAATTCAACTATTTTAACAATTATGAAAAATTTTATTATTTTCCAATTAACTAAGATGTAAACTAATGGAATCTAACTAAATTAATCAAACTGGAAAAATAAATGAAAGCAATTACTAACAACAACATAAAGAAAACTACCCAATTAATATACATGTAACTATAGAATGGTGTGTATGATTCATTGGATGGAAGTGGATTTAATCAACTCTATTGAGAACCTAAACATGAAATTCTTCTTCTAACACTAAATAAGCTATCTAAAAATCTAATTTGGGCAATTAAAAATTCAAGTGAACAAGACTTTTGCTGGGAATTGACCTATACCATTCACGCAAAGAAATTCCAGAAGTAATGCAATTGAAACATTTAATGATTATAACATGTAAAACATGAAATTAATCAATTCAAATGCATTTAAATATTGAAGAATAAAGTTAACTTACTGCTGGATAGAAGCATGAATTGAAAATTCCACTAATCTCATTGAATCACATCCAAAAAGTCATCAACATAGCATTCCATACATGTTGTTCAAATCTGAAACTTAAATACTATTACAATGATGTTCACTTAATCTAAATCACTCCTCAATTTGAAGCCAAACTCTTCTTCAATTGTTCCAATATTCACTCATCAACAAGTATGGTTGAAATCAAGGGAGAATCCTATGAAAAAATAAGGCAACAATCAATGGAACTTAAGCATCCAAATCTAGAAATTCAAGAGGGCTAAAAGAGAAATAAGATGCAATAGAAGCTAGGGAACAAAACTAGATTCAAGATGACTTCCCATTGGATGTCACTCCAAGGGAAAACCACACTTGAATCTTAGTTTAAAATCAAGGAAAACTACATGAAAACAAATAAAAAGATGGCATGGTAAGAAGAAATTCCAGTAAAGGCTAACCAACCTTCAAAGATGAATCAAAATCTCACAAATCCTAGGTTGAACACTTGAGGAAGAAGCATGAACCTTGGAAGTTTGTAGAAGCACCCAAAAGTATCACAAAACATCAAGAAAAAGAAGTACAAAGGGCTAGAATGAAGTGGAAGTCTCCTTCCTAATGGAGGAGACATCCTTGTACAATGTGAGAAAAGTTCACTTTTGCTTGGAATTTGGGCTGGTTTTATATGGTTTCTCCTATCTTTCCTAGGGTAACCTAGTATTAAGGTGTGGTGGGGATTAAACAGGGTTAATTTGAAAGGTTAGGATGAGTGCAAATAAGAAAGTGGGAAGGAAGGAGGGTTGTCTTAAGGTGGGAGTTATGTGGGAGTTGCCTATTTTTTATGAAGGGCCTTCTCCCCCCTTCCAAAAGCTGTTGAACTGCCATGTTTTTTAGGAAAGTACGTGGTAATGGGTTAGGAAAGAGATGGGATATAGTAGGTGGAGAAATTTGGTTGGTTAGGAACCTTCCTAAGAGGTGGAAGGAGTGGGAATTTTGGAAACTCCTAGTGACTCTTAAGGGTGAGGTGGAAATTAAGGAAAAAGTGGGAAAAAATGAGAAAAACTCTAAAAATTGGTGGCTCTTATCCCATTAGTCCACATGACCTCTTATTTTAATATATTTTCCTTAATTATCTTTAAAATAACTCATGGATAACTCTCTTGAATCTCCTCCAAGCTTAGCCTTTCATTTAGCTTAGCTTGATGGCTTAGATATCTAGCTTTGAAGGCTTCATTGACTAAGCTCATGGCTGGCTTAGGAAGCCTCCTTGGCTTGTTCTCTTGGCTTCAACCCTTAACTTCAATGGCTTGTATGGTTTGTCTTGAATTCCTTAGCTTGTCACCTTCTTTCATGGCTTATATGGCTAAGGTGGCTTAAGTGGGTTCCATGCGAAGGTGGTGGGAATAAATGGCTTACTTCATGGACTCACTTTGGTAATCTTTAGATCCTTTAATCACACCCATTAGTGGTCCCTAAGATGATCTTTCCCTTGATCTCATATTGAAGGTATAAATTTGAAGCTTTGATTCGATCTTTTGATCTTGGTCTTCAATTTCATCCTAATCGATCTCGGCTGTTAGATCAACATCTCAATTCCTACAAAAAGTGAAAAAAAAAAAATCCTAATCAAATCTTAAAAAAAAGATTAATTGCATACTTACCTTAGACTAACTTATGGACCTACAAAATAACAAACTTTTTCTTCACTAGGTCAAAAATACATATGTTATGAATTTTGGTCTAAAAACCCTAATTTAATGCTATAAGTTGTAACACATGGGTACTAATTAGGTGGTTTTTATGCAAAATTAAACACTTATCTATTTCTGAGCATTAATTTCATCACACCATTCCTATAGTTTATAATGACGTTGGACGTTGCCAAGAATGGATGTCCAAGTATAACCAAAATCTTACTACCAAGATCAAATACAGGCTAGGAGTCTAGTACAATGAAATCGACTGGTAGTAAAATTGGTCCACTTGTATCAAAACATCTTCAACCAAACCATGGGGTATCTTCACTGATCTATCTACTAAGTGCAGCATGGTTGTGGTTGGTTTCAGCTCACCAAGCCTCAGTTGCTCATAAGCAAAATATGGAAACAAGTTAACACTAGCCATGAGGTCAAGTAGTTTCCTATGTATGATATGGTCTCCAATAATGCATGAAATTATAGAGCACCCTAGTTCTCTAAAATTTGGTGGGGCCTATGTTGTAATGACTACAATTTTGTACTATTGAAATTCCAAGTTTAGCAATGAAAAGTTCAGTTTTAAAGAAAAAGGCATTTTGGTCATTTCACTAGTTTCCTTGACTAAACCCAGGAATTTGGTACTAAAAGTGGTTCCATTAGATGAGTCTCAGAAAAGGAATCCAACGAGACCAAAATCACCCAAAACGGAGTTAAAATGAGCAAGATATGGCCCTTCGAAGTTCAAGGGAAAAACTGTAAATTTCACAAAAACGACTTAACTTGAAAAACACAGGTGCCCGTTTTAATACGGGCATCCCATCGTCTTCAACCTCCTAGAGGCTTCTGGAACAATAGTGTTTCAAGGAGAAACCACTGCCATTCTAGAGGTTTCCCCACCGCCATTCAAAGGCGGTTAGAACCCCTCTAGAACCCTCTTTAAAAGCCCTATAAATAGAGCTCTTGGCTGCCTCTAATGGCAACCCAAAACCTTCGAGAAAACCCATTGTGGAGCAGTGACCAAGAGGGAAAAATGTGGAGAGAAAACCAGCCACGAAGCAGGTACGCTCAAAAACTCCCCAAACCCATCTCACCCATAGTCCTAGGCTCAAATCCCCTAAGTTTTTGCATGAAAAACCATGCAAAACGGAGCCTGGGAGAGCCACCAAGGACCCTGGGACGTCCCCAGGGCTGCACCGGTTCGACAGGGTCGAACTAGGGTGTCCTGAGGACTCCTTGGCCCCCAGTCAATGCAGACATTCCAAACAGAACGTGACGCGTCGAACGCATTAGAAGGAAACCAACGGGCGTGTCCGGGGACGCGCCTGCTAAAGGGACAGACGGGCGGAGATGTCGAGCGTGTCAGCAGACGCGCCCGCTGAGGCACACGCCGCAGACGTCCAGCGTGGTAGCGTACGTTGAATTTTTTGTTACTTAAGGAAGCAGGGCGCACGTCGCAGACGCGCAGCGCCCTAGCATTCCTGTTTTTTTTGTCTTTAAGACTCTATGTACATACAATACTAAAACATTTATAACTTGAGATCTAGAGCTCCGATTGAGGCACTACAAAAGGCATTGTGTCCGTATCGATGACGCAGACACATACAAACCATAAAATCCCTGATCAAGGCCCAATCAAAGGAGGGAATGACCCTTAGAATAGGATGGTGGCGCGTCGCCACTAGAACTTTGGAAAACTGAGGATACCAAGGCTCAATTAGGACCTTAGGACACCCATAGGCATAGGGATGGACCCCTAATGCCTAAGTAATAAGACCCAACTGGTCTAGACCCATAAAAGATAGGCTAAACTAACCTTGAGTCCCCGAACCATGTTCAGGAGCGTACGAGGACAAGAGGGTTAACGCGACCTAGTCAGGTAGGTGCTCTATCATTATTAGATTCTTTTAAAAGATCTATTATTGTTTTAAGAACATATGTTATAAGCATATGACTTGTTTAGCATGATTTGATTCAGCATGCATATGATAGACGTTTTGTACATAGCCATGTTTTGAAATGATTGCATATACATTATGCACATATATAGGTTGCAAACAAGTGCATACATTGCATGATTTAAGTACTTGCAAAGATTGCATGTCCTTGAGGGTTGCCAAAAGACGCTGGAGTGCCGAGGGCTGGGCAATTGTGAGGGACCCAAAGAGGACAAGTTCTAACAAGAGGTTTTGACTTCTTTAATCTTATGTGATTTGGGCAAGTAAGCCCGTGGGTGCTATGCCGAGGGGTCTGGGTTGGCCACCCGGCCTCTACCACTAACAGGTGGATGGGTACCACGCCCAAAAAGAGGCAAGTCCCTACGTCGACTGCATGTGGTACAGGGGGCTACCACTGGTGTCACGGCACTGGGTCGACGTGTCATAGGCCCCGTGGAGGCTATGACTGAGTAGCCTCAGGTACCCGGGGACCACACGGCGAGGAGGTCGTGGGCGTAGTGGACCCTATGGTTTGATGAGTTATGTGCATTTCATATAGCATGATATGAGGTTGGTCGACCATACCATACTAGAGATCCATGAGTTGGACTCCATGAAGCATCTATTGCATGTCATGATGTCATCATATATATATTTATGATACTTTCAATTTTGGATTATGTGATCTTTTAAGTCATGAGTATTTCAGTTGATTATGGATTCTTATATTGATATTGAACTCGAGTATTCAAACATACGCATATTTTGAATTTCAGTTGATTATGGATTCTTATACTAATATTGAACTCGAGTATTCAAACATACGCATATTTTGAATTTCAATTGATTATGGATTCTTATACTAATATTGAACTCGAGTATTCAAACATAGGCTCCTACTGAGTATATTATATACTCACCCAATCCTCAACATTTTTCAGATACAAAGTAAATACTTAAGGGCAAGGGACATTTGTACTAGGAGACACAGGCTAAGTACAAGTAAGTAAACCCCTATCTTATCTTTCAATGTTACATGATTGTAGTTACTCTCTAATAGCTGGGGCTGTGACTAACACTTTCTTGGGAATGATATTGATTTAAACTTTGCCATGGCTAAATTATTGGAGAATGTGTTTTCACACTCGGGGTTTTTATGAAAGATTATTTTCTAAAAGAAAAATATTTTCATGCATCTCATATTTATAAAACAAGAGATCTCACCTTTTTATCAAAATTGCATCATATAAAAACCTAGGTCGTGACAGTTGGTATCGGAGCACGGTTTTACTTTACTCACAGCCCAGTTATGAGGAGAATAACTTATAATCAAGTTTCATCCATGAAAGAGTAAGGGGTAAGAGGATAACACAAACTGAGATTTGGTGAATTGCCTTGTGATTACAGATGCCTAGGAGGAAAGGAAGCAATGCTCCAAGACCTGAAGCCCCACCAGTGGACTCCACTGGGTCGGGCAACGGGATGGCTGAGTTATTTCAGCAATTCTTACAGAACATGGGACAATACATGAATAGCCATAGCCAAACTCCTACCCCCCAAGATCCTTCCCCTGATAAAACAATAGATAGGACTGAGGTTCAGTTAGAAAGGTTTCAGAAACTAGCTCCCTCATTCATAGGAGAAGATGAAGCTTCTACAATTGAAAAATGGCTAATTGATATTGAAAAGATATTTAAGGCCATGAACATAGCTGAAGAAAGAAAAGTACCCATGGCCAAATTTGTGTTTAGAGGAGAGGCTACCTTTTGGTGGGAAACAGCAGAAAGAACTGATTTTGATCAGCAAGAAACAATAGGATGGGAAGAGTTTAAAAAAGTCTTTAATGATAAATATTACCCTAAACATATAAGGAAACAAAAGGAAAAGGAATTTATGGACTTAGAATAAGGAAGTATGATCGTCCAACAGTATGAAAGTAGATTCATCAGCCTTCGAAGATTTGCACCCCGTGCTTGTGCTGATGAAGAAGATGCAGCCGAAAGATTTGTAGATGGACTCAACCCAGGACTCAGGAATAGAGTTCTAGGTTTCCAACCTTCCACAGTAGCCAAAGCAGTAGAGATGGCCTCCCTATATGAAAAAGATTTTCAAAGGAACCAGGCAATAAGAGAAACTAAGAACATCAACACTATGAAGAACAAAGGAAAGAGACCCTTTCAGTCATCTGGACCTAGGCCACCTTTCAAGAAGCCGTTTGAAAACAAAGGAAGAAGACCAGATTGGAAGGCATGCCCTAGGTGTAACAGAAATCATCCAGGCAAACCATGTCCCACTTCCAACATCACTTGCTATAGTTGTGGAGAATTAGGACATTTTTCTAGCAACTGTCCAAAAAGGAAAGTACAAGAGCGTAAAGAAGATCAAGTTCCAAAAAGCCAAGGACGTGTCTTTGCCCTGACTTCCAGTCAAGCCCAAGCATCAAATGCAGTCGTTGAAAGTACTCTTTCTATTTATGATACACCTACTAAAGTTCTATTTGATACAGGCTCCACTCATTCTTTCATATCCCGAGAATTTGCATCATCCTTGGACATTATACCACAGGACCTAGACTTCACTCTAGAAATCATGATTCCTGTAGGCCAAGCACTCCCCACTTATTCTTATCTCCAGGATGTTCCCATTCTGATTAAGGACCAATTGTTACATGCCAACCTTATCCATTTGGATACGAATGACTTCGACATCATCCTAGGTATGGACTGGCTAGCCTTTCATCAAGCCTTTGTTGATTGTCATCAGAAGTGTGTCACTTTTACCCTACCTAATAAAGACACTTTCACCCTCCAAGGAAGAAAGGATTATTCTGGAGCGTGTGTTATTTCTGCCGTGAAAGCAGTTAAACACATTGCTCAAGGATGCCCCTTCTTCTTAGCCAAGATTGAATCCGTCAAGAATCCCCAACCAAAGCTTGAGAATGTCGAGGTTGTCCGAGAATTCCCTGATGTATTCCTTGAGGACTTACCAGGTCTACCTCCACCAAGGGAAATTGAGTTCATCATTGACCTTATACCCGGTACTTCCCCCATTTCCAAAGCTCCTTATCGAATGGCTCCTGCAGAATTAAGAGAACTGAAGACCCAGTTACAGGAACTACTTGACAAGGGGTTCATACGACCTAGCGTGTCTCCATGCGGGGCTCCAGTCCTTTTTGTTAAGAAAAAGGATGGCTCCATGAGATTGTGCATAGATTATCGGATGCTGAATAGGGTCACCATTAAAAATAAATACCCTCTTCCCCGAATTGATGATCTTTTTGATCAACTCCAGTCAGCTAGAGTCTTCTCTAAGATTGATCTATGATCAGGGTACCATCAACTTCGAGTTAGAGAAGAAGATATCCCCAAGACAGCCTTCAAGACTCGATACAGCCATTATGAATTCAGAGTGATGTCCTTTGGTTTGACTAATGCTCCATCCGCGTTCATGGACCTCATGAATAGGGTGTTCAAGGAGTACTTAAATAAATTCATCATAGTGTTTGTGGATGATATCTTAATATATTCTGAAACTCCTGAAGACCATATGGAACATCTAAGGATAACATTACGCACCCTACGAGCACACAAGCTATATGCAAAATTCAGTAAGTGTGAGTTTTGGCTGGAAAAGGTTAATTTCTTAGGACACATTATTTCTCAAGATGGCATAGCAGTTGACCCTACTAAGGTTGAAACAGTACAGAACTGGGAAAGACCTAAGACAATCACAGAAATAAGAAGCTTCCTAGGACTTGCCGGATATTATAGGAGATTCATCGAAGGTTTTTCACAAATGACTTTACCTCTAACTAAGTTGACCAGGAAAGACACAAGATTTGAATGGACTGATAAATGTGAGGAAAGCTTCCAAGAACTAAAAAGAAGGTTGACTATCGCACCTGTACTTACCTTACCTTCAGGAAGTGGCAGATTTGAGATATACAGCAATGCCTCGCAACAAGGGCTAAGCTGCGTACTTATGCAACATGGGAAGGTAATCGCTTATGCTTCTCGACAACTCAAGAAGCATGAAGTCAATTGCCCAACCCATGACTTGGAATTAGCAGCCATAGTCTTTGCCTTGCGAATATGGAGACATTATTTATATGGGGAAAATTTTGAAGTTTTTACAGATCACAAGAGTCTTAAGTATATCTTTTCCCAACAAGACTTAAACATGCGACAAAGAAGATGGATGGAATACTTAAAGGACTATGACTTCTCCATTCATTATCACCCTGGAAAAGCTAATGTGGTAGGTGATGCATTAAGCAAAAAAACCCAAGGGATGTGTGCAAGTTTATTAACTAAGAGATGGAAGCTACTACAAGAAGTAATCACATGGAAACCAGACATAAGTAAGTACAAGATCATTATGGCAGGTCTAACAATGAAATTGGCTGTTAATAAAAAAGTTAAGCAAGAACAGAAAGGAGACTCAGATATACAAGCTTTCATAGGAAAACCAAGATTTACAAAAAGAGAAGATGGTAGCATTTACATGCAAGGAAGATTAGTGGTACCGGCTAATGAAGAGTTAAGACAAGAAATTTTAAAAGAGGCTCATCGGTCCAAGTATACAATACACCCAGGAGGGATTAAGATGTATCAAGACTTAAAGAAACAATATTGGTGGGATGGTATGAAAAGAGACATAGGGGAATTTGTGGCAAAGTGTTTAACATGTAAACAAGTAAAGGCTGAACATCAAAGACCTGTAGGATTGTTACAACCCCTTGAGTTACCCGAATGGAAATGGGACCATATCACAATGGACTTCATCGTAGGGCTACCCAAGACCTTTAAGGGTCATGACATGATCTGGGTAATTGTTGATAGATTAACTAAGACAGCCCATTTCCTTCCTATACGTCATACCCAATCCACTAACAGCCTATCTCAGCTATACATCAAAGAGGTAGTAAGTCTACATAGTATACCCCTTAGTATCACTTCAGATAGGGATAGCCGCTTCACTTTGCAACTCTGGAAGTCTGTCCAAAAATCCTTAGGATCTTCCTTGAACTATAGCACAGCCTTCCATCCACAGACCGATGGACAGTCAGAGCGCATGATTCAGATAGTCGAAGACATGTTGCGAACTTGTGCCCTTGATTGGAAGCAGAGTTGGGATGAAAACCTACCGCTAGTCGAGTTTGCATACAACAATAGCTTTCAGTCAAGCATTGGCATGGCTCCATACGAGGCGCTCTATGGGAGACCCTGTCGATCACCCACTAGTTGGAGTGAAGTTGGAGAATCCAGGGTGCTCCAGTCCGAGCTGGTAGAGCAATGTGCCGAGAAGGTCAGACTCATAAGAAGCCGCCTCCTCATAGCTCAAAGCTGCCAAAAGAGCTATGCTGATCGAAGGAGGAGACCATTGGAATTCGACATAGGAGAGCACATTTTCCTGAAGATATCTCCCACTAAAGGAGTTATGAGGTTCGGTATCAAAGGCAAGCTTAGTCCGCATTACATAGGACCTTTCCAAATCCTGGAAAAAGTGGGAAAAGTGGCCTACAGGATCGCGCTACCCCCTCAGCTATCCGAAGTGCATAACGTATTCCATGTGTCTATGCTAAGGAGGTATGTGCCTGACCCCGCTCATGTCATCGACCAAGTACCCATAGAGATGACGGAGGATCTCAGATTAGAGACAAAACCAGTTGAGATTCGGGATCATAAGAAAAAAAGCTGCGGAACAAGGACATACCCTCAGTCAAAGTTTTGTGGAGAAATGCGCACATGGAAGAAGAAACTTGGGAACCGGAGTCAGAAATGCGAGAAAAGTACCCCGAGATCTTTTGACTATATATAGTAGAATTTCGGGGGCGAAATTCCCCTAAGGAGGTAAGAATGTAATGACTCCAATTTTGTACTATTGAAATTCCAAGTTTAGCAATGAAAAGTTCAGTTTTAAAGAAAAGGGCATTTTGGTCATTTCACTAGTTTCCTTAACTAAACCCAAGAATTTGGTACTAAAAGTGGTTCCATTAGATGTGTCTTAGAAAAAGGAATCCAACGAGACCAAAATCACCCAAAACGGAGTTAAAATGAGCAAGATATGGCCCTTTGAAATTCAGGGGCAAAACTGTAAATTTTACAAAAACGACTTAACTTGAAAAACACAGGTGCCTATTTTGATACGGGCACCCCATCGTCTTCAACCTCCTAGAGGCTTCTGGAACGGCGGTGTTTCAAGGAGAAACCACCACCATTCTGAAGGTTTCCCCACCGCCATTCAAAAGTAGTTACAACCCCTCCAGAACCCTCTTTAAAAGCCCTATAAAAAGAGCTCTTGGGTGCCTCTAATGGCAGCCCAAAACCTTGGAGAAAACCCATCACGGAGCAGTGACCAATAGGGAAAAACGTGTAGAGAAAACCAGCCACGAAGCAGGTACGCTCAAAAACTCCCCAAACCCATCTCACCCATAGTCCTAGGCTCAATTCCCCTAAATTTTTGCATGAAAAACCATGCAAAACGGAGCCTGGGAGAGCCACCAAGGACCCTGGGACGTCCCCAGGGCCACACTGGTTTGACAGGGTCGAACCAGGGTGTCCTGAGAACGCCCCGGCCCCCAGTCGACGCAGATGTTCCAGATGGAACGTGACGCGTCGAACGCGTCGGAAGGAAACCAACGGGCGCGTCCGAGGACGCGCCTGCTAAAGGGACAGACGGGCGGAGATGTCGAGCGTGTCAGCAGACGCGCCCGCTGAGGCGCACGCCGCAGACGTGCAGCGAGGTAGCGCATGTCGAATTTTTTGTTACTTAAGGAAGCAGGGCGCACGTCGCAGATGCGCAGCGCCCCATCATTCCTATTTTTTTTGTCTTTAAGACTCTATGTACATACAATACTAAAACGCTTATAACTTGAGATCTAGAGCTCCGATTGAGGCACCGCAAAAGGCATTGTGTCCGTATCGATGATGCAGACACATACAAACCATAAAATCCCTGATCAAGGCCCAATCAAAGGAGGGAATGACCCTTAGAATAGGATGGTGGCGCGTGGCCACTAGAACTTTGGAAAACTGAGGATACCAAGGCTCAATTAGGACCTTAGGACACCCATAGGCATAGGGATGGACCCCTAATGCCTAAGTAATAAGACCCAACTGGTCTAGACCCATAAAAGATAGGCTAAACTAACCTTGAGTCCCCGAACCATGTTCAGGAGTGTACGAGGACAAGAGGGTTAAGGCGACCTAGACAGGTAGGTGCTCTATCACTATTAGATTCTTTTAAAAGATCTATTATTGTTTTGCGAACATATGTTATAAGCATATGACTTGTTTAGCATGATTTGATTCAGGATGCATATGATAGACGTTTTGTACATAGCCATGTTTTGAAATGATTGCGTATACATTATGCACATATATAGGTTGCAAACAAGTGCATACATTGCATATTTAAGTACTTGCAAAGATTGCATGTCCTTGAGGGTTGCCAAAAGACGTTGGAGTGCCCAGGGCTGGGCAGTTGTGAGGGACCCAAAGAGGACAAGTTTTAATAAGAGGTTTTGACTTCTTTAATCTTATGTGATTTGGGCAAGTAAGCCCATGGGTGCTATGCCGAGGGGTCTGGGTTGGCCACCCGGCCTGTACCACTAATAGGTGGATGGGTACCACGCCCAAAAAGGGGCAAGTCCCTACGTCGACTGCATGTGGTACAGGGGGCTACCACTGGTGTCACGGCACTGGGTCGACGTGTCATAGGCCCCGTGGAGGCTATGACCGAGTGTCCTCAGGTACCCGGGGACCACACGGCGAGGAGGTCGTGGGCATAGTGGACCCTATGGTTTGATGAGTTATGCGCATTTCATATAGCATGATATGAGGTTGGTCGACCATACCATACTAGAGATCCATGAGTTGGACTCCATGAAGCATCTATTGCATGTCATGATGTCATCATATATATATTTATGATACTTTCAATTTTGGATTATGTGATCTTTTAAGTCATGAGTATTTCAGTTGATTATGGATTCTTATACTGATATTGAACTCGAGTATTCAAACATACGCATATTTTGAATTTCAGTTGGTTATGGATTCTTATACTGATATTGAACTCGAGTATTCAGACACTCACATATTTTGAATGAGCATATGATTTTAAAACATCTCATGCATTATAAAACTAGTAGTGATAGGCTCCTACTGAGTATATTATATACTCACCCAATCCTCAACATTTTTCAGATACAAAGTAAATACTTAAGGGCAAGGGACATTTGTACTAGGAGACACAGGCTAAGTACAAGTAAGTAAACCCCTATCTTATCTTTTAATGTTACTTGATTGTAGTTACTCTCTAATAGCTGGGGCTGTGACTAACACTTTCTTAGGAATGATATTGATTTAAACTTTGCCATGGCTAAATTATTGGAGAATGTGTTTTCACACTCGGGGTTTTTATGAATGATTGTTTTCTAAAAGAAAAAGATTTTCATGCATCTCATATTTATAAAACAAGAGATCTCGCCTTTTTTATCAAAATTGCATCATATAAAAACCCGGGTCGTGACATATGTACATTGAACTTTCTCTTTCTTGTGCAGAGCTCTTTTAGGAACTTAGCATATGCAGGGACATCCTTTATTGCGTTGAGTGATGAAATGTTAATTTGTACATGTTTAAATTCATCCATTAGCGCGTTGAAATTTGTGCCCTTTCTAGCCTTGTTCAATAACTAAGGAAATGGGGCCTTGAGCATATAGGCTGCCTCCACTATAGGTTTAGTAGGAGATTTCTATCTTTTGTCTTTCTCTTGTGTTTTAGCTACCTCATTTTCCTCTCCATTTTCCTTAGCCTGCCCTACATTGTTGTCAATATGATGACTGCTCCTAAGGGTGATTATGGATTTGGCATGCTCGTGATGGTTAATGTTTTGAGAACTAACCCTGTCTCAAATTGGCCCTTAGGGTTAGGGATGGGTTGACTAGGGAACTGACCCTTTCCTCTATTAGGTAGTTCAACTAACAATTGGCTAACCTGTATCTTTAATTTAGTTATGGCTTGAAAATTGAGATTTTGCATTTGGTTCAAAGACCTTTTTGTGTCTTCATTTTGTTTTTCAATCATTCTCTGAATCTTTTCCTCAAAAGATGGTTTCTTTTATTATTGAGGTTATTAGAAGCCGAGTGGCTATTGAGAAACTATAGCTTTAGAAGGAAAGATTTTGGTAGGGGGTTCATAGATGGTTCCCCTAGTAGTTATTCTTTGACCAAGAAAAGTTTGGATGCCTAGCCCATTCAGGATTGTAGATCTCAGAATATGGTTTGTTGCTAGGATTGCAATATGCATTCAATGCATTCACTTGTTCAACAAGATAGTTGATAAGCACTCTAATTGATGGACAAGAAGTGGTGATGTGTGCTAGAACAAAGAGCACAAACCTCTTGTAAAGGTTTAATACATTGGCAACCATGAAACATTGAAACATATTCAAGCTTGTTCACTCTCCCATCATACTTATCCATTCTTTCAAGAACAAAATTGAGCTTATGGGATAGATCTATATGCAATCCTATCTCATAGAGACCCCCTTTCTTTGGAGGTTGGTTGATTCTCTCTCTTCTTTTGGAGTAATCCCATTGCTAGGATTTATCTTCCAATGTTTGAAAGAACTCCCAAGCCTCACTTTCATCTTTTAACATGAGGGTCCCTCCATTCGTTACATCTACAATTTGTATATTTTGATAAGTCAATGCCTCATAGAAGTATTGAACCTGTTGCCATTTATCAAATCCATGATGAGAGCATTTTTGCAATAGTTCATTAGACTGTTCCCAACATTCATAATATTCTTCATCTTCCCTTTGGTGGAAATTAATAAGTTATTGACGAAGGACATTTGTTTTGTGAACGAGGAAGAGTTTGTTCACAAACTTCGTAGACAATTGATCCCATGTATTTATGGAACCTACTTCCAAGGAATTGAGACATGACTTGGCTTTATTCTTGAGTGAGAATGGGAATAACCTAAGCTTAATAGCATCATTCAAAAAAATTTGGAGTCTAAATGTGGCCCAAATATGAAGGAACTCCTTGAAATGTAAGTAAGGATCTTCTCAATCTCAACCATAAAAAGTGAGGAGTAATTAGATTACTCCCAACATTAACTCAAAGTGGTCAGCCTTTATAAGAGGTAAAGCTACGCAGGATGGGGTGTTGAATTGTAGTGGTGGATAAAAGTCTCTAATAGCTTTGTGCTCAACTTCTTATAGTGGTTCGGCTATGGGGATAGGAGCTTGGTTTCTTACCCCTTGCTTAAGGTTGCATTTAATTTATGGGTTGAAAGGTTCTAACTCTAAGTTCTAAGAAAAATGTCCTTGCATAAACTATCATAATCTAAATGTCCTAATCTATATGCTAACTCTAACTCTACATGATGCACAATCAAATTCTAATATCCACTAATTGAGTAGTGTCTTGATTATCTTTCCTTAGTGCTTAGGTAGCATCTTCTTGAGCCTGGGTCTAGACAACTCCTTTCATTTGGATTTGACTATTGCTTACCAGTTGGGTTTTGCTTGAAAGTGGTTAATACAATCCTCATGTTAGGGGGTGTTTATACCACAACTAATATCATCGGAAGGCATGAGAAAATCACCTAGATTTTAAGACACCCACTATAACCATAGTGCTTAAAATCCACTGGAATGACAATAGATCGCATCCTTCTAAAAGCTTCCTATGAGCACAATACCCTAAGTCTCTTTCTACTTGATTTTAAATTAAGTTCAAGGGTTGGGATTGCGACATACATGGATGTGATTTAATTAGCCAGGTGGGCCAAGGACCTAGTGATGAAATCCAATCCTTATCTTATAAGGGTTCCAGTGGGGGCCTTACTAGCATTAATTTCATTCCACCATAAAGCTGTAAACATGCAATGTGAAACAAAAATCAAACTAATGTTACATATATGCTATCCAACCAAAGTTAGTTAGGTGTTTTCTAATGCAACAAAATAAAAATGTAACATTTATCTATATGATTTAATCTACCATCCAAATGCAAAATTACACTAAATACACTTTATCCTAAAAATTAAAATTTGAATGAGGGTCACTAATAATGAGAGTTTCGATGATGATGACCAATAATGAGCCACCATACCCCACACTCTAATCCTAATCTAGAAAAGCAATAAAAACCTAAGGTACGATGATGAAGCCATAATCCACAAGATTGCCAACACTCCTTTGGCAATTTCTCTCACACAAAAATCAAATCAATATGGTCAATATGAGGAAAATAGCAATGAATGAAAAAAGCTTATCAAAAATGCTAAACTAATGCATCCTAAATCTAGACTAGAAGTAAATAATCCAAGTTAAGACCCACTACACAATCTGTTGTGATTCCCTGGCAACGACACCAAAAGACTTATTGTGATTTTTAAGTTAAGCTCACAAGCGCATGAATCAGCTGTAGTATAAGCACATGATGGAGGTCGACCGCACAAGCAATTGAAAGGCCGTGTGATTAATGGTCCTTACTTAAACTACTTACCCTAACCAAAGATAGTGATTTTTATCCTAAACTAGGAATAGAAATAAATTTTGCATGAAATTAGAAACATTCTAAATTTAGAAATTTCTAAATCTAAACATGGAAAATTTCTTAACTAATCTAACATGCAATCTAGCCCTAAACAATGATCTAACTAAGAAATTAAAACTTATGAAAGCAACTAAACAAATGGTATGCATGGAATTAAACTAGAAAGAATTCATGAAACAAAGTAGTAAGATGCATGGATGATTATGACAATATGCATGAACTATGATGCAAAAATTATCTAACATGGGATACATGAGTAGAAGTAGAACTTGAGGATGAGAATCTAATCTAAATTAAGCAAATTTTACTAAGGGAAAACACCTTGAAAACAAGCACGTGAACCATGGGTTATGCACATGATTTATGGGGTAAACATAGAAAAAAATTAATGGACCTCTAGCTAACTATCATGCAACCTAATCTAAGAACTAAATATGCAACTTAAAAGCTTAATTGATTTCCAAAATAATAATTCAGACCAGTTGTAAATAATGTGAAGAATTAAGCATAAACAAGGTGATATTTGGATGTTGTTGAAAATTCCAGCACCATGCTATTTCCAATTTCCAAGTAATTAAAGCATGACTTTATATGCATTAAAACATTCAATTCAATAGTTCTTCACAACATGAACTTCAAGTGATTTCATTCAAACAATACCAATTACATCCAAAAAGTTGAATACATAAAACATATACATAATGTTGAAAATTATGACCAATTTAAGACATGAACCTTGATTCAAATTAATTATAAACCACCTTGCAAAGTCCCCAAACTGATTTTCTCTGGTATGTAAGTCATTACCAAGAGAGAAATAAACGAAAAATTTGCTAGAGTGATGAAGGAACTTAAGAAAAGAAACATCTAAAACTATTTATATCTCTAAGAAGAAAGCATGGAATGAAAGCACAAAAGAAGGCAATGAAACTAAGACAAACAATCAAGGAAAAACAAGAGAAGAAATAACCTTACTTCAAGGACATATCAAGCCATAATCACAAGTAAACAAACATGGGATTAAAGAGAGAAACTACCTTTGAATGAAGACTTAAATGAAGAAGATAGTAGCTGCCAAAAGAGATGAAAAACCCAAGCAAATTTGTGGAAAAAAAGAATAAGAAGTGGGTTAGATTCCATTGATAAGAGAATTAACAACCATTCCAATGAAGTACAAAGAACCTACTTCAAGAAGAATCAAAAAACAAAGAAGTAAGAAGAGAGAAACATCTTTAGAGATCGACATCTCTAATTTTCTTAAAGTACAAAATCAAAATTACAATAAAGAATGTAATTAGAAAGAGGCAAAACAACAAAATTGTACATGATCTAATTCATGAGAGAAGATAGAATTCTTTCCTCCTGATCTCCCCAAACACTCTAAATCTGTCCCAAGCTATCTCCCGTAATGATCCACATCCAAAACATCCCCTTTCTTTTATAGAGAGGGGGAGTTTCCTTTGTTGAAATTTATAGCCACCATTGTTGAAACTGGTGGCCACCATTGTTGAAATTTGTGGCCACCATTGTTGAAAAAGGAGTAGTTGGGCTGCCACCAAATTTGAAAATGCAGCCCACATTTTTCCTTTATGTGGTAGGCCCTTAATGCATGTGAGGATAAGACAAATAGGAATGTTAAGTGGGTCTCTTGACTTTTGGTCCCATCTTGGATTGATCTGAGCTGTCCATTTTGATCTGAGCTAGATCAGTGATCTAGAAGACTGATTGACTTGATCCAACACTTTGTTTTCATATCCTCCTTTAATCCACACCTTTGAGGTCTCCATTGACTTGGCTTCATGGCTGGATTAGATGGCTCTCTTGGCTTTCATGGTTTTTAGGCTAAGGTGGCTTGAATGGCTCCCATACAAAGGTCGCAAAAATGCATCGCTTGCTTCATGGGCCAATTTTGTCCACCTATCACTTCTCCAATGCTTGACTTAATGTAATCTTGATCCTTGATCTCAATTGGATTGATGAAATTTAGACCTTGGCTTGATCTTTTGATCATGTTCTTCTATTTTCTTCCTGATTGATCTCAGACATCGAATCACTATCTCAACTCCTATAAAAGATCAAAGAATCTAATTAAATCCTAGAAATTTTTTATTATTCACCTACTTACCTTGAATTAGTTCTAAACCAACAAATTATCAAATATTTGGTTTATTAGATCATAAATGCATGTATTATAAATTTTTGATCTAAAACTATAATTTACCCTTATTAGTTGTAACACATGGGAAACTAATTGGGTGATTTTTATACAAAATTGAGTACTTATCACATGTCCCTATGCTAGTTTTGTGAACCAGTAATGTTCACAAAAAACAAAAAAATGTGCATAAACAATAAGTATAGCCATAAAGGAACATAACCTAGTTATGATTTTTAGAAAGATGAAGGGTTTAGGTTGTAGCAAATGAGGTGAACATTACTAATATTCCATGAACCAGCAATGGCAATCAAATAGAGATTGCAAGTCATTCTTTAAAATCAATACAATTTCAACAAAAACCAAACATCTTTTGAGGCATGCATACTCCAAAAACAAATATCAATATCATCCATAAATTAAGCACAAATTTTGAGCAAGATCTCTCAAATCAAGATGAATATTCCATGCTCATCATGCTACTAGTTGAACCTTAGAAGAAACCAGTAACATTTGAAAATTTTGAAATGACGCATCCAAATTCAACTTGGCTAATCCAAGCCGATATTAGTATTTCATCCCACAACAAAATCCCCTAGCTGAGAGTGGCATTTGAATGGCTAGATTTCTAAAGCTATCTCATTGAGTTACACACTTCCAACCCTTTGCGTGAAGCTTCTCCTAGGGAGGACTTTGTAATACGTATAATTTAACAATTATGGTAAATAAATTCATACCTTTACAAAAATAGGGTAAATTTTTTATTTAATTTTATTGATTAAGGGTATGTTCTAAATGTAAAAATAAAGAATAGAATGAGCGCATTGAGAAATTAGATTAATTTAAAATGTTAGAATTGATTGTTAAGTTAATATGGGTATTTAGAAATAAAGAATGCAAGGAAAAGGGGAGATTCGATCATTACATTAAATTAACCTTAAGCCACTTTATAAAAGAAGAATATAAATATAAATTGATACTAAATTAAGGAATTAGATAGACCACTAATAGGTGAGAGCACTAACCTAAACACCATCCAAATCTTAGGGTGAAATTCCAACTAATTAGCTTGGGATTGTAAAATTGAGTAATTGTTGTCCAGGGTACAATTGTAAAATAGACCCTAAACAAGATATAATTGAAAACAAGATAGTTAAATGGGGTTTAAATGAATATGATTTTAAGTGGACCTAATCCTGATCAATTAGATCATGATGATCCATGTGGGTGCACTAACCAAGGGCAACTAACTCCCCATGTATCCTGGAATCCCAATATGCAAGAACAGGAGAGAGAGAGAGACAGAGAGACAGAGAGACAGAGACAAAGACAGAGAGAGACAGAGACAGAGAAAGATAGAGAGAGAATTGAAAAGAACTTAAGTATAAAGAGCATTTACAACTTAGGCTAGAAAATTACTCCAGCCATTAATGAGGTGAAAAAGGAAGAAATAGTGGAGAGGGGAAGGATGAGGGAGAACAAGAGACAACTAGAGAGAGGAAGGAGCTTGGCTGTGGGAACAAGAAGACATTAAGCAAATTGAGGGTGGAAAGAGAACTAGATCTATAAATTACATGTATTACGTGAAGATTATTAGCTTACATATGTATGGAAGTCTTATAGTAACTCCTAGAAAGAATTTGGTGAATTTCTCAAAACTACATATATATATATAAATATTATCACCCTGATAATGTTTTCTAAAACTTAGGAAATTTTCATGGTTTTCCAATGTAAAAATTGATGAATGCTTGAAAAATCTAGTATGTTACAAATTATCCTTTGATATTGACTATTTAGACTATGATGATTACTTCTAATTGTCCTCCAATCGTGTGACTCCAAGTGGTAGATCTCTCATGTGGCATGGTGGCTCACTTTGATAACTTAATTCTTGATTGTTTGAGTGGCTAAGTTCTCTGATTTCAAGGCTTGAATGACTTTGCTTACTTAGATTTCCTTAATAGACTAGGAAACTTCATGTATGGCTCCAATCTCATGCAAAGGTGGTGGAATTACATGGCTTTTTGCATGAGCTCATTTTAGTCACCTTTAATGCTTCCAATTGCTTTCTTGAACTTCATTGGCTTGCCTTAAGATAATCTTAAACCTTGATTTAGCTTCGAAAAGATAAAACTTAAGTCTTTGGCCCTCTTTTGATCTTAATCTTCAAATCTTATTTTACTTGATCTCGGCCACTGAATCATCTTGTTAACACTTGCAAAAGATGAAAAGTTCTAATTAAATCCTAGAAAATTATGACTATTTACATACTTACTTTGAATTAACTCTTAAACTTGCCAAATATCAAACTTTCGAATTATAAGGTTAGAAATACATGTGTTATGAAATTTAAAAAAAAAAAAAAAAAAAAAAAAAAAAAGCCCTAGAATAATGCTTATAATTTATAACATATAAACTACTAATTGGGTACTTCTATTACAAAATTGAACAATTAAAATCACCCAAAGAAGCTCATCTAGAACTTACTCTTGTGAACATCAATACTATCAGCCCATAGGCCATTGGAGTCCAAACTATCCAAGGATCAGCTTAAGTGGCTTTAATCAATTAAAATCAAAGTTGCGATAGCTAAAGATTCTAGGGAGTCATACAGTTGATGTCAAGTCTTTAAGACTATTTGACATGTCGGGATTCCCAAAGATTTTAGGATGTCAAAGATTGATAAGTATGACAAGAAGGGATTCCCCATAAGACATTTGAGTGTTTATCTGAATAGCTTCAATGCCTATGAATTCACTAATGATAATTTTGTCCAATTGTTCCATAAGTCTATAAGTGAAGATGCCATGATCTGGCTAATAGCTATAGTCAAGACACTATTCGAACATGGGAGGATCCAACCACTGATTTTCTAAATTAATTATAAATAACATCCAAATGAGTTCACACCCAGGTATTTAAACTTGGTTGTTCAAGAGCTAAAGGAAACATTCAATGTGTTCCTAGTCTGATTTGGAGATAAGATAACAAAACAAAGGGTCAAACCACTAGAGCACGAATGAATCTAGATGGTACTCTAAAATCTAAATAACACCTACTAACCATCCCTCTATGTCCAAGCATTTATGAACATTGATGCCCTTAACATTGGATTGAGAATCCTGATCCTCATACTTTCCTTATATGGAGACAACACAAAACAAGGGGCAAAGACCTATCAATAAGCCCTAAGTTCCAAAAAAATAGAAGTTAATTAGGTTCAACCAACTTGAAACTCGAGCTCCAATATTAAACATCTTACACCGCTCTTGGAATTTCCTAATAGAAAGTCTTATAGGGACTTTTGGAACAAAATGCTATTCTCTTATCTACACCCAAGCCAGTTCTAGTTAATATGCCTAGCAGATTTAACCCAAATGCCCATTGTGATTACTATTGAGCCCTCGGTCATGACATTAAGAACTATTTGTTTGAGTTTTTCATAAGTGCATGAGCTATTGTAGTATAGCATATGCAAGTACTGGTCGATCCCACGGGGAGTTGATTTAAGAAAGATAGACTTTAAATAAAATTTAAATTATCACAAATTAATAAAAATAACAAAAATTAAATAGCAATAAAATATAAACTTGGATCTATTCAATTAATAAGAAGTACACAATTCCAAGTTCAAAAGATAGAAAATTTCAAAAAAAAATTACCAAGTGAAATCCACTTACCTGGCTTGATCGTGCAAGATTCTTCAATTCTTGCTACATTCAAGTTGATCAATCTTCATCAATCCATCCCTTAGGTCTTGATTAATGATTCAATGATTGGATTATGCACATCTTTTAAGAGTCTAATGATGTGAATCAATGTAAAAAAAAAAAAAAATCAAGATTGGATGGCTTAGATTGATTTTTTGGATTATAGATGAAAGATCAAATTACTAGATTAACTAAGAAGTGTATTAAGATGACGATTTGAGAATTGATTGAAAATCAGAAGAGAAAAGTATCCACAATTAGTTCAGTATTGTTAATTAAAGCTAAACTGTTGATTTAGTTAGGCTTTAATCAAACAAGGACTTAGATTGAGTAATTCTTAGATTAACTATTAATAGAACAAAGCTTGCGTAATATAAAACAAGAATAAGACAAAACAAGAACAAGACAAAATAAGGACAAGACAAAAAGTACTTGAATAGAATTAAATAAAGAGAACTAAGGATAGAAACAGAATTTTTCCTAAAAATTCCTTTCTTCTTCAGCCTATAACGAAAGAGAAGAAGCAAGAACACAAGGAGCTGCTTTGTTTGAAACATGAAAATAAAGGAAGAAGAGGGATTTGGGGTGAAACCCGGGTTGGGTGTTGCGTGAGGCAATGACAACTTGCAACCGGAACAAAATCAAGTGAATAAAAGTGACAAATAGGAGCAGAAAAAGAAGCAAAAGCTGCAGGAAAAAGACGGTGAGCAGAGGCTGAAATCGACTAGAAAAAATAGGAGGAAAATGACAATAAAATAAGGGGAAAACAAAGGAATCAGAGGGTGGCTACGGTGAAAAACAGAAAGAAAAAAAACATAGATTGAAACAAGGTAAACAGAGGGGAATAAGAACCGTGATTGAACAAAGAAAATAAGTGAATAGGCAATCAAAACTACTGAAGTCAAAAGGAAGATGACTGTTAAAGACAAGAATGACGAGTATGGAACCGGGGTTGGGATGATGATCAAAGAATAAACGAACGTGACTGTAAACTCAGGGAAGAAATATAGTAGAAGAAGAATAGAACAACAGGAAACAAGGATTGCAATAGAGAAAGAAACAGGTACAAATGATGGTGATAAAAGGACTGATAAACAGGGGAGAAAACCATGGAGGAATCAAAGGGAAAACCTACTAGAGATGGTTTAGAGTAGAAAATGACTGTAAAATAGGGGGGGAAATACAACTGTGATGATTGGGATGGTGAACGAAGTAGAGAAGAACAGGAGTTGGAGCCGGAAGGAAATAGGGATTAAACGGTGAAGGACGATGAACTGGCAACTGGTGAGGAACTGTGAAGAAGGAAAATTTTACGGGTACGTGGTAAGGCAGAGTGAAAGAAAGCTGAGAGAAATGTGATGGAGGCTTTTCTGTAGGAGACTGCCGAAGGAGGAGAAAGGCTGAGGATGGTCTTCTTTTCAGATCTATTTCCTTCTTTGGTCCTCTTCCTCAGTTCTCAACGCTGCCAAATTTCTTTGGTTCTACGTGATCGGCTTCTCCTTCTATAACTTCTTAGGAGACTGCCGAAGGAGGAGAAAGGCTGAGGATGGTCTTCTGTTTAGATCTTTTTCCTTCTTCGGTCCTCTTGTTCAGTTCTCAACGCTGCCAAATTTCTCTGGTTCTACGTGATCAGCTTCTCCTATAACTTCCAAGGATAGCCTCTTCATAGTATGCTTCTTGTTCAGAATTGTGCGCAACCAGCCCACTTAATTATAATCATCATAATCATGCTTTAATCATTTGATCAGCTCTAATGATCATCTAGTCATTAAATTTATAAAATCAGTGATTAGATTATAAATTAAAGCTAAAATGAATATTTAATATAAAATTTAAAAATCGATGGATTAAATAATCTATCTAGATGCAAATTTAGGGATATTTTAGTTAAAATTGAACATTTAATGCTGTTGGATCTTGAAACCTTATTAAGAAGATTATCAAACAAGGAATAATTGAAAGATCCTCTATTTTGAATATCACTACCAATCCTTTGTTGGGTCATGGTACTGTTACCGTCAATTAGGTGTTCATTGAATGCCAACTTTGAAATCCTATCCATAGTCGAGAATCACTATGATTCTTAGTGTGAAAGTACAGCTGTAAGAGTGACAAACTAAAGGTTGATGATCCTTCACCATGGTTTGATGAGACTCGCCCTTCACAATTTACTTGGGATGACCTCCCATCCAAAAAAATATCCACAGAGAAAAGTGGAGATAGGAGAAGCTGGCCCTCATGGCCAGCTTGAGGAGGTATGGAAGCATGCCCAGGAAACTTCTCAACCCATGTACCAAGTGGGATGAGGAAGGGGTCGTCTGCTTGCTTCCTATGGAAGAACCAAAGCAAGGGATGACAAACAGCACAAAACATAGGCTGGAGGTATTGGAGGGAGTATTTTGTCACTACCACCACGCAGACTGGCATAATACAGAAAAAGGTTGGGCCATTACAAGGCACGTGATAGTACTCATGGCCAATGATGTAGATTCTAGAGATTTTGTCAATTTCTCACACTATTCCACCTGACAATATGATCTAAGAAGGCCATCAGTTTTACCAGCTTAGAAGCTAGTGGACAAATGCATCAAAGCTTTCAAATCCTGGGAACTAAAAACCCAGAGGACTCTATATCCCTAGGAAGCAGTATATACGGCCGTTGCCCTTATGTCAAGTGTCCATATTCAATGGCAGACTTAGATGATGAAAAGCGGTCCCTCTCTGGCTCGTCCAAGAAGTTCATCCTTTATAACACTAGTAGTGATGAGGAAGAAACCGTGTCCAGCACTGAAGCGAGAAGTTTTAAGCCTCCCATCTTACAAGTGGAAAACCCTGCAGCTTGGCATTCGGCGAAATCGAAGAGCGAGGGCAAATGCCCGATGAAGACAAGGTCATCCAACAGCTAAAGTAGACGAAAGCAAAAATTTCCATCTGGGGATTTCTGATGGTGTCTATTAAACACTGAAAGTCCACTATGAAAGAGCCAAGTAGTACAATTGTCTCTCTGGTACTTCATTAGAGGAGCTAGTTCACATAGTGGGGGCAGCCTCGTCTTTGAAGGGCATTAGCTTTTCGAACAAGGAACTCGTTGATGGCAGATGCAATCATGCTCTCCCACTCTTCATATCGATCGCCTATTTAGAAAAGAAAAGAGTGAATAAGGTCTTCATCAATTATGGATTTTCCATTAAAATCACGCTCATTTAAATAGCCACAAGTTTCGGCAATGATCTAAAAGAATTCGATCCCATAGGTCAGTCAATTTTGGCATATGACAGCTCAAAGAGGGATGTCCTTGGGGTCCTTTTCACTAATATAGTAGTTGGGCCAACTAATTTCTTGTTTATAGTTTTCTTGCAAGTACGCAATTAATCAGTTGTAGTATTTATAGGGTCAAATCCATAGGGATGATATAAGATGAAAATAAGGCACCAAAGTTGGTCTAGACTAATTATCATAAAACTAATGTAAAATTAAAGAAATATGATTATTTTCTAATTTAATGGATGAGATGAAAATGAATTTTTAATCTAAATTTGAATTGACAGGATTAAAATCACCTACCTAAAATTAGATCCACTACTAACTTTATCCTCTTGTAACTCAAGATCGAATTAAAACTACTATTTTGATGACTTTGGTCACTGATTTCACTGACTTCCTGCTAAATTTTTCTGCGAAAATTTGTACCAAACACAATTTAATATCAAGGAATCCAATGAAATGGTTAGATTTCAATAAGAACAAATGAATATTGAGATATTCAATCACAAAGATGCCTTACTCATCATATGTACAACAATCCTTGTTATACTTGTTTAATGAAATTCAACAACTTAAACTTTGATTTCTTATGAAAAATATACACAAACCTCTTCTTTATAGATTAAAACATAAAAAATGCTTCCAATCAATCAAAAACACAAGAAATTAAGAGAATTAGAGTTGAAAAACAAGAGCCAAATACTATAAAAACATATTTTCTGTCCATGTAAACAATAATGAGTGGCTGACTTTAAGCTCTTCAAATTCAAATCAGAAATCTAAAACTTTCTAATTTTTCTCCATAATGTCTTTTATCTAACACAATCAACTTTAAAGATTTTCATTGTTCGATGAGTCAAAAAATCACATGCAAATACCCCATGTTCACCGGCCACGCAATGTTCATCTTCTTCATTTTTCTCTGTTTTTCTCCAAATTTTAGATTCTTTTTTTAACTCTTTCTTTGACAATGATATGTCTCTGTGTATGTACGAGGGAAAGGTCTATTTTGCAAGATTCATCCTCTAATTTCTCTCTTCCCAAGCAATTTTAAGTCAAATTGAGTTTCCAACTTGACTTATTTTCCAATTAGGAAACCTCCTCATATTAGGAAACTGTAGCTGTCCTTCCACTACCATTTGCTTGCAATCTTTCCTCTTCAGGTCTTCCACTTCAGCATACATTCCTTCGTCCTCTTCATCCTTTCCTTTAAACTTCAGTGAAGTATCTTCAGCCCTTCTCTGCCTATGTGACAACAAGTAACTTAAAGCCTTTCATACCACCGCGACATTATTACTTCTTTCTCAGGGTCACCACCTTTTGTGATGAAAGTCATATGATCATTATTGATCTTAAAAAAATCAGTGGTGTCCCAAATACTCTTAATCCCTTCTCGAGCAGCATCTTCGGATGGCCATAGCAGTAATCTCACATTCTGGTCATAGGATAGCAGAAGACCTGCCTCCCTTGCATCTTTCATGGCTGCAGGTGGACTAATCGACATGGCTTAGTGATCAAGCTAATTGATCCGTAAGGCATGATTTTAAGCCTGTTTGATCACACCATTATTAAGTTCTGATTCTTTCACGAACATGTCAGCACTTGGATTTCGATAAAACATGAATTCTCTCTTTCCAAGGAGGAGCGGTGGAATTCTCTAACAATAAATCGCAAGCAGTTAAGGTGGATCAGATCGAACTCAGATGCCATGCGTACGCGGGCCACCACCGAGTCGAGCTCTTCTTGCACCTTACATAGGACACACGGATGCTTGATCCCCTCTGCCATGTCCCACTCATTGGCCACGGGAGAAGTATCGGTGGCCACATCTATCATATCCTGAATGAGAGCGTGGACCTCAACATCATCCATGTGCCCCTTTCCATCTTCACTGGTCAATGACAATAATACATCAACAAAGTCCATCTCTCCCTCTCCATTTCCTCATCACTGCTACTGCTACTGCTACTGCTACTCGTGCTTAGCCCCCTTTTTCTCTTCAAGATCCATGGGGCTTCTCGAACAACCATTGCATCTTGATTTTGATCTAGTTTATTTAGATTGATCTGAGCAGTCCAAGCTTGATAAAAAATGTGAAATGTTGATTGGCTTGATCTAACTGCTTGGATCTTGATCCACAATCTATAAAACATGAAAAAAATCCTAATTAGTGCTATAAACATGTGATTTTGCACTCACTTATCTTAGATCTTCATCTAACTTTGAAATTCATCAAATTATGATTAGATGCTAAAAAATGTAAATGATATTTTCCAATTAAAATTTTAAATAATGCCCTAAAAATATATCAAATGTTCTTCTAAATGAGGATAATTTATACAAAAATGGACACTTAATATTTCTCTATAACATTCTATTTATTGGACATACAATATTCCTTTAAGGCCTTACTAGGAAGATCATGGATCCATGTAGCCGATGCCATGCCCTCCATGCTGCACCAGAAGATCAAGTTCATCTACTATGGCAAAATGGTCACTATCGAATGAGATTGTTTGATCAATGTCACTTCGACCTTAATTGTGGAAAGTGTCACAAGGATGAATGAGTACACTATCCAAGAGCCTTGTCAAATGGTTTGGACATCAAATAGCACTGAAGAGATCCCCTTGTCATGCACTGAAAACACTAAGGGCACATGGATGATTAGGAAAATGCAATATATTTAGGGGGCACTACTAGGGCTTTGAGGCCATCGTATCATAGAACCCATCTAGACTAGGATGTGGAACAATTGGAAGGTATTAAGGTATGATTCCACCAAGGAAGAAGAGCTTGCAAGAGTCCCTAGAAGATTTTCACACACACTTAGAGGTTAGTTTTTCAAGGAAGGAGATGACTTCCCTTACTGTAGTTTTTCAAAACTATGGTACAATCCTCTAACATATCAAATGCAACCCAAGTTTAAATCTTCTACAATGATAAGTACTCCAAAGATGGGCAGTGACGTAACAATAGAGAACACCATTCAATCAGTGATTGAAGATTGAATCCTTCGAGGAATTTGTTCAAGGTCTATTCATAGTGGAAAGAAGCTCATTGCCTAGCCATTTGTCTCAACATTTGAACTTGACCCTACCCTTGCCATTGTAACTAAACCAACAACCAATACCATTACAAATGTGTCTAAGCCATCTAATGCATAAACCTTTGCCAATGTATGTTCTCTTTTCAAGCAAATGAATCCAAGTTTTGAGTGCAACTTTGCCTCTAATAACAATGAAACACATTCCTCATATGAGGATTATGATTTTACAGCCTAACTTTTGGAAACAAAAGGTAGACCTAATAGTCATACAAATCCTAATAAAGATGCAATTCAACTCATTAATATAAGTGGCAAGAATGGTTAGAAGGAACTCAAGAATTGTAACACTCTCTTGGAATTGGCATGTAGGCAATTAGTGGAGTTATTAACTCAATGTCAAGATTTTTTTTTGCATGGTCATATGAGGATATGCTAGGAATTGACCCAAAGATTGTGCAGCATAAAATACCCTCTTCCTTAATGCAAGGCTAGTTCAACTGAAGTTAAGGAGAATAAGGAAGGAAATGAGAGAAAAAATCAAGGAAGAGGTCATGAAACAATTGGATGTTAAATTTTTTAGTTGCACGTTACCCTAAGTGGGTATCCAACAGTCTTAGTACCCATGATGGATGGGAAAGTAAGGACATGTATCAATTTTTAGGACTTGAACAAGGCCAGCTCAAAGAATAACTTCCCTTTAATTCACACAAACATCTTGGTTGATAACAATGCAAGTCATGCCCTCTTTATCATTTATGGATGGATTCTTGGCATATAACCTGATCCATATGGCCCCCAAGAACCAAGAGAAAACATCCTTTATAACATGTTGGGGAGCATTTTGCTACATTTTCAACCCATTCGATCTAAAAAAGGATGGAGTCACATACCAATAAGTGGCTACCACACTGTGCTAAGTGAAATGAAAAAGGAGATTCTAGGGTTAGTATGAAAGATCTAGTTCCTAAGTAGCTTCATCTTGCAACTCACCATCGTCTATGAGCTTATCTTGAAACCATTGAGGAAAGGGAACAAATAAGAATGGGATGGGAGATGTTAAGAGGCCTTCGACAAAACCAAGAACTATCTCTGCAACCCATCAGTCTTAGTACCACCTATGCATGTAACAACCCGAGTTCGATAGTAACAATATTGTCTGCTTTGGGCGCAGCCCACACGGTTTTGTTCTTACCCAGTTGCCCAAGTAAAATGCGTCATTATTGTTAGAGTTCTTCGAACCCTTATCAATAGCCCAGTCACTTTCGCCTTAGCGATGTGGAACTAACTCTCAGTCCCTCGCCTCCTTCATCCCCTCAGACCATCTTAGGCTATTGCCTCAGACTATCTTGGGGCTCCCATACACCCCTCAAGCCATCTTGGCTCACCCTCAGGCCATCTTAGCAGACGACAATGGGTTCACCTCTCCCCCTTAGGGGACACGCGTCCGCGCGTGCGGTTAGCCATCCACCACCAGGTCAGGGGTTAGCTCTAATACCATTGTAACAGCCAGTAACAATATTGTCCACTTTCGGTGCAGCCTGCACAATTTTGTTCTTACCCAGTTGCCTAGGTAAAACGCGTCATTACTGTTAGAGTTCTCCAAACCCTTATCAATAGCCTAGTCACTTTTCCCTTAGCGATGTGGGACTAACTCTCAGTCCCTCCCCACCTTCATCCCCTCAGACCATCTTGGGCTATTGCCTCAGACTATTTTGGGGTGCCCATACACTTGTCAAGCCATCTTGGCTCACCCTCAGGCCATCTTGTCAGATGGCAACGGGTTCACCTCTCCCCCTTAGGGGACACGCGTTCGCGCGTGCAGTTAGCCATCCACCACTGGGTCAGGGGTTGGCTTTGATATCACTGTAACAGCCCGGGTTCGATAGTAACAATATCGTCCACTATGCTACTCTGATACACACAACGATACTTTTTACCTGGGCAACTGGGTAAGAATAAAACTGTGCGGGTTGCACCCAAAGAGGACAATATTGTTACTATTGAACCTGGGCTATTACAATGCAGGATGTTCCTCTACTGTGTATTTATCAATCCATGAGTAGAGCATGGGATGCATGCTACCAAAAAGATTCTAAAGGAAAGGAAAGAGTGATATACTATCTCAATAGAAAGATTACTATCTCCATAAAAGGATGTAATTAAAGTATGAGTAGAGATATTGTAATAGTAATGACTATGTAATCCAATTTAACTTCTAGTAAAATGTAGTTAGGAGAACACTAACTTTTCAATTGAGTGGAGAAATTAACTAAAATCTTTGCCTATAACAAGGGTGTAAGGAGTGGTAGAAGTAATGAAACAAACTCTAGGAAAAGAGGGCGTGGATGGAATTGATAAAAACATGAACACATAGGGGTAAACTAGGGAAATCATGTGGGCTGGGTTTGAACATAGCAACCAGTGATATTTTCATGTGGGACATAAGGAAGGGGCTGTGTTGGCATGCTTGCTTGCCATATGCTTCCCTAAGTTTAGAATGAAGAATCAAAACCAAGAAAGGATCCTCTTCCTTTCCTTTTGGCTGAAAGGAGAGTTGAAGTTGGAGACCTTGGAGCTTGGCACGATGGAGATTTCCAGCCCATGGAAGGGAAGGTAAGCTGGTAATGAAACCCAAACAAGGAAGGAGATTCTTGGAGGAAAGAAGGGTTGGAGCTAGAAGGAAACCGCAATCCTGCTGGAAAAGCACACACCTTGCAAGGGAGCTCAATTCTAACCGCAAAACCACTTCATTTGGGGCTAACAAGGACTTCAATAGAAAGGAAATTCAAGAGTGGTTCTTGATCCTTGTAAGGTAGGGGTTTTGACTTGTAATATAATTAATACCACTGGTTATGGTCTTCAAAATCAATAAGCATGTTCTAAAATTTATTTTCTAGCTTCATCTGTGAATCTCAGTTTCTCAAGCATATATGTTATTCTTAGTTTTTATTTGAAATTCCATTTGGATTATCTCTAATTATCTACCATGTGCTTATTATTGAATGATCGAAGCCATCAAAGCATTATACATTTTATTATGGTCTAGCAAATTATAGTTTTGGTTTATTAGTGAATCTAAGTTTCTCAAGCCCTATGTGCTGCAATTGGATTTTGTTTCAAATTCTACTTGGATTATCTTTATTTGTCTACTATATACTTACTGTTGAATGATTCAAGCCATCCCAAATAATATGCATGTTGTTAAGCCCTAGCAAATTCAAGTTTTGGATTATTTGTGAATCTCAACTTTCTATGCACTACATGTAATACTTGAATTTTTTTTGGAATATCACTTGGGTTACTTTTAATTACTTACCATGTGTTTATTTTTGTATGATTCAAGCCATTAAGCTAGTGTGCATGTTGTGCATACTCTAGAAATCAATGTTTTGGATAATCGATAAAACTTAGTTTCTCATGTTCTACATGCCATGCTGGTAATCATGAGTTTTCACCTTTGAAACTAGGCAAGGTATTGATATTTGACTCATGTGATCCAATGTATGTGGAAGAAGGGTGTATGATGTTAATCTGGATATCATTAAGAGGAAATTTTTTATGGCACTTGGCCTTGGAATTAGTCATGTTTTTCCTAGCTTGTTGGATGAGGAATTAGAAGCCTAGTTCCAAGCAATGTTAGAACTGATTTTTGCCTAGGTAAAGGCCAGCGAAATTGGAGAGTGATTATATTATCTTGTTGCTATTGAACATATATGGGTGCGGAGATGTTTTCTGAGAAGGCTACATTCTTTTTCTCTTTTGTTATTGTAAGTTAAGGACCTTACGATTGATGTGTGCTTGTTTCTTAAAACTAAGGCAGTTAAATTTCTAAAAGAGAAAAGGGGATAAATCAACTCAACTTCCTACAGATTTCTATAGGAAATTAACATCCCATAGAAGAGTGATAAGGAAATTGTTAATGATGTTTGTTTACACTTGGATATGGTGACATGAATGCTAGAGTGATTTAGGTATGAGGTGAAAACATAATAAGAAAATTTTGCATTGGGAAACATGTGCTAAAGACATGAATCTTGAGGATGTAAAGGAGTGCAATTTTCTATAGTAAGAGTAAGAAATTGATGCCTATAACATGCCCATTATTGAGTGTTATAATGCCATAAGAAAACTTGGAAAATCAGTCACTAATTCAAGGACTTCTAATCATCATGAATCATAAGGAGGACAAACTTAGAGATAGGTTGGTAAGGAAAACCAGCTAATGTCATTATACATATAGCTAAACATCTTACAAGTTAAGGGGAACACTTTAAGGAGCAACCACACTAGAATTCAAACCTAAAGTGAAGACATGATAACACTTGGCCTTGAGAAGAATAGGGGCCTTCATCATACTACATTAAACTCTAAACTAATCAATGCATATCCCTAGTAACAAGTGTGAGCATTTTGGTAAGAAGAATCTCTAATGCACTCTTATAAAGCCGCATGAATAAGACACCAATGCATGCTTGTGAACTAACTAGTAAGTACTTTTATGACTCATACTATGGTTACTTGAATCATGGTGGTTTCATGAATGGTTCCTATTTGTTTTCACTCATGGTTGTGTATGGAAGTGTATGTAACTTGTGACATTTGGACTCATGCCTTTATTTTTAATCTTACTTATGACATTAAGTAAAGAAAGAGGATATGTGGAATATGGTAACAAGTCTATTACTTGTAGGACTTTGATTTTGAAACTATGATGATGCATGAATCATGGCACTATGTATGGAAGACCCTACACTTTGCAATCATTTGAGATTTCTCATTTATGCATGAGATAGTGTAAAACATGAACCTTTATATTTCAAGTTATACTTGATTTAGAGAGTGATTTACCAATTTGATTGGAGTTTTTAAGGCAAGCACTCATGGAGTAGCTGTACGTCTTGCAAGGTATTTGATTTAATTTTAGGGAAAAATCACTCGACAGTGGCTCGAGTAGGTAGACCCTAAGGTAAATACTCACTGAGTAACTATAAGGCCTAATGATCGTCTAGGAGAGTTGGACTTGTCTAAGAGTGTTAGACATTGTGGGATGTATTTGTTGATGGTTTAGGAGAGTTGTACCTTTCTAGGAGCATTGGACATTGTGGGATGTGTTTGTTGATGGTCTAGGAGAGTTAGCAGGAGCGTTAGACAATGTGAGGTGTGTTGTTGATGGTCCAAAAGAGTTGGATTTGTCCAGGAGCATTGGACATCATAGAGGCCTCTATTGGTAGGACATGTGTGTCAGTGATCTTGTGACAAAATTAAATTGTTGCCTTGCATGTTATGTATAGGTGCTTGCATGATTTGGCGAGCATATTTGCGAATTCCCTATGATTTTCTTCATTGAGTATCACTTATTGATGCATTTCATTATCTAGGATTCACCAGTCAATATTTAATTTGAGAGCTTTTATTTGAGTGGTTTTTTGGATATTCTAAATAACATGTTAATTATGCTAGAACTGAAGTTATTGTCCAATTTCAGCTTGCACGTGTAATTTTGTTTATACATGTTTTAGTTAACTTAGAATACATTATGCTAATAGATTATTGCATTTTTTACTAATTGGTTAGTACATGCCTCGATACTGTTTATTGCTTATCTACGTGTGTATCTATACTATTTAGCTATCTTGTTATTATGGAAAAACTAGTTCTATTAACTTTATTCTAAGGTGACCGTCTTATGCTCAAACCCCTACAAACATTCTAGGTGAAATGTCAACGAGGCACGGAGTAGGAGAGGCAATGCCTCTATAGATGAGTGGCTAGCATAGGCTTTTTATGTACGTGAGCGAAGAAGCATCTGCTTATGTTAGAAATTGAATTTAGTGTAGACTATAATTAGTAGCTTGTTCTATAAGTTTACGGTTGATACTTAAAAATTGTAAATATTATGGTCTATTAATGCAAGTGTGTTTTTAATAGTAATTAATGTCATGACTAGCAGTTCTTGAGAAAAATTGATTTAGCACACTTTTTCCTATTTTAATCTATGTGAGAAGGTTTTGCTTGTGACTCCTAGTTCGAAGATGGGTGCTTTTAAATCTACAGATATTATGCCTTCTCTAACTCATTTTCAAAATAAAGGAAATTTCCATATATTGTTTTTAAAAGGTCTAGACATGATAGGTGCTCACCCTAGAATAGGCATACCTTGCTAGAGTTTGGGTTACCCACAATCTCTAACATTACATGACTTCTTTGCAAGGGAAAATAGTGTCCAGGAGGAACCCTTGAAGTATCTCTTTGAAAGTACGTAATCACAACAAGGACCACTCGATGGCTATTGCTCTTTTCAAAGGTCAAATCCAATCAATAATGGGATGTGTATTTTGATGATGCATCCAATCAAGAAGGATGGGAGTGAAGATAGTCTTGGTTTTCCACAAGAAATATCATATTCCCTTCTCCATTAAGATGCTATTTATTTCACTAATAATGAAGTAGAATGTGATACTTGCATTATAGGTTTAGAGGCTTCCTTAACATTGAAAATTAAACAGCTAAAAGTCTATGGGGATTCCATGCTGATCATTTACCAGACCAAAGTGGAGGGACAAATTAAAGAAGAAAGATTGGAGACACAGGGAATTACCACAAATTGCTTAATAGTGATTTAGAATAGAATTTTGAAGATGAAATTCTATGAAATGGGATAATAATTTGTACTCCACTTTATTATTAATGAAATTTAAAAAATTCATTGTGAGCATCCAAAACTTAATTTATGGGAACAAGGTAATCTATTAACAAGACCTCTATCAATGGATCAAGCACAAAGAAAGGAATCTAATGACTATAAGCATGCAAAAATCCAATAGTTAGGATTGAAGTTATATAGGAGAATAGATTTTATTTGATAAGGGCATCCCTTTTCGAATTATATAGTGATGGCATGTAAAATAAATAGGACCCACTCAAACGCTATAGGGAGATGTCCCAACCTAGAAAAGTCCAAGTTCAATGTATTTTCCCCTCTATAGATGATTGGGTGTAGGATGGAAAGGTGGGAGATATTTGGGAAGGAGATAGGAAAGAGAATGTGTAAAGATAAGGGAGAATCTATTATAGAAAATAAGTGTTTGACTTAGAAACAACAAAAGAAAAGGAAACTGACCACAAGACATCCCATAAAAGAGATATCTTGTGCGTGAAACATAAAAGAGAATTGTGTGGAGAAGAGAGAGAGAGAGAGAGAGAGAGAGAGAGAGAGAGAGAGAGAGAGAGAGAGAGAGAGAGAGAGAGAGAGAGAGAGAGAGAAGGAAGGATAAATCATAAGCATCCAATCCTTCAAAGGGGAAAATTCAATGGTTGAGATCGAGATCAAGTAAGCATGTAGAGAAAAGCTAGCAAGGAGATTATGTTTTTTACATCAAAAGGTAGGGGATCTAGACCTCTAAGTTTTCAAAGGAATTTTAAACTTTAGCATAGAGTTTGGATAGATTTTTCTATAGATATAAGGCTAAGATTGTAAGGAGATATGATGTATGGCTAAGATTGCTTATTCTGCAAAAGGTAGGGGGATCTAGACCTCTAAGTTTTCAAAGGAATTTTAAACTTTAGCATAGAGTTTGGATAGATTTTTCTATAGATATAAGGCTAAGATTGTAAGGAGATATGATGTATGGCTGAGATTGCTTATTCTGCAATTGGTTTAAGAAATGATAAAAACAAATAAGATGGATTAAAATAAGATAATTTAAGATATAATGACATGAAAGATGAAAATTTTAAGATGATTGAGGAAGGAGCATCCCATCCAAGGGAGGAGATGCCCCAATGCTTGTATGCTCAAGATCAAAGGGTGGATCATGCCCCATATCATGCACTTTTCAAGGGCTGAGATGTGATGATGAACATGCCTTGATGAGGAAGATTCTAACATATTAAGATCATCAAGGGAGGGTTAGCTTCATCCCTACCCTTGATGACCATCCAAGGGTAGTTAGGCTCCTATCCATGTGTCCATCTTTAAAGTATGCATGGATGGTGGATGTGCTCACTCTTAGATTATAAAAACCAAAAATATCATAGAAAGATGATGAGGAAAGAAAGAAAAGGAAGATTGATATATATATATATATACATATATATATAGAAATATTACATAAGACCCCTATATTTAGCATGTTTTAGCCCCAGAGATCATTTAATAACTACTAATTAAGGTGAATTCTACAATTTTGTAGGTCCAGGGCACAAATGAAAGAATGACAAAATTGACTATTTTACCCCAAAAAGAGCAACTTCACTAGCCAAGCTATATTCTAAACCTATTCATGTCATTCATAGAGTTAAAAAGTTTGGAATGATCATTAGATGTCAAAAATCAAACCCTAAATGGAATATCGATCCTTATCCATTCCAAATAGGGTATTTCTATTAAAAGCAAGGTGATAAAACTTCCCAAGAAAGCATTCAAACCAACCACCACCTTGGGAAGCTTCTAAATAAATCCCAAATCACATACAGTGAGATCATATATAATGGGAGCTTCTAAAATAAAATAAGTAGAAGATTAGGCCCATTGGAAACTTATACCTTTCTCTCCTACTCAACCAAAAGAATCGAGCATTAAAAGGGGAGGACAAAATTTACATGAAAAGGTAGTGAATACTAATCAATTACAAGTGAAAAACATGAATAAATAAAGTGATTGGGGCAGAAAACAAGGAGAAGAAGAGAGAGAGATTATTTATGGGAAATCTATAATTGAAAGTCATCTTACACTTTAAGTACTTAAAGGTCAAGATCTACCCTTGTAGATGCATATTCTAAGTAGCTAATGAAGACATTTTCAACCAAAGATGGACCAATAAGAAGCTAGATTACAATGAAGGCCATTGTGGAAGTTTACTAGTAAAGAGTTTCCAAAGAGCTACCTACCTAAATTCTAGGAAAGGTGATCCTTTAAAATATGAAAAAAGGCCATCCTAGCTATGTAGAATACTATTGGGTCTAAGAAAAACGTGGAAGACCTAGAGTGTATAAGAAAATCTCTAAGTAATCTAGGCCATTCATTCTAGGGTAGTCTAAACGAACAATGGAGAATAAAGAAGACTTAAAAGAAGATCTATTTGGATAAGATTACTCCAACAAAACTTTAGATGTACAAGATAGGGCGACGATGATATAAGGGCAAAGAAAGAAACATTGACAAGGTAAAATCCCTAATTACTTATCCCTTGTTGAAAATTCAATCAAAGTCTTAAGATCTCCACCCTTAATTAACATCCAATGGATCACACTCACTTCAAAAATTAGAAACCCCTACACAATCCCATGGTTTCTATGCCTCTCACCTTATCCAATTTCTTATCCAACCTAACTTCCTAGATTTAGTCCTAATCTTACTCCATTCCTTCCCTACTAAATAAGATAGTTTCTTATTGTGATGACCTGGGCTTTTGTAATACATTTTTCAAAAGCAAGGCCCTTAGTAGTAAAAAAATTTTGCAAAACAAAGTAGTGAAAATTCTTTTCTTTAAAACTTGTTTTGAAAAACCCAAGTCATCACTTCATACATAATATAAGTAAAATTTTGGTACAAGATAAAATTTTATTGAAGGAATATACTTTTATTAAATTCCAGAATCCATCAAATGGTTCACAGTACAACCAATTCCGTTACAATACTTGCCAAATTACATAATCCAAAACTTAAAGCTCACCATACAATGAAACTCTCATTACAATACAATACTCTTAAGACAACAAAATATGTGTCTTCAAGGGGTATACCCTGATGATTATTCTCCTAAGTCTTCTTCAATCTTGAGCTCTTAACTCTCCTTCTCTGTATCTGTAAACATTCACACATTTACAATATCTCAGCAAGCTATGCTTGGTAGGGGATTTAAGAAGTATAATAATTTGACAATATAATTCTAATACTTCATAATCCCATTATTCATAAAGATACTCATGTATCAAACTCTTTACTTTGTAATATATGTACATCCTTATACATACATACTATACATGGATAAATCCATCTAATTTATGCAAGTAGTAAAATAACATTCCTAACTAAGCTGATCAATTCTTTCCACTATGAGAAATCATTATTTCAGCTAGCCCTATACTGGGAATTTTCCTTCTTAGGAAATACTAGTAATATACAATTACCTGGAATTTTATCATGCATAAACATAAGCCATTTTACTATGCCTATCTCGTATGCATCATAGTACAAAATAATCAAAGGACTACCATGCTGCAATTTGATCTGTACTAGCATACTAGGATAACTGCCCTGTTCACCACTAATACCATAGTGGAAAATATTGTGTCACTCCCCAGATGGGGAGACATGACTTTGCAGTGGTGGCCTTCCCATAATTGCCCTACCCAACTTTTAGCCTCTCATAGGGCAAGGTATCATCATATCATCAAATTTCAGGAAGTGGGTGGCCTAACCCTCATAACTCCCCTAACATAGAATCCCTAGGCACATGCTTATTTAAAACAAAGCCACAAGCCTCCATGCTTGTATGTAAAATAGGTTTCACACATATCAAATAATCTGTCTGTTTACTTAGGGCTGGAATATCTTCTAATTCCATACTCACTTAGAGTCTATTCCTTAATTCTAACTTAACCATTTCATATGTGTTTGGTTGGATCATAAGGGTTTCGACGGATTTAATACAAGTATTAACATTATACTTGTTAACATTTTTAGACATAAGATCATGTATTCAACATGTACATCCCATGTAGATGCATTCATAAAATCCTCCTACCTTCAAGTAGTGATCCATCTCTTAAGACCTTCCATGATCTTGACTGACGTATGTAATATATAAATCCATGCATACTATCAATATTTATACAATATGAATAATCCTATCTATATTCTTAGTCTAATCTTGTCCTTTGATATTAAGGATCTAAACCTTTTGTCCTATCATGATCTATCTTCCTCAAATAGTGTTTATCTTATTGATCAATAGATCTGATGGTTAGAATGATCTTTTAATCTTTCAGATCTAAGTATTTTCTATCCTAAGTCTTTGTGTATTCCTTTCTTTGAGCTTGATCTTTCATAGATCCTTTGATCAATAATTTATACTTGTTGATAAAGATCAAGGGCTTAGATCTTCTATCATCTAGTTCTCCTTTGATCTAAGTTCTGTTGTTTGATCATCCCTAAGGTGGATGATCTTGGTTCTCTTCCTTGAATCATATTTGATCAAGGGTTCAGATCTTCTATTCTATTTGATCTAAGATCTTCTAAATTACAAGCAATATATATATATATATATATCATCAAGAAGTATTTATTTATTTTTATTGTTTTTGATCATTCAAGATCCTATAGATCTTGTTTGATCATCCTTATCTTACTTACAATTTTTATTAGGGTTAGATAACTTACTAACCTTTTATGCTCTTATTATTATTCAACTAGTTAATGTTTTACTGGTTCAAGATAACTTATTTCATCCTAAGTCTAGACTACTCCTCTTATCTCCAATTGGCTAAGGCTTACTAGCTGAATGGTTGAACACAAAGTTGTTACTTCAATCCTCATGTAAGGAGGTGTTTAGACCTCACAAACTTCAACGGAAGTTAGGGGAAGAGCGAGGCTCTATTAGAGAACCTCCTTAACTACCATGTTCAGCATTTACTAGGGTGACCTTAGCTCATCCTTTCACAAGGTTCCTATGAGCATTTGAACCCTAAGTACTCTTTCTAATTGATTTTATTTAAATCCATTAACATTTAAAATGTCATTCACGGGGTTTATTATTCTCCTAGTTTGGGCCAAGGATTTGATAATCCTTATATTGTCCTACTAACTATAGGTGTTACTAATATTAAGTCAAAGTCATTCACTCATTTTAATTATCCATGAATCTCTATATTCTATTGGTTTACATTTTTGGTGATTTATGCTCATCATATCTTAACAACTACTTAACAATTGAATCTACTAATAAAATTTGACAACAATTAAATCATAAACTTTAAGCATAAATCAAATATAAGTTTAACAACCATATACTAATATGCCTCCTATGAATGTAACTTATCCTAATGGAATAAAACTATACTCAAACTAGCATGATCCTAAGTTATGAAATACATGAAATTTTATTACTAATCAAATGGAATCATGCTAAAATATCAAATTTAACATGGCAATAGGATAATTAAATCTCCCAACCTAATAACAAAATAATAACATTTAAAGCATAACATGCTAAAATTTAAGTATTACACTATCATGCTTCCTAATTTATAACATAAATCACATTTACAATTTTTTTATCAAATAAAAGACAATGAAACTAATTAGATTAAGATTATTAGAAACTTTTACTTATAATCCAACCATTAGATCTTAAATCTTTTCCTTTAGATCAAGAGTTTTAATTACTTTTAGGGTTTTTAGTCCATTGAGATCTAAAGATCATATCCACTTGTTTTTGTTATATTTAATCTATGATCTAACTAGATTCTATCATAATATCATTCATTCAATCCATCCTAAGGGTCTGATCATAATTGATCTTATTGATCAAGTAGGTCCCTTTGCATTTTTAGGGTTTTTCTACCATAAAGGGTAGATTCCTCATTTTATGTTAGATCTGTCAAAATAAATCGTGGATACTACTTGATTTCAACATTATATCATCATTAAAATAGATCCCCAAGATTTGATCATCTTAGATCTTGAAAATTGGAAGTTTATTTCCTAAATATAGAAAGTTTCATGAAGAAAATTCTAAATGTTATTATTTCAAAAGAAAATAGACGTTACAACCTTTCCATAGCTTCTTTTTTATCTCAATTTGGAGCTTAGATGACTTCACAATTGATGATTGAAGTTCACAATCGTTCCTAGGGTCCAGATTTGATTTGGGCCTAGTGGAACGGATGGCTGGGATTAGTCGGGGCGGATCTGGTCAGGCAGAACTATCGCCTCGCTCCCATCACCAGGACACACTCGGTAATGAGCTCCTCGATACCAGCACTGGTGCATGACCGTTCCGTTGGGACAGCATCACCCGCAAAGATGCTCCCGCAGGGCGAGTTTCTGTGCTGTGTCCTGGGATCCTGATCTTCTTAGGAAGATCAGACAGTCTGTTTTGGACTGTCCAATCAATTCTCCTTCAATTACAGGCTCAAAACTAGATAAAAATTCTTGAAATTTCTACCCTAGGGGTTTGGACTGTAATGACCCCAATTTTTTGTAATATTAAAATCCCATGAAAAGTTCAATTTTAAAGATAAGGGCATTTTGGTCATTTCACGAGTTGCCTCGACTGAACCCAGAAACTTGGTCTTGAAAATGGTACCATTAGATGCGTCTCAGAAAAAGGAATCCAACAAGACCAAAATCACCCAAAACAGAGTTAAAATGAGCAAGTTATTGCCCTTTGAAGTTCAGGGGCAAAATTGTAATTTTAACAAAAACGGATTTAACTACAAAACACAAGGGCCTGTTTTGATACGGGCACCCTTCATCTTCAACCTCTAGAGGGTTCTAGAACGGCGGTGATTGGAGGTAAAATCACTGCCATTCTGGAGGTTTCTCCACCGCCATTCAAAGGCGGTAAGAGCCCCCTCCAGAACCCTCTCTTAGCTCTATAAATAAAGCTCTTGGGCGCCTCTAATGGCAACCCAAAACGTTGAAGAAAACCCGTTGAGGAGCAGTGACCTAGAGGAGAAAACAAGGAGAAAAACCCAGCAACGAGCCAGGTATGCACAAGATCCCTCAAAACCCGTCTTCACAGTAGTCCTAGGATCAATTTCCTTAGGTTTTTGCATGAAAAACCATGCAAAATGGAGCCCAGGAGAGCCACCAAGGACCTAGGGACGTTCCCTGGGCCACACTGGTTCGACAGGGTGTCCTGAGGATGCCCCGGTCCCCCAGACGATGGAATGTTCCACTCGGAACGTCACATGTCGACGCAGTTTGAAAAACCGAACGGGCGCGTCCCCAGACGCGCTCGCAAAAGAGACAGTCGAGCGGAAAACCCGGCATGTCTGTAGACACGCCCGCTGAGGTACACACCGCAGATGCGCAGTACGCTAGTGCTACGGGATTTCTTCGTTCCTTAAGGAAGCCGGGGCGCACGATGCAGATGCGCAGCACCCTAGCATTCCGTCTTTTCATTCTTGAGACCCTTATGTACGTGCGACACTAAAACGCTTATAACTTGAGATCTAGAGCTCCGATTGAGGTGCCGCAAAAGGCGTTGTATTTGTGTCGAAGACGCAGACACACCCAAACTATAAAATCCTTGATCAAGGCCTAATCAAATGTGGGCATGACCCTTAGAATAGGATGATGGCTCATGGCCGCTAAACCTTTGGAAAACTAAGGATACCAAGGCCCAATTAGGACCTTAGGACACCCATAGGCATAGGGATGGACCCCTAATGCCTAAATAATAAGACCAACTACTCTAAAACTCATAAAAGATGGTCCAAAATAACCTTGAGTCCTCAAACCATGTTCAGGAGCGTACAAGGACAAAGGGATTAACGCGACCTAGCCAGGTAGGTGTTCTATCGCTGCTAGATTCTTTTAAAAGAACTATGATTGTTTTGCAAATACATGATTTAAGAATATGACTTGTTTAGCATGCATGTGACAAATGCTTTATGCATAGACATGTTTTGTATATACATTATGCATAGATATGCTTTGCAAACTATTGCATACATTGCATGATTTATGAGCATTAAGTTCTTGCAAAGATTGCATGTCCTTGAGGGTTGCCAAAAGATGCTGGAGTGTAGAGGGCCAGGCAGTTGTGAGGGACCCAAAGAGGACAGGTTTTGAAAAGAGGTTTTTGGCTTATTTGATCGTACATGATTTGGGCTAGTAAGCTCGTGGGTGCTATGTCGAGGGGTGTGGGTTGGCCACCCAGCCTCTACCACTATTAGGTGGATGGGTACCACGCCCAAAAAGGGCATGTCCCTGCTTCGACTGCATGTGGTACAGGGGGCTACCACTGGTGTCACGGCACTGGGTCGAAGTGTCATATGCCCCGTGGAGGTATATGATCCTGTGTCCCTAGGTACCCGGGGACCACACGGCAGTGAGGTCATGGGCATAGTGGGACCCTATGGTTTCGTGGACTTATGTGCATTACATATGGTATGACATGAGGTTGGTTGACCATACCATACTAGATATCCATGAGTTGGATTTAGTTGAGCATTTGATGCATATCTTTATGTTATGATATATGATACTTTCAACTTGGATTATAATATTTCTTTAAGTCGTCAATATTCCGGTTTGACAGTGGTTTTTAATATCGATATTGAATACGATTTTTCGCACATGCATATGTTTTTATGAGCACATGATTTTAAACATAGCATGCATTACAAAACTAGTAGTGATAGACTCCTACTGAGTATAGTATATACTCACCCTATCCTTAACATTTTTCAGGATAATTCCATCCACGAGTAGAGGACATCTATGTTAGTGCTACGAGCAAGTGAATAAAAAAGGAGACAACTATACATGTGAGTAAACTCTCCACCCTTTGGACATGTATATGTATTTATTTACAGTTGGGCTATGTGTTGTGACTAGATAGACCTGGGGAAAAACATTTATGATTTCTGAAGTTTTTCAAAAACTACCCTAGTTGTTGTGAAAGCAAATGACACTCGGGGTTTTCAAATTGGATTTCAAATAAAAGATTTTTCACTGCACTGCATTGTTTTCAAATCGGGATCCCACCTTAGGAATTTAGATTTTTCATTTAAAAATGCATGAGAAAACCCGAGTCGTCACATGGACCCTTCTGGATCTATTGGAAGACTTAGATTTTCTATCTGAAACTTCCATCATCTAGAAATTAAGGTTTCTTATCCTTACTTGATTTTTATAATTTTTAACCTAAAACTAATTTCAAAAAATTTAAAATATAAACTAACATGAAATAAGTATAAGAAGTGTTTCCACTTGCTTGATTGGAGAAAAACATAGATTTGTAGCCCAATTTTTAATAAATATCCTTTGATGATAAAATAGCCTGATAACCACTCATTTTGTGATTTCCCATTGATTGCACCATTGGATCTTGAAATTGATTTGGGGGGTTGGTAGATAACATAGTCTAGGGTTGTTAGATAGTGGGATTTGTGAGTTTGATTTGGAACAGACTGCCTAATTGAATTTAGGTCTCTTGTTCCAATCAAGAGAGAGGAGAGAGAAATTGAAAGAATAGAGATTTTGGGGAGTTTTGGAAATTCGCGAAGGAATTTGATTTGGTTTTTCAGGGAAAGCAAGATAATTTGGTGGGAAATTTAATGAATATTTTTGGAGTACTTTTGGGGTTGTATTTATAGATGTTTTTGAATTTTTCACAATTACTTATAATAATTATGTTTCAATTCTTTTGAATATTAAATTAACATTGGATCATCCACTACCACCTCCTTGTCCACTAGCAGCTAGTAGTGCTTTGATGACTCATTACTTGTTTTCTGGCTGTTAGATTCATTTGTGGGCCCCATAGAGGTGTGGAAGGACTATTTTGCCCTTTTATGGAGAAAAATTCATTTTATTCTCCCAAACTCGGAATTGAGCGTACTTAGTGGCGTTGGAGTAATATTTTTTAATGCATTATAAATATTAATGTCTTAGATCTCGATTATAGGTAAAATTATCATTTGACCCTTTTATTCATAAAAATGAAAAAAATTCAGGAATTTTCATTTTAACTCATAATTGAACGTATTTATTGTCATTTCGATCGATTTTTCGAGTACATTCATAATTTCTTAGTTTTATATCATCTTTTTATATCTATAAAAAGAGAATTTCCAATAACCTAATATTCCAGCCTAGAATTTTTGAAAATTCAAACTAAATTTATTTTCTCAATCAATTTTTAAAAAATTGGGGTTATTACAATCTTCCCCCTTATAATAATTTCATCCTCGAAATTCGCATTTCAACTTGCTTATGAGTGTTCATTAACTCATTCATAAGTTTGCTCATGTAACCTTGCCACTTAAGGAAACCTCTATTTTCCTTCATTCATAGGTCATATCACCTTCTCTTTCAAAGGGAAAATCACTTTTTTAGGTCATAAACACCCATCTCATTGATAATGCTAATGCATTAAATCTCTTAAGCTAATTCTTTGCTAGACTTTCTAAAAGGATCAATAAACCTCAATTGAGTTATACTTTTTTTTTCTTTCTAAATTCTCTGTTTCTAATATCTATTTCCTTAGAGATTTATGTTTTATTTTTCCTATGAAAGTTGAAGTTATTTCATCTATTTCAACTCTCAAACATTCCAATGATAGATTTATGCAAATTCATAATAAAGAAAATTTTCCATCACTATAAGGCATAAATAAAGTACCTTCCATCTTTCTTGTGGATGGTTCAGCCCAGCCATTTGTGATAGCGAATACCCTTCCTTGAATGTAACTTAACCTAATGGAATAAAACTATACTTAAACTAGCATGATCCTAAGTTATGAAATACATGAAAATTTACTACTAATCTAATGGAATCAGGCTAAAATCTCAAATTTAAACTAACATGGCCCTAAGATAATTAAATTTACCAACTTAATAACATTTAAAGCATAGTGTGCTAAAATTTAAGAATTACATTATCGTGCTTCCTAATTTATATCATAAATCACATTTACATTTATATTATCAAATAAAAGACAATGAAACTAATTAGATTAAGATTATTAGAAACTTTTACTTATGATCCAACCATTAGATCTTAGATTTTTTCCTTTAGATCAAGGGTTTTAATTACTTTTAGGGTTTTTACTCTATTAAGATCTAAAGATCATATCCACTTACTTTTGTTATATTTAATCCATGATCTAACTAGATTCTATCATAATATCATTCATTCAATCCATCCTAAGGGTCTGATCATACTTGATCTTATTGATCAAGTGAGTCCCTTCTTAGTTTTAGGGTTTTTCTACCATAAAGGGTAGATTCCTCATTTTATGTTAGATCTGTTAAAATAAATTATGGATATTACTTGATTTCAATATTATATCACCATTAAAATAGATCCCCATGCTTTGATCATCTCAGATCTTGAAGATCTTGAAAATTGGAAGCTTATTTTCTAAATACAAAAAGTTTCATGAAGAATTTTCTAAATATTATGATTTTGGAAGAAAATAGACATTACAAGCTTTGTATAACTTCTTTCCGATCTCAATTTGGAGCTTAGATGAATTCAGAATTGATGACTAAAGCTTACAGTCATTCATAGGGTCCAGATTTGATTTGGGCCTAGAAAAGCAAACGGTTGAGATCAATAGGGGTGGATCTAGTTGGGTGAAACTGTCTCTGTGCTCTTGTCACTAGGATGCACGTGGTAATGCACTCCCCAAGACCAGTGTTGGCATGCAACCATTCCATTGGGAAGGCGTTGCACGTGGAGACGCTCCCACATAGCAGCATCCTGGGATCCCAATCTTCTTAGGAAGATCGACCAATCCGTTTTTAATGTCCAATCAATTCCGCTTCAATTACAGGCTCAGAATTAGATAAAAATTCTTAAAATTTCTACCCTAGGGGTTTTGGACCCTTCTGGATCTATTGGACTGCTCAAATTTTCTATCTGAGCCCTCCATCATCCAGAAATTAAGGTTTCTTATCCTTACTTGATTTTTATAATTTTTACCTAAAAATAATTTCAAAAAAATTTAAAATTTACATAAACTAACATGAAATAAGTATAAGAAATGTTTCCACCTACTTGATTGGAGAAAAAAATAGATTTGCATCCCAATTTTAAATAAATATCCCTTTGGTGATAAGATAGCCTAACAACTGCTCGTTTTGTGATTTACCATTGATTGCACCGTTGGATCTTGAAATTGATTTTGGGATTTTGTAGATAAGGTAGTATAGGGTTGTATAGATGGTGGGATTTGTGAGTTTTGATTTGGCACAGAGAGCCTAATTGAATTCAGGTCTCTTGTTCCAATCTAGAGAGAGGAGAGAGAAATTGAAAGAATAGAGATTTTAGAAATTCAGGAAGGAATCTAGATCTGAATTTTCAAGGGAACCAAAATAATTTTGTGGAAAATTTGATGAATATTTTTAGAGTATTTTTGGGGGTGTATTTATAGATGTTTTTGAAATTTTCATAATTACTTGTAATAATTATGTTTCAACTCTTTTGAATTTTAAATTAACATTGGATCCTCCACTATCACCTCCTTATTCACTAGTATCTGGTAGTTCTTTGACCACTCATTACATATTTTTTGGCTGTTGGATTCGTTTGTGGGCCCCACAGAGGTGTGAAAGGACCATTTTGCCCTTTTATGGAGAAAAATCCATTTTATTCTCCCAAACTCGGAATTGAGCATACTTAGTGGCTTTGGACTCGTATTTTTGAGTGAATTTTAAATATTGATGTGGTAAAATTACCATTTTATCCTTTTAATCATAAAAATGAAAAAAAATAGGGATTTTTCATTTTAACTCATATTTGAACGTATTTGGTGTCATTTCGATCAGTTTTTTAAGTACATTCATAATTTTTAAGTTTTAAATCATGTTTTTATCTCTATAAAAAGAGAATTTCCAATAATCTAATATTTCAACACAAAAATTTTGAAAATTCAAACTAAATTGATTTTCTCAATCAATTTAAAAAAATTGGGGTTATTACAATCTTTCTCTTTATAATAATTTCCTCCCAGAAATTCGCATTTTAACTTACTTATGAGTTTTCATTAACTCATTCATAAGTTTGCTCACGTGGCCTTGCCACTTAAGGAAACCTCTATTTCCCTTTATTCATAGGTCATATCACCTTCTCTTTCAAAGGCAAAATCACATTTTTTGGTCATAAGCACACCTCTCACTAATAATGCTAATGCATTAAATCACTTAAGCTAATTCTTTGCTAAATTTTCTAAAAGGATTAATAACTCTCAATTGAGTTATCCCTTCTTTTCTTTTTTTCTAAATTCTCTATTTCTAGTATTTATTTCCTTAGAAATTTATGTTTTATTTTTCTTATGAAGGTTGAAGTTATTTCATCTATTTCAAATCTCAAACCTTCCAATGATACATATATGCAAATTCATAATAAAGAAATTTTTGCATCACTATAAGGCATAAATAAAGTAACTTCCATCTTTCCTTTGCATGGTTCAGCCAGGCCATCGGTGATAGTGAATACCCTTCCTTGAATGTAACTTAACCTAATGGAATAAAACTATACTTAAATTAACATCATCATAAGTTATGAAATAGATGAAATTTTACTATTAATCTAATGGAATAGTGTTAAATCTCAAATTTAAACTAACATGGCCCTAAGATAATTAAATCTACCAACCTAATAATGTTTAAAGCATAGCATGCGAAAATTTAAGAATTATTATCATGCTTCATAATTTATATCATAAATCACATTTACATTTCTATTATCAAATAAAAGCAATGACACTAATTAGATTAAGATTATTAGAAAATTTTACTTATGATCCAACCATTAAATCTTAGATCTTTTCCTTTAGATTAAGAGTTTTAATTACTTTTAAGGTTTTTACTCCATTAAGATCTAAAGATCATATCCACTTGTTTTTATTATATTTAATCCATGATCTAATTGGATTCCATCATAATATCATTCATTCAATCCATCCCAAGGGTCTGATCATACTTGATCTTATTGATCAAGTAGGTCCCTTAGCATTTTTACGAGGCAGATCTAGTCGGGCAGAACTGTCGTCGCGCTCTCATCCCCCGGATGCATGAGGTAACGCGCTCCCTAAGGCCGATGCTAGCGTACGACCCTTCCATTGGGACGGTGTTTCACGTGGAGACACTCCCATAGGGCGCATTTTCATGCAGCATCTCACGTCAATGTCCTAGGATCCCAATCTTCTTAGGAAGATCGAACAGTCCATTTTGGACCGTCCAATCAATTCCTCTTCAATTACAATCTCAAAACTTGATAAAAAATCTTAAAATTTATACCTTAGGGGTTTTGGACCCTTCTCGATCTATTCGATAGCTAAGATTTTTTATCTAAGCCCTCCATCATCTAGAAATTAAGGTTTCTTATCCTTGATTTTTATAATTTTTAACCTAAAACTAATTTTAAAAATTTTAAAATTTACATAAACTAACATGAAATAAGTATAAGAAGTGTTTCCACTTGCTTGATTGGAGACAAACATAGATTTGTAGCCCAATTTTTAATAAATATCCTTTGATGATAAGATAGCCTGATAACCACTCATTTTGTGATTTTCCATTGATTGCACCATTGGATCTAAAAATTGATTTGGCGGTTTTGTAGATAACATAGTCTAGGGTTATATGGATGGTGAGATTTGTGAGTTTGATTTTGAACAGACTGCTAATTGAATTTAGGTCTCTCATTCCAATCAAGAGAGAGGAGAGAGAAATTGAAAGAATAGAGATTTTGGGCAGTTTTGGAAATTTGGGAAGAAATTTGATCTGTTTTTTCAGGGGAAGCAAGATAATTTTGTAGGAAATTTAATGAATATTTTTGGAGTATTTTTGGGGGTGTATTTATAAATGTTTTTGAATTTTTCATAACTACTTGTAATAATTATGTTTCAATTCTTTTGAATATTAAATTAACATTGGATCCTCCACTACCACCTCCTTCTCCACTAGCAGTTGGTAGTGCTTTAACCACTCATTACATGTTTTCTAGCTATTGGATTCGTTTGTGAGCCCCTTGTGAGCCCCACGGAGGTGTGAAAGGACCATTTTGCCCTTTTATGGAGAAAAATCTATTTTATTCTCTCGAACTCAGAATTGAGCATACTTAGTGGTGTTGGAATCGTATTTTTGAGTAAGTTCTAAATATTAAATTTTTATTCATAAAAATGAAGAAAATTAGAAAATTTTCATTTTAACTAGGAATTGAACGTACTTAGTGTCATTTCGATCCATTTTTTTGTACATTCATAATTTCTAAGTTTTAAATTATGTTTTAAGCTCTATAAAAAGAAAATTTCCAATAGCCTATTATTCCAGCCTAAAATTTCTGCAAATTCAAACTAAATTGATTTTCTCAATCAATTTACAAAAATTGGGTTTATTACACCTATCCCACCAAAACTACCTCTCTAACCAACCTTATCCTTTTCCCTTCCCTACTTTCCTAACCCACCAATTCACTTTGCACTTTGATTTCAAGTGAAATAGCACTTCCTACTTGATTTCCATGCCTCCCCCTCTCTCTCCACCCTCCTCATCATCCAAACCATCTCAACCTTCCATTCTTTCTTTCTTTAAATCCTAACCTTCCATTCCTAGGTCTTCCATCTTAAAAAACTCTATAAATAAGAGGTTAAAGAGAAGGGAGACCCATCTTCTACCTTTTCCTAGAGTTCAAAAACCAAAATTTAAAGAAATAAAGAGAGAAAGATCACCTTCACCCAAGCTCCTTCAAGCATTAATGTCCAATCCTCTAGAGCAAAGGTAAAAGTCCTCAACCTAAGCCAATTTCTCTTCTTTTTTATTCAATTATTCTTCTCTTTTGTCCTTTTTCTTTCTTTCTTTTTTCCCTTTTCTTCTTCCTTATTCCATCTACATCCTACACCTAATTTCCATGCATCATCTATGTAGTTTCTCATGCATGTTTGCATGCATCCTTCACCTTTATCATGCATGCACCACATAGAGTTGCATGTAGTTCTCTTTGATTTTCCTTTTCTTTGTTCTACTTTGTAATCATGAAGCACATGCATCATTGGAATCATCTTAGTTCATGTAATTTCATGCTTTCCTATACATACTTATATATTGAATTCATTAATTCATGTTTAAACTCCATGCACACTCTTTAGCACCTTCCTAGATTGAGCACATGATACTTATAGAACTCACATGCTTAGTTCTTACTTTGTTACTTTCATGCATCTTACAGTATTTGATGCTTTGGTCCATCTTAGAATTCCATCCTAGGACTCTCATCATAGTTGCACACATCATGCTTTTGATTGTTTTCCATGCATCATAAGAGCAAGCACACCCATTAGCATGCTTAAGTTCCACATACTCTTTCATCTCTCATCTTCACTACCCTTTAGTTTTCACACATCTTCACTCTCCCCCTTTCAGTGCACATTGCTAACCATCATACCATCTCACTTCACTTTCACATGCATAAAACATACACTCACCCACTCTCTTAGTCACATGCATGCTTCATTCTTCCATGCTTTTCCTTAATTCTTTCTTTTCTTTTGATTTTTTCATGGGATTTGGCTTAAAGGAAATGGAAAAAGGCCTTGTACTATATTATATGGAAGTAAGCAATATTTCCCATCCTAGGATAATAGTTGAGAAAATAACAAATCTTACCATAAATACACTCCAATTCCTAGCTAAGGGCATCATGTTGAAGAGTAGGACCCCTTCCATATTAAAGGACCTATCTCCTTACTTCATCTCCTAAGGCTGGAATTTGGTGTGTCCTAAGCCAAGGGCCACTATCACCATATTAGTTTATTTTGTTCTATTTCATTGTTAAGGTCAGAGGCCTCCTCTATAGCTACCCCTAACTTAAGGATGAATGACCTATAATCCCCTCCTAGCCTCTCTCCTTAAGAGTTACCCTCTTTCTTAAGAGTTTCTAGCAAAGAGATGCAAAAATTTGTTTTGTACTTCCATTCCATATCTTCTCTTTACTACTTTTAGTGGGTCATAATTTTTCAAAAATGGTATTAGGAACCTCTTCTCTTGGCTGCACTAATACTGCATTCCTAAGGATCTTTGGATAAGATTTGACTTTTGAGTTGTGGCATGTTTGGTTAAGGAGATGAGTTGGTTTGGTGGTAACATTAGTGTATTGTGGGTTGAAGAGAAGTGTACAAACTCGTGGTAAGTGACACAATATGTGGGACCTACAATGGAATTCATGCCCAGGAAGAAGTTTTACTTGATTTCTTTTGCTTTGCTTATGTATCAAATTCTTGCAAATTTTCTAGTAATAAAAAAGTTCTTTTCTTTTCTTAGTTAAATTGTTTTCTTACTTTGATTCTTACTTAGATATAGTTTAAAAAGTTTCCCAGTTCCTTAATTACTCTCTCTTACTTAGAGTTTACTTTCTAGTTGCTTAATGTAGAAGTTTGGTCTAATGATGAGTCCTTTTTACTTTCCTTATCATTAGCTTTAGTTAGAAAGTTCACTTCTTCTTGTTTCCTTGAATGCTTGGCTAAGTTAAAGTAACATAACCTAAGTGTTAATTAACTCCATTAACCATAGAGTCTTTATGGGATCAACTTGTATTTGTTGATTCTATACGTTAATAGAGTTGTGCACTTGCAATGAAGTTTGATTAAGATCTAACTTATAATGCTTTACCACTAGAGTGCATATAGTCGAATTTACATACTTTCCTTATTCCTTAGAGTTTGATACTTTCTTATTCTAATTATGAAGGAATTTGGACATAAATCAAGCTTTGGAAGAAGACCTTAGGATAGTTTGTAATTATATTTTTGTTTGAATTGAAAGGAGTAAGGTCAAAAATGTATCTTTTATACACATTGGTTCGAAATTAAGGATTGTAATAATACTGGTCAAGGGTGGGCCATTCTAACCTAGAAGAGGAGGTGGCATGTACATAGACCCACCCTTGTACAAGAAGATTGTTAAGTGTTTAATTTTTCCCAAAATACCCTAATTTAGCATCTAATTAGTTTATACAATGACTTCATTTTGTAATTTTTAGCTTAAATGTTAATTTTAGCTCCAATTATTCATCCAATCATTGATTTGTAAAACTTAAAGATCAGATGATCATTAGGACCTAATCAGATGATTAAAGCATGATCAAGATGAATTTAATTGAGTTTTATATGGTGCATATCAATTAGATTGGGCATTGAATGGCTTGGATCACATCAATGGAATAGATCACCATCAAGGAACAAAAGGTCCCTGGGTCCTTCAATACAGGATGGAGACGCCTAAGGAAATAAGGGATATAGGATGGAGATGCCTAAGGAAATAAGAAAGAAATCCTATAGATCTTTAGCATGACTCATTTGAGGAAAGATTGAAGGCTTGGATATTTGCTTTCTAAGAAGAAGAAGAGGAAAACATGAAAGAGACGGTGAAGAAAAGTTTCAAAGGAAAGTAAAAAACCAAATTTAGAAAGACGGTGACTTTAAACTAGAGAAGGAATGGGAGAAAGAACTATATAATATGTTGTATTTGTAGGAAGGAGGGAGGGCATCATTGTAGGACTGTATCATAGAGAATTTCTCCATGGGAGGACTGCTCCACTATGAAACCTATGTACAGTAAGATTGTAAAAGGAAGATTTCTTCATCATAGAAGGAAGACCCTAAGAAACCATTTTGACCCCTATCTCTACTTCGTTTCTCAACTTATCTTTCAGTTTCTCTTTACTATCATTCTCATTCTTATTCTATCATCACCTCCAATTTTTCCCATTGTTCTACGTTTCTTCTTGTTTTCCATTATCATCATTTTCCCTTTTTCCTCTTCATTTTTTTCTTCTTGTTTTCTCATCATTTTTCACTGATTTCACACCAATTTCTCTCTTACTTGCAATCTTTCTTTGTTTCATGCAAAACCCAATTTGGGTTTCTACCAAAATTTCTCTCTCTCTGTTTTTTTTTTGCCTATGTCATCTTCCATCACCGCTACATCATCTTTTTCCTTCAGCTTCTTTTCTATGTTTGATTAAAAGAAGGAAGTTTCAGGGCACTTTCCAATGTTTTCCTTTAACACCTTATTTTAATTCCATTTCCATCCCAAGTTTGCCTTATTCTTATACATATTTTGCTTTATCTTTTTTTTTTGTTCTCGAACTAGCCCAGGAATTAATCAATCCAATCTTTTTTGATTAAAGCATAACAGAATCAATAGGTTAGCTTAAACCAACACGATCAGTTTAGTTCTTTATCTTGTTTTAATCATATTTCCAATTAAGTTTTAGATATTCATCTTAGGACAATTTCTAGTTGATCCATTAGTCTAATCCTTAGTCTGTCATCAAAAAATTTGCTCCAAGCCATCCAAACCTTAGACTCTTTTCTTAGGCCAAATTATCAAAATTTTTAAAATCTGAACAATCTAATAATTGAATCTTTAATCAAAGATATGGGTGAGATATTTATGAAGGTTGATTAACTCTAATGTGACAAGAATTGAGGAAAATTTCTACGATTGAGCTTGGAAAGTTAATTTTAATTATTAATTTATTTAATTTTCTATCTTTTTAGATCAATATTTTGTACTTTTCATTAGTTCAATAGATTTGAATTTTGACTTCGTTATTATTTAATTTCTATTATTTCTTTTAATTTATGGATAATAAAGTTTTATTTAAACTCCATTTTCATTAAGTCGAATCCCTGTGGGACCTATCTATACTTGCATAAGCTATACTATAATAGCTCTTGCACTTGCAAAAAATAATCAACAAGATTTTAGCACTGCTGTGGGGAACATGCAACAAATTTTTCTTAAAATTTAATAAAATTTCAAAAAATTAATGTATTGTATCCATTTAGCATTCTAAGCATTTTTAGGTGCATTTAAAAAAAATTCTTTGTGCATATTCACTCTGTTTCCTAAATTTGGTACTTATTGATATTTTTATTTTACTAAAAATTAAAAAAAGAGGAATTCAAGGAGAACCTCAATTAGAATAGCCAAAATTTTATTTTGAATGAATTTTTGTGAGGAGATATTGTAATTTTTCAATCACAATTCATTTGAAAGGGTTGTAATAATACATGTCAAGGGTGAACCATTGTAAACTGGAAGTGGAAGTAGAAGTGGAATGTAAATGGACCCACCCTTGTACAAGATGATCTTATCCAAGATCCTACTGTGAGAAATCCTAACTACTTATAATTCCCAAATTAGGTTTGCATGTTTAGAATAACTTTGCATTGACTAGTAGTTCAATTGCATATAGATAACATACTTGATAACTATTGCATTTTAGGATTTGCATTAGTTTATTATTTGTAATTACATTTTAAAGGCATGTTTATCACTTTAAGGTGATTTATATATTGATTGAACTATCATAGAGTGTGAAAATTAATTATTAAGGGCACCTGACTCCAAAAGATCAAGGGGCAGATATTATCACCACATCTTGGCCCACCTAGGATAATCACCGCAAGCGCATAACCCAACCTTCCAAATTAATTTAAAATCAATTAGAAGGGACCAATAGAAGCCATCACATGCTCATATGATCCTCTTAAAAGGAGGCGACCCATTGCCACTCTAGTGGCCCTCATCTAACTAACTATGCTAGTATTTAAGCAATTAGCTCTGCCAACATATTCTGTGACTTAGACTACTTAGAAGTAGCTAAGGAGGGTATGAAGTGGCTGGTTAGGTTAGGATTTAATTGGTAAGCAATGGGGGAAATTTTGAAAGAGAGAGAGATCATTAGATTAAGTTAATCTTAAACCTTCTCCCCCACACAAATTCAAGAAAATCAAAACACTTCAACTTATTAGCCTTAGGGAATGTTTGATCATGTCCTTTGTTGTGTCATTCTAGTCATTAGATTGCATCATTTAGTTTAGTTTTCTTCAAAAAAGGGGGGGGGGGGGGGGGGTCAGTTGCATTCAATGAATAATTTAAACATTGATCGAAGGGGTAATACATACCTCAACATTAGTAGAGATGATACTTCTCTATGGAGGAACAATCCCCTCTTTAATGATGATGAACCACCTCTCATCATGGATAATGATGATGTTTCCTCATAAACAAATAATTCTCTCTTTGATGATGATGATCCTCCACCTCTTTATAATGATCACGTAAGTTCATGGAGGAATCATTCTCCACCACCTGAAAATAGGAGAAGGAATTATAATAAGGAATAGGATCAAAACAAAGCACATGAGGATAATTGGCATACTCAAAATTCTCATGGGAGAACATTAAGAGACTATTTACAGCCTATTTATACCAACATACCTTCTTGTATAATTTTACCTCAAAATGCTGGTACAATTGCTGTGAGGATAGGAGAAATTCAATTACTTCCTAAATTTTATGAGTTGGATAGTGAGAGTCCTTACTTACACTTAAAAGAATTCGATGAAGTGGGCATGACCCAACATACACAAAACATCGAATTAGACATGGTAATCTCAAACTATTTCCCTTTTCTTTAAAGGAAAAAGCAAAGAAATGGTTTCATTCACTACCAATAGGTTATATATAAACATGGAAAGAAATGACTCCGAAGTTCTTGAAAAAGTTTTTTCCTATACATAAGATAAATACTCTTCACTAATATATAATGAATTTTGCCTAAAAAGATAAAAAACTTTCTATTAATGTTAGGAAATATTTAAAGAATTATTGTTAACTTGTTCACATCATGGATACATACTTTGGTCTATTATTAATTTCTTTTATGAAAGGACTTAATTTTGATATGCGCCAATTTGTTGAAATGATGTACAATGACAATTTCTTAAATAAGCAACCAGATGAGGTGCAAGAGTGTGACGACCCGGGTTTTTGATGATGCAAGTTTGATAAGAAGGCGAGATCTCTTATTTTAGAAATATGAAATGCATGAAAATCTCTTTGTTTTGGAAAGCAATCTTTCATATAAAACCCCGAGTGTCAAAAAGCATTTTCAAATAATATAGCCATGGCATAGTTTTAAATTGACTCTATTCCCAAGAAAGTGTTAGTCACAGCCTCAGCTACTGAGAGTAACTACAATCAAGTATCATTCACTGAAAGATAAGGTAGGAGTTTACTTACTGGCACTTAGTTTGGACGTTCTCTCTCACGGGTCTGTCGCCATATATCCTGTCCTTAAGTGTTTACTTTGTGTCTGAAAAATGTTGACGATTGGGTGAGTATATATTATACTCAGTAGGAGTCTATCACTACTAGTTTTACAATACATGCTATGTTTAAAATCATATGCTCTTTAAAATATGTGCATGTTTGAACACTCATGTTCAATATCGATATTAAAAACCATTGTAGCATTGGAATACTGACAACTTAAAGAATCCCATAATCCAAGTCGAAAGTATCATATATATCATAAACATAATGATATGCATAAGATGCTCAACTAAATCCAACTCATGAATATATGGTATGGTTGACCATCCTCATGTAATGCCATATGCAATGCAAGTAAATCCTTAAAAACATAGGGAACACTACGCCCACAACCTCCTCTTCGTGTGGTCCCCGGGTACCTGGGGACACTCGGTCATAGCCTCCATGGGGCATATGACACTTATTCGTCGTAAATCATGCAATTTATGCAATCGGTTGCAAAACATGCATGCCGCCATATATCCTGTCCTTAAGTGTTTACTTTGTGTTTGAAAAATGTTGAAGATTGGGTGAGTATATACTATACTCAGTAGGAGTCTATCACTACTAGTTTTACAATGCATGCTATGTTTAAAATCATATGCTCTTTAAAACATGTGCATGTTTAAACACTCATGTTCAATATCGATATTAAAAACCATTGTCGAATTGGAATACTGACGACTTAAAGAATCACATAATCCAAGTTGAAAGTATCATATATATTATAAACATAATGATATGCATAAGATGCTCAACTAAATCCAACTCATGGATATATGGTATGGTCGACCATCCTCATGTCATGCCATATGCAATGCAAGTAAATCCTCAAAAACATAGGGAATACTATGCCCACGACCTCCTTGTCGTGTGGTCCCCGGGTACCTGGGGACACTCGGTCATAGCCTCCATGGGGCATATGACACTTATTCATCATAAATCATGCAATTTATGCAATCGGTTGCAAAACATGCATGCAATGCATAAAATCTGCTCATGCTAGTACTGCATTCAAAGTCATAACCCTGCCTAGAAGCCTGACAGCTTAGAAGCCTGTCAGCTCTCTCTGCCTGCCCTCATCGGCCAAGGCTACACTTATCATGCAGACAATAATCCTTTTTCAAAACATGTCTATGCATGTAACACATGTCTTGGCAATATGTATGTGCAATGTATTTTTCATATGCATGCTAAGTTCATTTATGAAATCAATTCATGCTAAACAAGTCATGTAACTAACTTAAAACTTAAAACATGCATTCTCAAAGCAATCATGGGTTCTTTTTAAAAGTCTAGTAGCGATAGAGCACCTACTTCAAAACATCATGGGTCCTTTTAAAAAGTATAGTAGCAATAGAGCACCTACTTCAAAACATCATTGGTTCTTTTAAAAAGTCTGGTAGCAATAGAGCACCTACTTCAAAACATCATGGGTTCTTTTAAAAAATCTAGTAGTGATAGAGCACCTACCCAGTTTGGTCACGCTATCCCCCTTGTCCTCGTATGCTCCTGAACATGGTTTAGGGGAAAAAGGTTAGCTTGTCCTATTTCTATAGGTTTTAGAATGGTTTATCTCACTAATTAGGTATTAAGGGTTCATTCCTATGCCTATGGGTCTCTTAAGGTCCTAACTGGGCCTTGGTATCATCAGGTTTACAAAGGTTTAGTGGCCTCGCACCACTATCATAGTTTAAGGGTCGTGCCTACCTTAGATAGGGCCTTTATTAGGTATTTTATGGTTTAGACGTGTCTACATCGTTGATACAGACACAACACCTTTCGCGGCACCTCAATCGAAGCCTTAGAACTCAAGTTATGGGCAATTTAATATCAAGTGTACATAGAAGGCCCTTACGAGGTGGAAGCCTGGGACGCTAATGCGTACTGTGTCAGCGGCGCTCGCCCTACCGGACGCGTCTGTAGATGTACCGTGCTTCCACCCATCCTTTTCGTTTATGGGCGCATCCATGGACGCGCCCATCGTCCTTTCTTTAATGCACAGAGTGCGTTTCTGTTTGATGGGAACCTGGGCGTCCTAAGGATGCCCTGGTTCGACCCTGTCAAACCAGTATGCCCCAGGCACCATCCCTGGGTCCTTTGTGGCTCCCTAGAGCCCCGTTTTGCATGGTTTTTCATGCAAAAACTTGGGGAAACTCATCCTAAGACTAAGGGGAAGATGGGTTTGGAGGGGTTTTGGGCATACCTGGTTCGTGGCTGGGTTTTTTTCCACGTTTTCTCCTCTTGTCTACTTCTCCATGATGGGTTTTTTTCAGGCTTTTGGGCTGCCATTGGAGGTGCTTAAGAGCACTGTTTGTAGAGCTTGAAGAGGGTTCTGAAGGGGGTTCTTACCGCCATGGAATGGCAGTGGAGAAACCTCTAGAATGGCAGTGGTTTCTCCCCTACACACTGTCATTCTAGAACCCTTTAGGAGGTTTGGGAAGAAGAGGGGTGCACGTATCAAAACGGGTCCCCGTTTTCTCAGGTCAAATTCGTTTTTGAATTAAATTACACTTTTGCCCTTGAACTTCAAAGGGCCATAACTTGCTTATTTTAACTCTGTTTTGAGTGATTTTGGTCTTGTTGGATTCCTTTTTCCAAGACACACCTAATGGTACTACTCTTAGGACCAAATTTCTGGGTCCAATAAGGGTGAATAGTGAAATGACCAAAATACCCTTATCTCTAAAAAGTGAACTTTTCATTACTAACTTGGGATTTCAATGTTACAAAAATGGAGTCATTACAAACAGTATTTGGAATGACTAGCAAAAAGTGCACAAACTTGGGCTAATTTAGAAAAAGTAGGTTACCCAAACAAGCCCAAGTTCACCACTACAACCTCTAGGGGAGGCATTTATGTCATGTTTGATATATATATATATATATATATAGACACACACACACACACATATATGAATAAAAAAATAACATCCCTAGCTAGAATAGTTAATGCCATGTAAATGAGAAAATTTTCCCCTAAGAAAGTCGAACATTTGTGTGATATTTGTGAAAGTAATACCCATCCCACTTAGGAATGTCCCACCATTCCTACATTATAGGATGCGCTTCATGAACAGGCACATTCTTATGAGGGTCCTTCTTTTCCATCTTCAGAGATATATAATCCTAACTAGAGTAATCATCCTACGTTTAGTTGAAGAAATGAATATAACTCTAATGTCTCACATAAGGCCCAATACCAACCCTGTCGCCAAAAAAAAGGACCATTTGCTCCTAAACCTTACCTTCCTCTACATAATATGGAAGTAGAGGATAGCTTTCATCAATTTAAGAAAAAACAAGAGGATAAAAATGCTCAAATTGAAGCCCAATTAAACGAGAATACATAATCCATGATTGAATTGAAGGACATGATCTCTTAAATGCTACAGACCATTGAAAAGGGCAATGTCTTATCTGACCAAATGAAAACCCTGATGATGTGGATGTGTTAGGTGAGATTAATTCTTCAGTTATAAACATGGAACAAACAAAGTCAATTACCATTCTTCATAGTGGTAAAATAATTGAGAAATTGGTCCTAAAAGGGCTGAGATAATACTAAAACCTATTATAAAAAGAGAGAAATTTATTGATAAGGAAAACATGCCACCCACTAAGCCATATGAAATCCTTGCTCTATTTTCACAAAGACTACACCAAGCTCCCACAATTGTGTCTAATTATGAGAAACAGCTTGAAGATATATTTGATACCTTGCCCTATGATAAAAAGAAATTTCAAAATTGTAAGTTAAATTCACTCACCTTTTCATTTCATAGGTTTGTCTGGCTCATTTTGTATGGGACAGGGATGTTTTTAACTTCGTAAATTTTTTCATTTCTAATAATTATGTACCACAATTTTTTCAGAACTTTCCTTTTTTACATCTCCCATTTCATCATTTCTGAATGCATTATCATAATCCTACCATTTAAACATTGAGGACAATGTTTCACTCAGGTTGGGGGTGTAGAATTCTAGTAAATTCTAGTCTATTTGTAATTTTTTGTCTATTTAAAAAAAATAAAAATTGAGATTTTTAAATATTTTTAGAGTTTTTAGGTCAATTCCTACACTCTGATAAGAACTGGAAATTTTTGAAGTATAGTCTAGCTAAATTTAGTATATTAAAGGAATTACACATGATTAATTAATCATTTTACTCATTTTTTAAAGTATTTAATGAAAGCTAAGTCTCAGATCACATCTATACACATGGTTGCATATATATAGTATAAATTGATAAGTAGTTATAACTTAGAGATCCTGAAGAAATTTAGTAGAAACATATAACTTAAGTGACTTTGAGACTCATTCATTCCTTTTGAGAGGTTATAAACATTCTTAATTTTCTTTAGGGTCTTAAACTAAAATTTGATCCCATCAACTTTTAAATTTGTCTAATTACCTAAATAATTAGAATATTACCTTTAAACTTTTGGAAGTTCATTGAATCTAATAGATTATAGGAAACCTAGGAAATGATCTAGGTCATCCTTGCTTTTAACCTAGATACATAAAGCCTACCTAAAAGTTTTTTTACCACTAGTTAACCAGTTTTGAACCTTATATAAATTTTTTCTTTTCTTACTCAGATTAAACTTTATCATGTTAACCCAGTATAATATATCCATTACCTACTTTCTTCAGAAGATAAGTTAAAGATGAATGAATAAATACTTTGTAGTAGTAAAAAATGTAGAAAAGTAAATATTAATAAAAAATAATGTTCTTCAAAGAGATGCAAAAGTACAAATAGAAAAAAAGAAGAAGAAAAGTACTAAAAGAAGAAGAAGAAGAAAAGTCTGAATTTGAAATGAAGAATGCAAAAAATATGAAGAAATATTCACTTTAGGCAAAAAAGTAAATAAGAATGGTCAATAAATACCCTTTATACCCTTTCTTTTTATAACCCATCCTAACCTTACATTTCATCCCAGTTGAAGACTTGTAGATTCTAAGAGGAATATAGCCTTGATGAGGATATGAAAAGATAGAATTTAAAGAGTAGTATTTTTAAATGTTCAAAGGTAATGACATCTTATACTTTCTAAAGGGATCAAAAATAAATTCCTTAGTAAATCCCATTCTTTCATGAATATATATGAGATAAATTTGCTTTTTGACTCTGCTCACATATTTGAAAGAGATATATGATTTGAACCATTTATTTGAGAGTTTTATTTTTGAATGTATGTCTATTAGTGAGGACTGAGGTCAAGACATATTTTAGATAGAGATCAAATGTTTGAAGTCTACTTAGAGATAAGGATTATTGTATATATAGAATGGATACACTCACTCTAAGATTTGGGCTCAAATGAAATGTATTTAACATATGGGTAGGGTTTTGAATTTTTCATTCATTTTTATCAGTATGCTAAAGTTGATAGATTTATTGAAGATAATTCTTTGAGAAAAAAAGTAGAAATTTACTTGAAAATGATTTTTGAAATTTTGTGGGTATATTCACTACAAACCCTCACAAGTCTTAACTCGTCCACTAGGGATTCAAGGGCTTGTTGCACATGCTAAGTGCAATCAAGTGTACCTACAAAATGTTTGTTGGGTAGTATGTTAAGTTTTCAATTTTGTCCAAAATGCCTCTAATTTAGTATTTAATTAGATAATCCAATCACTTAATTGTGCAATTTTAGCTCCAATTAGTCATCTAACCACTAATTTATAAAATTTAATGGTCAGATGGTCATTAGTTGCTAGCCCAAATATTAAAGCATGATCAAGATGAAATTAATTGAGTTTTGTATGGTGCAGATCAACTAGATTAGGAATCGAATGGCTTTGATCGAATCAATGGACTAGATCACTTTCAAGAAACAAAAGGCCACCTGGGTCCATTGATATCAGATGTAGATACCTAAGGGAATAAGAAAGAAATCCTATAGATTATTAGCGCAACTCATGGGAGGAAAGATTGAAGGCTTGGATATTTGATTTCTAAGAAGAAGAAGAAGAGGAAAACATGAAAGAGGAAGGTGAAGAAAAGTTTCAAAGAAAGTAAAAAATAAAATTTATAAATACAAGTGAGTTTAAAACTAGAGAAGGAATGGGAGAAAGAACTATATACTATGCAGATCTGTAGGAAGGAAGCTGGGCTTCATTGCGAGAATACATCATAGAGAGTTTCTCCATGGAAGGTCTCCTCCACCGTGAAGCCTACCTATTGTAAGACTGTAACAGGAATATTTATTCATCGTAGAAGGAGGACAAGAAGAATCCATCTCAATCCCTATCTCTCCTGCATTTCCTAGCTTATCTTTCAGTTTCTCTTTACTATCATTCTCAATCTCATTCTATCATCATTGCCAATTTTTCCCATTGTTCTTTGTTTCTTTCTATTTTCCATTATCATCATTTTCCTTGTTTCCTCTTTGTTTTTTTCCCATTTTCTCATATTTTTTCACTGATTTTGCACCAATTTCTCTCTTCCCAACAATCTCTCTTTGTTTCATGCAAAACCCAGTTTGAGTTTCTCCCAAAATTTCCCTTTTTTCTCCTATTTCATCTTCCATTTTAGCCTACGTCTTCTTCTTCCTTCGGCTTCTCCTCTTTGTTCAGTTAAAAGAAGGAAGTTTCAAGGAACATTCCAATTTTGCCCTCTAACACCTTATTTTAATTCCATTTCCATCCCATGTTTGTCCTTTCCTAGTTTGTCTTACTCTTATACATATTTTATTTTATTCTCAGATTAGTTCAAGAATTAATTAATCCTATCCTCTTTGATTAAAACCTATCCAAATCAATAGTTTAGCTTAAACCAACATGATTAGTTCAGTTCTTGATCTTGTTTTAATCATATTTCTAATTAATTTTTAGATCTTCATCTTAGGATAGTTCTTAGCTGACCCATTAGTCCTGATCATCAATCTATCATCCATAAATTCAATCTAATCTATCCAAACCTCAAACTCTTTCCATAGACTAAATTATCAAATTTTTAGAAATCTAAACAATCAAATGGTGAATCTCTAATCAGAAATATGACTAAGAGATTGATGAAAGCTAATTGACTATGAACTGACCAGATTTGAAGAAATTTGCTATGATCAAGTTAGGAAAGTTAATTTTTTAATTGTTAAGTCATTTAATTTTCTATATTTTTAGTTCAAAATTTTGTAATTTTCATTAACTCAATAGATCTAAATTTTAATTTCATTATTATTTATTTTAATTAGTGGATAATTAAATTTTATTTAAAATCTATTTTTATTGAGTTGAGTCCCCATGGGATCAACCGATACTTGCATGAATTTCTATCATTTCTTTTAATTTGTGGATAGTTAAATTTTATTTAAACTCCATTTTCACTAAGTCAAGTCACAGTGGGATCGACTTGTAATTGCATGAGCAGTACTACAATACCTATGCACTTATGAAAAACAACCAACAAAGGCATATTCTAGAACCTTGCTGTGAGCCTTCCTAAACGTCCTTTCAATTCCTAGCTTAGGTTTTGCGTAGCACTTTAATTTCTTGCATTATTAATGGTAGTATAAAGCATATAGGCATTTCATGATTAATTATTACATATATTTTAGGAACCTTGCATTAGAAAGCAACAATGTAACAACGATAGCCTAAGTTGATTATAGCCCAAGGACATAGGCTATCAAAGTTACAGTGTAGCTTTTGTTGAGGCCTCAAACCCATGTTAGCTAGCATATAAATAGTTGCATTAGATTTACAGCTTTTTTGTATCATAGGACATGTTTATAGCTTTAAGGTGCTTATATTTTGATAGAATTGCATGAGAATGCTTTAATGAATTAGTAAGAGCACTCACCCTATAAGATCAAGGGTGAATTTCATCATCACACCTTATATTTTGATCAAACTGCATGAGAATGCTTTATTGAATTAGTAAGGCCACTCACACTACAAGATCAAGGGAGGATTTCATCATCACACCTTAACCCCCTAGGTTAATGATCACCTTACATACAACCCCAGCCTTATGTTGTTAATTTAAAATCAATTTAGAAGAGACCTTAGCAGCTTTTCAAGCTCATAGGACCCTCTTGGAAGTAGGTAGCCTATTGCCCCTCTAATGTCTCCTATCTAATCGACTACACTAGTATTTAAAAGACTAGCTCTGTCAGCACATTCTATTACTTAGATCATCCACAACTGATTGAGGAGGGAGTGAAGTGGTTGATTCAGATCAAGATCTAACTAGTAAGTAATATGAGAAATCTGAAAGAGGGGAGGAGCTAACTAGGATTAGTAATAATCTAAAAGCCTCTCCTTTACAAAAGTTCAAGATAAGAAGCCCTTCACAATTGTTTCCCTTAGGAAATAGAATATTTTGTATCCTTATTTATTTCCTTGTTTTAGCATTTAGGTTGCAAATTATAGTTTAGGTTTCCCCTACACTACGTAAATAAAGTAAAAATAAAATAAAAATCTCTTTCATTATATAAAATGACTTAGCTTCATTGCATATAAATAAAAGTTCTAATATATCATCTATTAGTGTATGCATAGTCGTCGATCACTTAATTCTGATCTAATACTTTTAGATATAGAGATTGAATGATCTACGAGGCAAGGCCAAAGGACTCACAAATATCAATAGATCCTTGCAGTAGAAATTGCTGACGAAGTTATAGAAGGGAAAACGTTAAAAGATTACTCTACACTAGTTCAATTTAACTCGCCATCTTGTATAGCTTTACCTATAACTAAAGCAGACCACTTTGAGTTGAAACCAGGAGTTATTCAACTCTTTCCAACTTTCTATGGGTTTGAAAATGAGGGCCCATACCACCATGTCAAGGAATATCTTGACATTTGTTTTACATTCAAATATTGTAACTTCTTTGACGACTTTATAAGGTTGAGACTATTCTCATTTTCATTAAAGGATAAAGCTAAGGCTTGGGTCACCTCTTTAAAAGTAGGGTCTATCACTACATGGGATCAACTATTCATAAAATTCCTAAATAAGTTTTTCTCAGTCTAGAAAACCAATGCCCTAGGTGCGAAATTATAAATTTCCAATAGTGGAAGGGCTTTCATGACTAAAAGTGACATGGAAGCTTGGAATTTATTTGAAATACTTGCTATTAATTCCCAACAATGAGATTATTCTACTAGAAAGTAGGCAGAATAGATTATCTAACCCAATAGTTTGATGCTTTCATGATGAATAGACCTCCTGTGCAATCTCAGTCTGAAGTTTGCTTGATCTGTTCCAATCCCAATCACTTTGCTCCATTGTGTTCATTTAGCTCTAGTTTCCATGAGTTCTTTTCAGATCAAGCAAATGCTATGAATGCATATCACAATATTAGCAACAATAACCCTTATTATGAGACCTACAATCCTGGATGGGCTAGGCATCTAAACTTCTCATGGTCAAAGAATAACCATCAAGAGGGTCCATCAGGGAACCCACCTCAACAACCTTTTCCTAAGAACAATATGCCTCAACAACAACAACTTTCTTAATAGTTTCCACCCTAGCAAAGGAAACAATCACTAGAGGAGACTCTAAATATGTTTAACAATGTAATTTCAACATGATACCAAGTAGACCTTGTAAGCCAACTCATAGTCTATTATGAAGTTGGAATATTAGATGCGTGAGCTACCTGTCACTCTTTAAGAGAAGGAAAAAGAAAAATTTCCTAATCAACCTATGCAAAATCCCAAAGGTCAATATGAGATTAGTTTCATATTATCTGATTAAGCTAAATCCATCAAAACCCTTAGGAGTGGAAAACAAGTAGATAATTAGGTAGGCCAAAATAGTAGTACCCTATAACTCGAGGACAAAGAAAAGCATACCCAACCTTAAAAAGGGAGGGAAAAAGTATAGCATGAGCCCTCTTCATCTAAACACCTTGGTGATGCACTTCATGTCATAAAGGTTCCCTTCCCTCACAAATTGAACATAGGCAAGAAGGAGAATAATTATAATTAGATAATGGATATATTTAAACAAATCAATATCAACATTCCATTTTACATTGTCATTAAAGAATTTTCTCCTTATGCTAAAATATTAAAGGATCTATGTACACGAAAGTGTCAACTTAAAGTGCATAAAAAGGCCTTTCTTGCTAGTCATGCCAATTCTATTCTTTCTCAGTAAATTTTCTCAAACTATAAAGATCGTAGATGCCCTACAATCTCATGTGTTATTGAGGAACACATATTTGATACAACACTCTTAGATTTAGGGGCGAGTGTTAACCTATTACCATACGCAGTCTAAGAGCAACTAGGTTTTGGGGAGCTGAAACCTACTACTATTACCCTCCAATTAGCATATCGATTTGTCAAAATTCCTAGAGTAATAGAACATGTCTTGATACATGTAGATCTTTTTCTCTCTCTAGTGGACATTTTAGTCCTAGATGCTAAAATCCCTTTCATCATTGGCCATCCATTTTTGGCTGCATCTAAAGCTATCATCAATTGTTGGAATAGTGTTATGGAACTATCATTTGGCAATATAATACTTGAGTTCAACATTTTTAATGTTGCACAACAGATGGTTTGAAGATTCTTTTCATATGAATGTCATAGAAAGTATAATTCATGACATTTTCCAATCATCCTCATATTCCAATCCACTTTTGGATCAAAAAAGTTTCATAGAGGAAGTAGACCCATTACTTGAAGCTACAGTGGTAGTGGACACTCCAAAAGGGAGACCAAAATTAGAGGCCCCTACACCACTCTCCACTACTCAGGACCCCTGAGGAAACACCCACATTAGGCCTAAAAATCATTACCTGCAAGTCTAAAATATGCATTCTTAGGTTCCTCTGAAAACTTTTTTATTATTATTGCTGCTGATCACAATTAAAAACAAGAAGGTAAGCTGCTTAATGTACTCTATAGACATCAGAAAGTAATACGATGGTCCATATCAGGCATAAAAGTTATTAGCCCCACCATTTGCATGCACTAAATCCGTTTAAAAATGAATGCTAAAACATCTTGGGAATCACAATGGCAGCTAAACCCTCACATGAAGGAGGTAGTTAAGGTAGAGGTTCTTAAGCTATTAGATGTAGTGTTGTATACCCCATCTCTAATAGTACTTGAGTTAGTCCTGTTTAGGTTGTCTAAAAGAAATTTGGAGTCATGATAGTTAGAAATAAGGATAATGAGTTAGTACCCACTCGTCCGACTACCATGTGGTGAGTATGTATTGATTATCATAAGCTAAACTCAATCACGAGGAAAGACCACTTTCCTCTTCTCTTCATAGGTCAAATGTTAGAAGGATGGCTGGTCATGAGTATTATTGTTTCCTAGATGGATTTTTTAGCTACAACCAGATTCCAATAGCACCTCAAGAGAAGACCATCTTCACTTGTCCTTTCCAAATCTTCGCCTCCAAATGATGCCTCTTTGGCTTTGCAGTGCACCAATGACTTCTCAAAGGTGTATGATGAGGATCTTTTCTAAAATGGTGGAGAGATTCCTTGAGGTGTTCATGGATGTTTTTTTACTATTTGGGTCTACTTTTGATGAGTTCCTTGCCCACCTAGCTCATGTGTTAGAGAGGCGTCAAGAAAAGAATTTGTACTAAAGTGGGAAAAATGTCATTTCAAGGTGAAAAGTGGAGTAGTACTAAGGCATGTCATATCACAATAAGGAAAAAGTGGACCTCATCTCTGATCTTCCCCCTTCTAGGACGGTGAAGAAGATCCACTCATTCCTAGGCCGTACTAGATTTTGTATATGGCTTCTCAAAGAGTTTAGCAAAATTTCTAAGCCCCTCTACAATCTGTTAGCAAAAGGAGGCAATTTTTAACTTTGATGAAAATTGCATGAAGGCCTTTGAATGTCTTAAAGCCAAACTCACCTCTGCACTTATCATATGACTATCAAATTAGAGTGGACCATTTAAAATTACATGTGATGCTTTTGCCTACATGATTGGTGCTATTTTGCTATAGTGAATTGTTAAACTTACCCATGTGATTTATTATGTTAGTAAGACTCTCAATGATATCCAACTCAACTACTCTACTATAGAGAAAGAGCTGTTGGCAGTAGTCTTTGCCTTAGAAAAGTTTAGGTCCTACCTCTTAGGGTTGAAAGTAATTATCTACTCAAATCATGCTGCATTGAAGTACCTTTTTTCTAAAAAGGTTGCTAAACCAAGACTTATTCGATGGATTCTATTACTATCGGAATTTGACAAAGAAATAAGAGACAAGAAGGTTCCAAAAATGTTGTAGCAGATCACCTATCTAGGCTAATAATTGAGTCTCCTAGTGAACATGTGCCTATCAAAGAAACTTTTTATGATGAGCAACTTTTGCAGGTTTCCCAATTAGCTTTGTATGCTAACATTGTCAATTATCTTGTTATAGATAAATCACTAGTACACTAGTCAAAACAAGATATCTCAAATTTTCTTGCCAAAGTCAAGTACTTTATGTCACGATCAAATCATTGGGAGATACATTCCTCATAATAAACACAGTCAAATCATCCCATTTTGCCATGACCATGGTTGTGGGTACCATTATACTGAAAGGAAGATCATTGTAAAGATTTTATGTGTGGATTTTACCTGCCCAGATTCTTGCATTTATTGTGAAACATGTGATCACTACCAAAAGTTAGGAAACATTGGTCATAAGGGCATGATACCACTTAACGCGATCTTGATTGTCGAACGTTTTGATATTTGGGGCAACAACTTCATGGGTCCCTTCCCTAACTCTTATGAAAATCTTTACATCCTAGTGGGAGTGGACTATGTGTCTAAATGGGTAGCATATAAGACAAATGACCACAAGTTTTGAAGAGATTATATCTTTTCATGCTTTAGCATTCCACACGTTATTATCAGTGATGGAGGTAGACATTTTTGCAACCATGTATTTGAGGCCCTAATGAAGAAATATGGATTTACCTATAGAGTTGAAAAACCCTACCATCCCTAGATTAGTAGGCAAATTAAGGTATTAATTAGGAAAATAAAGGGCATACGAGAGAAGACGGTAAAGTTTAATAGGAAGGATTGGTCTCTTAGACAAACTGATGCTTTATGGGCTTATAGAACTACATATAAGACCCTTATTAGAATGTCTCCTTGTCATCTACCTATTAAGGTAGAACATGGAGCATATTAGGCAATCAAACACCTCAACTTTGATCATGACAAAGTTAAGACCCAAAGGTAGTTCTAACTTCGAGGGTCAGAAGAGCTGAGATATGCATACAATTGTGCTAAAAGGTACAGGGATTGTGTGATGATGGTTCATGATAAATCCACCTATGTAAAACATTTGAACTATGTCAGAGGGTCCTCCTCTATAATTCTAGTTTACATCTCTTTCCTAGAATGTTACACTCTCGATGGACTGGCCCATATGTTGTAAAGACTATCTATCCTCAAGGGGCTGTCGAGATTGAAAAAGATGGAGGACTTTCCAAAGTTAATGGTCAGCAACTGAAACCATATTTAGAAATGAGAAACCCTAATGAAGAGGAGGAGCTCCTACTACAGGAGCATGTTTATCATGACTAAGATCCACAATAAGTCATTTGTATCATAGTAGTTGTAGGTTTTGATTTTGCAATTTCTTCTGGTCACATTCATAGATCATTGCACCATCTCTAGAGTGCAAGTAATATCATTCTAACCCTTCTCTCTACTTAATTGTTCATTTGTCTCAAATCATTGGGGATAGTGTTTAATTTAAGTCAAGGGTAGCATCTTTCAAATTTGATGTGTCCACCATTTTTTTATCATTTAAAAAAAAATTATTTTGGAAATTTTGGAAAAATATTGGAATTGAAAAAATAGATAAAAACTTATGATAAGTTCCTTTGCAAGGGTGAGACTTTAGATTTTCCAACTATTCAAGCTCTCTTTTGAACTTTAGCTCATTAATAGATTTTTACACAATTAGTTCACTATTTGATCCTTTATCTAAAGTGTTCCATGAGAAGTTAAACACAAAATATTTATTGAACAAAATATCCATGTATATATAGTTAAGTTTAAGAAAATATAACTTACAGATCCTAAATAAGATTTTTGGAGACTATTAACTCATGTGAGCTTTAGAGGTAATCTTCCTTTTTAAGGTTATATATAATTCTAGCTGGTCTGATTATCCTTCATCTTGGTCAACTATTAAGAAATTATAAAAGACTATACCATTTAACTCTTGATTTTATGGTTATGTTTAAGTCATATGAAACCTAGGAAATGGTAGAGGTGATCCTTGGTAATACCTAAAGCCTTTAGCTTTCTAAAGTTATTACACTACTAGTTAGACCATTGAGACTTTTTATATTAAACCTTCTCCTTGTGAACCCAATGACCATTACCCTATTAAAACCCTTATAATATATCCATTACTTAGTTGTTTTGAAAACATGTAGTGATGGTTAAGGAATATCTTAAGAAAAGTATGAGCAATACAACTCAAGACATGAAAATAAAAAATGGCTAAGAAAGAGTAGAAAATCCAAAAAGAAAAAGAAAAAGGATATACCAAAATGTCAAAGAAAAAGAGGAAAATGAAAAACGTAGTCAATGAAAAAAGAATTGTTCACTCTTATGGTTATAAAAGAAAATTGTGAATGCACTTTAAAATACCTTTAGATATCTTTTAAAATAGTCTTTGTTTACCCTTATACCCATTTCTTTGGTAACCCTAGCCGAAGCCTATGTTTCACCCCATTAGAATACCTAACTTGATCTTAGGAGAAGTATGGCTTGGATATGATTACAGATGAATAGGGAGTATTGTAGAGTGTAATTGATTCTTTACTTGTAACAGCCCAGGTCCAACGGTCACCCAGGGAAAGCGCGTCATTACTGTTAGAGTTCTTCGAACCCTTATCAATAGCCCAGTCACTTTCTCCTTAGCGATATGGGATTAACTCTCAGTCCTTCCCCACCTTCATCCCCTCAACCTATCTTGGGCCTAACCTCAAACTATCTTGGGGCCTCCCCCTCAAGCCATCTTAGCCTACCCTCAAGGCATCTTGGCAGACGGCAATGGGTTCACCTCTCCCCCTTAGGGGGCACACGTTCGCGCGTGCAGTTAGCCATCCACCACCAAGTCAGGGGTTGGCTCTGATACCACTGTAACAGCCGGGCCCCCACCAGTAAGATATTGTCCGCTTTGGCACAGAGTGCCTCACGGCTTTAAAATGCGTCTTACTAGTTAGAGACTCCCAAGCTCTTATCAACAGCCCAGTCTCCCCTCTCCAAGCAATGTGGGACTAACTCTCAGTCCCTCCCCACCCTCGTCACCTCAGACCATCTTGGGCTATTGCCTCAGACTATCTTGGGCCTCCCCCTCAAGCCATCTTGGCTCACCCTCAGGCCATCTTGGTAGACAGCAATGGGTTCACAGTGAAGCCTTGGCTGATGAGAGCAGGCTAATGAGGGTGGGCCAAGAGGGCTGGCAGGCTTCTAGGGAAGGTGAGGGACTGAGAGTTAGTCCCACATTACTAAGGGAAAAGTTATTGGGCTATTGATAAGAGTGGTTAGGACTTCCCTTGCAACGAGCCTTTTCCCCCATGGGGGAAGAACAAAACCGTGCAGGGGTTGGGTGATATGGGCCCTAGTCTCCAGAGCGGACAATATCATTGAAGGGTGTAGGCCCTCGGGCTGTTACATTACTAGTTGATATCCTTTCACGAGACTAGTATCATATTTTTCTAAGTTATCATTCTATGGTATGAAATATGTGAGAATTTCACCTTGTTGAACTTTATTCTACTCACATAATGAAGAGAATGTAACCCACTTCTGAGAAACTTCTCTCTGAGTGTCAAGTATATCTTATGAGACTTGAAGTCAAAACATACATTTGGATGATGATTTAGGTTATAATTCCTTGGAGATCTATAATTGTTTATATATTGGCTATATTCACACACACACACTCACATTTCGAGGTTAATTGTAATACCAATGAATATGTAAATCCCTTATGATATAAGAAAGTTACCAAAAAATGGGGGAATTTTTTTCATTTTTCTTTACCTTTTACATCTTAGCCTTGGTAATGGTGCAATGCATTGATTCATTTTTACTCCTAGCAAAATATAGTTAGGAAGACATTAAGTTTGTAAATGAGTAGAGGAACCAATAAAAATTCTTAGATAAGAGCAAAAGATAAAGAGTTCTAAGTACTTAATAACAAACCTTAGGTAAGTAAGGTGTAGAAATGATTGATTAAGGGATTAATTAAAGATGATAGAAGAGATAATCACTTGGCTGGGTCACACATATGCAACTTGCCCCAACTCATGTGGAATTTAAGTTAAGAAGAGTTGGTTGAGGTTGCATGTGTTCCCTTGCCTTAAGTGGAAATGAAAAATAAAGAACTAAAACTTAGGTAGAAAATGAGAAGGAACAACACAGTATAAGTTAATTCCATTTTCCAAACATAAAACAATTAGACTTGAAGGAGAAAGGGGAGAAAATTGTGGAAGGTTTGGAAGAAGGGAAAAAGGAGTGGAACTTGTAACTTTGGGGGAGGAAATTGAGTGGAGATCATGCCCCTACACCATTTCCTTAAAGACTCTTGCTTAAGGGAGATGGAAGATGGGAGAAATCAGCAACAACCAAGGAGGAGAAGAAGAGTTTTGACAATAAGCAAGGAGGTGGTCATGTGACTCAGGGACTACAAGGATTGCAGTGTAGCAAGTATGGAAAGGTCACCATTTCCTTTAAAAGTGCAGTGGTTTGGGTGCTCAAAGGTTAGGGAAAGTGAAGAGTGATACAGGGCAGTGATTTGGTAAAAAGTGGGATAAAACCTAAGGGATTTGGGGCTCAAATGTGGAGTAGGATGACTATAACTACTGGTTGACTACACAACCTACAAAGAGCACGAAATTTGCATCCTAAAACCTACTTTGTTGTGGGGTGGTAAGGATCCTAAGCAAAGAGAGAAGCAAGGAGAGTGTTTGATCATCTTAAAGGTAGGGGTTTTAAGTTAGAATGAGGTTAAGGCTAACTTTCCTAACTTGGCATGTGTAAGCATGTTGAAATTCTGTAGAAATTTCTTTTTCTGACCTACCTTTATGACTTATTTTGATTCTCATGTTCTACGGTTTTGTAGTTAGATTTTGCATGAAATACTACATGGGTTATCTCTAGTTGATTACTACTTATTTGTGGTTGAAAGATCATGGTTTCCATGGATGTAAGCATGAAGTTATACTCTAGGTGATTATTCTCAACATTTACGTATAAATCATGAAATTTCACTCTTTGGGGGTTTTTGCTTAAATTGAGTTAAATCTTCACATGGGTATTTCCTAACTACATATTCTGGGCTTTTTGTTGAATTATTATGATTGTTAGGGCAATTGATAGGAGGTTAAACTCTAGGAGCATTAATTTTAGCTCTATCAGTAAAATGCTATTCATGCCGACTATAAGAAACTCAATTTCTAAGCTATATCTATTAAAAATTGGTTTTGTTGGAATTCCCTTTGAGAACACTTCAATTTATATGAAATGAAATAATGCCAAAGCTTCCAAGCAATTCATCCAATTAAATGCTATGTATATTCTAAGCTTTGTTTCTTTAACTATCAATAAAACACTATTCACGTGGAAAACATGATTCACATAGACTACAGGTAAGCATATGAGTTTTAGCTTATTTGCCTTGTTAAAGTCTTGAAATTCTGATGGTTGGAGGTGGGTGCAATGTCTATGACCATAGGAGAATAAGGAAATACAGTGGGAAGTGCTCTTGGAGATGCCTATCTTGTGAAATAGGCTAGGGAATGGGACATCCCATACCTATCCTATTTTGCACAGGAGTGAGATGTCCTGTCCTCCTTGATGTTTGTATGGGTTTTGTTCTAAGAAAAGATAGGAAAACTGAAGGGAAATGTTCCTAATATATTGGCATTGAAGTGTAAATGAACGTGTAGGTGATTCTTATGTTTAAAGAGAGTCAAAGGCAAGGTGTTTCATGCAAAATTTCTGATGCAATTTTGTTAAAAAATCTGCAAAAAATTAACATCCAAAAGAGGGCATGGGATGGGTGGTTTTTGTCCTCTTTGGCGGTTGTATGTTGGAAGGCTTAAAGAGGAGAAAGTGCATGTGCTTGAGGACAAGTAATAGCTTAGTTTTCAATGAGTTAATGAGACAAAAACTGAAGCAAATACATACTTGTTTTTGTAGACAATTGAAAATTGATGCACCCTCAAGTATGAAAAACAAGTAAAGAACAACGCTTGTGTATACTAGAAAATATAGACTAGAATGCTAGTTGCTTTGGGTGTAAAACAAGGACATTGTGGGCCATATTTCAAGAAATAAAACACTTGTTAATATCAACAAATTGGGGGACTATCTTGGAGCACAAATTTTCACAAGTAAAATAGGAATTTGATGCTTAGGATTATGCCTAACCTTGGATGGTGTTTGGCAAAGGCAAAAATGCTAAAAATGGTGATGACAACCTAGCTAACTAAGCAACATAAAACCTAGGGAAAAGAGATCAAAAGGTAGTGTAATGAAGACATATACTTGAAGGCATTACTCCTTTAAACAAATGAAAATATAAGATAAAGAAAATAGATGAAATAAGACTATAGCTAAGGGAATATCATTCGGAGTAGAGGGCTAGTTTACACTTAACCTAGAGTAGACTAAGAGTATCTACCAATCTACTAAAGCATCAAAACCCAATTTTGAAGTAATCTTAGCATGCACTTGATCGATTTAAGAAGATTAACTACAATGCATTTGTAGAACTTGGCATGGACAAGATGCATCTAGAAATATAAAAAGGGTTTTTCCTAGAGAATACTTTAAGTTACATCTCTTGATTGTTGAATGGTAGTAGTGCTTACATAAAGCTAAATTGTTTCATTCTTGTTTGTATGAATGCAAAAGAGTAAGGATATGTAGGTTCTATGTAATGTTTAGCATCATGCAAGTTAATACTGATTTATTGATATCCTAAGAAAACAGGAATATATGAATGAATGTGAATGATTATTGAAATGGGTAAAGCTCGTTGTAAATTGTGATGATACCTATATGAATGGCACATGAGCAATCGTTCTTTTACTAAACAATATGAACTTGGAATTACTTGAGATGTATCATTTATTTTTGATGAGATGGCATCAAAACCTGAAACCTTTCCTTAAATCAAGTTATACTTGAGGAATGTGAGTCGTAGATTTGATCAGATGTTTTCATGACAAGCACTCATAGAGTAGTTGTAAGGCCTTAGAGGTTTTTATTTAATTTTAGGGAAAAACCACTCGGTTGTGGCTCGAGGAAGTAAGCCCTGAGGCACATGCACATTGAGCAACTGCAGGGCCTAATGATGATTCAGGAGCATTGGTCATGGTCAAGGAGTGTTGAACATGATGAGTGATTGATGTTAAGGAGTGTTAAACCTGTCCAAGAGTGTTGGGCAGTATATGATGTAATGTGTTAGAATGGAGGTCTCTACTCGTAGGATAGGTGTGCTAATGTCCTTGTGATAGGACTAAAAGGGTCACCCTATGCACGAGCATGGGTATTGCACAGTTTTACAAGCATGATTGTAAAAACATTGGATAGCTTTTCTTACTTAAGCTTCATTATCGCATTCTACACTTGGAGGATTTATCAACCTAGGTTTCCATGAGGATTCATGTCATGCTTAGTTCTTGAATGTTTCCATACATCATTATATTTATGTTAGAGTTGGGATTGACATTTAATTTGAATCATATTTGTGGATACAGATGCTTTAGGTAGAAATTGAACATAATAAATTGACCTACCTCTACACAGTCATGAAATGTCATAATGTGCCGCAGTAATACTAAGGTGTTTCTTTGTTCAAATATTTCATATTGCTAAAAGCCTAATAATTAAGAGAATTAGTAGCATTGCATTTATTCCAAGGTGAGCTTCAAGTGATCACCCCCTACAAACATTCAAGGTAAACCATCGGGAAGGCATGAGACAGATGAGGAGCTTCCATACTGATCAGGTAGTCCTAGTAACCTTTTGACGTACGTAGACAATGGAGTCTTTGCTCAATTGAGGAGTTAAATTTTGTAATAGATTGTACTTATTTACTCTTTTTGTAATCTTAAGGTTGATACTAATACCTTGTAAATATTCTAAAGCACTTATGGAAGAATATGTTTGTGAGGTGATTTAAGCTATGACTAGTGACTCTTGTGGCAAAGCAAAAAAAAATTTTTAGCCATTTTCCCTTATTTTAGCTTATGTATGAAGATTTTGCTCCGACATTCTGGTTTTTACATGGGTGTTTCTAAATATCTATATTGTTATTGCTATTTTAATAAGGAAGGAAAATTTCTACACATCAATTATTATAAATCTAGGGTGTGACATTCATGATTTAATGGGATATCTTTAGCATGAGGGTAGTATTTTAAACTTTTGACCATCTCTATTAGCATGCTACATTTAGGAGTTAATGTAAGCTTAATATAAGAAAATTCTCGAAGATGCATGAAGGGCTTTCATAAGATTTTTGAAAATGTTTATGGGTAGCATTTCTGGGAATCCTTACAAGACTACAACTCATCCACTCAGGTTAACCTAGGGATTTAAAGGCTTTCTGCATACACTAAATGGAGATAAAGCCACTAGTGAAAGTAGTTAGGATTTTTGTTTTAAACTTCTTTTCTATTTTTTACCCCTAAAGAGCAAATTTACTAACCAAGATACATTGTGGACCCACACATGTCATTCATAATGTTAGATAGGCTAGAATGACCATTGATGTTAAAATCAAAGTCAGGGCAGTCAAAAACCCTAAATGGAATACCTAGCTTTATCCGTTCAAAATCGGGTGTTTGTATTAAAAGTAAGATAACAAAACTTCTCAAGCAAGCATTCAAGTGAACCATTACTTTGGGAAGCTTCTAAAGAAAGCTCAAATCACATATAATGATATCATATATAATGGGAGCTTCTAAAATAAAATTAGAAGACCAGGCCCATGGGAGACTCATTCCTTACTCTCTCCCCTACTCAACCAAAGGAATGGACTACTAAAGGGGAATCATGAAATTTACATGAAAAAGTGATGAATTTTAATCAATTGCAAGTGGAAAACATGAAGCGATAAAGTGACTGGTGGAGAAAAACAAGGAGAAGAAGAGAGAGACTATTTATGAGAAATCTATGGTTAAAAGTCATCTTGCACTTTAAGCACTTAAAGGTCAAGATCTAGTCTTGCCTAAGTATCCAATGAAGAAATTTTCAAGCAAGGATGGACCAATAATAGGCTAGATTACAATGAAGACCAAATTGGAAGTCTATTGGTGGAAGAGTTTTCATAGAGCTACCTACCTAAATTCAAGGAAAAGAGATCCCTTAAAACATGAAAAAAGGCATCCCAACTATGCGGAATACTATTGGCTAGAATAAAAACATGAAAAACTTAGAGTGGATAAGAAAATCTTAAAGAATCTAGTCCTTCCACTTTAGGGTAGTCCAATCTAACAGTGGAGAGTAAAGAAGCCTTAAAAGAAGATCTATTTGGATAAGATTACTCAAACCAAATTTTAGCCATACAAGATAGGATGGTGATGATCTAAGGACCAAGAAAGAAATATTGAAAAGGTAAAAATCCTAGCTGCTTAGCCCTTTTTGAAAGTGAAATCAAAGTCCTAAGATCTCCACCACTGATTACCATCCAATAAATCACATTCACTTTCAAAATTAGAATCTCCAACACAATCCCATGATTTCCATATCTCTCACTGTATTTGATATCTAATCACACCTAGATTCCTAGATTTCCTCCTAATCTTACTCCATTCCTTCCCTGCTAGCCAAACTAGTTTCCTATCCCACCAAAACTACCTTCCTAACCACCCTTAAACCTTTCCCTTCCCTACTTTCCTAGTTCATTTCACTTTGCACTTTGATTTCAAGTCAAATACCTCCTCCCACTTGATTTTGAGGCCTCCCCCTCTATCTAATCCTCTCCTCATCATCCATACCATATCAACCTTCCATTCTTTCTTTCTTTAAATCCTAACCTTCATTCCCAAGTCTTCCTTCTACTAAAACTCTATAAATAAGAAATTAAAGAGAAGAAAAACCCATCTTCTACCTTTCCCTAGAGTTCAAGATCCAAAATAAGGAGAAATAGAGGGAGAAAGATCACCTTCACCCAAGCTCCCTTCACGCATTAATATCCAACCCTTTCGAACAAAGGTAAAGGTCCTCAACCCCTAGCCAATTTTCTTTCTTATTCCTTCAATTATTCTTCTCTTTTCTCTCTCTTTTTTTTCTTTTTTTCTTCCTTCCTCCATCTCCATGCATCACCCATGTAGTTTCCCATTCATGTTTTTCACACATCCTTCATTTTTATATTGTATGCACCACATATAATTGCATGCAGTTCTCTTTGATTATCCTTTTTCTTTTTCTAGTTTTGTAATTATGAAGCCTAAGCATTGTAGGAATTATCCAAGTTCATGTAATTTACATGCCTTCCTATCCGTACTTCTATCTTGCTTTCACTAGTTCATGTTTAAGGTAGGAAGCCTCTTCTATGGCCGTCCCTAACTTAAGGATGAATGACCTCAAATCCCATCCTTGCCTCTCCTTAAGAGCTACCCTCTTTCTTAAGAGTTTCTAGTAAGGAGATGCAACAACTATTTTTGTACTTTCATTCAATATCCTATCTTTACTTATTTTAATGGTGGTAATCTTTTAGGAAAGGTATTAGGAACCTCTTATCTTGGCTGCCCAAATACTTCATTCCTATGGATCTTTGGATAAGATTTGACTTTTGAGTTGTTGTATGTTGTGTTAAGGAGATGAGAACGTCTTAGTGGTAACTTTTGTATACTATAGGTTGAAGAGAAGTGTACAAGCTCTTGTTGAGTGACACAATTTGTGAGCCCTACAATAGAATTCATGCCCAGGAAGAAGAGTTTTACTTGATTTCCTTTGCTTTTCTTATGTATCAAATTCTTGTATATTGTTCATTTAAAAAATAGTTCTCTTCTTTTCTTATTTAAATTGTTTCCTTACTTTGATTCTTAGTTAGTTAGTTAGTTATATTTTAAAAATCTTTCAAGTTCTTTAATTACTCTATATTACTTAGATTTTACATTCTAGTTTCTTAGTTTAGAAGTTTAGTCTAATGGTTAGTCCTTTTTAGTTTCCTTGTCATTAGCTTTAGTTAGAATGTCCACTTCTTCTCTCTTTCCTTGAATGCTTGGCTATCTTAGAATAACATAACCTAGGTGCTAATAAACTTTATTAATCATAGAGTCCTCACGAGATCAACCTGTGTTTGGTGATTCTATACTTCAATAGAGTCATGCACTTGCAATAATTATTAAGACATATCAAAGATCTATGGAAGGTGTCCATCCAAGGGTAGAAATGCACCTACACCTACCCTTATACCTTTCATCCAAGGGTTGAGATTAGTCCGTTCACACACACATTCTTAGGATACACGTGTTGCTAGTAAATGAGTTTCACCTAGGATGATTCATAAATAAGAAGTTTAGGTCTAAGATTTTAAGTCTTAAGGATTGATGAGTATGGAAGCTATGAATACATCTAAACCAATCTAATTTCTCATAAGCATAGGACATTTAGATGAAGGGTTGGATGTGAGGATGAAAAAATAGATGATGAAAACTTATAAGGAAGATGAATAAGATGATAAAAGAGTAAAATAAAAAGCGATAGATCATATTAAAAATAATCAACAGCGATGAGGAGTGCATGTGGACTTGATCCAAGCATCACCTCTCTTCAATGATCTAGATCATCTAAGAAGGTTAGATGATAGGATCAAGCTATTAAGAAATTAAGAAAATCCATTTCAACCATGTTAGGTTAAAAGAAAAAAAGTTTAGTACGAAAGAGGGGTTGTATGTGAGTAATGCATAAAGAAGGGGGATGCCACCTTTGCATGGGAAACCACGCATGATGCCCTACCACTTGGCACACATGGTGGTGGTGGTGGACACTTGGTAGTGCCATGTAAGAGGGTTGCATGAAAGGCAATTTTGTTGACACATGATTAAAATGTATCTTACGAAAACTAAGATCATAAAAGTAGATTTAAGGGTCAAGCAATAGATGTAGTTTTCCTAGTTCATACAAAGTGAAAGGCTAGGATTAATCAATATTAAATCTTGAAAAGAATGAGATTAAAACTATTCCTCTTGTTAGATTATCTCTATATGATAAGAGTAAGAGTTGATCTATGGTTTGATCATGTTTATGTTGTATATTATGTTTAATAATACTTTACTTTTAAGTGCATGTATAAATTTGGAAAAATACAAATTAACTAAAGATTTTACCATTAAAAGAATGCAAATTTCATATATATTGTGTTCTCATGTTAAATACAAGTTTTTGCAACATATCATAACCAAGCAAGATGGTAAGCTTTGATCTTTGATAAGATGCATATATTTAGAAAGTGTTTTGTTTCTATCTTTATATCTTGATAAATGATGCATGATTTGAGATGTTTGTTATATATGAAAGCATGATAAATTAGTAAGTAAGATACCTGCCAATTATGAATTTTAGAAAGTTTCTAAAAATATTACCTACTAACTATATAAATGGGAAAGTTCTAAAAATGGAACTATATACTATATGCATGGTTATAATTGGATAACAGAAGCCTAGTGGGCCTATGCTAAGGGGTAGTGATGAGTTGGCCTCCTAGACCTAGACCATTTATGAGTAGAAATGGTATCCAACAACTAATAGTGGCATTTTCTCGTCTAGTGGGAGTGACCACTGTAGGTGACATGGCACCCTTTCAAGACTAGCCATACTCCCCGCGAGTATTTGGTTGAAGTACCCCTAGAATATTGGCATGCACATGAGCAATGATTCTGGTGATGAGCATGGTGTTCTAATGAGATTTTACAAGTTTCATTGAGTTCCTAATAGTCCTAGATGAGGAGCCTAGGATGATTGACAAATGAGTACTCTTGACCATTGTATTAGATAGAGGGATTTGGAAAATATGCCAAGATTTGATCATTTTACCTTATGATATAATTTAGATTATTTAAGAATGATATAATTCAATTTTAGTTGCTATTTATTTCATAAGGTATGAAATAATGAGGATGCCTAATTATTGCATTGCATGAATGGCTAAGGTAAAGTCATGATTTTCTTTATGGCATTGAAAACATGTTTTATAATGCATGTGCATGTTGTATGCCGAGGTATTCAATTTTGTGGTTTTAGATTTTCCTATTGAGTGAAATGTTATTTGAACCAAAAGATTAACAATATGCAAATAAATCTCAAGAGTAAGTGGAACGATAGGAATTGAATCCTGCACTATCGCAAGAGAGCTAAGTGAGGATTGATGATGCTAGTAGTTAGTTTTAAATTTCAGTTATTAAACTCTTCATGTAATAAGCTCATTAGTGCCATTATGTTTATTCATGTAACAAGTTATAAGCATCTCTGAAATTTTCATTGAACTAAAATAGCTCAAACGTGGGCTAGTATTTTGGACAATTTGATCTTTAAGCACAAGAGGTTTTTAAATGATGACAAATGTAAATTCCTCTTAAAGTACCAACTTAAAACCCGGGTTAAAACATTTGGTGTCAAAGGTCAAGATTAAAGTCATTCATAATCAATCTACTATGAAGAAAGGTCATGAATAGTTAATGAACTTAAAAATGAGTAGATCCTACTGAAAATAAATTAGAAAGGAAACTTATATAGGATCTTACTATTTTGAATAGATGTCATATAGGAGAGCCATAAGAAATGCCATGAAGGCATTGCGTAGGTCGTCGATTTCCCCTTAACAGTAGAATGTTGGTGGAAACCCTATCAATGTTTTGGCTCAACTATTGAACCAAATACTGGAAAATTAGTCTTAGGAAGCAATGGTTGGAAAGCCAAAACAAATGTTAGATTGCTTCAAGAAGTAGATGCCTACCTTTAGTGGTGAGGATGAGGTTGATGCAACTGAGATGTGGATTTTTGAAGTAGAGAATTTCTTCAAGGGGATGGTGGACATTTGAGTAAACATTACTTCTTATAGCATAGAAGCATAAATCACTTCACTTGGTTTTTGAAGATAGGAAAGTGGTCATGGAAACTTTTGTTATGAGAGAAGCGGCTGCTTTTTGGTGGGAAATGGCAGAATAGACCCACTTTGATAGACTTGAAGTGGTAACTTGGGCTAAGCTGAAGAACATGTTCTTCAACAAGTACTTCCCTCCCCACATCAAAAGGGGGAAGCAGAAGGAGTTTCTAAGCCTACATCAAGGTGACATGACTGTCACTCAATATGACAACAAGTTTATGAGACTCAGACATTTTGCACCCAGGGTCTATGTAAGTGATGAGCAGGTAGCCAAGAAGTTTCTAGATGGATTAACTATAGGACTAAGGAGTAAGGTCTTAGGAGTTGACTATAAAAAGGTCTAATAAGGAGAAGAAAGCGAAGGAAAAAGGTACCAACTATGGAGGATGATTTGGTAAGGGAAAGAGGCCCTCGCACTCTACAACATCTCACTCACCTCAGAAATGCCCATACAATGATAAGATTAAAGCATCATGCCCTCGATGCAACAAACATCATCCAAGTAGGACTTATAGAGGAGTCATGTTTTAAGTGCTACAACTATGATGAGGTAGGATACATGGCAAGAAATTGCACTAAACCTAAGAAAGAGGAAGAAGCACAGAAAGGCCAACTCCCGAAGAGCCAAGGATGAGTCTTTGCACTAACCAGCGAGTAAGCCCAAGTTTCCAACACTGAGTGGAAGGTACCTTACTCATTTATGATAGACTTGCAAAATTACTAGTAGACCCAAGCTCCACACACTCTTTATATCAATTAATTTTGCATCCTGTATAAACCATCCCACTCAGAATTTAGAAACATACTTAGATGAAATGACACCTTTTGGAGGTTCCTTGATCACACAAGAATTCTTGCCAAACATTATAATAAAGAAGAGGCATATGGTTGCCCGTCTAGTCCAATTGGAGATGATAGACTTTGATATTATTCTTAGAATGGATTGGTTAACCAGTTATTAGGCAACAATAGATTGTTGAAAGCAGAAGGTGCAGTTTAAGATTGTACGAGAGGTAACAATATCATTTTGAGGAAGACAAGATTACACAAGAATATGTGTGATATTGACAAATAAGGCAGCAAAATATATCACCAAGGGATGTCAGGCTTTCTTGGCCAAAATAAAGGCTACGGAAATTAAAAGCCTCATCTTGAGGATGTGAAAGTTATGGGGGAGTATTCAAATGTATTTCCTGAAGAGTTTCCAAGGTTCCCCCTAAAAAGAGAGATCGATTTTATCATTGATGTAATACTAGGTATAGTACCTATCTCTAAGGCACCCTATAGAATGGCTTTTGCTGAACTAAAGAAGTTGAAGGAGCAACTACAAGAATTGTTGGACAAAGAGTTTATTGGACCCAGAGTGTCACCATGGGGAACACTAGTCCTCTTTGTTAAAAAGAAGGACGGATCCATGAGGCTTTCAATCTACTACTAGATGGTGAATAGGGTTACTATAAAAAATAAAAAAAGTACCTCCTACCTCGTATCAATAATTTGTTTGATCAAATATAATCTATTAAGGTGTTCTCAAAGATTTATTTGAGGTCTAGATATCACCAATTGCGAGTGAAAGAATAAGACATCAGGAAGACAACTTTCACAAAACTTGGTATGGACATTATGAATTCAGAGTTATGCCTTTTGGGTTGATGAACACCCCTACCACCTTTATAGATCTAATGAATAGGGTGTTTAAGTCCTTCTGGGATAAATTTGTGATCGTGTATGTAGATGATATCCTAGTGTACTCAAAAACTCTGAAGAACATAAGGAACATTTGCCCATTATACTAAACAGGCTTAACGAACATCAGTTGTATGCAAAGTTGAGTACATGTGAGTTTTGGCTTGAAGAGGTTAACTTCTTGAGTCACATAATTTCTAAATATGGAGTTGTAGTGGACCCAACGAAAGTGGAAGCAATGGGGAAGTGGGAGACACCAAAAGTAGTAATAGAGTTATGGAGTTTCTTACGCCTCATAGGAAACTATGTAAATTCATAGGACATTTCTCATGGATTGCATTACCACTGACAAAGTTGACTAGGAATGATATGAAATTCATATGTGATGATGCATGTGAAGCGAGCTTCCAACCCATGATCTTGAATTAGCAATAGTTGTCTTTGCTTTGAAGACTTGGAGACACTACTTATACAATGAGAAATTTGACGTGTTCATTAATTTGAGGCCTTCATTGATCACAAAATCCTCAAGTATATTATTTTTCAACAAGATTTGAATATGAGGAAATGTAGATGAATGGAGTATCTAAAAGACTATGATTTTTCATACTATACCATCTAGGAAAGGCTAATGTAATGGTTGATGCATTGAGTAGGAAGACCTATGGTAAGTGTGCCAGCATATTGGCACAACAATGGAAGTTGCTACTAAAGTGGCTAGATGTGAGCCAAATATACAACAGGAGAAGTCATTTATTGCAAACTTAGTAGTGAGATCAACCATGGTTGATAAGATCCTTCAGGTGTAGAAGGAAGATGTAGAGACACAAGCACTTGGTTGAAAACTAGGCTTCATTAGAGAAGCAGATGGTAGTGTGAGACTGCACGGATGTTTGGTAGTTCCAACAGATATGGAACTAAGGAAGGAGATTCTAAGTGAAGCACACCACTCATAGTACCCTATTCATCTAGGAGGTATAAAGATGTATCAGGATCTCAAGAGACAATTCTGGTGAAACAAGATACAGAAGGACATATGAGAACATGTGGAGAGATGTCTCACATGTCAGCAAGTAATGGCTGAGCATCAAAGGATAGTAGGATTACTATAACCACTTCAAATTTTAGAGTGGAAGTGGGACCACATCATTATGGATTTCAAGTGGGTTTGCCTCGGACTATTGGTGGATATGATATGATATGGGTAGTAGTAGATCAATTGACGAAGTTTGTGAATTTCCTCCCTATCAAAGAAAACCATACTACAAAAATTTGGCATGATTAAACATCAAGGAGATTGTTAGTATGCATGGAATATCCCTTACTATTGCTTCTGATGGAGACAATATATTTACTTATCATTTTTGGAGGAGCATGCAAGAGTCTTTAGGAACATCACGGAGTTACAACACTACCTTTCATCCTCAGACAAATGGGCAGCCTGAGAACACCATCCTAACATTGGAGGACATGTTGAGAGTGTGTGAAATTGATTGGAATGAGACTATGATGAGATTTTACCGTTGATCAAGTTGGAATATAATAACAATTTCCATTTGAGCATCGATATGGCTCCTTATGAGACACTACACGAGACTATGCCAGTCACCCATTTGTTAGAATGAAGTTGGAGAAAACAAGATCAATCAGTCTAAAGTGGTGAAGCAATGTGCTAACACAGTAAGAGAAATTAGGAAGAGGCTTCTCGCAGCACAAAGCAAACAAAAGAGGTATGCCAACAAGAGAAGATGGGACTTAGAGTTTGAAGTTGGTGACCATGTATTTTTGAAGATTTCACCAACTAAATGAGTAATGAGGTTTGGATTGAAGGAAAAATTGAGCCCTTGGTACATAGGACCTTTTGAGATTTTGGACAAGATTGGAACTATGGAATACAAACTTGCATTACCTCCACGGTTTTCAAATGCCCATAATGTGTTTCATGTTTTGATGCTTCACAAGCATGCTCATGAACTTAAATATGTGTAAGAACAAGTACCAACCAAACTCCAATCAGATTTGACTATGGAAACTAAACCGATGAGAATCCTGGATAGGGAAGAGCAGAAGTTGAGAAATAAAGTTACTGTATTACTCAAAGTTCCTTGGTAGAACAACACAAACAAAGCAGCCACATGAAATTTAGAGACTTATATAAGAGAGAAATACATTGAATTACTTCAAGAGTGATTTGGATTGAAATTTCATGGACAAAATTCTTTAAAGGGGTAGTAATGTAACAATCCAAACTTTTATACCCACTTTATTATTAATGAAATTTCAAAAATTCATTATCAGGATCCAAAATGTAATATGTGGGAACAAGGTAATCTATTAGCAAGACCTCTATCAATGGATTAAGCATCAAGAGAGGAATCCAATGCATATAAGCATGCAAAAATTCAATAGTTAGGATAGAAGTTAGTAGGAGAATAGATTTTTATTTAATAAGGGAACTCCTTTCTAATTATATGGACATGGCGTGTAAAATGAAAGGGACCCACTCAACCACCATAAGGAGATGTCCGACCCTAAAAATGTCCAATTTCAATGTATTTTTCCTTCCATAGGTGATTGGGTGTAGGTTGGAAAGTAGGAGATCTTTAGGATGGAGATAGGAAAGAGAATAAGTAAAAATAACGAAGAATTTAGGATAGAAGATAAGAGTTTGACACATAAACAACAAGGGAAAAGGAAACAAATACTCAATTAGGAAACTAGCCACAAGAGATCCCATAAAAGATATGTCTTGTATGTGAAACACGAGAGAATTGCATGGAAAAGAAAGAGACAAAGAGAAGGAGAAAGAGAAAAGGATAAGGAGAAGGATAAGGATAAGGAGAAAGAGGAAGAGGAAGAGAGAGAGAGAGAGAGAGAGAGAGAGAGAGAGAGAGAGAGAGAGAGAGAGAAGGAATGGTGAATCATAGCCATCCAATCCTTCAAAGGAAAAAATCAACGGCTGAGATCAAGATCAAGTAAGGATGGGGGAAAAGCTAGCAAGGAGATCATGTTTTTCACATCAAAAGGTAGGGAGATCTAGACCACTAAGTTTTCAAAGGAATTTCAAAGTTTACATTAGAGTTTGGATCGATTTTCTATAGGTCTAAGGCTAAAGATTGCAAGGAGGTGATTTATGGCTGAGATTTCTTTTACGTAATTAATTAAGGAATTATACAAATAAATAAGATAGATTAAAACAAGATAATTTAAGATGTGATGATGTGAAAAATAAGAATTTTTAAGACGATCAAGGAAGGATTGTCCCATCCAAGGGAGGAGATGCCCCAATCCTTGTATGCTTAAGATCAAAGGGTGGATCGCATCCCATCTCTTGCACTTTTCATGGGCTAAGATGAGATAATGATCATGCCTAGATGAGGAAGATTCTAAGCTAGTGTAATCTAGAATTCATCAAGGATTGTGCATTCCATCCAAGGGAGGAGAATGCACTACCCTTGTTTATTATCCAAGGGTGGTTACACTCCTATCCATGTGTTCATCTTTTAAAGTATGCATAGATGGTGGGTATGTCCAGTCTTAGATTATAGAAACCTAAAATATCATAGAAAGATGATGAGGAGAGAAGGAAGAGGAAGATCTATGGGAGAAGGTGTCCATCCAAGTGTGGAAATCAACCTATCCATAGACAGTTCATCCAAGGGTTGAGATCAGTCCATTCCACATTCTTAGGATACATGTATTGCTAGCAAATGAGTCTCACCTAGGATGATTCATGAATAAGAAGGATAGGTCTAAGATTTTAAACCTTAAGACGATTAATGAGTATGGACGCTATGAATACATCTAAGCCAATCTAACAGCTCGTAAGCATAGGATCTTTTGATGAAGGGGTGGATGTGAGAATGAAAAAATATATGATGTAAACTTATAAGAAAGATGAATAAGATGATAAAAGAGTAAAATAATAAGGGAGAGATCATATTAAAAATAATCAACAAAGATGAGGAGTGCAAGTGGACTTGATCCATGTGTGTCCTCTCTTCAACAATCTAGATCATCTATGAAGGATTAGATGATAAGATCAAGCTGTTAAAAAATTAAGGATGTCTATTTCAACCATGTTAGGTTAAGAAAAAAGGGGTTATATAAGAAAGAGTGGGGTTGTATGTGAGTAATGCATAAAGAAGGGGGCTACCACCTTTCCTTGGGAAACCATGCATGATGTCCTACCACTTTGCATCCATGGTGGTACCATGTAAGAGAGTTGCATGAAAGGAAATTTTGTTGACACATGATTAAAATGAATCTTAAGGAAACTAAGATCATAAAGTAGATTTAAGGGTCAAGCATTTGATATAGTCTTCCTAGTTGATCCAACATGAAGGGCTAGGATTAATCAAGATTAAATCTTAAAAAGAATGAGATTAAGACTATTCCTCTTGTTAGATTATCTTTATATGATAAGATTAAGAGTTGATCTATGATATGATCATGTTTATATTGAATGTTATGTTTAATAATACTTTACTTTAAGTGTATGTCTAAATTCAAAAATATATAGATTAAGTAATGTTTCAAGACTAAAAGAATAGTTTATATTGTGTTCTTTTATTAAATATGAGTTTTGAAAAGTATCGTAATCAAGTGTGATTGTAAAATTTGATCATTGGTAAGATACATATATTTATAAAGTTTTTTGTTTCTATCTTTATATCTTGATAAATGATACATGATTTGAGATATTATTCTATGTGAAAGCATGATAAATTAGCAAGTAAGATACATGCTAATTATGAATTTTAGAAAGGTTCATAAAATAGTACATACTAATTATAGAAATGGTAAGTTTCTAAAAATGGAATTATAAACTATTGTGCATGGTTTTAAATGGCTAACAGATGCCTAAGGGTAATAATGGGTTGGCATCCCTGCCCTTTACCAATTAAGAGTGGAAATAGGATCCAACGCTTGACTGTGGAATCTTCTCGTCTGTTGGCAGCGACCACTATAGTTGAAGGGCCACCCTTTCAAGAGTGATCATATTCCTCATGGGAATATGGTTGAAGTCCCCCTAAGTTATTAGTGGGCACATGACACGATGATTCTAGTCATGAGCATATTGTCCCCATGAGATTTTATAGGTTATGATGAATTCCTAGTGGTCCTAGATGAGGAACCCTAGGATGATCTATAAAGGAGTACTAATGACTAGTGTATTAGATGGATGGATTTAGCAAATTTTCCAAGATTTGGTCATTTTTGCCTTATGATATAATTTAGATGATTTAAGAATGATATACATCTATGTTTGTTGTTATTTATTTCATAAGGTATGAAATAGTGAGGATGTCTAATTATTGCATTGTATGAATGACTAAGGTAAAGTAATGATTTTTCTTTATTGCATTGAAAACATTTTTTTATAATGAAGGTGTATGCTGGATGCCTAGGTATTCGATTTTGTGGTTTTAGATGTCCCAACTAAGTGTTAGTCAAACCAAAATATTAACAATAACAAATAAATTTCAAGGGAAGTAAAGGGAACTACAAGGATTGAATCTTGCACTATAGAGAGAGAACAAAGTGAGGATTGAAGATGCTAGTAGTTAGTTTTAAATTTCAGTTTTTAAATTATTCATGTAATATGGCTATTGTGCCATTGACTTTTACTATAGATTGATGATTTTATTTTAGTAGATGATTATGACTGGTAAGTTCTAGGCAGTTCTGAAATTTTCATTGAACTAAAATTGCTCAAACATGGGCTAGTATTGTGGATGGTTAGATCTTTAAGCACTCGTGGTTTTTAAATGATGACAAATGTATTTTCAAAACTTTTTAAAAAGGGACGTTCCACCTTGAAAAAAAATTCCTCTAAAAAGTACCATTTTAAAAACCTTGATGAACACAATACTATCAATTGACCTTTTAGGAAGATAGTACAAAACATGTGAAGAAATGTTAAAAGTGTCAAATCCAGGTGGATTATGACGTTCGATGTTCCTTACATCATAACATGATGTCTTCTTCCTATCTCCTAAGGGGATTGGACATCATAAGGAAGATTACCTACCATCATCTTTGGGACATGAATTTATGCTAGTGGTGATTGATTACTTCTCCAAATCAGTTGAAGTAGAGTCATTAAAAGAACTTACATTTGCAAATGTAGAAAAGTTCATTTAAACCAACATCATTTACTGCTATGGATTACCCCATGAAATCATCATAGATAATGGTTGTCATTTCGAAAAAGAAGCATTGCATTACACACATAGTTGAGAAACAAGAGGCATTGATCCCCTCTTATCAACAATGAATGAATGGAGAGGTCAAGGGAGTCAATAAGAATCCAAAGAATATTTTGGGAACGATGCTTAGAATAGAAAAAGATTGCATTGAAAAGGTTCCATAAGTACTATGGTCCCACCAAACCATTGCTAAAATATCAATAGGAGCCACCCTCATCTCAATTGTCGATGGAATAGAGGCCATACTACCAATAGAAGTAGAAATTTTCTCCCTAGGAGTCTTGATAGAAGAAGATTCCACCAATAGAAGAAAGGGCTAAGCTTCAACAAGAAGAATTGCTCCCATTGGATGAACCTAGGACTTGAGCAATGCACCACATACGAGGACATCAATGGTGAGTCACTAAGGTTTTCAACAATGAAGTCCACTACTAATCACTTTGTGAGGGAGATTTGGTGCTTAAGAAGAGGAAGCCACACATCCATGACCCTAGGGACAAGTTTTGAGAAAAATGGTAAGGACTATTTTAGATCTAGCAAATCATGACAAAAGCCATAATATTATAGAAGATGGATTACGAAAGTAACAAAACCAACCAATCATGATAACTTAAAATACTTGTGAACTACAAAAGACCTTATCGCTTTGAAATGGATACATATGCAATGTGTGTCCTACGTGTAATTTCCAAAAACCAAGAGGAGGGAAAATGTGGCATTTGCTAAAATAGAGAGAAGGAATGAGACCTCCTCGGAAGTGTTCCTTACTCCACTAGGGTAGTGGAAAAGATAAGGAGAGCTCCACCTTATTATCTAAGTGGTGGAAAAGACAAGAGGAGCTTTGCTCATCTTTGAGATGGTAGAAGCACCCCATTGATTGTCAAGGTGGCGAAAAAGATAAGAAGAATTACATTGATCATTGAGGTGGCAAAAAAGATATGGAAGTTTAGCTAGCCCTTGAGGTGGATTCACTAATAAAATTGGTACTTTTTAAGATAGTAAAAAGAAGATGATTTCTAGAAACAATCTTAGTAAAATTAATCTAAGATGGTGAGGAAAAAACCATCTTTAAAAAATCATACTTAACAAGATGGTTCTACGAAAATCTATTAAAAATTTTCACAAGAAGACATTTTTCCTTTTCATGGGAAGAACTTAAGAAGACAATTAGGCTAAATTGTCTTTAAAAATTCAAGTTTAAGAAGATGGTTAAAAAGAATCATCTTCAAAAATAACATTTAAGAAGACAGTTTTGAAAACTATCTTCAAAAATCCTACTTATGAAGACCGTTTAGCATAACTGTCTTTAAAAACTTGCTTATAGAACATGACATCCTACAACTATTTTCTTTCCTATCTTTGGAAATCTTCATCTAACAACATATCAAACTACGTACATAGCCTAAAGCTTATCTAAGTGCATATTTTCTCTAACTAGCTTAAACTAAAACACCATCATCAAATTGGAATTACATATGTTTTGTCTTCATGTTTACATTGATATTTTTGTCCCAACTAACATGTAATTAATTGAAAAATATTTAGCATGCATATAATGTAGTTGTTTCCAACATTTTATTCATACACCTAGTGTTTGGTAAAATGCCTAACAGAACTCATTAATCTTTCCATGTCAAAAAATTATTCACACACATCTAAGCTTCAATTTTTGAACAAAATGGTGAACAAATATGCTTGGATGATTGCTGCAAGATCATCAAGAGAATATGAGGAGCAAATAGAAAAGATCATAGAGTTTTGCACTAAGGCCACGGGGTGATTGTGCTTGAGATATGGAAAACTAAAAAAGGTAATTGTAGGTGAGTTGAGAAAACATTTGTGCCTTAATGGAGTCAATGAAAGCTGTCACCTCTGGATCTAGCATGGAGAAAAACTTTCTCATGGTCCCTCAATAAGCACAAAAAGTTGTGAATATGAACAAAATATAAGAAATATCACAGATAGTATAGTTGCACTGATGTTTTGAGTTGCATATAATGATTTCTAGGATGACCCCAAACAATTTCAAACTGCATTGGAGGAAGGTGATGAGCTATTGTACCTTGCTTGCATAGAATATGCAAAATTGCTTGTAGTGGTAGAACTTTGAATGTGAAATCGAATTTGGATTTTCAACTCAAGGTTTTAGAGAAGTCTTGAATGTGGTGGGTAAAATGCTACTGAAGGAGAATAAACTAGTGAAATCCACGTGGGAGTTAAAGAAAACCCTAGCTACACTAAGGTTGAACTATGAGAAGATACATGCTTGTCCAAATGACCATATCTTGTAAAGGAAGGAGCACAAGGCTAAAACTACATGCCCAACTTGTGATAAGTCAAGATGAAAGTTGAAGAAGAATTCAAATTAGAAGGTGAAAAATATGCCTGCAAAGGTCTTATAATATTTGTCCCTATTCCAAGGTTTAAAAGAATGTTTTGTATTATATAAATAGTAATTAAACTAGAGCATGCTGAGAAGAGAGTAGTTTATAGCTATTTACTCCATCCAATACATAACCCAATTCGAAAACTTGTAGACTTCTTATAGCCTAATTTTATAGATAAACCTAGAAACATACAACTTGTAGTATGTAGACGAATTTAATTCTCATGGTTCTATGAGCAGTAGGTACAGTTGTTGGCATGTTATAACGGTTTGTTACAACCTCCCTTCGTTGCTATACATGAAGACAAAGTTTATGATGTTAACTTCATTAATATTGAATCCAAAGCAACTAAGGAACAACATTAATATGTATTTGTCTCTATTGATCAGTAATCTTAAGACATTATGGGAAATAAGGGTTGAAGCTTATGATGCATACAAGAAATCATCATTCACCCTGAAGGCTATAATATTTGGACAATTAATGATTCCACATATATGCTAATTTTATTAGATGTACTATGAAGGGATACAATGTTCATCCTATCTATAGTGACCAAACATGTGACATACGACTTATACATGGCAAGAAAATATCATTCCTAGGCAACAAAAGACACTTACATAGGGACCACTAATACCATTTTAAGGAAAAATTTAATGATAGTGTGGAGACAAGGACATCTTCAAAGATGTTGACAGGATAAAAAAATATTGTAATAGGTTAATAATCTTAATGTCTTATGGGAGAAGAAGAAAGCAACTAAATGTACAGGTGACAAAAACTCTAAAAGTTGTTGGAAGAAGAAGTCAATATTCTTTTAACCTGTGTACTGCAAATCCTTGCATGCACACCATGTGCTTAATGATATGCACATTGAGAAGAATTTATCATAAAGCATGATTAGTACCTTGCTTAACATGCCAGGAAAAACAAAATATGGATTTGTTGCTCAAATAGATCTTATGAAGATGAGTTTGAAGAGAAGGTTGGATCCATACAATAAGGGTAGATGAGGAACATACCTCCCTAAAGAAAATTATATGCTTGGCAAAGAGGAGACAAGAATAGGGTGCAAAACCCTATAAAATCTCAAACTTTAGAAACATGGTCTCCATGGGGGAGTTTAAACTATTATAGATGAAGTCCCATGTTTGTCATGCACTAATGCAACAACTCTTGCCTATAACAATACATCCAATGTTGCCAATTAAAGTTAGAGGATTAATTACAAAATTCTTCTACATCCTCAATGCTTTGTGCAAGAAAGTGGTGGAAGTTTTAAAATTATAAAAATCCAATACCATCTAGTGACAACCTTATGTGATCTTGAGGCAATCTTCCCACCATCCTTCCTTGATATCATGGTACTCTTAACAATACACCTCACTGATTAGGTCAATCTCTTTCAATTAGTTTACTTGTGATGGATGCACCCATTTGAGAGATACATGAAAGTTTTAAAAGGGTATGCATGAAATCAGAATTAGCCAGAGGGGTGTATCATCGAATGTTACATTGCAAAAGATGCGGTGGAGTTTCGCACAAAGTATTTATAAGAAGTGAATGATATAAGAATCTTGAGAAAGAAATGATTATATGGATTTGATGATCCAAAAGTTAGTGAAACTCTCTCGAGTGATCGCGTATTGACCATTGAACATAAAGAATGAGTTGAGATGCACCTTTCTATATTGTGAAACAACTTTGATGAAGTTCAGTGAAATTAACCACAAAAGATCTATCCTACCAAATCTCTAGCCTACATCTAGCCACCTCCTAAAATAACTTCCATCTCATTGATAACATGCTAGCACACATACTTATGTCTTTTGACTCAATGCCTCAACCAATACATTGGCCTTCCTTAAGTGTACTAAGTAGTGAAATCATAACCATTTAGATATTGCATCCATCTTCTCTACCTCATATTCAAATCTTGCTACAAGAAGATATACTTGAGAAAGGGGAATTGAAGGAAAACCCAATTTGGGTTTTCTCCTCTGGTGATGGGGAAGATGTTGGGGAATGATGATCTGCCTGTCTTTTAGCCTCTGAGCTAGTGCTGGACTAGTGCTGTGATGGACTAGGTAGAGGAGGAAATACATTAGAGGGGAGGACTAAGATCTGGGTGTCGACTGGCAGAGGCGACCAGCAACGATGATGGGTCAAGCTTAGGCATGAAGAGAATAGGGCAGACCCAGTGAAGATGGGTGGTCCGCACCTAGGGCTATGTGATACCAGCTTGGATATGGGAGAGCTAGAGAATAGGATGTATGCCTAGTCAGGACCATGGTGCTATAGATCAAAAGAGAAAAACTGAGTGAGGGAGAGACATGGTGTGTGGTGGACTAGGGGATTGGTGACTAGAGCTAGAGAATAAAAGCAAGCGATGTAAAGACCAGTGTCAGTGATGAGAGCAGTGCAAAGGGACTGGGTGCATCAGAATCTGGGTGTTAACTGGAGAAGGAAGAGGGAGATAGAGAAGGGAGCCGGCAGTGGTATGGCAGAGACAAACTGAGTGAGGGAGAGAAGTGCTGAATGAGAGAGAACAGAGGGGAAGAAAATGAAATAGAAGGGATGGATGATCAGGAAGAAACTAAAACTTTGTCTCCTATTAGAAACAGAGAAAGGTAAAAGGATGGGATGGGCAATGATAGTGAAGTAGAGAGAGGGAGACTAAGGGAGGAACGTAGTGTGTTAGTGAGGTAAATGAGAGAGAGATGGAGATTGAGAGAAGTAGAAGGGGAATTCAGTGAAAACAGGAAACAAAATAATAGACAATGAGCAGAAGGCAAAGATGAAAATAGTAAAAGAAAATTCTCCTCTGGGTTAGCCAAGGGGGAATTTCCCTACGTGAGATGGGGCTGTTCTTTTATAATAGTCCTTCAGTTTCCTCTTCGGTTTCTTTCCCTTTTTGTTTTCACCCCTACTTTCCTTACAGGGAAGAGATAGTTTCCCATGAGGAAACTTCTATCCCCTTTACAACTTTATCTCTTAGTTAGGACTTCCTATCTATGATCTTCTTTTCTTTAACTTTTAGGAAACTGTTCCATCTTCCCTTGTGATTGATCTAGTTCATTCAATGTCATTTAGGATGATCTGTAATGTTGAAATTCAATTTGAACCATCCAAGCCTAATTCTAGTTGATCTACAACATATTAGACTAGATCAAAGTCATCTAACCATACATTAAGCATTTGATTAGTTCAGATGATCATCTAACCATTAGTTTTTACAATTTAGGGTTAGATGGTCAATTTGAGCTAAATTTCATATTTTAACTAAAAGGTATCAAATTGATGAGTTAAATGATCTAATTAAACACTAAACTAGGGGTCTTTTGGCCAAAATTAAACACTTAACACACACCCCAATCAGCATTTTGCTAGTCCCAAGAAAAAATGCAAAAAATCTTTTCTCAAAAACTAATACAAGGCCACTTTCATAGGTACTCACGATTGCATTTATCACATGCAACAAGCCCTTAAACCCCTAGGTTTCCCTTAGTAGACGAGTTAGGACTCGTGAGGGTTTGCAATGAACATACCCACAAAATTCAATAAGGCTAAGTTCCCTATTTTATCTCAGAGAATCCTCATTCATTAGCAATCTACTAGTGTTTTTACAACTTAATAAAGAAGATTTGACAATTTTACACATCATACACATATTAAAGGCATTTTATTTTAGTTATTTCTTAGAGTGCATGTGTGTGTACAGCCACCTAAGTCTTGACTTCTAAATGTATATGCTTGAATTCCATTAGAAATATGTCTTGACCTCAAATCCTCACAGGTATACTCTCATAAATGAAACACTCAGATAAGGGTTTAAACATATTTCTCTCATTATGTGACTGAATCCAACAAGCTAATGGTTTAAATAAATCTTTTGAATGCTCATGAGACAAAGGAAAGTGATCCTTAAGAGTGGATGTTATTACCAAAAATATTAGGGGTCTTTTACCTTAATTCCTTCTTTTTATCTCCTCTTTAAGTCTATGTTCCACCTAAGATTAATATATCTTTAATTAGGATGAGACGTAGGCTTATGATAGGCTCATAAAAGAAGGGTATAAGGGTTTCAAAGGTTCAAAATTGAGTAGAGGTCTTCAATGAATATCTATTAGTACAACTTTCTTTTAGGTTGTACTTTAAGTGAATATCTCATTCAGATTTTTGTCTCTCTTTCAATTTCATTTTTTTCATTCTTTTTTTTCTTCTTTTTTTGCTTCTTTGGAAGAAAGACTACTCATTTTTCTCAGTTCTTTGCCTTTTTGTACTTTTTTTTAACTTTTACTAACTCTACTCATTTTTACAATGGGTGACAATTATTTATTTTTTTGGTTTATGTTGAGTTAAGGTAAGTGGAGTTAAGAAAGAAAAGGCTTAATAATAGGCTCAAAGGGGCTAACTAGTGGTATGATATATTGGGAGGGCTTTATATCTTTGAGCTAAGCAAGGATGGCCTATATCATTTCCTAGGTTTCTTAAAGCCTATCAAATTCAATAAATTTTCTAGAAATAAAGCTATTACTCCTCTTTATTATGGATGTTTAATCAAAACAAAGATAACAAGATCACACTAATTTGTATACGCTGAAGAAATTATGGAATTACTAATAACTCTATGAAGAAGATAGTCTCAAAGTCTAACTAGATTATAAGTCTCCACTAGTTTTCCTCAAGGTCTCTAAGTCATACCTTTCTATTAGTCTTGATTATGTGCTGTGTGTAAATAGTTTTTAAGAATTAACTTTCATAAAATGCTTCAACATATGAATAATATTCAAACTAATCATATGCATTCTCCTTAAGAGGTAAAAACTTTGGAATTACTAAATTCTAAACATCCAATTCTCATCATAGTAGGGGAACTCTACCTTAAAAGCTCTTTTTCAAAAGAATCAAGAAAATTCAAAATCCCTATATGCATCTACACCCCCTAACCTGAATGAAAGATTGTCCTTAATAATGAAAAACATAACATTTATATGATAATGGAAGGATGTAGAAGATGGATATTTGAAAAACATCTGGGTTGCTTCCTAGGAAGCGCTAAGTTTTACGTCTTCAGCCTAACATGGGCTAACCTAACTTTCTAAACCTAGAGCTAACTGGGTCAACTTATTTGTCCTAATCCTAACCCTAAGATGAAATGGCAAGATTTCTCATGCCACTTTAGAATCTCACTGTAATCTATATATTGCCTCTGCCCTAAAATTTTTGGTGGTGGTAACATTAAAACAATGAAGGTCACCATAATTTTTAACTATGGGGAATCATATTTGTGATCACCCATCTTCAAAATTTCACAATAGTCAATATAATTCCTCTACCCCAAAAATTGAGATGATGGTAACACAATGACTTCGTGTACTATCGTGTATTTTGTTGGAACATTTGGAGATGAGTGGACCTTTTCTTGACCAAATTGAGGGATAACAATGACCAATATATTCAGTTTAACTCTTTCCTCCATTTTTCTAATATTGTCTTGAACTAGGGCAATAAGCTGACTCTGTCTTTCCTTAAAAGGCTTCTCGTATAGTTTGAGATGGGGACAAGGTTTGGCTTAAACCTTGGTTATCTTCTAATATGTACCTTAAAGTTGGTTGATGTAGGGCTAGTACATCAATGGATTCTTTCTCCTCCTGTTCTTCTGGCACACGCAAGATTTCAGATGGACCTAAATTACTATATAATGGTCACTCAAATAAGGTCTGTAGGTCCCAATCAAGTGCATCTTCTACTTTACAAAGCTCAATTGAAATATCAGGCTCTGTAGGGAGTTCTACTCTAGTTTGTCATTGAGAAGTGTCCATCAAAGGCATAATATCCAAGAACTAATTCACCTCCTCAATAGATGTGTCTTCATCAAAGTCATAAAAATGAGTAGGAGGTTTTGGGTTGGATGTTTCTGAAGCTTTATTTTCTTCATCAATGGAAGTCTCTTCATCATAATCATAGACATGGTTTGAGTAGATATAAGTTGGAGGTTTCTAAGGATGGTTGTGGACTTTGTGGCTTAGAACGATTATAAGAAGTTCCCATCCTATTATTACTAATAAATGGCTCTTCATTATCCCCAATTTGCTTTATTTTCTTAGTCCTTTTTATAATTTCAGCAATGTTTCTGTTAGTAATTTTCCATATCGGTTTCATTTAATTTACCCATTTCTCCATCTCTCATCTCATTTCCTCATTACTACCAGCCATGCCTTGTTCTATTATGTCACATATATGCTACATATTTTCTTCTAATAGTAGTTCTTCATGCTATAGAGGAAATGGCTCATAAGGTTGGTATTGCTGTGGAATTAGGGTATTAAAAAAGGACTAAACAGGTTGAACACATGATGATTGACCCTGATATGCTTGATAATCATGGTAGTGTTGACCAAGGTGGGACCATTGAGGTTCTTCCTGATATCGATAATTCTGAGACCATGGTTGTTCATGATGCCTAGCCCATCCATTGTAGTCTTGGTAATTTATCTCAGGATAATAATTGCTAGGGTGTGTAAATGCATTAGGTGCATCTACTAGCTCCTGATAGTATTCATTGTATGTGGAGCTTGATGGGGCCATGAAGGAGTAAAATAGGGATGCTCATTATGGTATTGTGGTTGTGGCACAACTTGCCTATAAGCTATTATCGTAAGCAATTGACTTTCCATAATATCTAACCTATCCATTGATGCATTTATTCTATGAAATCTATCCCCTTCTTTATAGGACCATGTTCTCAACTTTGTATACAACGAAACAAATCATTATATATAAGTTTGAATTATTTATTTATTTATTTAAGAGAAAAAACTAACCTACATGATGCAACCTAACTTCTTATAATGATGCATAAACAAAGGGCACAATCAAATAATCCTTAGGCTAATAAGCAACAATAGTTTGATTTTCTTGAATTCTATGTGGGGACAATGCTTTTAAATTAGCCTAATCTAGCGATCTTCATCTCCTTTAGATTTGACCATTGCTTACTATTTAGGTTTTATGCAAGGTGGTTAATACAATCCTCATGTAAGGAGGCATTTAGACCTCAACAAATGTCCATAGAAGGCGTGGGAAAATCACTTGGATTTTAAGACACCCACTATAACCACAGTGCTCAAAAGCCACTGGAGTGACAATAGATTGCGTCTTAATAAGAGGGTCCTTCGAGATATAATGGCCCTATAGGTCTCTTCTAATTGATTTTAGATTAATTTGAGAGGTAAGATTGGGCACTTGTGGTGATTATCCTTAGTGGGCCAAGGACTGGTGATGAAATCCACCCTTGATCTTATGGGGTCAGGAGCCCTTAATAATTAATTTCTACTCTCCATGAAAATTTGATCAACATATATATCACTTTAAAGCATTAAATGTGCCCTAAGAATGCAACTAAAACAGTAAACTAATGCAAAACCCTAAAAATGCAATAATTGTCAAATGTGCTTTCTATATACAATTATTCTACCAAACAATACAAAACTATTCTTAATGCAAATAAATAAAAGGAATGAGGGATACTTATAGTGGGTTTCTGATGAAGATCAAGTGTAGACCACCTTATCCCACACTTGCCCTATATTATGTAACCCTTTTAAAATTAAAATTAAAATTACAAATTATAAATTACAAAGGGGCCTTACTACAAGATTCACTCAAAAGAAAATGAAAATCCTATTCTAGGAAAGTAAGGAAATTTCTATTTTGATGAAGATCCACTTGCCAATTTCCTCCACTTTCAATTTTCTAAAAAAGAAAAATAGAAATAAGTACTAAATCAAGGAAATAGGGTGATTATGCACTAAAAAATTCAAAAATGCACCTAAAAGTTCCTAAAATTCTAAAATTATGCAATTTCTAAATATTTTTATTTTTCTACATTTTTTATTATTTGGATCTTTTGGTTTTTTAATTAAATTTTATAAAAACTCCATTGCGAGTCCTGGCAATGGCACGAAAATATTTTTGAGTTTTACTACAAGTGCAGTGTCTATTGTAGTGTGGCATGTGCAAATAGAGGTCAATCCCACAAGGACTCGCTTTAAGAAATTAGAGTTTAAATAAAATATAATTCTTCAAAATTTAAAATTAAATGACAAAAATTAACAGAAAGCACAATTGGAGTTCAAATGTATTTAATCAATGAAAATTACAGAAATCCAATTCAAAAAGGCAAGAATTTAACAAAAGAAACATGAAAAATCTACTTCCCTAAACCAATTATCATCAAATTCTTTAGATTTAGTCTCATAAACTTTGATCATCTTTCATTAGTCTCTTTCTAGTGCTTTTGATGATGATCCACTAGATGGATTAAGCAGATTTCAAAAAATCTGAGAGATCTGGGCTAAATAAGAAATTTGAGTTTTAACGGTTTAGATCTAATTTTTTATTCTCAGATTGAAAATCATGAATGATAAACATGCTAGCAAGTGTCCTAAGATCAAAATCGAAGAGTTTATTAAAAATCTGATGTGGAACAGATGAAGAACTAAAGCTATCCTATTGGATTAAGCTAAATCGTTGATTCAGTTATGCTTAAATCAACCAAGATCTAATTTTTAGAATCATCTAAGAATAGGGTAAAATCTAGATAAGCAAAGTAGGAATAAAGAAAAAGACAAAACAAGCTAAAAGACAAAGAAGATATGTAAAAGCAATTAGAATTAAAGACCTAAGGGTAGAAATGGAATTTTCTCACAAAATTCCCTTCTTTCAATAGTTTCTTCTTCCCATAATAGTGAGAGGAGAAAAATGGAGGGAGTTGTTTCAAAGAACTCCTTGTGTTGTTTGAAACTTAAAATAGAAGAGGAGAAAGGGGAATTGAAGGAAAACCCAATTTGGGTTTTCTCCTCTAATGATAGGGAAGATGCTGGGGAACGGCGATTGGCCTATCTTTTAGCCGTTGGGCCAGTACTAGACTGGTGTGGTAATGGACTAGGTAGAGGAGGAGATAGATCAGAGGGGAGGAGTCGGATTTAGGCATTGACTAGTAGTGGCGACTAGCGACGATGATGGGTCAAGCTCAAGCATGAAGAGAACAGGACAAACCCGCTGGAGATGGGTGATGCGCACCTGGGGCTGCATGATACCAACTTCTACAGGGGAGAACTGGAGAATAGGGTGCCTACCTAGGATGAGCGGTGGTACAATAGATCAAAAGAGAAAAACTGAGTGAGGGAGAGATGTCGTGCGTGGTGGACTAAGGGACTGGTGATTGGGGCTGAAGAACAGAAGCAAATGATGCAAAGACCGATGCCGATGATGGGAGTAGAGTAGAGGGACTGGGTGCATGAGAATCTAGGGGTTAACTAGAGAAGGAAGAGGGAGACACAGAAGGGAGCCAGCAGTGGTATGGTAGAGAAAAATTGAGTGAGGGAGAGACGCGCTGAATGAGAGAGAATAGAGGAGAGAATGAAATAGAGGGGGATGGGTGATCAGGAAGCAAACTAGAACCTAGTTTCCTATTAGAAACTAAGAAAGGGAAAACAATGGGCTAGGTGATGATAGTGAAGTAGAGAGAGGGAGACAAAAGGAGGAATAGTGTGTGTGTGTGTGTGTGTGTGTGTGTGTGTGTGTGAGAGAGAGAGAGAGAGAGAGAGAGAGAGAGAGAGAGAGAGAGAGAGAGAGAGAGAGAGAGAGAGAGAGAGAGAGAGAGAAGTAGGAGAGGAATATGGTGAAAATAGGAAACAAAATAACAAATAATGAATAGAAGGCAAAGATGAAAATAGTAAAAGAAAATTCCCCTCTGGGTCAACCAAGGGGGAATCTCCCTATCTAAGATGGGGCTGTTCTTTTATAATAGTCCTTATGTTTCCTCTTTAGTTTCCTTCCCTTTTTGTTTTCACCTTCACTTTCCTTACAGGAAAGAGATAGTTTCCCACTAGGAAACTTCTATCCCCTTCACAACTCTATCCCTTACTTAAGAATTCCTATCCATGATCTTCTTTTCTTCAACTTTTAGGAAACTACCCCATCTTGCCTTGTGATTGATTTGGTTCATTCAATGTCCTTTAGGATGATCTATATCGTTGAAATTCAATATGATCCATCCAAGCCTAATTTTGGTTGATCTACAACATATTAGACTAGATCAGAGTCATCTAACCATACATTAAGCATTTGATTAGCTCAGATGATCATCTAACCATTAACTTTTACAATTTAAGGTTAGATGGTCAATTTGAGCTAAATTTCATATTTTATCTAAAAATTATCAAATTGATGAGTTAGATTATCTAATTAAACACTAAACTAGGTGTCTTTTGGCCAAAATTAAACACTTAACAATAGACCAGAATATCATCCATGAACACTATGACAAATTTGTCCAAGAAGGCCTTAAACACTATGTTCATCATATCCATGAAAGCAATTAGGGTGTTCGTTAACCCAAATGGCATAACTCTAAACACGTGGTGTTCGTTTATGGTTCTGAAGACTATCTTCTAGATATCTTCTTCTCTAAATTTGAGATGATGATATCTGAATCTCAAATCAATCCTAGAAAATACTCTGGTCAACTACAGCTTATCAAATAAGTCATAAATATAGGGTACAAGATATTTGTTCTTCATAGCAGCTTATCAAATAAGTCATAAATATAAGGTACAAGATATTTGTTCTTTATAGTCACCCTATTGAGCACTCTATAGTCGGTGCAAAGTCTCCTCAATCCATCCTTCTTTTTGACAAAAAGGATTGGTGCTTTCCATTGTGACACACTGGGTCTAACGAACTCTTTGACTAATAATTGCTACAACTACTCCTTCAACTTCTTTAGTATAAATGGAGCCATTCTATTTGGTGCCTTAAAGATAGGTCTCATGCCTGTTAGTAGGTCCATGGTAATGTCTACCACCCACTTAAGTGGTAATCCTTGCAACTCTCAAGAAATACATCTGAGAATTCTTAAACCACCTCTATCTCCTCCAACATAGGCTTATCTACTTCTACAACCTCAACTTTGGCCAAGAAGGCCTGACATTTCTCAACAAAGTGCTTGGCCACCTTTAATCTTGAAATTAGACAAGCCCCAATGTAATTCTGCCTCCCCCTAAAGGAGATTGCTATTTCTCATTGAATGTTGAAAACTAATTTCTTTTTGTAGCAATCAACCATCATCCAATATAAGGCTAACCAATCCATCCCTAGAATAAAATTGAAGTCTACCATGTTTAGGAGGACCAAATCGACATCCATTTGCTTATTTTTTATCACTATCAGTACGTTTTGGAAAAATCATTATGTGTAAAGAGACTCACCCAATGGAGTCATTACTTCCAAATGAGCTCATGCACACTTAAAAAAGATCGATGACCTTCACCTGCTACTAGGTAGGTTTCCTCTCTCTTTCTCTCTCAATGTGTGTGTGTGTGTGTGTGTGTGTGTGTGTGTGTGTGTGTGTGTGTGTTCCTCTCTCTTTCTCTCTTACTTTTACATTTTTTTCCTCATAAGAATCTTATGTGATGGTAATACAAGTTATGTATTGATTTCAACTTTCAATCTGATGATATTATATGACATGATTGAATTATGATTTCATTTCTTGGATGCAATGGAAATTAAAAGTTGATGGTTATTGACTTGCACTTTGTTATATTTTTCCATGAATTAGGGTTTTTTTGGATATGGATATGCATCTTTTGTTTGAGTTTTATGGTATTTTAGGTGTCTTGATAATATTATTTATAATCCCTACAACTTACACATAATAAATAAGCCCCAAAGGATTTACAGATACATGAAGAATTTGTCAACTAGGCACTTAGCCATTTCATATCTAGTTTTTACCTATGGATGATTTGACCATTCATCTTGTTTAGATGACACATTTAGGCTACATGCAAAAACTCATGCCCATTGAATGATTCTATGTACTAGTTTTTTTTATTTGAAAAATCTAATGGTCGTGATTTAAAAACATGAATTGGCATAGCTAAGATCATCCAATGATCATCAATTTTGGATTCTATCCCATCTAGTGTGGGCCAAACATACAAGATGAATGGGTAGGATCATCACAGTAGCATTTCCCTTTTTTTTTACTTAGTTTAAAGTGTATCATATGGGTCAATCTTCTAACATGGTTTAAATCTTAATCGTAAGGATGCTTCTATAATCAACTCCTATTTATAGGTTATGCTTGTACTGACAAGACTTATGTAACTTGGTTTATATGATTATGCATGTAAGAATTTAGCATAAGAGAATAAATAGGATAATATAATGCTTGCAATAGGGCCCTAAATCTATTGATCCCAATTAAGACATGTTTGAGCAATATGATTTTGCCATGTTCTATTACACTATTATATTCTTATGTTTGAGTAGTATGATTTCAACATGTTATGTTACACTATTATATTCTTGTGATATGCTCGCACTTCCTTATTTATTTGGATGTGCATAGTCATAGTTTTACTATCTATCTAGTGGTGAAGATGCATCTTTTGTTTCACTCTTAGATCAATCCTTAAGATAATGCACATAGTCAAGGTTTTATGACTTGTTGCTAAGGAATTTCCATTTTCAAAGGAATGTATTATCTTGTGTAGGAAAATGGAATGTGAATAACATTAAGAAAATGAAGAATAGTCTAACTTGAGCATCCCTCATAAGAGAAAGGGTAGAAGAAGAACAAAAATGGGAAAAAAAAAAATTATTAAGAAAAGTTAGAGGGAATAAAAGATGGTGCTCAATACAATAGTAAAGGGCAAGAGATACATGACAGTACAACATCCTATATTAGTTACCTTTGCTAGATGGTAAGAAGCATGTGCCTATTAAGATTGTTAATTGGAGACATGTGTAACAAACAATCAATTATTTAATATGGAAGATGGTGAAGGTATGTAAATTCGCTGTATTATATATTATATAATATAATAATATGTACCTTAAGTTGTTATTTTCAAATAGCATAACATGCTTATTTATACTTTATAGTATGCTTGTGATGTAGCTGTTGACAAGAAGATTTGTACTTTATAAGGAGCTGGTAAACAATGGAGAACATAGAAGACCTACCTTACTCGCAACTACATACTTTCATATGTAGATGATCAGTTGAGGTTGTATCGAGTCCCTAACATTTATTGCAACTTAATTGAATAGGATGCTTTGAATGAATTTGTAAACTAGTGCCTATCTCTTGAATTTGAGAAATATGCTAAATCAATGTTTGATTGAATTAATTATAACATATGGTTGCACTTAATTATATATGCATCAAATGCGTAGATAAAGAGTGCAATAGGGAGAAAGGTGCATGTGATAAATATATGCAACACCACTTATCTAGGTTGGGCAATGCTTAGTTGGAAGAACAAGAAGTATCTATGAGATTTATTTCTTTCAATTATACTATAGCTATGAATATTTGATTACTAAATTTTAGGTTTTCTCCTGAGAGGAAAGAAAAGTTGGGATTAACTATTTCATTCTTTGGAAAGTGGTACATTCAGAGGGCCGTAGTGCCCAAACCTTAAAAATGAGGATACTACATAAGTTACTTCTTAAATAATAAGTGGTTGCATGTGTCTAACCTTATATCTCTTGGATATTCTATATATATATATATATATATATATTAATAGAATTGATCATGTTCTTATAATTAAATTATGTGATAAGAGTTTACCTAAGGAATGGCATTTACAAGGACTCTATGCAGCACTGCAACAAATAAAAATGATGTCCTATATAAGGTTCTGGGAAATAAGGAGGAGCACCCTAGCAGAGAAAGAGACCAAGGGAACAATATTGTTTCTTCCGGATTCTTTCATTGAAAAGTACTTGAAGCTGAAGACAAGGAAGCCTACAAGCAATTTAAAGTGCAACTATAAAATGAGTTGTGTAACAAGTTAAAGATGGATATCATTAGGGAGTTGCAGGGTATGAGAGGTCCATAACTGGATCCTCCTATCCTTATATCTTAGTCACATGCTATCTGCAATTATCCTATAGATGAAGATTAGGAAGAGCAACCTACACCTCTGTAAGGAGAAATTCCCGCCAAGAAGGTATATATGCAAGCATGTCTACTTTTTCATTCTCCATTAAGTGTCCCACATCATTCATTCCTACTTATCCAGTATTTCTTATTTACGTGCAGGTGGGTTAATTCCTATTAACCTTGAATTGCACTAAAATTATCATTGTAATTGATTCATGGTATAAGATTGGTTTATGATCTTGCAAGAATCATTGATGCATCCACACACTAAGCACGTGTATTGCCATGTCCCTTCAAGAGAATGCCGTCCTACCATTTTCGATACTAAGTGATGATGTTTCTACTATTGGGAAAGCCATTGGATATCATGTCATTTGGCTGAAGCAATATATCATTCCCCCATAATCCAAGGTATATATGATGTCATACCACCATCTTCAACAATATTTTTAAAGACCTCAATTTAATTATTTATTACATGCATCTAATGTTAATCAAAATCAACTGCAATCACCATTAAGACTGACCTCCTATGCACTAGTACCTCCCATGTTAACCATCAAATGAGTACTAATATATATTTATATATATATATATGTTAAAGTTGAATGACTTTAATGAATAATATAGATTAATAATTTCTACAACTTTATAGCAATCGTCTAAGGATCAACCAAAAGTTCCATCTAACATACCTCTATCTGTGAGGAGCCTCTATAGACTTATTAATGAGGATTAATAATCAACCGCATATAGATAAAGCCTAGAATTCTTGTCGATGATGAATTTGAAGTACCATTTATAGTAGAGGACCTTATAAAAGTTTGCAAATTGGATGAGCTAGAATACTCGCACACTGTCTCCTATAATGGTATGCAAATATCATGTTCAATAACAACCCTTGATGTTACATGTAAATAAAAGGGAAGCCTCGGTGTATGAAGCTCCTGCATATGCAAGGTCTGAGGAAGGGTGGACCACAAGGGTCAATAGTACACCTCCTTACCTTGCATTTTGCAAGAGGCTATTTTCACGCCTTGAACCCATGACCTCAACATCACATGACAAAAACTCTACCATTGCGCCAAGGCTCCCCTTTGTAACATGTAAATCAATAAATAATTATTTATTTCTATAACTTTTTGCATGATATAATGAAGCAATTAGAGATCAAGGATGTTTACTAACTCCTTGACTTTGGTGTCATTTGTGGAGTGACGGAGAAACGGCCCATGGAGAGGCGAGTCGAATATATTCTACCAGGGTTCTTTTGCTACTCAAAAGGTAGGCCTTAGTGATTTCCCACAAGAGTAAGTGAGTTTTAACTTATTGTGCTGCCAAATTATATTCTACGCATTAATTTAAGGATTGTAGACTTTAATTATAATTCATATGATCGTGTATATAATGCATGGTGGACATGCATTATTTTTATATTCTTGTGGCGCTCACATTCGTGACCAGCTAATGAAATTCATAAATAAATTTTTTATATTTTCATATATTATAATAGTTAAAAGCTATAACTAATCCTTTCTTGATATTTAATGCATTTGAATTATAAATTTGAAGGATATGGCTTAAATGAGCTCAATTGACCAGACTGCACACCTACCAAAACTATCATAAAAGAAAGTCAAGGAAAGGAAAGCTGGTTAATTACTACTTTAGTTACAATTAGACATGATATTAATCTACTGATCCTTTCCATTTCCATAATTTTGGAGTGCTATAAACAATAATCTAACTGGGAGTGTGGATATTACGTTCTCAAATACATGAGAATCCTAGTACACGATGGTGTTAGAGTCACAAATTTGAAAAAGGTAAGATCCTTTACTAGTCATAGTCTTACATTTTTGCACAATTTTTTATGGATTTTAGCTAAAAGAATGTGTCTAAATTAAGTATGTTTTCTTGCAAGTAGTTGTACTGCCCGCTTGGGGAACCAAGCATAGTTACTCCAAAACATATCTCAATGACATGAGATCCAAATGAGTAGAGTATGAAATGTGATTTAATTATAACATGTCCTAATTATATCAATGTAAATTTTTTATTGATTTCAATGCAAACCTAAAACTTCTTCATTTATACATGTTTTGTATTTTTTTATTTGATGAAGTATACATTGTTTGTTTATTTCGATTAGGGGTTGAATGGGAGGATATTGGAGTGTGGATGTAAATGAGTGTGCATGGAGAAGTATGGGTGGAGGTGCTTATGAAGTTTCTTTTCACATATTTGAATTGTGGATGTTGGAAGTGAATATGTGGAATGTTAATGATGGAGTCTTTTTTTTTTGTCTTTGAAGATTACAAGAAGAATGCAATAGCAAGAAGATATGGATATTGAATGTGGACATTCATTTTTTTACATTGAATGTGCATGGAGAAGTGGAGACATATATATTTGTGAAATTTTTTTTTTCAAGTCTTTGAATTTTTTATGTTAGAAGTGAATGTGCTACGAATGTTAAATGTAGATGTTGCACTACAAGTGAATGTGTGGATGTTGTAGTTTCGTTTTTCAAGTCTTTGAAAATTCCAAGAAGACTACAGTAGCAGGAAGATTGTTGTCTATGAATGTGCAAGAAACTTGTAATAGCATGTTAACATATATTGTCGTATAGCAGCTAAAAAATTTTTTTGAAATTTTAAACATAGTTAGAAATTTTAAAGATGGTTAGATGAAACCACCTTTTAAAGCAAGTACTTTTGAGAGATTTTAGTAAACTATCTTTAATAGCATGTACTTTTAGAGATGGTTTCAATAAACAACCTTTAATACTATGTACTTTTAAAGATGGTTTTTATAACCACCTTAAAAATTGAGGACTTTTAAAGTGGTTCTGTAATCATCTTTAAAACTATTGATTTTTTGTGATAGCTAAATAGAAGACAATTTTCAAACTGTCTTCTAAGTTTTTAACTGTATTTCAAATCCTTTAGCGTAGTAGTGTGTTATTTGATGATTTACATTTTCACTTGACAAGTAAACGAAAATTCTTTAATAAGAAGGCAAGGCTTACTCCATAGATTCTTTCATTGAAAGAAAGAATATACATAGATTTCCCCCTACTCAAAAAAAAGGAGAGAGGGGGAGGGGAACTAAAGTCTTTAAGGATGATAATGATAGAGAATGAATAGCCAATCTAGATAGTTTTCCTCCAGTTTGGCAAACACAGATTTACCCTTGTCACTGGTGACAATGGTTTCAGTGTCTAACCAATCTTTAATGAAGATATCCATATGACTAATAGTTAAACAGAATGCAATACGAAGATCCAAGTCATGTGGAATTATTTGGAGAATTTCCCATTTGATAATGAAGTTGATCATGGCAATAAAGTGAGGTATAGTGAAGGCCATAAAAATAGATTAAAAAAGGTCATCTAGAGGAGTACTAAAAGATTACATAACACATATAATGGGAGTTCCAATATCCTCATCAACACATATAATGGGAGTTCCAATATCCTCATCCTAGGTAAGAGAGTCTAATCATTCCTCCCAATCATAAGAGGTATTAGAGTCATACAAGATAGGACAAAGAATCCCCTCGACATCGAAAGTGTCACTTCTCGGCTCTAGGAAGGAAATGGTCCCAATATGCTCCCCCTACCAAGCGTACAAGACAAAATAAAAATGTGTTGACAAAAAGAAAAAGAAAAAAGTTGAGCCTGAGAATTTCAAAGGAGATACACACATATAGGACAAAAGGACAGCAACAATGTGTTTCATATTCTCTAGCAGCAAAGTCATTGACCTAGTCAAGCATCTCAATGAGTAGCAAAGAAAAAAGAATCCCCCTCTTATGACCTCCTTCAGCCACTTTAATCAGGTATACATCACCCCTACTCTCTTTGTACAAAAGAAGCGGTGAGCATAGCCACAAAGGAGTCATCATCACAAGTAAGAGAATGAATATCATAGTTAAATGATCCATGCGATAAGTCAACTTATTCACACTTAGATATTGCTTGCTTAAGAACCACTCTAACTCCTCAAGAGAAATGTCAAGGAAATATGGCAGCAAACATAATTAGAGAGCCCAACATCTCACACCCATGAGGTTGGCAAAATCTTAGATCATGAGGTAGATCTCACCAAAAGGAATGAAAAATTTTGGGCATAAGAATCCCAAAACCAGCAAGATGCTCACATGAAATTCAAGTCTACATAAAGATGGACCACTGGTTGAACATACTTTAAGACATAATTTGGTGACCAAGGTTTTTAAATCATGATTTTAACAAAAATTCATTTTCCAAAGTCGGGATTGATCCCAATTTTTGACATCTCATTTTGAAATGAAAAACATAGAAAAATCTTTTCCTACAAAAATCATTTTTAAAAACTCTAAATGCTTTTTCTATCAACATACTTGCCTTTTCAAAAATAGTCCAAGTCTGAGTTGTTTAAGTTCTATGACAAGCTCAAATAACATAATTGCCTAAGATGGATCAAGCAAAAAAACACATTACTGATGTAATTAGCATTATAAATAAATGTCTCAGCATCTCATAACTTATTACATGAATAGTCTCATCAGGAATAGATATAAATTCTAAAAATGTCTACTCCTATTGTCTTCTTAAGGCATAGAATATGTCCTCTCCACCTTGCTCCTAGGCTCTTCACCATGGATCTGCATATTTTATTGAAATTTATGTGTATACCATACCAGTAGATAGTCTTAGACCATAAACTCAAAAACCATGGCATCCAACACACACATGCTTTGAAAACCCATTTTTCAATGCAATAAAATCTCTCACCTATCTTACATTAGTTGTTCCATGCTATGCATTTACAAGAATTCACAAATATTTACATACCATCAATGCACAAGATTAGATAATGGCATTTTAATAATCCATATAAATTAAAATTATCAAAATCTTAAAGTAAACCTTTGGTAAAGCCACAACATTGGTACTCCAACTGACAAAAGCTACATTTTGGCACTTTGGAAAGTATATATGCCAATTGGTCATGAGTACTCATCTAACAATCATCTTAGGTTCATCTTACATAGAGCCACTATTCATCTTGTGTAAAGCCATCATCCAACTCCCTAGGAGCCAGAACAAAAATCTGATGAGACATACTAAGCTCACAACCAAATCACTAAATCATGTGCTCTAGTATCCAAGAGGGACTTTAACCACATCCTCACAAGGCCTATAACTAGTCTTAGAAGGGTGTTGTGAGTCGGCTATAGTGGTCACTACCACCAGTTGAGTAAATTGCCACTTTCTAGTGTTGGATACCTTTCCACCCTTTGTAGACAGTGGCTAGGAGGCCAATTCATACAACCCCTTAGCATAGTACCCACCAGGAAATTTAGCTTGCAAAAAATGCATACCCAGAGTATTACCATACCAAATATTTCATATCTCAAAATCTCATTAAGTATAAGAATTACAATTCATTACTCTTTTAAGAATTAAAATAATGCCATCTCAATTGGAATATCATAACTTTCCACAAACACATTTGGAAAAACATCTCATTTTAAATATTTCTAAAACATGCTTGGCAAGCATATTTAACATGCTAAAATTACATTTTTAGGAATGCAACTTGGCCATCAAAATAACTCATGTTATTAATCTTAGTTTTCGTGTATTCTAAAACATAGAAAAATCATTACTTTCAAAACCAAGTCTAGCAAGTAAGAACATAGTTTTTCAATCCATCTTTTGGAAAGCTAAAATTTTATTTTCTATTCACATGCAATTAGAAAAAACTTTACTTTTATGCGAATGATGAAATTCAAGTAAAATCTCACACTAAAAATGTTAGAAATCATGTAGAGGTTTTGAAATCATAAATCATTCTCTTCTAACATTCCTCATGTTAGAAACTACTAACTTCACATAAACATCTCAATCATCCAAGTAACCAATGCATAAGATCCTAATAACCCATTACTTATAGATGTCGATCAATCTCTAGAACCATCACATTCATGACTGTCTGGCCAAAATAGTTTGATCTTTGGATTAGTTTTTCACCAGTCAATCTCAATCATCCATTGCAAATTGTTTCACTTTAGTAGGTGCTCAACATATACATGTATAGGAATGAAACATGCTTGAAATTCAAACATCATGCTTGATAAGCAGCATTTCCAACCAATGCACATAACTTCATTTGTTGAAATCATAGATTTTTCAATTGAAAATGGAACATGTGCAGGCTCCCAACTCATTTAACAAGACAAGGAGAATTCATAGATGAGGTGCATGGATCCATTTGTAAAATTTTCATGTACTAATCCAATCTGTTTGCATATTAAGTAAAGGTTCAACACGTCTAATGGTGGGCATGCTTCATGTGCATGCTTTAATCACATATGAATCTCTTATATTTAATTCAATATATGTAATAAAGTTATAAAGTGATCAAAGATCATCTACATGTCATCTTTCTTGTGTAAAGCATGTTATAAACTTATCATCCAACACAGTAAAGATGTACTATTATGCATCATACACATGGCCTTTAACTTAACTAGTGTAAATCTAACAAAAGTTAAGACTATTTAAATGATTCATGCACATACAAATGATATTAAACAAGAACGAATAGATCATTCATATGCCAATAGTGTTAAGAAGAACTAATAAATCAGACTTGCACATGCTATCCACTACAAAGCATCCAACAAAAGTAATAACCTTATTAGATGGTGTGCACAACTTCGTTCATTCAAACTAGATCGTAACATTTCAATCCAAGATCATCCTTTAAGGAACATGTAAAAAATCTTAAGGAAAAAATGCTAGAAAATGTATGGCTTAGATCATGAAAATGCCCAACATTTAGTTGTTCATAACTAGGAAAAAGGCAAATATTTTATATTCAAAAAATTTAGGAAAACTTAGTAGCCTAGTTTGACCTACCTCATTGATGGATCAGTTACACTTCCACTTGAGCTTTTCCCTCATTCCTTTCCGTGTGTTTTCCATAACTTAGATCTTTTTACTAATTGTCAATGGGCGCGTCTCCACCTCCTTTCTCCTTCTCTCTCTCTTTCTTTCCCTCTTTCTGCCTTTCTCTCCTTCTTCCTTTTTCTTTCTCTCTTTCTTTCCCCAACGTAAGACATACCAATTAACCAGACATCTTGTTGTGTTTCCCAATTAATTCAAGATTTCATTTCTATTTTTTTTAATTTCCTATTTATTTCATTCTCTGAATTACTTCCTAAATCTAGTTATTTTTTAGATTCTACTATTTTGTTTTCTAAATGTACTTACTTATCTCAGATATATTATAACTTCTCAAATATTCTAAATTAGCTAAAAATGGCTTTCTATGAGGCTTAATGTATCTGGACGTTCAGCTAACTTGGTTCCCTAAATTTGGCTGTTAAGTGGGTCCACCATTCAGGTGCTTTTTGCTCTAATTGTAGAAAGGGGTTTCTTTATCAACATAAAAATTTATTTTGCTAATAAATTTGTGACGACCCGGGTTTTCCCATGCATTTTTAAATGCAATACCTAATTTCCTAAGGCGGGATGCATCCCTATTTGAAAACCATTTCATAGAAACCATGCAATGCAGCTGAAAACTTTTTAGTTTTAAACTCATTTTGAAAACCCCGAGTGTCATTTGCTTTCACAACGTCCAAGGTAGTTTTTGAAAAACTTCAGAAAATCATAAACGTTTTTCCCTAGGTCTATCCAGTCACAGCACACAGCCTAACTGTAATTAAATACATGTCCAAAGGGTAGAGAGTTTACTCACATGTATAGTTATCTCCTTTATTTATGCACTTGCTCATAGCACTAACATAAATGTCCTCTACTCGTGGATGGAATCATCCTGAAAAATGTTAAGGATAGGGTGAGTATACGCTATACTCAGTAGGAGTCTATCACTACTAGTTTTATAATGCATGCGATGTTTAAAATCATGTGCTCATAAAAACATATGCATGTTGTTCGACTAATCACATTCAATATCGATATTAATAGCCACTGTCAAACCGGAATACTGTCAACTTAAAGAAATATCACAATCCAAGTCGAAAGTAATCATATATCATAAAAATATGCATCAGATGCTCAACTGAATCCAACTCATGGATATCTATCATGGTATGGTCGACCAACCTTATATCATGCCATATGCAATGCACATAAATCCACAAAATCATAGGGTCCCACTATGCCCACGACCTCACCGCCGTGTGGTCCCTGGGTACCTAGGGACATAGGATCATATACCTCCGCAGGGCATATGACACTTCGACCTAATGCCGTGACTCCAGTGGTAGCCCCCTGTACCACATGCAGTCGAAGCAGGGACATGCCTTTTTGGGCATGGTACCCATCCACCTAATAGTGGTAGAGGCTGGGTGGCCAACCCACACCCCTCGGCATAGCACCCACGAGCTTACAACCCCAAATCATGTACGATCAAATAAGCCAAAAACCTCTGTTCAAAACCAGTCCTCTTTGGGTCCCTCACAACTGCCTAGCCCTCGGCACTCCAGTGTCTTTTGGAAACCCTCAAGGACATGCAATCTTTGCAAGTACTTAAATCATGCAATGTATGCACTTGTTTACAAAACATATGTGTGCATAATGTATATGCAATCTTTTACGAAACATGTCTATGTACAAAACGTTTATCATATGCATGCTAAATCAAGTTATGCTAAACAAGTCATATACTTATAACATATGTTCTCAAAAAAATAATAGATCTTTTAAAAGAATCTAATAGTGATAGAGCACCTACCTGACTAGGTCGCGTTAACCCTTTTGTCCTCATACACTCCTAAACATGGTTTGGGGACTCAAGGTTAGTTTAGCCTATCTTTTATGGGTTTAGAGTAGTTTGATCTTATTACTTAGGCATTAGGGGTCTATCCCCATGCCTATGGGTGTCCTAAGGTCCTAATTGGGCCTTGGTATCCTTAGTTTTCCAAAGTTCTAGTGGCCACGCACCACCATCATATTCTAAGGGTCATTCCCTACTTTTATTGGGCCTTGATCAGGGATTTTATGGGTTTTATGTGTCCGTGTCGCCGATACGGACACAACGCCTTTTACGACGCCTCAATCGGAGCTCTAGATCCCAAGTTATAAGCGTTTTAGTGTTGTATGTACATAGAGTGTTTAAAGACGAAAAGTCGGAATGCTAGGGTGCTGCGCATCAGCGTCATGCGCCCTACTTCCTTAAGTAACAAAAATTCGTCGTGCGCTAGTGCGCGCCACAGCGGGCGCATCTGCAGACACGCGCTATACCTCCGCCCATCTGTCCCTTTAGCGGGCGCATCCCTGGACGCGCCCATTTGGTTTTTCGAACAGACGTCGACGCAGGTCGACGTGGGACGTTCCTATTGGATTGTCCCGCCCGTTAGTGACCTGGGTCGTCCTCAGGTCACCCTGGCTCGGCCCTATCGAACCAGTGAAGCCCTGGGGATGTCCCAGGGTCCTTGGTGGCTCTCCCAAGCTCCGTTTTGCATGGTTTTTCATGCAAAAACTTAGGGGAATTGAGCCTAGGACTATGGGTGAGATGGGTTTAGGGAGTTTTGGAGCATACCTGCTTCGTGGCTGGTTTTCTCTCCTTGTTTTCCCCTCTTGGTCACTGCCCCTCAATGGGTTTTCTCCAAGGTTTTGGGCTGCCATTAGAGGCACCCAAGAGCTCTATTTATAGGGCTTTTAAAGAGGGTTCTGGAGGGGTTCTAACCGCCTTTGAATGGCTGTGGAGAAACCTCCAGAATGGCGGTGGTTTCTCCTTGAAACACCGCCGTTCCAAAAGCCTCTAGGAGGTTGAAGATAAAGGGTGCCCATATCAAAACAGGCACCTGTGTTTTTCAGGTTAAGTCATTTATGTGAAATTTACAGTTTTGCCCCTGATCTTCAATGGGCCATATCTTGCTCATTTTAACTCCGTTTTGGGTGATTTTGGTCTCGTTGGATTTCTTTTTCCGAGACGCATCTAATGGAACCACTTTTAGGACCAAATTCCTAGGTTTAGTCAAAGAAACTAGTGAAATGATCAAAATTCCCTTATCTTTAAAACTGAACTTTTCATGGGATTTTAATATTACAAAAATTGGGGTCATTACATTATTACCCCCTTAAAAGAATTTCGTCCTCGAAATTCCATAACTTATTATCTTCCAGGTATTTGTCTCTTAGATGATTTCTTGGTGAATGCATTCCCCTTTAGGAAGCAATTTCTAGGTTCATTCTTAATTTATCATTTCCATTGTTTCTCCTATAAGGCCTCACCTATAAGGGCCTGTTTTTGCTGTGTGCTCTGGTGCAACGCCATACTTTCGTACGTACTGATTTAACAATACCGTTTCCTAGCGGTACTTCATCTATCTTGAATTCCTTAGATTCCTATACTTATCTCATCATGTATAAGATAGTCTCCTCGTAAGATCATGCTTCTCTGTTCATGTATAAATTACTCCATACTTCTTTGAGATCATATGATCTTATTTCTCCTATTTTGAATATCATAGGATAATCCCTTTTTCTTTTTATCTTTCATCTAATGATCTCTTCATCATCCATATCTCCTTCTAATGGTTGGTTATATGTCATTAGTAAAGTCCAAAAATTTACCTTCTTTCCATTGTGTCTAACTTTGCTTCTTATCTTTTATATTTGTCCCTAAGATACTGACATGGTATCATGTGCTCTATAGCCAAACCTTTGATTAACTTTGAATGACTTGATTCATCAACCAAAATTACATTAAAAAATGAAAGCCAATTAGTAGCATCTTCCATCGAGGACCTTATTATATACTGAAAGTAAAATGTCCTAACTCTATATCCAGTTTCATAATTATTGAATTCATTAAACGCTTTCCTCTGTGGGGATTTTATCCCAACTCATGTCAAATGTTAATAGTCTATTCATTATCATGGGTCACATGTTCTCGTCCAGAAGCCTATCTCACTATTCACATCCATTTGTCATTAGGATTGTCAATAATGTTCCTATTTATGCAAAGCAAAAAGTCTCTTATTCATCACCGAGTACCCTTCTTGCTGAAGATAGATAGATGGACAAGTCACTGTCCTGGCCTAATTCCTTTTTCAATATAACTTTATTTACTCATGTAGTGGCAAGGTGAGATATCACCAAATTTTCCTTTTTATGGATTATATCCATTGGTGTCCCCCATAAGCTAATGGATTTGATAAGAATCTTATTGATATCAAACCATTTGTAGAATTTAATTTCTAGTTGGTTGCCATTCTTCTTTGAAAATTTATTGTCGCATAATCTCCTGAAATTTGGTACTCTACTCAAAGTCTTAAACCCCATATGCTTTCTCTCTATTATACGTATTTACAATAACATTATTGCCAACTCAACTATTATTATTCCTTTGAAGTTGATTGGTTATCTTCTCACTTGATTCAAGATGAAAGAGTTGTATGTATCTTCATAAAGTCATGATTTCCCTCTTTTGAATATTCAATATTCATCGAACACTTATAGTTACATCTCTATCTATCTCTCTTTTCTTCAAAATCCTCATTTTTGTCTACCTAGATCAATGTCTTTATGTGCTTTATTGCATATAATTGATACTTCATCTATTTCTTTGCGTAACATATAAGGTAAACTGAATGCTTCTCAGAAATTCTAAACGGTCTTAAGATCATTGAAATCCTCAATTGCCTATAGCCTCAATAAAATTCATACAATGTCTTAATGATGGCATTGACGTTTTGGTCATGCTATACTTCTCTTACAAGTTCATGTTAGGATCAATCTATTATCATCAAAATTTTCTCAAAGTCTTTCTTTTACATCTCTTATCATACTCATATCATATCCCTTGTGATAGTGTACTCATATTCTGATATTCTTTATGATGGTAAGATAGCCATCTAAGTTCTTCAATTTTCTCACCTTCGATGAGATTGCTTTATTGCAGGTTAGAACTATCTACTAACAAGTTCACTAACATCTTCATTCCTTCATCATTCTTATCATAATATAATCTATATATTAGTTTTCATATTTGCACCATACAACAATCCTTAATCCTTAAGTCGTCTAAGACTAGATTTTGGATAAGGGTTGCACTATCCTCTACCTAATTATTTGTTAAACCAAGCTATGTTTCACCTATTTATTTATGGTGAAATGCCTTGAGCATTAATATGCTAGTCCTCAAACATAAGTAGGTCATCTCTACTACTTCTTCTTGATTTTCTCTATTGTTTATGACCCTTGGACATGCCGGACTGACTGTGAAAGGATAAAACCTGGGCACTGATACCAACTGTGACGACGCAGGTTTTCCCATGCATTTTTAAATGCAATACCTAATTTCCTAAGGCGGGATGCATCCCTATTTGAAAACCATTTCATAGAAACCATGCAATGCAGCTGAAAACTTTTTAGTTTTAAACTCATTTTGAAAACCCCGAGTGTCATTTGCTTTCACAACGTCCAAGGTAGTTTTTGAAAAACTTCAGAAAATCATAAACGTTTTTCCCCAGGTCTATCCAGTCACAGCACACAGCCCAACTGTAATTAAATACATGTCTAAAGGGTAGAGAGTTTACTCACATGTATAGTTATCTCCTTTGTTTATGCACTTGCTCATAGCACTAACATAGATGTCCTCTACTCGTGGATGGAATCATCCTGAAAAATCCTAAGGATAGGGTGAGTATACACTATACTCAGTAGGAGTCTATCACTACTAGTTTTATAATGCATCCGATGTTTAAAACCATGTGCTCATAAAAACATATGCATGTTGTTCGACTAATCACGTTCAATATCGATATTAAAAGCCACTGTCAAACCGGAATACTGTCGACTTAAAGAAATATCACAATCCAAGTCGAAAGTAATCATATATCATAAAAATATGCATCAGATGCTCAACTGAATCCAACTCATGGATATCTATCATGGTATGGTCGACCAACCTTATATCATGCCATATGCAATGCACATAAATCCACAAAACCATAGGGTCCCACTATGCCCACGACCTCACTGCCGTGTGGTCCCTAGGTACCTAGGGACACAGGATCATATACCTCCACAAGGCATATGACACTTCGACCCAATGCCATGACTCTAGTGGTAGCCCCCTGTACCACATGCAGTCGAAGCAGGGACATGCCCTTTTTGGGCGTGGTACCCATCCACCTAATAGTGGTAGAGGCTGGGTGGCCAACCCACACCCCTCGGCATAGCACCCACGAGCTTACAACCCCAAATCATGTACGATCAAATAAGCCAAAAACCTCTGTTCAAAACCAGTACTCTTTGGGTCCCTCACAACTGCCTAGCCCTCGACACTCCAGCGTCTTTTGGCAACCCTCAAGGACATGCAATCTTTGCAAGTACTTAAATCATGCAATGTATGCACTTGTTTGCAAAACATATGTGTGCATAATGTATATGCAATCTTTTACGAAACATGTCTATGTACAAAACATTTATCATATGCATGCTAAATCAAGTCATGCTAAACAAGTCATATACTTATAACATATGTTTTCAAAACAATAATAGATCTTTTAAAAGAATCTAATAGTGATAGAGCACCTACCTGACTAGGTCGCGTTAACCCTTTTGTCCTCATACACTCCTAAACATGGTTTGGGGACTCAAGGTTAGTTTAGCCTATCTTTTATGGGTTTAGAGTAGTTGGGTCTTATTACTTAGGCATTAGGGGTCCATCCCTATGCCTATGGGTGTCCTAAGGTCCTAATTGGGCCTTGGTATCCTTAGTTTTCCAAAGTTCTAGTGGCCACGCACCACCACCATATTCTAAGGGTCATTCCCTACTTTTATTGGGCCTTGATCTGGGATTTTATGGGTTTTATGTGTCCGTGTCGCCGATACGGACACAACACCTTTTACGGCGCCTCAATCGGAGCTCTAGATCCCAAGTTATAAGCGTTTTAGTGTTGTATGTACATAGAGTATTTAAAGACAAAAAGTCGGAATGCTAGGGTGCTGCGCGTCAGCGTCATGCGCCTTGCTTCCTTAAGTAACAAAAATTCGTCGTGTGCTAGCGCCCGCCTCAGAGGGCGTCTCTGCAGACGTGCGCGATACCTCCGCCCGTCTATCCCTTTAGCGGGCGTGTCCCTGGACGCGCCCGTTTGGTTTTTCAAATGGACGTCGACACAGGTCGACGTGGGACGTTCCTATTGGATCGTCCTGCCCGTTAGTGACCTGGGTCGTCCTCAGGTCACCCTGGTTCGACCCTGTCGAACCAGTGCGGCCTTGGGGACGTCCCAGGGTCCTTGGTGGCTCTCCCAAGCTCCGTTTTGCATGGTTTTTCATGCAAAAACTTAGGGGAATTGAACCTAGAACTATGGGTGAGATGGGTTTGGGGAGTTTTGGAGCATACCTGCTTCGTGGCTGGTTTTCTCTCCTCGTTTTCCCCTCTTGGTCACTGCTCTGCGATAGGTTCTTTCCAAGGTTTTGGGCTGCCATTAGAGGCACCCAAGAGCTCTATTTATAGGGCTTTTAAAGAGGGTTCTGGAGGGGTTCTAACCGCCTTTGAATGGCGGTGGAGAAACCTCCAGAATGATGGTGGTTTCTCCTTGAAACACTGCCGTTCCAAAAGCCTCTAGGAGGTTGAAGATGAAGGGTGCCCGTATCAAAATGGGCACCTGTGTTTTTCAGGTTAAGTCACTTATGTGAAATTTACAATTTTGCCCCTGATCTTCAAAGGCCATATCTTGCTCATTTTAACTCCGTTTTGGGTGATTTTGGTCTTGTTGGATTCCTTTTTCCGAGGTGCATCTAATGGAACCACTTTTAGACCAAATTCCTGGGTTTAGTCAAGGAGACTAGTGAAATGACCAAAATGCCCTTATCTTTAAAACTGAACTTTTCATGGGATTTTAATATTACAAAAATTGGGGTCATTACAAAATTTGATCTCTATCATTGGATACCTCTCTTTGAGCTATGTCCATTACTTGAAGCCTCATTGTCAAATTATTTAGTTTTTAAAATCTCAATGTTTGAATTTTCAATAAACTCAAAATTTTTATTTATTGTAAAAATGATATAAAATTTTTTCCCCAAAATTCCTCTAAATATCTATTATTGAAATGATAAGGATAATACATTATTACCCCATTCAAAGAATCTTGTCCTCAAAATTCCTCTAAACCTCAATTATCGAACAGATAAGGATACATAGCCCCATATCTAGGTCTGGTTCTCATGTATCTTCTTTGACCAAATGATTCTTCCAGAAGGTGTGAAGGATTAGGAATATATTTTTGTAGCATAGAAACATGAAAGACATTGTGGACTTCCTATAATTACTATGTTAAGGCCAATATGTATGTTACTCCATCGATCATGTCAGCCAAAATCAAGGACTCAGCTTTTCCTTCTATTCAAATCTCATGACTCCCTTGGTTGGCAAGACTTTTAGAAATACATAGTTACTAACCTCAAACTCCAATTCTCTATGTCACTTTGTGACATAACTTTTTAGCCTACTTTGAGTTGCAAGGAGTCTCTTTCTAATAAGTCTCACTTTGTTGGTGCATTGTTCCACCATCTCAGACTAGATAATCCTATTCTCTCCAACCTCATTCCAACATTTTGGTGAATGGCAGGGTTTCCCATATAGTGCCTCATATGGAGCCATGCCAATGCTCCAATGGAAACTATTGTTGTAAGAAAATTCAATCAAAGGTAGACTTTGTTCCCAATTTCCCTTACAGTCAATCGCATATGCTCTCAACATGTCCTCTAGAGTCTAGATTGTTCTTTTAGAATGACCATCCATGTAAGAAGTAAATCAACTATCTTTGTCTAGAGTAATGATCAATGGTATTCCATTTAGGCTTACAATCTCCTTGATATAGTATCAAGTCAAAGTATATGTATGCCAACTCTGCCAGAAGGAAGAAAATGTGATAATTTTGTGAGCTAATCTACTATCACCCAGTTCATATCATGTCCACTCAACATCCTGGATAAGCCCACTACGAAGTCCATAGCGATGTAGTCTCACTTCCACTAAGGAAGCTCTAACAGTCCTACTGACATATAATGCTCGTCCTTAATCTATTAACATGTCAAGAATCTCTCCACATATTCGCCCACATCCTTCTTCATGCCTCCATCAATACTATCTATTCAAGTTTTGGTACATCTTTGTCCCACCTAGATGGATAGTGCACTACAACTGGTGCACCTTTCTAAGAAAATCTTGCCTTAATTCAGCATCTATCAAGACTACCAATCTTTCATGCATTTTCATACTACTATGTGATTCTCCGATGAAATCTATTTTTCCAACCAATGAATATATCTTGACATCATCCTTTTACATTTGAAAGACTCTTTCAACTATTATAGATCTCACCGCAGAGTTAGCCACAAAATACCTCCTGTCTTTTGACTCGATGCATCAACCAACACATTAGCATTTTATATATGGTACTAAGTAGTGAAATCATAAACATTTAGAAATTACATCCATCTTCCTCATATTCAAATCCTCCTGCCAGAAGAAATACTTGAGGCTTTAGTTAGTAGTAAACACCTCAAATTTCTCTGTGTATAAATAGTTCCACCATACCTTAAAGGGAAAGACCATTGCTGCAAGCTCTAGGTCATGGATGGGATAATTTTCCTCATGCTTTTTGAGTTGTTAGCTTAGGCAATTACCTTCCCATTCTATACAAACATGCATCCCAATCCTTTTCCTAAGGCATCATTGCATACTAGGAAACCTCCACTATCCAATGGTACAGTGAGTACGGTGTAATGGTCAACTTTCTCTTCAATTCTAGGAAGGAAGTTATTTTTGCGTGCATCCTCTCATGTAAACTTTACATCTTTCATGTCAAATCAGTCAATGGCAGAGCAATTTGTGTGAACCCTTCAGTGAATCTATAGTAGCATCATGCAAGTCTTAGAAAACTCTATATCTATGTCATGGTCATGTGTTTCCCACTTCTCTATCACCTCAACCTTCTCTAGGTCCACAGCAACACCATTCATAGAAATAATGTGTCCTAAAAAGTTAACCTCTTCTAACTAGAATTCGCACTTGCTAAGCTTTACATACAACTAACATTCTCTGAGTGTGTTCAATACTGTGTAAAAGTGCTCCTAGGTTTCCTCATGACTTTCTAAGTATACCAAAATATGATCCATGAATACTGATAAATCTGTCCAAGAAGGTATTGAACACCATGTTCATCATATCCATGAAAGCAGCTAGGGTGTTTATCAACTAATGGCATAACTATAAACTCATGGTGGTCGTATATGGTTTTAAAGATAGTTGTTGTGTTTTCTAGTAGTGCACGGGCTATTGTAGTATAGCATGCACAAGTATGGGTCGATCCCACAAGTACGCACTTTAAGAATTTCGAGTTTTAATAAATTTTAATTATTCAAAAATTGAAATTAAGTGAAAAAATTAACAAAAAGTGCAATCAAACTTTAGATGTGTTTAATCAATGAAATTACAGAGGTCCAATTCAAAACAAACAAGAATTTAACTATAAAAAAAAAAAAAGAAATTTTCACTTCCCCAGACTGCTTATCTTCAAATTCTTCAAATCTGGTCTCCTAAATCATGATCGGCCTTCATAAAAATCTTCTTGGTGCTTTTGATTAATGATCCTCCATAGGGATTAGGCAGATTCTAAAAATTCTAAGAGATCTAGGCTAGATAAGAAATTGGAGAATCAATAGCTCATATCTGAATTCAGATTCTCAGATTGAAGATTAGTACTGATAAACATGCCATAGGATGCCCTAAAAACAAGATCTAAAAGTTGATTAAAATTTGGACGTGAAACAGATGAAGAACTGAAGCTATCCTATTGGTTTAAGCTAAACCATTGATTATGTTTAGCTTAAATCAATTAGGATTGGATTGGATTAATTTGAGAATAAAAATACTTGGATAACACAAAACATGGATAAAGAAAAAGACAAAATAGGGATTCATATGGGATTTTTTTTACTAAGGGTAAAAGTGGAATTTTCTTAGAATTTTGGTTTTAAACAAAAAATTTCAAAAGAAGCCTGACAGAAGAGGAAGACACCAGAGGAGAGGAAGATGGAGAAAGAGTATATGGGGCACAAGGTAAGAGGAGGAGAGGGAAATGCATGTCGGGGTTCCGCCTTTGGGCAGTCTGGTGAAGACGCCAGTGAACGGGGGAAGCCGATGTTGTCTGTGGGCAATGAAAAAGGGAGATGGTGACTGACCTAGTACGGACAGAGGATGTCGATGCTTTTTGGATGTTGGCCGGTGCAAGGGAAGGAAAGTGACGATCAGTAGGTGAAATGGAGCAGTGAGGGGTTGACAGTGGAAGATGGCAGAGCATAGGAGAGATAGGGTGGACAGGGAGGAATACGAGTGGAGTACCCGGTCAATCTTGATCAGGTTATGCAATGGAGCAATGAGTGATGGAAGTAGGGGCCAGTGAGCAATGGTGAGTAGAAATGGGAAGTGGGTTACATGAGAAAGACAGACATTAGAGAGTGGGTGATGGGAAGAGGAGAGAAAAACAGAGAACGAGAAAGAGAGGGTAGGGATCAGGTCAGAGAGGTATAGAGAAGTGTAACATAGGTGCTAGGCTGGTGTAGTGTGATGGTGCTGGTGCTGGTGTGGACAGATGCCAGTGATGTGGTTTGGTGAAGGTGGATATGCTTGCCTACAATTCAACCAAGGAAGCGAATAGCATAGGAGAAGGTTTAGAGCAAAGAGAAAGAGAAGGAAGAAGGGAGAGAGTTCGGGTAAGAGAGAGGGAGATAAGAAGAGTGTGACAGGGCAGTGGGAGGGAAAGAGCAGAGGGGTGCTGTGGGGAGAGAGTGAACGAGGGGGGTGAGAAGGCGAGGAGAGAGAGAAAGAGATAGCAAAGGAGAGAGCGAAGGGTGGTACTTGGAAGGGAAACAAAAGAAGGAAAAGAGAAAGAGGCAAGTGGAAAGAATAGGAAAACAAGGAAAAAAAAAAAAAAGAATGCAAGGGAAAGCAAAACAAACTCCCAAAAAATAATCCCCTTTAGGCTCCCACAGCTCCTCTTCTTATAGTTTTCCCTCTTTCTTATCGCATCTCCCCCTCTTTCCTTTAAGAGTTAGTTTCCTATTAGGAAACTTCCCCTTCTTCCCAAAATTTCATCCACAATCCTCTCCTTATTAGGACTCTTCTTCTATTAGGAAACCTTCAACCCTTGCCTTATTGATCTTCAAGATGATCTACACCATTGAAATTCAATATGATCCATCCATGCCTCTTTTGATCGATTTGCACCGTTGATTGTATAGCTGAGGCATCCAACCCTCCTTTAGTTGATTTGCATAACCAAAGACTAGATTAGAGTCATCTAAATCGTACATTAAGCATCCAATTAGCTCAAATGATCATCTGATCATTAATTTTGACAATTTACAGTTGGGTGGTTAATTTGAGCTAAATTTCATAGATTATCTAAAAATCATCAAATTGATGAGTTAGATCGTCTAATTAAATGCTAAATTAGGGGTCTTTTGACCAAAATTATACTCTTAACAACAATATTCTAGATATCTTCTTCTCTAACTCTAAGACAATGATATTTGGATCTCAAATCAATCCTAGAAAATACTTTAGTCAACTGTAGCTTATCAAATAAATCATAAATATAAGGTACAGGATATTTGTTCTTCATGGTGACCCTATTGAGTATTCTATAGTTGGTGCAAAATCTCGTCGACTATCCTTCTTTTTTACATAAATGATTGGTGCTTCCTATGGTGACACAGTGGGACTAACGAATTCTTTGATTAATAATTGTTGGAAATGCTCCTTCAACTCTTTTAGTTCAATTGGAGCCACCCTATATGGTGCCTTAAAGATAGTTGTCATGACTATTAATAGGTTTATGGTAAAGTCTATCTCCCACTTAGGTGGTAGTCCCAACAACTCTCAAGAAATACATCTGAGAATTCTTGAACCCCCTTCATCTCCTCCAGCTTAAGCTTATCTACTTCTACAACCTCAACTTTGGCCATGAAGGCTTGACATCCCTCGACAATGTGCTTAGCTGCCTTTAAGGTTGAAATGACACATGCCCCAATGTAATTTTGTCTCCCCCTAAAGGAGATTGTTACTTCTCATGGAATGTTAAAAACCACTTTCTTTTTATAGCAGTCAACCACCATCCAATATAAGGCTAACCAATCCATCCTTAGAATAACATCAAAGTCTACCATGTTTAGGAGGACCAAATCAGCATCCATTTGCCTATTTTTTACCACTATCAGTACACTTTGGGAAAATCATTGTGTGTATAGAGACTCACCCAATGAGGTCACTACTTTCAAACAAGTTCCTAAATTATAAACCAAACTATCCATATATGATGCAAAATCATTTGATATGAAGGAATGAGTAGAACTAGGATCAAACAATATTTTAGTTAGTCTACCATAGCTAAGACGTTGTTCACCACTACATTGGAAGCTTGTGCATGTCCACTAGTAATAGTAAAAACTCGCCACTAGCTTCTAAGATGTTGTTCTCCTTGGTTTTCTACTTTATTCTTCCTTTTAGGGTAGTTCCTAGCCATATGTTCGGTCACTCCACAACTAAAGCATCTAAAGCCTGATCTGTTAGAAGATTTTCTCGGATGAAGTTTCTTACTTTGTGGGCAAGGTAGGGACTCTAGTGCTCTCTCGATTGTTGAATGAGCACTTTTGCAATAGTTGAGACCATGAAGGCTATATGAGCATCTTTCCCTTGCTAAACCTCCCTCAAGTGCTAATGTTGTTTCTTTTTCTTTCCTTTCTTCATTGGCCCTCTTAAATCTTGCTCAAATATAGAGGTCATCTCCACTATCTCTACCATTGTAGCAAGCTAAACTCCTAAGGCATTGCTCCTCAACCCAGCTGTAAATTTACCCACTAACCTTTTCACTGCTTGCTCATCATTTGCACATACATTAGATGGAGATCTCTTGAGTCTGGTAAATTTGTTCTTATATTGAATGATTGATCACATTCCCTATTGTAGACTTCTCCTTCCTCCTCTTCATGTGGGGAGGGAAATACTTATTGAAGAACGTGGTCTTAAACTCTTCTAGTTATATGGCTTCAAGGTCATCAAAGTGGGTTTGCTCAGTCATATGCCACCAAAAGTCAATTTCGCCTATCATCACAAAGGTAGCCATAACCACCTTCTTTTCCTCTTCGACTTCCATCCCCTTAAGGACTTTCTTCACTTTGAAGATCCATGTCCTAGCTACATCTAACTTGTAATTAACCCAATTTTTGTAAATATAGTTATTAGATTGAATGTGTGAAATTTGAATTTTTGAATCAAAACTAGAGTTTGAGATTTCAAGAAAGTTAACTTTTTATCGAATTAGAATCTAGAGTTGAAACATGAATATATGAATTGTACTTAAAAAATAGAGTCCAATGATATAAAGAACACTAATATCAGAGTTCTGATGAAAATTTTTGTTTTTTTCTCCATTTATGATTTTTTTATTAAATAACGGCAAAATGGTAATTTTACCTTTATATGGGCCTCACAAAAGTAAAATGAGCAGAGAGTAATCAAGTATTAGAATCAATAATGATTAAAGTAGTAATCATTATAAATCTAATTTTAATAAATTATTAAAAAGTAATTAAAAGATTAAATAAATAAACAAACAAAATTAAATTAAATCTATAAAAAGAAACATAGGAAAAATCACTAAATAATCCCTCAAATCTCCCCTTTCTTTCTTCTTCTTCCTCCTACCTCTTTCCTATTTTCCCCTTTCTCTCTCCTCTCTCTTCTCTTTCCGGGAATGTCAACTAACCCATGACACAAGATAGATAGACAAGCACATTAGTCAACTCGCCATCCTCAACCACAACACCTGACAGAAAACCCCTCTGGTACCCTCTCTCCCTGTTTTTCTTCCAGCACCATCACCAGCTCGGGCCCCTTTCTCTTTCCCTCTCCTCTTTCCGTTTCCCTCTTTCCTATCCATCTTTTCACTCCCCTTTGTTTTTTCAGCAAGTAGATCCACTAGTTGGCATAGAACATCATTTGCAAACACCAGGGACATTAATCTTCTCCCCTCTGGCTTCCAGGTAATCCCTTTTTCCTTCTTTTTATGTCTTTCCCTTTCTTTTCCCATTTCCACTACTGCAGGAGTCTCACCAAACTAGTTTTACCAATGAGATTCACCAATGAAGCAAAACTAGTGGTTCTAATTGGGAACCACCTCAAGGATAGCTCAGATGGAAGATTTGAACTATCCGATGAGTTTATGTGACCTAAAAACCCCAAAATTAGTAAATTTTAAATTGATCCCAGATGTTGATCTGAGATAGGGATGATCAGATGGTCTAGATCAAACTATCTCATCCCTATCAATCCAATCTGTGATTAGGACATATCTTCGCAATGTAGAACAAAAACACGCCCTCTAGGCATGTCTCTATACATGCATCTCCATACATGCATGTGCGTATGGTGCGATCGCGATTCAACAGGGATGCCGTGTGTCTAGGAATCGTGACGCATCGTGGGTGCGTTTTGGAATCCACGACACACTAGAACATCCTGAAGCATGCATCACACTCTAGTGCGTCCTAGTGACACCCGTTTAGTACTATTTTGGTTCAGATTTTAAATCTGGACAGTTAATATGATCTAAAATGCTAAAATTGAAATTCAGAGGGCTATATAAGCCCAATTCATGATCAAAAAGGTCTATTGGACTCGTATTAAAAACATAGACCTAATTGTGCAACATAGGATCAAAGACCAAATTAGACTGATCAAATCGTATAAACTATGAAATGTGAGTGGATGGATTAGATCAAAGGCAATCAAATCCTATGAAATGGTTATTTAGGGAATTCAATAGCATATTAAGTTATTTTAAAAGATCTGATCATGTCTACTGGTCAACATTTATTATTTGAGACACAAAGTAAGCCCAGGATCATAGATCTAACATATCAAAGTTAGATCTGACTATTAAATTAAGGCAATTACTGTAGATGGGTAATTAAATAAACCAAAATATTAAGATTTAGTACAATTACAATTAATTAAGTGGTAGATTGAATAATTTAACCAATTTAACTGTTAGATCTACCCTAAATGATTAGAATTGACATAAACCGAACACATTAATTCTAATCAATCAAATTGATCAAACAAATATGAGAGAGATATAAGCCTGATCAGGAAAGATTAGACACAAGATCATCTAAATTATGATGATGAATAATAAGATAGGGTAAAAATAGTATTAACATATAAGAAAATAACCTTCTTTTGTATGTGTAATTTAACAGATACACACTATTACACTGACAATAAGGAATATGATCTTAGAGAGGCTGAGCACTCATTACAAGATAGGTGAAATTTTAAGAATGCATGTTTCTTTACATGTCAAAATTAGTATTCTATACATGAACTTATTTAATATTATGAAATTAGATAAGTTAACTTGTTCATCAAATAGAATAATTGTAAATTAATATACTTAAATTATTTAAGATGTACAATTATGAGATAATGTTTCTATGCTTATCATTATGCAATTATTGAGCATGATCTAAATTCCCATTACCTATATATACTTGAAATTGTATTCATGGTATATAGGTACCACATATCTCAATTATTTATTCTTCAATTGGGAATGATTATATTTCATCCCTGGTATGCAATCACCCATTAAGTGAGGATGATGATTTTGGTTATGAATTATATATATATGGATAGGTAGATAGCCTGATATGATTACTAGTTTAGATCTTATCATGAAAATAACTCCCTGAGGTGTGCCTAAGGGCTAACGAGCAAGTGGAGGTAACTCCCTAAGGCAGGCCTAAAGGCTGATGGACTAGGGGAGGTCACTCCTTAAGGTGGGCCTAAAGCTGACTGGCTAGTGGAGATAACTCCTTGAGGCGAACCTAAGAGCTGACGAGCTAGTGGAAGTGATGAATATGTTGGTATTTTTCAGCAAAGACTGGATGATTATGATACCCGTAGAGGCTAGATGTGTATACCAATAGAGGCTGGATTGTTACGAACCCTATACGATGAGGGGTATGGATGTGAACCTAGTATAAGTCTAGGAATGGATAAGCCAATATAACTATATATGAGTACTATGGGGAAAACTTTATAGAAGTTTCCACGTGGATAAGTACCTAATATGCTCATTCTATAGAATATGATTCATGGAAATTGGACTATTTCATGCATATGGAAATTGATTGTTTTGAAATGTAAAATGATTATTGGATTACATAATTAAATTTAAGTTTCATATGCTTCTTAAATTCCCTACCAAGCATAGCTTGCTAAGATTTTGTAAACATTTAAATGTTTACGATATCTCAGATCCAGAACAAATAGAAGTGGAAGGACACATCTCAAGGATGTTAACAATATTACAACTGAGCAAGGGGATGTATGTAGTTACATTTATCTAAATAGTATATTAAAGATTGTATTGTGTAGTTAGATATTTGGATAGTAAACTTTGGACATGTCATGTAATAAATACAATGAGGCTATGTAAGTGAAGCACTGGATGGATCCAATTTGTTTTTAAAATATCATTTAATACAAATGTGTATTTTTTGCATTATACATAAATTATAAATAATTGCATATGATGTCTAGGATTTTCAAAAATGAATTTTATAGAAAGTGTTTTTCACTGTTAAAATTTTATTTCTTTTCAAAACAAGAGCCCTACCTTTCCAAAACCAATGGAAAAAAGTGTTAACAAAATCCAGGTTGTCACATGACTCCTCGCCAAAGAATGTTGCATCCATCTTCTTAAACCAATCAAACAAAGTTTCATGCTTGCCTACATTTCCTCCCCGCACTCCTCGGGTTAGTTTTGCAAGAACTATACTGACAGTTGCACCAATTGCTAGATAACATCCTCAGTAGCACCTACTGTAAGGAACTTGAGGGGATACTCGAGATTTCTACAAAGTCTCCTATCTGTCTCCTAAGTGGCATCTATTCAAAATAGAGAGGATTGATGTAAATACTTCCTCTAACTACTTACACTGGGACCTAAGGTTTCTAATTTCATTGACTATTCATGACTTTTTATCTAATAATTGGTTGTGAGTATTATGACTTGGGCTCTGATACTAAATATGGTGGTTAGAGTTTTTAAATCACAATTTTAACAAAAACACATTTTTCAAAGGCGTGATCTATCTCTATTTTTTAAATCTCCTTTACCAATGCAAAGTACCAGAAAACCCTTTTCCTTAAAAAATCATTTTCAAAAACCCCAAGTGCTTTTCTTTCAAAGTACTTGCCCTTTTCAAAAGTAGATCTACATCTAAGTTATTTAAGTTCTACCACAAGTTCAAATAACATAATTACGTAAAATGGATCTATAACAATCCATATTACTAATGTAATTATCATTGTAAATAAATGTCTTAACATCTCATGCCTTACTACATAATAGTGTGATCAAGCTAGAAATAAATTCTAAATGTGTCTACTCCTCATGTTGTCATCTTAAGACATAGACTAGATTCTCTCTACCTCACTCCTAGGCCTTTTGTGATGGATCTCCATGTTTTACTGGAGGACAACAAATTCAATAACCAAGGCATCCAATACACATGTGCCTTGAAAATATTTTTTTAATGTAATAAAAGCTCACAACTATCTTCCCTTAGTCTTTCCATGTTGTGTATTTATAGGCATTTACAAATATTTATATATATATATATATATATATCATCAATTTCCATGATTAGATAATCACATTTCAATAATCCACATAAATTAAGATTATCAAAATCTTTTAAGTTAATGTTCAGTAAAACCACAACATCGGCACTCCAACTGACAAATGTCTTGCACACTTTGGAACCTTGGAAAGTACATGTGCCAATTGGTCATGAGTACTCATCCAATGATCATATCATGTTAATCTTACATACAACCCTGGTTAATCCTATGTAGAACCTTCATCCGACTCCCCAAGAGTCAAACAGAAATCTCATGAGACTTGTTATGCTCATGACTCAATCACTAAATTGTGTGCCTTAGAATATCCAAGAGGGACTTAGACCACATCCTCATAAGACTTATTGTTATGACCCAAGTTTTTGTAACATGATTTGTAAAGTATTTTGAAAGGCAAGGCCCTTAAGAGTGAAAAAACAAATTCACAAAACAAAGCAGCGGAAATTCTTTTCTTTAGGACTTGTTTTGAAAACCCAAGTCACCACTTCATACATAACATAAGTACAATTTGTGTACAAAATAAAATTCCATTGAAGGAATATACTTTTATTAAATTCCAGGATCCATCCAGTGGTTTATAGTACAGCCAAATCTATTACAATACTTGTCCAAATTACATAATCCAAAACTCAAGCTCACCATACAATAAAACTCTCAACAAAGAAAAATACACGTCTTCAAGGGTATACCTTGAAGATTATTCTCTTCAAGTCTTCTATCGTCTTCAGCTCCTAACTCTCCTTCCCTGTATTTGAGATATTGCAACATTTACAATATCTCAGCAAGCAATGCTTGGTAGGGGATTCAAGAAACATAATAATTGACAAAGTAATTCCAATACTTCATAATCCCATTATCCCTCAACATATTCATGTCTCTACTCTTTACTTTGTAATTTATGTATATCTATATACATACTCTTCATGAGTAAACCAGTTAAATTTATGAAAGTAGTCAAATATCATTCCCAACTAAGCTGATCAATTCTCTCCATTATGAGAATTTACTATTACAGCTCATCGTATACTGGGAATTTTCCTTCTTGGGAAATATTGGTAATATACAATTACCTAGCATTTCATTATGCTACAACATAAGGCATTTCACTATGCCTATTCTCATATACATCATAGTGCAAAATAATCAGAAAGGTTGCTATGCTGCAATCTGATCCATACTAGCACGCTCGGATAACTGCCCTGTTCACCACTGATACCACGGTGAAAAATATTATGTCACTGCCCGTATAGGGGGACAAGACTTTCACAGTGGTGGCCTTCCCATAATTGCCACCACCCGACTTTTAGCCTTTCTTTGGGCAAGGTATCATCATATCATCAAATTTCAAGGAGCGGGGGGCCAAACCCTCATAACTCCTCTAGCAATAGCATTCCCCTAGGCTTATGCCTATTAAAACAAACTCACAAGCCTCCAAGCTTGTATGTAAAATAAATTTCATATATATCAGACCATATGTCTGTTTACTTAGGGCTGAAATATTTTCTAGTTCCCTATTCACTTATAGTTTAGTCCTTAACCATCTTATATGTGTTTGGTTGGATCATAAGGTTTTCAAGAGATTTAATACAAGTATTAACATTACTCTTGTCAATATAAGATCATGAGTACAATCATGTATATCTCATGTAAAAGCATTCATCAAATCCTCCTACCTCTAAGGAGTGATCTCTTTTCCCAAATCTTCCATGATCCTCACTGATGTATATGATCTGTACATCAATACGTATTGTCAATATATAAATTATGAACAATCCTATTGATCACTAGATCTGATGTTTAGAATGATCTTTAGATTATTCATATCTAAGTATTTTTCTATCTCTAAGTCTTTGTGTGTCCGTCTCCTTGATCTTGATCTTTCATAGATCCATTGATTTACAATCTACACCTGTTGATAAAGATCAGGGTCCTAGATCTTCTATCATCTAGTTCTTCTTTGATCTAAGTTTAGTTACTGGATCATCCCTAAGGAGGATGATTTTGGTTTTCTTCCTTGAATCATCTTCGATCATGGGTTTGGATTATCTAATCTAATGAACTATAACAAGCATACTAATAAACATGCATACTAAGTACAATATAATATTCTTATTCATATTGTTCTTGATCATCCAAGATCTAATGGATCTTGTTTGATCATCTTTATCTTACTTACTGTTTTTATTAGGGTTAGGTAATTTACTAACCTTTTATGCTCTTATTATTATTATTTAACCAGTTAATGTGCTGGTTGAAGGTAACTTATTTAAGCCTAAATCTATATTGCTCCTCTTATTTCCAATTGGCTAAGACTTACTAGCTGAATGGGTGAATAGAAAGTGGTTACTTCAATCCTCATGTAAGGAGGAGTTTAGACCTCATAAACGTCAATGGAAGGTAGGGGAAGAGCGATGCTCTATTAGATAACCCCCTTAACCACTATGTTCATCATTCACTAGAATGACCATCACTAAATCTTTCATAAGGTTCCTATAAGCATGTTTACCCTAAGTACTCTTTCTAATAGATTTTAATTAAGTTCATGAATATTTACAATGTCATTCATGGGGTTTATTATTCTTCTCCTAGTTTGGGCCAAGGATTTGATAATCCTTATATTGTCCTACTAACTATAGCCCTTACTAATTAAGTCCAAAGTACTCCATTCTTATTTGTGTCATGAAACTCTACTTTCTCATTAGATTACATTTTTAATGTTTTATGCTCTTTATCTCATAACAAGTAGATCTACTAATAACATTTAACCATAAATGAATTATAAATTCAAAGCATAAAACTACATAATTTAACACTTAATGATAATGAGACAAGGTACTTAAAATTACTCTAACATGATTTTCAACTAATATACCTTAATAACTCAATTTAAACTAACATGGACTTAAGGTATAATCTCATACTATAGTATAAATTTATATGAAATTCTAGCATGGCCCTAGGGGTTTTGGACCCTTCTAAATCGATTGGTGAGGTCAGATTTTCCATCGGAGCCCTTTATAGGCTTGAATTAAAGGTGTCGTTATTACTTTTTTTTTCATCAAAATAAATTACAGTAAAATAAAATTTTCATTAAATATAAGTAAACATTTATAGAAAGTATTCCCACCTACCTGATTGGAGAAAAAATCCTGGTTATATGCCCAATTTAAAAAGAATACCTTGTTGATGAAGATATGGCCCAAGATCCAACTTTCTTGCAAATTCCTGTTGTTTGAACCGTTGGATCTTGAAATTGCTTTAGGGGTTTTGTAGATAAGATATGGTGGGAAGTTTTGGATGGTGAAATTGATGAAATTAGATCTAGAACAGAGTGCCTAATTGATTTTAGGTCTCTTGTTCTAATCTAAAAAGAAAAAGAAATTGAAAAGAGAGATATCTCTTGGAAATTTTGGGTTTTTTGGGAGGGATCTAGGTCTAATTTTTCAGGCAGAGTGAAGAAAAATTTGTGGGGATTTTATTAGAATTTTTGGAGGATTTTTGGGATTGTATTTATAGGCATTTTGGTCTTTTTTTCATGATTATAATATTTAATTTTTTATTATTAAATGACATGAAAGTCTCCCATGCTCCATTTTTTCTTCCCCATGCTTCATTTTTCTTCTCCAAGACCAGCTAGTGTTTGTTGACCCATGACTTCACATGGTCTGCTCATAAGATTCGTTTTTGGGTCCCTTGTGGGCCCCACATGGTGTAAAAAGGCCGTTTTGCCATTTATGTATAAAATTTTAGGTTTTATTCCCATGATCTCAGATTTGAGTGTACTTAGTGGCGTTGGATTCGTATTTCCCAGTACATTCTAAATTTTGATGTCTCATATTTTGATTTTTGGGAGATTTTGATTTTTGGGTAAAATTACTATTTTACCCTTTTGTCCAAGAAAAGAAGAAATTTAAGGATTTCTCATCCGAATTCTGAATTTGTCATGCTTACAGTCATTTTAAAGGGTTTGCTAAGTTCAATTTCAACTTTACATGTCTTATTATTTGATTACACTTTTATCAAAAGTATATTCTAAATAACCCTAATATTTCAGCCCAAAATATCTGAAACTCAAACTTTTTTTATTTTCTCAATCAATTACAAAAATTGGGGTTTTTACACTTATGACCAATCTTGAAAGGGTTTTGTGAGTCACCTATAGTAGTCCCTACCATCAATTGAGTAAATTATCACTTTTTGGCATTGGATACCTTCCCACCCTTTACGATCAAGGGCTAGGAGGCCAACCCATACATAGTGCCCACCAAGCACTTTAGTCCACAAAAAACACATATCTAAGCAATCACTAATGCCCAATATCTCATATCATAAAATCTCATCAAGTATAAGATTTTTAAATAATTAGTTTTTCACAAATTAAAATCATGTCATCTCAGTTGGCTTATCAAAACTTTCTAAAAACATCTCATTTTAGATATTTCAAAAACCATGCTTCACAAGTATATTTGACTTGCTAAAATCACATTTTTAGGTATGCAACTTGGCCATCAAAATAACTCGTGCTGTCAATTGTAATTTTCATGTATTATAAAACGTTAAACAACTATTATTTTCAAAAGCAAGTTTAGTAGGTAAGAACATATTTTTTCAATCCATCATTAGGAAAACTAATATATCTTCCATCCACATGTAATTAGATAAAACTTCACTTTTATGCAAATGATGAAATTTAAAGTAAAATCTCATAATAAAACCATTATAAATCATGAGTTTTTGAAGTCATCAATCACTCTCCTCTAACGGTCCTCACACTAGAAAATACTATCATCACATAGAGATCTCAATCATCAAAGGAACCAATATCAAGTTCTCTCAGGGCTCTTCTCTAGTTCAGAGTCATGCACTCTAGTACAGGCTCATCCTTCATGAAATATTAGATGTCATAATACCATGGGTTACCATTATCTTCACACTCATCCTCTTTGGATTCAAAATCAATTGCTGAGATATTTTCTTGTTTATCATGTTCTATGAACATGATCCTTGATAAGCCATTACTTACAAGTTTAAATAAATCTCTAAAACCAGCACATTCATGGCTATTTGGCCAAAATAGTTTGATCTTTGGATCAGTTTTTCAAGCATCAATCTCAATCATTCATTTCAAACCATTCCACTTTTTATCAACCAATAAGTGCACAAAATATACATGAATAGTAGCAAAACATGCTTGAAACTCAAACATCGTACTCCTTAAGCAACACTTGTTGGCAATGTGTTTAACTTCATTTGGTGAAATCATAGAGCATGTGCAAGCTCCCAACTTATTTGACAAGATACGGAGAATTCATAGATGAGATGCATGGATCCATTTATAAAATTTTCATGTACTAATCCAATCCTTCCACGTATCAAGTAACACTACTAGATCATGCACATCTCAAAATCGTTCAGTTAACATGTCTAATAGTGGACATGCTTCATGTTCATGCTTTGATTACATATGGTTCTCTTATGTTAATTCAATCTATGCAACAACATTGCAAAGTAATTAGAGATCATGCACATGCCGTCTTTCATGTGTAAAGCATGCAATAAACTTATCATCTAACACATTAAAGATGTTATTACACATTATGTGCAAGCCTTTTCATGTAAGTAGTGTAAATTTAACAAAAGCTAAGACCATTTAAATGATTCATGCCCATGCAAACAATATTTAGGAATAACTCATATTCCAATAATGTTAAGAAGAGCTAATGAATTGAGTGCATGCCAACAATTGTCTATTAAAACTTGGGCATGCTATGCACTACAAAACATCCCCTTTATCCAATAGCTATGCACTTTACATAAGAACAATATCACATCTTGAGATCAAATCATCCAACACATCTTGTTCATGCAAAATCAATCTTACATATCAATCCAAGGTCATACATCAAGGAACGCCTAAAAATATCTTAAGGAAACACATTAGAAAATGCATGGCATAGATCATGGTAGCTCCCAACATTCAATCATTCATAACTACAGAAAATGCAAATATCTGATCCTCTAGCAGCCTAGATTTACCTACGCCGTTGATGGATTGGCAGCACTTTCCTCATTCTTTTATATGTGTTTTCAACGTCTCTCTCTCTCTCTCTCTCTCTCTCTCTCTCTCTCTCTCTCTCTCTCTCTCTCTCTCTCTCTCTCTCTCTCTCTCTCTCTCTCTCTCTCTCTCTCTCTCTCTCTCTCTCTCTTCCTTTTTCTTTCCAACTCAATACATCCCAGTTAACTAGACATCTTCTTATTTCCTAAGTTGTGATTCTTCAAATTTTGATTTTATTTTATTCACTTCTTGAATCCAATTTTTTTTCCAAAATCTATTATTTTATTTTCTAAAGATGCTTAATAATCTCATATATATTCTAATTCTCCCAATATTCTATATCAACTAAAAATGTCTTTTTATAAGGTTTAATATATCTGGATATTTAGCTTATTTGGTTGCCAAATTTGGCAATTAAGTGGGTCTACAATCTAGATGTTTGTTCTAATTTTAAAAAGGGGTGTCTTTATCAATTTAAAATTTATTTTACTCATAAATTTGATCTTCATTGTTGAGTTTTAGCTAGCTTATAGTTGTTGGATAGCTCTCTTCTTGCTCTATTAATTAATAGAGGTCTTATTGCCAAATTATTTAGTTTCTAAAATCTCAATTTTTGGATTTTAGATAAAGTCTGAATTTTTATTGATCAAAAAATGATACAAAATTTTGTGATATCACACATAAACATTAAAACTTCATGGCTCATGTTGTCTTGGAAAATGCCAGCTGCTTGTTCTTCATAACATGTTGGCGTATCAGGAGCCAACGCTTCTGGAATCCAAAATCAAATTCACAGAATGCACTCCCCATTTCCCCCTATGCAAACTCCCCCAACTATGAAAAATCATTTAACCAATCTTGTAAGTCGTGGAAAGGGGAATCACATTAGTATAAGTCAAGCAAATAGATTATGAGAAGACCAAGGGAGACCAGTCATTTATAAGCCTCAAATTAAAAACTTGGGCACAAAAGGCATATCCTAGTTCCAGAAACATCATTTGAACAACACTCAAAACCATGAAGAAACTCTAAAATGATTCTTGCCCACACATCTTGTGGCTACATGACCCATATGTGGCAACCACAGAACCTCTTGGATAGGTGTTCAAGTACAAAAAGCAAAGAATATAGTAAAAAGATGATCACATAAAGAACCTACATGTGCATAATCTTGTTGTAATTGCATGACCCATTATATGCAACATCATTATCGAGGTAGCTTGCTTTGTTAAATGAATCATGATAGAAGTGGGACATTTGCTTATGGTTCCACACACATACCATAAACATTTAGAAGAAACACATAATTCATGAAAATAAAGCATCTATCAATTCCAAGTACTAGAAAAAATAAATATTAAGTTTGAGGTTCCAACAAATAAATTAAGTCCTTGTTGACACAAAATCAACATCATCAATCCTTGTCAGCTTAACTCCTACTAGAGGGTGTCCTCCAACCCTAGGTGGTAATGCTCCTCACATCGATGAAGACGACTCAACTACTTGATTGAAAGCCACTATAGACTCAAGATCTATCTCTCAGCCACCTCTGAGTAGCAAAAGTCCTAGCTCAAGCATCTCTCTACCTCCCCTCAAGCATTTGAGTCTCGATCTAGGACTCCATAATCAATCCTTTGTGTGCTTTCTTCAAGAAGAACTTTGATATTTTTGTTCTATGAAAGTGAAAGAATCTTTCATATTCTGAGCTGCAACATAGTGCAGCATGCACACAAGAATCAATGACCAATATATCACAAATGCCCTCTTAAAGATCAATGAAACTTTGATTTCACCATGCTCAGCTAGTCAAAGAGTGGAATGAATGTTTGAACTAATGCAAGAAATTCCTCCATCATCATAATGGGGATCCTTCGTATGACCTAAATCAATTTAGCATAAGACCCATGTACTGCAAGAAGCAAGGGATCTTTGAAACATCATAAGATCCTTGAATCCACTAACAATTTCTTCTTGCATTTTTTCCTATGTATGTATGTCATAGCCTTTATAAGCACTATTAGTTTGCCCATCTTGAATAGCATGTAGCCTTACTACATCTCTGAACATGACTTTGCTTACAAATATCATTCCCAATTAAAAATGAGGCACATATATATTTCACTAGCTCTATACTCAAGGAAACCTAGCATCCTCTCACCTTCAGAGCCAAATGAGTTAAATGTCTCATGAAATTCATTCTTTGACTCCATTTCCATTAGCTCTTTCCCTTTATTATAACCATCACATAGTTTTGTCTTTGTCTTACACTTACCATGCCCTTATGTCACTTTCTTGTCAATGTTTTCTTTATGCTATATTTCATCATATGCTTTATCAGGCTTATAATCACTATCAAGAAAGCCTAAACAATTGCTAGAACCATCATTATAATCTCTCCCTCTTCTTTCCTAAACTCATCTTCCTCAACTTATTCTTCTTTATTTCAAATTCTCTCCCATTTTCTTTATATCCTATATCTTCTTCTCATTCATATTCTTTCCCATTTGGTTCCAATAACATAGCCCCTATGTGTGAATTGTTAGCTTCTACAACCTCCTCAACTAACTCAGCAAGTCTGCCATAGTCTCCTCCCACCTGAGATGCTTGTGTAAACAAGTTTTCTTCATTCACCTTGCAGATTCTTTGGTTCCATAGCTACTATAGTGACCCAAACTTCTATGCATGAAAGTACATGAAAATTAAGGGGAAAATAGTCATTTGATTGGAAATTATCCATGAAAAATAAAACAAAAAGAAATCACGCATTTTTTAATACAAGTGTTAAATGAATAGAATTAAATGGAATTAAGAGAGAAATATGTTACGATCTAGAATGAATTCTCGATTTGAAAATAACTTTTCCATCTAAAATTCAAATTGGTTTTGAAATATATTTACATATGGAAAAACTAATAAATACATATCAAAAATAAATTCCAAAATCCACATATTTTTAATATGGTGGATCCAATCTGAATCCACCAAATCTAAATGTTCAAAAGGTAATCAAATCATATCTGAAAATGCTTCATATTTTAATTTAGATTTGGAATACTATTAAGTATAAATACAAATACAATTAAATGTGTAGATCTCATCCAACATTCCAAAATGATTAGTTAGCTGAGATCAATTTCAAAATGTTATGTATGTAAGGTTTTATATAAATTTAAAAAAGTTTGGAAGAGTTTCTACAAGAAAGGAGATGTCCATTTTCAGACATCTCTCTCTCTCTCTCTCTCTCTCTCTCTCTCTCTCTCTCTCTCTCTCTCTCTCTCTCTCTCTCTCTCTCTCTCTCTCTCTCTCTCTCAGGATTTTCCTCTCCCAAATCCTTAATCTTATAATCCTACTCAAATCTGCATTAGATCAACAGATAGGTCTAAGGAAGAGAACACAATCAACGAAAGATCGGACTATTGGATTTGGTGTAAAATCTTAAGGAGAGAACGATCCTTTAACAAGTGTACTAATATTACATTAGATTGACAATCCATGCTATGTTTCTAACCTCATTTTGATTTCTAATGTTATATCTAGAATCATGCATTCATTGATTTTACAATCAAGGATCAGGATGTCAGACACATGATTAGGCGTGATGAGTTAGTCAATTATTTAGAAATATAGTTGCACGGTTGTTCATAGTTAATTTTTATAAATCATGTGTCAATTATATGATCAATTGTTCAAATTGTTTAAGCATGTGATTTTCATATATAATGCTTCAAATTTCATGTGATCCATGTAATCTTAATCCATCAATTGGGTCAATAAGTCTATATGTATAGATTTTTAAATTAGATCTCATGGTTTTACATATTTCATGGTAGAAATATATGAAATCTAGTTTAAGTTGATTTATACATAAGACCTAGATCATGTGCATAGTATATGCAAAAGCTCTAGATTATGCACAAGATCTAGATTGTGACAATAGATGTAGAAGATCTAGTATAAGTGTAAGATCTAGATCATTACAATGGATGTGCAAAATCTAACCTATGGACAAGATCCAAACCATATAGAAGATTTAGTATATATTCTGATCCATACACCAAACTTAGATTCATGCATGAGATAGGTCATGTGTATATAGAATCATACATATGATAGAAAGATTTGAAAAACCAATTTTAGGTTAATAGACACATATGATCAAACTATTAAAAGCATGCACATGATCTAATCTATAAGTACATGTGCATGATTTAAATTGACCAACCATAAATGTGATTGAAATGAACATAAATTCCATCATCATCATCAAGACCTTATGCCAATTACGGGTCAGCCAAAAGTATCTTATTCCCCTATTCCTCTCTATTAAGTATTATGTCTTCATTTAGTCCCAAAGTTTTTTAATCTTTTCTCATCACTTCTATCCACATTCTTCTGGCCCTTAAGATTGACCTTTTAGAAACTTCAACTTGGATTGCCTCACTCTTCACTGGTACTACTTTTGGTCTCTGTTGGACATGTTCAAACTATCTAAATCTAATCTCCCTCATCTTGTTACCTATTGGTTATACTCCTAATCTTTCTCTAATATTTTTATTTTTATTTTTATCATTTCTTATTTTGACACTCATCCATCTCAATATCCTCATTTCAACTATACTCATACTATGTATATGTTGTTCCTTAACTGCCTAACACTCTAATCCATAAAGCATGACCAACCTTACAACCATCCTATAGAATTTTTTCTTTAGTTTGAGTGGCACCTGCTAATCACACAAGACTCGAAATAGTGCATGTCCATTTATTACAACCCACTTGGAATCCCTAGGTAACCATCTTCTCTATCTCTCCACACCCATGAACTATTGATCCCAAGTATAAGAAGTGATCATTTAGGGGTATTCTTGATTATCAATCTTCATTGGTGCTCCACCCCTTCTCTTGCTAAAATTGTATTCCATATACTATGTCTTAGTTTAATTAATTGTAAATCCTTAAATTAAACATAAATGAATAAGATTTAGATGGTTGAATAGATAGACACAATCTACAATTATTAGATGTACAAATAATTTGTAATGATTAGAAATAATTGCATGTGCAAGATGATTATTGCTTATTTGAAATATATGAAAATTGAGATTTAGAATATTAATGGCTTAGATTATAAAAATAGTAGATAAAGTCTTAATTTTTTGAATTATATTTTCTAAATTTAATTATCAGTTAAATTATTTTTGAACCACTAAAATGGAATTTTCAAATTAATGATTTTTTATTCTATATTTTTAACTATGAATTAATGAAAATTTACTCATAGAAATATCATTTATATATAATGACATTTTTCAAATTGAGTATTTAGTTAAATTATTTTATTACTAAGAATTAGAATATGATGATGACTAAGAATTAGAATAATTAGAAAAAGTAAAATAAAAGATTTCATGGAATTATTATTCCCAAAAGTCTAAAAATGAGAAGTTATTGTGATATGTTTATCAAAGCAAAGTTTGGATAAGATTTTGAAAGAATTTGAATTAAAAATCTGAATTTCTGTGTGGCATCTAACCAAGATAAAAAGTCCTTGTTAGCATTTATTCCACTTCTGGATTCTAGTAAGACGTTATTAAGGATTTGTCTATCTCCATACAAGACATTGATGGAGGGTTTATTGTTTGGAATCTGTCTTATTAATGGTGGTCATAATGGATGGTTCGTCTGTGACATACTTCAACGAGGTTTAGTTGGACTTCTGGCTTATATTTATCTGAACTAGCATTTGATCAACATTGGGTATTTGGACTTTACTTATGAAATTTTAGGAAGTATTGTTTGCCCTTCATAGATGTTACTTTGAACCTTATCTAATCAATGAGGTAGAGGACTTGTTTAAAACGTATGTCAGTGAGCATCACTTTTGTTAGTCAGGTTTGAATGCATGGTTTTTGGAACTTGAAATGTATATATTATATATATCTGACTTGGATAAGAAATGCATTATATTCATTGAAATGAATATACTTTTACAGGCATGTCATTTACATTGAATAACTTTGTTGGTGTTTCTCATTCTATTTATTTGAAGGTATATGACATATAATTTGAGGAAACACGATTGTTTTATTTAAGTTTAAATTTATGGATTAATTATAGAATCTAATTTCCTCTTGCAATGACATTTATTTGATTTATGCCACATGAGATTGGAAATTTAAAATCTCATTTGGGTATCTTAAGAATCTGTCACATCTCTAATCCTGTAATAAATGCTCCTCATAATTGGGGGAGTGACAACTAGATTTTCATCTACATCCAGCATCTCTACCACAATTTCATACCATTTAAACCCATATGTCTGTCAATGCTTTGTAGTATAAATGGCAACTAGCTCACTACCTCTCCTTTAAGGATTAACTCCATGTACACTTCAACCACCCTAGGTTCTTTTGTTATGTAGTTGTGAATGGCCATAATATCAATTTGCATCTAGAATAATCCTTCATCTAGTGCCTTCCTTGTCGCCTTGTCATAAAAGTTGGAAAAACTACAAAGCCCAACCTTCTTTTTTCTTATATTTTATTTAGTTTTCATATATATTTAAAATTTTCGTTTAGATGCATACCAAAATTGAAGACACCCAACCTTTAGTGATAGAAAAGAAGCATCTTTTCTCTAGTTTGAGGGGATAAGAGTGGTTCATCCTCTATTGAATGTGTTTAAAGTTACTACCCAGAAAGACTGTTGCAGGGCCTTAATAACCAAAGAAAGAATGTGTTGCTTGGATATAAGGCTAAAAGGTGTTAGGCATCAACCTTAGTGGTCTAGTTAAAACATCTTGGGTCATAAATATAGATGATGGTGTTGGAAATAAACAAGTCTCACACAAAATCAATATGATGAACTTTAGTGCATTAAAATTCACTTTTGGAAGATAGTTGAGGTCTCCCAATAAGTGCAAGGGATATGATAGTTCCATTTCTAGGATAAAACCAAGGCGACTCAATTTATTCCACAACATATTTGCATGATAAGAATTTAGTCTCCTGAATTTAAATGCCTTTAAATAACATTGAAATCACCAAAATATTTACTGCCAAGCCTTATAGATAAGAAATATAGGCTATAATAACATGCCAATTAATACTCAGCTGAATATCATATACTTGTAATGAAAAGCTCACCCAACACCCAATAGAGGTAATGGATATGGACTAGAAAAGTTTACCTACTAAATATCCAATATACTTCAAATAACCTAAAGAGGCCTAAGACATGGGCTATAAAAAGCACACAAAATAAACCTCTAAAGCCTAATTCCTAGATGAGATTGACGACATAGTTTGCAAAAAGTACACCAAGTAAATATCCAATAACCTCCAAATAAGTTATATTGGACTCAAAACTTGGGCTGAAATAACTACATCTAATAAACTTCTAAGGTTCCATAAGTGCTCAAGGCCCACTACAATAAGGTTTGGGAATGCTCATTCCACTAGCAAAGGCCCAATAAGCACTTAAGACTAACAAGTCTCTAGGACTCACTTAGATAAGGGGTACAAAAATGCACCCACAAGTGAGTCTCAATGAAAACCACAATCATAGAATAGAGCTACAAAAGCTCACCCAAAGAGATATTAGAGAGTCTCTAACTTTAGAAATTCAAAGAGAACAAATCTTGATCCTGAGAAACAAGGCAAATCACTCTTCCACATCTTTGATAGAGTATTAGGTTGAGTAGTCAAAATCTTGCTTTGCAAACCATAGTGAAGTTCTCTAACAAACTTCTATACAACTCACAACTCTGTGGGCCAAACATTTGAAACAACCCGTCCCAACTTTATAAATGTGCTTTCATACTATTGTATCATTATCATGCCCAACTCCAAGCTTAGAAATTCATTTTCCTTTTATTCCTAAACATGTGGAGAAAAATACTTATCACCAACATGATCTTAAAGTCAGAAGATTGAATTTCCTTGATGTTACTAAAGTGTGTCCTCTCAACTATAGGCCACTAGAATGAAGCCTCTCCCATCATCACAAAAGTAACTAATGCTGCTTGTATATTCTCTGTCACCTTCATGGCATTGAGTATGTTCTCTAGCTCGTACATCCATATTTCAATAACCTCTGACCCTTTCATATCAATAAACTTTGGGGCGATCTTCTTAAATCTCTCCAATAAGTTATCCCCTTTTCCCTCAATTCCTTCAACTCCAACTCCCCCTGCTTGCTTCCCTTCTTATTGGAAGTCTATAGTCACTACATTATCCTCTGTAGAATTAGCTCAACAACATCCTCTACAACATCACTCTAAACCCCAGCATTCCCCTAAGCTCTAGGGGTGGTGGATTTGTCAACAAGTGACTAAGTATCAGCTATGTCATTTTTATGGCATCTGAATTTTCAACAATAAAAGGTTTAATGAGTTTCTCTACCTAGATTGCCTAGTAGACCTAGAATATGTTTTCTCGCTATTGACACTTATGGTTTTCTTAGTTGTTTGAATGTAAGCTGTATAAACTTATGTTTGGATACCAACTATGACGACCTAAGTTTTAAGAAACATATTTTTCTTATCAAATATGTTTAGAAATAGTCTGGTCATCCTTGATTTTTTTCCTTTAGAAAAAAATATTCATGATGACAATTTGAGTGTAGTAAAAGTATCCACTTATCACTAGGACACCAAAATAATTGTAAACAAGTTGTAATCTTAATATGAAAAATACATCAATGAAAAATACATCAAGAACTTCACACCAATTAGCATAATAATCTCATAAATCAAAAAATTCCCAAAGACGATGAGCATGCATGCAACAATGGGTACAATAAAATGTATTTTAGTCATTAGATGTGTCATTTACAAGACTAGACATATCAAACAAAAACATCTGGAACTAAGTATGAAGCCATTCACATGTGCCTGTCACATATACTTTGAAGTATGAAAAATTCATCTAAGGAAAATGATCAAATCATGCCCACACTACCTAAATTTCAGTTAGTGGAAATTCAACTGTTGAAGTCAATCAATCATGTGCATAAAGTTATGCAACCAATCATATTGAAAAACGTCAAGAACCATGCGTAAAAATATAGATAGAGCCCTTGAATTTAGACATATTTCAATAAGTAAAAACATATTGCATTAGATCATTCAATCCAAAAATAAAAGGACCTAGATCATGTTCATCTTTCATTCAAAATCCATGCACATATAACTACTGATTTGGGGTGTCAAAATTCAAAGAAAAATCATATAGATATTTTCATGTTTTTAAAGAGAAAACTATGATCTAGCTAAGAAAGTTTCCTATGCCACTACCTAAATTTATTTTCCCTACTTCGTTCTTCTTTTCCTCCTCAGTGCACTACGAATTCCTCTAGCTTTGAAACTCTCTCTCTCTCTTTCTCCGTTCTTCTCTTCCTTTCTTTTGATGGGTCCAAGCCATCATTATTTACCTTTTACTTTGAAAGAGACCTTTATCTCTTATGACATATCTTTCTTATGATTGTCAACTTTGATGGGCATCAATTGTGGTGGGCTGCGCATCAACAAAATCAGCACTATCATAGCTAGCTATCATAAATGTCAACTTTGGCAGATAGTAGTTGTTGACATTCAGCTTGGAAAACCTTTATAAATAGAGGTTTTTAGGTAAGTTCTGAAGCAAAGAGCTCAAGTGGAGTGAGCAAGTCAAGTCAAGGGGAGTGTTTGGGAGAGCAGCTAAAAGGAAAGCTACACATATACTGAGCATTTTAGGGTGTGTGTTTTGTGAGAGGTGTTTCCATACCTTGTGAGTGTGGAAAAATAGTGGAGGTAAATTTTATGAGTCTTGTTATTTACCTAGCCTTATATTTGTACCTCTCCTATTTGTGGGTGTCATTCTTTGTAACCCCTTTTTATTATAGTGGAAGTTTTACTTAGGGGGCCATGTGATTTTTACCTCCTTCTAGGAGGGTTTTCCACATAAAATTTTGGAGTTCTAATTTATCATAATTTACTAATTTTATTTACTTTCTTGAAGTTACACTTTTACCTAGTGGAAACTGTAGATACCCAACAACTGGTATTAGAGCTTAGGTAGTAGTTTACTATTCATGCAATGCTGTGCAAAATCACTATTGCAGTAATAGTACCTTACTATGCAAAATTACTGTAGTAGGAATAGCACCGAGTCCTAATTCATGGTAACTTTAGAAAATGATAGTAGTAAAATATGATGTAGAGAAATTTATCACTGATGATAATTTCTCTACTTGGCAAAGGAGGATGAAGGACATGTTGATCCAGCAAGGTGTACAAGGGCACTAGACAACAAAGCAAAGAAACCAGAATCCATGTCAAACGATGACTACGCAGCTATAGACAAGAAAGTTGTATGCAATCAGACTATACTTATCAAATGAAGTCCTCTACAACGTAAATGATGTGGAAAGTGCCAACAAAATCTGGACCAAATTAGAAGGACTATACATTTCAAAAACCACGACAAATAAATTGTACATGAAGAAGTAATTGTACGCACTCCAGATGAGGGATGGTACAAATTTTTTGTCACATTTGAATGTTTGTAATGGTTTGATTACATAGCTAAGAAACCTTGGTGTCAAAGTTGAGAAGGAAGATAAAGCTCTACTATTACTAAACTCCATAGCACCTTCCTACGATAATTTTTCAACGATCATATTACATGGATGAGATACAATCAAACTAAACAATGTGACATCTACACTTTTGTTAAATATGAGAATGAAAAAAGTCAGAAAGTCACAGTCAAGCTCTCATCATAGAGGACAGAGGAAGGAGCAAGAACAGGAATTTCAACAATCGCGACAAGTCCAAAGGCCAAGACAAGTCCAGATCATACAAATCAAAGTCCAAAAGTAGAATTAAATGTCACAACTATGGTCAGTTGGGTCACATAATGTGATATTGCCAACCCTAGAAGAAAGATCACAGCAAGAGTAGCAATCAGAAGAAAGATGATGACAGAAATACCACTGCTGGAGCAGAACATGAAGAAGTAGTGGTGCTCTCTTCAACTAATAACAAAGAGGAGTGTTTGCAAGTGGCAAGCCCAGAAACTGAGTGGGTAGTTGATACAGCAGCATCGTATCATGATACTCCATCAAAGGAACTCATGAACACTTACAAAGCTAGAGATTTTGAAACTGTAAAAATGGTCAACTCTAGCTACTCGAAGATTGCAGGCATTGGTGATATCTGTATAAAGACAAATGTCAGTTGCACATTGACCCTAAATGAGGTACGTCATGTTCCTAATTTATGAATAAATTTAATTTCGGGAATTGCTCTAGATCAAGAAGGCTTTGAGAGCCATTTTGACAACCAGAGGTGGAAACTTATCAAAGGGTCGTTGGTAATTGCAAAAGGAGAGGCTTGCTGTACATTATACAAAACAAATGTTGAGGTTTGTAAGCAGGGATTGAATGCTATAGAGAATAATATCTCATTAGATTTTTTGCATAAGAGATTGGCACATATCAACAGAAAGGGTTGCAGATTTTGGCTAAAAGATCGTTGAATCCATCTATTGAAGGTAAAACCATAAATCCTTGTGATTATTGTTTGTATGGTAAACAACATAGAGTTTCATTCTAGAAGTCTTCTAATAAAAGACTAATATTTTGGATATAGTTTATTCTGACATTTGTGGTCCATTTGAGACAAAGACTATAGGAGGTAACAAATATTTTGTTACATTTATTAATATTGCTTCACGTAAATTGTGTTTACTTCTTGCAAACAGAGGACCGGGTATTTTAGCATTTTTAGAAATTTCGTGCCATGGTAGAAAGAGAAACCAATCGAAAATTGAAATGTCTCTGAACAGATAATGGAGGTGAGTACACATCAAGGGAGTTTGAGAACTATTACTCAGAACATAGAATTTGGCATGAAAAGACAATTCCCGGTACCCCACAACATAATGGAGTAGCTGAAAGGATGAACCACACCATTGTGGAGAAGATCATATGTATGCTCAAAATGGCTAACTTGCCTAAGTCATTTTAGGGTGAAGCAGTACAAAATGGCTAACTTGCCCAAGTCATTTTGGGGTGAAGCAACTCACACAGCCTGTCATGCCATAAATAGGTCTCTGTCCACAGCCTTGAATTTTGACAACCCAAAGAAAGTTTAGTCAGGAAGAGAAGTCTCATACTCTTACATAAAGGTATTTGGATGCAAAGCTTTTGTGCATATGCCAAAGGAGTAGAGGACCAAACTTGATGAAAAGTCAATGCCATATCTATTCCTCAAGTATAGCGATGAAGAATTTGGCTACAGGTTATGAGACCCAGAAAAGAAAAAGATCATCAGAAGCAGAGATGTGGTGTTCAATGAATTTGAGTTTGGAGCACATAGAGATGAAGAAAAGACCAGGTATACAGATAATATTGTAATTGACTATTTAACGAGTTCTCCTCTTCCTAATAATGCCACAGAAGAAGAAGGTGAAATTGACATATCATAAGCAACAGATGTTGTGCAGGGGGAGCAACCCACCCCTACAGAGATTGTTCAACTGCTTCTAAGGCAATAAAAAAGAGTGCATCAACCATCAATGAGATATTCTACTTCTGAGTATATCCTCATTACAGATGAGGGGGAGCCAGAGAATTACAAAGAAGTACTAACTCATCCTAATAAGAGTGATTAGTTATAGGCTATAAAAGAAGAGATCAATTCTTTGCAGAATAATGGCATGTATAAGTTAGATGATCTTCCTAAAGGCAAGAAGGCATTGAAGTGCAAGTGGGTTTACAAGTTCAAGAGGGACAGCAATGGCAAGTTAGCAAAACACAAGCCTTGATTGGTAATAAAAGGCATTGGACAAAAGAAAGGTATTGATTTTGATGAAATTTTTTCACATGTTGTTAAAATGACATATATTCAAGCTATTCTCATTTTAGCAACTGCATGGACCTTGAGCTTGAGCAGTTAGATGTAAAGATTGCGTTCCTTCATGGTGACCTGGAGGAAGAGATTTATATGGAGCTGGCTGAAGGTTTTAAAGTGAAAAAGAAACAATACATGTTGTGTAAATTAAAGGAGTCTCTATGGTTTGAACCAACACCGCGTAGTAGTACAAGAAATTTGACTCATTCATGATGGATAATGGCTATAGGAGAATTCTATCTAATCCATGTGTTTACTTCAAAAGATTCTCTAGTAACAGTTTTATAATTTTGTTAATTTATATTGATGACATGTTAATTGTAGGACAAGATACTCAACTTAATGTTAAACTTAAGAGAAAGATGTCCAAAACATTTGATATGAAGGACCTTGGACCAACCCAATAGATTTTAGGGATAAAAATTAAGTGTGATAAGAAGAAATGAAGATTATGGCTAGTAGACATACTGTAGCTGAATTCGCCAAGTGTTGCCTTATTCTTGATTGGAAGTGCATCCACAAGAACTGCCTCTAGACTCTCGTTCATCAAGTATGTTTTTGGGGATCACGCATGGTATAATTTGGAATTTGTTGTGATAAATTTCAGCAATGTTGCCCGGCAAGCTCTTCCACTCTTGCAATCTATGGTTTATCTTCTTAACTAGAAATTGCGTTTCCTTTTGGTGTAGGAGTTTTCTCTATTAAGTGAATCTATCTGGCTTTGTTAAGATGTTAGCAAAACCTCCTAGGCACATTCTTTGAGAAAATGGAAGATTTATGAGCAGATAATTGAAAACCTCATTCAGATGCAAACATGCTAAGAATTGTCTTCAAACATAGAACATTAGGGATCGTGGCACCCGTAGCAAGGATGAGATCGTGCATAAAAACCATGTGAGATATTGGCGGTGCATTTCTATGCACGTATAATGGTTGAAGGGCTTTGGTTTGTATGTGATGATTGACGGTTGATGAGAGCTCTACCATGTTCAGAACGAACAGGACGGTGACATCGGATCGCCTTGCCTAACTCATCTTTCGAGTTTAAACTTCTCAGACATTTGTCAATCGACCACGATTGTTTACATTTCTCAGACATCTGAAAGTGTTGTAAGCCTTATTCAAATTAGCTTTACTGACTATTATTCAAATTAGCTTTAATGACTAGGTTGCCGGTAGCACCTTTCTTTTGTCTTAAGGAGTACAAAAGTTCCTGCAAAAGTAAGGAGTTGTCATGAATATGTATTTTCGGTAGAGTTGTCTGCTCTGGAACAATTAATCTAACACATGCATAATTCTCATTATAAGGACTTCTCAAATCAGTTTGTATGTGATTATACAAATCGATTGGGCAAAATCTCTGAACTGTAGAAGAGTCAGGGTTTTTTAGGATCAAGACAATTTAAGTTAGATTCTTTTCTTACGATGAAATGGCCATACTTTAATGCCTTGTCAACCATCTGAACTAGGTCATCTCCTATGATACGCCAGGCCTTTAGAAAGCATAACACATTGAAACCATCAATACTAGGAGCTTTTTCCCATTCATGGAAATCAGTCTCCTTCACCTCTTTCCTTGTGACTTGTTTCACCATAACATGCCCATATAAGCATTTAACTCTCTAGAGAGATACTCATCTATTTGGCATTCAGTGGCAGAATCTCTAGCTTTGAACAAGTTGGCATAGACGGACTCAAATTCTTTCTAAATTTTCTTTTGATAATTTGTCATGTTACCTTGAAAGTCTCTAATACTGCTGATTTTGTTCTTTCTTCTAGTGCTAGGAGTGGCATGAAAGCAATGGGTGTTGCTATCACTTTTCTTGCGCTGCAGAGGATTGCTCAGCTCCTATAGGCTCTACTGTGTTGTCTCCAATATCTCCACCAATGAATTTCTTGAAGACGGAGAACATTGCTTAGCTCTTCCATGATCTATTTTTCCTATTATGTTTGTCTAAGAGCACATTACCAAATGATTGAAGAGAATTAAATATATATATTTTTTGTAAGATCTTCTACCGCAAGGGTCAACTTACCAAATGTTTCTTTGTTTCACTTAGTAAGTTTGTTCATTAAAATTTTTTAGGCTTTTGCCACAAACAGTAAGAAGAGGATCCAATGATGGGGTAGCCTAGAGATTCCTCCAGCGAGCTGTTAAAATCTTGATGTTCATGCCACATAGCTACCAACTGGTAATCTTTTGTCTTGACACAATCAAATGATACCGATTGATGCAAATCTTTGGCCACACCTCAGTTTCAAGGAATTTGGTGTTTACGCCACGTTAAACAACCTTGCGTCTTGACGTTGAAACACTAATCCACTTCCCTAGCGGCAATTATTCTAGGTAAACCATGGTCCACTGATGCCAGATCATCAAGGACATCGAATCACTAACTTCCAACAGGTCCAGCTTTTCGCTACCGTTTCCTAAGTTTGAAATATGCATGTGAACCGTATAAGAACTTAAAATTTTAATCAGGTGAGGTGGAGAAGGGTGTGGTCTGCCGGGCATCCACATAAGAAGGAACCGTCATTTTAGCATGGGGCCTAAAAAACAAAGGGACAAGATTTCGCTAAACACGGTTATGAAGCCGCTTCAAGTTTAAATATTGAAAAACTTATACATGACTACCTTGAAGTTGGCACAAAATCCCACTTAAGGATTCCGTTTTTACAAAATATTGGCGCTTTAGTGTACCTCTCAAGGACTTCTGTTAGCCATCTCTTAAAACGAGTTACTGAATGGCTTCGCGTGCTTAAAATGATCGGAAATGTTTTGTTGTTTTGAACCTTTCAATCATGACTATGAAATTTTTCAACTAAAGAATTTGTAGGTAGACAGGCATGAATTTTCACAAGCAATATAAATATGATAGGTCCAAAAAGATAAATGGATCAGATCATCCAAGGCAGAGACTACATAGGTGGTATCCCATTTTGAAATTTTTTAATTATAGCCATTGAATTTTTTAAGTAGAAAGACTAGTGGGTAGAAGCCTCTAATGGGCAAGAATTTTCACAAATAGCCTAAATAGGGTAGGCCAAATATGATGAATGGACCAAATCATCTAAAAGTGGGGCCAATCTAGGTGGCATTCCATTTTGTTTTTCAATTATAGTCATTAAAACTTTCAACTAAACAAACTAGTAAGTAGAAGCATTTGATAATCATAAATTTTCACAACATCCTAAATACAATAGGCCAAACAAGATGAATGGATCAGATCATCCAAAGGTAAGGCCTAGGTAGGTGGCATCCCATTTTAAATTCTTCAATCATAGCTAGGCTCCACCTTTGGAAGATATGATCCATTCATATTCTTTAGCTTATCCACTTTAGGCTTCTTGTGAAAATTCATGCCCATAGATACTTCTACCTACTAGTTTTCTAGTTGAAAAGTTTCAATGGCTATGATTAAAATTTTTAAAATGGCTTACCACCTATGTAGCCTCACCTTTGGGTGACCTAATCTATTCATGGTGTTTGATCTACACTATTTAGGCTACTTGTGAAAATTCATGCATATACTTCTACTAATTTTTTTAGTTGAAAATTTCAATGGTTATGAGTGCAAAGTCTAGAGCATGATTGAGTTTATGATCATTTTACCCCCTTAAAAATGCAAGTGAATGCCATATGAAGTTATTTCATAAGTGATTTTAATGGAATGTTTAAAAAGTCCTATAAATTTATAACTAAGCAAACATCAATGCCTTATGTCATACTTTTGGAACATGGGGGTCCTTAAGATTTTGTATCTAAGTTTCGGATAGTGATGTGAAATTTTTCCTTAATTCTCAACACAATATTGCATGAAGGTTTTTATTGAGTCTCATGTTTTGTTTATAATGGTAGAGTCAATCAATCGTGTACAGTCTCGACTTGCTCTTGCGTCATTGCTTAGAAGGCACTGGTGTTTGGTTCTACTATGATTTCATCGGTGCCATCAATGTCGCAACGAACACTACCAATCTTGGTCTAGAATGGTACATACCAGCCACATATGTTGTTATGAAGATGAAAAAAATGAAAATCGAGAAACACATAGATTTACATGATTTCCTGTGAATTGAGGTATGTATACAAGCTTACACCAGTTTCACTATCTCCACATTTAAAAAATTGCTACCACAAGATATAGAAGATTTTTCCACCCTATATAACCCTAAGGTATAACAAATACATACATACATATGTGTGTGTCTATATATATGTGTGTGTGTGTGTGTGTGTATTCTTTCCCATATTACAAATAGAAAACCATCTATCTACTTTTATTTTTTTTCAAGGGCTCCAACCCCTGTACCCGTAATGAGCTAACCACACAATTACACCACGCCAAGGGTTTTGCCCCGAACCCTGTTCGTAATGCAACATAATTTGATATAGGCATAACATGATCATTACAATCAAGCTCCACAATCACAATATATAATATATCAGCCAGTATTTGAATTATCTAAAATAAAAAATTAAATAATAAAAGAATACTAAACTTTTCTTAAAATAAGAAATTTTCAAAATAAAATAACAAAGTTACAAACATTTATATCTGATAACAATGTGCTAGTTTCTAAATTCTGAAGTTTTAATATTTTAGTCTGATATAGAAAACATGGACTCAGCATTTAGCCACAAATGGTGTAAGTGTCGTGCTCACAAACAAGAAGTTGCGGGTTCAAGTCCATCACTTACCCACATAAAAAATTGGAAATTGAGTACAAGAACCACCAAGGAGGGCCTTCTTTTATTTATTTTTTATAGAACATTAATGAGCGTCTTAATTGATGGATGCCCATATTTTACAATAGAAGAACATAAGACTAGGCAGAAGAATAAGTAGAGCGACTTATTCAAGGATCAATGCAAGCAGCTCGTCTTCACGATCGTGTAAAAGAAGACTGCACGAAAATACAACGTCATTGGACAGTCCTAAAACTCTGAAGTAGTTACAAAATAAAGCAGCGTTAGATGGTATTCTAACAGTTCATGAGATGGATTCATCTATTTCACAAGTCTGTCCTTGAAGCTTGTGGCAAACTCCAGAAATGAGGCCCACCAGATGAACAGTGGAAATGTATCCAACACTATACATGTGGACCTGGATCTCGTTCTAAGTCGTAAAAAGCATAGTCACAAAAATCTGAATGATTGACAATTTTTCAAATAGTCATGACTTTTCGGTGCCCTGACTGTTTTTCTAATGAATAATAAGCATCTGCGTTTTACAAATTTTGTAAAGCCTTGGCCGATGAAGGTAGGCTGATGAGGGCGGGCCAAGAGGGCTGGCAGGCTTCTAGGCAAGGTAAGAGACAGAGAGTTAGTCCCACATCGCTAGGGGAAAAAGTTACTGGGTTCTTGATAAGAGTGATGAGGACTTCCCTTGTAACGAGACGAGGAAGAACAAAACCGTGCCACGTGTATGGGCACTCCGGCACGGACAATATCGTTGTAGGGTGTGAGCCCTCAAGCTGTTACAAGTGGTATCAGAGCCAAACCCCAACTCGGTGTGGGTGGCTAGCCGCACGTAGGTAAGATACGCGAGGACGCGTGTCCCCTAAGAGGGAGAGGTGTGAAGACTTGGCTGATGAGGGCAAGCCAAGAGGGCTGGCAAGCTTCTAGGTAAGGTGAGAGACTAAGAGTTAGTCCCACATCGCTAGGGGAAAAAGTTACTGGGCTCTTAATAAGAGTGATGAGGACTTCCCTTGCAATGAGGCCTTTTCCTTGGGCAACTGGAGAAGAACAAAACTGTACGGGGTGTATGGGCACTCCGGCACGGACAATATCGTTGCAGGGTGTGGGCCCTCGGGCTGTTATAAGATCATGAAATAATTGAATGGAATCACCGACCTCAATAAATGTAGTGCTCCAATCAAGCGCGTAGAAATATCACTTTGCGCGTATGAGAAATAATAATATGTTTTAAAGAAAAATAAATGGGATCCCTGTAAATTAAAATTTTAAATTATAGAACTTTTAGCACAGCTTTAAATGAATTTATTGAAAGCGTAAACTTCGAAGGTCAACTACATTCAAAACTGTGATCATAAATAACATTAAAACCTTGATACTCTAAGCATGCTCGATTAAAAATCACAATAAATACATTGGCTAATTAAAGATGATAATAAATCAAATCAAACGTCAACAAGTTCCATCCATAATCACCACAATATTTCCATCTAAACTTTAACAATCCTCCATACCATAATATGAGTCCAATCTATAAAAATGTATTCACATCTAAGAAAGTCTCAAAAGTCTAGTCCAAGTAACATACTCTAAACTATGTCCGAATAAGGAAATGAGATGGGCGGTCTTCAAGTCTTCTTCCAAAACTCCGCTACTCCACCTGCTTTTCCTTATTATTATCACGTTCCAAATCTGAGGCATTACAAAACAAAGTAATGCCTCAACAAGCTATGCTTGTGTAGGTGATTACACTCAAATAAAGTTTAACTAAATTTACAATATCATTCTCATAAAGGAAACATGCCAAAAACATGTCAAATAACCGAACGCTCATAATTATAAACTTTCACAAAACAGATATCGAGTTAAATCAGGATGGCATGCAAGGCATGATCAAAATACAAAGGTAAATACATCCAAACCATGCTAGTCTATATCCACAGGATCATTTGTATAATCATATATAACAAAATGATGTATCAAAACTATACCAAAATGCTCTAATATACTCAATCACCGATGATGTGTACCCATACTAACTTTGGTCCCTCCCATGCAGCCCGCATCAGCCCCCAGAGTCTCTCACGGCTTAGGCCTGACTTGCCCGGGTTCACCCTACATATAAAGTCATATAAACATGCACAATAACTATATGGGTTACTATGCTACAGTGGCAATCCCATCAGGATCTAAACCATTGCCACTCCCCGTCGACATCAAACGAGAGACTTTCTCCATCCCCATGGGAAGGAACGGACCCGTAGGGGGGACTACCCATGATACCACCCCTACGTACCTGGCCCTGTATCACTCTAGGGCAGGTGGCCAACCCTACAACCCTCCTAGCATAGTACCCACCGGGTGAAAACACTCGTCATAAATCATCGGCAAGATATAAAACTTATAAACCATGTAAATGCACTATAAATAATCCTAATAACACGATTAAAACCTAGCATATATTGTTATTACCAAATTAAAAAGTCATGCTACAACACGAAAATAGGGATCTAATTATGTGCATGAGAAGACATAAAACACATTCTTAAAGCTTTAAAAATTCCCTCATGGTTACTGAAATCATGAAATAATTGAATAGAATCACATATCTCAATAAATGCAGTGCTCCAATCAAGCGCGTGGAAATATCACGTTGCACGCTCTGACGTACCTGTTACATCATAAATTCTCCATCATTTGGCAATTCAATGACGTTCATCTATCTAATCCCCTAGGTTATCTCACATTTGATGTATACTATCAAGATCTAAGGCCTAATCATTCATTGATTAGCCTAATTGAGATTTATCTCACCACATTCAGTGGTTTAACCCTTAAAAAGGAGTTTATATTTAGATTTTCAAGTCAAATCTAGGTCCGCGCCGTCGATACGATCGCAACCCCTCTTTTGGATCGCGAATCGCGATTTGGACCTTTGTAGCTCCTAAAAATCAAGCTTTTATAAATGGACAGGTCAAAGAACCCCAAAAATCCCAAAAACCATCGCAGGTGCGGGCTACGCGTGTATGCGCCATCTTCGTGCTCGTGCATCGTCCTCATGGCGTGCGTGTGCCATCTTCATGCGCGCGCGAGTACGCCAGTGCGCTGCGCGCGCGTTGTTTCCGTGTGCACGCGTGTTGCAAGTGTGTGATGGCGCCATGTGTCACGCATGTGGCACACGCGTGGAGTCGTGTGTCACGCACGTGCCCTCTGCACACATGGTGTCTGCGTGGCGTGCAACAGGGGTGATGTGTGTCACCTCTAATTGCCGCCACCGGAGAAGACGGCTGGACTCCAGTCGCTACCGGCGACACTCAGGTGTCCAAATGATGCAATTTTTACACCGTTTCGCTTAATTTTTTGCATAGATCTTATTTTTACACCTCTTTTCAACCAACTTTGTCATTATCTAGTGTTTTTACACGATTTTTGTTACATCCCTAAAATTTTTCATCTACTATTTTATGAGTTTTTCAGCATCCCTAGCCGTCCGATTACCATGAAAATTCATGGGTTTAGTCTTTTTGTTACTATGCATAATATGAACGGTTCAGATCACAATCTGATGTTGTTTCATCAGTTTACTTTAACAAAAATAATAACGCCTACTATTTCACTAGAAAACAGCAATCCACATCATTTTTCGGCGTTAAAATGATAGAAACTATAGGAAAACAAGGGAAATGGTGGAGAGTGGCCTACCGTGGTTAGATCGTCAATGCGTGCACCTGTTAGGGGAGTTCCACGTTGTTGCCCTGTGTCGTCAATACAAAATCCAAGGTGAATAGTTTGGCCGTACAAAAGACAGGGCAGGCTTTTATAGCCTCATCGTGGGTCCCACGCCCTGTAGGCCCATGTGTATTTACTAATTTACCCCTCTTATTATTATTATTATTATTATTTAATTATTTGGGTTATTACAAATTTCAAGAAATTACAATAAATGTACCTAATGAAATTCAATTTTCACAAATGATTATCAAATTCTCAAATAACATTTACAAATATAGTTAAAACTTGAGACGAAAAAACTTAAAGTGACGTATGAAAAATGATTTTTTCTTTCTAAATTTTACGCATAATCCTGCCAATTTATTCCGGAATGCAAACCACGAGACGAATTGCGGATATTACCCCATCATCATGTGGTGTGTCTGATCAATACAGTCACTAATGTATGAACCCATATGTTGCATTAGTTGTATTCATAATGGGCAACCTGTGATGAATGGCCCAGCATCGTGTGGCAGTAAGTTTACATGTAATATTTCATGCCCTTGGAGATCCACTTGGACGGCTATGCCCCACTATCTAAATGTGGCAATGCTTTTAATAAAATATTTCCTTCATCATTCTTCTTCCGCCATCTCCATCTCTCCAAGATCCAATTACCACAGCTAAATAATCCATTACCAGAGGCTACTGTTTTCAGATCTCAATCCGAGCGAAAGCATGAGGATTGACTCACTCTCTAATGCATGTAGTTCTATATTTGCATGTAAGAGTTCCAGCCAATCGCTATAGAGTCCTCGTAATTTCAGATGCCTAAACTAGCTTCCGATACCCGGCACCTTAAATACTACCTTTTCATTATTTTAAGTCAGATTTTCGAAAGACCTAACCAATTCAGCCTCAGATTACCTAGACACCGAAGATCGCCCCTGAATTGTGTATGTAGCCTATGTTCTGTGTGTCTACGTGTGTGTGTGTGTGTTTTAATACAACTAAGAGTTATAAAGTACGGATGAGCATGGGACAGGATGGTATGAGCATTGAAAAAAATCTGGTCTCGCTCTGGAAAAACCTGGGCATCAAAATTCTGTCCCATCTCGTCCCGAGAAATGGCAAGACAAGTAGAGTCCCAATTAGTTTGTTATTTTCTTTTAAAAATTAAATTCAACTACTTAAAAAACATATAAGGAGACTAAAACTCAAAGAAAAATACTAGTTATGTAAAATTGAACTATTAATATTAAAAAATTCATACAATTTCATGTAAAAATAATATTTAACATAAAAAGTAAAGTGCCACTCATGTATGTAAAAAATAATTAACCAATCATCTGAGCTTCCAACTAGATCCATATTGAACTTGCTAATTCTACAAAGAATTTATTAAAATAAATAAATATAATGTTAAATATAATATTTATATAAAAAATTTATTTTTTCATTCAAAAAATTATACGTTATGATTTAAGCTATAACTATACAATAGTTTCAAATTTTGATAATAACATTTATTTATTTTCTTTTTCACTTTATGGTAGCTATTAATGCACTTTGAAAAGACTAAAAGTCATACCCATCTTTCTCAACTTAAGCCACTCTTTTATCTTTCCAAAAAAGTAAAAAACAAAAAACGTTGTCTCTTAAAATGAAGATATTAATGATTTTTTAAATGAAATGCTCTCTCTCTCTCTCACGAAAAGAAAAAACATAAATAAGGAAGGAACTTTAATAAAATATAAGTTCCTAATATATATAATAAAGGGCAGGTCGATGTATGAAGTTCTTGCAAATGCAAGGTCCTGGGAAGGGTAAATCGCAAAGGAGTTACCTTGCATTTTTTACAAGAGACTGTTTCCATGCCTCAAACTTATGACCTCCACGTCATACAGCACCAACTCTACCCTTGCACCAAGGCTCTCTTCTAATTTCCTTCCTAACCCCACCCCCCAACACGCACACACATTTTGGAACAAGAAAAGGGACTAAATTGTCAAGGAGCTTGTCCCACATCCTATCTCGTACTTATTAGGGTATGACCTCTTTGTTTAGTTCTCATCTTGGCTTCTATTTGGAAGGGGTGTCCCGTCCCAAAATCTCAGGTTCGAGATAAAAATTTGAGTTTTTTCAAAATAGCAAGACATTGCTCAGCCCTATTATGAAGTAAACTACTAGAAGTATATTCTAACTCCTAAATCTAATTGAAATCTTCTTGATAAAGAGAGTGTCATATTGAACCTTCGACCAAGTATAACAAGGAAAGGCTCCATCATGTGCACTAGATGGATTTCCACATGTTTCTTAGAGCTTTAAAATATGATCCTTGTAATGACCCCAATTTTTGTAATATTAAAATCCCATGAAAAGTTTAGTTTTAAAGATAAGGGTATTTTGGTCATTTTACTAGTTTCCTTGACTAAATACAGGAATTTGGTCCTAAAAGTGGTTCCATTAGATGCGTCTCAGAAAAAGGAATCCAACGAGACCAAAATCACCCAAAACGGAGTTAAAATGAGCAAGTTATGGCCCTTTGAAGTTCAAGGGCAAAACTGTAATTTTTACAAAAATGGGTTTAGCGGCAAAACACAGGGGCCTGTTTTGATACAGGCACCCTTCATCTTCAACCTCCTAGAGGTTTCTGGAACGGCGGAGTTTCAAGGAGAAACCACCGCCATTCTGGAGGTTTCTCTACCGCCATTCAAAGGCGGTTAGAACCCCTCCAGAACCCTCTTTAAAAGCCCTATAAATAGAGCTCTTGGGCGCCTCTAATGGAAGCCCAAAACGTGGGAGAAAACCCGTTGAGGAGCAGCGACCTAGAGGAGAAAATGTAGAGAGAAAACCAGCCATGAAGCAGGTACGCACAAAAAATCCCCAAACCCATCTCACCCACAGTCCTAGGCTCAGTTTCCCTAGGTTTTTGCATAAAAATCCATGGGGAATAGGTCTCTAGGAAGTCACCAAGGACCCTGGGACGTCCCCAGGGCCGCACTGGTTCCTCAGGGACGAACCAGGGCATCCCAAGGACGCCCCGGTCACCCAACGATGGAAACGCCCCTACCCAGACGAGACGCGTCAAACGCGTCTGAGAGGAAACCAACGGGCGCGTCTGTGGACGCGCCCGCTAAAGAGAAGGACGGGCGGAGAAGTACCGCTCGTCTGCAGACGCGCCCGCTGAGGTGCACACCGCAGATGCGCAGCGCTAGCAGCGCGTCGTCTTTTGGTTACTTAAGGAAGCTGGGCGCACGTCGCAGACGTGCAGCGCCCTAGCATTCCGACTTTTTGTCTTTAAGACTTCTGTGTACGTACGACACTAAAATGCTTATAACTTGAGATCTAGATCTCCGATTGAGGTGCCACAAAAGGCGTTGTGTCCGTATCGACGACACGAACACATCCAAACTATAAAATCCCTGATCAAGGCCCAATCAAAGGTAGGCATGACTTTTAGAATAGGATGGTGGCGCGTGGCCACTAGAACGTTGGGAAACTGAGGATACCAAGGCCCAATTAGGACCTTAGGACACCATAGGCATAGGGATGGACCCCTAATGACTAAGTAATAAGACCAATCACCCTAAAACCTATAAAAGATAGGCCAAACTAACCTTGATTCCCCAAACCATGATCAGGAGCGTCCGAGGACAAATGGGTTAGCGCGACCTAGCCAGGTAGGTGCTCTATCACTATTAGATTCTTTTAAAAGATCTATTATTGTTTTGAGAACATATGTTATAAGTATATAACTTGTTTAGCATGACTTGATTCAGCATGCATATGATAAACGTTTTGTACATAGACATGTTTTGTAAAAGATTGCATATACATTATGCACATATATGTTTTGTAAACAAGTGCATATATTGCATGATTTAAGTACTTACAAAGATTGCATGTCCTTGAGGTTGCCAAAAGACGGTGGAGTGCCGAGGGCCAGGCAGTTGTGAGGGACCCAAAGAGGACTGGTTTTGAACGGAGGTTTTGACTTATTTGATCGTACATGATTTGGGCTAGTAAACTCGTGGGTGCTATGCCGAGGGGTGTGGGTTGGCCACCCAGCCTCTACCACTATTAGGTGGATGGGTACCATGCCCAAAAAGGGCATGTCCCTGCTTCGAATGCATGTGGTACAGGAGGCTACCACTGGTGTCACGGCACTGGGTCGAAGTGTCATATGCCCCGTAGAGGTATATGATCCTGTGTCCCTAGGTACCCGGGGACCACACGGCGGTGAGGTCGTGGGCATAGTGAGACCCTATGGTTTCGTGGATTTATGTGCATTGCATATGGCATGATATAAGGTTGGTCGACCATACCATAATAGATATCCATGAGTTGGATTCAGTTGAGCATCTGTGCATATCTTTATGATTATGATATATGATACTTTCGACTTGGATTATGATATTTCTTTAAGTCGTCAGTATTCTAGTTTGACAGTGGCTTTAATATCGATATTGAACATGATTATTCGAACAACATGCATATGTTTTTTTTATGAGCACATGTGTAATATCCTTAATTTTTAGGATAAAATAGGAAATTAATAAATTAATTAAAATAAAAAGTTTATGGATGAAATTTTTTCCTGAAAAGATAAGAATTAGAAAGTGCTCGTCAATACGAATCCAACGCCACCAAGAACGCCAAAAATGGAGCTCAAACGAGGGAGTTATGAGCCGTCAAAGTTGTAAGGGCAAATTGGTCTTTTAACAGAAACGTGTTACACAGGGGTCCAAATTGATAATGGCAGCCCTATCTGCACACGTCTCTACCAGTCCGGCGAAATCGCAGGAGAGACATGGGAAGAGACGTGTGGGGAAGAGAAACTCTTCCCCAAGACTTTAAAACCCTATATCTATGCTCCTCTAGGAGCCAAAACGCTCCACTTTGAGCGTTTTCTCTGAGTTTTACGCAGAACCCTAGCTTGAAAAGATTTCATTTTTCCTGCGAGTGGAACCCCGGCAACACAAGCAACCACGGCTAGGTGCAAGGTAAGCCTTAAAACTCTATTTTTTAGTATTTATTAAATAGAGAAAATAATAAGAAAACCATTTAAAAATTTGAAAAAAAATTAGATTTTTTTAGGAACTTTAGGCACGCTACTGTTGGAGCGTGATTTCACGGACCAAACCTTTTCCGTTTGGAAATCGCACCATCCAACTAGTGCACAAGAGACCCAAGAGCATATCCTTTAAATTTGGGAGTGATCCAACGATGGATTTCTCCAGAAAACCCAAAAACCAGTACCTAGGGAGGATTTTAGGAACTTGGGAAAAATCATTTAAAAATCATGGTTTTTGGAAAAATCAGTGCAAAAGGAGCACATAAATGGATTCTAGAGAGAATTCTGAAGAAAATGACGCAAAAATCACGCAAAACGGAGCTCTGTAGCTCCGCCGGAGGCGACCGGAATTCGGTCGTCTTCTCCGGCGTCGTCAACGGCGTCGGCGCCCTGGCGCTGACGCTAGGACGCGCGCTGAGACGCACCCAGGACGACATCACATGACGTCGTCATCACACGCGTGCGCGGCGTGTGGGGAGTGCGCAGGTTGACGGTCGTGGTGGGGCCGGGACGCGGCACGTCCTGGCGACCGTGACGCACGCGCGCCGAAGACGCCCGGCGCGCGTCCCGTTCGGCATTTGCGTCGGCGTGCGTCTTCGTGCGCTAGTGTACGCCGGTGTAAACTGGCGGAAAAGGGGCGCCGCCGGTTTAAACCACCTTATGGTGGTCCGGCAGGCCCCATTTTAGCGTAGTTTTCACTAAAACTTGATTTTTGGGAGCTAGAGAGGTCCAAATCAAGATCCGAAAGAGGCGTTGTGACCGTATTGACGACGCGGACCTAGTTTTAACTTAAAAACTTAGAAATGACAACTTTTTCTTTAGAAAAATTTTAAAATAGTGATGTGACATGTACAAGTGCACGTGAATATACCAGTTAAAGGGAGTTATTAGCAAGCTAGTGGTCTCACACTGAGGTAGGTGACGACAACTAATGTTTTGCCTTGATTTTTAAACCATGTTTAAACATAGCATCATGTGTGATTGTGTTTTAAAATGCAATTATTATTTACCGTGGATTTCATGCTACATTGCGCATGTGATGGTTATTCCAAATTGAAATCTTTTACTGAATAAACTTATTTCAAATGCTTTTACAAGCATGATGTTAATTTGTTATGCTTAATTAGAGACTTATTTCTTATTATATATATAGAAAATGCATGGATTTACATGGAAATGAGAATAGAGGCTTATTAGCTGGTCCTTTGATAGGCTAACCCCAGGATGATGGGCATGTCTTGGGGATTGCAAGCTATAAGTGCTCTTGAGTTTTAGCATATACATATGATTTTCGTGTTTTATATTTGATGACGGGTGCTCTCGCCCGGTGGGCGTCATGCTAGGAGGGATAGTGGCCGCCACCCACCTTCCGAGATTATGATGTGATGAGTTTGTGATATGATAGACACCTGCCCATAGATGGCATTCGGTAGGGGTTTGGTAACATGGATAGTCTACACTACCGGTCTGAGCCTTTCCATGGGGACAGACGTTAAGTCTCCCGTTATGGTGTCGACGGGGAGCGGCGGTGGTTGATACCTATGGAGGGTTGCCACTGCAACATGATGGCCCATATTCTTATTATGTGTGCATGTATGATGAGCATGGTTATGGATGATATGCCTGGGTGTGACGACACTCAGAGGTTGACTACGTGTACTCCTGATCAGGGATGTTAGTGCGATGTGGTGGGACCCATTACCTTAGGGTGCCCTTATTCTGGATGTATGCTCCATTTTATTGATTCATGTCATGTTTTAACTCCGTGAATTTCATGTTTTAGCATATGGAATAAATTAGCATTTATTGAACATGGCATTATGATATCACTATCTTCATAAATGTTAGATTTTTCATCAATATTGTTCATTATTTCTTGCATTTATTACATTAATTGTCTATGTACCTACACAAGCGATAGCTTGCTGAGGCATTGCTTTGTTTTGCAATGCCTTAGATCTCGAGCGCGATAACAGGAAAGGCAAGGCTGTTGAGAAGCCGTGAGAGCTGCTGCAGACCAATTTTTCTATAGTGTTAGACAGTGATGTGAGTCATTAAACAGGATTATCATTTGGATTTTTATTATGGACTGCATATTTTATATTGGGATGTGATTTAGATCTTTGGACATATGTTGGACATTTATATGGGATGTTATGATGGATAGACCCTGGGCCATATTATTATTGTCTTTTGGACGTATATTTGATTTAAAATAAAGGCGCCTATTTATTTGACGTTGATTTCTACACGGATTATTTATTTATGTTTAAATTACATGTACGCCATTTTGAGAAAGGAAAAATTAACACCCGGAGTTTTAAGATAGGTTTAGTAAAATGTTAAATAAATCTTTTCTCATGGGATCCCAAATGCTCTTATTTAAAATGCCATAAAAAAAAAAAAATTTGTCTTAAAAATCCGGGGTGTTACAACATGATTTTAAACATCGCATGCATTATAAAACTAGTAGTGATAGACTCCTACTAAGTATAGTATATACTCACCCTATCCTTAACATTTTTCAGGATAGTTTCACTCATAAATAGAAGACGTCTCAAGAAATATTAGTGCTACGAGCAAGTGAATCAAAAAGAAGAAAGTTATACATGTAAGTAAACTCTCAACCCTTTGGACATGTATTTCTATTTAATTATAGTTAGGCTGTGTACTGTGACTGGATAGACCTGGGGAAAAACATTTATGATTTCTGAAGTTTTTCAAAAACCACTTTGGTTGTTGTGAAAGCAAATGACACTCGGGGTTTTTTAAATGAGTATTAAAACTAAAAGGTTTTCCGCTGCATTGCATGGTTTCTATGAAATGGTTTTCAAATAGGGATGCATCCCGCCTTAGGAAATTAGGTATTGCATTTAAAAATGCATGAGAAAACCCGGGTCATCACAATCCTTGATATTCAAAAATAAAATAATCAAATGTTTAGAAACAACAGAGCATGATTTTCCATTAATTGGCTAAAAATGAGAAGTCAACCGATATGAAACAAAAGAAGTGGAGTCTAATATCAGACACGTCTGAAGATACCCAGGACTCCTAATAAACTATCAATTAAAGATTTACTTTGTTCATTAAAATTGGTATTACGATAGTCTGGGGAAAAATAACTTTTCTTCTTTCTTTAAAAAAAAAAGGTCTTTTTTTAGACAGATATATGGGAACCATGGCTTCAACATTCATCCAATTGGAACCTTCGTCGAGATATATATTACGAAAACAGGACGCACCAACGACCTAGCTGTGGCTTCTTTCTTTATGGAACTTTCATCTGTCCATCAAACTGTTGATCTCAATACAGTGCACTTAGCTCTAGAAATTAAGAAGAATCTTGTGTGATCACCCATTTGTAAGCAGAAGAGTTAAGACCATAAGCATTTTCTAGAGTTAATCAGATGCCTGGTTCTGATCACCATGCCAGTGAATCGAGTACTTCGTTAAGTTTAAAAGGGTAACTCCCTCCACCGTGCAAGAAAAAGATTCCTTGGCCATCGAGAGATCTCTATTCTCATCAATGAAGCAGCTTCATTGACCCCTTTTGCTTCCTGTAATTGCTAAAATAGCTTGCAAACTATGCAATCACGTGAAAACATACAACGAAACCTCCATACTTCACTTTCGTACGAAACATTCTTATGTACAGTTGTTCGACCCAGTTTGAATTAAGAGGAAAACAAAACCAACCCGATGGATCTAAAATATTACATATGGGGGAAAAATTCTCTGTTCTTTCGGGCTCTTACCCTTCATTCTGCATGACGGATCTGTCCTCTTTATAGTAATTAACTCCTATGACTTCTTCTGGTCGGTGCCATGAAATTTCCTCCCAGCTTCAACCGCTTCTCTGTTTCAACGTTAATCATACAAGGAAAATGTTAGAGTCAGAAGAAAGAGTGAAATATATCTAAGGGCTTTGCCGTGTCAAATTCCACTAAAATCATCTTTAAAGCCACGGTTTCAAAAGCGGCTGCTCTCTATGCTTAATATATATAAAGCAAATGTAGCACTTACACTATCTGTACTAGGTCACAACTTCTGTTGCATGACGCAGCATACAACTAAATATGTCATGCACGCTCCACTTTTAAGTACCACGGAGTTTTAAGTATCATTCAACACACATTAACTTACTATATGTTTCAAATTGTTATACCCTGGAATAATTGGTAGATTTAGAAAATCATTAAATTATAAATAATTTCCTTGATTATAGTATGTTACATACCACACACTTGTTAATAGTATATAAAAAAAACAGACATCGTAGTGTCCTTATTTTCACAGAAGTGCTGCAGTGAGAGCTTTGTTTGTCTTTGCAACATAGTTGTCAGTTCCATTTCACTGGCTGTTCTGTTTCAGCTACTGGAACCGAATGATCGAAGATTGCCAATCGGTGACCAAAATTCTAGTCACCATTAAAGAAAAAAACATATATTTAAGCACAAAAAGAAATAAAGAAAAAGGCCACAATTTACAGGAACTCCTGACTGGAATGGGACGGATTTGACCAGAACTTTAAAAGCTTTGTCTGTTCCATTGTCCATTCCAGAATGGAATGGTCCAGGAATTCCAGCCAGAATGGAAAGGAATAGACAACTATGCTCTGCGATCAACAGCATGCATATACAAGATCTGCTTTGATGTTCAAAGCAAGAAGACATCCAATACTCTCAACCCAAAAGCATAAGAGGAAAAAGAAAGGGCTGTGTAATTCGATTATAACCTGAAAGCATTTACTAGCTCCTTGTTCTCAGGGTCAAGCTTAACACCCTCATAGAAAGCATTTGCTGCTTCATCAGATCTCTGCATTATCAAGAAGAAGAAACTTCAAAACATAATCCAGGAAGAGGACATTATGTTACAGTAGAAGAACAAAAATGACAAGAAGAACACACCTGCAACAAGCGCAAAGCTGCACCTTCCCTGTAGCAAGCTTTTGGCCAGTCCAGTCTTAGGGCTTTGCAAGCCTTTGCATCAGCTAAGGCCTGCTCAGTTTGTCCTAACCGAAACAAACAAAGACTTCTATTGGATAGTAAAGTGGCATCACTAGGGTCCAGATCAATTGCCTGTCGGTCAACAAGAGATGCTTTTGGTCAGAAGATTCTTGCAGCAGTGAACAAGGTAATAGATAATAAGATATTCACATCCTGATAAGATGATCATTTTCAGGCTAAGCAGTTAGTAGTGAATATGCAAGCTGATTTTTGGTGCATATAAAGATTTCCGTTGGATCACACAATAATTAAGGCAGAAAATACTATTTCTATCAATAAAATTTAGACCACGTAAAATGTGATGACCAAAGAGTATTAGTCAAAGATGATGAGATCAATCAAGGTGGGAAAGTTACTTTCAAAAATTACTAAATAACAATTGTCTTGATAATATAGAGATTGAAAAAACCAGAAGTGCAGCCCGGGTGCACGAAGCTCCCACCAATGCGGGCCGACCACAGATAACGTTGGGCTATATAGATACGACCTTAGGATTAGGATACTTGAAGTGAAAAAGGCCTTGAAAAAAATCAAATCAAGAAAAGCCTTGGGACACAATGGTATACCTATATAGGTTTGGAAATATATGGGAGATACAAGAGTAGTTTATTTGACAATTATAAGAATAAAGGCACATACAGAGTGCATTAATTATCATGAGATCAAACTTATGAGCCATACTATGAAACTTTGGCAAAGAGTAATTGAGAAGAGGCTACAGCATGAGATGAATACATTGAAAACTAGGCATGGAACCTATTTTCATAGTTAGACAATTGAAAGAGAAATATAAGGAGAAGAAGAAACACCTCTTCATGGTCTTTATTAACTTTGAAAAAGCTTATGATAGGATCCCCAAAGAGTTAACATGGTAGGTGTTGAGCGAGAAAGGGGTTTCAAGGGGATATATAGACATAATTAAGTATATGCATGAGGGAGCGGTAAAAACATTAGGACCATTAGCAGAGAGAGTAATGATTTCCCTATTGCTATAGGATTGCACCAAGGAATCAGCATTGGACCTATACTTTTTCACATTAGTTATAAATTACTTAATAAAACATCTGCTCAAGGAGATTCAATAGTGCATGTTATCTGCATGTGACATAGTTTTGATTGATAAGACAAGGGAAGGGTTGTAAACACAAAACTAGAGTAATGGAAAGATGTCATAGAGTCTAAAGGATTTAAAAGTAGCCAAACTAAGACAGAGTATGTGAACTGCAATTTTAGTAAGGAGAGGAGTGGTAGTGAAGCACCATCAAAGATTGTTAACCAAGAAGTCCCCCAAAAAGACCAAATTCTTCATGAGAGTGAAGAGATTGAGAGGGATGTCATTCAGAGAATCCAAGTGGGTTAGAACAAATGAAGATGTGCTTATGGAATTTTTTATGATTGGCAGGGGCCACTCAAACTGAAAGGAATATTCCATAAGATGGCTGTAAGGCCATCCATGCTCTAAAAAGTATTGGGCAGTTAAGGAATAACATGTACATAGGATGAGCGTAGCCAAAATGATGATGTTGAGATAGATGAGTGGCAAGACAAGAAAAGATACAATTAGAAATGAAAGCATTAAAGGAATCTTAGAACTAGTACCAATAGATAACAAGATGAGAAAGGGTAGACTTAAGCAGTTTGGACATGTCCAACAAAAACCGAAAACGGCACTAGTTGCAAGGAGTGAGTCGATCCAAGTCAAATGCTCTAAAAGGGCAAGGGGAAGTCCCAACAACAAGTGAATAGAAGTGGTGAGAAAAGATTTAAAAACTTTTGGACTAAATGAAGCCATGACACTTAATAAGGGGAATGGAGGAACAAGATTCATGTTGCCAACCCCTGACCTAGATAATAATAATGATGATGATGAGAAAGAAACAGGTTATAACCTATTAGTCGCAGGTATGACTAGGGACAAAAAAGGCGCAATCATGCTACTCAACTAAGGCCAAGCACAATGCGACTAGTCGCGTGACTTTCTATGCCTTGTGCCTTGTGCTTTCTGCACCTCCGATTCTAGGCGCAACATAAGTTGATTTAAAACCCTTATTTTTTCATTTCTTTTTCTTCTCAAACTTCCTTTCTTCTTCTTACTACCATCCTCATCTTCAATTGACGATTGAAGCTTTCTTGAAGTGATTAAAAGTAAGAAATTACATATTTAGTTATTCCTTTCTTGAAAAAAAAAATGGTAAAACAATGTCGTTTTTTCATTTTTAATGATCAATACTTCACTTTTGTCTAAAAGGTCATCATATCTACACTCTAATGCTAAAAATAAAAATTATATTTCATCATTTTCATTTCTTTTTAATGTGGTATTTACTTTTTTTAGTTCCCTGTATTTTTTATTGAAAATTGTCATATATTAGTATTTTTTTTCTATACTTTTTGTGGAATACATCCATAGGTTTGCATTATATAGCTAAAATTGACATTTCCATGGTCTTGTTTCATGTTTTTTTACCTGTTTTTCTTTCTTTTTTATTACTCTTTAGTGAAAACCGTAAAATACATAGTATACAATATGTTTTTTTTTTTTTTTTAGTTTTTAGTTTTTGTAATGAATGTGTAAATGTTTCCATTATAATATATATATATATATGTCAATGTTTTCATATTTTGCATGTTTTTTACCTTTTTTTTGTTTTCATTTGTTACTTTCTTTTGAAAAAAAGAAATACATTACTATTTTTTATTAAAGTTAGTACTAATGCTAAAAAAAATCTTTCTAATGCTAAAAATTAACAATTCTACAGCATACTTTTTCATAATTTTTTTTTTTTTGTTACTTTCTTCTAAAATTCATGAGATACGTTATTGCTTTTTTGTGATTTCAGTATTAATGCTAAAAAAATCATTCTAATGTTAAAAAATGACAATTCCACATCATTCTTTTCATAATTTATATATTAAAAAAAATTTCTTTCTTTTGAAATTCATGAGATACATTTTTTTTTGTTAATGTCACTCTTAATGTTAAAAAAATCCTTCTAGTGCTAAAAAATGACAATTCCACATCATACTTTTCATAACTTGTATTTTTTTACTTTTTTTTGTTACTTTCTTCTAAAATTCATAAAATAAATTAGTATTGTTTTTGTTAATTTCAGTACTAATGCTAAAAAATGACAATTCCACATGATACTTTTCATAATTTGTACTTTTTTCTTTTTTCTTTTTTTACTTTCTTCTAAAATTCATGAAATACATTACTGTTTTTTTATAATTTCAGTACTAATGCTAAAAAAATCATTCTAATGCTAAAAAATGACAATTCCATATCATACTTTTCACAATTTGTATGCTTTTTTACTGTTTTTTGGTGCTTTTACATTTTTGTTATTTTTTTCTAAAATACATAAAATATAGTCAAATTTTTTACATTCCTATATAACAAAAGAAACAAATGTGTATTTTTTCCATTCTAATGCTAAAAAGTGATAAATCTACAACATGTTTTTCATTTTATCTATGTTTCTTTTAACTATTTTTTACTTTTATGTTAATTTCATATGTTTGTTAACATTGTTTACAGGGTTCAGCTTAGGTTTCCATTCCAAAATGAGTTCCAACAATGTATCATCAAAATCAACAGACCCAGGATGGGAATATACATAGATAAGGGATCCAAATAACAAAAATTTAATTTGGAGCAAGTTATGTGGGAATAGGTATAGGGTAGAATATTTAAATTGAAAAAGATAAGCGGTCACAAAAATGCAAAAGAATGCTTGCTTGCCACTCCTGAGATATCTAAGAAGATATTAGATTACATGAATGAATCAAAGAAGAAGAAAGAGAACACAGAGAATAATGAAGGAATGGAGAGGCCAAAGAATTTATTTGACTTGCACGATGATGATGACGAGGTAGAGGAGATTGACATTACTAAAGCTGGTAGTATTTCCATTGGAAACAAAAAGCGCAAGGGAAAGGCACTCACTGAACAAACAATAAAGGGGCCCATGCAGCAGACGACGATGAACAAAGCTTAAGGAGTTTAGGACAAGAGGGTGCAATTACATCACCTCTTGGTTCTATGAAAATAGCATTGCATTCAATACTGCTTGTTGTTGTTTCTTTCTAACCATATTAGAGGCAGCTGCGCAACATTATCCAAGTATTTGTCTTATGTTGAACATATCACTCTCTCTCTCTCTCTCTCTCTCTCTCTCTCTCTCTCTCTCTCTCTCTCTCTCTCTCTCTCTCTCTCTCTCTCTCTCTCTCTCTCTCTCTCTCTCTCTCTCTCTCTTTTCCTTTTTTGGTTTGGCAATGTATCCATTCCAACAATACCTTTGGCAACCATGCTTCTTTACCGATCACCCCTCCGTCACCTCTAGCATTCCTAGATCGCCACTACTGCACTCAGATTGTTGGTACCGTCGATGACTTTTCCAGCAACCTCTTTTTCTACTGGTCACCCCATATTATGAGCCAGAGGGTGCCGATCTACATTTTACCCAGAAACCGCCGTCATCTCTATCTATTCCATCAGTGACCATCACAACACTGCCATGCACCTCCCTTTGTCTTGGACAACCACTGACCGCTCACCTTCTTGAGCTTCCTTTGATCCAAACATGAATCAGCCCCCAAATAAGTAATCATGGCTTCCAAAAATGGTATTTTCACATCTGTAATTTCTGGATCTCTTGTTATTATATCAAAGATATTAATTAGTAGTGAAAATTATCTGTCTTAGTCTACCTCTGTGGAATTATAGTTTATGGGTCAAGGTTATGAAGACCATTTGATCAAGAAAGAGGAAGATATGTTTGCTGTAGACAAAATGCAATGAAAAAAGATTGATGCACAATTATGCAACCTATTACAACCTATTACGGCAATCCGTGGACCCCAAAGTTTTACATCATCTTCGAACCTATAAAACATGTTTCAAATTTTGGACCCAAGCCAAGTTCTTATACACGAATGATATTCAACGTTTTTACAAAGTAATTTCTGACATTGTTCATGTTACACAGCAGGACATGGATCTTTCAACCTACATCAAAAAGATTGCTTCCCTCAAGGAGTTCTTGTCTCTGATTCCTCCTACTGATGATGCAGAAGCCCAACAAATATAGACTGATAAGTTTTTCATGGTATTGACTCTCATTAGGCTCCGCCCTGACCTTGAATCCGTCAAAGATCAAATTCTGCCTAGCCCTTTGATGCCCTCATTGGATAAAGTATTTGCTTGCTTGTTGCGTATCTCCTCTACTCAAACAGTTACTTTTTATGGCCCTTCAAATTCCTCAATTTTGACCTCTCAGGCAAACACTCGAGGAAGCCATGGTGGTGGTTATAATTGAGGATAGTGTCCTCAGTTCACATACTGTAATAAGATTGGAGACAGTCGGGATCGGTGTTACCAACTACACAGGTGACCTCCTAACACTACAAACATCGCCCAGTCATCTGACACCTAGTTACTTGACTCATTTGAGGGCTCCACATCTCAGAGTATTACCCTAACTGGTAGTAACTATGATGCATACCTCCAGTATTAGGCAGCCAAGTCATCTTCCATTGCATATGTCAGTCACACTAGTATCCCACTATTTGCTTTACTCAGTCTTCTTCTATTGGCCCGTGGATTCTAAACTCAAGAGTTTTTTATCAAATATCTGGTAACAAACACATTTTCTCCTCTCTTACTAGTTCTTTTACTTTACCTACTGTCACTCTAGCCAATGGTTCCAAAACTGTAGCTAAAGGCATTGGTTTGGCTCATCCCCTTCCTACTCTTCCTTTCACCTCTGTGCTTTATATTCCTGAGTGCACGTTTAATCTTATTTCCATTAGTAAAATGACCTGCACTCTTAATTGCTCTCTCTTTTTTTCTGATAAATCTGTAATCTTGCAAGACTAGGGTACAGGGAAGATGATTGGTATATGGCATGAGTCTCAAGGCCTTTACCATCTCACATCACCTATAGCTCCTGCCACTTACATCTCCACTCATTCTCCTACTCTTATTCACAATCGTTGGGGCCATCCTAGTCTCTCCAAACTTCAAAAGATGGTCCCTAATTTTTCTATTTTGTCGTCTCTTAGTGTGTCTTGTCAGCTTAGAAAACATACTTGTGTTTCATCTCCAAAGTGTCTCAATAATCAAGTTATGTCCCCCTTTGAACTTATCCACACTGATGTTTCGGGTCCTAATTATACTATTTCTACTTTGGGTTTTCAGTATGTAGTAACTTTATTGACGATTATTCTCTATGTACTTGGTTATTTCTTATGAAGAATCAATTTGAATTATTCTCAATTTTTCAAAAATTTGGTGCTGAAATTCAAACTCAATTTAATGTTGTTGTGTTTTACATAGTGACAATGCACAAGAATATTTTTCTATAGCTTTTTGTTCCTTTATATCTCAACAAGGAATTCTTCACCATTCATCGTGTTCACACACTCCTCAACAAAATGGAGTAGCTAAACGCAACAATCGTCATCTCATAGAGACAACTCACACTTCTTCACAGTCATGTTCCTTTTTGTTTCTGGTGGGATGCTATTCTTACAGCTTGCTACTTAATTAATAGTATGCCTTCTTCAGTATTGCATGATCAGATTCCCCATTCCATTCTCTTCCCCACACAACCTCTTTATCTTCTTCCTTCTTGTGTTTTTGGAATATTCCAAGCTTCAAAAGGGGTATCATTGTTATTCTCTTAACATTAATCAGTACTTTCTCTCAACAAATGTAACTTTCTTTGAGCAGCCACCATTCTTCTCATCCACTATTGAGTCTCTCTCCATTTCTAGAATTTTACCTCTTCTCTATATTTCTATACTTGTGGATGATCTCCCTAGTCCTCTTCAAGTTCATCATCATCAACCTACTCTTAAAGCTACTGTAAGTTCCATTGAAGTCCCTGGTGACCCACTCCCTGCCCCACCGGCTTCACCTACTTCAACCCCACATCCGGTTGATAGCTTGGCTATTGCTCTTCGAAAAGGTAATCAATCTACTTGTAATTTTCATCCTATCTATAAATTTTTGAGTTATCATCGATTATCTTCACCCTATTATGCATTTATTTTCTCCTTATCCTCTATTTCTTCTCCTAAAAGCACTAATGAGGCCCTTTCTGTCACACCCATGTCCTAAAATTAAGTTAAAGATATATTAACTTGTTAATCTACTCCAATTCAAAAAAATAGGACAACCAAGGAGGATTGAGCACGTGGGCCCCGCTATGAGTTCAAACATAAATCAAATGTAGTTTTGAATAAATTTTAAATTCTCAAAACTTATAAAATTTTATATCTTGTTAAGGATTAAATTACTTGAAATTTCATTACAAATTCGAAGCAAATTTCAAGGAATTTTGCTTTAAAATGAAAATTTTATCATAAATCAAGTAATTTTAAAAGAAAGTCAAAGATAAATTTAAAACATTGAAATTTGATGGTGAAATATCAATTATTGGATTGTGATTGATGCGAGTTTTCCAACAACACTAAGAATGAGTAAAATAGAAACCTGGACCCCAAAATTCAAAAATTTTACAAATGAAAGGGGGGTCCAATTTGATAATGGCACCCCCTGCACTAACTCTTCTGCACAGTGTCACAGGGAAGTGAGCCAACACGTGGGAGTTAGAATCTCCACACAGACACAACCCTCCTCTCCACGCATCACTGACAGGAAAGCAAGGGAAAAGCCATCGTCGACGGTTTTCCCCTATCAGTTCTCTTTCCTTCACTCTCTCCGATCACCTCACTTGCGTTCAACCCTTTTCCGATCAAGCGCCCCGCACGGATCATCACTCTCTCTAGTCACCTCTCTCCTGACCAAGCTCCTTGCCCTTGCATCTCTCCCCATCTCTCTTTCTTTCTCATCCTTTTCTCTCCAACGAGCTATAAACAATGCAACAAACTCCAACCGAGATGTCTTATGCACAACTGATCTGACGGCAGGTAAATCCCCTTCCATTCATTATTTTTTAGTTTCTTTATTTCCTTTTTTCCCTCCTAGTTGTTCCCAACCACCCTCCACTGTTACTATCATCAATTTCCGGTAACAAGAATGGCAAAATCAATGGTGAAACCGACGGAGGAAACCAACTGTTGAAAAATATAGTCAATATAATGGCATTTGATCAATGATTAAAACCATTCATTGTGTTCCTTAAGTGATTAGGAGTAAAACGCCTTTGATTTCATGAAAATCCATCAAGTAACAACTCCAAAAATTGAGAAAAATAGTAAAAAAGGTGACTTTAAAAACCGTTGAAAAATCCTGCTAAAAACTGTGGTTTTAGAGAAATTGAAAGGGAAAAATAATAGAAAAAAAAAAATCAACCAATTTTGAGCATTCCCATGTAAAATTTTTACAAAAAAGGTATTGTTTGTGTCGCCAGCAACAACCAGAATCCGGTCACCTTCTCCAGCAACAGTGACATTTTCTGACAAACCCCTAAAAATGTGAAAAAAATAGAAATTTTTGTGATTTGGATAAATCACACCTGATCTTTTCATTCGTGAAGATGGATCGTCAATCAAGAATCAATTAATCCTTGAAATTTTGATTGAAAACTTGGTAATGCATAGGGAGAAACTGAGATCTCAGCATCCAACCATTAAAAAATATGATCGCAAGGTAGATCTATGTAAAATAGCACTTCGATTAACCCTAAGTAAGGAATTGTGACAAAAATGAGAGGCCAATTATGGACTATTTGATGGAAGATCTGATCTGACCGTCCAAAACTTGATCAGTGATGATCAAAGGTTAGGAAAGGTGATCATACCATGGATTATAGTTAAAAATTATTAAATTGTTGAATAACTTACCTTAAATGTTGGAAATTGAAACTTCTAAAGGTACTCGCTTGATCTGGACTATTAATTTAAGACCAATGGTACTGATCTAAGTAGATAAAGACCAATTGTTGTACTGATAGTCAATCTAGATATATGAGGTTGGATCGATGACATTACAACTAGAGATCTAGAAGTAATTATAGTAAATTGCATGGAATTCTGAAATTTACCTAGAACTTGTATTCTTAACAGAGGTTTTGAGTGCGGATTGAACGACATTGGCAATTGAATTAGGAGTTGTATTGTGAAAGCAGGTAAGGATCTTAAACCCTTCTTTATCCTTAAATTGTTGTTGATATGTTCACTTGAATTAACAGTATGAATGTGTAGAATAAATAAATTATCATATTGGTTGAATGGATGATATGAATTGCAATTACTTGTTGAAATTGTCATATGATATTCTGATTAACTATGCCTAGTTGTTATGATGATGCACAGTGTGATAAAATGGTTAATCCCAAGATAGTAAGCCCTGAGGGCCACCCAAAAAATTATGATGATACCTTCTAAGATGGTAAACCCTAAGAGAAAGGGCTACCTGATTCCTTGCAACTAAGGTGAAGCCGCCCAAGATGGTAAACCCTAAGAAACAGATTGTCAATTATTGAGCCTCACAAGATGGCAAACTGTGAGGGATGAGCTGTCAGGTATTGAACCTCCCAAGATGGTAAACTCTGAGGGAAATGGCTGCTTGGTCTTTTGGGATCACGGTGGAGCCACCCAAGATGGTAAACCCTGAGGGATGAGCTAGCCGATTTGAGTCTCCCAAGATGGTAAACCCTAAGGGAAAAGGTTGCTTGATTGATTTCAACTATGGTGGAGCCGCCCAAGAGGGTAAACCCTGAGAGAAAGGGTTGCCTAGTTCTTGGAATCATGATGGAGCCCCCCAAGATGGTAAACCTTGAGGGTTTGGTTGCCTTATTTATGATACTCATAATGGGACGCCCAAGATAGCAAACCTTGAGGAATATGACTACTAGATCATGGTGATGATGTCCTGCATGTTTACTATTGCCAAGGAAACTATTAAACGAATATGTGGCTTTGTAGAATATTATACTTATGATTTTGTATCTTTAAATTGGAATAAATTTCATAACTTAGTTACTCGTCTTTTAAAATAGAAGTGAATGTCCTGTGGTTGGACATGAATGGGGAAATGATATTACATGGGCTTAATTGCATACTTTGAACTTCCTATGATTGGACATGATTGAGAAGTTGATATTGCATGAGTGGTTTGCATGCTATGGTTATTGCTTCATAGTTGAATTTGGAATAAACAGTAATTCTATTCTACTACCAATATGTTATGTTTGATGATGCATGCTAGTTACTTTGTCAATGACTGACTAATATGAAAATGAATGCTCCATGGTTAGATATGTATGGGTTTAGTTCTTTTCCCTTACTGGGCTTCGCAACTCACCTTATTATTTTGCAGGTACCAACAAGCTAATAAGAGGAAGGTTAGTGAATAAAATGAAGGAAGCCTAACTGAAGATGTAAAATTTTGTATTGTATATATATGCTGAAATCGATTATGAGTTATGTCTTATTATTTGATAATTAGCCTTATGCATTATATATGTTTTATGTTGATGGGGCATGTATGAGATTCACTTGAACTCTGAGTTAGCAAGCAGGTGGTAGTGATGTATTATGATAAATGGTATGAAGACTGAGTCTCCTTTAGGGGCTTGATGACTGTTATATTGTTTATTAGATAAACCACATTGCATGCTTTAAATGCATAAGTCCAAAAAACAGGGGAGTCTCTACCAAAATTTTGTTAGAATTTAGTAGTTAAAAGAAAAGAAGATTTTATTAGTTAAACCGTGACTTTCACAAGATAAGAGCACTTAGCTCTCTCAATATTTCTGCTGTGATATATATTACAAAAAAAAAAAAATGAAGGCCACGTAGACCTATGGCTTACCATGGGATATATATTGTTAAGATGGGTCCCGATGGACAAGTTGATTGACTTAAAGTCGACCTAATTGCTAAGGGCTATACTCAAATTTATGGTCCTGACAATGGTGACACCTTTTCCCCAGTTGCGAAGGTTGCTTTTGTTCTATTATTCCTCTCCATGGCTACTATGTGACATTGGCCTCTTTACTAGTTGGATATTAAAAATGCTTTCTTTTGTGGTGACCTAGCAAAGGAAGTTTATATGGAGCAACTGCCTAGCTTTGTTGCTTAGGGGGGAGTCTGGTTTAGTATGAAAATTGTGTCATACTCTATATGGCTTAAAACAATCTCCTCAAGCATAGTTTGGATGCTTTAACTCTATTATTCAGGAATTCAGAATGCTTTGGAGTGAAGCAGATCATTCTATTTTCTATCAGCACAACTCTTCGGGTCAATGTATCTATATAGTGGTCTATGAGGATGACATTGCCATCACAGGCAGTGATCAGGATATCATTCAAAGACTTAAACAACATCTCTTCCAATACTTTCAGACTAAAGACTTGGGAAAACTCAAGTATTTTCTGGGAATTGAGGTAGCTCAATCTAATGCAGGTATTGTCATTTCAAAGAGAAAATATGCTTTAGACATCTTGAAAGAAACTAGTATGTTATATTATAAGCCCATGGACCCGAATGTTAAGCTTGTACCAGGATAGGGGGAGCCTCTAGTAGACTCTGGAAGAAATCGGAGACTTGTGGGTAAACTGAATTATCTCACCATTACTCAACTAGATATCTCTTTTGTTATAAGTGTAGTCAGTTACAGTCATTGTGTGATAGTCATTGGGATGCTGTGGTTCGCATTCTTTGATATATTAAAAGAGCACCAGGTCAAGGTGTGTTATATGAAGATAAAGGCCACGCTCAAATTGTTGGGTACATAAATGCTGACTGGACTGGTTCTCCTTCAGACAAGCGTTCTACCTCAAGATATTGTGTTTTTGTTGGAGGTAACTTAGTATCTTGGAAAAGCAAAAAATAAGATGTATTTGCCAAATCAAGTGCAGAAGCTAGGTACTGAGCCATGGCTCTGGCAACATGTGAACTTATTTGGCTGAAACAATTACTCCAGGAGATGAAATTTGGAGAAGATGGAAGCATGAAGCTAATATGTGATAATCAAGTAGCCTTACATATTGCATCTAATCCTGTTTTCCATGAAAAGACCAAACACAAAGAAGTGGATTCTCATTTTATTAGAGAAAAGCTCTTGTTAGGATGTATTGCTACTAGTTTTATCAATTCAAATAATCAACTAGTAGACATCTTCACAAAATCTCTCAAAGGACCTCGAATTAAATACATTTGTAACAAGCTTTTTGCATGACTTATATGCTCTGCCTTGAGGGGGAGTGTTGAATATAGCATTGTATTGTATAGCTTTACTTAGCTATTAGTCTTTGTTTTTGTTTTGTTTTTAGTCCCACATTGTACAGTTAAGAGTATGTAACTATCCTTGTTTAGTATATATATGAGTTAAGTGTGAGGTGCAAAACCACCAACACACATTCACCCATTGTAAGGGTTTCTCTCTATCTCTCTCTCTTAGATCCATTTTAACATCTTATACTTTAAATAATTAATAGTTTAATACTTGTTTTAGCCTTTTACCTATTCTTACAATCTTATAATCTTATGTGACTACAGTTTTAAGGCACCCTCATATCATGAGTTGATGGTGAGTCTTCTTTAGAAGTAGAGCAGACAAAATAATACATAGAACAACAAAAACCTAATTAGATTAGGTATGTATTTAGTGTTCTTTTTGGAACCCTTATATATTCCTCTTAAGGTAACACTAAACGATTTACAAGCAATTTTATTTATGCTTTTAAAGTATGGGTGCTTTATTATGTCAAAATGGTGGACTGACGACAAGGGTCACACCCTTATTGACTTTCTGGTGAACTATGCAACTGTAATGGTTTTTATGAAATCTCTTGATGGATCTGTGCTTGTCAAGAGCACAAACTTAATACTTGACATGATCAAGAAGGTGATTGATGAAGTTGGAGAGAATAATGTAGTTTAGGTAATTATTTAGTTTCATATCTATAATCTGTTAAGTATTAATTTGTTTATAATTGATGCAAGTTAACCCTATGTAGTTTTACCTTTGTCTATTTTAAGTTATAACAAACAATGCCTCCAATTACGTGGCTACGAAAAAAGAGTTAATAGTGACAAGGCCTCATTTATATTGGACCCATTGCGCACACTGCATAGATATTATGTTAGAGGACATAGGCAAATTGCCAGGTGTAAAGAAAACTGTGAAAAAAGCTAGGGTGATGAAGGTGTTTATTTATAGCCACACATATGTCCTTCATCTTATGAGAAGATTTACGAAGAAAAAAGATTTGGTCAGACTTGTAGTAACGCATTTCTTTACCAACTTCTTAAGTTCAAAAAGCATTTATAAATTGAAGACAGAGTTGAGGGCCATGTTTCACTATTAGGAGTAGATGAATAGTAGATGGCCAAAAAGGCTTAAAGGTAAAAGAGGTTGAAAGAATTGTGTCCCAACTAGCTTCTGAAACCAGGTTCTCTTTTGTTTGAAGATCATGGCCCCACTTATAGAGATTTTGAGGATGGCGAACAGTGAGGAGAAGCTAACAATGGGACATATCTTCTAGGCCATAGCCAAGGCCAAAGAAAAGACTCAAGTCAATCTAGTAGGGGATGAGCATCAGGGCACCATATGTGAGGCATCATAAACAATAAATGAAGTTTTCAACTTCCCCAGCCTTTGCATGCAGCAAAATATTACCCCAACACATCCTTCTACTACGACTATGATGTTGAAATTGAGAGCAAAAGTGACATCAAGAATGATCTAATGCATGCCATCAATAGGCTCTTTGATGGAGAAGAGGTTGACACTACAGTAGATGAGATATCTATTTATAGACATGCTAAAGGCATGTTTGCCAATGACCTGGCAATACGCAAGAGAAAAATCATAGCCCCTTGTAAGTGTTTTATGTTGTTCTATGTTTTAACTTCTAAATTCTATAAAATTCTAATTTTTTTATATTTTTTTAACTTCGATTTTCTTCAACTTTTGTAGGTTGGTGCTAGATAATCTTTGGGGCGAAACCCCACATCTTTAAACATTTGCCATTAAGGTCCTCTCCCAGTTATGCAACGCATCTGCCATCAAGCATAACTAGAGTGTCTTTGAGAATGTAAGCTACTTAGATACTAAAATTTAGTACTTATTTAGTTATTACCTTTACTTTCATTATATTCTAAATTTTTACAAGAATTTTTCTTTTCAGATTCACACTAAGAAGAGGAATAGGTTGCATGCTAAAACAATGAATGATCTAGTATACGTTTGATACAATCAGTGCCTTCGTTGTTGACATGAGAATCATTTGAAAATGCAAACATATACGGATCCTATTATGTTATCAGAGGTCGACAAAAGTAGTGAGTAGATTGATCAACAAGATGCTAAAGATGACCTAGTACATCTAGGTAATGATGTCACCAAGTTAGATGCTGAGCTAGCTAAAAATTCGAGTTGAGAAGGATCTTTATATCTCAGAGGGATATAATTCTAATGACCATCTTGATCTTCTTGATGAGGAAGAGGTACAGGAAGATGACTCTTATGTCTTAAGTCTTAACAGTTAACTTTAACATTTGTTTTACTTCATTTATGTAACCATTGTTTGATTGTTTATTGTTCTTAGATTTAAAGGAAGATGGTGGCAGAGATGATGAGGCTGTGAGGGACTAAGGGAGTAGTAAGGAGACTAGTAGATTGTATTCGCATGTTTCTAAACTTCCTTCTTTGTGACTAAATAGGGAGCATTTAGTTGATGTTGATTGTTTGGTTTAACCTTAGGTTGTTGACATATTGATTTATTACTTAGGATTCCATTTCACTCATTTGACTAGTATTTGTTCATATCTTTATATTTCTATGTTTTTCTTATTTTTTGGATTTATTTTATTTTTTATTTTATTTTTGAATTTTTAATTAATTAATTTTGCTCTCTATCAATTAGTCGCTCGACTAGGCATGCCTAATCCCTCTAGGCTCAAGTCACACCCCTTGCACCTAGATGCACCTTATGCCTGCGATTAAATAGGTTATAATAGACAAGAGAACAATATTTTTTTAAATATTTTTTATGCCAACAAATCTCTTGCTGCTTATCATTGATATTCTTTTATATGACACCAAATCTACCTTTGAATTTTATGGTGAAAAGATGGAACAAGATTTTAGATACTGGGATACACAACAATTTTTAGGCTTGAATATGCAAAGTAACACATACTTTGTATAGTTTGTGTGGTGGGTGTGTATTTTTGTGATGGTTTGGATTGGTGTTTGGCGACTGTTGTGATCTGACTTGGTGATGTGGTTGGCATTTAGGACTAACTTGGCTGTTTTGGGGGTCAATGTGAGTACTTTATTGACATTGGTGGCAGTAGTGGATAATTGAATTCATTGGTTAGGGTTGGTTTTGTGGACTGCGATGAATTACTTTGGTTGAATTTGGTGGTGTTTGCAGTCTGCTTTTGTTCCTTTTCTTTGTGTGTTGCTGTGGTAGAGATTGGTTGAGTTTATTATTAGTGAGAGGTCAAGGCTAAGTAGGTGCAAATGGCACTTCGGCAGAATGGTAAGTAATACTCTAGCATAATATGGTGGAAAGAATAACATTCAAAAAGAACATATGGTAGAAAATATGATCCAGCACAGCAGCATGCTAAAACCATAGAGATATGGCTAAGAGCAAAACAATATTTGCTTATTGTAATAAGCTAATCAGTGGGGGAGGGATTACTCGGTTGAAGCAACATTTGGCAGGTATAATAGTCAAGTAGCCTCTTGTAAATACATATCTTTGAAGAGGGAGCGTAAAGGAAATTCAGGAGGCAGCTACAGGGAACACACTGACAAAAGGTCAAAGCTGTCTAACCCTATGGTCTATTGATGAGGGAATTGAGGAGAAGGAAGATGAAACAGAGGAGGCTACCCAAAGCATTGTAAAGAAGAGGGGCCAGTTTTAGATACCATAGAGAAATGAAAGCAGGGTTTGATAGCTTGTTTAAGTTTGCTCCATGTGTCACTAGTGGGCTCAAACTAGAATAAAATATGCCGTAACCACAAAGGCCCATAAGCAAAAGGTATATCTACACGTGGCTATGTGGGGGCATGACACTTGTACCAGCTTCATTGTTGCCAGGATGGTTTACTACCCATGATTAATGCACATGCTGCATGGAGACCGGAGTACACTGTACTTTATATCATAACCTGAGGGAGACACTTACCAATTTTAAAAGATGACTTGAATCAATATTTAGAGGCTAGAAAGAAACCGTCAGTTGATTTATTATTTGGTTTACAACCCCGGAGAGGTTGTTTGTTAGTAGTGCAAACATGAGTTGCCAGGTAAAGGATCCAAATATCCTATTTGGTCTATTTAAGCAAGTGGTGGGAGAGGTGCGTCCAAGGAATGTAGTTCAATCCATTTTGGGTAATGACCTAAGTCGCAAGGCCACAGGGAAATTCTTAATGAAGCATTTCAAAACTTTATACCGAACTCCGCAGACCACTGATTGAGTAGACTTACTGCTTGAGGACCCTGGAAATGAAAAATGGTTTCCAGTTATTGCAAGTACATTGGAGAAGGCAAGAGAAGTCACAAAGTTCATCCACAACCATGCTTGGCAATATCACTTGATGGAGACGAAGTTTACAAATGATAGGTAGTTAGGCAGACCTACATGAACTAGGTTTTGCAACCACCTCTCTATAAATGCCTCTTGAAAAATAGGCAGGCTTTGAGTCATATAGTAGTGTCTATAGGGTAAGTTGAGGATAGACTTAGGAAACTCCACCGAAGTGTCAGGGAGAGCAGTAAAGAATTTATTGGACAATGATTTTTGGGCAAAGTGCACGATGATATGGAAATGTGAAGCAAAACATGTGGATAAAGTACTTATAAGAGATAGGCTAATAGAAGGTATCATGATTACAATCCTATAACAGATGCAAAGTGGAGCTCACAGCTACATACGTCTATTTCATGTGGCAAGTTACTTGATGAATACTGAGTTATACTTCCCAGTTCTCAAACATATTTAGATTCAGAAGGGAACGCATGCATTGCCAAATTTTTTTGAAGGAAAAGTGATCGAGGACACTAATTCCCAACTATCGATGAACAGGGAACATAGTAGAACACATGTTGGCTCTACCATGACAAAAGACATGCGCACAATGCTGAAACCAGGCAATTTATCTCTTACATCTTTAAAGAAAAGAATGGCTCGTCTTTTGTTAGTGGTCATCGATGTAGTTTATTCCTAAACCTTATATATTTACTTTTTCCATCAATGGAGTGTCATGCAATGTGAGACAGATGTTCTTGCATTGTATAACTTTGCCCTTCGAATGTCCAGCCAGTGCATTTTAGTGCTACCAGATGCGAGAGAAACTGCAGCACATTCTGGCATATTCACTCTCCAAAGAGAACATGCTAGAGCACAAGAGGCCCAATAACTTAGTTTTATTCCACTTCAACTTAGAATTCCAAGCGAGATATAAATATATAAATTTGTGCTTATGTATATACCCATGTACCTATGTGTGTCATCTATAGTGTTTAAACTTAAACTTTATGTGAATTTACTTTCTACAATTTCAACCTTTACAATTTTGTAGTACAGGGATATAAAAGAGAAGAGATCAGCTCTTGTGGACACCATTTGTAATAACCTCAATTTTTAACCCTAAATTAATAATGAAAAATTTTATGTATAGAATTTGGTTTTGAAACCACTAAATTTAGAAAGTACACATCGATAGGAATGGAACGGTATAAAGAATGTCGAAAAAGGTGTTCGGATGAGTGAGGTATGACCATTTTAAGTCCAAGGGTAAATTGTCAGGGACGCAAATTAAAGGGGGTCATTTTGATAATGACACCCCTTTCCATTCCCATTCCAACTCTAATGGAGGAAGGAGGCGATCTGCCTTTCCTTTCGAAAAAATCGGATCTACAACTACATCTAGTTTTCCCATGTGCACGCTGCGAAAAAGAACTGAAGTTTGCACGCTTCATAGGGCTCCGATCTCCCATCTCTAACTCTAAATCAGGTAAGCCACATACTCTAACTTGTTTTTCACATCAATTTCCAACTTTCCCCTCACAGATCGAGGCTGGATTTGGGCTGAACCGCCGTTAGATGGCCTAGGAAGTTAAAACTATGGAGCATGGTTAGACCCACGTTAAGGACACCTCAGATGATAGATCTGAGTTGTTCATTGTGATCTTTAGACTCAAAAGGCCTAAGAATAGCGAAAACAAATAAAAAATCAGAGCATCTGAGGCTCCGATCAAGTCAAAACAAGGTAGACAGCTCGGGTTCATAGTCCCTGATGGACGGTGTGCCCAAGACATCCACTGGGACGCACAGGGGCAGAGGTGCACGCACACGCTCTGTCGCAGTACACACACGCAAGATGCTCATGCACGCTATCCCAAACAACCAAAACGCCCCGCGCGTTCTAGCGTATGTGCGCTTGGGGACGTTAGTTTGCGCCGATACAAACACCTATTTGATGGTGTAAACCAATGTCAAATGCCGTTTTTTGTCGGTGTAAACTGATGTAAATGCCTTCCGCTTGTGCAACCCGGTGTAAACTTTGATTTTGATCAGATTTTTTATCTGAAATGGTTTTTTTAAGATTCTAGAGGCTACCAATGCCCGATCTTTGATCCGAAAGGTCCGTTAGAACTGTCTCGACGATGCAGATATAATTTTAGCATTAGAATCTTGATCTAATCACATCTAGTCAGGTCAAATTCATAAAATAGCACCCAATCACTTCAATCCGGCCGATCAAAGGGTGATCAGGCCCTAGGACTTAGACAACTAGATAATATATGATACTAACTAAGGGTCCCAAAGATCAAATTAGATGTAATTACTCTAGTAATTGATCTAACCCATATCTTGAAAAATTGTTGATCTAAGGATGATCTGACCGTCAAATCAAGGTGTAAATTGTAGATGAGCACAAAAATGAGTATATGAACATGAGATAGGAGTGATTAATATTGAAAAACATTGGGATTAAGGACCAAATCATAAATAGAGATCTTAGAGAACGATCCAGCGGTTGGATTGCCATATATTCAATTGAGATTAAATAAATAACATAAAATTGTCTGTGATACTGACAAGTACACTAAAGCATGCAAGCTGAGAGGATTTTATGCTTGATTTAGGTTATCTCTCATTTAGGTAGGTGACGACATTTAATGTTATGTTTTGCTTTCTAAAACTTTGCATTATCATAGCATTTATAGTTAATTGTGATTGATTGTCATTTGTTTATTTATTTTGAGATTTTGTGAGATTCAACGTTTTATGCTATGATCGATATTAGATTTCAATAGTATATTGAATGGGTTTTCATGATCTATTGTTTTATAAGATTGATATTGTGTATCTTATATATGATTAGTAATTATCTTTTCTTGTTGCATCACAGAGATTGATGGGTTTTCATAAAGATGATGGTGGACGCTTGGTGGCTAGTCCTTTGAGAGGCTAACCTCAGGATGAGGGGTGTGCTTTGGGGATTGTGATCCACGAGTGCTCCTGGTTTTACGAGATAAGTGATTTTCGTGTTTTGTGATTTATGACGAGTGCTCTCACCAGGTAGATGTCGGGCTAGGAGGGGGTAATGTCGGTCACCCACGCTCCGAAATTGTGATGTGATTTATGATGTAATAGACAACTACCCACATATGGCTTTCGGTAGGGGTTTGGTAACATAGATGGTTCACACTATTGGTCTGGACCTTTCTATGGAGACGGACGTTAAGTCTCCCATTATAGTGTCGATGGGGAGCGGCGGTGGTTGAGACCCTGGAGGGGTTGCCACTGCGGCATGACGATCCATACTCTTGTTTTGTATGCTTGCATGATGAGCATGGAGATGTTATTATATGCCTGGGTGTGACGACACTCAGAGGATTGATATGAGTAATCATGATTTGTTATACGATTGTATGGGACACTCATGGGACCCATGTACCTTGGGATGCCCTGCTTGTTATTGCATGCTCATTTACATTGGATCATATCTATTTTACAACCCTGAGATTATCATGTTTTAAAATCCATGAGATGCATGTTTCATTACATATAATGTTTTAAAACTATATTGGCATTGCTTATAATACTTATATTTTTATGGATAATTGACCTACACATTATGTCAACATTGTTATTCGATTTTGTTTTCCTTGTTATTACATTAAATGTCTATGTACCTACACAAGCAATAACTTGCTGAGGTATTGCTTTATTTTGCAATGCCTCAGATACCGCGTGCGATAGCAAGAAGGGCAAGGCTATGGAGGGACAGTGATTGGAGTGGTGACCACTTTGATTTGGATGATAGATAACTCGACGTGTGTGATTAGATGGACTATAATTTGAACCTATTTTATAGACTGTAGATCTTTATTAGATGGATTTGATTTTGATATTATATATATTATGGACATGTCTTTAAGTATGGTGAAATATTATGATGGATAGACCCTAGGCCACATTATTATGTTTTTGGATATTTACTGTTTTGAAAATAAAGGCGCCGTTGATTTTAACATTGGATTTGATATTAGTATTGTCTTAAATTGATTGCTGCATACTTATATTTATCTTTTAAATGTGGTCGAGATGTTTTTGGAAAAAGGAGATAACACCTAGAAGTTTTTTTTAGTAAATGTTCTAGTAAAATAATTAATAAAATATTTTGATTTTAGGATCATAACTATAATTATTATTATTATATAAAAAATGTTATAAAAACTTGAGGTGTCACATAGAGTTATGGAGAGAAGCATTAGAATCTAAAGGATTTAAAATCAGCTGAACTAAGACAGAATATATGGAATGCAATTTTAGCAAGGGGAGGAGTAGGAGTGGAATACCAGTCAAGATTGATAACCAAGAAGTCCCCGTAAAAGACCACTTTTAGTACTTAGGATCAATGATTAATGAGAATAGAGAGATTGAGAGGGAGGTTACCCAGAGAAACCAAACGGGTTGGAACAAATGGAGATGTGCATCTGGAAGAGTGCCACTCAAACTAAAAGGAAAATTCTATAGGATGGCCATAAGGCTGGCCATGCTCTATGGATCAGAGTGTTGGGCCGTTAAGGAACATCATGCTCATAGGATGAGCATTGCAGAAATGAGGATGTTGAGATGGATGAGTGGTACGACATGAAAGGATAGAATTATGAATGAAAATATTAGAGGAAATATACGGGTAGCACCAATAAGTAACAAGATGAGAGAGATTAAACTTAGATGGTTTGGACATGTCTAAAGAAGACCAAAAATGGTACTGATTAGAAGGAGTGAGTAAATGCAAGTAGAAGGTTCTAAAAGAGCAAGGGGAAGGCCCAAAAGAATGTGGATAGAAAAGGTGAGGAAATATTTAAAAACTTCGAGACTAAAAAAAGCCATGGTACTTAATAGAGAGGAATGAAGGAATAAGATTCATGTGGCCGACCCCTAATTGGGATTTGGTCTTGATGATGATGATGATGATCTTTAGGATTTTCTAGATTTTTCTAGGATTTCTATTTCTATTTCACTGTGAAATTTTTGGAATTTTATGAATCTTTTTCTATTTGATACTGGCCATCACACTCTTTTCGCCTGGTACATACTGATTAGCACTCCAAACCAGTAAGGGCAACAGAGGTTCCAATAGTTCTGCTCTATCAGAGATTCCCACATTCTTCAAATGATGCGGCAGCAGGAAAGACTGAGATAGGTCTTGCTCCTGCTCCTCCTTACAAACTACAGGCATCAACACACAGATCTCAATTTCCTGGTACTGCCCCAGGAAAGTACCACTCAGAGCTGATCAATGGGCCCCTGGACAACCAGAGATAAATTATAGAAATATAATTGAAAAGAGGACCAAAAGAAGAAATCTCTCAAAACCAATTAAAAGGTGACCCAGCATACTATGTTGCAAGCAGAAAAGCCAAAGTTTATGAAACAGAATTATACATGTTTCTCTTTTCTAAGAACAATAAAGCATAAAAACAGTTTACAATTTTAGCTCACAGTTTAGAACTTTAACAGTCACATTCAAGTCAGATTTTTCAGATAAATGTCTAAGCAAATAAGCTGTAGGAACTACCTGTGTATAAGCATCAACTGCCACGAGATAATCATCTCTTCTGAAGGCTTCTTCTCCTTGTGATTTTGCCTCCAAAGACTTCCTTTTTGCCTCTGAGGTTATTAAGTAATTAATATGACATATCAGTTTTAGCATTTTCCATCTAGTAATGGCTAAGAGCCATGTCGTTAACCTACTACAGCATTGATCTATGTAGGAGCATGGGAGAAGATAAGGGAAGCATGCTACTTCTAATCAATTTAAGTAGCTAAGATATCAAGGAAATGACTCAAAGTTCAACCACAGGTACTGCCACATTCAGATATGATAAAAAAAGTACCTTGCTGCCATTTAAAAGAATGTCTGGTAGAATGTTATACGTTAAGTGTTTCAAACTGGAAGTGCAAACACGAAAGGATGGTGTTAACAAAAAAAAAGAAAAAAGAAAAATTAGGGCACCCCTGCAAATGACAGAAATCAACAATCAGTGGGACCCACCTGACATAATGGCAAGGCTGCCTGCACCCTACTGGCCTACCACACTGATTCAGAGCTTGTGATTGTGAGTCCCGGGAAGCATCTTTTCCTGCATTCAGCTAGTAGGTTCAAAGATAATATGTTAAAGTGTTTTTCTCATGTGAAACCTTATAGGATCTTGCAGCCGGGGTTCCAAAGCATAAACTAAGAACTTAAGCAGGGGAAACATGATATGCATAAAAAATTAAAGTAACCTAATACAAAGTAGGATGAAAAATGCATCTGCCTGTAGGAAAGTACAATCAATATTCTGGATGATCAAAGTATCCATAGTTACACATAACATGTTTGTTTCCTGCTCGTACCACCAAATTGAAAAACCTATAGATCAGCATGAGATAAATAAATAAAAATCAATATGATAGATTACCCTAGTTACACATTACAAAACGTAACAGGTATGTAGAACTAAGAGGACAGTGAGCAATGGTCTGTGTTCCAACAAAAGCAATCCCCAGTGGAGAAGAACATTTTCAAGTAAACATCTGACAGTAGAAATCAACCTTATAATGGATACTGCACAACAAATAAGGGAAAAAATTAATCACAGTTGAGAGTGGCACCTCAACAGTCACTGTTTTTTGTAAGCTGCATCCTTTGGCACATGACCTTCCCTTTGACTCCCTGTTTCTCCCTACAAGAGGTTTATCATGACCAATACAATGTGATATTTTGCTCTTTAAAAAGCCAATAACCATAGTATTGCTCTCTTCTCTTTTCTCCTCCTGACTAGTACTCTTTAATCATTTTCACTTACACATATTTGTTTTAACTCCAAAACTAAGAATCATGACTTGAATACCTGGGATTTACTTGCTTTGGACTGCATTATTCCTTCAACGCTCCAGTCTGGAAGTGCTTGAGCAGATGTCAAAGGGAACAGAATCTCAACGGCTCCATGATTACCTCTTGTAGCAGCCAGATGTACTGGCTTCAGACCATCCTGTGAGAAAAACACATCAAACACTCCAGTGAGTAAACTGATGCTGATATTCCAAAGAAGAACACTAGTGGCGAAGAGAGCTAGTGATTGAGGCACTCAATTCTCACAGTTGATATTTGTTTTGCAAAATTTATTACGTATGCTTAAATCAAACCAGTATTACCTGCAATTTATCTACTTCAACTCTTCTGATCTGAGATTATTTGCGTCAATCTTTTGCAACAGAAAATGCTATGCACTAACACGTCTTGGGTAACTTCTGCTGGAGGTTAACACAAGTCTTTTCTGACATTTCCTGATTTATTCCATGCAGGATAAAAACAGACATCTTCTAATGATTTGACAACCCTAGAGATTTACCTACTTCAATTAGACGAGAGATTTTATGATAATGGGACCATTAATTTTTCTTTACCATTGTGGTATTACCACCATAAATATTGGCTCGTCTTTTTTAGTGTGGTGCAGACTTATATACATACAAATTGACATTTATAGAAGGCATGATTGTAAGGGCTGCAAATTGTTAATGCTGAACTTATTTCTCAAACAAATAAGATATCTTGACACATAAAAGCAGCCAAATACACAAAGATTAGAGAAACAAAATTAAAGTGTAGAATATTGTTTGGAAGAATCCAACTATGCTAGAAGTTAATCTGACAAATATTTCCTGTACCGATATCAACCAGGCCATCTTCAAAAAGAGCAGAATTCAAGAATGTGTGAAAATTTAATAAGTAACTGAAAGAATTACAAAGCACCTAAAAGAGAGAAAACTAAATATGCTCACCTCATCACTGACCTTGGGATCTGCTCCAGCCTTTACTAAACAGTTGATAATATCAGTGCTCCCATGATCTGCAGCGATATGCAAAGGAGTAGCTCCACCTGCACTAACATTTGGATTAGCATCTGCCTATTAGAAGAAGATGGAAAAGTTAGTTGCAATAACATATACAAAGCCATATAAAAAACACTTCTCTATATCCCTTATGATCGAGAAATAACGTAGACAAAATGGATATAGAACCAACTACCAGAAGATCAAAATTATTATGAAATGCATCAATAATGCAGCCAAAGGGCAAAAACAGAGTTTCCACAAGCAGACCGAAGCTAAAAAGGGTAACTGGTTTCTTGTCAATAAGCTTAACGCCATTGACATCAAACATCATAGAACACCAAACCTGACTCAGCCTGAAGCTGCCTAGATAACGCCATTGACATCAAACATCATAGAACACCAAACCTGACTCAGCCTTAAACTGCCTAGATGAATTTCAGACCGCCAATGTTCCTGAAACAAAGATGGTATAACATGTAATGGACAGGCTGAGTATGCAACCTAATGTTACAACTCTTAGGAGTGGAAATTTCCTTCACCTGACTTGAATCATGAGTGACTTGGCAAGCAGATCGAGTCAATGAAAAAAAGAAGAAGAAGAAGAAAAAAAAACCTTCCAGAATTCTAAAATTAGGGGATCTCCACAAAGGACAAAGAAGTTTCCTATCATCTGAAGGGCTAATAGTCAAGAAGCTGCTCAATCTGCTCTTAAGTGCACAAATTTCATTTAGAAACACCATGCCTGACTCTTCACCCTAAAAACGTATATTCATTTTCTTATCTAGTCCTCTCCATCGGCCTTCTTCAATCTTCATTTTTCAAATTCCTAGCTCTCAAGACAACTCCAAAAGTCTTATTCTTCATTTTCCAATATTTTATTTTACTAACTGATTTCATCAGAACAATCAAAATCCCCCTTTCCCAGACCACCATCCTTTCTCTCTTACACGTGTGCCTGGACGCCCATCCACAAAAGAAAATTCTAAACCTTGATTTCATCAAAAGAATTAAAATCCCCATTTTTTATCCCAAGTTGTCTGACCCTCCACCAATCAATGCATTGAGATCAAGTATACAGCCAAGAAGACTTAATTGCAGTCATGAACAACCTTTTTAGAAAACTAACCAAACTCTTGAGGATAACTTTTCAAAGAGCAATGACAAGTGCTATTTTTTTCTTGGGAAGAATGCAAAGTCAGAAATGCCTTTATGTTTAGTATTGCTCTGTTTTGGGATTCTGGGTTTGCTGGACGAAGTTAAGCAGTTTGATGAGGAATACTCCAATGGAGGCAAAGGGATATTTGTCTTCATCTTGGGGTATTAGCTTACTCCAGGACTGGTTCTTTAGATTCTCAGTTAACAGAAGATGGGTTTCTACCAAGAAAATTCATGACGCTTTGGGTTTTCATTCACTTCAAGGTTTGGATGATAATTATGAAATGGAACTCCCGAGAATTTTTCCTTTTAAGTGATTGGTCTTATAGCATTTCACTTCACTCTATATAGTGAGAGGCACGCTTAGGCGCTAGTCGCATGAACTACGCCGGAATTGTGTATAGTCGCAGGCGTTTCAGGCGCTGGCGCCTAGGGGAATGCCTTGGGAGCGCTTGAAGCCTGTGTTCAGGCACACTGCCAACTCCTAGGCAACGGTGACTACTCGTTAAACCCCAAACTTCAAAATTTTCATTTCGTTTTATCTTCCAACCTTATTATCTCTTCTTCTTAAACGACCATTCCTCTTCAATCTTTTACAAGTCTAAGAGAAGAAAAGGTATGGCTTCATGAATCTTCCACTTCAAGCATTATTTTTTGCAAAACAAAACCATAAAAATTAGTGTCATTTTTTTTTATTTTTCATTTTTTGGTTTACTTGTTTTGATAAATCTTGATGGTTTCTCATTCTATATGTATACATAAACATTCTATTTGATTTTTATGATTAATTACCATAAATTTAAGTTCTTTTTGCAAAACAAAACCATAAAAATTAGTGCCATTTTTTTTATTTGTTCATTTTTTGGCCTACTCGTTTTGATAAATCTTGATGGTTTCTCATTCTATATGTATAAATAAACATTCTATTTGATTTTTATGATTAATTACCATAAATTTAAGTTCTTTATAGGTTTTCTTCTTATTTTTTGAATTTTTTCTAAAAAATAGTTACAGAAATTTGAAATAGTTTTTTTGTTTTTTTTTTTGCATTAGTTCTTGAAACAGATTTCCATTCACACATATAGCTTCACTATGCTTGTGAGTGCATCTGTGATTTTTTTTTTCTTCTTCTTCTTTTTGTGTTTTTAGGTTGTTTTTTCATTTTTTTAAAATAGTTACTAAATTTTGAAATAATTTTTGTTTTTTGCATTTATTACTTGAAACATATTTGCATTCACATATATAGCTTCCTTTGCTTGTGAGTACATCTGTGATGAATTTTTTATATTTTTTGGGTTTTTTAGGTTATTTTTATTTTTCTATAAAAATAGTTACAGAATTTTGAAATATTTTTTGTTTTTTGCATTTATTCCTTAAAACATATTTTCGTTCACATACATAGCTTCCCTTTGCATGTGAGTGCATCTCTGATGATACTTTTTCTTCTTTCTTTCTTTTTTATTTCTATGTTCTTCTTTTCATTTTTTCTAAAAAAGTAGTTATAGGAATTTGACATAACTTTTGTTTTTTGCATTTATTCCTTGAAACATATTCCCATTCACATATATAGCTTCTCTTTGATTGTGAGTGCATTTGTGATGTTTTTTTTAATGTCTTTTTATTCTTTTTTATTTTTCCAGAAAAACAATTATAGATATTTTAAATATTTTTGTTTCTTGCATTTATTCCTTGAGACGGATTTCTATTCACATATATAGCTTCTCTTTTATTGTGAGTGCACTGTGATGATTTTTTTTTTCATGTTTTTTTTGTGTTTTTTAGGTTCTTTGCTACATTTTTCAGAATAATAGTTATAGAAATAATTTTTAAATTTTTTTTACATATACTCATTCAAACTTATTACTATTCACATGTATAGCTTTCCTTTGCTTGTGAATTGTGATAACATAGAAGTACTAACTCTAATTTTTTTATTTCTCTCTTTTATGACTAGAATTCAAAGATGTTATCATCAATAGGTTCAAATTCACATACTTCATGTTCATTGACTCTTTCCGAATCTACAGAACGTAGGAGTATGGAGAACTAAGAATTTCAGGTGATAAAAACAAATTTTGGTACAATTGGAGGAAGGAGTAATACTTCGTTGATAGAACTGACGCTTCCGGATTAGGAGCTGCTGAGGTTGAGGAATTTGGCAATTCGAAAGAAGTAAAGGGCGAAGATTGGTGGGTCGGGCGTTACTCACGCTATTGTTGATAATATTCACAAGAAGTGGAAGGCAGTCGAGGTGGTCAGGTTGAAATGTTAGGGTGCTCCCGCACTTAATATGAAGAGGATGCATGAGATATTGGGGTATGGTTCTTGACGAACACTTCTTGTTTGCTTGATCTCTTCCTTTATTACTCCACATGCACGGCTAGTTTGGTTAAGATGCTTAAATTTTCACGTTGTTATTATGTGTGATTTGCCAAAACCTCTGATGATTTCAGGGGCATAATTCTAGTATGGTGCTACATTACATCAGAGACATTTATTGTTTCTTGGTTTTGACTAGTTTGGTGTTATTGATGTGCTATTTTCAAGAGGTTGCTAATTTTGCGAATTGTGGTTGGTACTTAAAAGTATTGACTTCACATTGTTACCTTTTCTGCTCTGATTTTGTGCGTTCTTCATTTTACATAGGAGCTGAATACATACTCTGTTCATCTATAAATTTAGATATTAAGACATATTGACCCTAAGAGTCATCAGTTATTCCATAACCTTGATGCTTCTTTTTTGGCTTATTTGCTACTTGGAAAATTTTTAACTAGTACTACTAGGACTTTGCCCCCCTAAGTTACATGAATTTTTTTATTTTTTAGTTTGGTAAGCTTAAATCTTTCTTGCATGGATAGTCTTCTTATAGAGAGTGACTTATTTGGCAAAAATACTTAAGATTTTCTTTGTAACTCATCATGCTTGAGGAGATCTTTGATTGTAATATTCTCAAATTTTATATTCAATTTTTAATAATAAAGTGAATTTATAAAATTATAAATTTTGTAAATTGAATCAAGGATTGAAACATTAAGAATTGGATTATAGTCGAAAAATGGAATCCAATGACACTAAGAATGCTCAAATCAGAGTTCGGGCAAAAAATTTATCCAATTATTTCACAAAAGGGCAAAATTGTCATTTGTCAAGTGGGGCTCACAGTACACTGATGCAAGTCCTAGAATCTAGACAAATCAAAATAGATTAAGAACCTACTAATTTCATGAGAAATCGGGATTATCTCACTTTAATTGTATTTAAGGCAAAAACCCATTTTGCCTAAACACTATTTCACTTCATCTTCTCTTCTGATTCTTTCCTTTTTCCATGATCAAACATGTTCAGATCTAACTGAGTTCAATGCCATAGAAGGATCTCACTTTCTTTTACGGAGTTACATTGATAGTCGTGCCTTTTTTCCCTCCATCTCTCATTCTTGGGTAAAACCATCAAGATCGGGGTTTTCACCGATCTAAGAGGTATGATTCAGTTTTCTTCTTGTTTTTCCCTTACATGGGCTTTCCTTCACTGCCTTTTATTGTTCTTAACACCTAGATCAAAGATTTCATGAAGTTAGGATTTAAATTTAGGAAAAATCGTGACATAGTAGAAAACCCATAACAAAGACACATCAGATGGATGATCTGAATTGTCCATTAGGGACCATAAAAAACCTTAGAAATGGCAAAAACAAATAAAAAAATAGATCATCTGAGATTGCGATCAAGCAAAAATAGTGTGGATGGTCCAATGCATCTTCTCCTATGGATGTCGTGTCCAGGACACGTCCACAAGACAATTAGACGTGACACACGACGTGCACAACAGCGACGATGCCTATGTTGTCACCATTAAGCAGGACACCCAGTGTAATGACTCCAATTTTTGTAATATTAAAATCCCATGAAAAGTTCAATTTTGAAGATAAGGGAATTTTGGTCATTTCACTAGTTTCCTTGACTAAACCTAGGAATTTGGTCCTAAAAATGGTTCCATTAGATGCGTCTCAGAAAAAGGAATCCAACAAGACCAAAATCACCTAAAACAAAGTTAAAATGAGCAAGTTATGGCCCTTTGAAGTTCAGGGGCAAAACTGTAAATTTTACAAAAACGACTTAACCTGAAAAACACAGGGACCCATTTTGATACAGGCACCCCTTCGTCTTCAACCTCTAGAGGGTTCTAGAACGGCGGTGATTGGAGGAGAAATCACCGCCATTCTAGAGGTTTCTCCACCGCCATTCAAAGGCGGTGAGAGCCCCCTCCAGAATCCTCTCTTAGCTCTATAAATAGAGCTCTTTGGTGCCTCTAATGGCAGCCAAAAACGTTGGAGAAAACCAGTCATGAACAAGTGACCTAGAAGGAAAAATAAGGAGAAAAACCTAGCAACGAGCCAGGTACGTTCGAGATCGCTCAAAACCCATCTCCCCCATAGTTCCAAGGTCAATTTTCCTAAGTTTTTGCATGAAAAACCATGCAAAACGGGCGAAGCGTATTGCGCGTCTATAGACGCGCCCGCTGAGGCGAATGCCGCAGACGCGCAGCGCGCTAGCGATGCGTGTTTTTTTGGTTCCTTAAGGAAGCCAGGGCGCACGACGCAGTCGCGCAGCGCCCTAGCATTCCGTCTTTTTGTCTTTAAAACTCTATGTACATACGACACTAAAACGCTTATAACTTGAGATCTAGAGCTCCGATTGAGGCACCGCAAAAGGCGTTATGTCCGTGTCGACGACGCGAACACATCTAAACTATAAAATACCTGATCAAGGCCTAATAAAATGTGGGCATGACCCTAAGAATAGGATGGTGACGCCTGGCCATTAGAACGTTGGGAAACTGAGGATACCAAGGCCCAATTAGGACCTTAGGACACCCATAGGCATAGGGATGGACCCCTAATGCCTAAGTAAAAAGACAAATTACTCTAAAACCCATAAAAGATAGGTCAAACTAACCTTGAGTCCCCAAACCATGTTCAGGAGCATACGAGGACAAATGGGTTAGCGCGACCTAGTCAGGTAGGTGCTCTATCACTATTAGATTCTTTTAAAGAACTATTATTATTTTGAGAACATATGTTTTAAATATATGACTTGATTTGCATGACTTAATTCAGCATGCATGATAAATGCTTTGTACATAGCCATGTTTTGAAATGATTGCATATACATTATGCACATATATGTGTTACAAACAAGTACATACATTGCATGATTTAAGTACTTGCAAAGATTGCATGTCCTTGAGGGTTGCAAAAAGACGCTGGAGTTCCGAGGGCCAGGCAGTTGTGAGGAACCCAAAGAGGACAAGTTTTAACAAGAGATTTTGGCTTATTTGATCTTATGTGATTTGGGCAAGTAAGCCCGTGGGTGCTATGCCGAGGGGTCTGGGTTGGCCACCCGGCCTCTACCACTAATAGGTGGATGGGTACCACGCGCAAAAAGAGGCAAGTCCCTACGTCGACTGCATGTGGTACAGGGGGCTACCACTGGTGTCAGGGCACTGGGTCGACATGTCATAGGCCCCGTGGAGGCTACGACCGAGTGTCCTCAGGTACCCGGGGACCACACGGCGAGGAGGTCGTGGGCATAGTGGACCCTATGGTTTGATGATTTATGTGCATTACATATGGCATGATATGAGGTTGGTCGACCATACCATATTAGAGATCCATGAGTTGGATTCCATGAAGCATTTTATGCATATCATAATGCTATGATATATATGTATATAATACTTTCGATTTTGGATTATATGATCCTTTAAGTCGTTAGTATTTCAGTTTGACAATGGATTTTGATGTCGATGTTGAACTTGAGTATTCAGACATGCACATGTTTTGGAAAGAGCATATGAATTTAAAACATCGCATGCATTATAAAACTAGTAGTGATAAACTCCTACTGAGTATAGTATATACTCACCCTATCCTTAACATTTTTCAGGATAGTTCCACTCATAAATAGAAGACGTCTCAGGAGATATTAGTGCTATGAGCAAGTAAATAAAAAAGAAGAAAGTTATATATGTAAGAAAACTCTCAACCCTTTGGACATGAAGTTGTATTTAATTACAGTTGGGCTGTGTGATGTGACTGGAAAGACCTGGGGAAAAATATTTATGATTTCTGAAGTTTTTTTAAAAAAAGCTACTTGGGTTGTTGTGAAGGCAAATGACACTCGGGGTTTTCAAAAAATGAGTTTAAAACTAAAGGTTTTCTGCTACATTGCATGGTTTTTATAGAATGGTTTTCAAATAGGGATTCATCCCGCCTTAGGAAATTAGGTATTGCATTTAAAAATGCATAAGAAAACCCGGGTCGTCACACCCAGTGTCCTAAAAATTGAGACGCAAACCAAGACGCATGCGGGAGCATCCCGGTGACAATCCCAGATGTGGTGCATCCCAAGGACAACAATATACAATGGTACAATCCAGTGTAAAAGGTTTTGAGAATGCAGACCGATGTAAAAAGGGCATCCGATCCAGATCAAAATTTGGACCATCCAAAAATGAACTGAAATGTTCATTTTGCAATTATAGGAGCTACATAAATTCTATTTTTTATTCGAAACATCGGTTGAAATTGTCTCTACAATGTAGACATGATTTTAACATTTTTGATCTACTGACATCTAGTCAGATTAAATTCATAAAACATTATCCAAGTACTTAGATCGGGCTGATCAGAGGGCGATCAAGCCCTAGAACTGGGACAATTAGATGTTCCAAGGGATGAATTGAGTGGTCTAAGGGCTAAATGATGTGTATTCACCTTAGAAATTGATCTGGACCATTAATCTAACCCAGGATTTTAGAATTTGTCGAGTAGAGAGTGATCTGACTTGATATACACTAGAATGAGTAGATAAAAATGACATTGAACTGATGTGTGATAATTAACATTGGAATTGTGATTATGAGACATTAAATTGGCAAAATACAACTCTAATCAATGATCAAATGAAGTAGATGAGTATTGAATGTTATGAAAACTGATTTAATAAAGATAAATTAGATGACCTAAACTTTTGATATAAATCAAAATCTAGATCAGGGGATCATTATACAAATTCATATATAAATGGATACAACTTAAGAGAAAAACTTATAATGGATTTCATTAAGGAAACTATATGATGTGAAATAGTACTATAGTACTGACAGGTACATCAGAGCACACGAGTTTAGAGAATTACGCACCTAATTTGGTTGTTCCTTCATTGAGGTAGGTGACGACATTTAATGTTGCATATTGTTTTTTTTATAAATCTCACACTACCACAGCATCTTGATTGAGTGGGATTGTTTGTAACATGGTTTCTTTATTATGTGTACTTGTGATTTATAAATTATCATGCTAGGATTTGATATGAGATTTTGGCAGCACATTGATTGAATGGATTTTTATGATCTATCTATTTTATGGTATTGATACACGGGGATCTTATATATGAATTATAAATATATCTTATTTATTGCATCACTAAGATTGGATGATTTTTCATATAATTGGTGGTGGAGGCTTGGTGGCTAGTCCTTGAGAGGTTAACCTGGGGATGAGGGGGGTGCCTTGGGATGGTGAGCTACAAGTGCTCTTGGTTTTATGTTGAGGCTTGGATGCCTAGTCCCTGAGAGGCTAACTCCAAGGATGAGGGGGGTGCCTTGGGATGGTGAGCCACAAGTGCTCCCGGTTTATAAGGAGGCTTTGGTGGCTATTCCTTAATAAGCTAACCCCAAGATAAAGAGGGTGCCTTGGGATGGTGAACCACAAGTGCTCCTGGTTTTATGAGATACACAATTTTTATATTTTGTGATTTATGACAAGTGTTTTCACCCTGTGGATGTCATGCTAGGAAGGATTAGGGTCGGCCACCCACCCTCTAAATTTATGGGACCCATAGATGGCACACGGTAGGGGTTGGTATCATAGGTAATCCACACTTCCAATCTAATCTCACCCATGAGGATGGACAGCCAGTCTCCCATTACGGTGTGGATGGGGAGCGACAGTTGGTAGACCTAGGAGTCTAGTTACCACTACTTCATGACTATTCATACTCTTATTCTGTGTGTATGCATGATTAGCATTGATATATTATTATGTGCCTAGGTGTGACAACACTTAGAGAAGTGGTATGAGTACTCATGACCTATTGTGCGAGTGTATGAGACACTCGTGGGTCCTACATATCTTGGGTTCCCCACCTATTGGCATTATATTTATGTGAGTTTTATCAGATCTTGCTTTACATCCATGAGATCCATATTTTATTGTACATGATGTTTTACTATCATATTGACATGATTTATGACATTTTTATTTTATGGTTATTGTAATTTACACTCATATAAGTTCTTGTTATTCAATTACTCTTTTTATGCCACAATTGTCATTACATTAAATATTTATGTACCTATACAAGCAATAGCTTGTTCAGGCATCGCTTTGTTTTACAATGCCTCAGATACTAAGCATGACAGCAGCAGAGGCAAAAGCATAGAAGGACAATAATAGCAATGAGGACCATCCTTATCTTTTTGACTAGATAGTTTGATGCGAGTGATGAATAAACTCCATTTCAAGTTTATAATTATGGGTTGTACGTATGCACGACTAAGTTTGTTTATGAAACTTACATGTATATTGTGGAGATGTTACTAAGTATGGTGGAATATTATGATGGATAGACCCTATGCTGTATTATTATGTTTCTTGACACTAGTTATTTAAAACAAAGGCGTCATTGGTTTTGATTTTGGTTTTTACAGTGGATTTGGTATTGGAATTGGTTTAAAATTATTGCAGCATATGTCTATAAATTTTGCAATCGTTTTGGTGATGTTTTGGAAATGGTATAACACCTCGAGTTTTTAAATGAATGTTTTTAATATATTAGTAAATAACACCTTTTTACATCAAGGATCCCGACTATGTTTTTTATTATTATATTTATTTAAAAAGTTAGAAAAACTCAGGGTGTTACATTTATATGCAACTTCATTCAATGAAAACTTGGTTTATTTAGTATGACTTACATAATCATATGATTTGAAGTAGGTTGATAAACAACCATGACTAGTTAAGTTTATAATGTTATATTGTCTAATGTGTTCACGATCAATTTTCAACTAAGTAACTTCTTCACAAACAAATAGTATATTTCTACAAATTTTGGTGCTATGAAATATATTCCCTTCTTTATACATGTTTGTTTGCCATGAGCATTTCATCATCATCAAGACCTTATCCTGATTAGGGGTCTATCACATGAATCTTGTTCCTTCATTCCCCTATATTAAGTATCATGACTTCATTTAGTCCCAAAGTTTTTAAATATTTTCTCACCTCTTCTATCCATGTTTTTTTGGGCATTCCCCTTGTCCATTTAGAACTTTCAACTTGGATCACCTCACTCGTTCTAACTGGTGCCCTTTTTGGTCTACATTGGACAAGTCCAAACCATCTAAGTCTAATCTCCCCTATCTTGTTACCTGTTGGTGCTACTCCTAAGTTTCCTCTAATATTTTCATTTCTAATTCTATCATTTATTGTCTTACTACTCATCCATTTCAACATCCTCATTCTAGGTACATGTTGTTCCTTAACTGCCCAATACTTTGATCCATAGAACATGGCCAACCTTACAACCATCCTATGGAAATTTTCTTTCAGTTTGGGTGACACCCTCTAATCACACAAAACTTTATAGGCCCGTCTTCATTTGTTCTAACCCACTTAGATTCTCTACATAACTTCTCAATCTCTCCACTCTCATGAATTATCAATTCCAAGTATCGAAAGTGTTCTTTTAGGAGGGCTTCTTCGTTATCAATCTTTATTAGTTCTCCACTCCTACTCCTCTCCTGGATAAAATTGCATTCTATATATTTTGTCTTAGTTCAACTAAGTTTAAATCCTTTATATTTTAATGCATCTCTCCATAACTCTAGCTTTGTGTTTACGCCTTGTCTCAACAATCAAAACTATATCATCTACAAATAACATGCACCATGGAATCTCCTTGTGCATATGTTTGCCATGAGCATTTGACACTAAATAAAGTAAAATTTTTTGATTGTGAAACAAAAAGTAAATATAAAAATGACTGCACAAAATTAACAGCCAAACTTTTGAAAGAAAATATGCCACGATGCTCGTGAACTATTTAATTTTGTAATATGCATCCTTCTAATTTAATTGATTAGGTGTGTGAACTTAGCTCATTAGCTTATGAGCTAAACAATGTATAATAAAATTGATCATAAACGAACTGTGTTTTTGCTAGGGGTGGCAAATCGTGTCTGCGAGTCATGTTCATATCATGTCGAGACTGACCTGTTAGAGTATATGAGTCTACACAAAGATGATCAATTAATAATCGTGTCAAGAACTTGTGACTTGAACACGACCCAATTATTAAATGAGTCGACACGACACAACTCATATAACACAATTAGAAGGATGTACAATAACTAATATAAGACCAGTTTTGAAAAACTGTCCTATATTGTTATAAGAATATAGGTTGGTTTTTGAAAAGAAAAAAAAATATATCCTATATTGATGGTTTTTCAAAACTCATAAGAACATAGGACTTTTTTTCTTTTTCTTTTTTTTTCAAAAATCATCCTCTATTGATGGTTTTCTAAACATCATAAGAATATAGGACTATTTTTTTAAAAACTATCCTATATTGATGGTTTTTCAAAAACTATAAGAATATATGATGGTTTTTTAAAAAATCGTCCCATATTGTTATAACACTATAAGATAATTTTTCATTATTATAGTAATATAGGACGGTTTATAAAAAACTATCTTATATTTAGATATAATATATGATATTTTTCAACATGATGGGTTAACAGGTTGCGAGTTAGATGGGTCAACATGACGGGTTAATAGGTTGCGAGTCAAATGGGTCAACATTGATTGACTCAAACATGACACAATTTTTGGCATGTCATTTTCACATAACCAAAAAATGACACGAACACGATAAGACTCAACCCTAACCCGCTAAATCCATGTTGAGTTCGAGTCGTGTTGTCATGTCATATCATATTTTGCCTCCCCTAGTTTTCAATGGGGCTTCTTTATTGTATGAACTGTGGACCATACTAATCTTTAAAGTTAGTAACTAGCCCAAGTGTTAGAAAATTGATTGTTGTTACTCGTAGGCTATAAGCCTGAACCAATTGCTGTAGTTAGATATGAGTTAGTTTGTTCTATTTTCCTTAATTGATTGAACAACCCCATAGATCAATGATATAGGATAGCATGCAAAATGACCTAATCTATATGCTGAGATTATATTAGGATTAACTTAAATAAGAAAATATAAATTATACTACGACAAGCACTTTAACATGAAAAAATTAGCTTTAATTAGCATGAATAGCCTACAATGAGTTACAGGATGTACACACTGCACTGGATATCTACCAATTGAGGTAAGATCAAAGTTTCAATCCAAATCATCCCTTTAATTAACGAACGGTCCTCATTAAGCTTCAGATCTAGGGTTTAGGAATTTAATGCAGGTATGAAATCTAGATTATTACTGATGCAAATTGAATAACCATATGCACCTCGAAAGGTGTCTTTAGTAGACAAGATTGAAAATTACTGACTTAGAAAATGTGATGAAATAATAGTAATTTGGCCTTGTATAGAGTGTGGCTTCATGCCCACAAGAAGGAAGCTAGAACGAGGAATCCACTAAGTATAATGAAATTTTCATTCATTATTCATAAAAACTATTTAAATAAAGGAGAAAGAGCTCTTAAGTAGGGGACATTCAAACCTAATCTAGAAAAAAGACAAAATTGTCCCTACTTATATCACAACACACTAAGAAACCTAACAACCTTCAGTTTCTTTCATTGCCTCTAATATGTCCTGAAGTCACGTCTAGGGTGGTGATCATCATCATGATTGCCTCGTGGGGAAGCCAGGGCTCCTAGTGTAGTATACTATCGATAGCAATCTAAAAGGTCTAAATCTAAGCACTGAAGCTCGCACTCTATGATCTAGGTACAATCAAATACAAGCTTGTCTTTCCACTTGACAAGGAATTCTCAATACCCCTTGTCTAGTGGACACTATTTGATCGACAAGTATGTCCTTTACCTGCTCTTTTATTAGACGAACTTGTGGTTGTGGAGGTAATGACTGCATGAGTGGGGCATGGGCTAAATGCTCTGGATGTTTTGGTTGGGATCAATGCTTTGATCAGGGTTAGGGTTAAGACTATGATCAATGGGTGAACTGGTGGGGTGATGAAAAGGAACTAGATCTTCCACATTAGGAGGAAGATCCAATATATAAGCGTTCTTCCCTACCCTCCTCAATACTCGAAAGGGACCTGCACTGCAAGCCTGTAATTTATGAATGACTACTTATGGAAATTGTTCTAGTCTCATGCGGACCATGACATGATCATTCAGTTGAAATTCCTTATATCTTCTATGCAAGTCAGCAACAAACTAATATTTCTCATTACTTAAACTAATCCATCGTCTGATCTCAGAATGCAAAACATGTATATGCTATGCAAAGGATTGGGCTAACTCAGATGACCTACGTGATGCAGATAGGGTATGAGATCTACATGCATCCTAGGCTTGTATCCATGAATGGCCTCGAAAGGACCCATACAAGTTGTCTAATTAACAGGATTATTATATGTGAACTTAACAACTAGTAAAATGGTGTCCCAATTTCAAATTTGCTCTCCAAATAAACACCTCAACAAATTTCTTAGGATTTTCTTTACAACTTCTATTTGATCATTCGTCTGTGGGTGGGAAGCAGAGGAGAAGTGAAGCCTTATGCCATCATACGGCATAATGTCTTCCAAAAATAGCTAAGAAACTTTACATCCCTGTAAGACACTATGGACTTTGGTAACCCATGTAATTGGACTATTGACTTAAAAAAAATACTAGCAATCCTATATGTGTCAGCAATCTTAGAGTAAGGAATGAAGTGGGCTATTTTAGAAAATTGGTCCACAATGACAAATATGGAATCACACTTCCTAATAGTCTTAGGTAGTCCAAGCACAAAGTCCATGCTCAAATCTTGCCATGGGACATGTGGCACTGGCAAAGGGCTATACAATCCTGTATTTTATTTGTGCTACTTTACCTATTGACAAGTACGACATTGCTCCAATGATATAGGCAACGTCCTACTGAAGACTAGGCCAATATACCCTATCAAAGCCAAGAGCAATGGTCTTGTAATGACTGAAATAGTGAGTGACCCTGCCTACATGGAGCTCTCAAATGAAAAAATCTCGTAAGGAAGTACGGGGAATAGACAAGCAAAGGCCTCTAAACAAATATCCATCCTGTAGGAGGTAGTTCCTAGCACTCCTTATTTGACCCTCAATTAGTGATGTGTAAATATCTCCAAAATCTCAGTACAAAGGATAATCCTCTCTCAAACGCTCAAACTCTGTGACCTCAACTTGTGAGGTGTGTAGTAACACCACCTTACAACTCAATGCATATGTAGGTTTGTTCTTGACCCTTGCCTTGTTCTTAAACACAAATGAATATTTGTAAAGAAATTCAACCCATTTGACATGTAGCGGGTTTAATTTCTTTCGGTCTGAGGTATCATAGGGCCTCATGGTCAATGAACAAAACAAATTCTTTCGACAATAAGTAATGTCTTTGATGTTGTAATGCTTGAACAACTTTATAGAACTCCTTGTCATATGTGGAGTATTTTTTCCATGCATCATTTAATTTCTCACTAAAAAATGCCACGAGGTGACTCTCTTGACTTAGAACTCCTCCTATACTTAAACCAAATGCATCATATGCCACTTTAAAAACCTTTGAGAAGTCCAGTAGGTGCATGACTAGAGCTTCAGTCATCCACTCTTTAATTTCTTTAAATGCTTTGGATGCAGTGTTCATCCATATAAACTCCCCCCTTCTTTATGCAATCAGTAATGGGAGCCATAATGGAACTTAACCTACAAATGAAGTAATGATAGAAGGTCGCTAAACCATGGAACTACAGACCTTGAGAATATTTTGTGGCTTGCTCCACTCCATGATGGACCTCACCTTCTTTGGGTTCACAAAGATGCCTTGAGAAGAAACTACAAATCTTAAGAAGATAACCTGTTGGGAAGAAAATGAACATTTCTTAAGATTTGCATATAGCTTCTCTATCCTTACCATCTCATAGATTTGCCTTAAGTAGATAAGGTGTTGTTCCTGGGTTTGACTATAGATCAAGATACCGTCAAAGTACATGACTAAGAACATGCCAATAAAAGGCCTCAACACGCTGGTCATGATCCTCATGTATGTATTAGGGTCACTTGAAAGCCCGAAAGACATGACCATCTATTCATATAAAGCATTCTTCATTTTGAAGGAGGTCTTCCACTCATATGTTAGATGAATACAGACCTGGTGATAGTTGCACTTAAGGTCAATCTTTGAAAAGATTGCAGCACTGACCATCAGGTCCAGTATATTGTCGAGCCTCGTTATGGAAATCAATACTTAACCGTAATTTTATTAATAGCTCAATTGTCCACACACATCCTCCATGACTCATTTTTCTTAAGTGTGAGCAATGCCGGTACAACATAAGGACTCAAGCTCTCCCAATTCCTTAATAATTCATCCACCTTTTCCTTCAACTCAGCATGCTCAGTGGGATTCAATTTGTAGTGGGGAAGGTTCAGAAGACTCAATATGAGGATCAGATAGATATGGTGCTGAATATTCCTCATGGAGATAGCTCATCTGGTAAATCATTAGGAAAAACATATTGACTCATGTAGAATAGGTGCTACCTTGTAGGGTACTAAGGAGCCAGCATATTGACTCATATAGAATGGGTGCTACCTTATAGGGTACTAAGGAGCCGGCAGCGATGGGGTCTCTTTTGTCACTAGGGCATAGAAAAAAGGCTCATCTCTAATGTCTCTTGCAAATATGGTGGTGCTAATAACGTATAGGCCCTTAATTTTCACCTTGCCCTCCATGACTGCTATGCCGTTGCCTTCTTTTCGCTCAGGCAGTGCTTTGGTGGTAGAGGATTGAGTCAGATTCCCTTATCGTCATGCAAGAAAGAGCACAAATTAGACCTGCCATAAATAGTAACATTTATCATAAAGCCATGGCCTGTCTAAAATAATGTGACATACATCTATAGGCACCACATCACACCACAAGGTGTCCTTATATGTCAGAAATTCAATGGGAACTTGACACCTCTTAGAAATTGGGAGTGATGAAGAAGCATGAACCCATTCAACTCTGTAAGGTCTAGGGTGGTGAAGGGGGGAAAGTCCTAAGCAGAAGATAGTATGGGTGAAAATTATATTTGTACAGTTCCTACTATCGATGACAACTTTGCAATTCTTTTTGTCACTCTTAACATATGGATAAAAAATGTTCATTCTATGCCAATCATCACTATCCTTTGGGATTGCGAGAGCATACCTGATTACCGTCACACATGGGGTATTACCCTCCCCATAGGGCCAATAGCTCTCTCGCACCATGGCAACTCTCTTAATGTTTGCCTCATGGGCCTCCTCCTCATCACTGGCCTCACCAACAAGCTCATAAACCTCCTCATGCCACCCTTTATACCCATTGTCCACATCCTCACATTCTATAAAAAGAGATTTACAGGGAGTCCTAGAAGGTCATTGTGCAACAACATGTCCAAATCATTGATATCGATAACACCTAGTGCTGCTGTTTACCCTTGAAGTATCTCATAACACAACCTTTCCTTTATCGATATTAGATGTCGTAGTTACTTAAGCTCTAGGTTGTTGATTTCCAAATGTAGATTTAGCCTCAGATTCATACTACTTAATGGGTTGTGTTTTAAGATACTGCTCTAATTCTTGCACTATGTGATAGGTGTGACCTAAGGAATTTATATAATAGGGAATGAGTTCTTTCTAGAGCTCATAGCAAAGGCTTGTCCTAAACCTAGACAAGGTCACAAGGGATCCTCCCTTACATTGCATCTCATTATAAACTCATCAAATCGAGTAATGTATACAGTGACAGACAGAAATCCCTGACATATATTTTGCCACTGATCTAGTAACCTAAAATGGTAGGAATAGGGAACAAATTTCTCTGTTAGCCTTTCCTTCATGTTCTCCTAAGTGGAAATGGGTGGACGCATGGATATAGCTTGTTGACACTCCAAATTCCAATAGAGCTGTAACAGACCGGGGTTCCAACAGTGTGATATTGTCCGCTTTGGCACAGAGTGCCTCACAACTTTAAAACATGTCACAACTGTTAGAGCCATCCGGACTCTTATAACCAACCTAGATCTCTCTTCCCAGGTGATGTGGTACTAACTCTCAGTACCTCCCCACCCTCATTCCCTCAGACTATCTTAGGATATTCCCCTCAAGCCATCTTAGCAAACGCCTGTGGGTTCACCTTTCCCCCTTTAGGGACACACGTCCACGTGTGTGGCTAGCCCTCCCCATCACGAGGAAAATTGCTCTGATACCATCTGTAACAGACCGGGGTTCCAATAGTGTGATATTGTCCGCTCTAGCATAGAATGCCTCACGACTTTAAAACACATCACAACTGTTAGAGCCATCTAGACTTTTATAACCAGCCCAGATCTCCCTCCCCAGGCAATGTGGGACTAACTCTCAGTACCTCCCCACCCTCGTTCCCTCATACTATCTTGGGCTACCTCAAACTATCTTGGGGCATCCCCCTCAAGCCATCTTGGCCCACCCTCAAGCCATCTTGGCAAACGCTTGTAGGTTCACCTTTCCCCCTTTAGGGACATGCGTCCACCCTTGTGGCTAGAGTGGTACAGCAAAACCAATAATGTCCTCTTTGAATTCCTCAACCTATCTTGAGTCCCTCAAACTATCTTGGGTTGCCCCCTCAAGCCATCTTGGCAAACACTTACGGGTTCACCTTTCTCCCTTTAGGGACACGCATCCATGCGTGCGGCTAGCCCTCCCCATCATGAGGGAACTGGCTCTGATACCACTGTAACAACCCAAGGGCCCACACCCTGCAACAATATTGTCCGCTTTGGAGACTGGGGCCCATATCACCCAACCCCCGCACAGTTTTGTTCTTCCCTTGTGGGGAACACCAACGATCAATTTTCCTGGCAAGGTGAGGGACTGAGAGGGTGAACCCGCAAGTGTTTGCCAAGATGGCTTGAGGGGGATGCCCCAAGATAGTCTGAGGTCAAAGCCCAAGATAGTCTGAGGAAACAAGGGCGGGGAGGTATTGAGAGTTAGTCCCACATCGCCTGGGGAGGGGAAACTTGGCTGTTGATAAGAGTTCTGAGGACTTCCCTTGCAACGACCGATTTTTCCCTAAGGGGGAAGAACAAAACCATGAGGGGGCTGTGTTCCCAGCCTACCAAAACAGACAATATCGTTGCATGGTGGGGCCCTCAGTCTGTTACAATGGTATCAGAGCCAGTTCCCTCGTGATGGGGAGGGCTAACCGCACGCGTGGACACATGTCCCTAAAGGGACAAAGGTGAACCTGCAGGTGTTCGCCAAGATGGCTTGAGGGTGAGGCCAAGATGGCTTGAGGGTGATGCCCCAAGATAGTCTGAGGTTAGGGCCCAAGATAGTCTAAGGGAATAAGGGCGGGGAGGTACTGAGAGTTAGTCCCACATCGCCTGGGGAGAGGAAATTGGGCTGTTGATAAGAGTCGCGGTAGACTCTACCAGCAACAATGCATTTTCTCTAAAAAATTAGGGAAGAACAAAATCGTGCGGGCTGTGCCCAGAGCGGACAATATTGTTACTGCTGGACCTAGGCTATTACAAATGGTATCAAAGCCAGTTCCCTCGTGATGGGGTGGGCTAGTAGCATGCGTAGACGCGTGTCCCTAAAGGGAAAAAGGTGAACCAGCAGGTGTTTGACAAGATGGCTTGAGGGTAGGCCAAGATAGCTTAAGGGGGATGCCCCAAGATAGTTTGAGGTCAAGGCCCAAAATAGTCTGAGGGAACAAGGGTGGGGAAGTACTGAGAGTTAGTCTCACATCGCCTAGGGAGGGAAAACTGGGTTGTTGATAAGAGTGCTAAGGGCTTCTCTTGCAATGACCGATTTTCCCCTAAGGGGGAAGAACAAAACCATGAGGGGGCTAGGTTCCCACCCTGTTAAAGCAGACAATATCGTTGCATGGTGGGGCCCTTGGTCTGTTACAATATCAACAGCCTAGTTTCTCCTCCCCAGGCGATGTGGGACTAACTTTCAGTACCTCCCCACCTTCATCCCCTTAACCTATCTTGGGCCTGACCTCAGACTACCTTGGGGCATCCCCCTTAGGCCATATTGGCCCACCCTCAAGGTATCTTGGCAGATGGCAACGGGTTCATATGTGAAGCCTTGGCTGATCAGGCTAAGAGAGCTAGCAAGCTTTTAGGCTGGCAGGCTTCTAGGCAAGGTGAGGGACTGAGAGGTAGTCCCACATCGCTAAGGGAAAAGTTACTGGGCTGTTGATAAGAGTGGTAAGGACTTCCCTTGCAACGACTGGTTTTTCCCTAAGGGGGAAGAATAAAACCATGAGGGGGCTGGGTTCCCAACCTGCAAAAGTGGACAATATCGTTGCATGGTGGAGCCCTCGGTTGTTACAATGGTATTAGAGTCAATTCCCTCGTGATGGTGGGTGGCTAACAGCACATAGGCCCTCGCATGGCAACACGCGGGGATGTGTGTCCCCTAAGGGGGAGAGGTGAACCCGTTGTCATCTGCCAAGATACCTTGAGGGTGGGCCAAGATGGCTTGAGGGGGATGCCCCAAGATAGTCTGAGGTCAGGCCCAAGATAGGTTGAGGGGATGAAGGTGGGGAGGTACTAAGAGTTAGTCTCACATCGCTTGGGGATGGGAAACTGAGCTGTTGATAAGAGTGCTGAGGACTTCCCTTGCAACGACCGGTTTTCCCCTAACGGGGAAGAACAAAATCGTGAGGGGGCTGGTCTACCAGCCTACCAAAGTGAACAATATCATTGCATGGTGGGGCCCTTGGGCTTTTACAAGAGCCTTGCTTGATCAATCATTTTAATATTGACAAATTAGACCCGCTACTCTTCAGACATTTTATACCAATCAAAGTAATGATCCATGTCTAAGAGCCAATCAAGAAATCACTTTGGATTTGGTTCACCATCATAGGTAGGGGCCTCAAGCTTCACAGATTTTAGGGCCCAATTTTCATCAATTTTAGGGTTAGGTTGCGAGTCTAAGGCCTTAATTTGGGAACCCTAATCATCTAATCGCATTGTCAGTTCAGCATGCTGGCTGATTACACTATCATTCAATTCAGCCAATTGTGCCTGAATTTTCTAAAGGATTTTGCTAAGTTATGAATCCATTGGCTGGTAGGACTAACACTGTGGGTGAGCATATACTAGGATGCCTTGACACTTGATAACTAAACACTCTATGACTCTATAGTAAGTACCCTAAACCTATATACAATACTCTAAATCTAAATGGAATTAGCACACAAGATTTCTATAATGCAACTAAACACAATGATCAATAATGCACTTTGCAGAGTTTGTTGTGGATCAAGCTACATTGTTAGCTCGCTGAGGGTGCAAGGGTTGGCATGCCCCTATTGGGGCTTCGGTTGAAGACCCTAAAAGGTAAACAAAAATCAAGTTGTGTGATATGCTCAAAATGAAAAAATCTAATGCAAATTTGTGGGCAATATGGGAAGTACAAATGCAAACTAATTTAGATCCTAAGCAACCCTAATATCAAATTTGATGTATGAAAGCATGCAAAATGACCTAATCTATATGCTAAGATCATATCAAGATTAAATTAAATAAGAAAACATAAATAAAACTATAACAAGCACTTTAACATGCAAAAAATTAGTCTTAATTAGCATGAATAGCCTATAATGAGTTACATGATTTGCAGACTGCCCAAATCTCTGCCAATTAAGGAAAGATCAAAGTTTCAATCCAGATCATCCCTCTAATTGACGAATGGTCCTAATTAGGCTTTGAATCTAGGGTTTAGGAATTTAATGCAAGATAATAATTCTAGATTATTACTGACGCAAATCACGTAACTACACGTAGCTCAAAAATCATTCATTAAAAGACAAGGTAGAAAAGTATTGACTTACAGAATAAGATGAAACAATAGTAATTCAGCCTTGTACCAAAAGCGGCTTCACACCCATGGGAAGGAATCTCGAATGAGGAATCCATCAAGTCTAATGAAATTTTCCTTCATTATTCATCAAAAACTACCTACACAAAAGAGAAAAGATCTTAAGTAAGGGACATCCAAACCTGTTTTTTTTAAAGACAAAATTGCCCCTACTTAGTCACAACCCACTATGAAACTTGATACCCTTAGTGGTAGTAAATATCTAATGTAAACTAAACAATAACATAACAACAACAAAAATAGAAAAAATGTGGGATGATGGTCCCCATCAATTAGAAATGCTCACTTTTGCATAATTTTCTCAACTGAAGTGCTTGAGCTAGAAGACATTCAGAGATAGTGCTAACAACATATTTATGTCATCTTCTTACTAAGTCAAGCGATTCCATTTCCATCTTAATTATAGATAAATGTTGAGTCTCCTAACTCCTAAGAGGTGTGATTTGAAAGCCTAGAATTTCATTCTTGAAGGGGACATGGAATGAATTTTCCTCCTGGGATCTGCTGCCATGGAGATCTTTAATGAGCAGTGAGCACATTGTATTCCTTGGAGAAGACAAGGGGTGATTTGTTCCCTCGAACTACATAGGTAGGATGGTATGGGCTGCTATTTTCTCTGCTCTGGTATCTTTTATTGTCATCATCATCATCAAGACCTTATCCCGACTAGGAGTTGGTCGCATGAATTTTGTTCTTCCATTCCCCTCTATTAAGTGTCATGGCTTCATTTAGTTCAAAGTTTTAAAGTCTTTTCTCACCACTTCTATCCATGTTCTCTTAGGCCTTCCCTTGCCCTTTTAGGACCCTAAACTTGGATCACCTTACTCCTTTTAATTGGTGCCCTTTTTGTCTCTATTGGACATGTCCAAACCATCTAAGTCTAATCTCCCTCATTTTGTTACCTATTGGTGCTACTCTTAAGTTTCCTCTAATGTTTTCATTTCTAATTTTATCCTCTGCCACTCATCCATCTCAACATCCATATTTCGGCTATGCTTGTCTTATGTACATGTTGTTCCTTAACTGTCCAACACTCTGATCGATAGAGCATGGCCAGCCTTATCACCATCCCATAAAATTTACCTTATACTTTGAGTGGCAGATTCCAATCACACAAAACTTCAAAGGCACATCTCCATTTGTTCCAACCTGCTTGGATTCTTTGGGTAACCTTCCTCGCTATCTCTCTGCTTTTATGAATTATCAATCCTAAGTTATTAGAAGTGTTCTTTTAGGGGACTTCTTAGTTCTCAATCTTTACTACTGCTCCACCCCTGCTCCTCTCCTTGTTAAAATTGCATTCCATAAATATCTTTTATTGCATGTACAAATATACATGCATTTATCATTTCATTTTAATGCACCCGTTATTATCACAATTTAGGTCTTTTAAATTTTTTTGCTGGAATTTCTATTATAATAACACCATTGGCCTGTTATTTACTTTACCATTAAACATATCTATATTTTCAACTTACTTCTAGATAAGCATTAGAAGAGAGACACCTAAATAGTTTCTTCTATTGTCCTGTCTAAGTAATAATACATGGATATCATTGTTGTTGATGATCAATAGTAGCAAACTGTTTATGGCTAATTAAATCTGCCATCGTCATTACAATAGAACATTGTATCAAGTTCCCTTGTCAGTGTTGAAACTTGATATCATGTTCCATCCTTCTTTTTATCACAACAATGTAGTTCACACCTATCATTAGAAAATTAGAAAGGGCACATTGTATCAAGCTTCAAAAGGTAAATTAGTATCTAGATAGGGTTCTATAATTTGTCATCATGTTCTAGTATGCCCTTAAAATTTTGAGCTAATCCATGTTCTAGGGTTTTTTAGACTTATTCATTATTAATAAAGGGCAGCATCGGTGCACAAAGCTTCCCCTAGGGAAAGGGATGAACCATAAGGGTTTATAGTACACAACCTTACCTTCCATTTTGCAAGAGACTATTTCCACCCCTTGAACCCATGACCTCAAGGTCGCATGACGACAACTTCGCCGTTGCACCAAGGTTTCCCTTTACTTATTTACTATTAAATTTTAGAAAATTTTCAAACTAACAGTTTGGCCTCTTTATATTAAAAGGGTTCAATTTTTTATTTGACCAAACTAGTATCCTATCTTATTTGCAAAAATTTAGCTTTTGTTAAATTAGACTACAGACATGAACTTGTTTTCCTATCCTATTTTCAAAATCTAGCACACATTGTATCAAGCTTCAAAAGGTAAATTAGTATCTTGATAGGGTTCTATAATTTGTCATATGTTCCAATCTGCTCTTAAATTTTTGATCTAATCCATGTTCTGGGGTTTCTGAGACTTATTTATATTAATAAAGGTCAACCTTGATGCACAAAGCTCTCACCTATGTAGGGTCCGTGGAAGAGGTGGACCACAAAAGTCTATAGTATGCAGCCTTACCTTGTATTTTACAATAGGTTGTTTCCACGCCTTGAACTTGTGACTTCAAGGTTACACAACAACAACTTTACCATTGTGCCAAGGCTTCCCTTAACTTATTTACTAATAATATTTTATTTTATTTTTGAAAATTTTTCAGACTAGCAGTTTGGCCTCTTTCTATTAAAAGGGCTCAAATTTTTATTTGACCAAACTAGTATCCCATCTCCTTCACAAAATTTAGCTTTGGTTAAATTAGATTGCTGACATGAACTTGTTTTCCTGTCCCATTTTCAAAATCTAGCACTTTAATTTTTGTTATATGTATTGTTGTATGGTCATATACTATTATTTACATTGCACTATGGTTAAGAAGCCACTGCAACCTTTCGGTTTGTAAATAAGTAGCTTGATGTAAATATTAGTAGGACTTTCTTTCTTTCTTTTATGAACGTGGACTTCTTTCCTTTCTCATTTTTCTTTTTCTTCGATGAGGCTTTAGTAATGGTAGAATTGTCATCATGTGACTGGAAGCCATAGATTTGAGGCATAGAAATCTCTTCTTGCAAAAACGTAAGGTAAGTCTATGTCCTATAAACCCTTTGTAGTCCACCACTCCTTCTCTAAACCATGCACGCGCGTGGTGGACTGGATTGCCCTTTTTTTCTTTTCTTTTTGCTTTATCCCATCATTAATTTTTCTTCCTCTACGCTCTAATCCGTCATGGGCTGCTAAAACAATCAATGCAAAGAGGTCACATGCCACCCTCGTGCTATTTTATGAGGGCAAAATGTGTATTTTAAGCAATTTTTAGAGAAAAATAAAGTTAAAATAAAAAGGGACACCAATATCAATTTCTCTCCCTTCCTTTTCTTTTCATCTTCTCCAAGAAGGTTCTTTGCCGCCGGCCAAATTTGCAGCTGCATGGACAGGAGGGATTGTTTAGATTCATTAATGGTGCAGACATCTAAAATAAGCTGGGTGTTATAAAAACCTCAGCTTTCTGATCCTATCCGTTCTTGTTTAAAAATGCATGGTAAAATAGTTACAGCTAGCTTGGAAGCCAATGTGCGAGTTAGGAATGCCAAGAGGAGGCCTCAAGGTGTGGTTTCGGGGTTTTTGTGCTGTTACAGCTCCATGTTTGTCCTTTCTGAAGGGTTGAACCAAGGCTGCTTATTTGCTTTTTGTTGGGTTAGTTCCATTCATTTTAGTTTGTATTTATTCTTCTTTCAGCCGGCTTGTTTCCTTCCATTTTAGTTTTTCCTAGCCTTCGTGAGCTGCTTGTTTTTTCGCCTTTTGATCATACGTACCGAGTTGGAATCTCTTCTGTATGTTTCCCTTTTCTTTTCTAATGAGGATTCCTATTTTGTAATGGACCTTTAATTCAGCGAGGAGTTAAGGGCTTCATCGCTGCTTGATCAGACCAGTTCATCTCATTTCCCTAGCTTCAGCTGTCTTTTAGCCACAAAATTTGTGTGAATAGATTTTATCACGACAGGAATGGTAAGAAACTTTGGATAAGCAATACTTGACGGTCAACAGACTGACCGTCGAGAGATAAAGAGGAAAAATGCTGGATTTCATTGCTGAAATGAAGAGATCTGGGTTCTATTCTCTTTGTCTCTTCTGATTAGTATTTTTTGGTTCTGATATTGTATGTAAGGCATAGGGAGGAATGTGTTTGTGAAAATGTTTAAGCGGGGAAGATGATGTGAGAATGTGATTGGATAAGATGGAGCATGAAGGTCCTGAGATGGCCACTAAAGGGGGAAATCCCGATTCTACCCTCACTGAAGAGGCACGAGACAGGCATGTGATCTCTTTTCGTTGGTGGTTTTAACGGCCTGACACGGATTGGAGTATGGAGAAACAAAAATTAAAGATGGGGTATTTGTTTGGGTCAAATAAAAATTCGGGCCCTTTTATGAGAAAGAGGCCAAACTATAGGATATAGTCTGAAATGTTTCCGTATTTTTCTGAAATAATTTCTGCTTCCTATTTAGAGTCACCAGCTTTAGTTCTAATAAAATATTCATGAGGGTCCATGGTTTTCAACTCCCATCTTTGCTGCAGACCCATTGGAACCGAGCTACTTTCTATAATGACATTATAATCTCTATAATGAAGAAATTAGCTGAGCGTCGTCATGTCAAATGTCTCTTTTGGCTTTGGTTGAGCCTTTGTGTCTCAGACTTTTAACCCCCTGATATAATGCTGTGCATTTGCATGAAAAATTATATTGTCTATCTGGATTGGTGCTTTGCTTTTCAATCTCTCTATCTTCACTGGGGAGTTTTCACGTGATCTTGTGGTGTGGTTGTTCTTTACTTGGATAGATTATGGTAAAACTATTTGGCATTTACTTTTGCGAGAAGGTCAAGGCTGCAAGTACCAACTGAAACTGTACTTATGCACTGAGTGATGATTCAATCCCAAAGGACTGCTATGTTTTGGATGCAACTGCTTTGCTGTTGCTGTTGTCTTGTGCATGAAAACACACTGCATGTTCTTGTGCATGCTCAGAAGATCTTTCATTATTTCTGGCTAGTTCTTGCAGCTTGTTCTTGGATTTTGTTAGTATGGAATGTGGTTGTTTTATCTGCTGGGAATCAGTGAAAGAGTGTTTATTGCTCTATATCAATTCAAAAGACAAAAATCTAAATTTGCTTGTGTCTCATTATGTAGAATAATAGAGTTGGTGTTTTATAGTGTTCAGCTGTTTTGATTGTCTTGTTTCAAGCCCTGACATATGTAAATTGTGATCAACAGAGAAAGACTGGAGGATTGGCTATTGGGAGATCAGGCACTTCAACTCTTGATATATAGGAGTGAGCCAACTAGTGAAGAAAGAGATTCAGAATGTTCATGGCTTTGACTCTAGCTCCTTGAGCGCAGTTAGTGATAATGGTACTTGAGATCCTACACGAAGTGGTTTGAACAGTGAAATGCAGACTGGAGAAAGATTGACAATGGACATTGAGGTGAAGAAAGATCCAGAATCATTGGCAGTGATCAAATATGAGAATGAAGTTGACAGGCTGTTAGACAGTCTTGGTCCATGCTATGCAGATTGGCCAAGATGTGATCCATTACCTGTATATGCTGATTTGCTCCCAGGAATTGTTCCTCGCTACAAAGTCCCCTTCAGAAATCTTCCCTACAGAGTGAGATCTACCCTTGGGAACAAGGAAATGACAGCCTTATGGAGGATTGCAAGAGAATTGCCTCCTCATTTTGCCATAGGTATTCTGCTGGTAATGTTTGGCTCTTCTTTGTATTTATTAGTTTCCAGCTACAATTAGCAGTTCTAATAGTTTATTTATGTTTCTTTGGTACATGCCTTATTATCCAATTTGAAAAATGAGTAGCATCTGTGAATATCTATGTCTGTCTTTTGCATCTCTTTAAGGTGTAGGTTCTAGCAGATAAGTTCAGTCTTTAGATTAATATACAAACAAAAATTCAATGTGTGCTTCTAGCAGCTCTTTGAGATTAAGATTCTAGTTTGGTACAGATGTTGATAACAATCTTGCAGAAGTAAATCTAATCAGAAACAGATCAAACACATCATCCAAGACAAAATGGATGGATTGAGTCTCAATGAAATGGAAATAAGCAAAACATCAAAACCTTGGCATAAACAGAAAAACAGCAAACTTTGACAGCAACAAGCTTAAGAGAGACTATCTAAGCAGAAATAGATGGATCAAATGTGTGGCCCAAGTGAAAATGATCAATCAAACTTGTAGAAGCAGTGGGAAGAAGTAGATCGAAAACCTTGGTACAAACACAACTAGATGAGACAACAAAAAACCAAGACCTAAAAGTATAAAACCAACTAGCAGAACCAGAAACCGATAACATGATCAGAGAGCATGCTTTTTTTGCCAATAAGTTAAGACTATAGAAACAACATTATGTAGCCATAAATATCTGGGACATCGTTGCTTTCTCTTTAGCTCAGTTGCTTACTTCGAGCCATTTAAAAATGGATTATCTCATAAAACGAGTAATATCACCATAGAATCTTCTAAATCATCATGACTTGATGAATATGGAGTCTATTTTCTTGCTGATGATGTCTTTTGGTGTTTTATCCTAGGAAGAAGCAGGCAGCTCCAAGGATTGGCTGTGGCCATGTAAAATTGTGGGAGAGGAGTTCCACTGCAAGATTGCTCTGAAGCTTGGGGTGCAACTTATTAGTAGTGAGAGAATGGCTGAAGACATCAAAGTAAGTCTAAGCAGTTAACCAGGAGTAGATCGAGGCTCATAGCTGATCACACTGAGATTGTCTTAATCTTAATTATGCATGTTAAGATCATCTTGCTCCTCAGTTATTTTTTAATCAAAGTTCAGGATATGATGTAAATCATTTTGTGGGAAATCATATCTACACTTCCTTATTTTCGTAAAATTACTTCTCCCTTTATTTGCACATTTTTGTTTAGCTGTTAATGGATGTTACGGTTTTTGAAAAGCTATTAATTGTTGGTCAGCAAAATGTTAATAAAGCAAGAGCTGCTGCTTTTACTAAGGGGTTTCCCATAATATTTTCTCTTTTTGAACTTAGTTGGTAAATATTTATGTTACAAATTATTTCCGTGACTGTGTGAATTTCCTTTTCTTTACCTTTTCCCAGATAAGTAACATGGCTGTGTGAAATTAAATATTCTTCTAATTGGTTGGATCCTTGGAAATTCATTTGATTGAAATTTTATTTCCCAAAATCTTGTATAAAGATCAATTTCCTCAAAATTTTATTCTACTGACTGAATTTCATTATTTGTCTTACTGGAATCTGAATTTCTGCTGTTGGTGAGTAGTTGATAAATATTATCTATTGACAAAAGGATTAATTGCTTAACCTTTCAAGTGGTGCCACATGTTAAGAGGGTCTGTGTTACATCGCCAACAATTCAGACTTATTCTAGAAGGAGGAGCTAGCTAGAAAGAGGAGATGGTTGCAACAGCAAAACCGGATATAGGTCACTTAACAGAAAATATGCCAGGAGGATCAATTGGTTATAATCCAGCTGGGGAAGAGATATAGTAAAGTGGTTGGGATATCTAGTGGTTGGGATATCTCAAATATGCAGTTAATATCCACTCTGTTGCAATCTATCCAATCTGTTGCAATCTGTTGAAAACTGAAGGTTACATGGTTGAGGAGAGGGGAAGATAAAAGGGAAGCGATAAGGGGAAAGGGGGGGAATTTGAAGGAGGAACTGAAGTGGAGGCTCTAGCTCCTCAAAAGCTAGAATTTATGAATGTTAGACAAGCATTCCAGTATTGTATCAGTCCTTACTTTGTGTTCCTAGCAGAACCTACAGAGTTTTGTATTCTTTTTCCTTTCTGAGTGTACTGGTATCTGTTGAGTTGGAATACCATTGAAGATTCCTATCAGTCTGTCTTTTGCTAATCTTTTCTTTTATATTGTATATGCTTAATCCAGTGTTAAAATGCTGCTTTGAGCTGCAATGCCCTTTCAGAGGTACTTCTTGATATAGTAGATATTAGATGATGGAATGTGGTGGCTTCATTCATCAATGTGGCAAGTTAAGATGAATGGATATGGATGAATAATTATATTGGTTGCCTGTACGGTAGCATCCTTATGGTGTTCCATCTTTATCCTGGGCGTTTATCTTCACCTGTCCCCAGCATTAGCTTTTCCTTGGATTGCTTACCTCTAGAAGATCCTTACAATATGCATCTGATGTGGTAAGGAACAATTTCTTAGTAGATCCTTACATTTCTATGGACTTTTTACCCATGAGGGCACGTACAATTGCTTCTGCCATGAGAATCGATTCCTTGTTGGCAAGACCAAAGAGTGAAGCAGCACAGGATAACAGGGTCACCATTTCAACTGTATGAAGGTTTATACCAGCTAAATATAGTGCTTTGCTGGTGATATGGAGCATCTCCTGGAATACCAGCTAAATATTATGGTATTTATTGGGCTGTCATTAGTTCTACTAGGTCCTGTTGACAGGATGCACACGAATGTTTAAAATTTCCACCAGTTGTAATCATGTTTAGTTTAACATTTTCTTGTTTCCCTGATTTTGGATTATTTGGACATTGTGAATGACTCAAGCACATGACTCAATAGAGTTTGCATAACACTAGTTCATTCATAGCCTTGGACTTCGATGAGAACTGGATTTTTGTCAACGGGGAGTTCATCCTTGAACTGCATTTTGTATGACATTATTCTGAACCAGTGTCAGTAATATGTGTAGCACAGTAACAAAGCTGGTGGTGCAATGAAAAATTGCTCTAGGAACTTTTATATGTCTCGAGCCTGCTGTCATGTTTATCAAATACTATTGTAGATTTGAGATGGTACAGATGATATAAATGATAAAGATGGATCAGTGATTTAGTTTTGAAGCAGACTAATTTTGACTGTTCTTTACTTGGTCCACTGCCTTTTTAGCATTAGTTACGGCGAGAGAAGCATCTTCTAGAATTATGTTCAAGAAACAAGCCGGGCACTTTTTACAACTTTGGAATTGTTATATCATACCTAAGAGTTTCTGGGGAAAACTTGAAAACATTGACTGGTCTTCCAATGAAACTGGACCATTCTTGTTCAGTTTAAGGTTCTATCATCATGTCCGCAGGAATTTTCCATATGGTTCAACTTGGAGCTGTTCCTTGTCAAGAAATAGACATTCTTGAGAAAGAATTTTGTGTTTTGCTTCTATGCAATTTTCTGATCTTGTTGTAACACATTATTACTTTTGTTGTGCAACCTTATTGCCTGGTGCACAAAGCACCAGTGTATGTGGGATCCGGGGAAGGGGTGGACTGCAAAGGGTCTATAGTACGCAGCCTTATCTTACATTTTTGCAAGAGACTGTTTCCTCGCATCGAACCCATGACCTCCAAGTCACACAACGACAACTCTACCGTTGCACCAAGGCTTCCCTTTTGGTGCAACCTTATTGCCAACCCATTTAAATGTTGTGTATGTATACTCACTGCTTGTCTAAATAAATTCGACAGCCTTGGTGATTCAATGCAGAAATTCATAGGGGGTACAATTCTTACAAGAAACAAGGACTAATCGTATTCTATAGGGGGAAAGGCTTCTTGTCTTGGGAAGTGACAGAGGCATTGCTTGAGAGGGAGAGATTGGCAAAGGCCCTTCAAGATGAAGAGGCGCAAGGTTGAGAGGTTCACAGTTAATTTGAATCTTGAGAAAAGTGAACAATCCAGCACTGCTGGTGCTCTTGGAGAGACATTAGAAGGCGATGCTCTATGGGTAAAAATGCTGGATGATGATGAGAGGAATAAGATCATGAGGGCTGCAGAAGCAGCTACATGCAGATTTGGTCAGGAAGCTTGAGAGAAAACTTCATCTGGTAAGTTTATTGCACTTGAAATAAGAATACCGAGCATTTAGATTTACCTGTATATTCTTGGGAGTATCTTTTATGCTTCTGATTTCTCCAACAAAGGTTGCATCCAAGTGTCCTTTGAGTTTTTAAAACCAACGAAAACATTTTAAAAAAAAGTGGTCAAGTGAAATTTCAGCTTGGTAATTTTTAACATAGATGTGAAGTTACTATAGTGCACAGAATCTCTCCTTCATTTTGTGAATTCCTAAACGTATAGACCTCGAACACCACTCGTGACACTTGAAAATAGTGCCTAAACTCGGTATGGCATTATGCAGTATTAGTAGCCAATACTTGTGAATACCTTATTTAGCAAAAATATATTGTGATGAAATTAGATGTGAATTATTCTTCTTTGGTGTGGTTTTTTCAGTCTGTTTACCTTCTGTATTCTGGAGTAATAGGCTGAGAAGAAGTTAATGAAAGCAGAAAGAGCTTTAAGTAAGGTTGAAGAATTCTTGAAGTCAGCTAGTTGGTCATCAGATCTAGAAAGTATAACTGATGAAGAGCCATTTATGTTCCGTAAACTCGGTTTGAGGATGAAAGCTTTCTTAGTACTTGGGTAACTTGTCTAATAGTATCCTATTCAGTTTTATCTATTTCTCTGTTACAAAGTTATCAGCACCGAACCGGGAGTTCATTGTTTTAGGAAGACGGGGAGTTTTTGATGGTACGGTTGAGAATATGCATTTGCACAGGAAGTACTGCAAACTGGTTCAAATTATTGTGAAAGCTAAGAACTTTGCACCGTTCAGGAATATTACTTTGTCGTTGGAGGCTGAAACTGGCTGTCTTGGTTTCTGTGGACAAGGTGTCATTGAGGCCCAAGAATCTCTTGACAGGAAAAAAAAAGTTTAAGCTTGCTCAATTGAGCTTCAGAGGCACGCGGCATCTCCTCAACTTCAAATTGAACTGAAACAAAAAAAAAGAGGCAAAAATATCAAAACAGCTCCAAATCAGCCAATGTAATAGGTATTGCGGCTGCTTCATGTTGCAATGATTTTCACATCCCTAAAAGTTGCTAATCTCTTTGGTGAACAGGCACTTGGTAATCATGTCTTAACTATGCACAGGCGGGTGAATTTGTTTACAATCTGTTGTTTAGATTTTCAATGGAGCTAATGCCACCCAATGATGTAGTGTCTGGAGTTAGTATGAAGTATCAATCCTCTTTCTGACATTTTTTTCCTTCCCATCCTCATTCTTTTTCATGTCTCCTCTACAGGATCAAATAGAAACTGTGAAGGATCAAGATGACGAGGAATTGTATGCGAAACTGGATTCTGCCCATTCTACTGAAGATGAAGAGACAGTTGGATATCTACCTCTTCTCTTTTTCTAGTATGTTTTTCATAAGACTAGCTTAATTATTTTCTTTTTCCTCCCTATGCAATAGGATGAAGGTGATGAGGCTTATCTTGAGACTTATCACAGTAACGAAGTTGAGGGAGGTGATTATGATTCCATCGATGGTCTCTCCCCTAAACTAACTTTCCCTATAATCAGCAAAATCCGCTACAGGGAACTGATGATAATGCTTCTAAATTGTGCTCAGTCGGAACTCATATACTCTACCCAAAGTTGAGAAACAAGGGATTAGTTTCGATGGATCAATTAATAATTGGCTCTTACTGAATGATATGCTATCAGGAAATAAATGTAAACTCACCATTGTAGACAAAAGGAAAATGAAAGCAAATTGCTTTAGCCAAGTAGTTTTCTTACTGATGTTAGAAGTATCTTTATTAACTGTCATGCTGATTGATTACTTTGGACCCTCCATTGCACAAAAGCCAATATAGCCTATTTGCTAGGCTAAGGTGCTTCTCCTGTAAGTCATTGGTTTGAGGTAGTACATTGCATCCTTTGGGAGACGTAGGAAAGGGTGTTTGCATGTTGAAAAAGGGTGTCCCGAGGTATGATATTCATCTAAGTGCCATGCCTTTGCCATGATTTATCCAAATGACCCGGTCTAGGACATTAAGTAGCATATGATGTGTGATGGAATTTTACACAGAACAATGATCAATACTTCATAACTAGAACGTAATCAGGACAGAATATTGTGAGGATTAGTAGTCCAAATATATCTAAACCCTGAGGTAACACCTGATTTATGGCTGATCTTTTAGCATATTTTCTACAAGACGCTCACTGGGAACTATCATTACCCGTTGCATTCGCTTCATGCATGTCCTCCGAACTCTAAGATTTGGATCAAGGATGATTCGTACTGGACCATCCTCTCGAATGAAATGTAGAAAGCAAGGAGATGGTAAAGTACAACCAAAACATGTGGAAGAAAGATGCTCATACGAAACTTCTTGCCAGCATTAAATAAGTAAATTGGGAAGATGAACAGAAAAGGGGTTGATAGCAACACTATCTCTATAAGGATGAAAATTCGGTCTCTAATTGACATCAGCATAAACATAATTTTATCACGAATTGTGAACTTCCAAGGCTTTTCTGCCTCCAAAAAAAAAGAGGAAAAAGAACAATCATCTTCAAAATAAAATTTGAGAAATTGTTCTGTATCTTTCTTCGATAAAGAAAGTGACCAATCAAGACCACCAAAAGGTACAATTTCCTCCAATTAAACCAACTCCAACCAAACCAAGGAGGCAGAAACTCCAATTACAGATTTGATAACTTCTGCAACAAATTTTACGCATAACTGGGAAAAAAAAGAATCGCCCAACTATGGATCCAAACTTACTTTTTCACTTAATTTAAACCTCGGCCGTGATTTCCACCAGACGTCAAACTCGTGGTCCGTCCAGTCTTATCATATCCCACCTTTGATAGCATTTCTCAAGAACAATAATACATATCTAGAATAAACTCACTTGAAATAATACAAAAGTCATGAATATGGAAAAAACCTAATGATTTCATAATCCAAGAACCCATGGTAGATGTTATACATGTAAATAAAATGAGATCCGCACAGATGAGCTCTCTTTTCCCACATTTTCATCTGCTCAAGTTTATATATTGACGATGACGAAGGTACTTTACCTCAATATCTCCATTGTTTCAGAACTGATATTCGACATTCAGCTTCCATATCATAATTACAGATTGTCCTTTGGGTTTCTCTAGATATAGTACAAGGGTGTAAGCATGCATGCAAGATGCTCGGCTTGACCCATAAACTTGTTATCTTGTTTCTACAGCAGTCACAAGGTGGCATCCTACATGTCATAAAAGAACTTGTAGGTTTTTATATCCATCACGATGGATCTAATTGCACCTATACAACCCAGTATTGCAACAAGGGAGAACCAGACAGCAATAGCAAGGTTAAGGATCCGTAGAGAAATGCAGAGAAATATGTTCTCTGGCATTCTCCCAGCTTTTAGAAAAGCTAAAGCGGGGAATACAAAATCTAGTGGAGTGAACCCAACGGCTCCACAAATGGAAACAAAGTCCCCAAAGAAAGGCATGGCAGCTGCAGCAACTGTAATAAGAACCATGTAGCAAGAAGTAAAGACAAGGCGGACCAGGACATTTCGGATGTGGAGTTGACTGTTACTCTCGGAGAGCATTCTTTCCTCTATGTGTGCATATGTCGGCCTGCAGTATATCTGAAAAAAGAGTGGATCAGATATGAATTCACATTTGAATGGCGATGGTCAAAACTAAGTACCTGAAAGCAACCTGATATTTGAATGACAGCAAATATATTTGCCATTACGATGGTCCATTCTGGAATTCTCAATGATGCTAAGATGAAGGGTTGAACTTCTGATCCAAAAGCCCAGTAACCACTGAAAGCTATTTGCCAGTATGACAAGATAATAATTCCATATGCAGCTGACACACCTTTGTACATATTCATCTTTGCGGGTTCTCTTATGGTACTCTGTTAAAGAATCCCATGTCAGTCCACCCTAGTTACAGAGTTTGCAGAATCACAACATGTTCATCTAAATGGCTTCAAACATTCAGTCTTGATCTTTTGCACTACAACATGCATAACATGGTATTAGTGGTTCTAAAGAACAAATGAGCTGATGTGAGATGAGATGATATAAGATTTAGCTTGAGTGACTTACCCTGGCTTGAGATGACCAAATTTGGCATGAGATGTCTGAACTTAATTGTGAGTTAAGATGAGATGATTTTCATATCAACTCATCTCAAGCACCATAAAGATAAGATGGGGAGATACTATTTCATCTAATCGCAGCTCAAGCAGCACTAACAGTGATATGGTCTTTATCATCAGATCATCTAATCGCAAGCACCACTAAACCCCTATAAGGTACATGATAATTAGTATAGTTGAGCAAATATCACTCGTACCCCTACCAATAGAGGGTATTAGAATTCATGTCCTTTTACTTAGTCACACCCTTTGGTTAAAGGGCAGTCTTGGTGCATGAAGCTCCCATGTATGCAGTGTCCAGGGAAGGGGCAGACCACAAGGGTCTATAGTACATAGCCTTATCTAGCATTTTTGCAAGAAGCTGTTTTCACGCCTTGAACCCATGACCACAAGGTCACACGACGACAACTTTAGCGTTACACCAAGTGTCTATAGTCACACCCTTTGGTACATACTCCAAAAAGACAAGACTACCCCCAACAATATTTCACTAAATATTCTGAATCTACTACTATAGTAGCTTCTCTCCCGTATTTGTCTCAGCCTTTTATCCTCCTTGCTTCTCTAGCTCCCTCTCCAAATGTCAAGCTCCAATGAATTTGATTCAGAAACATGATCATCCATAGATTCTCAGCATACGAACAGCCTAGATCATTTGATGTCAGGAAGCATTGGCAAGGTAATCCATATTTTCCTCAATATTAAGCATATCCTGTCTCATGAAATAAAGAAGTACCCTAAACCCACTATTATAAGTGATTCTCGTTGGCTCTTGAGGTTTCATTTCAGAAATAGTTCCTGAAGACATCAGCAACAATTTGATCTTCTCCAAAAGTTCAACTTTTCAATAGTGAAAGCAAAGAAATTTGAATGTTTATTAAAAACCCCTATTTCATTATATTCCCATAAGGAATGCTATTTGGCTTTGTTTGATGGAAAAGGAGATAAAAGGAATTAACTTTGTGTTTTTCTTTTTTTATGGTAACTTACCTTTGGAGGGGAAAGAAGCGAAGGAGGATAAAAAGGGAAGGGTGAAGAAGTAAAGTCAACAATACTCAGAAAGCTAGGGGCATTAGTGATATTTACTCTAGCAAATCACTCCTTAATAACAAATTATTTCAGTTAAATGTTAATACTTAGGACTGAGTTGTAAAAACAGAAAGCTTGAGACACAAATACCTGAATTTCTGGAAGCATTGCATCCCCAAATGAAAAAGCAATTGCACCCAAGGCATTGAAGGCCTTGAATATCTTGGAGGGGGAGCTTCCTTGTAAACTGTAGCTAATTGTCTTCCGATCGATCTTTTCCCCTACAAGTAAAAGAAATATATAAAGTGATAGTACCACAACACGAAGTTCTTGCAAAGAGCAACTTATTCACATGATTCAGAGAGAGAAAATGCACTTCATTTTCCATGTACCATCCACTCTATCTCTTTTCCTTCTTCAGTGAAGCTTAAAGCCTCAGCAAGATATGTTATCAAGGAAAATCCAGTCCTCATCAGCTTAATGCATCATCAATTTATGGTTTCCCACAATTCTAACGGACCAGTAAAAATGAAGTTGAAACCAACGAGTCTGTCATGATATATTTTTGGAAATGAGAAAATTACATAACCAGAAAAGGCAATCTGGGAATGACAGCATAGAGCCTTAATATGCTTATTTTTAATATTTGTTTTTTGGTGACACTAGATTAAGTTTATGTCCATCGGTAAGACTAGATTAAGTTCATGTCTTCATTCTACTAATCTAGATGAGACAGAAGAGTCCATATTCTGACCCATAACGAACTACATTGATAATATTATGCATGCCGTGCTTGACCTCACAGAATGATATTTCAATAAATAATCAAAAGAACTGATTTTGATACTTGGGAGGCCATAATGATTCACAAACCGCAGGACATGGATAAAACATGGAATGAGTTAGAAATGAGAAGTAACATTCAACAATCTGTCTGGACTCATTATTGTTTTCTAAGAGCAAAGATACAAAATTCATACGTAAATCTCTCAATGAATTTAATTTACTGACATAACACGACAAACTTACCGTTATATATGGTAACACCAATTGTTGTAGCGGCAAAGCCAATTGTGCAGCCAGTGCACAATGCATTGACCCATCTCAAAGAGTGAATATTTGGGAGCTGTGAGAGGAGAAGCTCAAAGATGCCAAAGAAAATAATGAATTTCTGCAAGCTCAGAGTTCCATTCCTGTGATAGTGTTTGTAAACTGCCTGGTCAAAGGTTGGAAGTAATAGAAAATACTCGTATTGGTCATCAGTAAAAACAATGTGGGGCAGGACATATGACAGTTTCATAAATGCAGAAATTTAACCTTTAGGCAGCTTCCTGCCGTAATTTGAATGGCAATGTTATTGCCCAAAGAAGCAACTTGCTGAAAAAAGCTTATAGACCAGTAACCCCAGGACCCTTCAAAGATTCAAAACATGATAGTCAGTGAAGAAATAGAGGCACAAATGAACTACGAAATACAACTCAAACATCAAACTTTCTGTACAAGACCAAGAGAAGAAGTGTCTGAGATAGAGAGAAGAGGATTCAAATGAACTTAAAGATGAAATGTCATAAAATAAAATATATGTCTGGGATTCATCACAGGGAACCAGACCGTTCCATGAGCTTTGACTAATCTCAGATTAAAGTACTCTTGTTTAGGATTAATCTTAGTTGCACTTTCAACTGTTTCATTATTAGATGAACAAAGTATCACAGGTTTGTGACGGAATCTTCATAATGAGGAAGATATTCTACATAGAGTCCTAGAGCAGCTGTGTTCACCACATCAGTCCAAATCAACATTCAGGAACTGATAATGTTGCTATTTACAGACGGAGACGGGAATATCCAAATAAACAATAACAATAGCTTCAAAAGATATAAATAAGCAATAGAAGAAACAGATAATTGATTGCCAACCAAAGATACTCTTCCCAAGCTCCCGATAGGTAGTGTGTTTCTCCCCATTCCACCTCCACAAAGATGACATCAAAAGACTAGAATACCAAGTGGTAAATGTTCCGCCCACTAAACTGGACACACCTGCATCCAGCACAGAGATGTTAAATAAGTTTAATGTGGACCTCCAAAACTTGGAAACAGAAGGAAAAAGCAAAGACAAGTATGCTAACTAACTTCCTTCTTTAGCTTTTGAGCTTCACAAGGTTGTATTCCTAGTATGCCATCCAAGAAAGCACAATTATCACGTCTTCTTGTTCTGGCGTAGCTATTATTTTGTCAGTTTTCCTTTCTACATATAACAATGCGACATTGAATGGGCAACAAAAGTAAACTGTTTTCAGAGAGCTCTTTAACAGATCGAGAGATAGCATCTATATATCAACTTCTTTATCTTTTGCCAAAAAATCTTCTTGTCATGGAGGTTGTTGAAAAGTCTCTAAATTTTTAACCAAACTTCCGTCTTCTATTCCCTGGGGCAGTGTTTCCTGGTCTGACTGGTAAAACTCTATTGTTTTTGCTACATAATTGGGGTGATAAATATGGGCCCAGTACCTGATCTCAAAAATATGACTTGTGATTTAGAAAATTTTCTATGTTATGAGCAGAAAACTGGAAATAGAGGAGACAAGAGTTCCTATCAACCCATATCCAAATTAATTTGATACACTTGGTAAAGGTTATTCATTTAATCCTACAGTATAAACATGGTCCTGGACATCTCTTCGTTATTTTATAAGCGCATAACCTCAGTATGTGGGAAGGAATTTATGGCATTTGTGATCAGTCTTCTGGAACCTATATCAGTTTATTTTCATTTGAACCTTTACTCAACTAAATATTACCATCTGTCTTTACTATGTTTGATTGAAAAATAGCAGGACTGGTATTTATTTGCCAAGAGGGAGATGCTGAAGGAAATCAGGGAGCTCTATTTTGGATTTAGACTCTTTGCCATCAACTTCTCGAACCTTCACCTCAAAGAGATTAGTTGGGTCGATAACATTTGGTAATATTTATCGTTGAGAACTTTTTCAAAATACTTCTATGCACAACCTGACTGCTATAACTCAATTCGTTCTCTAAGCTAGCAAAAGACAAGCCTAGAGACTGATTAGTATGTTAAAGCAACAAATGAGAAAGCAAGAAACAAAGACAAAGAAAACCCCAATCTCAACCTGCTTCAGAAAGGAAACAATTGGATAATATCATAAAATCAGACTCTACAATTGCGACAGAGACTGATAAAATTGATTGGGGGAAGAAATAGAATTACCAAGAGGCCAACCAAGAGAGGCAATAGCAAAAGGCAAAGGCGCATAAGCGGCTGGAGTGGCAATTGTGGTTGCGACATGGAAAGCAGCATGCATCCATGTTCCTTTATTTTTGGTGATTATAAAACCATTCTCTTGAGCAGCAACTCTTGATTGATTTGCCTTCTGGATCCCAGACTGCTCTGCTTCTACTCGCGTCGCATAATCAGTTTCCATTTTCTTCTATCTTCTTCCTCTTCTTCTCCAGCAGCGGAAAAGATGAAGAGCTGAAAAGTGGGTGGAAGTGTTACCTTTTGACTTTGTTGCAGAGAGAGAGAGAGATTTTGGCTTGCAAACAAACAAAAGATTGAGAGAGAGATCCGTCGAGTGCTGCATTGTCAAACTGTCTACTTCCAAAGACTGAAGAAGAGAAACGAATTGCGAGGAAAACCTCTGCCCATCGTCATAAATACACCAAACCCCTTCTTTTCGTGTGAGCTAGAACTCCTTGGATGGGATTAACCTTGGACAGACTTTTCAAGAATATTATCGAAGTCAAGACTGGAAAATTTGTATAGAAAATCCCAGATTGATCGAGTCCTCTCAGGTCTACCCTGTACTTCAATTTAATTCAATTACACCCTTATTTCAACTACTTCCCTCAATTAGACCCTAAGTTGAGACGGAAGGTGACTTCATCCGCCTAAGAGCAACGTGGCTCTTCTTTGTAGCATACACGACTGCTGAAAAACTTATATGTCATTGACCATCTTATCGGAGACCTAAAGTGGCTCCAAATATTTCTGTGATTTCAAAAAAGAAAAAATATATATCTAACTTGCCATTGCCGAAAACCTAATCACTACTTTATGTACTCTTAGGCAGCCTTGGGGTTTCATCTCATTGTTCATACAATTGCTTGTACTGCACTGGCAATGTTGTGAGGATGTAACTGGCTGCTAATTTCTCTTTGCGTTTTATAGTTATAACAGAAGGGATAGCCCGAGAAACAATGTCTTTTACAAAAATATACAGACAATCTCCCTTTCTTTGTTTGCAGGTCCAAACTAGAGGACGAAGGGGGGCAACCTAAACGGAGGGGGAGGGGGTTTGTTCGAGATTTGGTTTCAATGATCCTTTACTGCTCGAGGAAGAAGAAGAAAGTTCTCCATTTTTTTTTTTTGGCTTTTCAACAGTTGGTCACTGCCACCCAGAATAACCCATACCATGTAATTAAAGTAAAAGTCCACATGCAACGTCAAAATTCAAGTAGATGGGCCACATAACAACGAGGTTAACAGCGTTGCTCCCCGTCTCAACTTAGGGTGCAAATTGTTTAGACAACTTAAATTGGGATTGAATGGAATCAAATTGAAGTCTAGGGTACAAGTGAGAAAATCTGATAAATCCGGGCTATTCGTACATTTTCTCTTTGAAGATAAAACTAAACATTCCAAACCTGACTAGACTTTGAACTCCACACGAACAAAAAATCATTTTGTCACGTGCTAACCGAGTGAGACACGCCGTGTGACTCCCTCTTGCCAGGAAATCCAATTTGACCACGTTTTAAATGTTCTTACGGAACACCAACGACCGAAGAACGATCAGACCTCCCCATATAAAACGACCGTTGTAGTAGTTATCGGAATCGAAATTTGAATTTCCCGGGAGATATCTTTGACAGAGCGACGAAGAAGAAGCCAGAAAACGCCATGGATCTCTTCTTCCAAGACCAGATGTTTTGGCCAGAGATTCTACAGATCCCAATCTGTGAACCAAGTGTTAGGGGAAGTGCTTTTGTTCCCTACAACAGACCCATTCATAGATTTTCGCCGGAGAATTTGAATTTAGTACCAGACAAGCAGAATTTGAACAAGAGAATGATTGAGATCTTGAGAGCGATCAGAGCTGCACGGGTCCAGAAAAGAGAGCCTGAAGAAGAAAGGTGTTACCGACACATGATAGGCGAGCGACTGAGGAGGGAAAAGCAGAGGAAAATCTACAAGGATTTACAATCCATGCTGCTCCCTGAAACCAAGGTTGGTTCTTCTGCAAGTTGCGCTTAAGAACAAAACTACAAGATTTCTGTGCAACTTTCGAAACTGAATGTTTACCTTTATTAATTGGTGTGGAGAAGGAATTATCAGAAATAAGACCATAGAATAAGCAATGTGGTTTCTGCAATCTGCTCTATTTTGCAGTGTGTGGGTTTTCTGACTTGAATGCTTTCATGTATTGAAATGGTTTTCCAAAGCTGGAAGTTCGTAATTTACTTGTTATCGAATCATTCCTTGCAGGCTGACAAGACTTCCATAGTCCAAATGGCTACGTTGCAATTGAAAAAATTCCAGGGCCTAAAGGAGGATTTGCAGCAACGAAACAATGAACTCGAGGCACGATTAAACAGGAACTCGGAGAATGTGGAGGACGACAAGATTAATCTGAAGTTGAGGAATCCATCTTCTGCAATTGATTCGATGATCGGGGCTCTTAAATGCTTGAAGAGCAAGGAACTAAAAGTACTAACTATCAATTCAAACTTTTCTGAACAGGGGCTTACAGCGCAAATTGGAATCCAGAAAAAGGTAGGTAGAAGAATCAGTTTTCCAGAATTTTAATCCGTTAGAAGATTGATAGAATTCCCATCCCGTCCTTCTTTCACGAGGAACTGCCCGCTGAAATTTATTACTCTACTTTTTCTGTTCTTATATTGTTACATGTAGCTTACTGGTGATTGAAGTGATCTTCTGTATAATTTTACTGGGTTTCTTAAATTTGATCGATTTGGCCAAAAGAGTTGAAAAGAACAATGGGTTTACTTCTAAGAATCTAACTTCCTCTTGGGCAAGCACAAGGATCTGATTTGGAGGTTTCTCTGAATTGGGGTTGTTTAATTTGTTCAAAGGCTGACTGGGGATTTTCGTGTATAGGTGCTGTACTAAGGTGGATTCTTACTATAGGTTCTTTGTGGTGGAATAATTAATTTTGTGTTATTTTCTGTTTTGGGAAAGAAAATCTTATATCAACCAGTTGAAGATGCATCATTCTGTTGAATATATCTCACAGTATATTAACTTATTTCCTTAACAGATAGCATGTTTAGCTCAATCTATCTTCCAATGCCCTCTTTCCTGTCTACAGTCCTACTATGACGACACTTTGAAGGTTTACTCGTCAATCATGCCTGATTCTGAGCTTACATAATTGAATTCTTTTTGTTTTTCCTCAGTTTAAACTGGTTGTTTAAACAAGTGCGTATTAGTTCTCCCTGATTCATGCACTTTCTTCCGTTTTCTTCTTCATAGTAGGGTAAAAAGCTAGCAGTTTGAGCTTACATAATTGAATTATTTTTGTTTTTCCTCAGTTTAAACTGGTTGGTTAAACAAGTGCACATTAGTTCTCCCTGATTCATGCACGTTCTTCCGTTTTCTTCTTCATAGTAGGGTAAAAAGCTAGCAGTTTGAGCTTGATTTGGCGCATATTTTGTTGGTATTTTTTTGTTCGTAGTACGGTTGTTTTGCTCAATTTTCATCCCTCTGGTTCTCATTTGGTATTTTTTTGTTCGTAGTACGGTTGTTTTGCTCAATTTTCATCCCTCTGGTTCTCATTTGGTTTTCCCCTTGGGAAAAGGTGGCAATGACTGGGATCAAGAAGGAGGTAGAGCAGGCTCTGGTGGAAGTTGAGAGGAACTTGTCTTCTCATTACCAGGAAGGACACACAGAGAGGAAGCAGGCATTCGAGACTTTAAATTCACGACACGGCTCGTGGCAACAGTGAAGTCGTTGCCGCCAAACTTGACCGTTGGCTCTTAATTTGCAAGTGCCGGCGGGTAATGACGTTGAAATGACGTTGAAGATGGCCTCTTACGCTATTCGATTTCTCGTCCTGGTGTCGCCCGACCAGAATGTAAATTTAGTCTGGCAGCTAAAAAAGCAAGTGGGTCCTATATTTCCGCTGAACAAGACCATCCATCTCCAGACCTTGTTTTAGGCAACGCAAGATCTCACGTACATAACTTCCGGTGCTCCAAAATTTTCGCAATGCCTATTTTTGAACTTTGGGAACGCCCTTTAAACTATAGAGGCTAGGATTACCCTATGAGAGGATTTTTCTGGGCATGGCCTGCCTAGAATAGGCCAAGGAAAATGAACGGTTTGGAGCACAAAACAACCGGCCCCACTTATTCTTTTAGCCGGCCGAGTAAACTTCCAGTTTACTTCATCCTTCCCTTTATTGGAGGCGCTGATCAGGGGCCTTTTCTGAATCTGGTGGTACGAAAAGAAGAGGCGATCACAGCAAACAAGATCGCCGTTACCCTAAAGTTTTCTATGGACGATGGAATCGGGGAGTGGCTTTTCCATCTTGGCATGCCAAACCATGACTGCACTTTTGTTGTGCCATATGTCACGTACTAATTGGTATGAATACGTATAAATACTTGCATTTTGTTTTGAAAAAATGATAGGAGAAGCGGACTCGCTTTTGTTTTTGTTTTTCCTTCCTGTTACAGCGAATAATTATGAAACAAAACTGACTAGAATCTATTATCTTACTTTCTAAATCTACTTGAAATCTTTGAACAAATGAAATAAATTAATTTGAATATATTATCTTACTTTCTAAATTTATTTGAAATTTTTTAACAAAAAAAAAGTGCCATCTCAAATCTCCGACCAAGCATAACGAGAAGGGTTTTGTTGCCTGTAAGCAACTGCATATGTTTTTTGGGCCCCACATAATCCAAACCTTTATGTAGTAGATAATGAAAAGTCACCTCATCGGCATTAAGTTTTTCTTGATTCGACATTCTTAAACCTTCATCCAAAGAGCTCCGATTAAGGTTTTGCCCGAAAGTGCGAATAATTTGGTTTCGGTGAATTATATTACCGTGCAGATGAAATTTGGCATTGAACCAAAGCCATTTGAATTAGCTTTTGAAGATCTGCAATTTTGTTACCGTAGAGCCAGAGGGAGATTCTTCGTGGGAGCCCAAGAAAACGCGACTTTTCCTTGATTAGGGTCATACCTTGCTTGCTAGTCATACTTTTTTGCTTTTTAAGCTGTGTTAGTTGACATAATATTAATATTAATATTATTCACTTGATGCAAACGAGTAAAGTGGCATGCTTCCATGCGCCTATCCAACCAGACCAGATGTAAATCATAAAATCAATGAAAGGCATATACGGTCCTCATCTTTTGATTTAAGCTGTTCATCTTCTTGGCATTGTCATGGGCCGTCTATATCCCAAAAGCTCATCCACGACGTGATCTTATCCTCATATATTTAATTTTGTTAAAATTGTAAAATAGACCATTAGAACCTTTTGTGTCATACTATTTATTTTTGCAATTACAAAAGCTAAAAAACTAGTCTAGGACTATCCGTTGGAGAATCATTTACTGGAGGATAAGTAAATACACAAACTAAACAAAAAACAAAGGGAATGATAGGGACGCTCCGTTCGAATAGCATGAAAATGGAACCTTGATTAAACATTACATGTTGCCACACGCAAAAAATTATTCGATCCATGGGATGATCTTAACCTTACTATTTTAGAAAGAGAAGATCCTTAAAAAATTCCCAAAAAGCAGCAGTTAAATCATAACAATCAAAGGGTTAAGATCATCAATGGACAAGAATTTTGCACATCACCTACTAGAACAATAGAGTGAGAGTTGGAAAACAATGTAGTATGACTTTGTAGCATGTATAAATACAACTTTCCTCAAAGTATATTCGTCCCCACTCTCTGCATAAGAACGTAATGCTTGTGGCATGACTTGGCAAACCACTTCGCAAGACACCAAAAGCCTTGTATGTGGCTCGCATAAGAAACTTAGTGAAGACCCATTATTGATCCTTAACTAGGGAAGACACAATCTGGCAGAATAGTAATACATATTAATGCAAGTTGAAGTACAAAGTGAATTGCAGGGTTATGAAAATGCTGCGTGTGTGTGCGTACGAGAGAGAGAGAGAGAGAGAGAGAGAGAGAGAGAGAGAGAGAGAGAGAGAGAGAGAGAGAGAGAATACTAAAGAATAAACATTTTTTTTATGTGGTTTACTTTGCCAACCATTTGAAACCACATGTTCTCTTAGCTCCATTGCTTAAGCAACATATGGTTTACAAGAACTTCTCCTACGAGAGTTTTGATGTGGCTATAGTAGGTGCTCGTTGGCTCTACTAAATGATTTAAGATTCATTAGTGTTTGTGTTTTGCTGTTCATTTTTTTTTTGTAAGCAATGTGAAAACCCCAATTTTTCTGGAATTATTTGAAATTTTTACAAAAATCGAGGTGAAATATTATATTTAATATAATATTAATTTTTAAAAAAAGAATCAAGTCTTGAAACATAGATATTTGGAATCATCAATGGGAAACTAGTCAAAATAATTGTAAGCATACTGAAATCTGAGCTCGGGTGAAAAATTCCTATTTTCTGTAATTTTTGTGAATTTATATTTACCCATAAGGGTAAAATTGTCATTTTACTTTTGTGTAGGGTCTACAAAAGTTGGGTGAGCTAGTAGACAGCTAGTTAAGAGAATATCAATGATGAAGAATAAACATAATGAGGAATATACTTTTAATTTTATAAGAAAAGTGAAAATCATTTAAAATAAAAATAATTAAATTTTAATTAAAATAATGCAAAAATAACCCTATAAATATCCCTCCTACAGGTTGCATGAAATTGCACAAACTCCCTAGACTCTCCCCCTCTTTCTCTCCCTCTTTCCTTCTCTTTTTCTCTCTTCTTTCCTTTTTCTTTCTTTTTTCTTTCTTTTCTCTCTCTCCCCTTTACAGCTACAGAGAGCATCTGCGAATGCACCTGAGGGCAATATTCCCCTAGATCTGTCGGGCACGTCCACAGATACATTGTCGCTGACGGAACTAGGGTTTCGCCATTTGATTTCAGTCGATGAAATCCAAATCTAAACTGTTCATCTTGTTTGGATTATACCCATCTTCAAAAGCCCTATAAATTCACGAAGATCATAGGAGTATTTTGGGTATTTCATCGAAAAAATAGTAACTCTAGCACAGTTCTTTTTTCAGTGAAATTTTCTATTTTTTCGGTGTTCTTATCAGCACTGGATACTTTAGGTAGGTTCCACTCTTCTCCTTGTAAACATTTTAGTAGTTTTCTAAGCCTGAGGATCATTAGAATGGATTTTTCTACTAGAATTTTTTGGTGAATCCAGCACTGGTGAACCAAGTGGAAAACGCTTGTAAAACCTAAATTTTTGAAGATTTTGAGAAGTTGGATGGATTCAGAGAATCCAAAAACCCCAGGGGATGAAATTTGGGATGTTGGATCGTTTAGATCTGGGGAAAAGATTATCTGACGGTCTATATCAGACCATCTCAGCTATCCCAAGTCACCCCTCCCCGTATACCAGCTATTACCAATGGAACGAGGTGGGAGCGGGCCGTTGATAGACCCGTCAATTTGGAAAACCGAGATTGAATATATATCCCTTGTTTTGATATGAAATCTTAAAACTTGAATTCAAAGCTCATTTTAACTCCAAATCAAGATTAGAAAGAAGCTCTAGATTTCTGGTAAAGAGTAAAATCTAATGAAAACATAAAATTTATGTTTTATTCACTATAAAATCTATAAATTACAAAAAGAGGTACTAATTCCCAAGATCAGTCAAATTTGACATAATTAGACCTTGGATTTCTAATCCATCAGTGATCTAGTGATGAGGTAACATGGAATCAATAATTAGATATGACTAATCTAGGATGAATTAAGAAATTTAACCTTAACAGAAGAGAAATCTTAAAAATAATCATGGATTTACTTGATCTGACTAATCTAGATGATCAGAAATTATAAAACAGTATGGATGACGATCTAATGATAAAATCATGAGAAATGAATTGCCTGATGTGGCTAATTTAGGATATATTGGAATCTATGCCCTTGATTTTGATAAATTGACTTAAGATCTTCTTGATTAGTTGGATCAAGAAAGATCAGATTATATGATGAGATGCATCAATGATCTAGTGATGATATCACATTAAGAGAATGTGATAGATCTGAATAAAAATAAAAGATCAAGATCTAAACCCTTAATGGGATGAAAAATGAATATAAATCAAAATATGATCATTTGATTAAAATGAATAAATATGATGTATTTAAATGAGCATGTGGATTATTAATTTCTATTGTAAATATTCTTTTATTTGCTTAGTAGATTTAATTGTTAGATTTATTTATTTACACTTTAATTGTTCGTGTTATGTAAATTACATGAAAAATGTAATTAAATGAAAATAGATATTGATGAACATTTACAATGAATATGGACATAAACTTAATGATAGTAAAGGCTATAGTTAGTAGGACAATATAAGGAATATCATTTCCTTGGCCCAAAATTAAGAGAATAATAAACCCTGTGAATGACATTTTAAATGTTCATGGATTTAATTAAAATCAAATAGCAAGAGTACTTAGGGTTTAATGCTTATAGGAACCTTATGAAAGTTGAGCTAAGGTCAACCCTAATGAATGATGAACATGGTGGTTAAGGGGGATCTCTAATAAAGCCTTGCTCTTCCCCCACCATCTAACGACGTTTATGAGGTCTAAACACCTCTTTACATGACAATTGAATTAACCACTCTGTGAGTAGCTTTTAACTGGTAAGCCTTAGTTAATTCTGAAATAAGGAGAAGTTGTCTAAAATTAGGAGTGCATATATTATCTTCAATCAGTAAAACATTAACTAGTTGAATAATAATAAGATCATAAAAGGATAGTAAACAATCTAATCCTAATAAAAATGGTAATTAACATAATCAAAGATCAAACAAGATCTATAAGGAGATTTTAAATGATCAAGAATAATAAGAATCATAATATTGTATGTATGTTTTGAAGTAATATATATTAAATTCAAATGTAGATTAATAGATTAAATCCTTGATCAATTGATCAAGGAACAAGATCCAAATCATCCTATGTAAGGATGATCAAAAGAACAACTAAGAAGTATAAATGAGTTGAGGAATGACTGTATACATATGATTTGGCAGATGCATGAAGGATATGATGATCAAGATCACTGAAAAGATGGATGGTTGAAAGTAAAGGTGGGTGGACCTTAAGAATATATTCAATATATAAGATACATGTATTTTACACATGATCTTATCCTCATAAATGAGTTTTGATTATAATTGCCTTGGAATTGTTATGAATTAACAAATGATGTTAAAATGAATACAAAGGGATTGATTAAGTAATTATGAAATTACTTAATGGGTAGAATGGCAAGATTTGAACTATATAAGTTGGACCCCCAAATCTTAAGAAAATAAGTTATAAATATGTCCTATTATAACCAAACACATAGTCTGTATATATAAAATATTATTTTTCATACAAGCATGGAGGCTTGTGGTTTTGTTTTTAAGATAGGCTTATGCCTGGGGATGCCAATGCTATGAGAGTTATAAGGGTTTGACTACCCGCTCTCCGAAACTGATTATGATGATGATACCATACCCAAAGAGAGGCAAAACATCGGGTGGGGCAATTATGGTAAGGCCGCCACTATGACGGCCATGGTTCTCCCCATATGAACATAGATATGTATTTTCCACCATGGTATCAGTGGAGTATTATGCAAATATCAGGGAGCTATACAGATTGAGACTAAGAGCATGATAGTCCTTTAATATTTTGCATTATGATGCAATTGATTATGGATGATGAGATGCCTATGTTATGGCATGATGAGATGCCTTATGTTATTGCATGATGAGATGTCTTATTTTATGGCATGATGAGATGCTTTGTAAAAGTTATTACCAATGTTGTGTTGGAGGATGATTCCCAATACAATATGATTACATATTAACACTTAGTGTTAATATTGAAATCAGTTAAGAAATGAGATATTGTTGATGATGTTGACTATATTCAAGATTTTTAGAGATTTTATTTATATGTAATATATACATATAATTCATATGATGAGTGAAGGATAAAATGGTTATCCAATTGTATAAATTGATTTATATCATGAATATAATGAACTGTTGATTTTGAGATATATTGAATATAGTTTTTAAATCCCCTACCAAGCATAGCTTCCTAAGATATTGTAAATGTTTGAATGTTTACAATATCTTAGATACAGTTAAGGAATATTGAAAGCTCAAGACTTGTGGATAATCATCACCGAACTATGGCTCATGGTATTTACTTTGAGGAAGATTGCATTAATTTTTTGTAATTTGGATTATAATATTTGGACAAGGTATGTAATTCCTATGAGGGATGTGTATGTGAACCATTAGATCGATCCTGATTTTAATAAAAGTATTTCTATTATTATTCAATGGAAATTTTATTTTATACAAAAATCTATGTATGATAAGTAATTTGAGGTGGCACTTGGGTTTTTGACAAATCAATTTCCAAGAAAATATGTTTCTACTACTTGTATTTTAAAAAGAGTTTCAAAATCAGGGCCCTACCTTTGCAAATATTTATGAAAATGTGTTTTAAAAACCCAAGTCGTCACAAGCAAACTGGTGCTTTATAGACAATCCATATTAACTTGAATGATTCTCTTATTTATAGTAGTAGCATTACAATGGATAACCTCAAGTGAGCTAAAATGGAAATAACATAGTGATGAGAACAAATCAACACAAAAATCAAAGCCCTTAACTCTATCTCTATCTAACAGACACCCAAATTTTAATTTGGTTGTCAACGGGTAGAACCTAGAAGAAGACAACTGCTTGGTCATAATGTTAGCTAGCTGATTCCTTGTATAGATAAAGTAAACATTGAGCATTGCTTCAGTAACTTGATTACGCATGAAGTATAAATGCACTTCAATATGTCTGGTTCGCACCTGAAATAATGGGTTAAAGTTGATACATGTTGCACCATATAATTGGTGCTTTGACTATGAAAACCCTAATTTTTCTAGAATTAATTGAAATTTTCATAAAAATTGAGGTAAAATATTATATTTAATATAATATTAATTTTTAGAAAAAGAATCAAGTATTGAAACATAGATATTTGGAATCATTCATGGAAAACCAGTTAGAATGACTATAAGCAAGTGAAAATTTGAGCTCGAGTGAAAAATCCTTATTTTTTATAATTTTTGTGAATTTACATTTACATATAAGGGTAAAATAGTCATTTCACTTTTGTGTGGGATTCACAAAAGTTGGGTGAGCTAGTGGACAGCCAACTCAGGAAATATCAATGATGGAGAATAAACATGATGATGAATATGCTTTTACTTTTGTAAGAAAAGTGAAAAATCATTTAAAATGAAAATAATTAAAATTTTAATTAAAATATACAAAAATAACCCTATAAATACCCCTCCTTCAAGTTTCACGAAATTCCACAAATCTCTCTCTCTCTCTCTCTCTCTCTCTCTCTCTCTCTCTCTCTCTCTCTCTCTCTCTCTCTCTCTCTCTCTCTCTCTCTCCTTTTCTTTCTTTTTTCTCTTTCCAGCCGTAGCTGCAGTCCCCACACGCGCCTGAAATAGGAACCAACTTGTGCCAGGCTGGCATGTCCCGAGACGCGCCTTCCACCCGACAGGTGAGATAACCTTACCATCTAGGATTTTCCCCAACCTAGCAAAATCATCTTTGATCTCCCCCTCCGACACTGATAACTAATTAGGAACCTCGGAATTGGGTTCCCCGCACTCTCCTCCTCAAAACCCCTCTTCCATCTCCCTTCCCCGGCACTAGCAAACACCTCGCCAGCAAGAAATTTACAGAAACCCTAGCCATCCAGTTAAGGATTCAAAATCTAACAAGAAACCATGTTTTTTGGCTATAATCTCTGCTCCAAACAGAATCCAGGTAGGTTCTCCTCCTTTCCCCTCATTTTTCGGCCAAAAATCATAGGGATTCGCCGGCGACTAGTTCACTGGTGAATTTGTTCCACCAGCGACTAGTTCACTGGTGAAACAGATCCAATGAACATTAGTAGGAAACTAGTTGAACGAGACTCAAATAAGAGATTTGAGCCGTTGGATGAGATGCTGGGGCCCAAAAACCCTAAGGGATGAAATTTGGGCCCTTAGCGTGGTGATATGGGGAAAAAACTGATCTGATGGTCCAGATCGGACTGTCTTGACTATCTAAAGTTACCCCTCCCCCTACCACCAGCTATCACCATTGGAACACGGCGAGGGCGGGTAGCTGATCAATTCGTTGATCAGTGTTTCTAGATTAAAATTAGGCCCTTATTTTGATCTGAAAACTTAAAAATTCAATTCAGAGCTCATTTTAACTCCAAATCAAGATCGGAAAGGAGCTATGGATTTCTAGTGAAGATTAGAATCTAATGGAAATATAAAAATTATATTTTATTCACTATAAATTATAAAAAGGGGTACTAATTCCCAAAATCAGTCAAATCTGATATGATTAGACCTTATATATCTGATCCATCAATGATCTAGTGATGAGGGAATATGGAATTAAGAGTTATATGTGACTAATCTAGGATGAATTAATAAATTTAACCTTAATGGAAGAAAAATCTTAAAAATAATCATGGATTTACTTGATCTGACTAATCCAGCATGATCAGAAATTATAAAACAGTATGGATGATGATCTAATAATAAGATCATGAGAAATGAATGGCCTGAGGTGGCTAATTTGAAATAGATTGAAATCTATGCCATTGATTTGTATAAATTGACTTAAGATCTTCTTGATCGGTTGGATCAAGAAAGATCAGTTCATATGATGAGATGCATCAATGATCTAGTGATAATATCACATTAAGAGAATGTGATAGATCTGAATAGAAATGAAGGATCAAGATCAAAACCCTTAATGGGATGAAAAATGAATAGAAATCAAAATATGATCATTTGATCAAAATGAATAAATATGATGTATTCAAATGAGCATATGAATTATTAAATTCTATTGTAAATGTTCTTTTATTTGCTTAGTAGATTTAATTGTTAGATCTATTTATTTACGCTTTAATTGTTCATGTCATGTAAATTACATGGAAAATATAATTAAATGAAAATAGATATTGATGAACATTTACAATGATTATGGACATGGACTTAATGATAGTAAGGGTTATAGTTAGTAGGACAATATAAGGAATATCATTTCCTTGGCCTAAATAGGAGAATAATAAACCCCGTGAATAACATTTTAAATATTTATGGATTTAATTAAAATCGAATAGCAAGAGTACTTAGGGTTTAATGCTCATATGAACCATATGAAGGTTGAGTTAAGGTCACCCCAGTAAATGCTGAACAAACTAGTTAAGGAGGTTCTCTAATAGAGCCTCACTCTTTCCCCACCTTCTAACGACGTTTATGAGGTCTAAACACCTCCTTACATGAGGGTTGAATTAACCACTCTGTGAGCATCTTTTAACTAGTAAGCCTTAGTCAATTCTGAAATAAGGAGAAGTTGTCTAAATTAGGAGTGCATATATTATCTTCAATCAGTAAAACATTAACTGGTTGAATAATAATAAGATCATAAAAGGATAGTAAATAATCTAATCCTAATAAAAATGGTAATTAAGATAATCAAAGATCAAACAAGATCCATAAGGAGATCTTGAATGATCAAGAATAATAAAAATCATAATATTGTATATATGTTTTAAAGTAATATAAATATTAAATTCAAATGTAGATTAATAGATTAGATCCTTGATCAATATGATCCAAGGAATAAGATCCAAATCATCCTATGTAAGGATGATCAAAAGAACAACTAGGAAGTTTAAATGAGTTGAGGAATGATTGTATATATATGATTTGACAGATACATGAAGGATATGATGATCAAGATCAATGGGATGATAGATTGTTGAAAGTAAAGGTAGGTGGACCTTAAGGATATATTCAGTATATAAGATACATGTATTTTACACATGATCTTATTCTGATAAATGAGTTTTGATTATAATTTCCTTGGAATTGTTATGGATCAATAAATGATGTTGAAATGAATACAAAAGGATTGATTAAGTAATTATGAAATTTCTTAAGATAACAAATGATGATATTGAAATGAATACAAAGGGATTGATTAAGTAATTATGAAATTACTTAATGGGTAGAATGGGAAGATTTGAACTATATAAGTTGGACCCCAAATCTTAAGGAGAGAAGTTATAGGTATGTCCTATTATAACCAAACACATAGTCGGTAAGTATTGAAATATTATTTTCCATACAAGCATGGAGGCTTGTGATTTTGTTTTAAGATAAGCTTATGCCTGGGGATGCCAATGCTAGGAGAGTTGTGAGGGTTTGGTCACCCGCTCTCCAAAATTGATTATGATGATGATATCATGCCCAATGAGAGGCAAAACATAGGGTGGGGCAATTATGGGAAAGCCACCACTATGACAACCATGGCTCCCCTACACGAATATGAATCTGTATTTTTCACAGTGGTATCAATGGAGTATTATGTAGTTATTCGGGTGCTATAAGGATTGAAACTATGAGCATTGTAGTCCTTTGATATTTTACATTATGATGCAATTGATTATGGCATAATGAGATGCTTATTTTATGGCATGATGAGATGCCCAGTAAAAGTTATCACTGATGTTGTATTGGAGGATGATTCCCAATATGATATGATTGTATATTAACACTTAATGTTAATATTGAAATCAGTTTGGAAATGAGATATTATTGATGATATTGACTATATTCATGATTTTCAATGGTTTTATTTATATGTAATATATACATATAATTCATATGATGAGTGAAGGATAAAATGGTTATTCAATTGTATAAATTGATTTATATCATGGATATAATGAACTGTTGATTTTGAGATATATTGAATATATTTCTTAAATACCTTACCAAACATAGCATGCTGAGATATTGTGAATTTTTGAATGTTTACAATATCTCAGATACAGTTAAGGAAGATTGAAAGCTCAAGACTTGTGGATAATCATCACCAAATTACAGCTCAGGGTATTTACTTTGAGGAAAATTGTATTGAATTTTGTAATTTGGATTGTAATATTTAAACAAGGTATGTAATGACTACTGGGGCTATGTATGTGAACTACTGTATTGATCCTGATTTTAATAAAAGTATTTCTATTGATATTCAATAGAAATTTATTTTATACAAAAATCTATGTGTGATAAGTAATTTGAGGTGGCACTTGGGTTTTTACAAATCAATTTCCAAGAAAATATGTTTTCGCTGTTTGTATTTTAAAAGAGTTTCAAAATAAGGGCCCTACTTTTGCAAATATTTATGAACATGTGTTTTAAAAACCCAGGTCGTCACATTGACAAATCCAAATCCAATTTCTATGAGGACAGATTTAAGTCGAATTGCTTCAATCATGCAGTTGGATAAAGCCTTGTACCAGGACTCACTTGATAGCCTAGTCACAATATTTTGGTTTCTTAAAAAATAATGTGAACAAATTAGAACCATAAAAACGTAGAATACCCTAGTTAAGCAATGAGCATCCAAGGATCTAACCCAATCAACACCGGTATAAGCATGGATCTAAGTTGATGGAGATTTGGAAATGAATAATCTATGAGACATTGCATGTGATGCCCCTAGCTTTTAAAGTCATTTTTCAAAAGTCGAGATCCTATGAAAATTTCTTTTTGGAAAAACATATGACAAAAACATATTACTTTGAAAAACACTTTATCAAAACTCTGGATATCATATTTTTCACAAAAACTTAGATTTAATGGTGAAATGGACATCCCATTTTTACAGAAAATCTGGCAAGGTCTCCACTATTTTATTGACGTAGACATTTAATGTATGCAATGCAACAAAAATGATAATCACATAGGTAGCCATCAAAATAATTTTGGAGACTCTATCTACACATCAAGACATTCAGAGACTTAAGATAATTTTAAAAAGACAACATTTTCAAGACAAGTAATTTTAGAACAATTTCAATATTTATACCATGATTTTCTTTAGTCACAGTCCATAGATTAATATATACAACATATCTATACAAGTCCAAGGCAGAATGACAAAGTCAAAATTAAACGGTCATACAATGTAAACACCAAGTACTAAAGAAATGCTTTATTACATCTATACCACTAGCTTGTATGGTTGTAGCTAACATATAAAATCCTCCAACTGCAAATTGTCTTACTCCAAAATCAGTGACTCAAATATGAGATATTATAAGCAATTATAATATCTCAGTAAGCTATGCTTGTGTAGGTGCCTAACATCACATTTAATAGTTCTTACGATTTTAAATGAAAATAAAATTTTATACCAGAATGTAATTTCAAGGTCACAAGTCTATCATAAAAAATCATTTCCAAAGAGCATATTTCTTTCATAAAATTATAAACATGTGGGCATAAAAAGTCATATTCAAGAGCATGATTCTTCATGACAATCTAAACAAGTGAGCATGTCAATATAATCAAGTTTTATCAAGAAGCAAATATATCTAAATAATATTTAAGTGAAAATTTTCAACAAATCGATGCTCTTAACAAAACCATATTTGATAAGAAATAATGGATTTGATAAGAAATAATGCATCTAAGGGTGCTATGTCACTTATAGTGGTCCCTCTCACCAATAAAAAAAAATGCCACAGTTTAACATTGAATACCATGTAACAACCCGACATTTTGATATAACTAAAAAGAGGAGTTTGAGTGTAAAACTTGGAGTTTTCTTCTAAATTTGACTTTGAAACCTCAAAAATCAAAATGTATGTGACGAGAGCTTTTCAACAACACTAATTTTGCACAAAACGAAGTTCGGATGTGAGAGAGATGAAAATTTTACTAAATTACAGAGGGGGCCAAATTGATAATGGCACCCCCCCTCTCCATAGATGGGCCCCACGCGATGACGAACTAGAGGGAGCTCAATGTGTGGAACTCCACCCTTGGCTGTCTATCATGTAGGGACAGAGCCAAGGAAGCCATCGCCTCCCTCTCTCTCCCAATTTCTCCCTCCATCTCTCTCACCGCTCTCCCTCTCTTGTTGAAAACCCTCTCCAGGCGTCCCTTGTTCCCTCACCAACAACACTATTCCCTCCCCCCCACTGGTGACTGTCACTGACACAAGTAAGGGGCGACAACACCTAATTTTCCTTTTCCCCTCTTCTCTTTCTTTCCCCTCTTCTCTCTCACTCTATCTCTCCCTCCATTATTCCTTCCATTGCTAGAAAACGATGGAAAAACCAGCCTGGGTTTCCATCAAATTTCCCTTATTTCTAGCATTAAATGGTGATGGAATCACCTCAAATTTCACAGGAGGAAAGGGAAAAACATGCTCTATAAAACCCATATTTTGATTTCATGAAAAATGGCATTTTTTTACACTGTTACAGTAGCTAGTGACAATCGATTTTTGGCCGTCTTCTCTAGTGACAATGACCAGATTTTGCTCCTGCGACCCTTTTTTGGCAAGCAAAAATTGGGAAAAATTATATGGATGAAATCTTGACTAAGTGAGTTTCGCAACCATGTTAATAAAAGTTCGATCCGAGATCATTTGACTATTGATTTTTTTATCTAAACATGGTGCATGAGCAACACTAGAGGACAATGTGGATTGAAAACAATGAATGAAAAGCCTATTAAATGTACAAATGTTGATTGGACCATTACTTTATAGATCTGATCATTCCATAGCTTAGATATGGGTAATTTAGGCCTATAACATCAAATTTAATTGACTGATGTGTGAAATTAAACTCTCCAACACTCTAAGATATCTTATATGAGGTTAAACAATAGATAAATGAAAATTTGATTGTTCAAATTAGAGTATTAATGTATGAATCCATGATCAAGAGACTAAATTATGATATTTATGTTATATTTCTCAGATTGATTCATAGTTGATGATAGAAGCCCTGATCCTCATTTTCTGAATTGTTGAGCAACATCTAGAGTGACTGGTAATCAATTCAGGTGAACTTGAATAATCAAATTGAGGTAGGTAAATTCTAAGATTGCTAAGGTTTCATATTTATTTCACTCATGCACTGTTTTGATATGTACATGTAATTACTACATATGCTTGTAGTTGATGATTATCTTGGAAATTTAAATACAATCCTCATTACTTGAATTATATGGAACTTCATGCATTATTCATCGATGAAATTATCAGGAGATAGAGTCTCCATTATTATTTAAATATAAAATTATGTTTATCAGGTAATACACACCACATGCATTAAATGGGCATTGTCTTATAAACAGGGAAAACTTTGTCAAATTTTTATTAAAATATAAGGTTTATTTTCCTAATTAAATATCATGCATCATTTATATTTGACATCCACTATCATTAAATGGAAAATATGTAAAACCCTTATCAGAATCTGATTATGTGATCAGTGACTAATATGTCACTAAGATTTTTATGCATTGATTGTCGAGGACATTTTTTTAAACAGGCGCTTTCGCTTGGTGGACACTATGATAGGAGGGTTATAGGGATGGCCACCCACATTCCGATGGTTGATTTTTTTGACACCAGGCCCAAGTAGCTAGATTTCGAGTGTAGAAGCATAGGAAGGCTGCACTGCGCGATCCGTTCTCCTCCCATGTGAGACGATGATAAGTCTCACGCAGTTGGTGTCAGATTTTGAGCATGCGGTGTCCCACCATTGGGAAGTTGTTGCAACATAGTGATCCATGTATTCTTTTGCTACAATGTCCCATGATTGGGCAGTTGCGGTGTCCCATTATAGGGCAGTTGTCGCATGTTGATTTTTGGCAACATGCGTGTGATAGGGTCATAGATACCCTTGCCACTAAGCATGACAATGCCTTGTTTGATTTGAGATTTAATATATTCATATTTACCTGCTGAGAATTGGTATGTTTGACATAAACTACGAAGGACTTCCCTATATGTTGTTTTAATTGAGATTTTAGCACTTCACTATTTTATCGTCTATTTTGTGCACTGGTTTACTGAATACTCGTTTGATGTCAACATATCATATTGTTCTTACACTTGTATTGCACTCGAATGACCTAAAACCTTGAATGGAATGTTTGAAAAGCATGTAAATGTTATATTACTGATAGGCCTTAGGAATGATACCTAAGGATGTTTCACTATGTGCATGAGCACATGAAAGTGAGTTTGCATTGATTTTTATTTGTGATCTTAGTTTTACTTGCTGAGTATATTCCTCTATACTTACCCCACTAACTTCATAGATAAACATGAAGAAGGGAAAGATAAGAGTGTTGAGACCAGGCACACAAAATAGTCAGAGAGAGGGTATAGACAGTGTATGTATGCTCTGTACATTTTGTAAATGTTTGTGAGATGACTGAGTAGTTATATAACTGTTATAAATAGTTAGACATGCGTAAATGTGTTTAATACATATTGGACTATGGCTTATAACTAGACAGTTTTTTAGGAAATGATAAGTTTTTGACTTGTTATATTTGAATGTAAAAATGCTTGAATTTTGAACTTATGAATGTGCTTTGATTGGTTTTATGACACTCGGGATTTTCTGAAAGGTCTTTTTAAAGAAATTATTTCCGCTATTTGTTTTCTAAATGAAATTTTCAAGTAGGGATCCCACCTTTCAAAAATGATTCTCAAAAATGCATTTGAAAACTGGGGTTGTCACATACCATTCCACTTTTATAACGGTCATGTGACATCCCAGGTTTTTCAACACTTTTTCATAAAATCTTTTGTAATTGTGGGGCCCCAAGTTTGAAAACTATTCAAAAACCAAATAGTGGAAATCCAATTTCATAAGAAGACCTTAAAAATCCTGAGTATCATTTGCTTTTTTCTTTTATAAAAACAATCTAAGGATTTTCAGAGGAATGAATATCACATTCCTACAGAAAATTCGACAGTCTCCCCTGTATTTTTGGACCCCATGCATTTCATGCACGTTAAGTATTTAATTTTGGCTAAAAGACCCCTAGTTTAGCATTCAATTAGATCATCTAACTGTTCAAATTTGCAAAATTTAGCATGATTTTAAATTTAGCTCAAATTGACCGTCCAAACTTTAATTTTTCAAAATCAACAGTCAAATGATCATTAGAGCTTATTAGATGAGTAATGTGACGTTCAGATGATTCTATATATAGTCTTTGATTTGCAGATCAACTAAAAAAGGTCGGATGGCTCATATTTATGTTCAATGACGCAGATCAAGTGAAGATCAATACGGCAAGAGTCCTAAAAGGAAGATGAGTCCTAAAAGGCAACTGCTATTCGAATATCGATCTCCTGATGCGCAATAAAGTCTAAAATGCTCTCCAAAGGTAAACAAGATAGGGGCTTTTAAGCCACATCACGCTTGTCAGAGACCGATCAAAAGCCGTTTTTTGTTAAGATCCATTGGTTCCTAGACAAAACGTAGAGTCCTAAATGGGAAGAAGAGGAGTTTCCTAATAGGAATCTACCTCTTCAAGGAAAGAGTTGGAGGAAGATTAGGAAAGGAAAAAGTGTATAAAGAGGGGAACCGTTGAGAGTTTTTGGAGTTTTTTTTGTTTTTGGGGAGTTCGGTCTTTATTTGCTTTACATTCCAATTGAGTTGCTTGTTTCACTTTTGTTTTTCATTCAACCCACCTTCCTTGTTCACCTTTTTTGTTTTCTATTTCCAGTTTTGTTTACCACACCATCCCTAGCACCTTCTTCTTCTTCTTCACATCCTAGCCTACCCTTTTCTTCTTTTGTTATTGTTCAACGCACCACCCCAATTCCCCCTTCTCGTGCACTGCTTTCACCGTCACCTAGAACCCAGCCCGCATTTGACCTTCTTCCCATCTTCTCATTCCATCTCCACCTCTACCTGACACAATCACCCCACTGACCAAAACCGATCCCAATCTCCCACCTTCTGTTGTTTGCCTGACTCCTTGTCCATCGCATCACTGCACCAGCTCTTTCACGTTTCACTTTCTCTTTTGATCTCTTGCTTATATCTCTCTTACATTACAAACCCGTCTTCTCCCTCATTTTCTTTCCAATACCACCACAACCCCACCCTCTCCTCAATCTAGGTCACCATTAGTTTTGCTTCCACATCTAATCTCCTCTGCGACCCAAACCATCACAAATTTTTTTCCCACTGGCCAACCTTGATACTAACTTTGCTTCCAGCTTTTCACCGAGATTCAGCATTATCTCCAATGGCCCTGAACCAGACGATGAAACCAGAATAGGGGCATGCCAGCCGTCTACACATCTCACTGGCTCCAGCTTCCTCCATCTCTTCCGGTGATCTCCCTCAGCCAACTCTGTTTTACGGCAGTTTTAAGGAACTTTTGGGAAAATTTCCAAAATTTCCCTTGCAAGATTATTTCAAATTACATTTCATGTCCTAATACTATGTTTATTCACATTTATGTTATTCCGTTTTGAGTTATTCGTGTTTTGTGCTATTCTGTTACTATTTAATTCAATTAACGGTACTAGTTTTATTGCATGTTTTTAGGATAGTTTCTAGTTTAATTACTATTCCCGATCTTCATTGTGGACTTTAAAAACATATCTAAGCCATTAATCATGAAATTCCTTAATTTGATTAAATCTATAACAAAATGATGAATCTGATAAATTCATCTATCAGATCACTAATCTATGACATGTTGAATATAGTTAAGGAGTCTGATCAAGGTTTCTTATACCCAAAGTGAAGAAATTGGACAGTACTTAAGCTAGAGAATTAGATTTTCTTAATTTTTCTAGTTTTAGTTTTAATTAAGGTTTTATTGTTTCTTTTTATGTTCTTCCTGGAATTAGACTTCTGGAATTTCATTGGTAAACTAAATATGAAGTTAAAATTTTTTTGTTACTTTTTTCTCAATTAAATTGAATTTTAAATATTTAAATTTTATTAAAAACTCCAAAATTCTAAAACGAGTCCCTGTGGGATCAACCCGTATTTGCATAGCCATACTACAATAGCCCGTGCACTTGAGGAAAACATCAACAATACATGCAATGCGATAACCTAATAAACACAACATATACTCAAAATAAATAACGGAGACTTCATCTCCATCCAAAATCCATCCACTCACATGTCTATTTAAATTTAAATAAAAAGAAACATTTTTGTAGTGGCAAAAGGCTGGGACAAAAATCAAAATCCCCAATACCACTCCAGTCACAGCTATAACTCCATAATTCCAATGTACATTCTCACATGTAAATGAAGTAAAGTCATGAAAACAAACATATGTTAGTTTTATCAAGAAATCAACTGTAATTGCAAACTTGTTTATTATACACGTTATGTTCTTCTCTTTAGTTCTTTATCGTCATCTTCTACTCCGTTTTCCTTGTTCTATTTCTTCAGACCTGAGACATTGTAACAAGCTTGTGCTTGTGTAGGTAGTTTCATCATAAAAGACATGAGTTCATGCAGTTTTGAATCTAAAAAGGAACACACCCTCGCATGTTATGTAGTTGAATAGAATTTGATACAAAATGAGTAATATAATGAACTCTGAAATCAAAATCATGATTTACAAATCACTACCATGCCAAACCAATTCAATCATTCGTTTTCAATAATAACCTTTGCAAAGCATTTTACAAAATGAGAAAGATCACAACTCACGTTATGCATTATCTCATAATATACCCATTCAAAATGAATGTTGAACTATCGTCAAAACCAATAGACAAAAAGCATTTAAATCTTATAATGCTTCAATATAGTCAACGTGACTCAATAAACACACACACACACATCCATCAAAACCTCCCAGAGGTGTCACGAGTGTAGAAACACTTTAAATCTGGCCACTTGCAATTGGTCATGAGTATTCATTATAGACCTGAAATACCAAGGTGCCCCACACCTGCGCTATCACACAATATACATATGAATCTGAAAAATAATGGAACATCTGTCAACGGACAAGAACCAATCAAGTCCGTGGCTATCAGACCGATACCAAGTGGATAGACTCCCCTGCATCGTGATCATGGAAAACATGGTACACAAGCCATGACCTATCAATGATGATGTGAGCTTGAATTTGACCCCTCCGGCCAGGTACCCACCACACATATACAATTTTAGAACAAAGAGGATGATCAGTCCTCAATCTTCCTAGCACAGAGTCCACTGACCCTAATATGTCTGTCATAACATAATAATACTAGGCATCATTAAATGCAGATATAACTGGTAAAACCATATAATTTCATGCATTATTGAAATCATGTAATTCAATTATCATGATACGGTATAGTCATGTAAAAGCCACCCTCACAAGGGTTGAGTTGAGCATTCCGTATTCCTTATCATTTCATAATTTATGAAATCCATGTATTTTCAAATATACTTTCATGCATATGTTTCTAATATGATAGTAAAGTAAACATGGCATTCCAAACTAATAAATTTTATGAAATACAATTATGTTGACTGCACAAATCAGAAATATCAAAACTTCAAATCTTAAACCTTTTCAAACATGGTAGAGTGGAAATCAATGGTTTTCATGCTTCACAAAAGTATATCGATGTTAAAACTACCTACTTGCCTTCTCATGCTCCTTGGTTTAGTTGTATCCCTTCTTATTGATTTATTGATCAACATGTTAATATTTTAGATTTCTTGTCAATATCAAGTTATATTAATAATTACCAAAGGAATCTATTCTAGGCCAAATTAGATAATCCATATAATGTTTTAGTCATGGAACTACTGGGTTCCATGTAATCCATCACTCCTCACTATATGATCCTAGTTACTAAGGTTGTTGGTCCATTTTTCACATCATGGATCATCTAAGGCCATTAAGGTTCTAATCTATCATTCATCAATGATTAACCATTGATTAGATGTGAGGTTCAGTGTAAGATCACCCTTACTATGTTGTTCGTTCTACAAATTCTTGATTCGATGGCTATAAGTGTTCAAATCTTGATCTCAACATGTTATTTAACATGTTTACTAATGGATACGGGAATTTTTACTTATCCTATGTCAATTCAAGGTCTAGGAATGTAGTGGCATGCTCTGATCACCGATTAGGCGCCGTTAGGATCTTTTTCCTCTACTATCTAATTGAATGGTTAGGATTATTCACTAAAATTTCATCTAGATCTTCAATTTCTATCATATCCTAGTTAATCTCATGCTCCAGAACTCATCCATGGTGTCTGATCATTGATCAGATGTCAAGAAGTTACTGTGTAAACAGTACCCGGTTGGATGACTAAGATTGTCCGATCGGTTTTCAGCCTATATATGAAATTTTTGTGTGATCCATGTTACATCATATCCTAAATTACCTATCCTTAAGCTTGGATTAGGGATTAGACGGTTGGATCATCCCTAAATATAGATCTAGGTTAAAATGCATAGATGTTTGCAAAATACTAAGATTCAAGATGTGGGTATCATAAATCTTACCTTTAAGGCATATCTTCAACCTCTAATTATTGTCGGAGAAGGAGATTGCCATTGATTTTTTGTCGCCAACAAATTTCGTCGTCCCATATTGTTTCCCCCCTTTTCCCCTGCCAAAAACTTGCTCGATTAACGAGCAACCATAGTGGTTTTACTCATGGTAGCTAGGGGACAAAGGTGAACATCTCTGATAGTCAATCAGAGACACCGTTCCCTCTATCTTTTCCGGTGACTGGCAAACATTTCCCACCATTGATCTCCTCCTCTAGTTGTCGGTGAAAGAAATGGAGGGTGGAGGATGGGTTGGATTCTCCCCTCCTTTCTCCTTTCTCCTTTCTCCTTTCTCCTCTCTCCTTCTCCCCCACTCTCTTCTCCTCTCTCCTTCTTCTCCCTCTCTTCTCCTTCCTCCTCATGCGTCCCCTCTTTCTGTTTGGCTGAGACCAGACCTAATGGTTTTTTCATTGGTTCTTTAAGTGGGAGGGGTGCCCGTATCAAATACGCCCCCCTGTGTTTTAAGCCTTTTTGTTTTGTTTTGTTTGTTTGTTTACATAAATGCCCTTCATCTTAAAATCAACATATCTCCTCCATCCGAACTCTGATTTCAACAAACTTAGAGCCGTTTGAATCGTCTTTTTTAGTACAATCTAATTATGGAGGTATCAATACAAAATTTGGTATCTATTAAGTTTTTTTCACTTATAAAACTCCAAATATAGAAAATTCAATATATTCTTTTCATCCTAATTTAACATTTTCCAAAGTTTACTCAATTTGGGATTTAAAATTTGGAATGTTACATGTCACTACCCCTTAGCATAGGCCCACTACGCACCTTAGCTTGTCAAAATCATGCATCTAGGTATCATCATATACAAAAGTCTCTTCTGACTTCAATAAGTCTCAAATTATGAAATTTCCATTTTAAAAAACATTGCCCTTTTATTGGGCATAATAAAGTTTCCAAAATCACCTTTTAGAGTAACATCATTCTATTTTTAGAAACTTCCCAAATTATATATTTAGCAAGTATCACGACTTGCTAATTTATCATACACATTCATAAAATCACATACTTTAACCATGCATTTCTATCATCATGCATTCTCAAAGTGAAAATAAAGGAAATTATTTTCCAAGCCATATGAAAAATGTCAAAATCATATCTTATGAAAATTCATTCAATTTTCATGGTTGCTAAAACTCATAATTAGTAGAAAATCATTAGAATTACTACCATTCATATAAAACTCAACAACCATGCTGAAATCTCAAATAGATCAACTAGATCATATGTCACTGATTCTCAATGTATGAATGACCTAGATCATCATATAAAGCTTTTAAATAATCTCATTAATGGCACAAGAGTGTCCAGAGATTCCAAGATTGATGGGGATCAAAGAAGATCAATGGCGATCTAGATTTGGACTGTAAGATCTCACTCTAAAAGTCTTAGAACATAATCTTATGTATGTGGTTAGTCATCAGTAAGTGGAGAATATTATATTATATAGATCTAATTATTTGAATAATTCAAGAAGTCTTTTTTATGCCCATTTCTAGCTCCTATGGACATCTTGGATTCAGTCTTGTAATGGGCAAGGACTATGGTATTTTGGATAGTTTAGATGCATTCCTTGATAATCAATGAAGGCCAACCAAGGAAGTTCTTAAATTAGAAAGTCAAAATTAGTTTCCCTAGGCTTGTTTGGACAAGCGATCAATTTTAGACATGGTCAAAATCTTATATGATTGATTATGAAAATTCTTAGCTAGAAAGATCTATAAGTAAGAGAAGCAATTGTTAATAGTTGCTTAAGTGTGAATGACAACCTTCCATGTATTATAACGTGGAAATTTAGCATAAGTTAGGCTTTAGAAAGTTTTAGAGTTGAAGGTTTTATATTTAGAAAGTCCATAAGGGCTAGGCAACACATGTAACTTAACTACAATTTTTTTTTTATTTTAAGTTTTAGTTGTTTATTGTGGGAGGGCTGTTCCCATCTATATATACACTCATTTTTCATGAATCAAAGGAGGTTAGTTCAATTTTAATTGTAGCTATTCACATTACAAATCAAATCATGGTTTCCACACCCCCCCCAAACCTAGCTTGGATTGGTAGGGTGCATCTTAGCTTGGTTGTTAAGAATCTTATCCTTGTGGTAGATTCCTAAGGTGACGAGTTTCTTTCATCCCCTCAATCTGTATTGCTCTTGATGGATTTCTATAGTTGGACTATTTTGAGGCTTCTACGATGGGGATTTTATATCTGTGCTATAACTAATCACATCTTAATCTTGTGGTATTGATTTCTATATCCACTAATAATTTGGATGGTTTTCTCTAAGCCCAAGTATTTAATTCTACGAGCAAATCCAAGCACCTAGTTATTAGGTGTCAATGCGGGTGTACTTGCCGTCACCATTTCCTCAGTGAAAGCATGTAGCATGGACCATATAAGAGTGTAGTATAGACTCTAGGAAGGAGGAGGTTTGGATGATGTGCTCCTAAATAGTGGTTGCACAGAATATTCCCTGCATATCACAAGTGGGTGTCCTAGCCCTTCTTGACTTCTGCTCACATTTTATGATTGATCCATTCCGTTCATTGGATTTGCCATGGCAATATAAAAAATTTCATCAAACAGTACCTTTACAGTAGGGCTTACTTAACAAAGATTAAGGAGAGGCTGAACGGAATTGGTTACTCAAAAAATAGGGAGGGGCTGCTTACGCCCTGTGATTCGTGGGGAATATTACGCGCATGCAGCGTATGAACCCTTCGATGATATTTCCCCAAATAAAATAGCAACCTCGCTGTCTCTCTCTCTGGGTTGAACTTGATCTGCGAGTTCAATGGTTTACATAACTTCATGGGACGAATTTGTGGAGAGATCCATTCAACTCTACCGAGCCGATCCCCAATCGGTAATGTTTTGATTCGCTGGATATTGTTTTCCTCTATTTCACTCCTCAACTGATCTCACTATTTCTCTTCCTTTTCTTTGATAATCCACTAGTCGCGCTACGTGATGAAATATAGACATTGCGACGGCAAGTTGGTTCTGAAAGTCACAGATAATCGAGAGGTATTTCATTCTCCCCTTGTCCACTTCTCTCTCTGTCGCTCGTCTTTTTCATTTCATGGGGTTTCTTGTATACATTCTTTTATTTACTTGTAATTGTGAAATTAGGTCGTTTATATTCTGAAGTTTAGATTGATCCGTGGTATTACAAGTGACAGTTTTTCTTCTTGGTTATGACAATTCAGACTTGAATTTCTGAGTCACTTTGTGCTTAATTGGATGATCCCTGGTTTAGATCTCTTTGTTCCTATAACATCTTCAAGTTCTGTATGTTACCTTTTCCTGTTTCCTCGAGTTACATAATGGGCTTGGACAGTATAATCAAGTTCCATTCAGAAGTTTGTTCTCGAATCTGATAGTGTGTCTACAGAAGACTTTACCCTCTGAGTCCGTATTTTTTTCGGGTATGTGTTCTATATTACTTTGCAGTTTAAGGAATTAGAGTTGGCTTTACTTGCAAGGGCCATTGTTTGATGTTCTTATTTGTTCTCAGTTAGTTCTGTATTTTCAGATTTAGACAACTATTTTAAGTTCAGCAGTCACTGTTGAACCTTCTGGAAAATGACAAAGAATCTGCGGCACCATAATGCATGTGTCGATTGTTAGATGTAGGTACTGTGTTGGGTTCATTAGTTACATTGTCTAGTAGGTGATCTTAAGCTGGTCCCAAGCCCGGAGAAAGGAGGAGGGTTACATCAATTGCCAACCGGCGTGAATTTTTTTGGCAAATCCTTAACATGAATCTAAAGCATAAGACATTTCCTCAAACTAGGGCATTCCTCATAAGGGATATGCAGCATTAGAACCTAGATGCAGTGGGAAGTGGGCAAGGACATTCTCCTGTAAGCGACGTGTTCCGTCGGATCTAGGATGTAGTAGAGAATAGGCAGGGATGTTGGGGCGTTTCCCATAAGCAACGCATTGCATCGGATTCTGGATGTAGTAGAAAGTAGGCAGGGATTTCTACATCATTTTAGATGTGTGATGATAAAGTGACTAATTCAGCAAAATAAGATTCGTATGGCCACATGGAATATGAATACATTGACAAGTAGGAATATAGAGTTAGTTGATGTGATGAAATGTAGGAGAGTCAATATAGCTTGTGTTCAAAAAACCAAGTGGAAAGGAGCTAAAACTAGAGAAATTGATGCGTATAAGCTCTGGCATGTAGGAAAGGACAATAATAGAAATGGCGTATGAATGATTGTGGATAAAGAATTAAACATAAAGTTGTATATGTTAGAAAAACCAATGATAGAATTTTATTGATAAAACTTGTTTTAGGAGAGAAGATCATAAATGTTATAAGTGCATACGCCATATAGGTAGAGTTAGAAGATAAAATCAAGAGACAGTTTTAGGAAGATATGGAGTAATGTAAGAAATTTCTAACACAGGGGATACTTATAGGACCAGACTTAAATGATCATGTAGGAAAAGAAAAGAAAAGATATGATAAGGTACATGGAGGTATGGTATTGAAGAAAGAAATGAGATGGGGGAAGCTATTCTGGATTTCGCTTTGGCATATAATCTAGCTCTAGCAAACACATACCTTAAGAAGAGGGATAAACACATACTAACCTTTAAAAGTGGATCATAAAAAAATCAATTAGACTTTTGCCTATTTAGGAATACTAAGGGATCAATGTGTAAGGATTGTAAGGTAAAACTCGGTGAGAATATAACCACACAACAAAGGTTAATGATTATAGATATTTACATTAAGAGATGGAAGAAGGGAAATGAACTTAATAGATGTCCAAAATTTAAGTGGTGGAACTTAAAAGGAGTGAATATAGCATCATGCGCAAACAAGTTGATGGTAGAAGGAAAGTGAAATAATGAAACTGAAGTAAACACGATAGACCGATATGGTCGAGTCCATTAAAAAAGTGGCAAAAGATGTTTTAGGACTATCTAAAGGTAAAAGGCAACTAGTAAAGGAAACTTGGTGGTGGAGCAAAAAAGTGGCATAAGTTATTAAAGAGAAATGAGTGTATTTTAAAGCATGGCAGAAGACTAGAGCTAACAAAGACTTTGAGCATTATAAGAATGCTAAAAAGGTTGCTAAGACAGTATTGAGTGAGGCTAAACTCAAGGCGTATGATGATCTCTATAATATATTAGGGTCAAGAGAAGGTGGGAAAGATTTGTTCAAATTTACAAAAATAAGAGAACAAAGGAGTAAGGACTTAGAGTACGTTAAATGCATTACAAGTGATGACCAAAGGGTACTCATCAAAGATGACGAGATTAATCAAAAGTGGGAAAGTTACTTTCAAAAATTGCTAAATGACAAGTGTGCTGAGAATATAGAGATTGAAAAAATAGTAAACCCCAATTATGTTGGATTATGTTAATACGACTGTAGGATTAGGATACATGAAGTGAAAGATGCCTTGAAAAGGATGAGATCAGGAAAGGCCTTGGAGTGTGATGGTATACTAGCAGAGGTTTGAAACTATATAGGAGATACTGGTGTAGTTTGGATGAGAAAAGTTGTTTAATAAGATTGTAGAATCGAAGAAAATACCAGATGAATGGAGGAAAAGCTTTATTATACCAATTTATAAGAATTAACATGATGTACAGAGTTGCACTAATTATCGTGGGATTAAACTTATGAGCCATATCATGAAACCTTGGGAAAGAGTAATTGAGAAGAGGCTATGACATGACACGTGTATATAAGAAAACCAATTTGGTTTCATGCCTGGGAGGTCTATTATGGAAGCTATTTTCCTCAGACAATTGATGGTGAAATATAAGGAGAGAAGGAAGGACCTCCACATGGTCTTTATTGACTTAGAAAAAGCTGATGATAGGGTTCCTAGAGAGTTAATATGGTGGGTGCTGGGTGAGAAAGATGTTTCATGGGGATACATTGTCATAATTGAGAATATGTAAGAGGAAGCGTTAACAAATGTTAGGACCACTAGTAGAGAGACCGATGATTTTCCAATCACCATAGGATTTCACCAAGGATCGGCATTGAGCTCATACCTCTTCATGTTGGTTAAGGATGGGTATGAAACATCTATACAATGAGATTTCGTTGGTGAATGTTATTTGCAAATGACATAGTTTTGATTGATGAGACAAGGGGCGCAGTAAACACAAAGCTAGAGTTGTGGAGAGATGCTACAGAGTCTAAAGGATTTATAATTAGCTGAAGTAAGATAGAGTATATGGAATGTAGTTTTAGCAAGAAGAGGAGTGTGAGGAAGCACCAGTAAATATTGGTAAGTAAGAAGTATCCCAAAAAGACCACTTTCAATATTTGGGGTGATAATTCATGAGAGTGAAGAGATTGAGAGGGATGCTACTCAAAAGAATCCAGGCGGGTTGGAACAAATGGAGATGTGCCTCTAGAGTTTTGTGTGATTAGTGGATGCCACTCAAATTGAAAGGAAAATTCTATAGGATGGCTGTAAGGCTAGCCATGCTTTATAGATTAGAGTGCTGGGTAGTTAAGGGACATCATATACATAGGATGAGAGTAGTTGAAATGATGATGTTGGGATAGATGAGTGACAAGACAAGAAAGGGTAGAATTAGAAATGAAAGCATTAGAAGAAACTTAGGGGTAGCACCAATAGGTGACAAGATGAGGGAGATTAGACTTAGATGTTTTGGACATGTCCAAAGGAGACTGAGAATGGCACCGTTATAAGGAGTGAGTCAGTCCAAGTTGAAGACTCTAAAAGGCCAAGGGGAAGGCCCAAAAGGATGTGGATGGAAGTGGTGAGAAAAGATTTAAAAACTTTTGGACTAAATAAGGCCATGACACTTGATAGAAGAGAATGAAGGAACAACATTCGTGTAGCCGACCCCTAATGGGGACAAGGCTTTGATGATGAGGGATACATTGTCATAACTTGTAGCATTTGCTGCAATGGTTCCATCAAGCAAGTTTACTGATCTGCTTTATCACAAAATATTTGGATTCTTTGACATTGCATGTTCAAACCAAAAATGTTGCACTCTATTATGGGAATGTGCACAATTTGCATAATTTTGGCAGAGAATTAAGAACAAATATTGGATGAGAATTTGCACTCAATGGGAAGAAATGGAAGATCTGGATCAAGTTGTCTTCTTGTTGAAGGAATGTCTCCATAAGATATACACCATACGCTGAAGTTTAGATTGGCTAAAAGGTAGGGCCTAATGCATACTACATCAGTTTATTGGTGACATCAATTCAAATTTTGATGTATATGACGTTTCAGCCATGATAGCAAAGTTATTGAATAAATCAGTGCATGGGTGTGGTTTGAATTTTTTCAGCATTGAAGAAAATGAAGATATGCTTGTTGTGAAAACCATTGGAACTCATCATGGAAAGCATGCAAATACCCTTAGTGGAAAGGAAATCCTAACTCCACAAGCATGTGATTTGATATATGGAGTGTGATCAGTGAAGAACCATACCAATCATGGTATGGAAATTAGCTAGATCCACTTCTTCTGGAGGACCTACTTTAAGGGATTGACGTGGACTTAAGCGGTGATATCATGCAGAGAGCAGTAGTGGGGCCCACTATCATGTCACTGAGTATGCCTAGGAGTTGCATTTCATTTCCAGATATCTAGTCCTATGGAAATGTTTGCTTTGTTATAATAAACCCAATACCTTCCATTTTATATTTGAGTTCTTACTAACTTTTAAAAGGTCCATTTGTTCTTTACTGGAGGTCCTAGATTACCTGAAATTGATGGATATGAATATGGGGAGGTAACACTGTTGAATGAGGTTTAATTTAAGGATGTAAAATTGTATTGCCTTTACTGCTGTGAATTTGACTGTTGAGCTTTATGCTGTCATCACTTTCTCTTTGAGAACAATGTCAAATTCTAGGTGGTTCCAACCTTGTTTGGCGTGGATCATAAAGTTAGCAAAGAAAGCACGTATTTATGTCAGAGTTTTGATAGGCTCATCTGTTTGATGAAAACAGGGATTTTTAGTGTTGTTTTTTTCTCTTTTGTTAATAGAGGACTTTTGATGTACTTCAAAATGTCCATAAAGTGGGTTTTGGTCTCTCTTGTACTAATTTGATGCAATGAGTTTGGAGGTTGAAAGTTGACTTTTAGTTTTGTGCCCAAACTTTTAGGATGTCTTTCTGGTTATGGTGCTTGTCAGAGTTTGTAAATTGAAAATTGTATTGGATTCCATTGATATCAGAAAATCTTTTGGGACTTAACATATAGCCTTTTCTTGAGGGAACTTTATGAAGTTGAGTACTTTGAAGTCCTATTTTGACTAAAGTGATTGAACTTATTATAGATCATCATTATCATCATCATCATCATCAAGGCCTTATGACAATTAAGGTTTGGCTACACAAATCTTGTTCCTTCATTCCCCTCTATCAATTGTCATGGCTTCATTTAGTCCATAAGTTTTTAAATCTTTTCTCATTTACTTTGCTGAATAATTATGATGTTTTATAAACAAAATATCTGTTGTAGTTGCCAAGTTTAAATTGGGCTATAATATCTGCATTACTTCTGAATAAGTATGCCTCTGTTTACATAGCCAGTAACTTATTACCGAAACTCACTGGGCTTGTCCCACATAATGTAATTTCTCCCTCTTTCCTCTTGTGGAAAAATAAAAAATGAGATCCTACCGTCAAATGTGTTTTAACTTTAACAAAATTAGCTCTATAGACACAAATGGCTGACACTTCAGAGGGGCCTAGGTTTAGTGGTTTAAACAGTTTCACTATTCCAGATAGGCTAACTCTGAAGTTACCATGTACATGACAAAGCTAACCGTCTCAATATCCTAAAATTTAAAATTGCTTGGATATGTAGGATCAACACTTGGATGACTAAAAGTACAAGATTCTCAAGCTTGTGGTGATCTAAAGTCCTAGCCATTTATGCTAGGCCACATCTAGAGCCTAGGCTCACAATCTTGTACTAATGAATCATGCTAACCTTAAAACATGTGGAAGCACATTTGGCAATGGTGGGAATTTAGGTGGTAGGCATACACTCCAATGGAAAAAACTTACACCAAAACTACATGAATGGTGTACTTTTTTGTGATCCCAACTGTTTCTACAATTTACATATGTTAAGCTTGAACAGTATTGTGTCTGAGACAATCCTAATACTCCAATTGTCTCAGATACTGAAATCATTTTAGGATGTAGAGTTAGACTTGGATGCCTAAAAATACAAGGGCAACCTTATGGTGATTCAACCCACTTCTGTTAAGCCCCTGGTTATATGTGCCCAAAACCTTCTTGACTTTATGATCCAAACCTTTAGATGTTGGAACCAAATTTGACGATAGACTTCAAGGTAGGACCATTCCTCAAATGGCTAAACTGACAAGTCGTTTCTTTTAAATTGCAAACTGCTTCCCGGTCTTAACTGGGATATGCTATATTATGCATTGTCTAGCCCTAGCCATGTCATTTTTCTAAACTTTTAGCTGTTTTATGTGAGGTTTTCACTCGCATTTCTATGAGTACAGGGATGGCTAAGCTTACAATAATCAGAACCATTGTGTTGGCCATCTAGACAGCCCATCCTCAAGCATGAATCTTTTTAGTTGAATGTTCCTAGCCTTTAGACATGCAGCAGAGCATTCAGGAATGGTTTACTTTAAGGTGGGCCCACAACCATGCTGCATGGCTAAGCTTATGATAATCAGAGCCACTTGTATTGACCCCTGTAGGACAGGGCATCCAAAAAAATCATTTAAGGATCCTAGCCTTTATACAGCACACAACATTGGACAACGATTTACTTTATGGTGGGGCCCACAACCATATTCTTAAAACTACATGAGGGACCCTTTTATTTTTGCGATATTTAGTGTTTCTCCATCTTCAAAAAATTTCAAGGATAAAAAAATCTAACTCATATTGTTCCTGAATTCTTGATTGTTTATTTTGTGGATTCAATTGTTAGATTGATAAAAATACAAGATGCATAAAGCTTGTGGGGTGATCCAGACCACTTTGCTCAGTCCTGTCTTAGATTGACCATGTTCAAAAATATTGTCAGTAGATGATCTGAGTCTCGAGACATATGGACCATAGCTGGCAATTATTTGATCATTAAATTAAAATGGATAAACGATTGAGGGCCCATTTTGTGCTGATCAATGTTTAGTAGTTGACCCCTCTTACAAACTGACCACGTGAATGGATGTATGTGAGACAACACTAGAAAATTATCAACTTCATTAAGGTGGGGCCAACACTCAAATGGCTAAAAGTACTAATGGACTGCAATCTTTGTTGGATACACAAATCATTTCCATGTCTTGGATACACTATGCTTCAGAAAAGTCACATGTGGCAGCAAGGTTACACCAATCAAAATCATTTATCTGCTGGGAGCCATCTTAGATAAGCAATGCCCCAAAATTCTTCTTCATTGAATATTCTTTGCATTTAGACTTAATGGAAGCTCATCATCATAGTTTACAAGGTGTAGCTTAACAAGTAGCCCATTGATCATGATCCAAGCTGTTTTCTCTCTTAAAAATTGGCTAAGTGAAGAGATGCTTGTCAGACCACAGAAAAACATTGATTTCTGTTCATGAATGTGATATCTGTACTCAAAGCCCTAATGGTACAAGTTGTCTCTAGTTTCTGGTGATCCCTGCCCATTTCCATGCTTTTAATAAGAAGGGCTCTAGCTCTTTTTCTTTTTCCTTTTTAAAAGAAGGGCTTTAGTCTTTATACTTATATGGACCATCTGTGCACCCTCTTTGTATTAGTTTCTTGATACTGAATTAGTTCTTATCATGTTAGAAGAAACATATGGTGTTTATAAGGTAATGTATGAGAGTTCAAATTTTAAACAAAACTAGGAGCATGCTATAATCACTGGTTACTGTGATGGTGGTTAAGGAGGTGTGTTTCCAAATATAGGATATCAGACAGTTATGCTTGAGACAACATGTCATGTATAAGGAGGTTCAAAGTGATTTCCTATGGGAGAATAACAGGGAATGCGAAGCAAATGTCTCACGAAGCAAATACGAAGCTCTTTCTCATCTTGATGAGGAAATGGGTACCAGTAATAATTATGGGAAAACCAAGCATTACTTCTGAAATGGTTTTAGAAATTGCAACAGGAGGAACCCATACTCTCTAGACCTATGACTGTGCGAAATTTTATGGGCGTGGTGAGATAGGTAGGAGAATGGAGAGCATACTTGTCAATTCCATTGTTGTTGCTGTTCCCTTTTGCCTATTGGAACAAAACATTTCATTCTTTTGCCTGTTCCAGTGTTCCTTTTTGGAGTTCCCCAATGAAGATATAGTATTTAGTAATATTAGAGCAGTGGCAAATAAACTTTGACCCCTTTGTTTAAGTGTCATACTCTTAAGTAAGTAAATAGTTATGAGGTTTTTCATTAAAATGAGGAGTTTAGAGGATGCAAGTATTACTCTCTTTAGATATGTATTAAATGTGTGCCATTATTAAATTAAGGGAGTGGCAAATATGGCAAAGGAAATGATAAACCATGACATATCCTAAAGGTATGAAAGAAGAAAAGGAAAGTTGGTCATTAACCTGGACTGAAAGTTTAGTGTGCCATTTTGTTCCATTTTTCTCTTCGAGACAGGCCTTTTCTGGAATTCCATCCTGAATGGAACAGAATTGACAACTATAGTGGAGACTAGGGCAGTCCCGGTGCACGAAGTTCCAGACCACAGAAATTGAATTTGCAGGGAAGACAGATAAGTGTTTAATGTTAAAAAGCCTTTTTCGGTCCTTTATTTTGTTTTAGATGTGGGGGAAAAGGAGATTAAGTCTTTGGAAATGGTGATTAGGTTGGTTTTCAGCCAACTATACTGCAGGATTCTGGATTTCTGGTAGAAGTGTCTTTATATCTTTGAATATTATGGGAATGAGTGCTATGTAGTTAGAGGCGTGAGGTGCACCGAGGAGCAAAGGGGTGCTCTTGGAGCCTGGGGCATGCGCGTAGGCTCGTGCCTGAATCATGAGGTGCAAAATTATGTATTTAATAATTAAAAATTAGCTAAAAAAGCTGAAAATTAGCTAAAATGCTAAAAATCATTAGTAAATTCATAAAAAATCCTAAAAAGTATTAAAACATAGAAACATAATTCTATTATGAAATATTATCTAAACATGCAATTTTTATGAACAAAATAATATATAAGCACAATCAATCAAGTAAAATAACTTTTAAGAGTTTAAGAATCAAGACTACTCACTTCAGTTATCTCTAGAGGGATCTTCAGGCTCAGGGTTCAAATTATCATCAAAGCTATCATAATCTTCCTCGACATATCCAGCAAGACCACTACCTTGACCTTACAACTCCTTAGTGTCCTCCTCAGAACCAGTTTTCTCCTCTGGTTCTGGAAGTATCTGAGACATGTTCCTCTGCCTCCTTTGCCTCTGATACTGTTTAGTGGGAGGAGCAACATGCGAACTAGATCCCATAGCACGTTCAACGTCACCCCATGTGAGGCTATCATTTGGATGGACGAGGTCATCCTCAGCATCTGCTTCAATTATCCACTCGTCACTCTCATCAACCTCTCTCAATTCAATGGGATCTGTATATGTTTGAGATCTCAAATGATCTTCATGTCGGTGGCTGAGACTTTGATTATATTGAACATATACCAGATTGTTCAATGGTTTTGCGTGTAATCTATTTCTCATATCTTTGTGTGAAGCTGCAATAAAATATCAAATTTTATAAGGTTGATTGTAAATTATATTGTTGAATGATCTATAAATTAGTGAAGTAAGTAATACTTATATTCTCAAAAGCACTCCAGTTCTGCTTGAAAGGAGATGCACCATAGGTCTGAGGGAGGACTTTGATAGCAAGTTTTTGGAGAATTGGGTATTCAGCTTCAAAAGTAACGCACCACTCACCTACAAGAGTTAAATAACAATGAATTAAAAACATAAATTAAAGAAATTTAAGACAAATAAAATTTGAAATTGTAAGACTTACAAGGAGCCATTGTCTTCCATTCAATTTAACCAAGTCATTCGCAAATTGGCCTGCTGCACGTTTATATGGGCCTAGCTCATCAATCACCTTGCTTGCATCATCTTGATTTGCAGATAAGGTATTGATAGTGTCAAATAGGCCTTGCTTGATAAATCTATCGGCTTCAACATTTTCTTGTCTATCGTAATAAAATGAAGGGTTAAGATAATAACCAGTTACATGCAAACGTTGACAAAGCTGATTCATCCATCTACTATCAACAATGCCACAAATATGGGCGTCTTATCGCTCATTATCTTTTAGATTTGCCATAATCTTTTCTTTGGCTCTTGTGATGACATCGTATATATAACCCATTGCAGGCTTCTCTTCAGTATCTACAAGCCTCAACACCTTCACAAGGGGTGCCATTATCTTCAAGCAAAATAAAATATTATTCCAAAAGGAGCTTCGGCTAACAATATTCTACACTCTTTGTCCAATCAGGGTAGTGCTCCATTTGTTGTTGCTCCATGCCTGATAGTGGAACATCTCCCTCAATTCCGCCTTGACATTGTAGATACTCTCTAAACTCAAGAAGTTTGTGGCAAAACAAGTGACTGCAGGCCTAACCAATTCTTTTTGCTTGGTCATCATTCTCATCAAATGAAGGACATGGGTGTGATTGCATATGAAAACAGTAATTGGCTTTCCTTGTTTCATAACATGCTCCACTTTTGACAATTTGCTAATATCCTCCAACATCAAGTTAATACAATGAGTTGCACAGGGTGACCAAAATAGATGCTTCCTTCTTATTTGTAAGCATCTTCCTGTAGTTACATAATTTGATGCATTGCTGGTGATAATTTGCAATAAGCAATGGAATTCATGAGTAAATATTAAAACTTAACTAAGATTAAGAGGAGGGATTACTTGGACAATGTTTTCCTCTCCAACGTCATCTATGACGTCGTCTAACATTTTAACAATCAAATCTGAGCTCTTTACATGCTCAGATCCATCAATTGATTTTAGAAAAACTGTCCCAGTTAGACAGTTTACCAAAACATTGATTAAGGTGCAACCCTTGCCATCAATCCACCAATCTGATATTATGGTGCATTCTTGTACAAATTCATTCGTCCTTTTAACTTGTTTTTTGAGAAGAGGCACCCTCAACTCATGGTAAGAGGGTGCTTTGAAACTTTAAGATAGAAAGAAAACACAAGTTAAATACTATTTAACTTAAAAATATGCATAAAAAGTACTAGTATATAAAGGAAAACAAAAGAAAACCATTTACCTGGTTCATGTTGTGTAGCCGCCTCAAACATGGTCTAAAATTACTGACATTAAGCGGCATTAAAGGCAATGTCATTCTCATAAAACCAGCTTGTAATGTAATCATATGCTCTGGTTCTAAGCTCATTCTCTATGCATTATTTATTTTTGTTTGAAGCAAAGGAACCTTCTCAGGATCATGGGCAAAGTGAATATCAAGAGGTCCTTTTATTCCACTCCTAGACCTCTTGTTGCTCTCTATACCAAATCCACTAGAGCTTGGGCCACTACTACCACTAGCCTGTCTCCCACTATCAATGTCAACATCTCCCTCAACAGCTTCAAGATCGTCATGAATCCCAAATAAATTTTTTGGTCGTGTTTGCTCCAAAATAATTCTCTCCCTTTCATCCTTCTTCTTTTTTGACTCATTCATATAATCACTTATTCTTTTTGATATATCAAGAGTCACCTTGCTGCATTTTTTAGTATTCTTATGCCCTCCAACTAAATGTTGTTTTAGCCTATAAATTCCACCACTATATTTGTTTTCACACAATTTGCACCAAACTGTATTCTTATCACTTGGAATTCTTAACTCTCCATACTCCCACCCTGGCTCTGCAGATCTAGAAATAGCTGAAGTATCTGAAGTTGAACCCCTTGATGATGACATCTTTAAATTTTAGGCCTAAAATGTAAAAAGCATAAAAGAGTGAGTACTGTTATTTTCGTAAAATTTGAAAAAAAAAAAACTCCAAAATAGAAAATTGCATGAAAAAAACATCACATATGAAAACACAAGCATGGGAAAGCTATATATGTTGATAGACATATGTTTTAACTAATAAATATAAAAAAAGAATTCTTTTCCAATTTTTGTAACTGGTATTTTCAGAAAAATTGAAAAAAAATAATCCTAAAATACAAAAACAGCATGAAAAATACATCACACATGAAGACACAAGCATGGGAAAGCTATATATGTAAATAGGAATACGTTTTAACTAATAAATATAAAAAAAAAAACAAAAATTTCCAATTTCTGTAACTATTATTTTCTGAAAAATAAAATAAAAACGTAAAATACAAAAAAAGATGAAAAAATTATCACACATGAAGACACAAGCATGGGAAAGCTATATATGTGGATAGGAATAGGTATTAACTAATAAATATAAAAAAAACAAATTTTTCTAATTTTCGCAACTTTTATTTTTGGAAAAAAAAACCCTAAAATAAAAAAAAAGGATGAAAAAATTATCACACATGAAGACACAAGCATGGGAAAGCTATATTATGAAGATAGAAATACAAAAAAACGAAGACTTTTTTATATTTCCATAACTGATTTTTTCGGAAAAATAGTAAAAAACCTAAAAACAAACTCAAATCTAGAGCAAAGAAGTATAAAACTCAAATGGAATGTTTTTTTTATACATATAGAATTAGAACCCATCAAGATCTATGGAAAATAGTAAACAAAAACAAAAAATTTGAAAAAACGGTATTGTTTTTTACGTTTTTTTACAGAAACTGTAAAGAAATGCTAAGATTTGTAAATCCATACCTTTTTGTGCTTAGATCTGTGAAAGATCCAAGAGGAATGCTTCTTAGTAGTTTAGAATATCGAAATTAGGATTGGAAGATGAAAAACGAAAAAAAATTAGAAGTTTAGAAGTTATTGGCTAAACAGTCTGTGCTTGGAGTCAGGGTTGCGCCTGAAAGGAGGCTCTAGGCACACCCACGACTGCGCCTCTATTCCTCTAAGACTTGCACTCTCCCAGGCGCATAACTTTTGACTTGCGCCTAGGCGTGCCTTTAACTACATAGAGTGGGTGAAAGGGCGGTCCTGTAAGCTTATGTCAAAGAAATATAATTAACTTAATAGTCTTTTCTTCAAGCTGTTTCTTTATATAACCTTTTCCTCATGCTTGAGTAGTCATTTGCTTCCCTCTTCCTCTATTTATGTTTGGGCATCAGAACTGAGCAGAATGCTCTCATTTCACTCATTTTTTCTTCTCCTGGGTGTCATTATGTTAGGCAGTGCAGGTGAGGAATCCAGCAATTCTGTGCATTATAAAAGGCTTTCTTAGGGCCTTTTCCATCAATAGGGTTTCCTCCCAGAAGATAAATATTGTTGATATTCTAAGGCATAAACATTGTGATGTGCTGAATTGTTGCATCTTGTGCAAATGCGTTGAAGGAGTCGTGTAAATAATTTTCATATCTTGAGGGTTTGCTAGCCCATTTGGTGGTGGGCCCTTTTGCTATTTGGTTCATGCTCCCTGAAGCTTTTGATAGTCTCTTGGATAAATGGGAGTACGGGGTTAACTTGGGATGAAATGGCATCTGTAATGGACCATGACATTATTTGCCTTATTTGCTGCGAGCATAATAGGGGAACCTTTGAGGACAAAAACAACTGTTTGATTAGTTGTTTCTGGAGGTTTCACACTACTGCATGCTATCTGGAAGGAGTTACAAACAATATTTTTGCACAACCAATGGAATTGGGAAGTCATTTTGGCAAGTTGGTTGTGGAGAGAGAATAAAAAGAAAAGAAAGTTCAATTTAACTGGGAAATTTCTAGGGTAAAATGGTTAAGTTATATCAAATATAAATATCAGTGAAATGAATTCTTCTAGGTCCGTCCCAAGAATGGCCAATTGAGTGTTACTCACATGAGCTTCTGTAAATTTAACATTGATATCACATTCATTTGTCAAAGCAAGCCCTGCTAATAATGGATGAATGTATCTAAATGTTGGACGAGTGTTTCTAGAACACTGAAGGGAAGTTATCCTCTCTTATTATGATCTGTAGGGTAATAAAGACTCAAACAATGTGGAGGTTTGTGCACTTTGTATGGATTATATGCTTTGTTTACTTAGCTTGGGTCTCTGTCTCTTTGTTTGAGGTGACCTGCAAATGTCTTTTCATGCTTGTAGAATTTTCTTTTGGACTTTGGAGATCACCAAGGAGATCAGCAAGATGTCACAATGTGTTTTACTTTGTAGCCCTAGATATGCTAATCATCTTGCTGATTCCCTCGCTAAAAATTGGGTTCATACTGATTGTTTGTTTGGAGGACAGTCTGTAGATCTCTTGTAATTTGTTTTCATCTAAAACCCTTCCACTTCTATCCAAGAAAAAGGAGGCCTTCATGGATAATAAAGATGAACTATGGATTTAAGAGTCCTAGTAAGTGTATACGCTCAGAAAGAAGGTGTGCAAGCATTTTTCCATGCAAGGTAAAACTTTCTTCATAGTTCTAAACGATGCCAAAAATAGGTAACCCATAAGAAATCAATGCTTTTGGATGATCCTAACCACTTGTTTTGGGTCTTTGAAAAAATTAATAAAAATAGATGGTTGTAATTTTTACCTAAAAATGAAAAGTAGGCTAAAAGCATTTAATGGGCATGAAATTTGAGTTCTCGCCTATCCATGTCATTCCTAATGTTATGAACGGCTTAGATCTGCAATAACAGTTTCCTTGTATGGAAAAGTGGGCGTGTACGCCTTCCTCTCCTCTTGTGCGTGTATGCTTACCAGGACTCCAGATCTAAATACCTTGGTAGATTCAATTCAAACGTGACCAGAGTGGAAAGAAATGGCCAGTAATTTGATTACTGGTAACTAATAGAGTTTTCTGGTGCCCAGGGAAAGAGAAATTATACCGTGTATCGCTTGGGGGAGAATACAACATAGTAAGGTGTTCTAGGCTTTGGTCCCATCTACCAAAGTGTGGATGACGATGCAGTAATACTAAGGTGATTGATGAGGTTTATACTGAACTGCATGAGGGAAAAGAACATGAAATAATCTAGAAGAGAAATATTCCATATGCCATTTGATTGCTATGAAGTTAAAGATTAACCTTGTGAAGGGACAGAATTTATTCAATTGCTAATTAGGATGTGTTAATGATTATACCCTTGCAAAACAGTAAATGTATAACTAACCTATGCTTACAGATTTTTACCATTCCTAAAAATGAAACCTCGAACTGACAATTTAAAACCTATGCATACAGATTTTTAGCATTCCTAAGGTAAATGTTGCAGCAAAGTGTTCTAATCTGGAAACTTTTTTGTGTTTGGGTGATAGTTAATATGTTTTGTCCTCACACGAATACCATATTTCTCTTCCTGCTAGAGGCTGGATTTTAATCTCATAGCATCTCCTGAACAGTATTTTGCCCTTGGCAAAGCATTGACAGAACAACATTTGTTAATTCTCAAGAGAACAGATTGAGGAAAATCGTCTTTGGTTGGATGGATTGATAGCAATGCAAAAACACTTATTTTAGTCAGTGTCTCATTGATAGCAGTAGAAAGGCACTGATTTTAGTCATAGTGTCTCATTAAAACATCTGGATACTTTAGGCATGGACTTTCTAAGTGCATCCATCCACATTGCCTTCTGATGCTATGCTATGTTTGGATATTCAATGTATATCGTATCTCTTAGTTGTGCAGTTTAATGGTTTTGGCAAAGGGAGTTTATTTCGGTGATATTTCTAACTCTTTCTGATCCATTTGTGCTTCTATATGCAGATGACTACATGCGATTTTGATTTTCTTTTTAAATCTGTCAGCTTTTAGACAAAACTTCCTTTGTGTTAAAATGTATTCTCTACCGTGGCTGAATGGCTTGTGGGAGTGTGTTCCTTGCAGTGTCTGAAGTTTAAAACAGACCAGGCACAGGATGCTAAAAAGATGGAAAAGCTCAATAATATTTTCTTTACCCTAATGGCTAGGGGTCCTGATGGTATAATTTCCACTCTATGTTCTAGTCATATATCTTAGTTGTACGTGTTGATATGAATGCTTTTTTTTCTTGCCTTAGTGGTTGTTCTTTGTGGGTTTTCCAGTTGCAAATTGACATGGAATGTCTTTTTCCAGCTGATATAACGGAAGTATCAGGAAAAGAACAGCAGGAATCACAACCCTCAAAGAAAGGAAGGGGGAGAAGACAGTGATACACTTCAGCTATATGTGAGGTTTGAGCCAGTGAATGAGGAGGATTAGACCGACAACGTTTTTCTTCTCTCTGCTAAGCTGTTTTGTCGTTTGATTTGATTACTGAAACTCTTACAAAAGCAAATTTGATGTTTCAGAGCTACCAATTGAAGGGCTTTACAATTTTGACAATGCAATGCGAAGCAGTCGCCAGAGAGGGCAGGCATTAGATACTTTGGGTCAATATGGAACACAAACATAATTTGCCATGCACGGTGACATTGTGGGCATCATTACCATGTAACTAAACAACTGGAGGCTTATTTTCGAGCTGTTTCAGTCCAATTCTCCTTCTATTTCAGTTCTTTTTCATTTTGGCATAACTATTTCAGCTGTTTCACAACTCCATTATTCTGATAAACTCCAAGCACGCCTCTATGGACCTGCCGAATCCAGACTGCGGCCACCGAGAAATTTGTCTCTGAAAACTTAATGTTGGAGCATCTAGTTCTTTATAACTGAACCTTCTAAGATTTTTCTAAGAACTTGTTCCTTGTGTTGACGGGGGCACATAGTGGATGCCTATATATTCTTCTGCAAAAATATGAGCAGGTATAAGCACAAGTTTGGACCTACTCTTTCAGTGATCCAGATTGTTTATATGCTCTGTCATGCTGCCGATAAATCATTTACCAAAATCCAACATCATCTGACTGATCAATTCTCCAGCTCGTGGTTTTCTAATGGTTGATGACTAAAAGAAAGGGCAACTGTATAACATTCATTGATTAGGACAACCCGTTATATGTATCAATAAAAAAGAATTCCTTTTTCATTGTTTGAGTGGGGAGTGGCCTTGAATCCATGTCCTTAGCCAGCAGGCCGTGAAAGTTCTTGGGTGGAAGTAAGGCAGTCAACATTCTCACAGAGAATTCTCGTATAAAATGATTGCCTCGCTCGGCTTTCAAGTGCAAGGCATATGCTCGTAAATATGGTGAATCGATAAGAACATAGCATCGCGATGCTTGTGCTTCATGTTCTGGATGACCCAGTAACTCGGATGATCTCCCAATCGCTTAAAGTTATTTATCATTGTTAGAATTTACTTGGCATCAGAGCTTATTATCACCAACTATTGCTGCACAGCCCGTGACCATGTCTCATAGGCTATAAGGGAGGCCTGTTTAGTTCGTAGATTTGGAACAAAGAACTTAAGCCTTGTATTCATGGATATGTGAACCAAAGCTTATATCTAGAAGGCCTGTTCCTAGAAGTGTTCTTGTAAATATTTAGATATTCCAAATGAATTTAGAAAATGGTTGAACTTAGATATTTTTTAAGACGGTTCCAAAAGAAAATCTAGGCTATTGGTGGTCATGACCTATGTAAAAATCTTGGTCATCTATTGAGGAGATAGATGGAGGAAAACAACTACAAATAGGAGTTGGCTTATCATTCGTAATTAAGCAACTTAATTGAAAAGTAAAAGATTCTCTTTGAGTAAGTCCTTTTCTCAGTTCTCTTAAGGTCTCTCGTTGTTTTTCTAAGTGAGTGAATATAACCTTTGCAAATAAGAGTGGGAATTTGAAGGCTGACTTATGTTTTTGCAAAGGAATTGCGCACAAGTGCAGCACTGGTTAAGCAAAGGGAATTGCAACCTTGTGATCTGGATCTGGGGAGAGATTTCCGTGCTCCCCTACCAAAAGGAGATTGGATCACCAAACAACGAAGTAAAATCTGACCAATATAGATGCGCAATTAACATGCAGGAGCTTCTCTACGTCGTAACAATTTCAATTTTTAATCCAGAAACTGAAGTTGAGGTTCTAGAGGATTGTGGTGATTTGATTATTTTTAAAATACAAGGAATGCTCGCTCTAGTTGGTCGTATCCTCACGGCAAATCCATTGGGAGCAGCATACTTTGAATAACTGGTCCTACTTATAGTTGATCTTTCCCGTTCGTCCGATCTATTCGAATAGATACTAGCTTAAGATTCATGCTGGTTGGACGTGCGATTGTAGCATCCAAAAAAATTGTTCCTCATATCATTAGCCGTGGACTCTTAGCAACTTCTTCGCTAGCAATGTCCCCTATCAACAACTAAAAACCCTTTCCCTGTTTTCTTTTCACCAATCGAATGATTAGAACTCTATTTTCTTCTTCTTTAATTGTAAGTTTTAGAAATGATTTTTCATGTGGTGATCTTTTAGAGGTCGCCTATCTAAGGGAGAGCGAACAAGATGAATGGAATAGAAATTCTAGAAAACATGCCTAGATATCAACCCACATGCCTCACTTTATCATTTCTCATCTTTCAATGGGCGTAACTTTGGGCTATTGAATATTCGAAGTGGATAAATCAGATGAATGGACTGGATCAACGTCTGATTAATTACATCCCAAAATCCCCCAGGTTGCACAAGGTGAACATTTGCTTTTGCTCATTAAATGTAGATTCAAACTCAGTTTTTGAGTGGCCATCCCACCTGCTCCACGGGGCCAATCAGATCAACAGTTAAACTCACGCTGGCAGCATATAGTAGGCCCATCCAGGGATTTACATGGGCAGCTACAGGTGAGTCCATCATATGTTTTCTTATTCAAGCCACTCATCTACCAGATGACGTTTAGGATAGGCATGTCTAAATATCTGGATTATCCTAACCACCAGTATTCTGGTGAGAATAATCTTAATGAAATATTGGCAAAGGGGGGAGAACAGATATATGGAGTAAAATATTGATTACATTTTTAAATATAAGCCATTAATTGGACCCACCCCATATATGAGACAGAAACCCCTTGCTGCTGTCGAGGCTACAGTCCTTAAGGATTAGAATTACCGCAAAGCCAACAAGTTAAATCGGCTACAGTTTTCAGACTGCTCTGTAAACGGTTTGGTTCATTGAACAACTTGCCTTTAACTTAAATTCTTCCTGGAATTGTAGATGAAGTTGCCTATTCAATAGTCAAGTTTGGTGCGCTGCCACTGTAAATACAGGGGTTGCTCTGCTTAGCTCATCGTTTAGACTCTGCTAAGTCATTGCCAGCCCCAAAATATTCTGACCCTCAATTTCTTAATGATGTTGAAAAAACAGTAGCATTTTGCCCGAGTCTTACGCTGCTGCATAAAAGGAACTCTCTCAAATTATTCCTCTTACAACTTGCTCATCTAGACCCCCAAATGATTACAACTTCATCCCCATCAACCATAGTACATTTTCCGATATGGGTCCGAACTAATCCTTACCGTTCGTTTGCATGTAGGCCCTCTAACGCGTAACCTTGTAGACTTTTACTGGCAATCGGCAGTTGGCAGTTGCCACAAGCTTCCATGAGATTAGATGAGGCATGTGGGCCCTTGATATTCGTTTCTTCCAGTTTGAAGGAGGAGAATAAACAAGTGGGAAACAGACAGAAGAAGGAACGCTCTTTCTTCCCCCTCTTTGACTTCTTGACGGTTTTCGTAAAATATTTCGCCTCTCTTTCTCATTTCTTTCTGATTCTTACAATTTTAATTCGTATTTTCTATTTAAAAATAAGAAAAGATAAAAAAAGACGGGGGGAGGGGGAAGACCTCAAGAAAAGACTCGGATGCCGAGGATGATGAGACGCTAATTGACATTTTCACACGCTTATCTAGATGAAAATCTAATGACGATATTGGCCTCGCCACTTATAGTTAAGTACTAATTTGTCATGTGCTTTTACCAGTAATTGGCACGTGTATCGTACAATCATGCGCAGGAGTGTTTGCGTTAGGGCTGCCAAACCAGCTGGTTTGGGTAATCGGTAAGGGATCCGAACCAAGCCGAATGGGTTGGATTACGAATTACAAAATCTAAATCGGAGGTTGGATTTTAAAATCCAAATTGAAATGGATTGAATTTGAACTGAGCTATTAAATTCGTAGATTATCCATTTTATTTGCTAATTTACTAATACATATATTTTATTTATATTTATTGTGAATAAAAAATATTATTTTAACACACACACATATATATAAAATTAAATGTCCGTCAGATATATCTATAAATTTATGTTATATAAATTCAAAGCAGTATTCAGTAAGTTCCTCTTCTTCTTCTTCCTCTTCTTTATTTTTTTCATTTTTTTTAACTACTTTTATGTCGTGTAATCAAACCAAATGAGAATACTGATCTAAAGCATTTTTATTTGATAAAAAGGATTTAGTTTTATTATGTTGGAAATTGCAGATTTTCCTTCTTCTTTTTTTTCCCTTTTCTGCTCAATTATATGCTGCTGTCACTTACTTTGTTGATAAATGATGTCTATTTTGCGTGGGTGGTTTTTTTTTTCTATATATGCTATTATTAAGCTGCTTTGTTATCCTTATGTCATTGAAAGGGAAGCCTTGGCCTAATGGTAAAAGTTGTCGTCATGTGACCTTGAGGTCACGGGTTCAAGCATGGAATCAGCCCTTTGCAAAATGCAAGGTAAGGTTGCCTAATATAAGCCCTTTTGGTCCGCCCCTTTCCTGAACCCCGCATAGGCGGGAGCTTTGTGCACCGGGGCTGCCCTGCCCCTTTTGTTTTCATTATGTCATTGAATTATAAAAATCTTGGAATGAAGTATTTTTGCTGAATAATCTTGTCAACTTTGTTCGATGAATTTACAGTAACTGAATGATGAATGATCATAATGATTATGAGGTTGTTAAGGAGATTCAAGAGAACCAAGAGACTAAATCGAATAAGGGTAAGAAAAGGTCTGTTACATGGAACATAGAAGACGATAAGAAACAAAAGCAAAGTGCAAGCACTGCAGAAAATAGTTTAAGTATATTAGCAAAATGGGTGCAGCCATATGCAAAATCACTTGAAAACTTGTCCTATAAAGGGTTCCAAAGATATCAGGAAGATGCCACTGGGTGGAAGCCAGGGTGGTCATCTTGAGTTTGATCAAGTAGTCTCTACAAAGAACTAGCGAGGATGATTATTTTACATGACTACCCATTCAGAATAGTTGAGCGTGAAGGGTTTAGGGACTTCCGTATGTCTCTACAGTCAATGTTTAAGCATGTAAGGAGGACTACTATCAGGAATGATTACTTAGAACTCCACAATGATGGTATATAAGATAGCAATCTTATATACCACGCCGAAGTCCATCCCTCGGCGTGTTGGCTTGATGACGACTAGACATCCAATCAAAACATTAGATACATTTGCCTAACTGCTCATTTTATTGATGATGAATGGAAGCCAAATAAGAGGACCTTAAAGTTTTCTAAAGAGCCCTCTCCACACATCGGTAAAAATCTTCGTGACTCTCTTCTTAGGTTATTGGTTGATTGGAGTATCGAAATAAATAAATAAATAAATATTATGTATTTGCTTTTATAGTGGATAACTGTAGTAATAATGATACTATGATATCTCAATCCCTTCCAGTTGGTGGAAAACATGCCGACGTTTAATGTGCTATACACATCTTTAGTTTAGTGCTTTAAAACAATTTAAAGCATAGTCATCATACAATTGCTAAAAATGAGGGAAAGTGTGAATTATATAAAAAGGATCTCCATCATGGTTTCGGAGTTCAAAGAATGTGCAAAGCAAATAGGATTAACAAGCTATGAAAATTTATCACTTTATGTCAAAATAAGGTTGAATTCTACGTATGTAATGTTAGAAACTACCCAATTTTCATTTTTGTAGGGGAGGGATTGACCTTTCCAAATCATATTCTCTTGTACTGGCATGGCCCCGCTAATTTGTTTTTTGATTGGAGCTTCTTAACATAAAAATACATACTATTATTTGGTTGTTCGTGATGAGGCTTATAGGCATGAACCAACTGAAGTTAAGTGGAATAAAGCAAGAGAGATGTGAAATTTTCTACATCACTTTTACAAGGTCACCAACATTCTATTTGCGTCTAACTTATTATTCATGTAATTGGAAAAATATGGGAAACACATTGAATGCGGCTCTTAGGGAGTAGGTGGCGACCTTGACTGCTATACTCTAATGGCTATTGCGGAGTCTTAGTTCTACTGACCTTTTAGAATTTATTATAGGAAAGCTTACGGTGTGGTTGCCAGCAATAAGTAAGTTTGAAAAATTATAGGAAACTGTAAATGAACTTTACAGACATTATAAGGGAATTTCGAGTTCAAATTCTATGCATCCATCCTCCACTCCATCGTGCAGGAGTAATAGACAGCATTGGGTTTGATGGTAAACCTATATTATCAAGATGTTTACACAAATTAAAACAAAGCGGAAGCAAAATTAAATGGATACTTACCTCCAGCCATAGCAGTAGATCCAAAATCATTTTCTTTTAAAGAATCTTTTAATTCAAGAGCAATTCTTGGTAATGGAAAAATAGAGATTGTCTAACCTGTTTGAATCATGGACCCTTTAAAACAAAATTTAGTAGCAATTATCCTTCCGTTAAGGATAACTGCCATGGTTAGTAACCACACACCACTAAACTAGTGATTATGATACCCATGTTAGATTTTGAATTCTAAATGTTATGGACCACATAAAATTCTTACATTTTCCCACTTGGTCCAAATATTTGTAACTTTACAAATTTATAAATCTTAATAGACTAGTCTAAAATACTTTATGCTTAAACAAAGAAATAAATTATGTGAATCATGGTAGTAATTCTTTACAAGCAAGTATTACCTTTCATGTATTATAATGTAATTTTCTTCTTTGAAAAGCCTTTTATATGATATTTTTATCTATATAAATAAGCTTCAAATGCTTGTTTTGAGTCCAAACATCTCCAATCATAAATGTATACAAACAAAAAATGGAGACAAATTTAAGAATTCATAGTTTCATTACTAATATATGCTATAAGCATAGCATCATAATTCAAATTGAAAGTGACAAATGAGAACAAAGTCCCATTCATGCTATATGGTCCTTAAATAACTTTGGTGACATGCCTTACGTTAAAGGATATGCAGTCATCAGCTTAGTATGAACGTGTTCAGTGAGCACTTCATTTCTTTTAATAAGCTCTCTGACTACGAAGTACTTAATGTTAATATGCTTACTTTGACTTCTACTCTTATTATTCTTAGCAAAGAACACATCAACTGCATTGTCACAGTATACCTTCAGAGGCCTAAACATAGAATCAACAACGCGAGACCCATATATGAAACTCTTAAGCCAAATAACCTATTTTGTTGCCTCAAAGCAAGAAACAAATTTAGCTTTCATAGTAGAAGTAGCAATCAAAGGTTGTTTTGTACTTCTCTAAGATATAGCTCCTCTAGGAAATTAGAAGATATATCCAAATGTTGATTTTCGAGCAACACAACCAGCAAAGTTTGAATCTTAATACCCAATAACCTCCAAGTCATTAGTCTGTCTATATATAAGCATGAAATCTTTAGTCCCTTGAAGGTATCTTATGACCTTCTTTGCAACTCTCTAGTAGTCCAAACTTGGGTTACATTGATATTTTTTTAACATTCCAACTGCAAATACAATGTCTGGTTTAGTGTAGACCTAACCATACATAAGGCTTCCAATGTTTTTAATCTGTTCCCTTTCAAAGTCATTTTTGGGACATTGATTCAAACTGAATCTATCACCCTTAATAATGTATGCTATACTAGGTGAACAATCTTTCATCCAAAATCTCTTTAGAACCTTATTGATATAGGCTTCTTGAAACATGCCCAATATACCCTGAGACCTGTCTCTATTAATCTTAATGTTAGTGATATAAGATGCCTCACCCATATCCTTCATATCAAAGAGTTGAGAGAGAAATTGTTTCACCTTATATATCAATCCCATACCATTAGTTGCAAGTGAAATATCATCTACATACAGTATTAGAAAAATAATCTTACTCCCACTATCTTATGATGTATACATTCATCCATAATGTTCTCTACAAAAATAAGTAAAGAGATAACATTATGAAAATTTAAATACTACTGACGGAAGGTTTACTTTAGACTATATATAGACTTTTTAAATTTACAAACTAAATGATCACCATCACTTGAGACAAACCCCTCATGTTGTTTCATATAAACCTCTTCCTCTAAATCACCATTGAGGAATGTCATTTGTACATCCATCTGATATAAGTTTAAGTCAAAGTAAGCAACCAATGCCATGATAATACAAAAGAATCCTTTTTAAAAGTAGGAGAAAATGTTTCTCGAAAATCAATTCCTTGCTTTTATGTGAATCATTTTGCAATAAGTCTAGCCTTATATCGCTTAATGTTATCTAATGAGTCTTTCTTGGTTTTGAGAACTCATTTAAAACTAATGGTCTTAGCCCCATCAAGCAACACTACTAAATCCCAGACTTAATTGTCTATCATGGAATCCATCTCATCCTTCATAGCATCATACCACAATTTAGATTACTATTATTCAATTGCTTGTGAAAATGTTTCAGGGGTCATTTTTAACAATTATATCATAGCCAAATTCTTGTAGGTAGACATTGTAATTAGTAGAAATTGTAGACTTCCTTACTTTAGTAGATCTCCTTAATGGTGTATCATCAACCTCTTGTCGATGCTCCTGATCATCAATTTGTTGTGGTTGATGCTCAATGTGATCTACTAAAATATTATTAGCTTAACATGAATTTTCAACAATTGGTTGTCCAATATTCATCATATTTTGACAGGTGTCAATAATAAATACTAGTCTGCTGCTTGATGTGAGAGTTGAATCAGAAACTTGATTTTCTCAAAAACTAAGTTTTGAGGAAAATAACTCCCACTAATCATGTCATTCTTAATAAATTTAGTATTTCTTAATTCTACAATTCTACTACTATGGGATGGACAATAAAACCTGTATCCCTTGGATTTTTCAATATATACAATGAAATACGCACTAATAGTCCTCAGGTCTAACTTCCTTTCATGTGGATTATAAAACTCTAACTTTAGATAGATAACCCCAAACACGTATATGTCTCAAACTTAGTTTCCAACCTTTTCATAATTCAAATGGCATTTTGGAAATGGCCTTAGTTAGAACTCAGTTTAATATATATATATATATATATATATATAATAAAGGAAGATTGGAGTTGTTAAGCATACTCCTCACCATGTCCATTAAAGTTCTATTTCTTCTTTCTGCTATGCCATTTTGATATGGTGACCCAGGCAAAGTGTTTTGAGTTATAATACCTTACTTTGAAAGAAACTTAGCAAATGGATTAAGTACTTGTCCAATCCTTGTGTACTTAATATAATATTTACCACCTCTGTCAAATCTCATGATTTTAATTTGCTTTCCACATTATTTCTCTACATCTACTTTACATATTTTAAAGTCAACCAATACTTCGCTTTCATTATTAGGCAAGTAGAGATACATGAACAATGAGTAATCATCTATAAATGTAATGAAATATTTCTGCCCATCTAAGCTCATATCAAGACAACAAATATCAGTATATATGATTTTTAATATGTCAAAACTTCTCTTAGCACCCTTTTATGACTTTTGGTCTGCTTTCCTTTAATGTAGTACCCACATGAATCAAAATCTTTAAAATTATGAGTCTCAAGAACTGCAGCATTGACTATCCTTTTGATTATATCAATGAAGTTATGTCCCAATTTTCAGTGCCATAACATAAATGATTTCTCATTCATAGCATTACACTTAATATTGTGTTACCATGGACAACCATCACTTCATTCAAAACATTATATTTTAAATAAATTTTGAACAAACCATCATACATTATACCATGTCCAACAACTACTAAATTTTTATGTAAATTGAAATAAGATTCATAGAAATAAAATGAAAATACCAATGGTACAAGTTTTGATACATAAATTAAATTTCTAAAAAAATTAAAAATATAAAAAGTTCATTTTAAATCCAATATAAAACCAATTTATAAAACTAGTCTATATGTCCCCACATCTTCAATAAGTGAATGCATCTGATGTCTTGAATAGATGCTTTGTTCACTTTCTATCACTCTCCTTTGGTTTACAAAACCATGCATGGTATTATAAATATGGATTGTAGAACCAGAATCAATCCACCATGTTGTATGTGAAACATCAATCATATTAGATTTATAACATATAAAAGATTTGATATTACCTTTCTTTTATTGCCAAGCTTTCCTTTTAGGACAATCTTTCCTCATGTGTACCTTTCTTTTACAAAAGAAACACTTTGTAGATTCCTTAGTGTTAATATGGGCTACTACTTGGCCTTCTCCTTTTCTTTTGTTGGCTTGCCTTTTGTTTTTTTTTTTTGAGTCACCATATGTGCACTTTCACACATCTCTTGAACTAATCTCCCTTCCTCTTGAATACGCATGGTCAAAAGTTTATTAATTGACAGTTTTTCCTTATATGTGTTGTAGAAAATTTTGAATGGTTCATATTGCAAAGGGAGAGAGTGTAAGATAAAGTGCACTAAAAAGGACTTAGAAATTTCAATATGTAATGATTTCAGCTGAGCAGCTATATCTCTCATCCTCATAATATGCTTGCACGCTTCTTTAGTACTAATGAGTCTTATTGATGATAACTTATTCATTAAGGTGCTAGATAATGCTTTATTAGATGACTCAAATTATTCATCAATGGCTTTCATAAAATCTTTGACATTTTCACACTCGGATATCAACACATGAATGTTAGTACTAATTTGAATTTAATGAACATCATACTTAAGCAATTAGATCGCTCCCAATGTTTATACAAAATGATCTCGGCATTGGTGCTAGTTTCTGTAATTTCAGGAGGCTCTTCCTTTCGAAGAGCATAGTCAAGATCCATGCACCCTAAATGAAGAAGAATTTTCTCCTTCAAGACTTTATAGTTGTCACCGCTTAAGTAAGGAACTTCAGATTTTTTATCAAATAATATCAAAGACGAATTATTGCAAATAAATAAATAAACATGCTTACTCACAATTATAAGGCATACACCATCAAATATAATGATAAGCTCACTAATGCAAGTCAAATCAAATAAATATGAATCACCAATTCATTAAAATCATTTGCGGGGAAAGATTTTAATACAAAATTGATTGATTTATATTTATGATGAAACTAGTAAAATATAAATATTTTTTGATGCTTGTAGGCTAATTAAGAAATAAAAATAAATTTATTATTTCATCCTAATTAATCATAATAATATAATAATTTTTTTGTGGGATAAAATTACTATATCAATATGTTTATTTAGAATGTTGACGACATTTAAAATTTTAGTGTGATCAATAATTTTTTTAAATACTTAATATATGTATTATCACATTTAAGGATGTTATGGCCATTCCTTAAATATTAAATACATATTGATTACATGACATAAAAAAACCTTAATTTAAAATAAGACATTTCCATATAAGCATAGCATAAATTAAAAATTATTAATTTATCATGCTAATATGCCTTAATTTAGTCAATAGTAAATACATAAACTTTAACTATGCATTCATTTAAAAAATTCTAAGTTAATGACCAATTGAATTAAATACTTAATTTTCCATGTGAATATCTACGTCAATTAGGCCAATATCGTGTACCTAAAATTTTTAGAAAATTTTAATATTAAATATATACATGTATATATATATATATCTTTCTCTCCTCTCCTCTCCTCTCCTCTCTCTCTCTCTCTCTCTCTCTCTCTCTCTCTCTCTCTCTCTCTCTCTCTCTCTCTCTCTCTCTCTCTCTCTCTCTCTCTCTCACCACAAAAAAAAAAAAAAACCCTAATCACAGCCTATGCTTCCCATTTTTTGGCAACACCCTAACATCTTTCTTCCTCTTCTCACAAACTTAGAGCCGACAATCGAAGCCCCACTGAAATTTAACTATCATGCAAAGGAATTTCACTATGGCCTCATAAACATTAAGGAAATTTGGCTTGTCGGTGGGGAAAGAAACTAGTAGGGAGAGTGAGTATCAGGTGTGGCTAGCTGGATCATGCAACCATGGCAGTCAGATGCACCTTGCAAAAAAGAAATGGGAAAGTGTTAGGTGGGTTTTCCTAGCTTTTTTACCAGATCTTGTAGGAGGGGAAAGCATCAACAGGTGAATATGGGGATCCTACAAGTAGGGAGAGGGAACATCAGGGGGAGCTAGCTAGATTAGGCAACCATGATTGCAGGCCATGTTTGTGGGAAAGAACTGGGAGCAAAACAATGGGATATTTCATGGTTTTTCAGACTAGGTCTCATTGAAAGGGAAAAGAGAGACATGGGAAGTGCAGAGATGGTACAACTAGCCATCCTGGTTGATTACGCCAATCAAAAAAGGGAAAAAAATAGGGAAATGGTAGATGAAGTGATTATTGCTAAGGTAGACATGCCAAACCAATGGCATAAAAGGGTAAGGAAGATAGTGAGAGAAAACCTCAAGCCTTCTCTGGTGGGTGATTAAACAGAGGAGGAAGTCAGATCCGTAAGTCTCAAGTTTTTTTATATTATTTTTATATATACTCAATCTGGAGATCAACTTCACTCCCGTTGGTCAAAGTAGAAAACTTCATTAAACATGCTCCTATGCCCCTTCTCCAATCCCCATCATCCACACCCTCTATTTCCCTCGACCTAATTTTAATCAATTTTTTGACCAAAAATTCTCCAAAATACATGAAATTCTTCATATGTAGAGTGATTAATGTGGCAAACAGATCTTAGTAAGTTTTTGAAAGTGATCTCCAACATGCATTGAATGCCTACTATTAATTTTTTAGTTTTGTTGTCAAAATGGTTTTCTGTAATTGACCTAGTTTTCTAACTAAAAATTCTCCAAAATGTGTGAACTCCTTCATATTTAGAGTGATCAACGTGGGAAACAAATCTTAGCAAGTTTTTGAAAGTGATATTTGACAAGCATTGAAGCCCCACTATTAATTTTCTAGTTTCTGATCAATTTTGTCATCAAAATGGTTTTCTGTAATCAACCTAGAAGCAAAATCCCAATCTTTTTACAGTTTTAATCAAACACTAGAAATGTGTATATTTATTTCTTGAGATTTCCATTTCAAACACATTGAATGATAGATGAAGATTGCTTTCTTTTGTTTTAGATGGTAAGTTTTCTCTTGATCTGCCTATTTTCGCAGTTAAATTTCATTTATATTTCATCAGTATAGTTTCCATCACATACTTGGAAACTAAATTAACATAGAACTGCTAGGCAAAGAAAATTACAGCTCTAACATCTCATGTAAACTTATATTATCAAGATGCTTATACAAATTAAAACTAAGCAGAAGAAAAATTAGATACTTACCTCCAGCCATCTCAGTACGTCCAAATTCATTTTCTTTTAAAGGATCTTTCAATTCAAGTAGTTCATGGTAATGGAAAAACAAAGATCATCTAAATTGCTTGAATTAGGGATGCTTTGAAATAAAATTTAATAGCAGTTATCCTTTCATCAAGGATAAATCCATGGTCAGTTACCTCACACCAATAAACTAGTGACTAGGATACTCATGTAAGATTTTGAATTCTAAATGTTATGGACCACATAATTTTTTAACATGATGATGTGTCATGAATATTTTACTCTCATGAAGATGCAATGGAAAAAGTGTCAATTGAGACGGAATTAAAAAAAAAAAAAATCTTGATGAGCTTACTTACAAACCAGAGACTAAGTTTGGCATCTTGGAATGGTGGAAATTTAATGCCTCTAGGTTTCCTATAGTAGCTTTGGTCGCTCGTGATATTTTGGTAGTCCAAGTCTTTATAGTTGCCTCAGAGTCTGTATTTAGTGTAGGTAGTAGTTATTGATCAAATATTGTAGTTCATTGAAGCCAAAGATTGTAGAAGCTTTAATTTGTACTCGAGATTGGTTATAGGTATCAATAGTAGATAATTGAAATTTTAACATATTAATACTTGGAGTTTTTGTTTAGTTTGTTATTATCTTGATGTAGTTTTTGATTATAATGAGTACTATAACTAACTTATCTATTTTTCAATTTGAATGCATATTACGTAACGATGAACTAGAAGATGAACTCTAATTTGTTGCTACTTTTGCCGATGTGTTCCTTTTTTGGTGGATTATGTATTGTTGTGATTCTCTTCATCATTTGTTAAATGCATAACAAAGCTCTTTTACATGGATTTATCTTTCATTTATTATGTGATTAGTACATGACTTAATATGGTGTTTTAGATGCACAAGTTTGGATGGAAATGCAATCAACATTACTTTTATGTTTTGGAGTAAAAATCTAAAAATCTTGGACAATTTGAAATTAGTTTTATATTATGCTTGTTATGTATTCATTCTTGTTCTTGGACATTTTGACATTACATTTAAGGATGGAGTGATTTAGCTTTTACATTGTGTAGGTTGGGTTCTTAAGAATAGAGTGGTTTAACTTTTACATTATGCTTAATCATGCTTATTTTTTATTTGTCTTGCTCTCCATATTTAAGATTAGATAGCCTTATGGTAGATGTAAATGCCCATCAAGGGAGTAAAGGGTGACAACCTTCAATTTTGAGTTAATTTTGTGCAATTATATTATATTTTAAGTGGGATAAAATCTAGAAATTGAATTCTGTAAAAATTGAATTTTAAGGATGTGACTCCCTTGAAAACTCAAAATTTGGACTAAAAAATATCAAAAATAAAATATACATGTCGATATGATTCCAACGACACTAAATTTGCATGATACAAAGATCAAAATAAATAAAAAAATCCAAAGTTTTGCTAATTTGGGAGGGGGCCAAAATTGATAATGGCACCCCAGATGTGTTTAGTTACTAGAGTACAAAAGGGTGCACCACGTGTGGAATGGGCTTGACAAGTGGCACGTCAACCCACCATATATCACCCATTTCTTATGTTAAACGATGATCCAAAATGTAGAAAAATAAGGGGAATGTTGGAGAAAGGGAAAAATGTAGTGTTCCACACCCCCCCCTCTCTCTTTCTTCCCTTTCTTGTTTGGCTCGTGCACCCATTGGAGCAAGCACTAGCATGTCAACCCTTCCTATGTTTTCCCTCTCAGGCACAGCCTGCTGATAGGATGCCGGATCTGGATGGCCACTCTGACATCCTCCTCTCCCTCTCTCCTTTTTTCCCCTATCAGGTTCTCTCCAATGCAACCAGCCCAACACACTTGTATGCACAAGCCAGCTGCACAAGCTATCCTTCCCCCCCTCTCCATCATGGTCTAAGCCTTCCACCAGGTTGGCATCCTAGGATCCCCCTTGTTTTTCCCTTTTTTCGGCATGGCTTGACCCACTCTATGGGCAGGCATGCCAAAAACACCTTTCTCCCCACCCGTCCTCCTTCTCTGGCATGGCCATATCACCCAATTGGCTGGTGTGCCAGAGCCACCACTATCACTTTCCCACACACACACTCTCTTTGTTGAGTTGGCACGAGTGGGTCCCACTACTAGCACCCACCCTTGAGCCATGGAGCTTGACCTCTTCCACTGCCAAATTTAGAAAGGCTCTCACAGACCTGAGATAGCCATCATGATCCTTGCAAAGGAGGAATAAGACTCATTTATTCGTTCATTGATCGGAGAAGATTCGATCATTGATTGTGATTAGACCATCTATCAGACAACAGATCATCAATCTATGAACGATCCAACCATCTATCATGATCTGAACCGTCCTTTGTGATCCTTGTGATGTGTAGATTACCTTGATCTAGAACATTGTTGTTGTGATTTTGCCGATATTGATCAATGGCTGAAATCAATCGAGGATACAAGTATGAAATTGGATCCAATTCGATGATCCACACTATTCAAATGATTCTTTTAGATTATTTAATCAAATTTACTGATATAATCATTGATCTAGGATGATCAGGTGGATGAATGTGGTCAAATCACTATGGATAGCCTAGATCACATACCTTTGAAATATCGATCAATGATCTAGCAACACAAACAACCTAATATCATTTAGATTTTCCTAAGAGAGGTAGGATTTTCATTCTAACCATTTAACTTCATGGATTTGGCTGTAATTAGCTAAAATTGACTATGATTTGCATATAAATGTGCCCGATTTGTCGATTAAATGATAAATTACTTAAAATTGACCTAATATGAGTATGGTAACTCTAGAATATATTATGATATGACTAAGAAATAAATCTAATAGTTATTGGTGGGCTAGTTAATCATGATCTGAATTATCAACCAATAGGGGAGGGCCCTAGCTTGAGATTCAATGGCTGTGAACCATTAGATCATATTGAGAAATAGTAAGCTAAGATTTAGAAATATAATATTTGCTTTATAACTAAGAATTCAACTTAGATAGTAAGTTAGACCAAGATGTGATGTATAACCAGGTAGTGGGGTTGAGGTAGATTGATCTAGGTACAAATGAGTGGTTTTTCATCTAAGGTAGGTGACAACATTTAATATTGGCATGATTTTATAAAAAGATCATGGATTATTATGGTACTGGTTCTATATTTCTTAATGTATATGATGCATGCTTATTGTTGCACATGACTGGATTGAGATTATTATCCAACATGTATGCCTTTCATTTATGCATTATTACCTTGATTTTCATGTTTTAATAGACCAATGATTTGTGTTGTATATTAAGATGATTGAATGATTTGCTTTATTGTGTATGTTTATCTATGGACTAGTTGAGGAGGCTTTGTGGCTAGTCTTTGAGAGATTGACCTTGTAGTAAGTGCAATGCTTTGGGATGCTAAGCCACAGGTGCTCCTATATTTTGTACATTAGACATTTCCTCTTATCTCTAGTTTTTGAGGTATTGAGTGATTTTCATGTTTCTATGGATTTATGTGATGTGTTTGCCTAGTAGATGTTAGCTAAGGGGGATTTAGGGCTGGCTACCCGCCCTTTGATTTTATGAGATGATAAGCACCCATCCCGAAGATGGCAAATCTCGTAGGGAGTAGTATTAAGGGTAGCCCACATTAAGCATCCGATTGATTCCCATGCATGGTGGGCACTTAGTCTCCCATTTTAGTGTTAATGGGGAGTGATAGTTAATAGACTCGAGAATTGGTTATCATTGCAGCATAGTAATCCATATGGTTGTTCTCAATTTTCATGCACCATTATGAGCACACTAGGATTGATATATCTTTATATAACCATGGCATGGTGACACATGGAGGAGTAGCATGAGTACTCATGACCAGAGATTCGAGTGTATGAGACACTATTGAGACCTGTGTGTGAGGGTGCCCTTGTTGATGACATGAATATTCATTTAGATATTCTTCAAGCTTTTGATGCCCTGTAGTAATGTGGTTTTTGACACTCTTGGGACCCATGTGTGAGGGTGCCCTTGTTAAGGATGCGCATATTCATTGAGATATTCCTCCAGCTTTTGATGATTTGTATCCATGTAGTTTTTAATACTCTTGGCACCTGTGTGTGAGGGTGTCCCTATTGACGAAGTGCATATTCATTGATATATTTTTTGAGCTTTTGATGTGGTTTTGGCATATTTGTGAGACTTAGAAGCTTAGTTGATTTGGCACATTTTCACATACATAGGTAGTGTGAGCTGCATCGATTTGAGATTAGCATTTTGACGAGCCTAAGAGGCTCTTTACACTCATCAAGTTTTTTGAGACACGTAGGTGGCATGGATGCATTACCTTGTTTTCAATATTTTTATGAGCTTTGATGTCTTAGTTATTGTACATCATTTAGTTGGTTTTGCATGCTATTGATACTCTACTTTGTCACGATTACTCTCATTATCATTATCATATTAGAGCTGTTTTTCATGAAGTTGTTTTTCCATGGTGTGAGTCTTGATACTTAAACTATCATTATATATTAAATGTTCATGAATTTATTATTATTGTCGTAATTTACATAAGTATAAATTGTTGAGGTATTGTGGTGTTTTGCAATGCCTTAGATATTGAGATAGATAATAGGAAAGGCAAGCAAACAGAGAGCAAGTGATGACATTGGTGGCCTTCAGAGATGTACAGAGGAGATTTTAGTGACATTTATGGTTTGTTAAACTTTGCCTTTGGATATTGTTTATGGATTGTATATGCAATGATTTACACTTTTATGACATGGATGTATGGATACACTTATGTTTGACCAATTAGCTATGTATGGATAGACCTTGGGTTATGTAATTGTTTGTATGGATGGACCTTGGGCTATGTCATTGTTTTTAGATTTGTCTTTCATCTATGATGCATATTTTTTGGTTGGAACCTGTGAATGATTCGTGTGGATGGTTATCAAGACCAAGTCTCCTTTTTTTGTATTTATGTGTTATTATGTTTATCATGTATTTGTTGTATCACATGCATTAAATACATTAGTCTAAAATATAAAGAAAATTGTCAAATTTTTGGTAGAAATGGGAAGTTCATTTAATTGTTAATTCCTTGATTTTGTGGGTATATGACTCTTGGTGTTTTGAAATGAGTATTTTCAATTAATTTTAAAAATAAAAAATTTAAATTAAGGATCTCGACTTTTGAAAAATATTGTGTTTATATGATGTGTAAAACCATAGGTCTCACATAAGGTTACTATTGTTAGCTTGTGTGTGTGTGTGTGTGTAAATGACCATCAAAGGATTGAAGTCACTATTGTTGGCTGATATTTAAATGTAAATTACTAGCACTTTGCATTCTTGTAGTTGCATGGATTTTTTAAGTATCTTGTGAATTGTTTCAACATGTATTTATATTCCCTAATGCCTTGTTTGTTTAAGCACTAGTGTGCAAATTCTACTAAGATATGTTAGGTTCAATGCTTTTGAAATTGATGTATGCTTCCCTACTTATTGTTGACGTTGTGCATTGACGGACAAGCTTTGTAAGTTTTACTAAAATATTTAGACAAATTGATATTTTTGGGTTTTGATTATTATTATTATTATTATTATTATTATTATTTTCAATTGGTTTTGGTTTGGGTATTTAGGAGCTTGTATTATAATTGAAGGGCTACTTTTAGTGACTCGAAGAGTTAAGACACAATGCATTATATAAATTTATATACAATTCACCACTTTTCTTTTCTAGGATTATATAAGGAAGGCTACTAAAATCAATCATTTCTAATGTTTTATGAGAGGGAGTTTGCATCTCCTCCATTCCTATGGTAGTTTCATTAGACATTTTTCCCTTACTAGAGTTATTAACTAGTCATTATTTGAAGACAAAATTTTCTATTTTTGATTATGTGTCTTTGTAGCACTAAAGTGTCAATGACTATAATCATTAGTAGCTACAGAATATAAGCAACTCTTCATTGCAAATGTTTCTACAAATAACTCTTTTCTTGTTGAAATTCTAGCCTCCTTATCTAAATGCAAAGGGTTGTGTAATAGAGATTATTACGAATGGCTTCTCGATTATGAAGTTGTTTCAGTTTCATCTTAAATGACTTATTTTTCTTCTTATATAATGACATAGGTAGATACATTATAACTATTCATTTAAGTCATATTTTGGTCTGTTGTACATGCTTTCCAGGTTGATGACTTGAAGTTGGCAAAAATAGGTCCAAAAATTGAGGACCATGAAATGCTCCCTTCTTGAACCAATAGGTCTTAGTTTAATTTTTTTCCCCCTAGAGTTGCAAGTGTGTGATAGTTGCACCATGCAACATATTGATACATCTTACCCTTGGATTAGTAGCTTCACACTTGTATTTTCAAACATTAAATATGAGTCATAACCTATAGATAGATAGATGTCTATTATCTTCTATTATTTGATTCCATGGAATGTAAACTCCTTCTTGAACAATGCTACTATTTGCCTACATTATGATTTCTATGAACTTCTTTTTTTTATAAATAGATATCACTTGTGTGGGTCATGTACTATGCATTGTTTTGATTATAGTTGTCTATACATTTTTCCTTTTGCCTACTATATTTTTCAGCAATGCTATTGCTTGTTTGGTTGGCAGGAAATGGATAGAAAGGAATTGTTTGTGGAAGTGTTTTATGGCTTGAAATTATATTATATAAACAATAAAAAATATTTCTTTTTTTAAATTGCTGTGTTTCATTGAGTGACATAACTTACAAAGGAAAAAACAGATAGAGATGATCTCAAAATGTACTTCCATTTCATACAAAAAGGTTTGTCATCATGATAAAACCAATAGCTTAAGCTATGGGTAATGTGTAAATAATTCAAAATCTGGATTGAACCAAATTAATTGGATTTTATTGAGAAATATGAAAATCCAAACCCAGATTGAAACTAAAAAAATTGAATGGATTGGATTGGATTGTCAATCTAACATTGTAAGAAATGGCTTAGATAGGCTAGGCTACAAATTTCATGCCCATTTTGGTAAAATAAATACACCTATAGCTTTTTACAACTTTTTTAAAGGCCCAAAGTGGTTAGAATCATCCCAATGCTTGATTTCTCATGTAGTACCTATTTGTAATATCCTGAGCATGATGAATGATTTATGTCTATAAAAGAAAATTTTACATCTATGAAAAAGGGACATATTCTCCTTCTCTTGTGATTTATATGTCAATGTTTAGTACAAATTTTTTTTGGTGGATTTGTAGTCTTTACTCCACCTTGAATTCTGACTTTTGCACACCTCATTGTTATTCTTAAGTAGCAAAAGGCATGCAATGATGGGTGTGGAAGCATGAATGAGTGAGAGAGCCACTTTGGCTATTATCATCTCTTCATGTACACACATCATGTAGTTTGTCAAGAAAAAAAGACAAAATAAAAAATAAAAAAATAACATAGAAATAGATAATTCCTACATCCCTTTGATGTATTTGAATCTCATTTAAAAAATATGAAAAGAAAAAAAGAAGTAAGAACTCACCCCATTCCAAGTAGCACATCAAAAAAATATGAAAAGAAAAAAGAAGAACTCACCCCATTCAAAGTAACATATCAAAAATGGACAAATTAATGAAGAAGAAGACACATAAGTCAAGGAAGGAGATAAAATATGGGATTTGTAATACCCTGGGTTATTAAGACATTTTTATATAATAATAAAAATAGTAATAATAAATATAGTTGGTATCCCTAATAATTTTTTTAATTTACTAATCATATCAAAGCTTTCTTTTAAAAACCCTCAGGTGTTATACCATTCCCAAAAAAAAATATAACCAAACAATTTCAATAATAATATATATGTTGTAAGAACTTAAACCAAATATGATATCAAAACCAAAGTTAAAACCAAAGGCGCCTTCATTGTAAACAACCAGTGTTAAGAAAACATAATAATGTGGCCCAGGGTCTATCCATCATAACATTCCACCATACTTAGTAACATGTCCACAGTATATAAGTATCATAACAAACTTAATCATGTAGATGTACAACCCATAAAGATGAACCTAAATGAAGTCTATTTAGTCACTCACATCAAACTATCTATCAGAAAAAGTTAAGGATGGTCTCCACTGCTATCACTGTCCTTCTATGCTCTTGCCTTTCTTGCTATCATGCTCAGTATCTGAGGCATTGCAAAACAAAGAAATGCTTCAGCAAGCTATTGCTTATGTAGGTACATAGACATTTAATGTAATGATATTATGGCATAAAAAGAATAACTGAATAGTAAGAATTAATATGAGTGTAAATCACAATATCGATGAAATACGAATGTCATAAATCATGTCAAAATGATTAGCAAAATATCATGTATAATAAAACATAGATCTCATGGATGTAAAGCATGATATGATAAAATCTCACATGAACATAATGCCAATAGGCGGGTCATCCAAGATATGTGGGACCCACGAGTGTCCTATACACTCCTACAACAAATCATGAGTACTCATACCAATCCTCTGAGTGTCGTCACACCCAAACACACAATAATAACTCAATGCTTATCATGCATACACACAGAATAAGAGTATGGATCGTCATGCTATAGTGGTAACCATAATCCCTAGTCTACCGACTACCGCTCCCTGTCAACACTATAACAGGAGACTCACCGTTCGTCCACATGGGTGAGACTAGATCAGGAGTATGGATTACCATGATACCAACCCGTACCGAGTCCCATCTGTGGGCAGGTGTCTATCATCTCATAAATTCAAAAGGTGGTTGGCCAGCCCTAATCCCTCCTAGCATGACATCTACCAAGCCAGAGCACCTATCATAAATTACAAAAATACAGAAATCACGTATCTCATAAAACCAGGAGCACCTATGGATCGCCATCCCAAGGAACCCCTTTCATTCCAAGGTTAGCCAAAGCCTCCTCATAAAACCAAGAGCACTTATGACTCACTATCCCAAGACACCCCCCTTATCCCGTGGTAAGCCTCTCAAGGACTAGCCACCATACCTCCATCACAAATTTTGTAGAAGTCATCCAATCTCAGTGATGCAATAAAGAAGAGATGTTACAATTCATATATAAGATCCACAAGTATCAATACCATAAAACATATTGATCATAAAAATCTATTCAATGCACTATTAAAATCTCATATCAAATCATAGCGTAATAATTTATAAATCACGAGTACACATAATAAAGAAATCATGTTACAAATAATCACAGTCAATCAAGATTTATGATAGTGAGAGAGTTTTTTAGAAAAACAATATGCAACATTAAATGTCATCACCTACCTCAATGAGAGAAACAACCAAATCAGGCACATAATTCTCTCAGCTAGTACGATTTGATGTACCTATCAGTACTACAGTACTATTTCACATCATTCATTTCTCTCAAGTAATCCATTATAAGTTTTTCTCTTAAGTTGTGTCCATTTATATATCAATTTGTATAATGATTCCCTGATCTAGCTTTTGATCTAGATCAATGGTCTAGATCATCTGATTTATCTTTATTAAATTAGTTTCTACAACATCCAATACCCATCTACTTTATATGATCATTGATCATAGTTGTAATTTGCTAATTTAATGTCTCCTGATCACAAAATGCTTAATTCATTCAATCTTAATGGAAATCAAGGCGATCCAACCGTTGGATCATTTTTAATAGCCTCGAATTATGATTTGATTGCTAACTCCAGTCTTAATCACCAAAATCAATTTCATTTCATGTTTATCAATTGATTTCAATGTATATCTATTATTTATCTCTTGATCTGATGGTCGATTGCTCTTTGATTAACAAATTCTAAATCCTTAGTTAGATCAATGGTCTAGATCAATTTTTACTATGAATACATATGATCTAGTCATTAGATCCATAAATTCATTCCTTGGATCACATAATTGTCCAAGTTCTAAGCCCTCATCATCCTGATTTAAGTAATTGGATAACATTTCATGAATTTGATTTGATTAGATGTGATCAAATCAAGATTTTGATGCTAAACTCATGTCTGCATCGTCGAGATGATTCCAACAGACATTTTGGATAAAAAGTTGGGCTTATATAGCCCCCACAATTGCAAAATGAACATTTTAGTTCATTTTTGAATTGATCAGATTCAATTTAAATAGCCATCCCCAAGACACATAGCATTCGGGACATGCGGTAGACCGCGCTACGTGCATCCTGGTTTCCAAGATGCCTGGACGTCCCTCTTGCTCCAGATAGTGTGTGCACATCATCTTTTGCTCACATGCATCTTCATCTGAGAGTCTTGTGGATGCGTCCTAGGCGCGACGTCCATCAGGGACCATGTACCTAGATGGTCCAATCTATTTTTACTCAATCGGAGTCCCAAATGATGCAATTTTTGTTTTTTTATTGTTGCCATTTCTAAGGTTTTGAGGGTCCCTAAATCCAATGGACGGCTCAGATCATCCATCTGAGCTATCTTTGAGATGGGTTTTCTACTGTGTCACGATTTTTCTTAGATTCAAACCCTACCCACATGAAAATCTTCGATCTATGTGTTAAGAATGATAAAAGGTAATGAAAGTAAGACAATGGAAGGGAAAAATAAGAGAAAAGTTGAATATTACCTCTCAGATAGGTGAAAAATCCAATCTTAATGCTTTTACCCGGGATGGAGAGATAGAGGGAAAAAGGCACGATCGCGATGCTCTTTAGGTGATCAGTCGCTGCAACTCTGTGGAAGAAGGTGAGGTCCGTTTATGGTGTTTAAAAGCAATTAAATCTGATCATAGCTGATCGTGAAAAAAAGGGAGAATTGGAGGATAAGAAGAAGATGAATAGTATTTAGGAAAAAGGGAGGTTTTTGCCTTAAATTCAATTACGGTGAGGAAATTATGATTTCTATCGTAGTTAGTATGTTTCCAAATCTGTTTCAGTCTCTCTAATTTCTAGGACCTGCATTAGTGCTCTATCGGCCCCACTTGTAAAATGATAAATTTTGCCCTTTTATAAAATAATTAGGCAAAATTTTTGTCCGAACTCCGATTTGGGCATTCTTAGTGTCATTGGATTTCATTTTTCGAGTACAATCCAAATCTTGATGTTTCAATCCTCAATTTAATTTATAATATTTATAAATTTACTTTACTATTAAAAATTGAATATAAAATTTGAGGATATTATAGGATTGGAGTTTGATAGTGTTTTAAAGAAAATGGAGAGAGAGAGAGAGAGAGAGAGAGAGAGAGAGAGAGAGAGAGAGAGAGAGAGAGAGAGAGAGAGAGAGAGAGAGAGAGGCAGGGTTTTATATTTTGGTTCTCTCATCGGTGAAAGGCAGCCCAGACGACCGAAGATGGTAGGGTTTCAAGGCTGGAAGAACAGATCGTGGCATCTGTTGTTTCTCTCATCGGTGGGAGATCCGAGCAAGGGGAAGCTCTCCATGCCAATGGCAGATTCGAGTAGGGCAAAAGCCCTAGGTTTTGCGATGGCGAGAGAGAGAGAGAGAGAGAGAGAGAGAGAGAGAGAGAGAGAGAGAGAGAGAGAGAGAGAGAGAGAGAGAGAGAGAGAGAGAGAGAGAGAGAGAGTTATGAACCAAAATAAAAAAGACGAGAAGAAAGAAGATGATGTGTCTAGGGTATCAGAGAGAGAGAGAGAGAGAGAGAGAGAGAGAGAGAGAGAGAGAGAGAGAGTGAGTTATGAACCAAAATAAAAAAGGAAAAAAAAAAGACGAGAAGAAAGAAGATGATGTGTCTAGGGGATCAAGCATCTTATTTTAGGTTCAATTTGATGCTTCCAGGGGATCAGACATCCTATTTTAGGTTTAATTTGAGAAGCAACTTGATTTCTTAATGCTGGAGCCAAATAAATCTTTTCTCACTGCTTCTAAAGAGACTTATATTCAATATATAAAACCTAGTATTTCAAATTACAATTTAAATTTAAAGAGAAAAGAAAAAACTACAGTTTACTATCCTTAACTATCATTTTATTACACTTTAAACCATTATTTTTTATTTTTACAGATTCATCCCTTAACTATTGAGGAAATTTTTACCATAAGTCCCTCCGTACAACTTCTGTCAACAGAAGTCAATGAATGTTGAAGAACGTCTAATGTAGATCCCATAACATATGGTATAATATTTTAGAATAACTTTTTACCATATTTGCCCGGGGAGTAAAAAAAATTAATTTAAGGACTAATGTGATAGTGGCAAATTGTTTTTTGGCCCTGGATTACTTGTATGTCAAACATCAAGGTGATTGTATGAATATTCATCCAAAAAATATGCTTCTTACTTATTGAATAAGGATCTTGTTGTAAACAAGGTTTCGCACTATCCATGTATGACAATCAAAAGAATATTGTTTTGATTCGAGGCGCATCCAATCCTTGTTGTTTTCTTAATATTAGTCATAAAAATTAGGTAGACGGTTCTAATCAAAGATTTATAGGGTCGATTATGCAAAAGCGGGATACACTATACCCATAACTAGCAGCTGTAATGCACGCACTATGCTATTGTTCCTCGTAACTTAGAAACCTGAAACTAAGACACGTGAAGCTTAGTTAGAGACAACATCCTCCCTCAAAAGTAGTTGGGCGTGCTTGTTTGGTATAAAAGGAGATATTTAGAGTTGTGCGACCTAAAATTTCTTATGTAACCTCGAGCAGATCTATATATACTGATTGTGCCCATTGTTTTTTCCAAAATTTCTGAAGCACCCTTCCTGCCTTACATTTTGGTGAATCCATCGTCATTCCATTCTCTGAACTGTGGTTTGTTTACTTTCTATAGAGTATAGTGTAGATGTAAATGGGACACTTAAGAAAGTAATGATATGCAGGCCCACTATGCAAAAGCAGAGACGCTGTTGGTGAGAGTGGTGACGGAAGCTCTAAAGCAATGTCCGAATTTGAGGAGGAACTTGTAGTAGAACAAGATATGGACAACTAATAGGGACAACTAAGTTGATTGAGAAAGACAGTAGATTTCTCTTTCAGTCATTTCAAGAAGTCTTAATCAGACATGTCTATCGTGAAGCTATAAATATGTTGGCCAGATTGTCTAGCAAGTAAGGTGTCTAGATATTATAGTAGTCACTCTTGGCATAGGTTGCCACCCATGCTCACTTTAGATGCGGTAAGTGAGAACACAATGGGTTTTAGTGTGAGGCGTCAAGTCAAAATAGTTTGTTTTGTTGGCTTAGTTTTGTCTTAGTCAGTTGATCGGGGTCTTCTGACCTGCAATGCACATTTTATTAATAACTTATAGTTATTATAAAAAGAGAGAAAAATACAAAGAATGTAAGCAGCCAATGGAGTGGTATTCACTACTGCGAGAAGTATCGTTCTCATCTGACAAATATAGCTATCGGTTTTTAAGATGAATGAAGTTATAGAGCTCCATACCATTATAAGTTGCCTTGTAGCACTTTTTTGCATGAAAAGCACTATCTTTGGAGGATCTACCCTGTTCATATGATAGCTCAGAATTTGAATGACCCAAAATTAATAAAAATTCACAGTGATTGAACAATTCTAGCATCCTACAAATTAGTATGAGTGTGCGTGGGCATTTTGAGGAAATCCTGAAAATTGTGTTTTAGCTCCTCAAATATAAACCGTTTGCTTAAACAATGGTTCTTAACATCTGTTTCATGATGTATAACATTTCAAAAGATAGAATCATTCAATCATACGTCTTGGACCAGCAGGTAGTCAAAGCATGAGCAATCAGACCAACGGCGAGGATCATGCATAGGTGAACCCTTGCTACATGGCAATTTGGCGCTTTTATGGCTTTCCTTGGTTTCTAATAATAATTAGAGTTATTTCATTGTTACATTATCTATAATCACACATTCACACGAAGCACAGTTTTTTTAGTGCCTCTTATGCTTCTATTGCAACGACATAGATATCCGTACACACTGTTTACTATCAACATTTTCCAACAATTCTAACTTAACTCGTAAATCTTTAAAATCTCCCAACAAGGGGAAAAGTGCCACTTTAAACCAACAAACATAACAAGGAGAGATGCCTTGTTGTCTAGGACGAGGTGTGCCAAACAACTTTTATTTGTTTGTTTTTTCTTATATAATTAATTAATTAAATAAGACTACATACAAAGTCTTGGAAAATCAGTGCATTTAGAGCCCTCATTAATTCATATAAACATAAGGGGGTTCATTTTACCATGAATTACTACATTCTAATATAACGACCTTTTTGGCTAGCAGATCAATGGCTCTGTTGTCCTCTCTAGCGGAATGGGATATGGAGTCAATTAGCATTCTCTTTAATTGGCCAGCAGATCAAATGATATGTCTAGCCCACGGAATCTATTGGTATGTGTCCATACACGGATAACTAGCTGGAGTCACCTGCAATCTGCACATGAGTGGAATGAACGTCAGTAGCCAATTTTAATACCATGCTATGTGCGGTTTATTTGGAAAGTTTATTGCTTCATTCTCTACAAAAAAAACACTAGTAGATGCCGGAAATTCCCATGATGGCCTCTAAGGATAGCACCTGCTACTGCATGTTCTCGTGCCATGCTTCCATGGGACCACCTTTGTCTTGTGCCTCAAATTTGTTGGCAGATAGGGTAGCGTTGGCTTTCCAATGACTGGGATTTTCCATCAGGTTATGATCGTGGATGGAAAGTTAACTTTGTTAGCTCGACGGATGCGCTCTTTCTTAGTCTTCCAAAGCATCCAAGCAAAGTAGCTGTACCCTATTTGGATCATTGTCTCTGCTACTGCCGTGTTTAATAGTTTTGCACCAAGATGCAATCGCCTATTGTACCAATTGATAGGCAGGGTAGTACCTGAAGAGCATGTGAGCTGTTGTTTCTGGCTCTTTATTACGGACTGGACATGCCGTGGAAGCATTATAATTCCATGATGCGTATGTTTTCGTCGTGGGCATTTTAGAGATGGTAGTCATGCGAGTGACAACAGCCTCTTAAAAAATACAAGATTGTGTATTACAGACCCTTGTGATCTGTTCCTTTTTCAAATTTTACATTCTTACGAGCTTCATACACTGGGCTGCCTTTCTCTTAGCCACGAGTAGTTTCACACCTGTGTGGCACATCGAGTTCCATAAATTTTCCCATACTGTTGAGTTCACACCGTGTTGTTGCTGCTGTTAAGTTGGAGGTGCTCTTTAGGGTAAACATGCCATTTGCGTCTGGGGCCTATAGTTGTTCATCCTTTTGCTGCTTGCATTTAAACGTCTGTCTTGGATTTGCTTGTCAATTTCCTCACCCCATTTATAGTTAATATTTTATTCCACTTAAGTGTCATTGAAATGGAAGGTCAAGGGCAACGTCGAGAAGGATTTGGAACGCCGGAAATCTAAGCCCACTAAGTGTTGTAGATGTCGTACATATAGTGACGGGCCCGTGAGCGCATATATCACGTTTCAAAGTCAAACAATAACCTTTAGGAAATACTAAGTGCGCATGCAGCCTCCAATCATACGAATGTCACTTGCGAAACAGTTAGGCAAGTGTACAACTAGCGTACACCTAATCGTGTTATTTAGTGACATTAGAGCTATCAAATTACCTACCTGTCTGCGAGTGATTGCCGAGTGTGTAGAGGCTGAGTGTGCACAGCTAGCATTTTTCAAAACATGTAAGTGATAAAATACACCCGCTATGCCCACCACCATCCCCCTTGCCACACGGCCTGAAATATGCCACCGTTAAGGCTGAATGCTCTTACGAGAGCTAATCCTGAAGGTATAAAATAAAGAAAGGACTGTGGTTATAAGGAAAAGTGTCTACATAAAAAGGGCAGTCTTGGTGCACAAAGTTTCTGCTTATGCGGGGTCTGGAGAAGGGGCGGATCACAAGGACTTATAGTAGGCAGTCTTACCTTGCATTTTGTAAGAGGCTGATTCCACGCCTTGAACCCGTGACCTCAAGGTCACATGACAACAACTTTTACCGTTGCGCCAAGCCTCCCCTTCAAAAAATGTCGACATCACTTCCTAAAATAAATAGTCAGCATGATAATCTATGGAGGCAATAACTTATTGCTTTGTAGTTCTTGTTTGGTTGTGTGAGTGTTAGGCAAACTCCACTATGAAACAGACAAATAAATGCCATGACATATACCTAAACCACTTTAATTCTAGGTTAGGATTTAATAATTGTGCAATGCATTGGATTTAGTTGCTTGGTTTCGCATCTAACTTGGGTATAATAAATGGATACACTGAAAAGTCAAGTTTGATTAATTCAATTTTAGTTGACTTTGTTATTAATTGACTGGGTCTTTATTAATTGAATTTCTTTGGTTGATTTTTATTGTTGGGTAGTTCCAAATATGAAAAAAGAATTTGAGAGAGAGAGAGAGAGACTAGTTGTTCTTTTTTTTTGTTTTTTTTGTTTTTAAATAAGGAAGAGTTTTAGTATCTATACAAGCACAAATGCTCATTTCAAAAATTTGTAATGGTAAAAAGCATAAAAAAAAAATGTTTCCTCAGATGAGGTTTTTATTAGTCAAGTGAAAGTGAGTACATATCTCCAAGTCTTTGAGTTGTTAATAGATGTCAATAAAAAACAAACATAGCAATTGATTATCCATCATATTCCTTAGTTATAAAACATAGGCCATAGGCTAAAGAGAGCCTGAGGTTAGATTATGGGAAACATAAAGTGAAAAATGAGAACTAGAGATACGATAAGACTAGCCATGGAGACGTCAAAGTGATTCTAGATCACATGGTTCTTAAAATGGTAAAGTCATCAGCCTATATGGCTTGGACCAACTTGAACATAAGTCTCATGACATAAGGGCTAAGTCTAATTTTGATATATTACATTATGTTGACATAAACCATAGTCTAATATAAAGCTTAGACCTAGGCGGTCTGAGCCTCTTAGTTAATCCCTTATGTAACAACACCATGGTTAGAAACAAGAGAGACCCGGGACACAATGGTTAACCATGAACATTACCAAAATTGACAAGCAATAAAGTAGACCAAGACAAGACCTTAAGGAGGAAGGACAAAAAATAGGTTGGTGCTTAACCCTAAGATTCTGGACCTAGCTATTGCTTAGGACATAGAGGGCAAGGATACAAAATTGGTTGGTGCATAATCCTCTAGGTAGCAAGGCCATGGTTAGGCCTATGCTTATATCTCTTTTCAACACCCTAAAACTAGTATGACAATATAAGAATTTCTCATATTGAGAGTAGTAGGTGAAGTGATAAGTTTCTACTTTGCATAAAAACAATCTAATTAGTTACCAATGTGTTATAAATTATAGGGATAAAATAGGATTTTTGGCCAAAATTCATAAAACATGCATTTTTGACCTAAAAGACAAAAAATTTTGATATTTTGTAGGTTCAGAGGCTAAGCCTAGATAAGAATATGATTAATCATATTTTTTAGAACTTAATTAGAGTTTTTCACTTTTTATAGGAAGCAAGATGATGATCCCACGGCCTAGATCAATTGAGATGAAAATTGATGATTAAGATCAAAAGATCAAGTTAAAGTCTTAAAGTCATCACATCAAAGTCATCACATCAACATGAGATCAAGGGTCTAGATTACCTTAAGATTACTTGAAGATGGAATAGAAGGAGTCAAAGGTGGCTAAAGAGGGCCCATGCATGAGCCATGCAAAGTCCACTAGCTTTGCATGGGTTTCACTCAATCCACTTAGCCATATTTAAGCCAGCCATCAAAGCTAAGGATTTGAGCCATAAAGCTAAGCCAAAGAAGTTATCCAAGCCAGCCATGCACCAAGCCAATGGAGCTTTCAAAGTTAGCCATCAAGCCACATAAGCCAAGCTACATGGGAGGCTACGATTGGAGAAGAATCCAAAGAATTATCCTTGGGATTTATGAAGATAATTAAGGAAAAAACTACTAGGATAAGATAGTATGTGGACCAATAGGAAGATGCCTCTCCTATTTTAGTGTTTTTCAATGTTTTTTTCCACTTTTTTTCTCACTTTCTACCTCACCACTAAAGGGCATTATGAATTTCACTTTCCACTCAAGAGCCCTAACTTTCTAAGACTCTCCCACCTTCCTAAACTTTTATTCCAACCAACCAACCAATTCCCAATTCCTAGGACACTAGCTAGCCAATCATCTCTTGCCCCTCCACCACTCTCCTTATTTCTCTCTATCCCAACCAGTCACCGATTTCTACACTCTCTCTCACCTCATCCATATCTTTCCAACTTACTAATTTTAAGGGCCTTCAATGATTTTTGCAGGGGGGAGAAGCCCCTCCTAAACAAATGGCGTCTCCTACCTTAAGGCTTTGCAAAGTGGATCACTTGCTTTCCTCTTTGAAAAACCCTAACTAACCACTCCTATATATAATCTGACCCATCCAATTTCCATTGTTTTTCATCCCCACCCTCCTTTTACCTTAGGTCATCCTAAAAATCTTAGGAAACAAAGTATAAAAGAGGTTGGAAAAAAGAATTAAAGAACAACTTTTGAAGGAAGGAGGCATCCTTTTCCTTTGAATTCGATTATCTTCTCCTTGGGTGTCTGCCATCTTCTCCTAGTATTTCATGCATGATTCCAAGTCTTTGTCCTCTAGTTCTTCATTAAAGATTAGTGGTTTATCTTTCAATCTTCATTGCTTTTGAATCCTTTTTAGTTTCATGCTTAGGAAGTTGTTGTTTTGCCTTTTTCATTCTTTTACATCTTCTTGTTTAGATAAATGGTTATTTTTTGCTTGAAGTGATAGCCAAAGGAAATTCACCTTGAATCTATTATTTTACTTGCTTTTTATTTCCATTAGGTTTTCCTTTTGTTTCATTGATTTCCTTCTTGCTTTCTTTAGTGTTTCTCAAGCTTTGCCTTTACTTTTAAGTGAATTTTCCATTGATTTCAATGCATGCTTATTCATGATTGATGTTGGAATATTGAAGAATGTTTAGCTTGTAGTTTTGGGTTGATTAAGATTAAGTAGCATTCATTGTAATATGACACAATTTTCAGATTTGAATACATGTATTGTGGGCATCAAGTTGATGGATTTTAATGTGATTCAATGAAGTTAATTGGATTTTAGTTCACACTTGTTTCCAGCAGTTAATGATCTTCATTATTGAATATTTGTTTGCATGATAAGTACTTATTCCATGTTTTCCATGTCTCATTGATTGATGAATTTAAATAGCATGCTGCTGGAATTTGTTGTAATGGATTGTTATGTTTAATTTCCATCACCATACACTTCATATTTGCTTGATTTTTCAAGGACCCATTTAGAGTGCTAGATTTCTTAGTTAATGCTTGACCTAGATTGCATGTTTTAGGTTTTTAAATTAGTTAAGTAGATCCATTCCTACCCCATGAATCATGCATACCATTCCATGGTCATACACATGATACATGGGTAGGTTTCCTTTGATTGCTTGATTAGTGATTGCTTTCCTTTAGTTTTCTTGTTTAGTTATAGTTTAGTTAGATTCCATTGTTTACTAGTTTGCATCTTAGTTAGTTTCAAATTTTAGTTTAGGAAAGTAATTGATTTGTTTCCTTACAATAGTTGTTAAATTTCATGATTAGAAAGTTTGATTTGTGGAAGTTGTTAAATTTCAATTTTTAGGAAATTTTCATTTTGGAAAGTTGTTTGTTTTAGAAAGTTTGAAATTTAGGAAATTTTTATTTTTAGAAAGTGTGTTGTTAAGTTAGCATGTTTTAAGTTTTAGCATAATTCCATCTTTTGTATGCTAATTTTTCACTTTTAGTTTAACAAAAAGATCTCTTTAATTTGGCTAGGTTAAATAATTTAAGTAAGGACCACTACTATCACATTCATTTGATCTGTTGTGGGATCAATCTCCTTGCATGAATTACTACAACTAATTCGTGAACTTGTATGTTTAACTTGAAAATATCCTAAATTAGAAGTTCAAAGTCTCAAACAGAGGGAAAGTAGGTTTCTTTGGGAAAGACTTGATCTATGAATGGGAAGGGAGAACCTCTAGTTATAGATTGGGGTACCTATATAGTAATCTTGGGCAGCCAATTGGCTTTTGGCACAAAAAGGGGTATTGCCACAATTGTTGTGTTGATTAGAAATATCCTTACAACTGTCATGCGTTGGTCAATCAAAGGAGTTCACACCGATGCACCAATTAGACAAGGTTCTTACAAATTTTACTAGTAACGGTAATTTGTATTTACCCAACTATTATAGTTAAGTAATGATTCCTTCTTGTTAGGTGTTGGTTGATTATTTTCTCTATAATAATGTGGCACCGAAAGCTCACGTTTGTTTGTATCCAGCTTAGTGCTCAAGGCAGATTGGTCATTGCTACATAAGAAGGAAAGGGAGAGACTGATATTACCACTAAGCAGATGACTGATAATTATTCAAGTTTATATAAAAAGTACCCAATTAATGGCCTATGTGTTATAAAATATATTGTTATTTTTAGGGTTTTTTAGAAATTTGTAACAAATGCATTTCTAACCTAATAATTCAAAAGTTTGATATTTTGAAGATTCAGAGGCTAATCTGGAATAAGTATATAAATAATTATAATTTTTTATAATTTAATTAGAGTTTTTGACCTTTTGTAGGAATCAAGATGATGATCCAACAGGTAAGATTGATTGATATAAGAATTGAAGATCAAGATAAAAAAGATCAAGCCAAGAAGCAAGCAAAGTGTGATCAAGGTCCATGACTATCTCTAGGGCAAGCAAAGAAGCAATTGGAAGAGCTAAAGGTGATTAAAATGGGCCCATACACAAGCCATACATTTTCACCACCTTTGCATGTGAGTTATTCAAGCTACCTTAGCCATATAAGACATGAGAGAAGGTAACAAGCTAAGGAAGTCAAGTTAAGCCATTAAAGCAAGGGTGTGAGCTATGAAGCCAAGCCAAGTGAGCCCCCAAAAGGAGCCATTCAAGCGAAAGCTATATGGAGTGACACTATTGGAGAGAGAGAGAGAGAGAGGGAGAGAGTGGGAGAAGAAGAAGGGAGAGAACAAAGGAGGATGGGGCCCATCCTCCACCATCCATTTGCCTCATTGATGATGGGTAAAGGAGATCCACGATGGCATACATGTGTTGGTTGCTGGGAAAGATAGAGTGAATAGCGGCACTTATTGATGACCAGAGCTGCTCACCATCATCTACCAGCCATCTGAGTAAAACCCCTCTGATTGCTTGTTAATCAGACAAGAATTGGAGAGGAAAATAAGAAAAATAGAGGCAAGCACCTGTGATTTGTTGATAATAGAAAAATCGACAGTAAATCTTCTTCTCCATGACGATTGGAGGTTGGAAACACATAGAAGCAAGATCTACAAAACCTTATTCTTGATTTGAGATTTTTAGTTAGATCCATATAGTTTTGTGCTAAATTTAGATTTTTGAGATGATCCAGTCATCCATTTCTTAATCCAAGCTTAGAATAGGTAAATACATACATGATATAGCTATGATATGACTGAGACTGTTGATCTAGGCTAGAAATTGATTAGACAATCTCAATCATTCGATAAGTAATTAGATATTACAAGGAAGTTCCTTGACCCAAAATTTATATAGAATGGGTCAAATTCAGTGATCTAAAGGTGAATCAGGTTAGGCGACCTAAGCTGTCCAATTTGTCATTATTCAAATAGTGACTTTGTGATGTTTGATCGATAATCAGACACCACAGATGAGTTGTAGAATACTAAATTAACTAGTATATGATAGAAATGATAAAATCTAGATGGAAGTTGATCAAATGATCTTGGCTGTTCGATTATATAGTAAAGGAATAGGGGTTTGCCAATGTTTGATTGGTGTATATCCACAATGACCTTTATTAAGTAAAGGTACTCTAAATTTTTTAAGATCAGGGCACTAATTATCAAGAAATTGATGGATTAAATAAGGACCATTGATTTGTTGATATACACATTGTTTAGTCAATGATCAAAACTCTAATAACCTTTTTAAGGTTCTAATTAATGAGCATTAATTGTTAATGTAACAGCTTGAGGGCTCACACCCTGCAACGATATTGTCCATGCCGGAGTGCCCATACACCCCGCACGGCTTTGTTCTTCCCTAGTTGTCCAGGGAAAAGGCCTCGTTGCAAGGGAAGTCCTCATCACTCTTATCAAAAGCCCAGTAACTTTTCCCTTAGCGATGTGGGACTAACTCTCAGTCTCTCACCTTGCCTACCCTCTTGGCCTGCCCTCATCAGCTTGCCCTCATCGGCCAAGACCATGTCGCACACCTACTTGCTGAAGTGACGTAGGAGATAGTTTGCCAAATCAGAACTAATTGAGCAATGCGCTGAAAAGGTCAGATTGATTCAGAAACGACTAGTGGCAGCTGATAGTAGATAGAAAAACTACGCAGATCAAAGGCATAGGGACCTTGAGTTTCAGGTTGGTGATCATGTGTTCCTGAAAGTCTCACCTACAAAAGGAGTGATGAGGTTCGGGTTAAAAGGAAAATTGAGTCCTAGGTATGTGGGACCCTTTGAGATATTGGAGAGGGTGGGCTGAGTTGCCTACCGACTTGCATTGCACCTCAGCTATCGGAGGTTCACAATGTCTTCCATGTATCAATGCTGAGGAAATATATCCCAGACCCCACACACATTCTTGAGCAAGTACCAGTAGAAGTACAACCCAACTTAACATTCCAGGAGCATGCAATACGGATTATAGACAAGAAGGAACGAAAGCTGAGAACAAAGACCATTCCATTGGTCAAAGTACTTTGGCAACATCATTCATTGGAAGGGGCCACTTGGGAAACTGAGGACGAGATGAGAAGAACATATCCCGAGCTATTCGACAAATGATATTAAGGTAATTTTGAGGACGAAATTTTCTTTAAGGGGGATAGAATGTAACAATTGCACAAAAACAAAAACAAAAAAATGAAAAGAAAAAAATCACTTAAACTAAAGGGGGCCAGAATTGATATTGGCACCCCCCCCACGTGATAGATCCATTAGGCGTGTGTTTTCCCAAAACTCAACAGGAAAAAAAAAAAGAAACCCGATGAGAGGGAAGAAGAGGAAGGGAAGAAAAAAAGAAGAGAGAGGGAAGAAGGAAAGAAGAGAAAGGGAAGAAGGAAAGGAGAGAGAGGGAAGAGAGGGAGGAGAGAAAGAAGGAGAGGAAGGAGAGAGCCGCCGGAGAAGCCTACCACTCCGGTGAGCAGAGAAAAAGGGGGTTAGGGCTTTTGGGTTTTTTTGGCGAATCGGAGTCATCTAGCCCATTCTAGAGGAGGAAAAATATGGCTGAACACAGGGAAGGTAAGATCTACAAAACCCAACTGTTAATTTGTGGTGTTTTGCTAAATTCTTGCATTTTCACCCTAGATCTAGAATTTCAGATAATCCAACCGTCCAATCCCTAATCCAAGTGTAGGGATAGGTAATTTAATGTATGATGAAGGTCTGATCATCCAAAAATGTCAGATCTAGGCTGAACTTTGATCGAACGATCTCAGCCGTCCGATTGAGTACTGTTCACACAGTACTCGGCCCACAAATAAGTTCTAGAGCATTGGAATTGATAGGATATGGCACAAATTGAAAGTTTTAGACTGAGATTGATCTAAAAATCTAAATTGTTTGATTGGACAGTAGGAAAATAAGAACCTTGCACTTTTGATTGGTGGTTAGACATTACCATGGTGTACCTTAACCTTTAATAAGTTAAGATACTTAGAAAATTCAAGATGAGACCTCTTAACGATGAAACTCCGTTACCATGGAATTAAGCACTGTCACTTTGCCTTATGATGACTAGTGTCAGTGACTAACTTAGAGGGAACTTTGATATTAGAAAAGCTAAGAGAGGCCCCAAGGTCGTATAACTAAATATGTTTTCGTGTACTTTACAGAGGCGTGATTGATTTGGGAGTTCGTATGCGAATTGAGGAAAGTATTCCCGTCAGTGAATTAGAAGAGCACTAATTGAGGTAGGTGAAATTGAGATTGATAAGATTTTTGCTATATATGTATTTGTATATGTAATTTGAGCATTAAAACAAGTCTTTTCAATTTATATGAAAAGCAAGATGAATGTGCACGATAAAATCTAACCATGATTAAATTGTTCATGCAAAAGCTATATATTATTATGAAATATGTGAGAAAACATAAGACTAATACCAGAAAATTGTGAGTTGGCTCGTAAGAGCGAAAGGGGTCATTGTGATGTGGGCGAGCCATGGAGTCGTTATGATGTGGGAGGGCCTTTTGGCTAGACGAGCTACCGGTTCGTGGCTGGACGAGCTACCGGTCCTTGGGGTTGTAGCCCCATTGTTTGGGGAGTTTGATGTGTCCTGAGGGGTCATTATGATGTGGGCGGGCCATGGAGTCGTTATGATGTGGGTGGGCCTTCGGGCTGGACGAGCTACCAGTTTCTCAGGAGTAAAGCCTTGAGGTGTGTCTTTGAGTTAGTGTGTCTTTGGGTTTAACCCATTGCGTTAACTCACTACGCCAAAGAGGATAATATCGTCTATTGTGTACTTGAGACACATGACAACGCGTTAGTGGTTGGTGATGTGAAATGGCTCGTATGAGCAAAGGCTGGTATCAAGAAATGAAAATGAGTAGTGAGTTGACATGTGACTGCATGCTTGCATTTCAAGAATATGTTTTAGTACTAATGCATTGATGTTTTTCATCTTGGCATGAATTTCATCATCATCGTCATCATCATCATCATCATCATCATCATCATCATCATCATCATCATCATCATCATCATCATCAAGACCTTATCCCAATTAGGGGTTGGCCACATGAATCTTATTCCTCCATTCCACTCTATTAAATACCATGGCATTTTAAATGTTGGGGTTGCCATAGTTTTTAAAAAGCTGAAGATGATTTTCATTAAAATCATTAAAATCATCTTCAGCTTCACCCTTGCCAGCTAGCTACCTGACGCAAGGGTGGCCATATTTTGAGGAGTTGAAGATAATTTTCATTTCTTCCTCACAAACTAATATACAAATGCATATTTATTTGTAAGAAAGAAATAATAGAATCATCTTCAACTTCCCCCTTGCCGGCTGGCTACCTGACACAAGGGTTGCCATCTTTTAAGAAGCTGGAGCTGATTTTCATTTCTTCCTCACAAACTAATATACAAATGCATATTCATTTATAAGAAAGAAATAATAGAATCATCTTCAACTTCCCCCTTGCCGGCTGGCACCTGATGTAAGACCCTCCTCCTTTTTTATCTGGGCTTGGGATCGGCATTGGCGGAGTTCATCTTGGCATGAATTTATGATGTTTAAATGATAATTGAATACTAGCTGCATGTTCTAGTATGGACAAGTTAAATTATGTAGAATATCATGATTTTGTATATATATAATTGCTTCTTATTCCACCTACACAAATGCAAGTTTGTTGAGATATTGTATTTGTTTATAATATCTCAGAGCAGAGGATTCCCAAGAAGTAGGATCTTATTGGCAGGAGCACACCAACGTAAAGCTCTTGACTTAGGCAGGTAATGATTGGTTTCTGTCTGAAGTCTTTTATTTGAGATGAGAGAGAGAGAGACTGCCATATATATATATGTAATTTTGGAGAGATGTGTACCTTATGTGATTTGGTTGTGGTGTGGAGTTCCTAGTTGTGATTTGGTTTGTTTTGATTTGTCTTTATTTGGGCAAATGTATGAAAAGGAGACAGAGTCTCCATTTATATTTTAAAATTGTCAAAAATGTTTATTAGGTACTTCTCAATGACATGCGTTAAATGTTATATGTCCAAAAAACAAAGGAAACTCTGCCAGATTGTCGGTAGAAATGAGCGCTCATTTCACTGAGAATCCTTGTTTTTGATAAAAGTAAAATGACACTCAGGGTTTTTCAAAGCGAATTTAAAAGAAAAGATTCTTCTGCATTTGTTTATGCGTTAAAAATGATTTTATTAGAACTGAGCTCGCTAAGTCAATGTCTCTTGGATTTTAAAGTGTTATGGAAACCCCGGGGCGTCACAGTTAATAACCAATCCAATCATTGAAAAAGCATGGATCATGAAAGAAATCACTAAGTCAAGACTCGTGCTTATATGATCATGACCTTAAATTTATAGTTAAATACTGAGAACATGGGATGAGACCTTGAAACACTAAGTCAGATTATCGTAACCTATTAGATTAAACTTTTAGATTTGGATCATTCATCAATAGGGTTATTTGAATTATAATTCAAATCTAAACTGTTGGACCACTAATTTGGTGAATGGATGGCAGAGCTAGGAATGAATTGATCATGCACTCCCTTATTTAATCTATGATTAGTGGAAAATTAGATAGTTTATGATAATCTAAGTAGTCCAGCTTTAATTAAAACAGATTTCTTATGGACTTATTAATCTATGATTCAACATTGACAAGAACTCTGGAATGTCAACAAAGAAGGTTGATCGATAAGTGAGTGGAAGAAGAGACATAACTAAATTGACGAGAATGTCAAAGGAGGTAGGTTATTTTAACATCAATAAGCCTTAGTGAAACATTAAAAATATTGGTAATTATTCTATCATGTTTGAAAATATTTAAAATTGAAAATTTGAGGTTTCTAATTTATATAGTTAGAATACTTCTATTTCATGCAACTTATTAGTTTGAAATGCCATGTTGAATTACTATTAAATTGAAAAATTGTACATGAAAATGTATTTGAAATTTCACGGACTTAATGATTTATGAAATGATGAGGAATGTTGAATCCTCAAACTCAACCCTTGCGAGGGTTGTTTTTACATGGCTATATCATGCCATGAGATTTGATTTGCATGATTTTAGTAGTGCATAGATTTCTATGGTTTTATATGTTATGGCGGCATGTAATGATGCCTAGTATTATTATGTTATGGAGGGCATATTGTGGTCTAATAGACATTGTGCTAGGAGGGTTGAGAACTGATCATCCCCCCAATGAAACTTTATATATATGATACTTAGCCGCAAAAGGTTGAATTCAGGTCGATGACATCATGGGTAGGTCATGACCTTGTATACCGTGTTCCCCATGCATAGTATAAGGAGTCTATCCATCTTAGTACTGGCAATATAGCTATGTTTGATTTAAACTATGTTTATGTGAATGGATGGAGACAGAGTCTCCTTTATAATATTTGATTTAAACTATGCTTATTAGGTACATCACACCTGCACATGTAAAGTGCATAAGTCCAAAAAATAGAGGAGACTGCCCAATTTTTGATAGAAATGTGGCACTCATTTCTATGAAAATCTAAGTTTTAGAAAAGAAAAATGACACTCAAGATTTTTAAATATTTTCTCATGAAAAATGTTTTTCGCTATTGTTTTCCAAATAGTTCTCCAAACTTAGGGTACTACATTTGTAAAAGATTTTGTGTAAAAGTGTTATAAAAACCTGAAATGTCATAGTTGGTACTAGAGCTAAGTCAATCCTTTCATAGCCTGTCTAACATGACCAAGAATCATGTAAAAATAAACAAGAGAAGAAAGGGAAGCTAATGTCCATTTGGTCAACCTTGGATGGATGGCCCCTACGAGGAGGATAAGCTCTACTCCTACTACACCTACTGCTACATCTGCCGAGTCCTCGGGACAAATTAATCAGGTGGCAGAGATAGTGGCTTAGGTGATTCAGGTTCTATTACCACACTCACAGCAATGGCAGGTACCGAATAGGCAGAGGTAGAGGCACCAGGAGAGATACTAGTCCAGACATCTGAGCAAGCACCGATGCAGCATTATTAAGCACTATGGGGGCATTGTCTAGGGAGAGGGTTCTAGTAAGGTAGATAAGCTACTAGAACAGTTCCAATGGATGGTGCCATCATTCTTTGGCGAGGGTAAAGTAGAGGCTCCCAAAAGGTGGATTTTCATAGTGGAGAAGGCCTTTAAGGCCATGGACGTGCCTACAGATAAGCAGGTACGGATCGTGATGTATATAGTGATAGGGGAAGCTAAGTTTTATGTCTAACTATTGAAATGACTTATTTCCATAGAGATACGATTTTGTGGGAAGACTTCAAGAAGGTATTCAACAACAAGTGTTTCACTCTTCATGTGCAAAAGACTAAGGAGATGGAATTTATGGAATTGAAATAAGGAAACCTTACAGTTCAACAATATGAGTAGTAGTTCACTTAATTAAGGAGATTTGTTCATAATATGGGCAATGATGGAATCTTAGATAATGGGTCGATTCATTTAAGGTCTGAGTTTGATGTTGAAAAATTAGATGTTGTTGACGCAGTTGACCACTGTGGCCAAGGAAATTGAGATTGTTGCTACTATGGAGTAGGATCTTATATGGGGTAAAGTAGAGAAGAAGGAGGCTGAGCAGAATGTTATTGGTTCTTCACCCTATTAGTAAGGGGAGTCAAACAACATTAGTTCAGGACAATAAGATGTGGGCCCCATCCCCATCTCTAAGAAAGGAAAGAAAGGATTAACACAGAGACCTTTGAAAAGCTGAAAACTTTGCTTATGTCATTTTAGAAAAGGAAATAAATAAGGCAAGCAAAGTGATAGCAGAATTTACCAATCAAATTTTATTTGTAAAAGATAAAGAGCACTTTTCTCCTAAACACAGTTGCACAGGCCCCATGCACAACAACAACCCACCAGATAAGGCAAGGATTTAATTAGAAGATTTTGTTGGAGGTGTATGAGGCACCATTATGGTGAGAGTTGCCTTAGGCTAGGACAGGGCCCATCAAAGTAGCAACATCAGCAGAGATCACCTTTACGATGTTATTCCTGCAATGAGATTGGGCACATATCCAGAGGTTGTCTTAAGAAGCCAGGGGACAAACCGATTGGCAGTGGGACAAACACATACGCAGCTCCTCACAGCCAAGGGTATGTATATGCTATTACTTCAAAGTAGGCAAAATCATCAGTGCTGTAGTTGAAGGTACATTTATTATTGGGGATAGACATGCAAAGATCATATTTGACATAGAATCTAAGCATTCTTTTATTTCATGTGTGTATGCGTGTGACATGTAGGGTTTTTCTAACACTTTTTCACAAAATTTTTTGCAATTGTTGGGCCCAAAGTTTGAAAAAACTATTTAAAAACCAATGGAAAACATGTTTTAAGAGAAAACCTTAAAAAAATCTTGAATGTCATTTTTCTTTTAAAAAATAAGGACTTTCAGAGAAATGAGTGATACATTTTTGTTGAAAATTTGTTAGAGTCTACCCTATATTTTGGACCCAGTACATTTTACACATATGATGCGACAACTTGATAAACACAATATATATGAAATAACAAAAGAGACTTTGTCTCCCTCCAAAATACATCCTCACACACACACACACACACACACACACACACACACACACACACACATTTTTGTTCACATTTAAATAAAAAGAAACATTTTGTAGTGCGACCACTCCAGTTACAACCACATCACCACAACTCCAATTTACAAGTCCACATGTCCACAAAGCAAAGTCACATTAATTCAAAGCATTACATCAGTTCACAAGGTCATCAACTACATTGCAAACTTGTTTGTTATACCTTTCATCGTCTTCCCTTTAGATCTATATCACAATCTTCTGCTCATGTATCTCATTTCTTTAAACCTGAGACATTGTAAACATTTACAATGTCTCAGCAAGCTTACGCTTGTGTAAGTAGTTTCATCATCGAAATATGAAGTTTATACAGTTTCAAATACAAAAAGGACGCATAATCACATGTTATGCAATTTGGTAAAATATGATACATAATGAGCAGTATAATAAATCTCTGAAATCTCAATCATGCTTTGTAGTTCAATGTCATGCCAAACCAATTCAAATTATCAGTTTCAATATCCATGCATATTGTTTAAAGACAATAGTAATTAGTGCGAGGTATTTTACAAGATATGAAAGATCGCAACTACTAATTGCATGCATTATCTCATAAATATACTTATCCAAACTACGTAGTGAATCATAATTAAAAATAAATAGATGAAAAGCATTTAAACCATGAAATACATAAATACGATTAATGTATCTCAATAAGTATATATATAGATAATACCATTTGAACATCCTTGAGGTCTTGTGAGTGTGGAAACACTCGTAATTCCACCATTTACTATTGGTCATGAGTACTCAATATAGACTTGAAATCCCAGGGTGCCACACACCTATGCCATCGCAATATATGCATATGAATATCAAAATAATGGACCCTCTGTGCATGGACAAGACCCAAAAAAGTCTATAGCTAACACGTCAATACCAAGACAGATAGACTCTTTGCACCATGCACATGGGAAACACGATATGCAAGGCCATGACCTACCCATGATGTCATCGATCTGAATTCAGCCTTTTTGCAGCCAGGTATCATATATATAAAGTTTTAGAAGGGGGGGGGGGGGTGATCAGTCATCAACCTTCCTAACACAGCATCCACCGAGCCACCATATGCCCTCCATAGCATAATAATACTAGGCATCATTACATGTCGCTACAACATATACACAGAATTCCATGCACTAATGAAATCATGCAAATCAATCTCATGAAATGATCTAACCATGTAAAAGCAACCCTCACAAGGGTTGAGTATGAGGATTCCTCACTCCTCATCATTATAAATCAACATGGTATTCCAAAGTGATAAGTTGCATAAAATACAAATATACTCACTCTATAAATCAGAAATCTCCAAAACTCTCAATTTTAACTATTTTCAAACATGATAGAGTAGTCATTAATAGTTTTCATGTTTCACAAAAGCACATTGAAGTTAAAATTACCTACCTCCTTTGGCGTGCTCCTTGGTTTAGTTATATCCCTTCTTCCACTCACTTATCGATCAACCTTCTCTGTTGATATATCAGAGTTCCTATCAATGTTGAATCATAGATTAATAAGTATATAAGAGATTTGTTTTAAATTAAAGAATGATAGTTTAGATCATCATAAACCATCTAAATTTCCATTGATCATAGATTACATAGGGGAATGTACAGTCAATTCAGTCCTAGATCCACCATCCATTCACCAATCAGTGGTCCAACAGTTTAGGTTTGCATTTACAATTCAAATAACCCCATTAATGAATGATTCAAATATAAAAGTTTAGTCCAATAAGTCATAGTGATTTGACTTAGTGTTTCCAGGTTTGATCCTATGTTCTTTGAGTGATTGGATTGGTTATTAAGAGTGTAAGCTCATTAATTAGAACCTTGAAAAGGCTACTAGAGTTCTAATCACTGATTGAACAATGTGTACATCAACAAATCGATGGTCCTTGTTTGAAAAGTGATAGATTAGATAATTGAGATTGTCTAAGGTAAGTATTTATCTATCTCTAATCATCAATTAGGAAATCAACAATTAGATCATTCATAAAAACTAGATCTAGGATGAAATCATATGAATTTAGCAAAAAAATGGAATTCATAAGTTGGGTTTCATAGATCTTACCTCTTGGATGTATTACCATGCTTTTTCCTCTCTTGGATGTGCAGATTGATCACCATTTTGTGGTGAAATCCTCTAATCATGTCGCGTGACATTTAGCTCTGTGATCAACGATCAAGATCATCTCAGATTCTTCAATAACCATGGGGGTTTTGATTGTCTCTTTGCACTGAGTGAAATGATTGGCTCGGATTGTCAATCCAAGCTGTCATCTTCTCCGGAGATGGCTGCATCACTGGCAACCCAAAAACCCTATTTTTATCCTCCTTTGCTAGTGTGCCAAGTTTCTCCAACGTGCAATCTCTCCCTCTCCTCTCTTCCTCTCCCCTTCTCTATTTACTTGCTTCTTCTTCCTCCTCTTTGTTGGTGTTCTCCTCTTTTTTTTTTCCCCCTCTGTCGGTCACGGTCGGGAGGAATAGACAGTGCGGTCTTTTCCATTTCACTTAAGTAGGGAGGGTGCCGATATCAATTTGGTCCCTCCTCCTTTAGTAATGTTTTTTTTTTTTCTTTCAAAAATGCCCTCCATATTTTAAATGATTATATCTCTTCCATCTGAACTTTGATTTTAGTGTTCTTTGTGTTGTTGGAATCGTATCGATGTGTACTTTTCATTTTTGATAGTTTCCAGTCCAATTTTTTAGTTTCCAAAGGGGTCACTTTCATAGAATTCAATTTTACTCAATTAAATTTCTGATTTTCATCTCAATTACAATATAATATATTGTACAAAAAACAACTTGAAATTGAGGGCTGTTACAATGTGTCATGTGTGGAATTTCGTGTGCATGCTATGGAATTCGGGTTGGACGTGATGACTCCATTGAGAGAGTTGATTGTAATGAGACAATTTATTAAGGAGGTACTTATCCTGATCATGGGTAAGAGGATGGACATTGACCTTATCCTCATTGACATAGTGATTTTGATGTCATCTTAGGGATGGATTGGTTGGTAAAATATTGGGCAACGATGGATTGTCTCAAGAAGAGAATTACTTTCTCCTCACAGGAGTGTCCTGTAGTCTTATTTCAGTGCAGGCAAGATATGATGGGAGTGCATTAAATTTTAGCCTTGAAAGTAGCCAAACATGTCTGTAAGGGGTGTTAGGCATTTATGGCCACAGTGGAGGTAGAGGGACCTCGAACTGATGAGCTGGACATGGTTAGAGAGTTCTAAGAGGTCTTTCATGAGGAGCTTCTTGGACTATTGCCTCGGAGAGAGATTGACTTCAACATTGACCAAGTCCTAAGCACGGCTCCTATCTTAAGGGTGTCATATAGAATGGCACCAGCTGAGCTGAGAGAGTTAAGACACATCTCCAGGAGTTTCTTGATAAGGGATTTATTTGACTAGTGAATCACCTTGGAGAGCATCAGTCCTCTTCATGAAGAAGAAGGATAGATCAATGCAATTGATTATTGCATATTGAATAGTGTGAATGTGAAGAATTGATACCCATTCCCAAAGATTGATGACCTATTTGATCATCTTCAATTAGCATAGATCTTTTCAATGATCGATTTGAGGCCAGGTTACCACTAGTTGAGAATCTGGGAGGAGGACATCTTTAAGGCGACATTCAGGATGTGTTAAGGGCATTATGACTTTTTGGTGATATCATTTGGTCTGAGAAATGTGCCTGTAGTTTTCATGAATCTCAAGAACGGGGTCTTCCAAGCTTACTTGGATAAGTTTGTGATTGTGTTCATGGAAGACATTCTTATATACTTTGTGAGCATGGAGGAGCACAAGAAACACTCGGACTTTGTTTTGAGTACTTGCAAACTCATCAATTGTTTGCAATGTTCAATAAGTGTAAGTTCTGGTTGGAGCAGGTAAACTTCCTTGGCCACATTATCTTAAAGAATGGAGTGGTAGTTGACCCAGTGAAGGTTGAAGCAATGATGGGTTGGGATCAGCCAAAAACAGTGATAAGGAAGGACACAAAGTTAGTAGGTTTATTGAGGGGTTCTCTAGTATTCCATTACCTCTAATCGCATTGATGAGGAATGACACAAAGTTATATGGACTATTGCTTATGAGATGAGCTTTCAGGAGCTTAAGAGGAGACTTACCTCCGCCCCAGTGTTGACCTTACTACCATGCAGTGGTGGTTTTATGGTTTATTGTGATGCATCTGGTAGGGGACTTGGATGTGTGTTGATGCAGTAGGGTAGGGTAATTGCCTATGCATCTAGACAGTTGAAAAAATATAAGGTGAATTATGCCACACATGATTTAGAGTTAGCAGTAGTGGTTTTTGCATTGAAGATTTGGTGGAACTACCTTTATGGGGAGATATTTTAGGTTTTCACCAACCATAAGATCCTCAAATATATCTTCACATAGAGCAACTTGAATATGAGACAGCAAACGTGGATGGAGTAGCTCAAGGACTATGACTTCACGATACAGTGACACCTAGGGAAGGCCAATGTGGTGGCTAATACCTTGAGCAAAAAGTTGAGGTCAGTAGTTGCTAATGTATCAGTTAGATTAATGTTTATTGATAGAATCATCCAGACACAGGTAGAGGATGCAAAGGCATAGGCCTTGTGTGATAAGGTAGGTTTCAACAGAGGTCAGGATGGAGGTGCGTGTTTTCAAGGAAGATTAGTAGTACCAACAGATGATGACTTGAGATGAGTGCTACTTCATGCGGTGTATGAATCATGCTTCACTATTCATATTGGAGGTACAAAGATGTACCAGGACTAGAGATGGACTTTTGGTGGAATAGAATAAAGAGGGACATTGGTGAGTGTGTTAAGTGATGTTTAACTCGTCAGTAGATCAAGGCCAAGCATTAGAGGCAAGCATGGATGTTGTTAACTTTAGAGCTTCCTAAGTAGAAGTTGGACCTTGTCACTATGGATTTCATTGTGGGTTTACTTAGAACAGCCATGGGCATGACATAATTTGGGTGATTGTTGATAGGTTGACAAAGTCTGGTGATTTCCTTCCCATGCGACAGACACAGACTGATGATAGCTTGGTGAGGTTGTATGTTTAAGAGATGATAAGCTTGCACAATATCCCTTTAACTATTGTTTCTAATAGGGGTAGTAGATTCACGTTGAAGTATAGGTAAAGTATCCAGGAGACCTTGAGATCAACACTAAGATTCAGCCCTGCCTTTCACCCACAGACAAATGATTAGTCCAAAAGAACCATCTTAATGATAGAGGACATGCTCAGGGCATGTGCCATCGATTGGAAGGGCAATTGGGGTGAGCACTTGCCACTACTTGAGTTTGCATACAACAAAAGCTTCCATGTGAGTATTTGCATGGCTCCTTATGAGGCACTTTATAGGAGACCGTGCTGATCACCCTTGTGTTGGAGTAATGTGGGCAAGAGACACTTGTTGAACTCTAAGCTAGTTGAGCAATGTGCAAAGAAGGTTCAGTTGATCTAGAAGCATTTGTTGGTAGTTCATAGCTTCCAAAAGAGCTACACTGACATGGGTCATAGTGATAGGGAGTTTGCTATTGGAGACGACATGATTTTGAAGATTTCTTCTATGAAAGGTGTGACAACATTTGGAGTTAAGAGGAAGTTGAGTTCGTGGTTCATTGATCCATTTGAGATCTTAAAAAGGGTTAGACTTGTATCCTACTAGTTGGCCTTACCATCGCGGTTGACAGATGTATTAATGTTGTGAAAGTATATAGCAGATCCATCCCATGTGAATGAGTGGGTACCAATAGAGCTAAGACCAAACTCGACCTTTGAGGAGAGAGCTGTGAGGATTTTAGATTGTACGGTGCAAGAGCTGAGCAATAAGACTATTCCACTTGTCAAGGTTCTTTAGCAATATCATTTAGTGGAAGAGGCCACATGGGAAACTAAGGAGCAGATGAGATAGACACATCCTACTCTCTTCAAAGATTTTGGTGAGTAGAATTTTGAGGATGAAATTCTTGTAAGGGGGAAAGAATGTAATTACCTCAATTTTTAAATTTCGTTTCAAATGATTCTAAATTAATTATGAGAAAATGCAAATTATAAAATTTTGTGTTTAAACTCCCACAAAATTTACCTTTTGAAAGACAACCAATCGATCCTTTAAACCTCAAAATTTGAATTATACTCCAAAAAATGATTCCAATGACATAAAGAATGCTAAAATTGGAGTTAGGATGGAGAAGTTATGACCTTATGAAGGAGAAGGGCATTTTAGTAAAAAAACCAACTTAAAGGGAGAGTGGGCCATTTTGTTATTGGCACCCCACCCCACTTAAAATAGTTGATTGTCAATTGTTAACCAAGAGAATTGAAAAGGAAGTAGGAAAGGGAGAGGGAGAAATAGAAGAAAGAAGAGGAAGAAGGAGAAGGGAGAGAAAAGAGGAGGACATGGCCCATCCTCCATCATTCATTTGCCTAATTGACGATGGGAAAAGGAGATCAATGGTGGGGAACATGCGCAAGTTGCTGGGAAAGATAAGGTGAATGGCGACACTTATCAATAATTAGAGTTGTTCATTATCATCTCCTAGCCAACATGAGTAAAACCCCTTGATGGCTTGTTAATTGAACAAGAATTGGGGAGGAAAAGGAGGAAAACAGTGGCAAGCAGTTGTGACTTGCTGATGACAAAAAATTAATAGCAAATCTTATTCTCCGGCAATGATTGGAGGTTGGAAACACACCCTATAAGTAAGATTTACAAACCCTATTCTTGATTTGATATTTTTAGTTAGACCCATACAATTTCACACTAAATTTAGATTTTTGAGATGATCCAACCATCCATTTCTTAATCCAAGCTTAGAAATAGTAAATACAAACCTAATATAGCTCAAATTTGATTGAGATTGTCGATTTGGGCTAGAAATCAATTGGATAATCTCAACTATTTGATCGATAATAAGACATTAAGAGGAAGTTCCTTGACCAAAAATTCACTAATCTAGTGGTGAAACAAATAGGACGATCTAGGCCATCTAATATGTCATTATTCAAATGGTGACTTTGTGATGTTTGATAGACGATCAGACACCACAAGTGAGTTATAGAATACTAAATCAACTGGTATTTGATAGAAATGGAAAAATCTTGATGGAAATTGATCAAATGATCTTGGCTATCCTATCAAATAATAAAGGAACAGGGATCTGGCAATGTTTGATCAATGATCAGATGCCACCATTATGCACACTAACCTTTATTAAGTAAAGATACTCTAAAAATTTTAAGATCAGGGCACTGATTATTAGGAAATTGATGGATTAAATAAGTAACATTGATTTGTTGATATCCACATTGTTTAGTCACTAGTCAAAACTCTAGTAACCTTTCAAGGGTTCTAAGTAATGAGCATTAACCTTTAGTAACCTATCCAATCACTAAAAAAATTTGGATCATGAAAGAAATCACTAAATGATCATGACCTTAAGTCATGAAAGAAACCTTAACTCTATGTGCCTCCCTATTATTCACTGGTGCAGTTGTGAAATCTGCACCCTCTCCATGTATGGTTACTTGATGCCATGGAGGGCCCACTCCTATTTCGTCTCTTATACATGATGCTGCTATGGTCACAATGGAAATTATCCTTATCACTCATCTTCTTCCCCTTTTCATAGTTATACCTTACATAATGAAACTCAATACTTTGACAGGTGTAATAATAGTACTTTTAGGAGCTAATTTGGCTCTTGCTCAAAGAGACATTAACAGAAGTTTTGCCTTCTTGACAATGTCTCAATTAGGTTTATGTTAGCTCTAGGAATGGGTTCTTATTGAGCTACTTTATTCCATTTGATCATTCATGCCTATTTGGAAGCATTATTGTTTTTAGGATCTGGATCAACCATTCATTTAATGGAATCCATTGTTGGATATTCTCTGGATAAAAGCCTAAACATGGCTCTAATGGGTGAGTCAACAAAATATGTGCCAATTACAAAAACTACTTTTTTATTAGTTGCACTTTCTCTTTGTGGAATTGCACCTCTTGTTTGTTTTGGGTCAAGAGATGAAATTCTTAATGGTAGTTAGTTGTATTCACCTATTTTTGTGATAATAGCTTGTTCCACAGTGAGCTTAACTGCATTTTATATGTTTTGTATGTATTTACTTACTTTTGAAGGCCATTTACATGCTTATTTTTGAAATTATAGTGGCACTAAAAATAGTGTGTTCTATTCAATATCTATATGGGGTAAAGAAGGGCCAAAACCGTTTAATAGAAATTTTCTTTTATCAAGAAGAAATAATAAGGAAAATGTTTCCTTTTTTCGAGGGACATATCAAATTGATGGAAATATACTAAATCTAACATGATTTTGTAGTACTTATTTTGACAATAAAAACACTCCTATATATCCCCATGAATTAGACAATACAACACTATTGCCTCTGCTTATATTGGTTCTATTTACTTTGTTTGTTGGATTTATAGAATTCCTTTCGATCATGGAATAATGGGTTTTGCCATATTATCGAAATGGTTAACCCCATCAATAAACCTTTTACATAAAAATTAGAACTATCCTCTAGATTGGTATGAATTTGTAATAAATGCAATTTTTTCAGTTCATATAGCCTATTTAAGAATATCTATAACGTCTCTTTTCTATGGGTCTGTTTATTCATCTCTTCATAACTTGGACTTAATCACTTCATTTGTTAAAAAGGGACCTAAGAGAATTTTCTTGGACCAAATAATAAATGTGATAAGCAATTGGTCATATAATCGTGGTTAAATAGATAATTTTATGCAAAATCCATTACTAAGGGTATAAGAGGATTAGCTGAACTAACTCATTTTTTTGATAGACGAGTAATTGATGGAATTACTAATGGGATTGATGTTGCATGTTTCTTTGTGGGAGAGGGAATTAAATACCTACGGGTGGTCGAATATCTTCTTATCTCTTTATGTATTTATCTTATGTATTTATCTTTTTAGTAATTTGTTATTTTCTTTCCCTTCATTCGGATCTCTTCCGTTTCATCTAGGTTGTCTAGATCCTCCTTCTTTTGAACAAAGGGAAGGGTCTTCTTTGGTGGATTTCACTTGTTCCTATTTAGTCTCCTTTGTTTTGGAAGTTGTTTCTATTTCTACATCTATTCTTCCTCACTTTTTCCCATTTCTTTTAGTTTCTTAGTGACAATAGGTAATGGTATTCTTCTTATATGATCATGACCTTAAGTTTATAGTTAAATACTTAGAACATAGGATCAGGCTTTGAAATACTAAATCAAGTCACCATAAGCTACTAGATTAATCTTTTAGATATGGATCATTCATCAATAGGGTTATTGGAATTGTAATGCAAAACCTATACCATTGGACCACTGATTTAGTGAATGGATGGTAGATCTGGGAATGAATTAATCATATATTCCCCTATCTAATCTATGATCAATGGAAAATTGCATAGTTTATGATGATCGAAATAGTCAAGCTTTAACTAAAATAGATTTCTTACGGACTTATTAATCTATGATTAAACATTGACAAGAACTCTGGAACATAAACAGAGAAGGTTAATAGATAAATGGGTGGAAGAAGGAATATAACTAAACTAAGGAGCACGTCAATGGAGGTTGGTATTTTTAACATTGATAAGCCATTGTGAAACATGAAAACGGTTGATAACTATTCTATCATGTTTGAAAATAGTTAGCATTGAAATTTTGAGTTTTTTGATTTATAAATTTAGAATACTTGTATTTCATGCAACTTATTAGATTAGAATGCCATGTTGATTTAATATTAAATTGAAAACTTGTCCATGAAAACATATTTGAAATTTCACATACTTCATGATTATTGTGAATTTTAAGTTAAACTCAAAAGCACACGAGTCAATTGTATAATTCATTCGAGGAGGTCGATCCCATGAGGAACTAAATGGTTGTGATACTAGTGGTCCCTACTTTAAATTATCTAACTTGGCCAAATTAAGGAGATCTTTTCTACACTAAGAATGAAAATTAACTTATGAAGATGGAAATTATGTGAAAATCAAAACATGCTAAAATTGACAGCTTTCCTAAAACACATTCTCTTAAAGTAAACTTTCCTCAATTTAAAACTTTCTAAAATTCGAACTTTTAAAAAAACTAAGATTGAAAATAATTGAAACTATCCTAGCATGAAACTAAATCTTAACCATGAAGAACTAATCTTATCATGAACTAAACAAATCATGCAAAATAAAGATAGCAATGGTGCATATGTAGTATGAAATTTGTGCATGAACATAATGATGGAGAGAATGTGTATATGAAACATGGAAAGTATACATGAACAAAAGTGAAAACCAGGCTAGCATGGATTGAATGAAACTATCTTAACCAAAGCATTAAAATCTAATCAAATCAAACAACTTTCTAAATAATTACACTTCAAGACCATGCGCGTGACCCATGGGGTTGTGCGCATGGAACCATTAGATGCATAACTAATCTAAGAGATGCACCTAATTTAATGTGAATGATGTATGTACTTGAACATATAAAAATGAATTAAACATCTATGAAAAATAAGATTTAAATCACATAAAACATTAATTGAAAGTAAACTTCAATAAAAAACCAAACATCAATCTCATTTCATGGATTTTAGGTGCGAGTGTGGTGTGCAACATCCAAGTAGTGTGCACACCATTCAACAATCAAAATACTTCCAAAGAAACAGCTTCTATCTTCTTCTATGAAATCCAATATTCCAATCCTAAGAAAGCATGCTTGTAATTCAAGAGAGATAAAAGGAAAAAAGAGGGGAAAAAGAGGAGAGAAGGCAAAACATAAGCAAGAAACTTAAGGAGATTCAAGGATGGAACAACTTACCTCAAGGTCAACACTCTCTTGGCTGTCACTACAAGAGAGTTGTGGTCCTTGAATACAAGGATCTAAGGCTTCAAATAAAATAAATTCAACAAGGTAAACAAGAAACAAGGAAAGAACAAAGTGATGAAGAACCATCCTAGAATTTAATGTGCAAGACTCAATGGAAACATAAAAGAGGGATGCATGGAATGGCTTGGGAAAGATGGCTACCGAGGGAGAAAATCATTCAATGCAAAGAGGTAAGAGGAGAAGTGAAAGAAGAGGACGCCTCCTCACTTTGGAGGAGGCCTTCTTTGCTTCCTTCAAAACTTGTCCTTGATTTCTTTTTTTTTCTTTTTTTTAAGTCTCTTTTATACTGTGTGTCCTAATTTTCCTAGGGTAGCTTCAAGTAAAGGTAGGTTGGGGATGAAAAATAAAGGGATTCAATGGTTAGGATGGAGGCTACTTGGGTGTAACAACCCCAAAATTTTATATCCTTTTATAGAAGTATAATTTGGAACTAATAAAACCATTAGATAGTGCTCGGAAAACAGAATCCGACAAGCCAAAGAACGCATAAAACAAAGCCTGTATGAAGAAGTTATGGGCCTTTGAAATCAAGGGCAATATGGTAACTAAAAGAAAAGAAAAACAAACAAACAAAGAACACCATTTAACAGGAGGGGGCCAAATTGATATTGGCACCCCCCCCTCACGTTGCAAACCCGACGAAAAGCCGGGTATGCTCTCTCTCTCTCTCTCTCTCTCTCTCTCTCTCTCTCTCTCTCTCTCTCTCTCTCTCTCTCTCTCTCTCTCTCTCTCTCTCTCTCTCTCTCTCTCTCTCTCTCTCTCTCTCTCTCTCTCTCTCTCTCTCTCTCTCTCTCGCCATCGCAAAACCTAGGGCTTTTGCCCTACTCGAATCTGCCATTGGCATGGAGAGCTTCCCCTTGCTCGGATCTCCCACCGATGAGAGAAACAACAGATGCCACGATCTGTTCTTCCAGCCTTGAAACCCTACCATCTTCGGTCGTCTGGGCTGCCTTTCACCTGCAGCGTGTTTTTTTCCCCCAACAGGGGTCACCGTCTCTCTATCCCTCACTCCTCTAGTCAGCCACCCGTGGAAACATGTTTGCCGTTCTTGGCAACCCCGATGGCAATCAATCTAGGGCCACTGGCCACCTACGGCCTGAAAACCCTCTTCGTGTTCCCCACCAAGGTGCCTTGATTCTACCCATCCCACCAGCGTGCGCACACCCCTGGAAAACCCTTTCCCTCTGGTTCTCTGCACCGCAAGGCACAACTAGGCATGGGAAGGTTAGCATGCTTAGACCCACTAAATTTTCTTCCTTGGTCATCTTTTCCCCTTAGATTTTCCAGTCACCAGCACAACCATTTTTAGGCATGTCGGCATTTCCAGATGCTTGTCATCATCAATCCTTCACCTCCATAGATTTAACGAGTAGGTCATTTTCCATGAAATGTTCTAAAGAACAAAATCCATTGGAGGTTTCATGATTGGGGCATTTTCACAAGGATTTTGTGGAGATTGATGACACAACAAACGGTCTGAGACCATCATTAAAAATGACGCTCAATAGGATCAATCCATTAAAGAATGAGGACTGGAAGCACGCATAGGAGTATAGATCGAAGCGCACGGGGTCGATCGTGGGAAAGAGTACAACTAAAGCTAGTGGAATCTGGTGAATGCGTCACACGAGGTAGGTGGAAATTTAAGATAGCATGTCTAAATTATAAGACACATGTTCTAACATGATCTTATTTTTGGCTATTTGATTGATATTCGATATGCTTTAAATTGAAATAATGTTAATTAAAAGAATTGGATGTAATAATTGATGCTTATGCCTTGTACATCATGTATGTGAATTGTGAAATGATGTTTATGGTACATGGGTACCATGTCAATATTGATGATGTATGAGTCTAGGTTATAGGATACATCCTTGGTGGGTTATCACCAAATAAGTGAGGATGTTATTCTTGTTATGAAATATATGAACAGGTGAATTACCTGCTATTATAATTATTTTACATCCGGGGCATGGAGGCCTGATAGTTTTGTTTTAGATAGGCATAGGCCTGAGGATGCTATGCTAGGAGAGTTTTGAGGGTTTGGCCACCCGCTCTCCGAAATTTATTATGTTATGGATACCATGCACAATGTGTTGCAAAAAATCGGGTGGGGCAATCATGGGAAGGCTGCCACTATGACATCCATGGTCCTCCCCATGTGGACATAGATATTGTGATTTCCACCGAGGATGGTATAGGTGGATTATTGAGCAGTTATCCAAGCATGCTGTATGGATTCTGACTGCATGCATAGTAGTCCTTATATTTGGTGCACTATGGTGCATATCCTTGAGGGTTACCAAGAGATGTTGGTTAGGTAGTTGTAAGGGACCTAAAGAGGAAAATATTGTATTCGTTGTGCATTCTGCCCACGGGACATGCATATATGATGGCATTATGAGATGCTTTATATGATACGGCATGATGATATGCCTTGCATCATTTTCCCAGCAATGGCTAGAGGATTGTGGACCCCGTATGGTGAGGGGCATGAGGATTATGTTGATATACCAGCAGAGGCTGGATAATTATGAACCCCACATGATGATGGGTATGATTCTGAAACCTGGTATAGTCTGGGAATGCAAATTAGGTGACGTTGATTATATTCATAATTTTGTATGTCCTTTAACAATTTTGATATATGTGTATTATTGTTATATTAATAGGATTGAGGGAGTAGTTTCATATATGTTTTCATATGGGTTAGTGAATGGGTAGAATTGTATGCTGAGTATGGTTCATGGAATTGAAGTATTGTAAATATTTGGCTTACAATGAGTTATTGAGATATGAAACATATTGTAAATTGAATTTAACCTAATTGCTATGAAAATGAATATTCTAATTACTATTGAATAAGTAATGTATCTTAAGATTTAGCATGCTTCTTAAACTCCCCTACCAAGCATAGCTTGCTGAGATATTATAAATGTTTTATGTTTACAATATCTCAGATACAGAAAGATAGAAGAAGATGTACACAACAAAAGGAATCCAGCAACCATACTTCTATGCACAGGTGTACATTTTATTTAAAGCTTTTGTATTGTGTAGTTAGTCATTTGAATTGTGATATTGGACATTTAATATAATGTTATAGGGGTTATACAAGTGAACCACTAGATGGGTCCTGTTTTTAGAAATAAATTTCTATCTTCTAAGAAAACTATATATATATATATATATGTATATTGTGAGCATGAAGGTGATGTTAGGGCTTTTGGAAAAATGAATTTCAAAGAAAAATCTCTTGCTGTTTTTGTATTTTAAAATTTAGAGGCACACCATCTTTTGAAATAATTGTGAAAATTTTTCATGAAAAACCCGGGGTGTCACAGTTGGTATCAGAGCGGTTCATCTAGTCACTTGCAACCCTTTATGTCCAATAAAAAGATTATAATTCAAGTATAGGTTAGGATCTAGTGAGTTGATGTAGTATTGTGATGGAATTAGTTAAGTATTAGAAAGAATGAGTTAGTATAATTACAGTACCATGGAATAGTAAACCATAAGGAGATGTCCTTAGTATGACAACTAGGAAGATGATTTGAGAAATTAGTGATTCCACTATCGAGAATAGTGAATAGGGGAACCAAGTAGTAGAAATAATTAAGTGAGTGTGATAGAATATCCTTTTTATCTATAAGGTACCCAAATACCATAACTTATAGTAGTGCAAAATGCACCAATTCAAATTAAATAGAAGTTATGCCGAGTATCAATGTTCGACGATAGAATACCCAACACAGGTGTGTATTGTTCACGTATACCAAGTGTAAGAGTAGGAAGTTTGAAAAGAGGCAAATGATAGGCTAGAATAGCTTATATAGCATGTATTGAATGTGGTTTTGGTTTGTATAGAAAAGTCTAAAATAGAGATGACAAAAGAATAGTAAATTAAAGAGGAGACATATGAACAATTGAGGAATGATAGGTTCAAGAAGAGAAAACTTAGAAGAATTGTAGACTTCCATTGAAATGGAAGCTAGAACTACCCTATACTTTGAAACTAAAGATGGTATGTTAGAAATAACGAAGCAAATGTATCTGTTAAGGAAATACTACTTGGAATACAAGAAACATACTACAATAGTAGAGTATGAAATAATCTCTAAAATTGAGAATTTTTTTAAAGACAAAGCTAATTGTGGAGCTTATAAAATATATATGTATCATCTCAAATCTTTTCAAGAAGTAAGTGATTCACATTAATACTACAATGAAATAAGGAATTGTGTATTCTTTTGTTATGTATAATTATGAGAAATATGTTATGGCTGACCCCTTAGTAGGATAAGGTCTTGATGATGCTTATGATGAGTAAGAATTATGCTAAATATGAATGCATTGGTGAAAAGTTGAAAAAGAGAGTTGGGATGATAACTCCAGTTGATGGATAAGTCGCTAGCATAAGGACTTATTCTAGGAAATGTTTATTAAGGCTTATCAAAAGAATGATAAGTATATCCTCATGTGATACAATAGACTTGGGTATGATACCAAGATTGAAATGAATTGCAAATTATGAGACATTGTTGATTGTCATAAAGATTAAATGATGTGCTATGATAAAGTAGTCTTCATATGCAGAAGACAAAATATGATAAAATCTTACATTATATTAGTTGTAAAGTGAATGAATGATGAACGATGACATGTAATTATGATTGTTATGAATGATGTAATGGATTTGTGGGATATATAAAAGATAACAGTCTTGATGTATGAGAACTAGATACTACCTATGATGGGTAGTATATTTTAAGAAAACAAGTGAATTGTATTTGTACCTTATTTCGAGAAAGATTCTCAAACTATATATGTTGTGAAAGATCAGAATTAATATGTGAGTTGTGTTGAAATTAAGACATTCCATCAATATTTGATATGATGGACTTCTAGTTATTCCACTAGCTAGTGATCGACTTTATGAATTTGGACTCTGACGATGAAGAGCGTTTACTTATATATCTGAGGTTAAGAGAGAGAAACTTTATTTGATAAATGAAGTGAGGAAATTCATTTCAATAGTATGTCAGAGGAGAACATACTAAACAATTGTATTGTATACAATGATGAAAATCTTTTAGTATCATTATGTAAAGTGAAATGATACATAATGTTAGCATTATGTAAGTATTTGATTGTAATTACACAATAGTGCGATTTCAGTTGTTCATTAGATGTTAGTGGATCATATATGCATTTGAGAAACACTGAAAGGATTATTTCTATTTTTGAATATGAATGTACCAAAGGGTGTAATTTTAGTTATTATAATTTGAATCATATGTGAAGTCTCTAGTATGGTTACTTGTTCGTTGTATCTATATTTAAGCTAAAGATGAATGCTTATGATTATTTGAATGTAAGGCTATATATAGGATACTAGCCAAATGGAATACGAATACGTCAGTTATGTTCTTGATTTAAATGACTATCTCTATAGTTTGGATTGATATGTGGAAATGGATGAATGATAGTGAAAATTCTATGCAATATTATGATTGAAATGTTATGATATGAATTGATATTCTATATTACATGATTGTTTATGAAAGAGTCAATTGTTGGAATATATAGTGAGATGATGGAAAATTATGTGGGAAAAGACTATGATGATAGAATTAAATTAAGATTCATTCTAGTGATTTGATTTTTGAGTCGTAGTCAGGATTGTAAATTTTCATATTTCTAAATCAATGAAAATTTATGATGGATTTTGATAGGAGGTTGTGGATAATATGAAAATCTTCAATTATATTTGGTTGATGATGATGATGATGAAAATTGTGATTAAACATTTATCAATTGATGATTTTATAATGGATTGGTACAATACTATTGAAGAACTTGGATATTATTCATGAAGTTGTAGAAATGGGTAAGTAATTCTCACAGCATTAGGAGTTGTTCTATTATGGTAATGTGGGGAATGTCAGGAGATAGAGTCTCTGAGATGTATATTAATTGTGGATGAATGATTAATTTTACTTTTGTGAATGATGGAATGGGTGAGACAGAGTCTCATAGATGTATTATTGTGATTAAATTGTTTATCAGGTGTATCGCAATCGCATGCATTAAATGCATAACTCCTAAAAACAGAGGAGACTTTGTCGAAATTTTGTCAGAAATATGATACTTGGAATTTGAACATAGATAGTTTCATAAGGTTGGAATTGGTTAAGCATATGCAAAAAGGTATTATCTTTAAGTGAGAATTATATATTCAATGTTTGAAGTTAGTGTACAGATTTATATGGAGAAGGAAATAGATAGGTTGAGTTGGAGATAAAAATTTTGTGTTCTAGGAATCATTATAATTAAAGGAATTTGGAAGTTGAAATGAAAGAAAAGTTCAGTAAGAAAATTTTGATTTTGATGGATTATCAAGTAAAGGTTGTTATCAGAGTACGCATCGAAAGTGATTTTATTGCTTATTGTAGATAGAAAAGCTACTCTTAAGTGACAAAATATCTAGTTTAAGTTTAAAATCATTCATATTTTGAGGACTAACGTTTTATTGAAGTAATTATATGACTTTCAATTTACAATGAGATGAGAATACTATTAGATTTGTTGGAAAGATATCATGAAAAGAATTTCTAAGATGAAATTCTCTAAGGAGGGAAGAAGGTAATAATTGTAAAAATTTTGAGGACGAAATTTCTCTGAGGAGGGAAGATTGTAACAACCCCAAAATTTTATATCCTTTTATAGAAGTATAATTTAGAACTAATAAAACCATTAGATAGTGCTCAGAAAATGGAATCCAACAAGCCAAAGAAAGCTCAAAACAGAGCCCGTATGAAGAAGTTATGGGCCTTTGAAATCAAGGGCAATATGGTAATTAAAAGAAAAGAAAAAAACAAACAAAGAACACCATTTAACGGGAGGGGGCCAAATTGATATTGGCACCCCCCCCCTCATGTTGCTCTCTCTCTCTCTCTCTCTCTCTCTCTCTCTCTCTCTCTCTCTCTCTCTCTCTCTCTCTCTCTCTCTCTCTCTCTCTCTCTCTCTCTCTCTCTCTCTCTCTCTCTCTCTCTCTCTCTCTCTCTCTCTCCATCGCAAAACCTAGGGCTTTTGCCCTACTCGAATCTGCCATCGGCATGGAGAGCTTCCCCTTGCTCGGATCTCCCGCCGGCGAGAGAAAGAACAGATCCCACAATCTGTTCTTCCGGCCTTGAAACCCTACCATGTCTTGTCGTCTGGGCTACCTTTCACCTGTAGAGTGTTTTTTTTCCCCAACATGGGTCACCGTCTCTCTATCCCTCACGCCTTTGGTCAGCCACCCGTGGAAACCTGTTTGCTGTTCTTGGCAACCCTGATGGCGATCAATCTAGGGCCACTGGCCACTTACGACTTGAAAACCCTCTTCGTGTTCCCCACCAGGGTGCCTTGATTCTACCCATCCCACCAGCATGCACACACTCCTGGAAAACCCTTTCCCTCTGGTTCTCTCTACCGCAAGGCACAGTCAGGCATGGGAAGGCCAGCATGCTTAGACCCACTAGATTTTCTTCCTTGGTCATCTTTTCCCCTTAGATTTTCCAGTCACCAGCACAACCATTTTTAAGCATGTCAACATTTCCAGATGCTTGTCATCATCAATCCTTCACCTCCACAGATTTAACGAGTGGGTCATCTTCCACGGAATGTTCTAAAGAACAAAAGCCCTTGGAGATTTCATGATCGGGGCATTTTCACAAGGATTTTGTGGAGATTGATGACACAACAAACAGTCTGAGACCATCATTAAAAATGATGCTCAATAGGATCAATCCATTGAAGAATGAGGACTAGAAGCACACATAGGAGTATGGATCGAAGTGCGCAGGGTCGATCCTGGTAAAGAGTACAACTAAAGCTAGTGGAATCTGGTGAATGCGTCACACGAGGTAAGTGGAAATTTAAGAGAGCATGTCTAAATTATAAGACACATGTTCTAACATGACCTTATTTCTGACTATATGATTGATATTCGATATGCTTTAAATTGAAATAATGTTAATTAAAAGAATTGCATGTTATAATTTGATGCTTATGCCTTGTACATCATGTATGTGAATTGTGAAATGATGTTTATGGTACATACGTACCATGTCAATATTGATGATGTATGAGTCTAGGTTATAGGATACATCCTTGGTGGGTTATCACCAAATAAGTGAGGATGTTATTCTTGTTATGAAATATATGAACAGGTGAATTACCTGCTATTATGATTATTTTACATCCGGGCATGGAGGCCTGATAGTTTTGTTTTAGACAGGCATAGGTCTGGGGATGCTATGCTAGGAGAGTTAAGAGGGTTTGGCCACCTGCTCTCCAAAATTTATTATGTTATGGATACCATGCACTATGTGTTGCAAAAAGTTGGGTGGGGTAATCATGGGAAGGCTGCCACTGTGACATCCATGGTCCTCCCCATGCGGACATGGATATTGTAATTTCCACCGAGGATGGTATAGGTGGATTATTGAGCAGTTATCCGGGTGCGCTGTACAGATTCTGACTGCATGCATAGTAGTCCTTATATTTGGTGCACTATGGTGCATATCCTTGAGAGTTACCAAGAGACGTTGGCTAGGCAGTTGTGAGGGACTCAAAGAGGAAAATATTGTATTCGTTGTACATTCTGCCCATGGGACATGCATATATGATGGCATTATGAGATGCTTTTTATGATACGACATGATGATATGCCTTGCATCATTTTCCCAGCAATGGCTAGAGGATTGTGGACCTTGTATGGTGAGGGGCATGAGGATTATGTTGATATACCAGCAGAGGTTGGATAATTATGAACCCCACATGATGATGGGTATGATTCTGAAACTCGGTATAGTCTGTGAATGCAAATTAGGTGACATTGATTATATTCATAATTTTGTATGTCCTTTAACAATTTTGATATATGTGTATTATTGTTATATTAATAGGATTGAGGGAGTAGTTTCATATATGTTTTCATATGGGTTAGTGAATGGGTAGAATTGTATGCTGAGTATGGTTCATGGAATTGAAGTATTGTAAATATTTGGCTTACAAATGGGTTATTGAGATATGAAACATATTGTAAATTCAATTTAACCTAGTTGCTATGGAAATGAATATTCTAATTACTATTGAATAAGTAATGTATCTTAAGATTTAGCATGCTTTTTAAACTCCCCTACCAAGCATAGCTTGCTGAGATATTGTAAATGTTTTATGTTTACAATATCTCAGATACAGAAAGACAGGAGTAGATGTACACAACAAAAGGAATCTTGTAGCTATACTTCTACGTACAGGTATACATTTTATTTAAAGCTTTTGTATTGTGTAGTTAGTCATTTGAATTGTGATATTGGACATTTAATATAATGTTATAGGGGTTATACAAGTGAACCACTGGATGGGTCTTGTTTTCAGAAATAAATTTCTATCTTGTAAGAAAACTATATATATATATATATGTATAGTGTGTGCATGAAGGTGATGTCCGGGTTTTTGGAAAAATGAATTTCAAAGAAAAATCTCCTGCTATTTTTGTATTTTAAAATTTGGAGGCGCGCCATCTTTTGAAATAATTGCGAAAATTTTTCATAAAAAACCTGGGGTGTCACAACTTATGTGTTATAACTTATATGGACTTTTGACTAAAATTAGTAACACATGTATTTTTGACCTAATGACAAAAATTTAATATTTTGTTGGTCCAAAGGCTAATCTAAGGTAAGTATATCAATCAAGATAAAAATGAAATATCGAGATCAAAAGATCCAGTCAAAGCCTAAAAGTCACTAATTTAATGTGAAATTAAAGTCAATATCATCCTTAGAATAGGCAATGGATGCAAATTAAAGGAACCAAAGGTGGCCAAAGTAGGCCATGCACAAGCCATGCAAAGTCTGCCACCTTTACATGGGTTTCACTTAAGCCACTTAGCCATATTCAAGTCCTGAACATGGAGAAAAACTAAGGAGCTAAGCCAACCACCAAAGCCAAAGATATGACCCATCAAGCTAAACCAAGAGAGCCATTTAAGCCAAGCCAATGAAGCTCTCAAAGTTAACCATCTGAGCCACATAAGCTAAGCTAGATGGAAGGCCATGATTGGAGGAGATCCAAAGAATTATCCTTAGGATTTATGTGGATATTTTGAAGATAAATTAGGAAAATTCTACTAGGATAAGGCAGCATGTGGACCAATAGGAAGATACCCATTCATTTTTTTTATGCCTTTTTATGCTTTTCTACTTTTTTCTCACTTTCCACATCACCATTAAGATGCACCATGAATATCACTTTCCATTATAGTGTCTTATTTTTCTAAGACTTCTCCACTTTCCTAAACTTCCATTCCAACCATCCAACCAGCCCCCACTTCCTAGGAAAACACTTAACTAATTACTTTTCTCCATCTCACCTCTCTTTCCTACCCATCTCTTTTCTCCAACCTTCTTTTCTCTCTTACCTCATCCCAACCAACCACTTTTCACATTTCAAGGGATTCCATGATTTTTGAAGGGGGATATGCCCCTTCCTAAAAAAGTGGTGTCTCCCACCTTAACTCCCTCAAAAGTAGCCCACTTGATATCTTCTTAAGGAAACCCTACGTAGCCTCCATCATAGCCATTCAATCTCTTTATTTTTCATCCCTGCCCTACCTTTACTTGAAGCTACCCTAAGAAAATTAGGATACAAATATAAAAGAGGCCCAAAAAAATAAATCAAGGACAACTATTAAAGGAAGCAAAGAATGCCTCCTCCAAAGTGAGGAGGTGTCCACTTCTTTCACTTTTCCTCTGACCTCTTTGCATTGAAGGATTTTCTCCCTTAGCAGCCATCTTTCCCAAGCCATTCCATGATTCCCTCTTACATGTTTCCATAGAGTCTTGCACATTAAATTCCAGGTTAGTTCTCCATCACTTTGTTCATTCCATGTTGCTTGCTTAATTATTGCTTGTTTACCTTATTGAATTGCTTTTATTTGAAGCCTTAGATCCTTGTATTCAAGGACCATAACTCTCTTATAGTGATAATCAAGAGAGTGTTGATCTTGAATCAAGTTCCTTGCTCCATGAATTTCTTTAGGTTTCTTGCTTATCTTTTTCCTTTTTCCTCATCTTTTCCCCCTTTTTTTCCTTAGATTTCTCTTGGATTACATGCATGCTTGCTTAGGACTGGAATATTGGATTACATAAAATAAGATAGAAGCAATTTCCTTGGTTGTATTTTGATTTTTGAATGGTGTGCACACTCCTTGGATGATGCGCATCGTGCTTGTGCCTAAAATCCATATAATGAGATTGATATTTGGTTTATGTTTTAAGTTTTCTTTCCATGAATGTTTTATGTGATTTAAATCTTATTTTTCATGCATGTTTAATTCAGTTTTTCTTGTTCAAATCCATACATCATTCACTTTAGATTATGTGCATCTCTTATACTAATTTCATGCTTTAGTTAAGATAGTTTCATGCATTCCATGCTAGCCTAGTTTGCACTTCAGTTCATGTATACTTTCTATGTTTTACATACACATTCTCTCCATCATTATGTTGATGCACAAAATTCATACTCCATATGCACCATGTAATCTTTGTTTTTCATTATTTGTTTAGTTCATGTTAAGATTAGTTCTTCTTAGTTTAGCTTTAGTTGCATGCTAGGATAGTTTTAGTTATTTCCAATCTTAATTTTTTAGAAAGTTATAATTTTAGAAACTTTTAAATTTAGGAAATTTTCATTTAATAAAGTTTTACTTTCAAAAAATGTGTTTTAGGAAGGTTGTTAATTTTAGCATGTTTTGATTTTGGCACAATTTCCATCTTCATATGTTAATTTCCATTCTTAGTTTAGAAAAGATCTCCTTGATTTTCTAGGTTAGATAATTTGAGGGAGGGATTGCTAATATCACAACTATTTGATTCCTCATGGGATTGACCTTCTCATATGAATTACTACAATTGATTCATGCACTTGCAAGTTTAACTTAAAAATCACAAAAAAACATTTGCCGCAGTTGCCGGAGAGTTGCAACGTTTGTGTAGTGGTCCATACCTTAAATTATTTACCTTTAGTCTAGGTTTGGGCTACATTAGTTTAGGGTTTTGCATTATTTCTAATTTATTTTATATTTCCCTCATATTTTCCAATTTGTTTGATTTTTGTGCAAGGAAAATCAACAAAGGAGGGCGGTGATCCTATGGGCCATGGCTTCATCAACATATATTAGGTTTTCATTACTTTCCTAGATTAGGATTTGAGTGAAATTGTAGGGAGGCCTATTGTAATTTTAATTTTAATTTTATTCAATTTTTAAATGGGTTGTAATAATACATGGCAAGTGTGGGGTATGGTGGGCCACGCTTGATCGCCATTAGATCCTCACAGTGAGCAATCCTCACCATAATTTTATTTTTAGAATAAAGTGCATTTAATATAAATTTGCATTTATGATGGTAGTTTAAATCATATAGATTAGGGTTATGCGTTGATAATTGTTGCATAATACTTGGGATTATTACATCAGTTCAAGTACTTATTTTTAACAAAGGTTAGCATGAGCTTGACTATAACCAAAGCACAGGCTGCATGGTTATAATGTCCCATCTATTAAGGTACTTGAACCTTTGCTAAGTAGCATATCAGTAGGCATTAGTTTGATTTCTATTTGCATTGTATATTTATAGCTTTATGATGGAATGAACTTTATGGTGGATTTCATCACCAGCTCCTTGGCCACCTAAGAATTAATCAACATCCTTGTATGTCATGATCTCAACCCTTGAAAATTAATTTAAAATCAAGTACAAAGAGACTTATGGTATCGAGCTCATAAGATCCTTTTAGAAGGACACGATCTATTATCACTCTAATGGCTTTTAACATCTCCTGACACGAGGATTGTATTAACCATTTTGAGTAGAAACCAACTGATAAGCAGTAGTCTAATTTGAAATAAAAGGAGTTGTCTAGATCTAGGTCTAAGAAGTTACCACCTATGCATTAAGAAAAGATAATCAAGACATTGCTCGATTAGTGGATACAAGGATTTAATTGTGCATCATTTATCTTATGACTAACAATTAGGTTGTATCATATAGTTATTATTTTCTATAATAAAAAAAAAAAAAAAAAAAAAACACATTCATTGTATATAACGACTTGCTTTGTTGTACGCAAAGTTGAGAACAAAGGCCTATTAAGAAGGGGATATGTTTCATAGATTAAATACATCGATGGACAGGATAGATATTATCAAAAGTCAATTGCATAGGATAATAGCTTCTAAGTAAGCTGTGCCACAAGCTCAATACCATAATAATTATACATATTCTGAGCATCCCTATCCCACTCCTTCATGGCCACCCAGTTCCACATAAAATGGTTATTATCAAGAGTTAATGGATGCACATAATGCATTTACATACCCTGGCAATGACTACTATCTGGAGACAATTATAATGGATGAGCTTGGCATCATGAACTACCATGGTCTTAAGATTACCAATATCAGAAAGAACCACAATGGTCTCACCCAGATCAACACTACCATGATTATCAAGAATATCAAGGTCAATCATTAGCCCTTTTTCAAGGCCCAAATGCTATAGTAATACTAACCCTACGAGTTGTTTCCTTTACAACATGAAGAACCACCATCAGAAGAGAATATGCAACATATTTATGAGATAATAAAACAAACTATGGTAGCCATTAATAAGAGGAATGAGGAAATGAAACAAGAGATGGAGAAATGGGAAGAAGAAATCAAACAAATATGGGAAAATACTAATAGAAACATTGCTAAATTTATAAAAAAGGACTAAGGAAAAGAAACAGATTAGGGATAATGAAGAGCCATTTATTACTGATAATATGGTGGAAATCTCTTATGGTCATTCTGAGCCACAAAGTCCACAATAATCCATAAAAGCCTCTGACTCAAATCTACTCGAGTCATGTCTTTTTCCTTCTTACTTATGATGAAGAGAATTCCATTAATGAAGAGAATGAAGCCGTAGAAACATCCAACCTAAATCCTTTAGAGTCGTGTCATGCTTATTTTTATGACTTTGATGAAGACACAGCCATTGTGGAGATGAATGAGTTGTTGGATACTATGCCTTTAATGAACACCTCTCAATGGCAAGCAAGAGTAGACCCCCCTATATAGCCTGAAATACTAATTGAGCCTTGCAATGTAGAAATACCTGAATGGGACCTATTGACCTTATTTGAACAAATATAAAAAATTAATGTAAGCTCATTTGAAACCTTACATGTGCCAACTAAATAGGAAGAAAAAGAATTAGTTGATGTACTAACCCTACATCAAGGGTACACCTTAGAAGATCATCAGGGTTTAAGCAATACCATGTTCCCGCCTCTAATAATACAAGAACAAACTTTTAAGGAAGGGCAGAGTCAGCTTATACCCCAATTTCAAGGCAATGTAAGGGAAATGGATGACAAAGATAAATTGAGTACAATAGTCAATGTTATCGCTAAAATTGGTACAAATAAGGACCATTTGTCTTCATGTTATTTTACAAACTTTAACTCCATTGTAGTTCAAAATGTCATTGTATTACCACCACTTCAAAATATAAGGTGGAGGAATTATATTAACTACCATGAAATCTTGAAGATGGGGGATTATCAATATGATTCCCCACAATTCAAAATCATAGTGGTCTATTATGTCACATTGTTACCACCACCAAAAATCTCCAAGTGAAGGCAATATATAGACTACTGTAAGATTTTAAAATGGCCTGAGAAATCTTTCCAGTTCATTGTTAGGGTTAGGATCAAGATAAATAAGTTGAACTAGCTAGGTCTAGGTTTAGATGGTTAGATTAGTTATAGGCCATGTCTGGCCAAAGACGTTAAACTTAGCACTTGTTGAGAGGTAACTTAGGATTTTTTTAGAAAGCCTCATTAGTCTACATTACCCATTCATCATTTAGGTGTCCAACATTTCAAAACATCAAGGACAATGTTTAGTTTAGGTTTGGGGGTGTAGATATATATGAGATTTCCAACTTTTCTTATATTTTTTAAAATATAAAAAAAAATGATTAGTCCTTTATAAAGATTAGAAGTTAAAATTTTTAAGTATTTAGTTATCTTTTGAACTTTAGCTTATTAATAGAGTTCACTATTTTATTTTTTTTTCTAAAGTGTCTCATGAAAAATTAAATTCATGACATTAATTGCACAAAATAGCTGTATATAGTTTAAGTTGAAGAGAAATAACTTAGAGATCTTGAAGAAGATCTATGGATACTTATAACCCAAGTGAGTATAGAGCCATTCTTCCATTTCTAAAGGTTATAAATAAATTCAAATTTTGTTCAGTGGATATTAGTTTTTAGTTGGTCTCATTATTCTTCATCTTGGTCAAGTATTGAGAAACCATAAAAGACTATACTATATATCTCTAAAATATATGATCATCTCTAAGTCATATGAAGCCTAGGAAATGATGGAGGCCATACTAGGTAAACCTAGAGCCTTTAGCCTTCTCTATATTATGTTCCGCTAGTTGGATCCTTGAGGCTCTAAAATAGAGACTTTTCTTTGTTAGCTAAACAACCTTTATCTATATTGAACGCAATATATATCCATTAACCATTTGTTTTAGAAATATGTAGAGAATATTGAAGAATATCTTGGAAAAAGTAGGAATAATACAATTTAATAGATGAACATTAAAAAAGGTGAAAATACAAAAAAGTTCAAAAAGGCTATAGATAAGTTGAAGCGAAAAAGAAAATAAACAATAAACAATGAAAAAGAAGAATGTTAACTCGTGAAGAAAAATGGAAAAGTTGTGAATACCCTGATAGAAGACCTTTACATATTTTTGAGACATCCTTTGTTTACCTTTATATCCATTGTTTTGATAACTCTTACCTAAGCTTATGCTTACTCCTAATAGAAGTCCTAACTTGATCTTCAGAGAAGTATGACATGGATATAATTATAAATTTGGTACAGTGTGACATTCTTGGTAGCTGATATCTTTTCATGAAACCATTATTGTCATTCTTTCCAAGTTATCATTCTTTTGTATGAAATATGTTAGATTTTTGGATTTGATGAATAATATTCTACTCACATATTAATAAGAGATTTAAACCTTTTTGAGTGAAAAGTATATCCCATGAAAATTGAAGTCAAAGCATATATTTGGAGGATAATTGAGGTTATATTAGCTATAGCACACGCACCTTCTAAAGTTTAACAAAATAATGGGATATCTTCAGCATAAGGTTAGTATTTTGCACCTTTTGATGCATCTTTATTAATAGGATAAAGTTAGGAATTTAATATAAGTTGAAAAAGAAAAAATGTCCCAAATGAATGAATGAATTTCATAAAAATTTTGAGAATTTTGTGGGTATATTCAATGCAAACCCTCACAAAGCCTAACTTGTCCACTAAGGGTAACTAAGGGTTCAAGGACTTGTTGCATGTGCTAAATGCAATCGTGAGTACATACGAAAGTGGAACCTTGTATTTGTTTTTGTAAAATAATTTTTTACATATTTTTCTCAGACTAGAAAAATACTAAAAATATAAGTGTTTAATTTTGCATAAACCCCACCCAATTAGTACTCATGTATTATAACTTGTAGGGGTAAAAGAGGGTTTTTGACCAAATTTCGTAACACATATTTTGTACCTAATGACTCCAAATTATAATATTTTGTTGGTTTAGAGGCTAATATTGGTTAATTATTTGATTAATTATAATTTTTATAAATTAATTAGTTTTTTTTTAACTTTTTGTAGGAAGCTAGATGGTGATCCAACAGATGAGATCGATTGGAATGAAAACGAAAGGTCAAGCTCAAAAGATAGAATCAAAGCTTAAAAGTCCCCAATTCAACATGAGATCAAGGTCAAGATCATCTTTAGGATAGAAATGATTGCAATTAAAGGAGCTAAAGGAGGCCAAAGTGGGCCCATGCACAAGTCATTCAAAGTCCACCACCTTTGCGTGGGTTTCACTTAACCCACTTAACCATATTCAAGACATGAATAAGGAGACAAGCTAAGGAGCCAAGACAACTACAAAAGCCAAGGACATGAGCCACCAAGCTAAGTCAAGAGAGTCATCTAAGCCAGCCATGAAGTCAAGCCAATGAAGCTCTCAAAGTTAGCCATTTAAGCCACATAAGCTAAGCAAAATGGAAGGCCGTGATTGGAAGAGAATCCAAAGAATTATCCTTAGGATTTATGGGAATATTTTTCAGATAATTGAGGTAAATTCTACTATAATAAGGTAGCTTGTTAACCAATAGGAAGAGACCCCTTCATTTTTTCCTGTTTTTCCATGTTTTTCTCACTTTCCACCTCACCACTAAGATGCACTACAAATTTTACTTATCATTCAGCCCAACCTTTTTAAGACTTCTCCACCTTCCTAAACTACCATTCCAACCACCCAACTAATTCTCACTTCCTAGGAAACAACATAGGTAATTACTTTTCTCAATCTCACCAGTCTTTCCTATCTTTTCCTACCCATCTCTTTCCTCCCACCTTCCTTTCCCTCTCTTACCTCATAATAATCAACCACTTTCCATAGTTTAAGGGATTCCCCAATTTTTGAAGGGGGAGATGCCCCTTCCTAAAAAAGTGGTGTATCACACCTTAACTCCCTCAAAAGCAGCCCATTTGATGTCTCCTCAAGGAAACCCCAGTGTGAAGCCTTGGCCGATGAGGGCGGGCTGATGAGGGCGGGCCAAGAGGGCTGGTAGGCCTCTAGGCTGGCAGGCTTCTAGGCAAGGTGAGTGACTGAGAGTTAATCCCACATCGTTAGGGGGAAATTTACTGGGCTCTTGATAAGAGTAATGAGGACTTCCCTTGCAACGAGGCCTTCCAAGGGGTGACGGCCCTAAGGGAACAAAACCCTAAGCTGCTACCGTTGCCTGAGGGAACGGATATGCAAAGGGGACAATATCGTGACCGCTGTGTACTCTGATACACGGAATGAGGCCTTTTCCCTGGGCAATTGGGGAAGAACAAAACCATGCGGGGTGTATGGGCACTTCAGCACGGACAATATCGTTGTAGGGTGTGGGCCCTCAGGCTGTTACAAGTGGTATCAGAGCCAGACCCCGACCCGGTGTGGGTGGCTAGCCGCACATAGGCGCTTGCGTGTGGTAAGACACACGGGGATGCGTGGTAAGGGGGAGAGGTTGTGAAGCCTTGGCCGATGAGGGCGGGCTGATGAGGGCGAGTCAAGAGGGCTAGTAGGCTTCTAGGCTGGCAGGCTTCTAAGCAAGGTGAGCGATTGAGAGTTAGTCCCACATCGCTAGGGGGAAAGTTGCTAGGCTCTTAATAAGAGTGATGAGGACTTCCCTTGCAACGAGGCCTTCCCAGGGGTTAAGCCCAAGAGGGGTGAGGGACCTAAGGGAACAAAACCCTGAGCCGTTGCCATTGCTTGCGGGGATGGATATGCAAAGGGGACAATATCGTGACTGTTGTGCACCTTGATATACGGAACGAGGCCTTTTCCCTAGGCAACTGGGGAAGAACAAAATCATGCAGGGTGTATGGGCACTCTAGCACGGATAATATCTTTGCAGGGTGTGGGCCCTCGGGCTATTACTTAAGTACTAATTGGATAGTTTTTGTGTAAAATTAAAACACTTATCTATGATTTATTAAATGACAAAGAATGTGGAATCCTCAAACTCAACTTTTGTGAGGGTTGGTTTTATGTGATTATATCGTGCCATGAGATCTGATTTGCATGATAGCACTAGTGCATGGATTTCTATGGTTTTTTATGTTATAGTGCCACATAATGATGCCTAGTATTATTATGTTAGGAGGGCATATGTTGGCCTTATGGATGCTTTGCCAGGAGGGTTGGGGACTGATCACTCTCCCTCAAAAACTTTATATATATATATATATATATATATGATACTTGGAAAGAGGCCGAATTCAGGCCGATGACATCATGGGTAGGTCATGGCCTTGCATACTGTGTTCCCATGCACATGGTGTAGGAAGTCTATCCATCATGGTATTAGCATGATAGCTACGAACTTGATTGGGTCTTATCCACTGCACAGAGGGTCCATTATTTTGAGATTCATATGTATATAGCGTGATAGTGCAAGTGCATAGTACCTTGGAATTTTAGGTCTATAAAGGGTACTCATGACTAATAGCAAACATCTGGATTTTTTAGTGGATTTACACTCGTGAGACCTTGAGGAGGTTTAGATGGTGATATATGTTTATAGTTATTAAGATAAATTTACTATATTTAAGCATTTTGTGATTTAAATGGTTTTCGTCTATTGATTTTGATGATGATTCATTATTCAGCTTGTATGCGCATGCCGTTGAGATGATGCATGGCATCAGTTGTGGTAACTATTCATATTTTGTAAAACAACTTGCAAAGGTTGTTATTATTATTGCTCTAGAAACAACATGGATGGATATTAAAATTGATAAATTGAATTGGTTTGTCATGACATTGGCTTGTAAGAAAAATTTAGATTTTTGATGTTACATTTTACTGCTTATTATGCCTCATATTTTATAGAACTACATAACATGCAATTAGAAAATCCTTTTGGATTTAAAATTTTATAAACTTTCATATTCGATGGTGAAACTAGCTACACAAGTGCAAAATTGTTGAGACATTTTAAATTGTTTACAATGTCTCAGGTTTCAAGAAATGAGATAGAGGAGTAGAAGACCATGCTAAAGATCCCGAGAGAAGGATATAAAAGGTATATTAAACAAGTTTGCAATATGGTTGAGGATTTTGTGAACTGATGTAATAATTTAGTGTATTATGATATTGGTTTATGGACATGCAGAGATGTAACATAAAATCATGGTTGCGTGGTTGTGATTGGATTAATCATGGTATTGAACTTTTCTTCAGTTTAATAGAACTTTATTATATATATATATATTTATATATCCTTTGGGATATTGTATGTTTATGTGAATGGATGAAGATGAAATCTCCTTGATTAACTATTTGATTTAAACTATGTATTTTAGGTGCATTGTACTCGCATGAGTAAAATGCATAAGTTCAAAAAATAGGGGAGACTCTGCATGATTTTTGATAGATATGTATCACTCATTTCTCTAAAAATCTTGATTTTTAGAAAAGAAAAAATGATACTTGGCATTTTTAAATGTTTTGTTATGAAAAATGTTTTCCATTGTTGTTTTCCAAATGAAGAGCCTCACATTTGTAAAAGGTTTTGTGTACAAATGTTATAAAAACCTAACATGTCACAGGGAATCCCGATTGGACATCCTAGATGGTTAGTCTTTTACCATGATGAATTGAGATGGCTCACCTGTCTAGGATTACAGGTATCAAAATAAGGGTTATTGATAGGGTTTATAAATGCATTTCCTTGATCTAAGAAATATTCAAGAAATGTGGAGCTAGATGGACATGAGGTAATAGAGTATGCTAGACTTGAGCAAATAGAGCAAACCTTATGTGGAGGTTTCATAGATAATCCACTAGCCAACATGATGGCTCTTAACTAGGGTGTTTGGAGTAGTCCCTATCTCATAGATGCCGTGCCTTTTAAGAGGTTTGGAATTTCTCTCCATTAGAGTAGAATAATCTCATTGCTAGAAATTTTCAAGTAATGTATCAAAGAAATTATGTGCCTCTACATCATTCTTGGTCATGAATGCTTCTCCACTTGTGTAATCAATCATATGCTAGCCTTGAGGAGTAAAACCTTCATAAAAAATATAAAACATTCACCTTCTTTTTGTTGGAAATTAATAGTATCTCTTTTGAGGGCATTGGTCTTGTAGAGAAGTAATTTATTCAAAAATTTCCTAAGTTGTTGCTCCCAAGTAGTTATGGAGCCCACCTCTAAAGAATTAAGCCATGTCTTCACTTATCTTTTAAAGAGAAGGGGAATAGTCATAATGAAATTGAATCATCAGAAAAGTATTTATATCTAAAGGTAATGCATATGTCAAGAAATTCCTTGACATGATAAAGGGGTCTTCCTTATCTAAATTAGAATATAGGTAACGTTTAGATGACTCCTAATTTTAACTTAAAATGATCGACATTGGTCGCAAGCAACATTGTACATGTGTGTGCATTAAATTGCATTAGAGATCAATTGTCTCTAAGGGGCTTAACTTCTACTACTTGGTCCCCCATTTTAGGATTATCTTGGTTGACATGCTTGCCTAACCCTTGCCTAATGGTTCACTCCATCTCAGGATCTAAAGGTGGTAAACATGGATGTAGAGATGAATGACCTAGCATGCACTAACTTTTAGATCTAAAATGCAATCCTAAACTATATGCAAATTCAAAACACTTAAAAAGCATACAATAAGAAAGCAAGTACATGTGACTTATAATGAAAAGAAGTAGGAAACTAATGCAATTACTTATATGTTACTTATGCAAAGTGTTCATGCCTCAACGATGAGACATTATAACCTAGACAACCTATGTTTTGGGGGTTATAGCCAAGCTTAGTTTATCCTTTGTTAAGTAGATTCTTCTAATGCAAAATTCTAAAAATTATGAAATGAGTAAATATGAATAATTTATATGAAATTAAGCTATGATAAAATATACAAATTAATTTAACAATACAAATCCTAAAGTTAGAAAAAGAAGGAGCTATATAGGGCTTACCATGGGGTCCTAGATCATAGTATTTTGTACAAGGGTGAATTCATTTACATACCACCCCTACTTTCAAGTTAGGATGTGTCATACTTGTGTTTCAAGATTAGATTAAAGAGATGATTAACTCACTAATCATTTCTAATGGTGAAACAGGATAGCTGAAATTAGAATGAATAGGTTAGCCCAGCTTGAGTTCTAGCATAAAATGAACTCAAACTTGGGTAAATTTTGAATCCTCAAAATCCATTAAAATGAATATTCTATTATAGATGGAATGACTTGAACTTCAATTCCAATTTCATGTAAAATTTTGAGCAATTTTGCTTTAAATTGGAAATTTTATTAAAAATCAAGTAATTACAAAAGAAATTCAAAATTAATTAAAATATTGAAATTTGATGATGATGATGGGGTCAATTGTTGGATTGTGCTTGATAAGAGCTTTCCAACGAGATGAGGAATACATGAAATAAAGAATAGAGACTAAAAACCCCAAAATTTTACAAATGAATTCACCCCCTCCACTCAAAAGAACCACATGGTGACTCATTTAGAGGAGCTCAATGAGTCGAGTTACCACATGGAGCTCAATTCTCGGCAACTAAAGATTGAAAAGAGGAATATATCTCTCTCTCCGATTCCCCTATCTTTCTCTGGTAAAAGGAAATCGAAGACAAGAGCCATTGACGACCCTTTTTCACCATTGTGGGATCTATTTCTTTCTTTTGAGCTCTTGATACTCTCTCTGCCTCTGAAATTATTCCCCGCCGGCAACTACAGTACTATCGACAACTGAGTCTAGCTAGTGACCCATAATCTACATAATCTTCCATCTACATGCAACTGACCGGATAGCAAGTAAGCCAACCCCTTCCCTTCCCTTTTCTTTTCCCTTTTACTCTTTTTCTTTCCCCTTCTTTTCCTCCCTCACTGGTGACTAACCATTGTCATCGCTGACTTAGAGGAGCATGTGAAGGAAAACTGATGAGTCAACTTTTTGTTAATAAATGACCAACAAAATTGGAGAAAACCCACTAGAAGATAGATCAAGTAAAACCCAACTCGATTCTATCTTTTAGAGTGAAGATCATGAATCAAAAATTGTCCCCAACTACTATTTTTTCCACTTTTGGGCATGAAAAGACATTGGATTGACCCAAAAATTCAGAAGAACATAGGAAAAATCTCAATCTACCTTTTCCCCAAGATAAATTGCTGAGTTTTGCAAAAATTTTTACATTTTGTACGTTGCGAACTACTATTATAATCCACTTTTTTTGGTGAAATGTTTATATTCTAACCAAGACTAAGCAAAGTTTGACCTTTGATTGGAGTTTGGCTTGTGATTTGCTTGTCAAATGCAAAAGTGAAATATGTAATAGCCCTAGCCCCCTTTGTTTATCGTTAAATTCTTCTTGACCTAGTAGTTTCAAAATATGAAAGTTTGGATATGTGAAAACTTAGAGAATATATGACAATATGGATAACTCAATCATTTTAACTTATGTGGAAATATTATGCACTATTTTATATCTGTATCTTCCTATAGTTATTATGAAAATGAGATAAATCTATCACTCCCAAGATAGTAAACCTTGAGGGCTGCCTGGTAGACTATGATGATGGAATCTCCCAAGATGGTAAACCCTAAGGGAATGGGTTGCCTAGTTGATTTTTACTATGGTATAGTCACCTAAGATGACAAACCTTAAGGGAAGAGTTGCCAGATTTTAGAGCAGCTAAATATGATAAACCCTAAGGGAAAGGGCTACCTAGTTGAATGCAACTACAATGGATCCACCCAAGATGGTAAACCCTTAGGAAGAGCTTCCAGATAAAGGAGCCATGTTAGATGGCAAACCCTGATGGAAAGGCCTACCTTATTAATTTGAACTATGGTGGAACCACTTGCGATGATAAATCCTAAGGGAAGAGCTACATGACCTACTACACTTTTGATGGAGCTACCCAAGATTATAAACTTTGAAGGAAAGGAATACTTACTTGGTTGCAACTATGGTGGATCCATCCAAGATTATTAACCCTAAGGGAAGAGCTACTAGTTAATGGAGCTACCCAAGATGGTAAAACTTGAGGGAAAGGGTTGCTTGGTCACTTACAATCATGATGGAGACCCCCAACATGGTGAACACTGAGGGAATGTTTGCCCAAGGTACACTACTCATAGTATGACTGGCCTGAGTGCATGTTTGCCTAAGGTATGGTACTCATAGTCTAGATGCCCAAGATGGTAAATTAAGGGATAAGACTACTTGATTACTATGATGAGATATAGTTACTCAATGTAATGGTGGGATATTTGATATCCCTTCATCCTCCCATTGCCTTACCCTAGAGAAGAGATGGAGTCCCTTTTAGACTGCCTAAGAAGATGGTGCATATTTGTTTGATACTTCTTTGACCAAATAATATATACACATCGAACTTGCACTATGACCAGTTGTACGAAAAATTGCTTCTCTTTTCCAATTTCGCAACTTGGTTGAAATAGGGTTCTAGCGGGAAACCATGGATTTTTCAGTTTTTGCCATTGGCTACTGTTCTAGCCACTATAATGGAATGAGATAGATATTTCTAGAGATCCTTCCTCTCTACTTACTAGTAACAAGGTTGCCCTCTGTCAAAGACTTCTTCTAAATGGCATAATTGTCTAATTTTTTTCTTGATCTTCAAAGAAGACTGACTCCTTCTTCTTTGGGAGAGGATCGTCGTTGGTTCTATTGAAGAAAATATTTGGTTAGATAATGAATTTGTAAATCATATGGATGTGAGGTTACAATGTTATACTTGTTTGTACTACTGTAAAAAAATCATCAAGGAAATAAATTCATGCATGATTGTATTTAAATACAATTGCTTACTATTTCATTATTTGAATTATGAGATGAATGGTATTCCTGGATACATGAACAATTTGTTATAGATGATAATGCATGAGCATGACTTAGCTTAATTATTTATTAAATGATAATGCATGTTTCATGATTTGAACATGGAAATGGAGTTGAGCTAGGTGCAACAAGAATAATAGGATATGCCAAGGTTTAGTTCTTTTTCCTCACTTGCTTACCAATTCATATTATCATTTTTTAGGTGCTAGCAGAGCGGATGAAGGAAAGACACCCATGAGTGGTGAGTAAGGTTTGATTGGATGTTGCTACTCTATTTTGTTATTTATATATACTCTTATGTTGATTGACATGAGATGTATAACTCTATATTTTATTGAGTAAGCCTAGTTACATGCTTCTCATGTTTATTAATTTTAAATTACTAATGTGTCATGGATGTTACTTAGAACTCCTAATGTGACACATCAGGTTTTACACAGCATATAAATGCAATTTTTATAAACGTCGGGATCTTTGTTTAAAATTTTTCATTTTTAAAATCAACTAAAACCACAAACTTTGAATAGAAATTACTCAACACTCACTTCAAAATCCTGGGAGTCATATGACTCACAACTTCATGGATTTAATACGAAATGACCTCCTCATTTCTATTGAAAATCCGATAGGGTCTCCTTTACATTTTAGACAAATAAATTTAATGCATGCAAGCTACAAATACTTGATAAACACAACAAACTTAAATACACAATCTGGGAGAATCAAGCTCCATAGCCATCCATTTAGATCACTTGTGGATTTTGACAAAACCAAATACAACAACGGTAAAGTACAAATCAAAGAAACCACGACATTGCCAGGGTCTATACATGCATAGCCATTACATCCAACATAAGAGTATCCATACATCCTTTTCATAAAAGTGTAACCCATTGCATGGATATACAGTCCATCTAAATTATTCCAATGTAAAATTTAACAAACTGCATATGTCAATGAGATCTCCTTTGTATGCTGCTGGTAGCTTCCAACACCCTATCTTGCCCTCGAGCTATCTATCCTTCTTGCTACCTCTCTCAATATCTGAGGCATTGTAAAATATCACAATACCTTAGCAAGCTTTGCTTGTGTTGGTGATGACAATAATAATAAATTTATGGACATTTAATATATAATCATAGTTTAAATATCTAGATTTAGGGCATGCAAGAACAACTTTTTCATGGAAAATAGCTCGAGTATGATCTTGATAATGAGATCAAAAGTGACAAAGTAGAGCATAAATAGCATGCAAAAACAACCAAATCATTATGTAATAACTAAGGCATCAAGCTCATAAAACTATTGAAAAAAGGGCAACGTATCCATGCCACCTGAAGGCTTGTCAAAATGCCAATATCAAATAGATGCAACTCATGATGTTGTGTGTCTGAAAATGTGCCAAATCAACTGAGCTTCTAAGGCTCATAAATATGCCACAACCACATCCGAGCAGAGCATAAAAAAACTCAAAGAATATGCATGTCATCAATAAGGGCACCCTCACACCCAGGTCCCAATAGTGTAAAAGAAACCAAATCAGTATAAGGCATTAAAAACATGAGGAATATCCCAATGAATATGCACGCCATCAACAAGGGTACCCTCACATATGGACCCCAAGGGTGTCCTATGAATTGGAATCTTTGGTCATAAGTACTCACACCAACTCTCCACGTGTTCCTATGCCATGAGTACCGAGGGAACATCTGTCCTGATGTGCTCATTATGTAATATGATAAAATTAATCATCTAAACGAACCACATGGATTGCTATGCTGCAATGATAACCAACTTTGGGTATATCAACTACCACTCTCAGTCAACACCAAAACAAGAGATTAAATGTTTGTTGCGTAAGGGGGATCAGACTCATAGTGTAGATTATGCATGTTACCACTCCCTATGAAGTTTGTCCATTTATGGACCAGGTGTCTATCATCTCACAAAGTTAGACGGTGGGTTGTCAACCTTGCATCCCTCCTAGCGTAGAGTCCATCAGGTAGATACACCTGTCAAAATTCACAAAATCACAAAAACCATATGACATATCATGGTGAAATAATGAAAACAAGGAGCACTTATGGCTTGCCATCCTAAGGCACTGTCCCTCATCTTGGGGTTAGCCTTTCAAGGACTAGCCACAAAGCCTCCAAGTGAAAAATAAGGACACTTGTGGCTTGCTATCCTAGGGCACTGACCCTCATCCTGTGGTTAGCCTCTCAAGTACTTGCCACCAAGCCTCCATCACCAACTCCATGAAAAAAATAAGCGATAGAAACACTGCATTAATATGCATTAGTCAATATAATTACCATTTAATGACTTTAAAGGTCATGGAAGAATATTAAAATCATGCAACATCACTATTGCTTACAAAATATGATTGAATCAAAGTCAAATCATGCATCTATCAAAAAATGATAATTAATGGAAATCATGTGCATGTACATCACTCACAGATGAAGTCAATATCTCAACAAGAATCTTGGCATAATAATACATACATGGCATTCATTTATAAATACCGAGATGATGTAATAAATATCTAGAATTTCAAAAATAAGACATGCCCATTATTAATTGTCATCACCTACCTTAGCGAAGAACCACTTGTTTGTACCTCATATGACACATCAGACTCCACTCAGGGATAGATCCACATCAATCCCACTACCTGGATACACATCACATCCATGTCTAATTTAGAATCCAAGTTATTCATCTAAGTTGGATTCTTAGTTCTATAATAAATATTATAATTCCCAATCTCAATTGTTATTCAACACAATACAAGGGAGCCTTAGGATTTCAAGTTGGGCACGCCCAAGTTGGTTGATAATCTAGATCATATCAGACAGGGCCCACCGATAACTACCAAATTCATTTCTTACTCCAGCTATAATGCATTCAAAGTTATCATACTCATAATTAGTTAATTCCAAGTGATTTCTCATTTAACAAACTAATTAGGTTCGTTTATATGTAAATCATACTCAACTTTTACCCCCAAATCAAGGAAATTAAGTGATTAGGATGATTATCCTACCTCATGTAAGTCAATCTAAAGGACATCCAGCTGTTTATGTTGTCAGATAGTCGATTGATCATCTCGAAGGTACCTAATCTACAATATTTGTAGTGATCTAACAATGATACTCTATGTGATCATCCCAGATCAAAGAATAGATTAGTAGCTCTAATTAAACAATCTCGATGATCATTTGAATGGAATCAATCATCAAATTTGATCCAATTTCATACCTAAATCATTGGTTGATCTCATCAACTAATCAAAATCAGTTAGATCACCATAACAACTCTAGATCGAAGGTTAGATCAAGTCTTCTAACCTTAGATTGTAAAAGATTTGAGCACAGAAGGTGGAAAATCATCAATAGATTATCAATTTTGATTATAGCTATGTATCATTGTCCTCCCTTGATCTCTGTCATATCTTCTCAGATCGATGGATCACTTGCTAGGTTTTGTCCATAATGTTGAGGGGAATACAATGAATGACTCAAATCATTCAATCTACCTTTCAACTTCTAGAAAAACATCATTGAATTGAGAGGGGACTTATGACTTTTTTTCTCCTCTTCTTGCTAATGAAGATGAACGGTTTAGATCAACAATCTGAGTGTCATTTTGTCTGACAAGCTCAATGTCTCTAACGATGTTCAGCCATTGATTTTTCAGTGGGATGTAGCCATATCAATGAGATGGATGGTGGGTCTTGGTCATTTCTCCATGATGAGCAAGATGGTTAGCTTAGATCATCCATCGGAGTTGCCATTTTCTTTGGTTACCCATGCACCATCTCCCTCTTCTTTTCTCTCCTCACTAGCATGAATGGCTGTTTTCCAGAAGTCATCCCCTTCTCCTTCCTTCTCTTCCTCTCTCCCCATTTCCATTTTTGTTGGCATCCATGTCTGGTGACAATTGACTTTGACTATCACTTGTCTTTAAGGGAATGGGGGCGCAGTGATCAAAATGACCCTCCCTTTAATTATTTTTTTTTATAAAAATACCCTCAAATTCAAATTATCATAACTTCTCCATCTGAACTTCGATTTCAGTATTCATTGTGTCATTGGAATTGTCTCAACTCTACATTCCTAATTAAATAGTTTCAAGTTCAAATTTTGAGTTTTTAAACAATCACTTTCATAGAATTCAATTTTTATTGAATTTAATTTTAATAAAAATGTGTAGAAAGGAACTTAAAAGTGTAGGTTGTTACACCTGGTCTAGTGAACATGAGTTAAGGAAAAATTACTATTAACGGAATGTAAGGATATTGAGCCTCCATTTTGTCATCTCTTACACTCTACTATTGCTATCAGGTGAACTGCATAGCATGCATTAAATGCATAAGTCCAAAAACTAGAGGAGACTATGTTGAATTTTTGATAGACTCAAGAATTTAATTTTTCCTATCTAAACCATGCCTTGCACAAGACAAGAGCATCTAGCTTTGTTGTTACTTTCACTGCTACATATATGAAATAAAGAGCCATGCAGGCCTCACTTGAACCAATCATGATATTTTATTACACTAAACCATAGCCTTGGGGTTGTTATCTCATGCAGCAACCCCAATTTTTAAATTTAATTTTAAATAATTTTTAGTATTATTTTTAATGGAAATACAAAATTGGATATCTGTGCTTTAAGATTTAGGAAATCGACTTTTTAAAGGACATCTAATTACCTTAAAACCTTAATAACTGAATTATACTCTGAAAAAAAAATTCCAACAACATAAAGAACTCTAAAATCAAGATTCAAATGAAGAATTTATGACATTTTGAATATGGGGGTTAATTTAATAATTTTGCTTAGTGGGCCCCATCTATTAAAAAAATGAAAGGAGGGATCAAAATTGATATTGACACCCTTGTTATTGAAACACAATAGAAAAGGGGAAAATAATCAATTGATTGTTAGATTGTCACACCATTTCTCTCTCTCTTCTTCTCTTTTGATCAACCCCCTTGTCATGGGTTGACATCCCCCTCCCCTTCTCCAATGCAAACCTACTATTCTCCTTGAGTGTTGCAATGAATCCCAAACCAAAAGAAAAACCCTACTACTCCACCCCTTTCCAACTTCTTCCCTTACTTTGCAAACCCTCGGCGATTGACAGCCACAAACTTCATAGGTAAAAATCCCTTCCAAGCCACCTTCTTTGTGCCTGAGCATCGTGCGACTTGGCCGCCCGCAGTAGCCACACGATACTACCTGTGGCAACTTGCACAGAGACACTCAAGGTTGGATGCCAGCAACATTGTTCTCTCTTTATATTCTCCCTCCCACCTTCTTTCCTTTTCCCTTTCCTCTTCCCTGAGCTCCCCACCTCCCCATTTTCCATCAACGGCAATAGAACCTTGATTATAGTGAACTATCATTGGCTACAAGAATGTACAGTGATCAAAACAACTCGGATTGAAGATTCGAGCCATTCATTATGCTCACCTCAATGCCATGAAAAAAATCCCTCAAGAAGATCAAGGATCGAGGTTGATCTAATAAAAATTTGAATGCAACAATGTTGAACGACCACAATCACACCCATCTAGTAGTGATCTAACACTTGTGACAATTGCAGGTGAGATCACCACTAATCTTCACCAATTTACTTTAGATTTCAATTTGAATAATACACACATTGTAGATCTTAAAATTTTTGAAAATGTTATGGATGATCAAATATAATTAAGACTTTGTAAGTTAGATTTAGTGCTTTAAATTGTCTAATAGACCTATTTAGACATGTAACCTTAGATCTACCAATTTGTTCACCAGTTAGAGTTCTTGGTAGTAGTGAACTATTGGATTTCTATTAGATACATAAACATTGAACCTGTTAATCGCCATTTTCAAGCTATAAAAATTGATCCAATGGTTGAATAAACCAAAAATCTAAAATTTAAACATGTATGGTCATTAGAAGTGTATGAACCCTAGATCTAATCATCTAAAATTGGATCTGTTCATGGATGAAGAGATTAAGGATATCAACCCACAAGAAGCAACTTGTAAGGTTATAAGTAGCAAATTTAGATAATAAAGAGTGATTTGGACCCTAGATTGATAATTAGCAGCACAGATCTATGTTTCAAACAATCATTGAAGATCTGATCAATGATCTACATTTGGGAAAGACCAATCAACAGATTGAATATTCATGATTGCATTGATCTATGCAAAGTAGTGATGGAATAGTGATCATTGATCAATCCTAATTATGGATATTCATGGAAGATGTATATTGCAAGCCATGAAGAAATTTATTATAAATACGTATGTCTACAAATTTTAGCATAATCAAATATGAAATCTTGAAGGGTCAATCTTAATGGCTGACCAGTAAGTGGATTTGATGGTTATGAAGCTAATGGAACACGTAAGCATCACATAAGGTAGGTGGAATTAAGATTGGAATGTTTTTTGTATGTATTGAATTCTGATTTTTATGATGTGTTTCAGAGTATATGTTATATGAAATAACTATACATGTTGTGTTTTGAATAATGATTAAACTAATGTAAAAGTGCATATTATTCATCGTGAGTTTAGTAAGAAATATTAAAGAATGCGATCCATGTAAATCACAAATACAGTTATGATCAGGCAACTTGCAAGAGTTAGTCTTGGCCCATGTGTAGACAATGTTATGTTGATATGGTTAAAATTAGGTGACTCATAAAAGTTAGTCCTAGTCCATCTAAAGACTGTGATCTATGTGATCATAGATACTATTAAAATCAAACAAACTTGGAAGAATTGGTCTTAGCCCATGTACAAACTATGTTATGTTGATATGGTTAAAATAAAGTGACTAGTAAGAGTTGGTCTTGGCCCATTTAAAGACTATGATCTATGTGATCACAGAAATGGTTAAAATTAAGCAACTTGTAAGAGTTGTTCCTGGCCCATTTAATGACTGTGATCTATGTGATCATAAATACAGTTAAAATTATGCAACATATGTGTGTTGGTCTAGCCCGTGTATATTCTTATTATATTGATATGGTTAAAATCAGGCTACTCGTGATAATTGGTCTAACCCATCTACAGACTATATTTCAATGATACTATTAAAATTAGGTGACTCGTGAAAGTTGGTCCTGGCCCGTCTATGTATTTTGTTCTATTGATATGGTTAAAGTCAAACGACTTGTGTGAGTTGGTTCGGCCTGTCTACAAACTGTGATTCATGGATATGGGTATAATTAGGTTACTCGTGAGAGTTAGTCTTGATCCTTCACTGACTGTGTTTTGTTATGACTCTTAGTAAGATGCCTCTATGCTAAGAGTTACAAAAGAGATCGGAGCACTGATATTAAAGTGAGTATAAGAATATATGAGCTTCCTTATAGAATCGATGTATTAGACCATTACATCGTGACATATATTTTGGGGACATGTAGATATGTATGAAAAATGTATGGAATGATGACTATGACTAGATGGATTCTAGTTGTGATAAAATAGGTTTTCAAAATATTTCCTTAAAATTAAAAATATTTTAATGTATGGAATGATGACTATGACTAGATAGATTCTAGTTGTGATAGAATAGGTTTTCAAAATATTTCCTTAAAAGTAAAAATATTTTAATTTTCAAATTAATGATGTATTTGGGAATGGAATGGAGACATGGTCTCTTGTGTGTGTGTTCAAGCATAGAAAGGCACTGGTTCGGTTTGTAGGTGTCGATCGCAAAGCCAATATTTCACTATCCACTTGTTCCTGCGGGAAGCGCAAAGAGCTAAGCCACTAATGTCATGGAGAAGGTTATACCTTAGAAAGTTAGCAAAGCTAAGGTTTCCTATGTGTTATGTCCTTTTGATGTCTGTCATGGATACCGCATGCATGTGAAAAATGTGCAATATTTGAGAAACAAAAGGAACCTTGCTGGATTTTTGGTAAAAAATGAAATGATTATTTTTCCATAAGATCCTTATTTGTAAAGTATTAATGTCATTTGGGTTTTTGTAAAATTATTTTTATTGAAAAATGTTTCCACTATTTTTTTTTTTTAACTAGATGCCTCGCTTTTCATAAAGAATTGAGGAAAAGTCATTTGAAGACGCAGGTCCTCACAAGTGGTATCAGATCTTAGTTTTATCCACTCATAGTCACTACTATATGTCCGAAAGTCATATGCAGCCAATAAGCGAGAGTTGGCTACCCAAGAATGGGTTGCACATATGACTCATAGCATTGTTGTCATTGAAATTTAATAATAAATTGTTCAAGAGGATAGACTAAGATCTATCGACCTTCCCATTGAGAGCTCAAGATGAGCTTGACCATTTGGAAAACCATTTTTGGGAAAAACAAGGATGAGATGAGGAGCTTGAATGAATGAACATGAATTTGTAAGGTTCTTTGATGGAAACCCAATTGGATAATTAGTATATGTATACTAAGATAATGAAAAGAAAAATTAGTAAACAATTCTATCTTTGGGGCAGATTGTTATTGGAAACAATTTAGTTGTGAATTATTGACCATAATTAAATGGCATAATATGTAACAGGAATTTTATTGAGAAGAAATAGTTCTTTTCATGAATGTGATGAAAATGAAAATGTCTCTATCAGATAAGAATGATCTTGAAAACAAATGGTGTTTAACTATGATTTTAGCTAAGAGTTTGGCTATTAATGAGACATTGTACTTTGTAAAAAGAACTTCAAATGTTTAACTTTGGTTAGCCTATTTCCCAGTATCATCATAGGTATATGTTTATGAAAGTCTAATCAATACTACTTGAAATAGTAAAGTGGCTAAAGCTGATGGAAATAACACAGAGACAGATCATATTATGAAATTTGAAGTGATGGAATATCAACATCAAAGGAAAGCATCCACATAGATTTGTATGGATCTTAAGGTAAAGAGTGAGAGTATAAGTTTACTCAAATTGGGATCCCTAATTGATAACTTATCATACAAAGGGATATCTATTGACATGGACGACCCCACTTGAGAGTTCAAATCCTATGTTGGATGGTGTGTATAGAGTTTTGTGAAGCACAATAATTATTGTGCAACAAGAATCTAAGGATGTTGAGAAAGGAAAATAGGTTTTAGATAACTAGGAGGTTAATGCTTTGAAGGATGATACTTTTGCAAAAATATGTGATTTGTTTGAGCAAAACAACCAAGCAAAAGAATATAACGAAGGAGGACTGTTGTCCCAAGCAGAAGAACAAAGTTTCTTCACCTAAATAAGATATCTAAGTTGGATTAAACACTAGTGAAAAGGATGATAATGGAGAAGATGCAACATTTAAATCTTTAAACAAAGAGTACATGAATGAAGGCAATTGAGGCCCCCGAGTGGGACACCAAAGGGCAAATAGAACATAGTAAAGATTGAGGAAAATGGTAAACTTTAAAGGGCTAGTTTCCAAGCAGTTCTTAAAAGTTAGAAGGAAGACCATTTGAAACTCTTGCATTCCTTTTGAAGGAGGAAGTAGTTTGAGTCTGACTAAGTGGCAAGCTGGAAATGCTCTAAATTATTATGAGTGTGGAATTACATATGGTGGACCACAAGCAAGTGTGTATGATGAAGATTTATATGACATTACAAGAAGCTATAGTTGACTAAGGAAGAGCCATTTCCAAGTGGCCTACATAAATGGATAAATAGTAATGGTTTTGGTGAGAAATTCAAATTCTCACACAAGAAGAATAGTTTCTAGGGTATGTAAAAGGTATCAATGTAAAAGTTATGCTTAGAAGGCTTATTTTGGTAAGCTTCTACTGAGGTGTAGGACATAGAAGACTAATACTTCCAGAAAAGCTTGGTTGTATACTCAGTAAGAGAATGACTTGGTTCAAATGCAATGTTCACTGAGTTAAGATCCTGGATTGAGAAATTGAGGCATATTTTATCTTACCCTTTTGGGTTATCAGGTTTATCTATTGATCCATTATGATTGAGTTCATTGGTGATGCAGAGATGTGCTTTCTACCTTGATGAAGTGAACTATACATGGTCAAATACTTTTGTATCGAGATTGCATGTTACGAGCGATATTGTTGACAATCCTTTGAATCTAGTACGAGGTTCACCATTAGATTTCTCTATTGACATGCAGAGCTTTTACACATAGCCTTTGATGACTATTATCACACCATGGTTCATCTGGGTGACTTATTGAATTATGAGTAATATCACTTTGTACCTCTTATAAGGAGAGATTGTTTAGAAGTACAGTTTTGACGAGTAAATGAAAAGAAAAATCCCAATGAACTATTACATATAAAATGTCATTTTATGAATTATTAGAAATTAGAAATGATGATGAAGACTAGTATATAAGTAAAAAGCTGTAGCTTGGGTACAGACTAAGTAGTGACTAAATCCACATGATTTCTTGAGTTATTGGAAAGATATTATGAAAATGTAGTTAATGAGAGACTGATTACCACTTTGAGTGTCTGATGTATGATCCTTATTCAACCCTAAGCCATGAACTCAGGCTAATTATTGAATGAGTTAGAGTCCAGTCCCTATAAAGATATGAATTATGATTAAATAAGCCTCGTTACAAGTTTGATTACTCATTGAGCTCTTTTCATATGAATGAAATTATTTGAGCATAGATTAGAAGGTATGAAGACAAATGGAGGAATTAGTGAGACATACTAAAGATAGGAATTTACCTTTCATTGTGAATTATGATTAATATACAAGAATTGGAGGAAATTTGTGAGAGGATGTCAATATAAAAACAAATTAATGCTTAGCAAAAGTGTGCACAGCTAAAATGGTTCTTTATAGCTCAAATGGACAAAAAAGTTATGTTAGTAAGTGATGAGTTTAAAGTTTGGAATCATAATTATTTGATAAATGATGTGAAATGAATTTTGAGGATGAAATTCCTTTAGGGGGGGGAAGAATGTAACAAATATAGATTTTATATTACATTTTAAATTATTTTTTAAGAAAATGCAAAATTAACCTAATTGACCTTGAAACCTCAATAGTTGGATTGTACTCATAAAAATGATTCCAACAACATAAAAAGTGCTAAAAATTGAAGTTTGGATGAAGAAGTAATGATAGTTTGAATATGAGGGGCACTTTAGTAATTTTTCTTAGTGGGCCCCATCTTTTAAAAACAAAAATTGAATGGAGGGGAAAAAATTGATATTGGCACTCCTTATTCTTGAAACATAATAGAAAATGAGAAAACAGTCAACTGATTCGCTTCCTCCCTCTTCTTCCGCTTCAATCAACCCCTGTGTCACAGGCCAACGTCCCACTCCCTTTCTCTGGCCCAAAACATCTCATTCCCCTCCAGTGCCATAAAGAACCCCAAACTAGAAGAAAAACCCTACTGCTTCACCCCTTTCTAACTTCTCCCCTAACTGTGAAACCCTCAACGACCAGTAGCCACATCCTTCACTGGTAGAAAACCCTTCATTACCACCTTCTTCATCCCTAAGCACCGTGTGAGCTGGCAGGACATGACAGCCACGTGGTTCTATCCTGGCAGTTGCTTATACCACTGCTCGAGGTTGGACACCAACAATGTCATTCTCTCTTATCTTCTCCCTCCCTCCCTCCCACCCACCCACCCACCCACCTTTCCTTTTCCTTTTCCCTTTCCTCTTCCTCAAACTCCCACCACATTTTCCATCACTGGCGAACAGAACCTTAGTGACAATGAACTATCATTGGCTACAGAATGCACAATGATCAAAATGACTCAAATTGAAGATCTGAGTTGTTCGTTGTGCTCCCCTCAATGTCGCAAAAAAAACCCCTCAAGAAGATTGATGATTGAGGTTGATCCAACAAAAACTGAATGCAATAGTGTCAAACGGCTATGCTCACTTTGATTCGTGACCATCCAAGAGAGATTTATTAGATGAGATCAATGTGATGGTAGACGAGATCACTACTGATCTTCACCAATTTACTTTAGATTTTAATTTGAATATTACATGCAGTGTAGATCTTAAAATTCTTGAAAATATTATGGATGATCAAATATAATTAAGACTTTGTAGGTTAGATCTAGTGTTTTAGATTGTCTGATCAACCAATTTAGATATGTACCTTAGATCTATAGGTTAGTTCACTAGTTAGAGTTCTCGACAACTGTGAATCATTGGATTTCTATTAGATACATAGATGTTGAACTTGTGAATCACCATTTTCATGCTATAAAATTTGATCCAATGGTCGGATCAATTCGAAACCCAAAATTTAAACACTTATGACCATTAGAAGTGCATAAACCCTAGATCTGGCAGCCTAAAATTGGACTTGGTCATTAATGAAGAGATTAAGGTTATTGACCCATAAGAAGTAGCTTGTGAGCTTACAAATAGCAATTTTAGATGATAAGAGTGATTTGGACCTTGGATTGACAATTAGCAATATAGATCTATGTTTTTAGCAACTGTTGGAGGTTTGATTGATGATCCATGATTGGGAAAGACCAATCAATAGATTGAATGATCATGATTGCTTTGATCTATGCTAAGTATTGAAGGAATAGTGATCAATGATCAATCTTGACTGTGGATATTCACGAAAGATCTAGATTGCAAGCCATGAAGAAATTTAATATAAATATGTGTATGTTTGCATATTTGTACGTAATCCAAGATGAAAGCTTGAATGGTCAATCTAGGATGGAATAGTGATCAGTGATCAATCTTGAATTTTGATTTTTATGACATGTTTTAGAGTATGCGTTAGATGAAATAATTATGTATGTTGTTTTTTGAATAATGATTAAACTATTTATGCAAAAGTGCATCTTATTCATTGTGAGTTTAGTAACAAATGTTAAAGACGGTGATCCATGTAATCACAGATATGGTTAAAATAAGACGACATAAGACTTGGTCCTGGTTCATGTACAGACCATGTTATGTTGTTATGGTTAAAATCATGCAACTCTATAAGAGTTGGTCCTGACCCGTGTACAGAGTATGTTATGTTGATATGGTTAAAATCAGGTGAATCATAAGAGTTAGTTCTGGCCCATCTAAAGAATATGATCTATGTGATCACAAATACAGCTAAAATCAGGCAACTCACAAGAGTTGGTCTTAGCCCATGTACAAACTATGCCATATTGATATGGTTAAAATCAAGAGACTTGTAAGAGTTGGCCCTAGCCCATCTAAAGATTGTGATCTATGTCATCACAGATATGGTTAAAATCATTCGACTCATATGAGTTGGTCTAGCCCTTGTATTTGGTATGGTTAAAATCAAGTGACTTGTAAGAGGACTTGTTGGTTTGGGTCGTCTATAGATAGTCATTCATATATATGGTTATAATCAGGTGACTCATGAGAACTAGTCCTAATCCTCCTTTGATTGTGTTTTGTTATGACTCTTAATAAGACGTCTCTACATTGAGATTGGAGGAGGCTACATATATGCATATAGTATGTTTTGAATTCTCTCACTGAGTTGAAAATTTGATATAGATTGTGATTTGGTGATTTAAATTGAATGTATTGACATTGACACATTAAGGTTTTATACCATCAATTTTCATACTAAAAACTAATCCTTATTCAATATTATTATATGAACATGTTTCATAAGTTGATGACAATTTGAGATTGATATATGAGCCTATGAGAATATGAAAGACATGATGCTTTAGACATGTATTGTCAAAATTGTGTTTTAAATTTGTATTACAATCATACTCTATTGAATTTAGTTCTTATCAAATTTGTAAATTAAGAATTTAATTGTTTAGACATGAATACATTATTTATAAATTGACTAAATTGAAATTTGTATCATGTTTTGAGATATATAGATTTTGATAAGATATGACATATTGTTAAAAGCTTTGAATTCTAGTAAATCATAAATTGTGTTTCACTATTTACGCAGCTTGTTCCACCTACACAAGCATAAGCTTGTTGAGATATTTGTTTACTTTATCTTAGATTTGATAATAAAAAGAATAGAAGAAAGAAAGCAAAAGATAGAAAAAAGGGTTGCAAAAGAGATCAGCAATAGAGATGTCAAAGTATAAGAATATATGATTGTTCCTTAGAGAATTGATTTATTAGACCATTACATCATGACATATATTTTGTGGAGATGTGGATATGTATGAGGAATGTATGGAATGATGGCTATAACTGGATAGAATGAGGCTATGATATAATAAGTTTTCAAAATATTTCCTTAGAAGTAAAAATATTTTATTTTTCAAATCAATGGTATATTTGGGAATGTTATGGAGATAGTCTCCTTTGTTGTTTATATATGTATGTATGGTTGATGTCTCTTAAGGACGGCACATTGGAACCATGTATAGACTACTGGCAATTGAAAATTGTGATGATCAAGAACAATTACCTGTTGCCAAGGATTGATGATTTGTTTAATCAGCTGAAGGAATATACATATTTTTTCTAGATCAAGCTACAATCTAAATACTATTAGCTATAAGTGAAGGATGAATATATCCCTAAGACAACATTCAAGACTCAATATGGTCACTTTGAGTTTGTGGTGATGCCTTTTGGGTTGAAAAATGCACTAGCGGTGGTCATGAGCATGATGAATCAAATCTTTCTTCCATACTTGGATTGATTCATTGTCGTGTTTGTAGATGACATGTTGATCAACTCGAAGTTCAAGGAGGAGCATGAGCAGCATTTGTCCATTGCATTGCAATTGTTGAGAGAACACTAGTTGTAAGCCAAATTCAACAAGTGTGAGTTTTGGGCAACAAAGGTGAATTTTTTTGATCATGTGTTCTCTACTAATGGGATTTTAGTTGACCTATGAAAGGTTGAAGTGGTGTTGATGTGGGAAAGACAATTGAATGTGACTAAGACAAGCAGTTTTCTTGGATTGATTGGTTACTATGGGATGTTGTTTGTTGGGATGACTTGTGTGAGCAAGCATTCTAAGAGCTCAAGAGGTGGTTGAGAATGGAAACTATGCTCATTATTCCTAAGCAAGGTGTTAGTTATGCTGTCTATTGTGATGCTTCACATCTGGGACTTGGTTGCGTCCTCATGTAGGAAAGGAGAGTGGTGGCATATAGCTCTTGCCAGTTAAGGTCAAATGAAAACAAATACCCCACTCACAACCTAGAGCTAATTGTAGTGATGTTTGCATTAAAGCTCTAGAAGCATTATTTGTACAGTGAAAAGTTCAATGTCTTCACAGATCACAACTCTAAAGTACATCTTTACTCAAAAGGATCTGAATTTGAGATAAATAAGGTGGGTTTAATACTTGGAGAATTTCAATTTCACAATTTAGTACCACCTAGGAAAAGCAAAAAGTATTTGAACCAGACTAGAAAATGGAGAGCATACTGAGCACTGGACTATGAACTCTTCTAGTTGGCTATGATATTTTGGTAGACTTCTGGTACCACCAGTTGGTGAGTTCAAGAAATAATTATTTAGTGAGGCACATCGATCTCTATTTTTGATACATCCTAGTAGCACAAAGATGTATCATGACCTTAAGAAGAACTTTTCGTGAAAAGGGATGAAGAAGGACATCACTATGTTTGTTGCTTGATGTCTGACATGTTAGCAAGTTAAAGTAGAGCATCAAAGGCCTGCATGAATACTATAGTCTTTACAAGTGTAGAATGGAAGTGGGAGCACATTACCATGAATTTTACAATAGGTCCTCTACATATTTGGCAAGGTTGGAATAGTGTGCGGGTGATTATCAATACATTGACCAAGTCAACATACTTTTTACCAATGAAGGTTATTGACTCACTAAAGACACTAAGTTGATTATACATGATTGAAATTGTATGGTTGCATGTGGTACCAGTATCCATTGTGTTGGATAGAGATATGAGGTTCACTTTTAGGTTTTTAAAAGGTTTATAAGAAGCAATGTGTACGAAGCTGAGTTTTAGGTTGGCATTTCATACTTAGACAATAGGCAGTTTGAGACGGTGATTTAGTTCTTCAAGATATGTTAAGGGCATGTGGCCTGGATTTTTTGGGAAAATGGGCCTAACATTTACCATTGGTAGAATTTTCATACAACAACAGTTTTCAGTACAATGTTGTTTAACCGCAAGTACACGAGTTATTGTAGTATAGCTATGCAAGTACGGGTCGATCCCACAGGGACTCACTTTAAGAATTTGGAGTTTTAATGAAATTTAATTATTTAAAAGTTGAAATTAAATGAGAAAAATTAACCAAATGTGTAATTAGACTTCAGACATGACTAATCAATGAAATTACAGAGGTTTAATCCAAAAAATATAGAAATTTAACTAAAGAAACAAAAAAAATTCACTTTCCTAGATTGCTTATCATCAATTTCTTCAAATCTGGTCTTCTAGGTGTTGATTAGTGTTCATCAACATCTTCATCATGTCCTTAATTAAAAATTTGATAGTTGGATTTGTTAGATTGCTCAAAATTGTAAAGATCTAGAAAAAATGGTGATTTTGAGATTTGGACGATTTAGATCAAGTTCTAAAATTTAGATTAAAGATCTAATATATAATTAAGCTCAAGGATGTCCTAAGAATGATGTTTGAAAGTTAATTGAAAATTTGATCTAAAACAGAGGAGATATTGAGGAATCTTGTTTGCTTAAGGCTAACCCATTGAGTGGGTTAAGCCTTAACTAATCTGAGTTGGATTGGGCAATTCCTAGATAATAGAATGAAGATAAAACAGAATAGGAATAGTAGCAAGGACACGGATGTAATTAAAAAAGAGGGCACATATGTAATTAAAAAATTCATAAAGGGCATAAATGGAATTTAAAGGAAAATTTTTAGAGATAGAAACTCGAGGAGGAGGAGATGGAAGTTGGAGGAGATTGTCGAAGACAATGGGAGGCTATGCCTGGGCAGTTTGGTCTGGTTGGAGTGAAGATTCAGGGAGCTGGGCTGGTGCTGTCTTACCTGCTTGGCAGTGCTTTGCCAAAACTAGTACCGGACAGGTGAGATAGAGATGAGAAGCGAACTAGGTGTGACAAGCAATAAAGGAAACTGATGAACAGAGATGGAAATCGATGGGAAAAATCCAGTAGCAAAAGTGAGATGGGAAATTGGGAAACGAAGTGAGCAATGTAGGGAATGAAGATGGTTATCTAGGGTAGTGAAGGTATTGAGGTGTGATGGTGATGGGTACTGGCTGGTGTTTGGATGCTGGCTGGTGCGTTGAAATAAAAATAGAGAAGGGGAATTTGCAGGTGATGGGAGATGGTGCGGTGGAGAAGTGTGGATAGAGGGATAGTGCAGATAGAGGAAAATGGAATGGAGTGGGTAGTGCAATGACTCAGGTGGAGCGAGATGTGTTGGGTTGGTGCATACGGTGATGCCGTCTAGTATGGTGCTAGTTTCTAATGACAGTGCTGGGAGCTCTGGGCAATTCCGTTGGCGGATGATGTAGATGGGAGTGAAGTGTGGTGGAGGAGCTGGGTGTCAACTAGCTGAGGCGATCGGTGCCATCATCTCTAGGTTGAAGAGAACCTAGGCATGATGGAGACGATGCCTTATGAATAGATGGAAATAGGGAAGCCTGGGTGGTAAAGGAAAAATGGAGGAGGGCTAGTTGGCCTGTGCGGAGAAGAGGGAGCAGACTGGGAGAGAGTAGAGAAGGAGAGAGATGCAGATCTGGGAAGGAGATAAGAATGGGGAGAGATGGGTGATGGGGATGGCTAGCATCTGGTATATAGAGAAGGTGAGGTGTTGTTGGTTGCAATGGTGTGGATAGAGGAGGTGAGGAGGAAATGAAAGAGGACAAGAGAAGAGATGAGAAGAGAAGGAAAGAGGCAGAGAAGGGACGAGGGAGATAGGGGTAGGAGAGTGAGAGAGAGAAGTACGAAGAGGGAATCGTGCTGTTGAGAAGAAGATAAGTGCGGGTGGCTGGCTCCTACAGCTCTCTCTCTCTCTCTCTCTCTCTCTCTCTCTCTCTCTCTCTCTCTCTCTCTCTCTCTCTCTCTCTCTCTCTCTCTCTCTCTCTCCAGTTACAGTGAACATGCGTGGTGAGGCATAAATAGATAGCAAAGAGGAGGGAGTAAGAGATGGGTAGTAGAGAAAGAGAAGGGGAAGGGGGAATGTGGGAGAGATCGGGTAAGAGAGAGTGAGAGAGAAGGGAGATTGAAAGAGAAACAGGGGTGTAGTCTGCTCAGTATGGTCAAGAGGGAGAGAGAGAGAGAGAGAGAGAGAGAGAGAGAGAGAGAGAGAGAGAGAGAGAGAGAGAGAGAGAGAGAGAGAGTAGTGCTACGGTTGCCTCTTTTCTCTTATAAATTTTTTTCCTTCTAATTTGGTTCCCCCCTTTACTTTGTAGTTTAATTCCCAATTGGGCAACTATCCCAGCTTCCTTTATTGCCCTTTAAGATAATCTGCATTGTTGAAATTAAATTTGAGCCATCAATGCCTCTTTTGGTTAATCTACAAAATAAAAGACTAATTTAGAGTCATCTAAACTATACATTAAGCATCTAATAAGCTCTAACGATCATCTAATTGTTGATTTTGACAAATTAATAATTTGATAATCAATTAGAGCTATATTCAAAATCAAGCTAAAAATTACAAAATTGAACTGTTAGATGATCTAATTGAATGCTAAATTAAGGGTATTTTGGCCAAAATTAAACTCTTAACACACCCCCAACTGGCATTTTTCTAGTTCCAAGAAAAACATGTAGAAAACAATTTTACAAAAACTGGTACAAGGTGCCACTTTTGTAGGTACTCACAATTGCATTTAGTGCATGTAACAAGCCCTTGAGTCCCTAAGTTACCCCTAATGGACGAGTTAGGCCTCGTGAGGGTTTGAAGTGAATATACCACAAAATTCAATAATGCTGAGTCCCCTATTTTATCTTAGAGAATCCTTATTCATTAGCAATCTACTAGTTTTTCACAACTTAATAGAGAGGTTTTAACAATTTTACACATCATACACATATTAAAGACATTTTATTTGAGCTATTTCTCATAGTGAATGTGTGTGTGTACAGCCACATAAATATGGACTTCTAACTAGATATGCTTAAATACCATTGAAAATATGTCTTGACCTCAAATCCGCATAGGTATATGCTCAGAAATAAAACTCTTAGATAAAGGTTTTAAACATATTTCTCTCAATATGTGACCTAATCCAATAAGTTGTTGGTTCATATAATTCTTTTAAATGCTCATGAGACAAAGGAAAGTGATCCTAAAGAGTGGATGTTCTTATCAAGAATATTAGGAATCTTTTATCTCAATTCCTTCTTTTTATCATCTCCTTAAGGCTATGTTGCACCTAAGATCAATAGGTCTTTAATGAGGGTGAAACATAAGCTTAGGATAGGTTTAAAAAATAAGGGGATAAGGATTTCAAAGGTTCAAAATTGAGTAGAGGTCTTCAATGAATATCTATTAGGACAACTTTTCTTTTGGGATGTACTTGAAGTGAATATCTCTTTCATATTTTTGTCTTTCAAAAAAAAATTTCTTTCAATTTTTTTTTTTGATATCTTTGGAAGAAATACTACTCATTTTTCTCACTTTATTGACTTTTTATCCTATTTTGAACTTTCTCTACTAACTCTACTCATTTTGACAATGGGTAATGGATATTTATTTTATTGGTTTGTTTTGGATTAAGGTGATTAGGGTTAAGAAAGAAAATGCTTAATAATAGCATCAAAGGAGCTAACTAGTGGTATGATATACTAGGTAGGCTTTATATCTCTACACTAAGCAAGAATGACCTATATCATTTCCTAGGTTTCCTAAAGCCTATCAGATTTAATAAATTTTCTGGAAATAAAGCTATTACTCATATTTATTCTTGATGTTTAACCAAAACAAGGATAACAGGATCACACTAAGTTATGTATGCTAAAGAAATTGTGGAATTACTTATAACTCTTTGAAAGAAGATAGTCTCTAAATCTCACTGGGTTATAGGTCTCCACTGATTTTTCTCAGGGTCTCTCAGTCATACCTCTCTAGTAGTCTTGACTATGTGCTGTGTGTAAATGGTTCTCAAGAATTACCTTTTATAAAATATTTCAACACATGCATAATATGCAAAACTAATCATATGCATTCCTATTAAGAGGTGAAAAATGTTGAATTACTAAATTCTAAACATCCAATTATCATCATAATAAGGGAACTCTACCTTAAAAAAATTCAAAATTCAAAATTTTTTTTATTTTCAAAAGAATCAAGAAAATTTAAAATCCCTATATATATCTACACCCCCCAACCTGAATGAAACATTGTTCTCAATGTTTGAAAAACATAGGATCCTATCTAATAATGGAAGGATATAGAAGATGGAGATTTGAAAAACATCTGGGTTGGCTCCTAAGAAGCGCTTAGTTTACGTCTTCATCCAGACATAATGATGAGTACGATGATGGTACATTGCAAGGCTCCTAGAGTGGTAATCGAAGGTGGGTCATGATATTGAGGTGCCTCTAAAAATGTCTCTTCAATTTCAGGGTCAGGCAGTTCTAGAAAAGGTTTTAACCTTTGACCATTGTCCTTTTGGATTTCTCCATCCTTTTGGATCTCGATGTCCCCATGAGGATAGATTGTGCATACTATATAAGGTCTAATCCATCTAGATCTTAGTTTTCCTGAGAATAGATGTAGTCTTGAGTTATACAGTAAGACCTTTTGACCAGGTGTGAAGGATTTCCTTAAGATATATCTATCATGTGCAACCTTCATTCGGTCTTTGTACACTTGTACAAAGTCATATGCATCTTTCCTCAACTCTTCCAACTCATTGATTTGGAGTTTTCTATGGGTCCCAGTAGAATCTAAGTCAAAATCAAGCTTTTGGATACCCTAATATGCCTTATGTTCTAACTCTACTAGTAAGTGGTAGGCCTTTTCATAGACTAGGTGGTAGGGTGACATTCCTATAGGGGTTTTGTATGCTGTATGATAAGTCCATAAAGCATCATTAAGTCTCAAAGACCAGTCTTTCCTACTTGGATTGACTGTCTTTTCTAAAATCCACTTTATCTCCCTATTAGATAGCTCTACTTGACCATTGGTTTGAGGGTGGTATGGGGTAGCTATTCTATGGTTGACACCATACTTTTTCATGAAATTCTCAAACACTTTATTACAAAAGTGTTTTCTTCATCACTTATTATAGCTCTAGGAGTACTAAACAGTGCAAAAATATTTTCTTTTAAAAATTTTACCACAACCTTGTGATCATTGGTTTTGCAGGGTATAGCCTCCACCGACATGGACACGTTGTCCACTCCCACTAGGATGTATGGATTTCTAAAAGAATTACAAAAAGGTCTTATAAAATCTATGCCCCAAGCATTAAAAGGTTTTATGACAATTATTGGGTTGAAGGGCATCATATGTCTCCTTCTTAAACTTCCTAACCTTTGACACCTCACACATGTTTTGTAGTAAGCATGGGCATCTTTAAATATGGTAGGCCAATAAAATCCACATTGTAAAATTTTTGCAGTAGTCATTTTAAAGCTAAAATGGCCCCCACATGAATGATCATGACAAAAGGAGATGATTTGATTATGTTCATTTTCTAGTATGCATCTCCTAATTACTTGGTTAGGACAGTTCTTAAATAAGTACGGATCATCCCAAGTAAAATATCTAACCTCGGTTAAAAATTTCATTTTATCTTGTTTAGTCTAATGATTAAGTATTTTTCCTATAACAAGATAATTAACAATATCACCATACCAAGGTAATTGAGAAATATGCAATAATTGTTCATCTGGGAATGACTCAGTTATAGGCCCTTGATTGCTAGTGTGCTCCTAATTTCTAAGTCAAACTCTTATAGCAGTACTATCCAATAGATCAACCTAGGTTTTGCATCCTTTTTAGAAAGGAGGTACGTTAAGGTTGCATGATCCGAGTATACTATAACTTTAGACCTTAATAGGTAAGATCTAAATTCATCCAGAGTAAACACTATAGTTAATAGCTCTTTCTCAATGGTTGAATAGTTGAGTTTTGCGCATCAGTTCGTGTTTTACTAGCATAATAAATCACATGGGGAAGTTTATCAATGTGTTACCCCAAAACAGCTCCATTGGCATAATATGATGCATCACACATTATCTCAAATGGTGTGTTCCAATCTGGTGGTTGGATAATAGGTGCAAAAGTCAACTCAGCCTTAAGTCACTCAAATGCTTTCTTATAGTTTTTGTCAAAGTCAAAAGTGGTATCTTTGTAAGTAAATTACATAGGGTCTTGGAAATTTTGTTAAAATCTTTGATGAATTTTCTGTAAAAGCCAACATGTCCTTAAAAAGGAGCAAATTTCTTTCACCGTGCTTGGTGGAGGAAGGTTGGCTATTAAATCCAATTTCACCTCATCGACTTCTATCCCATTGGGTGATATTATGTGGCCTAATACTATCCCACTTTGTACAATAAAATGGCGCTTTTCCCAATTTAAAACAAGATTCGTTTCCTAACACTTTGAAAGGACTAACTTCAAGTGGGGTAAGCACTCATCAAATGATGACACAAATACTGAGAAGTCATCCATAAACACCTCATGGAATCTTTCTACCATGTCAAAGAAAATTCTCAACATACACCTTTGCAATGTAATTAGAGCGTTGCAAAGCCCAAAAGGCATAAGTCTATAGGCGAAGGTTCCAAAAAGGCAAGTGAAGGGGGTCTTCTCTCGATCCTCTCGTGCTATAGGGATTTAGATGTAACAAGAATATCCATCTAGAAAATAGTAATAGTTATGTCTAGCCAACCTCTCTAGCATTTGCTCAATGAAGAGTAGAAAAAAATGATCTTTCCTCGTGACCGCGTTCAACTTTCGATAGTCAATACAGACTCTCCATCTAATGGCCATGCGGGTGGGTACTAACTCATTATCCTCATTTTTTTACTATCGTGACCCTAGATTTCTTAGGTACAACCTAAATGGGGTTGACCCAAGTACTATCAGAGATAGGATATATGATGCCAACATCTATGAGCTTTAGGACTTCATCTCTAACCACGTCCTTCATGTGGGGGTTTAGTCGTTTTTGGTTTTACCTAGAAGGTTTTGCATTTTCTTTTAGATGTATCCTATGAATGCATATGGTTGGACTAATCCCTTTTATGATACTATTGTCCACCCTAGAGTAGTTTTATGTCCCTTAAGAACATCTCAAAGCTCACCCTCTTGTTCTTTATCTAAATCCAAAGCTATTATTATAGATAGAGTTTCATTTGGGCCTAAGTATGAATATTTCATGTTATTGGGCAAGGATTTTAGGTCCAAAGATGGTGGTTGTTCTATTGAGGGTGTGTGGACATATTTAGATAGTGGGAGTGGTTCCACATAAGGACCACATTTGGAGGTATCCATGATTGGTGCAACATCTAAAAGATTATTACCTCCTCAATAGACTTGTCTAGATCAAATTCTCCATTAAAGTGAATTAGACAAGCTTCTAATGGGTCAGAGACGGACAATGGTGGATGAATCTCATTACTTAGACTCTCTATCAAATTTACATCACATGAATCATGGAGGTCTAAATGTTGTTGATCAACATTAAAGACATTAACTTAACCTTCATGTTGTCGGGTTAGAGATCATTACTCTATTCCTATAATTAATAATGGTGTTGGACATTGCCAAGATTGGACATCCAAGGATGACTGGGATTTGACTACCGGGATCAAATACAGGTTGGGTGTCTAGTACAATGAAATCAATAGGATAATAAAACTTGTCCACCTATATCAACACATCTTCAACCAAACCACAAGGTATCTTGATAGATCTGTTTCGCTAATTGTAGCATGGTAGTCTCATGACAAAGTATGGCAACAAGTTAACACTAGCCCCTAAGTCAAGAAGTGTCCTATCTATGAATTATCTCCAATGATGCAAATAATTGTAGGGCATCCTGGGTCTCTATACTTTGGTGGGGTCTTGTGTAGAATGAAAAAGCTCACCTTCTCAGTGAGGAAGAGTTTCTTTTGTACATTAAGCTTTTGTTTTGTTGTGCAGAGCTCTTTTAAGAATTTGGCATAGGTAGGAATGTCTTTAATTGCATTGAGCAATGGTATATTGATTTGTACATGTTTAAATACCTCCATTAACTCATTGAAGTTTGTTCCTTTCCTAGCTTTATTCAATAATTGGGGAAAGGGGACTTTAGGCACATAGGGCAACTCCACTATAGGTTTTACAAGGTTTTTCTATCTTTTTTCTTTTTCTTGTGTTTTAGTTGCCTCTTTCTCCTCTGCAGTTTCCTTAGCCTACCTTTCTTTGTTGTTGATATAACGACCACTCCTAAGGGTGGTTATAGACTTGGCATGCTTATGAGGGTTATGGTTTTAAGAACTTGACCTTATCTTAAATTGACCCTTGTGGTTAGGGATAGGTTGACTAGGGAACTGACCCATTCCTCTATTATGTAGCTTAGTTGACAATTAGCTTACTTGCATCTCTAACTTAGCTATGGCTTGAGAGTTGACATTCTGGTATTGATTTATAGCCCTTTTTGTTTCTTCATTCTGTTTTTCCATCATGCTCTCAATTTTATTGTCTAAAGATGGTTTCTTTAGTTGCTGAGGTTGTTGGAAGCCAGGTGGATGTTGAGGAAGTATAGGACTAGGAGGAAAATTTTGGGTAGGGGTGTTCAGTAATGGTCCCCCTTGATGATTATTGTTTGACCAGGAAAGATTGGAATGCCTAGCCCATACAAGATTGTAGGTCTCAGAATACAGGTTGTTGCTAGGTTGACGATATGCATTTACATGGTCTACATGATATTCAGGGAATACTTTATTGGATGGATAAGCTGAGGTTAAATGAGCTGGACTAGAATAAGTAGTGCATACCTCTTGTGGTGGTTTATGGGATAATGTAACAGCCATGAAAGATTGAAACATAGTTTCAAGCTTGTCCATTCTTCCACCTAATTTTTCAGCGACAGAATCAAGCTTATGGGATAGATCAGTATGCACTCCTATCTCATAGATACCTCCTTTCTTAGTAGGTAGGTTGGTTCTTTCTCTTCCATTTGAATAATCCCATTGCTGAGAATTATCGGCTAGTGTCTAAAAGAATTCCCATGCCTCCCTTTCATAGAAGTATTTGAACCTACTGCCATTTCTTAAATCCATGATGAGGGCATTTTTGCAGTAGTTCATTCCACCATTCTCAACATTCGTAATATTGTTCATCATCCCTTTGTTGGAAATGTATAATTTCACAACATAAGGCATTTTTTTTATGAACAGGAAAGAATTGCTTCAAAAATTTGTTAGACAATTGGTTCCATGTATGAATGGAACCTACCTTCAAGGAATGAAGCCATGACTTGGATTTATCTTTAAGTGAGAACAAGAAGAGCCTAAACCTAATAGAATCATCTTAAAATTTTTGAAACTTGAATATGGCACAAAATCAAGGAACTCCTTAATATGTAGGTAGGAGTCTTCACAATCTCGACCATAAAAAGTAGGGAGTAATTGAATGACTCTCAGCTTTAACTCAAAGTGGTCGGTATTTGTGGGAGGTAAAGTTATGCAGGATGGGGTATTAAGTTGTAGAGGCCCATAGAAATCTCTAATTATTTTATGCTCAATCTCTACTAGTGGTTCAGCCATGGGGATAGGAACTAGATTTCTTTCCCCTTGTCATTATTTGCATTGAGTCTATAGGCCTAAAGGTACTAGCTCTAGGTTTTGAGATTGATGTCTTTGCATAAACTAGCCTAACCTAAAATGTCGTAATTTAAATGCTGACTCTAACTCTACATGATGCAAACAAATAGGTACAGTTAGACAATCCTTAGGCTAATAAGCACCAATAATTTGAGTCTTTTGAGTTTACGTGGGGACAATGCTTTTAATTTAGCCTAATCTAACGCTCCTCCTCTCTTTCAGATTGGATAATTGCTTATTAATTAGGTTCTGTGCAAGGTGGTTAATACAATCTGCATGTAAGGAGGCATTTAAACCTCACAAACATCAACAGGAGTGGAAAAATCACTTGAATTTTAAGACATCCACTATAACCACAGTGCTCAAAAGCCACTAGAGTGACAATAGATCGTGTCTTAATAAGAGGGTCCTACGAGCATGTGATTTTAGATTAATTTGAAAGCTAAGGTTGCACGCTTGCTGTGATTATCCTAGGTGGGCCAACTTATCCCACAGTTGCCTTGTATTACACAACCCTTTAAAAATTTAAATGAAAAATACAAATTACAAAGATCCTCACTACAAGATTCACTCAAAAGAAAAGGAAAATAGTAATCTAGGAAAACAAGGAAATTTCTATTTTGATGAAGATCCACTTGACAAATTCCTCCAATTTTCAATTTCTTAGAAAAAGAAAAATAGAAATAAGTACCAAATTCAGGAAACAAGTTGATTATGCACTAAAAAAATTGAAAAATGCACCTAAAAATGCTTAAATTATGCAATTTCTAAATTTTTTATTTTTTAGATTTTTAATTAAATTTTATAAAAACTTTGTTGTGGGTCCCTAGCAATGGTGCTAAAAACTTGTTGTTTAACAGTAAGTGCATGGACTATTATGGTATAGCTATGCAATTATGGGTTGTCCCCACAGGGACTCACTTTAAGAATTTGGTGTTTTAATAAAATTTAATTATTCAAAAGTTAAAATTAAATGATAGAAATTAATTAAATGTACAATCAAACTTCATATATTATTAATCAATGAAATTACAGAGATCTAATCCAAAAAATAAAAAAAATTTAACAAAAGAAATAAGAAAATTTCACTTCCTTAGTCTACTTATCATCAATTTCTTCAAATTTGGTCTTTTGGGAGTTGATCAACTTCCATCAACGTCTTCATGGTGACCTTGATTAAAGATCTGACGGTTGGATTTGTCAAATTCCTCAAAATTGTAAAGATCTAGAGTAAATGGTAATTTTGGGATTTAGATAGTTTAGATCAAGTTTTGGATTTTAGATTAAAGATCAAAGATGTTCATTAAGCTTAGGAATGTCCTAAGAATGATGTCTAAAAGTTAGTTGAAAATCTGATCTAAAACAAAGGAGATATTGAGGAATATTGTTTGCTTAAGGCTAACCCATTGCTTGGGTTAAGCCTTAACTGATCTGAGTTGGATTGGGCAATTTTTGGATAATAGAATGAAGATAAAATAGAATAGGAATAGCAGTAGGGATACATATATAATTAAAAAGAGGACACAGATGTAATTAAAAAATTCGTAAAGGGTAGAAAGGAAATTTAAAGGAAAATTTTCATAAATAGAAACTTGACGGAGGAGGGCATGGAAGCTAGAGACAATGGGAGGCTATGCCTGGGTAGTCTGGTCGAGCTGGAGTGAACACGCAGGGAGCTGAAATGGTGCAGTCTTGCCTGCCTGGTAGTGCTGGGTGAAACTGATGTCAGACAGGTGAGACAGGAATGATCAGGGAACTAGGTGTGATGAGCAACAAAGGAAACTGACGAAGAGAGGTGGAAATCGATGGAAAAAACCCAAGAGCAAAAGCGAGATGGGAAACTGAGAAACAAAGTGAGCAATGCAGGGAATGAAGATGGTGATCTGGGGTAGTGAAGGTAGTGGAGGTTGGGAGGTACGACAATGATGGGTACTGGCTAGTGTTTGGATGCTGGCCAGTGTGGCGAAATAGAAACAAAGAAGGGGGATTTGTAGGTGATGAGAGATGGTGCAGTGGAGAAGTGCGGACAGAGGGGCGGTGCATACAAAGGAAAATGGAATGGACTGGGTACTGCGATGGTTCGGGTGGAGCAGGATGAGCTGGATTAGAGCAGGCGGTGATACTGTCTGGTGCGGTGCTGGTTTTGATGACAGTGCTGAGAGCTCTAGGCAGTTTGGTCTGTGGATGATGTAGAAGAGAGTGAAGTGTGGTGGAGGAGCTGGGCATCAACTGGCTAAGGGGATTGGTGCCATTGTCTCTAGGTTGAAGAGAACCCAGATGTGATGGAGACAATTCCTGGTGAACAGATGGAAGCAGGGAAGCCTGAGTGGTAAAGGAAAAATAGAGGAGGGATGGCCAGGCTGTGACGACCCGGGTTTTCCCATGCATTTTTAAATGCAATATCTAATTCCTAAGGCGGGATGCATCTCTATTTGAAAACCATTTTATGAAAACAATGCAATGCAGTGGAAAATCTTTTGTTTTAAACTCATTTTGAAAACCCCGAGTGTCATTTGCTATCACAACAACCAAAGTAGTTTTTGAAAATTTCAGCAATCATAAATGTCTTCTCAGGTCTATCCAGTCACAGCTCACAGCCCAACTGTAAATAAATACAAATACATGTCCAAAGGGTAGAGTGTTTACTTACATGTATAATTGTCTCCTTTTGATTTTTTCTTGCTCATAGCACTAACATTTCATGAGGCGTCTTCTACTCGTGAATGGAGCTATGCTAAAAAATGTTAAGGATTGGGTGAGTATATACTATACTCAGTAGGAGTCTATCACTATTAGTTTTACAATGCATGTTACGTTTAAAATCATATGCTCTTTAAAACATGTGCATGTTTGAACGATCATGTTCAATATCAATATTAAAAACCATTGTCGAGTTGGAATACTAACGACTTAAAGAATCGCATAATACAAGTCGAAAGTATCGTATATATATCATAAACATAATGATATGCATAAGATGCTCAACTGAATCCAACTCATGGATATATGGTATGGTCGACCAACCTCATGTCATGCCATATGCAATGCAAGTAAATCCTCAAAACATAGGGCCCACTATGCCCACGACCTCACCGCCGTGTGGTCCCTGGGTACTAAGGGACACAGGGTCATAGCCTCCACGGGGCATATGACACTTCGACCCAGTGCTATGACACCAGTGGTAGCCCCCTGTACCACATGTAGTCGAAGCAGGGACATGCCCTTTTTAGGCGTGGTACCCATTCCACCTAATAGTGGTAGAGGCTGGGAGGCCACCCCAGACCTCTTGGCATAGTGCCCACGAGCTTACTAGCCCAAATCATATACAATTAAACAAGCAAAAACCTTTTTTTCCAAAACTTGTCCTCTTTGGGTCCCTCACAACTGCTGCCCAGCGTCTTTTGGGCACTCTAGCGTCTTTTGGTAACCCTCAAGGACATGCAATTTTTCAAAACTCAATAACCACAAATCATGCAATTATATGCAATTGTTTGCAAAACATATCTATGCATAATGTATTTGTCATAAGCAAGCTGAATTCATTTATAAAATTAAGTCATGCTAAACAAGTCATATAACTTATACTTAAAACATGCATTCAAAACAATCATGGGCTCTCTTTAAAAGTCTAGTAGCGATAGAGCACCTACCTCGAAGTCTCCTGGAGTCGCATCCTTTGTCACTCAACCCGACCCTGGGTCTTATTTAAAAACTCCTGGATATGAATGGATACAAGGAGTCCTTATCAATTTCGATCTATTTAGAAATTAGATCGTTAGATTTGCCTTTTAGGGTCCATGGGTCCTTGCCTAATTCATTGTCAGGCTAGATCCTATGATGTGGATCTACTATTCAATGGTTAACTCTATAAATTGTCCTCTGATCCTAACTTTATAGTCTCATTAGGTCTACGTGTCCCAGTTCCCAGGACACCCGCGCATCCTGGTTGAACTGCAACCGCCTCACATGCGTGTGCACCCAAAGGCTGTGCCAGGGATTGCGTTTTGCACGTGCACATGCATGCTCAAGCGATGTGCTATGACGCGCGTCCTGGATGGCATCGCATGGACGCACCTTTGGTGTAGCATGGCTCATCTTAGCTCCCAGGGCACCCCGTGCATCTAGGTCAAGCCAGGACCCGTAACCCACATTGCACGCGCACCCGAAGGCTGCACCAGGGACAGTGTATGCACTGTCGTACGCCTGGAACCCGTCCCAGGGACCCTGTCCCAAGCGCACATGAAGCATGGTGTCCCTGGGACGCCTTGTTCACACAGAGCCGGCATGGATCTGGCTTGGGGGAAGTAAAATGGAGAGAAAGGGAAAGAGGGACTTAGCTAGGTAGCCGAGGACGCCCTCATTCGGGTGGTGTGGCTCCCTCTTTTCCGTCTGAAAACCCCATGTCGTTGGAAATCGTGAGGAAGAGGAAAAACCCCAATGTTGAGCAAGACCAGAAAAGAGAAGAGAGGGGACATGGAGAGATGGAAATGGTCGGCCTAACTCGGGCCTAGTCGGAATGTGCAGGGAAAGCTAGAGATGGGTTTTCGATTTTTGCTGGAAACCCCAGCCCCAAAATAGCCAGAAAAATTGTGATTTGAAGAGGGGGGAGATAGGGCTTTTTATAGCCTTGCTATGGCGGTGCTGCCATTAGCGGTGGCAGAAATCTTTGGAAACTAGGGTTTCTAGAGAAATCTAGAGGTAGAAGAAGACGGGGTGCCGTTATCAAAACGGCCCCTGTGTTTTCTATCTTTTTCGTTTTTAGTTTAAATTACAGAAATGCCCCTAATCTTTAAACGGTCGTAACTTCTTCATACGAACACTGTTTTTGGCGTTCTTTGAGGCGTTGGATTCCATTTTTTGAGTAAAATCTAATGGTACCAAGTTTCCTCAAAAATTCATTTGTTTACCATTTTAAATAAAGTAAAATATTTAACACAGTTTCTTTCCCATAGAATGTTCAATTTTTGTTAAAAATAGTGTAAATTGCTTAGGCGTTACACAGGCTGTGCGGATAAGAGGGAGCATATTGGGAGAGAGCTAAAAAGGAGTGAGATGTTGATTTGGGAAGGAGATAAGAATGGGGAGAGATGGGTGATTGCAATGGCCAGCGTCTGGTGTATAGAGAAGGTGAGGCATTGTTGGCTGTGATGGTATGGATAGAGGAGGTGAGGAGGAAACGAAAGAGGATAAGAGAAGAGAAGGAAAGAGGTAGAGAAGGAACGAGGGAGATAGAGGTTGGAGAGTGAGAGAGAGAAGTGCAAAGAGGGAATTGTGCGATTGAGAAGAAGATAAGTGTGGGTGGCTGGCTTCTGCAGCTCTCTCTCTCTGGTTACAGTGAAGATGGGTGGTGAGGGAGAAAGAGATAGCAAAGAGAAGGGAGTAAGAGAGGGGTAGTAGAGAAAGTGAAGGGGGGGGGGGGGGCACGGGGGAAGAGAGAGAGAGAGAGAGCTGGGGGTGGAGGAGTCCTATGGTTGCCTCTTTTCTCTTATAAATTTTTGCCCTCTAATTTGGTTCCCCCCTTTACTTTGGAAACTTCCCCACTCTCCTTTCTTTTGTTGCACCTTTCCATTTTCCATCTTAGCATGCTTTCCTTTGTAGTTTAATTCATAATTGGGCAACTATCCCAGCTTCCTTTATTTCCCTTTAAGATAATCTGCACCATTGAAATTAAATCTGAGCCATCCATGCCTCTTCTGGTTAATCTACAAAATAAAAGACTAAATTAGAGTCATCTAAACCATACATTAAGCATTTGATAAGCTCTGACGATCATCTATTCATTGATTTTGACAAATTAATGATTTGATGATCAATTAGAGCTATATTCAAAATCAAGCTAAAAATTACAAATTCGATCGGTTAGATGATCTAATTGAATGTTAAATTAGGGGTATTTTGGGTAAAATTAAACTCTTAACATACAGCATCAGGATGGGACCATCCGAAGCATTATACGGTAGACCACATCAATCCCTAGTTTGTTGGGTAAAGGTTGGTGAGACATCATTAATAAGCCTTGAGTTGGTCAAAGAGACCATAGAGAAGGTTAAATAGATTAAACAACATTTGTTAATAGCTCAAAGTTGAACCAAGAGCTATGTAGATTATGGGAGATGATCATTGGAGTTTGAAGTAGGAGATCATGTGTTCATGAAAGCAGTGATACATTTTGGCAAGAGCGGAAAGCTATCTCCTTGATTCATTGGAAGGTTCAAAAGTTTGGAATGGGTTGGAAATGTTTCTTATTATTTGGCCTTATACTCATAGCTATCATGGATTCATTATGTTTTTCATGTGACAATGCTATAGAAGCATTAGTCGGACCCTTCTCATGTTCTTGATTGGATGATCTTTTTATTCAATATGATATTTCATATGAGGAGAAGAAGCCAATATAGGTGTTTGACAGAGGACAACAAGTTTAACATTGAAATGTAATACCACTTGTAAAGGTTGTTTGCCAGCATCATGGTGTAGAATAAGCCACGTGGGAGCTAGAGTCAAAGATTCAACAGCAGTACCTAGAATTGTTTAAAAACTTAGGTACACCTTCAAATTTCAAGAACAATGTTTTTTTTTTTTAGAGGGAAGTGTTGTCACACTCATGTTCCAAGATTAGGTTAAAAAAAAGATTAACTCACTAATCATTTTTAATGGTTAAATAGGACAGCAGATATTGGAATGAACAACTGAGCCTAGCTTGAGTTTTGGCATCAATTGAACTCAAATTCAAGTAAATTTTGAATCCTCAAAATCTATTAAATTGAATATTCTAGTGTAGAATGAATGACTTGAATTTCAATTCTAGTTCCACGTAAACTTTCAAGCAAATTTTCTTTAAATTGGAAATTTTATCAAAATTTAAGTAATTACAAAAGAAATTCAAATTTAATTATAGATATTAAAATTTGATGATGAAATGGGAAATTGTTGGATCATGATTGATGATAAAATTTTCAACTAAAAACCTCAAAAGTTTACAAATGAATTGAGGTGGTCAAAATTGATAACTATACCCCCTCCACTTAGACGAACCACAAAGTGAATCATTGGGAGGAGCTCAACATGTGGGAGTCAAGTCACACGTGGAGCTCAACTCCAGAGTGACTTAAGACATAAAACAGGAATAGATCTCTCTCTGACACCCATATATTTCTTTTGCAAAAGAAAATCGACGCTAATGTCAACAAGAGCCGATGATTGTCTCTCTCACCCTTGTATGACCTCTTTCTTTCTCATGAGTTCTCAATCAATCTCTCCTTTTCCCAGTAGCTTTCTCCTTCTATAATCGATCAAACCCCTCGAACATTTCTCTCTCCCTTCATTGAAGCTTTTCTCTCAATTGAAACTCTCTTTGCCTCTAAATTCTTCCTCATTGGCTACTACAATCAGATCGATAATTGAGTTTAGTAGGTGACCTTAAATCTATGAATTCTTCCACGTACATGTGACAGACCATACAACAAGTAAGCCAACCCCTTCCATTTTCTTTGCCCATTTATTCTTTTCCTCTCTCATCTGCGATTGACCATCATTGTCGACAACTGAGGGGAGTACATGGAGAAAAATCGATGAGTTGACTATTTTTTGTTAATAAATGACCAAAAAAATTAGAGAAAACCAACTTGGAAGGTAGATAGAGTAAAAACCAAATTGATTTTATTTTGAGAGTGAAATAATTGAGTTTTGGACAAATTTTGGATGAAAAATTGTTGCCATTGACTATGACAGTCCAATGACTATTTTCGATGTTTTTCAGCATCAAACTACACTGGATTGACCCAAAAATTCATGAGAACATAGGAAAAATCTCGATCTACATTTCCCTCAAGATAAAATACTAATTTTTTTGCAAAAATAAATAAATTATAGTGTATGTCACCAGCTATGATTGGAATTCATTCATCATTTGTAAACTGTCCGATGGGAAAAGTCATAAATCATGTTCATTTTTGCTAAATCTAAGTGACCTTGTTATGAATTTACAATCATAGATCATTTGACTATTGAAATTTTGATATAAACATGATGCACAAGTGTAAATCTTAGATCTACTCATTCAACCATTGAAAACACAATTAGATAGTAGATCTGCATATTATATGACTTAAATTTCATGCTAATAATAATTTGTAGCTAGAACAATAGATCGATTATGCTTTAGCTATGTAAGGTCTAATCCATCCTTTTAAAAATTGATTGATGATGATCAAAGGTTAGAAAATGCGATCATACCATTAACTATGACTAGAATAATCAATATACTAATCTAATGGCATTCATCTGAGCTTTCAATAACCAATCTATAACATTGATTAGAAACAATGGTGCTGATCTGATCATTTAGTAACCAATTGGGGGATCATCAGTTTATAACTTAGAATCCAGGCTTAATGACCTAATAGGTTGAGATCTTGAAGAAATTGTCATTAATTATTAATGGTGGGTAAATAACATATGTTAATATGTGGAAATGTAAAAGGATCATAATGATGAGTGATTCATATTGGGTTCTTGAACTTAAATTTTAAAATTTAGTTAAATGTTTATGTTCTAATTAAGATTAAGTAGAGTGTGAACTACAATTGGAGTTTAGCCTATGATTCATGTGTCAAATGTAGAAAAGAAGAAGGTAAGAGCCCTAAAACCTCTTCTTTATTCTTAAATTCTTGTTGACTAGATAGTTTCAAAATATAAAAGTTGGGAAATGTGAAAGCTTAGAGATTACATGTAAGTGTCATGGATAACTCAATCATTTTAAATTATATGGAATTATTAATTATTATTCTATATTTGTGTCTCTTCACATAGTTTTTATGAAATTGAGATGAATATGTCACTCCCAAGACAGTAAATGCTAAGGGCCACCTGATAGACTATGACGATAAAGCCTCCCAAGATGGTAAACCCTAAGGTAAAGGGTTGATTAGTTGATTTCAACTATGGGATATCATTCTAAGAAAGGAAAGCCTAATGGAAGAGCTGCTAAATTTTGGAGCCACCCAAGATGGTAAACCTTGGTCTAGTGAAGAGAAGGTAAAATTAAAATTGATGGAATGTAAGGATACTGAGTTTCCATTTGTCATCTCTTACAGTATAGTATTGTTATGAGGTGAATAGCATCACATGTGGTAAATGTGTATATTTAAAAAATAATAGGAGACTGTGAATTTTTTGTAGACATGAGCATTTAATTTTCATAGTTTAAACCATGCCTTGCATAAACAAGAGCATATAGCTCTATTGTTACTTCTGTTGCAACCTATATTGAAATTAGGAACCATGCAGGCCTCGCTTGAACCAATTGCAATATTTTATTACACTAAACCACTGCCTTGGAGTTGGGGTTTCAATAGGATGGTTCACCATTGACCTATATTATTACAACCCTTTAAATTGAATTGTGATTAAAAAAATGAGATTACAATCCAACCTCACTACAATTCCACTCAAAATAGATAAGGAACTATCCTAATTTGAGAAACTCCTCCAATTCTTCCCTAAATTCTTGCAAAAATAAAAAAGAATTATAAATATATATTCAATCATTGAAAATAGAATAAATATGAAAATCCTAGTTAAATGTAAATATGAGAAATGCACCTAAACTATGACTAGTGGTAAAATAATCCAACCTAGATTTGATCAAAATTTTATTGTGAGTCCCTAGCAACGACGTCAAAAACTTGTTCTTAGTTTAAAATTACTGTAAGTGCAAGGGTCTACAGAAACATGCAAATATGGGTTAATGACATGAGGACTCAATTTAAAAATTACAAATATTAATCAAGATCTAACATAAACTATCTTAACCTAGCCAAAGAATGAGAAACAATTGAAAAAATATAATTAACTATCAATTAAACTAAAAGGGAATAAATTTACAAAATTATGGAATCTATGGTTTTGGAATCCACCACATTATTAATCACTAACATTCATATATAAGCATCGTTAATTTAATACAACAAATGTTAATATGATGACAATGAAATAATAAGATAGAAATTGTGTGCAATAAAAGTCCAAATTTCCTTATTTTCTCAATTCTAATGATTTACTTAGCCTAATCTATATGTATTCAAAGAATAGCATATATTTTTTAAGATAAGAAACTATATAAGAGTCCAAATATTCTAAGCTAATCAAAATACAATAACCAGTCCCTAAAGTTTGAAAAATACCTCATACTTCCCATGAGAAGAGCACTAATTATGTATGCTAAGTTGTGTGGCAATTTACAAGAATTGATAATTCATTATTTTTTAAAGCTACTTACTATTTATATACGAACAAGTAATTCATCTAATGTAGCTTCATCTCATCCTAGATGGATGGTTTAGTTACTCATAATTAACATGAAAAAGACAAAATCTAGCATAAAAACATATCCTAAATAATAAGGTAAAAGTGTGAAAATTTTTAACCTAAATCTAACCTATGAATGTCATTAATGTAAAATATAAAGGAATCATGAAATAAATATAAAAATATGCTATAAAATATGATGAAAACATCCAAACAATCGATGAAATTCTTGCATAAAACTATCATGAAATAAGTTGAAAAAGAGTTCCTAATCTATCTTCATTTAGTAAGATTTCTAGACATGTTTAAGATGGTTGAAAAACTATCATAGAGTGGCTCAAAACTTCATTAAATCTTATGCTAAGTTTAGGAAAAAATTAAACTCTAAATCTAAGCTAAAACAATGCACATATACCATTGATAAAACATGAAGTTAAATCCTAAACTAAACTGAAGTTAAAACATGAAAATAAAATCATAACTAAAAGCTAAAATAAAACATACATATCATAGCATCTAAGATAAAAAGGAAAAACTAAAATGAAGCATGAAACTATGTCTCAAAATGAAATCCCATACATGGATTCTACCAAAAGAAACTACACAAAAAACATGTTCTCCTCACATCTAGCTTGATCTAAGTACCTTTGGCTTCCTTGAATCTCTTGCGCTCGAGCTACCTAGAGTATCACCTGAAATGTGGCTTGTAGGGGGTGAACAAAATAACAGCTAACGATAGAAAGAAAAACTAATACAAGCCGGAATGCCTAAAATAGAGCTTCTGATAGCATAAGTATAAGCGTATGTCTACCTTTATGTAAGTACATATATATTTTTTGAAAGAAAACACAATCAACACATATGTGATAAAGATCTAAAAAGATTGATGATTTCAAACCACTCAAAATGTTTGAAAGTAACTGACAAATTGATCAAATCAATGTCCTCATATCAAATCATGTCAAACCAAGGTGTATAGCTCTCAATTACCAATGCATAAATACATGCACACATTGTTGTGGAAACCTAATCATTCCATATCATAGTGGTATATAGTCCTATCCCCAAGGACCATTGGTGGCATATCATCCTACCACTGGGACCATTAGAGGCATATCGTCCTACCATCGAGACCATTAGTGGCATATCATCCTACCACCGGGACCATTAATGTAAACTCTTGAGAATGACGGACATGGCTAGCATGCTAACAACACAGACACCTATCCTCATAGGGCCCAACCATCACCCACTGGAAACTATAGTGACCTCTACATCTGCTCATGGATACGTACATGAAACATGAATCACCGGACCTCGTGGGCACTTATCATCTCAAAGGTCAGTGATCAACTGGGCCTCCTAATATAGGGTCTCTAGGACTTACATCACATTAACTCAATGTACTTGAACTTAATTCCTATCTAAAGCATCAATGAAATCTATATCCACAAGGACTTACAAATGCTCATGGAAAGCTTACTTAAGCATCGACAAATATGCATCCATCAAGACTTACAGCCGCTTGTAAAGTGCCTACCTAAACCATCGATGAAATCTATAATCATTAGGGCTTATAGCTGCTCATAGAGCATCTACCTAAGTATTGACAAAACCAAAACTAATGGCTCATAAAACAAATCCAAATCTCATGGCTCACCACCACACTTGTGGTGCTTGCCAAGTATCGACAAAAACAATGTCTTTGGGCCCTTGGCCAAATTCGTGAACTCATTCATCCAAAAATCATGGGAGATTCCAACTCATGAATGTAATGGTTTATTGAACACTACTAGTTTGTTTATGGTATTATGAGAAATTTTGTAATTTCACTATTAACTTATTTCAACATCTTTAAATGAGCTTGTCTTATTTATGAAGTTTACGGACATGATGTTCTTTTTATACGAAGGTGTGTCTTCATTTTCAATTCAACATTATAGTACTTATGTTTTAGGTCTTGATGTGTTTATTATTTCACAACAATTTCAATTCTAAGATCATTAGTGATAATTAAATCTTATTTGGTCTTGTGGTATAACTGGGTACTCTCCTAATTAGCATTTAGCATCTTAGTAATGTTGGGTTTTCTAGAGCTTAGGCATTCGAATGTGCAAACTAATGCTAGCTACTTGAGGTATAAATATTTTGAGTTTCAAAAAAACAATTGCATAGATGCTAGTCAACTAAAGTTATATTTCAATTGAACATAGGTTGGCATGACTAAAAGTAAAATGATCATATCCAACAAGTCTTAGCTTAGGAAGGAATGTCCTTCAACTAAGATGTTGAAAATCTCATAGAGCTAAGTTGTGATGCCCTATGTCATGTCATTAGTAGCTAGGTTATGAAATCTTAAGTCCTAATTAAAGAAAATCTAAGGACTTTTGGTAGAACTAACTTAGTCTTCGAAAGTTCCAAAATTCCAACCTAAGGGTAATTAAGCAATTTCTCACCTTATAGCTTCATTGCCTTTTTGCCTATCATTTTGTTCAGTTCAAGGATGGTTTTACACTCTTCTTATTGCTAGTAAAGTGTACAATATGTATGGTTACATTTCACATTTAACAAAGATAAGTTTTTTCAAATTTTCATTTGACTGGAACTCTAAATTTCACAGAAATTAGGGTTAGTAAGGTTTTTACACAGAATTCAAGGAACCAGAATCCTACTCACTCAGGAATCCTAGAATAGTGTATCTTATCTCCCTGAATTTCCAGGAACTGAAATTTTGTGAACTCGAGAATTCCAGGTATCATCATCCCCTCTCAATTTTTCCAACAGTCATGGTGGATATTGGAATTTCAAATTCAATGCCTGTCAATATTTGTCTTTCTGACATTTCTAATGTTTCCAACACAAAAGAGATTAAGGTTTCTTAAATTCTAGTACATTTGGGAACTTAGTTATTCTCAAGTTTCTATATTAAGTTATCCATGTCTCAACATAATTATCCACATTTTGAAATTTTCTAGCACCATGTAGTCTAAGAAGCCATAGAATTATTTTGTGAAACTAGTTGGAAATTCTAATTTGTTTTACTAGTATAAGATAGCTATCATCCTAAGTGTCTATAAACATTCAAATATGGCCCTTAATTTGCAATTAAAAGTGAAGATTTAAGCATCATTTTATTGCATAATTCAAGCAAGAAAATGATGTTTGTGTTTTGATTCATGTTCTTCAACTCCTACATCTAATACCTATAGCAAAGTAAGTCCCTTATTGATTGTTTACTTAGGATTTCTAACTCATTTTCCAATCATTGTCCAAGACTTTAATCAGGTAGAGAGAGCATGCACCATTTTCCTATACGCATTGTATAGGCAAAAACACTGTTGTTTCTCCCTGTGAATGTGCTCAATACCAATAGATTTAGAGAGTATTTTTTATGTGGCATTCTAACTACACTCGTTAAGAATTAAGTAATCCTGAAAACCCATGTTTTATTCCATCATCATTTATGTTAAAGTTTGAAAATTTTAGAGGGGAATTGGGCATCATCTGCTTGCTTCTATATGTAGGAAAACAGGGTAGGCCCAATCACTATTTCACTTTGTAGCACCAAAATATAAAATTTAATGGCTGAAAATTCAAATATAAAATTTAATAGCACCAAGATATAAAATTTAATGGCCATATCTAAATGATGTGTCTATGTTAAAGATGTTGTAATTACTTCATGAAATTGAGAATTTGTAACAAATTCATGTTTGGACTAGCCAAACAAGCAAGAGATGAAAACCACGTGCTTACTGGAAATGGAGACTATTTAGGAGTGATTCTTCAACCTACATCACTTCTAAGTGCATTATGTGTTAAGAATATTTCGATGAAGGCTAACACATGTTCATGCATTCAAAACCAACTAAGAAATATCCTGAATTCAATATTAACAACAAAATCTTAAGGAGGTAAAAAGCATGGAAACGTTCTGAACCAGTAGCATGTAGCTCTTCACAAGTCCTCAAGAAAAACTTTTTTATCGTGGCTAAACCAAAACTTGCATTAGGAATTCTTCCAAAATGAAACCCCTACCTGATGGAGCTTAAATGGCTAGAATTTTCAGCTAGTTTTCTCTCATGTATTGCTGGTTCCCAATCCTCTGTGTGGAGCTCCAACTCAAGCAAGAGCCTCACATCCAGCTCACCCAACAATTCATCCGTAGATCTCCTTTAAATTCCATGTCTTCCATGCACTCTACTCTCTTCCCAAATTAGTCTCCCTTCTAGCAATATTCTTCCTCACCCCCTCTCTCATCGCAGGACTAGACATCTACCTCGGGGTAGTTTTCCATGTGGCTGGCTGGATCACCCCCATCCAACCTGTAATCTAAATGTTTTGTAGTTCTTGCTTTTCAATAAAACCCCCCTATTATTGTGATATTTCATAATTATACCCTAGCTAAGGTAATTGTTTACAATTATACCCTAGCTAGTACTAAAGTGGAACTTTTCATTTTTAGTTAATTTGTTGGAATTTTTCCACCTTATTTGGGTGGGGCTTAGACTAAAACTTTCACTTACTAGTGACCTAACTAAATGCAAAACTTAACTTTAATTTATATTTTTCCTTAGAAAATAAGCTTAACGTTAATTAATGAAAATTTTAAGTGACTCTTTTTCCTTGGTAATTTGGTTTCAAAATTACTCAATGCACTTGATCTATTTTTTCGCTTCACCTTAAGACATACAATTAATAAAATAAAATAAAAAATCTAATTTTTGTGAGCATATGGATATTTATTATAATAGTGTAATTAGACATATTACACTCTTCTCCCTTTACAAAAATTTCTTCCCCAAAATTGCATACCTATGGATGAAGAAGTCAAAGCAAATTTGAGAACTAGTACCTCATATTCCTCCTAACATATAAGCAAGTATGCTTATCCTACCTCGAATCTCCTTGCACAGTATATAACATCATTTGCTTTTTCCTATAGTTAACTAGAGCTTTGTGCTCAATCAATCTAGTCTATGCCTAATATGAAAATTTGTGATACCTAAAATAATCAAATTTGCACTGAATCTATCACTAGAGATGATAATCAGTATGTCCTAGACAAACTCTCACACTATCGTCGGCTCACCCATTGATGTGCGAAGTTCTAATAAAAGTCTTAGTCTATCTAAAACGAAATCTAAATATACATCAAGAATATGCAAAATCAAAGAATGAGCTAGTCCATAATCAAATAATACATGAGCATATCTACTTATCTAAATTAAGAAAAGTACCTTCCATGATAGCGCTAGATGCATGAGCCTAGTCGGTAGTAAGGGTGAACACTTGTCCCTGACTCCTGGGTGCCTAGATCTAATAAGTTTCCTAGTCATTTAAACATTAAAATTGAATAAAAAAATAATGAACTTTTGTTGGAATTAAGTTTGAGAACATCACAACTTTATGAAACTACAAAGAAATCCAAATGCAATAAAAACTTCCCCAAATCAAAAATCATCTCCTAAAATCTCCTTGTTGACATGTCACACATCAAGTAGTCACTTTAGGATCATCTCATCACCGAGTCAATACAAAGTCTTCCTCCTTCAACCTTTAATGAAGTAAATCTTTCTCTCTCAATGTGTCACTTACCAAAGGGAAGAGAAAACTTGTTCCAACCACAACCCCATGGAAAAACATGCCCAGCCAGAGAGAGAGAGAGAGAGAGAGAGAGAGAGAGAGAGAGAGAGAGAGAGAGAGAGAGAGAGAGAGAGAGAGAGAGAGAGAGAGAAAAATCAAACCCTAACTCCCCAAAGAAACACACCTAAAACTCTACCAAAAATTTTCTTTCTTCTCAAAAGTATAAAACATGTTGGGTGCAACCTTCCTCCCAAAACATGTCCAAACTCCCTTCTTTTCTATTTCTCCAAAAGTGAAAAATTAGACCTGTGAATCCTTCCCAAAAGCTGAAGTCTAAAACTCTTTTTATTTCTCTCCTTCCCCACTTGATTAGTTGGATTCCCTTGTGTCTTACTCCCATTGGTCCACCTCATAACTCAAATCCTAAATTTCTTAGAATCTCACTTCCAATCTGTCCAGGTTCATTCCCCTTGAATCTATTTCCAGCTACCCAAGATTTCTTCCTAAAAATCCTCACTCCTAACCAATAATCTTTCATCCAAATATGGTGGCATAGGAGAGCCTAAATATGCATCAAATCTTGGTCATTGATTCCTCCATTGCCATATTATTCCCAACTATAAATTTCTCATTTTTTGAGGCTCCAAAGTTAAACAATTTTTTCCTTTCTATTTCTCCATAAGATTTCCTTTTTATTCTTAAGGAAAACACATTTTCTCCAGAGTGGAACACATCTTTCTCTTATGGAAGACATGTTTCCTCCATGTGACGGGCATCTTATGCAAGTGAGTGAGTGAGAAAAGAGAGAATGATTACGCATGTGGGAACAATCTATATGCAATTCTGAAATCAGAAAAAGTGAAAAATAAAAAATAAAAATAAAAAATTGAGTGGAAGCTCTTTACCTTTGCATTGCTTCATTTTGAAGCTTTATATACTAGCGAATGCATGCATATAATATATTTTATCCTTTGGTTTGGATAATGATAACCCATCTTGTGTAAATAAAGATGGTCACATGCATGGGTTTATAACTACTTTAAAAGTGATATGGATACCCCTATTGCACTTTGAACTCTTTCGCTCTTGGTTTTTCAAAATGTGACAAATGGTTTTATTTGGATGACAAACTAGCTTCCTTTTTAGGGTTCCAAAACACAAAAAATAAGCAATTTGCTCCTTCTAACTATAATCTTACAAATGCAAAATAAATCTTAATTAGTGATAAATAGTGTGATGAAAAGGTGTATAAATGTATTTTATAAGGGTATTATTTGTAATAATTATGTGCATATCATCATTTACTCCCATTGGTCTACATTGAAAAAAAATATATCCACTTTAGGATATCTTAGGATAACCCTAAGTGTAATCAATCTTGGCTATTGATTCCTCCTTTAGCACACTAACTTTAGGCTGTAGATTTTCTATTTCTTTTACTCTAAAATAGAACACATTTTGAGCTCCTGTTTTCTTTCCATGGGAACATTTTCCCATATCTAAATAATAGGGAGAAAACGTATTTTCGTATGGGCCATTTTATCCATGTTAGGGTGAGAGAGAGAAAGGGTAAGCTACATGTGGCCCCAAGTTGCATGACCTTTTTCAATTTAGAATATGGTGGGATTTTTTGCTTTGTTGTGGTCTTGCATGGCTTTAAGTGGAAGCCTAGTGAGGTGGTGAATGCATGCATGGGTTGCATGAAAAACCTACCTTCTATGCTTTTGATAATATAGCTCAAAATGTGGTTGCATATAGGGTTTCAAACTACTCTGAAAATATTACGGATGCCCCCTTTGCACTTGGAAAATGTTAGAACATAGATCACTACTTTCTAACTTGATTTGTATTATCCAAATTTCATCCTAGCTTAATCTAGACCATTTGTTTTTATTCAAACGTTGTCTAGCTCGATCTAACTCTTTATTTTCCAAGATCCTCTAATTGCTTATTTAAAAGGTTGATTGAATCAAACTAACCCTTTATTTTATATGATTTAGTACGAAATTATCTCTAAATATCTATTTGAACCTAAAAACACTCAAATTAAGGTTAGATGACAAATAAGCAATTTAGTGCAAATCTATCCTATAAGTATAAAAATGAATGATAAAATGGACTTAAACAATGAAAATGTTAGGATTTTTGGTACAAAAATGGACACCAGTAGTATCTTTGGGTATGTGTTCACCATGGATGTAGAAGAAGTTAGTTGGTGAAACAGAAAGCAAGACACAATTGTTGATGTGACTATATAACCATAATATGTAGCAACAAAAAGAAGTTTTGAAAAAAGCGATTTGGATATAAGAACTTGGCATATTGGACATTGTGAATGATCACATCACATAATAATGTAATAATGATGGGCCTATAGTACAAGCGTAGGGACCATAGTCACATATGGCATTGAAATGAGAGATGGAGGAGATGTTATTGTAGCAAGAGTTGTGTTAGTGGATAATGCGGTAGACTTATTAACTAAACTATTGCCACCAAAGGTTTTAAATAGATATTTAGAGTTTGTGCGAGTCAAGATTGTACATGAATGACCTTAAGTGCAAAGCCAATTATATGATATTTGTCATAAGATGAGTTGAATAAATATAATCTTTAATTATCATGGCATGCTAATTATATAATTAAAGGTAACATTTTATAAATTTTATTATAACATAATAATATGCTTGAGAATCATGAGATGACTTTTGGAACATTAGGCAAAATAGTAGGAGTTCCATAATTTGTTGGTTGAGAGCCACAGAAATGAGAACAAAATTTTGGTTCTATGTAAACCTAAAAGAGTCTTCTAGTAAGAATCAAAATGAACCTAGTTCTATGATACTTGTCAAATGGATGTTTCCATAAGATGGAGCTGATCAATTCTCAGGTCATCTAAGGTAGAGACCTTGAACATAATAAAGTGTGTGGAAGTGATTTACACAAAGTATCATGACCTTATCTATCGAGAGCATCAAGTGTTACTAGATATACCTAATCATAATTACCCTCGGAGTTGAGGAATATATATTGCTAATGAGATCTAATATTGGTCTTTGGTGCATTTCATGATAAAATCTATTCAAGGTTGATTCTATGTGAATCAAGGCATCTATAAACTTATAAAGGATGTAAAATGTCCAACATAGGAACTACAATCTTATATATAAAGTTATATATTCAATATGGGCCATCTTATAAATGAACTTAATAAAAACCTAGGCCTTTGTGACCTTTGATAAAATGTTTATCAAATTGATTTTATATTTATATGCATTTAATATAAGATATTTTTAAAATGTTTTTTAAAAAAGATTTAAAGTTCATTAAGATGGTTCCCATTATACTTAATTTATATGCATTTAACATAAGATATTTTCAAAATGCGTTTAAAAAAAAAAAATTAAGTTCATTAAGATGGGGCCCATCATACTTAATTGTTCAAAGGTGAATTCCTAGGGTTAAGTGGGTCCACATGCCCCATATTAATGTCATCGATAAATATAGTAAAATGGAGGTTGCAATGATATTTTATTTACCAAAGTAAAAATTATAAAAGGCAATCGGGGTACACAAGGTTCCCACATATGCAGAGCGTTGAGAAGGGGCATACCATAGGAGGATATTTCCAAGTCTCGACCTTGTGACCTTAACGTTACATGATGACAATGGTAGCATTGCACCAAGGCTCCCCTTTAATAAGGGAAAATTTATAATTTACTCATAAGAGTACCTATGTAATTAATCTTCTAATTTGTACCATATATGGTTATAAGTGGTTGGATTATGATGATGCCACATCATCATCTTTGACATGAGAAAATGCCTCTTAAAGAATTGGGAGAGTTTGTGTCAAATTAGGAAAATTGCTTCTTAATTAGTAAGCTAGAGGAGGTATCAAACCCAAAAAGTTCCTATAAGGTCACAACTAAAAACCTAACTGAAGTCAAACTAGGTAAGTAGTTTCCTAACTTGAGAATAACTTCGAACGAATTCTTTCTCTCTATGTAAGTAATGCAATATAGATTGAGAGACATAAGGAAATCACAACTAAAAAAGACATGCCCCTTACAGAGCTTTCTCAAGTAGAAAAACCCTATGACTCTATTTCTCTTATCTAGTTCATAAGGTTAGGACTTAAGAGTACCTCTTGGAGAAGAGAAGAAGCAAGGCTTGTAGATTCTCACTTAGTGGTGGACTAGCTAGTGGAATTGAAGATTCTGTCCTAAATAAGGTATTCATGTTTTAGAATTACTAATTCACATGATTTAAGATTTATCATATCAAGATTTTCTAAGTTCTTTATTTAAATCAAGAAAAGTTTTCAACCTTTCACACATTTTGCAACACTTTTGACCTATGAAATGGTTAAGTAGTTGGCTTATTTATATCCAAACCTCATTGCTTGCCCAAAATAACTACCTAGGCATCTCAAACTATAAATATGGTTTCTCCCCTCTCATTTATACATCATCTCATTAGAGCAACTTACTCTCTCTCTCTCTCTCTCTCTCTCTCTCTCTCTCTCTCTCTCTCTCTCTCTCTCTCTCTCTCTCTCTCTCTCTCTCTCTCTCTATATATATATATATATATATTGACTAGATTGACATCTCACTTTTAATGATTTGGAAGTTCTTTTCCCTAATAATCTCAAGGTGAAGAACTTGAATATTTGTTACTAGTTTTAGTGTGTTCAAGAGAGATATGAGCTTAGATATAACCCTAACCTTACTTTCCAGATGATGAAGGTATCCTTACGCTCTAGGTCCTAGGTATATGTTCGGTCCTGATTCTTACAATTAAGCATCAATGCACTATGTGCCCTTGCTCCCTAGAGTCTTGGATTGGACTATCTTAGTTATTGTTCATTATGATGATGCCTATAGCTAACCATCATGAGTCTTGGTGTTAAGTGTTCAATTTTGGCCAAAATACCATTAATTTAGCATTTAATTAGATCATCTAAGTCATCAATTTGATAAATTTTAGATAAAATATGACTTTAAGCTTAGATTGACCATCCAACAGTTAATTTGTCAAATATAACAGTTAGATGATCATCAAAATCAGAGGTATAATGTATAGTTTAAATTACTCTAATTTAGTCTTTTATTTTGTAGATTAACCAGAAGAAGATAGGATGCTCAGATCAAAAGTGAACGGTACAGATCACCCATGAAGAATTAGCATGCAAGATACTAAAGAATTAGTTTTAATTGAAGAATGGGAAATCAATTGGGAAATAGAAAGTTGCAACAAAAGAAAGGAGAGTTAGTGGAGAAGTTTCCAAATTGGAGGAACCAAACATAGAAGGAAATTAGGGGGAATATTTGAAAAGAGGAAATAGAGTGATTATATAAGAGAAAGAAAGCAATCTCTCACCCCCCTTGGCTAGACTGTAAGAGGCAAGACCACCCCCCATTCTTATCTTCTCTTTCTGTTTTTCTTTCCTTTTTTCTTTTTACTATTTTCCTTTGCTTTCCATTCCTTCTATTGTTTCGTTTATGTTGTTTCCTTCTTCTTTTTTCCCTATTCCTCATCTCGTTCCAAGCTCCACTCCCCGCTCTCCCTTTCTCGGTCCCTCGTTTCTATTTCTATTCACCAACAACACTAGCCCAAACTTACAGCACCAGCATCATCATTCCATGCAATCCCAGTCCACCATGCAGCATTATTTTTTTGTTTCCTTTTCAAGCACCAACACTTCTTATCTGCCTTCATCGTACCATTCTTTCTTCTTCACTCCAGCTGAATCACATTCTTTCCCCCCATCTTCTCTTGCTCTTTTCTTTCCATCCCAGTCCCATTCTACTCCTCCACCTACCGTCGTTCCCATCTCTCTTGTTTCTCTCCTTCACTGGTCGAAAAATTCCCTCCTCTTCTCCTCCATCTCCAACTTCCCTCTTCCCCATAAGGTTTCCTTTCCTTCTTTTTAAAATTTTTTTTTTTTTCTATTAATTCCATTTTTCTTAAACTCCTGATCTGTCCTCATAATTTTGTCTGTGTCCCTATTCTATCCCAATTTTATTTTATCTTGATTTTGCTTATCCAAGAACTACACAATCCGAACCAGATTAATTAAGGCTTAACCTAATCAACAGGTTAGCCTTAACCAATAAGAACTCTCTATTTCTCCTCTATTTCTTATTATATTTTTAATTAATTTTTAGATTACATTCTTAGGACATCCCTTGGCTTGATTTATGTCTCCGATCTTTAATCTGAACTCCAAAAAGTGATCTAAACCATCCAAATTTCAAATTTCTTATCTAGCCCAGATCTCTTAGACTTTTTGGAATCTGCCTAATCCATCAAGTGGATCATTAGTCAAAAGCATAGAAAGAGATTGATGAAGGCTGATTGAAGTATATGAGACCAAATCTGAAGAAATTGACTATAATCAATCTAGGGAAGTGGCTTTTTCTTGTTTTTATGGTTAAATTTCTATATTGTTGAATTGGACCTCTATAATGTTCATTAATTAAACATATCTGAAGTCTGATTGCACTTCCATTTAAAAAATTCCATTTATTTTTAATTTTGTGAACAATTAAATTTTATTTAAACTCCAAACTCTTAAAGTGAGTCCCTATGGTATCGACCTGTACTTGCATACGCTATACTATAATAGCCCATGCACTTGAGATAAAACAAAAAAAAATTTGCACCATTATCGGGAACCCACGATAGAGTTTTCATAAAATTTAATTAAAAATCCAAAAAATAAAAATTTTTAAGAACTGCATTGTTTTATCATTTTAGGCATTTTTAGGTGCATTTTTCAATTTTCTTAGTTCATAATAACATTGTTTCCTGAATTTGGTACCTATTTCTATCTTTTTCAGGGAAATAGGAAAGTGGAGGAAATTTGCAAGTGGATCGTCATCAAATAAGTAAAAATTTCCCTATTTTCCTAGAATAGGATTTTTCCTTTCTTTTGAGTGAATCTTGTAGTGAGGCCTCTTTGTAATTTTCAATTTTCATTTCAATTTTAAAAGGGTTGTATAATACAGGCCAAGTGTGGGATAATGTGGCCCACACATGATCTTCACTAGAAACCCCACTGTAAGTGTCTCTCACTCTTATTTCCTAGATCAAGATTTGCATTCAAAATAATTTTAGATTGTTTGGTAGTGTAATTGCAGCCGGCAAGGGGGAAGTTGAAGATGATTCTATTATTTCTTTCTTACAAATGAATATGCATTTGTATATTAGTTTGTGAGGAAGAAATGAGAATCATCTCCAGCTTCTTAAAAGATGGCAACCCTTGTATCAGGTAGCCAGTCGGCAAGGGGGAAGTTGAAGATGATTCTATTATTTCTTTCTTACAAATAAATATGCATTTGTATATTAGTTTGTGAGGGAGAAATGAAAATCATCTTCAGCTTCTTAAAATATGGCCACCCTTACGTCAGGTAGCCAGCCGGCAAGGGTGAAGCTGAAGATGATTTTAATGATTTTAATGAAAATCATCTTCAGCTTTTAAAAACTATGGCAACCCCAACATGACATGAATCGAAATCTGAAATTCGCTCAAGCTAGGGCGTTCCCCATAAGCGACGCACTGCATCGGATCCCGGATGTGGTGAAAAATAGGCAAGGGTTGCTAGGGCGTTCTCCCAGAAGCGACGCGCTACATCGGATCCCGGGTGTAGTGAAAAATGGGCAAGGGCTGCTAGAGCGTCCCCTCAGAAGCAACGCACTGCATCAGAACCTGGGTGCAGTGAAAAGTGGACATGGGTTCATACCATGGAGGTCGAGAAAGTCGATAGTAAATAAGGTATCTTCAAAACATAAGATTCGCATCGCTACATGGAATATAAGGACACTGACAGGTAAGAGTTTGGAGTTAGTAGACATGATAAAACGTAGGAGAGTCAACATCGCTTGTATCCAAGAAATCAAGTGGAAAGGGGCTAAAGCTAGAGAAATAGATGGGTATAAATTATGGTACGTAGGATAGGAAAATAATAGAAATGGCGTAGGAATAATAGTAGATAAGGAATTAAAGGATAAAGTTGTGGAAGTTAAAAGAATCAGTGATAGAATTATAATAATAAAAATGATTCTAGGAGAGTAGATTATAAATATTATAAGTGCATATGCACTACAAGTAGGGCTACAAGATATAATTAAGAGACAGTTTTGGGAAGATATGGAGGGAGTCATGCAAGAAATTTCCAATACTGAGGGGATATTTATAGGAGCAAACTTAAATGGCCATGTAGGAAAAGATAAGGAAGGATATGATAGAATACACGGAGGGTATGGTATAGGTGAACGAAACGAGATGGGGGAGAATATCCTCGATTTTTCTTTGTCATATAACCTATCCATTGCAAATACACTCTTTAAGAAGAGGGATGAACACTTAATAACCTTTAAAAGTGGACTTCATAAAAGCCAAATAGACTTTTTTCTACTTAGGAATAATGAACGATCTATATGTAAGGATTGTAAGGTGATACCCGGTGAGAGTTTAACCTCACAACATAGGTTAATGGTTATGGATATTCATATCAAAAGATGGAGTAAAAGAACTGAACTTAATACACATCCAAAAACTAAGTGGTGGAACTTAAAAGGAGAGAAAATAACCTCATTCAAAAATAAGTTGATGGTAGAAGGAAATTGGAATTATGAAACAGAAGTAAATACCATGTGGACTAATATGGCTGAGTCCATTAAGAAAGTGGCAAAAGATGTCTTAGGAGTATCTAAAGGTAAAAGGCTATTAGCAAAGGAAACATGGTGGTGGAATGAAACAGTGCAAAAATCTATTAAAGAAAAACAAATGCGTTTTAAAGCATGGCAAAAGATTAGAAATAATGAAAACTATGAACAATATAAGAATACTAAAAACGTTGCTAAGAGAATAGTAAGTGAGGCTAAACTTAAAGCATATGATGAGCTCTATATAGACTAGGAACAAGAGAAGGTGAGAAAGATGTGTTTAAACTTGCAAAAGTAAGAGAACAGAAGAGTAAGGACTTAGAGCATGTTAGGTGCATTAGAAGCGATGATCAAAGGGTATTAGTCAAAGATGCTGAGATCAAACAAAGGTGGGAAATATACTTCCAAAAATTGTTAAATGACAATGGCCCTGAGAATATAGGGATTGAAAATACTATAAATCTAAATAATACTGGATATTATAGATATGAACGTAGGATTAGAATGCTTGAAGTAAAAGAGGCCTTGAGAAAGATGAAATCAGGAAAGGCCATGGGGCCTGATGGTATACCAATAGAGGTTTGGAAGCATATGGGAGATATTGGGGTAGTTTGGTTGACCAAGTTGTTTAACAAGATTATAAAATCAAAGAAAATGCCTGATGAGTGGAGGAAAAGCTCTATTGTACCAATCTATAAGAATAAAGGAGACATTTAGAGCTGCACTAATTATTGAGGGATCAAACTTATGAGCCACACCATGAAACTTTTTGAAAGAGTGATTGAGAAGAGGCTACGACATGAAACAAGTGTATCGGAGAATCAGTTTGGTTTCATGGCTGGGAGGTCTACCATGGAAGCTATTTTCTTACTAAGACAATTAGTAGAGAAATATAGGGAGAGGAGAAAAGACCTACACATGGTCTTTATTGACTTAGAGAAAGCTTATGATAGAGTCCCTAGAGAGTTAATATGGAGGGGGTTGGGTGTTAAAGGAGTTTCTCAGGGGTATATAGACATAATTAAAGATATGTATGAGGGAGCAGTAACAAATGTTAAGACCACTAGTGGCGTGACTAGTGATTTTCCTGTCACTGTCGGATTGCACCAAGGATCGGCATTAAGTCCATACCTTTTCACATTAGTTATGGATGAGTTAACAAAACATCTGCATGAGGAGATTCCCTGGTGCATGCTATTTGCAGACGATATAGTCCTACTTGATGAGACAATGGAGGGTGTCAACATAAAGCTAGAGCTATGGAGAGAAGCATTAGAATCGAAAGGATTTAAAATTAGCCGAACTAAGACAGAATATATGGAATGTAATTTTAGCAAGGAGAGTAGGAGTAGGGCACCAGTCAAGATTGATAACCAAGAGGTCCCCATGAGAGACCACTTCCGATACTTAGGATCATTGATCCATGAGATTGGAGAGATTGAGAGGGAGGTTACCTAGAGAATCCAAGCGGGTTGGAACAAATGGAGATGTGCATCTGGTGTTTTATGTGATCGGTGGGTGCCACTCAAACTAAAGGGAAAATTCTATAGGATGGCTATAAGGTCGGCCATGCTCTGTGGATCAGAGTGTTGAGCAATTAAGGAACATCATACTCATAGGCTGAGTATTGCAGAAATGAGGATGTTGAGATGGATGAGTGGTAAGACAAGAAAGGATAGAATTAGAAATGAAAATATTAGAAGAAATTTAGGGATAGCACCAATAGGTAACAAGATGAGGGAGATTAGACTTAGATGGTTTGGACATGTTCAAAGGAGGCCAACAACAGCACCAGTTAGAAGGAGTGAGGCAATACAAGTTGAAGGTTCTAAAAGGGCAAGGGGAAGGCCCAAAAGAACGTGGATAGAAGTGGTGAGGAAAGATTTAAAAACTTTGGGACTAAATGAAGCCATGATATTTAATAGAGTGGAATGGAGGAATAAGATTCATGTGGCCGACCCCTAATTGGGATAAGGTCTTGATGATGATGATGCTGATTGGTAGTGTAATTGCATATAGAAAGCATTTTTTATAATTGTTGCATTTTAGGATTTTGCATTAATTTATTGCTTTTAATTGCATTCTTAGGGCGCATTTAAAGCTTTGAGGTAATTTATATGTTGATCGAACTATCATGGAGAATGAAAATTAATTAGTAAGAGCACCTAACCCCACAAGATCAAGGGTCAATTTCATCACCACTCCTTGGCCCACTTGGGATAATCACCACAAGTGCGCAACCCTACCTTTCAAATTAATCTGAAATCAATTAGAAGAGACCTATAAGGCCATCACATGCTTATAGGACCTCTTACTAAGACGCAATCTATTGTCACTCCAGTAGCTTCTGAGTACCATGGTTATAGTGGGTGTCTTAAAATCCATGTGATTTTCTCACGCCATTTGTCAACATTTGTTGAGGTCTAAATGCCTTCTTACACAAGGATTGTATTACCCACCTTGCGCAGAACCTAACTGGTAAGAAATAGTCAAATCTGAAAGAGAAGAGGAGTGCTAGATTAGGCTAATCTAAAAGCATTGTCCCCACACAAATTCAAGAAATATTGTTACTTATTAGTCTAAGGATTATTTGATTGTGTCCTTTATTTGTGCATCATTCTAGGAAGTTAAGTTGCATCATATAGGTTAGTTTTTCCTCTTCAAAAAATAAAAAACCTTGTTTGTTGTATACAATGATTTGTTTTTTTGTATATGAATTTGAGAACAACAGCCTATCAAGAAGGGAATAGATTTTATAGATTAAATATATTGATGGATAAGCTAGATATTATGGAAAGTCAATTGCTTAGGATATTAGCATTTAGGCAAGCTGTGCCACGAACCCAGTACCATAATAATACATATTATGAGCATCCCTATCCCACTTCTTCATGGCCATCATCAAGCTCCACATACAATGAATACTATCAGGAACTAGTGGATGCACCTAATGCATGCACATACACTAGTAATTTTTATCCTGAGACAAATTATCAAGACTCTAATAGATGGCCTAGGCATCACGAACAACCATGGTCTTAGGATTATAGATATAAAAAAGAACCACAATGGTCCCACCCTGGTTAAAAATACCATGATTATTCAGATTATCAAGGATAGTCATCATGGGTTCAACCTGCTCAACCCTTTTTTCGTACCCCAATATCACAGCAATACCAACCCTACTAGTCGTTTCCTTTACGGAATGAAGAACAAATATTAAAAGAGAATATGCACAATTTTGTGAGAAAATGTATCAAACCATGGCTTCCTTTGAAAAGGGGATTGAGGAAATGAGACGAGAATGGGAGGAATGGGAAGAGAAAATGAGACCAATAGGAGAATATACTGATAGAAACATCGCTGAAATTATGAAAAGGATTAGGGAAATGAAACAAATTGGGTGTAATGAAGAGACATTTATTACTGATAAAAGGATGGAATTTCTTATGAGCCATAAAGTCCACAACCATCCTTAGAAACCTCCAACTCATAGCTACTCGAGCCATATCCTGCTCCTTATTATGATTATAATGAAGAGACCTCCATTGATGAAGAAAATGAAGCTATAGAAACATCCAACTCATATCCTCTTAAATCATGTTGTACTAATTTTTATGAATTTGATGAAGACATATCCATTGAGGAGGTGAACAAGTTGTTGGATACTATGCCGTTAATGAACACTCTTCAATGGCGAGCTAGAGTAGAAACCATTACAAAGCTTGAAATTTCAATTGAGCCTTTCAATGTAGAAGACATACCTGATTGGGACCTTCAGACTTTATTTGAACATTCACAAGATAGTTAGGTAGGCCCATTTAAAACCTTGATTGTGCTTGCAAAACAAGAAGAAAAATAATTAGTTGATGTACTAACCCTACGTCAACCAAATCTAGGGTATACATTAGAAGATAACCAGAGTTTAAACCAAACCATGTCCCCACCTCCAATAATACAAGAACAAACTTTTGGGAAGGGGAGAGTCAAGTTATTACCCTAGTTTAGGATAATGTCAGGAAAATGGAGGAAAGAGTTAAACTAAATATAATGGTCTATGTGATCCCTCAATTTGGTAAAAAAGAGGACCATTCATCTCTAAATGGTCCAAGAAAATGCACGGTAGTACACGATGTCATTATGTTGCCATCACCTCAATTTTTGAGGTGGAGGAATTATATTGACTATCGTCAAATTTTGAAGATGGGGGATCATCAATATGGTTTCCCACAATTAAAAATCTTGGTGATCTTCATTGTCTTAATGTTACTGCCACTAAAACTTTTTGGGTGGAGGCAATATATAGATTACCGCGAGATTCTGAAGTGGTGTGAGTAATCTTGTCATTTCATCTTAGGTTTAGGATTAGGACAAATAAGCTAACCCAGTTAGCTTTAGGTTTAGAAAGTTAGGTTAGGCGACATTTGGTTGAAGACGTAAAAGTTAAAGCTTCCTAGGAGGCAACCCAAATGTTTTCCAAATCTCGATCTTTTACATCCTTTCATTATCATATAGATCCTATCTTTTCCAACATTGAGGACAATGTTTCATTCGGGTTGGGGGGTATAGATGCACATAGAGATTTTGAATTTTCTTGAGTTTTTTCTTTTGAAAAAAAAGAAAGAAACAAAAAGACTTTTAAGGTAGAGTTCCCTTACTATAATGAGAAATGGATGTTTAAAATTTAGTAATTCTACTATGTTGATCTCTTAATGGGAATGCATATGATTAGTTTTGCATATCATTCATGTATTGATGTAGTTTATCAAAGTTAATTCTTGGAAACCATTTACACACAATAAATAGTCAAGACTAATAGAGAGGTATGACTTAGAGACTAAGAAAAAAATCAGTGGAGACCTATAACCTAGTGAGTTTAGAGACTATCTTCTTTAAGAGAGTTATAAGTAATTCCATGATTTCTTCAGCATATATAACTTAGTATGATCCCATTATCCTTGGTTTGGTTAAACATCAAGAATAAATAGGAGTAATAGCTTTATTCCTAGAAAATTTATTGAATCTGATAGGCTTTAGGAAACCTAGGCAATGATATAGGCCATCCTTGCTTAGCCTAGAGATATAAAGCCTACCTAGTATACCTTACCACTAGTTAGCCCCTTTAAGCCTATTATTAAGCCTTTTCTTTCTTAATCCCATTTACCTTAACCCAGAACAAGCTAGTAAAATAAATATACATTACCCATTGTCAAAACAAGTAGAGTTAGTGGAAAAACTTCAAAAAGAGGATAAAAAAGACAAAGAAGTGTGAAAAATTAGCTGTCTTTCTTCCAAAAAAGCCAAAAAAAAAAAAAATTTGAAAGAGAAAGACAAAAATATGAAAGAGATATTCACTTCAAGTACAACCCAAAAGAAAAGTTGTCCTAACAGATATCCATTGAAGACCTCTACTCAATTTTGAACCTTTGAAATCCTTATTCTCTTCTTTTTTGAACCTGTCCTAAGCCTACGTTTCATCCTACTTAAAGACCTATTGATCTTCTATGGTACATAGCCTTAAAGATAAGATAAAAAGAAGGAATTAAGGTAAAAGACCCTTAGTATTCTTGGTAATAACATCCACTCTTAAGGATCACTTTCCTTTGTCTCATGAGCATTTAAAAGATTTTTATTTGAACCATTAGCTTGTTGGATTTAATCACATAATAAGAGAAATATGTTTAAACCCTTATATGAGAGTTTTATTTCTGAGAGTATACCTGTGAGGATTTGAGGCCAAGACATATTTCTAATGGAATTTAAGCATATCCAGTTAAAAGTCAAGAATTATGTGGCTATACACACACATGCACTCCAAGAAATAACTCAAATAAAATGTCTTTAATATGTGTATGATGTGTAAAATTGTCAAATATTCTCTATTAAGTTGTGAAAAACCAGTAGAATGCTAAAAATGAAGATTCACTGATATAAAATAGGGGACTTAACCTTATTGAAATTTGTGGGTATATTCACTACAAACGCTCATGAGACATAACTCATCCACTAGGGGTAACCTAGGGGTTCAAGGGCTTGTTGCATATGGTAAATGTAATCATAACTACCTACAAAAGTGGCACTTTGTATCAATTTTTATAAAATGATTTTTTGCACGTTTTGCTCGGGACTAATACTTGGATCCCTTGGGTGTTAACCATGGTGTTTGCTTAAGGGTCAACCAGTAAGCTTAGACCACTTAGGTCTAGGCTAGCAATTAGTTTAACATTAGGCAATGGCTCCTATCGACACATTGCTAACATAATCAACCTTAAACTTGCCTCTTATGCCTAAACAATTATTCTATATAGAAAGGCATAAGTCATGGCTCAAGTGTCATTTGGCTTGTGCATAAGCTAGTTCACACCATGTGACTTCGAATCACTTCAAACTCCCCATGTTTAGCTGTATATTACCTCTGGTTCCCTTTTCACTTCATGACTCCCATAATCTAACCTTTAGCTCTCTCTAACCTAAGGCTTATGGCTTGTTATTAAGGAATGTGATGGATAATAAAATGTATTCTTTTGTTAACAAGTAACTAAGAACCAATGGGTTGGAGATAAGTAATCACTTTCACTTGATTAATAAAATCTCATATGAGGAAATATTTCGTGCAATTTTCTTTGATATGTTTTCTTATTGAAAATGTATGAAATGAACATTTCTACTCATACACTATGACCACAAGTTTCTGGGTCATACTCCATGTTTCAGAGAAAGGACAAACACCTTTGCTGAATTATTTGCTATCCTCCTTGATTGGCTATTAATTTAGGTTGTTGGTGGAAAGAGACTCCAATATAATCATCGGCTCATTGAGATCCCTTTTGGGAGTAATTTAAATAGATACGATGATGACATAGGAGCTCAGGCTAATATGGATGAGGATTTGAAAAATTCTTCACAAAATCTCCTTATCCACATATGACCGTATCATTAGAGGAGGAAAGCATGATATTGATTACCTTGCTACATTGTCATGTCCTGTTCAATTTATAGATATGAGAAGGATTAGTCTTCTTCTTCACTTTTTTTAATTTGTAAGATGATGCTAGAGGTAGCATAGTGCCCAGGACCTATAATTAGCTTGTGGTCCAATTGCTTTTCTGAGTGTCGAGCCTTTTTGCTTTTTGTCTTGTATTGTGACTCTATTGTCATGCTTTAATATATTTCATTCTTTACCAAAAACAAAATGATAGGTTATGCTAGAAGCTGGTTAAAGAAGGATAGATTTTGTTGGAAGCCTTGTCCTTCCAAAATCTTTTATGTAGTATCAGCTTATAAGCAATTATGAAGCATAGAAAAACTCAAGAATGAATTAAAAAGCATCTAAGATCCTGTCATTTCTACTAAATTTTTTTTCTTTATTTGAAAGGTGCTCATGAGAAGATCTGTCACCTTTGATAATCTAAAGAAGAGAGGTTGGAAGGGACCCTCTCAATGGTACTTTTGTAGTAAGACAATGAGTTAGCCAACCAGATTATCTTAAATGTGTTGCGATGAGGTTCTTATGAGCATGTGTTGTTGCTGTTTTCAAACTTTTGTGCATTGGATCTTTCCAAACTTGGTGAATGAATTATTGGAGTAGTGATTTCTACACAAACCGGGTAAAAGGAATAAAATGGTTTGGAAATTTAGTGATTGGTTGTACTGTGGTGCATTTAGTAGGAATGAAATTTAAATGTTTATGCAATAGAAAAGATATTGATTCTATCATCAAAAATAGTATGTTTAATGGTATTTAATCATGGGTTGCCAAGGCCGACCCCTAATTTGGATAAGTCCTAAATGATGACGACGACGACTCATGCACTACTAACACTAAGTTGTTCTTGCACTGGTCTTTTCAAGATCTTATGATAAATTAGAATGTTTTCTGTAAATTGACCTTAACCAAGATGGAGGCCTCTTACTATAGGTGCTCTAATATTGAATTTTGATGGTTCTTGTAGGGGCAACCCAAGGTGGTTAGATTATGATTAATCAGAAATTTTGCAGCTTAGGGACTACTTGATTATGTAGGTCCATCTACATTTGGTGACTCGACTGATGTGGAAGTTTAGACTCTGTTTCAAGGTGTTTAGATTGATATTCAACATAGAGATGTGCCAAAATTCATTAAAGGGGATAATGCTTATGTTACTAGATGGTGCAATGATGTTTACTCTACTCCTTGGAGATTTTGAGACCTCCTGGACAAAATTAAACTGCTTTTGCATTTGTTCCAATCTTTTTGCAAAGCATGCTTCACTACTAGACAGGAGGGTTTTAAAGTAGGCATAAAGAAGTCACTTATATGACTGTCAACTTTATACATTTTTTAAAAGTTGTATGAAAATAAATGACTCTAAATATATACTTAAGAATACGTTTAAGCTTAAGTGATTTTTAAAAACTAGCGCAAGAAGGAATTTTTTGCGAGAAGAGCTTTAAAGTCCCTTTTATGAAAACAACTTTAAAAGTTATCAACTTTTGAAGTCATTTCTATGAAAAAGACTTTAAAATTATCAACTTTTGAAGTCATTTTAAGGAAACAAGGAAACAACTTAAAAAGTATTGTGATAAATTTAATGGGAATATTGTATTTAGTGAGAATGGACTTTTAAAGTCGTTTATATATAAATGACTTTAAAAGTTCCTCACTTTTAAAGTTATTTAGTGCTAAGTAACTTCAAAACTTAGATATTTTCAAAGTCATTTAGCACTAAACAACTTCTAAAGTCTTCGGTGATTTATAAATAGCTATCAAAGTACATTTTTCCTTTATATTCTTCTTCTCACGATTTTGGCATGACAGCTTCGCCTTTGGGCCTTATGCTTCTCTCTTTTTCCCTACTTCCCATTTGTATATTTTGATTGTTTGTGTCATGGAAAAAACTGTAAGTAAACAACAAATTCTTTTAAATCACACAAATATTTCTTTTCTTTTTACTAACTTTTTTATGATTTATTTTATAGATCATGTGGGTTTTCGCACTACATATCATGGGGTTAAAGAATCTATTAGATCATCCTAATTTCACCAAAATCGTACAATTTCATTGAAAATGACAATTACATCTCTCTCAAGCCTCACTATTGAAGAAAAGGAGAATAACATTTCACCCAAAATTAGGGTTTGATGAAGAGTGGTGGTTATAATATCAACTTTTGGCCAATTTTGATGAAAAAGAGTGATGTCAACTAAATACTAGGCCAGATTTTGATGAAAAGGAGCAGATTCGCTGTTTGATCTTGGCTTGCCAAGATCTAATAATATGTAACATTTGATATTTATGTAACATTGGCTGAAATCAAAAAATAATTTGCTATCCTTGTTGATGTGTTTGTTTATATATATATATATATATATATATATATATATATATATATATACACACACACACATATGATTGTATTGTAAAATCAGTTTCAATGATCATTTTTGTAAATTTGGAAAGTACAAAAGGTAAATAAATATATATTTCATGTGAAAATTTAAAAATTATTAAAGTCGTTTGTATAAAACGACTTTAAAGGTCTATACTTTTAAAGTCATTCTTATTGAAAGGACTTTAAAAGTGTTTACTTGTAAATTCATTTTTTTTAAAGGACTTTGCTTTTAAAGTCATTTTTTATGAAAAATACTTTAAATGTTTGAACTTTTAAATTCATTTTTTATGAAAAATACTTTAAATGTTTGAACTTTTAAAGTCATTTTTCTAGAAACAACTTCAATTATACTTCTGCTTTAAGAATTATTTCGTTGACTTCCACTGGGCCTTTTTACTTTGTGTTTATTATCTATGTGCAAAAACTAAACTATACTTCTGTTTCCCTACTCTAAAATAAATCCTACTTGTGTGAATTGAAATTACATACACAAATTTGGGGTCAATATGGATTTTTGAGTGTTGATTAGTATCTCTATGTTTGTCTCATATGTATTATTATGCATATGTGAAGAATTTTTACAAGATTGTGGGTTGGAAATTTTTCTTTGAAAAGTTGATTTCATTTGTGAATGTGTCTGTCATAATTTGCTTTTTTTTGTTGTTTATTGAAATTTTCCATGAAATGTAGTTATTTTGAATACTTCTAATTCATGTATATTTAATGTTTGATAAAATTCCTAATCTAATCTTTTCATGTCTTACAAGTTTGCATTCAAATTTGTTTCGATTTCTTATGATAATGAACAAATATGCTTGGATGTCTACGACAAGGACATTGAAAGAATATGAGTAGGGTATAGAAAATTTCATAGAGTTTACACTTAGGGCAGGTGTTGATCATAATCACATTCATTGTCCATGCTCAAAATGTGAAAACTTGAAAAAAGTAAATGTATGGATGTTAAGAGAACACATGTGCTTTAATGGAATCAATGAAAGCTAACACCCATGGATTTGGCATGGAGAAGAACTTCCGCATAGGCCCTCGATAAGGCCTAGAATATATGATCAAGACACCATAGGAAGTGTTAGAGACAGTAGTACAATTGTACCAATGTTTCGAGATGCATATGATGACTTCTAAGATGACCCTGAACAATTTTAGACTACATTAGAGGAAGTCGATGAGTTGTTGTACCCTGAGTGTAAAAATTATATCAAGCTGTCTACAATGGTAGAACTTTACAACGTGAAATCAAGATCTGGTTTTTTAGATCAAGGTTTTATAGAAGTCTAGAAAGTGTGGGTAAGATGCTAGCGAAAGATAATAAATTGGCAAGGTCCACTTGGGAGCAAAAAAACAACCATGGCTGCACTAGGGTTGAAGTATGAGAATCTTACATGTGTGTCTCAATGATTGCATCTTGTATAAGAAGGAGCACAAGGATAAAACTACATACCCAACTTGTGGATAGCTAAGATGAAAGTTAAATAAGAATTCAACTAAGGCAATTATAGGTGTTCCTACAAAGGTTCCATGGTACTTCCCCCCTATTCCAAGGTTTAAAAGAAATGTTTTGTATAACAGAAATAACAAAGAAATTAGTGTGGCATGCCAATGATAGAGTAGCTCATAGCTTTTCACACCATCCAACAGATAGCCTAGCATGGAAACTCATAGACTTCATGTCGCCTAATTTTAGTGAAGAACCTAGAAACCTACATCTAACATTATCTACAGATGGGATTAATCCTCATGGTTCTATAAGTAGCACGTATAGTTGTTGGCCCGTTATATTAGTTTGTTACAACCTTCCACCATCTCTATATATGAAGAGGAAGTTCATGATGCCAATTATGTTGACATTGGGTCCAAAGTAGCCAGAGAATGACATTGACATGTACTTGTCTCCCTTGATCGATGATCTTGAGACATTATGGGACGTAGGCATTAAAGCATACGATGCATACAGGAAAGAGTCATTGACCCTAAAGGCTATGTTGTAGTGGATAATAAGTGACTTCCTTGCATACAATAATTTGTCTGAATGCACTATGAAGGGATACAATGCTTGTCCTATCTGTAGTGATCAAACATGTGTTGTATGACTTAAACATGGGAGGAAAATGGCATTCCTTGGGCACAGAAGATGGTTGTGCAGAGACCATCCATATCATTTTAAGAAAGGAGAATTTAATGGGACTATAGAGACATGGACACCTCCAAAGATGTTGATAGGACATCAGGTATTGGAACAGGTTGAAAATATTAATGTCTTGTGGGGAAAGAATACAAAGAAATCAAGTAAACATGTAGGTGAAAGTAATTGTAGAAGTTGTTAGAAGAAGAAATTAATATTTTTTCATTTTTCATACTAGAAATCACTGCATATGCTCCATGTGCTTGATGTCATGCACATTGAGAAGAATGTGTGTGAAAGCTTGACTAATACCTTGCTTAATATCCTAGGAAAAATAATGGATGGACTTGCAGCTAAAATGAATCTTATGAACAAGGGTTTGAAGAGGAGGTTGCATCCTGAGGATAGGGGTAGTTAAGGAACCCACCTGCCTAAGGAAAATTATACTCATGATAGAGGAGAGGAGAATAATGTGTAAAACCTTGGTCAAGCTCAATGTCCCATTTGACTACTCTTCAAACTTTAAAAACATTGTTTCCATAGAAGAGCTAAATTTGTTGGGGATGAAGTCCCATGATTGTCATGCATTGATGCAACAACTACTACCAATAGCAATACATTCTATGTTATCAGATAAAGTTAGGGGAGCTATTATAAAATTCTGCTACTTCTTTAATGCTTTATGCAAGAAGGTGTATATGTTTCAAAATTACAAGAAATTCGAGGTCATCTGGTGACAATTTTATGTGAGCTTGAGAAAATCTTCCTACCATCCTTCTTTGACATTATGGCACACCTAATAGTGCACCTCATTCATGAGGTCATACTCTGTGGGCTAGTTTACTTGCTATGGATGTATCCATTTGAGAAGTGCATGAAAATTTTAAAAGGGTATGTACGTAATCACAACTGGCCAAAGGGGTGTATGGCTGAATGTTATATTGTAGAAGAAGCAATGGACTTTTGTACAGAGTACTTAGTAAGAGTGGTTGCCATTGGAATCTCAAGAAAGAAATAATTAGTTGCATTTCATGATCCAAAGGTTGGTGAATCTCAATCGAGTGATCGTGTATTGACCATTGACTATAAAGAATGGGACCATGCACATCTTTATGTGTTGTGAAATGTTGATGAAGTCCAACCTTACATTGAGTAACTTGATCAGGCGTGCATGCACTTATGTAAAATTTAATTGCTAATGGTTAACTACATTTTTCATGATTACTCTATTAATTTGTGTGTGTGTGTGTGTGTGTGTGTGTGTGTGAATGCATGGATGTACTCAAGGCAAAGAATCCAAGTTACGCAAAGAAACAGAAGTGGCTACAATTTGAGCATTGTCCCACTTTCAGTAATTGGCTGCATAAGACGGTAAAATGAAAGAAATTTCACTTAATTTTAAAAACTACATTCTGTATATATATGTACGTATATATATTAATCATATTTAAGCCTACTTAATATACACAGATTCAAGATGAGCGGGAAGTGGTAGGCAGTGGCATCTCAAAAACCTTGGGTTGAATGGCGATGGGACCATGACTAGAAGTAATAAAATATGCCGGATATGCCATCGATGGTTATTGCTTTTACACGAAAGACCATGATAACTCAAGAGTGCAACAGAAAAGTGGAGTTAGCTTAGTTGTCAATGCTACATTCTTTCAAGTTCAATGGATAACAAGTCAATAGTGGCGGATGATATTTATTACGGGGTTATAAGAGAGATTTGGACCTTGAATGATACTTTTAGAACTGTGGTTGTGTTTAAGCATGATTGGGTGGAACACAACAGCATCAAAATTGATGCCCTTGGATTGACATTAGTTGACCTCAACAGGATAGGCTATAAAAATGATTAATTTATTTTGGCATCCCAAGCAACACAAGTATTTTATGTACAAGATGAACATGATAAGAGATGGTTAACTGTTTTATCATCTTGTTTGAGGGACTTTTATGATGAACATGATCTAGGAGATGTTGAAATAAATTACCTTTCTATTACTAAAACAATCTCATCAATCGAAGCATTACTTGGTGAGAATGAGGATTATGTGCATAACAATGGTGAGGAAGGTGCTTAGGTTTGAAAACAATATATATTTTGGGTTATGTGGAATATGTATATTAGTCAATTGTAGTATATATAATTTCGTGTTAATAATTTTTAGCTCTGCTTTTGTCATGAGCTATATGAAATATTGATAGTGAGCTATGTGTGTGTGTGTACAAAGAATGCATGAATCAATGTTAACTATCATAAAAAAGCAATTTTTTTTTTGTGTATTTAATTGTTAGATATTGTGAAGTACATAACATAAAAGCTATATATATTTTGGCAGGCAGTGGGAAGGAGTTGGGTGGGCAGTTGGAAGGAGCTGGGTCAGGTGGGCACTGGGTGGGAGGGTTGGGCATGAGGAAGCTAGATGGGGGTGGGGACAGGGGCAGAGGGGAGCTAGGTTCCGGCATGGTGGTGGGCAGGGCATTGGGAACTGTGTTCTAGTGGGGGGGTTGGGGAGGAGGAAGCTGGGTGGGGGTGTGGGGCCAGGGGGAGGAGTGGAGTTGGGTTCCGACGTGGTGGTAGGCAGGGGATGGTGAACCGCGTTCTGGCAAGGGGTTGGGGAGTAGGGAGCTAGGTGGGGGAGTGGGGCAATGGGGAAGGAGGGAGCTGGGTTCCGATGTGGTGGTGGGCAGGGGGTGGATTAATGTTGTTTATTGTTTGATTTTCATGACCAATTTTCATTATTTTCTATAGAATTAAGTTATTCGTGTGCTAACCCTAGCATTGGAGGTATTCATTCAAAGGAATCAAAGTTGACAAGCGTGATCTTAGAGGTGCTTGATTGCTTCCTCTTTTCTTTTGTTTCTTAACATGCATGTCTGGTAATAACATCTAGTAACTCCATTGCATGTTTTCATTTTCATGTTATTTGCTTTCCTAGTTAAATCAAAACCAATCTCTCTTAGGCTAGGTGCTGTAGCATTAAAATTACTTACAAACTCATAAATCAAAATAATAATTGCATGTAAGAAAGATTGATCCCATGAGAAATCTCAAGGAATTTCCAGTTGATTTAGTCCTATTTAAGTTACTTAGCTTAGCTAAAGAAAGATTATTTTGATCAACATGGAATTTAAACAACATGGAATGAGAATCATGCATAAAATTAGACACATGAGCCAAAGAAAACTTTCTATAAATAAAGATTTCCAAGGATATTAGAAACTTTCAGAGCTAACATGCATTAAATTAAAAAAAAAAATGCTAAACTAAAATGAATGATTCTAGAAAGCTTTAATTAAGGAAACTTGCTAAAAATAAAGCTTTCGTAAACTAACACTTTCTTAATCCTAAAACTTTCTAAAAATAAAAAATTCTAAAACTAAACAAAGAAAAGTTATAAAACTAAATTATAATGAAAATAACTAAACAAGTAATGTTAAACTATCATGTTATTTTCTTTCCTAATTAAATCAAAACCAATCTCTCTTAGGCTAGGTTGTGTAGCTTTAGAATTACTCACAAGCATGCACAAATCAAAGTAATAATTGCATTTGAGGGAGGTCTATCCCATTAGGAATCTCAAGGATTTTCTAGTTGATTTGATCTTATTTTAGTTTCTTAGCTTAGCTATAGAAAGATTATTTTTATAAACATGGAATCTAAACAACATGGAATGAGAAACATGCATAAAATTAAACACATGAACCAAAGGAAACTTTCTAAAAATAAAGATTTCCAATGGAATTAGAAACTTTCCTAACTAACATACATTAAATTAAAAAAAATAATGCTAAAGTAAAATGAATGCTTCTAGGAAGCTTTATTTTTAAAAAATCCTTGCTAAAAGTAAAATTTTCCTAATCTTAACACTTTCTAAAAATAGAACATTCTAAAACTAAACAAAGAAACGTTCTAAAGCTAAACTATGATTCAAATAACTAATTAAGTAATGCAAAACTATCATGAAATAAGGGAACAATAAACCACTTAAAGACAAACCACCCAATCACCATGTGCATGACCCATGGAGTTGTGTGCATGGTTCACAAGTAAGGAAATGGTTGAAATGTGTGAATTAAAAGTTTGCTAACATGGGATCTAACCAAAATAGTAACTAAAGTATCTAAAAAGCTAATGTGTTTCTTAAGAAATGAAGTAAATAAAGTTTGGACTGCTCGAAATTATGTATATATGACTCATGAAAGGTAAAATTCCAAAAGTAAGATACTCATGAAAGGTTTATGGGATTTGTAGCCCCTTTACAAATATCTATACCTTAAAGGCAAATACTTTTCATGCATCCTTTATCTGTTTTCCTTGAGGTTAATATGTGACATATGTTAGATATTGTATGTTTATGTGAATGGATGGAGATGGAGTTTCCTTTAATTATTTTTGTACTTAAACTATGTTTATTAGGGACATCAGTTTGGTTTCTTTAAATTAATTACATAACCCTTTTTATGTCATTGTTCTAATATCATTGAGTGTTTCCTTGTTGTAACAATGGAATGAGAAGAACATCAAACTGAAGATTACAACCACATTGAAGAGCATGAACAAGAGGCCAACATGAGCACTACTCCAAAAACAAAGGGTAGAGGAAGAACAACAATGGAAAAGGTTATCAAGAGAAATTCGAAGGGAATTAAAGAAACTATCCAATATAAGGGTAGAGGGCAAGAGATTGGTGAGAGTGTACCTGCATATAGTAGTTTCATCTGCTCTGCAATAAGAAGCATGGTTCCTATCACATTTGAGGATTGGAGACATGTGCCATCCTCTACAAAAGATTTAATATGGGAAATGATGAAGGTATGTAAACATTAAGTACATGTATTATTTACATTATAACTTTCCTTATTTTTCAAATATAGTAATTTGATGTGTTCAATTTGCAATCTACCTTTGACATGCCAGATGACAAGAAGATGCGTACTTTACAAGGGGTAGGTGACCAATGGAGAAAATGGAAGAACTACCTTGTTCACAATTACATAGGTCCAAATGTCAACAATCCATCAAGGAAGTACATGGTGCCTTTCATTTACTCCAACGTCATTGACTAGGACACTTGGAATGCATTTGTACATAACCACACCTCCACTGAGTTTGAGGTAAGTGTAGAAACGATGCTTCATTCTTTTAATTACATGTAACATTCAATTAGTGCACTTGATCAAGCATGTAAAAATGTGCAGTTGAAGAGTGCAAGGGGAAGAAAGGTGCATGAAATAAATAGCAGCAACACCTATCTAGGATGGGCTACAATCATTTAGAAGAGCGTGAAGTAAGCATATATGACAATTTATCTCATTCAATTTAATGCTACTATAGTTATATGCATGTTCTCTAACTATAAGGCCTTTGCTTGACAGTAAAAAAAAGTTGGGACTATGGAACCCATTGATTGCTCCATCCTTTGGAATATGGCGCATTCAATGGGCTGTACTGGCAACAAGTTAGCAGATGAAACTACTGTGCAAATTTCTTCGTGCATTATAAGTGCTTCTACCTGTCTATAAGTTTTTTACAATTAATTAGATGAAATGATTATATCTTTCTAATTAAATTTTGCTGGACATCTTATCCAAGAAAGCGCTACTACAAGAACTTTAAGCATCACTATTGCCAAGGATGACATCTTGTATAGGGCTATGGGCAATAAGCAGGACTGCCCTAGTTGAGTTAGGGGCATGGGTCGAGGTGTTGTTCCTTTTAAATTCTTTAGTATAGGACGTATACATAAAGTTTAAGATGATGAGCAGGCTTACAATGAGCTCATTGAGAAAATAAAGGGTGATTTATTTAAATAGCTGCCTGAGGGAGGTTTGATGATTGTTACTCTACCCCCTGTTCATAATATGCACCCTACTGTACCTCCATCAAATGCGAGCTACAATTTCCCAATTGAAGAAGATAATGAAGGACATCCACCTCCCCTCGAAAAGGAAATTGCTACCCAGGAGGTATATACATTGACAAAACTATAAATTTTCATTGTCCATTTGTAATAATTCTATATCTTAACCTCTCTATTGCATATTTGATTTCCAAGTGGGTCAATGTCTATTGGCCTTAGATTCTTGTCAAAATATCATGGCAGTTTCCAACTCAAGATGCCAACTAGGTGACAATCAAGCAAGGGGGGAGGTGTCAATTTTTTGGAAAGTGCCTCCCTCCTTAAGTAAAAATCATGAAACCCTAATTGGAGTGATGGAAAAGAATGGAAAATTGATTTAGAATGTGGGTTTTCTCTCTTAATTGTTCCACCTAAGTATGATCGTCTTAACAATTACAAATTTACCTCAAAACCTTCTAATCCCTTGGAAAATCACACTTTTTTCCATGGATAATTGATTGAAAATTTCGTCCAATCATGTGACCCCATGTGTGTTGCTAAATGCCATAGGTTGCTCACTTTTATGGCTCCTTGCTTGATGGCTTGAGTCACTAAGTCCCTTAGCTTTAAAGCTTGAATGGCTTGACTTACTTAAGTTTCCTTATTAGACTAGGAAACCTCATGCATGGCTCCAATTATCATGATAAGTGGTGGAATTGTATAACTTTTTGCATGGGCTCACTTCAGTCACCTTTGATGCTTCCAATTAATTCCTTGAACTTCATTTTCTTGCACTAAGATGATCTTGAACTTTGATTTAGCTTTGAAATGTCAAAATTTAGGTCTTTGTTCTTCTTTAAATCTTGATATTCAAGTATTATCTTACTTGATCTTAGTAGTTGGATCATCTTCTCAAAACTTACAAAAGAGTTAAAATCCCAATTAAATCCTAAAAAATTATAATTATTCACATACTTACTCTATATCAGTTCTTGAACCTACCAAATATAAAACTATTTGGGTACTTTTTCTACAAAATTGAACACTTATTAACCACCATCCAAGGCCTCACTTTAGGTTCCCTTAGGGTCAAAATCAAGACCAAAAGAGAATAATATACTAACCATGCATTAACAAAGAAAGCTAGCATGCCCTACATAGATACATGCAAAGGTGGCAAGCCTATATCAATAGTTCATGCATTACTAGTCCATATGCTAAAGTGGTATGCTCCATATGTATTATCTCAAGCAAGGCCTTCCATGCAAAGATATTACTATCGTATTTTACAAGAATAATTTGCATGGAATTAGTATGCCACCACATGCTAAGTGGGTGTCCATTACCATGGCTTTGGATGTTAATGCTTGCCTACCATTCCCATTATAAATGGAAAAGATTATAACTATTGGGCAGGCAGTTGCATATCACGTTGTAGAGCCAGAGGCATTAGTCATTCCCATAGAGTCCATAGTATGTATCTTATTATACTATCTTTCTCATTAATATTTTTTAGCTAAAGACCTCACTTAATTGTTTAATAACTCTATATGGTTAATCAACAACAAAATGAGGCACCGAGATCGGTCGCCATTCTAGTGTCACCTTTGGCTACTGCACCAATGGAATAGGTACTTGTATATATCTTTGGTTTTTCTTTCATCATAAATTAGGCCCTCTTCATAGATTAATATTATATTATTTAGTTGAAAATTTTACATCTTTTACAGCAGCCGACCTAAGAGCATGTGGAAGTCCCACCTAACACGCCTCGATCTCTTAGATTAATCTATGATCTCATCAACGACAATATGGCAATCAATCCTGTACAAATCAAGCGGGAATGTGCTAAGGACATTATTGAAGTGCCACTTATGGCAGAGGGCCTATTACGAGTTTTCCTATGAGATCAACTTGAGCACCCTCACATTGTGTCCTACATAGGGTATATGCACAATCTTGCTTGTAAATCATTTGGTATTTTAATTACATGTTATATTTTAATGGTATATGTAATAATTATTTCTTTTATATAGCTTATTGGATGATGCTACTAGCCTTTTTGAGGGTAAGGGTACACTTTACCAATTCCTTAACCCTAGCTTCATTTCTAGAGCAATGGAGCAATGGCTAATCAAGAGGCGTATTTAGGATATTTTGCTAGGCTTCTTTCATTGCTCTTAGGGATAAGGCTTAATCATTTCCTACAATAGTGGGTAAGTTCTAATTTTCTTGTTTTCTTACCAATTTATTCTTTACTTAGGGATTGTCAACTTCCATTACAATCCATATGGCTGTCTATGTAGGTCTCATTGGATGCTGTTCATTTTGGATGTGCATGGTAGTCATGCTTTCTTTTTTTATTCTTGTGGAGTGCACATCTATCCCGCCCTCACAGATATTATAAATAAGTAAGCATTTATTTTTTTCATGTGTTATGTGTAGATTTAAATTTGTAGGACTTGGTGGGAATGGGCTACAGTGTCTAAGACTTTAAAATCACCAAAACTCATGTTGAAGAATGTCAAGGTATATGAAATAGTTAATTGCTCTAAGTTATCACTAATTAAACCTATATTATTACAAATGACATTTATGAGTTCTGTTTTGTTATCTTTGTTGCATAGTGCCCTAAACAACAATCTAATAGGAAGTGTGGGTATTATGTCTAGAGGTACATGAGGACCTCACATTTGATTGCACTCCTATCTCCAATTTAAAAAAGGCAGAACACTTTTTATTTTGCATAATCTTATATTTTTCTACAATTTTTATGGATCTAGCTAAAAGTTTTAGCTTCATTAAATATGTTGTATTTCAAGCCGCTGTACTTTCTGAGTGGGCAAACAAGAAGAGTTATTCTAGAGTAAATCTCAATAAAATACGAAGTGAATGGGCTAAGTATGTAATGAGTTTTAATTAGATTACTTGGAGTAACTACATGAACTTGAAATACATAATGAAGTATTTTTTCATTAACTTGTTTGTGTTCCTTTAGATTTTATTATTTTCTTTGAAATATATATATATATATATATTTGCATTTTAAGCATTGAATGAGTAGAAATTTGGAGTGTGGGAATAAATGAGTATAGATGAAGTGAATTTGGAGTTTGAACATGAAGTGAATATGTGGCAATTGAATTATATAACTTTTACGAGATGAAGAATGAGATGGTTACTTAGAATGTGTATGGATTTACAAATGAAGTGAATGTGGATGTCATAAACAATGCATATGTTGTAGTTTCTTATATAAATTATTTTCAAGATAGATGTGGATGGATAATGATGAGTATGGATGTTTTGTAGCCATTATGGATGTATTATGTGTTATATTTTAAGAACGATTCGGGGTATCAAGAAAGAAGTGGATGCATATTGTATTAGATGTTTCGTTTTTCATGTTTATAAAGATTGTTTGTATCAGGAGTATAGAATGTTTGTTATTCAATGTATACATAGGTGGTAGTGTATCAAGAAAGATGTTGATGCATTGTAGTGGATGATGGTTTGGAATGTGTATGGAGATTTAAGTTATTAGGTATATATGATGTTTGGTTTTTCATGTTTAGGAAGATTGTTTGATGTATTAGGTGCATAGAATGTTTGTTATTCAATGTATACACAGGTAGTAATGTATCAAAAAATTAAGATGTTGATGCAATATAGTGGTTATTGGTTTTTCATGTTTGTGGAGATTGAAGTATTTTAATGTATACATGGTATTGTGTATTAAGAAGTGGATGAATATTGTTTGTAAATAGGTTTTTAATGTTTATAAACATTGTTTGAATATCAAGTGTTTATTATTTATTGTATATAGGAGGTGGAGCAAATAAACAAATTTGAAAAAGAAAACTTTTAAAGTCGGTTTTTTACAAAATGACTTTAAAAGTTGATCCATTTAAAGTTGTTTTGTAAAAAATGACTTTAAAAGTCATGATATATTGTTTAATTGTTTTTACTTTCAAAGTTGCTTATATGAAAACTTCTAAAATCACAAACATTTGAAGTCATTTTTATATAAGTGACTTTAAAAGTTCATCCAAATGAAATTCTTTTGAAGTTATTTATCCGAAAACGACTTCTAAAGTCACCAACTTTAGAAGTCATTTTTTTTTATGAGCGATTTCAAAAGTCAATTAAAATTTGGTTGTTTTTTAAGTCGCTTACAACAAAACGATTTCTAAAAAAAACGACTTCTAAAGTTGATGACTTTAAAAGTCCTTTTTATATTAGTGACTTCAAAAGTATATGACTTTTGAAGTCGTTTAAAAAATAAACTTTAAAAGTTTGTGACTTTTAAAGTCGTGTTTTAAACCACTTTAATAGTTGACGACTTTCCAAGTCGCTTTGTAAGTGACTTCTATTATCACTTTTTACCGACTTGAAAGCCCCATGTGTAGTAGTGCTTGGTGATTAGCTAATGAAAAAGCCAATTAGTTAGCTCGCGAGGGCCTTGATCCGCAAGTTGGGAGAGTCAGAGAAAATGTAAGGTTGTGTATATGTTTCTCTTTCTATTTGGTACACTAATCATTTTCTATGAGATGTTTATGAGAGATTGGTGTCTGTTATGGTTTCTTTTGTATTCAGATTATCTCTCTTTGGTGCAATTTATCAACCTTTCAAGGTTAAAAAAAAAGAGCTCTTCATACAAAGTTTTGGTGAATAAAATTAACTCCCTTGCCTCAAAAGAAAATATCCTAAAATTTATCATTTTGTAGTTGATCCTTCAATTCATGCCTTAGTCTGTCCTTTAATGCTTTATTTAATAACTACTAATATAACTCTTAAATCAATAAAAATGAGCTAGAAGGGAGAGGGTGTGTTGGGTTGCATCGCATATTCTCTAAAAATATAAAAGTGCATTAACTAATAAAAGTTGATATCCATGACCAGATAACCTGGCTAGCTAGTCCTTATCTACAAGTAAAATATTAACTACTAATTAGAACAACTTTTGTAGATTCTAATAAAACAAGGCCACAAGCCATATTGGACCCTCCTTCCCAGTTCACCTTAATGTGAGTAACCATTCTATGAATCGATGCCTAAAGCAATTATTGTAAGTCAAAAGGAATGTATATAGTTAGAGATTGTACTATGAACCTATATTATGAACCCAACCAATAAATTATTCTCTATTTTTTTTAATGAGTAATTTTTGTTATAGTTAGTAGTTAATGTTTCACACGTATAATGAGGATTGGGACATGTTAGCAATTTGTTAGTATTAAATAATGCATCTTGGAATATCTTCTTTGGTAACTATAAAAAAATTATAGTAAGGTCTTCGACAAATAATTTAATTGTTTGGAATATTGGGGGAACTAAATTGTTGCCATAATGGTCCCTTTGAGTCCATAATTGATATTGTTGTGGAAGGGAGACAATACTTGACCTTAGAACTTTTCTTTAGTAATATGTATACTTGGAAAATGTGGACCGGACCTGGCTAAAATTAGTAGAAGTCTTCTTTTTCATTTTTCTTGAAGGTAGATGAATTCATTATATGTCTTGCATTTTTATGTAGCTTTTGTGTCTTGGTGGGTTGATTTGTGATGACCTAGATCATTCATCTGTTTAGCTATATCTGCGACAAGTGTGTCAACTATCGTGAGTTGCCCAAAGGAATACTTAGTTGAGAAATGCAAGCTATGAATGTTAAGTTGTGGCAGGCGATATACACACCATTAAAAATAGGTAGGATACTATACAACTTCTTGTTTCATATTTTTATTTTTTCTACCCACTCAATCACATAAAAGACCATTATAACACACACTATTTTCTACTTACGAAAGCCCATACAATATATGTGGGCCCATCATGTAAAAGGAATATAAATAAGATGTTTTATTGATCTAATATGTTATAATATTTAAAGGCTTATGATTTGAATGATTAAAGATCTTCTAAATTTTGGGACTTATTTATATATAACTTAATATTTGAATAGTTTGGATCTTCTAAAATATTGGTACAAATATTATATAGCCTGTGATTTGAATGGTTTAGATCTTCTAAAATATGGTTCATCTTTTGCGTGGCTTTTGATTTGAATGGTTTATATCACCTAAAATCATTCAAATGATTCAAATTATAGACCTTGTAAGACTTGAGCCTATATTTTACAATATTTAACACATTAAATCATAGGTCATGTGAGATTTGAGCCTATATTTTGGAAGATCTAAGCCATTCAAACCATTGACCATAGCTTATAGGCCTATGATCATCAAATCTCATCTATTTAATTTATCCATTTTAGACAATATTTGTGGGCCATAGATCAGCTAAGTTATTATCAATGATGTGAATTGTTAAGTGTTTAATTTTGGCTAAAAGATCCCTAGTTTAGCAATTAATTAGACCATCTAACTTGTTAATTTGGTAATTTCTTGGATAAAATATAAAAATTAGCTCAAATTGACCATCTAACTATAAATTGTCATAATTAACGGTCAGATCATCAGTTGAGCTAAGTGAATGCTTAATGTATAGTTTAGATTACTCTAATCTAGTCTTTGATTATGCAAATCAACTAAAGGAGAGTTGGATGGCTCATATCTAATTTTAAAGATGCAAATCAATTTAAAGGTCAATAAGGTAAGGGATGAAGGGTTCCTAAAAGAAGAAGGTTTCCTAATTGAAGAGGAGTCTTAATTTGGAAGAGGAGGAAGTTTCCTAATAGGAAACTAATGCTCAAAGGAAAGAGGTGGAGGAAAATTAGGAAGAAAAAAAACTTATAAAGAGGGGAACCATAGAGAGTGAAAGAGGAGTTTTTGAGTTTGGAGAAGTTAGGTGTTTGAAAGTTTTGGTTGTTGCTTACATTCTTCATTCTCCTCATTTCTATGCTTTCCATTCTCCTTTTCTTTATTGTTTCCTTCTTGCGTTCCAAGTTCTGGTTTTTTCTTTCCATAGCTATCTCACGTTCTCAGCCCTCTCTTCTTTTGTTTACGCACCACCTCACAATGACTGCGCCATCTCCCGCACCATCTCTACTTCACCTTCGCCATCAAAATCTCTACTTCCAATCATTAATACACCACGCCAATTCCCCCCTCTCGTGCACTACTTTCACCGTCACCTAAAACCTAGCCCCCACCTGCCGTTCTTCCCATTTTTTTTCTTCGGTCTTTTCTTCTTACAGTTTCTTTTTCCTTTCTTTGTCGCACCCATCTCCCTCTTCAGTCCATCACACCTTGCCTCGCATTATCCCCTGCTTCCCATCGTATTCACCTTACTTACTCCACTTCCTCACCACAACCCAGACGACCCAGTTTTTTTTTTTTTTTCGCATCATCCACCACACCACTTCCCAAATTCTCCACCGGCACTGGGGTCCCCTCATTGTCATGACTGGACAGGCCAGATCTCCATTGGCCCAGGCGATTCCAGTTTTCGTTCTCAACTTTCCCTTTCTCTCCACCTTTTTCCCACCACACTCCAGCACTCGATCAAATCCTGGCTCCATCGCACTTCTTTTTCCACCGGCGACATGCCTAGATCAAAAGTGGACGACACCCAAGAAGTCCTCTTCAGCGCTCCAGCCTCCCTTGTACTCCTCTGATCCCTCGCATCACCAACTAGGAGCTCCCTCATCACCGGCTCTGTTCCAGATGATGCCCCGGAAAGGCGTCATTTTTCCCATCTACTCCGGATGGAACCAGACGACACCATAGCCATTCAGCCCAGGCATCTGCACATCTCCAGCGGCTTCCTCCATCTCTTCTGGCGATCTCCTCAGGCATCACAGATCATCTTCCCCAGCTTTCTACAGCAAACTCTATTTATAGGAGTTTTTGGGAAGTTTTGGAAAAAATTCAAATTTGCCCCTGAAAAAATAATTCAATTTACATTTCTTGTCCTATTACTATTACTCTTCATGTTTTATGTTATTCCAGTTTTAGTTATTCACGTTCTGTGTTATTCTGTAATTATAACCAAATCAAGGGTTCTAGTTTAACCACGGAAAACCTTTAATTTTTTGATTGTTTTAATTTAGAATTTCAAATAAATTTTATAACATGTTTTGAAGATAGTTTCCTATTTAATTGTTACTCATGATCTTCAATTTGGGTTCTGAAAACAAATCTAAGCCATTACTTCTTAAATTCCTTAATTTGATTAGATCTCTGAAAATTTGAAGAATCTGACAAATTCCTCTGTCAGATCATTAATCCAGGACATGTGGAATATAGTGATGGAGGTTTATCAAAGTTTGGGATACCCGAAGTGGAGAAATTGGACAGCACTTAAGATAGGGAATTAGATTTATCTTAGTTTCTTCTAGTTTTAGTTTAGTTAAGGTCTTATTGTTTCTTTTTCTATTCTTTCTGAAATTAGACCTCTGGAATTTCACTGTTTACTTGAAGATGAAGTCTGATTTCTTTTGTTAATTCTTGTCAATTAATTTGAATTTTAAATAATTAAATTTTATTAAAAACTCCAAAATCTTAAAGCGCGTCCCTGTGGGATCAACCCATACTTGCATTACCTATACTACAATAGCCCGTGTACTTGCAAAAAATATCAACATGAATGGTTTAAATCTTCTAAAATATGACCAAACTTGAAATTATTAATTGCAAAAAGATATCCCATTGTAATTTTAAGACTACCATATAATTTACCATTTTGGGTCATAGCTTTTATAGTTAGCATTACTAAAATATCAAGTTTGCATATGATTTCACAGCTTAAACTCATTACAACTTATATGGTTTGTTAACTAGAAAATAGCATGTCTTATACTAATCTTTTAAGTGCTTTACCTATTGGAAAATAAAAACCTAAATTAGGGAGCTGTGTGGTGTCATGCCTATTTCCAATGGTGTTCATATCACTGACGTAAGTTTTTTCTAACAAAATCAAAAGCTTATACTTCCTTCGATCTTAGAGTTCTTGGTAAAGAAGGATATATTTTAAGAAGAGCTCTTATAATCAACACAACTTTCCAGGAATTCCTCTTTGGCTTGAAGAGGATTCTAAGATTGTGGTGAGCTGGCTTAATAATTCTAGACTTTTAGCTCAGTGAGATGGAGGTCTGGTACGCATTTTATCAAATCTTCTCAGTTCTTGAGTCAAGAAGGTTTAAAGCATCCTATACACCGAGTGATGCTAATTCTTTGGCTGATAGTTTAGCCAAAAAGCGTGTTTTTTACCAGGTCTCAGAATATCTTCTAAGAGTAATCTAGAGTTTCTTGCTGGTTATAGATGATCTTCTTGGTCATGTTGATTGAATTTGTTTCTCTGTTTCCCAATCTCTTTTTGATCATAGGCCAAATATGCCCATAGGCCTCTTTCTAGTTTTGATGTCCCTTGCTCAGGTTGTCTTAGAGAGTTGGCCGAGTTGTAATTTCCTTTTCTTTTTAATAAGAATCTTTATTTTGATGATTTTTTTTTTTTGAAACAAAGAGAGCTTTTATAGGTAACAAACGCTTAGCATAGTTGTTCGCAGACATCTTTGCATCTCTCCTAGAATAAGCTTGGTCATAGGTACTGCTTTCTCCTTTAATTAGAGGATTATATTTAGGAGTGTGTGAGTTATTTATTTTGTAATTGTAATTCTTCACTTGTAATGTATAATAATGATGATGATGATAATGACGACGATGTTGATGATGCTGATAGCTCTTATAGGATGGACACCCTCTTTTACTTTGGTAGAATTTGGATGGATTCTCTTCAAAAATCGCTTGATTATAGGTCCGATCATTGCTTTGTCCTTTAGCTGGGATTTGACTTACAATTATGTGTGAGTGATTTATTTTATAATTCTTTGCTTAATTATAATAAAATAAATAAGAGCTCTTATGCGATGGATGGAAGCACCTTTTACTTTTGGTAGCATTTAGATGGATAGATAAATAAATGGGACCTATTTGTTTAATTATCGAAACCATATATTTACCAGTCCGTGCCACGGATGAGCCATGTCCAAAGTCAAGTTCAAGAGACATGTGTCGGCCTCTAATTTGAAGCCAAACGAAAAGATAAAACACAATGGCCTAAATCATCATTAAAGCCTCCACAAAATTAAAGGCTTAGCATCATCCAACAAGAAGGAATTTTGGAATATGACTCTTTCGTGACAAAGCCTAGAAATTAAATAGATTTGATCATTGACTAGGTGGGCCTCACCATTTGTTGCTCTCTTTTTGTTCTCTTCCTTAGAGAATATCATCGTCCATCGTATGGAGTCTTCTTTAGAGGCCTACGAGTGAGAAGCTTTAAGTGGGTACTCACACGCTGTCAATATGATCCGAGTTCTTCATCTAAAATGCAGGACTTTGGACTAAATTGTGGAAAGATCTATTTAATAGTGCATTCTAACCATTAATGACAGGAATAAAATATAGGTCCTTGTTCAGCTTGAACTAAATTAACCATTCATTCGCAGACGTCCAAGCTCTTAGTTCCTCATTCTCATGTTTGCATAGTCGAGGACATTCACCAAGCCAAAATTGTTGCTAAAATTCGAACTTTATGACTATGTATGACATACAATTCCTGTTGATTAACCAATCACTCCTATGAGCAAATTCGATTCAGATGAAAACTAGTTATAGAAATGGCACCACCAGAATCAGTACCAATCTTTAAAAGCAATTCTGAGAAGGCGACCCTCTACATTCACCAACATACCCTCAAAAAATCATACGCGTAAAATCATCCATCAGTGAGAATTTTGTTATATGACCAATATAGGGCATGCCTATCAAATTAAACGCACTCTCGAGTCATTGAAACACTAGCCCACTTAAGACTTCTCCCATTCATACTTTCATATCTAAACGCACAGCTAGGTGCACGAAGCTTTCCCCATATGCGGGATGGGGTCCAGAGAAGGAGCAGGTCACAAAGGGTCATATTTTTCGTATATGCCAAGTGAAAATATATACGTGGTTGTTGACGCCTTAGTTAAAATGGCACGTTATACTGAAACTTCTAATAAGTGGATTACTAATTCACCTACTTTTATTTTGAAATTCTTGTAGGATATCTGCGGGACCTTCTAAAGACAGAGTTGTATAGTTGCTTCATTATTCAATAAATTTAGGAGCCTTCTAGTCATAGTATTATAACGATCAGTTGGCTCCCTTTAACATAAAAAAAGAAATGCCGGGTGCAGCTTAAAATAAACCCTCTATCCCAAACTGGTTGAATTTTATGGGTTCGGTCAATATAATGCGTAATTGCCGGCCAATACAATATGCACAGGTTTGAGTCCTATCCCTCGTGTTGGGATAACTGCACTGTGAGAAAAAAGGAAAGAAGAAGAAATTGTGTATGAGCAGAACGTTTGACGATTCTGTGATTATTTTATATAGGTTTGAAAATAATTTAATTTATGTAAATTAAGTTATTTTAGAATAGTGAAAATTTTATCTACTATTCATCCTTAAATATTTTAAGAAATGCTAAATTGACCGTGCAATCTTGCAACCACATTTTCTAAAGCTACCTTGAATGATCGACTCATTCATCTCCTTTTTCTAGATTTAGATTTCTAGTAGGTTAAAAAATAGTTGATTTGGATAATTCCATTTTCTAAATGGCATACGACAAAATTTATTTAGAAACAAACAGTTAGAAACTTTATAAACCACACTCAATTTCTTATAACTAGAACCATTCGTTCCATGTAAATTTTAATCTACAAGAAAATTAATGTTGGAGGAATGAGACGAACGTCTCTGATTATGCAAAGGTGGGCATATTGTGGTCGGTAGACCTGACCTCATAGTGGGGTCAGTTATATTACCTGATCAGTTTGTCAGAAAAAATGGGAGGGCAAATGGAGGGGTAATTTGGAAGCGTCAGAAAAACCGTGGCTTCCCACGTCCAATGTGTCTTCCCCACCCGCTCCTAAAAAATGTCTTCAAGGACGATGGCACTTTTGTCATTAGATAATGTGCAGGGAAAAAAGTCTCCGCCTAGAGAGTAGAGAGAGAACGGGTGTCTATATCAAGTCAACGGTACTCTGACCAAAAGGGCCCCACATACCACCAGTAACCGCCCAGTGACCGTTTCTCCGGCGCGAAATCATCGGCAAAAGCTGCTCAGCCAAAGAATGTCCCGACAAGTGTCCATTTTGAAGATCCTACCGCGTGGTTAGCTGTTATTCGTTCACTCCTGCAACGGCTACTTTGGATGCCCTCGAGGCTATCCAGTGGCCCCACTTGCCCAGGCGGACATTTTGACAAGCAGCCGAAGAAAAAGAAAAAGGAATAGTAGAAAAGAAAGAAAAAAAAAGAAATTTTGAAAAACGAGGTCCTCGCCAGACCCACATTAGGATCTGTGACAGCGACGGCAGTTTCATTTCTCCAGTACGCAGATTATTTAAATGCACGCTACTTTCTCTCTCCAGATTCTCTGTCATTCCACCTCTTTCTCTTTCTGTTTCTCTCTATACAATCTAAAATTCTTAGTTATGGTTTTTACTAAATTATTATATTATTATTAAAAGATGAGAATTTTCTGTCATTTGGTCTTGTAATTCTTCGTCCAGCAGGTCTTCTCTTTCACACCTTTCAATCTCCTCAAGCCCATGGATGAAGAATCTATGGTTTCAAAGCTGATATCACAAATCCAAGGGTCTGTCTCTCTTTTCTCATTCATGTTACCTATTTATCTGTATATTTATGCACCTTAAACCTGGATTTTTCCTAATTTAGTAAAAAAATCATGCATCCATTCCCTTGGACCATCTCTATTGTCCTCTGAGAAAAATCTCATTATGATTCCAGTTATGAGAAGAAACTGATCCAATCCTATCTGCGTTCTTCTTATTTCAACCTAAATACTCTCTCTCCCTTGATGGGCTTTTGAAGATCTGTTTCAGGGGAGCAGATTTTGAGGTTTTGCAGATGCTTCTGGGTGTTTAGGGTTTTCGAGATCAGGGCTTTTTTTCTCCCATCATTTAGGAATATATGGAGGAAGTTGAAGAGGCTAATAGAGCAGCAGTGAAATGCTGCCACAGAGTTTTAACTCTGTTATCTCAGCCCCATGATCAGCTGCAGTATAGGAATTTAATGGCAGAAACAGGAGAAGCTGTTTTCAAATTCAAGAAAGTAGTTTCCCTTCTTAGTAGTACTGGTTTAGGCCATGGAAGAGTGAGGATAGTGAACAAACTACAATCCCCTCCCACTCAAAAGTTGTTGTTGGACAACCCAATACCAAAATCTGATTCTTCTGCTAGATCTCTCAACCTTCTTCAGAGAAATTTTCTGGAGAACCCAATATCAGACATGGATTCGACACACAAAAGTAACCCCCAACTTCCCCAAAAGATCTTTTTTGAAAGCCCAACTCTGGAAGTGGATTCTGCTGGTAAGAGAAGTCTCCAGTTTGGTACACAAGCACCAGCCACCCACTTTCAGTTCCTTCAACAGCAGCAGGATCAACAAAGGTTTCAGCTTCAGCAGCAGATGAAATTCCAAGCTGATATGATCTATAGGAGGAGTAATAGTGGAGTAAACCTCAAGTTTGATAGTTCTAGTTGCACACCCACTATGTCATCCACCAGATCTTTCATATCATCTCTGAGCATGGATGGTAGTGTTGCAAGCTTGGATGGCAAGGGTTTCCAACTAATGGGCGCTTCTCAGTCGTCCGACCGGAACTCGCACCAGCCTCCTAAGAGAAGGTGCTCTGGTAGGGGAGAAGATGGGAGTGGGAAATGTGGAACCAGTGGTAGATGCCACTGCTCAAGGAGGAGGTTAGTTTGGTTCATATACTGTACAGTTCATTGTTTGTCTGGCGATTTTGCTAGCTTTTGGGATGAATTGAACTAATTATTGTTTCTGTTTAAAGGAAACTGAGGGTGAAGAGGTCCATCAAGGTGCCTGCAATCAGTAACAAGCTTGCAGATATCCCTCCTGACGAGTACTCATGGAGAAAGTATGGTCAGAAGCCAATCAAGGGATCACCACACCCTAGGTATGTGGACTTTATTTTCCTCTTGTCGTGTTTCTGAAAACTTTGGTTCCTCGCAGAAGGTTTATCTAATACATAAACACCTGAGTGTGGCCGTTGGATTAACCTATCTGGTAGAGCTAATTCTGGTTATGGGCATGTATTTCTGTTTTGCGCTCTGGAGGACTACAAAAATTGAGTTTGTGCCTGATGAACCTATTTGTGCGTTAATGTTGTCACGAAGTATTGGTTTTCTTGTAGAGATCTCTCCTTCCATGGGATAAATCTGTAAGAAGAGCAGTTGTGGGTGTTGTTATTCATTACCACAACGATTACCTTGCCTTGATTTAGGGCATGTTAAATATCCTGTTACTTATGATACTAAATCCAAATGAAGACTTTAATGGAAATTATTAGTCTTGTATTTTTGACAATAGAAGTCCTTCCAGATGACATATATTTTACGGTTTGGATAATGAACTCAGCCATGAATATATTAATTCTATTGATGATTGTGCTTTTGAGTTAATAATAAAAGTTCTTTTTCTTCTCTTCATATTCATCTTTTCCCCTTATCATTACTGAATGCAAGAGAGGTCCAAACTAGAATTGCCACCATGGTTCCATTCACTGTGACCGAACCACTATTCAATTCGAGAGAGGAGAAAACAAATGAATTGTCATAATGGTTGGTTTAAAGGAATTAGTGGAGCCAGTTTCATTAAAGCGAATTTAATAATAACTGTCCATGTTCGTGCTATTTTCAGACACTGTTTTCAAAGTGTAGCAGTTTTGTGCACTTCAGGAGATAGAGATGGGTATCTAAACATTTTGCTCCAATGAGTTCAGATGGACTGAACTTTGTTAAATTTGTGCAGGGGATACTACAAGTGTAGCAGCATGAGAGGCTGTCCAGCAAGGAAGCACGTGGAAAGGTGCTTGGAAGATCCCTCAATGCTCATTGTAACTTATGAAGGTGAACACAATCACTCCAGGTTACTTTCCCAGTCAGCTCATACATAGACTTCATCAAGACACACCCTTGGTTCAAGTGCTGTGCTGCGGTTCATATCCAAGCTAGGTTTATGGATCGATCAAACTGCTCCTGTAAATAGTATGTATGGTTCGAGCTTGGGAATACAGAGCATGGACCATTTTACTGACATGGGGAGAAGGCTTTTCTGGATCTTTTGGCCTTTTGTGGGGAGTTTTGGTATACAACAGAGAATGACAATATAGGCCTTCAAAAGAAAGGGCTGGAAAGTATAAGAACACTCTTTCATGGCAGAATATGTTTTTGCTGACCGGGTTTTTTAATGCAGTCTTATTTCCCATGGCCTTTTTCTAAGATCTGTATGTTTAGGTTTTTTTATTCAATATGTTGAACCTGGATTCAGAGGAACAGCTAAACCCCTTGATAACTACAGCTCTTTTGAAGGCTATGCTAGCAGCAATGCGCAGGAAACGTTCGTAGTTTCAATGGACTATGGTTGGAATCTTAACGCCTGCTAGCCATCGAGCTTATCTCTTGCATTTATTCATGGTGTCAAATCCTTGGGTATTTTCCAGCTTTGATAGTTAATATGGCCTTGCAGCTCCCTTTCACCTGGCTGGGACCAGAGCTGAATTAACATTTTTATCCTTCATGCTAGTGACTGTCATTCATCCACCTGCTCTCTTATCCTTTATGGAGCTTGCAATTTTCCTTGAATTCTCAATTTCTTACTTGGAATGAGTTTGTTTTGTTTTGTGTAGTCCAGAGCTCGCTTTTCCTTGAACGATTCACATGCATCTCAGACAACTAGGCAAAGAATACTTCCTATAAGAGATGATTGCTCATTCTTTCGCAGTCCTGGGTTAGCTTTCCTTGAACGAGTTCTAGCATCTCAGGCAACTATACGAAGGAGAATCTCCATATTTGAAATGCTCATCAAACCATAAACGCTACATGGGCTCTTGTTCTCTTTCACTCTGTTTTGCTGGTGAGCATTTTTCCAGTCAAGATAGGATTTGGATCTCCTCCCACTTGTGGTTGAAAGTGGAAAGTCCTTGAAACGTTATATCAGATAGGAAAGGCTCCCATTATAGACAGTGATGCATATGATATTCTCCCTAAAGTGAATGGAGCATATGCTTTAAATTCCATGCTTACATATAGGAATGGTTAGAATGATAGGAACCCCAGTTGCTTCTTTGTAATATTTCACATGGAATACTGCTTGAGTGCTTGCCTTTTCGGGAAGAGCCCTAAACATTGATTTTGACAAGATGCTGGTATGAAGCTTAGAAAAATCCATATTGAATCTAGAAATTTATGGACTGCACTACACTTGGTTAGTAGTTTAAATCAGCAGAACTCTATAATCTGGTGGCTGCCAAATTTAATCAACTTACTGGTTGCCTGGTTGTCTCTATTTGGACAATGGATTAAAAAATGTGGGTTGTGGAGCTAATTTCAGTAGTTTTGCAAGTTGCACTGTCCATGTTTCTTGATATGGTAGTCTTAGCTTCATCCACGGCGGACCATGTGTCAGTAATGCATTTGCAAGATCGTCCTGTCGACTATTTTTAGTGAATTCACAACATTGGTGGTTGCTTCAATCAATGACGAATTAGACAAATAACGTTTCTGAATTTGAAACATTCCTTTGTAGTGATGGTGGGTGGTTAATGATGTTATCTACACGCAATGCTTTTCTTCTTTGGATTTGGCGGTCCCTTATGATTAGCAGTGATCTGTCTAATTTTATCACGTTAGACCTACCACACCTAACGCGTAATCTTGCTAAAACTAACTTGATGGCAGTGTGTATATAATTCGTTTGCCCTCATTGAATTTTATCCTTGTGAGTAACAAAGCATTTATTTTATTTCAAAAAGACTGATTTGGTGACTGCAAGATCTTGTGAAGAAACAAATGAACTTGCGTTGATGTCCAGAGTGAAACAATTGCATCACTGTAAAGCCTGAAGATAATCAATGGTCACTTCAACCTCGAGGATGGCAATGGTAGAGGAAGTGTTACATGAAAAGGAAGTTAATCAAAACGTTTGTGGGTCATAAGTCGTAGAGGAAGAAAGGCTGTTGATATCAACTGTTGCAATCTATTGTCATAATTAGTAAAGGGTGCATGGAATCTTGTACCGGTAATGTCGATGGAATGTGTGAGGGTCCACATTGGAAATCCTGTGTCCAAAAGTGCAACAAATACGGATTTTGCTTTTGGGCTGATGCCTAGATAAAGTTATACAAACATTCCTCTTTCTAGCAATAAAGAAGCCCGTTTGATATCTATTACACCAAGGCTGCAAAGTCCTGCAATGCAAAACCCTAGTTCTGTAGGCATACTCCCTTGCAAACACATGTCGAGACAATTGCAAACAAACTTCTGTCATATCCCGGGTGGCGGTTGAACATAAATTCATTGCGGTAGTAAGATCAAGCTGCATGCTAGAGTTGTTATGTCCAGGTATCGATGCAATATGATCTCGCCTTAGGTCCAGCATTATTTGTCCCTCTATGTTTCCTCATCTAAGACTGAGACATGTGATGCTTCCTTGTTTCCATCCTTTAACAAGCAATGCTATTTAGAGTGGGCGAATTGGGATGTCTTCTTCTATATCTAAGCCATTCATTTAGCTAACTCACCCACCTTTTTAGGCTATATGTGATGACTTTGAGCGGGCGCAATTTTCAAGCCATTGAAAACACAGGCTAAGGTCCCCAAGCAGCGTGATCTGTAATGTGCAGGTAAGTAAAGGTAGGTTGAATAAGGTGAACTCGTCGATCTTTGATCTCGTAATTTTGCAAGCTGAAATTATAATCCACTAAGAAAAAAAAAAAAAACTGGTTAGGTCTCCTAAGGATCATACTGGCCCCGTAAAAAGGAAACACCTTGAACAGAGACACGTTTATGCGTCCTTGAATATCAATGCTCTCAAGGTTTTCTTTTCTTTCTTTCTTTATAAACAAAAAAATATGAGTGGATTAAGAAACAGAAGTTTAGGACTTGATCTTTCCAGCAACCTAGAAATATGAAGGGCAAAAGCTCTTGTGGCAAGTAATCTGCAACCTCATTGTCTCGATTAAAAACATTCTTAATTTTCCTGATTTGAAGCTGGTTCACGAGTAACATTCTAGTTTGCCTTTTTCTTCCCCGTTAGCCCATCCACCATGAGCATTGAATCTCTTACTATCCTCAAAGAAGCATTAGTAAGTGCTAGCATATATCTAGTGCAGTCTCAACATCTATATTGAAATACACTTGGTCACAGGTTTTAGTCACTACTTTCCTCTTTAGTTGAGGATTAGTTTTAAGAGAATGATAGTGTTTTGCTTTGTAATTCTTCATTTTGAAAGGAAAAATATAAAGAAAACTAATATTTATTGTAGTTTAACATTTTTATTGTGAATTTTAGATTTAATGAAACATATTCCCAATTTAAGATGTCATCACAATTGCAATTGAAAATGAGACAAAACAGAAATGGGAGTTCACGTGATTACTTTCTCTGACTTGGCTCAGCTGTATTTGTTGTAATTTAAAGTTTATAACTTGAATTTTAGATTCAATTAGAGATATCCCCAATTTAAGATGTCACCACAATTCCATGGATAATATGAAAACTAAAGCTCATGCCATTACTTTTCTCTTACGTGGCTTTTTGTATGCATTGTTTAACATTTGACCTACTGAGGTGGGTCATTTTACAATTAGAAAAAAAGAAAAAAAGACATGATCATTATTTTTGAATAATCCTATCTAAGATCACTCTTCATGGATAATCTTTTCAACTTGAGTTCAACTCCTCCTTGACAATCTTTTCCTAAACTACTTCATCCTTCATCTTTTCCACCAAACTACTTTGGAGCCATCTCATAAGCAATTTTTAGGGGAAATCACAATCTTCAAATCTCCACAAACCTCACTCTTTACAAATGAACCCCAGTGAGATCTCCATGAACATATGCCCAATCGCAAGGGATTGGATCAAATACCAGAAACTCCCTCTCTTACATAGTTAAACCACTCCAATATAACCAAATAGAGCCTCAAAATACCTTTGAATCATGAAAATAATAATAACATAAACTATGATGTGAAAACATTCAAAATTGACCAATCTATATGAGAAATTGTAATAGCTTAGTTTCTACACCACAATATACATATTGTCCACCTTGGCTAAATCCTCACAGTTTTGTTTTCTTAGGCCCCAAGACCCTCAAAATTCATTTATACTATATGAGGAAACTATAAGCCTTATGACTAACCCAAAATCCCCACTCCTAGGCTATGTGGGACTAGCCATTAGCACTTAGAAGCCAATCAATGCCTTACAACACCTACCCTCATCAGTCTCACCCTGCTTAAGGGACACACCTCCTTGCTTCCTCCATACACATGTTGAATCATGTGCAGTCTACCTTACTCGCAAAGGGATTGAACTCTAATACCAATTGTAGCAGCCCAAGTCACACAACAAAGAATAGATATTGTCCACTTTGGCCAAAAGCCTCATGGTTTTGTTTTCTCAGGACTGAAGTCCCCTCAAAAAGCATCTATATATGAGGTAACTAGAACCCTTGTTACCAACCTAGAATCCGTACTCTCAACTGATGTGAGACTAACCATGAGCACCTAAAAGCTTGACACTTAGAAGCCTGCTACCTTGATGTGACCACCTTGGTCTTTACAATACTTTTTCATATTTATTTTCAAAAGGTAGGGGCCCAAGTTTGGAAAAGAAAGTTGGTAATCAAACAGCAAAAACCATTTTTTATGAAATCTATTTTCAAAAACACAAGTGTCATCCTTCAATCCTTCATTATCTATTTGATATAATAGTATATATAATTTTTGAAACTAGAAATATAATCTTCTTTTAAAGTAAGTAGTAAGAAAATGAATTATTAAAACTAGGATCCATTCAGTCATCATATATAGTCTTTATATTAATTACATAAGATGTCTAGAATTCAAAATCTCAAATATGCATATACACTCCTAGTCTCTAATAAGGATAACCTTCAAAATATCGCTAAGTGTTTACCCTCAATAAGTAAAAAACACTAATGTGTCCCTCGTGTTATACCCTCCTAGTCTTATTTGTCTGAATATGAGATATTGTAAAATATTTATAATATCTTAGCAAGTTATGCTTGCTAGGCAAGTTAAGATGCAGATGGAAAAACATAAGATGCATTCTATTCAATTTTCAGTGATCAAGTCTATGTTTCAAGCATGTGTAGTTTGCAATATGATAATTAAATCTGCAAGATCTAATCAAGATAAATGCAAGTTTATCACATAATTTCTGAAACCATTTTTCGTAAATATCATGCATAATCTAATGATGAAATCACAAATGCAAATCACATTTATAATCTCAATGGAGTGATGAGAACATCAATACAAATCAAATAACAAAAACATGTAAAAGTAGTGACTATAATCATCAGTGGTCACACCCCTTACTATATGAGCCCACAATCATCCAGTCATCACTAGGTCTATATCCATCTAGTCAATACTGGGTATACACATCCATCTAGTCAATACTAGGTATACACATCCATCTAGTTAACAATGGGTATACATAATGGTCAGAGTACTCATATCGGGTGTATCATCATGCCAATTACATCACAATTTGTACACATAGTGCAAAATATACAATGGGCTACTTTGCTATTACTATACTGCAACATACATCCCATGTGTTGGAATCCATTGTCATATTTCATTGACACCGAGGTAAAAAAAATCTATTGTCATGTCTATAAGGGGAGATAGACTGTCATAGTAAAGCCTTCCCATAATTACCACTACTAGACATTTTGCCTTGCTATGGCATAGTGTCCATTTCATAAGTTTTAGGGAGCGAGTGGCCAGACTCTCATAACTCTCCCAACTTAGCATCCGTCAGGCCTATGCCTGTCTAAAACAAAATCTACCCATGCCTCCATGCTTATATCTAACTTAATAATACAAGCAGTCTATATGCCCATCTCATCAAATTCATGAAAAACTATAAGTACTAGGTACCCATGTAACAAGAGTGTAACTTTTCTAGCTATCAATTCGAATACCATGGAGAAAAACATGCAATGCATTCTTAAATCATGCTTTTCAAACAATGAACATGCATTTCTAATCATGAAATCATAACCATGTCATAATAATAACATCATGTATAATATTATAGTTATTGCACGTATGTCAACTAGTAATAATTTTCAATTTAGAAATAGTTCATGTAATCAAACCTGATGCTAGTATTAAATCATATCATGCTTAGCAAAGATCATGCAAGGTTTAGAAATCATCATTGTAAAGTTCCACCTACCTTGAAAACTAGGGGCCAATCCTTTAGAATATGCAATTTATCTAACCCATGCAAACTGGCATATTTGTCAAGCCATACGTGCAATATATCATCACTTTCCATCCCATTATTCTTTTTTTATTATTTATTTATATAGTCCTTTATCTTCATTAATTTATATGATCTTGGATTTATTCATCAGTGATTATAGATCTATTTCTTTAATTCTTGTCTCGTCATCAGATCCTAGTTGTGGTCCATATAGCTTAATTGTCCTTCACTTCTCACTAATTTGTGTCTTGCAAATAGTCTTTCTCACATTTCAATGATTGATCCATTGATCTAATGGTCAAATTTAACTTTGATCAATTAGATCAATGGTTTGTAATTATCTTAGAGTCTAATGCTTACTAAATTTGGAGTTATTAGAATGATCTAACTATTAGATTGGTTCAATGACTAAGTCAGATAGCCTAATTATTCATTTTAGGGTTTCATTTATCTTAACCATACATATTTTCTATGTTTTTTACAATCTATTTACATTTTAAGAATTAATTCATTGATCTGATGATCAAATCCAATTCTGACTAATCATATATGTGTTTTTTACTTTATCCTATGGTTTAGATTCATGATTTCAATTTATTTATACCTTATCAGACTATCCAATTAATCATTTTAAGGTCTCAGTCATTCTGATCATATAAATTTTTGCATGTATTTTACAATTTATGTTGTATAACTAGAATAAAAAATAAATTTTAATCAAATTAAGTAAGGTTTGATGGAGACCTACCTTAGATCACTTAATTCCAAGTATCAAGTGGAGTTCGATGTGTTTGATCATGTTTGATCATGTCTGATCTTTTTTTATTTGTTTAATCTAGGCAGTCCAATGTTGTTACTCATTGATTGGTGATTGAACAAGGCTTAAATCCTCAATTTCCTATGGATTGGGGTCTGCATTGTCAAGATGAATCCAACAGATGTCTTGGAATAGATATTAAACTTTTATTGTTCTCTGAATCTTGATTTTTGTTGTTTTAGATTCATTTTTAACGGTTCAAATTAGAATATGAATTTTATAGGTTCATAGGAGAAATAGGTTGATACGGGTTTGTACGTGTGTAACAACTTGACTATTTTATAAAATGAATATTTATTTTGCATGGGATTGACAACAAAATCTAGTTGGCTCTGCTGGTCATAGAGTGAGCATGAATGCTTTAGAACTAGAGTTTCAAGCCTCTAAATTACCCATAAGAGACATCCTTTTTGAATGTCCACTCCAAGGTAGAAACTAAGATAAACTACAATGAGAAAAGAATAAAAGAGATTTAGTGGCATCTAGAGAATTTTGTCTATATAGGAAAGGATCTAGGTGGATAAGAATAGAGTCTGAGATGGTACAGGATAGGAAGGAGGAGCATATATAGAGATATGATAGAACACAACATACTAAGATACTAAGGAATGGAGCTGAATATAATTGGCTAGGTGGAGAGAGAGAGAGAGAGAGAGAGAGAGAGAGAGAGAGAGAGAGAGAGAGAGAGGCTGCACTAAAGATCATCCACTCTTTGTATTTTGGACAAGAAAACTATAGAAGAAATTCATCAAAGAGGTAGGGAGCGTTGGTTATTCTAGGTTAGATTGGTTTTGTTTTCAAGGTCATAGATTTATGTTGTTTATGGGCACTTATGATTAGTTTTTGTTCAAATTAAATTGTTAATTTTGCAATTGACGTGTGCATGTCCATGCTTAGTTGTTTTCCAATTCATGTTGTTGATCTATGTTTATGTTGGTGAAATAACTATGGACAATTTGAATCGTACCATTAATTCATGTTCATATAGGCACATTAACTATTGTTGCTTGGATTTGTTTATTATGGGTTCATGGAGGGCATAAATATGTTTTGCCTGGAACCTCAATATTAGTTGCATGATGAACTATGATTACTATGAAACTAATTTCATGTGGAAACTCATATGTTGGACTATAATCAAATCATGCTCATATACTATTATTTATTTATTTTTGTCTCTTTATGCGCACACAACCATCTCATGCGTAAATCACTCTTTCTGTCATACTTCATGTGCACACCATCTGCTATCACTACGAACTTGATTTCATCTCATTCGTTGGTTCCCAATAAAAAGGTTGGTGCACTATTATGATGATTATTATTGGATTTTTATTCATCGTCTTATAATAAATAGTACATGTAATTTCCTCCTACTAAGATCCACTTAAGAGTATTTTGACTTCTCAATCAATCGAGAGATCTTAGCTTAAATGGGTACATGTCCTTCCAACCTCCTTGATTGGTCAAGGGGCATTGTTAAATTTAGACTTAGAGACCATACACGTGTAGCCGTGGATTTTATGTTTTTAAGATGTTAGCCTTTAATCATCAGATCTTTGGTTTTATTAGTCATTCATATCAATAAGTGCATGCACATGAGATGCCGTCACATCCCATGTTTTAGAAATTCATGCAACCATACAATCATCCCCAAGATCTAAACATGGAGATGTCTTAGGTGCATGACACAAGCAACCTATGTTGAGATATTGAGGGCTATAGATTCATGCATACATTTTCCTCTTACATGCATCCCTAGATTTGTAATCTAAGATACCAAGTACCCTTTTCATTTTCAACTTTAGATTAAGCGCATGTGTGCATTGACCAACCCATTACATACATGTGCTTCCTCATTAGCTCAATCCAATGGTTAGTTTATACAATATAGTTCTAAGCACTCATCTAAGGTATAGGATTTCATTTCATTATAGTTCTAAGCATATGCAACTGCTAATTTACCATTTGATATCATGCTACTACCATTCTTGATCTAACTATTTGTGCACCTATTTGGGGTAAAACACCAAGCGCGCTTACCTCTTTGATTGATCCATCATGTGCATGCATTTCTTTTTGTTGATTTAGCATGGACAACGTTGATAGGGATCTAAAATGATGTGCACACTAATAACTTTGATAGATCTATCATGCACATATTCTATCTTATGTCTCAAACTTAATGTGCAAATATTCCTCCTTGTAGTCCCATCTTGTGGCCTGGATCTATCGTGTCACATCCCATTTTGTAGAGTAGATCTACTATTTATTATCCCAGATTTATTTTCTATATGTGCATGTCATCCTTGATTCCCGCATCACCATACTCACCTCGTCACTTTGATTCATGAAACATGCACATGCCACATGCTCAAAATAAAAATAAAAATAACAAAATAAAAAATCCATAACTCGTTTCAAGTTTCAAACATACACACACCACCTTTTATACCTATGAAGTTTACTAAACTTACTAGAATATTACTCAAGTACACTTTCTTTCTTCTATGAAATACCATGCGCACTATTGTCATATTGATTCCAAATATCAATCACACCTCTGATTTCCTATCCAAACGTGATGCGCTATTGATATGATGATTCATCTCCTATTGTGTGGTATTGTTGAATTAATAATCTAGAAACATGCATTGTGGTTTACATAATTGTACACGGTCGATTTGATAATCTAAGCACCATACATACTATTAATATTCTATGCATGAGAGACCATCTTTGTTACATTTTTTAAAATAGAAGAAAATTCTATGACAATTACATATGTATGATAATTATGGGAAAGATTACATTTCATCATATGATGGATTTACCAAATATTTTGTAGAAGGCCATTTGTGTTTGGATGTATGTGATATGAATATTTGAGATGCTTGTGCAATGTTTGATTTAACATTTTAACCAATATTTCAAGATTTCACTTTGAGTGTTTATGTGACTGTACCATGAATAGGGGGATCGGAACTATGATGAGACTCTTTGGAGTTGAGTGTGATGGGTAATTAATGAGACCCCAGTAGTTTGCTATGTTAGGAGTGCAGTCGGTCATTGACACTTTGAAAAGAAATTTTGATATTGGCTTGAGGTAAAGGTTTTTGTGCATTTGGTAGGGTCATGGGACTTCCATTTAGTGTGATTCATTCTCCCCCAAGAGGACCAATGTGACGACCCGGGTTTTTGAAACATGATTTGTAAAGTATTTTGAAAGGTAGGGCCCTTAAGAGTGTAAATTTTTTTCACAAAACAAAGCAGTGGAAATTCTTTTCTTTATAACTTGTTTTGAAAACCCAAGTCACCACTTCCTACATAACATAAGTACAAGTTGTGTACAAAATAAAATTCCATTGAAGGAATATAGTTTTATTAAACTCCAAGATCCATCTAGTGGTTCACAGTACAGCCAAATCTAGTACAATACTTGTCCAAATTACATAATCCAAAACTCAAGCTCACCATACAGTAAAACTCTCAACAAAGAAAAATACATGTCTTCAAGCATATACCTTGAAGATTATTCTCTTCAAGTTTTCTATAGTCTTTAGCTCCTAACTCTCCTTCCCTGTATATGAGATATTGCAATAAGTACAATATCTCAACAAGCAATGCTTGGTAGGGGATTCAAGAAACATAATAAATAACAAGGTAATTCCAATACTTCATAATCTCATTATTCTTAAACATACTCTTTACTTTGTAAGTTATGTATATCTATATACATACATACCCTTCATGGGTAAACCAATTAAATTTGTGAAAATAGTCAAATATCATTCCCAACTAAGCTGATCAATTCTCTTCATTTTGAGAATTGAGTATTACAGCTAATCTTATACTGGGAATTTTCCTTCTTGGGAAATATTGGTAATATACAATTACCTAGCATTTCATTATGCTATAACATAAGGAATTTCACTATGCCTATTCTTATATGCATCATAGTGCAAAATAATTAGAAAGGTTGTTATGCTGCAGTCTGATCCGTACTAGCATGCTCGGATAACTGCCCTGTTCACCATTGATATCAGGGTGGAAAATATTATGTCACTGCTCGTATGGGGGCCCAAGACATTCACAGTGGTGGCCTTCCCATAATTGCCACCACCCGACTTTTAGCCTCTCATTGGGCAACGTATCATCATATCATCAAATTTCTAGGAGCGGGTGGCCAAACCCTCATAACTCCTCTAGCAATAGCATTCCCCTAGGCTTATGCCTATTAAAATAAACTCACAAGCCTCCAAGCTTGTATGTAAAATATATTTCATATATATCAGACCATATGTCTGTTTACTTAGGGCTGAAATATTTCCTAATCCCCTATTCACTTATAGTTTAGTCCTTAACCATCTTATATGTGTTTGGTTAGATCATAAGGTTTTCAAGAGATTTAATACAAGTATTACCATTACTCTTGTCAACATAAGATCATGAGTACAATCATGTATGCTTTCATCAAATCCTCCTACCTTTAAGGATTGATCTCTTTTCCCCAATCTTCCATGATCTTAACTGATGTATGAAATCTGTACATCCATACATATTGTCAATATATAAATTATGAACAATCCTATTGATCACTAGATATGATGATTAGAATGATCTTTAGATCATTCATATCTAAGTATTTTTCTATCTCTAAGCCTTTGTGTGTCCATCTCCTTGATCTTGATCTTTCATAGATCCTTTGATTGACAATCTACACATGTTGATAAAGATCAAGGTCCTAGATCTTCTATCATCTAGTTCTTCTTTGATCTAAGTTCAGTTCTTGGATCATCCCTATGGAGGATGATCATGGTTCTCTTCCTTAAATCATCTTTGATCAAGGGTTTGGGTTATCTAATCTAATGAACTATAACAAGTATACTAATAAACATGTATACTAAGTACAATATAGTGTTCTTATTCTTATTGTTTTTGATCATCCAAGATCTAATGGATCTTGTTTGATCATCCTTATCTTACTTACTGTTTTTATTATGGTTAGGTAATTTAGTAACCTTTTATGCTCTTATTATTATTATTCAACCAGTTAATGTGCTGGTTGAAGGTAGCTTATTCAAGCCTAAATCTAAACTGCTCCTCTTATTTTCAATTGGCTAAGGCTTACTAGTTGAATGGGTGAACACAAAGTGCTTACTTCAATCCTCATGTAAGGAGGCATTTAGACCTCACAAACGTCAACGGAAGGTAGGGGAAGAGCGAGGCTCTATTAGATAACCCCCTTAACCACTATGTTCATCATTCACTAGAATGACCATAGCTCAACCTTTCATAAGGTTCCTATAAGCATGTTTACCCTAAGTACTCTTTTTAATGGATTTTAATTAAGTCCATGAATATTTATAATGTCATTCATGGGGTTTATTATTCTTTTCCTAATTTGGGCCAAGGATTTGATAATCCTTATATTGTCCTACTAACTATAGCCCTTACTAATTAAGTCCAAAGTACTCCATTCTTATTTGTGTAATGAAACTCTACTTTCTCATTAGAATACATTTTTGATGTTTTAACAAGTAAATCTACTAATAACATTCAACCATAAATGAATTATAAATTCAAAGCATAAAACTACATAATTTAACCTTCAATGATAATGAGGCAAGGTACTTAAATTAAATCTAACATCTTATGATAACAATGAAATCACATATCATGCTAAAGTCTAAATGTTATACTAGCATGCTTTATAACATAATCATATTTAAAATGCTATGAAACTAATTACATTAACATTTTTAGAAACCTTTACTTATGATCCAACCATTTGATCTTAGATCTTTTCCTTTGATTAAGGATTTAAGTTATAATTAGGGAATTTTCTTTATTAAAGTCAAAATATCATATTGATCTATTTTTGTCATAATCCATCAATGATTTCCTTGGATTTCATCATATCAACATTTATTCTTTCCATCCCAAGGATCTGATCACACTTGATCTCATTGATCAAGTGGGTTTCTTTGTATTTTTAGGGTTTTTCTACCATAATGGGTAGATCCCTTAATATATCCCATATATATCCAATTAAACCATAGATCTTACTTTATTTTAATATTATATCACTATTAAAACATATTTTCAAGATCTGATCATCGCAGATCTTGAAGATCTATGTAATTGGAAACCTGTTTCTTTAATACATAAAGTTTTTACTGAATAACATATCTATTTTATCATTTCATAAGAAAATAGAGGTTTCAAGCTTTCCATAGCTTCTTTCCGATCTCAATTTGGAGTTCAGATGATTCTGGAATTGAATCTAGAAGTTCACAGTCCTTCCTAGGGCCTGGATTTGATCTGGGCCCAAGGAACGGATGGCCCAGATTAGTCGGGCACGTCCGCTTGGATGATAGACAAAGCACCCTTGCGGGGGCGTCCACAGACGCGGACGGGACGAGTGAAACGCTCGTCATCTGCGTGCTCGCAAACGGGGCTGTCGCTGGGCGCGTCCGCTTGTGTCTTTGACAAATGTGCCGTCATCTCGCTTAGGACGACACTCCATGTGCCGTTTCGTCGGTGCATCATGTGTGCGTCATGGGTGTCGTTTGATCTGGAGATCAAACAGTCCATTCTGGACTGTCTAAGCAATCCTTTCTCAATTGAGGGCCTAAAACATCTCTGATCTTTGTGAAAATTCTAGCCTAGGGGTTTTGGACCCTTTTGGATCGATTGGTGCAGTCAGATTTTTCATCTGAGCACTCTATCATCCATAATTAAGGGTTATGTTGTTTACTTTATTTTTACCTTTTTATTACCAAAATAAATTACAGTAAAATAAAAATTGCATAAAATAGTACTAAACATCTATGAAAAGGATTTCCACCTACCTGATTGGAGAGAAAAACTTGGTTATATGCCCAATTTAAAAAAATACCTTGTTGATGAAGATATGGCCTACAATCCACCTTTCTTGCAAATATCCGTTGTTTGAACTGTTGGATCTTGAAATTTATTTGGGGGTTTTGTAGAATAGATATGTTGGGAAGTTTTGGACGGTGGAATTGATCAAATTAGATCTGGAACAGAGTGCCTAATTGATTTTAGGTCTCTTGTTCCAATCTAAAAAGAAAAACAAGTTGAAAAGAGATCTATCTCTTGGAAATTTTGGGTTTTTGGGGAGGAATCTAGATCTAATTTTTTAGGGAGAGTGAAGATAATTTTGTGGGGATTTTATGAGAATTTTTGGAGGATTTTTGGGGTTGTATTTATAGGCATTTTGGGTCTTTTTCCATGATTATAATATTTTATTTTTTATTATTAAATGGCATGAAAGTCTTCCATGCTCCATTTTTTCTTCCCCATGCCTCATTTTTCTTCCCCAATCCAACTGATGTTTGTTGACCCATGATTCACGTGGGATGATGATAAAATTGGTTGTTGGGTCCCTTGTGGGCCCCACATGGTGTAAAAAGATCGTTTTGCATTTATGCATACAATTTTGGGTTTTATTCCCATGATCTCGGATTTAAGTGTACGTAGTGGCGTTGGATTCGTATTTCTCAGTACATTCTAAATTTTGATCTTTCATATTTTGATTTTTGGGAGATTTTGATTTTTGGGTAAAATTACTATTTTACCCCTTTTGTCCAAGAAATGAAGAAACTTAAGGATTTCTTATCTGAATTCAAAATTTATCATGCTTACAGTCATTTTGAAGGGTTTGCTAAGTTTAATTTCAATTTTATATGTCTTATGATTTGATTATACTTTTGTAAAAGGTATATTCTAAATAACCCTAATATTTCAGCTCGAAATATCTGAAACTCAAACTTTATTGATTTTCTCAATCAATTGCAAAAATTGGGGTTATTACACAGTGTAGGTCGTCTGGTATCCATGATAGAGAGTAGGTAGGAGACGATGGTTCTCTTTACGTGCATAGTAGATAAGATATGATGTTGACATATATGGTTATGTTAGTCAACCTTGAGGGATTTAGACCATTTGCCTTAATGGCTTCAGCAGAATGCTACTGTCTAATCATTTTGATACTATGTGACATGTTTCATATATTGGGTACAACTTCTAATGCTATGTACTTTTTGATTGAGACTTATAGTACTCGATGTGATTTATTATGGACTTTAGGATTTAATTGTCATCAAGGTTTGATATTGATCACATTTCACTACTTACATGCTAATACCTCATGAATTCATGTATTTTTTGCATGTTTTGTCTAGCTTAGAAGGGGAGCCTTGGTGCAACGGTAAAAGTTATCGTCATGTGAACTTGAGGTCACGGGTTCAAGGCGTGGAATCAGCCTCTTGCAAAATGCAAGGTAAGGTTGCCTACTATAGGCCCTTGTGGTTCGCCCTTTCCCCGAACCCCGCATAGGAAGGAGCTTCATGTACAGGGGGCTACCCTTTTTTGTCTAGCTTAGAATTTCTCACTGAATGGTTGTACTCACCCCCACCTACAATTTTAGGTTAGTCTTCTAAGCAAGAGTAAAGAGTTGATGTAGAACAAGAACTTTGAAGTAGGAGACTTAAAGTATGACAATGAAATTAGTTACTTATCTGGTTTAGAATAAGAACCAATGAACATTTACAATTATGATATAATGGGACAATAAACCTTGATATGAATATGAGGATTTGGCTTAATTCAGGTCATCGCATCTAATATTGTTTGGGTTGTGAGTAGTGGGTCCTAGTAGTGCTTGTTGTTACGTACTTATTTTGACTAATATGTTGAGCTTTGATAAGACACCTAGGCTTGGAAGGGCAGCTATGTTTTCAAATCTATTTTAAAAAAATTTACTCAAGATCTTGATCATTTTCAAATAAAATTTAAAAAATTATTTCTGAAAACCTAGGGCATCACACTTGGTATCAGACTCATGGTTTATACTACTCACACCCAAAACTACTTGGGAGAGATAATAGTTAATAGTGAGAAAATGAGTCCTAAGTACAATAAGTCAAAATTAAAAAAAGAAAAAGATTATTATTATTAAAAATCCAGATCGCACTAAGAAGATATAGAGATGCTAATGAGGTTAAGACCTCATTTGGAGCTCAAGAAAATACCAAGGTTTGAAATGACAAGTCCAAAGACATGATAGACCTTCTTTTACAATGGATGAAACAACGATTACAGACTCTTGGACAAGGAGGAGAGCCAAGAATGGGAGTTGGAGGAGAAGGAAGAGGGACAAGGGAAGATACTTTGTTAGAGCATTTCAAAAATATTGCTCCCAAAGTTTCAAGTGAGGAAGGACTAGAAGTTGCGGAGACTTGGCTCTACAAGGTAGAAAATATGTTTAAGGAGATGAATGTGCTAGAAGATAGATAGTTAGTGGTGGCTACTTTTGTGTTGATAGGAGAGGCATTACTTGATATGTTTTAAATAATACTGCAAGTGCATAGCTCTATTGGAGTTTATCGAATCAGTAAGTATGGGTGGATCCCATGAAGACTCTTTGATAGACTGGATTAATTAGAATTTAGGTCATCTTACTTTAACCTAGCCAAGCATTCAAGTGAAGGACAATTTCTAACTATACTCATTTAGAAAGTAAGTAATTAAAGAAACTAAGAAACTATCTAAATAAGCAAGGAACTAAACTTAGAAACTTTTTAAAACTACAACTAATTAGAAAAGAAGAAACTTCCTAAAACTAACATTAACTAGAAATGCAACTATCTAAAAGTATAATAAACTAAGAATTAAGGAAATTAACAAAGCTACAACTAACTACATGTTAAAGTAACTTTCTAAAATTACACTAACTAGAAAAGAAAAGCAAGGAACAAATTAACTAAGAAAAGGAAAAAATTAATTATTTCATTAATGGCCAAATTACAAGGAATTGTTACATAAGCAATAAAAAGAAATCATGTAAGAAAAGAAAATAAATGCCCTTCAAATTTGGGCTTGAATTCCACTGTAGAGCCCACATGTTGTGTCACTTGACTGGAGCTTGTACACTTCTCTTCAACCTATAATACACTAAATTACCACCAAGCCTTACATCCTTTATATCCCAACTTGCCACAAATAAGAAAATCCCATCCAATGATCCTTAGGAATGAAGTATTAGTTGTACTAAGGAAAGAGGAGTCCTAATACTTTTTCCCTAAACAATCACCACAGAAGAAAAAAAGAAGAATGATGAAAAATAACTTAGAAAAGGTTACTACATTTTTCCTAAGCCAAAAAATCTTAAAAGAAATAGGGCAAGATAAAGAGGGGATTAGAGGTCATTCATCATTAAAGTAGTTGAACCATAGAGGAGGCATCCTTCCTTAAACATGAAATAGAATAAAATAAAACAAATTGGAGATAATGGGACTTGTTCTGACTCACCCATTCTTAGCCTTAGGAGATGAAGTGATAAGTATGGACATAGTGTATCCCTATCCCCAACATGAGGGTAGGAACCTAGGTGGCTTATGGATGGATTTGCATATTTTCTTGAACCTTAGTTAAGAAATTGGAAAATTTTCTTACTTTTGAAGCATCCTTTCCTTTTTCATAATCCAACTACATAAAAAGAAAGTAGAAAGAGAAAAACAAGAATGATGCATGAACTAACTAACAATGATTATGCATGAAACCTAAAATTATTAAGTAGTCTATGAACATGGAAATAGAAGGTGTATGGAATTAGAAAGAGAAAAAATTACCATTAACTAGAAAGGAAACTATCTAAAAGTACAATTAACTAAGAATTAAGGAAATTATCAAAGCTACAACTAATTACACATTAAAGTAACTTTCTAAAAATACACTAACTAGAAAAGGAAAGTAAGGAACAAATTGAAAAGGAAAAAAAGAACTATTTCATTAATGTCCAAATTATAAGGAATTGTTACATAAGCAATAAAAAGAAAGCACATAAAAATAGAAAATGAATGCCCTTCAAATCAGGGATTGAATTCCACTATAGAGCCCACATGTTGTGTCACTTGACAGGAGTTTGTATACTTCTCTTTAACCCATAATATACTAAATTACCACCAAGCTTTACATCCTTTGTTTGCCAACTTGCCACAAACTAGCTAATCCCATCCAATGATCCTTAGGAATGCAATATTAGTGCTACCAAGGAAAGAGGAGTCCTAATACCTTTTCCATAAACAATCACCACAAAAGAAAGAAAAAGAATGATGAAAAATAAATTAGAAAAGGTTACTACATTTTTCCTAAGCCTAAAAATCTCAAAAGAAATAGGGCATCTTCAAAGAGTTTAGATAAAGAGGGGATTAGAGGTCATTCATCGTTAAAGTAGTTGAACCATAGAGGAGGCTTCCTTCCTTAAACATGAAATAGAATAAAAGAAAACAAATTAGAGATAGTGGGCCTTGTTTTAGGTCTCACGCATTCTTAGCCTTAGGAGATGAAGAAATAAGTGCGCACATAGCGTATCCCTACCCCCCAACATGAAGGCCTTTAGCTAGGAACCTAGGCAGCTTATGGATGGATTTGTATGTCTTCCTCAACCTTAATTAAGAAATTAGAAAGTTTGCTCATTTTTGAAGAGTCCTTTCCTTTTTCATAATCGAACTCCATAAAAAGAAACTAGAAATAGAAAAATAAGAATGATGCATGAACTAACTAACAATGATTATGCATGAAACCTAAAATTATAAAGTGGTGTATGAACATGGAAATAGAAGGTGTATGGATTAGAAAGTGAAAAAATTACCATTAACTAGAAAGGAAACTATCTAAAAGTATAATTAACTAAGAATTAAGGAAATGATCAAAGCTGCACCTAACTGCACATTAAAGTAACTTTATAAAACTACACTAACAAGAAAAGTGAAGTAAGGAACAAATTAACTAAGAAAAGGAAAAAAATGAATTATTTCATTAATGGCCAAATTATAAGGAATTGTTACATAAGCAGTAAAAAGAAAGCATGTAAAAAAAGCAAATAAATGCCCTTCAAATCTGGGCTTGAAATCCACTGTAGAGTCCACATGTTGTGTCACTCAACAAGAGCTTGTACACTTCTCTTCAACCCATAATACACTAAATTACCACAAAGCTTTACATCCTTTGTATCCTCACTTGCCACAAACCGACAAATCCCATCCAATGATCCTTAGGAATGAAGTATTAGTTGTACCAAGGAAAGAGGAGTCCTAATACTTTTTCCCTAAACAATCACCACATAAGAAAGAAAAAGAATGATGAAAAATAAATTAGGAAAGGTCACTACATTTTTCCTAAAATGGGGTGACTTCAGAGAGTTTAGATAAAGAGGGGATTAGAGGTCAATCATCATTAAAGTAGTTGAACCATAGAGGACGCTTCCTTCCTTAAACATAAAATGGAATTAAACAAAACAAATTGGAGACAGTGGGCCTTGTTTTAAGACTCACCCATTCTTAGCCTTAGGAGATGAAGTGATAAGTAGACACATATTGTATCCCTACCCCCCATCATGAAGGCCTTTAGCTAGGAACCTAGGTGGCTTATGCATGGATTTGCATATTTTCCTCAACCTTAATTAAGAAATTAGAAAGTTTTCTTACTTTTGAAGAATCCTTTCCTTTTTCATAATCCAACTCCATAAAAACAAACTAGAAAGAGAAAAAGAAGAATGAAAAATGAACTAACTAACAATGATTATGCATGAAACCTAAAATTATAAAGTGGTGTATGAACATGGAAATAGAAGGTGTATGGAATTAGAATGGGAAAAATTACCATTAACTAAAAAGGAAACTATCTAAAAGTATAATTAACTAAGAATTAAGAAAATTATCAAAGCTGCAACTAACTACACATTAAAGTAACTTTCTAAAACTACACTAACTAGAAAAGGAAAGTAAGGAACAAATTGAAAAGAAAAAAGAACTATTTCATTAATGACAAAATTACAAGGAATTGTTACATAAGCAATAAGAAGAAAGCATGTAAAAAAATAAATAAATGCCCCTCAAATTCGGTCTTCAATTATACTATAGAGCCCACATGTTGTGTCACTTGACAGAAACTTATACACTTCTCTTCAACCCATAATACACTAAATTACTACCAAGCTTTTCATCCTTTGTATCCCAACTTGCCACAAATAAGCAAATCCCATCCAATGATCCTTAGGAATGAAGTATTAGTGCTACGAAGGAAAGAGGAGTCCTAATACTTTTTCCCTAAGCAATTACCATAGAAGAAAGAAAAAAGAATGATGAAAATAAATTAGAAAAGCTTACTACATTTTTCCTAAGCTGGAAAATCTTAAAAGAAATAGAGCGACTTTAGAGAGCTTAGATAAAGAGGGGATTAGAGGTGATTCATCATTAAAGTAGTTGAACCATAGAGGAGGCTTCCTTCCTTAAACATAAAATAGAATAAAAGAAGACAAATTGGAGACAATGGGCCTTGTTTTAGGACAAACCCATTCTTAGCATTGGGAGATGAAGTGATAAGTACGTACATAGTGTATCCCTACCCGTCAACATGAAGGCCTTTATCCAGGAACTTAGGTGGCTTATGGATGGATTTGCATGTTTTTCTCAACCATAATTAAGAAATTAGAAAGTTTTCTTATTTTTGAAGAATCCTTTCCTTAAAAAGAAACTAGAAAGAGAAAAAGAAGAATGATGCATGAACTAACTAACAATGATTATGCATGAAACCTAAAATTATAAAGTGTGTTTGAACATGGAAATAGAAGGTGTATGGAATTAGAAAGTAGAAAAACAAAGAAACATGGAAAGAGTGTGCGAGTGAAGGAAGGTGAGAATGGAATAGAAAATCATGTGAGATGCAAGCAAATCTTGCATGGAAGGATCCATGCTTGCAACTTAGAAAATGGAAAGTGTGTGGGTTTCTAAGTGGAAAGTGATATGCTTACACTACACAACTAAGATGCCTAATTCTACCATGATATGCATGACCTTTTAAACTAAGAATTCTTTCGAAATTTAATGAACTACTATGCATGGTATTTCTAAACTTTTCCTAGAAAATAACCAATGAGAAATAAAAAGTCAAACATGGGTTTCCAAATTAGGAAAGTGCTATAAAGTGTTAGATCTTAGAATCTACCATGCAACTACTTTTTAACAAGGAACTAAACTAATCCTAAAATATTCCTAAGATGGATGAAAATCAAATTAGAAAGTTTTTAAACTAAAAAGTAAGGAAATCTAAGAACTAAATATGGAATTCAAAATTCGAAAATACCCTACTTCTAAAATAAGAACGTGCTTAAAACATAGAAACTAAACAAGCTAAATGGGAAACTATGCTATAACCTAGATCTATAGTATACCTAACTCGAAGAAACAAAACTAACTCATTATGCTGCAATGAATGTAACCTAAACATGATGCTAAATCTACCATGCATGTAAGCTTGAAAAAGACACATCTACCAAAAATTGGTGGAATGTGTTGAAAGCTCTCTTCCTATATGCATGCAAAACCTAATTGAATGGAAAGAAAACATGATATGCATCTAAATTACTTTAAGATGAATGGAATTACTAAGCTAAATATGAACTACAAAGCAAGTAAAAATGAGAAATTACCATGCAAAACTAAGGAAAAACTACAACTAATTCATGCATGCAAATCTAAGTAAAATGAAGGATGATGCATGCAACTACATTAAGAATCTAAATAAGCAAAACCTAGTTGAATGCATGCCTGAAGATGGTGAATGCAAATAATAGAAGGTGGTAGAGAAAAAAAGAAGAAGGAAAAATAAGCAAGAAAAGAACTTGGATTAGGTTGCTACCCTACCTTTATCTCCAAGGAAATTGATCATGAAAGTTTGAAGGGAGCTTGGGTGAGGATGATCTTCATCCCTCTATTTCTCCTTTGATTTGGCTATGCGCTCAAGGGAAAGTTGAAAGATGAAAACCCTATTCATAACAACTCTATTTATAGATTTCTAGTATAAGGGTTAAGAGAATTCAAGGGTGGAGATCAAGCCATTTTAATCAGAACCAAATCAGGGCTAGATGAAGGATATGGGATTCAATATAGGAATGGGAGATGAGAATGGAATAAATAAGATGGGAAAGGAAAGATAAAGGAATAAGAAAGCCTAAGGGAAGAAGTGACTAAGTGAGAAAAGAAAAAAAAAAAAGATTAGAAAGGGAGACTAAGAAGGTAGCTTACTAATGAAGGAAGGAAGTGAACACAAATAGGGAAGTGGTTGTTGGAAGAGGGGTGGGGAGGTGTGATTTTTAGTATAAAATAGTGGAGGTAGAAAATGGGAGAAAATAAAATGAAAAATAAAGAAAAAAGAAGGAAAAGATAAGGAGTAAGTAGGAAAAGAAATTGGTGGAGAGAAAAGTAAAAGAAATGGAAAGTTGGTGGGGGAATCTAGGGTTTTTCATATTTAGAAAGTCCTAAGGAGGGTGAGGCATGGAATGCACATGTATGTCTGTGTGAGTGATTTAGAAACCCCATGATGTATGGACCCTTAGATTAGATTGGATGGTTGAGATCTTACTTTCTTAGGGTTTTGGTTTGACTTTTCAACATAGGAAAGTGTGGCTAAGGTTTCCTTATTTGCTTCACTTCAATCCTAGCCCATAGATTATACCTACCTTTACTTGAATGGATGGGATCCATTTATGGCATGTGAACATTCTTTAAACTTCATTCCTTCAACATCGTTGGATTGGATTTCCCTATGATGAATGAACCTTGATTCTTGAAGATCTTCATAGGCTCATGTGGACCAATTATATGTTTCAACATCTTGTTTAGCTAAGACATCTTCTCATTGGTTGATTCTTTATCCTTATGATTGAGTAGGAGAGAAAATAAGTGAAAAGTCTTTACGTGGTCCCATTCTTCTAAGAATCTTTCATTGTATATGATTTCAATATATATGACTTGAGATTCTTTCATAAGCTTTTAAAGGTGGTGACGTGTTCAAAGGTGCTTGAATTTGAAAATTGCTACCTTTTTACCGTAATTTTAATTGGAGTTGAACATAGGGTTTCTAGCCATTCTAACTTCAACAATTACATCCAATGATCCTTTTGAACTCCTAAGGCTTCATTTATGGCATGTGTGACCCTTCATGTTGCTTGAAATGTGAAATTACTTTTTGTAGTAAATTAGCAATTTTGTGTACCCTAGACCTGGAAAACTATAAAATTAACCCTAATTACTGATAATTAAGTGACTTCTAAGGCTAAAACCTTCTAAATATAGAGGTATGTATGTAATATTCCTATATCCATCAATTACATTGGTGGCCTATTGCTGAGACAACCTACTTAAGAGAGGTGGAAAAGATTGAATGAAATGATTTTAAACTTATATTCATTAATAAGTACTTTCCTCAACATATACAAGAACAAAAGGAGCAAAAGTTTCTTAGCTTAGTGCACAGTTCAATGATAGTGAAACCATTCAAGATAAAGTTCAACAAGTTGAGATGGTTTGCCCCTAAGGTGTGCTCCATATGACTAAGAGCTACCTAGAAGTTTGTAAGGGGACTCACTTTTTACCTGGAAAGTAAGATTTGACTGCCCAACCCTCCTCACTATCTAAGGTGGTGGAAATGTCTTTCATTGTAGAAAGAGAATATAGAAAATCAACCAAAGATCTTGAAAAGACTAGTGGGCAGAAACTAGTTTGGAACGGAAGGAGGCCCACTACACCATCCAAATTTAAGAGGCCACAAGGACCACCTAAGACTAACTTTAGGAAGAAAGAAGGTGATCTCACATGCTGCCCTACCTACCATAAATTCCATCAAGGGAGACCTTGCTATGTTTAGTAGCACCAATGTTTCTCATGTGGCAAGCAGTGGCATTTCATTCATGATTACTTAAAAAAGAAGTACTAAATTCCATCAAGGGAGACCTTGCTATGTTTAGTAGCACCAATGTTTCTCATGTGGCAAGCAGGGGCATTTCATTCATGATTACTTAAAAAAGAAGTACTATCATTCCAACCAGGGACCAGTACTACAGAGCTAAGGTAGAGTCTTTACATTAACCATGGAGCAACCTCATGCCTCTAATGATATGATAGAAGGTACTCTTCTAATTTCTGATAGACTTACTCATGTATTGATTAATTTAGGCTCCACACATTCTTTTATATCTCATAACTTTGCATCATGCTTGAAATACACCACACAAAGATTGGGTTTCTATTTAGAAGTTCGTACTCTAGTAGGGGAATTCGTAAGGGCACGTGAATTCCTAAAAGATGTACCTATTTATATGTTTGATAAAAAACTTAGCGGCGACCTAATCCTCCTAAGCATAGGGGATTTTGATGTGATCTTAGGTATGGACTAGTTGTTAGATAAAAGGGCAGCAACCAATTAGAAGAAGAAAAAGAGAGTCAATCTTTGCAGCCTAGGAAGGGAAACTCTTACCTTTCAAGGTAAGTTAGACTTGATGGAGTGAATATTATTAGTAGTGTGAGCTACACGACTAATCATGAGAAGATGTTAGGCATATTTAGCTAGTGTGGTGGCTTAGGAAGAAGTAGGCCCAAAGATCAATTAGATTAACATAGTTCAGGAATTCTAAGATGTATTTCCAATTGAATTGCCTAGACTACCTCCAAAACAAGAAATGGACTTTATGATCGAGCTATTGCCAAGGACAGCTCCCATCTCAAAGTCACCTTATTGCACGGCTTCAACAAGGCTGAAGGAGTTAAAGGCATAGCTTCAAGAGTTGATGGATCAGTGGTTTATTTGCCCAAGTGTTTCACCTTGAAGAGCCCCAATGTTATTTAAGAAGGACTGATCTATGAGATTGTGTATAGATTATCAATTGCTGAATGGGGTTATTATGAAAAATAAGTACTCATTACCACTTATTGATAATCTTTTTGATTAACTATAGTCCACCAGGATATTTGTAAGACAGTATTCAGAGCCCAATATGGCCATTATGAGTTCCTAGTGATGCCATTCGGACTGACAAATGCACTTACTGCCTTCATGGATTTAATGAATAGAGTATTCAAGGAGTATCCAAATAGATTTGTAAATGTATTTGTTGTTGATATTTTGGTATACTCTAGAATCCAAGAAGAACATCAAGAACACTTGCGAATTATGTTACACACTCCCTGAGTTCTAGCTTGATTGAGTCCACTTCCTTGGTTATGTTATTTCTGTAGATGGTATTCCTATTGATCCCATGAAGATGGAGGCAATCACCAACTAGGAAAGACTCAAGATTATGATGGAGATTCATATTTTCCTCAGGCTGGCTGGGTATTACATGTAATGACTCAAAATTTTTGATATTATTATATCATTTTTACAATCATGATCAATCACGATGTTTGGGTTGCTTATTTTGGAAATTAATATATGCTTAAATCACCTTAATAGGTGGTCAGATGTTTTAATTTAATTAAAATATAAAAAAATGAATTTGTAAGAAAAATTAGTGTCATTAGATTCTACACTCGAAATGGAATCCAACGCCTCTAAGAATGCCAAAAACGGAGTTCATATGACCAAGTTATGGCCTTTTGAAGATAAAGGGGCATTTTTGTAAAATACAATTAAAATAGAATGGCCTAAAAACACAAGGTGCCATTTTGATAATGACACCTCGTCGTCTTCCCCATCGCCTCATCCTTTCCTGCTGTCGTATTTCACTGTTCTGGCAGTGCGGTGGCGGCACTGCCATGGGACGGCACCGCCTTACTCCCTCTATAAATCTCCTCCACCCCCTCTTTCCAAATCGTGTTTTCTCCTCCCCAAGCTCTCCTAAGGGAAGATCTAGCATGAGGGTTGGAGCCATATTCAAGGGCTTCATCGTGGCGCATCAAGGGGCTCTTTAGGTATGAATCTCCTCCCCAACCTATTCCTCTCTTCTTCCCCTTCGTTTTCTCCCAAAATTCGGGCAGAGAACACCTTGAGGAAGATGGGTTCGTTCCAGAACCCTCAACTCGATGACCAAGGTTTCGGCAGGGGTAGAGGGAGCCGAACCCATTATCAAGGGTGCCATTTCAGGCTGCCCAGGTTGATCTTCACCTTCCCCTTTCTTCCTAGCCCAGATCCCTACCGGATCTATATTTTCCGGCCGAAAAATTCCAGAAGGAAACCCAACTCAATGGGTCTGTCAACCCATCGAGCCAGATGTGTCCTAGGGACGTTGCGTGCAATGCGCGCTTGGTACGTGGTCCTTGGGATGAACTTTGGGCAAGCAGTGTGCGGGTCTTGGTTCGTCTAGGGTGCATGAGCGTCCTGAGAACTTAGACGCTCTGTGCCTGCACTAAAGACGCGTTCACACAACACAAGTTCAGAATGCACACTGTAGCCACTCGAGCATGCACTAGTGGATGACCGCAGTCACGGATCTACCGGGACATGCATGTGTCCAGGAACCCCAACGCGCAGGCCCTACTAGACGATCTTGGTTCATTTGTTGATACGCAATGTTAAAAATGCAAGTATAGGGGTTGTAAGACTCCGATTGATGATCCGAAAGGACCGTTGCATCCGTATTGATGATGTAGACCTCATGACATAAAACTTAGTAAATGAAATCTACCATTCATTTTATAATCTATACTAGAGATCTAGCCCGGTTGTGAGATCAAGCTTAGGAGCGCGCAAATCAAGGACCTATAGATCCTAAAAGGCAGATCTAGCCGTTAATTTATAAGTTTAAGTAATGATCCATAAAGGTTGGAAAATAAAACTTGGATCCTTATTATTCATTAATATCCAGGGTTTACGAAGATGGGTCAGGGTCGAATAATGAAGAATGCGATCCAAGGAACATTGAGGTAAGTAGTCTGATACTACTAAGTTTTTAAATACACCTTAAACTCTGACTTGCCTTTATTACCGTTTTTAGCATGCTTTTGAGATATGATGCTCTTATGCGGGTATGCAAACTTGTCTTCATAATTTATGTCCTTGAAGCACTTGAATCTATCATCATATTTAACATGCTTTTTGATGCAATGTTCTTATACCAGCATGTAGAGTTGTCTTCATGTTTTATGGCATTGAATGCGATATTAGCATGAACTAATTTTATGCATTGATGGCATTGTTGAAAAGAGATGCATAAATTGCATGATTTCGATGAGTGAGATTGAGGATTTCCATGTCATATAAATCATCTCATACTACCAGTGCATGATGCATAACCTTGAGGGTTACCAAAAGATGCTGGAGTGCCCAAAAGACACTGGTGAGGCAGTGTGAGGGACCCAAAAAGGATATGATTTTTATATTTTTCGGGCTGATGAGCCTAGTGGGCACTATGCTAAGAGGTTGTTTATGTACGGGGTTGGCCTCCTGGCCTCTATCACCAAAGGGTGGATGGTATCGCTGCCAAAAAGGCTTGTCCCTTCCTTGACTGCTGTTGTAAATAGGGACGACTACTAGAGGTGTTCACGGCACCCTTTTCAGGGATGCCATAGTCGCCGTGGAGGCTATGGTGGGTTAGAATCTAAATACTGGAGATGCACGATTCTAGCTGTGTGCTGATCGTGACCATAGTGACCCTATGATTTCAGTGTGATCAATATGCATATAGCATTGAGATGGTCGTATATGAGTACTCGTGACTAGTCGGCATGATGTGTTCGTTGAGAGACAGACCATGTGCATGATACTTATGGTGATACCAGCATCTACTTGGAATAATGACTATTTTAAGAGTTTCATGATTATTATATTTGACTAGCTGGTTTGATGCATTTGCCGAGATCTTTGTACATAGATCTATTGATTTCTATTTTATGATTTTGATCATATTTATATCGTTGAATACTAGATTTTGGTAAAGGATTCCATAATTGAAATTGCATCAATAAGCTTATGTTTTATGCATAACTATGCATGCTTACACAAAAGGAATCACTGATGTTTTACATGAAAAGCTCTTGGAATCATGCATGTTGCCTACCGTGTTTTCAAAATAGTAGTATCAGATCACCTACTGGGTATGAGAAATACTCACCCAAATATATTATTTTTCAGATTAGCTCCACTCATGAGTAGCAGAAGCATTAGAAAATGTTAATACTACGATCAAGTAAATGAATGTAAGTAAACTCTCTACCCCTTAGGACATGTATCTGTGCTTACTACAATTGGGCTGTGAGCTGTGATTGGATAGACCTGGGAAGACATTTATGATTACAATAATGTTCAAAACTACTTTGTTTGTTGTGAAAGTAAATGATACTCGGGCTTTTCAAAATGAGTTTAAAACAAAAGATTTCTCCACTGCATTGCATTATTTTTCTAAAAATGTTTTCAAATAGGGATGCATCCCTCCTTAGGAATTAGATATTGCATTTAAAAATGCATGAGAAAACCCGGGTCGTCACATTACAGGAGATTCATAAAAGTTTTTTCTCACATTGTGCAACTTATGACCCTGTTGACTAGGAAGGAGAAGAAGTTCAAGTGGATGGACTTTTCAAGAATTGAAGATAAGGCATATTACAACACATATTCTAACCTTACCGGTGGCTAGTGGAGGATTTGTAGTTTACAGTGATACCTCAGGCAAGGAACTTGCATGCGTGTTAATGAGACACGGGAAGGTGATCATTTATGCCTCTCAACAGTTACAGGGGGTTTATTTAATAGCATATGTTTGACATTTCTATTGGCACATCTCCCGCGATATCTTCGACGATATCTTCAGTGATATTTGAGATATGTGTCATATGTTTTGTGATATCTAGGATATGTAACATTTGTTCTGTGATATTTCTAGTGATATCTTTGGTGATATTTGAAATACGTCATGAGAAATATTTTATTATTTTTTAATAATATAATACTGGTTTTCATGTGAATAACACCAAATAGTACCAAACTAATTAGAGTTCATGATTGGAAAAGGGGGTTTTGGATATGTCTACAAGGGGTATCTCCATGATGGAACTGTAGTGGTAGTGAAAAGGCTCAAGGATGGAAATATTGCTAGAGGAGAGATCCAATTTCAAACATAACTAGAGATGATCAGCTTGGCAGTGCACAGGAATCTTCTCAGGTTATGCAGCTTTTGCATGACAGTAATAGAAGACTCCTAGTTTACCCATACATGTCTAATGGGAGTGTAGCTTCTCAACTCAAATGTAATGGAATTTTCAAAATACAGAGGTCAAAAGCTTTTGAATAACACCATGTATGTTATTAAACTAATTAATAACATATAGATTTAGGCTTTTAGAAACTTTGAAGTTCATGTCTATGTTATTGAGGCAACTCTTTCATTGCATCCCACTTCAAATGCTTATAAGATGTTCCATATATTTTTGTTTCTTACAGGAAAACTAGCATTAGATTGGGGTAGTAAGAAAAGAATAGCTTTGGGTGTAGCTCGAGGCCTCTTGTATCTTCATGAATAGTGTGATCCCAAGATAATTCAAAGGGATGTGAAAGCTACTAATATATTGCTTGATGACTACTCTGAAGCCGTACTAGGAGACTTTGGTTTGGCAAAGCTTTTGGATCACAGAGACTCGCATGTAACAATTGCAGTGGGGGGTACTATGGGACATATAGTGCCTAAATATCTATCCACAAGCCAGTCCTCAGAGAAAACAGATGTCTTTGGTTTTGGAATTATCCTCCTTAAATTGATCAATGGCCAGAGAGCTCTAAAATTTGGAAAGCCTACAAACCAAAAGGGACCTACACTTGACTAGGTAAGCAGTTTCATTCTTTCTTGTTTACTGTTACAAACTTCTTAAGAGAGTTCTATGGATAATATGTAGCATCATTATTGAAACATGCCTTATGTATGTTTCTCTGATTCATTATCTTTACTAAGTTCCTTTAAGAACTTCATCTAATAGTGGGATATTATGCAGCTGAAGAAAATCCACTAGGAAAAGAAGCTCGATGTGCTCATTGGTAAGGACCTTGAAAACAACTATGGTCTGATTGAGCTTGAGAAGAAATGGTTTATGTTGCACTCTTATGCACCTAGTATCATCTTATATAGAGACTAAACATGTCAAAAGTGGTACGGATGCTAGAAGGTGATGGACTTGCAGAAAGATGGGAAGCTTCCCAAAGAGTTGAAGGACCAAAGTACAAAGGTCATGAATTCTCTTTGGAAAGATACTCTAATACTTTGAAAGATACTCTCATTTGATAGAGTGAGTAATATTCATGTATGTTTTCAATGAGTGAAGAAGATTGGATAGGATTGAGATTGTGCAATAAGTTTTCTTGAGTTAACCTACATGAAGGTTAAATTCTGGATGAGTAGTTGAAATATCTGCACTGGCGAAGTGCGTCAGAGTGCATCACTTTGGGAACAATGATTAAGGAAGTAACAGAACATTGATAATAAGCAGCTAGAGAACTACAATTCTCAACAACACCAACCACCTAACTGAGATATGCAAGAGAAAGGGAGGATGAAAAACACGATGCCCTCTTTCCAAGACTTTCATTGATAAACAATTTTTCTTCAGCAAAAGGAAATTTGGAGGCCATGGAAAAAAAATTCCACTGAATAAAGGTAGAGAAATAGGTGAGAAATGGGGATATGTGAGAAGAGAAGGGGAGTTTTAGGAAATAGTGTGCCTTTTTCCTCTGCTCGCGGGAGTTCCTTTACGAGATGAAGAATATGATGCTCATGTTTCTCTCTCTAAAAAAATATCTATTTAATTTGATTTTTCTTTCTCTAGAAAGGAGCACAATTAACAATGTAAATAGGATTTGGCATATCTCCAATAACACTAAACATATCCAGCATGATTAAGTTAAATAAACTTGATATATCACATATGCTGAAGATATCGCAATTAAATAAACCTGATATCTTACACATGCCGAAGATATTGCAGTTAAGTAAGCTGTATTTCTAAGATATGGCATAATATCTCAAAAACGCCAAACATATGCCATTAAATAAATCCCCCAAAGACTCATGAGGTAAACTATCCCATCCATGATCTGGAGGTGGTTGCTCTAGTTTTTACTTTGAAAATCTAAAGGCGTTATTTATATGGTGAAAATTTTGAAGTCTTTATAGATCATAGAAGTCTTAAGTACGTATTTTCTCAGAGTGACCTAAACATGAGGCAAAGGTGATGGATGGAGTATTTGAAGGACTATGATTTCACCATTTAGTATCACCCTAGTAAGGAAAATAGTGTAGCAGATGCTCTAAGTAGAAACTTGAAGGGAATGATAATAATTGTGTCAACATGATTAGCCTTTATAGACCAAATTCTACTAGCTCAAAAAGAGTGTGGGGAAACTCAAGACATGAGTAGCAAGGCCGGATTCTCTAAGGGTACTGATGGAGGAGAATGCTTCCAAGGTAGACTTGCAGTGCCAATAGTAGCATGGCTAAGATAGAAATTATTACAAGAGGCACATAAGTTAAAGTTTACCATTCATCGTAGGGGTATAAAAATGTATCAAGATTTGAAGGTGAATATTTTATGGCAGGGAATGAAATGAGACATTGGTCAGTGTGTAGTGAGATCTCCAGCTTGTTAAAGGGTGATGCAAAGCATCAGAGACCAACAAGACTATTATAGAATTTAGAACTCTCACAATGGAAGTGGGACCACATGAGGATGAAATTTGTAATGGGATTGCTCCGAACATCCATTGAGCATGACATGTTTTGGGTAATAGTGGATAGACTAACTAAGTAAGCACACTTTCTTTCCATTTGGTAGAGGTAATGTGACATCCTGGGTTTCTTAACACTTTTTTCACAAAATATTTTGCAATTGTGGGGCCTCGAGTTTGAAAACTATTTAGAAACCGAACATTGGAAACATGTTTCAAGAGAAGACTTTAAAAAATCTCAAATGTCATTTTTCTTTTTAAAAATAAGGATTTTCAGAGAAATAAGAGCTACATTTCTACCAAAAATCTGTTAGAGTCTCCCTTGTATTTTGGACCCAGTGCATTTCACGCATGTGATGTGATAACTTGATAAACACACTATATATGAAATCACAAAGGAGACTGCACCTCCCTCCATAATACATCCACATAAACATCTGTTCACATTTAAATAAAAAGAAACATCTTTTAGTACCAAAAGGTTAGGAATTGAACCAACATCCCCAAGACCACTCCAATCGCAACCACATCACCATAAGTCCAATTATATGCCGACATGTAAATAAAGCAAAGTTATTTAAGTCAAACATTACATCAGTTCACAAGATCATCAATTACATCGCAAAATTGTTTGTTATACCTTTCATGCTCTTCTCTTTAGATCTTTATCACAATCTTCTGCTCTTGTGTCTCATTTATTCAAATGTGAGACATTGTAAACAATTTATAATATCTCAGCAAACTTGTGCTTGTGTAGGTAGTTTCATGATTGAAATATGAAATTTATGCAGTTTTAAATCCAAAAGGATACATAACCACATGTTATGTAGTTGAGTGAAATATGATGCATAATGAGCAATATAGCTAAACTGTTAAATCTCAATCATGCTTTATAAATCAATGTCATGTTGAACAAATTCAAATTATCAATTTCAATATCCATGCATATTGTTTTCAAAGACAACAGTAACCTTTGCGAGGTATTTTATAAGATATGAAAGATCGCCACAACTAATGTCATGCATCATCTCATAAATATACTCATCCAAACTGGCAGTGAATCATCATCAAAATCAATAGATGAAAAGAATAAAAACCATGAAATACTTAAATATGATTAATGTATCTCAATAAGTATACATGTAGGGACTCTCTATGCGTATACAAGACCAAATCAAGTCCGTAGTTTGCCACCTTGGGTTTTTCATGAAAAGTTTTCACTTTTATTTTCAAAAGATGGCATACCTCTAATTTTAAAATTCAAAAATAGCAAAAAATAGTTTCCTTTGAAATTCATTTTTTCAAAAACCCAGCTATCACCTCAACTCCCATATTATACATAATACAGTTTTTATAGAATATAAACATGCATTTTATGAAACAACAGGACCCATCCAGTGGTTCACATACACAGCCTCTATAATCATTATATTAAATGTCCAAGCAGCATAATCCAAATAACTAACTATACAATACAAAAACTTTAACAAAATATATACTTGAGTGCAGAAGTATGGCTATTGAACTCCTCTTGCTTGTGTATGTCTTCTCCTATCTATCTGTATCTGAGATATGAATTAAGCATTTTACATCAATTAAAATATTCAAGTTCATCATGATGCTTATATGGGATGAAGTTTAAAACATAGTCCATAATTCAATAATTTCATTAATAATTCAATTATCTATAAGTCATTGATAAAATAGCTATTTATAATTCGTCTTCATCATATGAATATAATAATCACTCTTTAAAGATAACCCTTTACATGATAAATGTAATTCACTAGTATTTTAAATATTTATCATTATTATTTTTCATATGATACCATACTCTACATAATATATCTACCCATTCACTTTCCCCATATGAAAACTTTTATGAAACTATGCCCTTTAGCATATACACATAAGATTATAACATATATATATATATATATATATTAAAATCGTTAAAAGTCATACAAAGTTATGAACATAGTCCATAGGCTTTATAACCTACATTCGCAGACTATACTGGGTCTCAAAATCATAGCCCTTCCTTACGAGGTTTATAATACTCCAGACGCTGTTGGTAACATCATAAAAGGCATCTCATCATGCCATCATCATAATAGGCATCTCATCATGCCATCATCATATAAGGCATCTCATCATGCCATCATATCCACATGTCATCATGTTATCGTATACGCAACATAGTGCATCAAATACAAGGACTACTATGCCGCAGTTAAAATTCGTACAGCGCCCTCAGATAACTGCATAATAATCCACTAATACCAATTGTGGAAATAACAAAATCCATGTTCACATGGGGGGAACCATGGTTATCACAGTGGTAGCCTTCCCATGATTGCCCTACTCGACGTATAGCCTCTCATTGGGCACGGTATCTATCATATAATAAATTTGGAAGAGCGGGTGGCCAAACCCTACAACTCTCCTAGCATAGCATCCCCAAGCCTATGCCTGTTTAAATCAAAACTCTTAGGCCATCACGCTTAGATGTAAAATAATAATACATAGGCGTCTTGACTTTCCATAATATATATATATATATATATGAATATCTCATCATAATCATAACATCCTCACATATTAGGTGATCATCCACCAAGGATGTAACGTAAAATCCTAGACTCATACATCATATATGATGTAATGGTACCCTTGTACCATAAATATCTTTTTATCACAATAACAACTATGATATTTTTAAGAACAGATCATGTGTATCCATCAATACCATTCAGTAGGCTTCAATTATAAGCATGTCATTCAGGTAGCATTCCAGATCACAAATTTTCATCATTCACAAGTAAACATTTTTCATCATCATATATCATATGAAATGCAAAGTTTAAATGATATAATATCTATCATAAGAATAAGATCATTTTTTAAAAAAACATGCATCTTATTATTAAGACATGCTTTCTTAATTCTCCACCTACCTTGTGTAGCAAGTTCATCCAGTTCCCACTAGCTGATCGACGATGTTTGCGAAATCTCTAAGATCCATGTTTATCTAGTCCCTATTGTTCACTTAGATCCGCCAATTCGAGTAACCATGAATTATTCTAATGAATTAATTCTTTTTAAACAACTTTAATGGTATGGATCATGAGATTAGATCTTATTCCATACCTTGATTGTTTGATTGATCGTAGCCGTTGATCTAAATTGATGGGATCAACCTATAATTGGTTTTTAATCCTAGATATCTCTGTAATTCTTTATCTTTACTTTCTAGGAGTCAAAATTGTCTATTTGGGTTATAAAAATGAAGTTATCTAATCTATAACTTACTTCATTATACTTAAACTAAATATTAATAATCTTGGTCATTTAATCATTTATTTATAGTGTTTGTGTTGATCTAATGGTCAGATTTAACTCTGATCGGTTAGATCTAACATCTAAAGCCAAATTTGGGTCTCAAATCATTAATACCAATTTATTAACATGATCTAAAGCTCTAGGATAGTTAATTAAGCTTTAAAACATCCATATTAATCATTTTATAGGGCCTGATTACCTCTGAACTGGTCCATCCATTTAGTTCCAATGTTTCCTAAAGTGGATCAGTCAATTTGAATATAATTTCTTCAATTTAGTAACTATCCTATTATTTTTAAAGCTGTGGAATTCATTTGTGGTATCATATAGGCGATTAGATATAAAAAAGTAACTGTGTAAATAGTAACCGATCAGACGACTATGATCATCCGATCTGTTTGCAGTCAATTTACATCTAAATTCATCAATTCCTCCTATATTACAGTAATTGTAGGGCTATTTAATTCATCTACAGTGTCTGATCAGTGATTAGATGTCAAATGTTTACTATATGAATAGTACCCAATCAGATGGCTGAGATTGTCCAATCTGTTTCTAGCCTAGATCGATGATCTTGGTCAAATTCAAGCTTTATCAAGCACTTATTTACCTATTCCTAGGTTTGGATTAAGAAATGGATGATTAGATCATCCTTAATTCTAGATTTAGCATAAAATCAAACAGATTTAATAAAATACATCAAATCGGAAATAAGATTTCGCAAAATTTTACCTTCAGAGTGTGTTTCCGTGCTTCCTCCACCCTTGGATGAGCCGAATTGACATTGCTTGCAGATGAAACCTCCCTGATCTGGTCGCATAGTAATCCTCTCTTCAATCGACGGCCTAAATCATCCCAGATCAATCCAAAACCATGGGGTTTTGGTTCTTCTAAGCCAGCCGTAGAAGATGATCGGCTCAGATCAAGGATCTGAGCTCCTGTCATCCTCGGCAATGGCCTAAAATTTTTGGCTAGCTAAAAATGCCCCCTTTTTCTCCTCCAATTGCGACGGGATCAAAGGGCTTTTGATCACCCCCTATTGTAGAGTGAAATGGGTGGCTGGATTAACCATCCGAGCACTCATTTTTCCCAGTGTGGCTTTCTTTTTTCGGCAATCAAAATCCCCAAAAATCTCCTTTTCTTCTTCTTCTCAGGCGGACCTGCACTTCTTTGGCGTGCAAGTCGACCTTCCACCTCCCTTCCTATCTTCTCTCCTCTCTTCTCCTTCTTCTTCCCTTGTCTTCTTCTCTTCTTCCCCATTTTCTCTTTCTCCCCTCGGGTTTTCCGTCTGCATCGAGTTTGGGAATGTTTGTTTCTCATTTTACTTGAGTGGGGGGTGCCATTATCAAATGTGGCCCCCCTCCACTTAGTTATTTAACTCATTTCTTTTCCCTCTTTTCTTTTTATATAATAAACCTAGAATGATTGTGTTTTTTCCTCATCATTCTACTTAGCCTAAGTTTAGTCAACGTGTATGATTGTTACGCACCCAACACCACATCACCATCGGACCTGCATTTCTACAAGTGGGGGCCACTGATAAAATTACTAAAATACCCTTTTGTAAGAAAATTACCCTTTATTCGTCCAACCTCTGATTTCAACAAACTTAGTGTTGTTGGATTCGTATCGATGAGTAGAATCTAGATTTTATAATTTCAATTTCATGTTATTTAATTATTGTATTGCCCCTGACTATGAAGTCCCATAACTTCCTCATCCGAACTTTGTTTTCAGCATTCTTTGGCTCGTTGGATTCCATGTTCTGAGTGCTATACAATAGTTTTAGTTTTAATTTATAATTATAATTCTATAAGAATATATACCCCTTGAAAACTCATAACCCGATCATAGAATAGTGAAATTTTGGGGTGAAATTCATCCATAATTTGATTTCAGTGTTCTTGATGTCGTTGGACTAAATTTTTCTTGTACATTCTTAACATTCATGTTTCCACTCCAAATTCCATTTCTATATAAATTTATTTTCTTTGGGTAAAAAATTCCAATTATATTCTAAAATTCTAATTTCACATAATAATGCCCAAAATAGTATTTACAAATTTTGGGGTTGTTACATATAGCTATCACGCCAATACTAAGATAGATAGACTCCTACACCATGTTCTAGAACTCATCTATGGTGTTTGAAGATTTGGTACACATCAAGAAGCCACTGTTTAAATAGTGATTGATCAGACAACTGAGATTGTTTGATGAGTTTCTAGATTAGATAGATAGTCTCAGTTAGATTCGACCTATACAAGGTAAATATTTATCATTTCTAATCACTGATTAGGAGATCAAAGGTTTGATCATCCATAAAACCTAGATCTAGCACAAATGGTACAAATTTAGCTTACAAATTCAAATCAAGAGTTGGGTGTATGGATCTTACCTTCAAAGCATGTTTCCATGCTTCCTCCACCCTTCGATGTGCTCAATTAACTTCGTTTTTTGGTGAGACTCCCATGATCTCATCACATGTTACTCTCCTCTTCGATTGACGGGTAGGATCATCTCGGATTCTTCAATAACCTTGGGGGTTTTCATTGTCTCTATGCACTGAGTGAAATGATAGGCTTGGAACTTTGATTTGAGCTATCATCTTCTCCAGCGATGGTTGCATCATCAGCAACCAAAAACCTCATTTTCTCTTCCACCATCATGCCAGGTTTCTCTGACATCTTAGCTTTCTCTTTTCCCCTTCCTTTTCTTTCCCTTCTCCTTCTCCTTCTCTCTCTCTCTCTCTCTCTCTCTCTCTCTCTCTCTCTCTCTCTCTCTCTCTCTCTCTCTCTCTCTCTCTCTCTCTCTCTCTCTCTCTCTCTCTCTCTACCCTTCTTCCCTTTTTTGCTTCCTCCTCTTCGTTAGTGTTTTTTCCCTTGTGTGTGTTAGGCTTGACGAAATAGACCTTGTGGTCTATTTCATCTTGCTTTAAGTGGGAGGGGGTGTAGGTATCAAATTTCCCCCCTCTAGTAATATAGTTTTTTTTTTTTCCTTCAAATTTTCCTCCTTATTTTAAATCCTCACATATCCTCCATTCGAACTCTATTTTCAATGTTCTTTTTGTAGTTGGAACCATATTGATGTGTACTTTTCATTTTTGATAGTTTTGAGTCCAAATTTTTTGTTGCCAAAGGGGTCACTTTCATAAAGCTCAAATTTTCTTGAATTCACTTCCTGATTTTCATCTCAATTAAAATTATAAAATAATGTATTAAAAAGAACTCAAAATTGAGGGTTGTTACATTCTTCCCCGCTTGTAGGAATTCTTTCTTCCAAATTCTTTTCACGTTATCTTTAAATGATTCTAAGAGCATTCTCATCTCATAAAATACGATAATCATCCCATTAATTCTAAATTTAACATCATTAAGTTGACGATTTTATCATGTCATCTCATCAAATATTAACTCATCATATAACAGATACACGTCAAATCATCTTAAATCAACAATTCATAATATACTTAGAACATGTCATAATTACATATATTGCAATTAGGATAATCAAACACCCATCCTGGATTTTTCCTATCTATGTACAATATTAGTATAGGTAAAATCACCATATCAAAAAAAAATTGGAGCATCTTAGCTCATTAATAGCCATATTTATGCCAAATCTATTATAAAGCATATCAGCTCACCAATAGCAATCTATGCCAATTAAAACTAGAGCATACCAACTCACCAATAGGCAATCATATACCAATCAAAACCAATCCACAACACGACCATACTATAAGCACTTAGAAGCCTGCCACCTAGAAGCCTGCCAATGCCTCTTGCACCCACCCTCATTGACTACTCATACGTATAGATTGTAAATCATATTCTGATTACATGTAAGAAAATAACATCATATAATATCATACATCACTGTCATACCCCTCATCTAGGGAAAAATCAAGCTTATATATGTAATATAAAAACGACTTCCATATTATTATTATCTTGGAGAACTCAATAACTTAGCGATAGCAGTTCACAATACTAAGGAAACTATGAATGTCAATCAGCAATTTGGGTTAATCCCTACCCATCATAGTCTCAATAAACTGCTTCTCTATCACGTGATGTATTGTGGTTAAGGAAATTCACTTCCTCTGACCATAACTCATGCTATAGATATTTACAACAAAGGATGAGTACTTAGACACTTCGAATAATGAACAAGGATTCCTTGTGCTCCTCTGTGTTTGTGAAGAATGCGGGAACACTATCTAGTAACACAATCACGACTCATCCAAATAACATTTGGAAACCCAGTCTATCATATCCATAAATACTATCAATGCATTGATCTTATCAATTGTATTACCCAAAACTCATAGTAATCTTAACTAGTCCTAAAGATCATCTTAAAGATGTCTTCCTCCACAATCCTTAGCTTGTAACAACTAGACTTCATATCAATCTCCAAAACTACCATGCAATTTCTAAAGCTAATTAAGTAGATCATCAATACATGATTGAGGATATTGGTTCTTCACGGTGGTGCTATCTAACAAGAGATAATCTATGCATAGCAATAAAGATTCATCAATCTATGCATAGCAGTAAAGATTCGACCTTCTTCCTCAAGAAAGGACTGGAGCACTCTATGAAGACCCATTAGGTCTACTGAACTCTCATCAAGTAACTCCTGTATCTAAACTGGGGCCATCTCTGCACTGCCTCCAATGTCAGTCTGTCTAACTCACTGTCCTCTAGGATTGTCTTTATAGAAATGCCATGATTCTCCACAGTCAAATCATATAAAGGATTGCTGATGTAATGGTGGCTGTTGATACTATTGCCACTACTATGGTGGTCTACCAAATCTATGACATAACTATCCAAGTACCTGTTCTTGCAACTAACACACCTCTTGTTCACATCCCTACTCAAAAGCCTTTGTAACCTCATCGATGAAAAAGGATCTCTTACCTTTACTAGGCTGACTCTAGCTACCCATGTCTGAATCTCTGGGGTCAACCCTGGTCCTAAGAGAATCCCTCTCAAAGATAAAGGCCATGTCTGCTGCCTCTACCATCAATGTAGAGTGCACTAAAATCACCCAAGTCCTTAATCCAGGTGTCAACTCATCAAAAAATCTATTTGCCATCTCCTAATCTGTGGTAACAGCAATAGGAGCAAACCTCCTTAGCCTATAAACTAGTTCAAATGCTATTGAATACTTCGATCTCTCTACTATAAAGTAGCCAACACTCTCTGTATCTTTAGTTTTTCACAAGGTAAAGACATTGATCATCACAGGCCTTCCTAAGGGCCTTTTAGATAAAAGTCTTAGAAATGGGACAACACACCCTCTTAAGCGACTATCACCAGAATCCTTATAATTACATTTTCAGTGTCCTCAAATGAAATTCACATTGAGATTTGAGCTAAAATTCCTAAAAGGACCTAGTAGTATCTTCTCTCAATGATAGTAGCCATACACTAGGGTATTTTGATACTCATAAAGGCTCATAACAATATATCATGTTCTATGGATTCTAGACTCATCAAATAATTCTCTAGTTTTAAGAATTCATTCATAATTATGTCTAAAATTTATGATCAAATTATCACCATGATTCAAATGTTCTCATATAAATTGTCATTAGAACCTTCTAGTATCCATGGTTTCATTAGATTTCCATTAGGATTACCATCACTTCATACTGATATCAAAATTCTCTTATTTGTATAATAGTTCATTCACTGTGGGCATGTCTAGATCCTTTTACTTGATACACAGATATAATAGGTACTTTTTTATCCAAAGGCAATTAAACAACAATTGTCAGATACTCCTATATAGTATTATGTCTAAATAAACACCCCTTTTTTTTTTTTCCATTCCTTCTAATATCATAAGAAACCACTTGAACTTATTCATTAAGTTTTCTATATTCATGCTTCAATTCTTCACTCATCTGCTAATCTTTATTATCATTTAGTAATGGTCCTTATAAAACAATTGTTATATCCTTGAAGCATTATGCACCTCCAAGTCATAACTAGAACTCTCAAGAATCATTAAATAGGTATTTACTTCTCAATAATAAGTATCTGTCAATATTTCTGTATATATAAGGAATAACTTGTTTTCACCCCTTTGATCAATAATTCATTTACATAAGTAAGTCAAATTATCATTGACTTTCATAATATTAAAATTTTATCCATCTAATGTATCTACTACATGTATAGATTAATGTTGTAATTTTCTTAATTTTCCTAAGTTCTCTTCCATTGTGACTATTTTCTACTATCTTTTTTATTATAATCATAATATTATTATGCAATAGTTATCATGATCTTCAAAGGTGTATACACATAATCAAAATTAAAACTTGAATCGTCGGAAGGTTGCCCATGTGAATAGATCTATCAACTGACAAAGTTTCATTTAGATATACTAAATTTATACTCTTATATTATTGTTCCTTACTCTAAGAACTATAGTAATTTTGTAAGAGTACTCTTACTCATACCAGGACTTAAAATCTATTGTTTTCTTAGAACTTACAACCCTTGTGGATTCCATCTATTTTTACCTTCGTCAACACTGTCCATTTGAGTTATTCATGTAACTAGTATCTAGACTACTCATTCTCAAGTGATTGACTATATATGACTCTTGAACATGTTGGACTGGCTGTGAAAGGAGTGACTGAGCTTTAAAAGAGTTCATCATAACTCTTTTAACTAGCATAGCTCCCACTCCCTAGCCAATGTGGGACTAACTCTTGGGGTCACCTTGGCAGACACTCCCCTGAGAGCCCACCTTGGACCAATTAGGCTTAGGGTCGAAGGCCCCCTCTTCCCACCTCAGGGAACTCATATCCTTACAGATAACGAGCGACTAGCCCACACTATGAGGGGAATTGGATCTGATACCAACTATGATATCTTGGGTTTTTCTAACACTTTTTCAGAAAATCTTTTGCAATTGTGGGTCCTCGAGTTTGAAAAACTATTTAGAAATCAAACAATAGAAACATGTTTCAAGAGAAGACTTTAAAAAAATCCTCAATGTAATTTTTCTTTTCAAAAATAGGGATTTTCAAAGAAATGAGTGCGACATCTCTACTAAAAATTTAGTAGAGTCTCCCTTGTATTTTGGACCTAGTACATTTCAAGCATCTAATGCGATAACCTGATAAACACAATATGTATGAAATAACAAAGGAGACTCCATCTCCCTATAAAATATATCCACACAGACATGTCTCACATTTAAATAAAAAGAAATATTTTGTAGTCCTAAAAGGCTTGGAATTGAACCAACATTCCCAAGACCACTCTAATCACAACCACATAACCATAAGTCCAATTTACATGCCCACACATAAATAAAGCAAAGTCATGTTAAATCAAACATTATGTTAATTCATAAGATCATCAACTACATTGCAAACCTATTTGTTATACCTTTCATGCTCTTCTCTTTATATCTCTATCACAATCTTCTACTCTTATGTCTCATTTCATCAAACCTAAGACATTGTAAACAATTTACAATGTCTCAGCAAGCTTGCACTTATGTAGGTAGTTTCATCATTGAAATATGAAATTTATGTAGTTTAAAATGCAAAAAGGATACATGATTACATGTTATGCAGTTGAGTGAAATATGATGCATAATGAGTAGTATAACAAAACTTTGAAATCTCAATCATGCTTTACAAATCAATTTCATATAGAACCAATTCAAATTATCATTTTCAATATCCATGCATATGCTTTTCAATGACAATAGTAACCTTTGCAAGGTATTTTACAAGATATGAAAGATGGCCACAACTAATGTCATGCATCATTGCATAAATATATTCATCCAAACTGGATAGTGAATCATCATCAAAATCAATAGATGAAAAGCATTTAAACTATCAAATACTTAAATACAATTAATGCATCTTAAAAGGTATACATGTATGGACTATACCATCTAAACCTCCTTGAGGCCTTGCAAGTGTAGAAACACATGTAATTCGGCCATATGCTGTTGGTCATGAGTACTCATTATAGACATCAAATCCCAGGGTACCACACACCTACGCTATCAGGCTATGTACATATGAATCTCAAAATAATGGACCTCTGTTCATTGACAAGACCCAATTAAGATGGTAGCTATCATGTCGATACCCAAACGATTACACTCCCTACGCTATGTGCATGGGAAACATGGTACACAAGGCCATGACCTACCCATGATGTCATCGACCTGAATTCGGCCATGGGCAGCCACTTATCATATATATAAAGTTTTAGAGGGGGGATGATCAGTCCTCAACCCTCCTAGCATAGTGTCCATTGGGCCACCATATTCCCTTCATAGCATAATAATACTAGGCATTATTACATGCTGTCATAACATATAAAACCATAGAATTCCATGCACTAGTGAAATCATGCAAATCAATCTCATGATATGATACAACCATGTAAAAGCAACCCTCACAAGGGTTGAGTATGAGGATTCCTCACTCCTCATCATTTCATAAATCACAAACTCCATGCAATTTCAAATACATTTTCATGTACAAGTTTTCAATTTAATAAATAAATCAACATAGTATTCCATAGTGATAAGTTGCATGAAATACAAATATACTCACTATATAAATAAAAAAATCTCCAAAAATCTCAATTTTAACTATTTTCAAACATGATAGAATAGTCATTGATAGTTTTCATGTATCACCAAAGCATATTAAAGTTCAAACTAGTTACCTCCTTGGCAAATTTTCCACAAGTTTTACCCTTTTAGGTTTAGCTTTAAACTTAAATTCAATTTGGTCAAACCATACCTAAAATTGTGTAGCGCATACAATATTCGAATCCTCACATCAACATAGAATCATATAAGCATCTAAATCATGCTTAAATCTAGATAGTGTATAAAATTTGCTTTTAACACTCTTTTCAAGTTGCATTTGCATCATAATTGGGGACTTCATGTCTGAGTATCTCTCACCATTTGTATATTAGATTATTCATCTATACATAATCCCATAGTTCAGATTATCCAAAATTATGGAACTATTAGATTTCATACAATCCATCACTCCTAACCATATGATGTCAGCCACTTAGGTTGTTGGTCTACTCTCTACATCATGGATCATAGATCAATTATCCATTAGATGCTAGTATCTTTACTAAATAAAGGTCAGTGTATGTAACTATTGCATCTGATGGCCGATCAGGCATTGCTAGGTTCTTGTTCCTTTACTATCCGATCAGATGGTTCAGATTATTCTCTCACTTTCCTTTTAAATATTTCAATTTATATCATATACTAGTTAATTCAATGTGCCAGAACTCATCTATGGTGTTTGATCCAAGATCAGACATTAAGAAGTCAATGTTTGAATAGTAACATATTGGATGGCTGAGATTGTTTGATTGGCTTCTACAGTAGATAAACAATCTCAATTAGATCCGATCTATATAAGGTCAGTATTTATCCATTTCTAATCATTGATTGGAAAATCAACAGTTGGATCATCCATAAAACTTAGATCTAGCATAAACTATATGGATTTAGCCTAAAAACTTAAAATCAAGAGTTGGGTTTTATGGATCATACCTTCAAAGCATGTCTCCTTGCTTCCTCCAACCTTGGATGAGCTAGATTGACTTCTTTTTTTGGAGAGACTCCCATGATCTTGTTGCATGCTACTCTCCTCTTCGATCAATAGGCAAGATCATCTTAGATTCTTCAATAACCCTGGGGGTTTTGATTGTCTCTCTGTGTTGAGTGAAATGATCAGCTCGGATTGTCAATCTAAGCCGTCATCATCTCCAGTGATGGCTGCATTATCGGCAACCAAAAACCCTATTTTCTCCTCCTTCACTGGCGTGTCAGGTTTCTTCGGCAGCCTAGCTTTATCTTTTCCCCTTTCCTTTGCTCTCCCTTCTTTTGCTTCTCTCTCTTTTTCCTTCTTCTTCCCCTTTTCTCCTTCCTCCTCTTCATTAGGGTTTTTTTTCCCCCCATGTGTGTGTCAGGATCAATAGAATAGACAGTGCAGTTTGTTTTATCTTGTTTTAAGTGGGAGGGGGTACCGATATAATTTTAGCCCCCTCCTTTGTAATATACTCTTTTCCAAAAATTCTCTCCTTATTTTAAATCCTCATATCTCCTCCATTAGAATTTCATTTTCAGTGTTCTTTGTGTCACTGGAATTGAATTAATGTGTAGTTTTTATTTTTGAGAGTTTTGAGTTCAAATTTTTAAGCTTCCAAAGGGGTCACTTTCATAGAACTCTTTTTTTCTTGAATTCAATTCCTGATTTCATCTTAATTAAAATATAAAATAATGTATGAAAAAGAATTTGAAATTGAGGGTTGTTACATTCTCCCCTATAGGAATTTCATCCTTAGAATTCTTTCTATGTTATCTTTAGATGATTCTAAGAGCATTCTCATGTTACAAAAATACTATTAGTTTCTAAAGGGGTTATTTCTTTAGATCTTTCATCAAATTTCTTTAGAAATCTATGAAGATCTGAACCTCACATCGGGATCAAAAGTTGGCTCTATGACAAAAGCTGCAAATTTGTAACATATGAGATTAATAACTTAGAATCCAACCATTTAGTAATAAAAGGAATAGGAATCTGATCACAATTTAGCCACAGAACACACAGACCGTAGATATGATGTCATGAATAGTAGATTATATTATTTGTCAACTATCAATAGACTTAACATAGTGTAATTCAGCTTCCTAGATTTGATGATTTGCGAGATCCAACTCTCTAAAATGAGATCAACTGTTGGATTGCCATCAAATATGTGGAATTGAATGGTATAATATTAGCTACATGAAATTAAATTAGATTTGATTATTAGATATCTGTTAGGCATATGTATTGAAAGATCATATTACTGTTTTATCAAATGGGATAAGATTGCATGGAACTATAAAGAAATCTAACAATTTGATGATCTGGACTATTAGATCATAATTAGATTTAAAATCAAGTATATGTATATGTGTTAGAAATATAACCTTTACACGCTGTATAGATTTAGATGCAGTTGGACAAATGTAGAATTGACTTTATGGCCAAAGTTAAGGAAAAAACTTGTGGGAACGGATGCACTTGACAAACAAGGTAGGTTGTTTTAACATCTTTAAATTATCTATATATTTGAATTATGACTAGATTATTAGTCTAGTCAAATTAACATGTATCTAGTCAAATATATGTTATCGATAGATTTTGATAAATAAATAAATGATATGGTTGCAAATTAGAAATGTATTACTCTTCATGAATGATGTATATATTTCCTTGATGATGATGATATTAGACGATTACTTTAGTGTGTGGATATTATTTAAGATATATGAATTATAATGATACAGGGACAAAGTCTACATTCATATTAGAAATGTGAATGATAATTTATCAGATGAATAGCATTTCACGCATACAATGTGCAATTTTGAAAAATAGAGGTGATAGTTGAAATTTTTGTAGAAATGAATGGTTCATTTCATCATATGACCATTGGTATAAAATTAGTATCTCTCGCATTTCATGTATGCATTTTGTGGATTTGATCCTTCATTTTGGTTTGATGCATAATCATGATTTGACACATAATTTATATTTTTATCGTGTGTTTGTCTTCTTTTATGTAATCAAAGTTTCATTCACTATTTATACTTGTTAGTAGCCAATAAGGAAAACCTAAGAGGGTGGGTACACAAGGCACTAGCAGGCTTCTAGGTACTCCCAATATGGTCATGGTTTAGGTTGAGATGAATTACGAGATGTTTTTACATACATGATTTGATTCAAGATTTAGTTTTTGGCATGAATTTGCTATGGTGAGCTAATATGCTCAAATATGTTGTTGTCATGGATTTGGCTATGGTGAGCTTGTATTCTCAAATGAGTCTTTGGCATGGATTTGCTATTTGTGACTTGATATGCTCTGATTTGGTGTGACATGGATTTGCTATTTGTGACTTGATATCTTCTAATTTGATGTGACATGGATTGTCTATTATTGAATTGAAAAGTGATTCAATTGTTTATTATTTTATTGCTAATTTATGTATACTAATAGTATGGATTATCCTTCCCATGGATATCTTGTGAGTTTACCTATACTGATGTTGTACATAGATACATTTAATCTTGGATAGATTTTGTTATGCTAATTAGGTTACACATGCTTATGATATGTTTGAGTTGACATGGCATTGATTTGCCTTCTTTATGAGCTAATGTATTAGGAGATGATTAATCAGGAAATTGCATACTCTGTGGGATGATATATTATGAGATGATGTGACTTGGAACTACATGGATTCAATTACAATAATTTGTTGTGTTTAGGACCCTATGAATGTATTATGTTCTTTAGAACATATTTATGAATGGCTTAGAATTGCATTTTTACTTGGCTTTATGTGTATTGCCAAACTAGATGTTCAAACACCTACGAAGCATAGGCTTGTTGAGACATTGTAATTCATTTACAATGTCTTAGGTTTGAATAAATTAACTTGAACAAAAAATAGCTTAAGGTAGATAGAACCTTGGATGAGGACAACAATAGTGTGACCTTGTGCTGACAATGTAAATATATGATTTCTATTTAATCTTTATGGACATGTGTGTGTGTGTGTGTGGTGTGTCTATATATATATATATATATATATATATTTGACTATGAGTTGTAACTGGATAGAATCCTATAAAATGTTACATATAAACTCATCGCATTTCAAAATCTCTGAAATGTATTTTTGTTGATAGGGATGACACTTGGGTTTTGTGAAAAAACATTACAATGAAAAATGTCTTCCAGTTTTTATACTTTAAGAATAAAGAAAATATTTATGAAAACTTGGGGCATTATAGTTAGTATTAGAGCTTAGTTTATCCTCTCATAGCCAGTCCAATATATCTAAAAGTCATATGCAGTCAACCAATGGATGCTGGTTGATAAGGTATGAGTTACTAAGATAACTTATATATGCAATGTTGACTAATGAGAAACAGATACCCCCTATGAAGGTTAGCATACTTTAAGAAAACAAGGAGAATTTGGTCCTTGTATAAGTAAGAGTATTCTCATGAGATTAGTATAGTTCTTGGAGATAAGAACTAGAGTATAAGCCTATATAATAGTATCTTCAACTAAGAACTTAGGTAACTCTTATAAGAAGTGGAGATTAGTGATCTAATTGGATAAACCTAATCATGAATTTGGTTGACCTTTCAACTTTTTTTTGAATGGAACATTTTGACCTTAAGTTAGAAAATATGATGACAAACAGAGAAATTGAGGTAGATAAAAGAAATAAAAAATGAACTGGTATTATGATAATTGATGAAGCATGAGGCAAATTATGTTATTCATGATAAAAAACTGATAATTGTTATGTTCACCTCAAAGATTTGGATGCCTTATCTATATGAGTAGAAATTACATATTAATGTTGATGTGTTAGCAAGTAAGGTTGAGTACCAGAGGGTGCAGCAAAAGCTGCTCTTTATTGCTTAATTCGGAAAGAAAAGTTAGGCTAGTAAGTGGAGTAAATGCTTAAAGTTTAAAGTTTGAAATCATAGATTTTTGAGGATTTCATTGATTAAAGAGTTATAAGATCTAGAATAGAAAGAAAGAATAAAGAAATTTCTTTGATTGAACTTTCCTTGTAGAAATCATTCAGTTAAAGTGATCATATGGAATTGGAACCTATGACTCAATGATGAGAACACATATAGATTTATTTGAGGAATGACATGAAGAGAATGTAGAAGATTAAATTCTTTAAGGGGAAAAAATGTAACAACCCCAATTTTTAAATTACATTTCATATAATTTTTAAGTTACTTTTAGTAAAATACAAATTTGGACTTATGTGTTTTAAGTTTCACGAAATTGAATTTTGTAAGGACACTTAGTTGATCCCTGAAACCTTAATAATTAGATTGTACTTGGAAAAAGGATTTCAATGACACCAAAAACATTGAAATCAGAGTTTGGATGAAAAAGGGCATTTTTGTAAATGCACTTAGTGAGCTCTACTAGCAAAATTCGAGACTAACAGGCCAAGTGACATTATTATCATGCATGGCCTTCATTATGATAGACTCAAAAAGGCATAATGACTGTAATTAAGAAGAATTAGTAATATATATTATAATATAAAATATAAAATAATAATAATAAAAGAAAGACTTTTACTTAAAGGGAGGGGCCATTTTGATATTGACACTGATGCGTTTTAATTAATTACCGCAAGTGCATGATTATGTTGGAGTATAGGATAAGCAAATATGGGTCGATCCCACCAAGACTCACTGATAAATGAGGTTAGTTAGTAAGAATTTAGGTCATCTTACTTTAACCTTGCCAAGCATTCAAGTGAAGGAGATTTATATCTAAAACTAAAGATGAGCAACTAACTAAAAAGGAAACATCTAAGCCACACAACTAAAAAGTAAATTCTAAATCAGAAATCAAGTAATTAAGGAAACTAAGAAACTATCTAAATAAGCAAGGAAATAAACTAGAAAACTTTCTAAAACTACAACTAACTAGAAAAAGAAAACTTCCTAAAACTATCATTAACTATAAAAGAAAACTATGTAAAACTACAATAAACTAAGAATTAAGGAAAGGAACTAAACTATAACTAATTACTCATTAAAGCAACTTTCTAAGACTACACTAATTGAAATTAAAATAAGGAATAAATTAATAAAGAAAATAGGAAAAAGAACTATTTCATTAATTGAATTGTTACATGGAATTGTTACATAAGTAACAAAAAGAAAGCAAGTAAATAAAAGGTCCTTCAAATTCGGCTTTTAATTTCATTGTAGGGGCCATTTGCTGTGTCACTTAATAGAAGCTTGTACACTTCTCTTTAACAAAAAATAAACTAAATCACCACTAAGATTTTCTCATTTCTATTCCAACATGCCACAAATTGGCAAATCCCATTCAATGATCCTTAAGAATGAAATATTAGGACAACCAAGAAAAGAGGAGTCCTAACACTTTTTCCTAAACAATCACTACCCAAGAAAGAAAGAAGAATGATGGAAAAGTAAATATAAAAGGTTGATTGCATTTTTCCTAATCTAGAAACTCTTAAAAGAAAGAGATTAACTTCAGAGAGTTTAAATAAAGAGGTGATTAGAGGTCATTCATCTTTAAGATAGGGTAGCAATAGAAGAGGTTTCCCACTTTAAAAATGACATAGAAGAAAAAGAAAAGAAATTGGAGATAGTGGCTCTTGTTTTAGAACTCACCTATTCCTAAGCTTAAGATATGAAGCAAGAAATAGGTACATGGTGTATCCCTACTCTACAACATGAAGCCTTAGCTAGGAACCTAGGTGGTTTATGGATTGATTTGCATGTTTCCTCAACCTTAATTAAGAAATTACAAAGTACCCTTATTTATAAGAATCCTTTCCTTTTCTATCACCCCTATGTCCTAAAATTAGGTTAATGATGAATCAACTTGCTAATCATTTCAAATTTGGTGAAACATGACAAACAAGGAGGGATTGAGTAGGTGGCCCCACATGAGTATAGTCATAAATCAAACACAGTTTTGGGAAAATTTTGAACCCTTAGAACTTATTAAACTAGGTATTAGTAACTAACATGCGGTGCATCTCTTTTCTTCTCTAATAGCTGTTGATCTGTGTGGTCTTGAATAGAAGGATTAACATATGATTTTTCTTTCTTGATAGTGGAAAGCTTAAGAGAGTGGTAAAGCCAAGAAAAATTAGGTAGGAGCATTTGACTTCATAGATCGGGTTCACTTTACATTTTGTCTGTGATAGCTAGGCTAAGCTCAGTTATCTTGTTAATGATTAAATGACTTGAAATTTTATTCAAGATTCATAGCAGATTTGCAGGGAATTTTTTATAAAAGGAAAACTTTATCATAAATCAAGTAATTATGAAATAAATTAAAAAATAAATTAAAACATTGAAATTTGATGATGAAAAGTCAATTATTGGATTATGCTCGATGAGAGCTTCCTAACGACACTAAGAATGCATGAAAGGAAGACCAAGACCTAATAATCCAAAATTTTTACAAATAAAAAGGGGGTCCAAATTGATAATGGAACTTGTATATAGGTTGTTCTAACAAGGCAAGTTGGGAAGCGAGTCAACACATGGGAGTTAGACTCACCATAAGAACTCAGCTGGCCCTCCCTCCGTGAATTTGTAACATGAAGAAATAGGGAAAAAGCCATCATCGAAAGTTTTACCCTACGATTTTCCTTCTCCTCGATCAACAATTAGGACTTTCCATTCTTCATCCAGTGAAATGAAACTGATGCCCACCCTCTCACCCCATCGCAGTTCTCCCATCCTCCTTTTAAGTTCTCCTCCCACAAAATGTTAGCAAAGACAAGGGGTGAATGAACACCTAAAACCAACCAAAGAATGGCTGATTGGGCAAGTCCTTCTTGTTTCTCCTTTCTATTTTCTTCTTTTCCTTTTTCCCTCCCAGCCATTTCCAACCACCGTTCATTGTTACTGTCACTATTTTTTGGTGATATGAATGGTGAAACCCAAGAGAAAACTAAGTGATTGAAAAACACAGTCAGTAGAATGGTAGCTAATCAATGATTGAAACCACTCATTTTGTTCCTTAGATGATTAAAAGTAAAACCCCTTTGGTTTCATATTATTTGACTAGGAAAAGATGCCAAAATCTGAGAAAAATAATGATATAGGCAACTTAAAAGGATGTTGAAAATTTTGGCCAAAAATCTCAATTTTAGTGGCAATTGAGGATAGAAAACACTAAAAAACTAAAATTCAGGTCATGTTGACATTTGGATGTAAAACTTTATAGAAATGGGTATTGTTTGTGTCGTTAATGACTATTGAAATTCGATTACCTTTTCCGACAACTGTTAACTTTTCTGGCGAACCCCTAAAAATTGGAAAAAATAAAAATTTGTAATTTGGATAAATCACACATGAATTTTTCATCCATAAAGATGGATCGTCCATCAAGAATCAATTAATCCTTGAATTTTTTATCCAAAACTTGGTAAGGCATAGGGAAAAACTGAGATCTTAACATCTGACCATTAAGAACACGATCGGAAGGTAGATATGTAAAAAATGTTACTTTAATTACACATTAGCAATGATTGTGATAGAAATGATAGGCCAATTATAGACTAGTTGATGCAAGATCCGATCTAACTATCCAAAACTCGAGTGGTGATTATTGAAGGTTAGGAATGATGACCAGACCATTGTTATGGTTAGAATCATTAAATTTCCAAATAACTTACCTTTAATTGTAGGAATTAAAACCTTTAGAGGTATGTGGCAATCTAGACTGTGGATTTAAGACCATTGGTATTGATCTAAGTAGATAGGGACCAATTTGTGTCTTGATAGTCAATTTAAATGCTAGAGGTTAGATCAATGACATTATGGGTAGAGATCTTGAAGTAATTATAATAAATTGTATGGAATTATAAAATTTACTTAGAATTATATTCTTAACACATGTTTTGAATATGGTTTGGACCGTATTGATAATTTATTTTGTGAGTTATACTTATAACTTAGGTAAGGACCCTAAATCTTTCTTTATACTTAAATTGTTATTAATCTGTTCAATTGTAATTAAGATTATGGTTGTGTAGGACATATAGATCATTAAATTGATTGAATGCATAATATGAATTACAATTACTTGTTTGAAATTGTCAAGTCATATTAAAATTAACATTGCTTAATTGTTATAATGATGTTAATTGTGATAAAATGGTTAATCCTAAGATAGTAAGCACTGAGGGCCGCCTGGTAGACTATAATGATGCTTTCCAAGATGGTAAACCCTAAGAGAAAGGGCTACCTGGTTGATTGCAACTAAGGTGAAGCACCCCAAGATGGAAAACCCTAAGGAAAGGATTGTCAGTTATTGAGCCTCCTAAGATGGTAAACCTTGAGGGAAAGGGTTGCCTAGTTCTTTGGAATCATAATAGAGACGCCCAAGATGGTAAACCCTAAAGAATGAGCTGTTAAGTATTCAGCCTCCCAAGATGGTAAACCATGTGGGAAAGGGCTACCTGGTTGATTACAACTATGGTGGAGCCCCCCAAGATGGTAAATCCTAAGGAAAATGACATTGGAGCCCTCCAAGATGGTAAACCCTGAAGGAAAGGGTTGCTTGGTTCTTTGGAATCATGGTGGAGCCGCCCAAGATGGTAAATCTTAAGGGTCTAGTTGCCTTCTATATGATACTCATAGTGGGCGGTCCAAGATTGTAAACCTTGAGGGAGATGACTACTTGATTAGCGAGATGATCCATATTTGCTTATCATTGCTGAGGGCATAATCAAATGAAATACAATTCTATATGGTTTTATCTAAATTCTATGTTTATGGTCCTACAGTTTGAATTTGGAATAAATTGTAATTTTTGTTGGATTTCCATATGTTATTCATAATATTACATGTTCATCACTTCATTACTTATATGTTGAAATGAAAGTGAATGTCCCATGGTTAGACATGAATTGGGGGTGAATATTGCATGGGTTTATTTGCATGCTATGACTATGGCTTTATAGTTTGAATTTGGAATAAAATCCACATCTATTCTGATACCAGAATGTTATATATGATAATACATGCTAATTACTTTATTGATTATTGGTTAAAAATGGAAATGAATGTTCCAGAGTTGGATATGAATGTGCAATTGAGCTAAGCTCAGCAAGAATGGTAGGATATGCATGGTTTAGTTCTTTTTCCTTACTACCTCGCAGCTTACCTTATTATTTTCCCAGCACCAGTCAAGCTGATAAGGGGAAGGCTTTTGATGGAAATGAATAAAGCCTAACTAATTAATGATGTCACATTTTGTATTGTATATGTATGTTGGTGATGAATATGAATTGTGTTATATTATGTGATGAGTAGGCCTATTCATCTATTTCTAACATTTTGTATATTTTTAACTTGATGAGAAGTGTATGAGATTCAGCTTGAACTTTAAGTTAGAAATTATGAACTGTTGTAAATTACTATGGTGAATGGTGTGGAGAGGAGTCTCCTTTAGACATTTTAAAACCATTATATTGTTTATCAGGTGAATTGCATCACATGTGTTAAATGCATAAGTCCAAAAAATAGAGGAGTCCTTGTCTAAATTTTGGTAGAACTAATTATAAAAATAATTCTACTGTATAAACCATGACTTGCATATGATAAGAGCAGTTAGCTTGTTCAATACTTCCACTACAATATATGAAAAAAAAAAAAGGTGTCCATGTAGGCTTTGTTCGAGCCAATCATTATGTTTGATTATGTTAAATCGGGGCCTTGGGGATTTGGGATCACAACATTTTCCTGGTCCAACTCCATAAAAAAAGGAATTATAAGGGAGAAAGAGGAATGATGCATGAACTAACTAGCATGGGTTATGCACAAACCTAAAATTGGAAAGTGGATGAAGTAAAGTGTGGAAGATGTGGAAGTGTAAAATGAAAACTACCCTAGCATGGAAGCACGTGCTTTTATGCATGTGTGTGTGTATGTTTCTAAATTAGAAAGTGATGATGTTTACAATATGCACTAAGATGCATAAATTTACATGACTTTTTGAATTAAGAATTCTTTCTAAATCTAATGAACTAATATGAATGAAGTTTCCAACCTAACCCTAGAAAGTAAGAAAGGGATTTAGAAAGTCAAATATGGTCAAACATGGGTTGTTAAAATAGGAAAGTGCTACTTCTAAGAATCTACCATGCAACTAGTTTCCGAAATGGATCTAAATTAATCCTAAAACATTCCTAATGCATATGGAAAGCAAATCAACAATTTTATAAAACTAAAAAGCAAGGGAACTAAGTTTTAAGCATGAACTCCAAAATTGTAACTAACCTACTTCTAAAATAGAAAAGTGCTTAAAACATGGAATTCAAAGAAACTAAATGGAAAGTTATACTGCACCTCAAATCTACAAATTAAAACCTAGTCTAAGGAAGCAAAACTAGCATGTAAATCTAACATGAATGCAACTAAGGTAAGCTACAAAGATAACCATGCATGCAATCATGAAAAAGATGCATCCATGCTATTGGATGGAATGCATTGAAAACCCTGCACCTATATGCATGCAAAACCTAATTGAAAGGAAAGTAAACATGATATGCATCTACACTACTATAATATGAAAGGAATTACTATGCTCTACATGAACTACAAGGCTACTAAAAATGAGAAATTAATATGCAAAACTAATGAAAACTACAAAGTAGTTATGCACGTAATCTAAGGAAGCATGAAGGATGATACATTGTCAATCTAATATATGAAAAACCTAAATGAATGCATGCTATAAGAGGGTGAATGGAAGAGATATAAGATGGTAGAGAAAGAAAAATAAAATAAAAAGGAAAGGAATTGGAACTTAGGTTGAGAACCTACATTTATCTCCAAAGAATTTGAACCACGAAAGCTTGATGGGACCTTGGGTGAGGGTGATCTTTCTCCCTCTATTTCTCCTTTGATTTAGCTTGCAATCAAGGGAAAGTTGAAATATCCTTAATGCATTAAAAAGCGTATCTATTTATATATTTCTAGCATAAGTGTTAAGGGGATTCAATGGTTGGGATCAAGTCACTTAATTTGATTTTGAACCAATGGCAAGATGGAGGGGCATGGAATTCAATTATGGAAGTGGGATATGAGAATGGAAGAAATATGATAGGAATGGATGGAGAAAAGAAAGAGGAAAGGTAAAGGAATGAAGGAAAGGAATGAGGAAAGGAAAGAATTAGAAAGGAAGACTAAGTAGATGGCTTAGGGGTGAAGGGAGGAATTGAATTCAATTAAGAAAGTGGCTATTGGAGGGAGAGGCATGATTTTCAAAGTAGGAAAGTTGGTTGGAAAAAATGGAGAAAATAAGAAGGAAAAAGATTGAAAAGATTAGGAATCAGTAGAAAAAGAAATTGGTGGAAAAAAGAATGAAACAAATGGAAAATTGGTGAAAAAATCTAGGGTTTTTCATAATTAGAAAGTCCTAAAGAGGGTGGGGCATGGAATGCACATGGAGGAAATTGTGAAAGTGGAGTGGTTCTGGAAACCTTAAGATGCATGGACCCTTAGATGAGAATGTACATATGGTTGAGATCTTCCTTTCTTTAGGATTTTGGTTTGACTTTTCAACATAGAAAAGGTGGGTATTATTTTGATTTTTTCAATAGTTTATTCCTAACCCTTAGATCACACCTAATCTTTCTTGAATAGATGCGATCCATCTATGGCGTGTAAATATTCTTTAAATTTTATTTCTTCTCCACCACTAGATTGGATTGCCATATGATGAGTGGCCTTGCTTCTTGTAGATCCACTCATTGGTTGATTCTTTTCCCTTTGGTTAGGTAGTAGAGAAAAAACAAGTAAAAAGTCTTCATGTGAGCCCCATTTTCTTTTTGTTCTAAGAAGCTTTCATTGTATATGATTCCAATTTATATGAATTAAGCTTCTTTCATAAGCTTCTTCATAACCTTTTTTTGAGTATGAATTGTACATATGATTTCTAACTATTTTGACTTTGATAATGTCACCTAATGATCATTCTCAATCTTCAAGACTTTATTTATGGCATGTGTGACCCATCATGTAACTTGGAATGTGAAATTGCTCTTTCTAGGGGTAAAGTTGGTAATTTTATACATTTTTTATATTTGCACCATGGATTGCAAAACAATATAATTAACCTAATTAGTAATAATTAAGTGATCTTAGGGACTAAAACCTTCTAATATAATATTTTTGGGCATATCAAGCACCCTCCCCCCTTTTCGAAGAAAATTGACTTTGGTCGACTATTATCCAATGCATGAAGGAAAGAAAAGGAAGAAGGAAGAGAGGAAGGGAAGACAAAGATAGAGAAAGAAAGAGAGAGCATAGAGGAGAGAGAGACAAATCACCGAACGATGCCAAAAAACTAGTCATGCTAGCGAGAAGGGAAAACAAGGGAGAATGGCTTGCATGGGAGATCAAGCTAACTGGAGAAAATGACGGCTCTAATCAATGATCCAACCCAACCAATCTATTTATCATGGTGAGATGACCAAAACTGTGACGACTCGGGTTTTCTCATGTATTTTTAAATGCAATATCTAATTCCTAAGGTGGGATGCATCCCTATTTGAAAACCATTTTGTGAAAACCATGCAATGCAGTAGAAAATCTTTTGTTTTAAACTCATTTTGAAAACCCCAAGTGTCATTTGCTTCACAACAATCAAAGTAGTTTTTGAAAAATCTTCAGAAATCATAAATGTTTTTCCCCAGGTCTATCCAGTCACACCACACAGTCCAATTGTAAATAAATACAAATACATGTCCAAAGGGTACAGTGTTTACTTACATGTATAATTGTCTCCTATTTGATTCACTTGCTCGTAGCACTAATATCTCCTGAGGTGTCTTCTATTTATCAGTGGAACTATCCTGAAAAATGTTATAGATAGGGTGAGTATATACTATACTCAGTAGGAGTCTATCACTACTAGTTTTACAATGCATGCTATGTTTAAAATCATATGCTCTTTAAAACATGTGTATGTTCGAACAATCATGTTCAATATCGATATTAAAAACCACTGTCAAATTGGAATACTGACGACTTAAAGATTAGCATAATCCAAGTCGAAAGTATATATATATATATCATAAACATAATGATATGCTTAGATGCTTAACTGAATCTAACTCATGGATATCTGGTATAGTCAACCAACCTCATGTCATGCCATATGCAATGCAAATAAATCCTCAAACCATAGGGTCCAACTATGCCCACGACCTCGCCGCCGTGTGGCAACCCCTTGTACCACATGCAGTTGAAGCAGGGACATGCCCTTTTTGGGCGTGGTACCCATCCACTTAATAGTGGTAGAGGCTAGAGGCCAACCCAAACCTCTCGGCATAGCGCCCACAAGCTTACCAACCCAATTCATATACGATCAAACAAGCTAAAAACCTCTTTTTCAAAACCTGTCCTCTTTGGGTCCCTCACAACTGCCTGGACCCCACAACTGCCTACTGAGCGTTTTTTGGGTGCTCCAGCGTCTTTTGGTAACCCTCAAGGATATACAATTTTTCAAGAACTCAATGCTCACAAATCATGCAATATATGCAATTGTTTGCAAAACATATCTATGCATAATGTATTTAATCACATGCATGCTGAATTCATTTATATGCTAAACAAGCCATAAAATAAGTCATGCTAAACAAGTCATATAATTTATACTTAAAACATGCAGTCAAAACAATCATGGCTCTTTTTAAAAGTCTAGTAGCGATAGAGAACCTACCTCAAAGTCTCCTGGAGTCGCGTCCTTTATCACTTAACCCGTCCCTGGGTCTCATTTATAAACTCCTAGGCATGAATGGATACAAGGAGTCCTTATTAATTTCAATCCATTTAGACATTAGATCACTAGATCTGCCTTTTAGGGTCTATGGTCCTTGCCTAATTCATTGTCAGGCTAGATCCTATGATATGGATCTACTATAAAATAGTTAAATTCTGTAACTTGTCCTCTAATCCTAACTTTCTAATCTCACTGTGTCAGTGCATTATGGTTTCCAAGACATGTGTGTGCTTTAATGGACGACCCAGATGTGTCAATTAGGGCCCTGTGCCACAGGTTCTAGGATGCGTGCGTGCCCTGGTTGTACCTAAACCACATTAGTTCACATGTGTCTGTCCGAATGGTGTGGTGCGCACATCTGAATGGAGCGCTAAGATGCGCGTCTTGGACGACGTTGCGTGGATGAGTCTTAGCGGGGTTGCACGCACATCCTAGTTCCTAGGACACTCATGCATCTTGGTCGAGTCAGGCATCTGTCTATGCGTGGCACGCATGTGACAGTCGCCCCAGGGAGCTCGGCATGATTGCGCGTCAAGCCCACACACCCCTGGGACGACCACACCCCAGGGACGCTTGTGCACCTTGGGATGCCCGCACCCCAAGGACGCTTGTGCACCCTAGGACGTCCACACCCTAGGGATGCTCGTGCAACCCTGTGACGTGCTACTGTGGACGGGTTTTTCACCCGTCTGGTTTCGTTCCCTAGAAATTGTGGATTTTCGGCTGGAACTCAACAGATCCGGCATGGATCTAGGCCGGAACAAAGAGAAAGCCAAGGAGAAAATGCAAGAGGGAGGTGAGAGCTTACCTAGCAGCCAGAGATGGCGCTCCTCCCGCCTGGTAGGTCACCTGCCTAAACCCTTTGTTGCTGGAAAACTCAAAGAAGGGGGAAAAACCCCAATGCTAGACTGGAAAGGAGAAAGGGGCATGGGGAAATGGCAATGGCCAGCCTAAATTGGGCCTAGCCGTTGCCAGACAACTCATGGAGATGGGTTTGAGACGGGTTTCCAGTTTTTGCCGAAAACCCCAGTCCCAAAATTGCCAGAAATTGTGTTTTTAGAGAGGGGGAGATGGGGCTTTTATAGAGGGGAGAAGGCAGTGCCGCCATTTCCCCTGGTGTGTTCTGGAGAAATCGAGAAAAAGGATTTTCTGGAGAAGTCTAGAGGTGGAAGACGACAGGGGGTGCTGTTATCAAAACAGCCCCCTACGTTTTTCGCCTTTTTCGTTTTTCTGTTTAAATTCCAGAACTCCCCTGATCTTTAAACGGCCGTAACTTCTTCATACAAACTCCGTTTTCGGCGTTCTTTGAGGCATTGGATTCTATTTTTCGAGTAGAATCTAATGGTACCAACTTCCTCACAAATTCCTTTGTTTACTATTTTAAATAAAGTAAAACATTCAACACAGTTTATTTCCCATAAAATATCCAATTTCTGTTAAAAATAGCATAAATTGCTCGGGCGTTACAAAAACCCACTAGCCTTTCCTCGATCCTATGACATTCTGCCAGAGAAAATGCCAAAAAATAGTAAATATTGATCAAGGGGGTGAATGTGGATAGTGAAAAAGGGGATCATTTTCAAGATCCAAACCATTAATCTTGTTCATGTGAGGAGTAAAATATCTCATAAACAAAAAATTATCCAAACAAATCTCAAGGGAAAATCAAAGGGAGAAGATGACACATATAAGTTGATTTTTTGGGAAAGATAAATGGATAAGTTGGATGATCTGAACTGTTCATCACCTTCCTTAAGCTGCAAGGAGTGAAACCCTAGTAGTAAATTGATGATCAATGGAGTTTTGACTAGAATCTCATTGTAACAACTATGGACGGTGATCATACATTGTCAGGCAATGACTCAATCCAATATTATGCCAAATCTAAGTAGGGAAAGCATGTGTGAGGTGAGATCCATTAATGACTAATAAGTGTTTAATTTTGGATAAAAACCACCCAATTAGTTGCCCATATGTTACAACTTATAAGGCTAAATTAGGATTTTTAAACTAAAATTCATAACAAATGCATTTTTGACCTAATGAAACAAAATTTGTTATTTTATAGTTTCAAAAGCTAATTCAAGGTAAGTATTGATTAATCATGTTGTTTTAGGATTGAATTAGAAATTTTCACTTTTTGCAAGAAATAAGATGGTGATCCAACGGCCGAGATTGATGAGGATGAAATTGAAGATCAAAATCAAAAGATCGAGTCAAAGCCTCAAAATCATCACTTCAACATAAAACTAAAGGCCAAGATCATCTTGTGCACCTGTAATGAATAAGATTAAAGGAGCTAAAGATGGCCAATGTGGGCTCATGAAGTAAGCATGCATTCCCACCACCTTTGCTTGGAAGCCACTTAAGCCTGTGACACCTGGGGTCTTTTAAACCTTTTCCCATACATATAATAATAATACATTTTATAAAAATAAATGAAAATCTCAACAAAAAATAAATAGAAATGGGAGAAGGGAAAAGAACAGATCTACCTCAAATCAGGCCAGCTGGTGGGGGGGAGAAAAATCCATCACTCACGTGAGGGGGGCGTTGCATCGTCATTGGGGTTGTAACTACCAGTGGGACGAGGAATAGAGAGGGGGAGTTATGGTGGGGAGAAATTGAGGTGAGCTATTAATGGGCGGGGGGAAGGCACATTTAAACCCAACCCCCCCCCCCCCGCTCCCCCCCCATTAATATAGTTTTTAAAATTTCATTATATATAAAAAATTTGATTTATTTAATGCTGAAATGAGTACCAGCCATAAATGCTAATAATCATCACCATGCTTATTTAATGCCCATCAAATCATGGATTTCAATGCCTGATTTTGTGGGCCCCACCTATGAAATTATAAGTCTACCCCTTTCATTTATTTAATTAAATAGGAAAATTAAAATATTAGTCAATTTTCATCCAGTCTCTGATTTTAACATTCTTAGTGGCATTGAATTCCGTTTCTCATTGACATTTCAAATATTGAGGTTTTATCTCGTGATTCCATCTTTAAAATTTTCAAATCTCCTCTTTTCTCAATTTTTTGCAAATTTCCAAAATTCCAAGCAATTATGCATTTTTAGAATTTAAAATTAACGGGTATTACATCCTCCCCTCATAAAATTTTTGTCCATGAAATTCTTTCCATGTCATTCCTCAACAAAAACATCCCCATATCATAAGATTTGCATATCATATTAAAATTTTCCCAAGTCAATGTCAATAACAATCCCATGCTATGTCATCCCCTCATATAGCAATTCACATATATAAACCAGGGTATATTTCAACCCTTCTGAAGTAACTAACTCATATTATAGTTAGAATGAGTCATAACCACATTTAATACAATTGGCATAAACCATATTCTCATGCAAGAGCTAGTATAAGTAAATCACCTTATCAGTACAATTAGAGCATCTCAACTCACACATATGAAATTCCATGTCAAGCTTATGTTAGTGTGCATTAGTTCACAAATAGGAAAAAGTATGCCAACCAATACTAGAGCATATCAGCTCACTAACAAGAAATCACATGCCAATTAGAGCATATATGTTCATCAACAGATAATCCATGCCAAGCAAAATTAGAGCATGCTAGCTCACTCCTTGGCAACAGTATGCTAATCAAAATCCAGTCCATAGCTCAATCATACTGTGAGCACCTAGAAGCCTGCTAGTGCCTCTCACACCCACCCTCATCGGTCGCCCTCTTAAGCCGCCCTCATCGGCTACTCATAAGTGTAAGCCATAATCCAAAGCCAAATTACACATAAGCAAATGATTTCATATTAAACATATGTCATTGTTACACTTCTCATCTTCATGAGAAATCAGTCTCATATACATAATATAAATAGTATCCATGTTACTACATCTAGGAAGACTCAATAATCTAGCTATAACAGTTCACTAGACTAAGGAGACTATCAACCTTAGTCAATAGTTTGGCTAGTCCTAGTTCATCATAGTCTCTCTATCAATAGAGATATCACGTTCAAGAAAATTCATCTTCTTTGACCATAATTCATACTCACATACATTTACCTCAAAAGTTGTCTTTCAGTTACACTACAAAATGCACAAGGGTTTCCTGTGCTCCTTAAAATGTCATCCACTATAAAATCATGACTCATCTCAGTAACTTTTAGAAATTTAGCTTGTCATATCATACATGATGTCAGTGTGTTGATTTCACTAATTGATATCGTCCAGAGAGATGTCTCCCTCTATAATCATCAACTATTGGTGATCACACCTCAAATCAATCTCCTTGAACATCATGCACCAACCAATATAGATCAATTAGATTATCAGTACATGATAGAGAATATTAGTTCTCCACTGTTGTTTTATCAAACAAATAGATTTTTCCATAATAACAAGGTTTTGTCTCTCTTTTGTGAAGAGAACTAATGCATCTGTAATGCTTGAGCAATTTACTCTATTTTAACAAAAATTGGACATTTTATGGGAAATGAACTATGTTGAATATTTGACTTTATTTAAAATAGTAAATGAAGGAATTTGTAAATAAACTTAGTACCATTAGATTCTACTCAAAAAATGGAATCCAACACCTCAAAAATCACCCAAAACAGAGTTCGTATGAAGAAGTTACAGTCGTTCAAAGATCAGGGGCAGTACTGGAATTTAAATAGAAAAACGAAAAAGTCAAAAAATGCAGGGGGCCGTTTTGATAACAGCACCCCCTGTTGTCTTCCACCTCTAGACTTCTCCAGAAACCCTCAATCCTGATTTTTCCAGAGAGATCTGCCACCGCCAAGGGCGGCACCGCCATTGACAGCACCACCATAGCAGGGCTATAAAAAGCCCCATCTCCCCCCTCTCCAAAACATGATTTTCTAGTCATTTTAAGATTGGGGTTTTCGGAAAAATCAGAAACCCATCTCAAGCCAAGACTCCTCTGAGTTTCCAGCTATTTTCTAGCCAGAATTACTAGTCGAAAAATGCCCCAAGCCTGTTCTAGTCGGCCTTGCACGAACCAAGCATCCTAAGGACGCCATGCACCACCTGCGCCTTGGACTGGGTCCCTGGCACAGGTTCCAGGTGTACGACAGTGTGTACATTGTCCCAAGTGCGGCCTTCGGGTGTGCGCGCGACATGGGGAACGGGTCCTGGCTCGACGAAGATGCATGGGGTGCCCTGGGAGCTGAGATGTGCCATGCTACAAGGTGCGTCCGTGCGATGATGCGCATCACTAGAGCATGCATGTGCGCATGCAAAAACAGTCCCTGGCATGGCCTTTAGGCGTGCACACACATGAGGCGGTCACGGTTCAACCAGGATGCACGGGTGTCCTAGGAACTGGAACATGCGGACCTAATGAGACTTTAAAGTTAGGATTAGAGGACAATTTATGGAGTTAACCATTGAATAGTAAATCCACATTGTAGGATCTAGCCTAACAATAAATTAGGCAAGGACCATAGACCCTAAAAGACAGATCTAGCAGTCTAATATCTAAATAGATTGAAATTGATAAGGAGTCCTTGTATCCATTCGTATCTAGGAGTTTATAAATGAGACCCAGGAACGGGTTGAAATGATCAAGGACGCTACTCTAGGAGACTTTGAAGTAGGTGCTCTATCGCTACTAGACTTTTAAAAAGAGCCATGATTGTTTTGAGAATGCATGTTTTAAGTATAAGTATATGACTTGTTTAGCATGACTTAATTCAGTGTACATATGATAAATGCTTTATGCATAGATATGTTTTGCAAAATAATTGCATATACATTATGCATAGATATGTTTTGCAAACAATTGCATACATTGTATGATTTGTGAGCATTGAGTTTTTGAAAGATTGCATGTCCTTGAGGGTTACCAAAAGACGCTAGAGTGCCCAAAAGATGCTGGGTAGGCAGTCGTGAGGGCTAAGCAGTTGTGAGGGACCCAAAGAAGACAGGTTTTGAAAAAGAGGTTTTTGCTTGTTTGATCTGATATGATTTGGTCTGATAAGCTCGTGGGCGCTATGCCGAGAGGTTTGGGTTGGCCTCCAGCCTCTACCACTATTAGGTGGATGGGTACCATGCCCAAAAAGGACAATGTCCCTACGTCGACTGCATGTGGTACAGGGGGCTACCACTAGTGTCACGGCACTGGGTCGACGTGTCATATGCCCCGTTGAGGCTATGACCGAGTGTCCTCAGGTACCCGGGGACCACACGGCAGCGAGGTCGTAGGCATAGTTGGACCCTATGGTTTGATGATTTACTTGCATTGCATATGGCATGACATGAGGTTGGTCAACCATACCATATATCCATGAGTTGGATTCAGTTGAGCATCTTATGCATATCATTATGTTTATAATATATGATACTTTCGACTTGGACTATGCTATTTCTTTAAGTCATCAGTATTCCAATTCGACCATGGTTTCTAATATCGATATTGACCATGATTGCTCAAACATGCTCATGTTTTAAAGAGCATATGATTTTAAACATAGCATGCATTGCAAAACTAGTAGTGATAGACTCCTACTAAGTATAGTATATACTCACCCTATCCTTAACATTTTTCAGGATAGTTCCACTCACAAATAAAAGACGCCTTAGGAGATATTAGTGCTACGAGCAAGTGAATCAAACAGGAGACAATTATACATGTAAGTAAACTCTCTACCCTTTAGACATGTATTTGTATTTATTTATAGTTGGACTGTGTCTTTGGATCGGATAGACCTGGGGAAAAACATTTATGATTTCTGAAGTTTTTCAAAAACTACTTTGATTGTTGTGAAAGAAAAACAAAAGATTTTCCACTGCATTGCATGGTTTGCATAAAATGGTTTTCACATAGGGATGCATCCCGCCTTGGGAATTAGTTATTGCATTTAAAAATGCATGAGAAAACCCGGGTTGTCACAGCATCCCACGAAGACCCAATTGGTCTAACAAACTCTCATCAGTAAGCTTTCATAGCTAAAACTCTTTCAACTCAGCCAAGGCCATCTAGTATGGCATATTAGAAAATGGTACTACGTCTGATGCCAAACCAATATTCCATTGCAAACAATCCTAAACCTCCTTAGGAAAAGTTAAGGAATATCACACACCATTTGTGTGCTCAACTGTAAGCACTCTCTGTCATCCACAATCACACAACAAGTACTCGGTACATCAAAAATGCACCATATTGCCTTCAAGGAAAAGTTAACACAACCTCAAGAATGCTCCTTCTTACTCAGGGGTAAATCAATAGCTATCCAAATACACAAAAAGTACCTTTCTTCTCCTTGCAATCCATTGTCCTTCTACATTAGTATCCATCCCAAGGATGATATCATGATTAATTAATCGAGTAGGATAAGATCAATATCTATCCTTTCACTTGTCATCATTTCCCCCCAGTACTCCTTAGAAGTACTTACAAATTTCAATAACTTGCCCATCTATGTCATAACTTCTAGCCCAAGGATTGTCTCATATATATACAGGCACATTCATCGGGGTGCCAACACTCAACCCACAAGGATGACTAGATCCTAGATCAAGGAAAATTCTAATGTGTCTATCTACAACCACAAGAGCACCTTCCATAACTTGGCTTGAGGTTTGTACTTGCTTCAAATAATGGTAATACTCATCATTACAACTATGGAGTCATTTCTGTTTTATCTGTAATGTCAATCTATCAGACACATTATCCTCTGAGATGGTCTTTAAAGAACATCTTAACAGTCATAGTCACAGTGTCTCCAAGATTGCCATTGTAATGATGGCTACCGATGTTATTACCATTACTATAGTGGTCTATTATTCTAATACAATATTGTTCAGGTGCCTGTCCATACAATCGGTGCACCTTCTCACGTCCACTTTCCAACGCTACCCATTCAGATGTCAATGACTCAATGGCCTATGTAACTATATTGATAAGATAGTCTCTTATCCTTACTAGGCTAACTCAAATTGTCCACGTCCATGTCTCTACAGTTGGCCTCCTTGGCCCTAAGAGAATTTTCCTCAACATAAAAGCTATGTCAGTTGCCTTTATCACTAATATGCAACATGTTACGATAAACTATTTCCACAATCTAGGTTTCAATCCTTCAACAATTCTATCTGTAGTCACTTATTTATGATGCGGCTAGGGCAATTATTTTTAGCAGAGTAAATAGGTTTAATATCATTAAATCGTCAAATTCCTTAATTCTACGATGTCAACCTTTAGCAATATTACTAACTGCTCAAGAGCCTTGTAGATAAAAATCTCGAGAATAGGGAGGCATGTCCTCTCATACTACTATCATTAGAATCCTTATAATTATATTTTATGCATACTCATCTTTATCCTGAGATTTCCTTTAACTGATAACTCATTTCATGCTCATAACAAGCAAAATCAATTACAACTCTATCAATTTAAACTCTAATGAAATTGATTCTTTCATAATAACTTTTCTAGCCACCGGTGATCACATTATCATTTCTATTCATGTTGGATGTAATTCATTTATAATTAATCTCATCTTACCTGGTTCCCTTCATATAATAGACACCTCTAATTTTGGGATTAAATAACTGATCTTATCAATTACCCATATCATCATCATCATCATCATCATCATCATCATCATCATCATCATCATCATCAAGACCTTATGCCAATTAAGGGTCAGCCACATGAATCTTATTCCTCCATTCCACTCTATTAAATACCATGTCTTCATTTAGTCCCCAAGTTTTTAAATCTTTCCTCACCACTTCTATCCACGTTCTTTTGGGCCTTCCCCTTGCCCTTTTAAAACTTTCTACTTATATTGCCTCACTTCTTCTAACCGGTGCCGTGGTTGGTCCCCTTTGAACATGTCCAAACCATCTAAGTATAGTCTCCCTCATCTTATTACCTATTGGTGCTATCCTTAAATTTCCTCAAATATTTTCATTTCGAATTCTATCTTTTCTTGTCTTACCACTCATCCATCTCAACATCCTCATTTTTGCGACGCTCATCCTATGAGTATGATGTTCCTTAACTACCCAACATTCTGATCCATAGAGCATGGCCGGCTTTATGGCCATCCTATAGAATTTTTCTTTTAGTTTGAGTGGCACCCGTCGATCACACAAAACTCCAAATGCACATCTCCATTTGTTCCAACCCGCTTGAATTCTCTGGATAACCTCCCTCTCAATCTCTCCACTCTCATGAATTATTGATCCTAAGTACCAAAAGTGGTCTTTGACGGGGACTTCTTGGTCATCAATCTTGACTGGTATTCTACTCCTACTCTCCTTGCTAAAATTACATTCCATATATTCTGTCTTAGTTCGACTAATTTTAAATCCTTCAAATTCTAATGCTTCTCGCCATAATTCTAGCTTTATGTTTACACCCTCCCTTGTCTAATCAAATAAGACTATATCATCTGCAAATAACATGCACCAGGGAATCTCCTCATGCAAATGTTTTGTTAACTCATCCATAACCAATGTGAAAAGGTATGGACTCAATGCCAATCCTTGGTGCAATCCTATAGTGACAGGAAAATCACCAGTCACACCACTAGTGGTCTTAACATTTGTTACCGCTCCCTCATACATATCTTTAATTATGTCTATATATCTTTGCGAAACCCCTTTACCACCCAACACTCTCCATATTAACTCTCTAGGGACTCTATCATAAGCTTTCTCTAAATTAATAAAGACCATGTGGAGGTCTTTCCTCCTTTCTCTATATTTCTCTACTAATTGTCTTAGTAAGAAAATAGCCTCCATGGTAGACCTCCCAGGCATGAAACCAAACTGATTCTCTGATACACTTGTTTCATGATGCAGCCTCTTCTCAATCACTCTTTCAAAAAGTTTCATAGTGTGGCTCATAAGTTTGATCCCTCTATAATTAGTGCAGCTCTATATGTCTCCTTTATTCTTATAAATTGGTACAATAGAACTTTTCCTCCACTCATCAGGCATTTTCTTTGATTTTATAATCTTGTTAAACAACTTGGTCAACCAAACTACCCCAATGTCTCCCATATGCTTCCAAACCTCTATTGGTATACCATCAGGCCCCATGGCCTTTCCTGATTTCATCTTTTTCAAGGCCTCTTTTACTTCAGGTATTCTAATCCTACGTTCATACCTATAATATCCAATGTTATTTTGATTTATAGTATTTTCAATCCCTATATTCTCAGGGCCATTGTCATTTAACAATTTTTGAAAGTATGTTTCCCACCTTTGTTTGATCTCATCATCTTTGACTAATACCTTTTGATCATCGCTTCTAATACACCTAACATGATCTAAGTCCTTACCCTTCTGTTCTCTTACTTTTGCAAGTTTAAACACATCTTTCTCACCTTGTCTTGTTCCTAGTCTATTGTAGAGCTCATCATATGCTTTAAGTTTAGCCTCACTTACTATTCTCTTAGCAACGTTTTTAGCATTCTTATATTGCTCATAGTTTTCATTATTTCTAATCTTCTGCCATGCTTTAAAACGCATCTGTTTTTCTTTAATAACTTTTTGAACTGTTTCACTCCACCACCATGTTTCCTTTGCTAATACCCTTTTACCTTTAGATACTTCTAAGACATCTTTTGCCACTTTCTTAATGTACTCAGCCATATTAATCCACATAGTATTTTACTTCTGTTTCATAGTTCCACTTTCCTTCTACCATCAACTTATTTTTGAAGGAGGTTATTTTCTCTCCTTTTAAGTTCCACCACTTAGTTTTTGGCTGTGTATTAAGTTTAGTTCTTTTACTCCATCTTTTGATATGGATATCCATAACCATTAACCTATGTTGTGAGGTCAAACTCTCACCAGGTATCACCTTACAATCCTTACATGTAGATTGTTCACTATTCCTATGTAGAAAAAAGTCTATTTGGCTTTTATGAAGTCCACTTTTAAAGGTTATTAAATGTTCATCCCTCTTCTTAAAGAGTGTATTTGCAATGGATAGGTTATATGACAAAGCAAAATCGAGGATATTCTCCCCCATCTCATTTCGTTCACCTATACCATATCCACCATGTATTCTATCATATCCTTCCTTATCTTTTCCTACATGGCCGTTTAAGTCTGCACCTATAAATATCCGCTCAGTGTTGGGAATTTCTTACATGACTCCCTCCATATCTTCCCAAAACTGTTTCTTGATTATCTCTTGTAACCCTACTTGTGGTGCGTATGCACTTATAACATTTATAATTTGCTCTCCTAGAGCAACTTTTATTATTATAATTCTATCGCTGATTCTTTTAACATCCACAACTTTATCCTTTAATTCCTTATCCACTATTATTCCTATGCCATTTCTGTTATTTTCCTTTCCTACATACCATAATTTATACCCATCTAATTCTCTTGCTTTAGCCCCTTTCCACTTGGTTTCTTGGATACAAGCGATGTTGACTCTCCTACGTTTCATTGCGTCTACTAACTCCAAACTCTTGCCAGTTAGTGTCCCTATTTCCCTCTCTTTCCACTCTCTTTTATCTCTCTTTCATACCTCCACATGATACAACTTCTAAAGGAAGGAGTTCCACACCACCTTCCTTAGAAGTGGTTCCTCCACCCTTTCTAATTCCTTAAAGTTTCCACCTCATCCACTTTCTAATCTTCTTTCCCACTCAACTACCTCACCTTCCTATCCTAGAGTCCTAATTCAAATTCTTTTCTTTCCCCTGTCCTTAGGTTAGAATTTTATCAAATTAGAAGGAAACCACCTATATAAAGGCACCTAGGGCTTCCGCATTGAGATAAAGAAGGGTGGAGAAGACTCTTTCCCAAGAAAAGTGGCACCTCCTCCTTTCTTATTCTCTTAGGGTTTCAATGCACTTACCTTGGCTGCTCCTTCACCTGTGTTCCATGCCTTCTTCAAGCTTCCCTTTCCTTTGAGTTTCAAGCTTTTACAAGTTAGTCTCCATTTTTTGTTTCCTTGCTTTGTTGCCTTCACTTTCATGCACATAGGTCTACTTTGATTTCCATTTAAGTTTTGCATTCAAGTTGCTTAAGTTCTCTTGCTTAGTTTTCCTTGATCTAAGGTTTTTTCTCTCTTGTGGTGACAGCCAAGAGAAAAGTTACCTTGAATCATCCTTGTTTCTCTTTCATTACTTATATTATTCTAGATTTTTCTTTGGATCTTATTTTGCCCATCTTTTGAATTCTTTCTTACCCATGTTTCACTCCCTTTGATCAACTTTTGGGTTTGACACACATGCTATCTTGGATAATAATTGTTGGCCAACATTAGTGGAAATTAAGGACAAGTATTTTGTTATTTTCAGATCTTTGAATAGTGCACACCTTGCTTTTTATGTTTCTAAGTTTAGATGGATGCACACTATGTTGTAATGATGTTTATTTAATACATAAAGTTGTTTGATGCTAAATCTTTTTTGGTTCATGTGTCTTAGTTCCATGCACACCATTCTTATGCAAGATCATGCACAAAGTTATTTTTAAGATCCATGTGCACTTTTCTTTTGAATGTGTTGTACCTAACTACCTTTGAATCTATCGTTTCATGCTTAATGTTTCATGTGCACCTTCTATGTCCATGTGTAATCTTTTGATTAAGTTTTGCATGTTTTGGTGAGTAGGATTAGTTCATGTTAGGTTTAGATTTCATTTCTTAATTTATTTGCATCTTAGATTAGTTTAGAAAGTTTCTAAGTTTAGGTTTTAGGAAATTTTATTTTTAGTAAGTTTCTAAATATAAAATTTTTACTTTTAGAAAATTTTCATTAGTTGAAGCACCCTAGATTAATTCATTCTTGTTTTATATTAGTTTCTTTCATTTAATGCATGTTAGTTACGAAATTTTCTAATTCCATTGAAGATCTTTATTTTTAGAAAGTTTCCTTTAGTTCATGTTTCTAATTCCATGCATGTTTCCTTTTCCATCTAAATTCCTAGTTTAAATCAAATCCAATCTTTCTTTGGCTAGAATAAGTGGTTTAAATAAAATCCAATCAATATACAAATCTATGAGATTCCTCTTGGGATAGACCTCTCTCGCGTGCAAATTGTTACATTGATTTGTGAGCTTACGAGTAATTTTAAAACATGCACCAAGTTTTTGGCACCATTGCTGGGAAACATACATTCACTTTTGCATATTTTGCTAATTTCTCAAACATTAATATATATTTTTTATTTTTGTATGAGGAAAATTTGTGGGCCTTTCATCAGCATAATTAGGATTTCCTTGTTTTTGTAAATTAGGTTCTTCTATTTTTTAGGCAACTTGTAGTGAGTCCCCTTCATAATCTTAATTTTAATCATTTATTTTAAATTAATATACGCCAAGTGTGGGGTGTGGTGGCCTACACGTTCTTTATCAAAAACCCAACCATAAGTTCCCCTCACTCTCTTTTATTTTCTTAGCATACTTGCATTTAGTGTAATTTGTATTTTGGATAGTAGTGTAATTTGTATTAGTCATTTATTATAACTAGTTGCATCTTATTTAGGGTTGTTGCATTAGATTGCAACCATTTAACAAAGGTTACCCTAAGCTTGGCTATAAATAAGGCATAGGCTGTCTAGTTATAATGTCTTGTTTATTAAGGTATGGACCCTTTATTAGATAACATAGAGGCAGGCATTAGTTTCCTTTCCTTGTAATTGCATTGCATGTTTACTTGCTTTATGGTGGATGTTCATGTTAATAGTAAGGGCCCCACAGGAACCCTCATGTGATAAGGACTGGCTTTCATCATTAGATCCTTAGCCCACCTTGGTAAGGAAATCAATTTCTTGTATGTTAGTAAGATTAGGTTCTTCCATTTTTTAGACAACTTGTAGTGAGTCCCCTTCATAATCTTAATTTTAATCATTTATTTTAAATGGGTTATATTAATATATACCAAGTGTGGGGTGTGGTGGCCTACACATTCTTTATCAAAAACCCAACCATAAGTTCCCCTCACTCTCTTTTATTTTCTTAGCATACTTGCATTTAGTGTAATTTGTATTTTGGATAGTAGTGCAATTTGTATTAGTCATTTATTATAACTAGTTGCATCTTATTTAGGGTTGTTGCATTAGATTGCACCTATTTAACAAAGGTTACCCTAAGCTTGGCTATAAATAAGGCATAGGCTGTCTAGTTATAATGTCTTGTTTATTAAGGTATGGACCCTTTGTTAGATAACATAGAGGCAGGCATTAGTTTCCTTTCCTTGTAATTGCATTACATGTTTACTTGCTTTATGGTGGATGTTCACATTAATAGTGAGGGCCCCACATGAACCCTCATATGATAAGGACTGGCTTTCATCACTAGATCCTTAGCCCACCTCGGTAATGAAATCAATTTCTTGTATGTTAGTAAGAGACTTAGGCTTTTGAGTTCATAGGACCCTTTTAGAAGGAGGAGATCTATTATCACTCTAGTGGCTTTTGAGCATCATGGTTATAGTGGGTATGTAAAATTCAAGTGATTTTTCCATTCCTTTCATTGATGTTTGTTGAGGTTTAAATGCATCTTTACATGAGAATTGTATTAATGACTTTAGAGAAGAACTTAACTACAAGTAGTACTCAAGCATGGATAAGAGTTGTCATGATCTAGGTCCAAAAGCTACCATCCTACGCATTAACAAAGATTATCAAATTAGCTCGTTAGCGAACCATTTATGGATTAATTGTGCATCATTTAGAGTTAGGAGTACCATATAGTTAGTTGCATCATTTCAATAGGATTTCATCTTATTGCATGCAATGTCGTTGATCTCAGAACATAGAATTAGTGCTATTTGATCATAAGATTGAATGAACCCATAGGCAAGGGGGGTAAGAAATCAAATTCTTAACCCCGTGGAAGACTCACCAGTTGTAGTTGATTATAAGGCTATTATATATTTCTATGTGCCTCTCCAATTAAATCTTCATTTATGCATCACCTTACCACCCACCAATGTAGACCACTTTGAGCTTAAACTTGAAGTAATTCATTTACTCCCAATATATTATGGCTGAGAGAGAGAGGATCCATACCTACATATCAAGGAATTCCTTAATATCTGCACCACATTTTTAGATGATTCTATTAAACTTAGGTTATTTCCCTTCTTATTAAAAGATAAGGTCACATCATGGATGAATTCTTTAGATGTCGGTTCCATTGCCACATGGGACTAGTTATCTAAAAAGTTTTTGAACAAATTCTTCCTCATTCATAAGACTAATGCCCTTCATAGGGAGATTATCAATTTCTAGAAAAGAGATGATGAACAATATTATAAATGTTGGGAAAGGTGAAATGAATTACTACAAAAGTGTCCCCACCATGGATTTGAAAAATGGAAACAAGTTTGTACTTCTATGAGGCACTTAAACATCAAAATAAACAAATGGTAGATGTAGTTAGTAGAAGTGCCCTCCAGTTGAAAAATGAGACAAAGGTGTAACAACCCCAAAATTCTACTATTGCATGATCAAGGTATGAGTTTTCTATGAGAATAATTTTTTATAGAATTAGAATAAGGACCCAAAGAACGCTGAAAATAGAGTCCAAATGAGGAAGTTATGGGACTTCGAAGTCAGGACTATCAAATCTGGATTCTACTTATAGATATGATTTCAACAACACTAAGTTTGCTAAAATTAAAGATTAGACAAATAGATGGTAATTTTCTTACAAAAGGGTATTTTGGTAATTTTATTAGTGGGCCTCAATTGCAGAAATTTGACTCAAACTATCAAGAGACATTGAAATGTCATAATTGCTGGTCAACATGCTTTTGAATGAAATCATGATGTTTGAAAAACATCATTAGCATAAGCAAATAATGGAAAAAAAGAAAGGAAATAAGATAGGTAAAAGGAAGGGACCATTTTGATAATGGCACCCTCCCCCCCCCCAACTTAAGTGAAAACATAGGGAATAGACTTAGGTCTGTTCCCAAAACCCTACAGAACCCGATGAACAGAAGGAAAGAAAGAGAAGAAGGAAGAAAAGAAGAAGGAAGAGGAAGGAAAGGAAGAAGAAGAGAAGAGAGAAGAGAGGAAAGGAGGGGAAATGGCGACCTACAAGTTGGAGAAGTGTAGGCCCACCAGAGAAGAAGAAGAAAAAGGGATTTTGGGGAATTTCCATGTTGCTGGAAGATGAGAAGCTTGTCAACAATAATTGGGGGCTCAAATTTCATATCTAAATCCCTCACCTTACTCGCCACAAAGTTTAGGAAAAAAGTCCTTTGGTTCTACTATGATAAGAGAAGGAAACTGGGATTTGGTGGCTGGCCAGAGTTTGTAGGCAGTCATCGGAGACGACGACAGCTCGGATCATTGATCTAAGCTGGTCATCTTCCATGACTGGCCTAGGAGAACATGAACCTCATGGCTATGATGCGATATGGGATGATTTAGGCCACCGATTGAGGGGGCAAACAACTGTGCGACGAGGTCGGGGAGGGTTCAACTAAAATTAAGGTTGATCTAGCTCATCCAAGGGTGGAGGAAGCCAGGAAACGCACTCTAAAGGTAAGATTTGTGGAACCCTATTCCTTATTTGTTGAATTTTGCTAAATGTGTATCATTTTATTTGAAATCTAGGTTTAAGTGATAATCCAACCATTGAATTATTAATCCATACTTAATAATGGATAGATCTATACTTGAGAGAAGTTATATTTGACTGAATTTGTGATCTATGCCAGAAAACAAATTGGACAATCTGGACCGTCTGATCTGTTACTGTGAAAACAATAACTTTGTGATGTCTGATCCATGATCAAACAACAAAAATGAGATCTAGAGAACTAAATTGACTTGTAGAGGACAAAAAAAAATTGTAAAATATTTGATAGCAATGGATCGGGCAATCTCAGTTGTCCAATCTATTTCTATGTAAAGCTCTATCTAGAGACTTCTTATCAATGATCAAATGTTACCAATAAAATTTTCATCCTAGAATTAATAAAATAAGTCAAAATTTTATGAATTGGAAGCAAAATGTATTGGATGATCTAGACCATCCAATCTATCACTATTCAAGTAGTGGATTGGTGACATCTGATAGATGATCAGATGCCACAGATGAATTTTAAAACCCTGAATTAACTAGAATATAATTGAAATCCTGGAATTTGGATAAAAACTTATCAAATAATCTTAGCCCTTTGACCTATTAGTCATGGAAGAGGAACCCACTAATGTCTAATCAATGACAGATATTAAAGACGAATTTCCTGATCCTTGAATTGACTTAGGTATGACAAATTTTGGAAGTTGAATGGAACATAGGGATTAGGCCATAAAAATGTTAAGTCAAACTATTAAATCATAATTAATTCTAAATATCTATATGTATGTGAATTTATTAAGGAAAGAATTGTTATTCGTTGTATAGACAAAGCATGCATGGTCGATCACGGAAAGGAGGGTGATTAAAGCTAGTGGAATCCAATGAACACTTCACATGAGGTAGGTGAAAATTTAAGACAGCATGTCTAAATAATAAGATGCATGTTCTAAACATGATCTTATTTTTTTTATTATAGATGTTATGAAACTAAAATGGTATGATTGATATTCGACATGCTTTAAATTATAATGATGAAAATAATGTTAATTAAAAGAATTGCATGTTATAATTGATGCTTACGACTTGTACATCATGTATGTGAATTGTGAAATTATGTTTATGGTACATGGGTACCATGTCAGTATTGATGATGTATGAGTCTAGGTTTATAGGATACGTCCTTGGTGGATTATCACCAAATAAGTGAGGATGTTATTCTTGTTATGAAATATATGATCAAACAAATTGCCTGCTATTATAATTATTTTACAGTCAGGCATGGAGGCTTGAGAGTTTTGTTTTAGACAGGCATAGGCCTGGGGATGCTATGCTAGGAGACTTATGAGGGTTTGGCCACTCGCTCTCAGAAATTTATTATGTTATGGATACTAAGCACTATGTTTTTAAAAGTCGGGTGGGGCAATTATGGGAAGGCTTCCACTGTGATAGCCATGGTCCTCCCATATGGACATTGATATTGTGATTTCCAATGAGGATGGTATAAGTGAATTATTGAGCATTTATTAGGGCGAGCTGTACGGATTCTGATTGCATGCATAGTAGTCCTTATATTTGATGCACTATGGTGCTTATATGATGGCATAATGAGATGCGATATATGATATGGCATGATGATATGCCTTATATTGTTTTTCCAACGATGGTTGGAGGATTGTGGACCCCGTATAGTGAGGGGCATGAGGATTATATTGACATACCAACAGAGGCTGGATGATTATGAACTCCACATGATGAGGGGTATGATTCTAAAACCCAGTATAGTCTGGGAATGTAAATTAGGAGACTCATTGATTATATTTATAATTTTGTATGTATTTTGACAATTTCAATATTCATCTAGTAATTCTATATGTATATGATTGAGGGGTAGTTTCATATAAGTTTTCATGTGAGTATATGGATGGGTAGGACTATTATGCAAAGTATGGTTCATGGAATTGGATCAGTTTATTTAGATAACAAATAATAATTAAAGATGTTTGATAAATTAATGGATTACTTATAATTATGAAACATGTAGATATTTGGTTTATAAATGGATTATTGAAATGTGAAACATACAGTAAATCCAATTCAATATAATTGTTATGAAAATAAATATTCTAATTACTATGGAATAATTAATGTATATTAATATTTAACATGCTTCTTAAACTCCCCTACCAAGCATAGCTTGCTGAGATATTGTAAATGTTTTATGTTTACAATATCTTAGATACAGATAGATAGAAGATGTACATAACAAGAGGAATCTAATAGCCATACTTCTACGATCAGGTATATACTTTATTTAAAGCTTTTGTATTGTGTAGTTAGTAATTTGAATTGTGATATTGGACATTTAATATGATGTTTATAGTGGCTGTGTAAGTGAACCACTGGATGGGTCCTGTTTTTAAGAAATGCATGTCTATCTTTTAGAAAACATTATATATATATATATGTATGTATAGTGTGAGCATGAAGGTGACATCCGAGTTTTTGGAAAAATGAATTTCAAAGAAAAATCTTTCACTATTTTTATATTTTAAAATTTAGAGTCCGCCATCTTTTGAAAATAAACGCAAAAAATTTTCATGAAAAATCCGTGGTGTCACAAAAGGCTCCAGAATTTTTTAAGACCTTAGTTGAGAATTCCCAGCAATGGGATTATTCTAATAGAAGAGAGAGAAATACCCAGCCTCAAATGAAAGGAGACCTTTATGAAATAGGAGTGACCACAAATATATTATATGAGCTTGACTTCTTGGCTGGATATATTGACAAAGTTGAAAATATGTTCCAAGAAATTGATTCAAGACTAGATGGTTTCATGGTTATAAATGCATCCACAAAACCCCCATAAGAGGTTTGTGATATTTCTTCTAGCTTGACACACTTAATCATAGCTTGTCCATCTAATATAGTGTACATTGAATATCTTTTAGAACATGCAAATGCTTTCAATGCATATCACCACCCTAGCAATAATCCATACTTTCAGACCTATAATCTAGGATGGGCTAGGCATCCTAATTTGTCATGGGCTAAAAACAATTACCAAGGAGGGTACATCTGTGAATCCCCCTACACAAGCTTCCCTCGAACTTCAATTCCCTAGCAGCCACTTGGTTTTCATTTTTGTCAACAACCAAAGAAACCATCAGTTAAGGATAATATTCAATTACTCCTAAAACTAAATGAGAAGACTAACAAGGCCCTACACCAATTACAAAATGAGAGTTGACAATCAATCGATGGCAATTCTCAAGCTATTTTCAAAATTAAAGGTACAAATGAGCCAATTGTCTGATGCATTGAATGATAGAGGAAAAGGACAATTTCCTAGTCAACCAATTCTAAAACTTAAGGGCCAAATTGAAATAGGGTCAAGTTCAATTAGACCGCATGAGCAAGCAAAGTCCATACCTAACCTTAGGAGTGGCCATTAAGTTGATAATAAAGTAGGACAGATTGAGGAAACTATAAAGGAGAAAGAACTAGCTAAAACACATGTGAAAGAGTAAAGGCAGAAATCTCCCACTCCATATGAGCTTATAGTAGAGGCATCCTATGTGCTTAAAGCCTCATTTCCTCAACTTTTAAACAAGGCAAAGAAAGGAACCAATTTTCATAAGATAATGGATGTGTTTAAGTATATGCAAATCAATATCCTATCACTCAATGCTATTCAAGATATTCTTGTTTATGCCAAATTTCTCAAAGAGCTTTGTACACAAAAATGCAAGCTTAATGTGCAAAAGAAAGCCTTCCTCAGTGAGCAAGTGATCCCTTTGATCCAGCACAAGACCCCTCCTAAGTTTAGAGATCGAGATTGTCCTACAATCACTTGTATTATTGGAAATCATCTCATTGTTATGGCACTGCTAGATTTAGGGGCTAGGGTAAATTTGTTGCCATATTCTATCTATGAGTAGCTTGGGCTCAATGACCTTAAGCCAATTAATACCACTTTGTAGTTAGCAAATAGATCAGTAAAGATTTCATGTACTATAGTTGAAGATGTTTTAATATAGGTGGACCAGTTTTACTTCCCTATTGATTTTATTGTCCTGGATATGCAACCTATATCATATCCCAGTAATCAGATCCTGATAATTCTTAGATGACCATGTTTGCCAATGTCCAATGCCATCATCAATTGTAGAATGGTGTGATGAAGTTGTCCTTCGCTAATATAAATGTAAAGTTTAATGTTTTTAATGCCTATCATCAACAACTAGACCTAGATGAACCTCCGTAGTAGATTTAATTGAAGGTCTAATGCAATATGCTAATACACCATTGTCTATTCTAGGCCCACTTGAGGCATGTCTCACACACTTTAACCATGATGTCCATATAGACAAGTCCATAGATGAGGTAAATAATCTTTTAGATGCTACACCTATTATGGATACCTTCAACTTCTAGCAAAACCCCTTCCTCCTTCAACTTCTATTTGAATACCGTCCGTAGAAAAACCATCTACCTTGGTCCTTAAGGCACTCTCAAAAAATCTAACATATTCTTACTTAAGACCAGATGAATCCTTGCCTGTAATTATAACCTTAGATATATATATATATATATATATATATATAAAGAATAGGAAGGTAAGCTTCTTGGTATTCTTAGAGAACATAAAATAGCCCTAGGGTGGACCATAATAGACATTAAAAGGATTAGCTCTGCTATGAGTATGCATAGAATTCACCTAGAAGAAAATGCTAAACCATGTAAAGAAATACAGAGGAGACTACGCCCTAATATGAAAGAGGTAGTGAGAGATGAAGTGCTAAAACTCTAGATGTATGTGTCATCTACCCTATATTTGATAGCACTTAGGTCAACCTAGTTCAGGTTGTACCAAGAAATTTGGAGTCACGGTAATATACAATGAGGATAACAAGATAGTCCCCTTATACATCACCACCAGGTGGAGAGTTTGCATAGATTGCTAAAAACTAAACTCGATCAAGAGGAAAGGCCACTTTCCTCTATATTGACCAAATATTAGAAAGGTTAGTTGGTCATAGTTATTACTACTTTCTTGATGAATACTCTGGCTATAATCAAATCCCCATACCACATGAAGGCTAGGAGAAGACTACCTTCACTTTCTCTTTTGGGACCTTCGCCTACTGTATTATGCCTTTTGGACCTTGTAATAGTCCAACTACTTTTCAAAGGTGTATGTTGAGCATATTTATGATATAGTGGAGAGATGGATACCCTGGCTATAATTAAATCCTCACACCACATGAAGATCATGAGAAGACTACCTTCACCTTCCCTTTTGGGACCTTCGCCTACCATAATATGCCTTTTGGACTTTGTAATGCTCTAGCTACTTTTCAAAGGTGTATGTTGAGCATATTTATGATGTGGTGGACAAGTTTTTAGTGTTAAATTGGGGAGAATGTCATTTCATGGTTCAAAATGTCCTTGTTCTAGGCTACATGATATTAGACAATGGAATAGAAGCAAATAAAGCCAAAATGGATTTAATCTCTAACCTTCTTTCTTCAAGGATGGTGAAGGAAATTCACTCAATTTTAGGCCATGCTAGTTTCTATAGATGATTCACCAAGGACTTTATTAAAATTGCTAGGACCCTATGTAATTTACTTATGAAGGAGGCAAATTTTGACTTTGATGATGATTGCATGAAAGCATTTGAACACCTAAAGGATGAAGTTACTTCTGCACCTATTATTCGACTCCCATAATGGAGAGCACCATTTGAAATAATGTGTGATGCTTCAGACTATGCGATCGGGGATGTATTAGGGTAGCATATTGAGAAACTTTGTCATGTGATATATTATGCTAGCAAGACTCTCAATGATGTAAGACACTCAATGATGCCCAACTCAATTATTCCACTATAGAAAATGAGATGTTGGCAGCTGTATTTGAACAAAATAACTTTATATCTTACTTGCTAAGATCTAAGATCATTGTCTAATTGAACCATGCAACATTAAAATACCGTCTTTCTAAGAAAGATGCCAATCCTAGGCTGATCTAATGGATACTTTTGCTATAGGAGTTTAATTTAGAAATTCATGATAAGAACAATTCGAAAAATGTTGTAACTGACTAATTGTTGAGGCTAGTTGTGGAGTCTACTAGTGACAATGTGCCCATAATAGAAGCTTTCAAGATGAACAATTATTGTACATTTTCCAATTGCCTTGGTGTGGAGTTATAGTCAATTATCTTATCACAAGTCAAATTCCTAATCACTGGTAATAAGATAGAAAAAGATTTATTACTTAGGTCAAATACTTTACATGGGATGATCTGTGCTTGTTTAAGTATTGTCCTAATCAAATCATTAGGAGATGCATACCTAATAATGAACATCATAAAATCATTTCCTTTTATCATGACCACACATGTAGGGACTACTTTAATTCTAGAAAGATAACTATAAAGATTTTACAGTGTCATTTTTATTGGCCAACCATTTTCAAGGATTCACATGCTTATTTCATAGCATGTATTAGATGTGAATAGTTAAGTAACATAGGAAAAAGAAATATGATGCCTCTGAACCCCATTATTATCATTGAGCTTTTTGATGTTTGGGGCATTGATTTTATGGGACAATTTCCTAACTTTTTTGGTTTTTTGTATATCCTTGAGGGAGTGGACTATATGTCTAGATGGGTAGAAGCCACAGCATGCAAGACCAATGACCACAGTGTGGTGCTCAAGTGTTTAAAGGAAACTATATTTGTATGCTTTGGTATCCCAAGGGATATAATTAGTGATGGGGGCAAACACTTTTGCAATAGAGTATTTGAGAAATTAATAAAAAAATATGATGTTACCCATAGGATTGCTACCCCTTATCATCCTCAGACTAATGGATAAGTAGAATTGTGAAATAGGGACATATAGCAAATTTTATAAAAGGCAGTCAATCCAAATAGAAAGGACTAGTCTTTAAGACTTAGTGATGGTTTAGGGGAATATCATACTGCATACAAGACTCATATAAGCATGTCATCCTACTGCTTTGTCTGTGAAAAAGCCTACCACCTCCCAATCAAACTTGAGGATAAAGCATATTGGGCTATTAAAAAGCTCAATTTTGACCCAGATAATGTTGGGACCCACATAAAGCTCCAACTTAATGAGTTGGATGAATTAAAGAAAGATGCATGTGTCTACTAAGATATATTGAGTCTGCATTGAAACCCATCATAATAGGCACACCTTACCAAAGTCCTTCATCCCAGGACAAAATGTCCTCTTATATAATTCTAGATTACATCTATTTCTTGGAAAACTTCATTCTCGATGGACTAGACCCTACATAGTACATACTATTTACCCTTATGGGACTGTCAAGATAGAAAAGGATAGAGAGATTTTGAAAGTCAATGGGAAAAGGTTAAAACCCTATCTAGAGTTGGTCAACCCTAAAGTAGAAGAAATCTTGCTAGGTGAACCAGTCTACCAGGGCCCACTTTAGCATGTCCCATGACACCTACATAATTCATAGGATTTGCATTTATCATTGCATTTTATCATACCATTGTATGTCTGGTTGAAGTCGTTAAGCTTAGCACTTACTAGAAGGCAATGCAAGGGTTTGTAGAAAGTCTCATTGTTCTACCTTACCCATTTATCATATAGGAGTCCTATGTTATAAAACATTGGGGACAATGTTCAACTCAGATTGGGGGTGTAGATATGCATGAGATTTCTGAGTTTTTCTTTTTCTTGTCATGGTAAAAAAAGGGAGTTTTCTAATTTTTTCAAAGTTTTAAGGTCAAAGTTCCCTTACTGTGGTGAGGATTGGATTTTCGGAAGCCTAACATTTTTCCTACTTTAACTTCTTAATAGAAATTCATGTGGTTAATTATGCATTTTATTCATGTTCTAAAGTTTTTTATGAAGTTAAATCCTGGAACACACTTATATATAGTGCATAGTCTAGACTAATAGATGGTTATAACTTAGAGACACTAAGGAAAATCAGTGGCAACCTATAACAAAGTGAGTATTAAAGACTATCATCTTTCTAAGGGATATAAGTAATTCCCTATATTTTTTAGCAAACATAACTTTGAAAGATCCTAGTGTTCTTTGTTTTGGTGAAATGCCAAGAATATAAATTGGAGTACTAAGTTTCTTTCATGAATATTTATTGAATTTCATATGCTTTAAGAAGCCTAGAAAATGATATAGGCCATCTTTGTATTAGCCTAGAGACATAAAGCTTACCAATATATTATTCCACTAGTTAAACTATTTAAGCCTCTTGGTAAGTCTTTTTTTTTTTTTTTTCAAACCCAATTTACCTTAACCCAAAAACCCAATTAAAGTACCCATTACCTATTATCCAACAATGAGTAGAGAGACTAGGAAAAAGGAAAAATTCTAAGAACTAAAAAATATTGAAGTGTTTACAAAGAGAAGCCTTTCTTTCAAATAAATGCAAACAAGAATTATCAAGAAAAGAAAAGGAAAACTTATGAAGAGAAAGGGAAAGTAGAAAAGATATTCACTTCAGTGTACTAAAAAGCAAAGTTGTGCAAACAACATTCATTGAAAATCTCTACTCATATTTGAAACTTTTGAATCCTTTTTAACCTTTCTTTTCAAAACAAATCCCAAGCCTATATTTTGTCCTATCTAAAGACCTATTTATCTTAAGGTGGACAATAGCCTTAATGAGGGTATAAATAAGAAGGAATTAAGGTGAACTATTTTTAATGGTCATGGTAATGGTATCTATTCTTAGGGATCACATTTCTATGTCTCAATTGTACTTAAAAAGTTATGCGAACCATCAGTATCATTTCTTTGAGAGCTTTATTTCTGGGTGTATATCAGTGAAAATTTGAGCTCAAGACATTTTTCTAATGGAGTATGAACATTTCTGTTTAGAAGTTCAAACTTATGTAACTTGTACACACATTGCCCTCCGAGATATAACTATAATAAAATAGGTTTGGTATGTGGCTAACTTTGAAAATTTCTCATTCATCTTTATTAAGTTATCAAAGCTAGTAGAGTATCAATGGATGAAAATTCTCTAAGATAAAATAAAGGGCTTATCCTTATTGAATTTTATGGGTATATTCACTATAGTCCCTCACGAGGCTTAATTCATCTACTAGGGATAACCTAAGGGTTTAAGGGCCTACTGCATATGCTAAATGCAATCATTAGTACCTATTAAAATGACAACCATTTTTGCTTACATGATTTTTCACATGTTTTTCTTAGGACTAGCAAAAATCTGACTGGGGTGTGTGATAAGTGTCCAATTTTGTATCAAAAGTACTTTATTAGTTGTCCATCTATTGTAAAATATAGGGTATTATCCTATAGTTTTTCTGAAGGGGAGCCTTGGTGCAATGGTAAAAGTTGTTGTCATGTGACCTTGAGGACATAGGTTCAAGGCATGGAATCAGCCTCTTACAAAATGCACAGTAAGGCTGCCAATTATAGGCCCTTATGGACCGCCCCTTCCCCGAACCCCACATAGGCGGGAGCTTCGTGCACCGGGGCTGCCCTTTATCCTATAGTTTTTCTTAAAATTCATAATACATGCATTTCTAAGCTAATGATTCAAAAATTTTAATATTTTGCATGTTCAAAAGCTAATCCTAAGTAAATATGTGAATTATCATAATTTTTAGGATTTAATTAGGATTTTTACTCTTTTCTAGGTATTGAGACTACGATCTAATGGTCAAGATTGATCAAGATGAGAATGGAAGTTTAAGATTGAAAGAGAGAACAAGGACTTAAAATTCATCATTTTACAGCTTGACCAAGGGTCAAGATCATGTTAAGGCACATAAAAGAAGTCCAATGAAGCAATTGGAAGAGTCAAAGGTGACTAGAAAGGACCCATGCACAAACTATGCAATTCCACCACCTTTGCATGATAATTGGAGCCATGTAAGCCCCTTTAGCCATACAAGCCTTGAAGCTAACGTACTAAGCCATTCAAGCCATCAAGCAAGGAGCCATCAAAGTGAGCCATGAAGCCATCTTAGCCAAACCACATGATACATCTCCACTTTTCTTAAATTTCCCTCTCCTTCCTCCCTCTTTCCTCTCTCTTTCCTACCTCCACGTGATACACCTTACAAGGGAAGGAGTTCCATGCCACCTTCTTTAAAAAGTGGCACTTCCCCACCTTCCAAGTCCTTAGAGTTTCCACCACATCCCACTTTCTAATCTCCTTTCCCACTCAACTTCCTCACCTTTCTATTTTGGAGTCCTAGGGTGCACTTTGCTTGTTATGTTTCTAAGTTTAGATGAATGATGCACACTTTGTTGTAATGATGTTAATTCAATAAATAAAGTTGTTTGATGCTAAATCTTTGTTTGTTCATGTGTGTTAGTTCCATGAGCACAATTCTTATGCTAGCTCATGCACAAAGTTATTTTAAGCTCCATGTGCACTTTTCTTTTGAATGTGTTATACCTAACTTTATTTGAATCTAGCATTTCATGCTTGATGTTTCATGTGCTCCTTCCATGTCCATGTGCAATATTTTGATTCAGTATTGCATGTTTTTTTTATTACAATTACCTCATATTAGGTTTAGATTTCATTGCTTAATTGCTTTGCATCTTAGATTAGTTTAGAAAGCTTCTAAGTTTAGGATTTAGGAAATGTTATTTTTAGCAAGTTTCTAAGTTTGGAAAGTTTCCATTAGTTGAAGCTCCCTAGATTAATTCATTCATGTTTTGTATTAGTTCATTTCATTGAATGCATGTTAGTTAGGAAAGTTTCTAATTCCATTGAAGATCTTTATTTTTGAAAAGTTTCCTTTAGTTCATGTTTCTAATTCCGGGCATGTTTCCTTTTCATGTAATATAAATTCCTAGTTTAAATCAAATCCAATATTTTTTTAGCTAAGATGAGTGATTTAAATAAAATTTAATCAATATACAAATTCATGAGAGAAAGATCAATCTCTCTTGCATGCAAATTACTATGTTGATTCATGTTCTTGCAGGAAATTTTAAAACATACACCATTGGCCACTTTTGGAAACCTTTTAACATTGAAAAACATATATTTGTGCATATTTTCACATGATTTACATTTCCCCAATATTTTCATCTAATTTGGACTCTATATGTCATCAACGATGTCTTTTCTAGTCATCTTCTTGGATAATATGAGTCATCATGCGAAGCCTTAACAATGTGTAGAAAATGAGAATGGGGCTCATCTGTGCATAGATGTGCCCAATCTATGCATTGGATCTATCAGAGTTAGATATGACATTGCTTGACAATCCAAAATCCGATCTGACGTCAATATATGACAGTCCACCTATGATCTACAACATCTGACCATTCATGGTTAGATTGAAGTGAATAATTAGTGGTTAGGAATTTTGATCTACGAATAGGAATATCTTAATTCTTAGATCTATATAATTTGTAAGGAAGATGATGAATTGAGCACCATCTGACCATTTCCTTTAGAAATTTAATTTGAAAATCTATGATATAAATATCAATGAGTGCAATTATGCTTATTTTTTCCATATCTAAGATCAATAATTACTAAAAGTGTAGAGCAGTGAATCCTGATAATCAATTAACAATCAAACTGGATATTTATTAATCTTGACAAATTTGAACTACGTGATGAGAGATAGGTGGTTCCAAGTTTGCTAAATCTTTATATAATGGATTTCAATGCTTGAAAGAATGATTATACCATGATTTGATGTTTGATTGTAAATGATTTCATTTTGGATGTTCAAATATTAGTGAATGTGCATATGTGGTTGCTATGTGATCCAAGAGTGATGAACATCCTGGATAGGTTTATAAATCTAGAATTCTAATTATGAATTCGGTTTTGAATGGTCAAAATTATGCTTTTGGAGATATGTTATAAATACTTTATACCATATTTGGAAAATATGCATAAATTGCATGCTTGATTAACATTTTATGTGTGATATGAATTTTAATCTACTATTTGATTTTGTAAATAATTAGCACATGACAATAAGTCATACTGAGTATAGAGGTTCAAAGATTTCTCACTTGGTTTTCTTGAATTTGTTTTAGATGAGCACTTTTACCCAATGGATACTATGTTAGGAGGATTATAGGGTTAGTTACCTGCCCTCCAAAATGTTGAAATGTATGGCACCATGCCTGAAGGGTGATTGAACCTCAAGTGTAACATCATGGAAGGTCATATGTCCGCAATCTTTGCTCCACCTCATGTGAGATGGTGACTAATCTCTTACAATTGGTGCCAGTGAGAGCATGTAGATGAACCCATGTTTGGGTTGGTGTAGCATTATAGTGGTCCATGTGTTTTGAGATGATTTCTAAGGAGCTACCGCTTTATGGGTGCAATAGGGTGATGACACCTTAGACTGATGTGGCATGATGATGCCTAAATATTTTTTTGTTATGAGTACTCATGACTAGATGATAAGTATCTAGGACACTCACAGAACCCTATTGTAACACTCCTAATTTTTATTTCATTTTATGAAAATTGATTGAATTAAAAGGGAAAAAAACATGGAATTGGAATTCCAAAATTTTGATTTGGAAGAATAATTAATGAAAGAGATTAAATATATAGTAATAGCTTTTTATAGAAGCCAAATCATGTATTAAAATATAGATATTTGGATTGTATTTGAAAAGTGGAATCCAATGACGCTAAGAACGCAAAAATCAGAGTTTGAACAAAAAAGTTAGAAGTTTGTGAACTAGAAGGGGTATTTTAGTAATTTTCTAAGTGGCCCCATTAATACATGTAAAAGAAAAAAATGTAGAAAATGGGGGGAAATTTTTTATAATGGTATTTCCACTGACAAATCTATCACACATCACCTTGGGTGATTTCCTTCCTCTTCCCCGCTGGCATGAAAGGCGGCGACAGACAATGCACGCCACCATCACACGCTGGCCAGTGGAAAGGCCAAAGCAGCCATGCTTTAAAACCCAGTATTTCCCTTTCCCTACACATATTTTTCTCCCTCTCTAGCTCACCATTGGCAACTGCATGCCATGCAACTGATGCCCATGCCAGTCGCTGGTCACCTGTGCAGCCCCCATCTCTCTCTCTCTCTCTCTCTCTCTCTCTCTCTCTCTCTCTCTCTCTCTCTCTCTCTCTCTCTCTCTCTCTCTCTCTCTCTCTCTCTCTCTCCCTTCCTTGCTTTTTCTTCTTTTCCTTCTTTCCTTTTTCCCTTCACTCTCCACTCTTTTCAATGTTAATAACCTTTGGTTTTCATTGGTTTTCAAAGATAATCATCCAAATGATGGTGGATCAAAGATCTAACATCACCAATAGATTCTCTATGAAGAGAGGATCAAAACCCCTTTGGTTATTCCCTAATCGGAGCTCCCCGGTGATTGAATGAAGGTTTCAACTCTTGCTACATTGCATTTTCAGTGATAGTTTGGTTTTTAGAATCAAATGACCACAAAATGGCTCCAATCTTAATGGAAACATAGGTGAGTGCCTGATCTACAAACCATTTAAAGGATATTGATTTTAGATGAAAAATCATCACTAACGACAACTATGCCAAACATCTTCTTTGCTGATGGTTGGTCACCTCTGATGACATGGAACTTTTTGCTAAAAATTAGGGTTCTAAGGTTTTTCAGACCTATATATGTGATGGGAAGGTTAGATTTTTTTTATTAGGGATCATTTGACCATTCAAATCATATGCGATCCCAATTTGAGTATCCTAATGTATGATATATATATATATATATAATATTTAACTATTCATATCGTTCCCCTCAAACCTAGGAACCAAGCTCATTAACCAATTTGATGATTGGTAGAGATCCAATGGAGATCTGAACTCAACATCAATGGATGGCCACTATCAAGTTGAATCATGATAATCCAACAACAATTAGAGGCATTTAGCAACTAAGTGGACATAGTTTGGAGCAATCACATTTAAGATTATCACTGATCTTAATTGAACTACTTTAAATTTTAATTTAACTATTATGAACAAAGTAAAAAAAAAAAAAGGAAGGAAATCCATTAGAAATTAAGTGCAATAATATCATCATATATTAGACCTATCAACCTAGAGCATAAGATCAACAAATCCAAGGCTAGAATCAATGATCTAATAGTTAGATGATGAAGCAAGAGTATGATAGTTGTAAAACCATCAAATTTCTGTAGATCCATAGACATCAAATTTATTATACATTGTTTCCACAATATAAAATAGGATCCAACTATGGGATCAATCTAAAATATCAAATCTAAACTTTTATAGCAATTAGATTATTTAAAATTATTAATTAGATTAAATTTAACAGTTGAATTATTCTGATGATCTTAGATTTGAAATTTGAACATTAGGATGATTTATAAGTATTGATCTAGTTGATCAGAATTCAATCTAACTATTGGATCAATAGATCAAACACTAAAGAATGAAATAGAATATCTGTAATCTCAGGATCAGTAGGAATTGGGAACAGTTGGATGATCTAGATAGTTGATTTTAAGTAATGGCTAGAATTTGATGATATGACAAAAATAAAGAGATATACATATGATCAGAGATCAGTAAAGGTAAGATCATAATGATTAAAGATGATCAAAGAATAATTGAGTTATAAAAAATAATTTGTGAGTAGGATAATGACATTACATGCATTTATGTCTTGAACAAATGCAACAATTGATATGAAATTAAGACTATTGAGAATTCTAAGGATTTGAATAACTTGTATTCGAGGTAGGTGGAATCCAAGATGCTAATTTAAAAAAATTATATGATCATTTGATATTTCATGATGTGATTTTGATAATTGCATGAGAGTTAAATTGTATGAATTATTTATTAAATACAATTATTATGTGATATTTTACATGTGTTTTTTATGACTTGATTTATGAAACAAAAATTTTATAGTATTAGGTATGAAAAGATTTCTATATTATGATTATTGTTTCATGTATAGGAAATTCATGTCATTCACTTAAAAGGCATGATTTGAAACATACTACATGTTTTACATTTGCATGATTTGATTGAGGGTTGATAGGTTTGATTATGGTACAAGGTGCCAAATATGCATATGATATATTATTTCTGCCAAGTTGATTGAGACAGGCATATAGCACGATGATTTCATTATATTTAAGTGTGGATACCTGAGGGTTTTGTTTTATATAAGCATCGACTTGGTGGATATTAAGGGGATGTAGGGTTGGCCACCTGCCCTCTGATATTATTGATATGTTAAAAACACCCTATCCAAGGGACTAAATTCGAATGTGGCTACTATGGGTAGGCCACATGCCATGATCCACTTCCTCCCATGTGATGCGGTGACTAGTCTTCTACAAGTGGTGTTAGTGGAAGAATGGCAGTGAATCTTGGCACGCAAGATGTAAGCTATAGTGTAGTAGTCCATGTTTTAGCACAATGCTATGAGCATGACTAAGTGACATCATGTGTGGTTAGTTTTATGTGATTGGGTACTATGATCACAACTAAGTGATAGTACCTGTGATTATATGGTATGTTGATATGCCTGGTATGAGCTCATAGCCATTGTGTATACTTAGTATGGTTTGGATGATTGTGGGCCCCATATATTGGGGCATAATTATTATTGACTATATTCACTAGCTTCATATTTTAGGATATTGAAGATTATTCGATCTTGAGATTACGAATGAGAATTTCATTTGTGATTTTTCCACTAGACTATGTATGTGATTTATCGAAGAATATTTTTAGAATTACATGATAACTTGCAATTACTTCTGAATGGGTTATGCAAACTTCATTAACATATTTGGAAATATGTATGCATGATACTTTGATGATTTCCTTTTCATATGCATCTTATTCCTCTACCAAGCATAGCTTATTGAGATATTATAAATATTTGAATATTTACAATATCTTAGATTTAGACTGACAGGAGTGAAGAAGAATCGGATGAGTAGTTGATTGAGGCATTTTTATATTAAAGGTATGTTAAAATAACACTTGAATTGCATGTGCATATTTGTTGTATTTGGACTTTGAATTGCAATAATGCAAAGACTGTGGTTGTTAACTAGATGGATCCTGAAGAAGTAAACTTATTTTAAAATGATTTGCTATAAAAGGAAAAAATTATTTTGAGATTTTAAAATTTAAAATCAAATGAAATTATAAGATTAAATGGGAAGTAGAAGGATAACGTTTGGGGTTTAGAAATAGATTTCAATGAAAAGTTATTTCACTATTTGTTTTTTAAACAATTTTCAAACTTAGGGCCCCAAATTTCAAAACAAAATTATGAAAGTGTTATAAAACTTGGGTCATCACACTTATGAGATATGGTAATTCCACTGATGATATGATTTGCTATGATATTTATATGTTTCATCAATTTATGACTTGATCAATGCATTTTATTATTTAAAACTAATTTATGAACAATATGAAATTCTTTTGACTTGAAAGCATCTAAGATTTGTACTTATGTTGTATATGTTTAAATTTAGTCATGGAGTCGATTTAGGTTCATGATGTATTCTAGAATTGCATTAAAAGATGCATATGTTCTATTGAAAAGAAAAACCATAGGGGAGATACCTAAAGATTTACATGGAGGGCATTCATATTTACATGATGTGATTTTGATTTTGTTATCTTGGTTTTATCTATTGAGTATATCCATATATACTCACCCCACCCACACCATAGATAAGCACGGCAAGAATAGAGATAAGGAGATAGAGTGAAGACAGTATGAGTAGCATAAGATAATGCTAATAGAGTATGTTTTAGTTGAAGATGAAAATTTTAGGTTTTGGTTATGAATAGTCAAATATGAATTTTGTTATTGAAATTTTGACATGTAAGTATAGATTATGCATATATGCACTGTGGTTGTAACTGGATAAATTCTGGGAAATTTTTTAGTTTATTTTTGAACTATTTTAAGACCCAATATATTATGATTTTGAAATTTATAATGTATTTGAATGGAATGGAATGGAGTGGAGACTAAGTCTCCGCCCATGTTTTAAATTGTTAATTTAACATCTATCAAGTATACCACATTGCTTTCATAAAATTCTTAGTGTCTGAAAAGCTAATAAGAGTGTTAGATTTTTTGTGGAAATGAGAAGCTTGTTTAACCAATAAATCTATGTTTTGTGAACAAAAATAACACTGAGTTTTTTTTTTTTGAAAAAGTCCTTTTAAAAAATAAAATTAAGTGTTTATTTTCATGAAAGAGATTTAGAAACTTGGAGCATCACATTCCAAAAAGAATTAAGAAAAGTAGAATAAAAACTTGGATCATCATAGAAACCAAGTGGGTTTCCATCTTATAGTGTTTGTATTCTACAATTATAATTGGTGTGGATATTCTTGGTACAATCAAATGGGTTTCTAGGGTTTCTTGACAGTGGTAAGATTTTATGTTATGTGTGCGAAAAACACCTGTCAATGATGAAATGATTATGATGTGTTTCTTATTTCTAAGTATTGACTTAGTTGAGACTCAATGAATTATGTGAACACTTACATTTTAGAAAATGAAAAAGTCCTATACTTCAAAAATGTGATAAATGGGAATGTGAATACATTATGCATTATTTTGTCACTACTATGAAACTGTTGTAGAAAATTCTTATGTTGATGAAAACATACATAAACATATGCATTTTGGCATGGTTTAATTTGCATTTGTGGTAACACAATGGTGGATGTTGAACTTGGGTTAATCTCATAGATGGTATGGGCAATTTGATGGTGTGGTGGGTGAGGGTGTGATGAATCATGTATGTCTCATGGACGAGATTATATACATATATATATATATATATATATAGAGAGAGAGAGAGAGAGAGAGAGAGAGAGAGAGAGAGAGAGAGAGAGAGAGAGAGACACACACACACACACACACACACACACACACATGCACACACACATACACACATGCATGCATCCACACACACACACACAATTTAGAAAGAACCCTTGGGTTTTGGCCCTATATATAGCTCAACAAATCTCGTGAGACAAGATGCAACTTAGTTGTATATTGGACTTGGTATGTGACATTCCTGAGACTAGATGCAGCTCAGATGATTATGTCATGTTGTGTGGCTAGTGATGTTGGAGGTGTGTGGTGGTCGAATTTTTGGGGTTGGTGACGATGACCATGATGACATTTCATTGTGTAGATGATCATATTGCATTGCATTGCATACATGAGCATAATGCATTACATTTTACCATAGTCATGTCATGTTTCATTTCAATGTGATGATACATTATTTTTCTTCTGATGTAATTGAGATATGACTTGTGATTACATGTGAACAATGTAATGGTTGTGATCTTAAAGGATAATTAGTATTATATCTTACTCATGTAAGATTTATTTGATTGAAATATCTTGTTATCATTTTAAATATTATGGGTGCATTGTCGGTTGTTTCAGAGGCTCTAGACCTACCTTTTAAAGAACTTTCACTTAGCTTTTTTACCAAAAGTTCACCTCTCTCTCTCTCTCTCTCCCTCCTTTCAAGAGAACTAAGTCATCACATCCCCTATAGTAGGCATGCATCAAGACCAATCGCAGATTAACACTCAATGTGGGTTCGACATCCTTGTCTTGCATTCAATGACATGTCATGGAATTTAGGATTTGGGAACTTTGAACATTTTGTTGGGACTGATGGTAGCGGTGAGCTATTGATGTTTGCGTAAATATTGAGACTTAGGTATTTCTTATTATATTGAAAGTGGGAAGCTTTGTTGTTGAGTCAAAAAATTAATTATTTGAATGAAAATTAGAATCTCTTGGTGATTGATGTATTCATTGTGATTACCAATTTATGCTTCAGTACAATTTATGGGTAAGGTCCAAAGTAAGGATGGGTCATTGCAATTTATGTTCCAATTCTATCTTGTGTATGCTATTTTGTAATTTTGTTTCATAAATTTTACACATATTGGCTAATCATAAGACAACAACTGAAACCTTAGGGAACATTATTTTACAACTTCATGTCAAGGCAATAGAGATCATAGGATGAGAACTAAAATTTTAGATCCATGTAAACCTAAATTGCCCTCAGGTGAGAATGGGATTCCTAATCCCATTCTAGACACTTAGTAAATGTGATGCTACCAATAAGATTGAACCTGATCTTTCTTAATCATTTGAGTAGAGACTCAAAGCACGCATGGTGTAGAGTAGTATATCTATACATAGGATATGATTTTGATATGTCTAGATATTTAGTGGACTCAACTGATCAATGTTTTGTATAGAAAATAACCATTTGTGACATTAGACTTTAGAGTTCCATAAATTAAAGTGGGTCAAGTATTTATTCTTAAGTATGAAGTTGCAGAATCTAATTATAGATGATATGCAAATGCTTTAGGATATATATTTGGCTCATGGAGAGCATGAGATGCTCAATATGGGACCTACACTCTCCTGGAAAATGATATTTAGGTAAGGACCATTGTAAAGTGGATTTGAGAAATTCATACATGGAATTTGATAAAAGATTTTGTCAAATTGATTTAATAAAGTCACTAATACATAAAAGGCCTAGAATAAACTTTTATGTTTGGACATCTAATTTATTATAATCCTCATGTCCATAAAAGATACATAAGTGAATAAGAAAATGTAAGAGGGCAATTTGTTAAAATGGTTTAAAAGGTCATAACTCGATAGCACAGGGTCAAGATTATAATTTCAATAGCTGGTAAGACCATGCAATATAATTATTAGTGGATAACTTGATTACATTATTTCTCTTTCATATTACCCACTAGTAGAACCCACATATTTGGGGCCCCTCCATTAGTGTGCTAGTGGCTTAATTGTATAACAAGTTAGTCAAAAATTAACTAGGTCAAAGGTTGACTAATATTATTAAACATGATTGAGTAGGGTAAGACCCATTTAGACTTATTTAGAAAAGAAGATATCACATCTAAACTTATTGTATAAGAAATTAGAAGGTCAAAGGAATAGAAGAGAACTAAAATAGTGATGGAATTGCAATTCCACTAGATCCATTCCATAGAGAAAAATGTGTCCTCCAATTGGTTCTCTCTTCTTGTTCTTAGAGTTATGAATAAATTATTTCTATTTCAACTATTTCTCTTTAAGTGGAGCCATACCTATAAATCACTGAAGGCTGCCATCGCCCTCACTTGCTATCTACCTACTTGCCTTACTTGTTATCTCTCTCTGTATATGAGGCATTGCAAAAACATCACAATGCCTTAGCAAGCTATGCTTGTGTAGGTAACAACAATAATACTACTAATTTATAAATATTTAACATAATATGAAACAGTCATATATCAAATTTCAAGGCATGTGATAAATATCTTCCTCATGGAAATAGTTCTAGTGTGATATCAAATATGAGAATAAATAGTGCTGAAGTATAGCATCATTAGCATAAAAAACCAACTAAATCAATAGCAATAACCAATGCATCAAAGTTCATAATAATGTTGAAAAGAAGGAAATGCATCCAAGCCACCTGTGTGTTTTCAAAACATACTGAGTAAACAAAGCCTCTCAAGCTCGTCAAATGCCAATATCAAATTGATGTAACTCACACCAACCGTACATTTAAAAACATGCAAAATCAATTGAGCTCTAGAGGCTCATAAATATGCTAAAACCATGTCAATATAAAGTGTCAAAAGCTCAAAAAATATATCAATAAACATGTAAGTCATCAGCAAGGGCACCCTTATAGATGGGTCCCAAGAGTGTTAAAAATCACATCGATGCAATGCGTCAAATACTCAAGAAATATCTCATATAGTATGCACATCATCTACAAGGGGTACCCTCACACACGGGTCCTCCAAGTTTCCTTACACTCAAATCTTTGGTCATGAGTACTCATACCACTACTCACATCGTCACGGGTGGGTATATAGGGAATATCGATCCTAGCACCCTCACCATGCAATATAATACAATCAATCATTAAGAAATACATGGACCGCTATGCTGCAATGGTAAGCAACTTCCAGTTCTACCAACTACTGCTCCCCGTTGACATCGAAATGTAGGAATAAGTGCTTGTCATGCATGGGGGACTAACCAACTGCATGGAGTGGACTACTCATGATATCACTCCCTAAGCATTTGCCTTCTATGGAGCGGGTGTCTAATCATCTTGCAAAGTCAGAAGGCGGGTGGCCAACCCTACATCCCTCAGAGCATAGCATCCACTGGGTAGAAACACTTGTCATAAATTCACAAAACATGAAAATCACAAATCTCATAGTTGATAAAATGGATATACAATCCTTCGGTAAAATAATGAAAATCAGGAGCACTTATGGCTCACCATCCCTAGGCACTGCAATCTCTAATAAAACTTAGGTTTAACAAGTGATGTGAAGTTAATGTTGATTAAAATTAAAATCAACAGTAGATCTAAGATCGGGCCTGGAATTTTCACTAGGGCCTAACTGAAATTCCCTACCAATCCACCCTTGTTTTGATTACTAAATTTTCCTAGAAACTCCAATCTTCCCTTTTCCTTGCTAATCTACCCCGCCACATTTTTGTATTCACTTCTATATCTATGTGGGGAATGTGAATTACATTTAATTAGATTCTCTAAATATATAAGTTCATGAGAGGCCCATTATGTATTAGTAACTAGAAATCAATTTGTTAAACTCTTTTATCAACTACTATTATAAATTTCTCAATCCACTCTATGATGGTCTCTACTAAAATATCTTTCTCCATGAGGGTGTGAGTCATGTATTGAGCATCTAGTACTCTCCAAAGTCTAATTTTTGTTCTACAATATTCATGTATAACCTATAGTTAGTCATTTATTAAGCTATAGAACTCTCAAGTTTAGGACACATGTTTAGAATCAATTTGAAGCATCCTTAAGTCATGTCCACTAAATGTTCTGGCGTGTTGATATTATGTCCTATTTATAGATACACTTCTATTACCATCATATATAACTTGAGACTCTGCCTAAATGATTGAGAATTAACATCTCTAATTTTATTGTTAGTATCACATTTAACAAGTGCTTTCAAATGTAGATTCCTAGTCTTATTATTACTTGAAGGCAATTTTAGGTTTACGAGGATTCATAATTTCTTTTCCCTTCATCCTATTGTTTGACAAGTATTTTTAACAAAATAACCTTCTTTTCCCACAAGGAAAAAGCCCAAGTGTGCCCATCATTCCCCTAGGTGTGCTATATTTTTCTTCCTCCTAAAAGATGAGTTCTCCTATTCCAAAGTTTTAACAAATGTAAACTCAAATCCTACTAGTTACCCTTTATTCAATATCTCTCCTTTCTTATTGCTACCCCAAAATTTAGGACAACTATGTTCCTATGCTAACCTCTCTCAATTCCTAATAGAAGTATTGGGTAGTTCATGGGGAGCCCTACATCATTTTTATTCTATCTCCTTTCAAAAGAGGGAGTAGTGTAAGCAGAATGGGTTCCACTTTTGTTAAGAATCTTATCCTCCACCAAATCATTCTCCTTTCTATTCTTGTCTTAATATTTAGGGCAAGTTAGCCTAGGCGTGACATCCCCCATTTCTTTCAATTTTTATCTCTAATTAAAGAGCATAGACATATTAAGAGAGTGGGCCCCACCTATCTAGAGAATTCCATTCACACCTAATCTCCTTTCTTCCTAAAATTTAAGCCAACAAGGAGTTGGATATGGAGAGATATCCTTCATGATATATCTATCATGTCCACATAAAAAAATATACATAAATAAAAAACAAGATAAACACAAAATAAAGTTTACATAGGAGAAGGTTTATGACTATCTTTCAGTCCCCCTCAAGCAAAATGGAACGCCGGGGAGATTGAGCTTGGAAAAAAAAGGTCGGAATCAATCATGTGGAAGTCCTTTCATAAAGATTTCAGCAAGCTATTAATCGACATAAATAATATGAAGTTCTTTTCTGAACACTAGTTCACGAATGAAATGATAATCAATTACAATATTACTTGTGTAAGTATGATATACATGATTTTCCACAATGTGAGTAGCAAATTTATTTGTGAAAGTGGAATCCTAATTTTGTGAAACAAGAATTGGAACAAGAAAAGTTCAGTAGTGGTAGTTCCAAGAGCATAATACTCATCCTCCATAATAGATCAAGAAACAGTTGACTGCTTCTTAGCCATCCACAGTAAGAGATTTAGACCAAAAAATTTACATGCCAGACATAGATCCCCTATCATCAATAGCACTAGCCCAATTAGCATCAAAGAATGCTTGAAGAGAAAGATTAGAAAATTGATGAAAAGATATTTCATGTTAGATGGTGCCTTTAATGTATAAAAAAAAATATAAGGATTTTTGCTAAAATGCCATTACCTTTTGGCAATTTTGCAAAAAAGTCCAATGTTTTTTGAGTTTTGAAAATTTGTCATTGAGTTTTTATGAGCTTTGTAAAATTACCATTTTCTTAGTTTTCCATCCTCCTCCTCTGTTAAATTTTTTAAATTCCAATATTACCCTTCTCTCAACTAACGACAGTGAATAATATGATCTTCCACTTTGTTAATCAACAAAAATCTCTAAAATTGTTCTTGCTAAATAGAAGTAATTGAGAAGAACAAGACCCAAGTCTTGGATTTCCAATTTTCATTCAAAAAATCATCAAACAAAGAGCTTAAATTTGCTACTCATTGTTGTTCACATGAATAGTAATAATATTTGCTTATGTTTTAATTTATTATGTTTTTTATTGATCTAAAGTTTTATTATATTATAATTTGTGTTAGGAAGAGTTTTATATCATTTTTAGTAATAAATTGATGTTTAAATTGCTGAATTTCATAAAAGAAGCTTAACAGGTACTATTGAGTAGGCTAGTGAACATGATATTTGCCAATTGAATATATCACTATTGGCTGGTTTTTGTTGAAATCTAACATACCATTAGATTACTTGTTATCAAATTGTGTTACAGACCAAGTCCCATTAAAACTTTCTATCAAGAAGTCATTGAACTTAGTGGCCAAAGTTGTTAATTTAATCACGTCGACATTTATGAGGTAGCAAGTCTATTAGGAAATATTGAAATTTTGAAAAAACTAACAAAAAAGGAGGATGGAGAATAACAGAATGGAAATTTTCCCAAGCTCATAAAAACTTAATGGAAAATTTGCAGAACTCAAAAAATGTTGGATTTTTTTGTAAAAATGCCAAAATGTAATGGCATTTTTGCAGAAGACCCAAAAATACATTTAATGGCCTGCAAATGTAGTGTGCGAGGAGCATGCATGTACTAAGATACTTGATTTACAACAAAGGCAATATTTGAATGTGTCAAAATCAAGTACTATAGACCACCAACCATGCTCCAATAAATGGTAGCATATGATAAAAGATCACCTCATGAACATAGAAGCAAGATCTAAAGGCAATAGGGGTAGGACAAGGCTTTCAATTGTACATATTAAATTTGCACAATAACTATCATGCATAACTAGATTAAGACAAATAGAGATGATTAATACTATGAGAAACCTCCATCCCTAGGAATAAACCAAGATCATGTAGATCTCAAGTATCGATGGTAGTGCAGAGTTTGTTATGAAGTGTTGAATTTCAATTGAATTATCCCCTGTAGCAATGATACTATTGACATACAAAAGTATCAATAGTGTGTGTGAAGTAGCTTGTCGAATAAAAAGGGAAGCATCATAATAACTATAGCATAAGCTATTATGAAGAAGAAAATTATGTATATGGTGGAACCATACCCTGGGTGCCTCCTTTAGGTCAAATAATGCCCTGTTTAACTTACACACAAAATCAAGTCAAAGTGGATCAACATAACCTAGAGGTTGTTCCATATAAACCTCCTCTTGGAGATAGACATTAAGGAAGGCATTTCAGACTTCAAGTTGTTGCAAAGGTCAATTCTGAGAGTAGGGTAAAGAGAGCACCATCCATATGGGAAAGGGTTTGACAATCAAGATCAAATTTTCATTGTAGACGATACCATCTTTTTGGCTGACCCCTTGAACCACTTGATGAGCTTTGACATGTTCTAAGGTGTCATTAGCACATCGTTTATTTTTAAAAACCCAATGATAGCTAACAATATATTCATGTTGGGTCTGCGCAGCACAAAATACCAAGTTTGATGTTTTATATGGGAACCAATCTCATCATCCATATTAACACTCCAAAAAGGACATTAAGAGGCCTGAGCATAGGAATTGAGTTCCTTGAAATATGAATTGCCCATATCAACTATAAGTGCAAGTGGTAATGGATCTCATGTGGCTAAGTGACCATCATCATCATCATCAAGACCTTATCCCAATTAGGGGTCAACCACATGAATCTTATTCCTCCGTTCCCCTCTATTAAGTATCATGGCTTAATTTAGTCCCAAAGTTCTAAAATCTTTTCTCACCACTTCTATCTACATCCTTTTAGGCCTTTCCCTTGCCCTTTTAGAACCTTCGATTTGCATTTCCTCAATCCTTCTAGCCGGTGCCATTTTTTGTCTTCATTGGACATGTCCAAACCATCTAAGTCTAATCTCCCTCATCTTATTACCTATTGATGCTACTCCTGAGTTTCCTTTAATATTTCATTCCTAATTCTATCCTTTCTTGTCTTGCCACTCATCCATCTCAACATCCTCATTTTTGCTATGCTCATCCTATGAAAATGATGTTCCTTAACTAGTCAACACTCTGATACATAAAGTATGGCCGGCCTTATAGCCATCCTATAGAATGTTTCTTTTAGTTTAAGTAGCACAAGCCGATCACACAAAACTCCATATGCTCATCTCAATTTCCAACTCAATTAGATTCTTTAGGTAACCTCCCTCTCAATCTCTCCACTCTTATGAACCATCTATCCTAAGTACCGAAAGTGGTCTTTTATGGGGACTTCTTGGTTATCAATATTCACTGGTGCTCCACTCGCACTCCTCTCTTTATAAAATTCTATTTGATATACTTTATCTTAGTTAGCTGATTTTAAATCCTTTAGGTTCTAATGGTTCTCTCTATAACTCTAGCTTTATGTTTATGCCCTCCCTTGTCTCATCAATTAAAACTATATCATCTACAAATAGCATACACCACAAAATTTCCTTATGCAATTGTTTTGTTAACTCATCTGTAACCAAAGTGAAAAGGTATGGGCTCAATGCCGATCCTGGTGCTATCCTACAGTGATAGAAAAATCACTGGTCTCTCCTATAGTGGTCTTAACATTTGTTACTACTGGCTCAAATATATCTTTAATTATGTCTATATACTCTTATGAAACCTCTTTCTTGCCCAACACCCGCCATATTAACTCTCTAAGGACCATATCAAAGGCTTTCTGTAAGTCAATAATGACCATGTGGAGGTCCTTCCTCCTCTCCCTATATTTCTCTACCACTTATTTTAGTAAGAAAATAGCTTCCATGGTAGACCTCTTAGGCATGATACCAAATTGGTTCTTTGATACACTTGTCTCATGCTGGAGCCTCTTTTCAATCACTCTTTCAAAAAGTTTCATAGTGTGGCTCATAAGCATGATCCCCTGATAATTAGTGTAGCTCTATATGTCCCCTTTATTCTTATAAATTAGTACAATAGAGCTCTTCCTCCATTCCTTTATAGTACTTTCAATCCCTATATTCTTAGGGCTATTATCATTTATCAAATTTTGAAGGTAACTTTCCCACCTTTGTTTGATCTCGTCATCTTTGACTAGTACCCTTTGATCACCATTTCTAATACACTTAATGTGGTCTAAGTTCTTACCCTTCTATTCTCTTATTTTTGCAAGTTTAAACACATCTTTATAACCTTCTCTTAATGCTAGTCTATTATAGAGAACATCATATGCCTAAGTTTAGCCTCACTTACTATTTTCGTAGCAACCTTTTTAGCATTCTTATAATGTTCATAGTTTTCATTACTTCTAGTCTTCTACCATATTTTAAAACATGCCTATTTTTCTTTAATAACTTTTTGTAGTGTTTTACTCCACCACCAAGTTTCCTTTACTAATTGATTTTTATGTTTAAATACTCCTAGGACATCTTTTGAAACTTTCTTAATGAACTTGGTCATATTAATCCACATCGTGTTTACTTTTATTTCATTGCTCCAGTTTCCTTCTGCCATCAACTTATTTGTGAGTGAGGTTATTTTCTCCCCTTTTAAGTTCTACCACTTAGTTTTTGTATACCTATTAAGTTCATTTCCTTTATTGATCTTTTAATATAAATATCCATAACCATTAACCTATGTTGTGAGGTTAAACTCTCACCAGGTATCACCTTACAATCCTTACACATTTATCTTTCAATATTCCCAAGTAAAAAAAGGTCTATTTTGCTTTTATGAAGTCCACTTTTAAATGTTACTAAGTGTTCATCCCTCTTCTTAAAGAATATGTTTGCGAGAGCCACGTTATATGTCAAAGCAAAATCGAGGATAGCTTCCCCCATCTCATTTCTTTCTCTGATACCATAACCTTTATGTACCCTATCATATCATATCCTTTCTTTTCTATTCCTACAGGGCCATTAAGTCTGCTCCTATAAATATCCCCTTTGTGTTCAAAATTTCTTACATGATTTCCTCCCTATAATTCCAAAACTATCTCTTGATTATATTTTATAACCCTACTTATGGTACATATGCATTTATAGCATTTATTATCTTCTCTTCTAGAAGAAGTTTTATTATTATAATTCTATCACTAGTTCTTTTACATCTACAACTTTATCCTTTAATTCTTTATCCACCATTATCCCTATGTCATTTCTGTTATTATCCTTTCCTACATGCTATATCTTATTCCCATTGATTTCTCTAGTTTAAGCCCCTTTCTACTTGGTTTCTTGCATACAAGTGATGTTGACTCTCCTACGTTTTATCATATCTACTAATTCTAGACTCTTACCCGTCAATGTCCCTATATTTCATGTGGAAATACAAATCTTATGCACTTTAAGCTAACCTATTTACCCATGAAATTCTTGACCCCCATAACATGAATCCATGCCTACTTTTCACTACACCTGGGTTCTTATAATATCATTGATGTATAAATCCCAATGTGAGTGAATTTTGAAAAATGTTAAATTGGGATAAAAAGAAAATAGTGAAATTTCATAATTTTGAAGTTTTACAACTTAGAAATTAGATAAACATCAAATCAAGTGTCAAAATCTTGATATTTGAATTGTGCTCAAAAAATTAAATCCAACAACACTGAGAACACCCAAATTGGAGTTGGGCAAAAATTTATCTAATTATTTTACAAAAAGGAAAAATAGTCATTTGACGTGGGCCCACAGTGCACTGATGAGGGTCCTCAAATTTAGACAATTTCAAATGTATTAGGAAACATATTAATTATGTGAGTGATCATGATTATTTCACCATAATTGAATTTAAGGCAAAAACCCCTCTTTCTTAAACACTTCATCTTCTTCTTCTCCTCTGATTCTCTCATTTTTCCACAATCAAAAGTGATCAAATCTAACTGTGTTCAACACCATAAATAGATCTTACTTTTTTCCATGGATTTGTAGCAACTGATTACCTAAAAAGCATTGTGATCGTGCTATTTTCTCTCCATCTCTCATTCTCGAGTAAAACCATCAAGATCAGATTTTCCATCGATCTGAGAGGTATGATGTGGTTTCCCTCTTGTTTTTTCCTTTCATTAGCTTTCCTTCAATGCCTTTTATCATTCTCAACACCTAGATCATAGATTTCGTGTGTGTAGGATTTGAATCTAAGAAAAATTGTAACACAGTAGAAAACCCATCTCAAAGACAACTCAGATGGATGATTTGAACCATCCATTAGATTCAGGGACCCAAAACCTTAGGAACAACAAAAATAGAAGAAAATCGGATCCTTTGGGACTCCAATTGGGCAAAACTAGTGTGGACAATCCAAGCGTATCGTCCCTATGGACCTGGTACCTAGGACGTGTCCACGGGACGCTCAAATGGCAACCCATGACATAGCGCAATGCACGCGTAGCCACGCGTGCTGTTGTGTTTGGATGGGATGCCCAGCATCCTAGAAATCAGGACGCACGTGGCATGTCCCGATGTGGTGCACCCCAAGGACACCAGTTATTTCATTGTAAATTGAATTCAACCCGAATTTTGATCTGAACAATCCAAAAATGAACTAAAATATTCATTTTACAAATGTGGGGGCTATATAAGCCTAATTTTTTTATCCAAAACATCCAGTGGAATCATCTTGATGATGCGGACATGATTTTAGCATCAAAATCTTTATCTGATCACATTTAGTCAGATCAAATTCATGAAATGTTATCAAGGGATGAATTGATGGATGTAATGACCAGATCATGTGTATTCATCCCAAAAATTGACCTAAACCATTGATCTAACTAAGATAGAATTTGCTGATCAGGGGGCGATCTAGACATACATTGAAATGAAGTGATAAATATGAAATTGAATTTATTTTGGTGATTAAGACTAGAGTTAGTAATCAAATCATAAATCGAGGCTATTAAGAATGATCCAATGGTTGGTTCACCTCAATATCCATTGACATGGAATGAATTAAGAATTTTGTGATCATGAGAGATTAAATTAAGAAATTACGACTCTGATTGATGATTAGATAAACTAGATATATTGTATGTTAGGGAAACTAATTTAATAAAGATAAATCAAGTGATCTAAACCATTAATCTAAATCAAAAGCTAGATCAAGGGATCATTATACAAATTGACTTATAAATGGATAACACTTAAGAGAAAAAATTATAATGGATTACATTGAGGGAAATGAATGACATGAAATAGTATTGTGGTACTGACAAGTATATCAGATGGTGCGGGCTAAGAGGATTACGCACATGATTTGATTGTTTCCCTCATTAAGGTAGGTGATGACATTTAATGTTGCATATTATGTTTCTAAAATCTAGCACTATCATAGCATTTTGATTTACTAGGATTGTTTCTAACATGATTTCTTTATTATGTGTACTCGTGATTTATAAATTATTATGCCATGATTTGATGTGAGATTTTGATAGTGCATTGAATGGATTTTTATGATCGATTTGTGTTACGGCATTGATACCTATGGATCTTATATATGAATTGTAAAGATCTCTTCTTTATTACATCACTAAGATTGGATGATTTCCATAAAATTGGTGTTGGAGGCTTGGTGACTTGTCCTTGAGAAGCTAACCACGGAATGAGGGGGTGTCTTAAGATGGTGAGCCACAAGTGCTCCTGGTTTTATGAGGAGGCTTTGGTGGCTAGTCCTTGATAGGCTAACCTCGAGATAAGTGAGGTGCCTTGGGATGGTCATCCACAATTGCTCTTGGTTTTATGAGATACATATTTTTGTGTTTTTGTGATTTATGACGAGTGTTCTCACTTGGTGGATGTCATGCTATGAGGGATTAGGGCTGGCCACCCACCCTCTAAATTTATGGTATGATAAACACCTACCCACAAATGGCATTCGGTAGTGGTTGGTATCATGGGTAATCCACATTATCAGTCCGGTCCCATTCATGTGGATAGACAGTGATTTTCCTGTTATGATGTCAATGGGGAGAGGCAGTCGGTAAACCTGGGAGTACGATTACCACTGTAACATGATGATCCATACTCTTGTTCTATGTGTATGTATGATGAGCATTGAGATATTATTGTGTGTCTCGATGTGACGACACTCAAAGGATTGGTATGAGTACTCATGACCTGTTGTGTGAGTGTATGGGACACTCGTGGGACCCACATATCTTGGGTTCCCTGGCTATTGAAATTATGTTCCTGTGAGATTTTATTAGATCATGCTTTACATCCATAAGATCTATGTTTTATTGCACATGATATTTTGCTACTCATATTGACATGATTTATCACACTCCTATCCGTTCTTGTTATTCGGTTATTCTTTTTATGCTACAATTATCATTACATTAAATGTCTATGTACCTACACAAATAATAGCTTACTAGGGCATTGCTTTGTTTTGTAATGCCTCAAATATTGAGCACAACAATAGGAAATGCAAAAGCATGGAAGGATAATGATAATAGTATTGACCATCCTTAGCTTTTTCTAATAGATAGTTTGATGCTAATGACTAAATAGACTTCATTCAAGTTCATCTTTATGGGCTGTACATATACATCATTAAGTTTGTTATAATACTTATATGCTGTGGACATGTTACTGAATATGATGGAATGTTATGATGTACAGACCTTGGGGCCAGGTTATTATGTTTTCTTGACACTGGTTGTTTACAATGATATCAAATTTGGTTTAAACTTCTTGCAACATATATATATATATATATATTATTCTTGAAATTGTATTGGGTATGTTGTTGGGAATGGTATAACACCTGGGGGTTTTTAAAAGAATGTTTTGAGATATTTAGCAAATAATTTTTTTTTTAGAATAGGGATCCCTGTTATATTTATTACTACTACATTTATTAGTATATAAAAATGTTAGAAAAACTTGGACTATTATAGAAAGATATTCTCTTGGGAACGGGTTGATTGCAGAGACTCCGACATGAGTAGTTCGAGTTAGCCCAGTAGGGGCAAGAGACCCTTTTCATCAACATGGTTACAGAGGCCACTGAGCTAATGATAATTGATCAAGTAGTAAAGGGATGTGAACAGGCACCTGGACAGCTATGTCTTGGAGTTAGTAGATCATTGCAGCAATGGTAATAGCATCAGTAACCGCCATTATAGTGGCAAATATTTAAAGGTTTTGACTATGGGGAGTCAGAGTATTTCAATAGAGTGTTCCAAAGGATAATGAGTTAGACAGACTGACATTGGAGATAGGATAGAAATGAACCCACATTGGGCAATGATGAGTTTTGCCTTTACTCAGAGGTAAGTATAGGCCTCCAATTGGGCAGTGGAAAATATTTTCTCAATTTCTTTTAAACATGCTAGGATCCTTATTGATTCAAGATCCAATCATTTTTGTACCTTATGTATTGGTGCCTTGATGAATATACTTGTGTATATATGATAGTCTCTAACTTGGATGTTATGACACTAATGATGAGTGAGAGGATGGATCTTAATTTCATCTTACTTGATATGATTGATTATAATACCATCCGTAGGAAAGATTCTATTTATTGGGGATAGTTGATTGATGTGATGAAAGATTACTCTTAGTATACTTGGACAATTAATGACCTCGTTTCTATGTAGGAATAGCATCACCAAGGTTGTGTTACTTCTGCCTAGATGGCAGTGTGTATTGAGGTGCCAAGCCCTCCTTGTTGGAGTGACAGTGGAGGACAGAGAGTGACCACAAATTGAGCACACAGATGGCATGCGAGAATTTATAATCTTTCTTGGGGGAGGTTCTAGGATTTTTTGGCGTAGGATATTGATGTCGATATTAATTCAGCATCAAACATAGTGCCATTTTTCTAAGGTTCCATGTAGGATGGCCCTAGCTGAGCTGGAAGAGTTCTAGTTACTATAGTTACTTGACAAGGGTTTATCAAACCGGTGGGTCTTCATAGGGTGCATTAATCCTCTTCAAGAGAAGAGAGATAGATTCTTATTGCTGTGCACAGATTATTGATTATTTGATAACATCACAGTGGAGAACTGATATTCTCTATCATGTGTTGATGATCTAATTGATCAACGTTGGATAGTGCATAGTATTGGTGGATATTGATTTGAGGTTTGGTTATCATCAGACAAGGATTGTGAGTAAGACGTCTTTAAGATGATGTGTCACACTTGTTTTGATTATTACAAGTTCTAGGTGATACCAATTGATGGAACCAGTACTGACAATGTGTATGGATATGATGGTTGAAAATTCAAATGTTACTTGGATGAGTATCTTAAAGGCTCATCTCTTGTTGTGAATATATATGAGTATGAAATTTTGGTTGAAGAAGGTGACATTCCTTGATCATAACACCTCTATTAATAGAGAGGCAGTTTATTGAGATTACGATGACCTAGGATTAGCCCAAATGGGTGACTAAGGTTTATAGTTTCCTTAGTCTAGTAAACTACTATCACTGAGTTATTAAGTTTCGAGGATAGCAGTGATATGGATGTTGTTCATATTTCATATATATGAGTTTAATTTCTCATTAAATGAGAGGTATGATAGTGATGTGTGTTTGGTATAAATCATTTTCTTATGTGTAATTAGAAATTGATTTATGACATATACTTGTGAGTAGTCGATGTAGGCAACCTAAGAGGGCTGAGGGCGGCCAATGAGGGCAAGTGCGGGAGCCACTGGCTTCTAGGGGTGAGCTTCTAGGTGGCAGGCTTCTAAGAGCTCACAATATGATCATGCTATGGGTTGATTTTTTATATTGGCATATGATTGCCTGTTGATTAGCATATGAGTGTTTGATAGTGAGCTGGTATGCTCCAGTGTTGATTGGTATGTGATTGCCTATTGGGGAGCTAGTATGGTCTTGCATAAAAACTAGCATGGATTTGCCTATCTGTGAGCTAAGATGCTCTAAATTGTGTTGATATATTGATTTTAATGCTACTAAGTTGTACACAGATAACCAACTCCTAGATGGGAGCTGGATTTATGCTAATTGCGTCATATGTGGGTATGACATGTTCTGAGTATATGAAGAGAAAAATTGATGAATATTAGGTTAAATGATGAGTTGTGATATGAGGGGATGATATGTCATGAAATCATTTATGGATGTTGGATTTGGGATTTGGGATTTTTGTAATGATCAGTATATATTGTGATATGGGGATGTTTCTAGAATTGTCAGAGGATAACATGGAAAGAATTTCGAGGATGAAATTCCTATAAGGAGGGAAGAATGTAACATCCCTAATTTATAAATCCCAATGCAAGTGAATTTTGAAAAATGTTAAATTGGGATAAAAAGAAAATAGTGAAATTTCATAATTTTGGAGTTCTATGACTGAGAAATTAGATAGACATCAAATCAACTATTAGAACCTTGATATTTGGATTGTACTAAAAAAATGGAATCCAACAATACTAAGAATGCCCAAATCGGAGTTCGGGCAAAAATTTACCTAATTATTTTACAAAAAGGCAAAATAGTCATTTGACATGTGGGCCCATAGTGCACTGATGCGAGTCCGTGAATGTAGAAAGATCAAAATAGATTAGGAAACGTATTAATTACGTGAGTGATCGTGATTATCTCACCATAACTAAATTTAAGGCAAAATCCCCTCTTTCGTAAACACTATTCATCTTCTTCTTCTCATTTGATTCTCCTCTTTTTCCACAATCAAATGTGATCAGATCTAACTATATTCAACATCATAAATAGATCTCACTTTCTTCCATCGAGTTACATCGACTGATCACCTAAAGAGGATCGTGATCGTGTTTTTCTCTCCATCTCTCATTCTCAAGTAAAACCATCAAGATTGGATTTTCCACCGATCTAAGAGGTATGATGCAGTTTCCTTCATGTTTTTCCCTTCCATTGGCTTTCCTTCAATGCCTTTTATCATTCCCAACACCTAGATTAGAGATTTCATGTGTGTAGGGTTTGAATCTAGGAAAAATCGTGACATAGTAGAAAATCTATCTCAAAGACAACCTAGATGGATGATCTGAGCCGTCCATTGGATTTAGGAATCCTCAAAACCTTAGAAACAGCAAAAACAGAACAAAAATCAAATCCTTTGGAAATCCAATTGAGCAAAAATAGTGTGGATGGTCTAGACGCATAGTCCCCGATGGACGTCACTCCCAGGATGTGTCCCAAGGGCTCAGATGGCGATGCACAATGCAACATGATGCACGCCTACTGTCGCATTATGACGGGATGCCCTGCGACCTAGAAACCAAGACGCACATAGGAGCATCTCAGCAATTGAGAAGCACGCGGCGCATTCCGCCACATTTGTCGGACATCGGTTATTTCTTTTTAGATTAAATCTAGTCTTGATTTTGATCCGAACCATCCAAAAATGAACTAAAATGTTCATTTTGCAATTGTGGGGGCTATATAAGCACAATTTTTTTATCTGAAATATCTATTGGAATTGTCTTGATGATGCAAATATGATTTTAGTATCATAATATTTATCTGATCACATCTAATTATATCAAATTCATGAAATGTTATCCAATTACTTCGATCGAGTTGATCAAAGGATGATCAGGCCTTAAAACTTGGACAATTATATGATCCAAGGGTGAATTGATAGATGTAATAATCAGATCATTTGTATTCATCGTAGAAATTGATCTAAACTATTAATCTGACTAAGATTTAGAATTTGTTGATTAAGGAGCGATCTGACCGTCAGATCAAGATATAAATTATAGATATACATTAAAATGAATTGATAAAGATGAAATTGAATTGATTTTGGTGATTAAGACTGGAGTTAGTAAATCGAATCATAAATTGAGACTATTAAGAATGATCCATGGATTGCCTCGATTTCCATTGCGATGGAATGAATTAAGCATTTTGTGATTGGGAGATATTAAATTAGCAAATTACAACTTTGATTGACGATCAGATAAAGTATATGGGTATTGGATGTTATAGAAAATGATTTAATAAAGATAGAGTAGACGATATAGACCATTGGGATCATTATACAAATTGATATATAAATGGACACAACTTAAGAGAAAAACTTATAATGGCTTACATTGAGGAAAATGAATGACGCAAAATAGTACTATGGTAGTGATAGGTACATCAGATTGCGCAAGCTAAGAGGATTATGCACTTGATTGGGATGTTTCTCTCATTGAGGTAGGTGATGACATTTAATGTTGCATATTATTTTTCTAAAATCTAGCACTATCATAGCATCTTGATTGACTAAGATTGTTTCTAACATGGTTTCTTTATTATGTGTACTCATGATTTATAAATTATTATGCTATGATTTGATATGAGATTTTCTATAGTGCATTGAATGAATTTTTATGATCAATCTGCTTTATAGTGTTGATACCTGTAGATCTTATATATGAATTATAAATATCTCTTCTTTATTACATCACTAAGATTGGATGATTTTCATAGAATTAGTGGTGGACATGTTACTGAGTATGATGGAATATTATGATGGATAGACCCTAGGGCCATATTATTATGTTTTCTTGACATTGGTTGTTTACAATGAAGGCGCCTTTGGTTTTTACTTCGGATTTGATATCAAAGTTGGTTTAAATTTCTTACAACATATATATATATATATATATATTGGGAATGGTATAACACCCGGGGGTTTTTAAAAGAATGTTTTGTATATTTAGCAAATAAAACTTTTTCAGAACAGAGATCCCTATTATATTTATTATTACTACATTTATTAGTATATAAAAATGTTAGAAAAACCCGGGGTGTTACAGTTCTGATGCAGCATGTTGCTTCCAAGGGGATGCTCTAACAGCCCTTACCCATTTTCCACTATACTGGGGATCCGATGTAGCACATCGCTTCTGGGGGAACACCCTTAGCAACCCTTGCTCATTTTTCCATACACCCGATATCCAATGTGGTGCATCCCTTATGGTGGACTCCCTAGCTTGAGGGAATGTTAGTGTTTGATTCATGTCATGTTAGAGTTGCCATACTTTGAAGAAATTGAAGATGGGTTTTATTATTTTATCCTCTTACTTACAAGCTAATATACATATGTATATTCATTTATAAGTAAGAAGAGAAAATAACAAAATCATCTTCAACTTCTTCAAAAAGGTTTTACTTGTTACCTGACACCTGATGCAAAACCACCCTCCTTTTTCATCTAGGGTTGGGACCAACATTGGTGGAGTTATGCTTGTGGTTACATAACCATCACTATATATAATGGCATTGATGCTTTTAAATTTTGTAGTTGGAGGGGATGAGTCCGGAGAAGTGGAAATGGCATCGAGAGTGGCAGTAGTGGATAATCCATCAATGATAATTAATGAAGAAGAAGGTACTGAGGATGGTAACACAATGTTTTTGGTAGCATAAGAAAGGTACTCTCGTTAAAAAGAACATTCCTATGGCATGGTTGCAGCTGGAATGGATAATCCATCAATGATTATTAATGAAGAAGAAGGTACTGAGGATGGTAACACAATGTTTTTGGTAGAATAAGGAAAGGTACTCTAGTCCAAGAGAACATTCCTATAGACGTATGTTCGGCCGGAGATGGGATCCATGCATCTATATGCCTTGTGAGAAGAATCATAGCCGAGAAATATGCATTTAATAGATTTGAGAATTATTTTATGCGTATTATAAGCCGCTAGAAGAGAAAAGCATGCGCACCCAAAAACTTTAAAAAACTCGTAATTTGGTTTTCTTTTTAACAATTTCTCATTAGGAGACCTGTTGTTCAGGATCGGCGAGGCTAGTCAATTAATTAAAAACACCGTGGTGGAGAATGCTTCGAGCCAAAACCGAGGTGGTAACCAAGCTTAATGCAAAAGATATTCCCATGGCCACAATATGATGATGTTTTCTTTCTACAACACCGTTTTGTTGTAGTTTATGCGGACAAGAAAACCTTGAGGGAATGCCATGTAATCGTAGAAAGTCCCAAAAGCATTGACTAGTAAAATCAACACCACCATCCAATTGAAGACTTCTGATTTTAGTAGAAAAATATGTTTCTACCCACCTTTTAAATTCCAACAAAATGAGAAGTGTCTGATTTACACAGCAGTAGGAATAACCATTATAGCGAATAGCATCATCAACTATAGACAAATAATATGTAGCGCGTGAGATGGTGCTGGTGAGGCTCCCTACAAGTCAAGATGCAGTAAATCAAATGCATTAGTAGACATGAAAGTCCATCCATAAAAAAGCAATTTACATATCTTTCTCATAGGACAAATATGTAAAAAATGAGTAGACAATTTGTAAGAAATTAGAAGACTGCTATTAGTTACCACCATACGGAGAATAGCTTGAGAAGGATACCCTAATTAAGCATGCCAAGTGTCGGATGCTTCTTTACTCCCATATATTGCAGTCGCCTTTGAAAAGTAAAAGAATCTATAAAAGTCAGCATAATGTAATACTATTCGCTTAGTGTTGCTATACTTTACACAAAAACAATTAGCATCGAATTTGAAGTAACAATTGTTATCATGAGCAAATCGATGAATAGATAATAAGTCATTCAAAATTGTGGGAAACGTGAAACATTATTAAACCTTAAAGAACTATTGGTAGAGGAAATTTAAGAACGTCCGACTTTAGAGATAGGAATATGAGAACCATTTTCTACATTAATACTGTCCGTGCCTTGATGTGGATGAGCCTGACTTATGTGACGGAGTTGTCATGTGATGCATTACTCCAAAGTCAAGAGCCCAGTTTCTATCAACTGCTTCATATATATGTGCATATGACAATGAATCAGTTAGAGACTGGTCCAGGTAAGCATGATTAAACTTGTGATGTACCAAAATTTTGTACTATTTTCACGATCAATAAAAGTTTAGAGTTTACCGATGGATAGAAATTGAAGAGAGAGCTATATTCAAACCAGTCTATCCTCCATTCCATCTCCCTATCTCATGCCACATCTATTCCTTTCTCTCTTGTCACTTGCTGAACATCCCTTGACTCTATCCCACTAATTTCTCAAGTATAATTTCTATCCACATCCCTTGACTCTATCCCACTAATTTCTCACGTATAATTTCTATCCTCAAAACAAAAGGAGGACGAAAAGAAAATGGTAGCAAGGAGCGTATAGAGAGTACGAAAGAGAAACCAAGAAAAAGAGTGCCAAGGGAGAGAGTTCTAATCCTAGAACAAGTGGTTTTCGTGAAGATTAGAAGGTGCAGAAGGCCATCCAGCCTCTCCTCTACTTTCACGGAAAACTTTTCTTTCCCATGGGTAGTGTGTTGCCGAGAAGTTTGCTTATCCTTTCTCTTGACTTTCGTGGCGAACTTTTCTTTCCCCCATGTAGTGCTAGCCATGCCCTAGAAAAGTTTTCTTATTGTTTTCTTGTGAGTTCTAGAAAAATGTCTCTTTCTCACAAATAGTAAGTTACTGTGATCGAAGGGATTTTGCTTTTTTATGAGTTCGAGACGAGCTTTTCTTCCCAGAGGTAGGTAACGAAATGTTTGCCTCTGGAACCCTTAGTTCTCATGAACTAACATAATCATCCTCATTGAAAAGCCTTGAAAAGATGAGAAGGAATTATTGGCTTGGCTAAAATTAAGTAATGGGCCCATTTCTAAAACTCATTGAAATCCTAACTTAGAGTGTCTTCATGAATTGAGATGGTTTTTAGACCCATCCTAAAAGAGAATGGGTGTCTCATCATAGTTTGCGCGAACATGTTCATGGGAATATCTACTAAGTTGATTAAATGTACGTCACATGCTAAGTTTTCGTATAAATTGAAATTGCTAGTGGGTCCCACTATAAGAAAGTATAGGTGCATTGCAATTTGTGGGATTATCTTCTAATGCCATTAGGTTAATTGAATTGGCTAAATATGTCAATTAGTATAGTTAACTTAAACAAGCTAGTGAGCTTTGTCGATACAAACGCACTTAAAGGCGATGATTTAACCATGTGGATCGGAACAATATGAGAGTTCTTGGTGATGATTCTAACAATATGGACCCCATCTAAATGAAGGTCCCTAGGTTATGTTCTGGCTTACATAGGCCCTTTTCATATAAGGGTCCCTAAGAGGTGATGTTCTAGCCTATACGAGCTCCATCAATATAAAGATCCTCAGAAGGTTACAATTTTGACTTCCTAACTAAAAAGGGCAGCCCCGGTGCACGAAGCTCCCACCTATGTAGGGTTTGGGGAAGGAAGGGACCACAAGAGCCTTTAGTAGGCAGCTTTACCTTACATTTTGTAAGAGGCTGATTCCACACCTTGAACCCGTGACCTCAAAGTCATATGACAACAACTTTTACTGTTGTGCCAAGGCTCCCCTTCTTTGACTTCCTAACTCTCATCCATATATATGACCTAAGGTGGTGTCATTGACTTGACGCAGACCCCGTCAGTATCCCATATGAGCCGTATCTATAAGTGTGCCTCTCAAGTGGTAATCATGTCTATGTGTGTGCCTACAATGACAAATATGCGAGGGCCCAATTCATTTAAAAGATTTGAATGCCCTCATAAACCAAATAATCAAGTCATGTGGATCAACCCATGGTTGAGATCATCGACACTAACATATGGTTGGTCATGTCCATAAGTGATGGGCCTAAACCGTAGGCAGGATGATGTGTTTCATGTCCTCTTAAAAGTTGCTAGCATCATAAATTTCATAAATGCGAAAGGCCAATTGAATGCTAATATGACGCCTGCATCTCCTGAAATATAGACAAAACAAGGATATTGCTACCTACTAGTTGCACCAAATGCTACTCAAGCCTTACCTTCTCAATGTGCTTACGTATAACCTTAGAAAAAGCATATATAATCATGAACAACCATCTCATGTTGTGAAATTGAGCTAGCAATCAAATCAGGATCTAAGATATATGGACTATTCAACAGGTCTATATAACTATCATAACAAGTTTTGATGCTAAGTTAGAACTATGGTGTACAAAGAACATGAAAACAAAATACTTGCATTTAGTTAATATGCAATCAGGGGTCTTTTTTTTTTTTTTTTATTTGTATGTATCCAAAAAAAAAAAATGTAATTAATATTTAGCGCTAGAGGAATATACTCACAACCCTTGATATACTGAGTAAATTTAAACCCCTTTCTCCCGAGAGGAATTTGTTATTTATGTTTCCTTGGGTAATTCACTCTTATCATACACATGTGAAATTGACATGATACTTGTGAATCTCCATAATTTTGATATGAAATTCTCCCAATGCTCCCAATGTTTTCAGTTGTCATCTCATGACTAATCAATATACGTAATATCAAATATAACTACAACTTCGTACTCATAACACAGAATTTGTATATTAATAAATCTTATTCATTACGCAAATAAGCAATTGATTTTTCTTTTCTTATTCATTAAGCAAACACAGAATTTTAGAGATTTTAAGTTTTTTTCTTTTCATATGAAACACTTTGAAAACAGAATTGCGTTCATCAAATAAAAACAGGGATTTTCAATGTAAAAGATACCCTCACAGGAAGTTTAATTTTTCAAATCATTGACAATATTGGATTTCCTCTCTCTGGCCGCCAGTAAGCTAAACCGCTTTCACTACATAGACGTTCAAGTGCAAAAATACACAAAGTATAGATAGGTTAATGGTCATTACAAGAGTGCAGGTAGTTATTTGGACACCCTTAGAGTTTTAGTAGCCTAGTAGACATCACTTTCCACGTGCAAGCTTACACTTAAGTATACTCAGAACCTAACCGTTTTCTAGTAGTTTTGACATCCAAGATGCAATTCGCTATTAGTCCACTGCACACTATATGTTTGCAATAGTGCGACAAAGGGCTAATAGGTCATCAGTCACAAGGATACAGCTTTCGCATCTTCTTATATGTTTTTTTTTAATAATTCGACTGCATGAGTACGTCCATGCTCCATAGCCCTCTGTGAGCCACGCCATGAGATGGGGCTTGCCAGTTTACTCTGTAACATGTAATAGACCTTTCAGGGTGTTTGGTTTGGTGTTAATATCGACAAAGCGGTGCTAGTCGCCCAATTCTAAATAAATTAAATTCAACCTACAAATCTGTGTGGTGTCCTTAGGTGGCCCTTAAGGTTCTGGGCGTGTCTCTAAGCCCCAAATCCTTTTTATCTCTAGGTGGGCATCTAATTTTGGTTTTTGACTTTACGTTGGCTCTCATGGTCAGAACCAACATTCTGAGGATTTTAAAACAAGGGTAAAAACTTGTCATTTCCATCATCAACTTCTTCTTCATCTTCTTCTTCTTCCTCCCGTCTCTCATCTTATACCGTTTTGTGACGAGTCCAGTAACATTTTGACCGGAATGAGCACAATCAGTCCCAGCATTGGACACATCCCTCCGTTTTCCTAGAGACCACATCTTTCTTAGTTTCTTCTTCCAAGCGTCTGCTTATTCTTCTCTCTCTTGTTTCTGCCTATCTTCTAAGGGTTCAGAAGAGTTTCGCAATCGGTGGAAACAATTTCATCAATTATTTGAAGAGTTTGTTTTGAGTTATGTAAAGTAAGAGAATATTATTTTTGCCTATCGATTCATGTTCACTTTTGTTTCTTGCAATGTTCTCAACACCTTTAATCCAAACGAAGACAGTTCCCCTGGTTCATCCTTCTTCAGTAGTTCATAGTCCAGTGCTACTATAATTGCTTATGTACCTCGGTTTCCGCCTATTTTCTCCTACACTTTCCCTAGTTCTCCCTCATCTAGTACTGTAAATACTGCAAAAAATTCAATACTTCTTGATCTTTCCAGCCCACATCCCAACCTCCAGTAGAAAAGGAAGTTTCAGTTACAAACAAGACTGAATATTTTGCTTTTCTTTTCTTCTTTGCTGAGTAATCAGATTATCGAATTAAAATGACAAGTTTATACCCGCTGCAAAAGCCTTCAGTCATCGGATCCAGTGGCGAGGGATAAGTTAAAGAAAAAACATGGAGGGAAAAAAAAAGGATGGGGCTTCTTAAAGGCGCGCAAAAACCTTAGGAACCACCCAAGGACACCGCGCCACAAATTCAGTATTGTTTTCTCTCTACTTTTGAATGTCTTTTACCTAAATTATAGGGCTGCAAATTGGAGGGTGTAAGATCCCTATCGATGAATAAATTTGACCATAGTTTATCATACGTGCCAGAAAGTCCTTTGGTTATTCCGTCTGTACTACATAAAGAAATCAAGAATTTCCTACTTTGTGTTGTGTAGCATTTACTGCCAAATCAGCGAAGGTGACATCTCACTGCATCTTTCCTTACGCTACAGTGCAAATGAGATAAAAATATGCTCGTAACATCAAATGAAGCCATAAAATTGCTAGTTTTGCCTGCTGGATCATCCATCACGGAGCCCATTTACTAGCGTGGTGAGTCACATGGAAAACATGTGGGCATCTGGATCTTGCCTATTGGTAGCTGTTCCGGATTTCTTACAGCCTGCAGCTACTGATTAAGAAAAGGTGAAAATCAAAAGAACAAGGACCGCCATTTATAAAACAGCGAATGCTTAGCGCTCTCTCTCTCTCTCTCGCGTTTTCTGGTTGCAATTCTACTGGAGTACTTTGGCCAGTTAGGTGTGGGAGATATCGAGCCATGCACAAATATCCATGGTTAGTTTTCTACTCCCTGCTCTATTGTCTCAGAACAATAGCTCTTATCTATGGTTAACAATTTTTTTCTATGTTATAGTGCAGCCAACAGCAGGGAATAAGATGTCTATCCATGGATAATTGTTCTCGGGATTGCTTGTCCAGAATTACTTCAATTCACCAATATATAGCGGGATACTTTCGCATGGATAAGAGATAAAGACAGTATTCTCAGTTAGCTTCAGTCAAAGGGTACAAAATAAGTTAGACCTAATATGAATTCCCATCCCGAAAACACTTCCAACTTCATAAAGCAAGAACAAATTCAGTTCTGCTCTGTTTGTTTGGATGGCACTTGTCTTCAGATATTGAACATCTATTGCTTCTTTAGAATAGATCTTGTCACCGACCATGAAGGATAACTCATTTTGTGGAATATGTTTTATCAAGGATAATCTCTACCTGCAGCAGCCACACAGGACTCCGTATTTTTATGTATATCCTGGGTTTATCCAATATTCTTTCTCCTCCCCACCCACCCCTTTTAACAGATTTAACACACATAGTAGGAAGCAATTAACCTTTTAGCTATTTCAGTAGAAGCTGACTAATCATCCTGTTAAACCATGCTATTGCTGAAGGCGGCAATTTACAAGGATCACGCAAGGTGAAAGGTTTAACACACTACGCATGTCCATGGGATATGAAAGTGTTCTGTATTATATGGAATCCTGAAAGAAACTTATGTCAATGGATGTGCTTATGCTCTTTATATTAGCTAAATCGAGTTTTACTAAGAGCCTGAAAGGTTTTCTATTCAAAGAAGCAGTCAGTTTGCAACTGTACATGAAGACTTTGCTTCAATAGTTATAGGTGCAAATCAGAGATGATGATTCAGAATCAGGTTCCTTGGTAAGTGTATTAAAATTCACAAGGTGAAGGTTGAAGAAGATAATTGAATGCAATAAGTGGAGGAAATACTCTGAAATTAGTATTTCAAGTTTGAGCTGCTATCTCCAGACTATCTCTGTTATCAATCAGAAAGGATGATAGATTTAGCACTGCACATAATTTGTGGTCCTTGGAGGACAGCTATAAACCAGGGCAAGAATACCCTTGAATTTGTTATCCTTTCCCGGGATAGGAGCACTTTTAGTACATAAATGTACCAACAGGAGTAACTTCTTTAAGTAGCTGCAGAGTACCTGGAAAAACTGAAGGAATGGAAGATAAAGAGACTTGAGAATGGATTCCCGGCTGACACCTGAGATTGAATTCCCCGCTATGGAATGCTGATCGCCAAAAGGTAGAAATATGACGATGTTGATGGAAGGATGAAATAAGCAAGCAGCACAAGTTAGCAGTAGTGACTTTAAGAAAGCACTCACTTATATTCTAAAAGGTTGCTAGCATCAGATTATAAAAACTTCAACTGGAGCTACAAGCGGTCATATTAGTTCATCCATACTGAGAAACATGCTTTGCTGGTCCAATGTTTTCTTTACAGTTCCCCTTGCACGGTTCATTACCATGAACAGGTCTAGGGATTTCAAACTTAAATTTACTTGACAAGGACTGGAAGCATGATCTAGTTAGCACTTGCTTGAGCAATGAATTGAGACTTTCCAGCCCAAAAGTTTGTGCAGGCAGGAGTTTCCAACTTGCATAGTACTTCATTTTTCAGTTTTTCAAGCAAGTATACGACTACTCAACCAAGAAACTTAATTTCTAAGAAACAAGTCATGGTCAAATGAAATCCACCTGCAGAATTTTCATCCAACCAATCAATGTCTTAAATATTAAGCACTTGCCCAGGTATTGAACTTCATCTGAAAACCAAACAAAGAAACAAATGAAAACCAGGGCGGTTCTTTTCTGGAATCAGCAAGTATATTGAAACTCGTAACCAATTAAATACTGGTTACTGTAACGAAATGGACTCCTGCACGATTTTAATGGAACTAAAGTTCTACTGCCCAATAACATAATCCACACAAATATTAAGGTTAGTGAACAGATGCATTAAGGCCTTCATATGTATAGTTGAGCCTCTGTTGTTTACCAACTGAACGTTTCCCAATAAAACCAAGGAAAGGGACAACAGAAAACCAAAGCGAAAGAGAAAAGAAAGACTTTGCTTCCACAGATCGAGTACCCAAAAATCCGTTCCAGAAATCGAATTGGTACATCATAAGAGTAATTGAATGCATGTATGTATATAACAGAAATTTCACTTGCAGGAATCTGCAAATTGGGTAACATCAAACATCCATTACGAAAAAGTTCATGTGACCAAATTACTTTGTAAATTGTAAAGATCTGAAACTAGATATAGAAAGCCGATAAAGATTTTTCCTTTGTAAAAAACAAAAAACAAAAGATAGTCCACCCTCCAAAAATCCTATCTTGTATAGGAAGAAGATCATTGCATGAATTAAGAATTAAAACCCACCTCAGGAAAAACGACAACTAACGTGATCCATCAATCTCAACCGTCAAACGCCGACGAGTCTGTCTTTTCCAAGGCTGAAGAACCGAATCTTGGTACTTGGACGGCAAAGCCATTACCCTCCTTCTTCTGTTGGGTTTAGAGATCACTTCAATTCCAATTCGGTTTTTCACTTTCTTTTCTTCATCTTTGTTCTTAATATCGTTTTTCACTGTTTGTGGGAATCTGAAAGCACTTTTTCTTCTTCTGACAACTTTTTTCTGCCTAAATGGGACGCCCAGTACAACTGAACCTGCAATGTGGAGAACTGCTTCGACGAGGAGATCAAGGCCTTCACACCGGGTATTGCCTTGTGTAGATGATGAAGAATTGGATGAAGGTGACGCTAAAGAAGAAGAAGTAGGACAGGAAGTAGTAGAATGCGTAGAAGTGAATGCATGGCGGGTGGAAGATGAAGAGTCACAAAACCTCATCGTGATTGAAAAGAATTTCTGATCTGGGCTTGAGGACAATCAGACTGGAAATTGACGAGGATGAGAGAAAGGTGGAAATCCGAACAAGAAGATGACCGGAGAGAATTCAAGGCTGACGGTGGAGATGCATATAAACGATGATGACATTGCGGAATGTATGGTGCTCGCCCGATCAAAAGCTTGCTCCGGCAAAATCAGAAGCAGATTGAATCCTCCCCCATCCAATTCGCCTCGATATGGATCAGACATGGGTTGAGGATTTTGATCCTCGGATCCCCAGCCCGTCCCCTATTCGGGTCTCGATCATGGATTTGCAGATTATCCATCCATCTTGTATAAGTTAAATGGAATTTTAGATGTTGTTTTAAAAGATTCTAAACTGTTAATCTTGTTTGATTTTCTTAGATGTACCAAAATTTCAAGAGTAATATATTCTTATGAAAGTTGAAAATCAAAACCTTCTTTTTAGAAAATAAAATAAGTGCTTATGTCATCCAAATGCAACTATTTTTAATGGTCAAACTATTTTGGGATACCAAAAAGGATTAATGGTTTAAATAGTTTAAAAGAAGTCAGCATCACTATTTATATTATTTTTCAATTTAATTTTTAAAAATGCCCATTTAAATGGATATCTATGGATATATAAATGCAGACTAGGCATTTAATGGATCCGGTTTATTCGGTTTGTTTTTATCTGCAAATTCAATTCATCTGATCCATATCAACCAAATTTAAATGGATACACAGATATCCACGAACTTTCATCTGTTTTGTCAACTCTAGCCACCATATTCATTTGCTAAGCTCCTGTCCAAATAGGGCATTCTAGAAAAATATTCTCCATGGTTTACCTGATAGAAAGTTTCTCCACAATTGCCACTTATCTTAGAGGAATGGTAAATAGATGCTCCGTATGAGAGAGTTTGTGTGCCACATCTTTAGAGCCCATTAACAACCTTAATACCAAAATAATCAGATCCATATGCTTTTGTATCTATGAAACATTCAATGCTCATGCAATCACATGAATGAGTTGAACCTTACAAAGGTGGGTTTTTTAAAAAGTGGTAGAAAAATGCTATCATTTGGACCATCTATTTAACACTCCTCTTCATTTTAACCTTTTTCTTTTTCTTAATTGTAAAATGTGTAGACCCAAAATTCAAGAATAGAAGATGTTAACATGCGTGACCCAAAGTTTTAGAATAGGAAATCATGAGCAATCAATGGCTTCATATCATTATTAATCCTTATATTTTAGGTCTTTTTGTAAGTGACAGTCAAGATTTTTCATTTTTGTACTTAAGTAGCCCTCAATTTTGAAAGAATGTGTTAAGGGAGTCTTTTTGCTACTAAAACTCATGGGAGACATTTTAGGTGAGGGCGTCAATATTTCAACTCTCCTTTCTTCTTGAAACAAAATGAATGTCAAAAAGGGGGGGGAAACCCTACAATTTTAACTTTCATTCCCATTGAACCAATTCTCTACAACTATAGCTATCTGTGTTGAAGAAGTTGGAGTCTAGATCAAAGAGAGCAAAAATATTTGAAGATCTAATATAGAGTCATTGCTGCCCCAATTCAAAGATTTGAAGATCTATTCCAATACATGTAGAGTGGTATTCAATGGTTGTTTATTTACTTTATAAAAAATAAAAAAAATTTAGGGTTCATTTTAAAGAAAGTGATTGGGGATTTGTTTTACTTTTGATTAAATTTAGGGATCATGAGGGACATTTCCTTGGTGGGATGGTCAGCCCTCTTTCTTTTTGTGATTTAGGGTGCACAGGATGATTTTCTTCCTTTGGGTTCTAGTTATTAGTAAAGAATTAAGGGCCTTTTGTTTTATTAGTAAATAATTTAAAAAAGTGCAGCATTTTTATCTTTAACTTTTAGTTATTTGCAATTTTCTAGTAAATTTCTTTTTAGCAGTTAGTTGATATTTTCTATGGTAGTATATAGTACAATTTTATATTCATAGTAGTATATAGTACTAGACTATATGGATTTTGTAGTATAAAATATAACACTATAGTTTATAGTAATATGCATTAATATATAGTATTATAAAATACTCTATAGCAATGTAAAACATAATACTATATTGTATTCTATCTAGTGTGAGCATTTTTAGGTGCCCACAACTCAGAAGGGTAGAGGATTTGTTCTTAACCTAAGTTGAAAAATTATTGTGGGTTTGATGGTAATTAGGTGCTTTATAGGAGATGAATATTTTATTTAGAATTAAAATGGGTTAATTGGGATGGGGGGATTTACAATGACTTACCTTGATCTTTTCTAATAATTTTTTATTATGTCTTTAGCTTAAGTTCATGTGAACTTAGAGTAGATTATGAGAATATAGTTGCCACTTAAGGTAAAGTGGGCCTTTGGTCCCAATGATCCAAAGAGGTCTACTAGACCAAAGATTCTATGGTTTGGATATCTTTAAGATCAAAGATAGACAAGAATGCAAGAAAAATTAGCTCCCTTGACCTTCTAGGTTTAAGACACTAACTACTTTGAGTTTACCAATTCCTTAGTTTAGAAATCTAAAGTTAGAAAATCATAGATTTAACTAAGAGAAGATTATCAAGTCATCTTTGAATTCATGATTTTTATCAAAACTATAATGAAAATGGGACATACACTAGAAACTTGAGATATGGAAATAACTAAAAGAATTGAAACAAGAGGCTAGAAACATGAACTAAATTGAAAACATGTGGAATATGGAATTAATCTAAAAGCTATTCATGGCCAATATTGAGAAAGCTAGAAGCATTCTAAACATGAATGAGACATGGAAACTAAAAATCAAAGCTAAAATGCCAGAAACACATCCTAATCAAAATCAATCAAGGACTTTAGAAACATAGCAATTAGAAAAGCTAGGAACATGCCTCATAGAAACTAGAAAGCACGGATGGAAGAAAACAATGTCATGGATCATGGAATTAAATGCTAGGGATTAGAAGACCATTGAAATTGCTAGAAATGTTTTTAGAAAGCCTTAAACTAAAAATTAAGGATGCATGAAATCAAAATCCCAAGAATTAAAAATACATTTTAACTATTTATGAGTAACTTTAAATATTAGGATGCTTAAGAAAGAGGAAAAATAGAAGGAAAGATTAAAGATAATCATCCTTATGAAGAAGACAACTCCAATACTAGGATTCTCATGGTTGGCTTTCTAGAAAATTTTTTCAAGCCATTCAACTTTGATGGGAGAAATTTCCCTCTCCTTAAGCCTTTACTCAAAACTTTATAGTCTCTTTTGGATGGAGCCTTCATACATCATGCTAGGATCAACCTGTATGGACCTTTCATTTGATTTATTACACTTTTTAAGGGAAACTCATGGAAAAGAGTTCATCTCACACAGGTGTACACATTTATGGAAATGTTAAAACAAATAAAACAAAAGAGACATACAGCCATCCTAGATAACATTAAGAAATTATTGCTCTCATCCGTGGATGGAAAATCTCTACTAAAACAAACTCACAAAGGGTTCTAATTATCTTCTTCTCCATAAGATACTAGGGGCCCATCCTTGAATCCAATTCTCTCTTCTTCCAGCTAGTAATCACCCATGCTTAGGACAAAGGCTCCATTGGCTAGAATGCATGAAATACAAAATCATCTTATTTGGTGTAAACAATAGAAACCTTCAAGGGTGATAAGAAGTGGGGTTTGTTTTGCATGTTGAACCTTTATAATGGAAAAAAGGGTAAGACCAATGACAAAGAAAGGATATAGAGAATAATAAAAGTAATGAGAAAAGAAGATAAATGAAGCCTCCTATGCGTGAAGATTGCTTCTTAGAGAGGGAGAGAGGAAGAACACTTTAAGAAACAAGAGGGAGAGAAGAGATGTATGCAAGGAATGAAATGAAAGAATTAGAAAGCAAAAGGAGAGAGTAGCTAAAGACTCTCAAACTGCTCACCAAAAGAAGCTCAAGTGAGGTTACTTTCTTTCCTAAACTAGAAAGACTTCAAGGTAACTCGAAGGCACGAGAAAAGTTATCAAAAGCTTGTGAAAGACATGTGAGAAACTTAAGAAAATTTTCAAAGACTTGTCAAACTTACAAAAAAAGTTGTTTCAAAATGAAGAATGGGCCTCTATTTGTAGAAATCACCAATGGCAGGGTTGTAATATCAACATAAAGCAAGGGTAGGTGCAAACATATTGAAATTTGTGAATCTTTATGACATACTGGAATGTATTTTGAATTGAATTTGAATTCCATTTAAGTTTCTCATTTTGCAACTCAAGTGGAATGCAATTTTGAAATGAAAAATGAGATTTTAGCCAAATAGAGAATGAATTTTGAGAATGAAATTAAAATTACAAAAATAATTTAAACTTTAGGAAATCACTTGAACTATTTAGCCAAACTTGCAAACTGTTGGACAATTAAAGACCTTGGAGAGCTTTATAAATCTTGGGAATTTTAATAAACAATTAGCAATCACTTTAAAAGCTTGATACATTTTTTAATGCACATTAGAAAGACTCAAAACTCTAGAAACAAGTATTTTTTTGAAATCTTATGATGCTTAAAATATTTTTCAAAGGGTTTAGAAATTTGATTTGTATGTTAAAAATTTGAATACTTTTAAAACTTATGGATAAATTGAATATTTTGAAATAAAAAACTTATAAATAAGTTAGTTTTTCTTTTGATACTTTGAAAATTAGAAAGATACATCTGTTATGAATTTTTTTTAGAAAAGCTTATATGCTAGCTATGAAAAGTTTAGAAATGTAATATCCCAAAATTTATATCATTTTTATGATCAATAAAAATCTAGAGTTTATTTAGAATTTAAAAATATATATTTTAGAAACTAATAATTTGATAGTGAAACCCTATTATTGACTGGAGTGAGCTCGCCAGCAAAAAGATGGCTAAAATCCAATGGTGGAGATCAAAGTTATGAGTAAAATGAACTTTTACATTGATAATGACACTCGTTTCTAAATTTAGAGTCAGAAAATATTGAATGGTGGACCCACTTAATTGCCAAATTTAAGCAACCAAGTCGGCTAATGTGACGGCCCAGGTTTTACGCACACACAAATATGAGTACAAATTTTCAAAAGTTAGGATCCCTGGTTAAAAATTTATATCTTTAAAATCAACCAAAAAAAAAAAAAATCAAATGCAAAACACATATTTCAAAAAACTCGAGAGTCATATGATTCATAAAAGCATGGATTTAATGGCGAAATGACTTCCCCATTTCTATTGAAAATTTAGCAGTCTCCTTTATATTTTGGACCAAAGCATTTAACACATGCATGTGATAAGTACATGATAGACACAGTGAAAGCCGAAATACATAACTAGGAGACTTAGTCTCCATAACCATCTATCCTGATCATTTAGAAGGTCCACCAAACCATATACATTAACAATGAAAAACTAATCAAGAAAATGACATAGCCCAAGGTCTATCCATCCACGGTCATCACATCCAACAAAAATATGTCCATACATGTGAGTTAGAGTAAACCATTATACATGTACTCCAATTACATTTTTCAAAAGTAAAGTCCTAAATAGCCCATAGACATCAATGAGATCTCCTCTAAAATGCTATTGAATGCTGCCAACGCCCTCACTTGCTCTCAAGTTGTTTGCCTTTCCTATTGTCTCTTTTAATATCTGAGGCATTGGAAAGCATCGCAATGCCCAGTAAGTCATGCTTGTGTAGGTACATAGATATTTAATAATAACTCATGAATATTTTTACATGTAATGAATAGTCTAAGTATCAAATCTCAAGGGCATATAATAAACAACTTTCTCATAGAAATAGCTTTGACATGGTCACTATAATATGAGTAAATAATGATGAAGTAGAGAGTGAATGTTAGTCAAAACCAATTAGATAGACATGCAATAAACCAAAGCATCAAAGCTCGTAGAACTGCTAAAAATAGGGTAATGCAAGCACACTATTTGCATGTTTCTAAAACATGTTGGGTTGAATGGGCTTCTAAGGCTCATGGAAATGCCAAACTCAAGTCGATGCAACTCATGCTACTATCATGTCTAAAAACATACCAAGTGAACTAAGATCTTAAGGCTATGAGTATGCCAAAACCAAGTTAGTGCAAAGCATCAAAATCCTGAAGAATATCTCAAATAAATGTCACATGATCAATGAGGGGTACCCTTACACACAATTCCCATGAGTGTCTCATATACTCGAATGTATGGTCAATGAGTACTCACACCAATCATCCAGGTGTCGTCACACCATGGGTACATAGGGAAATGTCCATCATAGAGCACTCTCAGAGTGATATGACACTACTAATAATCAAAATAGCATTGACTGCTATGCTATAGTGCTAACCAACTCCTGGCCCTATGAAGTATCTCTCCTTGTTGCACTAGAATGGGAGACTAAATGTCCATCATGCATGGGGAGAGAATAAGACTTGTTGTATGTACTACCCATGATACCACTCCTTATGAAGTTTACCTCTCGATGGAGCAAGTATTTATCATCTGATAAAGTCAGAGGGTAGGTGGCCAACCTTATAATACCTCTCAGCATAGATTTATCGAGTAGAAACACTCGTTAAACCATCCACAGAGCACTTATAGCATGGGGACACCTGACAGGTTTACGAATCTCCTCCACACAAATAATGGAAATCACTGGACATCTCAAAGTCAAGGAAATGAGAATGAAATTCTTTGTAAAGTAATTCAATCCAGGAACACCTATGGATCACCATCCAAAGGCACTACCCCTCTCTCGAGGTTAGCCTTCCAAGGACCATCCATCAAGTGTCCTCAACTAGGTCTACAAAGAAATAAGTGACAAGACATGGCATCCATGTGCCTTAATATGAAGCAACAACTATAAATACCATTTGGTGACTTCTACAAGTCATGAAATTGTATTAGAAATCCATATGCTTTCACTATCACTTATGAAATGTGACTAAGCATAGACAAACTATCCATTGCAATAAAAAATGAGAATCAATGCAAACATACATATGTGTTTACTCACAAACAAGATAGATGTCTCAATAAGGATCATGGTATAATAATACATACATGGTATTCATTCATAAATAGTAAGCTAGCGCAATGAAAATTTGCCAATTTAAAAACAAAAATTTGTCCATATTAAATGTCATCACCTACTTCAGATGAAGAACTAATCATCTATACCTCCCAAGCCATTGGCTGAACTCAAAACTCTAAGATTGGTATGCCTAAGCACCACTACTAGAATACACATCACGTCCAAATTTAATTTAGAATCCAAGCTATACATCTAAGTTAGATTCATGGTTATAAAATCAAGGATTATATTCTACTTCTTAATTTACCGTGTTTTGACATGATCCTATGTTTTATAGGAGTTGGATCTCAAGATGTTTTATAGGAGTTGGATCTCAAGATGGGGTCCCCAAGTTGGATGATAGCCTACATCATGTTGAACCAGGGCAACTAATAGGTATCAAATTCAAATTCTACTCATATTCAAAGGTATTCCAGAATCATCATGCTCATACTAAGTTAATTTTAGGTAATCCATCATCTAACTAGCTAATCAGGCATGCTCAAATGTAATCCTACTCAATTCTAGCTAATTATAGCCAATCAATGAAATTAAAGGGTTCAGATGGTAATCCTTCCTCTCGTAGGACAATGTGACAATATCTAGATGCCTATGTAATCAGATCATTGACCAACTATCACGAAGGTGCCCAATCTAGTATACCATAGTATTTTAGCCACAATTATCCACCTAACCATCCTGGATCAATGAATACATTAGTAAATTTGATATGATCATCTTAAGGAATTAGTTAAACGGTGTTGATTGTGGAATTGGATTCAATTTCATACCTATATCCTTGGTTGATCATAGAACACATAAGAGTTAAAATCTTGTTGATTATACCTTTGATAAAACATCTATCAACAAGTGACTTAGATCAAGTGTTTCAGTCATTGATCAAGAAAATAGAGTACCCAATTGCCCAAATTTAAGTTTTGGTAACTAATGAATGATCGGATTGTAGTATATGGTTCAATTTTTAGATCTCAAAAATCTGATGTCTAGTAGCTGATCAATGGTCTGATAGTAGTAGGAAACTACTTTAGTAATATATCTAATGGTCTGGTGCTAAACTTATGGTCAAATCTACATGGAAGCTCAGATAGGTTATTGATTTAGGTTTTAAATGGCCGATCGAGGCCTATATTAGTCATATATTAATTTATTGCAACTGATTTGTGTGACGACCAGGGTTTTCTCATGCATTTTTAAATGCAATACCTAATTCCTAAGGCGGGATGCATCCCTTTTTGAAAACCATTTTATGAAAACCATGTAATGCAGCGGAAAATCTTTAGTTTTAAACTCATTTTGAAAACCCCGAGTGTCATTTGCTTTCACAACAACCAAAGTAGTTTTTGAAAAACTTTAGAAATCATAAGTGTTTTTCCCCAGGTCTATCCAGTCACAGTTCACAGCCCAACTGTAAATAAATACAAATACATGTCCAAAGGTTAGAGTGTTTACTTACATGTATGATTGTGTCCTTTTGATTTACTTGCTCGTAGCACTAACATAGGCATCTTCTATTCGTGAATGGAGCTGTCTTGAAAAATGTTAGGGATAGGGTGAGTATATACTATACTCAGTAGGAGTTTATCACTACTAGTTTTACAATGCATGCTATGTTTAAAATCATATGCTCTTTAAAACATGTGCATATTCAAACAATCATGTTCAATATCGATATTAAAAACCACTGTCGAATTGGAATACTGATGACTTAAAGAATAGCATAATCTAAGTCTAAAGTATCATATATATCATAAACATAATGATATGCATAAGATGCTCCACTGAATCCAACTCATGGATATATAGTATGGTCGACCAACCTCATGTCATGCCATATGCAATGCAAGTAAATCCTCAAACCATAGGGCCCAACTATGCCCACGACCTCGCTACCATGTGGTCCAGGTACCTAAGGACACAGCGTCATAGCCTCCATGGGGCATATGACACATCGACCTAGTGCCGTGACACCAGTGGTAGCCCCCTGTACCACATGCAGTCGACGTAAGGACATGCCCTTTTTGGGCGTGGTACCCATTCCACCTACTAGTGGTAGAGGCTGGGAGGCCACCCCAGACCTCTTGGCATAGTGCCCACGAGCTTACTAGCCCAAATCATATACGATTAAATAAGCAAAAACCTCTTTTTCAAAACCTGTCCTCTTTGGGTCCCTCACAACTGCCTACCCAGCATCTTTTGGGCACTCCAACGTCTTTTGGTAACCCTCAAGGACATGCAATTTTTCAAGAACTCAATGCTCACAAATCATTCAATATATGCAATTGTTTACAAAACATGTCTATGCATAATGTATTTGTCATATGCATGCTGAATTCGTTTATAAGATTAAACAAGTCATATAACTTATACTTAAAACATGCAGTCTTAAAACAATCATGGCTCTTTTTAAAAGTCTAGTAGAGATAGAGCACCTACCTCGAAGTCTCCTGGAGTCGCATCCTTTATCACTCAGCCCGTCCCTAGGTCTCATTTATAAACTCTTGGGTATGAATGGATATAAGGAGTCCTTATCAATTTCGTTCTATTTAAACATTAGATCGCTAGATCTGCCTTTTAGGGTCCATGGTCCTTGCCTAATTCATTGTCATGCTAGATCCTATGATATGGATCTTCTATTCAATAGTTAAACTTTGTAAATTGTCCTCTAATCCTAACTTTAAAGTCTCATTAAGTCCGCGTGTCCCAGTTCTTAGGACACCCGTGCATCCTGGTTGAACCACAACCGCCTCAAGTGCATGCACGCCCAAAGGCCGTGACAGGGACCACATTTTGCATGTGCACATGCATGCTCAAGTGACGCTATGACGCACATAATTGCACGGACGCACCTTGTAGCATGGTGCGTCTCAGCTCCCAGGGCACCCCGTGCATCCTGGTCGAGCCAGGACCCGTGCCCCATGTTGCGCGCGCACCCGAAGGCCGCACCTGGGACAGTGTACGCATTGTTGTACGCCCGGAACCCATCCCAGGGACCCTGTCCCAGGTGTATGTGGAGCATGGCGTCCCTGGGATGCCTTGTTCCTGCAGGGCCAGCTAGAACCAACATGGAGTGTTTTTCGGCCAGGAAATCTGGCTAGAAAACGGTTGGAAACGCTAGATCCAGCATGGATCTAGCCTGAAAGGAGGAAAAAAAATGAAAAGGAAAGAAGAACGGCTTACCTGGTAGCCTGGGGACGCCTTTTTTACCCGGTGGTGCGTTTCCTTCTGCCGGAAATCTATGTTGTCGGAACCCATGAAGAAGGGGAAGACCCCAATGCCAGACCAGAAAGGAGAAGAGGGGAAATGGGGAGACGGGAATGGCCGGCCTAACTCAGGCCGGGCCGTTGCCGGAAAACGCAGGGGAGCTGGGTTGAGACGGGTTTCTGATTTTTGCCGGAAACCCCAGTCCCAAAATCACCGAAAAACTTGTGTTTTGGAGAGGGGGAAGATGGGGTATTTATAGCCTTGCTATGGCCGTGCTGCCAATGGCAGTGGCAGAAACCTCTGGAAATGGGGTTTCTGGAGAGGTCTAGAGGAGGAAGACGATAGGGGGTGCCGTTATCAAAATGGTCCCTGCGTTTTTTGTTCTTTTTCGTTTTCTGTTTAAATTCGAGAACTGCCCCTAATCTTTAAACGGTTGTAACTTCTTCTTACGAACTCTGTTTTCGGTGTTGTTTTCGGTGTTGGATTCCATTTTTCGAGTAGAATCTAATGGTATGAAGTTTCCTCACAATTTCCTTTGTTTACTATTTTAAATAAAGTAAAACATTCAACATAGTTTAATGTCCAATTTTTGTTAAAAATAGCGTAAATTGCTCGGGTATTACAATTTGATGATCAAATCTATTGGTAGTTCCACAGATCAGATGTAGAATGGAATCAAGGGCCTAAGATGGTCAATGGTAATAGGGTCTAGCCATGAAAGTTAGTAGGAGAGAGAAAGGTGGGGAGGGTGGTGGTTGCTGGTGCTTCTAATTTAGTCACAACATGGAGCCCAACCACAGAGGGAAGCAGAGGGGGAAGGGGGACTAGGTGTGGCTGACTTACCCTTATAGGTATTGGGTCGGCTACTGATCAAGGCATGGATAGGGGATAAAGAGGCAATGCGATTGGCATGTTGGGCTAGTTATGTTGATTCAGCAAAAATAGAAAGGGAAAGAGAAGGGACTAACGGTGGTCACTGCTTGTTCATTGCCCTAGAAACAACCTAAAAGAGAGAGTAGGGGAGAGAGTGCTATTATATAAACTAAACTTACAATTTACACATGGCATTTATTGAACCTTTCTATTATTATTTTTGTTGCACAATGCCCCACCCTAGACAATAATTTGATTGGGAGTGTGAGTATTATGTTTTGAGATATATGAGAACTCTAATACACATGGTGTTAGGGTTTCATAATTGAGAAAGGTAAGCCACTTTACTAGTCATAATCTTACATCTTTTCCACAATTTTTTATGGATTTTAGTTGAAAGAATGACTTAGCTAAATTAAATATGTTGTCTTACAAACTATTATGCTACCCAATAAGAGAACTAAGGGTTACTCCAAAATAGATCTCAATGACATAAGATATGGATGGGACATGTATGCATTGTGTTTTAATTAGAACACTTGTTCTACTAATTAAATCAATGTAAATTTTCTTATTGATTAATACAAAACTAAATTTCTTCATTTATAAGAATGTGTCTTCTATTTTTCATTAATTTGTTTGATGTATTTACATGTGGTTTTTGTATTTCAAGTAGGGCAATGAGGGGTTGCTTGGGTGTGAAAGTAAATAGGTGTTTATGGAGAAGTGTGGATGTAAATGCTTGTGAAGTTTTCTTCATGTCTTTGAATTTTTGATTTTTTAAAAAAATATCATTACATTTTGGCATTTTTTTAAAAAATCCAATATTTTTATGTTTTTGTAAATTTGATATCACATTTTAGGGGAACTTTACAAATTTTCCATTTCGTTTGGGTTCCATTGTGAATCACCGTTTAATATTTTAAAATTCCAATAATGCCCCCAACATTTCTATTTGTGTTTAACATTATAGAGAACACATCCATGTGGAAGAAGACCAATGACAAACGACCGACTTCATTGACCCTCTTCCTTTGCTAGAGATTAACTACACAAAGACTGCACATGCTCCCACCCCCATTTCTCTCATCATCCATGTAACCCGCCTCCATTTCTCCCATTCGGCCTTATTCCTTTGCTAAAGATCGACTACACGATCTACCGTCCCTCTACCAAGAGGTAATCTGTGTGTGTGTGTGTGTGTGTGTGTGTGTGTGTGTGTGTGTGTGTGTGTGTGTGTGTGTGTGTGTGTGTGTGTGTGTGTGTGTGTGTGTCTCCCCATATGTGTATATTAGGTGTTTGATTTTATGCTCCAAATAGGTCAACCACTGTTGATCTTGCCTGATAAAAGAGCATACTAATAAGAGGAATCCACTTAGTGGAATTCACTAGTCTTTGTAACCATAAGGTCTTAGGCATTTGAGTGGTCTCTTCCTGGTATTACTAACCACAAGCATCAAATTTTACAACTTCACAATCAACATGTCATATGACATTGAATAATTTTTCGTAAAGCAACACCACCAAAATAGTAGCTTGCCTAAAAGATCTTTCATTTGAGTTATAAATTGTAGAAATAAGATGCATGTCTAAGATTATGACAAAGAAAGAACATATTGTTTGCAACCATAACAATCACACCTTCATGATGCCATTAGTATTAGGGGAAAGAAACAAAAGAATCACAATAACCATTAGCAAGCTACTAGAGATGTTTAGTCATTAGTATGGGTGATTTAGTATAGTAGGCTTTCTGTTTGTTGCATCTGACAACATTATCCTATAGTTTCAAAGGGAATTCGTTCTTCACACCAAAAAATAGACAAAGGAAGAAAATCACTTGTTTAAGAAAACTTCCTGGCAGTCATGAGATTAAAATGGAAGAATTTCCATTTTTCTAAGAATGGTAGCACAATTGCATGACATAAAGGCCGAGACAATTTTGTGGTCAAGTTCCTAGGTTTCCTTTATTTTGATCCAAATCTTTAGTTCTATTATAAACATTTCATTCTGCCACCAATTCCTACATTATTTCTACCTCTTTGGACTAATCATGATCCTTCCTCCTTTTTCTCATTAAGTCTCACTTTAGCTAATTTTGAAAAGAGATAAGAATACAAAATCTTTTGTTTGGTACCATTCTAACACAAGTGGGGCTTGTAAAATAACTCAAAAAGACACAAAGTTGTTTAATAGTGATTGAGAAAACTTATAGCATCTGAACTTTCTCATACACTACAAGGTTCTTGGAATAAGGGAACATCTTTCCTATTAAACTTTGAGGGAAACAACCTTAGAGTGTAAAATTTAATTCTCAAGGTGTCACCCTCAAAATACATTGATCAAAATATCAGGACAAAAATGTCCCCACCACTAAGATAATAAGATTTAAGATTCTATAAATTTTATAGTAGATCTCATCCTTTAACAACACCAAAACATAGGTCCTTAGAAGCTAAGCATAGGAAGACAAAGAGGGTTAGCTGTACCCCTCTAAGAAATATTAGTAGGTAAACTTAGTTCAAATAGAATCGCCATCTCCAAAAAATGAGACCTGTAGCTGCCTATAACCTTTTTAATACGGTCTAATAGTGCACCAGATATTCACACCGAATCCAAATACTTACTTCAACTACTAGTTGAACTCCTAGTGGAAGTAGAAACACATGAATGGCTAGACATCCATGAAATAAACACCTAATCCAAATAAATTTTTAAAAAAACATATTTTTATGTCTTTAAACTCACATTCTAGCTTATAGTTTTTAATGCATTCTGAACTCAATTGAGAGTTTTTTTTCTTCATGTGATTGTACTCTAGATACTGGTAATTTCTCTTTGGCTAGCTAACAGGTTGTATGTTTGTCCAAAACATGAACTTCTTTAACCCGTTTAAGTGATTTGATAAAGAACTAGAAATATCTTCATAATATTGAGAAAATGGACAAGTGTGGGAATTCATTAACATATAACTACTTGTTGTTCCTTTGCTGATACAATAATTGTCAGCCAAAATACGGCTCAACTTGGATCATCTTTCTTCTTCTTACCCCTTATCATTGCTTGTATCCTCCTATGATGTCCTGAGTCTTCATTAATGATCAATAACAACATATGATTTGTGGATGCAACCCATTCAAAATAGATTTGTCAGACGTGTACAAGTTAACACCTTCAATCCTTAACATGAAGCTCAAAACCATAAGAAAGATGATGCTAATGTTGGCTACTATAAAATGTTCATTATAAATCAAATAGCTACCACATTTCATGAAAAGTAAGTAGGAGTTCACCTTACAAGTTAGTAGTGCATCTAATGTTTGTATTTCATTGAAATGTCTTCGGTTATTTACTTTTATATCTTATTGTATACTTTATCATATTTCTCTAGTATGAAATGCTTTTTGTTAACAATTTATTGTTTGTTTTATGTGTATATGAAATGAGAGGACAATGTTCCATTTTGGAATAATTTGGATAGCCAAATATCACAAGTAAGCTAATAGAATATTGGAATGACTGTTTTAGATGATTGGATACATCATGGAGAGGAAAAACCACAAGCATGTAATGAAGATATCAATTTTACTAACAAAGAAGATGTGGGTGAGGACATGCCAACCAATATAGTGTCATATGAAGAATTTTATGAAGAAGAAGATGATGATGTGGAAATATATAACTCAACATATGGCTATATGTCATTAGGTAATGACAGCTGTAATGAAATATACTTCAATGAAAGTGAGGACACCATCAAGGAAAGGATGCTGTTTGCAAATGTTGAAGAATGGAGACTTACAATTTGGTCTTATGATGTGACGTTTATGTAATAACCCCAAATTTTGTGAATATTTTAATGTGAATTGAAAATTTTGATAATGGAATTAGAAATTGAGATTCCAAGAAAATCAAATTTTTATAGAAATGGAATCATGAGTGGAAATCTGGACATTTGGAATGTAATAAAAAAATTGAGTCCAAAACTATAAGCACACTGAAATCAGAGTTTGGACTAAAAATTAGTAGTTTTTAATTTTAGAATTTAATTTTATTACAAAGGGTAAATTGGTGAAATTTGTACAGGGTCCACAAAAGTTAGGTGAGCTATGAGACAGCTATTACAAAGAATCTGAAATGATGAAAGTGGAAATAATGGAGAATCCACTTTCAATTAAATAATAAAAGTGGAATAAAATGTACAATAATTAAATTAATAAAAAAATAATTAAACCTATAAATACCCCGCGTGACATCGCAACACCCAAATGCTAGACAGTCCTGTCCCCAGATGTGCCTTCCATGAATCAACAGGTGCAATAGTCCAGCTCCCATCTTCTCGGTTTGGCCAAAGACGCCGATTAAGTGATGGCCACCATCGGCAAACTACCCTTTCCCTTTCCTCATTCGGTAAGGGTTTTCCCCTCAATGCAGCCACTAAAAATCCAAGTGCTTGGATCGGTGATTGCACATGATGGAAAGCCCTTCTCCCCCATCTTCTTTAGTACATCTCTTCTCTGAGCATTTCAATGTATGCTCTTCTCCCTCCCTTTCCATTTCTTCTCCCTTCTTTTGGTCTCTTTCCCTGTCTAATTTGATTTATTGGTTGGCAAGCTGCCCACAAAAATAAATCCAAAGGATCTAATTAGGAACAACCTCAAGGATGACTCTGATGGAAGATCTGAGCTTTCCAATGGATTTGTGGGACCCCAAAACCTTATGATCTATAAAAATAGTAAGAAAATCAATGGCCAAGGTAGGAGATCCAGATTGGAAATTATTGGATGGTTAGGATCAAACCCTCCAAACAGTTTTGGTCAGAACTACCACTAGCACACACCTCGCAGATGATGGACAAAGATGCACACCCTTGGCCCATCCCTGCAAGTGCACGCACATGCAAAGCAGTAGCAGTTCGATGGGGATGACTACACGTCCTGTGAACCACGATGTACCGCTAATGCATTCTGGAATCTAGGAAGCATCGGAGCATTCTAGAATAAGCATTCCACTTTAGTGTATCCCAGTGATCGTGTTTTGATGTTGTGACACCCCAGGTTGTAACAACAATATAATAACAATTTATAAAAATAGTTGGGATCCCTATTTTAAAAACTTTAATTGTTCAAGTGACCAAAAACAAAGCTCCAATAAAAGAATGTATTTCAAAATCCTGGGCATAATACAAACACAAAATCATGAATTTAACGGTAAAATAAAATCTCATTTCTACCAAAAATCTGGCAAAGTCTCCTTTGTATTTTGGACCATTGCACATGACACGTGCAATACAAAATAACTTGATAAATACAATATAAGATGTGACATATAGCAGACTCAATCTCCACTCCCATCCATTTAAATTAAATACTAGTTTCAATAAAAATGTATACTCCAACTATGAACAAGAAAATCAAGCCATGATAAAATACCTAGGGTCCCTCCATACAACCATCACACCCAACATGAATTCATATCCTCACGCATAGGTCACATTGCAATTTATATTAAAGTACAATCCATAAACAATGACTAAAGCGAGGTCCTAAACAAATCTTATCATCTTTGAAATGTCTTCAATACTTCATTGGGAACCGTAATCACCTTTGGCTTGCTCTATCAGCGCGTCCACCTGTTGCAACTCTCTATATTTGAGGAATTGCAAATAAAGCAATGCCTCAACAAGCTATGCTTGTGTAGGTGATTACGAGAAATAAAACATGCAATAAATACATTACAAAAAGAGTAACAATATCATGTCGAGTATCAATAAAGTAAATAATTTATAAGGCAAATGAAATCATCAGGTGTTCTGAATGTATAGCTCATGAATCTCATAAATCTGAATAAAACAATCAGGACCAAAACATGCTTTTCATTTGCGGCAACACAATATCAAAGCAAAACATCATGGCATGCGAAGCATGATTAACACATGAATCAGCATCTATCAAAATAGATAAAAATCCATGTCCACAAAATAATATGAAGCATGTCATAATAAACAAGGCACTGCATACAATAGGCCCTAGGAGTGTTCCATGACACTCAAACATAGGTAATGAGTACTCATACTAACCCTGGGTCCCTCCTGTGCAGCTTACATTAGCCTCTAGAGTCATTCACGGCCTAAGCCTAGCTTAACCTAGTTCACTCCACATATAAATACTACATAAGCATACAAAATAACAGTATGGGCTACTATGTTACAGTGGCAACCACACTAGGATATAAACCACTCCTGCTCCCCGTCAACACCTAAACGGGAGACTTTCTCCATCCCTATGAGGGAGAATGGACCCGCAGGGGGCACTACCCATGATACCATCACCTATGTAACTAGCCTTGTACCACTCAAGGGTGGTGTCTAATCATCATCATCATCACAAAGTCAGAGGGTAGGTGGCCAACCCTACAACCCTCCTAGCATAGTACCCATTGAGTAGAAGCACCTGACATAAAGCAACAAAACATGCTATAAATCATGTAAAACTCCCAAGTGAAATAAACCTCAATAGGTTGAATCAAAATACATGATAAAGTATAAACCATCACATGTAAAAAATAGATAATCGTATAATTAAATGTTATGCTATCAAAAGTGAAGTAATATACATGTTTTAATGAGCATGATAAAGCATAAAACACATGCCTCAAGAATTTCAAGTGAGAAGTCATGATCATAAAATCAAGAAAAAATCTCAAATGTAATCACCTACCTGAGACAAAGAACCACTCGTTTTTACCTCTCAAGTATTAATAAGACTCCAGTATGACTCAATCACCCCAATACTCATACATGGATACACAACACATCCAGTCATACTCAGAATCCACTTTGTTTAACCTGGGTTCTTACTCACACAATATTATGTTTTCACATTTCATTACATTGCGTTTAAGGCATTCCAAGAATTCCCAACTATGGAATCTCAAGGTGGAGCCAGCCTTAATTGGCTAATAATTCAAATCATACTTAATTGGCCCACTCATAATCATTTAGTCATTCTTTTTAATTATATCATCACACATTTCAAGTTACTAGACTCAGCTCATATCAATCTTAGTTAATTTATCATTTAAATCAATTAATCAGGCATTGTTATATGACACTCATACTCAATCATATTTGATCATAGTTAGATTAACCAATCAAATGGCCAAGATAGTGATCTTACCTCGTGCAAGTCAATTTGAATAATGTCAAGCTATCTGCTTGGTCGAATCATCCATCGATCGTCTCGATTGCACACGATCATCAAACATCCATGCTAATCTTGTCAAAGATCCTCACTTGATAGCCTTAGATCATATAACAATTTAGTGATTCTAGTCAATTAATCCAATTGAGAATTCTAAATGGTTCAGATCATCAATTTGGATCTAATTTCATACCTGGATCTTCAGTTGATCTCAATCGTTGATCAAGATTGGCTAAATAGTCTTCATAAACGCTTTAGATTCAAAATTCTTTATAGATCCTTGATTTATACTTCATGAGGATCACTACGAACTAATTGGATTAGAAAAACCAAGTTAGATCATTACAGATCAAACAATTTGATCTTCAATCAAGGACGGTTAGATCTTCTCTGATAAAAAAATGGGAAGATGTGTATCGTTCCACGCATCATGAGGATTTGAGGGTAGTCTTAGATCTCCGAGATTGTCCCTGGATTGGCCAGAATCATGAGTCAAAGATCAAGGGGGTGAAGGGGGCTCATTAAGTCAACTCAACTCCTCAAAATGAGTCAAGGAGAGTTGACTTGGTGAGTTATCTCAGCCCTAACTCCCTAGAAAGGGAAACCAAAGGGAGGGGGTGATGGTGGCTGCTGGCTGGCTCACTACCTAAACCTAGTGGGAAGGAGAAGGAACAGAGAGGGGAGTGCAACGTCAGTGGTGGTCGGGATCCTACCCGTCATTGGTGATTGAAAGAGAAAAAGGGCAGATCATGGGCTCCTCCCATCGCTGGTGGAAACTCACTAAGGTTTCAATGATGGGGTTTTCGGGGAGGAAAATCTAGCATTGGAAAAGGGGAATGACTACTCACCGACAAAACCCAACAGGGTAAGGTTGCATGTTGGAGTCGAGGAAAGAGGGACATTAGAAGGAGGGAAGCATTTACGAAACCCTAGCATGCCTGTCCATCCATGGTTTGGCTGTGCCAGTGGAAGGGGAAGCAGAGGGGGAAAGTCTAGGTTGCGTGGCCCAAAGGGAAACCCTATTTGGGTTTCCATCAACGTCGGAGAGAGAGACGATCAAGTGGGGCTGCACTTCAGAGAAACCCATTTTGGGTTTCTCTTCATTACCAGAAAGAGGGAGGAGAGAGAGAAAATGAAGGAGAACGGGAGGGGTGCGTCAGCATGGGTCTTCCATGTCTCCGGTGACTGGAGTTCCCCATCGAGTGATCGAATGCGGGGAATGGTGCAGTAGCTAGGGTTTCCTCTACCTTGCTCCCTCCCCGTCTAATCCCATTTTCAACTTCCATGTCCCATAACAAACAAAAATAGGGGGTGCCATTATCAATTTCAGTCCCCTATCAATTTGTTAAACATTTGGTATTTTCACTGTCGATATCTGTTGCGCGTAAAATTAGTGTCATTCAAATCATATCGACACGTACGTTCCAAATTTGATAATCCCAAGTCCAAATTCCAAACCCATAAAGAGGTTATTTTCATGAACTTCATTTCTATGGAATAAAATTCAAATTTCTTATCCCCATTAAAATTATAACTTAATACATGGAAAATGAGCTAAAATTTAGGGTTGTTACATATGTGTTTTCGATCCAAATTAAATCTAGATTGTTAAAAATGTTAAAAACTTAGAAATTTAATTTAGGAGTCAATACAACTCCAAATTTAGATTTGAACATCCGCTAGATTTGTCTTGATAAGATATATATATATATATATATATTAGAATGATAAAATTTAGGATTTCAAGACTTTTAGATTGATCAAAAGCCAAAAACCATGAAAATGTCTTAGATTGATCAAAGTTGATAAAATTATCTGAAATGATTGAATAAGTGATACAATGAAGCAATAAGACTAATCAACTGGTCATATATTCTATACATGTGATAAATCATGATCTAAACCATTGATTATGATCAAAACCCTAGATCTAAGAGATCAAGATGAGATTTGACTGTTAGAACAACATAAAAATTTTAAATATGTAATAAAATTATTGAAACTACCACAACTAAGAAAAACTTCATCTTATATAGTTACGGATTGAATGAATAGACTTAATCAATGGTCAAATTTAGCGTAGTAGGAAATAATTGAGAAGTAACTTAGAAAATAGTAAAATCCCCAAGATCTAACTAATCTAAAGTAAATCTGAGTATCAGATTACTAGATCAACCATCTATAAAATACAAAGTAGTCAAGATTAAGATGTATCAAATGATTTAGACCATAAATTGACAATCAAAGGCTAGAATCTAACAACCAAACAAGCCTTAAGCAAGATGACTATGATCAAGGAAGATTAGTTCAAAACCATGATGATCAAGGATAATCAAAGGTAGATCTTATTATAAAATCAATAGATCAAACCTTGAAAAAACTAAAATAGACTATAGATCAAACTAAGATGAATAGAAATTAGAGGATCCAAAGAGTTGATTTTGATCAACGACCATAAATCAAAGGTATCCAAAGTAAAGAGATCCATATAGATCAAGATCATCATCTTTACAGATGATCAAAGACCAAACAAGATGTATATGGAGAATTATGATTAGATTAAAAGCCTAAATATAATAGATCAGAAGTGAATTCAATCGTCAAATTCATAATCAACTATTATAAAATAAGAACTATTTTAAATTATATATTAGTCAATGTTAAAAAATACAAAGAAATAGACCATTAATTGTTTATCAATGGTTAGAATGAAATGATCAGACAAATCCTAAAGAGGATAAATATAATCAAAGAAAATCAAATGTAAGATCATCCAAATTTATAATGATCAAGAGATAGAAAATGACATTATATATGCATATGAATTGAAAGATACACAAATTGATACAGTAATCGAGATCGTTGATCATTCTAACTATTGGGAATTATTGCATTCGAGGTAGGTGGAACATTAAGAATGCATTTTTCTAAATTATAAGATCTATGTTTTAAACATGATCTTATTTAATATTATGAAAATTATAGAATTAAAATTATTCATCAAGTAGAATGATCATAAATTGGTAGGCATTAATTATTTAAGATGTCTAATGATTTAACTAGAATGATATGATGATCTTATGCTTAGAATTATATGATCATTATCTCAATAGCATGTTCTGGAATTACATTATTTGCTTAAATTGAGAAATTTCATGCTTGGTACATGGGTATAATTTATATTACGTGTTTATCCATGAACTTAGATGGAGAAATTACATCTTCGGTACGTGAGTACCCAATTAATGAGGATGATGATGTTACTTTGAATTCTATATATGGAAAGGCAAATAGCCTGCTAGTATTATCATTATTTTTCATATAGGTATGAAGGCCTATGGATTTTATTTTCGATAGGTATAGGCCTGAGATACTATGCTAAGAGAGTTGTGAGGGTTTGGCCACCTGCTCTTTGCAACTAATGATGATATATGGATATCATGCCTAAAGAGGGACTAAAAGTTGGGTGGGGAAATTATGGAAAGGTCACCACTATCAAAGTCCTGTCTCCCCATATAGGCAGTGACATTATATTTTTTTTTCATGGTGTCAGTGGATTGCCTAGGCTGTCATCCAGGCATGCTAGTATGGATTGGAACTGCAGCATAGCAGCCCTTTATGTATTTTGCACTATGGTGCAGATAATATGGCATGATGAGATGCACGGTTTGATCTCGTTACTGATGTTCCCGTGAAGGGATATTTTCCAACAGAGGCTAGATGATTATGGAACCCAGTATAGTGATGGGTGTGGATATTGGACCTAGTATGGTTTGGGTGTGGGTATTATGATATTACTATTGACGACATTAACTATTTTCATGATTTTTAAAATATATATGATATAATTATATATCAATTATTGGAGAATTTATTCATAGAATATTTTACCTGAGAAATTACAATATGGATTTTCCATATAGAGCGTGGTTCATGAAAATTTGAGTTTCTTTATGGAATATGATGAATATAGATATTAGAATTATTGGATTTTAAATCATATTTATATTTTAAATTTCATATGCTTCCTAAATCTCCTATCAAGTATAGCTTGTTGAGATATTATAAATGTTTGAATGTTTACAATAACTTAGATACAGATAGACAAGAGTGGATGAATACAACAAGGGGATACCAACAACCATACTATTGATCAAAGGTACATACTCTTATTAAAAATCTTATATATTGTAGTTAGTTATTTGGATTGTAAACTTTGGACATTTCATGAAATATTATAAGTATTTAATTTTGCATAAAAATCACCCAATTAGTACCCATGTGTTACAACTTATAGGGGTAAATTAGAGTTTAAAGACCAAAATTCATAACACATGCATTTTTGACCTAATGACGCAAAATTTTATTATTTGATAGGTCTAGAAGCTAATGCTAGGTAAGTATGTGATTAATCATGTTTTTTAGGATTTAATTATGATTTTTTACTTTTTGTAGGATATAAGATGTTGATCCAACGACCAAGCTCTATTAGGATGAAATCGAAGATCAAGATCAAAAGATCGAGTCAAAGCCTCAAATTTATCACTTTAACATGAGATCAAGGCAAGATCATCTTGAGGACCAGTAATGGATGCTATTAAAGGAGCTAAAGATGGCCAAAGGGGGTCCATGAAGTAATCCATGCACTCCCACCACCTTTGCATGGAAGTCACTTAGGCCACCTTAGCCATATAAGCCATGAAAGAAGGTGGCAAGCTAAGGAATTCAAGCCAAACCATATAAGACACTCAAGCCAATGGTTGAAATCAAGAAAGCTAGCTAAGGAAGCTTCCTAAGCCAGCCATGATCTTAGCCAATGAAGCCTTCAAAGCTAGCCATCTAAGCCACCAAGCTAAGCTAAATGGAAGGCTAGGATTGGAGGAGATTTAAGAGAATTGTCCATGATTTATTTTGAAGATAACTAAGGAAAAATCTATTAAAATAAGAGGGCACGTGGAACAATGGGACAAGAGCAACCAATTTTAAAGTTTTTCTCACTTTTTCCTTAATTTCCACCTCACCCTTAAAATTCACTTCGAATTTCCAAAACTCTCACTCCTTCCATCTCTTAGGAAACTTTCTAACCAACCAAGTATTTCCAGCTAACACCTCCCATCGATTTCCCATCTCATTCCTACCTACTTTCCAAAAAAAAGAGGCATTCAACGATTTTTGGAAGGGATAGACACCCCTTCCTAAGAAATAGGTGTCTCCCACATAACCCCCACCTTAAGACAGCCCATTAACTCCTCCCCACTTTCCTATTTGATTGCAATTCTTTCACCATCCTAGCTATTCAAATTAGCCCTCTTTAATCCCCACCACGCCTTAATATTAGGTTACCCTAGCAAAATTAGGAAAAACCTTATAAAACTAGCCCAAATTCGTAGCAAAAGAAGCCCCTTTTTTCTCCATTGTAAAAGGACGCTTCCTCCATTTAGGAAGGATATGTCCACTTCATTCCAGCATTTTTTATTCCTTTTTCTTGATATTTTTCAATGATTTTGGGTGCTGCTACAAACTTTCAAGGTTCATACTTCTTCTTCAAGTGTTCAACCTAGGATTTGTGGGGGTTTTGATTCATCTTCGAAGGTTGGTTAGCCTTTGTTGGAATTTCTTCTTTTCATTCCATCTTTTGCTTTGTTTTCCTTGATTGTAAACTAAGATTCAACTCTGGTTTTCCCTTGGATTGATAGCCAAGGGAAGTAATCTTGAATCTAGTTTTGTTGCTTAGCTTCCATTGCATCTGATTTCTCTTTTAGCCCTCTTGAATTTTCAGATTTGGTTGCTTAAGTTCCATTGATTGTTACCTTAGTTTTGCATAGGATTCTCTTTTGATTCCAAGCATATTTTTTTATAAGTGAATGTTTGAATAATTAAAGAAGAGTTTGGCATGTAATTGAGGAGCAATTTTGATTAAGTGAACACCATTGTAATATCATTTAATTTTCAGATTTGGATTATATGGATGGAATGTTATGTTGATGAGTTTTTGGATGTGATTCAATGAAATTAGTGGAATTTTCAATTCATGTTTGTGTCCAGCATAATTTAATTTTGTTCTTGAATGTTTGAATGCATTAGAAGTGATTAATTCCATGTTATAGTCATTGAATGTTTCAATCACATTACTTTTGGAATTTCTTGCATGAATGGTGTATGTCAATTTCCAGCACTATATAATCTTGTTCACTTGACTTTTCAAGAGCCCAATTAGAGTGTTAGGTAGTTTAGTTAGTCTTAGAAGTAGAATTGCATGCTTAGGTTTTCAATAGAGTTGCTTTGATCCACTTATATCCAATTAATCATGCATACCATTCCATGGTTACATGCATGATACTTGGGTAGTTTTCCTTTCATTGTTTTTTAGTAGTAATCTTTCCTTTAATTCACTTGTTGGTTGTAGTTAGATTCCATTATTTTACATCTTTATTAGTTGGAAAGTAATCAAATTTTTCATACTTGCTAATATAGTTGATTTGGTTGCTTAGTTTTGCATAATTAGAAAAGTAGTTTGTTGATGGATGTTTTCATTAGTTTTTTTGTTAATTTGATTCTAGGAAAGGTAGTTTAGGAATGTTTCTAAATTTCATTTTAGGAAGGTTTGATTTTAAGAAAGTCATAAAATTAGAAGTTTTTAATTTAAGAAAGTTTTAATCTTGGAAAGTGCATGTTTTAGGAAAGTTCTCCATTTATCATGTTTCTTGTCTTTGCTTAGTTTCCATTTCTTAATTTTAATTAGGTTTTAATTTCATGTTCTAATTTTCATTCTTAGTTTAGAAAAAAAAAAAAAAATCATTTGAATTTTGGCTAGGTTAGATAGTTTAAAGTAAAAACCACTAGCATCACAATAGTTCACTCCTCGTGGGATTGACCTCGCTTGCATGAGAATACTACATTGATTCATACAATTACAAGTTTAATTAAATCAACAACAAAATAAATATAAAGGGCTATGTATGTGTGTAACAGCCCAAGGGCCCACCCACTACAATGATATTGTTCATGCCCGAGTGCCCATGCACCCTGCACAATTTTGTTCTTCCCAGTTGCCTAGGGAAAAGGCCTCGTTTGTGTGTATCAGAGTGCACAGCAGATGATATTGTCCTCTTTGGGCCTAGCCCTCAAGGTTTTGTTCCCTCTAGGTCCCTCACCCTACTTGGGTCCCTGAGCCGTCTCCCATCTATGGGGTCCCTAGACCGTCTCCCTTTTTAGGCTTCTTCCCTAAGAGACCTCGTTGCAAGGGAAGTCCTCAGCACTCTTATCAGCCAGCCCATTCACTTTCCCCCTAATGATGTGGGACTAACTCTCAGTCCCTCACCCTAGCCTAGAAGCCTGCCTGCCCTCTTGGTGTATGGGCACTCCGGCACGGACAATATCGTTGCAATGGGTGGGCCCTCGAGCTATTACATTGGTATCAGAGCACGGTTCACTCTACTCACAGCCAAATAATAAAATAATAGATAATAATAGAATAATAAGTCTTAGTTACATTAGGTAAGTAAAAGCAGAAACTTACGAGGATTGTGATGATTGACATTTAAATGGCACTTAAGAGACGTAGAGCTGCAAATGCTGTTGAGTCCTCCTCTGAAGCCCTAGAAAATACTAAAGCCCAACATGATACGGTCGAGGATGTTATAGAGCTCCTTTTACAGTGAATGAAACAAAGACTAGAGACTGCAGGACAAAAAGGAGAACTCAAGGCAATGGTTGGAGATGATGAATTGGGGCCAAAAGGTGACACATTACTTGAACGATTCAAAAAGATAGCTCCAAAGTTTTCAGGAGAAGATGGACTAGAAGTAGCCAACACTTGGCTTTATGAGGTAGAGATGATTTTGAAAGCTATGAACGTACCAGAGGACAGGCAAGTACTAGTCGCTACCTTCGTGTTGACTGGAGAAGCCCTACACTGGTGGCCAATAGCTGAGAGGACCTACTTCAGTGATATTGAAGTAGTTGAGTGGGAAGACTTCAAAATAGTCTTCATTGACAAGTACTTTCCACCTCATGTTAAGGAACAAAAGGAACAAGAATTCCTAGGATTGGTGCAAGGTTCCATGACAGTGGAACAGTATGAAACCAGATTTGTTAAGTTAAGGCATTTTGTTCCAGAAGTATGCCCCATATAATTGAGAGCTGCACAAAAATTTGTCAGAGGATTAAACTTTCACATCAAGAGCAAGATATTGATAGCTCAACCTTCATCATTGTATAAGGCTGTGGAATTGGCAGCCATTGTGGAATGGGAGTACAAAGCTTCTAATAGAGGCGGTGAGAGATATGGTGGAAACAAGCCAAGTTGGAAAGGGAAGAGGGATACTGCACCAACAAAGTTTTCTTGGCCACAGACACCACCACTGGGAAACTTTAGAAGAAGAGAGAAAGAAGGTGCCACATGCCCAACATGCCATAAGTACCACCCCTGTAAGCCTTGTTATGTCTGTGAACAACGATGCTTCATTTGTGGTGATAAAGGTCACTTTCTAAAAGATTGCCTGAAGAAAAGAAGGGATGCGCAACCAAAGCTGGGACAAGGTTAGAGGAGTCAGGGAAGAGTATTTGCATTGACCACCGAGCATGCACGATCTTCAAATTCCATAGTTGAAGGTACCCTTCAAATTTTTGATAGATTTGCTCGTGTCTTAATTGATCTTGGTTGCACACACTCATTTATAGCATATGACTTCGCATCATGCATGAAATGTACAAAATACAAATTGGGTATTTGTTTAAAAGTTAGTACCCCAGTAGGAGAACCAGTTCTAACATATGAATTCTTACAAGAAGTACCAATACATCTATCAAAACAAGCACTTAGTGCAGACTTAATACTATTGAACATGTTACACTTCGATGTTACCTTAGGCATGGATTAACTAGCAGACCATGAGGCAATGGTTGACTGTGGGAAGAAAAGAGTCACACCTAGCAACCCGAAAGGCGGAATCATTACCTTTCAGGGAAGGCTAAATGTCTCAGGAATGACCATTATATCAGCAGTGCAGGCATCACGACTTATAACTAGAGGATGCCTAGCCTATTTAGCAAATGTTATGACTCAGGGGGAGTCAGGGCCAGAGATTTAAGAAATATAAGTGGTACGGGAATTCCACAATGTTTTTCCAGAGGAATTGCCTGGGTTACCACCAAAAAGAGAGTTGGAGTTTTCTATTGAACTGCTACCAGGAACATCTCCAATCTCTAAGGCCCCTTACCGCATGGCACCAACTAAACTAAAGGAGTTAAAGATACAGTTACAAGAGTTGATGGACCAAGGATTTATTTGACCAAGTGTCTCACCATGGCGAGCCCCTGTGTTATTTGTCAAAAAGAAAGATGGATCTATGAGACGGTGCATAGACTATCGATTGTTGAATGGGCTCATAGTTAAGAACAAATATCCATTACCATGCATTGATGATCTCTTCGACCAGTTACAGTTAGCCAAAGTATTTTCAAAGATAGATCTGAGATTTGGTTATCATTAGCTGAGGATAAAGGATGAGGATATCTTGAAGACAGCATTTAGAATTAGGTATGATCACTATGAATTCCTAGTTATGCCTTTTGGACTAACGAATGCACCTGCAGCTTTTATGGATTTGATGAATCGGGTATTCTGAGAATATCTTGACAAGTTTGTCATTGTATTCGTAGATGACATTCTAGTATAGTCTAGTAGTAGATATGAACACCGAGAGCATTTGAAAATCATGTTGAGCACACTCCAGACTCATAAGTTATATGCAAAATTCGTAAAGTGTGAATTTTGGCTTGACCAAGTGTAGTCTCTCGGGCATGTTATCTCTACAGATGGTATTGCAATTGATCCTAAGAAGATAGACACAATCACCATTTGGGAAAGGCCAAAGACTGTATCAGAGATCTGTAGCTTTCTCGGGTTAGAAGGGTATTATTGGAGATTTATTGAGGGATTTTCTAGTATAGCACAACCTATGACCTAACTGACCAGGAAGGAGAAAAGATTTGAATGGACTGATGAATGTGAAAGGAGTTTCCTAGAGTTGAAAAGGAGACTCACCACCGCTCCTATTTTGACCTTACTAGTAGGTAGTGGAGGATTCGTGGTATACAGTGATGCCTCGGGCAAGGGACTTGGATGTGTGTTAATGCAACATGGAAAAGTGATTGCTTATGCCTCTAGATAGTTGAAGACTCATGAAGTAAACTATCCCACACATGATTTAGAATTGACTGCTGTTGTTTTCGCTCTAAAGATCTGGAGACATTATTTGTATGGTGAAAGGTTTGAAGTCTTTACAGACCATAAAAGCCTTAAGTACATTTTCTCATAGAATGATCTCAATATGAGGCAACGACATTGGATGGAATACCTAAAAGACTATGACTTTACCATCCAGTACCATCTTGGTAAGGCCAATGTCATAACTGATGCTCTCAGTAGGAAGATGAAAGGAAGGATAGCAAATGTCACTATAAGATCAGCCTTCACAGATCGTATATTGCGAGCTCAAAAGGAGTGTGAAGAAACTCAGGGCATGAGTAGTAAGACTGAATTTCAATGGGTACTGATGGAGGAGTACGCTTTTAGGGTAGACTTGTAGTGCCAGCAGTAGCCAAGCTAAGACAGGAAATATTACAAGAGGCACATAACTCAAAGTTTACCATTCACCCTGGGGGTATAAAAATGTATCAAGACTTGAAGAGGAATTTTTGGTGGTAGGGCATGAAAAGAGACATTGGTGAGTGTGTGGAAAAATGTTTGACTTGTCAAAGGGTGAAGGCAGAGCATCAAAGACCAGCAGGACTATTACAAACTTTAGAACTCCCAGAATGGAAGTGGGATCACGTTACAATGGACTTTGTAGTGGGATTACCCCAAACCTCTAGTGGACACGACATGATTTGGGTGATAGTAGATAGACTTACTAAATCCGCGCACTTCCTCCCTAGTCGACAAAGACAATCACTGGAGAATTTGGCAAAGTTATATATTAAGGAGATTGTAAGTTTACATGGAGTGGCTTTGACCATCATATCTGACAAGGATAGCAGATTTACATCACATTTTTGGTAGAGTGTACAGGAAGGACTTGGTGCCTCACAAAGATTTAGTACAACTTTTCACCCACAGACTGATGGACAATTTGAGCAAACTATTCAGAGGCTTGAAGATATGCTCAGGGCTTGTACTTTATAGTGGAAAGGTAACGCGGATGAACATCTTCCCATGATAGAGTTTGCATATAACAATAGTTACTACTCTAGCATTGGCATGACACCATACAAGGCCTTTTCCCTGGGCAACTGGGGAAGAACAAAATCGTGCGGGGTGTATAGGCACTCCCTCACGGATAATATCGTTACAGTGGGTGGGCCCTCGGGTTGTTACAATGTGAACCACTAGATGGGTCTATTTTCAATAAATGAATTTCTATTGATTAATTCAGTAGAAATATATTTTATAAACAATATATATATATATATATATATATATATGGTAAGAGAATGAAAAAGACATCCGGGCTTTTAGAAATCAATTTCAAAGAAAACATTATTTGGTGTTTAATTTTAAAAATTTTCTAAATTAGGGGAGCCATCTTTTAAAAATAAACATGAAAAAGTGTTTTAAAAACCAAGGTTATCATAGTTGGTATTAGAGCGGTTCATCCAGTAACTTGCAACCCCATATGTCCAACATAAAAATGACAATCTAAATATAGGTTAGGATAGAATTAGTTAAGTAGATAACTCATTTAGGAGTACTGAACTATGAGCAGATGCCACCTAGTAAAAACAACTAGGAGGATGGCTCAAGGAACTACTAATTCCAACATCAAAGTAGTGAACAAGGGAATTAAGTAGTAGAAATAGTCACATAATAGGACATCCATACTTATCCACAACATACCCAAACACCATTACAACTATAGTGGGGTAAAATGCTTCAGCTCAGGTTTAATTAGAAGCTATACCAATATAACTATTTCAAGAGCAAACACCCTAACACTGATATATAATCATTCTTCACTTATACCGAGTGTAATAGAGGGAAGTTCGAAAGGGACAAATGATAAACTTGAAATGGTAGTGGAAAGATTCTAGAAGATGGTTCCAACCTTAATAGGAAAAAGTGAGGCAGAGACTTCAGAAAAATAGATAGTTGAAGTAGAAGTATTACAAACCCTTGTAAAAATGAAGGGCTCGGATCACCACATATATATTGAAACAAGAAGCAACATTGTAGTGGCAAGTGGGCTAATGGACCTATTTATCAAATAGAGAAGATATTACTTGGGAAGAATTTAAGAAAATATTTAATAAGTACTTTCCTCTCCACATACAATCAATGAAGGAGAAGAAGTTCTTGAGTTACGGTAAGGATAACTTATTGTATTAGAGTAAGAGAATAAGTTCATTCAATTGAAGAGATTTGTACCCAATATCTATGCTAAGGATAAACAAATAAGCTAATCAATTTCTAGAGTGTGTAGCAATGGCCTCTAAAGTTAAGGAAAATTACAAGACAATTTCTAGAGTGTGTCACAATGGCCTTTAAAGTTTGGGAACACCAATCTCTTTGTAAAAGAAAAGGATGAATCAATGTAATTATACATTAAATATAGAATGTTGAATAATGTTATTATGAGGAACAAGTACCCTCTCCTATGTATTGATGATTTCTTTAATCAATTTTCTTCCACTATCATCAATTATGAGTCAGAGATGAAGATATATCAAAACATTTAGAGCTTGTTATGGACAATATGGATTCTTAGTTATGACTTCTGAGCACTGTGGTTATAGTGGGTGCCTTAAAATCCAAGTGATTTTTCCCTGCCTTCTGTTGATGTTAGTTGAGGTCTAAATGCCTCTTAACATGAGGATTGTATTAACTACTTTAGAGTAGAATCCAACTTGTAAGCAGTAGTCAAATCTGGAAATAAGGAGGAGCTGTCTAAATTTAGGTCTAAGAAGCTACCACCTATGCACCCTTCATTAGCATCATTCAAACTAATGATTACACCTACGATATTCATGGATTTGATTAATCGGAGCTTTCTTAGATAAATTGTCATTATATTGATTGATGACATGTAGATTTACTCCACTAGCACCAAGAACACTTACAAAATTGTACAAAACAATTTCAAAACTCATAAAATGTTTGCCAAAATTTAGTAAGTGTGAATTGTGGCTAGAGAAAGTTAATTTTTTTGAGTCATATGATTTTAAGGATAGTATTAAGGTGGACCCAACAAAAGCAGAGGTAGTGATGAATTTGGAAAAACTTAAGATAGTTATAAAGATTTGTAACTTTCTCGGTCTTGCAAAATACTATCATAAGGGTTTTTCTAGTATAATCCTACCTTTGACTGCATTGACCAGAAAGATTATACAGTTAATTTTTACTATTGATTGAGAGTCTATGAGTTGTAGAAGAGACTAACTATGGCATCAATTTTGACTCTTACATCATGTGAAGACTCGGGTTTTCCCATGCATTTTTAAATGCAATATCTAATTCCTAAGGCGAGATGCATCCCTATTTGAAAACCATTTTATAAAAACCATGCAATGCAGTGGAAGATCTTTTGTTTTAAACTCATTTTGAAAACCCCAAGTGTCATTTGCTTTCACAACAATCAAGGTAGTTTTTAAAAAACTTCAGAAATCATAAATATTTTTCCCCAGGTCTATCCAGTCACAGCAAACAGCCCAACTGTAAATAAAAACAAATACATGTCCAAAGGGTAAAGAGTTTACTTACATGTATAATTGTCTCCTTTTTTATTCACTTGCTCGTAGCACTAATATCTCTTGAGGCGTCTTTTATTTGTGAGTGGAACTATCCTGAAAAATGTTAAGGATAGGGTGAGAATATACTATACTTAGTAGGAGTCTATCACTACTAGTTTTACAATGCATGCTATGTTCCAAATCATATGCTCTTTAAAACATGTGCATGTTCGAACAATCATGTTCAATATCAATATTAAAAACCACTGTCGAATTGGAATACTGACGACTTAAAGAATAGCATAATCCAAGTCGAAAGTATCATACATATATATATCATGAACATAATGATATGCTTAAGATGCTCAACTGAATCCAACTCATGGATATCTGGTATGGTCGACCAACCTCATGTCATGCCATATGCATAATGCAAGTAAATCTTCAAACCATAGGGTCTAACTATGCCCAAGACCTCGCCACCGTGTGGTCCCAGGGTACTTAAGGACACAGGGTCATATGCCTCCACGGGGCATATGACACTTCGACCCAGTGCCATGACACCAGTGGTAGCCCCTTGTACCACATGCAGTCGAAGCAGGGACATGCCCTTTTTGGGTGTGGTACCCATTCCACCTAATAGTGGTAGAGGCTGGGAGGCCACCCCAAACCTCTCGGCATAGCCCCCACGAGCTTATTAGCCCAAATCATATACGATCAAACAAGATAAAAACCTCTTTTTCAAAACCTGTCCTCTTTGGGTCCCTCACAATTGCCTGGCCCTCACAACTGCCTACCCAATGTCTTTTGGGCACTCCAGTATCTTTTGGTAACCCTCAAGGACATGCAATTTTTTTCACAACTCAACAACCACAAATCATGCAATTTATGCAATTATTTGCAAAGCATGTCTATGCATAATGTATTTATCATATGCATGCTGAATTAAGTCATGTTAAACAAGTCATATACTTATACTTAAAACATGCATTATCAAAACAATCATGGCTCTTTTAAAAAGTCTAGTAGCGATAGAGCACCTACCTCAAAGTCTCCTGGAGTCACGTCCTTTATTACTCAACCCGTCCCTGGGTCTCATTTATAAACTCCTGGGTATGAATGGATACAAGGAGTCCTTATCAATTTCAATCTATTTAGACATTAGATCGCTAGATCTGCCTTTTAGGGTCCATGGTCCTTGCCTAATCCATTGTCAGGCTAGATCCTATGACATGGACCTACTATTCAATACTTAAACTCTATAAATTGTCCTCTGATCCTAACTTTATAGTCTTATTAGGTCCGTGTGTCCTAATTCCCAGGACACCCCTGCATCCTGGTGAAACAACGACCGCCTCACGTGCGTGTGCGCCTAAAGGCCATGCCAGGGGCTGCGTTTTGCATGCGTACATGCATGCTCAAGCGACGCGCTATGATGTGCGCCCTGGATGGCATCACACGGGTGCACCTTTGGTGTAACATGGCGCGTCTCAACTCCCAGGGTACCCCATGCATCCTGGTCGAGCTAGGACCTGTACCCCACATCGCGCGCGCACCCGAAGGCCGCACTAGGGACAGTGTACGCACAGTTGTACACCTAGAACCCATCCCAGGGACCCTGTCCTAGGTACACGTGGAGCATGGCATCCCTGGGATGCCTAGTTCATACAAGGCCGGATGGAATCGGCTTTGTCTTCTCCAGCTAGAAAAACTGGCTGGGAAAAGACCAGATCCGGCATGGATCTAGCCTGGGGGAAGCAAGACGAAGAGAAAAAGGAAAAAACAACTTACCTGGGTAGCCTAGGGAGTGCCCATCGGGAATGGGGAAATGGCAATGGCTGGCCTGACTCGGGCCTGGCCATTGCCAGAAATCACATAGAAACTGGCTTGAGACGGGTTTTCGATTTTTGTCGGAAACCTCAATCCCAAAATGTGACGACTGGGATTTTTAAAACACATTTTATAATGCATTTGTTCAAAGGAAGGGCCCTTAAATGTGTAAAAAAAAAAATTCGTAAACGATGCAGCGGAAATTCTTTTTATTTAAATTCATTTTGAACAAAACCCAAGTCTCACTGGAAGATACATAATACACATACCCATTTCTTATAAAATAAATTTTTATTGAATACCAGGATTCATCCAGTGGTTCACTCATACACAGCCCTATGTTAGGTTACAACTCGTTGTCCAAAATTACATAATCCAAACTTCAAACCTCACCTTACATTAAAAACACTCAATACAATACACTCTCAAATAAGGAAAAATTACATATCTTCAAATACATACTCTGATTTTCTTATTTTCTTCAAATCTTCTACTGTCTTACTCCTAGATCTTCAAGCTTTAATCCTTTTAGTCCTTTATGGCCTTGAGCTTCTTTCCTCCTTCTCTGTGCTTGAGGTATTGTAAACATGGAAACATGTATAATACCTCAGCAAGCTATGCTTGGTAGGGGATACAAAAATATACTACTTCATCAATACAAGGATACTTACCTTAGTCATTAAGCCCTCCTGAGTCATCTCATACTCATATATAGAGGATATACATTATTTATGTAGTATATGACAAATTAGTTAATATATTGAAGAATGCTCAAAACTTGTTCCTTCCCCTAGCTATACTTCCACTTAGGAGAGTAATACTTAGCCAATTCACATATAGGGGTTTTCATTCTAGGAACTCTTATAATAGCATATCACTATGCCATAGCATCATACTATGCCTATAATCTGTGCATCATAATGTAAAATACATTAGGACTACTATGCTCACAGTCTCAATCTGTACAACGCGCCCGGATAACTGTATAATCTTCCACTGATACCAACTGTGGAATAATCAATCCATGTCCTCATGGGATGGACCATGGCTGTTACAGTGGGGCCTTTCCATTATTGCCCCACCTAACATTTAGCCTCTTTTTGGGCATGGTATCCATCATATAAATTTTAGAAAGTGGGTGGCCAAACCCTCATGACTTCCCTAGCATAGCATCCCCAGTCTCTATCTCTATGTAAATCAAAATTCACGAGTCATAATACTTGTATGGAAAATACCTTGTACATATCAGACGATGTGTCTGTTTAACTAAGGTTGGAATATTTTCTACACCCTATTCTTAGGGTATCCTTAGTTTTCATATCTCAATACTTTCACCTCATTAGACTTGATCATTAGATTAGATCCAATGAATTAGATTATGAGGTTAGATCACTTTGTTGATCATTTGGTTAGATCCCATATCTTGGATCACTTTGTTTGATCATTTGATTAAATCCCTTAATTTGATCATATGTTTTTGGATCACATGTTTGGATCTGTGTTTTGGATCACTTAGTTGGATCATATGTGTTGGATCACTTAGTTTGGATCATATGTGTTGGATCATGACTATGCTAAGGTACTAAGCATAATTACATCATGAAGGTCTTATAATTACAGACTAAGATCATGTATGTATACACATGAATCCTTAATACATTCTTGCACATCCACCTACCTCAAAGTAGTATCTTGATTCATATATCTCCAGTGTATTATTCCACAATGTCCATCATGGTCTGGATTCATCCAGCTGTCATGCCATATATACAAGGTTATTTCCCTATTCAAGTATGTATTCCTATAGATGATACCCTAATTTTCCTTGAATCAAATTTGATCAAGGGTTTGGGATTCTCTATCTATGTTCTTCTACATACGCATACATTCTATACAATACTACATTAGTATTTGTTTTTGATCATCCAAGATCCTATGGATCTTGTTTGATCATCCTTATCTTGATTTCCAATTTTTATCAAGATTAGATGATTTACTACATTTTATGCTCTCATTATTATTACTCAACCAATTAATGTTTTATTGGTTGAGGGTAGCTTATTTCATTCTAAGTCTAGATTGCTCCTCTTATGTCAAATTGGCTAAGGCTTACTAGTTAAATGGTTGAACACAAAGTGGCTACTTCAATCCTCATGTAAGGAGGCGTTTAAACCTCACAAACGTCAATGGAAGGCGGGGGGAGAGCGTGACTCTATTAGATAACCCCTTTAACCACTATGTCCATCATTCACTAGCTTGACCCTAACTCAACCTTTCATAAGGTTCCTATGAGCATTTAATCCTAAGTATTCTTTCTAATTGTTTTTAATTAAATCCATGAATTAAAATGTCATCCATGGAGATTTATTATTCTCCTAAGTTGGACCAAGGAATTTATATTCCTTATATTATCCTACTAACTATGGTCCTTACTATCATTAAGTCCATGTCATACATTCCATGTAAATGTCCCTTCCTTCTAATTTCATTTAATTACCATTTCAATGAAATTACAATTACTTAAGCATTGAAGCATAAGTTTAAATCATAAATAACAAGTAACTAAACACTTAAATAAACAATTAAAAAACCAATTAAGTAAATAATTCAACTAAGAAATGAAAGACAATTATCATAATGTTCAATAATTGAAATAGAAATCTAACATGTTATCATGATCCAATGGTCTTAATTGATCCATAGTCATCCTTCATCTTTTTAAGGCTTAGATCTTGATCCTTCATTTTATTTTTAGATCCAACATATTATATTGAAGTAATTTAATTATTAAATCATGGATTTATCTCATCCATTGATTTGATCTTCCTTGATCTACCCGATCAAGGAGATCTTAGGTTACTTTGTACCCTTTAAGGGCATAGATCTTGATCTAGCCCAATCCACATCATCCATTTATTAAATTCATATAATCTTATCTCAAGATCATCATCAAAATACATCAATGTTGTCCAATCATCCTGGATCATCTTGATCTAGGAGATAATATTTAATTTTAAGGGTTTTAGTAACCCTTAAGGCTAGATCTCTTAAGATCTACCTAATAAATACAATTTAATCCACTGATATTATTTATTATGTTATAAAATAATCATCCAATAAGGTATTTGTGGTCTGATCATCCTAGATCTTGTAGATTAAGGATGTTAGTTACTTATCCACTTAATTACATAAATTTAAATTAATTTAAATTAAAATTTTATAAGTTCAGTCCCTTATAATTATCACAAGGAATCCATCACAACTTTCAGATCTCAATTTAGATCTCAATTTATATTGGAATTGAAAATTTAAGATTTCAACCCTTTTTAAGGGTTGAATTTCACCTTACTGTTTTGATCATTTTGAACTGATATAGAGGCATAAAAATTCTACTATGAACATGTATATTAAGGTTTTTGGATCTTATGAACACATCTATCGGTTCATATTTCATGTTTGGGGTTATGTGGGCCATGATCCATGATCAATGGCACCGATTTCATCAAAAAGATCATGTAAATATTACTTAAAAACATGATCTAATAATTTCAGTGAATTACTAACATCAACATTATTCCAAATAAAGTTTTTGATCTAAAATCAGAGTTCAATTAAAGTCAGAATTAATATTTCAATATTTCAGCCCATTTTAAGGGCTGAATTTCATCCTTTCTGTTTTTGATCAATTCATTTATATATATGAATATAAATCTAACTATGAACTTGATCCTAAAGTATTAGAGTGTCTCTGAAGACATCCATCGGTTCAGATTTGTCTTTTAAAGTCATCTGGTCCATGATGTAAGATCATGTGTACTGATTTTACTAAATAACTTATGTAAATACAAATTAAAACTTGGATCTAATAAATTCAGTACATGGTAAACACTGCAAGGAGTCCATAGCATTTTTCTGATATAAAATCAGAGCTATATCAAGCTCTAAATTGAAGAATTATGATTTTCAGTTAATAGAATAGACGGCTCAGATCAAATCTGGGTTACAGGTATGGATCTCCCCCATCCAGTAAAACCAAGAATCCAGATTTCACATCCTGAGGTTTTTGGGCCCCAGAATCCATCCATTGGCTCAGAAGTAACATTTGAGCTGTGGATCGATGGGATCTCAACCCTCAATGCTGGATCCATCGTCTCCGACGGATCAAAGGCTGGGGAGCTCCTATCCTTGCCGGAAAACCAAACTAACCTACTGTAAATGAAATAAGGGTGCAAGTGCACCTACTTGGAAGAAGATATTCCGGATCTATGCCGGAAAAACCAGAAAATCCACTCCTTATAATATAGGTCGTCGGAGCTTCCATTTTTCGCTGATTTATCCATGGATACTCCATGGATTATGGTAAAATCAAATGGGTTTTGTATATCTTGATATTACCCAACTATTCAACGGTCAAGATTAGATTTCAACGGCTGAAAATTAATGTATAGCTCAAAAACTATAACAAGGTGAAAACCCTTCTTGTTGGGACGATGTGTCTATGGAAGTGCCCAATATCCAGAGGAGGAATATTCCTCTGGGTGCTTCTGTGGACACTCTAACAAGGGGAATAAAATACAAGGAAAGGGAGGAGAAAAGAGGGAGAAGGAAGATGAATTTTGATTTGAGATTTTGGCAGAGTCTAGGGGACTTCGTGATGTATTTTTGAAATATTTTTGGGAATTTTTCTGATGTCTATTTATACAGATTTTTAGTGTTTTTCATCATAACACCTAATTATTATGTTTTTTCCTTTTTCCTTTTTAATATTTATTTGATTCCCACTACCACCTCCTTCTCCACTAGCTGGTGGTAGTGGTTTGACCCATGATTGCACATGGTCTGGCCATGGGATTCCATTTTGGGTCCTTTGTGGGCCCCATGTGGGCCCCACATGTGTAAAAAGACCATTTTGCCCTTTATGTATAAAATTTTGAGTTTACTCATACGAACTCGGAATTGAGTGTTCTTAGTGGCGTTGGACTTGTATTTTTTAGTACATTCTAAATTTAATGTCTTAGACCTTGGCTAGGGTAAAATTACCATTTTACCCTTTTGCTCTTAAATGGAGAAAATAAAGGTTTTTCACTTTGAATTCAGAATGCACCGTGCTTACAGTCATTCTGAAGGGTTCGTGAGATATGTTTTCACTTATGCATATCTTTATGCCTTATTTGTACTTCTGTAAGAACTACATTTTTGCTAAACCTAATATTCCACCTTGATTTTTCCTTGAAATCTTCAATTTCACTATTATATTTTTATTACAAAAAAAAATAGGGGTGTTACACAAAATAGCCGAAAAACTCGTGTTTTGAAGAGAGGGGATTAGGGCTTTTTATATCCTTTTTATGGCGGTGCTGCCAATGGCAGTGCCGCCATTGGCGCTGGTAGATTCCTCTGGAAAAATTGGGAGAGGAGGGTTTTTGGAGAAATCAGGAGGAGGAAGATGACAGGGGGTGCCGTTATCAAAACGGCCCCCTACGTTTTCGTTCTTTTTTAGTTTTTTGTTTAAATTACAGAAATGCCCCTATTCTTTGAACGGCTGTAACTTCTTCATACGAACTCCGTTTTTAGCATTCTTTGAGGCGTTGGATTCCATTTTTCGAGTATAATCTAATGGTACCAAGTTTTCTCACAAATTCCTTTGTTTACTATTTTAAATAAAGTAAAACATTTAACACAGTTTATTTCCCATAGAATGTCGAAAATAGCGTAAATTGCTCGGGCATTACATTATTACCCCCTTAAAAGAATTTCATCCTCGAAATTCCATAAATTATCATCTTCAAGGTATTTTGTCTCTTAGATAACTTCTTGGTGAATGTATTCTCCCCCTAGGAATCAAATCTAGGCTCAACCTCAATTTATCATTTTTATTGTTCCTTCTACAAGGCCTTACCTATAAGGGCGACTTTCGCCGCGTACTCTGATGCATACTCCCATACGTGCTAGTTTAACAATACCGGTTTTTAGCTGTAATTCATCTATCTCGAAACCCTTAGATGCCTATACTTTTACTCATCATGTATAGGATAGTCTCCTCATAGGATCATGCTTCTTTATTCAGGTATAAATTACTCCATACTTCTTTGAGATCATATGATCTTATTTCTCCTATTTTATTTTGAATAGCATAGGACAATCCCTTTTTCTTCTTGTCTTTCATCTAGTGATCTCTTCATCATCCACATCTCCTTCTATTGGTTGGTTATATGTCATTAGTAGGAGTCCAAAAAAATTACCTTCTTTCTATTGTGTCTAACTTTGCTTCTTATCTTTTATATTTGTCCCCAAGACACTTCAATAATTGACATGGTATCATGTGCTCTACAGCCAAACCCTTGATTAACTTCGAATTTCAATTGTCTGTCGTTTTTCATATGTGACTTGATTCCCCGACCAAAGTTACATTCAAAATAAAATCAATTAGTAGCATCTTCCATCGAGGACCTTATCATTAAACGCTTTTCTCATGTCAAATGTTAATGGTCGATTCATCATCATGGGTCAAATGTTCTTGTCCAGAGGCCTTATCTCACTATTCACATCAATTTGTCATTAGGATTTTTTTCAATAATGTTCCCATTTATGCAAAGCAAAAAGTCTCTTATTCATAACCGAGTAACCTTACTAGGTCATGGTTGAATCCTTTGTCATCATCCTCTTTGTCCTTTCTTTGTTTGATGGTTTTCTTTGTAACCTTTCAGTCCAAAAGTTCTATACTCAACCCAGTAGGGTTAGTCCTTAGGAAATTCCTTCAATTGATTTTTCGTACTTGGTATATGCTCATAACAACTAACTATTTGTCTAAAGGCAACGTAACATTAAATCTTCACCTTATAGTGTGCTGACCACCTCAACTTTTCTCCTTCAATTCCTTATATCAATATGTTGTTCAATCTTTTATTACTGCATTATCGTCAACCATGCAGTCTGTATTGTCAGGAGGTATCATCATCATAAGTAGTGGTTTTCTCAATTCCTCAAATTTTATCTTTTAAGTGCCTCCTCATACTTAACAATAATTCTCATTCAATAGCGATTATATCAAATTGTGTTGATGCTGCTAAATCAACAAGTTTAACAACACTCAGGTAATCATAGAACATTTTCGTAGACATATAGAAAGAGAATTTATTCGATTACCTATTGATCTCTATCCAGATGTATATGTTATAAGCTCAATGGTCTCTATAAAGCGATCAGTGCTTATCTGCCTTTCTTTTCAATCCAAGTCAGTAGCATCTTTCAGACCCATAGTGATTTCTATGATTTGTCATGGTATCTATTCAGGTTTGGAAAAATCTGTCTCCCTGGTGGAGATCACTCCTTATTTTTGCTTCTGTCTCAGTTGTTACTGTATTTATTGTACTTGTAGCTCCTCCATGATGTGGCCTAATCAACTAACCTCATACCCTCAAATGACTTAGTCTAACAAGTAACTTCTTTTAGGTAAAACTCATGTCCAAATACTTATAATATCCCTCTGAGTATATAACTTTGACTATTAACTCATAGATATTAACATACTTGATTAATTAGGGTGAGATACCTTTATTTAGTCAACAATACTCTAAAGGTAATGACTAAATAATGGTCTTCAGATTTCTGATCTTCCAATCTATGATAGTAAGACCTCAATTTGATCCTTGATGGTACCTTACTTGCTAAATGGACAAGTCACTGTCCCGGCTTAAATCCTTTTTCAATATACTTTATTGGCAAGGTGGGATATCACCAAATTTTCCTTTTTATGGATTATATTCATTGGTGTTCCCCATAAGCTAATGGATCCGATAAGAATCTAATTATAATAATTGATATCAAACCATTTATAGAATTTAATTTCTAGTTGGTCACCATTCCTCTTCGAAAATTTCTTGTCGCATAATCTCCTAATATTCGATACTCTACACAAAGTCTTAAACCCCATATGCTCTCTCTCTCTCTCTCTCTCTCTCTCTCTCTCTCTCTCTCTCTCTCTCTCTCTCTCTCTTTTATACTCTTTTACAATAAGATTGCCAACTCATCTAGCATTTGTTTGATCTACCTTCCTATAGGATTCAAGATGATAGAATTGTATGTATCTCCATAAAGTCATGATCTTCTTCTTTTGAATATTCAATATTCATTGAATACTGGTAGTTACATCTCTATCTCTTTCTCTCTTTTCTTCAAAATCCTCACTTTTGTCTTCCTAGATCAATGTCTTCATGTGCTTTGTTGCATATAATCGATACTACATCTACTTCTTTACTTAATAGATATGATAAACTGAATGCTTCTCAGAAATTCTAAACTGTCTTAAGATCATTGAAATCCTCAGTTGCTTGTAGCCTCAATAAAATTCATACAATGTCTTAATAATGACATTGACGTTTTGATCATGCTATACTTTTCTTACAAGTTCATATTAGGATCAATCTATTATCACAAATCTATCATCCCTAATATTATCGTCAAAATCTTTTAGTAACACTATCAAATATAGTTCCCTATCATATTCGTGTTATATTCCTCTTAGTCATGTATGAGTCATAGTTATCTCCTCATATCATCTTGCATTCTCATCCCTCTTAGATTATCATCAAAATCTTCTTAAAGTCTGTCTTTTACATTCCCTATCATACTCATATCATATGATAGTGTACTCATATTCTTTAGAAGGGTAAGATAGCCACCTAGGTTCTTCAATTTTCTCATCTTTGATGAGATTACTTTATTGCAGGTCAGAACTATCTACTAACAAGTTCACTAACATCCTCATTCATCATTCTCATCATAATCTAATTTATATATGAGTTTCCCTATTTGCACCACTGCACAACAATCCTTATTGATAAGATTTAAGCCATCCAATATCTAAGTATTTGCCAGACCCATCTCTTTTTTTCACCTATTTGTTTATGGTGAAATGCCTTGAGCATTAATATGCTAGTCATCTCTACTATTTCTTCTTAATTTTTCTCTATTGTCTATGACCCTTAGACATGCTGGACTGGCTGTGAAAGGATAAAACCTGGGCTCTGATACCAACTGTGACGAATCGAGTTTTCCCATGCATTTTTAAATGCAATATCTAATACCTAAGGCAGGATGCATCCCTATTTGAAAACCATTTTATAAAAACCATGCAATGCAGCAGAAAATCTTTTGTTTTAAACTCATTTTGAAAACCTCGAGTGTCATTTGCTTTCACAACAATCAAGGTAGTTTTTGAAAAACTTCAGAAATCATAAATGTTTTTCCCCAGGTCTATCCAGTCACAGCACACAGCCCAACTGTAAATAAATACAAAGACATGTCCAAAGGGTAGAGAGTTTACTTACATGTATAATTGTCTCCTTTTTTATTCACTTGCTCATAGCACTAATATCTCTTGAGGCGTCTTCTATTTGTGAGTGGAACTATCCTGAAAAATGTTAAGGATAGGGTGAGTATATACTATACTCAGTAGGAGTCTATCACTACTAGTTTTACAATGCATGCTATGCTTAAAATCATATGCTCTTTAAAACATGTGCAGGTTTGAACAATCGTGTTCAATATCGATATTAAAAACCACTGTCGAGTTGGAATACTGACGACTTAAAGAATAGCATAATCAAAGTCAAAAGTATCATATATATATCATAAACATAATGATATGCTTAAGATGCTCAACTGAATCCAACTCATGGATATCTGGTATGGTCGACCAACCTCATGTCATGCCATATGCATAATGCAAGTAAATCCTCAAATCATAGGGTCCAATTATGCCCACGACCTCGCCGCTATGTGGTCCCCGAGTACCTAGGGACATAGGGTCATATGCCTCCACTGGGCATATGACACTTCGACCCAGTACCGTGACACCAGTGGTAGCCCTGTGTACTACATGCAGTTGAAGCAGGGACATGCCCTTTTTGGGCGTGGTACCCATTCCACCTAATAGTGGTAGAGGCTGGGAGGCCACCCCAAACCTCTCGGCATAGCGCCCACGAGCTTATTAGCCCAAATCATATATGATCAAACAAGCCAAAAACCTCTTTTTCAAAACCTGTCCTCTTTGGGTCCCTTACAACTGCCTGATCCTTACAACTGCTTACACAGCGTCTTTTGGTAACCCTCAAGAACATGCAATTTTTTTCAAAACTCAACAACCACAAATCATGCAATTTATGCAATTATTTGCAAAGCATGTCCATGCATAATGTATTTATCATATGCATGCTGAATTAAGTCATGTTAAACAAGTCATATACTTATACTTAAAACATGCATTCTCAAAACAATCATGGCTCTTTTAAAAAGTCTAATAGCGATAAAGCACCTACCTCGAAGTCTCCTGGAATCGCATCCTTCATTACTCAACCCGTCCCTGGGTCTCATTTATAAACTCCTAGGTACGAATGGATACAAGGAGTTCTTATCAATTTTAATCTATTTAGACATTAGATCGCTAAATCTGCATTTTAGGGTCCATGGTCCTTGCCTAATCCATTGTCAGGCTAGATCCTATGACATGGATCTACTATTCAATAGTTAAACTCTGTAAATTGTCCTCTGATCCTAACTTTATAGTCTTATTGGGTTCGTGTGTCCCAGTTCCCGGGACACCTGTGCATCCTGGTGGAATCGTGGCTGCCTCACGTGCGTGCGTGCCCAAAGGTCGTGCCAGGGACTGCATTTTGCATGCGCACATGCATGCTCAAGCGATGCGCTATGACGTGCATCCTGGATGGCATCGCACGAATGCACCTTTAGTGTAGCATGGCGCGTCTCAGCTCTCAGGGCACCCCGTGCATCCTGGTCTAGCCAAGACCCGTGCCCCACGTCGCGCGCGCACCCAAAGGCCGTACCAGGGATAGTGTACGCACAGTCGTATGCCTGGAACCCATCCTAGGGACCCTGTCCCAGGCGCACGTGGAGCATGGTGTCCTTGGGACACCTGGTTCGTACAAGGCCAGATGGAACCGACTTCGTCTTCTCCAACTGGAAAAATCGGCTAGGAAAAGACTAGATCCGGCATGGATCTGGCCTGGGGGAAGCAAGACGAAGAGAAAAAGGGAAAAATGGCTTACCTGGGTAGCCTAGGGAGTGCCCATCACTGATGGGTGTGCCTATTCTTCACTCTGAAGCTCCTGCTTGCCGGAAAACTCAAAGAAGGGAAAAGCCCACTGTTCTGGTGCGACCAGAGGAAGAAAGGGGGGAAAGAAGAGAGGGGAATGGGGAAATGGCAATGGCCGGCCTGACTCGGGCCTGGCCATTGCCGAAAATCACATAGAAACTGGCTTGAGATAGGTTTCCAATTTTTTCCAGAAACCCCAGTTCCAAAATAGCCGAAAAACTCATGTTTTGAAGAGAGGGATTAGGGCTTTTTATAGCCTTGCTATGGCGGTGCTGCCAATGGCAGTGCCGCCATTGGCGGTGGCAGATTCCTTTGGAAAAATTGGGAGAGGAGGAAGACGACAGGGGGTGCTATTATCAAAATGGCCCCCTACGTTTTCGTTCTTTTTTCGTTTTTTTGTTTAAATTACAAAAATGCCCCTATTCTTTGAATGGCCTTAACTTCTTCATACGAACTCCGTTTTCAGCGTTGGATTCCATTTTTTGAGTAGAATCTAATGGTACCAAGTTTCCTCACAAATTCCTTCATTTACTATTTTAAGTAAAGTAAAACATTTAACACAGTTTATTTCCCATAGTGTCCAAAATAGCGTAAATTGCTCGGGCATTACACATCAAGAAGTGGAGGTTGTGAAATTTACTGTGATGCTTCAGGTAAAATCTTAAGAAGTGTATTATTGCAACATGGAAAAGTCATTGTTTATGTTTCAAAATAATTAAAGACGCATGAAATGAATTACCCAGCACATCAACCTAAATGTGAGATAACAAAGATGGATATAATACATGAAAAATTATGATTTCACTGTCCCAAATCATCTCGAGTTAGTGAACATAGTTGTTTATGCATTGAGTAGAAAGTTAAGTGATGTAATTACAAACAATCACCATCAAATCAGTATTTGGAGGATCAAATAATAAAGGCTTAAGAAAATGATACAATAACACAAGAATTTTGCAAAGGTCAAATAGAGGTATTCGTTTTTAGGGTAAACTGGGAAACTTTGAAATTAGAATTATTACAAGAATCTAGCAATCAAAATTTTCTATTCACCTTGGACGTACAAAGATGTATCATGACCTGAAGAACAACTTTTTGTAAGAAGGAATGAAAAGATATATAAGTGATCTTGTAGTCAAATGCTTGACTTGTCAAATAAGTGAAAGTGGACTACAAAAGATCCATAGGAATGTTACAAACACTGGAATTTTCTAAATAGAAATGTGTGATGACTCGGGTTTTCACATGCATTTTTAAATGCAAAACTAATTCCTAATGCGGGATTGATCCTTATTTGAAAATAATTTTACAAAAACAATGCAATGTAGTGAAAGAATCTTTTATTTTAAATTCATTTTGAAAACATCGAGTGTCATTTGCTTTCAAGAAGAACAACATAGTTTTGAAAATTACAGTAATCATAAATGTCTTCCTAGGTCTATCCAAATACATTAATGATCCAACTGTAATAATTACAGATACATGTCCAAAGGGTAGATCATATACTTACATTTATACTTGTCTTCTCTTCATTCACTTGATCATAGCACTAATATTTTTTTATTCTTATTCTAATCCTGTGTGGAGCTAATCTGTAAAAATAATATATTTGGGTGAGTAATCCTCATACTCAGTAGGTGATCTGATACTACTATTTTGAAAACACGGCATGCAAAATGCATAGTTTCCAAAGAGACTTGCCATGTAATACATTGTGCAATTTCCTTTTTGTGTAAACATGCATTTTTATGCATAAATCATAAGCTTGTTTGCACATTTTCAATTATGGAAGCTTTTATCAAAATCCAAAAATCAACACTATAAATATCATGAAAATCATAGAGTAGTAATCATATAATGAATCATAAACTAGTCATAATTATGAAACTCTTAAAATAGTAATTGGTCAAAGTGGATGATAGCATCACTATAGATATCATGCACATGGATCTCTCGGTGAACACATCAAGCCAACTGGTCACGAGTACTCGTATACGACCATCTCAATCCTATATGCATATCCATAAAACTAAAATCATAATGTCAATTATGCTCACGAATAGCACACAATTGGAATCGTGTGGCTTCGGTATCTGGAGACAAACCTACCATAGCCTCCACGGTGACTATGGCTATCCTTGAAAAGGGTGTTGTGAACACCTCCAGTGGTCATCCTTGTTTACCACAGTAGTCGAGGAAGAGACAATGCCATTTTGACAATGATACCATCCACTTTTAGTGGTCGAGGCCGAGAGGCCAACCCCATACATAAACAACCTCTCAGCATAGTGCCCACCATGCTCAATAGCTCAAAAATATAGATACATGAAACCCTAATCTCAATCATTGTAAATTATTCAATCTATGCAATGAGTTTCAAAACATGGGAGCAATGCATATAAATATGCATATATTCTGAATCTCAATCATTACAAATCGTGCAATTTATGCAACCAATTCCAAAACATGTATGCAGTGCTTATATAAAGACTATTTACCAAATAAGCAATTGCATTCAAGATCATAAGGAAAATCTGCATAATCATTATGAGAATATCAAATCGCAAAAAGCATATTAAACATGGTCATCAAGATTAAATAAATCAATTAGAGTTTGGAAATGCATTTGAAAACTTAACAATATTAGACTACCTACCTCGATGTTCCTTGAATCACGTTCTTCATTACTCAACCCTAAATCACCTTTGCAAAACCCTTGATATTAATTGATAATAAGGATTCAAATATCTTTTTCCATCCTTTATAGATCATTAATTAGATTTATAGATTATTGGCCAGATCCGCCTTATAGGATCGTAGATCCTTGCTTAATGCGTTTTCAAGCTAGATCTCACATATGGATCTACTATTTAATAGTTAGATTATCAAGATCGTGTAATGGAATGGTCAGATCGCATAGATTGCCTATCCTAATGCTTAGAACGGGTTTGTACTTGATTGAATGGCCAAATCTACAATTCAAGGGTTGATACATGTAATGTAGGGTTGATTGTGAGCTATTAATATCCTATCACCTCTAATGGATCAATTCATGAGATCTGATCATCTTTGACATTGTCAATCTATGAGATTTTTATAGTTTTTAGGCTATAGTCATAGTAAATAGTCCTCTAATCCTAACTTTTTCAGTTTTATTAGGTCTGTGTTGTCAATACGAACACAATGGTTCTTTCGGACCATCGATTAGTGTTATATAGCCTCCTTAATTTCATTTTTAGTGTCACGAATCAAAGGACGAACCAGATTTATCCATTTAGGGCCCGCACATCACGGTTCCCAGGACGCGTGTGCGTCCTGGTTAAATTGAGACCAGGCTCACATGCTTGCACATACTCGAATGACGCTCTAGAGCATGCGTCCTAGATAGCGTCGCACGGGTGCGTCTTCGATGTGGGTAGCAGGCATCACTGTTCCCAGGATGCTCGCGCATCCCAGTTGAATTAGGACTGCACCCACACGTCACGTTATGCGCTGCATCCCCGGGATGCATCTGGTTCGATGGATCATTAGATCCATCGACCTTGAGTTTTCTTTGGCAATTTCCAGCCAGGAAATACTAGATCCAGCATGGATCTGGTCTAGAAGAGAGGGAAATCAGAGAGGGAGATGGGGATCTTACTTGGGCAGCCTGAGATGGTGCCCCTTTTTGCCCATGGTGTGATTTCTCCTACTCATGCTGAAAAGCCCTTGTCGTCGAAAAAATTGAGGGAAATCGTAGTGGCCGGAGGAAGGAGAAGAAGAAGAAGAAGAAGAGAAGGAAAAAAGGAGAAGAAAAGGGAAGTGGGCCAGCATCAAAAAGGGGGTTTCCCGACACGTGCGGGTTTGTTCGTGCCCGCCTAAACCCTAGGCTGCTAGATTTGGTGAAGGTATCCAAGAATGTAGAGAGAAGGGTCTAGAGTGGGGAAAACACGTTGATGGGAGACGAGGAGTGGAGGAAATTTATAGGCGGGAAAGGCGGTGCCGCCATCTTTTCCGCCGCCGCACTGCAGAGGTGGTGTAGTGAGCCAGCTAGAAGGGGAAGGCGGTGAGGAAGAAGATGGGGTGTCATTATCAAAACAACCCCCTGTGTTTTGAAGCTATTTTTATTTTTAAATGCAATTTACAAGAATACCCTCCTCCAACTTCAAAAGCCCATAACTTGGTCATACGAACTCTATTTTCAGTGTTCTTTGAGGTGTTAGATTCCATTTTGAGGATAGAATCTAATTATATAAGTATTTCTCATAGATTCTTTCGTTTCATAGTTTAATTAAAATAGAACATTTAATCTAGTTATTTACATGTATTGATTTTCAAAATAAATAATCTATATCAATTTAGTAAATGAAAAACATATAGTTGGTAAAGTGATAGAAAAGAGCTTGAAATTTTTGAGTCATTATATCATTACCCCCTTCAAAAGAATTTTGTCCTCAAAATTTCACAAATTATTACCTTCAATTGGTGAATGTATTCTCCCTTAGGACTTGGACTAAGAAAATTTCTTTGCTTCATTCCATAATTCTCTCATCTAATCCCTTAATTGGGTCAATAACAAGAGGAGTTTGTCCTTAAAATTCTTGTCATGTTATCTTGCAACCAATTCTAGTTACATTCTTAGTTTATCATCCTCATAATTCTTTCCAAGGGCCTTAAATGTATCTGAAATTCAGCATGATGTATCTGAAATTCAGCATGCCTTTTCTGCCTGCTTTAAGTACTTGAGAGCCACTTTTGCTCCGTGCTCTGATGCGTAGTCCCTTTCTTGCTAATTTATCAATACCGGTTGATAATTGTATGGTCACTCCCCAAATCATTACTCCACATTTCTATTGATACTATATCATTTTGAGTAGTATAGGACAGTCTCCTTTTCCTCTTATCCTTTATGTAGTGATCTTTTAATTATTAAAGTCTCCTCCTTAAGGTTGACGGCACCTTGCTGGTAAGAGTCCCAAAAGGTTACACTTCTATTATGTCTCACTTTGCTTCATATTTTCTTCACGAAACTTCTGTAATTGATACAGTATCACTCCTCATCTCTTTATATCAATAATAAAAGCTTTCTCCATACCAAATCCTTTAATTGGAAAGGTGTTTCAATACTAGTCTCCAAACTTCGAGTTCCAACTATCTTTCACTTTTCATATGTGACTTGATTCCTCAACCAATGTTTACATTCATAATACAACCATGAAAACAAATCAAGTAGCATCTTCCTTCAATGATACTAGTACATACTACAAATATGATCTTCTATTATTGATTTCCATCATAGAATTTTCTTCTCAAAGAATTTATTCAAAATCGTGTCAAATGTTTATGATGAATCTATCATCATAGATTGAATGTTCTTATTTTAGAGGCTTAATTCACATAAAATTGTCATTAGGATTTACAGCAATATTCATACTCATGTCAAAGGTCTCTTATCTTTAACAGAGTCCACATTTCCATTGCCATTATCCTCCTTAAATTTTCCTTGCTTGATGATTCTCTTCGTGATCTTCCAGACAAAAGTTCTATATAAATATATAACTGGCATCTCAATCCAGTAAAGTTAATCCTGATGAAATTTACTTCTATTTAATTTCGTCAATTGGTCTCTGTACTTGATACATGCAAATAACAAATATCTTTTTGGTTTCAGGGCAATTAAACATCAGATATTATCACATAGTGTGACAACTATCTTAACTTTTCTTCTTCCATTTCCTATATCGATATATTGTTCAATCATTTATCAAGGCTTTGTTATCAACCATTAAGTCTTAATTATCAGGAGGTATCATCATAAGTCGCGATTCTCTCAATTCGTCAAATTTTATCTTTCAAGTACCACCTCATACTTATCTTACAACAAGAATAATCATCGAATAGCTAATTTGTGCTGAAGCTTTCAGAGCGACAATTTTAAGAAACACACAGGTAAGCATAGAGCATCTTCTTAGGCATAGAAAAAGAATCTATTCGATTACCTGTTTATCCCTTTCCCACATCTACAGGTTACAAGCAAGCAATGCTTACTTGCCTTTCTTTTCAATCCAAGTTAGTAGCATACCTTCCAGACCCAAAGTGACCTCTACCACTTGTCATATCATTGGTCAAGGTTTGGGATTATCCGTAATCTTTGCAATTGTTCTAGATTATTTCTCATTTTACTTCTGTCTTGGTTGTTACTGCTTATATTGTACTTTTAGATCCTCAAATGACTTAATCTAATCAATTTACTTCCTTTAGGGAAAAACTCATGTGTAAGTACCCATAACATTCCTCATAACTTAGGCTACTATCTACTAGATGCTATCATGGTTAATTAGATATGATTTGAATACCTTAGTTCAATAAACATCAATTCAATCAATATCATTCTAAAGATAACGACACTTAATTCTATTTGCTCTCCCAATTTGTCTTGATATTATTAAGGCCTCAAGTTGATCCTTGATGATACCCTCATTGATGAAGATCGATTGGACAAGTCACTCTTCTTGCTCTTTACTTCTCACTACAACCTCACTCAATCATATAATGGTAATGTAGGTAATTATCAACTTCTCCTTGTAGTGGACTACAACCACTAGTGTTTCCTCACAAACTAATGGATTTGATAAAATTCTAATGTCACTAATGGATATAAGCATCAAACTACATGTAAAATTAAATTCCCAGTCGGTCACTATCCCCAATTTGTGACACTCTACTCAGAGACTATATCTTCTACTGCTTTATCTATATTATACTCTTCCACAATAAAATCATCAACTCGATCACTATTAGTCCTTCAAATTTGAATGATTCATCTTTCAATTTGGCAATACAGCTCAAGATGAAAGATCTTTGATTCTATACTTCTCTTTTCTATCCTCACTAAAGTCATGATCTTCTTATTTTGACTATTCAATATCCATCAAATACTTGTAGTTACATATCTCTCTCTTATTATTATTATTATTATTATTATTATTATTATTATTATTCCTTAGTCAGTATCCACCTTTTGTCTACTTAGATCAATCTCTCCATTTGATTGGTTGCATATAATCGATACCACATCTACATGTCAGACATGATAAACTTAATACTTCCAGGAAAATTTTAAATGTCTCTAATATCATCGAAATCCTTAATCATATAGTGTCTTAACAATTTCCTTGACAATTTGTTCATACTATCTTTCCCTTAAAGTTCATGTTATGATTAATCTATTATCACTAATCTGTCACCCCCATCAGATTTGGCATCAAAATATGCTAATAACTTTGTTATACATCAAATTCTTTATCATTCTCCTCAACTTCAGTCTTTTACATTCCCCTATCATACTAATGTTGTATTTCTCTTGATAAGATATCCATTATTGTACTCAGCTTCTGATCTTCTCTATTATTGTAAGATAGCCATAAAGCCCCAATTAAATCTTCTAAAATTGAACTAAGTTCTTTAGAATTCTCACTTCGATTGATCTAGTACAAGTCAGAGTTATCTCTTAAGGATATCACTAGTATCATCTTGTATTCTCATTTGTCATTCTCATCATAATCTTATTCTCATATGCTAATTTCCTTGTTTACACCACTGTGCAATAATTCTTATCCCCTAAGTATGTTAGCCTAGCTTTTTCTAGAATTTGAACCATCCAATACCTAAGTATTTACTAGATTCATGTCTCTTCCACCTATTTATTCATGGTGTATTGCGTTTAATATTATTTCTGACTCTAGTCATCTCTACTACCTATATTTAGACTACTTTTTCTTAATTATTCTAGTCATATATGACTTTTGGACATGTAGGGTTGGTTGTGAAAGGATAAAACTGAGCTCAAATACCAATTGTGACGACTCGGGTTTTGACATGCATTTTAAAATGCAAAACTAATTCCTAATGCGAAATCAATCCCTATTTGAAATTTTTTTTATAAAAACAATGCAATGTAGAGAAAAAATCTTTTATTTTAAATTCATTTTGAAAACCTCGAGTTCATTTGCTTTCAAGATGAACAAAGTAGTTTTGAAAATTACAGTAATCATAAATGTCTTCCCAGGTCTATCTAGTCACAGCTCGTAGTCCAATTGTAGTAATTACAGATACATGTCTAAAGGGTAGATCATATACTTACATTTATACTTGTCTTCTCTTCATTCACTTGATCATAACACTAACATTTTCTTATTCTTCTTCTAATCTTGTGTGGAGCTAATCTGTAAAAATAATATATTTGGATGAGTATTCCTCATACTCTATAGGTGATCTGATACTATTATTTTGAAAACACGGCATGCAACATGCATGGTTTCAAAAGAGACTTTCCATGTAATACATTGTGCAATTTCCTTTTTGTGTAAACATGCATTTTTATGCACAAATCATAAGCTTGTTTACACATTTTCAATCATGGAAGCTTTTATTGAAATCCAGAAATCAATAATATAAATATCACGAAAATCATAGAGTAGTAATCACATAATGAATCATAAACTACTCATAATAATGAATCATAAACTAGTCATAATTATGAAATTCTTAAAATAGTAATTGGTCAAAGCGGATGATAGCATCACTATAGATACATGGATCTAGGGGTGAGCACATCAAGCCAACTGGTCACGAGTGCTTGTATACCACCATCTCAATGTTATATGCATATTGATAAAACTGAAATCATAAGGTCAACTATGCTCACGATCAGCATACAGCTGGAATTGTGTGGCTCCAATATCTGGAGACCAACCCACTATAGCCTCCACAGTGACTATAGTTGTCCTCAAAAAGGGTGCCATGAACACCTCCAGTGGTCATCCTTGTTTACCACAGCAGTCGAGGAAGGGACAATGCCATTTTGGTAGTGATGCCATCCACTTTTAGTGGTAGAGGCTGAGAGGCCAACCTCGTACATAAACAACCTCTCAGCATAGTGCCCACCAGGCTCAATAGCCCAAAAATATAGATACATGAAACCCCAATCTCAATCATTATAAATTATGCAATCTATGCAATGAGTTTCAAAACAATGCGAGTAATGCATATAAATATGCATATATTCCGAATCTCAATCATCATAAATCATGCAATTTATGCAACCAGTTCCAAAACATGTATGCAGTGCTTATATAAAGAATATTTACCAAATAAGCAATTGCATGCAAGATCATAAGGAAAATCTGCATACTCATTATGAGAATATCAAATCATAAAAAGCATACTAAACACGATCATCAGGATTAAATAAATCAATTAGAGTTTGGAACTGCATTTGAAAACTTAGTAGTATCAGACTACCTACCTCGATGTTCTTTGAATCGCGTTCTTCATTACTTGACCCTGAATCACCTTTGTGAAACCCTCAATATTAATTGATAGCAAGGATTCAAATGTCTTTTTCCATCCTTTATAGATCATTAATTAGATTTATAGATTATTGGCCAGATTCGCCTTATAGGATCATAGATCCTTGCTTAATGCATTTCTAGGCTAGATCTCACGTATGGATCTACTATTTAATGGTTAGATTATCAAGATCGTGTAATGGAATGGTCAGATCACATAGATCACCTATCCTAATGCTTAGAACGGATTTGTACTTGATTGAATGGTCAGATCTACAACTCGAGGGTTGATACATGTAATGTAGGGTTGATTCTAATCTATTAGTCTCCTATCACCTCTAATGGATCAATTCATGAGATCTAATCATCTTTGACATTGTTAATTTATGAGATTTCTATAGTTTTTAGGCTATAGTCATAGTAAATAGTCCTCTAATCCTAACTTTTACAGTTTCATTAGGTTTGCATTGTCAATATGAACACAATGGTTCTTTTGGATCGTTGATCGGAGTTATATAGCCTCCTTAATTTTCTTTTTAGTGTCGTAAATCAAAGGAAGAACCAGATTTATCTATTCAAGGCCCGCGCATCACGGTTCCTAGGACGCGTGTGCGTCATGGTCGAATTGGGACCACGCTTGCATGCTCGAATGATGCTCTAGGGCATGCGTCCTGGGCAATGTCGCATGGGTGCGTCTTTGGCGTGGACAACAGGCGTCATAGTTCCCAGGACTCGCACGTCCCGGTCGAACTAGGACCGTGCCCGCATGCCGTGCATACCCAAAGACCATCCCACGAGGCGTGTTCCGGGTGCGCGTTACACGCTATGTCCTAGACTCATCTGGTTTGATTGATCATTAGATCCATTGACCTTGAGTTTTCTCCAAAGATTTTCGGTTGGGAAATACCAAATCTGGCATGGATCTGGTCTGGAAGAGAGGGAAATCAGAGAGGGAGACGAGGATCTTACTTGGGCAACCTGAGATGGTGCCGCTTTTTGCTGGTGGTACGATTTCTCCTATGCCTACCGGAAAGCCCTTGTCGTTGGAAAAATTGATAGAAATTGTAGTGGTTAGAGGAGGGAGAAGGAGAAGAAGAAGAAGAGAAGGAAAAAAGGAGAAGAAAACGGCAGTGGGTCAGTGTCAGAAAGGGGGTTTTCCAACAAGTGTGGGTTTGTTCATGCTTGCCTGAACCCCAGACTGCCGAATTTGGTGAAGATAGCCAGAAATCCAGAGAGAAGGGTTTGGAGTGGGGAAAACACGTTGATTGGAGAAGGGGAGTGGAGGAAATTTATAGGCAGGAAAGGCAGTGCTGCCATCTTTTCTGGCATCGCACTGCAGAGGTGGTGTAGTGTGCCAGCTGGAAAGGGAAGGCGGTGAGGAAGAAGATGGGGGTGTCATTATCAAAACGACGCCTTGCATTTTCAAGCTATTTTGATTTTTAAATACAATTTACAAGAATACCCTCCATCTTCAAAAGCCCATAACTTGGTCATACGAACTCCGTTTTCAACATTCTTTGAGGTGTTGGATTCCATTTTGAGCGTAGAATCTAATTATGTAGGTATTTCTCATAAATTATTTCATTTCATGGTTTAATTAAAATTGAAAATTTAATCTAGTTATTTACATATATTGATTTTCAAAATAAATAATGTATATCAATTTACTAAATGACAAACATATAGTTGGTAAAGTGATACAAAAGAGCTTGAAATTTTTGAGTCATTACAAAATGAGACCATATCATTTTATATATCATGAGAAGTTTATCTAAGATAATTGATGTTCATGATATGATTTAGGTGATAGTAGATAGATTAACAAAGTTGATACATTTTCTTCCATTTTGACAAAATCAGTTAGTTGATAGTGATAATCAAACTTTATGTGAAGAAAATTGTAAGAGCACCATTTTCTCTTACCTTGGACAGTGATAGTAGATTTACTTCCAAATGTTGGAAGAGTACAAATCTTAGATTCAGCATGGCATTTTAGATGGTTAATCAAAAAGAACTATCCAGATTTTAGAGGGTATGTTAAAGAATATATGTATTAGAAAGGAAACTGGAATGTATTCCACTAGTTGAATTGACGTATAACAATAGTTTTTTATGCAAGTATCAGTATGATACTCTATGAGACATTATATGACTGTGCTAATCACCAATTTGTTAGAGTGATGATTGATGACGTCAAAACTTGTTGAACAATGAATAGAAAAGGTTAAACACTCAAAGTTGTCAAAAAGAGTTATGTGGATAGAAAGACTAGAAACTTAAAGATAATGTATTTCTAAAGATCCCACTATTCAAAGAAATTATGAGGTTTTGAACAAAAAGAGAACTTAATCTTAGAATTATTAGTTCTTTGAAATTTAGAAAGGGCTGGTCGAGTGGCATGCAAATTAGCCTTATTACCACAATTACCTGAAGTACACAATGTGTTTTAGTATTGTGAAAGTACATGCCAAACTCTACACATGTACTTCAAAAGACTCTTAGTTAAATTGAAACCTGATTTTACATTTCAGAAAAGGCAATACGAATTATGAACCAAAATAATACTTCAGTCAAAGTATTGTGGCAATATCACTTAGTGGAAGAAGCCATATAGGAAACTAAGGATGAAATAATGAAAAAAAGAAAACATCCTCGATTATTTGTGAAATATTATTATAGTAAATTTTGAGGATAAAATTTTAACAAGGGGGAAGAATAATAACCCCAAAATTTGGGAATATTTTGATGTGAATAGAAAATTTTGAAAATGGAATTAGAAATTAAGATTCTAAGAAAACCAACTTTTTATTAAAAAAAAATGGAATTAGGAGTTGAAACATGGATATTTGGAATGTACTCAAAATAACTGAGTCCAACAACTAAAAACAAGCTAAAATTGGAGTTTGAATGAAAATTTTGTATTTTGCATAATTTTTAAATTTTAATTTTAGTATAAAGGGTAAATTGGTAATTTCACTTTTGTGCAGGTCCACAAAAGTTAGGTGAGCTATGAGACAGCTAGCACAAAGAATTTGAAATGATGAGACTGGAAGTAATGGAGAATCCACTTTCAATTAAATAATAAAAGTGAAATAAAATGTAAAATAATTAAATTAATAAAATAATAAAAATTAAACCAATAAATAATCCCCATTAATCCCATGAATTTCCCAAAAATCCTCACTCTCTCCCTCTTTCCCTTTCTCCTTCTCCTCCTCTCTCTTTCCCTCTCTTTCCTCTTCCTCTCCCTTTTTCTTTCTTTTTCTCTCTCCTCTCTCCATCTTTCTAGTTTTGTGAGTTTACAGAAGTGCATGACATTGTAGTGCTAAAGAGCCAAAAATAGCATCCACAAACACATCTTCCATGAATCGATAGGCGCACCATTTCACCTCCCCCCTTCTCTTGTTCCTTTTCCCGGTTAGGCCACAAACGGTGATCAAGTGATGGCCATTGCTGGCGAACTACACTTTCCCTTTCCTCATCCGATAAGGGTTTTCCTCTTAATGCATCCATTGCAAAACTAGGCTCTTAGATCAATGATAGCACATGATGAAAATCCCTTCTCCCCCTATTTTCTTTGGGCATTTCTAGGTAGGCTCTTCTCCCTCCCTTGCCATTTCTTTTCCCTTCTTCTGACCTCTTTCCCCATCTAATCTAATTCATCGGCTGGCGAGCTACTAGTGAAAATAGATCTAGTGGATCTAATTATTAACCACCTCAAGGACAACTCAGATGGAAGATTTGAGCTGTCTGATGAATTCATGGAATCCCAAAACCTTAAGATATGTAAAAACAGTAAGAAAATCAATGATCAATGTAGGAGATCTAGATTGGAAATGATCGGAAGGTCAGGATTGAACCATCCGAACAGTTCTAGTCAAATCTACCACCAAGATGCCCTCCATAGATGACAGATAGAGATGCACATAGTCGCCCCATCCCCGTGAGTGCACGCATGTGTGGAGCAGTCTTAGTTTGACTAGGATGCCTTTGCATCTTTGGAACTGCAATGCATTGTCAGAGCATTCTAGAGTCCAACATGCACCAAGCATTCTAATGTGTTTTCGATCCATAATCAAATATGAACTGTTAAAAATGTAAGAAACTTAGAAATTCAATTTAGGAGTCAATACAACTCCAAATTTAGATATGAAACATCCACTAGATTCGTCATGACAAGACAAATCTAATGGAATGATAAAATTTAAGATTTCAAGACTTGTTAGATTGATCAAAAACCAAAAATAATGAAAATGTCTTTGATTAGATAGATCAAAGATAATCAAATTATCTGAAATGATTGGATAAGTGATATCATGAAGAGATAAGACTAATCAACCAGTAAGATCTTCCATACATGTGATAAATCATGATCTAAACTTTTGATTAAGATCCAAACCCTATATCTAAGAGATCAAGATGAGATCTGACCATTAGAACAACACAAAAAATTTAAATCTGTAATAAAATTATTGAAACTACTATAACTAAGTAAAATTTCATCTGATATAGTTATGGATTGAATAAATAGACTTAATCAATGGTCAGATTTAGCATAGTAGGAAATAATTGATATGTAACTTAGAAAATAGTCAAAAACCTAAGATCTGACTAATCTAATGTAAATTTGACTATGAGATTACTAGATCAACCATCTATAAAATACAAAGTAGTTAAGATTAAGATGTATCAAATGATCTAGACCATATATTGACAATCAATGTCTAGAATCTAATAATTAGACAAGCCTTAAGCAAGATGACTATGATCAAGGAAGATTAGATGAAAGATCATGATGATGATCATCATCAAGACCTTATCCAATTAGGGGTCAGCCACATGAATCTTATTCCTCCATTCCTCTCTATTAAGTACCATGGCTTCATTTAGTCCCAAAACTTTTAAATCTTTCCTCACCACTTCTATCCACGTTCTTTTGGGCCTTCCCCTTACCCTTTTAAAACCTTCTACTTGCATTGCCTCACTCCTTCTAACTGGTGCCATTTTCGATCTCCTTTGGATGTCTAAACCATCTAAGTCTAATCTCTCTAATCTTGTTACCTATGGGTACTACCTCTAGATTTTCTCTAATATTTTCATTCCTAGTTTTATCCTTTCTTGTCTTACTACTCATCCATCTCAATATCCTTATTTTTTCCATGCTCATCTATGAGCATGATGTTCCTTAACTGCCCAACATTCCAACATTCTGATCCATAGAGCATGGCTGGCCTTATGCCCATCTTATAGAATTTTTCTTTTAATTTGAGCAGCACCCTCCGATCACACAAAACTCCAAATGCACATCTTTATTTATTCCAACCCGCTTGGATTCTCTAGGTAACCTCCCTCTCAAACTCTCTACTCTCCTGAATCATTGATCCTAAGTACCGAAAGTGGTCTTTTACAAGGACTTCTTGGTTATCAATCTTGACTGATGTTCTACCCTACTCTTCTTACTAAAATTGCAGTCCTTATATTCTGTCTTAGTTCTACTAATTTTAAATCCTTTAGATTCTAATGCTTCTCTCCATAACTCTAGCTTTGTGTTTACACCCTCCCTTGTCTCATCAATTAAGACTATATTTTCTACAAACAACATGCACCAGGGAATCTCCTCATGCAGATGTTTTGTTAACTCATCCATAACCAATGTGAAAAGGTATGGACTCAATGTTGATCCTTGGTGCAATCCTACAGTGATAGAAAAATCACCGGTCTCACCACTAGCTGTCATAACTTTTGTTATTGCTACCTCATACATATCTTTAATTATGTCTATATATCTATGCAAAACCCCTTTCTTGCCCAACACCCTCCATATTAACTCTCTAGGGACTCCATCGTAAGCTTTCTCTATGTCAATAAAGACGACGTGGAGATCTTTTTGCCTCTCCCTATATTTCTTTACCAATTGTCTTAATAAGAAAATAGCTTCCATGGTAGACCCCCCCAGGCATGAAACCAAACTAATTCTCCAATACACTTGTCTCATGACGTAGCCTCGTTTCAATCACTCTTTCAAAAAGTTTCATAGTGTGGCTCATAAATTTGATCCCTCAATAATTAGTGCAGCTCTGTATGTCTCCTTTATTCTTATAAATTAGTACAATAGAGCTTTTCCTCCACTCATCAAGCATTTTCTTTAATTTTATAATCTTGTTAAACAACTTGGTCAGCCAAACTACCCCAATATCTCTTATATGCTTTCAAACCTCTATTGGTATACCATCCGGCCCCATGGCCTTTCCTGATTTTATCTTTTTCAAGGCCTCTTTCACTTCAAGTATTCTAATTCTATGTTTATATCTATAATATCCAATGTTATTTAGGTTTATAGTATTTTCAATCCCTGTATTCTCAGAGCCATTGTCATTTAAATTTTTTTGAAAGTACATCTCCAACCTTTGTTTAATTTCATTATCTTTGACTAATACCTTTTGATCATCACTTCTAATGCACCTAACATGATCTAAGTCCTTACCCTTCTATTCTCTTACTCTTGCAATTTTAAACACATCTTTCTCACCTTCCCTTGTTTGAGTCTATTATATAGCTCATCATATGCCTTAAGTTTAGCCTCACTTACTATTCTCTTAGCATCCTTTTTAGCATTCTTAAATTGTTCTTAGTTTTCATTATTTCTAGTTTTGTACCATGCTTTAAAACACATACGTTTTTGTTTAATAACTTTTTGCACTATTTCACTCCACCACCATGTTTCCTTTACCAATAGCCTTTTACCATTAAATCCTCCTAAGACATCTTTTGCCACTTTCTTAATGGACTCAACCATATTAGTCACATGGTATTTACTTCAAGTATTATAATTCTATGTTCATATCTATAATATCCAATGTTATTTAGGTTTATAGTATTTTCAATCCCTATATTCTCAGAGCCATTGTCATTTAAAATTTTTTGAACGTACATCTCCAACCTTTGTTTAATTTCATTATCTTTGACTAATACCTTTTGATCATCACTTCTAATGCACCTAACATGATCTAAGTCCTTACCCTTCTGTTCTCTTACTCTTGTAATTTTAAACACATCTTTCTCACCTTCCCTTGTTCGAGTCTATTATATAGCTCATCATATGGCTTAAGTTTAGTCTCACTTACTATTCTCTTAGCATCCTTTTTAGCATTCTTAAATTGTTCTTAGTTTTCATTATTTCTAGTTTTCTGCCATGCTTTAAAACACATACGTTTTTGTTTAATAACTTTTTGCACTATTTCACTCCACCACCATGTTTCCTTTACCAATAGCCTTTTACCATTAGATCCTCCTAAGACATCTTTTGCCACTTTCTTAATGGACTCAGCCATATTAGTCACAAGGCATTTACTTCTATTTCATAGTTCCAGTTTCCTTCTACCATCAACTTATTTTTGAATGAGATTATTTTCTCTCCTTTGAAGTTCCAGCACTTAGTTTTTGGATGCGTATTAAGTTCATTTATTTTCCTCCATCTTTTGATGTGGATATCCATAACCATTACCCTATGTTGTAAGGTTAAACTCTCATCGGGTATCACCTTACAATCCTTACACATTGATCGTTTAGTATTCCTAAATAGAAAGAAGTCTATTTGGCTTTTATGAAGTCCACTTTTAAAGGTTATCAAGGATAATCAAAGGTAAATCTTATTATATGATCAACAGATCAAACCTTTAAAAAAAATGAAATAGACTATAGATTGAACTAAGATGAATAAAAATTAGAGATTTGAACATTTGATTTTGATCAACAGTCATAATTCAAAGGTATCCAAAGTGAAGAGACCCATATAGATCAAAATCATCATATTTAAAGATGATCAAAGACCAAACGAGATGTATATAAAGAATTATGATTAGAAAATAGTTCAAAAACCTAAATCTGATAGATGAAAAGTGAATCCAACCATTAGATTCATAGATCAACTGTTATAAAATAAGAACTATCTATAAAATACAGATTTGTTAAGATTAAAAAATACAAAGAAATCTAGACCATTAATTGTTAATAAATGGTCAAGATGAAATTATTAGAAAATTCCTAAAAGGGGATAACTATGATCAAAGAAAATCAAATGCAAGATCATCCAAAATTATGATGATCAAGAGATAGAGAATGACATTATATGTGCATATGAATTGTTAGATATACATATGGATACACTGAACGAGATTATTGATCATTTTAAGTATTATGAATTATCACATTCGAGGTAGGTGGAACACCTTAAGTATGCATTTTTCTAAATTGCAAGATCCTTTGTTTTAAACATGATCTTATTTAATAATATGAAAATTATAGAATTGAAATTATTCATCAAGTAGAATGATCATAAATTAGTAGGCCTTAATTATTTAATATGTTTACTAATTTAATTAGAATGATATGATGATCTTATGCTTAGAATTTAATGATCATTATCTATAAAGCATGTTCTGGAATTACATTATTTTCTTAAATTGAGAAATTTCATGCTTGGTACATGGGTACCATTTATATTACCTGTTAATCCATGAACTTAGGTGGAGAAATTACATCCTGAGTACATGAGTATCCAATTATTGAGAATGATGATGTTACTATGAATTCTATATATGGATAGGTATATAGCATTCTAGCATTTTCATTATTTTTAGTACGAGCATGGAGGCCTGTGGATTTTTTTTTTTTTTTTTTTTTTATGGGCATAGGCTTGAGGATACTATGTTTGGAGAGTTGTGAAGGTTCAGCCACCCACTCTCTGAAACTAATGATGATATATGGATACTATGCCCAAAGAGTGGTTAAAAGTTGGGTGGGGCAATTAAGAAAAGGCTAGCACTGTGAAATTCCTGTCTCCCCATATAGGCAATGACATTATATATTTTCACTGTGGTATTAGTAAATTACCTAGGCAGTCATCTAGGCGCGTTAGGCGCAGATAGTATGGCATGATGAGATGCCCTATGTGTTGGCATAATGAGATGCGTTATGTGATGACATGATGAGATACCTTATGTGATGGCATGATGAGATGCTCAGTATGAGCTCATTAACAATGTTCCCATGAAGCAATATTTCTTAGTAGATGCTGGATGATTATGGACCCTAGTATAGTGAGGGGTGTGGATATTGGACCTAGTATGGTTTGGGTGTAGATATTATAATATTACTATTGATGACATTAACTAATTTCATGATTTTAACAATTTACATATATATGGTATAATTATATATGACTTATTGGAGAATTTATTCCTAGAAGATTTTTTATGAGAAATTATATGATGGATTTGCTATAGAGAGTATTATTCATGGAAATTTGAATTACTTTATGGAATATAATGAATATATATATGTTGGAATTATTGTATTATAAATCATGTTTTTTTTTTTTTTTATAATTCCATATGCTTCTTAAATCCCCTACCAAGTATAGCTTGCTGAGATATTTTAAATGTTTGAATGTTTACAATATCTCAAATACAGATACACAGGAGTGGATGAATACAATAAGGGGATACTAGTAACCATACTACTGATCAAGGGTCTATACTCTTATTAAAATTCTTGTATTTTGTAGTTACTTATTTGGATTGTGAACTTTGGACATTTCATGAAATTCATATAAGGGTTGTGAATGTGAACCACTAGATAGGTATTATTTTCTATAAATCAGTAAAATATATTTTGTAATATATATATATATGGCACGAGAGTGAAAGTGACATCTAGACTTTTAGAAATGAATTTCAAAGAAAACATTTTTCATTGCTTGATTTAAAAAATATTCCAAATTAGGGGCGCCATCTTGTAGAAATAAACATGAAAAAGTGTTTTTAAAACCTAGGTTGCCATAGTTTGCATACAAGCTTAGAAATGTTACGATTGAACAAGGGCGACTTATTATTAAATGTGGATAAGAGGGATGCACTTGGAGGTGTCATTGTTCAAAAACAAGTGACAGCATAAGTTTCTAGATTAAGAAGCTTAGTGGTCAGCATACTTGTATGAGTAGTAATGCTAACCAATTAGCATATGTCAAATAGGTTGCAAATAAGTGTTTAATGTTATGAAGCATGATATGGATAAGTTAATCATGATATTAATGAAAGACTTGCAATCTTTACATGGACTAAATTTGAATTACCATAAAGTTTAGTGTGCTCGTGAGATGGTGTTAAGCAACCTTAAGTTTAACCTTGGTAATACAACAATATATCAATTGGAAGGAGAACAATATTGTTTCAAGAGGGCATTTGTATCTTTGCATGCTTCAAGAGTGGGGTTTGTTCATGGATATCGACCTTTCTTAGGTTTTGATGGTTGTTACTTGAAAGGCAAGCACAAAGAAACAGTCTTATGTGCCATCAAGTTGGATGGGAACAATGGGTTATTTCCTTTGCATATTAACTGTGGAAGCTGAGAATAAGGAGAGTTGGACTTGGTTCCTTCATCGCATTTATGTGATTCTTGGGGATTACTCCAATGAAGTTATTTTTATGTCAAATGGGTAGAAAGGATTAGTGGATGTTGTAAGCCATATTTTCCTTAGCTCTACACATTGTTTTTGTGCTATTCATCTATATGCAAACTTTAAGAAGCTCTATCTTGGTATACACTTCAAACAGTTATTTTGGCAAGTAGCACAAGTATATAAAAGAGAAGAATTTTCTAATGCTATGAGACAAATTAAGGAAGCATTGAATTAGGCACACGAGTAACTATTTACAATTCCTCTAAGTTGTTGTTCAAGATCGCATTTTCAGACTAATTTAAAGTGTGACATTTTAGCCAACAACTTAACAGAATCTTTTTAATTCCTTAATTACTAGTGTGAGGGAATTTCCAGTGGTGGAGTTACTAGAACATATCCGACAAAGAATGATGATCCTCTTCAGTAAAAGGCTGCAAGACACAAGTGGATTGTAGGATAATATAGTGCCATATGTACTAAAAAAATACAAGGTTTAATAATATACAAGAAAGAAATTGTACACCATTGAGATCTTCTTAATTTGAATTGAAAGTTACAGAGCACAATTTGTGGATGACAACAAGACATGTAGTCAATCTTAACCAATTTAAATGTACATGTTGTTGATGGGATGTATCTGGCATTCCTTGCATACATGCACTTATCTACATAAGAAATCTAAGATTGAGTGTTGTTGACTATTGTAGTCCTTACTTCCATAATGACATATTGAGAAAGACTTATTGTACACTTGTATTAGGAATATTAGACCTTTTAATATGGCCTATTGTTGATCTACCTTAACCACTACCTCATCATTGTCAGGAACCACCTAGCAGATAAAAAAAGAATAGAACATGGACACTACAAAATTCCTTAGATGTGGTCAACATGGTTATAATCAAAGATCATTCAAGGATCCTTTGCAAGGTATAATACATACTCAATAAGCTATATACATAATTACAATTTACCATTACGTTCTAATAGTTTGTGATAAAGTATGTAGGTGGATATGAGAATGCACAACCAGTTAGGACTAGAGGGTGTATCATGCATAAAGGAGGTGGTGGCAGAATTCCTTCATAGTGAAGGTAAATATGTTTGTTGCCCTTTTTTTTTTTTTTTTTTTGTTAGTTTGCCCCTCTATATCTTTTCCATAGCAACATTTTGTTATTAAGACTCATTTTGTGGTTTTTTCAATTCTATGCTGCAGATGAATGAAGGTTGCAGGATGCTCTTTATCAAATGTAATAACATGAAGTTCTAATGAAAATATTAGAACAAAAGTACCTTCTAAAGTTTTGTAATGGTGCAAAATGTATATGAACAGTCTACTTACATCTATCTTTATGTAAGTCAATTGAAATGTATTAAAATAGTTCACCTCTCTTTCTTATGCAAGTCAATGAATAAAATCTTTCCACCATGATATTGGTTGAATTTAATCATTCCCCCAACTTATCTTCTTTGATTTTAGTGCTAATTTGCTTGACACAGCTGCTAAAGGTGCAAGTTTATGATTTAAAAATTACAATCATATTTATCAGTGCAAGGAGAGTCCAATAATGCAGGAAAAATGAACTACAAAAGTAATAACCATAAGATATAGAATACAAGCTCAAAATGGAAAAAACAAGGAGTCCCACATTGCACATTTCTATCAACTCACATTTTTATTAGTTCCTACTGTCAATAATTGGATCTTAGTGGATTTGAACCACCATCCTATTGAGATGAATTCTCAAGCGCTCTACCACATTTGAGCTAAAGACCAAAATCCACCCACATTTAAGGTGAGTACATTGACTTCATTATAGATAATGTTTGTAAGCATATCATAATCCCATTACAACACATCAAAAGCATTTATTTAAATGCAAAGGAAACAAAAAGTAGACATATGATGATAATAAGTAGAATCTTTATCATTTGAAGATCAGCCTTTATTAAATGTAGCTCAGGATCCTACTCTAGATGATGACAATTCCGCACCTAATGATGATGATCCCACTCCAGATAATAATGATCACGCTTGATGCTATGTTGTGGTGAAGATAACAAGTGATATTCTTCATTCCAAGAAAAGTAGTCACACGTCCTTGCTAGACAATGGCAATAATACCTGCTAGGATTTGTTTTTGACTTTGATTTTGTAGTCATGGGTTTAAATCCACAATAGCATATTAGCATGTTAGAGGCTAACTATAGTGTTCTTCTCAATATTTTCATAGAAGTAGGAAGGACCATAATAAATGGTAGATATTCAAAGAGAAAAGCATAGCAAAATGCACCCCCTACCACTAGGATGCCTCCACCTATTTGATGGGTCTTTGTTCAGTAGTCTTGGCCTACCAAAATGATGAAATGTGGAAGTTACTTTTGTTTTGATTCTACTGGTAGATTTTTCTTCAAAACCAACTCATCATCATCATCATCTTGGCCTTATCCCTATTAGGGATCAACCAAAACTCCAAAACTAACTGCAATCAAATATTTATCATGTGAAACCTTTTCAGTTTGAATACTTATTGATGCTACCATGGTGCTTTATAAACTTTCTTCCTAGAATGTTAATTTATGTGGCTAAAATAGCTTAGCTTTTTCCTTCCACTTCCACAATAATGTCCTTTTATTCCATTGATGTTGTTCTAAAGACCCACTTTGCAGGGAGCATGGACCCATTATGTCTATTACAAGATAGGGATAGGTCCAAGAGTTAACATGTTTTACACCTAAGCCACATATTTACATGTGCTCCAATGTTTCCTTATTTGAACATTTTAAGATGCAATATGAAGCTCCATTTTGAGGATGTACACGAATGGAATGCACTAGCTGAATTATTAACGATTGCAAGTCACTAATATGGGTGGGATGCACCAGTTGATATCATTAAGAGGTATATAAACTTCTCTAGGCTTCAAAGATCCTACATGACCATTGGTGCAATGGCTAAAAACTACATATAGCTTTAGATGAATGCACCAGCTGAATTATTAAAGAATATAAGTCATTGATATGGGGGGGATCACTTGACTTATAATGTACAAAACTATCAGTACCACATTAAGCCAAAATTTTAGCAATGAAGTTATAGGAACAAGATGAACATATGTGAAATAGTAAGGGCCCTGAGTTCCATGACAAGATGAGAGGAACTAGAAGTTGGACCTACCACTAGCAAAATGTTCTTTGCTCTAGTGCCAACAATAACAGTGATGAAAACTTAGTTATATTTTGATCTATTCCTTCTCCCACCTCATTTCTTGGCTCCCAAGGAGAGGGCTTCTACCTTGATTACCAGTCAATATGGCACAACTCCCATTAAATTTGACTGGGACACAATTTTTATATGAATGATAATATATGTACTGCGTTGTTCTTACAAATTTTGGCTAATTCATTTGAGGAGCACAAATAGAGGATATCTTCCTATGAAAATATGGCACAATTAGAAGCAGCACTTTTCCACTGTCACTGCAAGGTTTTCTAGCAACTAGTTGTATCTCTAGTTAAAGTTCTTCTATTGCTTTTTATTTATAGAATCAAAATCTAATGCTATTTGTTACAATAATAATCACTTAGTGATGGCAAGGATCCTTCAATGCTTTTATCATTAGAGATTTATCTTTCTTGGAAATACCAACATTACTTCGTGCAATCACACATCATTCTAACCCAAGAATTTGCTCTGCACATTATTATTATTTCCTGAATCTGAATTTAATATTGAGTAGCTTATTTTGTGAATATAAAAGAGGAATTAGGAAATATAAAGGAAATGGGAAATAAGAATGTGCATTTTGTCATAAACAACAAAGTCCAACCAACAAAGTAGAAAACTATTTTAAGATTGACTAGGAAGAGTAATTACTAATTGCTCTCTTGATACATTATTTCTACTAACTTCAATGAATCTTAAGGTATTGGACTGGCCTATCTTCAACTTTAAAAGTCACACAAATCCAACTCAGTAGTGAACTATGTTATTACAATATTGAACATCAACTTCTACATAGATGAATGTGATAAGCATCACATTTAGTTGGAGATATAGGAAAAGTAGAAAATGTAATTCTATTGCCTAAACCATATTTAACTTTGAAATCATAAAACAAAGTTCATGTTACATTCATCAAAGCCACATTTCAAGAGATAAATCAGTTTGCATTCTGCTTCCATAAATTAGTGCAACAACAAATTCAAGTAAGACCAATAGTGGTTGACCTAGTTGGAGCATAAAATCAAACACCTGATATACACATACAGGGAGAGATAGGGAGGCACCTACATAGATATAGCAAGCGAGAGAAGGAGATTTTACCTCTTGGTAGAGGGATGATGGAGCATGTAGTTGATCTCTAGTAAAGGAAGAGGGCTAAATGGAGAAATGGAGGTGGAGTGCGCGAATAATAAGAGAAATGGGGGTGGGGGCATGCACAGTCTTTGTGTAGTTGATCTCTGGTGAAGAAGAAGGGCCGATGAAGTTGGCTATCGTTAGTCTTCTTCCTCATGGATGTGTTGTCTATAATGTATACACATAGATAGAAATGTTTGGAGGCATTATTGAAATTTTAAAATTTTAAATGGTGATTCACGATGGAACCCAAATGGAATGACAAATTTGCAAAGTTTGTCAAAATATAATGAAAAATTTGCAAAAACATAAAAATAAAAAATGTCATGACATTTTTACAAAAAACCTTTGAATTTTATTTCAGAAGTGAATGTGCATATATGGATGTTAAATGTGAATGTTGTAGGAAGATTGTATACTATCAGTAAATGTGTTGGAAGATTGTAATAGTAGGTTATATATAGTTATGTTTTACACAACTATGCATGTATGGATGTTGCAGTGAATGCAGATTGTTTTTTGATGTCTTTGAAGATTATAGGAAGGCTGTAATAGCGACAGTTTAGTAAAGGTGCAGGAAGATTGTAATAGCAAGTTAACATTGCTATATATAGTAGTTAAAAAAATTTAAGAAGGTTTTAAAGATGTTTCTGAAGGACCGCCTTTAAAATTAGAAACATTTAAAGTTGATTTTGAACTATCTTTAAATGTACATAATTTAAAGATAGCTCTAAATTATCATTAAAAGTATAAATATTTAAAGATAGTTTTGGAAAACATCTTTAAATGTTTGAACATTTAAAGATAGTTTTCATGAATTGTCTTTAAATGTTTGAACATCTAAAGACAATTTTTTGAACTGTCTTTAAATGTATGTACTCTTAAAGATGGCTCAAAACTGTCTTCTTTTTCAACTGATTTTTGAAGATGGTTGGATAGAAGAAGTTTTTGGGACCATCATCTTTATATGTTTTCAATGGTCTTTAAAACCTCCTGTGTAGTAGTGACATGAAGAGATTCTTTAGAGATGGTATGAGCATGTGATGACCTAAGTTTTCAAACACAATTATCTTCTCAAGTTCTTTTTGAGAGGTGGATGTCCTGTTTGAAAGTCCATTTGTAAAATAAAACCTATAGAAAAACATTTTCATTGAATTGATTTCCACAAACTCAAGAAATAACCTTAATATGTACATTGACAATTGAAAACTCAAGTTTGAGTTCCATCAAGATCTATTCTATTTTTAGAAAATAAAATTTAGCAGTTCATGTAGAAATACATTCATAGTCAACATGGTAATACAAGAAGGTAAATCTTAAATAGTCTTCTGACTCACATTTCTTCTTCAAATTCCTTTCTATGAGTTTTTTACTCCTTGTTCATGGCCTTGGCTGAATGATCTACAATGTTATATTAGGTTGACTATACGCCATATCCAATAAATAAATCTAGATCACAAACTCAAAAATAGCAGCATCCAACAAACACATGCTTTGAAAACATGTTTTTCTAATGCAATAAAATCACACAACCATCTTGCCTTAGTCATTAATGCTTTGTATTGACAGGCAATTACATGCATTTATATATCATCAATTCATATAAACAAATAATCACATTTGATAAGTCAAGTAAATTATAATTATCAAAACCATAAAGTTTTGCTCAGTAAACCACGACATCAACACTTTACCTCATGAAATGTCTCGTGCACTTTAGCACCTTAGCAAGTACGTCTGCCAATTGGTCAGCATACTTATCTAGCAACCATCTAAGGTTCATCATACATAAAACCAAAGTTTATTTTATGTAGAACCATCATTTGACTCCCAAGGAGCCAAAATAGAAATCTCATGGGACTCATTATGCTAACTCATCCAATCATGTGCATGTTGGTATCCTAGGGATCTTTCGACCGCATCCTCACTATACCTATAGATTGTCTAGAAAGGGTGCCATGAGTCACATATTTTGGTCTTTACCACTTGTCAACAAAATTGCCACCTTTTTATAACATCTATAATTTCATAGTCATTTTTATTATGGATAAAATGAGATTTTATTCACACTCAGGAATAGATAATTTTGATGAATGGTGAACTACAAATGTGATGAAATCAATATGGACAAGAGGTATCTTGAATTAAGTCCATTTAGATTGGAGTTGGGGTCTTGAGAGGCCCAGGAGAGTTCAACATCTCCTAGTCAAACTGAGGAGCCAACTAATTGTAAGCCCAAGGCCTTTAGTGGGCAAGGATAACTGCTAATGGGAGGCCCATGTCACTAAATAATTGGTAGGGTCTATCCCAATAGTTTAAAAACCATCACTTAGGAGGGCCTAGGATGGTTCAACAAGGAAAGTCCTAGATCTCAAAATGATAAAGGACCAAGAATGGTACAAAAGACGTCTTGTGCCATGATAAATTGGATAGTTAAGACTAGCACTATGGATAAGTTCCATAGCAGCCACGATGAGATGCCTGAATTAGATATCTAAGGGACATGATATCCATACAAGATAAGTGTTAAATGATGCTAAAGCTGTATGAAATCAGAAAGAGACCCAGATATCATGCTATAATATTAAATAGAAACTATGAAACTTGAATAAATTGGGTTTAGCAATTATGAAGAAGTCATTCACTAATTTCTAATACTAGACATTGTATGTTAGGAAGCACGTGCATCATGAAGCCAATGGAAGTAAAAATATGTCATGTGCATGAGATGTGAAGGGAGATAAGAAATTATGCGATTCACAAAGCATGTCAACTACAAGAAGTGAATCAGCTGCCAGGATAAGACAAGGACCTAGCTAGCAGCAGATTAAAAAGAATTAAAAAGAGCTGCTCTTGGAATTGGAAAGGTATAATTTGAACTTCATGAGCTAGAAAAGAGAATGTAAAGACAAGCACCATTTTCAACATTCTTTGGGTCGTTAGATTCTATTTTTGAATAGAATCTAATTATTTTTATTTTAGTTCCTAATTCTTATTCCATAAAAAGTTATTCTCCTAGAAAACTCATACTTGGATCCTGCAATAGTAAAATTTTGGGGTTGTTACTATTTTTTCTCCTCTCCTTCCTTCTTACTCCCCTCTCTCTTTGCTTCTCTCTCTCCCTGTGACAAATGCTTGCATCATAGTGATATCATCCTTAAGATCTCCACCCTTCATCCCTCCATTCATTTCCAATTACCTATTTTTTACTTGAACTTCACTTTAGAAAAGCATCAAGTGAAATCCATCTTCAGCACACGGTATCTCATACACTATCTTATTAAACATATGTTATACATTCTTCCATTTGTTATACATTACCAACCTAGTGGACCTTTGATGTATGAAAGAATGAAGGATTGAGTAGGACCCATGTATGATCTTCCACTTTCATACCATAGTGTGAATGATCTAGGCTTACACCAGCTTGGTGGTACAATAGATGGAATGATCCTCAAAGACTTGGGCTTCCACTTCTTCAATTGACCCAATTAATCAAAATTAGATCAATCTAATCCATTCTTTTATGTTTAAGCTTGATAGGGAACATAAATTGTTGATCGACATGATATCTCCACTTAGATCTCAACGTACAACCCTAAAAATATATTTGATTAGTGTAAATCTATCATTTGAGTATGAAAATGATCAATCCAATGATCTAAAACATTAAAAAAAAATTGGGTCTTTGGATGCAATTGAACAATCAACACCTATACACTTGCATTCAACACAAAGTAGACTAATTTACAACCAAGCTTTTCTCATATGTTTAACCCAACATGCTGCAAATCCAAGTTGTTTCTCAACCATGCTTTAGGAATTAGAATTAACCTTGACTACCATTACAAGGTGTTCTTCCTTTTCCTTTATTACCAAATCCCAAAAGAAGAAAAGACAAAAGATAGAAAGCTAGAATGGTAGAAGTTAAGAATGAGAGAAGAAAGGGATGTGTGTGAGGGTGTATGGTGATATGCACGTAAATAAGATGTGGGAGATGGAGATGATTTAATGCAAGAATGGAAAAGAAAGAATAGGAAATGAGGAACAAGATGGAAGGAACAAAGAAATAAAGAAAGGAAAATGGGGATGGAAGAGCTTCTTTGCCTGTTCTCTAAGGGATTGGCTTTGATCTTATGGGAACTTTAGTAAAAGTGATCTCTCTCCCTCTATTCTTTTATATGCATCTCTCAAGTATAAGAGAAAGGTGAGAGATAAATGTTTTTCTTCTTTTCACCTCTTATTTATTAGTGTAAGAAGTGGAAGCCCTAAGGATGGATGGCTAAGATTTAATGGAGAAGGAAGAAAGAATGAGATGGAATGGATGAGATTTGATGAAAGGATGTGAGTTAAGGAGGGGGAGTGGGGCATGAATTTCATATTAGGAAAGTTGAAGGAGAAAATAAAAGGGAATAAGTTAGAAATAGTAAGAGGAAGTTGAAAGAAAAAGGGAAGAAGGGAATAAGCAAGGAGAGGAAAGAAATATAAAGGAGAAAGAAAGAGGTAGCTTAAGAAGGAAGGAAAGAAGGTGGAGTGGAATTAGTAAGTGATTCCAAAGGGGGGCAGCCATCTTTTCTGATGGAAGAAAGTAGAGTGGAAAATGGAAAGAAATTGAATGAAAAGAGAAAGGAAAAAAAGAGAAAGATAAGGAATAAGTAAGAAAGGATATATATGGGAAGCAAAGTTAAAAAAAGAAAGAAAAGGAGGTGAGGGAATCTAGGGTTTTTTCAAGTTTACAAAGTCCTAAAGGAGGGCATGTTTCTCCAATTTGTGTGTGTGTGTGTGCGTGCGTGCGTGTGTCTGTTAAGAAACCAAAAGATGCATGAACTATTGGAAGAAGATGGGTGGTTGAGATCTTCCTTTCCTTAAGGTTTTTGGTTGACTTTTTAACATATAAAAGGTGACTAGGGTTTTGATTGTTGTTGTTTTAATTAAAACTCGCAGGCACATGAATCTTTGCAATACAGCACGCTAGTGAGGTCGAGCCCATGAGGAGTGAACTATTGCAATGCTAGTGGTTCCTGCTTTAAACTATCTAACCTAGCCAAAATTCAAGTGAAATGTTTTTACCTAAATTAAGAATAGAAATTAAACTATGAAATTAGAAACTAAGTAAAAACAAGAAATGAAAACTAAGCAAAAACAAAAAAACCATGATAAATGGAGAACTTTCCTAAAACGTGACTTTCTAAGATTAAAACTTTCCTAAATTCAAAACTTCTAATTTTAATACTTTCCTAAAATGAAAATTTTCTAAAATGCATTTTAGCAACTTTTCCACACTAACATGCATTTAACTAAAGGAAACAATGGCAAAACAAGCATGGATTAATCTAAGGAACAAACGAAGTAAACTACTAAAATGGAAGCTTTTCTAAATTAACACTTTCATAAACTAGACTTAGAAGCTTTCTAAAGTTAGAAATTTCTAAAACCAATTTAGGAAAAAAAATTACACTAAAATAATATCCAAAAGCAAATAACTAATGTTATTTAACTAAATTTAATAATAAATTAGAAACATGCATGTGAATGGAAACTAAAATTAAAGAGACTTTCACTTTTTAAGTCCCAAAACTTCCTATAGATGGAACTTTCTAAATTCAAAAAGAAAAATTTATAAACCTAAAATAAGATGAAAATAATGAATTAACTACTTTTCAAACTCAATTAAGTGACTAAATTAATCAAGAATCTAAAAGGAGTGGGATTTAGAACTAGGTGCATGGTTTTTGGACTATGTGCATGATTCTAAAGCCCTAAAGATGGTGAAATTAAATGCACCTTGTAACGCCCCCAAAGGGCCCACACCTTGCAATTATATTGTCTGCTTTGGGCCAATGGCCCGCACGGTTTTGTTCTTCCCTCACTCGGGAAAAGGCCTAATTGCAAGGTAGAGTCTTCAGGACCCTTATCAATAGCCCAGGAACCTTCTCCCTAACGATGTGGGACTAAACTCTCAATCCCTCCCATCCCTCAGATTATGTTGGGGACCTCCCCCTCAAACCATCTTAGCAACAGTTCACCTCTCCCCTCCTTAGGGGCCACGAGTCCACGCATGGGGTTAGACTCCACACCGGGTTGGGGTCCCGCTCTGATACCACTATAACGCCCCCGTGGGCGCACACAGTTAAGATATTGTTCGCTTTGGGCACAGCCCGCACGACTTTAAAACGCGTCTCAACTGTTAGGGTCTACCTGGACCTTTATCAACCGTCCCGGAACTCTCTCCCTAGCAATGTGGGACTAAACTCTCAGTCCCTCTTGCCCCTCAGATTATATTGGGGACCTCCCCCTCAAACCATCTTGGCGATGGTTCACAATATAATAATAATTTACAAAAATAGTGGTCGGGATCCCTCTTAAAAAAACATAAATTGATTTCTAAAGTGACCAAAAATAAAAACTTAAACAAAAGTATTTCTTCCAAAATCCGAGGAGTCATATAACCACAAAATTACGGATTTAATAGTGAAATGAAATACCATTTCTACCGAAAATCCAACAAAGCTTCCTATGTAATTTGGACCATTGCACATGACCAGTGCAATACAAAATCACCTGATAAATAATGTATAATACATATCATAAGGGAGATGTAGTCTCCACACCCATCCACAACCAAATGTTGTTTTCAATAAAATATACTCTAACAAAGGATAAGAAAATATATCCACTACCAAATACCCAGGGTCCCTCTATACAGCCATCACATCCAACATAAATCCAGATTCTGACATCCAGGTCACATTACATTTTTAATTAAAATACAGTCCATACTCAAAACCCAAAGTGAGGTCTTGAGAAAACTTGGTCATCTCTGAACATCATCCGTGCTTCGCTGGAAGCTACCATCGCTTTTACCTGCTCTATTAGCGCGTCAACCTATTGTCACTCTCTGTATCTGAGACATTGCAAATCAAAGCAATGCCTCAGCAAGCTATGCTTGTGTAGGTGATATACATTCAAGTAAACTCAATAAAAACAAATTACATAGCATAAGGCATAAGAATCATAAGATGGTCAAACATAATATAAAGCCTTAAATCACACAATGAAGGACACACCAAGTCCATGAAATAAATAAGATATCATCAACCATGATATCAGGACATGCACAATCCAAGAAAATCTACAAACACATGAATGCATGCCAAAAGTATCAAACATCATACACAATCAAGCTCTATGAGTGTCTTAAGTACACTCACGGCAATGTGGGGTCCGCTCTCTGCACCAGCTGCATTCACCCTTTCACCTTTGCACCCTCACGGGCACTTAGGCACTCAAGCATTCACGAAAACGACGCGTACCACTTTCTCTTTCACCCTTTCACCCTCACGGGCACTCAGGAACTCATGGGGTGAAGAATTACATCCTACCACAGGATCAATAGTCTCAAACATCATGACAGAGCGACTCCCACATGTCAAAAATACCAATAATCAAGTGAATATAACAAAAGATATCAAAAACAGTGCATGCAATAACAACCCGAAAGATAGCACGCACATGAGGAACTACATGCTGAAATTAATCTCATGCATATGGAAAGGCATAAATCACATGCCTCAAAAACTCAAATCACCAAGTCATCATTTGAGAATCATGGAAAAATCGTGAATGAAATCACCTACCTCGGTATCGCAATATCCCAAACAAACATGTAAACGGTATCAAGGTATATGCCCTGATGTACCTGTCATTCCATAAATCATGTCATGGTTAATGCATATAACCAAAATCTAAAGCCTGATTATCTATTTATCAGCTTGATCTGAATCATCTAACAGCATTTAGTAGTTTTTCTATTAAAAAGTTACTACAAACTAGATTTTTGTCTTAAATCTAGGTCCGCTTTGTTGAGACGATCACAACGCCTCTTTCGGATCGTGATTTGGACCTCCGTAGCTTCTAGAATAACACTTTAAATAAATAAAGGGTCAAAACCCTCAAAACCAAGAAAACGGGCCCTCTATAAAACGAGTATCATCCACAAGCACGTGGCGGGCACGTCAGGAACCCGCGCAAATGGAGAGCTCGTATGTGGACGCGCTCTGCGCGTGGGGCTGAAACAGCACGCGTGGCGAGCATTCAGAGCGCCGTGTGTCGCGCGCCTAGCGCACGAGTCGTACCACGTGCCCTACACATGGTGCGCGCTCGTCGCACCACGTGGCGCTCTCTCGTCCATGCATTTCCTTACTGTTCCAGTCGCCGTTGCCAACGACCCCAGGTGCTCCGTTTTTTGTGATTTTTACACCTCTGAGTCTAGTTTTTCACGTACATTTCATTTTCACCCTCCATTTTCACAAATCCCACCAAAATCTATCATTTTTTTCACAATTTTCATTGTGTTTTCAAAAACTCTCATCATATTGTTTTTTGGGTTTTCCAAAGTCCCTAGCTGTCCGATCGTCATGAAATTTCATGGGTCCTTTCCTCTCCTCATCATACTCAATATGAACAGTTTGGATCTTAATCTGAGACCGTCTCATCAAAAAATTTTGTGAAAAACAGTAAAGCACGAATGTTTGTAAAAACTACATGTTCACGCCGTTTTTCGCCGTTTACAAGTGAATAAGCCTTAAAATTTAACGCAAAGAGGAGGGTGGAGTAATCCTACCTTGGCCCGGCTGTTCAAAGGGTGGAGGAATCCATCACCTAGGTGCGTGACTATTCACGTGAGAGGGAAGAGAGAATAAAGAGGGAGGAGAGTGCGTTTTGAGCACTCTCTCTCTCTCTTCCTTACCTTATATACCTAATTTCATCTTCTTCTTCTTTTTTTAAATTGTGGATATTGCACACCTACAGTGAGTTACTATGAAAAATAACTATTGTATCTAATAAACAACATGAAAATCTAAATGGGTGTATAAGGATTCAGAAAAATAAGATGTTCTGATGGTTGGAATTAAAGCACAAAGTTAAGAAAAATCCAATTTTCAGATTTTGATAAGAACAATCAATAAATCTTGCATTAGAAAGCTATTGAAACCATAACTTTTATGCCAAAAAACAACCCTATACATTGATGAAATAAACATTCCATAACAATAATTCGCAAAAAACTTTATTGAATCATATCCAAGTCACATCAAAATTATGTGGATAAAACTGTCTACAAATTATGAAAATTATGCACTTATCTAAAGCCTAAAATCCTATCTAAATGACAAAAAAATTCCAATCTAAATCTTACAATCCAAAGTATAATGACATGCAAATAAAACCTAAAAAGGAATTCAAGATAAACAAAGGCTAAGTAGATGAACTAACTAAGGGAAAATAACCTAAAACTAAGAGAAAAAGAGGGTGGAAAACATGGAATTCAATTAGGAAAATCAAGGATTTAAGCTACCTCTTCTCTTAGATGTCATATCAGAGATAAGTTAGCTCAAATCTTGAGAGAATAACAAAGAAAACAAGTGGAATTGAGGTAAAGAAGAAAGGAGAAAGCTAGATGGAAAAAAGGTGCCACCAAAACAAGGAAAGCTAAGCAATGAAACCTAAACCGAAGCAAGCAAACTACTAACTTGAATTGGAGGGCAAATAAAAAATACAATAACTGGAAAACCAAAGGAATAAAATGATCTAAGAAATTCTAAAGTCCAACAGCAAGTAATCCCAAAAAAAAGCTTGATTTCAAGGTGTGTCACCCACCTCTACTTAGAAAATTCGTATGGACTATGAGGCTATATCTAGATGAGTGGTTTCCTAAATTAGGAAGGGGAGAAAACATAAGGAAAGAGGCCATAGGGGTAACCTATTGAACGAGGAAGGTTAGATGAGAGATAAATTAGCAAGATGATGTCACAAACATGACATAAGAAAGAGATAAGAAGCATGGGATGGCTGATTTCTAATTTTGAAAAAGATATAGGTGTCTTCTTCTTCTTTTTCTAGAAGGAAAATGGGATGACATGGGGAAAATTGATTGGATAAGTGGTTTAAAAATAAGTGGGAATCGATTATGTGGTTAGGAAGAGAGTTTAGGAAGGTGAAAGAGTTATGGAATGGTAGGACTCTTGAATAAAAAGTGAAACTCGTGGTGGTCTTTGGTGATGAGGTGGAAAGTGATAAAAAAGTGGAAAAAATGGGAAAAACATCAAAAAATGAAGGTTCCCACCCTATTGGTCCATATGCCAACTTATCATAATAGATTTTTCCTTAATTATCTTTAAAGTAACTCCTGGATAGCCCTGTTGAATCTCCTCCAATCCTAGCCTTCCATTTAGCTAAGTTCAATGGCTTACATGGCTATCTATGAGGGCTCCATTAGCTAGGCTTCATGGCTGGCTTTGGAAACTTCCTTGACTTGTTTTCTTGGCTTCAAACCTTGGCTTGAGTGACTTGTGTTATTTGGCTTAATCCCTTAGTTTGCCATGTTCTTTCATGGCCTATATGGCTAAGGTGGCTTAAGTGGCTCCCACGCAAAGGTGGTGGAAATGCATGAATTACTTCATGAGCCCACTTTGGCCACCCTTAGCTCCTTTAATCACATCCATTACTGGTCCATAAGATGATCTTGCCCTTGATCTCATGTTCGATTGACGATTTTGGAGGCTTTGACTAGATATTTTGATCTTGATCTTCTATTTCATCCTTATTGATCTTGGTCATTAGATCAACATCTTACTTCCTACAAAAAGTGAAAAATCCTAATTAAATCCTAAAAAAACTTTATTAGTTACATTCTTACCTCGGATTAGCCTATGGACCTACAAAATAGCAATCTTTTTCTTCATTAGGTCAAAAAAATGCATGTGTTATGAATTTTGGTCTAAAAATACTAATTTAACACTATATGTTACACATGGGTACTAATTGGGTATTTTTATGCAAAACTAAATACTTATCATTGATCTCTTCTTCATTTTTTACATTTAGATCATGCTTAACCTTACTTGATTGGATGGGATCCCTTTATGGCATGTAAATCTTCTTTAAGCTTTATTTTCTCTCCGCCATTGGATTTAATTTCCCTAAAATGAATGACCCTAATTCTTATAAATTTTCATATATATCAAGTGGACCACGTGTGCTTCATTACCTTGCATGAATAAGACACCAAATAATGGGTTGATCCTCTTCTTTGGTTGAGTAGAGAGAGAAAATAAGCAAAAAGTCTTCATGTGCAATCCTAGTCTATCCTTATTTATAAGAACCTTTCATTGTGTATGATCCTAGTGTATGTGAGTTAAACTTCTCTTATAATCTTCTTAAGGTGGTAAAATGGATTCATGCATGGAAATGGAATTTGCCACCTTTTAACCATATTTGAGTAAGAGTTATGCATAGTGTTTTTGACTGCTTTGACTTTCACAATGAGACCCAATGATCATTTTGAACTTTTAGGGCTTCATTTTTAGCATATGTGAGTCCATAATGTAGCTTGGAAGGTGAAACTACCCTTTCAGGGTTAAAATTGGTAAGTCTATGCATTTTTTTCATTTGTACCCAAGACCTGTAAGATACTAGAATTAATCCTAATTAGTGATAATTAAGTAATTTCTAGGGCTAAAATCTTCTAAATATAAAGATATATATATATATGTAATATTCATAATTGGTGAGAAAAGATTTTAAAAACTTTGGGACTAAATGAAGCCATGATACTTAATAGAGAGGAATAGAAGAACAAGATTCATGTGGCCAACCCCTAATTGGGATAAGGTCTTGACGATGATGATGATGATATGTAATATTTCTATATATATCATAGTACATGCACAAAGTGCATAATTTTAAAAAGATTTTTAAAAGGCCAAGAATACTCAAATTTTTCATCAAAATCTCAAAACAACAAAAACAAATGATTTTCACTCATACAATATATGGTCATGTACTTTAGGCCCAGTAAACCATCCATTTTTGGCAAAATCTTGTCCATTAGTTGCACTGTCCAATATCTTTCTTAAGGTTCGCCGAAAACACAATTGTGAACACAACAACAATATTCCCAAATATGATTTAAACCATCCGTTTTGTTAAAACTAGGCCTTTAGTCATTTTCTCATAGATCTTTCTAGAACACAATCATGTACACTAGACCCCTACAAGTACAAATTTTAGAATTCCCTTGATGGTTCATGAAATTACCATAGTTGCCACTCATGGTCCCTACAAATAGTAGGTCATTTCCCTCATTTGGAACAAGCTTTTGAGAGGTCCTTAAAAGTTTTTCACAAGTTTCTAAGAGCTTTAGCAAGCTTTTGGTAGCATTTCTTAGTGTTAGGTACCCATTTCATTCTTGCATAAGTCTCTCTCTCTCTCTCTCTCTCTCTCTCTCTCTCTCTCTCTCTCTCTCTCTCTCTCTCTCTCTCTCTCTCTCTCTCTCTCTCTTCATTTTGGATTTCTCCTTTACATGTAGAAATTTATTTATGATTTTCACTCTAGGAGGGCTATAGTGGAATTTCTAACTCCCTCCTCAAGAGAAAATCCCAACCCTCTATCTACATTAGGCAAATGGAGTTTCCATCTCTCTTTGAGAGGCTAGTGGAACTCTAGCTCTCTTTGGGAGGAATGGAATTGTCACCTAGAAAGGAAACTCTCTTTGCCTCATTTCCTCTTTTCATTGAGAGATTAAATTAGAAGGTCGTGAATAGATTGCACCTCCAATGGAATCTCTAGAGGGTTTTCTAATAGATTCTTCATTCTTTCTCTAGATTGGGCACATTGAAAACTTTTCCCTGCTAAAGAGACTAGTGGAACCTCTAGTTCTCTTTGGAAAATAAGAGTTCCTTGACCCTATAGAGAGGAATTTGGATTTCCCTGCTTATTTTTCACTTTTTCCACTTACTTTCCCTCAAAAGATTAGATTCAAGGATGGGGTTTTCCTTAGTATCCCTAATAGGAAAAAGAGGGTTCTCTAGAAACAATTTTGTGAGTCTTTTTAAGGATTTATATCCAAGGATCAAATACCCTAAATTCCAGGATAGCACTCTAGGTTTCTAATAATCCTCTAATTTTTCATTGTTTAACAATTTTTAAGAAAATTATTGTAGAGAAAAATAAATTTCCATGTTTTATTCTTTGAAGGAAAACCTCTAAAAACAATGAATTTTCAAAAAAAGAAGTCTAGCATGATGCATATGATAATTCCCCTATAAAGGAAGACACCCCATTTTTACAATTTTCAACTTTCTTTTTATTGATTTTAAGTTTCAAGAAAGAAGGAATTCTCGTCGATCAAGTCTCATGAAAAGAATCTTCCTTATAGAACTATACCAATCCAAGCATTAGGGAATTTTTCACTACAAGGAATCCATTTTCCATTCTATCCTCTTTCTTAACCATCCTATTTTGCATAATATAGTACAGTTATCCTACATATTATTTCTATTTTCTTGCATGTTCAATTCATCTTCCTTATTCTAATTTATTGCTTATGTATTTTTACTCTAACTCAATAATCCATACCATGTTTTCCATGTTGCATCCCGTGTTTCCAATGCATTTCAAGTTTCCTAGTCTTATGGATTCTATGTTTCCAACTCATTTCTAGTTTACTACATTCTACATATTCAATTTACTTTCTATTTCCAATTCATTCTATGTTGTGTTTCATGTTTATCCAATTAATGTTTAGATTGTTGATAATTCCCATTCATCCATATTCATGATCCATTTGCTTTCCATTTAGGCCACTTCCTTTATTCCTTATCCCATGATTGTACAACATTCCAGTTCATGTGTTTGATGAATCACATGCATTTCCATAAGTTATTCATTTACATTTATCCCTTTGATGCCTCCATGTTTGCATAATGACTTATCTTACGTATTTGATTAAATGCATGCATTCTTAGTTTATAAAGAAATACTTTTATGAGTGACTTATCTTAATACTATATTGATTATCTTTTCAATCTTATTTCTAGGCTCCTAAATTAGTTAAAGGAAGACTTAAAGGTCATGATCCTACAAGGCTAATGGGACCTATGCTCCTTGCATTCTTGGTCATCTTAGTCCTTAGAGATGTCCAAAACTAGAATCTTTGAGTCATTAGGGGTCCACAACACTCTTTTACCTTAGGTGGGTACCCATTCACATAATCTACTTACATGCATTCGAGCTTAGGATAGTACTTAATAAATGTATTAATAAATTCTTGATTAGATGATAAATCCAACTACAAAGACACAAATTTCCCATAAAGTATCTCTTAAATACCTCAATACACAATAATTTGCACCCTGCAGTAAGATGAATCCATTTTCCCAAGTTTTGGGTGCCATCAAAAGTACCTACAATCATACTTTAATTTCTAATAATATGAGGTATTTCGCACATATAATGTTATTGGTAAAAGATAATCTCATGTGGGATGTCGAATAATTAATTGCAAGGCCCATAGATTCTAAATTTGGAAACTACATATCCAAATAAGGTTGTGGAAACAATGAAAGTTGTACATAGAGGAAGAAATTTTCAAAACATACTAGATTATTGAACCAAAGAAGGTTAAGAACTTGAAGGAGAAGGACTTAGGTTCTAAGTGTTTCAATGATACTTGGCTTACATGACATAGAATGTTAAGCCTTCAAGTACAATATCTTGGCTACAAGTGGATACTTATGATATAGACAACAAATGATACTATTGATGAGTATAGGACAAGAATGATGAATAGTGGACTCATGCAAGAGAGTTTGATTACCTGGTAGCTAACGCAAGGATTATTGTTGTGACTAATTCATCAAGATATCTTCTATGAGCAAATGTGATCATTCCATACATTTTCAAGAAGCAAAAACATAAAGGAAGTAGTTTCATTTTTTCCTCATATGGGTTTTCATTAATCAAGTTCATAGGTAGTTAATATCTCCAACCCTTTTAGTAGTTAATTACATATCAATAATAAAAGACAAAACCTTTGATTATTCATTACACTCCTTATCTAAAATTCATAGTTCATAGGTTAAATTAAGCCATAAGCTAGGTTTAAGGGAGCCATAGGGTGATAACAGAGAGCCAATGTCAAGTTACGATTAGTAATGGAAGGTTCCAAGTGATGCTATATCACATGGTTCTCAAGAATGGCAAGGCCATAAGCAAAAATGGGGTAGACTAGCATGTGTTCAATTCAAATGAGTCAAGGATGATAACTTATGCCTTTTTAGACAAAATATTTGTTTAAGCATAAGGATTGAGTTCTAGGCATGGTTATGAAATTAGTAAGTTAGCATGAATCATGGCCTAAGAGTTTAGCCAATTGTCAACCTAGACCTAATGGGACTTTACTAGCTAATTCCTTAGGTAACAACACCATGGATAGGACTAGAATGATCCAAGATATATGATGGTCAAACATAGGCATAATCATAAATGGATAAGGACCTAGGTGGTCCAAGTCAACACTCAAGGTAGTATAGATAAAAAATGGGTCAAAGCTTTGTCCCCAAAAGACAAGACTAAGTCAAACTTTAGAACTAGGGGCTAAGACTAGACATGGGTCATAACATGATCCTCAGGAAGCATAGGCAAGGTTAAGCCTAGGCTCATATCTCTCCTAAACATCCTAAACTAGTAAGAGAACTACAAAGTTCCTTAACTTGAGAGTCAGAGAAAAAGAGAGACTAAATTCTTGCTCCAAGAATGATACTTGATCCTTGAGGATGAAACTTAATTCTAGAATGAAAAGGGGTACCCTAACTTATAGTTTTTAGTATCAGGATAGTAATTTTGGGAAGCCAATGAGGCTTGCACACTAAAATGGTAACTTTCGTAACCGATACAATAGTTAAAAGTACCCTTGTAATTGACCACCACTAGCTGATGCATAAAATGTAGACCAGCCTCCAAATTCAAAGAATAGCTAGTATATGTCAGGGTTATTCTTATAATTATGGTTGGTATAGTTATGTAACCATTTCTAAGAGGGATGGTACTAGATGCTTTTATTTTGTCTAGTTGCTTGATGCAGGCTCATCGGTGCCACTCTTTGGGAAAACAAGAGCAAAGGACACCAACTTCATTCTAGATCAATCAGTGCCATCTTCAAATTAAACGAGATCGATCGATGCCACTAGGAGCAAACATGTGTGATCAGTGTCACTTGGCAATAAGCACATGTGATTGGTTGCACTTACTAATTAAGGTTGTCTTAAGAGAAATTGGCACCATTTTGTAAGAAAGTAATGGTGAACAGTGCTACCTTTTGTACAAGTCAACTAAGATCACCTTGTGCTCGCATTTGTGCAACTAGCTCCACTTTTAGTCAAGTTGAAGTGACCAGTACCACTTTAAGGTTTAGGAAACATTGATCTTCTTGTCCATTTTCTTGTTTAAACATCTCTAAATAAACAGCACTTCTAGGGGGGAAAATTTAATATTCTAATCATCAAAATCTCCATCGAAAGATTTTTAATGAATATTTGATGCTATTTAGACAACATTTATGGGCAAAATCAGAATAAGATATTTACATGGTTTAAACTGTGGGTTATGACGTGCTAAGATGAGAGCATATTAGAAGAAAATGACTTGTTTGTGATGCCTAAATAATGATAAAAATTGTAGTTGATAGTCATCTACCTGCAATAGGCAATGCCTTAGTAGATAATGTACCCAATTTTGATTTCATCCATAATTTGCATTAGTTGTGTCATATTATCTATGATAGCTTGACATTTAGTAGATAATACGTTCATTTTTTCATATAATATGATTTTTAGTCTAGGCACAACCTATAAACCTATTTGAATTAATAAAAGAAAAAAAACCAATAATTTCAACATAACATTGAGTGCAGAGTAAAACAAAACTACTCATTTACACATATATATGTACATATGTATGTGTGTGTATGTGTAGATAGATATATATATATATATATATATATATATCACTCAAAATAGATTGTGTTTATATAAAATCAAAGTTAAAAATATATCTAGGATCTACATAAAGATTAAGGCTCCCTAAGATGGGTGTTCTCTTAATGCTCTTCATTGTGCTATTGGTTAATAGCTGTAAAAAAATGAAGTGACATCTTGTATGATCAGAAAAAGAACATAAGACAAATATTCAAAATATTACAACTTAGAAAGAGAACATATACTTAGGCATGCATGTGTAATCTAAATGGAACCTAATCTGTTCATGTAAGTCAAAGTCAACCCTATGAATGTGTTAGTATATCCTTGCCTCATGTATAGGGCTTTTGTTTAAATATTTTTCCTCTCAAACTCTTAAGTGTGGTAGTTTTAACCTAAAATGAAACTTCAATGGAAATTAGATAGCTTTAAGCTCCTACTAAACCTAAGTCCTATATATATATATATATAATATCATGTGTATATTGAATATGTTATGTGTAATAGGATAATTGAAAGTACATTTTACTTATGATGGCTGCCAAATGTGAAACTATGATAGAGGGATTGCCCCATCTAGCTAAACTCCTTTTTTGTACTCCTTAAATATATGGATAACTTTTTCCATCCACTATAAGAGGGGGCATGAGATGATTGCAATAGAAGGTGACATACTTTGAGTTGGTTGTCCTCGCATGGCTTAAGATCCCATATATTGTTCCTTGTCGGAACATAACCCATCCTTATTCCCCCCAACTATTTTCCCCCACAGGACATCATATTTAAGTGGATTTTGGAAGGATCTAGACCACATTCCTTCTCAAGTTTCTTTTGAAGTACCTCATATGATACAAAAACAAATGCACCTAACTAAAATTGACCTTCAAACAAAAGTATGAAAGAGATTCATAGTAATTAAATTTTACTTATACTAACTAATTTGGACATTCCCTCAACCTAGGGTGTTCCCCATAAGTGACACGCTGCATCAGATCCCGGATCAGGTGAAAAATGGGCAAGGGTTGCTAGGGTGTTCTCCCAGAACCAATGTGCTACATCAGATTTTGTGTATAGTGATAAATGGGCAAGGGCTGCTAGAGCGTCCCCTCGGAAGTGACGCACTGCATCAGAACCCAGGTGCAGTGAAAAGTGGACATAGGTTCATGCCATGGAGATCGAGAAGGGCGCTGGTAAATAAGATATCTCCAAAGCATAAGATCTGTATTACTACAGGGAATATAGGGACAATGACAAGTAAGAGTTTGGAGTTAGTAGACACAATGAAACGTAGGAGAGTCAACATCGCTTGTATCCAAGAAACCAAGTGGAAAGGGGTGAAAGCTAAAGAAATTAATGGGTATAAATTATGGTATGTACAAAAGAGTAATAACAAAAATGGTGTAGGAATAATAGTGGATAAGGAATTAAAGGATAAAGTAGTGGACCTTAAAAGAATTAGTGATAGAATTATGATAATAAAACTTGTTATAGGAGAGCAGATCATAAAAGTTATAAGTGCATACGCACCACAAGTAGGGTTAGAAGATATAATCAAGAGATAGTTCTGAGAAGATATGGAGAGAGTCATGCAAGAAATTCCCAACACTAAGGGGATATTTATAGGAGCAGACTTAAATGGCCACGTATAAAAGAAGAGGAACGATATGATAGAATACATAGAGGGTATGGGATAAGTGAATGAAATGAGATGGGGGAAACTATCCTCGATTTTGCTTTGTCATATAACATAGTCATTGCAAATACACTCTTTAAGAAGAAGGATGAACACTTAATAACCTTTAAAAGTGGACTTCATATAAGCCAAATAGACTTCTTTTTATTGAGGAATACTGAATGATCAATGTGTAAGGATTGTAATGTAATACTCAGTGAGAGTGTAACCTCACAACATAGGTTAACAGTTATGGATATCCATATCAAAAGATGGAGGAAAAGAAATGAACTTTATACATATCCAAAAACTAAGTGGTAGAAGTTAAAAGCAGAGAAAATAACCTCATTCAAAAATAAGTTGATGGTAGAAGGAAACTAGTACTATGAAACAGAAGTAAATACCAAGTGGACTAATATGGCTGAGTCCATTAAGAAAGTGGCAAAAGATGTCTTAGGAGTATCTAAAGGTAAAAGGCTATTAGTAAAGGAAACATAGTGGTGGAGTGAAACAGTATAAAAAGTTATTAAAGAAAAATGTATGTGTTTTAAAGCATGGTAGAAAACTAGAAATAATGAAAACTAAGAACAATATAAGAATACTAAAAAGGTTGCTAAGAGAATAGTAAGTGAGGCTAAACTTAAGGCATATAATGAGCTATGACTAGGAACAAGGGAAGGTGAGAAAGATGTGTTTAAAGTTGCAAGAGTTAGAGACACAGAAGGGTAAGGACTTAGATCATGTTAGGTGCATTAGAAGTGATGATCAAAGGGTATTAGTGAAAGATAATGAGATTAAACAAAGGTGAGAGACATACTTTCAAAAATTGTTAAATGATAATGGCTCTGAGAATATAGGGATTGAAAATAATACAAACCTAAATAACATTGGATATTATAGATATGAACGTAGGATTAAAATACTTGAAGTGAAAGAGGCCTTGAAAAAGATAAAATCAGAAAAGGCCATGGGGCTTGATGGTATACGAATAGAGGTTTGGAAGCATATGTGAGATATTGGGGTAGTTTGGCTAACCAAGTTGTTTAACAAGATTATAAAATCAAAGAAAATGCCTAATGAGTGGAGGAAAGGCACTATTATACCAATTTATAAGAATAAATGGGACATACAAAGCTACACTAATTATCAAGGGATCAAACTTATGAGCCACACTATAAAAATTTTTGAAAGAGTGATTGAGAAGAGGCTACAGCATGAGACAAGTATATTGGAGAATCAGTTTGGTTTTTTGCATGGGAGGTCTACCATGGAAGCTATTTTCATACTAAGACAATTGGTAGAGAAATATAGGGAGAGGAGAAAAGACCTCCACATGGTCTTTATCAACTTAGAAAAAGCTTATGATAGAGTCCCTAGAGAGTTAATATGGAGGGTGTTGGGCGATAAAGAGGTTTCGCGAGGGTATATAAACATAATTAAAGATATGTATGAGGGAGCGATAACAAATGTTAAGACCGATAGTGGTGAGAACAGTGATTTTTCTATCACTATAGGATTGTACCAAGGATTGGCATTGAGTCCATACCTTTTCACATTGGTTATGGATGAGTTAACAAAACATTTGCATGAAGAGATTTCCTAGTGCATGCTATTTGCAAATGATATAGTTTTAATTGATGAGACAAGGGAGGGAGAAAACACAAAGCTAGAGTTATGGAGAGAAGCATTAGAATCTAAAGGATTTAAAATCAGCAGAACTAAGACAGAATATATAGAATACAATTTTAGCAAGCATAGTAGGAGTGGAACACCAGTCAAGATTGATGACCAAGAAGTTCTTGTAAAAGACCACTTTCGGTACCTAGGATCAATGATTCATGAGAGTGGAGAGATTGAGAGAGGTTTTACCCCGAGAATCCAAGTAGGTTGGAACAAATGGAGTTGTGCATCTGGAGTTTTGTGTGATCAACGAGTGCCCCTCAAACTAAAAGAAAAATTCTATAGGATGGCCATAAGGCCAGCCATGCTCTATGGATCAGAACGCTAAGCAGTTAAGGAACATCATGCTCATAGGATGAGCATCATAGAAATGAGGATGTTGAGATGGATGAGTGGTAAGAAAAGAAAGGATAAAATTAGGAATGAAAATATTAGAGGAAATCTAGGGCTAACACTAATAGGTAACTAGGTGAGGTAGATTAAACTTAGATGGTTTGGACATGACCAAAGGAGACCAAAAATGGCACCAGTTAGAAGGAGTGAGGCAATGCAAGTAGAAGGTTTTAAAAGGGCAAGGGGAAGGCCCAAAAGAACATGGAGAGAAGTGGTGAGGAAAGATTTAAAAACTTTGGGACTAAATGAAGCCATGGTACTTAATAGAAAGGAATGGAAGAATAAGATTCATGTGGCAGACCCCTAATTGGGATAAGGTCTTGATGATGATGATGATGATGATGATAACTAATTTGGACCTTGAATCCACTTACTAATCCTCTGTCTTATGAAGCTTTTTGATGATCTCCAATTGACAAACTTGTCTACCATACTCTTTTTCTTGCACATGGATATGGAACTAGTCAATTGATAGTTAGCTTCAATTAAATGAGTAATGTCTTCTATCAAAATATGACATCTTTAATTCATACCATTCATAACTCATAAACACGAATGCACACAAAATTGCCACATGGTTTACTCTCTTCCCATTGGCTAGCCTGTTCTTGGATGCAGATGCAAAGAGATTCTACCACTCCAAATTTGTAAACAAATCACACAAAGTGTGCTAATAAGAAATTATGACCCACTCATTAGTCCATGCCTCCTGTCTTTAAAGTCATCCCCATTAACATCTAAAGAAGTTGAATGAAAATTTAAAATAAGTAACTAAACATGTAATAACTAGTTAATAAAAAATTTATATATAGTAGGATTCTACTATCTCAATTGTCGGCAATGTCAATGACCCTCCTATCTTAGTTTCTATAATTTATAATTTCATATTAGAATATATAATTCAATAATAGTTATGGAAATATGAATAAATGTAATATATAATAACCTATCAAAGCAAAGTCTGTGGCATGTTTTCCTCTTTGCCTACTAACACAACCCCTTGTATATTGAAGGATGAAACTTATACAAATAGCAAAATAAGCAATTAAACATGTGGCAACTAGTTAATAATAAAGTTATACTGATAGGGCTTATGGTATCCATAGTCCTCGGCAATGTTGATATTCCTCCTATCTCAGTCTTTGCATATTACAATTTCACATTAGAATACATAAATCAACAATATTTGTGCGAAATATGAACAAATATAATATAGTGACCTAGCAAGGCAACACCTTAGCAAGTTTTCCTTCATACTAAAAAACAAAACTAATACAAATAGTAGAAGTCATTCAAATAATAGTACATACGAATAGCAACAACTAATAAAGCCCTTCATAATACTAATAAATGTGGATAGAACTAATTACTTCAAATAGTTAAACTCATTTAAAAACTAATAGGTTACAAATAAACAAAAACTAGTGTTAATACAAATTTTGACAATAATCAGACATCCATGTCACTATCAAAATTGATATCTTCTTCTTGTTATTTCTCTTATGCATTAAAATTATAGTCCATCTCTTCCTCTTCTCCTCATCTTCCTCGTCCCATCTTCCTCTGTGCTTATTCATCTTCATTTTCCTCCCTATCTCTTTGGCTTCATCTTCCTCTTCAAATGCATAGTAATCATGAAGAATATTGGGTCTATCTAGATCATTATTAGGGAGATTGTACAAGCATACCACTGGCCAACAACCAAATGGAGACATCAGTCATAGACCTAGCCAAACATTTCACATTTCTTATTCCCATGGTAGGTGAGTATTGGCCAAGTATTTCCATTCCTCATCATCTAATGGGTGGATGACCATGTTTACATTTTCTTGAGGACCTTCCCTTAAGCTATTTTATGTGTTTGGTAGTGTTCTTCTACTTGTAAATCCTTTAATGCATTGGTGTGATTGGGAGGCCATGCAACACCTTTTATGGCATGTATTTGTGCTTATTACTTTGATTAGGATTAAACCATTACAAGCTACACATGTCGTACATTTTTTTACTTTTGTTTTCCTCATAGCACAACAAATTATAATTCGGACTTGCATGTATCTTTTCATACCCAAGCCCTAAGTCCATCATTTTCTTTGATAGGTAAAAAAATTTAGGCAACGTCTTACCCTTAGACAACATGTTTTTTATTATTGAAATCATCTAATCGTAACAATTCTCAAACATGTTGAACTTCTATTTATAGTTCAAGAGTAATATGACTGCCAATAACTTAGTATATTTCTTTTAATTATCTCACAATGGCTCATCTACAGCTAGTATCATTCTGTAAAACTTTGCAACACTAGGATTAAGAGATTTAGGAACCAAGATAAAATAGGGCCCTACAGAATCCTTTACCATGTCTCCCATTTGGTTCACTTCTTTAAGATTTTACCCTACATCATCAACTGAGTCCTAAGTCCAATTACACTCGCCATGTAGAGTCCACCTCTTCTAGTTAATAATGAACCCCTTTTCATATAAGTATATGGTAACATCCATGTGGTATAAAAACTTACTATTACCATATAGCCTACAAGGGCACTGAATTTTCTCTAAGTAAACAAAACCCAATGTTCCATCCAAATTTCTATGTGTAGATACCATCATACATGTCATCAAAATCTAACAATGAAGAACTTAAAAAAAAAATGGATAATTAAGTAGCGACCTTCTTACTTATCTCCTTTTCCAAAGTAATTATTCACATAGTCCAAAATGGAAGGTCATTTAGAGATTATTCTAACTTTCATGACCCTATCTAATATGTGGATGAATGCAACTAGAGATCCGCTACTCCTCCATAAAGTTAAGTGTTAAGTGTTCAATTTTAACTAAAAAATTCTAAATTAGAATTTAAATAGACCTTCTAATCGATTAATTTTGAAATTTTAGATTAAATATGTATTTTAGCTCCAATTGATCAACTAACTATTTATTTCCAAATTTTAATAGTTTAATGATCATCAGAGCTGATCAGATGATTAAAGCATAATTAAGATGATATTAATTGGGTTTTATGTGTTGCAGATCAACCAGATTGGGAAATGGACAACTGGGATTGAATAAAATTGACTAGATCATGCAAGATGGAGCCCACTAAATAGAAGGACATGTGTGGAATTTCATAAAAGAAGAATGTCCTTACTTTAAGAGAGGGGAAGCTAATTAGAATGTGGCTATTTAGAAGTTTCCGACGTAATGGTTGAATTACTAAAAAGATATATATATATATATATATAAGATGCTTAGAGAGAGAGAGAGAGAGAGAGAGAGAGAGAGAGAGAGAGAGAGAGAGAGAGAGAGAGAGAGAGAGAGAGAGAGAGAGAGAGAGAGAGAGAGAGAGAGAGAGAGAGAGAGAGAGAAGATGATAAGGACATGTTTAAGAAAGCTTCCTAATAACTTGGAGAAAGTTTCCTAATTAGAAACAAAATCTTAGTAAGAGACATGTTTTTTAGGCATCTCTCTTTTGGTAAGGCAGCTAATGACTAAGGCTTTAAAAGAGAAGAAAGGGAGCTGCACAGACCATGAGCCAAAGGAAGGAAACCTATAGAGTAGAAAACCACAGAAGGACTATAGACCGAAGAAGAGAAAAGTGAAATTAGTTCCATCCCTATTATTCCTCATCCTCTGTTCATTGCCAATCTCTAATTGGTTCCTAGTTTTGAATCACAGTTCTTCTCCTTGCTTGTTATCTCTGTTGTAATTCATCATATTCCCAGTTTGTTCATCTTATTCCCAATTTTCCTTATCTAGTTCCCAATTTCTCATCTATCTTTGTTATCTCGACCATCATTTTGCAGCCCATCCCCTTAGTTCACTGTCGTTCTCCCATTGTTCCCCATTTTTTATTGTTCCCTACTCTTTTCTGTCAGTCTTTTGTTCTCAACTTCTTTCCCCTTCTCATTCCTTGCATTTCCTTGCTAATTTAGTCACCTTATTCTCCATTCCCTACTCTTCTTTCCTTATTTTTAATTATGATTTTCACAATTTTTACCACTTGAATTCTCCTTTGTTTTCCACCAGTTTTTCCTCAAAATTTTTCCTTTTCACTTCTTTCCCTAATATAGAGAAAAGGCAATTCAAGTTTTCCCCCAAATTCTCCTCTTTCCCCTCTGTTTTTCCTCCACAAGTCATCTTCCCCACTACATTGCGTTCTCCTTCGTTTCAAGTGAAAACTAGAAAAACTAAAAAAAATAAAAAAATAAAAAAAATTGTTTTTCCCTTCACCCCTTTGATTAATTCCATTAGTGTCCCCTATGTCATCTTTATCCATGTTTTGTCTTGTTCTCTATTCTATCTTTTTTCCAACATAATCTAAATTATTCCAATCCAATCCCTGTCCAGTTTTAATCAAATCGAATAAATGGTTTAGTTTTAACCAGAAGTTTCCTTTAAATTCTTGTTTCATCTCTTTTATGTTTAATCAACTTTCATTTCTTCATCAAAATACAATTCCTAATTGGTCAAGAGGTTCTGATCTTACATCTAGAGACCTGATAATCAATCTAAGTCATTCAAATCTTAGTTTATTTCATTGATACAGATCATCAGGTTTTGGAAGATTTGCTTCATCCAACCATTGAATCAATAACCAAACACATAAGTTAAATATTGATGAAGGTTGATCGACTTAGATATGTCCATATTTGAAAATTTTGTTACAATTAGACTAGGAAAGTTGATTTCAATTGTTATTTTGTTCCTTTTCTTTTGAATTCAGGATTATGTAATTTTAAGTAAATCAATAGATCAACTTTAATGAGTTTAATGAGGATGCATAAATAGAGGAATTTAATGCCCTCCTTGATTATGCTCCTATCATGGACAAAGAAAAATGAAAACTTTGTTTTGAGGAACTTCCTCTAAAGGAATCTACTCTCCTTTCATCATCAATTGAACCTCTTAAGCTTGAATTAAAAACTCTACCATCAGATTTAAAATATGAATATTTAGGAGAAAAAGAGACTTTTCTTGTGATAGTTTACTCCTAATTATAAACTTCTTAGGAGAAACAATTAATAAACACTTTCAAAAAACACAAAGCTACTATAGGATGGACCATAGATGATATAAAGGGCATTAACCCTTTGATTTGTACCCACAGGATATATCTGGAGGATGATGCTAAACCATGTCATCAACTAAAATGCAAATTAGATCCAAATATGAAATATGTGGTTAGAGCAAAAGTCATTAAGTTGCTTAATGTGGAAATCATCTATCACATAAGTTATATCAAATGGGTGAGTCTAACTCAAGTAGTTCCAAAGAAGTCTAGAGTGACAGTGATCACTAATGCCAACAATAAAGTAATTCCTACTATAGTTACTACTAGTTGGTATATGTGCATTGCGTATGGAAAGTTGAGCACTATCACTAGGAAGGACCATTTCCCCTTGGCCTTTGTTTATCAAATGTTAGAACAAGCAACTAATCATCGGTTCTATTGTTTCTTAAATGGCTACTCATGGTATAATCAGATAGAGATTGCACTAAAAGACCAAAAAAAGACCACCTTTACATATCCTTTTGAAATTTTTTCTTACAAAAGAATGCCATTTGGATTTTGTACTGCTCCTACCAAAAATTTCTAAATATTTACAAAAAAATTATAGAGGTATTTATGGACAATTTTTGTATTTTTGGTGGTTCATTTGACACTTGTCTTGAAAATTTAAGGAAAGTCCTAAGTCATTGTGAAGAAAATAACTTAGTGATTAGTTAGGAGAAATGTCATTTCATGGTTCCTAATGGAATTGTTGTTGGCCACATAGTATCATCCAAAGGTATGGGGTTGATAAAGCTAAAGTTAACTTAATTGTCAATCTACCCATCCCCAAATCTGTTAGGGATAGTCGCTCATTCGTAGGTTATGCAGGATTCTATAAGAGGTTTATTAAATATTTCAGTGTGATATCCATACCATTATGTCATCTCCTTACAAAGGATACCCCTTTTGAGTGAAGTTAACAACTGCACCTATAATGCAACCACTTGATTGGTGCCTACCCTTTGAAATCATTTGTGATGCTGGTGATTAGGCTATAGGAGCATTACTAGGATAGAGAAAAAAACAAAAAGTCATATGTTATCTCCTATATAAGTAGGACCCTTAATAGCACTCAGATGAATTATCCCACTATAGAGAAAAACTCCTAGTAGTTGTCTTCACTTTGGATAAATTTAGGTCTTACTTGGTTGGTTCTAAGATAATCATGGTCATTAATCATTCGGCCCTTAAGTACCTTGTTTCCAAGAAGGATGATAAACCTAGAATAATTGCATGGATTCTTCTACTTCAAGAGTTTGAAATTGGGATAAAAGGTCAAAAAAGGAGTGGTGAATGCTACACCTAACTATTTATCTTTCTTAATCCACGTAGAACCTTTCGAGGGGTTGTCAATTAAAGATACTTTCCTTGATGAGAAACTTTTTCATGTCTCACATCCTCCCTTGTTTGCTAATAAATGCAAACTATTTAGTTATAAGGAAGATTCAAGAACATTGGAGTAAACAAGAAAAGCATAAATTCTTTTTTAATGTCAAGCACTACTTCTGATATAATATGTAACCATTTAAGTACTACCCAAATCAAATTATTAGGAGATGTGTACTTGACATAGAGAAAAATGGTATCATCTCCTTCTATCATTCAGAAGCATATGGTGGTCATATTTTTGCATAGAAAACTACTACAAAGATTTTGCAATGTGGTTTTTACTGGCCTTCATTGTTTAAAGATGCACATGTTCTATAAATCATGTGAGCAATGTCAAAAGCTAGGAGGAATAATATAAAGAAATATGATGCCTCTCAACTTATCCTTTAATCTAGATTTTTACTAGTGGGGCATCAATTTCATGGGGGCATTCCACCTTCTTCTAGCTACATTTATATATTGTTAGCCATAGACTATGTGTCCAAATGTAATGATACTATTCATGTAGGCATAATGATCATATAATAGTTGTTAAATTTTTAAATGAAAACATTTTTTTTCTAGATTTGGTACTCCTCAAGCCATTATAAGTGATAATGGTATGAATTTTTGCAGCAAAGCCTTCAAAGCACTCATGATAAAATATAAAATTACCCATAAAGTTGCAACATCGTATTAGGCACAAATGAGTGGAGAAGTTGAAGTATCTAATTGGGATATAAAATAGATCTTATAGAAGATTGTTAACCCTGATTGTAAGGATTGGTCTCTTAGACCGACCAATTCACTCTAGGCTTACAAGACCACACGTCAAACCTCTATTGATATGTCTCCATATCATATTGTATATGATAAGGCATGTCATTTGCCTATGACTTTGGAACATAGAGCCTACTGGGAAATAAAAACCTTTAATTTCAACATGGATAAAGTAGGCTCACATAGAAAACTCTAGCTCAATGAGTTAGAGGAGATCAAGCAAAAACTTATGAAGGTCGTAGGATTTATAAGGAAAAAATTCATGATAAAATTATAATAAGAAAATCCTTTACTGCATCCTAAAAGTTCTTCCATATAACTCTAGGATTCACCTATTTCTAGGAAAGCTTAAATCTCAATAGACTAGTCCATATATTGTTAAATAAGTGTTTCTATATGGGACTATCCTGATTGAAGATGCTAGGACTAGGCATACTTTTAAAGTAAATGGTCAACATTTAAATCCTTTCCTAGAATATGAGAATTCAAATGTTAAGTCCACAACTCTATATGATCATGTTTATCAGGATTGAGTGGATTTGATCCCTCGATATCAATTTTTGTATTTTAGAATTAGTTGCTTTCTACATCACCTATATTTATTTTAATCCAACTTTTTGAAAATTGGGGACAATGTTTCTTTCATGTTGGGGACTATTTTTCAATTGATTTTTGTGATTTTCTAAGAAAGGAAAAAGAGAAAATTTTGAAAAAAAAATTAAAAGAAAATTTTTGTTTTTAGATCAATTCCTACACTATAATGAGAACTAAATTTTTTAAAGTATAATCTAGCTAATTTTAGCTTTTTAATGGAATTGCAGATGATTAATTTATTATTACTTATTTTCTATAGTATTCTAAGAAAGCTAAGCCTTAGATCACTTCTATACACACAGTTGCATGTACATAGTTTAAATTGATAAATAGTTATAACTTAGAGATCTTGAAGAAATTTAGTGGGGACCCATAACCTAAGTGAGTTTTAGAGCCATTCAAGATTTTTAAGAGATTATAAATGTATTCTAATTTTTTCTTCAGTGTACTTAATTTTAATATGACCCCAACTCTAAAATTTGGCTAATTACCTAAATTATTAAAGTATTACCTTTAAAATTCCAGAAGTTCATTCAATTTGATAAACTATATGAAACCTAGAAAATGATCTAGACCATTTTGTTGTAAATCTAGAGACTTAAAGCCTACCTCCAAAAATAGTTTTATCCCTAATTAGCCAAATTGGACCTTTTATACAGGCCTTTTCTTTTGTTACCTTATAATAACCCTCAATGTTGAGTTATTTCAATTTAATTTTATTTTATTTTATTTTAAATAGAATAAGGAATTGAATTATGTCAAAATTGAGTTCCATAGACGTGACTCTTAAAAAACTAAAAAATTGAACTTGAAACTATAAAAAATGGAATGTATGTATCAATATGTCAATGACACTATTTTTGTGCAAAACGGAGATTGGGGTGCAAAAACCACAAAATTTTCCTAATTTGGGAGGGGGCTAAAATTGATAATAGTACCCATGACATGTGTTTGGATACAACCATGCAGAAGGATGCGCCATGTGTGGAGTGGGCTCGATATGTGGTCAATTAACACACCATACATCATCTTACTTTCCTATGTCAGGTGATGACCCAAAATAAGGAAAAACAAGGAACACCAAAGAAAATGTGAAAAACCCAACTTCCACCAACACCCCCCACTATCTTAACTCCCCCCTCCACTACAATGGCATGCAGCCTCATTCCACTGGGATCTTTCCAACTACTGGTAACCTAGAAACCCCCTACAATTCGATCCCCACATGTGTAAAACCCTCCCTTCCATTGGATCTCCCATCCCAATCGTCCAATTCCCAACCAACCTCCTCTCCCTCTTCTCTGTTCTATAGCACCAAAAAGCATGATTCCTTTTTCCCTGTTCCCCATGAACCTACCCACCAGAGCACACACCAACCATTTTTCCTATACAATTGGCTATAGACAAATGACCGAACACTGGCCACTGCCAGAACCCCCGCAACAGCGCCCCCCGCCCCCCCCCCCCCCCACACACACACACCCAAAACCACCTCCAACACATCCAGCCAACATGCCTTGTGAACAAGCCCCACTATGTCCTTCCTTTCCAGCCAACCTTGCTCCCAATTTTTCATTACCGATCGGCTAGCCATGTAGGCCAATTGCATAAGCATGTGTTTTCCCTCTATTCTTTCATGTTCTAACTCTAGGTGGTGACCATGCCAAATCCACCACAAGCCACCACCATCATCCTCCCCATTCTCCTTCTTTCTCTACTAAGTTGGCACCAGTGGGTCCTATTACCAAGACCCACCCTTAGCCTTAGAATATGACCTCTTCTGCTACCCAATCTAAGAGGGATCTTACATATCTGAGACTACCATTGCAGTCCTTGCAAAACAAGGAACACAATACATCTTTTCATTTGTTGATCGAAGAAGATCTGCCCATTGATCTTGATCAAACCACTTATCAGACACTAGATCATCTAATCTGTGACTGCTTTGATCATATATAATGACATGAACCATCCATTGTGATTCGTGTGATGTGTAGATTAAGATCCTCACTAGAGATCCTTGATTCAGAGCATTTTTGCTATGACTGGCCTATCTTGATCAATGCTTGACATCAATCAAGGATATAGGTATGAAATTGCATCAAATTATATTGAGATTTTTAATCATGTTTATTAATGTATTATTTGATTTGGGATGATCAGGTGGACGATTGTAGCCACATCGCTATGAATAGCCTAGATCGGGCACCTTAGAGATGATCAGACAACACAAATAGCTAGATATCTATTAAATTTTCCTACATGAGATAGGATTTTCATCGAAACCATTTAATTATATGGATATGGCTATAATTAGATAAAATTACTTACAATTTGCTTATAAACGGGCCCAATTTGTCGATTAAATGATAAATTGCCTAGAATTATCATAATATGAGTGTGATAACTTTGTAATATGTTATAATAGATTAAGAAATAAATATTATAGTTATTGGTGTGCCTAGTTTAGTGTGATCTAGATTATTAGCCAACCAAGACAGGCCCAACTTGACATCCTAGGGATGTGAACTCTCAGATTGTGTTGAAAGACAATTTAGATCAAGAATCATAATCTTTATTTTACAACTAAGAATCTAAATTAAATGAATAACTTATATTCTAAATTAGAACTAGATGTGATGTGTATCCAGGCAGAGGGATTGATGTAGACCGATCCTAGAGTGGAGTCCGATGGTATCCTATGAGGTACAAATGAGAGATTCTTTGTCTGAGGTAGGTGATGAGAATTAATAATGGGCATGTTTCTATTTTGAAATTATAGATCTTCATCTCATTGGTTTAGTATTATAAATGACTGCCATGTATATATTATTATACAATGATTCCTATTGAGATACTATTTTCATCTGTGAGTGATGCACATACATATGATTTCATTCATTATCATTTTTTCACGGAATGCATGATTTGATTTTGATTTAGTCATATTTTATAAGTGATAGTGAAGTTACATGATTTTAGTATTCTTCCATGACCTATGAAGTCATTAAATAGTGATTATATTTACTATTACATATTGAGGTGTGTTAATGCCATGTTCTATTACATATTGAGGAGTGTGGATGCCCTGTTCTATCTATCATTTTTCCATGAACTTGGTGGAGGAGGCTTGGTGGCTTGTCCTTGAGAGGTTAACCCCAAGATGAGGGATAGTGCCTTGGGATGGTGAGCTACAAGCGGCCTAGTTTTCATTATTTCACTAGAGGATTTTACATCCATTTCATTATATTAGGACAGATTTGGGCCGACCAACCACCCTCTGTCTTTACTAGATGATAGACACCTGCCTCATAGATGGGCGAACTTCATAGGGAGTGGTATCATGGGTAATCCACACTACGAGACCAATCCTCCCCCGTACACAATAGACATTTAGTCTCTTATTATAGTGTTAATGATCAGTAATAGTTGGTAGACCCAGGAGTTGGTTATCATTACAGCATAGTAGTCCATATGGTTATTCTATGCTTTTCATGCAGAGTGGCAAGTGCATTAGGATGGATATACCTCTATGTACCCACGGCATGATGATGCCTAGAGGAGTGGTATGAGTACTCATGACTAGACACTCGAGTGTGTCGAACACTAACGGGACTCGGGTGTGTGGGTGCCCTTGATAATTATTGAGATATTCTTCAAACTCTTGAAGCTTTACGCTAGTGAGGTTTTTTACACTGTTGGGACCCGTGTGTGAGGGTGCCCCTTATTGATGACATGCAAATTCATTGAGATATTCTTCAAGCTTTAACACTATGCATTGATGTGGTTTTGGAATATTTATGAACCCTATAAGCTCATTTGATTTGGCACATTTTCAAACATGCAGGTAGCTTGATTTGTATCGATTTGAGATTCACATTTTTATGAGTCTTAGAAGCTCTATATTTATAGTATGTTTTTAGAAACACATAGATAGCATGGTTGCATTGCCCTATTTTCAGTGGTTGTATGAACCTTGATGCTTTGGTTATTGCAAGTCGATTTGATTGACTTTGCATACTATTCATACTCTATTTCATGTTTATTTATCCCTATTATTGTGATCATGTTAGAGTTGTTTTCCATGAAAAAACCATTTACTGCATGTCCTCAAGATTTGATACATAAACTATTCATTATATTGTTAAATATTCATGACTTTGTATTATTGCCATCACCTACACAAGGATAGCTTGCTAAGGCATTGCAACATAACCAAGGAAGACAACAGGTAAAGCAAATAGATAAAGAGCAAGTGAGGGCATTGGAGACCTTCAGCAAAGTACAAAGGAGAACTCCATGATATATATGGTTTATCAAAACCTTGCTTTGGATCTTGTAAATGGATTGTATATATATGGTTTACACTTTTATGACATGGATGTATGGATGCCATGGCTGTGTATGGACAGACCCTGTGCTAGGTTTTATTCTTTAATTTGTATATCATCGATGATATATATGTTTTGGTCAAAATCCTATACATGATCAGGATGGACGGTTTAGGAGACTAAGTCTCTTAGTTATGTATTTATATGTTATTGTGTTTCTTAGGTACTTGTCACATTGTATGCATTACATACTTTGGTCCAATTTACAAATGGAGATTGCCCCAATTTTTTATAGAAATGGGCATATTTTCAACATTAAATCCATGATTTGTTAGTCATATGACTCCTAAGTTTTTGAAATGAGTGATTTTTATTCAAATTTTTCATTTTTAGTTGCTTTTAAAAATGTAAAATTTTAATCAAGGATCCTGACTTTTGAAAATTTTGTATTTATATGATGCACAAAACCTAGGGTGTCACATACCCAAATCACCTTTACCCATAGTAAACCAATATAGAGTAACCCAATATAAATTTTCCATTACCTATTTTCTTCAAAATTTAAGTTAGAGATGAATGAAGATATACTTTTTACATGCAATGAAAGTAGAAAAGTGAATATCAAAAAAACAAATTTTGTTCAAAGAGATTCAAATGTTGTCAAAAGAAAGAAAGTCTATAAAAGGTTTTGAAAAAATGAAGAACAAAAAAATTAATGAAATATTCACTTTAGTATAAAGTAAAGAAGAATTTTCAACTTTAGTAGAAGACCTCTACTAGTTTTTGAAGAATTTTGAAATATCTTATATACCCTTTCTTTTCATGATGTTGTTCCAAGCCAATATTTCGTCCTAATATAAGACCTATTAATTTTAGGAAGAATATAGTCATGTTAAGGATATGAATGGATAAGATTTAAAGAGTAATATGTCTAAATGTTCAAAGGTAATGCCATCCTTTATAAAGGTATTAAAACTAAATTCCTTAGTAACTTTTTTTCATTCATGAGCATGTGTGTATATAAATTTACTTTTATCGACTCTACTCATATATTTAAAAGAGAGATGTGATTTGAATCCTTTATCTAAGATTTTTTATTTCTGAGTCTATGTCATTAGTGAGGATTGAAGTCAAAACATATTTCAAATGGAATTCAAGAGATATAGTCTACTTAGAGATAAAGATTATTGTATATGTAGACTGTGCATACACTCTCTAGGATTTGAACTTAATTGGAATGTATTTTAGAAAAGAGTAGGGTTTTGAATTTACTATTTAATTTATTAATATACTAAAGTTGATAGATTTATTGAAGATAAATATCTAAGAAAAAAAAGGGGGAGTTGACTTGAAAATAATTGTTTACATATTTTGCTTAGGACTAGCAAAATATGCTAGCTAGAGTGTGTTTGAGTGTTCAATTTTAACTAAAAAACCCCCCAATTAGCTTTTAAATAGAGCATCTAAATCAATAATTTTGAATTTTTAGATTTACAAAGCCCCCAAATTAGCTTTTAAATAGATCATCTAAATCAATTAATTTTGAATTTTTAGATTAAATGTGCATTTTAGCTCTTATTAATCATCTAGACATTGATTTTTAAAATTTAAGGGCTTGATGATCATAAAAGCTAATCAAATGATTAAAGCATGATTAAGATTATTTTAATTTGGTTTTATGTATTACAGATCAATCAGATTGGAAAATGGACAACCTGGATCAAATTAAATGGACTACATCATGCAAGATGGAGCCACTGGAGAAGGACATGTGTGGCATTTCATAAAAGAAGAATGTCTTTACTTGGAGAGAGGGGTAGCTACTTAGAATGTGGCTATTTAGAAGTTTCTAAGGTGGTGCTTGAATCACTAAGAAGAGATACATAAGATGCTTAGAGAGAGAGAGAGAGAGAGAGAGAGAGAGAGAGAGAGAGAGAGAGAGAGAGAGAGAGAGAGAGAGAGAGAGAGAGAAGGTTTCCTAATTGGAAAACAAAAGCTTATAAGAGATGATTTTTTAAGGATCTCTCTTTTGGGAAGGCGATGAATGGCTAAAAGAAGGACATGTCTGGCATTTCATAAAAGAAGAATGTCTTTACTTGGAGAGAGGGGTAGCTACTTAGAATGTGGTTATTTAGAAGTTTGTAAGGTGGTGCTTGAATCACTAAGAAGAGATACATAAGATACTTAGAGAGAGACAGAGAGATGTCTAAGAAGGTTTCCTAATTGGAAAACAAAAGCTTATAAGAGATGATTTTTTTAAGGATCTCTCTTTTGGGAAGGCAACGAATGGCTAAAGCTTTAAAAGAGAAGAAAAGTGGGCTGCACAGATGATTCTTATGAGGGGAAGCAAAAGACCCATAGTCGAAGTAAGGAAACCCATAAAGTAGAAAATCATAGAAGGACGGTAGACTGAACAAGAGGAAAACCAAATTAGTTCCATCCCCGTTATTCCTCATCCTTTGTTCATTGCCAGTCTCACCCTGGTTCCCAATTTTCCTTCATTCCCAGTTTCTTCCTTGCTCTCTGAATCACTACTTTTCTCCTTGCTCATTATCTCTGTTGTCATTCATCTAATTCCCAGTTTGTTCATCTTGTTCCCAGTTTCTTTATCTAGTTTCCAATTTCCTATATTTCTCTATTATCTCATCCATCATTTCTAGCATGTCTCCTCAGTTCATCATCATTCTCCCATTGTTCCCTATTTTTCGTCATTCCGTGCTCATTCCTTATGTTTCACAGCTAGTTCAGTCACCTTCTTTTCCATTCCCATATTTTTAATTGTGATTTTCACAATTTTTTATTACTTGAATTTTCCTTTGTTTTCCACCAAATTCCCCCCAAAATTCTTCCTTTTCACTTCCTTTCATGGATATGGAGAAAACCCAATCTGGGCTTTCCCCCAAATTCTCCTATTTCCCCTCTATTTTTCCCCTCCTAAGTTGTCTTTCGCATTGAGTAGGGTTTCTCCTTAGTTTCATGTAAAAACTAGAAATTTTTTAAAAATTTCAATTTTGCCCTTCACTCCTTTGATTTAATTCCTCCTATGTTCCCTATTTCATATTTATCCTAGTATTCCATGTTCTTCATTTTTTCTTTTTCCCCAATAGAACCTGAATTATTCAAATCTAGTCCTTATCCAATTTTAATCGAATTGAATCAACAGTTCAATTTTAACCAAAAAATTTCCTTCGAATTCTTGTTCCATCTAGTTTCATATTTTTAATCAACTTATAGATCTTCATCAAAATATAATTCCTAGTTATTCTAGTGGTTCTAGTTTTACATTTGAAAACCTAATAATAAATCTAAGCTATCCAAATCTCAATTTTTTCCACTTATCCAAATCATCAATTTTTGGAAGATTTGCTCAATCCAACCATTGTATCAATAATTAGAGACATGAGTTAAAGATTGGTGAATGGTGATCAACTTGTATGTGTCAAGATTTGAAGAATTTTGCTACGATCAAGCTAGGAAAGTTTGTTTTAGTTGTTATTTTGTTTTATTCCTTTTATTCTAAATTCTAAATTATGTAATTTTAGTTAATTAATATGTCTATGTTTTGTTTTTTATTCACTATATTTAATTTCTACTAATTTTTGTTAATTTAAATTTTTTTTAAACTTCACTTTTTAAGTGGTGTCCCCATGGGTTCAACTAGTACTTGCACAAACTATGCTACAATAGCATGTGTACTTGTGGAAAACATTACCTCACACCAAACAAAGAAGCAAGCTTTACCTTAAAGAGATGATAACATATGCAATCCATATTAGTGAAACAATGGTTGGAAATTGGAGGTACTTACCCCATTAGTATTTCTTATTTGAAGCATGTGGAAGAGCCCATCCATGAGAGGTTCACCTTAATGATCTCTTGGTAAAGTCAATGAAAAGTTACTTTAAGATAGAGTCTAGCAAATGGTGAAGCAAGGTAAAAAATATATTGGGTATTAAAGTATTGAAAACTTAAAATTGTTTAATGCATGAGATATTTGAGGTATACTTTAAAATGAAACTTAATAGTCAAAAACTTAGAAGCATTACATCAATATTATGTGGCAATAATCAAGCAATGTGTAATAATAAATGAACATCAACAAGATCCACAATGATCCAAATGAAAATACCAATCATCTACATGATGATATAAATTTACCCTTGACTAGTAATAGTAAGTGCATAATATATTTATTTGTTCTAGGTGATGATAGAAATAGAACCATATTGATAATTACTATTGTAACAATTGCAAGTATAATAACTTAAAAGTGAAAACCTCTGTCTTAATAGTAACATGACATAATAAAACTTATGTAGAAATTCCACGAAGAAACTAAATATATACTACTTAATCTCCTAATAGAACTGCTTCAAGGAAAAGAACAAGCATTATAAACAAAAAAAAGTCATGACTTGCAAGTTATTACACTTTTTTATTGAATAAGTTTCAACCAAGTCAAAAATAATGATGAAAACCATCATTTTATTATGCTATAAATAAAAGGTAAGTGAAACTTTTGCATGAAGGGTATTATCTTTTGGGCAGCTGACATCTACTTTAGAACCTCAAAAAAAAAAAAAAAAAAAAAAAGGTTAGGATAGTTTGTGGGTGTTCACTATCAATTTTATAGGTCAAAGAACTAAAGTGCAGATAATCCAACTGGTCAAGATTTACTAGGTGTCATTTATCTACGACAAGAACTGAAGATGAATGGTTTGGATAACCAAAAAACTAGGTCTACTATGCTCCCATCTCCATTGGTCAATCCCTCAGCTACAGGTCAATAATGGAAGATAAAACCTTTCATTATCCATCACATGCTTTGATTATATGTCAAAGGCTTCAAGCTATAATGAACCATAAATAAGTATTATAGAATCCACAATAATGGCGAAGGGACCATATGCAAGATATGACTAGACATAAAGAGGACTAGATTTCAATATACCCAAAATGGCAATGTCATATGCTTGTGTGGTATAGCCAGCATATACCTTAGTCAAGGATGGCTTTAGGGACTATGAATTATGCCTTCCTAGGCATAAGGACTAAGTCCTAAGCTAGGTTATGCAAAAAGTGTGTGGAGGCACCCATTCCAAGATGGTCCACAAAAGGTGTCAAACGCTAGGACCTCTTTGCTCATGGCCATGTGTTGTTATGTATGTGAGGGTTAGAATGGACTAATGTGGTTCATCCTTCATTGATAACTTAGAGTTGCCACTTAGAGAAAAGGGTTTATGACCTATAGATATCGTGAGATTAAGTTTGCAGTTTGGTGATGAGGTTGGAAGGTGTTAGGTACCAACTCAATCCAGTCTACAAACTAATCTCTATTAAATGAGTCTGTTAATCTATCTTGGTTTGGAAAATTGAAGATGATCATCCTAGTTTTCTCCTCCTTATCCTAGAATTCATGCATAAATACATTTTGGTGGTGCAAAAATATTATGAATAAATATGCTAAAAAATTCTTCATATTGGGGAGATATGCTATGATGTAGAGCTTGGTAAAAGACCTCCTTGCTACATAAGATTAGTAAGCCACCTTTTATGGGCATAGCTATAATGATTAAACTATGAAGGATCCTTAGGCTTTATCTCCAAAAATGTCCTCCTACCATAAAAGTATGGAGAACACCTAACCAAGCTCAGAGGTTCCTAGGAAAAGGAGGGAGACAGGCTCCTCTCCTCTAGAAAAGCTCTACTTTATTCTACAATGCTACAGAGTAGGAAAGATATACTAGAAAGTAGGAAGAAAACTAACTTTCTATCCTATATACAATTACTCTAATATGCAGAAAGATTGAAAATTTAGCAAGAAGAAGAAATTATATCTTACTCTACAAAAAAGAACAACACAATACTAGAATACCAAAAAAATCAATATAGAGAACTCCTAATCTAGAAGAGGCTCCTCCTTAGGAAACTTAAATTAGGACTCCTATCAGGTATTTTCCAAGCAAGATAATCACTCTTTCTCTTTCTAGTAGAGTTTTCCCAACCTTCTATGGCTATGAATACCTAGAGAAAGATTTTAAATAATGAAGTAGCTTACTAATGATAAATTCCTCCTCTTTTTCTTGGATGGCACCCCTTATATAGGCTTCCAAGGGATACCTTCAGCTAATCAGATTACAACATTTATATTTTTTAGTTGTAAGGGTCAAATAGCTGCATGAAACTTGGTTGTGTTGCATGACTTTAGACAAGTCAGTGAAATGAGTTATGTGGTGCATGGACATGTCAGCATCTTAATGCTCCCATCATCTTATGGAAGAGAGCACATGTAAATTGCTATCATACTATGTTTCGCATGATCACCTTTGAGATCATGAGGCAAAATCTACAAGGGACACCTATCGAAATGATGCACAGTCACATGAAGCTATCATGTGGCCATGTGGGCACATCATTATCCAAATGTTTCTGTCATCTTCTAGAAGGAGCATGTATGCAAGGTTGCCATTTGGTGCAATTGCATGGTCACTTTTGAGGTGAAACAGCCACATCATGGACTATTTTAGAAGGAACACATATCTAGATGATACGTATTGCAAGATCTGAGTCATGTGGTCATATGAGGTTGTCATGCATCCACATGCCAATCCTTTCTGAGCTTGGTATTTTCTATGCTTTTGCTTTTGCTAGGCCTTTTTCCTGTGTTTTCTCTTGAATTCTAAATAAATGAGATGTTCCATGAGTAAACAAAGATTACCATTTAAAAAATGAACTTTCAGCTTGTGTGATTAAAGTGAGTCAATGTTTGATGTTTCTAGTATGTAGGCATGAACCGTGGTTTAGTGTTTAGGCAATGGTCAAGACTAGGTTGATCTAAGCCTAACTGGTTAATCTTTCAAGGTCATTGCTGAGACGTATGTATAGATGGGTTCACACAAATATATTTATATGTTTATGAAGTGTGAATGGACCCACAAACATGTATAGTTACATGGTTATGTATGTATGATGGACCATAAATATAATTATAGGTTGATGGAGGACCCACACTAGATATAATTACAAGTTTTGTTTATATGAGTGGACCCACAGGTGTAAATACAAGTTTGTATGCAAGAGGTCTCACACAAAAGTAGAAAGCATCACTCCACATAAGCATAGTTGAGGTTAGAATTAGACATGATATATGCTTTGTTAAATGAGCCTCAGTTAAAGAAATGATCCCACATGTAAATTTCGCCCACTTAAGGGGGGACCCGTTATTGATTTATTTTATTATTTCTCAATGTGAGACTAAAACCATTCAATTGTTGAAACCTATTTTATTAGTATATGGACATCACAAAAGACAAAATTTCATACCTTGGCAAGATATACAAATCTAGCCTAGACAAAAAAGGACAAAAAATTATAGCTTGACAAGCTACACAAATGTTTCCTGAGCTACATGCAAAAGTTGCTTCTTGTTTTTCAAGATTTATACTATTTATAGCTTGCAATCTATAAGGTACCTTCATGTTGAATAACCTCTGATTTTTATTTTTTATTTTTTGTAGCTTTAGTCCTTCCACAAATGAAACTATATTTCAAGCTCCAGCCACCTATATTTAGAATTTACAAATTCTCAATTGATAGTTATATTACTAATGTAATTTCAAGCCCTAATGTCTCTTGTTTTAGAAATCCATTTTTTATATCTATGATTCACTAGAGATCTCGTTGTATGTTGTCTGCAGCTCAGTTGAGATCTAACCTTCATATTGTTTGAAACTCACAAGAGACTTCCTCTATTAACAATGGAATCTACTCATCATCATGGTTTGCCTCCCAATACTATGAAAATAACTATGCTGAGATGATTTTGTATATTTTGAGGCCAAAGATCCAAATTGCTTGTTCTACGTTTGCCTAAAATGGACCTTGGTTGAATGTGATTCCTTCATTTGGAAAAACCTATAAAGTAGGAAGGATGGTTCAGTAACTGAAAGGAGGCCTAGAATATACAAAAGAGAGGAATGTGTAATTGCTATTGAAAGAAAAGAAGAAAATAAGGGTCATGGTTGTTGTGGAAGATTGTTGCTATATATTTCATAGTCATGCCACATTTTCTACTCAAATAAGCAACAATAGCATAGATGTAAATTCAATTTGACTCCTTTCTAGATGTACTTAGGTTTTACTATTTATTGGAAAAAGAATTGGATATTGGCTTACATATAATGTTCCCTTTGGTTCCATTTGTTCTTAGCACTAATTGCAGCTTAGCTCTAACGTAACCAACATTGAGACATATAATATAGAGTCATCATATGAACCAAATTAAGTAGATCCATGAACAATTGGACTTGAGTGCTCCATGACACAAACGAGCAAAGCAATTGGTTTGAGATAATACACAAATAGCCTATATCTAAAATTACATTGAATTTTTCAAATCATAAAGTAAAACCCCATGCATGAATCATTTTTTGACATTCGGGCTAGGGTGTTCCCTGTAAGTGACATGCTACATTAGATCTTAGATACAATGAAAAATGGACAAGGGCTGCTAGGGCGTTACCTGGGAAGCAACGTGCTACATCTGATTTGGCGTCCAGTGGAGAATAGGCAAGAGCCACGAGAGTGTTCCCTCAGAAGTGATGTGTTGCATCAAAACTCAGGTATAGTGAAAAGTATGCATGGGATCCTATGCCATTTGAGAAGTAGGAGAGTAAATAGGCTAGGCCAGGACAATAAGATTCATATCACCACATAGAATATAAACACATTGACATGTAATTGTAGAGTTAATAGATAGTGTGAAATGCAGGGTAGTCAACATCTCTTGTATACAAGAAACTAAGTGGGAAGGGGCTAAAACTAAAGAAATCAATGGGTATAAGCTTTGGTACATAGGAAAGGATAATAATAGAAATGACATAGGGATAATGGTAGGTAAAGAATCAAAGTATAAAGTTGTTGACGTTAAAAGAACCAATTATAGAATTATACTAATAGAACTTGCTCTAGGAAAGAAGATCATAAATGTTGTAAATGCATTCACATCACAAGTAGGGTTAGAAGATAGAATCAAGAGACAATTCTAGGAAGAAATGAAGGAAGTCATGCAAGAAATTCCCAACTTAGAGGGAATATTTATAAGAACTGACTTTAAAGGTCATGTAGGAAAAGAAAAGGAAGAGTATAATAACATACATGGAAGGTATGATCTAGAGAAAGAAATCAGATGGGGAAGCTATCCTCGATCTTACTTTAGCATATAACCTTGTTATAGCAAACACATACTTTAAGAAGAGGGATGAACACTTACTAACCATTAAACTAGATCATATAAATGACAAATAGACTTCTTTCTACTTAGGAATACAAAAAGATCAGTGTGTAAGTATTGTAAAGTATAAGCAATGTGAGTCTAACCTCATAACATATGTTAATGGTTCTGGACATTTGCATTAAAATATGTAAGAAAGAAAATTAACCTAATAAGTGTTTAAAAACTAAATGGTGGAACTTAAAAGGAAAGAAGATAGCATCATTTACAAATAAGTTGATGGTAGAAGAATACGAGAACAATGAAATAGAAGTAAACACTACATAAACTAATATGACAGAGTCCATTAAGAAAGTGGCAAAAGATGTCTGAGGAGTATCTAAAGGTAAAAGACAAATAGTAAAGGAAACTTCTTGGTGGAGTGAAAAAGTGTAAAAAGTTATTAAAGAGATACAGGTGTGTTTTAAAGCATGGTAGAGAACTAAAAATAATGAAAACTTTGAGCAATATAAGAAAGCAAAAAAGGTTGCTAAGAGAGTAGTATGTGAAGCTAAAATCAAGGCATATGGTGATCTCCATAATAAACTAGGATCAAGAGAAGGTGAGAAAAATGTGTTTAAACTCACCAAAGTAAGAGAATAGAAGAGTAAGGACTTAAACCATGTTAAGTTTATTAGAAGTGACGACGAATGGATACTAGTCAAAGATAACGAGATTAAACAAAGGTAGAAAAGTTACTTTTAAAAATTGCTAAATGACAATTACCATGAGAATATAAGGATTGAAAGTATTGTAAACGAAATAAAGTTAGACATTATAGATAAAAACATTAGATTAGAGTAACTGAAGGAAAAGAGGCCTTGAAAATATGAAATTAGGAAAGGCCCCGAGGGGGCTAGATAGTATACGAATAGAGGTTTGAAAGTATATGGGAGATACTAAAGTAGTTTGATTACAAAGTTATTTAATAAGATTATAAAATCAAAGAAAATTCTAGACGAATTGATGAATTCTAGATGAATTGATGAAGAGCTCTATCACTCCAATTTATAATAAATAAAGGAGACAAACAAAGTTACACCAATTATTGAGGGATCAAACTTATGAGTCATACCATGAAACTTTTTGAAAGAGTGACTGAGAAAAGGCAATAGCATGAGACGAATGCATCAGAGAGCTAGTTTAGTTTTATGCTTAGGAGGTCTACCATGGAAGCTATTATCCTACTTAGACTATTGGTAGAGAAATATAGTAAGAGGAGGAGGACCTCCTCATGGTCTTTATTGACTTAGAAAATCACCAAAGTATATAGATATAATTAAGAATATGTATGAGTGAGTAGTAACAAACATTAGGACCACTAGTAGAGAAAGTGGTGATTTTCCTATCACTATAAGATTGCACCAAGGATTGGTATTGAGCCCATACCTTTTCACGTTGATTATGATGAGTTAACAAAAAATCTGCACTATGAGATTCCATGGTGCATGTTATTTGCAGATGATATAGATTTGATTGATAAGATAAATGAGGGTATAAATACAAAGCTAGAGTTATAAAGAGATGCATTAGAATCTAAATGATTTAAAATTAGCCAAACTAATACAGAGTATATGGAATGCAATTTTAACAAGGAAAGGAGCGAGAATGGAGCACTAGTAAACATTGATAACCAAGAAGTCCCACTAAAATAACACTTCTAATACTTAGGATGGATAAATCATGAGAACAGAAAGATTTTGAGAGGGAGGTTACCCAAAGAACCCAAGTGGGGTGAAATAAATAGAGATGCACTATTGGAGTTTTGTGTTATCAACAGGTGTCACTTAAACTGAAAGGAAAATCTATAGGATGGATGTAAGGCAAACCATGCTCTATGGATAAGAGTATTGGCAGTTAAGGAATAAAATGTACATGGGATGAGTGACGCCAAAATAAGGATGTTGAGATGGATGAGTGGTAAGACAAGAAATGATAGAAATAGAAATGAAAACATTATTGGAAACTTAAGAGTAGCACCATAGGTAACAAGATGAGGGCAATTAGACCTAGATGGTTTGAAAATATCCAACAAAGAACGAAACCTATACCAGTTAGGAGTGAGGTGACCCAAGTCGAAGGTTCTAAAGAGGCAAGGAGAAGGCCCAAAAGAACATCTAAAGAAGTGGTGAGATAAGACTTAAAAACTTTAAGACTAATGAAGCCATGACACTTAATAGAGGGGAACGTAAGAACAGGATTCATGTGACTGGCCCTTAATTAGGATAAGGTCTTGATGATGATAAAGTGATCATCATTAAAGACACTTAAAACCACTTGGACTTTTTTGTATAAGGCTTTTGAGCTAGTTTGAGATATATGCAGACTGTCCAAGGACGGATAGGTTGTGTGGTATACAACTTTTGAAGAATCATTTAAGAACTTTGCGAGGTATCCTTGTCATTTCCCTACGTGACTCGGTTGTGTCACGAGAGTAAACGTACGACATTTTAGTCAATTTTGTAATTTTAACTCTTTCTCGCGCTTTCAGCCCATTGACGAGGTTCTCTTTCCACAATAAGCTGGGTTCACTAAGCGAGAAAGCATTTACTTAAATTAATAATCCTTGCAGCAAGCTAGAAAGCATTTACTTAAAAGTCGAACGTTCTTGAGCATCAGCTGATACAGATTATTAGGTTGCACAATTAAACTAAAAAGAACCCAGGAGAAGGAAATATGAAACTTGGCCACAAGATTTTGTGTCAATCATCATTTTAGTAACAATTTATAAATAATAAACCGCACAAACCAGAATATTTAAATTTCTCTTGGTCTAGTCCTCTTGATACAACAGCGCAAGGCCGAAAGCAAGTATGAAATACAAGTATCAGTCCACAAGCATTTGCCATGAAATGCAGTTTGACATGCTGCATAATCAATTTGCATTAGTGGACTCGATGGTTTAGAGTCTTTGGAATAATTGCCTTCAAGATCTTTAGATCCTGTAAATTGGTTATTGGAGATTTTGGAGAAGAATGGCAGGGTTGCTAAGGGAGTAGATGCTTCCGTCCGTACACTAACACCATTACAAAGTCCTTAGCGGAGGTACCCACTGATGTTGCTACCTTCTGTGATGCTGAAGACGTCCTTAGCCACATATCTACCAAGTTGTGCAGTGGTAAGGTGGGGATTATTGGCTGGCCTCGACATGTGAGCTCCACCTGTCAACACAAACTAGGAGATCAGTAGGGTCCAATTGCTTCATATGTGAATGTATCCAAGCAGAGGTACCCACTGATGTTGCTACCTTCTGTGACATCCGTTAAAAGATAGACTAGGATTTCGAGTTTATTTCAACAAAATAACACATAACATGAACATATGCAAAAACGTCTATGTGGGAAATGATGTGAGCTAAGAGGCCTCGTGGTTATATATAAAATCTAGGTGGCCTGCCACATGCACATGCTCGAGTCATGGGCCTGGAAGGAGTTTAAAATGATTTAGCCAGTAGTTGCAACTTGCAGTTGACAATGATCACCAAATATCCAAACTTCCCTTTCTAATCAAGCATTTTTGGATAACCCAAATGAAGCCACCCCTACTAGTCCAGCACATACATATTTGCCCAGCAGATCAATAGCACTCCCCATAACATGTGCTACACATGTTTGCTGTTCACAAGGCTTCCAACATTTTCTCTGTGTGTGCATAAGTACATCATAATGAAAATGAAATCATAATTGAGTGGACAGGACAATAATTTAGCCAGTCCAGCATTTAAAGTGTCACGGCAGTTACCAACATTAGAAACTACAAGTAGTTTTGGTATTTAGTGAAAGATCACTGTAGGTTTCCTTTCTAAAAACAGTAAAAAGCAAACAACAACGCTCAAATGAAACAGCTATTTACCCATGCCCATTGAGGATACTAAAAAGAAGAACCCAGAAGAGGCCAACAGTGAAGCCATACAGGGACTTCTGTACAAGATTGGTTTTGGTCAGCAGCTTCTATACATGGTTCATGAAAATGTAAATCACTCAAAAGCCAATGGCTGGATGCACAATCTGTTGTGCCAAAACAAGTTATAAAAGTACTACAGGTTTCAACTGACCACATAACAGTTTCACTACCTGAAATTCCCTCAGGTATTAACTAGCTGGACAGGAATTATTACCATGTCTTATGAACTCCATAAAATGAAAAAACAAAATCTCCGGACACTATGGATAGTTCAAAAGTTATGTCAGCATGATCCACAAGAACTATGGATGGTTCAAAAGTTCTTTTATGAGACTTACAACAACTTAGTGGTTTGGATGGGTTGTTGGATCCAATCTCCAGGAAGTTAATTCAAAAGACCATCTAGCTAACCATAGAGTTCAATGGCCATGCAATGGCTCTCAAGAGTCAAGACCAAGGATCCTACACCATTCATCTCATCTAGTATCCAACACTAATTCCAGCACCATTTCCCAGAAAAAGCTCCTAGATACCATCTTTAGTCTGATTGAAAAACCTCAAACTTCTCTTGGCTTGCACATTGATTTATTCAGATCATCCTGACTTTTAGAGTGGTTTAGTTGAGCTATTTCAACTTCAGTCAACATTTGCTTGCCTTTAATCCTTCTTTTGGATCAACCCTCTTCTTCTACTTGCAACTTCAATTAAGACATGAATGCTGTCCTAAAGTCAGGCCACATGGTATCCAATGTTGTGAGACATGCATTTTTGTTTAATTTGTTTTCTTGCTTGATCATAGGTTCAGCTTAGGATTATGTATTAAACTAAGAAAATTACACTAACAACTGCATCATTTTTGTTGCAAGATGTAAGCTTTCTTCTTTGACTCATGTAGATGAAGAGGAACAATTGATGTTTACTCCGGATTTTCTTTGTCATCACGAGGTGGTTGAGAGCATTCAGAAACAAATCTAGCAATAGTGTTAAGTTTTCTCAAAACTTTCTCCATGATGACAAAGTGAAGACTTCATGCCAAGTAAAAGAATCTCAGATTGTAACTTCAGTTGTCACACAGAATCTTAAATAACCAAATTAACCAATGCAGATCATAGGAACCATCATCTCAAAAAATTCGACCTATCATGATTCCTGAACATCTTGCCAGAATATGGAAATAAAGTTACAAAACAACTTTATGATGTAGAAAAAGATTAACACCCCAAAACAATTCAAAGTTAGTTCCCAACCATGTGGCCAAAGAAGCACCATGTTATCAGCAGAAAGAAGAGTGGCAAATAGCATATTATGACGTAAAGTCATATCAAGACTAGTAAGCTGGACATTCAAAAAAGGTAAACTGCATAGTATGTTGCAATTTAATGGTGCAAGGTCATTTATTCTCAGAAATAGCATCCACTAACCCATTACGTACTTGCAGAGTCCAGAAGATTTTGAGGGGTTTTCCAACAATATATTTCTTTTAATCTTGTTAGGGCCTTATGAAAAGGTTGCAAATACGCTCAGAGAGGTCCATAAAAAATTACCTACCCTACCTATCTCACCCCTCCCCAGGTTCAGAAAATTTTCTGGAGTTCTCTCAGAAGATGCAGTTCCTAATGTTGACAGGAAAGTTATCAGGATTATTCTCTTTTGTTTCTGTCTATCGAAGACTGGGGCTAGGCAAGACATCACCACCCACATTAAAATTCAGAAAGGAATAGGGACACCTTTGGCAACAATTCAGTTTACAAGACCACTCTTAAGAGGAGCTGTAGCTCCCCGAAGTATTAGGGTACCATCTTTGCAAGGTAGTTCATTGGCTGTATCGTGCTGTGTCAGCTCTCTTTTTCATTCTTCTACATTACCAACTCAATTGACCCAAAAAAGTGCATGAAGTTTATGGAACAAGATTATTTATCATCTTGAGCATCTTGGAAACCATAGAAAAGATAGAAGGATCAGGTCCAAATAGATAGCATCTAATTCAGGTGTCTTTGATTTATTTTGTTGGAAGGGGATTGAGAACTCACCTCAGCCTCACTCCTGAGCTCAAGTTTCTTTACAAGGTACTTTTGGATGAAAGAAACAGGTAGATTACCATCTCTACAGCAAAAGAAAGAAAAAGGTAAGTATAGAAAGAAGATGTTTCCAGACAGGCATACAAATGATAGAACATAAATTCCCAATAGTCTATAAAGAATCACAATCAGGTGCTTTCCTCTTCAAATTTTTGAACAGAAAAAGCTTGAGAAAAGTATTTGATTGGTAAAGTAAATCAAGTCAGGTGTTTTCTCAACTGATCTGTATAAAATGCAAGTGTGAGACCAATGAGGCAGTTCATAGTGCTTGTTTTGTTTCTTATCAATGTGTTGGTACTCTTCAGCTTTGATACTATTCCATCATAGTTCTACTCGCAATTACTGTCAGGTAAGATGGGCACATTAAACTCGATTTGAAGTAGATCTCAGCAGCTAGTTGTATTAGGAAGATCACTTCCTTGTGGTGGATTACTCACAAAATTTATCCAACAAAAACAATCTTACTTCTACATTTCCAACTCTTTATATACCGGAAATATGGTTCACTTCTAAGGGTACTAATTGAAGTGGATGGTTGGGAGTCTGCTGTAAGCAAGCCAGTGTTAGTTATGGAACTTTGTTCCGAGTTTCATTGCAAACATTATCTTCCAGTTTGCTTAAATGAGAAACCCATTATGTTCATAAGAATGATAGATATTTTAGTCATCATCCAATTTATTTACATTTACAATTTATATTAGCAAACTGATCCTTCCAGTGGTTTGGCGAGCATCCAAACTTATCAAGTATCATGTAATTACTAACTAAGCTATTTCCAACCATTTTATCTACACTATAGATAATGAGAACAGCCCCGAGAATAGGAAAGATGGAAGGCAGATTATATTAGTTGGTAGTCTTGTTAAACAAAGGAAAAAAGGTTCTATCTCTAGGAACTAGTCATAGAAATATTTTGAGTACAAGGAAAAAAAGGGAGAGAGGATGTAAGACAAAGCACCATCAAGAAGAGAGTGAAAGAGCTCTGATACATTCTCCTGTTTTTGCATGAGACTAACGAGCCTCCAAAATTGTCTCTCTCTCTCTCAAACTCAAACACACATGCATACAAATGTATGTGGGCATATGCACACATGACTTTATTAATGTAACAAAAAGAAGACTCAAGGGAATGCCATTGCTAATAGTGGAGTCCAAATCAGCATAGATAAAAATATGAAAATGGTCAAGCATGAATTTCCATGCATGCACTCAATGAAAAGTATGTTAATATTCAGAGTCATATATATGTGTGAGTTAATTGAGGTGACTTAACCAAAAAACAGAACCAAAACAAAGGACTAAGCAAGAAGCGCAAAAGCAGGATAAGTTGAGATTCTTACATAATACAGAAAAGATATGAGAAGAAATGAAACTCACTTTATCCTTAAGTAGCAAGTAGCAATTTGTGGTAAAGGTGAATCTCCTTCCCTAAGAAAAACAATTCACCAACAAAATCAGAGAAAAGAAAAGCAGTAGAATGGTTTTCAATGTACCCAGTCCCCATGAAACTGTAAACTGAATTTCAGATCTGAAATGGTTTCTTACTGGTCATCAGAAGCCACTAAAGAGAACCAAATTGGAGAAAATTTTCTTTCCCGCTTAGCAGCTGAAGCATCAAGCAGAGACTGGGCTGAGGAGCCAAGTTCCCTAGAAGCAAATGCTCTTTTCCGCAATCTTCTATCTTTAGCCAATCCTGAAGGAGCAGGAATGTTGCCGTTCTTGTCCTCGCGAGCTTTTGATTTGTGTATATGCTCCTTAACTTTGTTTTTATGAACATATACTTCACTATCAGGGCCATCATGTTGCTCTACCTTCACAGACCCCAGTGAGTTGTGCTTAAAGCTCTTGGTCCTATTTGCAGCTTCAACCAGACAATTTAATGGTTTCCAGAGATCCACCTTACCCTCCCACGATTCTCCACCATTCTCATCTTTTGTAGATAGGTGATTAGATGGCTCTGCACTGGATGAATTCTGCATCAATTAAAATAGGAAATAAAACATACGATTAGCAAAAAACAAAGCAAAGGAAAAGCATTCAAAGGACTAATATAAAGAAATTGGCATTTTCATCTTAAATGTTATGAAAACTGAAAATGAATGACTACACTTCCTTTACCTGCCTTCTATTTTGTGCAATATTGCTCAGGAATTCTGGGGAGCTCGAGCTCTCAGGTTGATCTTCAGCAGCATCTTCCTCTTTCTTAACAGATTCATCCACAACAAAACTTGATCCTCGCAAGGCAGCAGTCTTTCTTGCAACAGCCTTTGTTCTCCTTCCTGTCAAGCCAGTCTGTGCTGATACACGGGGAGTACTTACCACCAATGATGATAGTGATCTTTCCTTTCTTCTAACGGGCAATGAAATGGAAGGCAAGACTTCAGGTGCCTTAACTTTTCTCCTTTTAAATGGAAATATCTTTGCCCTTACATCTTGTAAATTATGATCTGGCCTGCAGATGATCAACCTCTGAGTATTTGATGTGACATAATAAAACCAACCTTCATTTCAGAAAACAGTAGACATAGACTGAGCATTAAAACATACAAGATTTCTAGAAGTATTCCATGCCAGCAGTTATATCAAAATGTAAACTGTTAACTTAGTTTCCATGGGTAAAGGTCATTAGAAATTTTCTTTTATCAAACAGTAATAGGCAGCAGCTACCTTGTGTGAGATTAAGAATATGGAACAAACATGCTGTCCTCCTCTCCAAAAATTTGGGTGGACCTTTAATGGCAGATGGCAAATTTGTTCTTCTCAGTCTAAATTTTATGACCTAAGCATTGGTACAACATAAGTGGAGATCTCAAATGTCATAGATAAGTTATGCAGCATATTACTGTGAACCACTAGTTATTGGAATTAGCTACAATTCAAGCTTGTTCACTATCCAAAGGAAGGTGCGTCCAAAATTGTGATTATCATTGCAGAACAGGTAAAAACATTTATAATAAGAAAGTGTCAAGTCTTATCAAGATGACAACTCAGGAATTCATCAAAGTAGCAAAGTTATAAAGGAGGCAGCTGGAACCCACTATGCATAAAGTTCTTGGATACACCAAATCTGGCCAAAATGTCATCCAAATGATTCGCACTCCAGGAATATGACAGAACTCTATTCTTAAGACACTCGACAAGATTCATAAGCGAGGAATGGAGGCAGACAGAAACTGTATTATTGCTAAGACTCCTGTCAAAGTGAAGTATCCCACTGTTTACAAGAACAGGAAAACCAAAAAACAAAAGTAGCACTGCTCATATTCTACATTCAATCAGAACTAATTTTATTAATTATCTACTTCAGAAGAATCAGTTCTAGATCACAATAGCCTTTTTTAATTGCTAATCTCAGAGTTCTGAATTATGTCATAATACATTACTTGTAACCAAGTACCTTCATCAGCCATAACCAAGCATACAAAAAAGAAAAGAAAAGAATTGCAGTGAAGGAGCTCCATATAACCATAAGTGTCTTACACTTTGTTTCATCATGTAAGATTTTGCAGCCTCTGAACAATATCAAAGAAAACAAATCCAGTAAGAGATAAGAGGTCGTACAGCTATAAAGATAATTAAATGGGTCTAAGAGTATTCCAAAAGTGTCTTTTAGTCTTTAGATTGTTTTCAATGTAGAAGGAAAGAATCTTTCAAATCATTAGACCAAAAATGGTCTCCACTAATCTAGGTTTCAATCTAATACCAAGTAATATAAGAAATCAAAAAAGAAGAATAAAAGAAGGAAAAGAGAGAAGTTAGATAAAATCAAGGAAAAAGACTATGGACACGCACCATCTTATAAACTTCTATCATGCACCCAATTACATCATGTGACACTCATAAGCAACACTAAAGAATAGCCATCATAACTTTCTACAACAAAAGTTACATAGGAAGTCATGTATGCACCATCAAAGCCTAGTGTAGCACATATACTACAAATATAACTACAAGAATAAATATCCTTCTTTGTATCTGCAGCCAAATGGCAAGAGGGATTACAAATGCTAATATAACAAATTTAGATGATCAAACACCACGAGACAATCTCGTCAAAATGTTACCTTTTGTGCCAACCAACTTAACCAAAGAAAAGTAGTATCTTTCTAAACAGTCCTTGGGATAGAAAATCTATTTTTAGATAAAACTTATTATTTTCTATATAGGAAAGAGAGAATTAGTGCAATGACATTTTTCTTTCACACTAAATTGTGGCCTTCTCTATTATACAAAAGAAAATTGGTAGGAGAGTGTCTGCATCTCTCTCCATCAATGTCTTCTGTGGACAACTTAAGGTGAACATCAACCTTATATCCTATAATTAGGTTTGCAAGAGAAAAAAAGAGCGAGAAAGAAAAGAAAGCAGAAGAAAAGCAAATGCACAAAAAGAGGCAAGTGGCAATCAAGATTGTTAAGAGAGGATTATGAAGGATTCAAAATACAGGATTCTATCACGAAAAAAAAAAAAAAGGATCTCCGACTAGTTAAAATTTACTCAAGAAGAAGAACAAGTAAGACCTATCCACACAGGTGCAACCTGTTAACAGCAGCATGATGCATAGCCAATGCTGATATCAGAAACTAGAATTACAAAGACAAGAGTCAACAAAACCTCCCAAGAACCCAGTTGGTTTTGTACAGAAACTAGTTTGGATATATTTTAAAGACAGTTTAGTCTATTTTCAGGGTTTCCCTTTTAGGATATCAGTCCTGTTTTATTTTTTAAGGTTTGGAGTTAAGGAATTTAGACTTCCTTTTCATTGATAAGAGATTAGTGTTGGTTATTTAGATAACTAAGGGCAGCCCCGTTGCACGAAGCTCCCGCCTATGCGGGGTCCAGGGAAGGGGCAGACCACAAGGGCTTATATTACACAGCCTTACCTTGCATTTTTGCAAGAGGCTGTTTCCACACCTTAAACCAGTGACCCAAGGTCACATGACGACAACTTTTACCTTTGAGCCAAGGCTCCCCTTCTGGTTATCTAAATAACTAAGGGCCGCAAAAAGCTAAAAAGGACTTCTTTGTCAATCATCTTATCATCCATCAAGGATTGTAATATTCAGCATCAATATCTAACTTATCTCATGTTTTTTCTATAGATAATATTCGCTATGCTCATCTTCTGCTTCACTTCAAAATTCACATATCAGATAAATTGCTCAATACCAAGTAAGCAAGGCCTTTTTCAGTATAACTTTCTGTCTGACCTGCAAATCTGAAATATTCTGAGTTCTTTCTCCATTTAAGTGTTCTCAGTATTTTCTATTTGGCAGTTTTATTCCTCTCTGGCTATTCACTGAGTTAAGAGCCTCTCCCACATATGTAGCAAAATTGTCTTGTTCTCCAATGTAGCCTGCATCTTGGAGGCTCAACTCTACATGCTCCAAAACTTCAAATAATATTTTATGGACCTTAAAATCTAAATATTTGGGTGTTTGAAATGTGAATGCTTGAGCCCATTTTTGGACAGAATATTTGATTAAATATTAAATAAGAACTTCAGCAATATAATTTAATTAATCCTCGATTATGCCCAAGAATTTGTATAGTTTTAGTTACAGGACCCTTTCCCTAACACTCATATAGTTGAGGAAAGTCCAAGATATAAATATTGTTTTGTATCCTAAACCCACAGTCTCTAGCCACCAAACAGAAACAGACACAATTACTCTTAAAAACAAAATCAAAGCATTATTGCATGAAATTCTACTAAACATTCATATGTCAAGCTACTACTTTGCCAAAAAACTCTATTGTAGGTGCTGTACTCAATGTATGCATAAAGGCCCTGCTATGTTGAGGTAAACTATGGACTGCAGCTTATAAAAAGCTCCACAAAGGTCTGTACTGTTATAACATCATATTGTTCACAGAAGTATATTGGAAAACCATTGCACAATCAAAATCAATGATAAAGATAAAGGAGAAGCAGAAGCAGAATGTATGAAGGATAAAAAATGGGAAAAAGATTTAGTAGGAAAACAAAAGTGAAGGGTAAAAAAATTTACCTAAGCTTCTCCACTGGAGCACAGCCCAGATCAATATTGCATATCGGACAGCAATCTGCCTCCTCATCAGTGAGTTTTTCATATATGCACTTCCTGCAAACTGATTTACAATGGATATTAAAAGTCAGCATGTTCGGCATTTCAGGAGCTAAGGAATTGTTAAAATTCTTAGAAGAGGCAGGTGAATACTTTTTAATGGCAAGGATATACATGTAGAAGTACACATCACTTTCTTTGATGAAGAGCCATATGCCTCAGATGTCATAATGTGCCATAAATTCAAGATTGAACAAGAAGCATGTCCAAATTGTACTTTAATACATTTAAGGACAAGTGTGCAAATCTGCAACTTAATACAACTTATATAACAGAAGCAGACAACGCGTACCAACTGAAGGGAAAAGAAGAAGGAAAATGAAAGGAAAGAGAGAAGACAAAAACAAATGAATGAGAAACAGACCAAATTGGCAGAAGTTTCTGAAATTTCTCATCCTAAAACATTGGATGATAGATTTGGATTGTGCACTAATCGTTTGATATTACATTAGGTGTAAAATTGTATATAAGGTGAACCCTTCTACACTTCTGATAAAAGAGCTATTATTGAGTTTCACCTATATTTTCCCTTTTTTACTTCCACTGAACTTGTTATCTAAAATTAGCCAATTTGAAAGCCATGTTATCTGTGACTTTGCAAATTGTCATTCAGTAGGTTACCCCCAGTGATTTATTTGGAACATAATTGGACTCTATGTGGAAAACAAAGTAAAATACATTTTCATATGGCATCAGCCAATCAAGCACCAAAGTGATTGGAACCAAGGAAACACAAAAGTTAGGACACTTCAGTGAAGACCAAATCCTGGCAGCCCTCAGGCTAGTGGCACTAACTGTTTCAAGGCATGTAGAGACCCAAAAATCAAACTTATCCAACAAGCTCTACCACTCTAGTTGCTCCTACAAACACACAAGACCTATAGTGGACAGCCACTAGAAAAGTTCAGTAATCTTCACAAAGAAGTTCAAAATACTTTGCACATGCAGGTGGTGACGAAACCCCTGCAAGGAGCCAGATTAGTAAGAAATACTACATCCACATGCAAGTACAACCCAAGTTTTCCCTCAGGCCTACTAGGAAGTGTTAGTTTTACAATTCAATGTGGAGCATAACCTTCTTGGATTTGTGTGATTGACAAATAACTTGTCATCAAGTTTTTGAACACTTTAAAACCTACATTAGCTGATAAACTACTTTGTCTTACATAATGAAACAGGGACCAACAAATTCAAGTTGTCTTACAATTTTTGTGTGGGCAGTAAGTTGTACATAAGTTGTCAAATAAAGAACATACATACTCCGCTAGGTAAGAGAAAGCTTGAAGGAATATCTATAAGCAGGTAATATAAGTAGATGGAAGTGTCTTTAGGCCGAAGTCGTTATATACAATGTAGGAGATGTGCAAGATGCTTTCTGAATGAAACCTGATAGCATTACCAATCCAAATGAAAAGTGATAATGATACCAAAAGTCCTTTTCAGGATGGTTGCACTTGCACTCTTCAAGCGACAAGTACATGTTACAAAATGACAATTGATATGATCTCATGTCTTCTCAGTAAACAAGATGCATAATATCTTTCCTCTCACTATTCTAGTGACATGATGCAACAATCATGAATTAGTTTACTTAAGAATTGCTCATTAAGCTCTTCGTGTCCTAAAAAGTGAATTCCCCATAGGAAAAGGAAAAAATAACCCTCAAGAACATTTGCCCTCTACGCTCTAAACCTTTTTAGATTTTAAATACACTCCTTTGGAGTATTTATTAGGTCTCTTCCCACTTCTATGTATATTTTATTTTGGGATTGCCAAAAGGGAAAATAACCTTAAGAACAATCAACTAATTATGAAGCATACACTTAACTACAAGGAAGCCAGCCGAAGAATGCTTCCATTAAATTTTGGAAGTAAAGATAATTTGCTTACATAAGGAGCAACATTTGCACCTATTATGAAGCATGTAGTAACTGCCGGTTAGACTACCATATTTCTTCCATTTACACCCTATTAGGAAGCTTTGAATGACTATGGCTTAGAATTTTCACCTAAGAGGAAACTTCATGTCATTATGTTCTAGAATAAATATTTCTCCCATTTATGCAATGGAAAGGAACGGACTGTTTCCATGGTCCTTTTGAAAATCTTGATACTAGCTTATTCCACAATGATAAAAATCCATAAATCACTTGTGCTCATATAATAAATAGCCTGCTTTGAATGACACCATGAAACAAAACTAAAGACTAGAAACAGTCACCAGTCGAACACCATGCCTCTTATCTAAGCCAAATAATGCGAGTCTCAGGGACCAGGAGATTGACACAAATGTAGAGTTAGCTATGTTTCAAGTTTTTCACACACATCTGCTAGCATTAACCCTTTAGAACAATAAACTAATTAGGAAGCAAAGCAAGCTGAAGCACTCTTCTGTGAAATTTTGGAAGCAAGAAGAATTCACTTCTGCAAGAAGCCCCTTTGGAAATCAGATTCCAGCCCTACTAGGATACTTCTCATGAGTAAGTCTCGATTACCACATTTCTTTCATTTCCACCCTATTGCAAATATTCCAGTAACCACAGGCTAGACTAACATATTCTGCATTTATTCAACTATAGCTACAGTGTAGACTAATATATTTTTTCATTCATTCTACTCAATGATTCAAACAGCTCGTAGGATCCATTTAAAAACCTGCACAGTAGCTTATTCCACATCGACGAATATCCATTAACCACTCTATTACAAAGATCCCATCCTGAATAATACCATAGAAAACACCCACTGATCAAACACCAATCTTGTAATTCAATCCAAGGACACCTCCAATATCAAAATAGATACAAATCTAAAATGGATTTAAATTCAAGAAACAAGAAAACCAAAATACAATCAGAAAAAGATGCCATTTTTACTGTTCTCCTGGTAACTAAACATCAAATCAATAAAATAACAAAGACCAGATCACGAAAACAAAAGCCCACGTCAATCCAGATCTTAAAAATGGGAAACAGAACTCACACGTGTGAAGGCATTCAGATATAGTGGTAGCATCCTTCAACAGCTTCTTACAAAGAGGGCATGTCATGCACGCCGCAAGCGTTTCCCTTCGAACTTTCACGACTTGGGTCGTCATCTTCGAAACCTCACAATCCCTTGGTACATGTTAATTAACGTGCCCCCGCAGTGCATGTAAGCAAAAACGCCTTTTTCTTCACCTTGGGCACCTGGAGGCCATGATTCCGGGGACGAGTCTCCCAGCTGCATTCACCCCGAGAAAACGTAAGCGGCTTGCAAAGAAAACAATAAAAACGAAGGAAGAAAAATTGGTTCTTTCTTTTTCTGTTCTTTCTACCTTACATGCGAGGTATGTACCTTGATGGCTGATCTGAAGAAATAAATAGGAAAATGGATTTCTGGCGAGGATCCTGAAATGGGTTGTATTATCTGCGAGGATCCTACGTGGGTTTTGTTGGATTCGGACAAGAAGTCGTGGATTGATCTGCAAGAGAGTCGGGAGATTCGACGAGAGAGCATGTACCGAGGAGGTTATTATTATTATTATTATTATGAGAGGAGAACGAAAACGAGTGGAGTCGGATTCATGAAAGGTTGAGATGCAAAATTCGCCCGCAAGTCACTGGCGTTGTAGTCTTGATACCACGAGTTTTCAACAGTGCGTTGATTTTGGTAGCCGCATGTTACGGGTATTGGCCGGTTAAAACGGGCATCCGGTTGATGTTTGTAAGCCAGCGACAAAGCCAAGTTTTCCTTTGTGAATCGGCTCATGTTAGAACTTACAAGCTACAAGTAGAACTTGTCGAAGGGAAAGCAAATCTCGAGGGAGCGCAACCTAACGGCAACTTTCATGACACCATAGCCGCTTTTACACGATGGCCTCCCTCAACTTCAGTTAATCAGCAAGCCGTTCACCTGACTTCTTTTCCGTTTCAAAAATCTTGGACCCTTAAGTCACGGTGCTTGGATGGTATTGTCATAACCAATGTGGCATAGGTAGTTGAACATGGGTCGGTTGGTTTTACCATTCAATTTGCACAGCATCAAACAGCTAATCCATGTATTTGGTCCCATGCCAAACGGATATTATATTTGATCTGTGCGCCATAATCCACAAAATTCAATGGTTCACACTTCTATCAAAACCTTAAATGGCCTTTTGGATGAAGGGTCTAAGAATGTCTAATCAAGACAAAATCAATGCTAATAGGTTGGGCTTGCTTTAACTTGTCAGAGTAAAGGGCTAGATCATGATAGTTGAAACATGTGGGCTTCAAAAAGTGTGCTTACCTTTAAGCAACCTAGTGTACTCTTGCTGAAAGTCATCCAGCGAAGTTGGTCGCAAACAATATGGCACCTGTCCTTGTTACTATTGATCAGGTGTTCGCTGTGGCACTTTCCCTTATTGGGAAAATTTCAAGTAGATTTAGGAATTAAGATATGCTTCTAGGTAATTTGCTTCATAAATCCTTTTCATATACTACACTTATCCAATTATCACGATCTCTTATCTGTTAAATACCCAAAGTTTGAGACCGAATAGATAAATGTTCCCCCAAGGTAGCATTGAAAGTTGACATCAAGCATGGTGCCCACATGAGTTCTTCACAAACAACAAAAGGTGAATGTTCTCAAAGTTCAAATAAGTCATGCTTTTACCAAAGAAAAAAAGAAAGTCATATGCGGATATGCATAGATCAAGAGTTTGTTTCTCATTGTCATATTGTGGTTTGCTTCTATCACAAGTTCATGAAGGATGGGACTAGTTTAACCAAAAGCAAATAATATTCTTCATCATCAAAGCCTTATCCCAATTAGGGGTTGGCTATACGTCATATTCCTCCATTTACCTCTATTAAGCATCTTGGCTTTCATTAAGTCCAAAAGTTTTTAATCTTTTTCTCACCACTTCTATCCACATCCTTTTGGGCCTTTCCTTTTTCCTTTTAGAGCCTTCAACTTGGATCAACTTACTCCTAAGTAGTGCCGTTTCCAGTCTCTGTTGGACATGTCCAAACCATCTAAGTCTACCCCCCCCCTCATCTTGTTACATATTTGTACTATTCCTAAGTTTTCTCCAATGTTTTCATTTCTAATTCTATTCCTTCTTGCAATGTCACTCATTCATCTCAACATCTTCATTTCGACTAAGCTCATCCTATATACATGTTGTTGTTTTAAATAAAACTCGCAAGTGTACAAATTGTTTGAAATATAGTATGCTAGTGAGGTCGATCCCACGAAGAGTTAAACTAATGTGATGTTAGTGGTCCCTACTTTAAACTATCTAACCTAGCCAAATTCATGTGATTTTTAACCTAAACTAAGAATGAAAACTATAACATAAAAATTGAACATTATGCAAAAATAAGAAACATGCTAAATTGAAAACTTTCCTAAAATATGTACTTTCTAAAATTAAACTTTCCCAAATTAAAGACTTTCCAATTTGATGACTTTCCTAAAATAAAAAAATCCTAAAGTGAAAATTTTCCTTAAGTGAAGATTAACAACTTTCTTAATCATGCAATTGTTTAAGAAATGCAATGAAAATTAAGAGGATGAACTTTAACAACTAACAACAAACTAAATAAGATCAACTTAATTATTTTTTCCTACTTGAATGAATGCCACAACTTGGAATCTATTCACTCACCAAATTAATCAAAGTTATGCATTCTAGCCATGGCTTACATGCATAGTTCCAACATATTTTGATAAGTGCATTTCAAATCAGTACATATGGAATATTAAACTATGGATCTACAAATAAACAAGCAATCCAACAAGGTTTTCCAACATCAACCCTAAAGCCCCTCTTAATCATGCCTTCCATCCTTGGATTGGATGCATGGTTTTAGAGGTCTTTTAATTAGATTGCTGGAAATTTCAGAATTAAACATTCACTTTCTTAATATCCCATCAACATAAAGCAAACAATTAAGAGAAGAATGGTCAATAATCAAGTAAAAAACTTTCCATTAATCATCAAAAGTTTATGGCATACAATGGATTACATGAAAGATTGCTGTCCACTTTTGAATGAAACAGACCACAATTCCTTCTAACTTAAATCCAAAGACAAATTCTAACAAAGATTCCTCCTCCAACAAAGCTTGATATTCGCATATAAGCAAATATCAATGAGGACTAATGAAAAACAATGTGGGAATTTAAAGAAACCTAAAAGAGAACTCAAAAGCTACGAAAGGAAAAGGGAAAACTAGATTCAAGATAATTTCCCTTGGCTGTCACTCCAACGAAAAACCAACCTTGAATTTTGATGCTAAGGTAAGGCACAACAAAAAGGACAAGGCAGAACTAGCATGGAAAGAATCAAGGAAAACAATAAAGGAATCAAGAGAAACTAACCTTGAAACTTGAAGCAAACACTCCTAAAACCAAGTATGGAACACTTCTAGAAGATGTCACACACCTTTAGGATGATAGCAGCACCTAAGGAGTCCACAACACAAAGGCAATAGAAAGGAGGATGGGGAAGAAGGAAGAGGATGTCTCCTTCTAAGGGATGAGGCGTCTTTTTCCTTTTGTGAAAGTTCTCCCCTCTCTTATGTTTTATGTGAAGTTTTATACTTTTTCTCCTATTTTCTCTAGGATACCCTAATATTAAGGTATGGTGGGGATGAAATCAAGACATTTTGGATGTTTAAGATGAGTGGGAGACTAACGTTTCAAAGGAGGAAGGTGGGGAAAGGTGGATGCCCTCTTATGGAGTGGAGTAGGTGGGAGATGCCTACTTCTTAGAAAGGGGCATCTCCCCCATTCCAAAATCATTGAAGCTTAACCATTTGGGGTGGGAAAGAGATAAGAGCAAGAGGGAGAGAATAAGGTGGAGAATTTGGTTGGTTGGGAGAGAAGTTGGGAAAGAAGGTGAGAGGAAAGTGAGGTGTAGGAAAAACATAGAAAATAAAGGTGAGATGGAAATTTTTTATTGGTTAATTGGGTTGCTAAGGTTTTGGGATTGGTTGGGTGGTTAGTATAGGAGTTTTAGGAAGGTGGAAGAGTTATGGAATGGTAGGACTCTTGGATGGAAAGTCAAATTCGAGGTGGTCTTTGATGGTGAGGTGGAAAGTGATAAATAAATAAATAAGTGAAAAAAAACATAAAAATTAGAAGGCTCTCATCCTATTGGTCTATATGCCAACTTATCCTAATAAGATTTTTCTTAATTATCTTCAAAATAACCCTAAACCTCATGGATAATTCTCTTGAATTTCATCCAATTCTAGCCTCCCATTTAGCTTAGCTTGACAGCTTAGATGACTCACTTTAAAGGCTCTATTGGCGAGGCTTCATGGCTGGCTTTGAAAGCTTTCTTGGCTTGGCTTCTTGGCTCCATCCTTGGCTTCAGTGACTTGTATGGTTTGGCTTGAATTCCTTAGCTTGCCACCTTCTCTCATGGCTTATATGGCTAAGGTGGTTTAAGTGGCTTCCATGCAAAGGTGGAAATGCATGGCTTACTTCATGGGCCCACTTTGGCCATCTTTAGCTCCTTTAATCATATCCATTACTAGTCTATAAGATGATCTTTGCCTTTGGTTTATGTTGAAGTGATGATTTTGAGTCTTTGACTCAATCTTTTGATCTTAATCTTCAATTTCATCCCGGTTGATCTCGATTGTTGGATCACCATCTTGCTTCCTACAAAAAGTGAAAAATCTTATTTAAATCCTAAAGAATATTATTAATTACATACCTTGAATTAGCCTTTGAACCTACAAAATAACAACTTTTGCTTCATTAGGTCAAAAATGCATGTGTTGTGAATTTTAGTCTAAACATAATTTACTCGTATAAGTTATAGCACATGGGTAACTAATTGGGTGTTTTTTATGTAAAATTAAACACCTATCACACCCCCCAACCAGCATTTTGCTAATCTTGAGCAAGATATGTGAAAACTCATTTTACAAAAACAAATACAATGTGCCAATTTTGTAGGTACTCACGATTGCATTTAGCACATGCAATAAGCCCTTAAACCCCTAGAGTACCCCTAGTAGACGAGTCGTATGCATCTTTCCTCAATTCTTCCAACTCATTGAGTTAGAGTTTTCGATGGGTCCTAGCAGAATCTAAGTCAAATTGAGCTTTTTGATAGCCCAATATGCTTTGTGCTCTAACTCTATTGGTAAGTGGTAGCCTTTCCATAGACCAAGTGGTACGATGATATTCTTATAGGGATTTTATATGCTATATGATAAGCCCACAAAGTCATTGAGTCTCATAGACTAGTCTTTCCTACTTAGATTGATTGTCTTCTCTAAAATTTTCTTTATCTCCCTATTGAATATCTCTACTTGGGCACTAGTTTGAGGGTGGTATGGGTAGCTATTCTATGGTTAACACCATACTTTTTCAATAAATTCTCAAACACTTTATTACAAAAGTGTTTTCTCCCATCACTTATTATGGCTCTTAGAGTACCAAACCTTGCAAAGATATTTTCTTTTAAGAATTTTACCACAATTTTGTGGTCATTGGTTTTGCAAAGTATACCTTCCACCCACTTGGACACATAGTCCACTCCCACTAAGATGTAAAGATTTCCAAAAGAACTAGAAAAGGGTCCCATGAAATCTATGACCCAAACATCAAATGGCTCTACAATAAGGATTGGGTTTAGGGCATCATATGTCTCCTTCCTAGACTACCTAATATTTGACACCTCACACATGCTTTGCAGTAAGCATGTGCATCCTTAAATATGGTAGGCCAATAAACACCACACTATAAAATTTTTGCAATTGTCTTTCTTGAGCTAAAATGGCCCCCACATGCATGATCATGACAAAAGGAGAAGATTTGATTATGTTTCACTATCTAGCACACATCTCTTAATCACCTGACTGGAACAATACTTGAATTAGTACTGGTCATCCCAAGTAAAATATCTAAGCTTGGTCAAAAATCTCTTGTTATCTTATATGGTCCAATGATTTGGCATTTGTCCTATAACAAGATAAATTAACAATATCACTATACCAAGGCAACTTGGAAATATGCAATAATTGTTCGTCCAAGAAGGATTCAGTTGTAAATATGTGATCGCTAGCATGCTCTACCACTAATCTAGATAAGTGGTCTACTACAAAATTTTTAAAACCTTTCTTGTCTCAAATTTCTAATTCAAACTCTTGTAGCAGTAGTATCCAACGGATCAACCTAAGTTTTGCATCCTATATAGAAAGGAAGTACTTTAAAGCTACGTGATCCGAGTACACTAATGTTAGATCCTAACAAGTAAGGTGTAAACTTATCCAAAGCAAACACCACAACTAACAACTCTTTCTCTATGGTCGAGTAATTGACTTATGCATCATTTAGTGTTTTATTAGCATCAAATATTACATGGAGAAGTTTATTGATGCACTGTCCCAAAACAGCTCCAATGGCATAATCTGATGCATCACACATTATCTCAAATGATGCATTCCAATCTGATGGTCTGGTAATGGATGCAGAAGGCAACTTGGCCTTAAGTCTCTCAAATGCTTTCTTACAGTCCTCATCAAAGTAAAAAATGCCCTCATTTGTAAGTAAATTATAGAGGGGTTTGGCAATTTTGATCAAATCCTTGATGAGTCATCTGTAAAAGCCAGCATGTCCTAAAAAAGAGCAGATTTCTTTAACCATCCTTAGTGGAGGGAGGTTGGCTATTAAATCTACTTTTGCCTTATCAACTTCTATCCCATTGGATGATATTACATGGCCTAAAACTATCCCACTTTGTACCATAAATTGACACTTTTCCAAGTTTAAAACAAGATTTTTCTCCTGACATCTTACTAAAGCTAACTTTGTGGTGTAGGCACTCATTAAATGATGACCCAAATATGGAGAAATCATCCATAAATACCTCAAGAAACCTTTTTACCACATCAGAGAAAATGCTCAGTTGATAGTCCTCAGATTAGTGAGATTTGAATCATAATGTGCCTAATTGAGGTTGAGAAATGTATTGGTGAAGATTGATAATCGATCCAACCTTTTTGGTCAGATACCTCGGTGTCTGATCAGTTGAACAAGATTGTTCGATTAGTGTCAGGCTTGCAACAACATTTTCTATCAAATCTAAGCTATTGTAACCCTATATTCATGCATTCCTAAACACACATTAAGAAATCAATGGTTGATCTTATAGATCATGAATTGTCAGTGCCAAATTAAGATTAGATATGACTTTGAACAGTTAGATGATCTTAGATCAAAGATCCAACTTTTTCTATCCAGATTAGGCTGATGAACTTAGATCAAAGATCCGACCATTGCTGGAGAAGGTGATTACCATAGTTTTCGCTGGTGATCTTTTTCACATTGGAAATCACAATTTCTTTATGGAAAATGTAGATCAGGGTCTCACGTAAAATTCTCTAAAGTTTGGTGAAGATCCAATGTTGCTTATAAGCGAAAAATGTCAAAAATGGGGTGTCAATCACTAACATTATTTTTCTTACTTGATTCTCCTTCCTTTCTTATGATATTTCGATTGTTTTTTAGGGCTTTGGTTCCTGCACCAGGGTTGAAGAGAATGACTAGCTCGGATCTTTAATCTGAGCCATCGTCATCTCTGGCGTAGCCTACAAATTCGGCCACCCCTCTTCTTCTTCCCCCTTTCTTGCCAGAGTGATGCATTTCCACAATGAGCTGGGTTTCTTCCCCGTCTCTCTTTTCCTCCTTTTCTCTTCCACTTGTTCCTCTTTCTTCTTCCTCTCTTCTTCTTCTTTCTCTTTCTTTTTGTTCTTCCTTGTCAGGTTCCTGTTCATGTCGAGTTACAGACCATCATTAGCCTATTTTTGATTACTTAAGAAGGAAGGGGCCAATATCAAAATCCCCATCCCTCCCCTCCCCACCTTTTAGTTTTTAAAGAATTTTCTTTTTTTATAAATTTTAAAGAGAAATTATGATGTTTTAAGTGTTTTGAACATCATAATTATAGTACAAAAGGGATGGGTGCTATTCATAATGGTTCTTGAACGTCTCTTAACTATTGGACCTAGATTTCTATAAATGGGGCCCAGTAATTTTTTTTACAAAATTTCCCTTCATGAGAAAAATCATAACTTATTCGTCCAAACTCCAATTTTAGCAAACTTAGAGTCATTGGAATAGTCTTTTCAAGTACTATCCAAACATGGAGGTCTCAATAATTGATGTGATGTTTATGAAAATATCACTTTCTAAAACTCTAAAATAGGAAATTCAATATTCACTTTTTATTCCTATTTAACATAACTAAAACATTACTTAAATTGAGAATTAAAAATTAGGGATGTTACAAACATAGATGAGGCTAAACCCTAACATGAAAGAGGTTGTTAGAGACGAAGCGCTTAAACTCTTGGATGTTAGTGTCATATAACACATTTCTTATAGCACTTAGGTTAGCCCAATTTAGGTTGTACTCAAGAAATCCAGAGTCAAAGTAATTTGTAATGATGATAATAAATTAATGCCACCTCACATGACCACTAGGTGGATACTTTTGTATAGATTATCAAAAATTGAACTCCGTCATCAGGAATGACCACTTTCTCTTCCTTTCACTAAGCAAATGCTAGAAAGGTTAGTTAACCATAAATATTATTATTTCTTGGATGATTATTCTAGTTATAACATAATTCTCATAGTACTCACTTGAGGACCTGGAGAAGATTACCTCCACTTGCCCTTTGGGGAATTTTGTGTATCATTGTATGCCCTTTGGATTATGTAATGCCCTAGCAACTTTCCAAAGGTGTATGGTAAGCATATTTTTTGATATAATAGAGAGGTTCTTAAGAGTGTTCATGGATGATTTTTTAATATTTGGATCATCCTTTGATGAATGCCTACACTGCTTGCAATTAGTCCTTTCTAGATGTTAGGAGAAGAATCTTATGACGAACTAGAAAAAATGTCATTTTTTGGTATGGAGTGGCATTGTTTTAAGACACATAATATATCACAATGGCATAGAGGTTGATAAAGTCAAAGTGGATCTTATTTCTAATCTTCCCCCTTGTAGGGTAGCGAGGGAAATCCGCTCATTTTCAGGCCATGCTGAATTGTATAGATGACTCATCAAAGATCTCAGCAAAATTTCTAAGCCCCTACATAATTTACTTATGAAGGAGGTAAATTTTAGTTTTGATGAGAGCTGTGTGAAAGCATTTGAGTGCCTAACAGTTGAACTCACTTCTATGCCTATCATTCAATCTCCATATTAGAATGCACCATTTGAAAAATGTGTGATAATTTAGACTATGCAATTAGTGCCGTGTTGGGCTAGCATATTGATAAACTCAATTATTCTACTAGAGAGAAAGAGTTTTTAGTTGCTATATTTCCCATAGAAAAGTCTAGGTCTTATTTTGTAGGATCTAAATTCATCATCTATTTGGACCATGCAAGATTGAAATACCTTCTTTGCAAGAAGGATGCAAATCTGAGACTGATCTGATAGATTTTATTACTCCAGGAGTTTGATATAGAGATTTAGGATAAGAAAGGTTTCAAAAATTTTGTAGCAGACCATTTGTTTAGGTTGATTGTAGAGTTTCTAGTGAATTTGTGCCTATAATAGAATCCTTCCCAGATGAATACTATTACACATTTCCCAGCAACCTTGGCATGCTAACATTGTCAATTATCTTGTTGCAAGTCAAATGCCTAATCACTGGTTAAAACAAGATAGGAGTAGATTTCTTATCAAGGTTAAGCGCTTTTCATGGGACAATCCATACTTATTCAAGCGTTATCATGATCATATCATTAGTAGATGAATACCAGATAGTGAACATCATATAATCATTTTCTTTTGCCATGACAATGCATGTAGGGACAACTTCAGTGTAAAAAGATAGTTGCAAAAATTCTGCAATTTGGTTTCTATTGGCCTACCATTTTCAGTGATTCACATGCTTACTGCATAGCTTGTGCAAAGATGTAAGAAGTTAAGGAGTATAGGAAAAAGATAACTCTTAATCCCATTCTGATTATTGCACCTTTTAATGTATGGGGCATCAACTTTATGGGATCTTTTCCCAACTCCTTTTGTTATCTTTATTCTTATGGGAGTGGACAATATGTCCAAATGGGTGGAAGCCATAGCTTGTAATACCAATGACCACAATGTGGTGGTCAAGTTTTTGAAGGAAAATATTTTTGCATGCTTTGGTACTCGACATGCCATTATCCATGATGGGGGAAAACACTTCTTTAATAGAGTGTTTGAGAACTTATGGAAGAAATATGGTGTCACCCATTGAATTGCTACCCCACACCATCCTTAGACTAGTGGACATGTAGAAGTGTCCAATAGGTAGATTAAGTGGATCCTAGAAAAGACAGTTAATCCTAATTAGAAAGACTAGTCTTTAAGACTTAGCGATGCATTATAGGGCCGTTGAGATTGAAAAGAATGGGGAGATTTCTAAAGTAAATGGACAAGGTTAAAATCCTATATGGAATTAGTAAACCCTAAAGTAAAGGAGATTCTATTAGAGGATCTCATTTATTAGGACCCACCATAGCATGTTTCATGACATCTGCATTCATATAAGTTTTAGCATGTATTCATTCTTGTATTATATCACTGTGTCTGGTTGAATACATTAAAATTAGTGCTACTGGGTAGCAACCTAGCATTTTAGAGTATCATTTTACTACATTACTCACTCAACATATAGGGATCCTATGTTTCAAAACATTGGGAACAATATTTAGTTCATGTTGGGGGTGTAAACATGCATGAGATTTCTAAGTTTTTCTTATCTTAATTTTTTTTTTCAAGTTCTAAGGTCAAGTTCTTTTACTATGATGAGAATTGAACTTTTGAAAATTTATTATTTCTCCTATTTTAACATATTAATAGATATGCATATGGTTAATTCTGCATTTTATTCATGTATTAAAGTGTTTTGTAAAGTTAAATCTCAAAACATGCTTACACTGTGCATAGTCTAGATAAATAGATGGTTATGACTTAGAGACCCTGAGAAAAATCAGTGGAGACCTATAACCAGTGAGTAATAGAGGCTATCATCTTTCTGAAGGCTATATATAACTCCATATTTTCTTCAGTGAACTTTAATTTTGGAATATCCTAATATCTTTGCTTTAGTAAATTTCCAAGAATCAAAAGGAGTACTAACTTTCTTTCCTAAACATTTATTGAATCTGATAGGCCTTAAGAAACATAAGAAATGATATAGGCCATCCTTGTTGTAGCCTAGAGCCATAAAGACTATCCAATATATTATACCACTAGTTAAATCCTTTGAGCCTCTTGGTAAACCTTTTTTTTTCAAAACCTACCTACCTTAACTTAGAAACCTAGTTAAATATCCATTGCCTTTCTTTCAAAAATGAGTAGAGATGGTAAAAAATGTTCAAAAAGGACAAAAGTCTAGTAAGTGAAAAACATTAAAGTATTTATAAGGAAAAGGTTTTCTTTCAAAGAAATATAATGAAGGTAAAAAAAAATTATCAGAAAAGAAAAAGAAAAGTTGTGAATGAAGAGAAAGGAAAACTAGAAAAGATATTCACTTCAATGCACTCAAAACTAAAGTTGTCCAACCTTTCATCCCATTTAGAGCTGGTCCTAAGCCTACCTTTCATCCCATTCAAAGACCAATTAATCTTAAGGTGGAAGATACCCTTAATGAGGATATAAATATGAAGAAATCAAGGTGAATTACCTCTTCTGGTCTTTATAATAACATCCATTCTTAAGGATCACAATTCTTTATCTCATTTGCACTCATAAAATTATGTGAACTGTCAGTACTATTAGATTTGGTCATATAGTGAGAGAATTTTGACCTTTCTCTCTGAGAGCTTTATTTCTGAGTGTAAACCAATGAAAATTAGAGATCAAATCTTCTTTCTAACAAAGTGTAAGTATGTTCATTTTGAAGTCCAGACTTATGTAGTTTGTACACACACTGCACTCTGAGATATAGTTGTAATAAAATTAATTTTGTATGTGGGTAACTTGTAGAATTTTTCATTTATCTTTGTTAAGTTGTTAAAGCCAGTAGAGTAATAATGGAAGAGAATTCTTTGAGAGAAACTAAAGAACTTAGCCTTATTGAATTTTGTGTGTATATTTATTAAAAACTATCACAAGGCCTGACTTGTCCACAGAGGATAACTTAGGGATTTATCGCTTGTTGCATGTGCAAAATGCATTTGTGAGTACCTACAAAAATGACAAACAATTTTAATTTTGATGATTTTTTGCATGATTTTCTTAGGATTAATAAAATGCTAGTTTGGGGTGTGATAAATGGTTAATTTTGCATAAAAAGTACCCAACTCATAGCTCATGTGTTATAAATTATAGGGTATTTTTCAGAAAATTTTCAAAATTGATGACACATGCATTTCTAAGCTAATGATTTAAAAATTTAATATTTTGTAGGTTCAAGAGCTAATCCAGAGTAAGTATGTGATTGACCATAATTTGCTAGGTATTAATTAAGTTTTTTTTTTTTTTTTTTTTTCAATTATTCAAAGAGTAATCTAATGATCAAGATTGCTTTAGATGGTAATAGATGATCTAGATCAACTTAGAGATACTGAGACCCATTTTCCATCATTCCAAGGTCAAGTAAGAGTCAAGATCATTCTAGAGCAAGCAGATGAGCTTTGGAGACAATTTGAAGAAGTCAAGGTGACTAGAATGGGCCCATGTAAATTATATGCAAAATTCACCACCTTTGCATGAGAATTCAAGCCATGCAAGCCACATGAGCCATTGAGGAAAAGCTAGAAGAAGCCAAGCCAAGTGAGCCATGAAGCTAAATGAATAAGCCAAGAAGACCAAGAAACCATTACAATCATGAAGGAAATCCAAATAAGCCATTTAAAGTCAAGCCACATGGAACCACATGATTGAAGGAAAAAACACAATATTCCTTATGCACAAATCATGAGTTTCAAGTGATAATTAGCAAGGAATTATATGGTGATGCCACGTGGGAAGATATGCATCAAAGTGGACCAATGGGAGAGGAGATTAGGCATGGAATGACTTTATGGTTATGTTGGAGTCTAGAAATTTGAGATGAATGTAAGCCATTGAATTGAAATGAGTGGTGGAGTTCTTTCCTACTTAGGGTTTTGACTTGACTTTTCAAAAAGGGAAAGGTGGCTAAGGTTTCATATTTTTATTCTCTTTATCTCCTCCATTGGGTCATGCTTCAACCCTAGGTGGATGGTTGAGATTTACTTGAAGTCCCCCATAGAAAATGGCATTATTTTATTTCTCATTCCTTCTGTGACGACCCGGGTTTTCTCATGCATTTTTAAATGCAATACCTAACTTCTTAAGGCAGGATGCATCCCTATTTGAAAACCTTTTTTATAAAAAACTATGCAATGCAGCGGAAAATCCTTGGTTTTAAACCAATTTTTGAAAACCCTGTGTCATTTGCCTTCACAATAACCATAGTAGTTTTTGAAAAGCTTCAAAAATCATAAGTGTTTTTCCCCAGATCTATCCAGTCACAGCACATAGCCCAACTGTAATTAAATACAAGTACATGTCCAAAGGGTTGAGAATTTACTTACATGTATAATTGTTTCCTTTTTGATTCACTTGCTCGTAACACTAACATAGATGTCCTCTACTCGTGGATGGAATTATCCTGAAAAATGTTAAGGATAGGGTGAGTATATACTATATTCAGTAGGAGTCTATCACTACTAGTTTTATAATGCATGCGCTGTTTTAAAATCATATGCTCTTTCTAAAACATGTGCATGTCTGAATACTCAAGTTCAATATTGATATAAAAATTCGTTGTTAAACTGAAATACTAACGATTTAAAGGATTCACATAATCCAAAATCGAAAGTATCATATACATATATATCATAACATTATGATATGCATAAGATGCTTCATTGAATCCAACTCATGGATCTCTAGTATGGTATGGTCGACCAACCTCATATCATGCCATATGCAATGCAAATAAGTCTATAAACCATAGGGTCCAACTATGCCCACGACCTGCTCATCGTGTGGTCCCTGGGTACCCGAGGACACTCAGTCATAGCCTCCACGGGGCCTATGACACGTCGACCCAGTGCCGTGACACCAGTGGTAGCCCCCTGTACCACATGTAGTTGACGTAGGGACTTGCCTCTTTTTGGGCGTGGTACCCATCCACCTAATAGTGGTAGAGGCCTGGTGGCCAACCCAGACCCCTCGGCATAGCACCCACGGGCTTACTAGCCCAAATCACATAAGATCAAATAAGCCAAAACCTCTTTTCAAAACCTGTCCTCTTTGGGTCCCTCACAACTGCCTGGCCCTCGGCACTCCAACGTCTTTTGGCAACTCTCAAGGACATGCAATCTTTGCAAGAACTTAATGCTCATAGATCATGCAAGGTATGCAATAGTTTGCAAAACATATCTATGCATAATGTATATACAAAACATGTCTATGCATAAAGCATTTGTCATATGCATGCTAAACAAGTCATGTACTTAAATCATGTATTTGCAAAACAATCATAGTTCTTTTAAAAGAATCTAGTAGTGATAGAGCACCTACCTGGCTAGGTCGCATTAACCCTTTTTGTCCTCGTACGCTCTTGAACATGGTTTGGGGACTCAAGGTTAGTTTGGCCCATGTTTTATGGGTTTTAGAGTAGTTGGGTCTTACTACTTAGACATTAGGGGTCCATCCCTGTGCCTATGGGTGTCCTAAGGTCTTAATTGGGCCTTGGTATCCTCAGTTTTCCAAAGGTCTAGTGGCCACGCGCCACCATCCTATTCTAAGGATCATGCCTACCTTTGATTAGGCCTTGATCAGGGACACGGACACAACGCCTTTTGCGGCGCCTCAATCGGAGCTCTAGATCTCAAGTTATAAGCGTTTTAGTGTCGCACATACATAAGGATCTCAAGAATGAAAAGTCGGAATGCTAGGGCGCTGCGCGTCTGCGTCGTGCGCCCCGGCTTCCTTAAGAAACGAGAAAATGGTGTATCGTTAGCATGCTGCATCTGTGGCATATGCCTCAGTGGGCGCTTTTGCAGACGCGCTGAACTTCTCGCCTGTCTCTCTCTTTTGCGAGCGCGTCCCTGGACGCGCCCGTTTGGTTTTTCAAACGCAAACGACGTGGGATGTAGTCGGAACATCCTGTTCGTTGAGGAACCGGGGCATCCTCAGGAGACCCTAGTTCGACCCTATCAAACTAGTGCGGCCCAGGGAACGTCCCTGGGTCCTTGGTGGCTCTCCCGTGCTCCATTTTGCATGGTTTTTCATGCAAAAACTTAGGGAAATTGATCCTGGGACTACTGTGAAGACGGGTTTTGAGGGATCTTGTGCATACCTGGCTCGTTGCTGGGTTTTACTCCGCGTTTTCCCCTCTAGGTTGCTCCTCCACAGCAGGTTTTCTTCAACGTTTTGGGCTGCCATTAGAGGCGCCCAAGAGCTCTATTTATAGAGCTATGAGAGGGTTCTGGAGGGGGCTCTCACCGCCTTTGAATGTTCGTGGAGAAACCTCCAGAATGACTATAATTTATCCTCCAATAACTGCCATTCTAGAACTCTCTAGGAGGTGGAAGATAAAAGGTGCCCATATCAAAACGGGCCCCTATGTTTTGCAGTTAAATATGTTTTTGTAAAAATTGTTGTTTTGCCCCTGAACTTCAAAGGGCCATAACTTGCTCATTTTAACTCCGTGATTTTGGTCTTGTTGGATTCCTTTTTTCGAGACGCATCTAATGGTACCATTTTCAGGACTAAGTTTTTGGGTTCAGTCAAGGCGACTAGTGAAATGACCAAAATGCCCTTATCTTCAAAACTGAACTTTTCATGGGATTTTAATATTACAAAAATTGGGTTCATTACACCTTCTCATCCATTAGATTGGTATGTACTAAGATGGATGGCTAGGATTCTTAGAGATTTTCTTATATTGGTTCCCTTCCTTTATTTTATTCTCATCCCATAATTTTTATCTTTGACCAATTAGATTTAAGTGAAAAACACATTTTCATCTAAGGAGAACACCTCCTTGAAAAGTGGTGGCACCCCACTAAAATTTTCTCCACCAATCATGGCTCAAACTTTTTCCTCTTGCATCATTACTTCCTATTGGTCAATCAAAACAAAAATTGATTTTGATTGGTTGCTTTAGGATGGTCTTGGATGTGGAATAATTTAATCCACTGTTCCTTGAAATTCCAGAATGAAAACTAACATAGATTTTTCATTTTTTTTTGTTTCTCTAGTTATCTTCTTATTTTTCTCCCCTAGTCATACTAATACATACATGTGTTTCACATTGAATTAAGCAGGATTAACCACCTATTCATGAAAAATTCGTGGAACACATGTAGCTGGTCCCCATTATGAAGTGATGAGAGAGAAAGTTAAGGTTTTAAGTCTCCTAAGGGCCCAAACTGAGTGTGCTTCATTTGACATATTTGACTCTTAAACTTCACTTAAAAGCTCCACAAAGTGTTGGAATATATGAATGCATGCATGAAAGCTCTATCACCCTATATTTTTATGCTTACAACCTATTTTGCACAGATAAGGTTCAATGATACTTCTAGGGTTTTTGATAGTGCCAAAAATGATAACAACAATAGTCTTGCATTCTAAACTTTTAGGCCTCATTGAATTTGTTAGGTGGATCCATGTTTAGACAAGGACTCTGGATTATCCATCTTTTAGGGTTTAGAATACAAAAAATACCCTTTTTTACAATTATACCTTAATCCTATAAAATATGAAAATAACCCAAATTACTGATCTTTATGATAAATAAGGGCTAAAACCTACTAAATATAGAGGTATTCTATGTAATAATTCTTACCTATCACTGAGACAATTGATAAAGAAACATAGGGAGATGCAAAGGACTTCCGCATGATCTTTATTAACTTAGAAAAAGCTTATGATAGGATTCTCAAAGAGTTAATATGGTTGGTGTTGGGCGAGAAAGGGGTTTCATGGGGTTATATAGAAATAATTAAGGATATGTATAAGGGAGTGGTAGAAAATGTAAGGATCACTAACAGATAGAAGGGTGATTTTCCTATCACTGTAAGATTGCATTAAGGATTGGCATTGAGCCCGTACCTTTTCACGTTGGTTATGGATGAGTTAACAAAACATCTGCATGAGGAGATTTCATGGTGCATGTTATTTGTAGATAATATAATTTTGATTGATAAGACAATGGAGGGCATAGACATAAAGCTAGAGTTATGGAGAGATACATTAGAATCTAAAGGATTTAAAATTAGCTGAACTAAGATAGTGTATGGAATATAATTTTAGTAAGGAGAGGAGCAAGAGTGTAGCATCGTAAAGATTGATAACCAAGAAATCCCCCTAAAATAACACCTCCGATACTTGGACAATAATTCATGTGAGTAGAGAGATTAAGAGGTAGGTTACTTAAAGAATCTAAGAAAGTTGGGATAAACATGATCAGAGTGTGCCACTCAAACTAAAAGAAAAACTCTATAGGATGGCTAGCCATGCTTTATAAATAAGAGTTTTGGGCAATTAAGGAATAACATGTACATAGGATGTGTGTTGCTGAAATGTAGATGTTGAGATGGATGAGTGGTAAGACAAGAAAGGAGAGAATTAGAAATGAAAACATTAGAGGAAACTTAGGAGTAGAAAAAGATAACAAGATGAGGGAAATTAAACTTAAATGGTTTGGACATGTCCAATGGATACAAAAAATGGCACTAGTTAGATGGCGTAGGGCAATCCAAGTCGAAGGTTCTAAAAGGGCAAGGGGAAGGCCCAAAATAATATAGATAGAAGTGGTGAGAACATATTTTAAAAATAAGGAACTAAATGAAGCCATGACACCAAATAGAGGGGAATGGTGGAACAAGATTCATGTGACTAACCCCAAATTGGGATAAGGTCTTGATGATGATGATGATGATGATATAAAAAACCTTCTAACTTCATTGTCTTAAACTCTCAAACCTAATTTGTTTGACTCTCATATTTTCAACATTTTCCCTTTAATGGAGTTTGATGGATTTATTGAATTGTTTTGATACTGATGTGTATGTTCTTAGTGAAGAAGCAATTGTTTATTTGTTTGAAAGTGGAATTTGATTCTTAATGAGGCATGACTCTTCCATGACACACTATCTATGTCACTTTATATTGTTTCTATCCATATGGTCTTTTCAAAGCATTGTCAGGGATATAGCTCTCATGTCAAAGGAAAGGAAATTGTCCTCATTGACTTTACGTGAAACTTTTTAGAAATCACTTTAAAATCCAAACCATATGTCTTTTGTCTTGAGTTTGGACATTTCACATTTCCATATTCTTTTTTCATTCATTTGGCAGCAATTTCAAGATTGTGAAGCATATCATGAATTATGTCTAACTGCCTTCAGGGGATAAGCAACATTAATTCACAAATATGACAAATGGCATAGTTGACAGCTATCTGCTTTAAAACATATTACCAACCCAAAGTGCATTTTGTAATGCAAAAATAGTAGGCTGGTGGTATTAGAGACTGTTGCTTGCTTATCATATTGTAGTCTCATTATCAAATAATAGTCTCATTGGGTTTTAGTTTCTTGTTCATCTTTCCAAGAAGAATTAGAAGTCACATAAGTTTACAAGTGTTATGAGTTATAGCTCTAGACTCGGCTTTTGTACTTCTATAGTAAGAACCAATTGCATTTAACTCTTATAGTTGACAGACTACAGCAATAATTACTTTTGCTTCTTACTCTTCTACATAGATGGTTACCTCTATGAGAATTTGCTTGAGAGCTAGTCCAACACCTATTCAAGTGGCCATTGACATTCATGTTAAGCATGATTGGCATATAGAATTCCTATTCTTAAAGCTTCTTTAAGATAACTAAGATTCCATAGATAACATGAAGATGAATATTGTGAGCTACTTGTGTTAATTAATTGGTAAGAGTGAGCTAAATTGACTTTACAACAAAAATTACAACATTCCTCTATTAGTTGGGCATACACTGCGTTGCTATTCATAAAACTCATGGGTTTTTATAGAGCCTTACAGGTTTACATGAGAAGTAATCAATGTTCTTTTCTAAGGGTAACATAGTAGTTTGTTAGGAATGGTAGAGCCAGTAGGAGTAAGGCTAAGTGGTTAGTTTGTTATGCAAGTTGTTTGTTACACAGGTAGTTAGAATAAGAAGTTTTGATGTAATTTGGATCTGGGATCTTGGAGGTGTTAACTCATCAAAAGCTAGATGATTTCTACAATTGTCATTTGTCCTACTATCCATTGATTACATATTCTTCCACCTACATAATACTTTTAGTTTTCCTGTTCTGTGTGATTACCAGGCTTAGGACTCAGCATTGTGGTATCGAAGCGGTTGATCCTAGGAATGGTAAAAACAAGAATGGGTGAAAAGAGTGATTCTCTAGAAAAGGAAGTGGATAATTTGAAGGTGGGAGCAGGAGGCTTGAAAGAATTTTGTTGGAAATGAGAGCTATTAGGAAGAAGGAAGATGCTAAGAAGGAAACTTTTGGATGAACAAGGGGCAATCACTAATGGGAGAAGAGAACGCTCAGCATGTTGATGTTGAGGGTGGGAATGAAAGTGAAGATGGGTATTGGAAATGCCATACATGAGACCATAACTACTAGTGTTGAGTAGCTTTGATCCCTACTATTGGCTCTTTCAGGTCAATCAATACTTTAGGGTGAATCAAGTGCCATAATGGGAGAGGATGTCTGCTGCTGCAGTGTGCCTAGAAGTTCCTTGAATTAGTTCCATTCAATTGATTCATGAACACCAATCATTTCTTGGGAAACTTTCAAGGTGGCCCTACTGCAATGCATTAGATCATCCTGAGAAGAAACAGGTTATGAAGAGTTGATGACCATGAATTAGGATTGCATGGTGATAGATTACTAAGATCAATTCAAGTCATTATTAGCCTCACTACAAAATACTCTTGATGAAATCTTGAAAGGAGCTTTTGTGAATGAATTGATGAAAGAGATATAGGCAGAGATCAAAAGGGTGTGACTGAGATCTCTTAGTGAAGTAATGGAGCTCATGCAGATGTCCTAAAATTAGATCATCATCAAATTCAAGTCTAAGAGGAGGATGTTCCTAAAACTACATTTCATAAGCATGAAGGTCACTACCAATTTGTTGTAATTCTATTTGGCCTTTACCAGTGTCCCTGCCACTTTTCAATTGTTAATGAGCAACATCTTTTGGGTTTTCCTTCGTAAGTTTGTTTTGGGGTTCTTTGATGATGTATTGGTTCCTTTCTTCCCATGTGGATCACTTGAGAACAATGCTACAACTGCTGCAAGACGATTAGTTAAGAGAGCATTTAAAAAAATGTTCTTTTTTCCAATAACAATTGGAGTATTTAAGCCACATTGCGTCTCCAATTGGAGTAGCAGCTAACCCAAAAAGGCTAGAGACAATGATAGATTGGCCCACTCCAAAAGATGTGAAGGAATTAAGAGGTTTCTTAGACTTGATCAGATATTATTTGCACTTTATTAAGAACTATGAAGTCATTGCTTGACCTTTACCTACTTTGTTGAAGAAAAAAAAAATGCCTTCAAATGGGACAAATTAGCAGCCCACACATTTGAAGAGCTCAAAAGGGTGACAATGATAGCCCTAGTGTTAACTATTTGTAACTTCTCCAAGGAGTTTGTAGTTGAAACTGATGCATTGGGGAAGGGTTTTGATGTGGTCCTGATGCAAGATGAGAGACCTATTACATTCTTTAGCTAATCCTTTTCAAAAATTGCACAATTGAAGTTGGTCTATGAAAGGGAGTTGATGGATGTGGTAATTGCAACCCATAAGTGGAGGTATTACCTCTTGGTAGAAGTATTAAATACTTAAAGGAGCAGCGGGTGTTGAATGTTGAGTAGTAGAAATGGCTCGCCTAACTAATGGGGTTTTCTTTTGACAAACAATACAAGCTTGCATAGGAGAATTGTATAGTTGATGCCTTATCACGTAAGTCTCAGCATTTTGCTTCTAACTTCTCCATGATCAGGATGTTGTCCCAAAGGTTTCGGATAGTACCACTAGTTTAATTATGCAACTTAATTAACTTTCTTATATTTAGTGTGCTAATATGTTAGGTATTTTTGAGGAAGTACAACTAGATCCCACTTTAGAAGTCATTACTATAGTTACCACAATTTTTAAATTCTATTTCATATAATTTTTTAGTTATTTCTTAATGAAATGAGAATTTAGCTTTTCATGTTTTGAGTTTCATGGAATTGGCCTTTAAAGCACCCCAAAATTTTACGAAATTGGAAGGAGGTTCAAAGTTGATAACAATACCCCCACCATAACTAGACTTGATGCACACAGTAGCCAAGCTCAACACATGGGAGTCAAGTTACCATGTGGAACTTTTGAGCGACTGTTCAAGCCTAAAGGATGAATGGAGAGGAGAAAATTGAGAAGAATTAGATTCCTCCTCCCTTCGATGAACCCTTCTCATGCGCTTGACTATCTCTCCCCTCTTCTTCTCTAGTGCAATCCTCCCATTCTCCTCTAGTGTTGGTAGAGAACCCTAAATTGGAAAAATGTTGTGGCTGCACTCCTCTTTGATTTTTCCCCTGATTGTGCAAACCCTCAATGACTAGCAGCCACGAGGTTTACCAAAAAAAATAAAAATCCCTCCCCCTCCATCCCTGAGCACCATACAAGCTGGGTGCCCATGAGAGCTGCTTGTTGCTACATGAGGCAACCACTCTATGTTGCTTGGGATTAGTCACCGACTACACCTTTCCCAAGTTTCCTCCTACCTTCTCCCTCTTTCCCTCGCTCTTTCCTAAGCTTCCCATTTTCCATTGCTGACAATGAATTTGCAATGATGAATAGAGCCATTAGGTATAATGTTGTAGAATATAGAAAACAACTCAGATTAAAGATCCAAGCCATTCATCGCATTCCCCTCGACACCATGAATAAAACCCCTCAAGAGATTAGAAGATTGGGGTTAATTTGATAGACATCTGGATGTAGCAGTGATGTATGACCACGATCATGCTGATTAGCGATGATCCAGTAATGATCTAATTCTCAAAACAATCCATTAGATGAGGATCAGAGTGATTGATAATAAGATCAACATTGATTCTCACATATTGTTTCTAAAACACAATTCATATGCTATTATTATTGTGAAACCTAAAAAGTTTAAGAATTTTAGCTAAAATTGAATGCAATTATATCATGGTAGGCTAGATCTGTCACTTTAAACCATAGGATCAACAAACCAAACTTCAAAACCATCAATCTAATGGCTAGATTAAAAATTAGAGTTTTAAAGAGTTGTAAACCATCAGATTGTTGTTGGATATGGAGATGTGGACCTTTATGCTATTGATTTAATGCTATAAAACATTATTTAACCATGGATTGACTAGAAACTCAAGATTTAAACATGTATGACCATTAGTAATGCGTTATATCTTGATGCAATCATTCAAAATTGGATCTAGCTATAGATCAATAGTTTAAGGCCACTGATTGGTGAAAAGTAAAGTAATCTTGAGAGTTAGTAACTCTAGATGTTAAAAGCGAAAAATGGACTACTAATCGATGATCAAGGGTGAAGATTTGATAATCCAACAACCATTGATCATTAGATTAGCAATCTTGAGCTAAAGAAATGTGATCAGTGTTGTGAATGATCATGATCACATTATTCTATGTTGATCAATGCTAGTAACTAAACTAGAGCAAACTCTAAAATTTGAATAGTTAGAGGAAAACTTAAATCGTAGATTTGAATAACTATACATATGTGCTAAAAAGGTGTGATGGATCATTAGTGTGTGTGAGAACTGGATAACTATTCACATCAATGAGTCTGAAGTGCTTGATTAGATATAGGTGGGATTAAGATTTTTATTTTTTCTTACATATTTGAAAATTTGGTTGCATAATGAGTTTTGACTGAATATGTGACAAATGAAGTTAAACATGCATGCTATGTTTTGAAAGATTATTTAATCTATTCTTGCAAATGTCTATGTTGTTTATTGATTGTCATGTAAGAAATGTTAAAAGACTGTGAATCATAGGTAAAACCAAACAAATCATAAGAGTTGTAATGCTGTGACCTACATGTAAAACTGGATGACTCGTGGGAGATGTAAGACTATGATCTATGGGTAAAACCAAATGAGTCATATGAATTGTAAGACTGTGATATACAGGTAAAACTAGATGAATTCTAAGAGTTGTAAGACTATGATTTACAGGTAAAACTAGATGACTTGTAAGAGTTGTAAAATTGTGATCTACAGGTAAAAAATCAAACGACTAGCAAGAGTTGTATGACTATGATCTACAAGTAAAACTGATGATTTATAAGAGTAGTATGTCTGTGATCTATAGGTAAAATTGGATGATTCGTAAGAGTTGTAAGACTATGATCTACGAGTAAAATTGAATGATTTGTAAGAGTTGTAAGACTATGATCTACATGTAAAACCAGACAACTTGTAAGAGTTGTAAAACCATGAACAACTGGAAAAACTAGATGACTCATAAGAGTTGTAAGACTGTGACCTATAGGTAAAACTAGATGACAAGTAAGAGTTGTAAGATTGTGATTCATAGGTATGATTGAAATGAGGTGACCTATGAGAGTTGGTCCTGGTCCATCTAAAGACATTTACAAGTATGATTAAAATCAAGCCACTCATGAAAGTTGGGCTTGCCTGGGATGATTTATAAGAACTCCTTCAATTATTGATTTGCATTTTATAAGTAAAATTACATTTGAAATCCATGTATATTGTATTGATAAGAATAGCCATTAAGGGTGGTGTGTGCAATGTGGCACTGGTAGGCTTCTAGGTGTTTAGGATTCCTAGATGGATTTTGAGGATTTATTGTAGAAGATTTCTTGATGGATTTTGAGCATGTGTTCTGTATGTTCCTTAATGGATTTTAAGGATTTGTTTTAGACCGGTTCTCAATATATTTGGAGGATTTGTTTGGATGTTCCTTAATGGGTTTTGAGATTTGTTTGAGATGATTTACTAACAGATTTTGGGGATGTGTTTTGGATGTTCCTTGATGGATTTCAATGATTTGTTATTGATTATTTCTCAATAGATTTTGAGAATATGTTTTGGATGTTCCTTAATGGATTTCAAGGATTTGTTATTTATGCTTTCTGGATGGATTTTGAGTATTAGTTTTGGGAATTGTTACCATGAGATTTTGTGATCTTAAATGAAATGTATTGACATCGATGCATTGAGGTTTAATATCTTCATTTGACATACTAAAATTCAATCCTGGATTAGATATTGTTATATGAATATGTTTCATGTGCTTATGATTATTTTATATTGATTTGTGGCCATATGAGAATATGAAAGACAGTATGATTTAGACATATATTATTAAAATTTTGTTTTAGATATGTATTATGTTCATATGGGATTGAATTCAGTTCTTATCAAACATATGAATTGAGAATTTAATAGTTTTGACACAAATGCTCTATTTGTAAACTGATAAAATTGACATGAGTCTCATGTTTTGAGATATATTGACTTTGATCAAATGTGAATCATTGTTAAAAACATTGATTCTAGTAACCCTTAAATTGTGTTTTTGAATTTATGAATCTTGTTCCACCTACACATGTACAAGCTTGTTAACATATTATATTTGTTTACAATATCTCAAATTTGATGATATGAAAAATAAGGAAGAAAGCGATGGAGAGAATGAGGAAATGCAAAAGAGATCAACGGTACTAGCATGAAAGTAAGCATAAGAGCATATGGATGTGCATTATAGAATTGATGTATTAGACACTTACATTATGACTTTTATTCTATTAGATATGCGAACATGATTATAAGTTTATCGATTGATGACTGTAATTGAATTAGATTTTGACTATGACTAAGATGGATTTCAAATTATCTCTTTTCAAAGTAAAAACATTTTGTTTTTCAAACTATTGATTATTTGGGAATTGAATGGAGATAGAGTATCCTTGTTATTCCTTATTATGAATGACGTCTATTGGGGATACCTCATTGCACGCAAAAAATGCGCAACATCCAAGAAACATAGGAAACTCTACTAGATTTTTGGAAAAAATGAAAGGATCATTTTACCATCAAATCCCTATTTGTAATGTAATAATGATGCTCAAGGCTTTTTTGTAAAATTCTTTTCCACAAAAAATATCTTTTGTTGTTTGTTTTCAAAAAGAATTTTTGACTAGAGGCCTTTCTTTTCAAAAAGAATTATGAAAAAGTCATTTATAAACCCTAGTTGTCACAATCGTACATGAATTATTAGTAGCTTCCTCAAGCCACCCACAATTATCTTTAATGCAAGGTGTTTTACTCTACTAAGGCCGATTGGTGTTACCCAAGAATTCTTATACCATTTCTCTTATATTGCAAGAATTTTATACAGCTCCCTTTGGAGGACATTCCCTATTCAAACCCACAATTGCATTTACCAGGTGTTGTATTGGAAAGGAATAAAGAAGGATGTTTGGAAATTTGTAGCTAAATGTTTAGATTGCCAACAAAACAAATACTCCACTCTTCGACCAGTAGGCTTGCTATAGTCTTTACCTATTCTGCAACAAGCATGGGAAGATCTATCTATGGAGTTCACTGGTGGATAACCATAGACACAAGGTATGGATACTATCTTGGTGGTGGTTGACTACCTTATGAACCACAACCATTTTATTCCCTTGGGACATCCATATAGTGCTAAAGAGGTGGTTGGGTTGTTTGCTAAAGACATTGTGTAGTTACATGAGTTTACCTATTCTATTGTGACTAATGGAGATAGAGTTTTCATTAGCCACTTTTGATATGAACTCTTCAAGCAAGTAGGTGCAATACTAAATATGAGCTTGGCTTATCATCCATAAATGGAGGGATAGACTCATGGTCAACCGTTGTTTGGAAATATGTTTTGTCACTAGTATACATAAATAGTGGCTTTGTTGGGCATAGTATTGGTATAACAATTCTTACCATGTCTCTGCCAAGATGACTCCACTACTATAGAGGACGATTTATAAGACAGTTAAAAATGACTATAGAAGACGGTTAAAAAACCATCTTATACCTTGCCAACTTATAAACTGAAAACAAATATAAGACAATTCTTAAAACTGTCTTATATTAAAAGTCTTATAAGATAGTTCTAAAAGATTGTCTTATGAAGTTAATTTATATAAGATGGTTCCACAAAAACCATCTTATAAATATGTAAAATATAGAACAATTTTTCAAAAATCGTCTTATAAATATGAGTAATATAAGATGGCTTTTTAAAAACTATCTTATAAATCATTAGAAGCTATGTACTATAGCATGGTTTTTGAAAAACCATCTTAGGTAAAAGAAATAGCACAAATATTATAGGATGGTTTTAAAAAAATCATCTTCTAAAGATGTGTAACATAGGATGGTTTTTCAAAAAACCACCTTATAAACTATAGATATTACAAGATGGTTTTTGAAAAACCATCTTATAAAGCTACCTAATATAAGACTATTTTTCAGAACTAGTCTTGTTTTTTTGAAGTTTTATAAGATAGCTTTCCAAAAACTATCCTATATTGCATATACTTCCTACACAATTTCTATGTTCCTTTGTTGGTTTCTATTTATAAATTATTCCTGCAGTTTCTAAAGTTCAATATACCTTTAACACCTCGTTTCTAGATGTTACAATCATTTTACAAAATACATTCATATGCATTCAACACTTCTAGCATTCCACATTGAACTTCTCCATACACACTTCTCAATGAAATAAAGAGTGCACATATAGACTACAATATGAAAAAGGAACACATCCATTGTAGTGAGGTTGTAATTTTCATTTCAGTGGTAAAAATGTTTTAGGTTCAATAACATCAGTGATTTACAAACAAAAGTTCAAAAGATATTCAGTCCATCCATTTTGATATCATCTATATCTAATTGGGAGTAACTCTTACTACCCAAATCAACATGCACAACAAAAAATATTACATCAATTAAGACATTGTTTGATTCATTTAAGAGATGTAGAAAACTAAAAAAATGATGATCAATCAATTAATTGAACCATTCTCAATTGGGAGATTGTAAATCCTTCGAATATGAGAGTTCTCATATATCTGAGAATGTAATACCAATACTCCTAATTAGATTGTTGTCCAAGGTACTACGCAATAGAGTCAATAGAAAATGGTGAAATATCATGTGTAATTATAAGTTTAGGTTATGGGGTTATATTAAAGAACTAGAAAACCTTACCCTAACCCCTTTTCAAGTCAGTTTTGCTAGATGGTTAATATTTTCCATCTCAGCCCATTTATACCATGCACTGCACATATACAAGTAAAAGCATCATATATAAATAAAGAGGATACTTATCAGTTATCCAGTTATTATAATGAATGAAATAAAATTCAAACTTATTGATGATGTCCATCAACGAGCCTCGAATGTGTGCTCCACAAGAATAAAAAGACAATGCATGTCCACCATACACATCCATAGCTAGCAACATCCAATGGGACCTATATACATAACCAACCAATTGAAATTTGAAAAAAAAAATTTAACTTATATACATATTCATGTTTATGTTTATGTAGAATGACATAATTTAGCAAGACATGTAATAAGTTACCCACTATTGTAGGGAATCAATAAGGCCTGCCTCTTGTCACAACAAAAGAACCCAGGTATGATATCTTCTATTTGTTTCTCCTTAGACAAATGCACCTTTGGTTTAGAGATGACAGCAAGGCCAAGGAATTTATAGCCATCCTTGACCTCTCATCTTTGCAATTTATCATGCAAAGACCTACAGAAACTTAATGTCAAATACTTATCATGTCCTATTAATAATATCAAATACTTATCACTACTCAGCTACATGATCCCTCTCCCCTATTCTCTTGTTCACCCCTTTCCTTTCCTTATTTCCCTTTCTCTTTATTTCTCTTCTCTCTCTTGTGCTCTCTATTCTCCTCACTCCCAGTTGCTATCTCTCCCGTACTCCTCTCTTCTTCCACTTCACTGTTCTAGGCAATAAAGCATCGGCACGGCAACCTAGTTCCCATCTCAGTTCACAGCACCGACCCTACCCAAGTGTTTTCAATATAGTCTGACCAAATAGCTCAGTCAAGACCTCGATCAATGGCATCATCTCTCTAGCTCTTCCCCATCGCATGGCTGGATCACATTCCTGGACCTCTTTGCGTTGTCACCCTCACTCACCAGTGTTTCTTCCATCGTCGTCAGCCAGGCCACTCCTCCCCTCCTCTCTTACTATTCTGTTAGCACACCACTGCTCCACCCAACTCTTCTATTCTCTCCGTCGCCCAATACCTCACCAGCAACCCAGATTTCCCCCTCCTTTCTTCTCCCTAGTTGAATCAGTCCACAAACAACCCAACACCGGCTAAGAGAAGAAAACCTGATCTGGGTTTCCTCTCGCATCATTGGCCCCCTCCTTTCCTCTGTTCTCCTCTCCCTTTCCCCCTTCTCCTCCAGCTCTCTCTTCTCCTCCTCTGGCTTCATCATTGAGTTCTATTTGTTTTTTCTTAAAAACCAAATTTTAATGTTAATTTTGTTTTTACCCTTCCGTCTCTAAATCCAATTACATTTCTATCCCAATTTTATTTACATCTGAGTCCCCTTTTATTCTAGTTCTACTTTATTTGTGTTTTTCTTATCCAGGAACAATCTACTCCAAATCAGATCAATCAAGGTCTAACCCAATCAACAGGTTAGCCTTAATCAACCTAAAATCCCCAATTTCTCATTTGTTTCATGTCTAATTCCAAATTAACTTTACAATTTCATTCTTAGGATATCCTTGGACTTAATTAATGTCTCTCATCTTTAATCCAAAATCAATAACTTGATCTAGACCGTCCAACTCCCAAAATTACAATTTAGCCTGGATCCCTATGATTTTGAGGAATCTAACAAATCTAACTAGCAAATCTCTAATCAAGGACATGATAAAGACATCTATGAAGGTTGATCAACTCTCAAAAGATCAAATGTGAAGATATTGATAGTGATTGAGCTAGGGAAGTAGTTTTCTCATGTTATTTGATTTATTTATTTCATTTAGGAATTGGAAATTTTGTAATTTTGAGAAGTTGATTAGATCTGAACTTTGATTATAATTTCAATAATTTCAGTAACTTTTAGTAATTTATTTTTAATTTTAGATAATTAAATTTTATTGAAATTCTAACTTTTTAAGTCAAGTCCTCATGAGATCTACCTGTACTTACATAAGCTACACTACAATAGCCCGTGCACTTGTGGTTAAACATCAACAAGTTTTTGGGGCCGTTATCGAGGAATTTGCAAAGGATTTTTTCATAAAATTTAATTTAAAAATTAAAAAAAAATAGGAATTGCATTTCTTAGCATTTTAGGAGCATTTTTCAGAATATTTTAGGGCTTAATCACCTTGTTTCTTGAATTTGGTACTTATTTCTAATTTTAATTTTTAGGAAAATTGAAAAGGGGAGGAAATTGGCAAGTGAATCTTCATCAAAATGGAAATTTCCCTACTTTCCTAGAATAGGACTTTCTTTTTCTTTTTGAGTGAATCTTGTAGTAAAGATCTTTTTAAATTACAATTTTAACTTTATTTTTTAAAGGGTTGTATAATACAGGGCAAGTGTAGGATAAGGTGGCCCACACTTGATCTTCATCAGAAACCCCACTGTAAGTTTCCTCACTCTTTTATTTCCTAGATTAAGGTTTGCATGTAGAAAGCATCTTTTATAATTATTGCATTTTTAGGGTTTTGCGTTAGTTTACTATCTCCATTGCGTTTTTATGGCACAGTTAATGCTTTAAGGTGATTTATATGCTTATCGAACTACTATCATGTGTGGAAATTAATTATTTCTACCCCTGCAAGATCAAGGGTAGATTTCATCACCACCTCTTGGCCCACTTATGATAATCACCTCAAGCTCGCAACCTTATCTTTCATATTAATTTAAAATCAATCAGAGGAGACCTAAGGGCCATCACATGCTCATAGGACCCTCTTAAATAGGACATGATCTATTGTCACTTTTGTGGCTTTTGGGCACTATGGTTATCGTGGGTGTCTTAAAATCCAAGTTATTTTCCTATGCCTTCCGTTGATGTCTAAACGCCTCCTTACATGAGGATTGTATTAACCACCTTGAGCAACCTAACTAGCAAGCAGTAGTCAAATCTAAAAGAGAGTAGGAGCGCTAGACTAGGCTAATTAAAAAGCATCATCCCCACACAAATTCAAGAGAGCTAAAATATTGCTGCTTATTAGCCTTAGGATTATTTGAGTGTGCTCTTTGATTGTGCATCATTTTAGAAGTTAGGTTGCATCATTTAGGTTAGTTTTTCCAACAAAAGAAAAAAAAAGGAAAGAGAGAAGAACATGATGAGTTGCATTCAATGTAATCTAAATAATGATCAAAAGGGTAATTTACACCCCAACATTAATAGAGAAGATATTTTTCCATGGAGAAACAATCCACCTTTAATGATGATGAACCACCTTTCATCTTAGATAATGATGATGTTTCCTCATGGACGAGCAATCCTCTCTTTGATGCTGATGATCCTCCACCTTTATTTAATAATAATATACATCAATGGCGGAATCACTCTCAACCACATGGAAATAGGAGAAAGGACCAATTTAGACCACATGAGGATAATTGGCTTGACCAAAATCCTTGTGGGAAGGCACTAAGACACTATTTACATTCTAATTATACCAGAACACTTTCATGTATACTTTTACCTCCAAATGTTGATATGATTGAATTAAAGGTAGGAGTAATTCAATTACTTTCAAAATTCTATGGGTTGGATAATGAGAGTCTTTACATGCATTTAAAAGAATTTGATGAAGTGTGCATGACCCAACATACACCAAATATTGAATTAGACGTAGTAAGACTCAAACTATTTTCTTTTTCTTTATAGGAAAAGGATAAGATGTGGTTTCATTCACTGCCATCAGGTTCTATACGAACATGGGAAGAAATGACTAGGAAGTTCTTGAATACATTCTTTTCTATACATAAGACAAATGCTCTCTTTTGAAATATAATGAATTTTACCCAGATGGATAAAGAAACTTTCTATCAATGCTGGAAAAGATTCAAGGAATTATTGTTAACTTGTCCACATCATGGATACAAACTTTGGCATATCATTAGCTTCTTTTATGAAGGACTTAAATCTGATATGAGCCAGTTTGTTGAAATGATATGCAATGGTAATTTCTTAAACAAACAACTTGAAGAGGCACAAGAGTATTTGGAATGGTTGGTAGAGAGTGCACAAACCCGGGCTGATTAAAAAAAAGTAGGTTCCCCAAACAAGCCTAGGTCCACCATCACATCCTCTAGGGGAGAAATATATGTTGCTCCTAAAAAAGATGATATGAAATTAGCATCCCTAGATAGAATAGTTGAGGCAATGGAAATGGAAAAATGTCCCTCTAAGAAAGATGAACAGGTGTCTGATATTTGTGAAAGTACTACACACCTTACTCATGAATGTCCCATCACTCCTACATTTTAGGATCTGATTAATGAATCGACACATTCTTATGAGCAACATTTTCCCCTATCTACAAAGACATATAATTCCAACTGGAGTAATCATTCTACTATTAGAAATGAATATAATGCTAATGTCTCATAGAAAGCCCAACACCAACCCTATCACCAAAAACAAGGAACAATTACTCTTGAACCTTACCATCCTCCACATGAGAGGAAAGTGGAGGATAGTTTCCATCGAGTCTTGCAATACCAGGAGAAGAAAATTGCTCAAATTAAAGCCTAATTAAAAGAGAACACAAATTCCATGACTGAATTGAACAATATGATGTCCCAAATGCTACAGTTATAGATATGGATGTAGGAGATGAGATTAATTCTTCAATTACAGATATGGAACAGACAAAGGTAGTTACCATTATTCATAATGATAACATAATTGAGAAATCTGGTCCTAAAAAGAATAAAACAGTACCAAAACTTGTTGGAAAAAGAGATGAATTTATTGATAAGAAAAATGCCACACTCACTGAGCAATTTGACGTCCTTGATCCATTTCCAAAATGGCTACATCAAACTCCCACAATTGTCTCTAAGTATGAAAAGCAGCTTGAAGATAATTTTGCATTATCATCATCCTACTTTTAAACATTGAGTACAATGTTTCTATTAGGTTGGGGTGTAGAATTCTAGCAAATTCTAGTTTTTTTTTTTAGGTTTTTCGGTAATTTTCTTGTCTTATTTTTAAAAAAAGAAGGGAGAGAGAATTTTTGAAAAATTTTAAGTTAATTCCTACACTATGATGAGAATTGGATTTTCTGAAGTGTAATTAAGATACTTTAGCCTATTAATGGAACTAAACATGATTAATTCATCATTTTACTTCTTTTCTAAAGTATTCCATGAAAGCAAAGTCTCACATGATATCAGTGCACACAGTTGCATATTGATAGTCTAGATTGATAAGTGGTTATAACATAGAAATTCTGAAGAAATTCAATGGAGACCTATAACCTAAGTGAGTTTTAAAGTCATTCATTCTTTTTGAGAAGTTATAAATGATCATAATTTTCTTCAGCATGCTTAAAGAAAATTGATCCCATTAATTCTCAATTTTGACTAATTACCTGAATAATTAAAGTATTATCTTTAAAATTCTAAAAGTTCATTGAATCTGATAGATTGTAGGAAACTTAGAAAATGATTTAGGCCATCCTTGTTATTATCCCAGAGATATAAAGCCTACCCAAAATTATTTTTACTGCTAGTTAACCAACTTAAGCCTTTTATATAAGCCTTTTCTTTTGTCACCCAAATTACCCTCTAGCCATATTAACCAAGTATAAATTATCCATTGCCCATTTTCTCTAATAAATAAGTTAGAGATGAACAAAGATATACTTTTTAGTTGCAATGAAAGTAGAAAAGTGAATATCAAGAAAAGAAATATTCTTCAAAAGGTTGAAAAGAAAGAAAAGAGTTTGGAAAAAAAAATAAAATTGAAGAATGCAATGAAAAGTAAAAAAGAAATATTCACTTTAGTACAAACAAAGCAAAGAAAGAATTGTCAACTTTAGAAGAACTCTACTTATTTTTAAAGAAACTTTGAATGCCCTTATACCCTTTCTTTGATACCCTATCCTAAGCCTATGTTTCATCACAGTCAATGACCTATTGATTCTAAGAGAAATATAGTCTTAATGAGGATATGAATGGATAGAATTTATAGATTAGTATTGCTAAATATTCAAAGGTAATGGCATCTATTCTAAAGGGATCAAAACAATTAAATTCTTTAATAATTCCCGTTTTTCATGAGTATATGTGAGATAAATTTCTTTTATTGACTCAGCTTGCATATTTTAAAGAGAGATATGATTTGAACCCTCCATTTGAGAGATTTTGTTTCTAAGCATATGTTATGAGTAAGGATTGAGGTTAAAACATATTTCAGATGGAGTTCAAAAGTTAGAAGTCTACTTAGAGATAAAGATTATACTATATGTAGACTGTACACTCACACACTCACTCTGAGATCTAAGCTTAAGTGGAATGACTTTAGCATATGGGTAAGGATTTGAATTCTTCATTCATTTTTATTAATATGCTGAAGTTTATGATTTATTGAAGATAATTCTCTGAGGAAAAAGTGGAGTTGAATTTAAAATAATTTTTAAAATCTTGAAATTTGCTTTTTCACATGTTTTGCTCAGGACTAGCAACATGTTGGTTGAGGGGTGTATTAAGTGTTCAATTTTAATCCAAATACCCCTAATTTAGAGTTCAATTAGATAATTTAACGGTTCAATTTTGCAAAATTTAGCTTGATTTTGAATTTAGCTCTAATTGACTATCCAAACCTTAATTTGTCAAAATCAATGGTTAGATGATTGATAGTGCTCATTAGATGATTAAGGTATGGCTCAGATGATTCTAGTTTAGTCTTTTATATTGCAGATTAACCAAAAGAGGCATTGATAGCTAAGATTAAAAGTTAACAGTGCAGATCATCTTAAAGTGAATTGGATGGGTCAAATCACTCACAATGATGGATAGGATAGTTTCCTAGAAGATAATTGAGCTCAATTAGGAATCATTAACAAAAGAAAATAACATGGAGAATGCAAATTGCACTTAGAGAGAAGTTTCCAAAGGGGGGAGAACCAAATTAGTAAAGGGGGAGCTTCAAAGAGGCATGCAAATTGTACCCATCCCCTTCCTTTTCTCTCTCTCTCTTACTCCTAAGTTGGAAGAGGAAACCATTTCCTCTTTTCCCATTCCCACTCTCCTCTTATATTCTTCTCCCTCATTCTTCTTCCACCCTCTCTTCTCTCCTTTCCTGTCACTCCCACATTTCCTACTTCCTCTTCTCTCTTTCCACTATCTACTCTTTTTCTTCCTGGGCAGACCGTAAGAGACCACCCCCTCTTCTCTTCTCTTCTCTTCTCCATCACCTCTCTTTCTTCCATCATCGTACTCTTCCCATTCCTCACATTCTCTCTCTCTCTCTCTCATGCTCTCCACTTTCCCAGCACTCTCAGTCCTCATCCCTTTCTCACGTTCTTCTCTTTCACTCTCCTTCTCTTGCTCTATCGAGTTCAATGCTTTCAACCCTACCAACTACACCAAGGTAGACCCACCTCCTTTGGACCATCACCCTCTTCTCTCCTTCCCTCACTACATCTATCCTTCTTTCTTCTTCTCTCTTCACACCATTCCCAGCCCCTCTTCTCTCACAATGTTTCCTTCCATGCTTTTCTCTCCACCATCTTCCATCACCACACTATAACCCGTCTTCCCTCTCTCCCTACTTCCTCCTCTTTCTCCCCATATTACACACAGCCCAACTCAACCTCTATTCTCATCTCCTCGCCTCTTCATGCTTCTCTGCTTTACAAAGATCACTACAGGGCTACCTGATCCCTCTCCCCTATTCTCTTGTTCATTGCATGTAATGCCCGACAATTTAAGCTAATTTTTAACAAAAAATTGGACATCTTATAGGACATGAACTGTGTTAATTTTTCACTTTATTTAAAATATTAAACAAATGAATTTGTGAGGAATCTTGGTACCATTATATTCTACTCAAAAAATGGAATCCAACTCCTCAAAGAACTCCGAAAATGGAGTTCGTATGAAGAAGTTATGGACGTTTAAAGATCAGGGGCATATTTGTAATTTAAACAAAAAACGAAAAAGGCGAAAAACACAGGGGGCCATTTTGATAACGGCACCCCCTGTCGTCTTCCACCTCCAGACTTCTCCAGAAACCCTCCTCTTCCGATTTTTCCAGAGGGATCTGCCACTGCCAAAGGCGGCACCGCCATAGCAGGGCTATAAAAAGCCCCATCTCCCCCTCCAAAATCACGAGTTTTCCAGTCATTTGGGGTTGGGGTTTCCAGCTAGAATCAGAAACCCAGTTCCTTAAGTTTTTTGACAATGGCCAGGCCCAAGTTACGCCAGCCATTCCTTTACCCATCTCCTCATTCCCCTTTTCTTCATCTGGTCGCAACGGAACGGCAGGATTCCCCCTTCATCGAGTTTTCCAGGTGGCATGGGGTTTTCAGAACCAGAACGGAGGACTACCAGGCAGGAGGAGCGCCATCTCCGGCTGCCCAGGTAAGCTGTCCTTCCCTTCTCTCCGTTTCAGTCCCCCCAGGCCAAGATCCATGCCAGATTTGGCCTTTTCGTAGCCGTTTTCCAGCGGGTTTCCTAGCCAAAAAACGCTCCAAGCGGGTCTAGCCGGCTGTACACGAACAAGACGTCCTAGGGATGCCATGCTCCACGTATGCTTGGGACAGGGTTCCTAGGATGGGTTCCAGGCGTACGACAGTGCATACACTATCCCAGGTACGGCCTTTGGGTGCGCGCGCGACATGGGGCATGGGTCCTCGCTCGACGAGGATGCACAGGGTGCCCTGGGAGCTGAGACGCACCATAGGTGCGTCCATGCGATGCCATCCAGGATGCGCATCATAGCTCGTTGCTTGAGCTTGCATGTGCGCGTGCAAAACGCGGTCCCTGGCACAGCCTTTGGGCGCGCACGCATGTGAGGCGGTCGCGGTTCAACCAGGATGCACGGGTGTCCTGGGAACTGGGACACGCGGACCTAATGAGACTTTAAAGTTTAGATTAAAGGACAAATTATAGAGTTTAACTACTAAATAGTAGATCCATATCATAGGATCTAGCCTGACAATGAATTAGGTAGTTTAACTATTGAAATAGTGGATCCACATCATAGGATCCAGCCTGAAAATAAATTAGGCAAGGACCCATGGACCCTAAAAGGCAAATCTAACGATCTAATGTCTAAATAGGATGAAATTAATAAGGAGTCCTTGTATCCATTCATACCCAGGAGTTTATAAACGAGACCCAAGGACGGGTTGAAGTGATAAAGGACGCAACTTCAGGAGACTTTGAGGTAGGTGCTCTGTCGCTACTAGACTTTTAAAAAGAGCCATGATTGTTTTGAGACTGCATGTTTTAAGCATATGTATATGACTTGTTTAGCATGACTTATTTTATGACTTGTTTAGCATATAAATGAATTCAGCACCATCATCATCATCATCATCAAGACCTTATCCTAATTAGGGGTCGGCCACATGAATCTTATTCCTCCATTCCACTCTATCAAATACCATGGCTTCATTTAGTCCCAAAGCTTTTAAATCTTTCCTCACCACTTCTATCCACGTTCTTTTGGGCCTTCCCCTTGCCCTTTTAGAACCTTTAACTTGTATTGCCTCACTCCTTCTGATTGGTGCCGTTATTGGCCTCCTTTGACCATGTCCAAATCATCTAAGTCTAATCTCCCTCATCTTGTTACCTATTGGTGCTATCCCTAAATTTTCTCTAATATTTTCATTTCTAATTCTATCCTTTCTTGTCTTACCACTCATCCATCTCAACATCCTCATTTCTGCAACACTCAGCCTATGAGTATGATGTTCCTTAATTGCCCAACACTCTGATCCATGAGCATGGCCGCCCTTATAGCCATCCTATAGAATTTTCCCTTTAGTTTTAGTGGCACCTGCCGATCACATAAAACACCCAATGCACATCTCCATTTGTTCCAACCCGCTTGGATTCTCTGGGTAACCTCCCTCTCTATCTCTCCACTCTCATGGATCAATGATCCTAAGTATCGGAAGTGGTCTCTCAAGGGGACCTCTTGGTTATCAATCTTGACTAGTGCTCCACTCCTCTCCTTGCTAAAATTACATTCCATATATTTTGTCTTAGTTCGGCTAATTTTAAATCCTTTCGATTCTAATGCTTCTCTCCATAACTCTAGCTTTATGTTTACACCCTCCCTTGTCTCATCAAGTAGGACTATATCGTCTGCAAATAGCATGCACCAAGGAATCTCCTCATGCAGATGTTTTATTAACTCATCTATAACTAATGTGAAAAGGTATGGACTCAATGCCGATCCTTGGTGCAATCCGATAGTGACAGGAAAATCACCAGTCACGCCACTAATGGTCTTAACATTTGTTACTGCTCCCTCATACATATCTTTAATTATGTCTATATACCCCTGAGAAACCCCTTTAACACCCTACACCCTCCATATTAACTCTCTAGGGACTCTATCATAAGCTTTCTCTAAGTCAATAAAGACCATGTGTAGGTCTTTTCTCCTCTCCCTATATTTCTCTACTAATTGTCTTAGTAAGAAAATAGCTTCCATGGTAGTCCTCCCAGGCATGAAACCAAACTGATTCTCCGATACACTTGTTTCATGTCGTAGCCTCTTCTCAATCACTCTTTCAAAAAGTTTCATGGTGTGGCTCATAAGTTTGATCCCTCGATAATTAGTGCAGCTCTGAATGTCTCCTTTATTCTTATAAATTGGCATAATAGAGCTTTTCCTCCACTTATCAGGCATTTTCTTTGATTTTATAATCTTGTTAAACAACTTGGTCAACCAAACTACTCCAATATCTCCCATATGCTTCCAAACCTCTATTGGTATACCATCAGGCCCCATGGCCTTTCCTGATTTCATCTTTCTTAAGGCCTCTTTTACTTCAAGCATTCTAATCCTACGTTCATATCTATAATATCCAGTGTTATTTAGATTTATAGTATTTTCAATCCCTATATTCTCAGGGCCATTTTCATTTAACAATTTTTTAAAGTATATTTCCCACCTTTGTTTGATCTCATCATCTTTGACTAATACCCTTTGATCATCACTTCTAATGCACCTAGCATGCTCTAAGTCCTTACCCTTGTTCTCTTACTTTTGTAAGTTTAAACACATCTTTCTCACCTTCTCTCATTCCTAGTCTATTATAGAGCTCATCATATGCTTTAAGTTTAGCCTCACTTACTATTCTCTTAACAAAGTTTTTAGCATTCTTATATTGTTTATAGTTTTCATTATTTCTAATCTTTTGCCATGCTTTAAAATGCATTTGTTTTTCTTTAATAGCTTTTTACACTGTTTCATTCCACCACCATGTTTCCTTTATTAATAGCCTTTTACCTTTAGATACTCCTAAGACATCTTTTGCCACTTTGTTAATGGACTTAGCCATATTAGTCCACATGGTATTTACTTCTGTTTCATAGTTCCAATTTCCTTCTACCATCAACTTATTTTTGAATGAGGTTATTTTCTCTCCTTTTAAGTTCAGCCACTTAGTTTTTGGATGTGTATTAGCTTCAGTTCTTTTACTCCATCTTTTGATATGAATATCCATAACCATTAACCTATGTTGTGAGGTTAAACTCTCATCATGTATCACCTTACAATCCTTACATATAGATCGTTCATTATTCCTAAGTAGAAAAAAGTTTATTTGGCTTTTATGAAGTCCACTTTTAAAGGTTATTAAGTGTTCATCCCTCTTCTTAAAGAGTGTATTTGCAATGGATAGGTTATATGACAAAGAAAAATCGAGGATATTCTCCCCCATCTCATTTCGTTCACCTATATCATACCCTCCGTGTATTCTATCATATCCAGCATGCATATGATAAATACATTATGCATAGACATGTTTTGTAAATAATTGCATATATTGCATGATTTGTGAGCATTGAGTTCTTACAAAATTGCATGTCCTTGAGGGTTACCAAAAGACACTGGAGTACCCAAAAGACGCTGGGTAGGCAGTTGTGAGGACCAGGCAGTTGTGAGGACCCAAAGAGGACATGTTTTGAAAAAGAGGTTTTTGGCTTGTTTGATCGTATGTGATTTGGGCTAATACACTCGTGGACACTATGCCGAGAGGTCTGGGGTGGGCTCCCAGCCTCTACCACTATTAGGTGGATGGGTACCACGCCCAAAAAGGGCATGTCCCTGCTTCGACTACGTGTGGTACAGGGGGCTACCACTGGTGTCACGGCACTAGGTCGAAGTGTCATATGCCCTAGGGAGGTATATGACCCTGTGTCCCTAGGTACCCGAGGACCACATGGCGGTGAGGTTGTGGGCATAGTTGGACCCTATGGTTTGAGGATTACTTGCATTGCATATGGCATGACATGAGGTTGGTCGACCATACTAGATATCCATGAGTTGGATTCAGTTGAGCATATTATGCATATCATTATGTTTATGATATATATATGATACTTTCGACTTGGATTATGTGATTCTTTAGTCGTCAGTATTCCGATTCGACAATGGTTTTTAATATCGATATTGAACATGGTTGTTCGAACATGCACATGTTTTAAAGAGCATACGATTTTTAAGCATAGCATGCATTGCAAAACTAGTAGTGATAGACTCCTACTGAGTATAGTATATACTCACCCTATCCTTAACATTTTTTAGGATAGATCCATTCACGAGTAGAAGACGCCTATGTTAGTGCTACAAGCAAGTAAAGCAAAGGAGACAATCATACATGTAAGTAAACACTCTACCCTTTGGACATGTATTTGCTTTTATTTACAGTTGGGCTGTGTGCTGTGACTGGATAGACGTGGGGAAAAACAATTATGATTTCTGAAGTTTTTCAAAAACTACTTTGGTTGTTATGAAAGAAAATGACACTCGGGGTTTTCAAAATGAGTTTAAAACAAAAGGTTTTCCACTGCATTACATGGTTTTTATAAAATGGTTTTCAAATAGGGATGCATCCCGCCATAGGAAATTTAGATCTTACACTTAAAAATGCATGGAAAAAACTCGGGTCATCATAGTTGGTATCAGAGCCCAGGTTTTATCCTTTCACAGCCAGTCCAGCATGTCCAAGGGCCATAGACAATAGAGAAGATCAAGAAGTAGTATAAATAGGAGTAGTAGAGATGACTTCTTCTATTTGAGGATTACAATATTAATGCTCAAGGCATTTCACTATAAACAAATATGTGAAAAAGGAGATTGGCCTAGCAGATACTTAGATATTGGATGGCTTAAATCTTATCAATAAGGATTGTTGTGCAGTGGTGCGAACAGGGAAACTCATACATAAATTAGATCATGATAGGAATGATGAATGAAGATGTTAGTGGACTGGTTAGTAGATAGTTCTAACCTGTAATAGATCAATCTCACCAAAGATAAGAACATCGAAGAACCTAGATGGCTATCTTACTATCATAAAGAATATCAAAATATGAGTACACTATCACAAGGATATGATATGAGTATGATAAGGGGATGTAAAAGACAGACTTTAAGAAGATTTTGATGATAATCTAAGAGGGATGAGAATGCAAGATGATATTAGGAGATAACTATGACTCATAGGTATGGATCCTGAAGGACTTAGCTCAATTTTGGATACCTTAATTAGAGTCTTATGAAGAGTAAAGTGCTATCGAATAATAACTACCTAAATATTATGGAGCAAATTAGAAGATGTATACAAGTGACATATCATGTGATTAAGAGAAACATAACACGAATATGATAGGGAAATGAATTCGACCGAGTTAACAAAAGATGTTGATGATAATACTAAGGATAATAATATATTGATCTTAACATGAACTTGTAAGAGAAGTATAGCATGACTAAAACGTCAATACCATTATTAAGACATTGTATGAATTTTATTTAGGCCATAGGCAATTGAGAATTTCAATGATCTTAAGACAGTTTAGAATTTCTAAGAAGCATTCAGTTTATCATATATGTTACGTAAAGGAATAGATGAAGTATCAATTATATGCAACAAAGCATATAGAGACATTGATCTAGGAAGACAAAAGTGAGGATTTTGAAGAAAAGAGAGAAAGAGATAGAGATGTAACTATCAGTATTCAATGAATATTGAATATTCAAAAGAAGAAGATCATGACTCTATGGAGATACATACAATTCTATCATCTTGAATCCTATAGGAAGGTAGATCAAACAAATGCAAGGGAATAATACTAGGTGAGTTGGTGATCATATCGTAAAAGAGTATAAAAGAGAGAAAGCATATGGGGTTTAAGACTTTGAGTAGAGTATCGAATTTCAGGAGATTATGTGACAAGAAATTTTCAAAGAAGAACGACGACTAACTAGAAATTAAATTCTACAAATGGTTTGATATCAATTATTACAATTAGATTCTTATCAGATCCATTAGCTTATGGGGAACACCAATGGATATAATAAAAAGGAAAATTTGGTAGTATCCCACCTTGCCAATAAAGTATATTGAAAAAGGAATTAAGCTGGGACAGTGACTTGTCCATTTAGCAAGAAGGGTACCATCAAGGATCAAATTGAGGTCTTACTATCATAGATTGGAAGAGCAAATATCTTAAGACCATTATTTAGTCATTACCTTTAGACTACTGTTGACTAAATAAAGGTATCCCACCCTAATTAATCAAGTATGTTAGTATTTATGAGTTAGTAGTCGAAGTTATATACTCAAAGGGACATTATAAGTATTTAGACTTGAGTTTTCCTTGAAATAAGTACTTGTTAAACTAAGTCATTTGAAGGTATGAGGTCAGTTGATGAAGACAATTGCAACTGAGATAGGAGCAAAAAATAAGAAGTGATCTAAACCAATGTGAAAGATTTTCCAAACCTTAATGGCTACCATGATAAGGTGAAGAAATTACTTTGAGTCTGAAAAATGCTGCTGACTTGGATTGAAAAGAAAGGTAGATAAGTAATGATCACTTTAGAGACCCTTGAGCTTATGACAAAGATATATCTGGAAAGAGATCAATAGGTAATCAAATAAAGTCTTTCTATATGTCTACGAAAATGTTCCATGCTTACCTGAGTGTTTTTCAAATTTGATGATTTAATAGCTTCAGCATAACTTGATGTAGTAGCTATTAAACGAGAACTGCTATTATAAGTTAAGTATGAGGAGGCACTTAAAAGATAAATTTTGAGGGATTGAGAAAATCACTACTTATGAGGATACCCCTGACAATACAGACTGCATGGTTGACAATAAAGCCTTGATAAAAGATTGCACACTATATTGTCATAGGGGATGGAAGGAGAAAAGGTGAGATGGCTAGCACACTATAAGGTGAAGATTTAATGTTACGTTGCCTTTAGACAAATAGTTAGTTGTTATGAGCATATACCAAGTACTAAAAATCAATTGAAGGAATTTCCTAAGGGCTAACCCTATTGGATTAAGTATAGAACTTTTGGACTGGAAGGTTACGAAGAAAACCATCAAGCAAAGAAAGGACAAAGAGGATGATGATAAAGGATTCAACCATGACCTAGTAAGGGTGCTCGTTTATGAATAAGAGACTTTTTGCTTTGCATAAATGGGAACATTATTGAAAATCCTAATGACAAATTGATGTGAATAGTGAGATAAGCCTCTGGATGAGAACATTTGACCCATGATAATGAATCGACTTGAGTTTGGATAAAATCTTCATGGAGAAAAGCGTTTAATGAATCGACTTGAGTTTGGATAAAATCAACAAGTTAGCCTTAATCAACCTAAAATTCCCAATTTCTCATCTGTTTCATATCTAATTCCAAATTAACTTTACAATTTCATTCTTAGGATATCCTTGGACTTAATTACTGTCTCTAATCTTTAATTTAAAATTAGGAACTTGATCTAGACCGTCCAACTCCCAAAATTACAATTTGGCCCAGATCCTTATGATTTTGAGGAATCTAGCAAATCCAACCAGCATATCTCTAGTCAAGAATGTGCTAAAGACATCTATGAAAGATGATCATCTCTCAAAAGATCAAATTTGAAGATATTGATATTGATTAAGCTAGGGAAGTAGTTTTTTTCATATTATTTGATTTATTTATTTTATTTAGGAACTGAAAATTCTATAATTTTGAGAAGTTGATTAGATTTGAACTTTGATTATAATTTCAATAATTTTTAGTAATTTATTTAATTTTAGATAATTAAATTTTATTGAAATTTTCACTTTTTAAGTGAAGTTCCCGTGGGATCGACCTGTACTTGCATAAGCTATGCTATAATAGCCCTTGCACTTGTGGTTAAACATCAACATCAAGCTTTCACATACATTCTTCTTAATGTGCATGACATCAAGCACATACCTCATGTGTAGGGATTTCCAGTATACAAGTTCAAAGAATATTAATTTCTTCTTCCAATAGCTTTTAGAGTTGCTTTCATATGTACATGAAGTTTCCTTCTACTTCTCCCCCCATGATACATTAAGGTCCTCAACTTGCTCGAATACTTGTCATCTAGTCAACCTCTTTGGAGGTTTTCCAATCTCCACACTGCCTTTAAATTTCTCTTTTTTAAAATGGTATGGATGGCTTCTATGCAACTATCTTCTGTGGCCTAGGAATGCCATCTTCCAACCATGTTGAAGTCATGTGGCACATTTTTGGTCAGTACAAATAGGACAGGCATTGTATCCCTTCACTGTGCATCCTGCCAAATTACTGTAGCAACAAAGTCACTTATTGTCCATAGTAGTATAGCATTAAGGGTGAATGTCTTTCTTGTATGCTTCATAAGCTTCAAACCTTACTTCCCATAATATCCTAAGATCATCGATCAATGGAGCCAAGTACACATTGATGTCATTCCTAGGTTTCTTGGGACACATAGTTAACATCATGAACTTCCTCTTCATGTACAACAAATAGTGGAAGGTTGCAACAAACTATTATAATAAGCCAACAACTATAGCTACTACTCATAGAACCATGAGGATTGATCCCGTCTACCGATAGTGCATGTTGTAGGTTTTTGGGTTCTTCTCCAAAATCAAGCCACATGAACTCTACAAGCTTCCACATAGGGTTATCTACTGAATGGCATAAATAGTTATCACCCATTCTCTCCTTGACATGATATGCTAGTTTTTTCACTATTTCTTTAATACAAAACATTCTTTGAAATCTTAGAATGGGTGGAAATACCATAGGACCTTTGCAGGGGCATCTTTCACTTGTTGATCACTTGAATTCTCCTTAATCTTCCATCTTAAATATCCACAAGTTGGTCATATAATTTTGTCTTTATGCTCTTTTCTACATAAGACATAGTCATTGGAACATGCATGTATTTTTTCATACTTTAACCCTAGTGTAGCCAAGGTTTTCATCGTCTCCCATGTCGACCTAACCAATTTGTTCTCCTTTGGTAGCATTTTACCAATGACTTTCAACAATTCTATAAAACTTTGATCTAAAATACTAAATCGTGATTTCACAGACATGCATAAAATTAGTAAAAATATATATAACATATATTAGAGGAGTCAACTTTTCAAGTTTAGGATTGGAAAAAGTAAGAACAATGGAAAAACATGACTAATCCATGCATATAAATGTTCCACATACTGAGCAATATATATGAATGATCACAGTCATGCAAGAAGAAAAAAGATTCTTCAGAAAAGGAATTTTATACCCATAAACATCAAATAAAGTAAACATATGACCAAAAAAAAGAAGAAAAGAATGAATACTATCCAACCGATATCAACTGAGAAAATATAAGTTTGAGATAAAGTGTATGTAAATCCAATTCAATGTTTGAGTTTTCTTAGAAGCAACTAAGAGTTAAAAATTAAAGGTTGAGCCTAATGTTTTATTAAAAAAATATTTAAAGGACGGTTCTTAAAAACTGTCTTATAAAGTCTAAACATATAAGACAGTTTTCAAAAATCACCTTATATTATGAACAATATTAGATGATTTTTGAAAATCATCTTATAAAATGAAATATATAAGATGCTTTTCAAAAATAACCGTCTTATAAAACCATTTTATAAGATGTCTTTTAAAATCATCTTATATTTTTAGACATTTATAAGACGGTTATTAAAAACCATCTTATATTCTTTTGGAAAATATAAGACAATTATTGAAAACTATCTTATATTCTCTTAACAATATAAGATGGTTTCCAAAACCATCTTACATAATTGTTTTATAACATGATTATTGAAAACCATCCCATCTTGTTCATGAGAATAAAAGACAATTTAAGAAAATTGTCTTATAAATTGTTTTTATAAGATGGTTTTGACAAAACTATCTTATATTGTTAAGTTATATAAGACGGTTTCTCAAAACGGTCTTCTAAAATTCATAAGATGATTATATTTAAAATGTCTTATTTTTTCCATTTTATAAAACCCAAATTTTAGTAGTGCTCCTTTCTAAGCACTATATGGTCAGGATCCCCCTATGCTGTTAGAATTTTTAGAGAGGTCTCTAGTAGATATTGTAAATAAAAAATTATAAGAATGGGACGCCATCTTGCAGGATCTCAAGAATCATTTAGCAATAGCCCAAACTCACATGAAGTAGTTGGAAAATGGTCATAGAAGGGATATTTTGTTTCAACTGACTGAGGATTACATGTACTTGAGACTCCAACCTTATCATTTGAAATCCTTGGCTAGTAGAACTAATGAGAAACTTAACCCCCACTTTTATGGCCCATTTAAAGTGTTAGAGCATGTAGGTTGTAGCTTATTGCTTACAGTTACCTCCTATTGCCCAAATTCATTCAGTTTTCCACATTTTGCACCTAAAGTTTAATCCTAAGCATGTTAGCACTCAATCTCTTCCTTTTATTCTCACTACAAATCTTGAAGTTAAAATCAAGCCAGCTAAAGTGTTGCAGGTTTGAAAACTCTTGAATGGACAATGATAAGTGTTGATCAAATGGAAGGACCTTCCCCATTGTGATGGTACTTGGGAGAACTTTGACATTGTGCAGGTTTACATGAGAAGGAATAAAAGTGGGAGAGAGAAAATTGATGGGCAAGGGAGGGATTTTGATGTAATTTGGATCTAGGATCTTGGAGGTGCTAGCTCCTCAAAAGGTCACTGATTTCCACAATTGTCATTTTCCTTACCATCTATCTATAACAAATTCTTCTATCTTCTATATAATTCTTTTAATTTTCCTATTCTATGTGACTAGTAGGTTTTGCACTCAACAATATTCTTCCTTAGGATTTCAATGGCCTTAGCTAGCAAATGTCCACATTGAAATAAAAAATAAAAAACTTCAATTTGTTCCTTAGACTACTATGTGGATTACATTTTTTTTATATGAAACATTTCTAGCATAATCTTGACTGCTGAAGATTGTTCTCACATCTTTGCTTATAAGCAATCATAGTCTTGCATAAACTGAGATTTATAATTGAATATTGTCATCCAAAACCCTAATTCATTTTATATCACCTACTATAGATTGCAAAAAGTCTAAGCTAAAGCTTAGATGCATGTTGTCTAGATTTGATATAAGATGTCAAGAACCAAATTCCACAATGAAATATATAAAAGGACAGAAGTGAAAGAGTGAAAGGGAAAACTCACAAGTGGAAGACTATTTTTGTTTTCCTTATATTTCCCAACACCCAAGAAAAGCTTATGGTGTTATATAAAGACCTCTACTTCCATGTATTCTATAATATACACAAGTTCAATAATAAAGGTTACTTCTAAAACTTACTTAAAACCAAATATGGTACAAAAAACACATTGTAATTGAACCAACTTTGGCATAAAAATAAATGATTGGGAAAATAATGCTTTCCAAAGGAAAGAGATACCTCAATAAAAATGGATCTCTTCTTGAAACTAGTGAAAATGACGGATTGAAACTATAGATAAGGATGGATTATTTCCTAATTACAATAGGTGGCCACCTTTTTAAGTTACTCAAAGAAAGACTTCCTATCGTACAAGCTAAAAGAGTGGCACATTGAACATTATCTAGTTTATAGAAAGAAGAGACTTCCTCCCAAATCTAAAAGAGCTACACATCCAGCATGGTGTAGTTTGTAAAAGATATCTTAGAATAGAACCTTAGCTATTTGATGGATATTTCAGTCCAAGGTTCATGCTAGTTGGTTTAGCTATCACTAGAGAATCATCTATATTAGAAAGTAATTTGTACAAGGAGTCTTGTATAATAGAAATTACTCATCCAAGGAATCCTTTTGTTCTCATCTCTAGTGGCATGTGCCCTAAGTTTGTAGTTTCCATTGTACACATCTAACCTACTACCTTTTGGTATGAGTATATGATAATGGCTCACTTTCATAATAAGTGAGAACCATCTAACATGTGGCATGCGAATAAGAGATACTCACCCTTATATGAAATATCTATTACTTGCTTCTAATTACAACTTCCTTACCATGGCTTTCTTAACTCCACTGAAGGTCAAGCTCCCATCACTAGTACTGATTTCACATCCCTGTTGATTCATCCCCTATCTCACCCAATAACACTTTTCTCTCAAATTAATGCTCTCTAACTCTTTCTTGTAGCATGCTCAATTTCCTGCTATTGTACAACCTAAGAGACTCATTCAATTTACTGACGGATCTCTTCAATGTCCAAGCCCCATTATCTTTTCTAATGAGAAAACTATTCCTAATCCCAGTTTTGGAGTTTTGTATATTAAGGATCAATCACTTTTTGGATGGATTATTTCCTACCTTTCTAAGGACTCATATTCTTGGAACCAAGACTTTGTGTGATGTGCAGGAAAGCCTCATCTATGCTTTTAATATATTTAATCATGCTTTTTTGGTTCAACTTGATAAGAGTTTAATTTTGTATAAAAAGTACCCAATTAGTAGTCCATGTGTTATAAATTATGGTCATTATTCTAGGGTTTTTCTAAACATTTATAACATAAGCATTTTTTACCTAATAATTCAAAAGTTTGATATTTAACAAGTTCAAAAGAAAACCTAAAGTAAGTATTTGAATCATCATATTTTTTTAGGATCTAATTAGTGTTTTTATTGTCTCTGTAGGAAGTGAGAAGATGATCCAAAGGCTTATATTATGTGTCATAGAGTTTTTTGTTGGTCGAGCTATGTGGTTAGCTCGCTGGAGATGCAAGGGGTAGAGACTTAGAAAGGTCCACAAAAATCATATTCTATTGTGTTGCATAATTCTAAAAGTTATCCTAGGGCAAGGAAAGCTTCAAAAGTGATTAAAATGGGCCCATGCAAAAAGCTATGTATCACCATCTCTTTGCATAAGAATTGGAGTGATTTATGAGGTTTCCTAATCTAACTAGGAAACCTAAGTAAGCCAAGCCATCCAAGTTTTCAAGCCAAGGGAGTTAGCTACTCAAGCCACTAAGGAATGAGCCATCAATCCGCACAAGAGAAATGCCACATTGAGTGATACTATTAGAAGACTAATTCAAGCAATTATCACATGCCAAAAGCGTGGTTTTCAAGGGATAATTAAAATGTTTTGAGTGATATTTGTAAAAGGCAACATGATCATGCATAGGTGGACCAATCAAGAGAGATTTCCCACTTTCCATTTTCCATCTTCTCCTCCTCTAAATTAGGGTTTCACATTTTTGGCTTGAGGAGGGGGCACCTTTAGAAAAAATTAATGCCTTCCCCTTTCTTAGTTGGCAATTAGGAAACCGCAAGATCTACTTCAAGTCAAAGCAAACAAAAAACCTTAGATCTAAATCCACTTTCCCTTCTTAATCAAGCCCTCATCAAAGTGGAAACCTAAAGCTCTAGAAATTCCCAAGGATTGCACAATTTTACCAAGTAGAGGTTTTGTGAGAATACCTTGAAATTAGTACTCTTGTTGGGGATCTTTTGGAGCTTTGGACTTTTGACTTCTTTAGGGCTATTCTTCCTTTGGATGCTAAGGTATTTTCCTTCTCTTTTTCACTTCAATTCCAGGTTAGTACTTTGCTTTCAATTCCTTATTTTCATTGCTTATTTTTTCTTTATTTGTTTCTTTAGTTCTAGACCATAGAGCTTCCATGTTTTCCTTTGAATCATTGCTTCCATCTTCTTAGTTTATTTTGCTTATTCATCAAAGATTCAAGTTACTTCTTCTTTGATATAGATATCCAAGAGAGGAAGTAGCTTGAATCCTTGAATTCCATCCTCGAATTTCACATTCTGTTGCTTGAATTTGGAACTAGACCTAGGCATTTTTTACCTAACTAGTCCCATTAGTCTAGCCATCCTTTCTCTTTAATGCTCTTTTGGGTTTCAATTACATGTGATCTTAGCTTAATTTGAGAGCATTAGAATATGTTGGACGTTTGATTTGAATCAAGTTTCAAGTGTGGGAAAAGTGCATATTTTTCATGTTCTAATTATGTAATATGTGCAACTCTTTTGGATGTAATTTGTTGCTTAATCAATAAAGTTTGTTGAAGTTCATTATTCATAGTTGTTTATAGTATTGCATTACATTAGATCTTGAGTGTTATATTGCATAAAAAGTGTTATTTCAAGATTAGGATTTTTGCACCATTCTTGCATATTTTGCTTATTCCTCAAAATTTGACATATCTTACTTGTTTGTGCAAGGGGAATTTGGCAAAGGAATAGTGGCAATCTTGTGGGCCAAAGCTTCATAAAATTTTATTACTTTCTTAGATTTGTGATTTTCCTTTTTGAGTAAACATGTAGTGAGGCCCCATTGTAACTTGTAATTTCTTTATTCAATTTTAAATGGGTTGTAATAATATAGAAAAAGCGAGGGTATGGTGGCCTACACTTAATCTTCATCAGAAACCTTACTGTAAGCCTTCTTCACTCTCTTTTATTTTCTTAGTGTAGTTGCATTTAATGTAATTTTCATATTGTTTGGTATTGTAATTCATATATATTAAGGTCATTCATTGAACTTGTTGCATTTTATTAGTGGAACTACATTAGATTGCACCTATTTAACAAAGGTGACATTGTTAGATAGCATATAAGCAAGTATTAGTTTCCTTTTCCTTGTACTTGCATTCCAAGTTTACTACTTTATGGTAGATGGAACACATTGATAGTAGGGGCCCCACAAGAACCCTCATAAGACAAGGACTAGATTTCACTACCAGATCCTTGGCCCACCTAGGTAGTCAAATTGATCCTTGTATGTTCACGATCCCAGCCGTTAATCTAATCTAAAATCAAGTAGCAAGAGACCTAGGGTTTGGAGCTCAAAAGACCCTTTTTGAAAGAGGCAATCTATTGTCACTCCACTGGGTCTTGAACTTTTTTGTTATAGTGGGTATCCAAAATCCAAGTGATTTTTCCACTCCTTTCATTAGTGGTTGCTGAGGTTTAAATGCCTTCCACCATGAGAATTGCATTAACCACCTTGGGAAAGACCTAATTAGTAAGCAATAGTCAAGTTTGGATTGAAGGAGGAGCTGTCAAGCTTTAGATGAAAAGCTACAATCTCACAAATTGTCAAAGATCATCAAATCAAGATTGCTAGTGTTAGGGAATGTTTGTTTGCATATCGTATAGATTTAGGAGTCACATTTATATTTGCATTTTATCAATTGGCTAAGTTTTCATTATAGTGCATGCAAGGTCATTGATCTCAAAATAGTGAGTTAGTACCATTTGATCCCAACATTGAATGTATCCCTAGGCAATGGGTAGGAAATCTAATTCCTAACCCCATGGAAAAACCACCAATAAAAGTTAAGTACAAGGCAATTAAAGAATTCTATGCACCACTCAGACTAAATACCCATCATGCACCACTTTACTACCCACTAATGCAGACCACTTTGAACAAAAATCTGGAGTCATATAGTTACTTCCCACATTCTATAGTCATGAGAGAGAGGATCCATACCTACATATCAAGGAATTTCTTGATATTTTCTCTACATTTAAATTCTAAAATTTCATATAGTGCTATTAGAATTAGATTATTCCCTTTCTCTTTAGAGGTCTGTTCCATTGCTAAATGGGACCAATTATCCAAAATGTTTCTAAACAAGTTCTTTCCAGTCCATAAGACTAATGCCTTTTGTAGGGAGATCATTAATTTTCAACAAAAAGATGATGAGAAATATTATGAACACTGAGAAAGATGGAATGAATTGCAAAAAAAGTGTCTCCATAAGCTTGCCTCTATGATTAATAGAATGAATAAGTTTGACTCATTGGGTAGTGGAAGAATGGAAAAGCTTAAAAATATGTTTGAGACCTTCATGGCTATTCAAGAATCCACTAAATCCCCACAAGAGGCTTGTTCTATTTGTTCTAGCTCAACACATTTAACCTCAACTTGTCCATCCAATAATGTCTACATTGAAAATGTTTTGGAATAGGCAAATGCAATGAATGCATATCAGAACATAACAATAATGCTTACTCTGAGACCTATAATCCAGGATGGGTTAGGCATTCTAACTTGACATGGTCAATGACTAATTACCAAGGAGGTTCATCTATGAACCCCCTGCACAAAATTTTTGTAGAGCTTCAATTCCCTTGCATCCACTTGGCTTTTTGTTCCCTCAACAACAAAAGAAACCATCGGTTGAGAACAATATAAAGTTGCTCCTTAAGAAACAAGAGGAAACTAAAAGGCAATACACAATATTCAAAATGAGAGTAGGCAGACATCAACTATAAATGCCTAAGCTAATGCCAAATTAAATATGCAAATGAGCTAGTTGTTAGTTACTTTGAATGCAAAAGGAAAGGGATAATTCCTTAGTTAGCCAATACTGAACCCTAAGGGATACTTTAAAATAGGGTCCTATTCACATACTCAATGACCCCATGAGCAAGCAAAGTTTATCACTACCCTTAGGAGTGGTCGTTAGGTTGATAACAAAGTAGGGTAGACTAAGAAAACTATATAGCAAAATGAACCAGCTAAAACATGGGAGAAAGAGAAGAGAAAGAAATCCCCTACTCCATCTGAGCCTATAGTGGAGGGACCTTATTTGACTAAAGCTCCATTCCCTTAGTTGTTGAATAAGGCTAAGAAAGGAACAAATTTCAATGAGATAATGGAAGTGTGTAAACATGTTTGAATCAATATTCCATTTCTAAATGCTATTAAGAATATTCCTTCTTATGCCAAGTTTCCTAAAGAGCTCTGCAAACAAAAGCAAGAGCTTAATGTGCAAAAGAAAGCCTTCATTATCAAGCAAGTGAGCTCTTTAATTCAACACCAAACCCCACCTAAGCTTAGAGACCCAAGTTGTCCTACCATTTCTTGTGTCATTGAAAAACTTATCATTGATAAGGCACTATTAGATTTAGGGCCCAGTGCTAATTTGTTGTCATTTTCTATCTATGAGCATATTAGGGTTGCCATACTTTTAAGAATTTGGAGATTATTTTCATTTCTTACTTACAAACTAATATATAAATGCATATTCATTTGCAAGTAGCAAAGAAATAACAAAATCATCTTCAACTTCTTCCTTGCCAATTGGCACTTGAAGCAAGACCCTCCTCCTTTTTCATCCTAGCTTGGGACTAGCATTACAGAAAAATTAGGGGTAGCACCAATAGGTAACAAGATGAGGGAGATTAGACGTAGATGGTTTGGACATGTCCAAAGGAGACTGAAAATGGCACTAGTTAGAAGGAGTGGAGCAATGTAAGTAGAAGGTTCTAAAAGGCAAGGGGAAGGCCCAAAAGAACATGAATAGAAGTGATGAGAAAAGATTTAAAAACTTTGGGACTCTATGATACTTAATAGAGAGAAATGGAGGAATAAGATTCATGTGGCCAACCCTAATTGGGATAAGGTCTTAATGATGATGATGATTTCTATCTATGAGCAACTAGGGCTCGGTTACTTAAGCCAACCAGCACCACTTTGTAGTTAACAGATAGATCGGTGAAGATTCCACATTGTATGTTTGAGGATGTTTTAATACTAGTGGACCAGTTTTACTTTCTTGTAGATTTTATTGTCCGGGATACCCAACCTTTGTTGTTAGTTAGATACCGGCATTTCTTGGACATCCTTTCTTCGCTACATTCAATGAAATCATAAACTATAAGAATGGTGTCATGGAATTATCTTGCGATAATGTGAAAGTCCAACTTAATGTTTTTAACATCAATCATCAGCATCTAGACCTAGATGCTTCCAATGTAGTAAATTTAATTAAAGGTCTTCTTTAAATTGTTAATACACCATCATCTATCTTATACCCACTTAAGGCATGTATAATACATTTTAACTATGATTTTGATATAGACAAGTTCATTGAGGAGGTAAATAATCTTTTAGATACTGTGCCCATTATGGATACCTCTAAATGGGGCCCTCTGGTGGAATTACTTCCTCCATCTAATTCTATCACATACCTACAGTAGAAAAATCACCTACCTTGGTCCTTAAGCCACTCTTTGAAAATCTAAAATATTCTTACTTAGGACAGCATGAATGCTTGTCTATTATCATATCCTTAATATAGATCAAGAACAGGTGGGAAAGCTTCTTGATGTTCTTAGAGAACATAAGATAGCTTTAGGGTGGACTATAGCGGATACTAAGGGAATTAGTCCTGCTACGTGCATGCATAAAATTCACCTAGAAGAAAATGTTAAACCATCTAATGAAACACAAAGAAACTAAATCCTAATATGAAAGAGGTTATGAGAGATGAAGTGCTTAAGCTCTTAAATTTCAGTGTCATCTACCTCAATAAGTCCAGAGTCACAATAATCCAAAATGAGGATAATCAGTCAATTCCCACTTGCACTACCACGGGGTGGAGAGTTTGTACAGATTACTAGAAATTGAACTTGGATGCAAGGAAATACCCCATTTTCCTCTTTCATTTATTAATCAAATGCAAGAAAGGTTAGAGCCTTCACCTACTGTTGCATGCCTTTTGGCCTTTGTAACATTGCAGCTACTTTTCAAAGGTGTATGTTAAGCATATTTTTATATACAATGGAGAGGATTTTAGAAGTGTTTATGGATGATTTCTCAATATTTGGATCTTCATTTTATGAATGCCTACACCATTTAAAACTTGTCCTTCCTAGGTGTTAGGAAAAGAATTTAGTGTTAAACCTGAAGAAATGTCATTCTATGATTCAAAATGGCATTGTTTTAGGCCACATCATATCACATAATGGTATAGAAGTAGACAAAGCCAAAGTGAATTTAATCTCTAACCTTCCCCCACCAAGGACAGTGAAGGAGATTCACTCATTTTAAGGCCATGCTGGTTTTTATAGTTATTCATCAAGGACTTCAGTAAACTTGTCAAGCCCCTATACAATTTACTTATGAGGGAGAAAACTTTTGACTTTGATGAAAATTGTATGAATGAGCGCCTAAAGGCTGAACTCATTTCTACACCTATTATTCAACTGCTAGATTTGAGTGCATCATTCGAAATAATGTGTGATGCTTCAGACTATATGATCAGAGCTATTTTGGGGTAGTATATTGATAAACTCCCCACGCGATATACTGTGGTAACATGACACTCAATGACACCCAACTCATTTATTCAACTATAGAAAAAGAGTTGTTTGTAGTAGTTTTTCACTGGATAAATTTAGATCTTACTTACTAGGATCTAAGAAATATGGTGTTATGCAAAGGATATCTACCCTTATCATCCTTAGACGAGTGGATAGATAGAAGTGTTAGATATGGAGATAAAGAAAATTTTAGAAAAGATAATCAAATCAAATAAGAATGACTGGTCTTTATAAATTAGTGATGCTTTATGGGATTATCATAATGCATATCAGACTCCTATAGGCATGTCACCTTACCACCTAGTCCATGGAAAGGCCTATCACTTCCTAGTAGAACTTGAGCATAAAGCATATTGGGCTATTGAAAAGCTTAATTTTGACTTTGATACTACAGGAACTCACATAAAACTTCAACTCAATGAGTTGGATGAACTTAGAAAAAATGCATATGAGTTTGCTAAGGTATATAAAGACCTCATGAAAAGCACTCATGATAGACATATCTTAAGAAACTCCTTGACCCTAGGACAAAAAGTCCTTTTGTATAATTGTAGATTGCATCTTTTTCCAAGAAAACTCAGATCTTGATGGATCGGACCTTACATAGTACATACTGTATATTCATACATGGTCATCGAGAGAGAAAAGGGTGGACATATCTCCAAAGTTAATGGACAATGGTTGAAACCCTTCCTAAAGTTGATAAGCCTTGAGGCAGAAGAAACATTACTTGAGGAACCAATATATCATGGCCCATCTTAGCATGTTCCATGACACCTACATCAATCATAAGATCCACATTCATCATTAAAATTTCATTTATCATTGTATGGCATGTCTAATTGAAGACATTAAACATAGTGCTCACTAGGAGCCAACCAAATTTTAGGAAACTTTTTATTCTACATTATCCATTTATCATTTAGGGCTCTATGTTTTAAGGCATGAGGACAATATTTAGTTCAAGTTGCGGGGCAGGGGGGGTTGGGGGGGGTGAGATGTCTAGTTTGATTCATAATTTTGAAAAAAAAAAAAAATTGAAATTTTTCTGAGATATCGAACTTTTTAGGTCAAAGTTCTTTAACTATGATGAAAATTGGATTTTCTAAAGTTTAGCATTTCCACTACTTTAACTTTTTAATAGAAATGCATGTGTTTAATTTTTCATTGTATTCATGTCCTAAAGTGTTTAACAAAAGTTAAATCCTGAAAAAAAAATCTACAACAGTACATAATCTAGATTAAAAGATGGTTATGACTTAGAGACTGAGAAAAATTAGTAGAGACCCATATACCTAGTGAATATCATTTTTTTGAGGGTTATATGTAACTCCATATTTTCTTTAACATACATAAATTTGAAAGGTCCCAATGTTCTTTGTTTTAGTCAAAGTGCCAAGGACAATAGGAGTACTAACTTTTGTTCCTAAACATTTATTGAATATGCTAGGTTTTAAGAAAGCTAAGAAATGATATAGGCCATCCTTGTTTTAGCCCAGAGATATAAAGCCTACCTAGTATATTATAGCCCTGGTTATCCTTTGAGACTCTTGATATGACTTTTCTTTTTAAAACCCCATTTAACTTGACCTAGAAAACTCCAGTAAGTATAAAATACCCATTATCTATCTTTCAAAAATGATTAGACTGTAGAAAAAGCTTTAAAAAGGACAAATGTCCAAGAAGTGAAAAATATCAAAAGTATTTACAAAGAGAAAGCCGTTCTTCAAGAAGAAAAAAAAACATAGAAGTGAAAAGTAAAGAGAGAAAGGAAAAATAGAAAGATATTTACTTTAGTGTAATCATCATCATCATCATCAAGACCTTATCCCAATTAGGGGTCAGCCACATGAATCTTATTCCTCCATTCCACTCTATTGAGAACCATGGCTTCATTTAGTCCCAAAGTTTTTAATTCTTTTCTCACCACTTCTATCCACATTCTTTTGGGCCTTCCCCTTGCCCTTTTAGAACTTTTGACTTACATTGCCTCACTCCTTCTAACCAATGCTATTGTTGGTCTCCTTTGAACATGTCCAAACCATCTAAGTCTAATCTCCCTCGTCTTGTTACCTATTAGTGCTACCCCTAAATTTTATCTCCTATTTTCATTTCTAATTCTATCCTCTCTTATCTTACCACTCATCCATCTCAGCATTCTCATTTCTGCGACGCTCATCCTATGAGTATGATGTTCCTTAACTGCTCAACACTCTGATCCATAGAACATGGCTGACCTTATGGCAATCCTATGGAATTTTTCATTTAGTTTGAGGGGCACTTGCCAATCACACAAAACTCCAGATGCACATCCCCATTTTTTCCAGCCCACTTGGATTATCTGGGTTACCTCCCTCTCAATCTTTCCACTCTCATGAATCATTGATCCTAAGTACCAAAAACTGGTCTTTTGTGGGGACTTCTTGGTTATCAATCTTGACTGGTGTTCCACTCCTACTCTCCTTACTAAAATTACATTCCATATATTCTCTCTTAGTTCAGTTAATTTTAAATCCTTCAGACTCTAATGCTTCTCTCCATAACTCGAGCTTTATGTTTATCCTCTCCCTTGTCTCATCAAGTAAGACTATATCATTTGCAAATAGCATGTACTAGAGAATCTCCTCATACGGATATTTTATTAAGTCATCCATAACTAATGTGAAAAGGTATGGGCTCAATGCTGATTCTTGGTGCAATCCTACAGTGACAGGAAAATCACCAGTCACACCACTAATGGTCTTAACATTTGTTATCGCTCCCTCATACATATATTTAATTATGTCTATATACCCCAAAGAAATTCCTTTATCACCCAACACCCTCTATATTAACTCTCTAGGGACTCTATCATAAGCTTTCTCTAAGTTGATAAAGACCATGTGGAGGTCTTTCCTCCTCTCCCTATATTTCTTTACTAATTATCTTAGTAAGAAAATAGCGTCCATGGTAGACCTCCCAGGCATGAAACCAAACTGATTCTTTGATACATTTGTTTCATGTCGTAGCTCTTCTTAATCACTCTTTCAAAATGTTTCATGGTGTGGATCATAAGTTTGATCCCTCAATAATTAGTGTAGCTCTGTATGTCTCCTTTATTCTTATAAATTGGTACAATAGAGCTTTTCCTCCACTCATTAGGCTTTTTCTTTGATTTTATAATCTTGTTAAACAACTTAGTAAACTAAACTACCTTAATATCTCTCATATGCTTCCAAACCTCTATTGGTATACCATCAGGCCTCATGGACTTTCTTGATTTCATCTCTTTGAAGGCCTCTTTTACTTCAGGTACTCTAATCCTATGTTCATATCTATAATATCCAATGTTATTTAGATTTATAGTATTTTCAATCCCTATATTCTTAGAGCCATTGTCATTTAACAATTTTTGAAAGTATGTTTCCCACCTTTGTTTGATCTCATCATCATTGACTAATACCCTTTGATCATCTCTTCTAATGCACCTAACATGATTTAAGTCCTTTCCCTTCTGTTCTCTTACTTTTGCAAGTTTAAACACATCTTTCTCACCTTCTCTTCTTCCAAGTCTATTATAGAGCTCTTCATATGCTTTAAGTTTAGCCTCACTTACTATTCTCTTAGCAACCTTTTTAGCATTCTTATATTGTTCATAGTTTTCATTATTTCTAGTCTTCTACCATGCTTTAAAACGCATCTGTTTTTCTTTAATAACTTTTTACACTATTTCACTCCACCACCATGTTTCCTTTACTAATTGCTTTTTATCTTTAAATACACCTAAGACATCTTTTTCCACTTTCTTAATGGACTCAACAATATTAATCCATGGTATTTACTTCTATTTCATAGTTCCAGATTCCTTCTACCATCAACTTATTTGTGATTAAGGTTAATTTCTCTCCTTTTAAGTTCCACCACTTAATTTTTGGATTCTTATTAAGTTCATTTCCTTTCTTCCATCTTTTGATATGGATATTCATAACCATTAACCTATGTTATGAGGTTAAAATCTCACCAGGTATCACCTTACAATCCTTACATATAGATCACTCATTATTCCTACGTAGAAAAATGTCTATTTGGCTTTTATGAAGTTCACTTTTAAAGGTTATTAGGTGTTCATCCCTCTTCTTAGTGTCCAGTTTTTGGATAAAAATTTGTCCAAACAAACATTCAATTGAAGACCTCTACTTGGATTTGAAACTTTGAACCCTTTTACCCTTTCTTTTAGAACACATCCTAAGCCTATGTTTCATCCTCTCTAAAGACCTATTGATCTTCAGTGTAAGATAGTTTAAAGAGAATATAAATGAAAGGAATTAAGGTGAAATACAGCAAATTGTCTTAGTAATGGCATCCATTCTTAGGGATCACATTTATTTGTCTCATCATTACTTTAAAAAAATTATGTGAAACTATCAGTCTTATTGGATCTGGTCACAAAGAGAGAAAAAGTTGTTTGAACCCTTTTCTTTCAGAGATTCATTTCTAAGTGGATACTAGTGAGAATTTGAGGCAAGACATCTTTCTAATGGAGCAATAACTATATCTATTTAGAAGTCCTAACTTATGTAGCTATATACACACTGCAGCTCTAGATGAAACTGTAATAAAATGGCTTTGGTATGTGGTTAATTTATAAAAATATTCCATTCATCTTTATTAAGTTGTTTAAGTAGAGTGCTAATAGATGAGAATTCTCTAAGATAAAATAAAGGACTTCACCTTATGCAATTTTGTGAGTACATTCACTACAAACTTGCATGAGGCCAAACTCGTCCATTAAGGTTAACCTAAGGGTTTAAGAGCTTGTTGCATGTACTAAATGAAATTGTGCGTACCTACAAAAATGGAAACCACTTATGTTTTTATAATTTTTTTTGTGTTTTGCTTAGGACTAGAAAAATACTAGTTGGGATAGGTGATAGGTATTCAATTTTGTATAAAATAAGTACCCTATTAGTAGTACATATATTATAAATTATATGCATTATTCTTGGTTTTTTTTAAAAATTTATAACACAAGCATTTCTAACCTAATAATTCAAAAGTTTGATATTTTATAGGTTCAGAAGCAAATCCGGACGAAATATGTCAATCATCATAATTTTTAGGATTTAATTAGGATTTTTACTCTTTTTGTAGGAAGTGTGAAGATGATCCAATGTCCTATATTGCACTTCACAGAGTTTTTCACGTGGTTTTCACATTTTTACCAAGTAGACGTTTTATGAGAAAACCTTGAATGTAACACTCTTGCTTGGGATCTTTTGGAGCTTTGGTATTATTTTGGGCTATTATTCCTTTGGACTCTTAAATATTTTTCTTCGCTTTTACACTTCAATTCCAAGTTAGTACATTGCTTTTAATTCCTTATTTTCATTGCTTAGTTGTTCTTGATTTGTTTCTTTAGTTCTAGACCATAGAGCTTCCTTGTTTTCTCTTGAATCATTGCTTCCATATTCTTAGTTTCTCTTGCTTATTCAACAAATATCCAAGTTAAGTCTTCTATGGTACTAACAGCCAAGAGTGGAAGTAGCTTGAATCCTTGAATTTTAAGTTTTCTTGCTTGAATTCGGAACTAGTTATAAGCATTTTTGCCTTAACAAATCCCACTAGTCCAGCCATCATTCTCTTGAATTCTCTTTTGGGTTTCACTTGTGTCATCTTAGCTTAGTTTGAGAGCATTATAATGTGTTGGATGTTTGATTTGCATCAAATTTCAAGTGTGGGAAGAGTGCGTACTTTTCATGTTCTAATTTATGTAAATGTGCAACCCTTTTGGTTGTAATTTGTTGCTTAATCAATAAAGCTTGTTGAACTTCACTATTCATGCTTGTTTCCAATATTGAATTATTTAGTTCTTGAATATTATATTGCAAAAAAAGTGCTAGTTCAATTGCTTTTCATGCTTGGATTGATTTGAGTTTCTTACGTGCTTAAAATGTGGAAATTTTCCATTCAAACTTCATGCTTAATTTCCAGCAATTAGTATATCTTAATAGCTTGATTCCTTTGAACCCATTTAGATTTTTAGGTTGTTTGTTACATGTATTGATTAGATTTCTTGTTATTTTTCTTTTGATTCATTAAATTAGGCATCTTTTACCCCATGAACCTTACACACCATCCCATAGATCATGCACATGAAACTTGAGTGATTTCTCTTTAGATCTTGTTTTGTTATTTGTTTAATATTACTTTAGTAGTAATTAATAAGTTGTATTTATCTTAGTTTAGTTATAGAAATTTCCTTTTTGAGTGATAGTTTCATTTTTAGAAAATTTTAAGTTTTAAAAGTATCATTTTAAGTAAGTTTCCTTAAGTTAAGTTGCTTAGTTTAATTCATTCTAAGTTTGCATTAGTTTCCTTTTATTGAATGCATATTAATTTCTAATTCCATTGCATAGCTTTAATTTTAGAAAGTTTCTTTTAATTTTAGTTTCTAGTTTCATGCCCATTTCTTTCTTTTGTCATTTACTTTTTAGTCTAAATTCAAATCCAATAAATCTTTTCCTTTGGCTGAAGTTAAGCACTTTAAATAAGATCCATACAGCATAGAAATTTGTGAGATTCCTTGTGGAATCGACTCTCGCATGCAATACTACTTTGATTTATACACTTGAAATTAAAATTAAAATATACGCCACAACTCCACTACAACCCTAGATCTTTAACAAGGTTCATTGGATCATCATAACTTACCTAGATAAGTAAAGCTAAGAGTTGATGCACCAAAAGATTGCTCACTGTCTACTTTCTAGTGAGGATTATATAGCTATCATTTTTTAATATCTTGGACCAGATGTTAGTGAAATAGTTTCTGCTATTTCTATTAAGTGTGAACAATTATCTTTTGTCAAGTTTCATAGTTTGCTTTTTAGCCATAAAATGGTGATTCTAACTTCCATTTGGAATTAGACAAATCACTACATACAAGAGATTTGGCTAAAAAGAAAAGTTGTTTCAACAATAACCATGAACACCTTGTCTTTCATAGAGGATGATCTAAAGACAAATTTAACACCATGAGGTAAATCAAGTGCTAGATCCCAATCATTCAAATCACTCTACAAACACAATCCCATTTTTGTTATGATGAAGATGAGCAAGCTAATGTCACTTTAAGTTTCTCTAGTGATGATAAGCATTCTCAAAAACTTAGATCAAGATGATAAAACATTATAGTTCTAGTTCCTAAGAAATTTTGGAATTACCCTTTTGAAACATCAGCATACTTAATCAACAATAAGCCTATGCCAATTCCAAATGGCTCTCCTCTCTTCAAAGAGTTGTGCAAGCAACTGGTGATCTAATTCCTTCTTGAATATTCATTTTGATGACACTAAGACCATTAAGTGAGTACTAAATAGGTTTATTTTGATTACAGAATGTTTATTGAAGATCACATGCCACTCTTGGAAAAGTTCAGAGTGTTTCAAGCCCAAAGTCTTGAAGAACTAATGAAGAAATGTTCATATGATATCCTTGAGATACTTAAGCTATTCAAGATTAAGATTTTGAAGAACCATTAAAGGAAAGACCTCTATATATTTTCACCACACCAAGAACTCAATAAAATGTCAAACTTGTGTCCTCTGAATCAATGGGGCTGACCTCCTGCAAGAAGGATAACCCTTTTGAGATTTAAGAGCTTTTCTAGTGCTATAGACTAAAAAGTTGGCTCTTTTAGCTATACAAACATTATACAACATTTTCCATCTAAGTGGACAACCTTTTGGAAGGAAGGTTGACCCTTTTTGTTGAAGAAACTCCTCTAAAGTCAACCCTTGAGCCAAAAAGTCAACCCTTTTATTTTGGATATGCATCTATAGAAAGGCTGATCATATACATACTGGGAAAATGTTGTGCAATTGCATATTGTATTTCTAATGGGAAAATCTCATCTCCAGTAGTTGGAAACTTGTTTTTCAAAACTCTATGAAGCATTGATCTATTTATTGAAAATTCAAGCTAAGAAATCAAGGTCTAAAGAAAAGTGATGAAAGCTTCCTTCTCCTTTCTTCTTCCAATTGAGCTAAAATTCTTCCATTATTTCCTTATAATCTTTAGTTTTCTCTTTCTTTTCTTAGTTTGTAAACTCCAAGATAGAAATCATTTGTATTCTTATGATTAAACCTACTTGTTTGATAGTTGTATCTATCATTCAATATAGTTTCCATTAGGGGTGTACAAAAGACCTATCAGACTAGATAGAATGGAGTTTTAGTCAATCTGAGTTGTGTCTTGCTCCGGTCTGGTCCTTTAAAACTAAAGACCAAATAATGTGTTCCAATCCTAGTCCTCCAATTCAACCTAATAGGACCAGACCGAATGGGGATATACAAGCTAACAAAAAATTAGGCATCAACACCTTGATTGTAACTCACAATTGATTGACCTCTCTGGTTCTCACTTCTCTTAATTCTCAAACAATCTAGTTCTTATCTCAATGGAAAACCCTAATGCATTTAGCACTGTTACTTGAACTCTCTTGAGTATTCAATTTGATCCCTCTTCCTCTTAGTCTATGACTCTATATTTCTTGGACTCTCTAGTTTGCATCTTAATGAAAAACCCTAACATACTTGGGCCTCAGACTCTCTTGAATCTGATTCTGTTGGACTATCTTGTTCTTGGACTCTCTCAATCTTATCTCAGAAAAAAAAAGCCCCAATGTAATTCAGGTAGCAGACTCTCTTTATTCTTAAATTTTATCTCTCTCCCTCTAAGTCTCTTACTCTCTAGTTCTTAGACTCTATGGTTCTCATATCGATAGAAAAGCCTAAGGCCGTTCAGGTCTTAGACTCTCTTAATTCTTGAATTTGATCTCTCTCCTCTCAGTCTCTAATTCTCTAGTTCTCATCTCAAAGAAATCTCTAAGGCAATTCAAGTCTTGGACTCTCTTAATTCTTGAATCTGAACCCTCTCCCTCTTAGTTTGTGACTCTTTGATCTTTGGACTCTCTAATTCTTGTATCGATAAAAAAAAACCCCTAAGGACATCTCTCTCTCTCTCTCTCTCTCTCTCTCTCTCTCTCTCTCTCTCTCTCTCTCTCTCTCTCTCTCTCTCTCTCTCTCTCTCTCTCTCTCTCTTTGGCTCCTTGATTCTCAGAGTCTCTGCTCTAGTTCTTGTCTAGACCAAAAAACCCCTAACATCAAGTCATGAATCAAATTCTCTTGAGTCTTTAATCTAATCCTTTTCTTAACATCTATAGCAACTAATCTTGTATCTTCTATTCCTATTAGGTATGGTGGTGTTGTTACGTGTTTATTCTTCATCATTGATTCACCCTTTACTAGTTATCTTATTGATTTATGAATTTATTCCACTTAATTTGTGTGTTTTAAGATTTGAAATAGGCATTGACTTGCTTCTGTTTTGTTTTCATCTTGGTACTTTTATGATTTGTCCCTATTTTGCACTACTAGAACTAGAAGTCCCATGATAAAAAATTATTGCACCCCCCTCCTTTTTAGTTGTCAAATTGCAACCAAGTCTTGGAGTTGTTAACTATGTACCCATTAAGCTTATAATATAATAGTAGAGCTTAGGTACTTTGCGATATTGTTCAAATTGCCATATGACTTCATACTTAGTCCCACTACTAATCAGTTTACCTATAATAGGATGATTTTGAAATAATACAGAGAAGTCTTTACCTAATTTATTCACGCCTCCACATTCCATAATGCAATCTAACAAATAAGTTATCAAACCATTTACATGATTTAATTGTTATGTGTTCCCGCATATTTTCTTTGAGAACATTTGATATCGAAGAAGGGTTCAATGTTAACCTTTGTTGGGTAAGTGCCTCCTTGCACATTTGATTGGTTATTGAATTACTTTTCATTTCTCTTTTCTATTACATTATGCTTGGCTGTTGAATTCCAAGCATGTTAGATCCTTTGAATGGTTAATGCATTACATATTTGATTAGTTATTGAATTACTTTTCATTTATCCTTTCTGGTACATTAAGCTTAGATCCTAGTATATGATTCATTTAGGAAGAGAATACCATTATTTTGAATTGATAATAAATAATTTCTTACGTTGATAATGAATGGCAAAGCTTGAATTTCTAATATCCCATTTTGAACTTGTTTAAATTTGGTTTCTCTCAATTCCAAGCATGTTAGATCCTTTAAATAATTAATACATTGCATATTTGATTGGATATTGGATTACTTTTGTGGTACATGAAGCTTAGATCCTACTATATGATCCTTTGAATGGTTAATTCATTGTATATTTGATTGGTTATTGAATTACTTTTCTAAACACCCTGAGTTTCTACACATCACATAAATACAAAATTTTCAAATGTCGGGATCCCTTATTAAAATTTTTAGTTTAAAATCAACTGAAAACAAAAAATTTGAATAGAAAGCATTCATTTCAAAACCCAAGGAGTCATATGACCCACAAACCATAGATTTAATGGTAAAATGATCTTCTTATTTCTACTGAAAATCTAACAGAGTCTCCTTTATATTTTGGACCAACACATTTAACACATGCAATGAGACAAACACCCGATGAACACAATAAACATAAATACATAATCTAAAAGACTTAGTTTCCATATCCATCTGGATCATACACAATTTTGATAAAACCATATGCCTGAACAATAGAGTAAAAAACAATAGAGTAAAAATCAAAAAGAAACATTGACATTACCTAGTATTTGTCCATACATAGCCATCACATCCAACCAGATGATATCTATCTATCCATGTCATAAAGGTATAAACCATATACATATAAAGTCCATAAATGACATCCAAAGGTAAGGTTTTAACAAACCACATACTTTATTGAAATCTCCTCTATGCACCATTGAAGGTCGCCAACGCCCTCATGTGCTCTATCAACATGCCATACCTAATGTCTCTCTCTATATCTGAGGCATTACAAAACATCGCAATGCCTCAGCAAGCTATGCTTGTGTATGTGACGACATAATAATAGTGATTTATAAATATTTAACACAACATGCAACGGTCATGTATCAAATCTCAAGACATGTGATAAATATCTTTCTTATGGAAATAGCTCTAGCATGATCTCAAATATGAGAATAAATAATGATAAAGTGGAGAATAGTTAGTATCTAAAACCAACTAAACTGATGGCAATAACCAAGGCATCAAAGCTCATAAAAATGATAAAAATAGGGGAATCCATCCACGTCAACTACATGTCTCTGAAAACAAACTAAGCATACAAAGCCTCTTAAGCTCATCCATGTATTAATATCAAATGGATATAACTCACACCACCTCTATGTCTAAAAACATGCCAAATCCACTGAGCTTTTAAGGCTCATAAATATGCGAAGACCACATCAACACCGAGTGTCAAAAGCTCGAAGAATACATCAGTGAATATGCAATCCATCAACAAGAGCACCCTCACATATGGGTCCCAAGAATGATTAATGCATTGCATATTTAATTAGTTATTGAATTACTTTTCTAGTATATTAAGCTTAGATTATACTATGTGATCCTTTGAATGGTTAATGCATTGCATATTTATTGGTTATTGAATTACTTTTATGGTACATTAAGCTTAAATCCTACTATATGATGCACTGAATGGTTAATGCATTCTATATTTGATTAGTTATTGAATTACTTTTCATTTCTCTATTCTGGTACATTAAACTTGGTTATTGAATTCCAAGACTGTTAGATCCTTTGAATGGTTAAAGCATTGCATATTTGATTGGTTATTTAATTACTTTTCATTTCTCTTTTCTGGTAGATTAAGCTTGGTTATTGAATTCCAAGGCTATTAGATCCTTTGAATAGTTAATCTATTGCATATTTGATTGGTTATTGAATTGCTTTCTATTTGTAGATGGTTGTATAATGTGATCAAGTGGTTGAGAGTAATACTATTTATGATGCTCATACCCCCTCTACTACTCATATTAGCATAGCAAATGATAACAAGAAAATAAAGTGCTGGCACATTGGGAACCATTTAACAGTAATAACAAAAGATGATGACTCAAGTCCTATGTATTCTTCTAATTATTGTGGTAAGGATTATGCCTGTAATACAAACCATAATGGCAATAAGAATTTGAATTTCCATATGTCTAAATGTAAGAAGTTTCTCAGCATAGTGGAAGTTAAGACCCAAAGCACTTTGGGTTTTAAATGACAAAGTGTATCTAGTGAAGGGGCTAGCGAAACTCATCTTGTCAATTAGACTTTTAATGCTAAAACTTGTAGAAGTGCCAGTGCTAAGATGATAATTGTAAATAAGTTGCCTTTTAGTTTTATTGTGAATGAAGGCTTTAGAGACCTCTTACAAGTAGCACCACCAAGCTCAACATCTCTAGTCACACTACTGTGACTAGAGATTGCTTGCAATTATAGCTAACAAAGAAGAAAATTTTGAAAAATAATTTGCCTCATTACTAATAAATGGACATCAATACAAAATTTAAACTACATGTATCTCACTGCACGTTATATTGACAGTTATTGAAAACTTCAAAAGAAAATTTTAAATTTTTTGCTTCATTTTCAATCACAAGTGTGAGTCAGTGAGAAAAAGAATTGAGGATAGCTTGACAGAGTGGGGAATAGACAAGCTTCTTACTATTACACTAGATAATGGCAATTCAAATAATGGTATCATCAGTCTTTTGAAGAGAAACACCACCATCTTAGAGCACGAGTTTCTACATAGGAGATGTAGTGCTCACATTTTAAATCTTATTATGTGTGAGGGTTTGAAAGAGATGGATGACTCTATTTTAAAAATTCAAAATGTTGTGAGATATATGAGATCCTCACCATCCAAGATTTCAAGACTTATGCTAAGAGAGAAGGCATATCCTCACCATCCAAGATTTCAAGACTTATGCTAAGAGAGAAGGCATTACTTTAAAAGCACAGTGTGCTTAGATGTGCTAACTAAATGGAAATCAACATATCTTATGTTGGAGAAGAATGTACAGTTTCAAAAACCATTTGATAAGCTATATGAAGACGACAAGCCATACCAAAATCATTTTATAAAGGAAGATGAGTCTAATAATGATGAAGAGGGTGGTGATGGAAGTGGTGGGAGAGGAAAAGTGGGAAAGAAAGTGTTAAGGCCTCCACTAGTTAATGATTGGAATAAAGCAAAGTCATTTTTTAAGTTTTTGAAAAAAAATGTAGAGCAACATTGCTATTTTCAAGCTCCAAGTATATCTCTTATAATGCACTTTTTGAGGAGACTAAGACTCTTCGCATTGCTATATCAAGTTTGTACAAACATGGACATGATCTTTTATGTAGAATTTCTGATTGTATGCAGACAAAGTTTGACAAGTATTAGGGAAAATCTGATAATATGAATATATTGTTGTTTGCAGTTTAGTACTTCATCCTAGATACAAGTTGGCTTTTTTGAAGTTTTGTCTTGAAAAGGATTTTGATACTTTGGTAGTAATGAACTCAATGAAAGTAGTGAGAGATGCTATTGCACACTTATTTGATTGGTACATCAAACATGATGATGGGAAAGTTATTGAGGTGACTAGTGGAAGTCAACTATATCAAAAGTTAGGCAAGAGTCTTCTTAGCGTTGGTGATGATGATGATGATGATGATGATGATGATGATGATGATGATGATGATGAAGAGGAAATCTAGGCAGATTTCTTAACTTTTGAGTATGAGAGACTTATGGAGGAGGAACAAAGTAGTATGGGTACCATATTTGAGCTTGAAAGAATGTGAGAAGAACAATCCACCATTTGATATTTTAGGGTGGTGGAAGACCGATTCAACAAAATATTGCATCCTCTCAATATTAGCGTGTGATGTACTAGCAATTTATGTATCTATAGTTGCCTTTGAATTAACATTTAGTAACGGAAGGTGTGTCCTTGATGCTTATTGAAGTTCCTTGTCATCAATGATAGTGGAGGCCCTCATTTGCATTCAAAATTGGTTGCAACTTCAGCTTCAGATTATCCTTTAGAGGAGGCAAATGAGTTTAAGCTATGCTAGAAGGTTGACTAAGGTTATATAACTACTCTACTTATTCTAACTTCACATTGATTTTTTTATAGAGATTTGTGGATTGGAATAATTACTGCATGGACCTAGCAATTATCTTATTTAGTATGTATGGACTCAACCTTATTTTTCGTACTTACTATTGGTTTTAATACTTAAGATTGGAATCATAAATGCACTCTTTGTTGTGAAGCGTCATGACCCATATTTGAATTCTTTTGGACCTTTACACTTTTTGAACTAGATTAAAGTTAAAGAAATGCTAGAGGATATTTGAGGTAAATGTTGAACTGATTTCTACATCATGTATATGTTCTCATTTTCATTATAGCTGTTGAAAAGCTTTTGATTGTCATCATAGAAATGGCACTTGCATTTTTTTTTTTTTTATTACTGCATATTCATGTTTACCAATTTTCCATTAAGTTCTTTTTATCTCTTATGTTTAGACTTATTGACTAGCTTTTACTTTTCTTCTCTACATCCAATTGGAGGCATCAGCACAAGTGTTTGCTACTATCACTCTAAACACCTTTCTAATTGAATGGTGTTTACTTGTTTTGGAGTTAATATATGTTATGTGTTATTTTTAGGTAGCCTTTGATTGTTGGAAGACTGCTGAGAAGAAGAGGAACGTGTTACTTACACCTATCTGTCCCTAGATGAAGATTATTCTATTTATGGATGCAGAGGAACTTGTTTGGTAATGCAACCTGTTTATCTGTGACTAAAAATAGAATTCTGACAAAGTGTGAAGGGCATTACCCCAAATAGAAAGTTCTTCCCTTCTTGCTTCCTGAATGTGTTAGACTTTAGGTTGTCATCCTTCTTAGGAAACCCAAAGGCACAATTTTAGGACAAAGAAAAACAATATTTAGTGCTAACATTGTAGCTAAGGATTAGCATCTTAAAATTTCTTTCTTGTGGCTATCTATGCCTCTTGGATTTTTGTATATCTATATATGTCCCTGACTCTCTATTAGAATATGTGTTATGATGCTCTATTGTATAAGTGGTTTTATTATTTCAGTGAGTTGATGAATTTGCTAACTACTATCCTGGTTTCACCCTATAGGAGAGAGGGAGAGGGGGCAAACAAGGATGCAATAACTTACATTTGATCTAATACCAAAGACTTGAGATGCAATAGCCAAAGAAATAAAGGTGTCCTGATATTAACTTGGAGCTTTGTATTAGTCCAACCACTTATTAGCAAGAAAGTTCGAAGAGTGTGAAGAGAGGAACAATAGTTTGTTTCATTTGTAGTTTGGGTGTCCATTGTCCAAAAGAGTAGTGAGTGTAGCAGTGAAATAATTTCTTGGGGTTAAAAACTAGAGTGTTGGATTATAGAGTGGAGATGAAGTAAGGTTTGCATATATCAATTTGGTGTAGTAGAGCTTGAGTAGAGAGAGGGGGGAAGCAAGATAATTGATGATGAATGTAGTTTTTATCTTATTCTATATCTTCTATTTCTATAATTAGCAACATCTAATACATTTACATGATTGATATATGCAGTTTATGTTGGATGCACAAAATCTATGTAGATTCATAGAGACTATGTTGGAACATTTGCCTATTTATGAGAGTATTTTTCCAAATATTTTTCCTTTGATTGTTTGATAATTTTTAGACAGAGAAAATCATAGAACAACAGGGTCCGAACAAGGTTCTACATCATGCAACATCTCAAAGTGCAATTGGACCGAACTGTGGACAGAAGCAGACTAAAATCATTAATTTTACTAATAGAAGACATGGACTGGACTGAAGATCGATTGATCGATCTTCACCTAAGATAGTGTGGTCCAATCCGGTCTTCGGTCCTCGTGGTAATAGATTAAAATTATTTGGTCTAGTCCACTTTGAAGCATGAGCCTAGACCCCGTCCATGCACACCCCTAGTTTCCATTGTAGTAAAAGAAGAAATTTTTGCAAGTTCTTCCTTGTTATTTAGTGACCAACACTGTATCAACTGAAGATATAAAATCTTGTAAGGTTTGAGAGAGAAGTAGGTGCCAGGATTGGGTTGGCAGAATCTCTATAAATCCTAAAGTTCAAGTCTTATCATTATCTTTCCTTCTTTTGTTTGGATTGGAGGTCATTGGTAGAGCTGGATTAGGTGATCGCCAAGAAGCCATGAAGTGGAATATTTTCTGTTAAGAGGGATTTCAACTGAGAACAACGGGGTCAAGGTGGTTTTAGGCAGAGAACTTCAATGTATCTCCACCATGGTTCTGGATTTTGTGAAGCATTAGGGATGTTGCTTAATTATTGTGAACTATCACAGATACATGGCAACCTTTACCTAATGGCTAAAAAAGGAGATGGATGTCCTCTCTATTACAGGGTCTTAGTTTTCTGAATTTTCACAAGTTTCTTGTCAAGGACCATTTAAGTGTAGCGGCTAGTGCATTCTTTCTCAATTCAAAGATAGGCATAGTCTATCATTGAAGTTGTGGCCAGGGGAGGGCTATCCACTTAAAGCAGGTGGGAGGCATGGCATCCGATTTGAGTAATTTGGTGGGACCTTTTCAAGCTGAGGCTTTAGATGCAGATCCCATTTATCCGTCTTGACATGGTAAAAAATAAGGGTTTTGTTGAAGACATGAATGTCAAGGTGGGGTTTCCCATGATTGACTTCCCTATTACTGTTCAACAAGTAGAAGAAACCTCCTTGATGTGTAGCTTCGTACTTGTTGGCGTGCCGATGGAGCCCATTATGTGCTTCCTCATTGATTGGCTCTAAAAGTGAATTCCTTTCCACTATAGCTGGGTCTGTTTTTCATTAGGACTCAATGGGTCTGCCCAGAAGTGATTCTTGATTTAGGATTGGGGGTGCCTTAAAGCCTATTAAGAAGCAGGTTTTTTGGTGGGACCTACTTGATGTGAAGTCCATGATCCACTAACCATAAGCCACATTTTGTCTTGTCACAGTAGACAAATACTGAGGTTTCATCCCTTTCTTTCTAAGATTGATGGATATTTGTCTACAATCTGATTGGAGGTAGGTTAGTGGTTAGGAGTTTGTGGAGGTATGTTAATGTCATAATTTAAGTCCTAGATATGTTGCCTTGGATGTTTTTGTTTGGTGTTTTCATTTTTTACCTCTAGTCCGTCTCGTCATTGCAAGTCTCCAATTCTTATGGCCTGCATGATGAAGACCGAAAAGCTATTTTTAGGATGAGATGCTGGTCTGTTGTAAATGGGTGGGTCCTTGATGTATTGGAGACCTTTAACTATTCTAGGTAGCCTCATGAGAAGAGTTTGTTCAATAGGAGAACGGTGGGCATCGATTTGTTTTTGAGTTCATTGATTGTTTCAAGTTGGTGGAATTTCTTTTCAGCGGGGTATCATTTATTCGGTCTAAGCAGACAATCCTTTGGTTATAGTGAATACATGTCTACCGAGGTGATTGCATGACTCTATTCCATACGTGCTCCATCTAAAATGCTTAAGGCCCCTTCTGATTAGACCTCTAAGGGGTCTTTCCATTTCTACTTTGAAATGGGGTAACTTGTGGAGAAAAGATGCATGAATGGATCATGAAATGGTGGGACGAATGGAAGGTGGTGGGTAGTGTTGGCCAGAGATTTATACTGGAGTTAAGACATATTGAAGCCAAGTTTAAATCCTAGAAGTTGGAGAAAGACATGATTAGAAGCAATAGAACTGATGTTGGATAAGATTTCCATGAATTGGGTTTGGAGTTAAGTAGTAAGTTGGAATTGGATTTGTTGAGCTCAGTTAGTAGATGTACACCGTAGAGAGAGTTTTGAGTAATCTCACTGAGACATATCCATGTGCAATTAGCAGATGGAGATAAGTGTGCCCTAACTCACCTTATGACTTTTATTAGAAGGAGAATTACTAGAATCTAGGCTTAAAATGGAGATGATTGGATTGAAAAGACCTGGCATGTGGAAGAAGAATTTGTGTTAGTATTATGAGGATGTATCATACTTGGAAGGGGGTTTTGATGCAAGCTTGCCAGTGGTCTTTAACTTTCTCTCTAACTCTTTCAAGCAGCATCTAGAGAGACCTCTTAGGGTTGAGGAAGTGGAAAAAATATTGCCGACTATGTGAGGTGATAGAGTACCGCACCCTCAGAGATACTGTGTGATACTGTGTAAGATTATTGCCTAGATAACTAGCTTGTTGTCTCTATGGAGCAAATGCTTCTCTTTGATGTACAAGAAAATCTTATGTAGATGATTTGTATGATTGATCTGAAAAAAAAAAAAATTATAATTGAGTGGAGTGGGACTAATTAATTCGACTACATGATGGGGAGGTTTATGTCTGGGGCCTAAGTATAGAGGCTTTTTCAGAAGATTGTACTGATTCAACTTGGTCCTCAGTGTTCATCAGTGGAGTCGTAAAAAATTTTCTCAAGAGCTGTAGAGGGGTGAGGTATGGCGACCTGTCTCTGCTTTCCTCCTTTTCAAGCTCAGCGAGGGTCTTAGCTGTCTTCTGTGCGAGGCAAGTGATCTGGGATGCCGTTAGAGGTTTCCAAATTGATTCCTCTGACCTTCAGATCATCCACCTGCACTATGCTGAGATGTTTCATTATTTTCAAGTCCTAGCCTTCTCAAAACTGATGCCATAAAAAATGGTCAAAGGCCTTTTATAGGCAAAGCCTCTGGAGTAGTGGTGTAGTAGCTAATAGCCAATTAGTTTGATACTGTCATCGGATGCATGTTGTGTCAGCTGCCTGTTACTTATTTGGGCTTGCTATTGTGTGTGGGTCATTGGGAAAAAGTTTGATTGGGAAGGGGTAATCATTGGAATCACGAAGCTGGCTAGGAAAAGAGGTCTCCTGTCAGTGGTTGACAAGGTCGTATTAGTGAAAGCATCATTGTCTAGGATTCTTATCTATTGGTAATGCGCATCTAAATGTCCTGCTTAGGTGATTAACAGAGTAGAGAAGGTGCAGTGACACTACTTGAAATGATTGGTAGGACAGGACAATGACCCATCTTGTATATTGGGTCTTGGTCTAACTTCCTAAGAAATGGGGTGGGCTGGACATCATGAAGTTGAGATCTCTCAATGACGTGTTTCTGGCCAAATTAAGTTGGAGATTTCCAGAGGAGAGGAGTACGCTTTGAAGATTGTTCAAGAGAAATCAAGGGCATATATCTAGGAAGTCCCAACAGGCACCGAGGATCTGTTTGGAAATCGATTTCTGAACCAACTCCTACAGTTTGGGAAGATTTGAGATTTATTTTGAGGAAGAGTTATTCTGTTAGATTCTAGTTAATGAACGGAATAAGATTATGCCTCCTGCAAAGTTTTCAGTCTTTTCCTTGTACTGAAAAAGAGGTTTGGGTCAGTGAATTCTATTGCATCAATAATAGTGTGCTAGTCGGAAATTTTAGATTCTTTATACGAACATGAAATGTTTTTCAGGATGTGATGCGAAGGGAGCTAATGTCCATGGTAGAGAGCGTGTTTATTGATCCGAGGGTTCCAGACAGGAGTATGGAAAGATAACTGGTCGGGCAATTTTGTTGTCAAGGATTTTTACAAGAAGCTTTAGTGTTAATCCTCAATTCTGTGGTGCTTCTACATGGTCATTAAAGGCTTCCTCTGGAGCAATATGCACTCGCGACTCACTTTATTTGACAAGCCTCTAACAATTGACAATCTCAACAAGAGAGGCTATCAGTTCATTAACATCAGTTCATTAACAGATATGTTCAATGCTGTTATGGCTTAGAATCTGTGGAGTCCATTTTCTTGGGCTGCAGTTTTCCTAGAAGAATCCAGTGGTTTGGGATGAGTTGGGTTATGCTCTCTTCTTTGAAAGTGATCTATGATCAGTCAAGATGCAATCTTAGATTGGCTTTAGGGAAAGCATTGTGAAGACTCTGTTTCTTTGTTAAGAGGTCTTCCCACTAGAAGAACTCATCCTCAGAATTTTGGAAGAGGAAATGATGTGAGTCCTTGCCATTGAATCAAGAGGCGGTGGCACAATGGCCTGAGCCTCTCAAACAGTTTTCTGATTTTGCATTTTGTGAGATCCTAAGATCTTGGCATGCTTCATCTTCTTGCAACCATGTGAGAAGTGTAGTCATGCTTCTTGACATAAGTGGAAACTGGTTGGTTGATGTTAGATATTAGTGGTTCTAGTCTTGGCAACCCCTACCAGTAGTTGTTGATGGTGCTCAGTTTTCTAGCTTGAGAGACCTATTGTGTTAGCTTGTTCAAACAAGCCTAAAATTCGAGTGGCTAGACTTGCTATTTTAATCAAGCGTAGGTTGCCTCCACTCTACCATTTCTAGGGATTCTAAATTGGCTTTAGTTGGGTTGTAGCAGAGAGGCTCTTGACCTTGAGATCTGTATTGATTATGTTGATTAGGCTTATCAGTCACTAGGCAATTTGCATATTAGTTTCCACCAAATTTTGAGTGCTAAGTTGCAAATGAGCTTGTGAACAAGGGTGCTTTTGGATCTTATGTGTCTCTCATATCTTGTTATTTGTTGTTTATCATGTTGATCTTTGTTGTTGGCATGTTTTTTGTTGTCACTAGAAGAACTCATCCTCAGACCAGGTTCGCATCCAATTTAGATAGTCAAATGATACCTTATCAATGATCTAACATTTTCATTGTGTAGATGGGTTGAAAAACCCTAGATCAATTCCTTTTAGATAAAAAAATTATGTCGTCGGAGGTGACTGATGGTTGTCAGCTGTGGTTGGCCATTATTGGAGAAGGTGACTGACGCGGTCATTGCTAGTGATGATTTTTACTTCAAAATATGATTTCCTTTAAAGGGTTTGTAGATCGGATACTCACCTATGTTTCTGTCAAGTTTGGAGCCATTTTATAGTCATATGATGCTGAAAAAAAGTATATTTTCCCATCAAACTAATGCTAGAAAATCCAGTGTTGCCAGATTTAGAATATTTGTATGATCTTTAGTAATATATGCTCCAATCATGAAATAAACAAAGGGATTTTGATCTTCTCTACACGAGAAATCCAATAGTGGTGTCCAATTTCTGATTCGCCACCATATGGATGTCCAACATTGAAAATCAACAGTAACTAGAGGTTATTGATGTTGAAAAGAAGAAGCAAAGGAGAGAAAGAGGGAAGATGAGGAGAGTGGGATACGAGTGTGGCTGGCTCAACTGTCCCGCTCGTCGCCGGAGAGAGAGAGAGAGAGAGAGAGAGAGAGAGAGAGAGAGAGAGAGAGAGAGAGAGAGAGAGAGAGAGAGTAGGCTGGCATCATTGGCTAGCTACCCTACACATCATTCAAAGGGCAAAATGAAGAGAAAGGGGAGGAAGAGAGGTCTATTGCTGGCTGCTCCGATATTTTCGTTGGTAGTCGCATGATAGTGGTGTGTTCTTTCACGCAGCTATTACCTATGTCACCAGCGGGGAAGGAGGAGAACATAAGGATGGTGATGCATGGGAGGTGTATTACAAGGGGTGTCATTATAAATAAAAAAAATGCCTCCTTTTTAAGCACTTTTCCACTTTAAAACATATTAATGAGGCCCATTGATAAAATTATTAAAATGCCCCTATAATTAAAAATCTTATAACTTTCTTGTCCAAACTTTGTTTTTAGCCTTCTTAGCGTCATTGGATTCTTTCTTTTTAGTACAATCCAATTATTAAAGTTTCAACACTTTATTTGGCTTCTATAAAAAGCTCATTTCTTGAAATTTCAAAATTAAAGATTCTATTTTATCCTTTCTTTGCAATAAAAATTACATAAAATAAGCTTTTAAAAATTAGGGTTATTACAACCTCAAACTCTACATGTGTAGTTTATGATCTTGCAACCAGTCCAAAGCCAGAATAAAGGAGGGTTACATTAGGTTGCTAGCCAATTCTTTTGGCAAATCCTTAACATGAATCTAAAGACTAAGGCATTTCCTCAGGCTAGGGTGTTTCTCATAAATGATGTGCTACATTGGAGCTTAGATATAGTGGGAAATGGGTATAGGCTGCTAGGGCATTCCACTATAAGCGACGCACTGCATTGGATCCCAGATGTAGTAGAAAATGTGCAATGGCTAACAGGGTGTTCCCCGTAAGCAACATGAATTCTAGATGCAATGGAAAGTAGGTAGGAGTTTGCATGCCATTCTAGAAATGGCAAGTAAGGAGACTTGCTCAAGAAATAAGATTTGCATCCCCACATGGAATATGAGAATTTTGACAAGTAAAAATATGGAGTTAGTTGATAATATGAAACATAGAAAAGTCGACACCGCTTATGTCTAAGACAATATGTGGAAATGGGCTAAAACTAGAAATTAATAGGTATAAGCTTTGGTATGTAGGAAAGAACAATAATAGAAATGACTTAAGGATAGTGGTAAATAAAGAATTAAAGGATAAAGTTGTAGGCATTCAAAAAACTAGTAATAGAATTCAACTAAGAAAACTTGTTTTAGGAGAGAAGGTCATAAATGTTATAAGTGCATACGCCTCTGAGTATGGTTAGAAGATAGAATCAATAGATAGTTATGGGAAGATATGAATGCAAAAAATTCCTAACATAGGAGATATTTATAGCAACGGACTTAAATGGTCATGTAGGAAAAGAAACGAAAGGGTATGATAGGGTACATGGAGGTTATGGTATTGGTAAAGAAATGAGATGGGAGAAGCTATTCTCAATTTTTCTTTGTCATATAAACTAACTTTAACAAATTCATACTTTAAGAAGAGAGATAAAAACTCACTAACCTTTAAAAGTGGATTATATAAAAGCAGACTTTTTTCTACTTAGGAATACTAAAAGATTAATGTGTAAGTAATGTAAGTACTACTCAGTGAGAGTTTAACCACACAATAGGTTAATGGTTATGAATATTTACATTAAGATATATAATACTAGAAATGAACTTCATAGGTGTTCAAAAACTAAGTGGTGAATCTTAAAGTACATCATTTACAAACAAGCTGATGGTAGAAGGAAGGGGAATAATGAAAAAGAAGTAAACACCATGTGAACTAATATGCTTGAGTCCATTAAGAAAATGGAAAAGATATTCTAAGAGCATTTAAAAGTAAAAGGAAACCAGTAAAGAAACTTGATGGTGGAGCAAAGAGGTATAAAAAGTCACTAAAGAGAAATGTGTGTATTTTAAAGCATGGTAGAGATTAGAAACAATGAAAACTTTAAGCAATATAAGAATGATAAAAAGGTTGCTAAGAGAGTAGTAAGTGAGGCTAAACTCAAAACATATGATGATCTCTATAATAAACTAGGGTTAAGAGAGATGTTTTCAAACCTTCAAATTAGGATACGTTAAATGTATTACAAGTGATGACGAAAGGGTACTAGATAAAGATAACGAGATCAATCAAAGGTGGAAAAGTTACTTTAAAAATTGCTAAATGACAAATGTCTAGAGAATATAGAGATTGAGAAAACTATAAACCAGATAAATTTAACTGTATAGGTATGAACGTAAGATCAAGATACCTGAAGTGAAAGAGGCCTTGAAAAATATTAAATCAAGAAAAGCCCTAGGGTGCGATGGTGCACTGATAGAGATTTTGGAGTATATAAGAGATACTGAAGTAGTTTGGTTGTCACAGTTGTTTAACAAGATTGTAGAATCAAAGAAAGTGTCAGATGAAGGGAGGACAAGCTCTATCGTACCTATTTATATTAATAAAGGAGAAATATAGAGTTACACTAATTATCATGGGATCAAACTTATAAGCCATACTATGAAGATTTGAGAAGAGGCTAGGACATGTGATGAGTTTATTGGAAAACTAGTTTAGTTGTTGCCTAGGAGATCTACCATAGAAGCTATTTTCTTAGTTAGATAATTAATACAGAAATATAGAGAGGAGGAGGATAGACCTTCACATGGTCTTTATTGACTTAGAAAAGGCTTATGATATGGTCTGTAGAGAGTTTATATGGTGGGTGTTATGTGAGAAAGGAATTTCACAAGGTATATAGACATAATTACGGATATATATGAGATAGTAATAACAAACCTTAGGACTACTTGTAGAGAGACCGATGATTTTTCTATCAATAACACTAAGCTCATACCTTTTCACGTTGGTTATAAATGAGTTAACAAAACACCTACATGAGGGGATTCTATAGTGCATTTTATTTTTAGATAATATAATTTTGATTAATAAGACGAGAGAGCGTAAATACAAAGCTAGAGTTATGGAGAGATGCATTACAATCTAAAGGAGTTAAAATTAGTCAAATTAAGACAAAGTATGTGGAATGCAATTTTAGTAAGGAGAGGAGTAGGAATGTAGCACCAGTAAAGATTAATAACCAAGAAGCCTCCTTAAAAAAATTACTTCTAATAATTGGGATTGATAATTCATGAGAGTAAAGAGATTGAGAGGAAGGTTATGTTGAGAATCTAAGCATGTTGAAACAAATGGAGATATGCCTCTAGAGTTTTGTGTGATTGGCATGTGTCATTCAAATTAAAAGGAAAACCTATTGGATGGATATAAAGTTGGTCAAGCTCTATGGATCAGAGTAATGGATAATTAAGGAACCACATATATATGGGATGAGTGTAGCTGAAGTGAGGATGCTAAGATGGACAAGTGGCAAGACAAGAAAGGATAAATTAGAAATAAAAACATTAGAGAAACTTAGGAGTAACATCAATAGGTAACAAGGTTAGAGATGATAGACCTAGATGGTATGGACATGTCCAACAAAGGCTGAAAATAGCACCAGTTAGAATGTTTGATCCAAGTTGAAGGCTCTATCAGGGCAAGGGGAAGGCCCAAACAGATGTGGTTAGAAGTGGTAAGAAAAGATTTAAAAACTTTGGACTAAATGAGACAATGACCCTTGATAGAGGGGAATGGAGGAACAAGATTTATGTGTCATGCTAATCAAGATAAGGCTTTGATGATGATGATGTCCATACCATCAAAAATCTTAAAAATAAACTTAGTAATCTATGCCTAGGTTCTTTAGATCGTATTGTATTGCACACCTAAGACAAGAATTTGGGAAAACATATGGCCAATTAATACTAACAAATGCAATATCTTGAGACTTATATGCCATGAAATATGCTAGGTGGTAAAAACTGTAAACCTTGATAAGCTTTTTGCTTGGTGGTTATCCTATCTCCTACTATTAGATGTCTTCAATAGAAATAGAGTAGGTTTATAATGGGGCCATTTTGCATAGTAATATCTATACATCCATGAGTAAGCTATTACAATTTTAACCCTTATTAATGAAATGTTTATGTGCTTAGGGCAGTCAATAGATATGGATCATCCAAAAATCCAACCCAACTGAACCCAAAATTATAAGTATATGGATATCAAATTATATTGATTAGATTTTTCTTGGATATTATTTTAAATATCCAAAACAAAATAGGTTAAGATATGGTTTTAAGCATTGGATATCTAAACCCAAAATTATCTTAAAATTTTGCATGTAATTTGTAGGTAGACAAAAATTCCTTTCATTATATGTTGTTTTTGCTTAAATTTAGGTAAAGAAAATGAGTAATTCCTTCATTTTTAATTTTTTACTTTTTTCTTCAGTTTATGTTTCAACTTTCTTCTTTCATTCACTTTTCTCTTCAGAAAATCTTACCTTCCCCCCCCCCCCCCCCTCTCTCTCTCTCTCTCTCTCTCTTCATTTTTATTTCTTGATTTTTTCTTTCGTACTTGTCATATGATAAAATTAATTTATGTCCAAAGATTCTTCATAGTTAATGGTTGAACAATTTATTCTTTCAAACATTTTGTACTGGCACACACATATTGGTTTTCTTCAATTAAATTAGAAAAATATTTGAAACCCAAACAGAACCCAAATGCATTGGTTTTGGATATTGAGAATAAGTTCCAAATTAAAATCCAAACCAAACCTCAAACCATGGGAGTCCGAATGGTTAGGGTATGGATAAAGATAAAATCCGACAGAACTTGACCGAATGACAGCCCTATATGTGCTATACAATGGGCTAAATTGAAATTTAGCTAAAATAGTTGAGATCTAAGCAAATGCTGGTAATTGACAACTTAGGCTCATCTCTATGCACCAAGAATGATTGGGGACATACCCCTTTAGCTCTGGGTTTCAATGGGCCGGATAATTTACAACCTGCTTTTAAACGGTACCGAATTCTTAATACAAACCCAGTTATTTATTGTGGATAGATGGTGCCTATGGATTATCACCCATTTTGCTGGTACTGCTGGAATCTAGTTTTGTATTTAGGGCAAGGGAATCTACAAATGATAAATGCAAGTGAGAGGTTGTAACTTATCGTAAACAATTTCGCACTACGCATCCAAGGCTTCGGGCATATATGGATTAGTTGAGATCCCTAAACTTTAGGTGTGGACAGTGATGATGTGGATGTATAGGGCGCACTTGTTTATGATAAGTTGAAAAAATCGCATTCGCATTTATCATCTCTCAAGAAATGTACCTAATATCATAGATCTTCGTGAAATCCTGTTGTTGTCATTTTACATTGGTATTGTTAATGAAATGGACCATGTTGGTCGCTTAATATCGATCAAAGGATGTGGGTGTAATGTGGCAGATATTTCACTTAGTTTCAAAGTTTGTTGTGGGCTTTTTGGTTCCATAAATTTCAAAAGAAAGATTGCTCCTAAACTTATTGGGGCTTGGTTTTAGTTAGTCTTTTGATCTGGGTGCAGTTTTAGAGTGCTTTCTTTTCCACCATTGGGACCAAAGACAAAAGCAGGAAAAAGAACGAAGAAAAGAAAAATCCTCTCTATTAATGCCCCAATGAACTGCCTATAAAAGCATGAAGTATAGTGCCAGTCACTCTATATCCTTAAATATTTGATTGGTTCATATTTCTAAGATTCAATTAGAGAATTTGGCAAATCCAAATTAGTGATAGTGGAAGGAAATTATGTCCTTTTGGATGAAGGCGTCTGGAAGGACGTTTCTTCTGCATTTAATGAAAAAGGTAATTTGTCTAAATTTCTTTAATAATTAACAGCCATAATTTCAAGTTTAATGTCAATAATATCACTGAAGAAGAACTGCTATATAAATGTCAAGTCATTTTACAGTTCTCTTTAGATGCGTCTCCTTAGCTTTTCTGTTTTTGTTACGAAGGTTCCTTGAACTTGGCATAGATAAAGCTATGCACCGACTTAAAGGCATGTCTCGATGGGTTAGTTTTTCCAATATATGATAGAATTGTGGTCTCCTGAGCAAAATCTTTTTTAGTCCCTCTAATTTAGTTTATTGTGTCTTGCAGAAACCCATGTTGGTAAGTTACGGTTAAGCTTAAATTATTTATTATTTATTACTATTGACTTTTGTGGCCTGCTCCTCTCTCAAACCCGACATACGCAGGAACTTTATGTACCAGGCTGCCCTTTACTTTGCATATCTGTTGTTTTTTGTGTTAACGTGGTTGTTCTTTATTTATTTTGTTTCCCGAATGGTCCGGTATTTCTGTTGTTTGTGTGGACAACTCTCTCTTCGATTAGTTTGCATGTGCTGTGTCTATTTTCATTTACTGCCAGTTTCTTTTTTTGTTGTTGAGATTGAATATAGCAACCAACCAAAGGGGGAGCTCATTGCAATGTCAAAGAAGAACGCAGACCTGATTATCATGTCAGTAGATATGTAGATCTTGAAAGAACCAAACTATTTCGTTTTCATAGCGAGGTGGGTTTTCTATGCATGAAATTTTCTTTTGCATTGAGTTTCAAGGATTTCACAACTATTTAAGTGATAATTAGAACCCAAAACATTCATTGTGGGACCAAACATGCTATTATTGAGTAAAGTTGATTTCATGATCAACATGCTTATTTGGATACAAGCATCCTTATTGCAACGATTAATTATAAGCATCTAGAACCGCAGTGGATCACCTTGTGAAGATCAGTCGCCGCAGTTGACGAACTCATAGTTGACAATGAGGTGGCCTTGTGCGATGCCTTGTCCATTGGTATCCAGCTGGTTGAACACACCCACATCCAAATCCAGCCCTCCATTGCTGCACTGGTCTACGATCCGCACTGTTGCTTGAGTCCCGGTTGCAGTGTTTGTTACCTGCGTCAACAGAGGCTTAGTTAGATCTTGCTTCCACACGCAAATCGTGGGTCCAAGGGTGGCTCCCACATATTACAGCACATGCTCAGATTATTTTCCAAATGTTCATGTAGCGTGGTTCTCACTTTGTTGATACAGAATGATCCACCGTGAAATATTATTGATCAATTACTACAATCAAATGGACGCTAGGCATCTCAAAGAAGTCAAAATTAGACAATATGTAAAATCTTTGGCATTAGAGTTGGGATGCACCAGTTCCTCGGGCTCCACCTATCCAAGCCTCAAATGCTAATGCTTTTGGCTCTCTTAAAAACTGAACCTCACATTGCACTTCTGCAGCTGAAGTTGTACAGAAGTCTATTGTTAGATATGGGGTGCAACTGTCTAGTTATCCAAACTTTTCACATTCCATATTCTGCCCACTATCTTAGATGTGCCCTAAAGAATTTCACTTGGCTAATCCTAACCGAATTTCTCTTGGATAATCCTAACTGCTATTATGCGGAGGTTTGAAGACGCGGAGAAGATCATCAATGACTCTAATAAATCAATGGTCTTTGGACCTTCCTAGAAATATTATGGTAATAGATACTGCGTGTTTCCAACTATATGTCCTTACCAGTTACAGTGAGCCATATACTGGGTAATCTATATGTTCGACATGACTAAGAGAGATGCGTTCTTACCCTCAAACATCTGCCGCATGCAGCCTGGCCGCTAGGCCCGGCCGGGCCACAGAAGGCAGTCCATCCGTACCTTTGGCGCCATTCAAGGGGCCTGTTGGCGTCCCACGTCGAGCAGTAGGCACTAACTGCGGTCAGGTCCCAATTATGCTGTTCAGGATTGTACAGGTGGTATGTGGCACGCACATTAGATGCTTGCTGTGCCGTGGCAGCAGCTGCCAGGCAGAGCAGAACCCCCACGCAAAGATTCAGATACGCCATTGCAAGTTTTCTTGGTGTAAAGCTGTGGCCCGGAGGACTGGATTTATAGATGATTTTTGAGATGGAATTCCCAAAATAGCCTGGGATGACAAGAACAACACGAGTCTAGAATTTGGAAGTTGTACGAAACATGGTCAAAGTTGTAGACCTGTGGGTGCCCATGGACCTGTGTTATTGTTCAGCAATTCTTATTTTCTTTAAGAATAAACTTGAAATTACAAGCATTCTATTAGTTAAAGAGTCAGAAATTTCCTTAAGCAAATTAACTAACTTGAAATAATTAGGATGTTGGATATATGATGCATGTGGCCCTGATCGGCAGATCTGAGCCGTGAGATTGATTCCTGACGGATGGTTCCAAGTTTTCGTCATTTGAAGGAAGAAGAGTGCTAAGGCCCTATAGGACACTTCTCTAGAAATGACCCTCCTTTTCTCCATGAAGGAGCTTACTATTGAATAATTGGATCCTTTCATTTGACTTCTCTAGCATGGATATCTATTATTTCAAACACCAGCCAAATAGGATAATTCTAGCATATAAAAATATCACAGGTATTAGAAACTTTATATAAATGAATGCCCAAATTCAAGTTTAAAAAACATGGCCTCTAGGATGCTAAGCTCTTGCATCTATTGTAATTTTTAGTTTAGGAGATGTCCAGGCTTAGATATATCAAATGAACCAATCCGATTAATCGTAGGTGGGCCCTTTCATAGAGAGAATGAGAAGTGCTTCTAAAGAAGTGCTCTATAAGGCCTTTGGCCTAGCATTCCTTTTGATGGAGATAGAGGTGGATGTATCGCACAGTCGATAACATTTTGGGAGAAACAGGTGGACAGGTTACACAGTGGATAATAAGTATATGTCCGCCTAGTTTTAGGTGATCTAAAACCTTCCATCGTATAGGTATTCTTTGAGGTAGGCTATTGGATGATTTTAGCCCCTTTGAACTGTAGAAACACAGCCGCTTGAATTTTTTGTAACTAAAAAATTAGTGGTTATAATTGTCAAATGGTCCTATTTTTAGTATGTAGCCATCCTATCTAAATAAGAACTAAATGATTAATGGCTAGATCACTTAAAAATCAGATCTCGTGAAAAAATATTACAAAAACTGAAAACTGAAAGGTCTATGGGCGCATAAACAATTAGTTACAGTGGTAGTATCTTCAAGAGAAAGTAAGGATTTAGTAAATGTTATATATACCAGGAGTCCTGGAAGAGTTGGCGCTATACAACGAGGTCGATGCCCCGTTTCATTTAGGGCTTACTCTATTTGAAATATTTGATTAAACTGTTCATATTATTCAAAATGTCTTACATAGGCAAGATATCAAATTTTAAAACCATTGGATGCATATATTCTATGTCATAGTAGTTGAAATATTAAAGTCACCAAATTTTTAACTTCTTTTAGCAATATAAAACAAGCAGTTAGGATTATTCAAATACATTGAATTTTCACAATTCCCCTATTTCAGAGACACCAAACATTATGAATAGCTTTGATATTTCAAAAGATTGTCTACAAAAAAAAAAAATGAGGCATCTATGGTCTAACAAGCAAGGCGAGGTCAAATGCTGATTGAGGCAGGCCAAAAGTCTCAGATGAGAGACAGTGGTTAGGTATTGAGAGTTAGTCCCACATTGCCCTGAGAGTGGAAGCTGCATTAGTTATAAGAGTTCGAAGAACTCTAACAGTCACAATGCATTTTCCTTGGAAAACAAGGGAAGAACAAAGTCGTAAGGGCTAAGCCCAAAGCGGATAATATTGTAACTATTGAAACCTGGGTTGTTATACTCTCTCTCCTTAGAAACTAATTGATTAGTAATTATTCTTACTAATACTATTTAGATCTTCAATCTTTTAAACATTCTCTATGTTATTGTTGCTTCATAAATATCTTATCATAACTCTTACAATTTCTACTAATTGTGCTTTCTCTTCTCATATTTTTTCTAAGACTTTCATGTTGTCTTTAAATATGAACAAAATTCTTTCTCTCTTTTAGCTCTATAAAGCAGCTAATTATAATTTCAATTTTACTAAAATCCAAGGGTTTTAAGTGCCACTTCCCTGTCCTTAATTATTTTCTTTCTCTTGTTTTATTGGTGCAAATTAATGTCCTTTTTTAATATCTTTTTAAAGATTGTGTCTTCTCTAGCGTTGAAGACGGTAAAAAACAAGACAAGAAGGTTACGGTCAATCCAGGGAACTCTCTATCTTCCAGGAGCCATACTTTTCCACCAAATTTGAGCTTTATCTCTTTCATGTGCACGCCACCGCATACATAATTAGTCAAAGCAGGATGTAGGAAGCACAAATTTTCAAGGGCTATTAGTCTATTGCCCAGTAACATTACCTTGTACGTTTTTCATGGTTCTTACTCCGATCGTCCACCAGGTGGGAATCAAAGAGTGGGTGATGCACTGAAAGTCGAAGTGGTTGAGCTGACCTTAGCCCTTGGATCAAATAGCTTAAAAAAATTGTAGGGTAATACTCAACTTTCCGTCCACGAATACAAATCTACAGGCTGATCCAAACCCTTGAACCTGTGCACCAGTATCTTTTTCTCTTTTGGTATACTTTTCTTATTACTAGTAAACACGTGGCTGTGGGGTGAAGACTTTCTAGGGGAAATGCCTACAGGGGCCTGGAAAAGCCTTATTCCAAGGGGACAGAGTTTCTCGCTTAGACGATAACAACGTTCAGTCCCATGCCAAATGGATATATGATGGCAAGATATGGTCCAATAATTCATGCCAAATCGATATCTCATGGGTAAGATACGGTCACCGAAAATGAGGGGTTCATGTTTGCTGGCCGAATGCTAAAGTCTTTATTCATTGAGCGAGTAAGCTTATGTTATCACATTCCAAGTTGATATATCGTCCACAAGATGTAATCAAACAAAAATCAATAGTTCACATTTTCGTGTGCGAAGATAGATTTACGCTAAGATCACAAATAACTGATGTATTGCAGAAAATACGATCCGAATCAGGTTTTTCTCGCGGCGGTAATGTTTGAGCGAGGACAAACTGATCAGGTGGTACACATGTCTACATTCTTCCAGAGCTTCTCGTGGAATTTCGGGAATACATGGAATGACTTGTGCGTTCAGAATTTGAATCTTGACTGCTTCTGTCGCGGCGTCTCTTTCTGTTCGATGTCTCGTTGCGAGTCCGGGCGGCATTAGAATTGGTCGTCAGTCGAAAAGCACACCATGCCGTATTCAGCGTAGACCATACCCGCGTCGGACAGAGCGATACCGTGTCGCCGACGTTGTTTTGCTGTCAAGATCAACGATTCACATTCTAAGCACTTCTTAGAGAACCTGGCTAGCGTGCGTTGGCATTCAATTTCATTACGCAAGTCTAATTTTCAAATCAACCTGACTATGGTGTTTGATTTTTCAGAATTGGATAGTACTCGTTGAGAGTCTATTTTTTATAATAAATTTTTTTTTCTAACTATTGTATTATTTTAGTATTTTATTTATATTTAGTAGATAGATTTGTACTAAACTTCTTATTTGTTATATTATCTTAATTTAATATACTTTTAGGGTTAGATGCTCAAAGATAATCAGGATCTTTTTGCATTTTGTAAGTTGTAGATCTGAGGATGCTAAGAAAATAGAGGATTAGATCAAGCCAGTGAATCTTTTGGATCACTGATTAAGTTTAGATAGAAACTAACAGCTAGATCAATTCAGAATAAATTTTGGATAATTCTAATCAAGTCAAGAAGCAATGGGCTAGATTCTAATAGTACTCATGTACAATAGGGGTGCGAGTAGTTAGAAATCCAATGCATGCGACCACCTTTTGAGTTGTCATTATCGTATGTAAAGTTGGTAAAATCCATACATGCATGCATTCATTTATTATCCCACTGGCATCCATTTGAAGATATGCCAGCCCAAAATAAAGTCACACATCTCACCATATTCTGAATTTAGAAAAGTCACATTACTCAGGGCCCACATGTAGCTTAGTCACAATTTCTCTCTCACACCTCACATGTATAAATGGCCCACAGTAAAACACATTTTTCTTGATTGTAACTTGGAGAAAATGTGCAATCAAGAGGAAAAACAGGAAGTTAAAAAAGGTCCCAAGTTTGGAATGCGCAAAACAGAAAATCTAGGACTAAAAATCATTGACTAGGATTGATTACACTAGGGCTATCTTAAGATGTCCTAGAGTGGACGTTTTCTCAATAGAAAAGAATTTGCTGGAGTGAAGACTTTTATGAAAAGTTGGATAAAGAGAAGGAAAGAGGAAAAAGGGAGGATGAACTTTGATATCTCATATGGCATTCTGAGAGGGATTTTAGGATTTGAGAGAGGCATTCAAGAAGATATTCTAAGTTGCACCAATACGAATGCACGGCACATGAAACAAAGAAAAGAAAGATGTTTCCTAAGAGAAGTTATGACAACCAGGGCTTTTATAATAACTTTTTAAGTGCCTTTTCAAAATATGTGTCTCTGAATTTGAAATTGCTTTCTAAAAGTCAAACAACAAACATATTTTTCTTTGAAAAGTATTTTTTTAAACTTCAAGCATCATTTCTATTTACCAAACTTGGATTTAACAATAAAATAAAATACTCATTTCTCAAAAAATCCAATGGAGTCTGCATCGCTTTTGTGCCATTTACGCATTTAACGTATGTGATGAACATCCGATAAACACAATTTTTATTATAAAAATTTAATATCAACATTTGGAAACAATTTTTCCATCACACAGGATTCCCAATCACAACCACAATCACATAAGTTGTCATAATAATTACATGTTCACAATGTCTCTGATACAAAATATAATCTCATTCTTAACGGCTATGACAATTATAGCCGAACCTACAACTCACCTTTCCTCTCAATTTTTTTTTTGTACTTTTTCTTCTAACTTGAGGTGCGACTCCTTTCAATTCAAATTCTTCAAATCTTAGATATTATAAATAATATAATATCTTAGCAAGCTTGTGCTTATGTAGGTAGAACAAGATGCGTGCGCACACACGCACACACACAATGTAAAAATCATGATTTACCTTATAAACACAAATTTCATACTGTATCAGAGCAAAACCATGCTAGTCTACAATTCAGTTCCAAATAAACAATGTATTTCTTAGAATCATAAGCTCATGAAACATAGCCATATAACATTATCCCATCCAAGATTAAATTTTAGTATGTACAATATACGTATAAAATCTTAATGCTTCTATGCCAATGCACTTTGTTCAAATCATAGTCTATATCAAATGAGAACTCATGAAACATACTGAAATATGTACAAAATATCAAATTATACAAAAGTTCATATGGTCCATACCCTGGCGAGGATGACTGACGCATCATCGTGTGTCTCAATCATTGTAATGTATACTAACGTAGAGGACATGTCCTACTACATTTGTACATGGATACCTCACGTATTACACCGTGTTTCATCCTTAGCTTTTGTTCCTTTTTGTATGAGATCTGTATTGCATGCTCCTAGAATGTGAGATTAGGTTGGAAGTTCTATTAGCTCAAGAATATGCATGGGATTTTGAAGCACATTTTCTTAGCATTAATGCATGAAAAACATTATGAAGCTCAGGTAGTTGAGGAGGTAGAGCAAGTTTGTAAGTTACTTGACCAACTCTCACCAAAATCTCAAATGGACCCACATATCATGGGCTCAAGTTCCCCTTCAACTAGAATCCCATAACTCCTTTCATTGGTGAGACTAGTAGGAAAACATGGTAACTGACCTTGAACTCAAGGGTTCTAAGCTTGAGATCTATGTAGCTCTTCTGTCTCATAGAACTATGAGCTTCCAATAGCCATTTTAGTATTAGTCTGGTCTTTTTGACACATTGCTCAATCAATTCTAACTTGATAAATTATCCTTGCCCAATATGACTCCAGAAAGTAGGTGTGCTACATGACCTACCATATAGAGCTTGATAAGGTGCCAGGTTGATGCTAGAATGCTGACATTGTTGTAGGTGAACTCCACCAGGGGAAGGTGTTCATCCCAACCATCCTTCCAATCAAGTGCATAGGCTCTCAACATATTCTTAAGGGTCTAGATGTCCTCTTTGATTGTCCATTTATTTGTGGATGAAACATAGTGCTAGATTGCAGAGAAGTACCCAATTCCTCCTGTACACCTTGCTAAAAATAAAATGTGAATATGTTGTCTCTATTTGATATGACCATAAGGGGTATACCATGCAGACTTACTATCTACTTAATGTACAATTTGCACAACTCTTAAGAGATTGCTTTTGACGTATTTGCATGAAATGAACCATGTTGGTCAATGGATTCATAATAACCCATATCATATCATGCTAGCTAGAAGTTCTAGGTAAAATGACTATAAAGTCCATGGTTATGTGGTCTCATTTTCACTCTAGGAGCTCCAGGGTCTATAGTAAACCTGTTGATCTCTAGTGCTCATCTTTCACCCTCTAATAGGCAAGGCACTATGCAACACACTCACCAATATCTAGCCTCATTCCTTGATATTAGAAATTCCTCTTTAGATACTGGTATATTTCTCGTATTGCTTGGATGAATGGTGAACTTAGAATCATGCACTTCCTTTAACAATTCTTGTCTCAAATCTAAGCTTACTAATAAAATAAGTCTTCCAAGAGATCTCACATCATCATTAGATCCCTTCTCAAATCCATCTTTCCCACACAAAGCCTAAGTTCCTCACACAATTGTTTTGCATGCAGGACTTAATCCCAAAAAGTTGAATGAATAGAGACATTGGCAATCATACCTTTCGAATTTCTACTTAGGGCATCTACAACAACATTAGCCTTGATGAGTGATACTAGGTAATGAAGTCAAAATCATTTAGGTATTCCACTTACTATTTATTCTCATGTTGAGGTCACTTTTGAGAAAAAAAACATACGTAAGACTCTTATGATCAGTAAACACATAAAATCTCTCACCATATAGGTAGTGTCTCCATTTCTTTAAAGCAGAAAACAATAGTAGCAAGTTCCAAATTTTGCATTGGATAGTTTATTTGTAGTGTTTCAGTTATTTAAATGCATAAGTAATTACTTTGCTATTTTGCATGAGCAAACTACGTAGTTCTTTTCTAATGCATTGTTATGCACAACAAATCCATCACTTCCTTCTAACAAGGACAAGATAGGTGCAAAAGTGAGCTATCCCTTCAGTTCCTAAAAAATTCTCTTACAATCATCTATTTTAATGAATTTTTGTTCTTTCCTAGTCAATTTCATCAATGGTTGTGCAATATGGGAGAATCCTTTAATAAAGCATGGATAATATCCTCCTAGACCAAGAAAGTTACATATCTAGATCATAGTCCTAGGCACCTCCTAATTGTTAATTGCCTTGATCTTCTTGAGATTGACAACAACATTGTCCTTAGATATGATATGACTAAGGAATTGGACCTAATCAAACCAAAACTCACACTTGGAGAAACTTGTGTGCCTGAAGGATATTTAATACAATTATCAAGTGCATTTTATGCTCCTCAATAGTGATCTCATCAATGAAAACAATAACAAACTTGTCAAGATAATCCTTAAATACTCAATTCATTAGATTCATAAATGCTATGGTGCATTCATCAACTTAAAAGGCACCATAAGGATTTCATAATGACCATAGCAAGTTTAGAATGTCGTGTTAGGAACATCCTCATCTCAAATCATGAGGTGATGGTAGCTATATCTCAAAACAATCTTAGAGAACACCTTGGCTGATTGCAGTTGGTCGAAAAGGTCATCAATACAGGGTAGTGGATACTTGTTCTTGATAGTAACCCTGTATAATAGTCTGCAATTGATGCATAATAGCATAGAGACATCCTTTTCTTGAGAAACAAGATAGGGGCTCCCTATAATGAGACAATTGGGTGAATAACCCTCGATTCATTAACTCCTACAACTGAACCTTCAAATTCTTCAATTCTATGGGAGCCATGCGATAGGGTGCCTTTGAGATGAGAGTTGTTTCAAATGACAACTCAATGGCAAGTTTCATGTACTGCCTTGGTGGAATTTTAAGCAATTCCTTAGGAAAAACATCTTAATAATCCTGCTAAATATCAATCTCCTAAATCAGAGGTCTAGACTCTGCTTGGGTCATAACACTCATCAAATATGCCTGACATCCATTAGACACTAAGCTTGCTGCTTAAATAGTAGAGATAATGCCAATAGTAGATGTGTCTAGGGAATCCCTAAAATACAAAGGACTTTCATCTGGTTTGAAAAGAGTCACATGTTTCATCTTGCAATCCAAAACATGCTATATGTTTGGTAACCAATTCATGCCCAAGATGACATCAAAATTAGATCATACCTAAGAGGATTAGAATAACATTTTCTTGCCATAAATAACTATATGTACATCCTATAGGAAAACCTGTGTAACAACTGGTTCGCATATTGGGGTATTGACCTCCATACAAAACCCCAATCTATGTGTAGTAATATCCATACAAGATGCAAAATCACATAATATGAATGAATGAATGGAACTAGGGTCGATCAAGATGTGTCATGTCTACCAAATATCAAGATCGTATCTTCCATCGCCTAGTTAGTGGTGAAGGCAAAAACTCTTCCTTGACTTTTGGAGACTTAATATGCTTTAGCCCTTGAGTTTGTTTGTTATTGTCCCTTGGGATAGGCCTTAACCAAATGACCCCCTTCGTGAAAGCCAAAACATCATTCCTCTAGTACATAACGTAGTTTTCCATGGTGAAAATTCTTATAATGCAGGCATGGTTCACTTTTACAACTTATGAAATCCTCAAAAGGAAATCAACCTCTTTATTTTTTTGTATATCCACCACTGTTGCTTTCATCCATTCTTCCTTTTTCATTCTCTTTTCTATCAGCTTGCATCTTTTGATGCTCCTCTACTGCAATGGAAGTCATCTCCACTCCTTAGCCAAGGTAGTTGGCTGAATCATGCAAACTTGACACCTCAATTCAGGATTCATCCCATCTACAAATATCTAGATTGCTCTCTCCTTTGTGGTGCACACATTTGGAACTATTCTCCTTAGCTTGTGACCTTATTCTCGTACTCAAGAACAATCATGCTCCCAAGTTTCAATTCCAGTAGTTACTTTTCTCTCTTCACCTTCACATGGGGAGGGAAATACTTGTTGTTGAAGGCGATCTTAAACTCCTCTGATGTAATATCACTTCTATCCTTGAAATATATTCTATTGGTAGACATCCACCAAAAAGTAGTCACTCCATTCAAAACAAATGTTGCCATATTCACTTTTCAATATTTGAGACCACCATGCCCTCAAACACTTTATCTATCTTGTGAATCCATTCCTTAGCATCTTATGGCTTATCACTACCAATAAACATGGGTGTAATCTTCTCAAACGTCCCTTGAAGATTACCCAATCTATTCTGACTTCCACATGAACTTTCCTCACCAATGCTCAGTACAAACGAGGCTCGAGGTTGGGCTTTCTATTGTTGCTATTTTAGTTTCTACTACAATTATTTTTGCTACTACATTATAATAACCCTAATTTTTAAGTTACATTTCAAATGATTTATGAACTAATTTTGATAAAATGAATTTTAAATTAAATAGTTTTAGTTCCATAGAATTGACCTCTATATAGACACTTATTAGACCTTCAGAACTAAATAATTGGATTATATTCAAGAAACACAAATTAAATAGCATAAAGAACATTAAAATCAAAGTTTGGATGAAAAAGTTATGAATTTTACAAGTGAAGGGTATTTTGGTAAATTTTCCCTCAAAGTTTGAAATTTGATAAGTCATGAGATATTATTGCCTCACATGACATCACCATGCAAAAAAAAAAAAAGGAATGATGATCATAAATTATTAAAAGAATAAAGTAGAAGCATATATATATATATAATATAACTATAGTATAAAAAACATATATAAAATAAAGATAATAAACAAATCAATTATCTTTAACAAAATAAAAGAGAAAACAAACCTTATGGTCTATTACTCCAAACTTGACAAAGAGAGAAACCAAGAGAGGAGGAAAAAGAGGGAGAAGAAGAAGCAAAAGAAGAAAGAAAAGGAAGGAGAGGAAGGGAAAGGAGGAAAAGGGAGGGTGAGGAAGAAGGGTAGCTTGCTAGAGAAGTTTGCCACAACCAGCGAATAGGAGAAATGGTGGTTATGGGTGCCAGATTTATACGTCATAGTAGGGAATGACACAACTCGAATCTCTGATCCGAGACAATCATTCTAATTAGTGTAGGCAAAACACCAAAAACCCCAAGGTTATTGAAAAATCTGAGATGGCTATGACTGTCTATCAAAGAGGTGAATGTTGCATGACATGGTTAGAGGGGTTGACTACAAAATAGTGATCAATCCAGCTCATCGAAGAGAGGAAAAAACATGAAAACACTCCCAATAGGTAAGATCCTTGAAACCTAGTTTGTGACTTGAAGTTTCAAGCTAGATCTGTATGATTTCATGCTAGATCTAAGTTTTTATGATAATCCAACCATTGATTTCTTAATCATTGATTAGAAATAGGCAAATGCTTGCCTAATATAACTCAAAATTGACCGAGATTGTTGATCTGGGCTTGAAATTGGTGGACAATCTTAGTTGTCCAATCAATTATTGTGTAAATAGATTTGGTAATACTTGAGCAATGATCAAATGCTACTAGTAAGTTTCTTTACCCAAAATCTATTAAGAAGAATCAAATTTGTTGATCTAGAGACGAAGCAGGTTAGACAATCTCCACCATCTGATCTACTATAATTAAAAATAGTAACCTTGTGATGTCTAATTGATGATCAAACACCATGAAAGAATTCTTGAACCATGAACTAACTAATATTTGACATAAATTGTAAAACTTGGATAGAAATTGATCAAATGATCTCTATCGTCCAATCAAACAATAAAGGAATAGGAACCTAGTGACATCTAATCGACGATTAAATGCCACCATCATGTTTCCTAACCTTCAATTTGTAATGATACTTTAAAATTTTTTTAATGATACATTAACAATTTTTTAATGATCATAGTACTAATCATTAAAAAGGATAAAAAAAATCCATGATTTCGATCGAGAATAAGTAAAAAAAACTAAAATACAGATAATCTATACCATCATTGGTAATCTTCATGTTAGTCTAATTTAAAGGCACTATGATTCCCTAAAAATTAAGTATGTTAAGGTCAAATTGTCGAAAATCTAACAGACTAAATGTGGATAATTGATCTGTAATTAAACATATTGATTGGTCAATGATCGGAACCCTTAAGTACTATTTATGTTAAACAAATTGAAGTCTAATTGTAGGATGGTTTGAGAAATTGAAGTAAGATTTCCATCCAACGATTGGAACTTTGAAATATGAATTTGGGTCGTTGCTCAATAGTCAATAACATAGATTTATAGGTCAAAACTTGATGGATGCTGAATGGATGACCCATAACTGAGAGCACAAATCAATAGCATAAATAACTAAGATCAAGTGGTTTTAAAATTTTATGAATGATTATTGTTAAAAACATAATGGTTCCACAATTGCCACATGATCAGGACTGTCAAATCAGAAGTTAAATAGACTTCTTTATAACTATTAATATATGAATTGATGTTGACTCGGAATCTAAAATATTGACTTGGTTAGGTGGCTAATAAGTGAATTGAAGAAGGGACATAATTAAACTATGAAGCATAGCAAAAGAGGTAGGTAGTTTTAACATCGATATGCTTTTGTGAAACATGAAAATTGTTGATGACTATTCTATCTTGTATGAAAATAGTTAAAATTGAAAATTTTGAGATTTCTGATTTATATAGTGAGTATACTTGTTGTTAGCTTGGAATGCCATGTTGATTTATTATTAAATTGAAAACTTGTACATGAAAATGTATTTGAAATTACATGGAGTTTGTGATTTATGAAATGTTGATAAGTGCGAAATCCTCACACTCCACCCTTATGAGGGTTGCTTTTCATGGCTATATCGTATCATGAGATTTGACTTACATAATTTCACAAATGCATGGATTTCTATGGTTTTATCAGTTATATCAGTATTTGATGATGCCTAGTATTATTATGTTATAGAGGGCATATCGTTGCCCAATGGATACTATGTTAGGAAGGTTGAGGATTGATCATTTCCCTTCCAAAATTTCATATATTTGATACTTAACCACAATAGATGAAATCAGGTGAAGAGACATGATAGGTAGTGTCATGGACTGCACACTGTGTTCCTCATGCACATGGCATAATCATTACCCGTTCTAGTATTGACAGGTAATTCAGACTTGACGCAATCTTGTCCATTGCACAAATGGTCCAATATTTTTGAGATATGAGACTTGTACGTATGCAAAGGGATAGAATGAGAGGTGCACGATACCCTAAGACTTTAGATCTATAATGAGTACTCATGATAAATGACAATAGCAAGATTTCTACTGTTTATACATTTGCAAGACCTCAAGGAGGTTCTGATGGTGTATATATATATATACATATACATATACATATATACATATATATAGATATATAGATATACATATATACATATATACATATATACATTCTGATGGTGTTATATATATACATATACATACATACATATACATATATATACATATATATATATATATACATATATATATATATATATATACTTATTGAGATGCATTGATTGTATGTAAGCATTTCATGATTTAAATGCTTTTTATCTACTAATTTTTTTATGATGATTCATTATCTAGTTTGGATGAGTATATTTATGAGATGATGCATGACATAAGTTGTGGTGACTATTCATATCTTGTATAATACTGTGCAAAGATTATTATTGTCTTTGAAACAACATCATGGATATTGAAACTAATAAACTGAAATGGTTTGGCATAACATTAATTTGCAAAGCTTACTTGAGATTTCATATTTTATTATATTGCTCTTTATGCATCACATTTTATAGAACTGCATAACTTGTGATTATGTACTTCTTTTGGACTAAAATTGTATAAATTTTATATTTCAATGATAAAACTATCTATACAAGTGCAAGCTTGCTGAGACATTGTAAATTATTTATAATGTCTCAGTTTGAAGAAATAAGATAGAAGAGTAGAAGATGATACTAGAGACCTCAAGAAAAGGACATAGAAGGTATATCAAATAAGTTTACAATATAGTTGATAATTTTGTAGATTGATGTAATACTTTGATTTATTATGACTTTGGTTTTATGGAGATGTGGATATGTAAAATAGAAATTATGACTATGTGGCTGTGATTGGATTGATCTTGGTCTTGAACTCCTCTTTCATTTAAGTTAAAAATTTATTTTTATACATGTTTAAAAATTCATGTCAATGGATGGAGATAGAGTATTCGTTGTTATGTATTTGATTTAAACTATATTTATTAGGGAAATCACAGAGGATACTCTGCCAGATTTTTGATAGAAATGTACCACAAATTTATCTAAAAATCCTTATTTTTTTAAAAGAAAAATAATACACAAGATATTTAAAAGTGTTCTCATGGAAAAATGTTTTTTGCTATTTGTTTTCTAAATAGTTTACAAACTCGAGGTCACACATATATAAAATATTTGTGAAAAAGTGTTTTAAAAACTCAGGTTGTCACGTGCATGAGCAAAGTGAAATTCTACATCATATTAGCCATGAAGTCTGCCATCTGATTCCCTTGATTACATGACTTGGTAGGAGGGTTTGGCCGTCCTCTAGATTTCTCTTCCAAGTGGTATCTACGTACCATCATAGGCCCTCATTCCTATGTCACTCTTGAACTCACACATTGCAACATTCTACTTTTGAGACCTTATGACTTTAATTAATGTGATTGGTTGTGAGTGGATTGAATCTGGGCTCTAATACCAATTGTGACTACCTAGGTTTTTATAGTAACTTTTTAAATACCTTTTTGAAATATGGGACTCCTAATTTGAAATTTCCTTTAGAAAAACAAACAAAGAAAATATTTTTCTTTGAAAAGCATTTTCTAAAACTCTGAGCATCATTTCCATTTACAAAACATGAATTTAACGATAAAATAGAATACTCATTTCTACCAAAAATCTAACAAAGTTTCCTTTATTTTTTTAAGACTGACGCATTTAATGTATGCGATGTGAATACCTGATAAAGATAATATTTTCATAAATTTAATTATAATATTCAAAGACAAATTTTTCATTGCCTAAGATTTTTAGTCACAACTAAATCAATTGTTGTAATAATTGCGTGTCCACACATGTTTGTGATACAAAATATAGTCTCATTCTTAAAGGTTACAAAAATTATAGCTCAACCTATAACTCAACCTATAAGTAAAAATCATGATCTGCAATATAAACACAAATTTCATGTTGTATCAATGCATAACCATGCTAGTCTACAATTCATTTGAAATAACACAATGCATTTCTCAGATTCATTAGCTTATGAAACATATCCATGTAACAGTATCCCATCTAGGATTAAATTCCAATATGTACAATATAAGTATAAAATCTCAATGCATCTTTATCATAGTCTATATCAAATTCTCAATTTAATGAGAACTCACAAAATATATTGATATTTGTACAAAACATCGAATGATGACATATATATGCTCATGTGTGCCCACACGCACACACATCTACATTTACAGTAGTGTCTTGTATCAGATAGCAGTGTCCCTCTTCAAGCCACAAACGTACACATGGTCCATCTCCTCGTGAGGATGACTAAATTGCGTGTCTCAATCACTATAAGATATAATATGCATGTAAAGGTCCATGTCCCACTACATTCGTACATGAATACCTCACATACTACATTGTGCCTCATGGGAGCCACATATCAATCTGAGTGGTGTTTTCACATGATACATCCCACCCATAAACAATAGCCATGTAAGGCATGGTATCATTTTAGAGGTCAGAGTCTACCTGCACCTCTTAGCATATCAACCAATGGGGGTCTTACAAATTACCGCAGACCATGCCAACTTTCAATAGCCACCTAATTTTATTTTACAATAAAATCTCATGGCAAAAATGCCCAAAACAAATCCTCAAGAAATCATCTATAAAAAATCTCAAAATCCATTCAGAAATCACGAGCACCAAGAAGCATGACAGTGCCACATTGCACTTGGCCTTATTATTGGTGGCTCTCATCAATAAAACATGCATGGATTTCATATCAAATTTTAATTTTTAAAAATAAAAATAAAAATGTGAATCATGCATTATAATTTCAAATTATGCATCATTAGAAAATTTTGCATAAATCTTTTAGATATCCAAACAAAATCTATGTCATGTTTTCAAAATACAAACTTTCCATTTAAAACTGAGATCTTGAGTCACGTTCAAATTTAGAACTATTTCATCATTTGGATAAACCTTAAATCATATGATAGCCACAAATATTGCATGTAATTTCAACATTTAAAGATAACATTTTTAATGAATATTGATTCATGTTAAATTCATTAAAAACAATGTGTATTAACATAGCAATCTCAGAACCACCCACCTCTGATCAAAAGGTTCCAATCTATCAAGCTTGATAACTATCCAATGTACTTACTAATCAATAATTAAGATTTATCAATTAGAGCTTTTATCCTAGATCACTAGCAAATCTAAGAAACAAAAAATATTTTTCTTTTATAATTCTTCAGAGTTTGTAGTCTAAATATTTTATGATCACTTTTCCATCTCTAATTGGCACAAATAAGTAAGACTGCAGTCATTCAATATTTTGATAAGTCTTTCCCAGTAGTGGATCATTGATCAGATCTCCAATAGTTGCTAAAAACATAGATCTACATCATTAATTGTCAATCGATGCCCTAGATCACTTTATTAACATCTAGAATGATTGATCCACAAATTTTGGTTACTATTTTAGTAGAAAAGTGACTATAATCCCATGATCAATGACTTTATCTAGTTTTGGATAGTTGGATATAGGATATACACATTATCAATGGTTGTTAGTGGTTGGATTCTTATTTTGTGGATGATCTAACAATCAAAATTTTATTTGCTACATAAAATCAATAACTACATGTTCTAGATCTGAGTTTCCTATAGAAAATTGATAGCTAACAGCTGCTTGAAACATAGGTCTCATAATTTACTGTAAGATCTATAGTTACATTAGCATGATTCCTAGATCATACATTTTACAAGTGGAGATCTAACATTCTACAATTTTAATTAAAGTGAATAATTAATAGAATTTCAAGAAATCTTTAGATTTACTTTGCACATCATTAGAAATCAAAACTTGAAGCAATTCAATGAAAGATCCTACCTGGAATCACTTCAATTCCTCTTTAAGTGGATTTTTAGGAGTGTAGGTTAGTAACTCAATCATTGCAACTAGATTGGCTCACGATCATTTGTCACTACACTGTTCAAATCTCTATTGAAATCTCTCCGATTGAGAAATACTTTGAGGGTTTCTATTCCTAGAATTGAGAGGAACAATATGAATAGCTCATATCTCTAATCCAAGATGTATTTCTCACTATGCAACTCAGAATCCAATAGTTTTCCCTTCACCATTGATGTTCCTCTTCATCGAAGGATTAGGGAAATTGAGAAAAGGAGAAGGTGGGGGATGACATCATCATCAGATGGTGCATAGTAGACAAATGGTGCAAATTTGTTATAGTGCCCCAAAGAATAAAGAGCAAAGAAGGGAGAGAGAGTTAAGGTGAGGGGTTTTTTACCGGTGTGCAGCTGTGTCATGAGTTCTGGTGAGCAATAGTGGGGTGGCAACTGAGGAGGATCGAGAGAGACAGAGAGAGAGGTGATTGGTCAATTATTTCCATTTTTCTCTTATGTTTTAAGAATAGGAGGGGTTCCAATATCAATTTTGGCTCCCCCTTTAAGTTATATTATAGTTATCATTTTGTTGTTGTTGTTGTTGTTGTTGTTCTTATTATTATTATTATTATTGATGGTTTTAGTTGTTTTAAATCAACTTATGATGCTTTTCACTCTGGTGCAGCATCATTTCATATAATCATGAGTTATCAGACTAGATTTTTTGTTGAATTTTGCAATTAGGGGTCACATAGTGGGATTACCAAAATGCCCTTAGGAGTCATTATCAATTTTGGACCCTTTTTTCATGACATTCGAACTTTTTAATTTGAAATCTAATTTTAGCATTCTTAGTGTCATTGAAAATATTTTATTTATTTTAGTTATTTATTTTTTATTTTGTGTGTGTGTGTACAATCCAAATATTGGGGTTTTGGCACACATTTTGATGTTTGTAAAAAAACTCATTTTTTTCCAAACTCAAAAGATAGAAATTCCATGCTCTCATTTCATTTCAATTAAAAAGTGATAATGAATTACATGAAATGAAATTAAAAAATTAAGGTTATTATAGGAGTGGAAAGCAAGCTATGTAGGAGACTTAAAGTGGAGTAATAGACTTTTTTTTCATTAGATGATTAGCACTTATTTAAAGGAGAGGACAATTTGGGGGAGGGCAATTCTTCTTTAGAGGGGGAGTAACTTAGGAAGAGAAAAGGAGAGGTTTGGAAGGTTTTTCTAAGGAGAGATGTTTGATTCTTTATGGGAGATTGGGAACATTTTTCACATTTTAAGGGAGGATGGGAGGTGTGTTCTTTTTGGAGAGGCATAAGCGTCTTTTCCATTGGATTTTTTGTATTTGATATTCTCTTCATGGAAGCCTTGTCTTATTTTTACTTATTTCTATCATGTTCTTATATTTATCTCAATAAAATTAGTTTTCCTTTTGTCTTTAAAGGTTAGTTTGTGTTTTGATGTTCTATTTTAGAGTTTGGATTCCATGATTCCATGAGTTTTATTCTAGCTTTTTTGTGAGGATTTATTTTCATGTTTGAAGACATGTTTATTAGTTTCATCTAAGCTTAGTCTAGGATTTATTTTATTCTAAGCTTAACCAATGATTAAGAAAGGCTTATAGCCACCATAGGATGCGTTTTCAATAATCCTAGGCATAGCTAGAAATTGTGTTTATTTAAGCTAAGTTTAGATGCCATTTATAGTAGTTAAATTAAATTAGCAACATGTTAGGCTAGATTTCATTTGACTATGATTAAAGTTATTGTACTCTACTATTAAGTGACCCTACTAATTATTTTCTAATAGTTTAAAAGTCTTTGAAAAGTTGATTTGAAAATTGTTCTCAATTTGAAAAAAGTGAAATTATTCTCAGTAAAATCTTTTGCTTCTATGTTATTATTTTTCATAACAGAATCTTCGACTTAGTCCTTGTTATATTGTAGGTAGCTTTTATATATAACTTTGAGGATTTGACAAAATCTACTAGTTTTTAATGTTTAATGATTTATAAATTAAAATTTCAAAGTAAACACTTTTTGAGAAAATAATCATTGTCTTAATTTAATTCTTGAGTTATAAAAGAAATAAGTGGTGGCCCTAATTTTAGCCTAGGTGACCTTTAGTCCTAGTACCTATAATCCTAGTTCATCTTTCCTAAATCAATTTGTTTTTATCTCATTAATTTGATATGACCACCATCTAATATAATTTTTTTTAAAATTTACTATCATCCATGCATCATTTATGTTCATCAAATTAGAATAATTGGGCTCACATTTGTTATACTATATCCTTCTTGTGAGATCAACCTTGTAAATATGCTACGCTAAACTACTAGGCACTTGCAAGAATTAATTTCAACAAATTTTTGGCGCCATTACTGAGGAGGTGGTTGTGTGGTCAAAGCACTATTGGATTAAATCTTTTTTTTTTTTAGTGGAATTGTAGTTAGGATGATTGCATTTTTAATTTAAATCACAATGATGATTGCATTTTTATTTTAAATCACAATTTGAAGTGTTGTAATAATGCAGGTCAAGGGTCAACCATCCTTTCTTAGAAGTGGAAGTGGTACGTACGTGGATTCACCCTCATACAAGTAGACAACAATCCAAGTCCCAACTATGAGTGCCCTGAATCCCTCTCATTTCATTTACTAGAATAATATGCATTTTTTGGGTAGGTATTCACATATTAGAACTAAGATTAGTTTATCATTTTTATTTGTATTCTAGGACACATTTATCCACTTTAAGGTGAGTTATATGTTAACCAAATTGCCATGATGAATGAAAATTGATTAGTGAGGCCATCAGACCCTATAAAATCAAGGGTGAATTTCATTAGCACCTCTTGATCCACCTAGGATTAATCACAAATTATCATGGACCCTAGCCTTCTAATTTAATTTAAAATCAATTATAAGAGACCTATAGGAGCCCTTGAGTTCGTAAGAAACTCTTGGAAGGAGGCAACCTACTATCACTCTGGTGGTTCCATGCTAAGTTGTTGTGTTGGTTCTTGAACGACTACCTTTGTCAACACATTCTATTTTTTAAATTACCTGCAGCTAATCAAGAGAGGTTGTGAAGGAATTGATTTGGTAAGGATCTAATTACTAAGCAGTATGGCAACTATAAAAGAGAGGAGAAGCTATTTAGGTTTGGATAATCTAAAAGCTACTCCCCTTGAAGAGAACTCAAGAAAATCAAAATCTTTAGCGTGTTAGCACTAGGAGTGATTGATCTTGTCCTTTGATTGCGCATCATTTAGTATAAGTTTTGCCTATTAAAAAATGCAAGCTCTTTCCATGTATGTGTATTTGGATATGTGCCGAAATCGAAAGGTTAGTTAAAGGCATCCAACATACCATACATCCTTATTAGTTTCCTTTAATGGAGGATTGACAAGTTGGTCGACGGAGTGATCTACCACCTTAGAAATAATAGATATGATAGTGATCCTCCCCTACTCTTTAATGATAGAAACCCTCCTCTCATGGATGATTATGATCCTCAATCCTCAACCATAGAAAGGTTGGACAAGAAACTACCTTAGGGATTGGGATCAATAAAGTCAACTAATTCAATTACTTCCTAAATTTCACTGGTTGGATAGTGAGAGTGCTTACCTGCACTTAAAAGAATTTGGTGAAGTGTGCACTGCCCGATGTAGGCAAAACATCATTTAGATAATGTAAGACTTAAGCTCTTTCCTTTCTCTCTAAAGGAAAAGCTAAAATGTATAGTGTAATTTAATGTTAGCTAGGTCAATAAGGACTTAACGAGGCATGACTAGGGAGTTTTTGACAGGGTGTGCTGCATTTTCAAAAGTTCCACACACCCTACTAAGGAATGCCCCACAATTCCAACATTCTTAGATGTGCTTCATGAATAGGAAAATGCCTTAAATTTTTACAATTGATGATTTTCCCCATATTCTTAGATGTATAACCCCCACTAGAGGAATCATTCTAATTTTAGTTGGTGAAATGGGCCCATGCCAATGGCTTGCATCAGTCCCCATGCCAAGCTCAATAAGGAGCTCCAAACCTTACACACGCTCACCTACGAGGACAATAAAGGATAATATTAAGCAATTCATCCAAAGCTAGGAGAGGGAAAATGCTCAACTAGAAGTCTAACTAAGTCAAAACATACAATCCATTAATGTGATGAAGAACATGATGACTTCATTAATGGAAACTCTAGAAAGAAAAATTTCCTATCCAACCATAATCATACCATAAAGGTGTGCAAGTAGTAGGTACAACTAGTTCTTCAAGTACAAACATGGAGCAAACTAGGACAATTACCATTCTTCATGGTGGTAAAGTGATCACAAAGAATGGTTCCACAAAAGGCTGACAAAGTTCAGGAACCTCTTTAGGAACATGAAAAATCTATTGATAAGGAACCCATCCGACTCACTGAACCATGTCTCATTGTAATATCCCAAAAATTTTGTACAAATTTAAAAATTCAATGAAATTTAAAAATTATTCAAAGTTCAAAATTCTAGTTTTCAAGATCTCAACAATCTTAGTATGAGACATCTATTAATGGACAAAGCTCTATGACAACTATCCAACGACTATGAGACAGCAACAATCCAACTTTAAAGATCAAAATTATGAGCAAAAAGGTCTTTTACGTTGATAAAGAAACCCTTCATTAAAATTTAAGCACAAATTGACAGATGATGGACCCACATGTTTAGATCTATATGCCTGAGAGTTTTGTGGCTAAATCTTACAATTTATTTAAGTAACTCTATTAGATCTATATGCTCATGAGTGATATCATGGATTGATAAATCATAGTTAGGAATATGTACATGGTTCCTTATAATTTTTTTTTTCATTATCAAGCTTATAAAGTATAAGTGCATGGTTCACATAGTTTGCATTTATCAAATTCATGTATGTTCCATATGATTTTCGACATTTGAGATTTTAGTTTTCTACATGAGTAAAACAAAGTTAGAATCAACTGTTTATATCTAATTGATCTATGAACTTTTTGCATGATTTTAGCACTTGAGAATTTGCAATTTTCATTGTCTTTAAAACCATGGTACAATTGATGGTTTAGATCTAATTGAACTATGTATTTTTTGTGCACTTTTAACACTTGTGATTCTTCTTTTTTCATATTCCTATAAACTATGTTCAATCGACTGTTTGGATCTTAATGATGCAGGTATTTATCTTATGATTTCAACACTTGAAAATAAAACTTTTCTATATTCCTAGACATCATGAAAGATGAATAGTTTGAATCTATTTAATGTAAGCCCCTTTTTGCATGAATTTAGCTTTTGAGATTAACAATTTTCCAAATACCTATAAGGTCTTTATAGATTAGAGGTTTTGATTTTATTAATGCATGAATAATGATTCTTGTACATGAAACCATCATTGAGTTTTGACATTCTTAGATGTTAAACCATCATGTTAAATCATCTACTTACATTATTAGATGTATGTGTCCTTTGCATGATCTAGTACACTAATTTTGACAGTTTCTATGCTATTATTTGAAGGATCAATGGCTTAGATCTAGCAAAAGTAAGCATGTCTTCTTATTGTTGTATATGTTAGATCGATGGTTAAAATTTAGTATGATGCACATGGATCATATTGATTTAATTGTGATTATACCTCATCCATCTACGGACTAGATCTAACATATAGATGCATGGAATTACTGTAGCCTTACATTGCTACTATTCTTGATGGATTGAAAGGTGGATTAACTAGTAAATGTATACTGCATACGAAAATTTTAAAATTATGAACTTGATTTAAATCTTGAGATGTTGGGTATCAAATACCCAATATGTGAGATTTGATAGGATATAAACCTAATGAAAACTATGCTAGGAGGTAGTGCAAGTTTGGCCTCCTAGCCTCCAATCACATAAGGATGGGATTATACTTAACAATCAAAAAGGGGCATGATGAGGGGCATGATGTGGGGCATACTTAACTGTCTCAGACATGGGCCTACTTTTGAGAAAGATAAGTGTTTTTGAAAGAAAGCACTCTAAGTTTTTAGAAAGGGGATTTATTTTTATTTTTTTTTATTTTTTGACATTTTGTATTTCTATGTTAGGTTTTAAAAAGATAGGAATCGGTCTCACCCTTGGAAAAAGTGAAATTTGATATTTAAAAACATGGGTTCCATCTCCATTTCCATGGAGGTTGCATCAAACTACCAAGATTACTCCTAATGATGAGATTTTGGACATATTTAAGTAAGACAAGATCAACATCTTGATCTTGGATGCAATTGAACAAATCTCATTAAATGCTAAATTTTTTAAGGATATTTACACTGTAAAAGAAAATTAAATGTTCAAATGAAGGCATTCTTAACTAAATGGGGCATTCTTGATTGAACAAGTTTGTTCGATCCTTCAGCGCCACACATGACCTAAGTATAAAGATCCAGGTTGCACAACACTCACATGTATAATTGGTAATCAAAAGATTAATCAAGCTTTACTTGATTCAGAATCTAGCATAAATTTACTATTATACTCGATATACGAGCAACTAGGCCTAAGTGAGCTTAAGCCTAGTGCCATCACACTCTATTAGCTTATCAATTTGTCAAGATATGGAGAGGGGTAGTGGAAGATGTGCTCATCTAGGTAGAATAATTATGTTTCATAGTAGACTTTCTAGTTGTGGATAACCAATTAGTGTTGAATGAAAGAAATGAAATACTGGTTATTTAGGGATGACCATTCCTAGCCATGTCTATTGCCTTAATTAAAAGTCAAAATGGTGTAGTGAAATTTGATTTTGGAAATATGACATTAGAGTTGAACATTGTCCACATCTGTAAGTAATTAGTAGAAACCTCTAATGACTTGCATTGTGAGAACATGATAAATTTGATTATGCAAAATCAACTTATTCACTCTTCATTTTAGACCCACTTGAGGAATGCTTGGCCCATTTTAATGAATTTAATGAGGATGGATTAATAGAGGAAGTTAATGCCCCCATAACTTTGTGTTCATCATGGACACAAGGAAATGACAACCTTGTATTGAGAAGTTACCCTAGATTAGGTGTCCACTCACACTCCATCCCTATTTGAACCTCCTAAACTTGAGTTGAAAAATCTAGAATCTAATCTCAAGTATGCATATTTAGGAGACAAGAAAAGTTTTTCATTCATAACCTCCTTCAAATTAGAAACATCTCAGGGGGAACAAATAATTAACATCTTGAAGGAGCACAAAGGTGTAATAGGTTGGATCATTCTAGATATAAAGGGCAATAGCTCCTAGTCTACACATAGGATCTACTTGGAAGATGATGACAAAACATCTTGTTAATTACAACATAGGTGCACCTAAACTTAAAGATGTGATTAGGGAAAAAGTCCTCATATTGCTCAATGTGGGGATTATCTACCACATAAGTGATAGCAAATTGGTGATTCCAACACAAGTGGTCTCAAAGATACCATTGGTCAACATATGTGTATTGATTATCGAAAATTGAACCTTGTTGCCAGGAAGGACCATTTTACCCCACCCTTTGTTAACCAAAGGTTAGAATGGGAGCCCGTACACAAGTTATATTGTTTTCTTGATGATAAATTTGGATATGACCACATAGAAATTGTACTTGAGGACTAGACAAACCACATTTACTTATCCTTTTGACACATTTTCTTACAAAAGGATGCCATTTGGATTATGTAATGCTTCCTCTACTTATGAGAGATATATGTTTGAGTATTTTCAATGATATGGTAAAACACATTTTAGAGGTCTTCATGGACGAATTTTTTATCTTTATGTCTTTAAAACTTAAGAAAAGTCTTAAACCATTGTGAGGAGAAGATTTAGTGTTGAATCAAAGAAGTGTCATTTTATGGTTCCCAAGGGAATTGTGCTTGGCCATGTTGTTTCCTCCAAAGTCACAAAGGTAGATAATGCAAAACTTGAAGTCATCTCTAATATATCCATTCCTAAATTAATTAAGGATATCCACTCCTTCATAGGGCATGCAGTATTTTATAGGAGGTTCATTAAGGATTTCAATGAAATATTTAGACCATTATGTCACCTTCTTACAAAGGACACCTCTCTTGAATGGATTGATGGCTATCAGGAAGCTTTCACGAAGCTAAAAGACAAGTTAACCACTACACTTATCACATAGCCACCCAACTAGAGTTTGCCTTTTAAATTCATGTGTGACAATAGCAATTATGATGTAGGAGCAATGTTAGGATGGAGAAAGGACAAAAAGCCATATACATCCACTATAACAGTAGGAAACTTAAAAATACACAAAAGAACTATTCCACTATGAAAAAGGAACTCCTTGCTATATCCTTTGCACTAAATAAGTTCCAGCCTTATTTGGAAGGTTCTAAGATAGTAGCTTTTACTAACCATTTGACACTTAAATGCCTTCTTTCCAAAAAGGATGCTTACCCCCAACTTCTTACATGGATTCTTCTACTAAAAAATTTTGACCTTGAAATTAAAGATAAGAAAGAAGTTGAAAAATGTAGTGGCCAACCACCTTTCTCAACTAATCCTAACTAATCCTATGGAAGAGTTGCCAATCAAGGACATCTTCCCATATGAGCAACTTGTTAATACCTCCCCTGTCCCACTTGATTTGCTGACACTTCAAACTATTTAGTCACAAGGAGGTTACTTGAATATTAGAGTAAGCAAGACAAGTAAAAAAATTTCTCCAATGTGAAGCACAATTTCTAAGATGATTCATATTATTTAGCTGCTATTCATATCAAATAACTAGGAGATGTGTACCCAACACCACATTGAACAAAATAATGTCATTTCCTCATATCATTCTGAAGCATGTGGTGGATATTTTTTTCCCTAAAAAATCATTGTAAAAATTTTGCAAAGTGTTTTTTATTGGCCCACCCTATTTAAAGATTCACTTGACTTTTGTCAAGCCTATGAGCATTACCAAAAGTTTAGCAAAATAACTTGGACGAATATGATGCCTCTGAACCTCATTCCTATACTTGAGGTATTCAATTGCCAGACATCAATCTAATGGGGCATTTCCTCCTTTTGGATATCTATGCATATTAGTACCTGTATACTATGATCCAAGTGGATTGAGGTTGTTCCATGTAGGACCAACAATCACAAAAAGGTTGTTAAGTTTTTTTTTGGAAAGAAAAAACATCTTTTTAAGATTCATCACACCTCAAGCTATTATCAGTTATGATGGTACCTACTTTTGTAATAGAGCTTCCATAGCTCCTACGAAAATGTATAACTTAACACATAAAGTTACAACATTGTATCTCCCATAAACAAGTGAGCTTGTGGAAGTCTCTAATAGGACCATTAAACAAATTCTTCAAAAAATTATTAAGTTGGACTATAAGGATTTATTGCTCTTGTTAACTAATGTGCTTTGGGTATACTAGACTACACACAAACACCAATTGGTATGTGTCCCCTACCATATTATATACAATAAAGATTACCACTTGCTAGTGGAACTAGAAAATAGAACCTAGTAGGCTATCAAATCATTGGATTTTAACATGGATGAAGAGGGCTTACATCACAATCTCCAGCTCAATAAGTTGGAAGAGATCTAGCAAGAAAACCTATGAGAGCATCGGGATTGAGGACACTAGGATTGGGCACACTCTTAATGTGAACCCTCAATGGCTTAAGCCTTTCCTAGAAAATTATGATCCAAACGTTGGGTCCACAACTTTGGAAGATCTTGTCTACTAGGATTGAGTGGACCATGCACCTCTATAATTTTTGTACCATAGTTTTTAGAACTTGGTTTTTCTACATCACATAGTTTTGTCCATCTATAATTCTCAATGTCTCATAATCTTGCTTTTCAAGCATTGAGAAAAATGTTTTGCTTAGGTTGGGGGTGTAGAATTCTGGCAAATTTTGGTCTTTTTATAGTTGTTTTCCTTAAAAAAAAAAAAGGAAAATATTAAAAATCCAAAAAATTTTAAGCAATTTTTAAAAACCTTTTTGAGTTTTTAGGTCAATTACTTTATTGTGATGAGAATCAAATTTTTTTGAAGTTTAGTTTTTCTTTTCAAATTTACCTTATTAATAGAACTAGACATGTTTAATTTATTGTTTTGGTCATTTTCTAAAGCATCTCATGGAATCCAATCTTGGACCACACTCTTGCACAAAGTTGCAAAGAAATTTAGTGGAGATGAGTGGTAATTTCAACAAAGAGTTGCAAGTGTAAAGATCAAGTGACATTTGATTCGTTTGGAAAAAGTTTCCAACTGTCATTTCCTCTAACTTTTTTAGTTTTCTACTTTTTTTTAGCCAATCAAATGTCACCTGCACTTTGCACCTATAACTACTTACTGAAATTACCACTCCCTATATATATATATATATATTCTAATTAGAATAGAACTAGTAGTTCTAGCAATTATAGAAGATTCTAGAATTCTATTTATTAGAGTGTAGTTTCTAAGGAAAGAATAAGAAAATATAAGGATGCAATTCAAATCATAATGAGATATTCTTCTAATTTCATTTGGAAAGGGAGGAAATAGGATTAAAAAAACAGAAGAAGAACAAATATTGGCCATTCTAGTATTCCAAAAAATTGTATGAGAAAAATGAGAGGGGGGAGACATATATATGTGGGATATACTCATCCATCTTAAATTGCTAATACATCAATGATATAATCATTTTTTATTGGACAAAATACTAGTCCTCCAATAGAGATAAAAGAAGAGGGTCAAGAAATAAAATAGGAGCAACCACTTTTTCAATTTCAATACAGGAATCAATATTTAAGAATTAAATGGTTTCAACATAAATGAAAGAGGGGCATGGAATCACAATCAGATATTGATCTCATAAGGGGGATATGGACAAATTGGTAAATGTTTTGGACTTGATTAGATTGAGCCTTGGTGTGGAAACCTACTAAATGGCAAGAGAAACCCTAGAATTAAAAATGGGCAATCCTAAGCCAAATCTTATTTTCAGAAAACAAGGTTCAAAAAGCAAGAATAAAAAAAAGGATAGGTATAGAGACTCAATGGAAGCTATTCTAATGAATAAGGGGTTCAACTAACTTGGTAGAGAAATCCTTCTAGTAAAACTCCAAAAATGATGACCTCATACAATTTACGTACGCATATGTACTAAAATTCCAAATGACTAATCATGCCCTAAATCCGTATTTTATTATTATTTATATGAAAATTTTCAGAATTCTTATGAATCAATTCCAAAAGGAAGAATTGAAGACTCAGTGATCAAACACTCTAGAGTCTGAAAGATCTTTGATGAACTAATTAATCAAATGAGAATAAAGATACTGACAAAAATGACATTTATAGTAACAGGAAAATCTGTTGACTTTAGAAATCGTGAGGGGTCAAGTTCCTCTATCCCAAAAAAGAAAAGATCCGACCAGAATTTTCTCTTATCACAAGTCCTAATACATATTTCAACATGCATAATTCATAGTTGATCCCAGTATTCCTTGATTTGGTCAACTACTAGGATTCATTATTTGAGTATTACCCTTAATTTTTTTAATAAGTTTGTTGAAACTAATAGGCTATATGAAACCTAAGAATGATTGAGGCCATCTTTGTTTTTAATCAAAGCCATAAAGCCTATCCAATGACACTTTTACCACTAGTCCCTTTGTAACCCATTTCTTTTGTCAACCAAATCACCTTTACCCATTTTAACCCCATTCTAATCATCCATTACCTACTTTCTTCAAAAATGAGATAGAGATGATCAAAGAAATACCTTTAAGTTGTAATACAAGGAAGTGAACGTCAAGAATAAAAAGTTCTTTGAATAAATGCAAAAGGAAGAATAACAAAATAGGAGAAAAGAAGAAAAACAAAAAAGTGCAAAATAATGTTTACTCTGGTAAACAAAGAAGAATTGTCAAGCCTTGATAAGGACATAATCATATAGAAATCAAGGTTTAGTATTTCTAATTTTCTTAGTAAGTGACACCCTTTCTTAAGAGATCAAAATAGTTCATTAGTAACTCCCATTCTCTCATAAGTATCCAATATGTGAGATATTTTTATTATTGATTTTGCTTACATATTAAAAGGAGATATATTTTATCCTTTTTTGAGAGTTTCAGTTTGGAGTGTGTGTATACTACTAAAAATTGAGGTTGAACATATTTCAAACAAAGTTCTTGAGTCTTAGTTTATTTAGAGGTCAACATCTATTACACATGTAGACTGTATACACACTACACTTTGAAATTTGAGCCTAAATAAAATATCTTTAGCATATGAGTAGGGTCTTAAGCTTTTCCATTATTATTAACATGCTAAAGTTGGTAGATAGAGTGTGAAGGAAAATTCTTATAGATTAATTTGTGAACTAACCTTCTTGAATTTTATGGGTAAATTCACTACAAACCCTCACAAGGCTTAACTCATTCACTAGGGGTAGCCTAGGGGTTTAAAGGCTTGTTGTATATGTTAAATGTAATTGTAAGTACATATGAAAATGACATATTTTATTGCTTTCAATAAAATGATTTTAGCATTTTTTTCTTGGGATTAGCAAAATGCTAGTTTGGGGTGTATTGAGTGTCCATTTTTGTACAAAAAATTCCTTTGCATTATTTTAGTGTATTTTATCATTCATTTTCACACTTATAAGGTAGATTTGTACTAAACTATTTATTTTTCATCTAACCTTCATTTGATGTATTTTTAGGGTCAGATGGATATATAGAGTTAAGTACACATTAAATAATATAAAATAATACTAATTGAGTCATCTTCAACATTTTGAAGGCTATAAATTAGAGGATGGTATGAGAATAAAGGATTCGATTGAGCTAGTCAACCTTTTTGATCATTGATTAAGTTCAAATGGAAATAGATGGCCTAAATCAAGTCAGGATGAATTTTGAAAAATATGAATCAAATCAAGAAGCATCAACCTAGGTTTCAATAATTTCCAAGTGCACAGAGATGCCAATATCATTTGTAAAGCATTTAGAAACCCTAAGCACATGACTACCTTTTGAATTGACATTATCACATGTAAAGGCGGTAAACTCCATGCATGCATGCATGCATTCACCACCCCACTAGGCTTCCAATTGAAGCCATGCAAGTTGACAACAAAGTCATGTGCCCCACCATATTTTGAATTCAGATAAGCCATGCAACTTGGGCCCACATGTAGGTTAATCACTCTTTCTCTCTCTCACCTTCACAATAATAAATGATCCACAAGAAAACACAATTTTTTCCCTTAATTCTATCTTGGAGAAAACTTATAATCAAGAGGAAAATTAGAAAGTTAAAAAATGTCCAATTTTGGAGTGAGAAAAACATGAAATCTACAACTAAAAATCAATGAATTAAGTGATAAATCAATGGCTAGGACTGATTATACTTAGGGCTATCCTAAGATTACTAAAGTGGACAATGGGAAAGAATTTGTTAGAGTGATGATTTTTAGGATAATTTGGATAGAGAAACGAAAAGAGAAAAAAGGAGGGATGAACCTATATATCTCAAATAGGATTCTGAGAGAGGCATTTAAGGAAGATATTCCAAGGTGGATGAATAGGAATGCATGATGCAAGAAAGAAAGAAAGAAAGAGGAGAAAGATGTTTCTTAAGAGGAATTGGGAGCTTGCTATTTAAGAGACTTAAAGAGCAGTTTTAAACATTTTTTAGAATGGAATTATGCATTTATTTAAAGGATAGAATGTTTTGGGGGAGGGAAATTCTCCTTTATAGGGTGAATAAGTTGGAAAGAAGAGGCTTGGATGGTTTTTTCCTAAGGAGAGACATCTAGTTATTTTTTAAAGAGTGCGAACGTTTTTCACATTGGAAGGGAAGATAGGTAGCAAGTTCTTTTTGGAGAGGCTTGGGCATCTTTTCCATTGGAGTTTTTTCTGTATTTGGTTTTCTCTTCTCTTTGGTGAGTGACGTATTACAGAGAAAGAGTAGCTTGACGTGGAGTAGATCTTAGATTGTGAAAGCTTGGTGCATGATACATCAAGGAAGGCTATTGGGCATCTATTTTCAATCCAATCCAAAAAAGTATTTTATTACTTTTCTTCTTCTACTTCTTCTTCTTCTTCTTCTTCTTCTTCTTCATTTTTCATGTTATTGTAATGATCATGAGATTGATCTCAATAAAATGAGTCTTTCTTTTGATTATCTTTGAAGTTTAGTTTGTGTTTTGATGTTCTATTTTAGAGTTTAGATTCCATGCATTTTATTTTAATTTTTTTTGTGAGGATTTATTTTCACGTTTTAGAACTTGTTTACTAGTTATCTTAGCTTTGTTTAGGAGTTATTTATTGTAAGTTTAGCCTATGATTAAGCAAGGTATATGGCCACCTTAGGATGGTTTTTCACCAATCCTCGGCATAGCTAGAAACAATGTTTGTCCAAGCTAAGTTTAGATATCATTTTTTAATAGTTCAATTAAATTTGTTACATGTTAGGCTATGTAATAACCCCAATTTTTGTAAATTGATTTTAGAAAATCAATGAAAGTTTAAAAATTTAGAAGACTTGGGCTAGAATATTAGGTTAAAAGCAAATATCTTTTCATAGAGATTAAATCATGAGTGAAAACTTAGAAATTAAGAATGTATACAAAAATTGTATCAAATGACACTAATTTCGTTAAATTCTATGTTAGAATGAAAAATCTCAATTTTCTACATTAAAGGGTAAAATGGGCATTTTCACCCATAACCAAGATTTAAAATTTGAATATTTGGAATGAACTTAAAAAATTGGAAGGCACTCAAAAAATCAATTTCGGCACCATTGAGTACACTGAAATCCGAGTTTGGATATAAATAATATCCATTTTTCTCCTTTTTTATGAATAAAAGGGCAAAATGGTCTTTTCACATGAAAGTAGAGCCCACAAAGCAGGTCAATGTTCTAGAAACAATAATAATTGAGCAATAGACTACCAGATTGTAGTGGAGGTGGAAACCCCACCCATAAATAAAATAATAAAAAGAAAGAAGGCAATTTTTATGAAAAATTAATGTAAAATTCAAAACCTTGTCTATAAATAATTCTAAAAATTTCAAAATTTTTTTTAAAACTTCACCACCAAATCCCTTAGCCTCTCCTCAAAAATCAGAGCAAACCTCCTCCCCCATCTCCCCCAATCTCTCTCTTTTTTCCTTTTTCTCTCTCCTCTCTCTAGAATAGTACAAAGAGCCCTAAGTTCAATTAGCCACTCTATTCAAATCAAATGTCACAAATCCCACCGTCCATATTGTTCTAAATTCCATAATCTGCAAAATCCTCAAAGTAATTTTAAGATCCAACGGTTCAATAAATAGAAAAAGACAAATTAAGATTTATTCGGTGTGTTACGACATACGATGAGGATTTATTTATTTTGGCATTAATTTTTTAATTCTGAGCAAATCAGGTAGGAGGATATCATCCAATATTCAGTTTATGTCATTTTTTATATTAATTTCATTGAATTTGATTTTCTATTAATGTTAAGAAAAATCAAATTCTAGTGAACAACCCTCTAGATCTGCATCATAAAGGGCTCATATGAAAATTTTGAGCTGTCTAATAGATTTAGAAGTATTCAAAATCCCTAGGTATAAAATAATAGCCAATTTTTGTGGAGATATGATGGCGCAATTTGAAGGAGAAGGGAGGGATGGTGATTTGATGGTCTTATCTAAATCATCTCACCATTTTATAGGTCACCACCCCGTTTTCATTGGTAGTCACTTGTAAAACAGGGTGGGACGACCGGTTTTGCTTGTTTCGCCTGTTTTATCCTATTCTAATAACTAGATCAAATCTGGACTGTTAAAATGACTGTGAACTTTAGACTTGAATTTTGGAGTCATCTGAGCTCCAAATCACGAACAGAAAGAAGCTATGGAAAGCTTATGATGTTTAATTTCATATGAAATAATAAAATTTAGGAAATATTTCAAGAAATTTTCTGTTTAAAAAAAATAGGATTCGTACTTCCATGATCTTGAATATCTGAGATGACCAAACCTTAAGGATCTAATCTATTTATATTATAATGATAAGGATATATGAAATTGAGGGTTTAATATGACAGATCTATGATAAATTAAAAAATCTATCTTTTATGGTAGAAGTAACCTAAAATTTGTAATGGAATTTTCTTGACTAGTAAGATCAAGCATGATCAAATCCTAGGGATGGGTTGGATGGAGTTAATAATGATAAAATCTAGTAAGATCATTAATCAGTTATGACAAAAACATGTAAAGATGATGTTTGAACCTATAATGAAGTAAAAATCCTAGATCTAAGGAAAGGACTTAAGATCTAATGGTTGGATAATATTAAAAGCCTTTAATGATGTAAATTGATTAGTATGATTTCATTTAATTATTAGATTCATTTTAACTTTAATTTATGGCATGATTATAGGATCCATGCTAAGTTATTTCTTCATTTTGATGTAAATGATCTACATGTTATTAGATGGTTAGATTTAATCATCTTAGGTTCATGTTAGTACACATGATTTTCTTTAAATATCCTTAGGGTAAGTAATATATGAATTAGGGCCATGCTAGTTTAATTTGAGTATGGACTATAGTATGATTTCTATTTAAGATAGAAATGGAATTGTGATTTAAGATCATGTTAGTTTAATTTGATTTCATTAATTAGGGATCATGATAGTAGTTACATAGTACTACTATCCTTAGATTATTGAACTTATATTAGTTTTATGCTTCGAAGTTTATGATTCATTATTGTCATATTAATTGATAATTAGTTATGATAAAGAGCATAAAATACCAAAAATATAACCTAATGAGAAATTAGAGTTTCATGACATAAATAAGAATGAATTACTTAACTTGACTTAATTAGTAAGGGTTATAGTTAGTAAAATCAAGTGGACATTTTATAAGATCCATGAATGACATTTTATAAGATCATGGACATTAATAAAAATCAAGTGGAGATAAATTAGGGTTTACGAGCTCATAGGAACCTTTTGGAAGGTTGAGTTAAGGTTACTCTAGTGGATGTAGAACATTGTGGTTAAGGGGGTTATCTAATGGAGCCTCACTTTTCCCTCACCTTCTGGTGACATTTGTTGAGGTCTAAATGGCTCCTTACATGAGGATTGAAGTTACCACTTTTTGAGCAGTCTATATTTGGTAAGCCTTCGCCAATTGGAAATAAGAGGAATTGTCTAGAATTATGAGTGAATAAATTATCCTCAAATTAGCAACACTAACTAGTTGAGAAATAATAATAATAATATAAAAGGTTAGCAAATTAACTATTCCTAATAAAAATTGTAAATAAGATAAGGATGATCAAACAAGAATCCAAGAGGAGATCTTAAATGACCAAAAACAACAAAAGAAAAGAAATACAAATGTAGGGTAGATTATTATTATGTGAATATACTTGTAATACAGATTTATTAGGTTAGAAGATATGAACCCTTAATTATATGTGATTCAAGGAAGAAAGATTCAGATCATCCTACTTAAGGATGATCAAAAGACCATGTAATATGTACCTTTGGATAGAAAGATAACATTATATGTATGATTTGACAGATATACATTGATTAGGACTACGACAGACTTTGAGTAAGAATACCCTGTTGAGGTAAGAGGATTTTATGAATGCATCTATATGAAAGATACATGTTGAATACATGATCTTATATATAGAAATGTTGAAATGTATAATGTAAATACCTTGTGCTAAATCCTTATGATCCAACTAAATAATGAGAAAATAGATATGAAATGGTTAGGTATAGAGTTGAAGAAAACCCTAAGTGAATAGGGAAATAGAAGATATTCTAGCCTTAGATAAACAGACCTATTGTCTGATACATATAAGAAATATTTTACATACGAGCATGAAGACTTGTGGTTTTGTTTTAAATAGGCATAGGCCAGGGGATGCTATGTTAGGGGAGTTATGAGGGTTTTGCCACCCGCTCTCCAAAATTTGTTGATGATGAATTCCATGCCTAAGAAAGGCAAAAAGTCGGGTGGGGCAATTATGAGAAGGCCGCCACTGTGACAGCTGTGGTTCCCCCATACAGACATGGATTTTACATTTCCATTGAATATGGTATGAGTGGATTATTGAGTAGTTATTCGGGCGCACTGTATAGATTAGACTGCAAGCATAGTAGTCCTTTGATTTATTTTGCACTATGATGCATATGAGATATGCATGGTGAGATGCCTTATATATGACATAATAAAATGCCAGGTAATTGTATATTACCAATATTCCCTGTATAGTAACTAACTGATATACTAATCTCTTACCATTGAAAGAGTTGATCAGCTTAGTTGAGAATGAGAAATGAATATTTTCACTATTTTGATGAATTTTTTCATATGCATTATGTATAAGGATGTACATAAATGATAAAAGAAAGGTTATAGAAATGAGATTGATCTAGGATCATGTTTATGACAAAAATGAATGATGGGATTAATGAGTATTAGGATTATATTGTCAAATTATGTTACTTCTTTAATCCCCTACCAAGCATTGCTTGCTGAGATATTGTAAATGTTTGAATGTTTACAATATCTCATATACAGAGAATGAGAATTAGGAGTTCAAGATTTGAGAAAACTTGAAAGAAAAATCAATCAGGGTATATCCATTGAAGACATGTATTATATTAGAGAGCATTATATGTATTAAGAGTTTTTATTGTATGTGAGCATTGAAATTTGGATTATGTAATTTGGACAAGTATTGTAATGTTACTGGGCTGTACTGTGAACCACTGGATGCATCCTGAAGTTTAATAAAAGTTTATTCCTTCGATGGAATTTTATCTTGTACAAAACTCTACTTATGTTATGAAGTGATGACTTGGGTTTTACAAAACAATTCTAAAGAAAAGAATTTCCACTGCTTTGTTTGCAAAAAACTTTTACTACTAAGGGCCTTGTCTTTGCAAAATGTATTACAAAATGTGTTATAAAAACCCAGGTCCTCATAATTAGTATTAGAGCTAATCATCTAGTCACAATTATAGCTTAGTATGTCCAAGGAAGAAATTATAATCAGAATATAGATTCAGATAGAAAAATTTATACAGATTATTGATAGAAAATTTGGTTTATGAGCAGATGGCACCCAAAAGATCAACTAGGAAGACATCTCAGAATGCTCTAGAGAATAATATGGAGGGATTAACCATGAACAATATGGAGCAAATGATGACTAGAATATTGAAGAATCTTCTTCCTCAAATCCAACAGCCCTAGAGTTCATCACCTCAGGTTCAACTTGAAATAAGGCACAACACACCAACACCATATACTTCCATACCAGTACAAGGGCAATCTTCCCTTGTTCCAGGTAAGGGAGTTGGAAATTCTTTATTAGCACTAGAAAAGATTGTTAAAACAATGCAGAGATTTCAAAAGATGGTTATCCGATATAATGACAAGGGTGATGCCGAGAAGGCAGAGGAATGGGTATATGAAATAGAAAGGACTTTTAGTGCATTATGTGCTCCTCCAGAATTGAAAGTCAAGTTTGCCACATATTTATTAAAATAAGAGGTTGCATTTTGGTGGAGGTCACCTTCTTTTCAAATTTGAAGAAACTACATGGGAGGAATTCAAAGAAGTTTTCAATCATAAGTATTTTCCTATCAATGTAAAATTAAAAAAGGAGGAGTTCTTGGAACTTAAACAAGGGAACCTATCGGTGGTGGATTATGACAATAAATTCACCCAATTGAAGAGATTTGTTGGACATGTTTGTGATACAGAGATGCACACAGTGGACAGATTCATGGAAGGATTGTAACCAGGGGTGAAGGTGAAAGTGATGGGTGCTAAACCCACCACTCTGGTAGACTATGTAGAAATGACTCCTAAGTTTGAAGAAGAGTTCAAGAAGAGTCAAACCATTAGGTTTGGAGGAGGTCAAAACTTCAACGAAAGGCCTTTTCAGAAGGGAAAAAGACCCTTCAACAACTTTAGAGCTCCAAGAAGTCAAGGGAATCATATCAAAAGAAGACCTTGTCCTAAATGTAGAAGATTCCACTTTGGGAATATATGTCCCACTCCCTTACAACAACAACCTCCAATCAAATGTTACAATTGTGGAGAAATTGGGCACACGTCTACAAGCTGCAACAAACTATTAGAAGTTAGGGAGGCAAAACCAAATAATGTCCCTCATCCCCAAAGGAGGGTATATGTTATTACTAACAGCCAGGTTGGAACATCTAATGCAGTAATAGAAGGTACATTACTACTATCTGATACCCATGCTAAAGTATTGTTTGATTCAGGATTTACTCATTCCTTTATCTCTTGTGTATTTGCATCGAGTATACAATTATCAGTGAAAAACTTGGGATTCAATCTAGATGTAACAACATTGATGGGTAAAATAGTTAGACTACAAGAATACCTTCATAATCTACCTGTAAAAGTATTGGGGAAAAGAATGGATATAGATTTGATTCTACTTAACATGGTAGACTTTGACATTATACTAGGTATGGATTGGTTAGCAAAATATTGGGTAATCATGGATTCTCACAAGAAGAAAATCACATTTAGCATACCACATACCTAGTGAGGAAGTATCAGTACTATATGGGAAACACAATGACTTTGACAAATCAATCATGTCAGCTATGAAAGCTGCCAAACATATGTCTAAGGGATATTAGGCATTTTTAGTAACAGTGGTTGCTTTGGATGTTGAACAGTCCAAGATAACATAAATTGATATAGTCAGGGAATTCCTAGATGTCTTTCTAGAAGAACTTCCAAGATTACCATCCCATAGGGAAATTGAGTTTACCATTGAATTAATTCCTGGTACAACTCCAATTTCCAAAGCCCCCTATAGAATGGCCCAAGAAAAATTGAAAGAATTGAAAAGCCAACTACAAGAGTTGTTAAACAAAGGGTTCGTTTGACCAAGTAGTTCACCATGGGGAGTACCAATGATATTTGTGAAGAAAAAGAATGGGTCCATGAGATTGTGCATTGACTATAGAATGTTGAACAATGTAACAATAAAGAATAGATACCCCTTACCTCGCATTAATGATCTCTTTGATCAACTTCAATCTGCTAAGGTCTTTCTAAAATTGACCTTAGATCAAGATATTATCAATTGTGTATTAAGGATGAGGATATACCCTAGTCAGCATTCAGAACTTGGTATGGGCATTATGATTTTCTAGTTCTGTCTTTTGGACTGACGAATGCACCATCAGCATTTATGGATTTGATGAATAGAATATTCAAGGAATACTTAGACAAATTTGTGATAGTATTTATTGATGACATATTGATCTACTCTACCAATATCAAAGAACATCAAGAACACATACAAATTATATTAAATACCCTCAGGACATATAAATTATTTGGTAAATTTAGTAAGTGTAAATTTTGGTTAGAGAAAGTCAATTTCCTAGGTCATGTAATTTCTAAAAATGGGGTATAAGTAGACCTAAGCAAGGTTGAAGCAGTGATGAATTGGGAGAAACCTAAGACAGTAACAGAAATACATAGTTTTTTGGAATTGGTAGGATATTACCGTAGGTTTATTCAAGGATTTTCCCATAGAGCCTTTCCTTTGACTACATAACTAGAAAAGGGGTACAGTTTACCTGGACAGAGGAGTGTGAGAATAGTTTCCAAGAATTAAAGAAGAGATTAACTACAACACTAGTATTGATAATATCATCAGGTAGTAGGGGTTATGAAATATACTATGATGCTTCAGGATAAGGATTAGGTAGTGTATTAATGCAAAATGGGAAAGTCATTGCTTATGCTTTTAAGCAACTGAAGAACCATGAAATGAACTACCTAGTACATGACCTAGAGTTAGCAGCTGTAGTATATCCCTGAAAAATTTGGAGACACTATTTGTATGGAGAAAAATTCAATGTATTTACAAATCATAAGAGTTTCAAATACGTCTTCACTCAAGCTGATCTAAACATGAGATAAAAAAGATGGATAAAATAGATCAAAGACTACGATTTTGCCATTCAATACCATCTTGGAAAAGCAAAACATAATGGCTGATGCGTTAAGTAGACAGACAAGAGCCGTACTTACAAACATCACCATTAAATCAGCTCTTGTGGATAGAATTCTTAAAGCCCAAGAAGGGGATACAGTAACTTAAGAATTGTGTAGAAAGATAGGGTTTTGTAAGGGTATAGATGGAGGGATACATTTTCAGGAGAGATTAGTGGTTCCTTCAACAAAGAATTGAGAAAAGAACTATTACAAGAAGCCCATCAGCCCAAATTGTCTATACACCCAGGAGGTACAAAGATGTATCAAGATTTGAAAAGAAACTTTTGGTGGGAAAGTATGAAAAGAGATATCGGGATATTTGTGGCTAAGTGTTTAAATTGTGAATAAGTAAAAACTGAACGTCAAAGACCAACTGAAATGTTACAAACATTAGAACTTCTAGAATGGAAATGGGACAACATCACTGTGGATTTTGTGGTAGGATTACCAAGGACAAGGGCATGATTTTGGTAATTGTGGATAGATTAACAAAATCAGCACATTTCCTTCCAATTAGACAAAATCAGTTAGTGGATAGTCTAGCTAAGTTGCACATAAAAGAAATAGTAAGTCTTCATGGGATTCCATTATCCATCATCTCTAATAGAGATGAGAGATTTACTTCAAGATGTTGGAAGAGTATACAACAAGCGTTGGGAACTTCGCTTAGGTTCAGTACAACATTTCATCTCCAAACAAATGGACAGTCAGAAAGAACTATACAGACACTAGAAGATATGTTGAGGGCATGTGTAATAGACTGGAAAGGAAACTGGGGTGAACATCTTCCATTGGTAGAATTCGCATACAACAACAGTTTTTAGACTAGTATCGGTATGGCACCATATGAAGCATTGTAGGGGCCACCATGTCAATCACCAACTTGTTGGAGTGAAGATGGAGAAAGAAAACTAATGAAGTCAAAACTTGTGGAAGTGTATAGATAAGCTTAGAATGATAAAGAATAGGTTGTTAACGGCACACAGTCGTCAGAAGAGTTACGTCAACAAAAGACGTAGAAATCTGGAATTTGAAGTGGTAGAGCACATAATTTTTTAAAATATCACCAGTTAAAGGGGTCATGAGATTTGGACAACAAGGAAAACTCAGTCCTAAGTTCATTAATCCATTTGAAATACTAGAAAAAATTGGTCTAATAGCTTACAAATTAGCTTTACCACCTCAACTCTCTGAAGTACACAGTGTATTTCACGTATCCATGTTAAGGAAATACCTACAAGATGATATGCATATACTTCAAAGTGTGCTAGAGGAATTGAATCCAGACCTAACCTTTAAATAAAGGGTAATATATATTTTGGATCACAAAGAGTAGAAGTTAAAAACCACAACAATTTCCTTAGTCAAGGTCTTGTGGCAACATTACTCTGTTGAAGAAGCCACATGGAAAATAGAAGTAGAAATGAGGAAGTGACATCCTAATTTATTTGAATAAGTTGTAGTATTACAAATTTTGAGGAAGAAATTATTGTAAGGGGGGGAAGATTGTAATAACCCTTGTTTTTGTAAATTGATTTAAGAAAATCAATGAATGTTTGAAATTTTAGAAGACTCGGGCTAGAATATTAGGTTAAAAGCAAATATCTTTTCATAGAGATTAAATCATGAGTGGAAACTTAGAAATTAAGAATGTACACGAAAAATTGAATCAAATGACACTAATTTTGTTAAATTCTAAAGTTAGAATGAAAAATCTCAATTTTCTACATAAAAGGGTAAAGTGGTCATTTTTACCTATAACCAAGATTTAAAATTTGAATCTCAAAAAACTAATTCTGGCGCCATTAAGTATACTAAAATTTGAGTTTGGATAAATAATATTCATTTTTATGAATAAAAGGAAAAAAATAGTCTTTTCACATGAAAGTGAGGCCCACATAGTAGGCCAATGTTCTGAAAGCAATAATAATTGAGCAATGCACTACCAAATTATAGTGGAGGAAAAGGTGGAGGTGGAAACTCCACCCATAAATAAAATAATAAAAAGAATGAAGGAGATTTTTATGAAAATTTCATTTAAAATTCAAAAACTTGCTATAAATATTTTCAAAAATTTTATAAAATTTTACAAAACTTCACCACCAAATCCTCTAGACTCCCCTATAAAATCAGAGCAAAACTCCTCCCCCATCTCTCTCTTTTTCCTTCTTTCTCTCTCCCCTCTCTAAAATAGTACTAAGAGCCTTAAGTTCAATCAGCCACTCCGTTCCAGTACAAATTTCACAAATCCCACCATCTATATTGTTCTAAATTCTCTATTCTACAAAACCCCAAAAGTAATTTTAAGATCCAATGGTTCAAAAAATAGAAAAAGACAAATAAAGATTTATTTGGTGTGTTATGGCATACAGCAAGGATTTATTTGTTTTCGGATCAATTCGTCAATTCTAAGAAAATCAGGTAGGAGGATATCATCCAATATTCATTTTATGTCATTTTTTATATTTTTAATTTCACTGGATTTGATTTTCTTTTAATGTTTCAGAAAATCAAGTTCTTGTGAAAAACCATCCAGATTTGCATCATGGAGGGCTCATATGAAAATTTTGAGCTATCAAATAGATTCAGAAGGGTTTAAAATTCCTAGGTATGAAATACATCTAATTTTAAGGAGATATGATGGTCCAATTTAGAGGAGAAAAGGGGGGTGATTTATCTTGTTCTAATGGCCAAATCAAATATGGACCATTAAAACGACTGTGAACTTCAAACTTGAATTTTGGAGTCATCTGAGCTCCAAATCATGAGCAAAAAGAAGCTATGGAAAGCTTATGATGTCTAATTTCATATGAAATAATAAAATTTGGAAAAAAATTCAAAAAATTTCTATTTAAAGAAAATAAGATTCTTACTTACATGATCTTAAAGACGTGAGATGATCAAACCTTAAGGATCTGATCTATTTATGTTATAATGATAAGGATATGTGAAATTGAGGATTTAATATGATATGGATGGGTTGGATGAAGTTAATAATGATGAGATCTAGTAAGATCCTTGATTAGTTATGACAAAAACATGTGAAGATGATCTTTGAACATATAATGGAGTAAAAACCCTAGATTTAAGGAAAGGATTTAAGATTTAATGGTTGGATTATGTTAAATGCCTCTAATGTTAGTATGATTTCATTTAGTTATTAGATTCATTTTAACTTTAATTTATGGCATGATTATAAGATTCATGCTAAGTTATTTCTTCATTTTGATGTAAATGATCTACATGTTATTAGATGGTTAGATTTAATCATGTTAGGGTCATGTTAGTACACATGATTTTCTTTAAATATCCTTAGGGTAAATAATATATGAATTAGGGTCATGCTAGTTTAATTTGAGTATGGACTACAGTATGATTTCCATTTAAGATGGTAATGGAACTGTGATTTAAGATCATGTTAGTTTAATTTGATTTCATTAATTAGGGATCATGATAGTAGTTATTGTAATGATACTAGGCTGTACTGTGAACCACTGGATGGATCTTGAAGTTTAATAAAAGTTTATTCCTTCCATGGAATTTTATCTTGTACAAAACTCTACTTCTGTTATGAAGTGATGACTTGGGTTTTACAAAACAAGTTCTAAAGAAAAGAATTTTGGCTACTTTGTTTTGTGAATTTTTTGTACTACTAAGGGCCCTGTCTCTGTAAAATGTATTATAAAATGTGTTATAAAAACTCGAGTCATCATAGTTGGTAATGATATTAGGCTATACTATGAACCACTAAATGGATCCTGAAATTTAATAAAAGTTTATTCCTTCAATAAAATTTTATCTTGTACAAAATTCTACTTATTTATGAAGTGATGACTTGCGTTTTACAAAACAAGTTTTAAAGAAAAGAATTTTAGTTGCTTTGTTTTGCAAAATTTTTTTACTACTAAAGGCCCTGTCTTTGCAAAATGTATTACAAAATGTGTTATAAAAACTAGGGTCATCACAATTGGTATCAGAGCTAATCATCCACTCACAGTTATAGCTTAGTATGTCCAAGGAAGAAATTACAATCCAAATATAGATTTAGATAGAAAGAGTTATACATATTAATTTGGACAAGCATTGTAATGATGTAGGGCTGTACTATGAACCACTGGTTGGATCTTGAAGTTTGATAAAAGTTTATTCATTCAATTGAATTTTATCTTGTAGAAAACTCTACTTATGTTATGAAGTGATGACTTGGGTTTTACAAAACAAGTTCTAAGAAAAGAATTTCAGCTACTTTGTTTTGTGAATTTTTTTTACTACTAATGGCCCTATCTTTGCAAAATGTATTACAAAATGTGTTATAAAAACCCAGGTCATCACAGGCTAGATTTCATTTGACTATGATTAGAGTATTGTACCCTACTATTCGGTGATCCCATTAATGATTTTTCATTGGTTTAAAAGTCTTTGAAAAGTTGATTTGGAAAAACTAAAATTATCCTTAGTAAAATATTTTGATTCTATGTTATTATTTTTCATAATAGATTCTTGGATAAAGTTCTTACTCTATTATTGCTAGCTATTACATAGGATTCTCAGGATTTGACAATCTATGTATTTTAATGTAGAATGATTTCTAGGTTCAAAATTTTAAAGTAAGGACCTTCTGAGAAAATAATCATACTCGATTTAATTCTTCAGTTGTAGAAGAAATAATAGGTAGTGGCTCTAATTTTAGCCTAGGTGAACTTTAATCCTAGTACTTTTACTCCTAGTTCATCTTTCCTAAATCAGTTCACTTTCATCTCATCCATTTGATCTTATTATCATCTCAATTACAATTCTTTTTAATTTACTATCATTCATGCATCATTTTAGATTCATTAAATTAGAATAACCTAGTGCTTATTTGTCTTACTATATCCTCCCTATGGAATATACCCTACACATAAGATACACTTATCAACTGTGCACTTGTAGGAGTTAGTTCAAATAGTACTACTGAAAAAATAAAAAATATCACAATGAAAATTTTATGAAACAATTAATGCATATAAAGTGAAAATTTTATATGCATTCCTTTCTAGTCAAGTCAAGTTTTCTAGTTCTTAAACTAAAGCAGTTACTAAATCCTAAAGGTATTATTATATGCTCAACATAGAATTTTTTAAAACTTAGTAAACTGAAGAAGATTTGTGAGTACACCAAGATACTTGGAGAACCAATCCAAATAATCTAAGAAACCTTTCCTATGCTCTTGTCTAGTCAAAGGCAACCCTCATACTTCATAATTAACAAAGAGATTTTCTATATTGGATGAACAGAGTTTTCGTTTATATAATAATAGTGAGCATGGCTGCAAGCAGGCCCAACACGATCTAGAGATCAGAAACATTTATCAAGTAAACAATGCTACTTAGGTCCATCTAGTACGATAGACAATTTAAATTTGATGACAACTTTATAAGCATATAGCTATCCAACATTATGGTTTTTTAGATCATTGGATCCTCACTAGTAAGTCTAGCTACTCTCCAAGAGAAATATGTGCATCTATAAAAAGCCCACACTCTTTAATAAGAATGCATTGGTGAGACCATCTAATGCCTTACACAACAATATATATTTGGCAACTAACTTAGAAGATAAGACTCATGCAATGGTTTAAAAATTTTCATGTATGGCTTATGCTCAGACTTTAGCTCATGTATCTCTATTAGCTACGAAGAGTAATAGATGATTAAAAAATACTCAGATTGAGAACTGTTAAACAATATTTTATTGAGTCACAATAGGTGTATATGCTCTTAAGTGTCCTAAAGAGTAGACAATGTCTTTTCTCTAACATGGTGATCATATTTTCATGTCTAAGCCATTCACGATCACTGAATGCTTTTAGCATACATTTCTTTGGATAAGAAATCAAGGCCATTCATTTTTGTGCAATTTCTTAATGACCCAGAGCAAGTGACTAAGATTGTCCAAATGTGATGATTTCTAGTGGGTTACCTAATTTTTTACTTTGTACATGATAACTAGTTCATATCTTCTCTAGGGCAGCTGTACTTCATAAGATACTTAGTAGCATCTACACTTATTAGAACTATTTTATTTGTTCTGGTTTATATATAAAACTTTCATCTTACATGCATAAAACAATGCTAGTCTAGCTAGTTAGGGATTTTTTTTGCTGTTCTTGAGGTTTTTGGCTCAAGTCACTGCCTATATAGGACTTTTTGAATATACATTAAGTTGATAAGTGTTACCCATTTTACCCTTGAACTTGCCCTGTCATAAACAGGTTGGGTGCAATAAACATTTTATGATCCAGAGCCAAAACAGGTAGCACAACTTGCTCCTATTTGACCCACAACCCATGACAACCTGTCTGACCGCATTGACACCTCTATTAGTTGTATATACAAGAATGTTCTATCCGCCAATAATTTTGAAACCGCAGAAAGCAATAGATCACAAGATCAGAAGGATCACGTCATCCACAGTCAAACGCCACTCACATAAATACCATCAACCTAAAAATTTCCGTTGTAAGATCGTGTGATCCACTAATACAGTCAATTCAAGATAAAGCTGATTTCTTCGATAAGGACTAAATTCTACCTTGATAAGAGTTGTGATAAGAAATGGGTATAGATTCACACCAACGTAAGAAATGTGCCTATGCTCCTAATGTGCAAGACAGTCCATGAAATTCATGTCCAAAACTCAATAAATATGGTAACTATATGAAGGGTTTCAATGGACGAAGTGCCCATTGACCCTCACCTTTCACAATTCAAAGCTTCCCGGTGATTTAAAGCTCAAGTCTTTCTGCCTTCTCATCCTTAAAACGTTAGTATTTTGTAAGTTTTTCATAGTTGGCCTTTCAACGTAGTCTATCTTCTCCACAGAGCATGTCATCAATAGAGTTTAGGAGGAATGGAGCTTCTTTTCTCCCTAATACAGTTATCATTATACTAGTATATTAAGTTAATGACTCATTTAATATAATCAATGTGCCACCACCAGCATCAACCTTCCAAACTTCTTCAAGAAATCTGTCCGGCCTCATGTGTGGAGCTAAAACGCCAAATGGATCGGGTATGTATCGGTTACAAACGACGAAACTTCAAAGCGTAGGATCGTCGCGACATCACAAGTGCGTGGAGGGGGAACAGTGGCACGACTTGAGTGAGTCGCAGACCTGATGAACTTTCTAACCCCGATCACCACCGAAGGGATCCCATTCACATTTCCAATGGTCAAGGACGAATTCGGGTTTGTCAATCTCTACCCCGATAAGGCTGAAGATTGCCGATTTTGCAAATTTTCAGCTAGGGAGCAGACCCTGACCGAGGTCCCGAATATTAGTACAACAATAACCAAATCAGGAACCAAGCATAACGGTGACCAGTCACAGCTTATGGAGCTCTGGCGATGTTAAGTCTGTGACATAGCCGAGACATGTCTTAAGCACGATACCCATGTCTGTATTCTCCTTTTCTCGACCGCAAGTGGGGAGCGGCAAGTTGAAGGAGCGTAATCGAGGCGCTCGGCAGGAAGGTGTCGAGGGTGGCGAACGTTCATGACACAGTGCCGAAGGTGACGAGGATACTTGTAAACGAGCATGCGCCAATGATCGTGCGAAGATTGGCGGAGGGATTACCGAACCAGCGGTGGATCGCAAGCACTCGCCATTCTTTAAGGACACGGACGATCCGTCGTGCTTTCATAATTTGGAGGCCCATCTGCATTTGTTAGACGGGTAAGGATTCGTTTTCACTAATTGGCTGCATTATATTAAGTACTGGCACCGTGGTAATGCCTCACTGTGTTTGAAGCATCAGTCATCCCAAAGTTGAAAAATAAAGATGAACAATCTGATCAATCAAAGATGGACCCGATCATGCAAAAGTGAACCACTACAGAGCTTAAGTGCTATAGATGCGATCTCAAGTGGGTCTCATTCATGATGAATGCCAGCGTGGAGCACCGGCACATGGTAAGTTGCCGTGCAGCACTCTTTTGTACGTGAGTCGATCGTTTATCTAACTCTTTGATTTTGGATATCTTGTTGCAGAAAATCGCTAGGGCTGTGTAGAGGTGTCAAACGGGCAGGTCAGGCAGGTTGCGGGCTGGTCATCATGGGTGCAAGTGACTAACCATTTTGCCCGCCCTCGGATTATAAACAACTGATAGTGGCCACCCTATACAAGCATGGAACCTTACAATAACTTCCCAAATGGTTGATCTCCAGGATTGCATTTTCCACTCAATTTCAGATTCCCTAATTGAACTTTTACGCATGCGTGTAAAAATAAAAGGACTAACACATCTCTTCCGAGTTATTTGACTCGGTAGCAAATTGGTTCACTTGACAAGTTGACTTGCTCCATAACACCAGACCTCCCAAACCATAGTGATAAGCTGTAACCAATTATATCTCTACTCACTTGACTTTTGAGTTGAGTCGAGCTTTTGAACTAAAATTCGAAGTTACATCTGCCTGACTATGCCTCAGATAGGGCACATTGTGAAAGTTTTTTTCCATTGGATTATTCGATTTTAAAGTACTGCTATGTTTGGTTGTTAAATTGGATAAGTCAAAAAGTGTGAATAATAAAAAATGGGAAAGCCTGTTGAACGAAGCTCCCATGTACAGGATTTGAGGAAAGGGTGGATCACAAAAGGCCTATAGTACGCAAACTTATCTTGCATTGCAAGAGGCTGTTTTTATGTCTTGAAACCATAACCTCAAAGTCACAGGGAACAGCTCTAACATTACATCAAGGCTCCCCTTCTAAAGTGTGAATAATAATAGCAGTAAAATTTAGGCCATTTGATCAGAGGGGTTACAATTACCTGATATGGATGATTTTTTGTGGGTCGTCTATCTAGGACAGCTCCACAGCCGATCACCATCTATTAGGCCGGACGTTTATCTACTCTTGCACTTGTAAACCCTTGGTTTCACATTCATAGACATCATATAATTTCTGATTAGATGACCTTGAACATTTTTTGCTCGAATTATAGTAAAATTTCTAATCAGTTCTACACGTTCGAGTATGGAAACAGGTACCATGGCAAAGGTCTTGGATTTGTACTTGTTAATAAACCCTTTGACTTCGAGGATCATGACCTTGTGCCACCATTTCGGAGACAAGATGAGACATGGGAATGCTGAGGAACCATGGACGGTGGATACAGCTGGGGAGGCTGAGGGTCAACGATCATCCTTCAGACATGCACCATCACCTCGAGCAGATCAGCTGGGCTTTCAAATCATTAATTGAAGATAAATCCCGGCAGCAAGAGAGTAATATGTACAACATGTACATTTTTTGTTTGTTTTTTATTATGCAAATAGAACTGTAGTTTGTACAAGCTGTGACAGCTAGCTGCAGAAAAATTTGTCTCTTTTTCTCCCTTGCTCCCAGTTTTGCTTGAGCTAGCATGCGTTTTCTCTGATACTGCTACTGAAGGCCATTCAATAAATAAAATTAGAGCCTGTATTGCTGGCAAAAAATAAGCGAAATTGATTTTCACAGAAAAAAATAATTTTGTGGAGAGTGTTTTAGGCAAAAATTGAATTACCCTATTGCTGATTTTTTGTGGAAATCTCTTTTTCAATAGAATATGTCTTTTCTTGTGGAAATCACTTTTCGTCCATTTTTTCCCAATTAAAGAGGCACTTGTGAAGGACAACTAGAACAATGAACTTCCACTTCCCTAAAAAAAAGAGACTAAATTGACATTTACACTTAAGTTGGCAGGGGTGTCAAAATATTGATTATGAATGTTTAACTGATCAGAAATAATTTGACTATATTTGGTCAAGTATTACAACACTTGATTCTAGGCGGGTCATGCATCAGGTGTCAGCTGAGAAGGAAGAAGTTGAAGTTGATTTTGTTATTTCTTTCCTACTTGCAAATGAATATGCATTTGCATATTAATTTGTAAATAAGAAATGAAAATCATCTCCAGCTTCTTAAAAGTATGACAACCCTAACATGACATGAATTGAAAATTGACTTTTCCTCAAGCTAGGTTGTTCCCTGTAAACAACGCGCTACATCGAATACCGGGTGTAGGGAAAAATGGGCATGGATTGTTAGGGTGTTCCCCTAGAAGCGATATGTTACATCAGATCCTAGGTGCAGTGAAAAATAGGCAATGGTTGCTAGAGCATCCCCTCAAAAGTGATGCATTGCATTAGAACCCAAGTGCAATGAAAAGTGAGCATGAGTTCATGCCAAGTAAATAAGATACCTCAAGAACATAAGATTTTTATCACCATATGGAATATAGGGATAATGATAGGTAAGAGTTTGGAGTTAGTAGATACGATGAAATGTAGAAGAGTCAACATCGCTTGTATCCAAGAAACTAAGTGAAAATGAGCTAAAACTACAGAAATTGATGGGTATAAACTTTGGTATATAGGAAAGGATGATAATAGAAATGATGTAGGAATAATAGTGGATAAAGAATTAACGGATAAAGTTGTAGACATTAAAAGAATCAATGATAAAATTATAATAATAAAACTTGTTATAGGAGAGCAGATCATAAATGTTATAAGTGCATATGCTTCATAAGTAGGATTAGAAGATATAATCAAGAGATAGTTATTGGAAGATATGGAAGGAGTCATGCAAGAAATTTCCAACACTAAGGAGATAATTACAGGAGCAAACTTAAATGGCCATGTAGGAAAAGAAAAGTAAGAATATGATAGGATACGTGGAGGGTATGGTATAGGAGAATGAAATAATATAGGAAAAACTATCCTTGATTTTGCTTTGTCATATAACCTAGCCATTGCAAATACATTCTTTAAGAAGAGGATGAACACATAATAACCTTTAAAAGTGGACTAATCCAGAAGCATCACTATATACAATGAATCCTCCATTTGCTTTGGGCAAGTCTTCAATTCCTAGAAACTCCTCTCACAGTCATTTGTCCAAATGAATTTCTGCTTCTTCTGAGTCAATCTCATCGATGGTTGTGCAATGTGGGAGAAACCTTTAGCAAAACAACGATAGTATCCAACTAGACCCAAGAAAACTGCGTCTCAGTCATGGTAGTAGGTCTTTCCCAATTTGTAATTGCTTTAATCTTCTTAGGATCAACTGTAACACCATCTATAGATATAATATGACCAAGAATATTTAACATGATCCTTAAGTGTTCTCTATGCTCTTCTGCACTGTTGGAGTAAACGAGGATGTCATCCACAATTATGATGACAAACTTGTCAAGATATTCTTTAAACACTCAGTTCATCAAGTCCATAAATTCTATAAGTACATTTGTAAACCCGAATGGAATGACAAGAAATTCATAATGTCCATAGCGAGTTAGAAATGCAATCTTGGGAACATCTTCATCTTGAATCCTAAGTTGGTGATAGCCTGATCTCAAGTTAATCTTAGAAAATACTTTTGTTGATTGCATTTGATCAAATAGGTCATCAATACGGGGTAGTGGATATTGTTCTTTACGATGACCCCATTTAATAATTTGTAATCAATACATAATCACATAGAGCTATCCTTCTTCTTCACAAACAAAACTAGAGCTCCCCATGATGACACACTAGGGCGTATAAATCCTCAGTCTAATAGTTCCTGCAATTGGACCTTCAGCACCTTTAACTCTGTGGGGACCATGGAATACAATGCTTTAGAAACATGAGATGTTCCAAGTAAGAACTCAATGGTAAATTCCATTTCCTACCTTAAAGGCAATCTAGGTAACTCTTTAGGAAAAACCTTCTAAAGATCATGTACCACATCTATTTCCTCAATTTGAGGTCCTGAACTCTCCTAAGCCACAACAGTAGCCAAGTATACTTGACATCCTCTAAACATTAAATGCATTGCTTGAATTGTAGAGATTATGCTAACACCTGATGTGTCCAATCGTCCTTGAAATACAAAGGCCTCCCCATTTGAGCCAAACAGAGTCACCCGTTTCTTTGTGCAATCTACCAGTGCTCCATGTTCTGCCAGCCAATCCATGTCCAAGATGATGTCAAAATTAGTCATACTTAGGAGGATTAAGTCAATGCTAAGTTCTTTGCCTGAAATCACTATAGGTACATCTCTTATGAACTCTCGTGCAATAACCATTTCACTCACCAGGTTACTAATTTCTAGACAAATCCCATATATGCACAATAATATCCATATGCGATGCAAAGTCACATAACATGAATGAATGAGTGGAACCAAGGATTATCAAAATACGTGCATGCTTGTCAAATATTAACAATGTACCTTCAACCATCTCAGTAGGCCTGGTTGGTAGTCAAACAAAAAATTCTCCCCTAACTCTTAGGCAACTGCTCTGCTCTAGCACCTGAGTTTGTCTAACATTGTCTCTTAGGATATTCCTTAATCATGTGTCCTTGTTTGCCATAGTGAAAATATCTCTGATCGCGATAATGACACGTCTTGCCATCATGGAAATTCATGCAATGCGGGCACTGTCTAAAGTCCCCTTTTAGGTCTGACTTATGGAATTGTTGTTTCTAGGGCTTCTAAGATCCTAGAGGGAAACTGAACCTCTTCCTTTCCCCATGGTATCCTCCATTGCTACTATCCTAAAATCTTCCTTTTTCCTTGCCTCTCATGGCAGTTTGCATCTTTTGTTGTTCCTCCTCAAAAATGGAAGCCATCTCCACTGCCTTAGCCACACTAGTAGGGTAGGCTATGTCATGCAAAACTTATCCCTCAATTCGAGGTCAACCCTTCTACAAACATTCGCATTGCTTTTTCCTTTGTAGTGCACATATTTAGCACCATCCTCTTGAATTGAGTGAACTTATCTTCAAACTCGAGAATAGTCATGCTCCCTTGTTTGAATTCTAGAAATTCTTGCTCTTTCTTCACCTTAATGTGGGGAGGAAAATATTTTTTATTGAAGGCATTCTTAAATTCTTCCTAAGAAACATCACTTCTGTCCTCGAAAAATGTTTTTCGTATAGATATCCACCAAAAAGAAGTTGATCCTATCAAGACAAATGTTTCCACCTTCACCTTTCATTCATCTACAATATCCATGGCCTCAAATATCTTTCCTATCTCATGTATCCACTGTTCTATTACTTTTGGCTCATCATTGCTACTCAATGCAAGTGTAATCTTTATAAACCTTTCCAGCAAGTTACCTAAGTTATTCTGATCCCCACTTGATCTTCTCTCACCCATGTTAGGCACGGATGAGGTCTGAGGTTGTGCTTGGGGCTGTAGCTACTACTATTGTTATAATTGTTGTAGCAATTGTAGCTGCATCTGTTGCTATTGCTACATTAGTTGATGAGGCTTTGCATCATGTTGGCCATGAAGTTTGTCATCTGACTCCCTTCGTCAAATGGTTCAATAGAGGGATTTATCATCCTCTAACTTCTCATTTTAGGTGGCATCCTTCCCTTCATCATAAGATCCTTTGATATGTTACTCTCAACTCATCAATCACAACATCTTACTTTTGAGACTACTTAAGACTTTGCTCAATGTGACTAGTTGTGAGTGGACTGAACCTGGGCTCTGATACTAAATGTGATGACCCGGGTTTTAATAACACTTTTTTAAATACAAAAGACATTGACATAGCAAGCTTGATCTTTAATAAAAGTATTTTTAAAGACAAAACAACCGCAAAAGAATCTTTTCTTTTAAATTCACTTTGAAAAATCTTGAGTGTCATTTTTCTTTTCTCAAAAAAAGGATTCTCAATAAAATGAGTTCTCATTTCTACCAAAACTTTAATAGAGTTTCCTTTATTTTTTCGATGCATGACAATTTACGCATGTCATTGCGAAGTACTTGATAAACATTCATTAACATTTTAAAACATAATTGGAGACTCTATCTCCTTTTCATACATCTAACACAATAAAAACATTATACTCAAAAAAATAGACACCCAAAACTTCCACATCAGAACCCAGTCAAATAAGTTGTCAGAGCTCTCATAATTACATACAATGTAGTCTCTTGCTCATTTCAGATACAATAACTTCAACCACAAACCAATTCTTACCTTTCCTTGTCAAAAGCTTCCATAGCGCACTCTTGTTAGTAAATGGTTCCTATCTCTCGGGAATCCTCTGATATGAGATATTGTAAATAAGTACAATATCTCAGCAAGTTTGCACTTATGTAATAAGATGCTATTATACACAACAAAATCATAATTTTACTGTATAGATCAACTGTTCATACTACATCATGCAAAACTATAATCATTTACAATGTAGACTAAAATATGTTATGTATTTATCACAGTAATGAATTCATAATACATTCCATATAACTATAATCCATTTGAGACATAGTTTTAGTATGCTACTAATAAGAAGAAATCTCAGTGCATCAATACCAGAATAACCTTTCCTTAATTCACAATGTATGCAAATATATGCCATTATTGTCCTTTGTCTTTTGGAGATGGGCTACCCACAGTCACTGATCACAACTTTGTTTCATATAGAGGGAGATGGGCTACCCATAGTCAACCTCCTTAGAACATGTCATTCCATAAACACAGAGGAGATGGGCTTTCCACAGTCACTCTGGCTATAGGCATAATATTTTCCTCTTCTTGGGAGATGGGCTACCCATAGTCACCTGTCAAGGAATTGTTTCATATGAGGGAGATGGGCTACCCACAGTCGACCTCCTACGAATGCAAGTTTCCATGATCAAAGACACAGTAGACACAATATTGTCCTCTTTGGCGGAGATACGTACCTACTATCATGCCTCAAGGATCTGTTCTAGCTAGGAGATAGGCAACCCACAATCACTAGTCTAGGATGTGTCCTGTCATGAATAGATAAATGGACCGAAACATCACAGTATACAACATATGGTTATACATGAGTAGTCTAATTTACATTCAAATACAACATGCATATTTACTTCATTCATCGTATAGTTTAAATAAACTAATTTTAACATCGAGATTCATATATATATATATATATATAGCTACATTTAATTGGATTTTGGGGACTGCAATCTTGGCGCCCCTTTGTGCTATAATCTCATTTTGTCGGGCCAAGGCTGCCCTAATTTTCGCCAATTGTTCTTCCACTGTTTGTACGATGGAAAGGACTGGAGATGAATCAGTTGTAGTCATTGCGGGTAATAAAACTAGCCCACGTTGTGAAGGGAATGAGATATATATATATATCTGTGTGTATATGTGTGTTAAAAATTATGGCAAATCTTAATTCCACCTACCTTAAATGGAGATCTTCTAATTCACTTACACGAAAACTTTATTTAGTTCACGTACACCTTCCCGATTAGTCATGCCTTTGTAAAAATACAAACACACATTCAGATATACAATTCTAGGACTTCTCTTAGCTTGTCCAGTATGGAAGCTTCCTCTACTAGTCGTCACAACGCAAGGCGATAATGTTTATTACTATACTTAGGGCACTTCATTAGCTATTGGTTGATTGCTCATTGAATAATCAATGGTTACTGGATTTTCAATCCACACCACTGGTCCTAGATTGGCTATCCACCACTCTTCTTAAGTGACTGCAAGTTACTTTTTCCATCCATTGGCCTTAAACTCTTGATCCCCAACCAAATCAAATCTTGGTTTGAAGCTGGATATTATTTCCATAATACAATCCTCAATGCATTTTATAATTATATTCTTGCATCTAATTGGTATTAGAAACATCATGAACAGTTCATGTCACCCATTCTTTTTGAGTTTTCTATAAATTTGAGAGTTAGAAAACATACTGGTAGCATTTGATCATCGATCAAACATTTAACCATACTATTTACATGATAATCAATTGAACAGTTGTGATTGTCTGATCGGATTAAGGCATCATCATCCATTTCAATCACCTCTACAACATATCTAGTGAAGGTTTACCTATTTCTAGCCATTGATTTGGAAACCAATGGTTGGATGATCCTAAAAATCTAAATTTTGCACTAACTAAGACTAATGTAGTAGGAAAACCTAAATCATGAAATAGATTTAACAAATTTTACCTCTTGCAAGAGTCACCATGTGTTCCCCCCCCCCACAGAATGAGATGGATTGGATCCAATCCATCAAAAACCCTCCAAGCATAGGTGTGTGACAATTTTCCTTTCAATCCAGTGTTCAATAGAGCATGGATCATTCCAACACCTTAGGGCTTTAGTTCGTGCTTGTGCACTGAGGAGATCGGTAGGCTTGGATCAATGATCCAAGCCATTGTCCTTCAACGACCCCTGTAACTTTTGGCACCAAAAAACCCTACTTCCCTCATCTTCTCCAGCATGAGAGGTTTTCTAGAATGTAAATCCTCACCCCACTCTCCTCTCCATCCTTTTCTCTTCTCTTCTCTTCTCCCCCATTTCTCTTTCGTCAGGTTCTTTTTTTTATTCTTCTTTTTGGTCTGTCAGGTTTGGGAAGAGCAGACCCAATTTCCATGTTAGGTTCCCTTAAGTGGGAGGGGAAGGTTTAAGCATTTAAATTTATTTTTTTTAAATGTTTGGAATGTCATAACTTATTCATTTGGACTCCGATTTCAGTGTTCTTAGTGTCGTTGGAATCGTTTTTATGAGTACTACCCAAATTTTGAGGCTTTATAATCAGTTTTAACATAATACAATTATCCCTAAAAGAATTAAAATTGTGAATTATTACACTTATTTAAAGGCCATGTAGGTTAAGAGTGGTCGTCACCTTGGGCTACTTATTTGGATAGGACTGGTTAAGTGTTTTATTTTGGCCAAAAGATCCCTAGTTTAACATTTAATTAGATCATCTAACTCATCAATTTGATGATTTTTAGATAAAATATGAATTTTAGCTCAATTTGACCATCCAACCTTAAATAGTTAAATGTAATGGTCAGATCATCATCCAAGCTAATGAGATGCTTAATATATGGTTAGCTGACTCTAATCTCGTCTGATATTTTGCAGATCAAATAGATAGTGGTTTTAATGGCTAATCAATGGTGCATATTATCTATGAGGGTAGTGACAGACTAGATCACTCACAAAACAAGATTGGATGGTTTTCTAAAAGAAAGAGAATTCTAATAAGGAGAGGAGATCATGGATAAGAATTGGAATAAAGAGGAAGTTTCCTAGTAGGATATGGAAAAAGGGGAAGAAAAGAATTAAAAAGAGGCGAAAGCTTTATAAGGAGAAAATCGTGGGAGTCTTAGGGAGTTTTTAGTTTAACTTTTATTTCTCCTTTACTTGCTAAGCCTCTTTTTAATGTTCCTAGTAGCTTTCAAATTTTTATTTTTTTTTGCCTTTCACAGTCTTTCATGTCTCCCTCTCACACACCCCTTTGTTTTCCAGTTTCCTTCCACAACGCCACCTTAGTTAATTTTCGTCAACGCCCCATCTCCTCACTGTACCATTGCTCGGCCTAACCCAGACCATCTCCCACTCTTCTCTTCGTCTCTCTATATCCTTCTTTCGTCTCTTTCCCACTATTTGTCTCCCTTGTATATCGCACCACCCATCCTCTTTTCATGTGTCAATCTCCTAATCCCCCTTTCTCCAGTATCCCCTTGTCACACTCAGTCTCCCTCTCTCTATTTCTCTTCCTTTGTCGCACAGCTTATTGCACCCAGCTATCTCTCTCTCCCATATTGCTTCCCTATTGCACCCAGCCCTCTTGTCCAACGACACTCCCTTCACCACAACAATCAGACAGACCGGCCCTTTCCCACATCTACTCTGGCTTTTTCACTATCTAGGTCATCTCTGTTCCTCACCCTCTACTTCTTTCAATCCCCACCTATTCACCGACAGCACCCCATAGTTCCACCTCACACTAGTCTGCCTGTTCACTCGATCTCGTCTTCGTTTTTCATCACCCCAAGTCATCTCTCCCAACTCTATTCTCAGATCATCCAAACTGGCAACTACTTCTCAGCATCTACCACCTCTATTCCATTGCACTAGATGACACCCAGCTGCTCTTGAGTTTCCAGCATAGGCTTGGCATGCACCAATGTCTATCACCATACTAGCCACGTAGTCCAAAGTCGGCACTATCCAACCATCTCTACCTAGTCACCGGTTTTCTACTCTGTTTTTTCAGCCTGAAGCAAATGAATTGCAACATTGCACCATCACCGGCTTCCTCTTCTTCCGCATCAGGTTTCCCTATTTCCTTTTCTGTTTTAATCAAAATTTTCATTTTATTCCAATTCTGCCCTTTGATTATTAATTATAATTCCTTTAGTGTCCCCTTTTTAATTTCCTCTGTATCCTTAATGCTATTCTAGTTTTATTTTGTTTGTGATCTGTTATCTAGGAACTGCATAATCTGAATTGAATTAACTACAGCTTAACCTAATTAATGGGTTATCCTTGACAATGAAGATCTCTTTATTTATCCTCTGTTTCAAATCAGATCTTTAATTAATTTTTAGATTACATTCTTAGCACATCCCTTGGCTTGATGAACATCTCTAATCTTTAATTTGGTCTCCAAAAAGTGATATAAACAATCCAAATATCAAATTTCTTATCTAGCCCAGATCTCTCAAATTTTTTGGAATCTTCCTAATCCATCTACTAGATCATTAATCAGAAGGTCCAGAAAGAGATTGATGAACACTAATCAAGGTTTATGAGCCTAGATATCAAGAAATTGATGATAGTCAATCTAGGGAAGTAAAATTTTCTTGTTTCATTAGTTAAATTTTTGTCTTTGTGGATGGGATCACTGTAATTCTCATCAATCAATTATATCTGAAATTTGATTACACATTCTATTAATTATTTATTTTATTTTAAATTTTGAACTATTAAATTTAATTAAAACTCTAATTTCTTAAAGTGAGTCCTTGTGGGATCAACTTGTACTTGCATATCCTATACTACAATAGCCCGTGCACTTGCAAAAAACTCAACAAGTTTTTGTCACTGTTGCTAGGGACCCGCAACGAAGTTTTCATAAAATTTAATTAAAAAATCAAAAGAATCCAAAAAATTCCAAAAATAAAAAAATCCTGAAAAATAATTTTTTTTAGGAATTACGTACTTTTTACATTCTAGCATTTTTAGGTACATTTTTTTTAATTTTCTTACAACATAATCACCTTGTTTCTTAAATTTGGTACTTATTTCTATTTTTCTTTTTCAAGAAATGGGAAAGCAAAGGAAATTAGCAAGTAGATCTTCATTAAAATAAAAATTTCCTTGCTTTCTTAGAATCAGATTTTACTTTTCTTTTGAGTGATCTTGTAGTGAGGATCTTCGTAATTTGCAATGTATAATGCAGGGCAAGTGTAGGATAAGGTAGCCCACACTTGATCTTCATCAGAAACCCCACTATAAGTATCTCTCACTCCTTTTATTTCCTAAAATAGGGTTTACATTTAGAATAATTTTGCATTGTTTGGTAGTGTAATTACATATAGAAAGCATTTTTTATAATTGTTGCATTTTAGGATTTTGCATTAGTTTATTGCTTTTAATTGCATTCTTGGGGCACGTTTAATGCTTTAAGGTGATTTATATGTTGATCAAACTGCCATGAAGTGTGAAAATTAATTAGTAAGGGCACCTGACCCTATAAGATCAAGGGTGGATTTCATCATCACTCCTTGGCCCACCTAAGATAATCATCACAAGCATGCAACCCTACCTTTCAAATTAATCTAAAATTAATTAGAAAAGACCTATAGGGCCATCACATGCTTGTAGGACCTTCTTATTAAGATGCAATCTATTGTCACTCTAGTAGCTTCTGAGCACTGTGTTTATAGTAGGTATCTAAGATCCAAGTGATCTAAGATCCAAGTGATCTTCTCATGCCTTCTGTTGATGTTTGTTGATGTCTAAACACCTCCTTACATGAGGATTCTATCAACCAACTTGCACAAAACCTAACTGGTAAGTAGTGGTCAAACCTGAAAGAGTGAAGGTGCATTAAATTAAGCTAATTTAAAAATATTATCCCCACACAAATTTAAGAAAGTCAAAATATTCCTGCTTATTAGCCTAAGGATTATTTGATTGTGCCTTCTATTTGCACATCACGTAGAGTTAGAGTCAACATTTAGATTAGGACATTTTAGATTAGGCTAGTTCATGGAAGAGCATCAATCTCAAAACTGAGAGCTAACACCTTTCAACCTAGAGATTCAATGCAACCAAAGATAAGGAAAAAGAAACCTAATTCATATCCCCATGGTTGAACCACCACCAGAGATAGAGCGCAAAACAATTAGAGATTTCTATGCGCCTCTATAACTTAACACCCCATCCTACATAGCTTTACCTTCCACAAATGTTGACCACTTAGAGTTAAAGCTAGGAGTCATTCAATTACTCCCTACTTTTTATGGTCGAGATCGAGAAGACCCCTACCTACATATCAAGGAGTTCCTTGATATTTCTGCCACATTTTGGTTCTAAAATTTTTCAGACAATTCTATTAGGCTCAGCCTATTCCCATTCTCACTTAAGGATAAAGCCAAGTCATGGATTAATTCCTTGGAGGTAGGTTCCATACACACATGTGACCAATTGTCTAAGAAGTTTTTGAACAAGTTCTTCCTTGTTCACAAAACAATTGTCCTTCATCATAAAATTATCAATTTCCAACAAAGGGATGATGAACAATATTATGAATGGTGGGAATGGTGGAATGAACTACTACAGAGATGACCTCATCATGGATTTGAGAAATGGTAGCAAGTTCAATACTTCTGTGAGGCATTAACACCTCAAAATAGACAAATAATAGATGCAGTGAGTGGAGGAACCCTCATGCTAAAGGATGAAAGTGAGGCATGGGAGTTCCTTTAGACAGTGGCTAATAATTCTCAGCAATGGGATTATTCAAATAGGAGAAAAAGAATCAATCAACCCACTAAGAAGGGGGTCTCTATGAGATAGGAGTGCATATTGATCTATCCCATAAACTTGACTCTATAGTTGAAAAATTAGGTGGAAGAATGGATAAACTTGAAACCATGTTTGAAACTTTCACGGGTGCTACTTTATCCCAAAAACATCCACATGAGGTTTGTGTTATATGTTCTAGCCCAACCCATATCAACTCATCATGTCCATCAAATAGAGTGTTGAATGACTATCTTGACCAAGCGAATGCAATGAATGCATATCGCCAACCTAGCAACGACCCATATTCTAAGACCTACAACCTTGGATGGGCTAGGCATCCCAATTTGTCTTGGTCAAAGAATAACTACCAAGGGGGACCATCTGTATATCCTCCTGTCCAAAACTTTCCTCTTAGAACTACAGTTCCCTAACAACCACCTAGCTTTCAACAACCTCAACAACAAAAGAAACCATCTTTAGAGGAAAACATCCATACCATGCGTGAAAAAATTACAAAAGGTAATGATGACATTAAAAAGGCCTTACACTAGTTGCAAAATGAGAGTAGACATTCAGCCAATGTCAACTTTCAAGCAATGCCACGTTAGAGATGTAGATAAGTCAATTGTCAGCTAAACTAAATAATAGAGGAAAGGGTTAGTTCCCTAGTCAATCCATCCCCAACCTTAAGGGCAAATTTGAGATAAGGTCAAGTTCTCAAAATAGCTGCCCTCATGAGCATGCCTAGTCTATAACTACCCCTAGGAGTGGTCATCATATCAATAACAAAATAGAGCAAGTTAAGGAAACTGCAGAAGAGAAAGAGGAAACCAAAACACATGAGAAAGAGATTAGATAGACATCTCCTACTCCTTTTGAGCCTATAGTGGAAGCACCCTATACGTCTAAAGGACCCTTCCCCCAATTACTCAACAAGGCTAAGAAAGGAATAACTTTTAATGAGATAATGGAAGTTTTTAAACATGTACAAATCAATATTTCATTAGTCAATGCTATAAAGGATATTCCTTCTTATGCCAAATTTCTTAAAGAGCTCTGCACTACAAAGTGAAAGCTTAATATGCAAAAGGAAGCCTTCCTGACTGAGTAGGTGAGCTTTTTAATTCAACATAAGACCCCACCAAAATTTAGAGATCTAGGATGTCTTACAATTTCTTGCATTATAGGAGATCATGTCATAAATAGGGCATTACTTGATTTAGGGGCTAATGTTAATCTGCTATCATATTTTGTCTATGAGCAACTAGGGCTTGGTGAGCTTAAGCCAACTAACACCACATTGTGGTTAGCTGATAGATTAATTAAGATTCCTCGTGGTATGGTTGAGGATGTATTAATATAGGTAGACCAATTTTATTTCCCTGTCAATTTCATTATCATAGATACCCAGCCTGTAGCAGACCCTAGTAGTCAGATCCTAGTGATTCTTAGATGTCCATTCTTAACGACGTCCAATGTAATCATAAATTGCAGAAATGGTGTATTACAATTATCCTTTGGCAATATGAATTTTGAGCTCAATATCTTCAATGCCAACCATAAACAATTATATCTTGATGATTCTTGCAACATGATTGAAGATTTAATTTTGCAAGTTCTACCACCATTATCTACCTTTGATCCACTAGAGGCCCGTCTTACACATTGTAAATTCAATTGTTGACGTCTGGCTAAAGACGTTAAACTTAGTGCTTAATGGGAAGCAACCTAGGGTTTTAGAGGATCCTATGTTTTCAAACATTGGGGATAATGTTTCATTTTGGGTTGGGGGGTATAGATGCATATGGGGATTTTGAATTTTTTTCAATTTTCTTGGTTCTTTTGGAATTTTTTTTTAAAACTTAAGGTAGAGTTCACTTGTTGTGTTGAAAACTGGATGTTCAAAATTTAGTCATTCCACTATTTTCACCTCTCGATGGGAATGCATATGATTAGTTTTGCATATTATTCATGTGTTAAAGTACTTAATGAAAGTTAATTCTTGGAAACCATTTACACATAGCACATAGTTAAGACTAATAAAGAGGTATGGCTTAAAGACCTTGAAGAAAGTTAGTGCAGACTTATAACCCATTGAGTTTAGAGACTATTTTTTTTTTAAGAAAGTTATAAGTAATTTCATAATTTCTTCAACATTTATAAATAAGTGTGATCCTGTTATCCTTGTTTTGGTTAAACATCAAGAATAAATAGGAGTAATGGCATTATTTTCAGAAAATTTATTGAATCTAATAGGCTTTAGGAAACTTAGGAAATGATGTAGGCCATACTTCCTCAGCCTAAAGATATAATGCCTAGCTAGTGTATTGTATACCACTAGTTAGCCCTTTGAGCCTATTATTAAAGTCTTTTCTTTTTTAACCCTATTTACCTTAATCCAAAATAAGTTGATAAAATAAATATCCATTACCCATTGTCAAAATGAGTAGACACTACTACACATGAGGGTTTTAAAGTCGACATAATGAAGTTGCTTATTTGATTGCCAACCTCATAAATAGTTTACAAGTCAGTTTAAAATAAATGACTTTAAATATATACATTTAAGTTGTTTAACTGTAAGGGACTTTAAAAGTCTCTCACTTTTGAAGTCTCTTTGAACTAAACAACTTCTAAAGTTCTTGTTCATTTATAAATAGCTCACAACATATCTTATTTTTACATCACAACCTTACATAAATACACAGTGAAACTAATCTTACAAACACAAACAAATATGATACATATACACAAACAAAATCTGAACCTGATCTCTTTTTTGCCTACTCTAAACCAAATTCTACTATAAATTCTAACCACATTCACAAATTCAAGGTCAATATGGATTTTTGAGTGTTGGTTAGTGTCTCTTTGTTTGGCTCATATGTATTATACATCTATATTTGAAGATTTTTGACAAGGTTGTGGGTTAGAAATTCTTCTTTTAAAATTTAATTTCATTCATGAATGTTTCTGTCATATTTGAAGTCATTTTAAAAAAAAAAATTTAAAAGACAACACTTTTGAAGTCATTTTGAAAAAAAAAATGACTTTAAAAAGTAATACTTTTAAAGTTGTTTTGAAAAAAAAAAAAATCAACTTCAAAAGTAATAACTTTTAAAGTCGTTTTGAAACAAATGACTTCTAAAGAATAATATACATATCATAATTATTTATTCATCTTATTTTCTTTATCTTCTTTTATTAGAACATTTTTTGTACTTCTTTGGTTATCACATATTTTTAGTTTTTCAGGAGTGTTTTTACAATATTTTGTGGTGCAAGTAAACTTTGGAAGCTTAGTGTCAATCAAATACATATATTCATTTAAAATTAATTAATCAAGTACAATTCAACCCTAAACTCTAACTCTAACCCTAACCCTAAGCACTGAACATTCACCCCTGAGCCCTGATCCTAAACCCCTAACCTTGAACCATGAACCCTGAATGTTGAACCTTGAATTCTGAACCTGAACCCTAATTCCATATTTATAAATTTTGTCTTTTGTCATGAGATATATGCATTGATTGATAAGTGACTATATGTGTTACAAAGAATGCCTGAATCAATGTTAACTATAATATATATATATATATATATGTTTCATTGTGTGTGTCTATATATATATATATATATATATGTTTCAAACCATAACTTCTTTTAAATCATGGATTCCTTTCTTGTTACCAACTCTCTCTATTTTTATTTTGTAGATCATGTGAGTTTTCTCACTGCAAATAATGGGGTTAAAAAGTATGTTAGATTGTCCTAATTTTGTAAAAATTATATGATTTCATTTAAAATGACAACTACTTCTCTCTTCAAGCCTTACTATTGAAGAAAGGGAGAACATTAAAATTTGTGGTTCTCACCCAAAATTAGGGTTGGATGAAGAATGGTGGTAATATCATCCACTTTTGGCTCAAAAAATTGAAGCACACACTCTCTCTCCTTAGAATGGGTGTCACCTAAATACTAAGCTAGATTTTGATGAAAAAGAGTAGATTCTTATTTGATCTTGTATTAATAAGATCTAATAATGTGCAACATTTGATATATGTAACATTGTATGTAGTAAAAAACTAATTTGATTTCCTTGTTGATGTGTTTATTCATGTATATGTATCATAATGTTTGTGTTTGTAAAATTAGTTTCATTGTGTATTTATGTAAGATTGTAATATACTAATATATATATATATATATTTAATGTAAAAATTTTAAAAGTATTAAAGTTGTTTTATGTAAACGACTTTAAATGTCCACACTTTTAAAGTCATTTTCAGAAAAACAACTTTAAAAGTCTAAACTTTAAAGTCTTTTTTTTTTTTTTTTGTAAACTGTTTTATGTAAACAACTTTAAAAGTCCACACTTTTAAAGTCATTTTCAGAAAAACTACTTTAAAAGTGTGGACTTTTAAACTCAATTTTTTGTAAATGACTTCAATTGTACATCTGTTTTAAGAAGTATTTTGTTGACTTTCACTTTGCCTTTTTGTTGGGGTTTGGGTAGGGGGTAGGGGGTAGGAGCAACGAGGGGAGATGGGCTCTGCTAGAGGGCAGGGGGAGGAGGAGAGCAAGGGTTTGGGTCGGCGGCAGGGGTGACCAGGGGAGTTGGGTTCCAATGGGGGGTAGGGAGGAGGAGGGGAGCTAGGGTTTCAAGCAAGGGGTGGTGGGTGGGGAGTTGGGTTCCAATAGGGGGCAGGGAGAGGAGGGGAGCTGGGTTTTGATGGGGGGCAGGTGGTGTAGGGGGAGGAGGGGAGATGGGTTCCAGCGTGGTGGTGGACAGGGGTGGTTGGGATGGTTCCAATGAATGGGGAGGGGTGGGTTACTACTATTTATTAATTGATTTTCATGACCAACTTTCATGATTTTCTGTAGAATTATGTTATTTGTGTGCAAACCCTAATGTTGGTGGTATTCATTCAGAAGAATTAAAGCTGACAAGCGTGATCTTACAGGTGTGCTTGATTGCTTTCTCTTGTCTTTTGTTTTTAACATTTTTGTAATAACATCTAGTAACTCTAATGCATGTTTCCATTTTCAAGTTATTTGCTTTTCAAGTTAATCAAAACCAATCTCTATTAGGCTATGTGGTATAGCTTTAAAATTACTTGCAATGCCAAAACCATGAGCTTTTTTTGTTTAGATGTTAATGAATTCAATATAATGTCAACCTACACATTAGCCAAAGAATTTTGGGACAACTTATAGGCAATCCATAACTATGAATATTTTTATGACGAAAAGTAATGTTTCTATTTTTGAAATCTTTACGAGATTTATCAATGTTATTAGTGGTTTGAAATCTTTTGGTAAGTTTTTACTAGTTGAGTTGGTAAATAAGATTCATAGATCTTTCCTTAATTTTGAGATTCCAAACGGTCAACAATCGAAGAAGATAAAGATTTAGAGAATTTGAGACTTGATGAGATTATAAGGTCACTCATGACCTATAAAATTGCTCATAAGTTCAGAAAAGAAGAGGTTCCAAAGAAGAAGAAAGGAATATCGCTTAGATCCACTATAGAGGATGAGACTAAAAGTGTTGAAGATATTGCACTTCTTACTAGGAAGTTTAAGAAGTTCATTAAGGGGAGAAAAAATAGTGAAAAGAAAAATTTTAAGAATGTTACCAACAATCGAGATAGCTCCCTAAAGAAAGATCCAATTGTTTATTATGAGTTTAAAAAGCCTAACCAAAATGGCTGCTTTTAAAGAAAAAGCAACAAAAGAATAAAGCATTGGTTGTAACATAGAATGATAATGAAGACTCTAAATTCAAAGATGAAGTTGCCAACCTTTGCTGATGGAAATTAAGGATGAAGAGTATGACCTATTGAATTTATTTTTGAGCTTAAAGATGCTAGTAGTGATTTGGTTTAAATTTTCAAAAAGCATGGTTTGAAAAATGTTTTTCTAAAGAAGTTGGTTTCAAAACTTTCAAGTGCGATTGAGAGATTTATGAATTGAAATTTGAAAATAAAGTTTTTGAAAAATGATTTTAAAGGTTTAAAATTTGAAAAATATTTATTAGAAGAGGGAGGAGGGAGGGAGAGTGTATCTCATGAAAATGAGTATTAGAAAATGAAAAATGATAGAAAAATAATTCACTTAAAAAAACTTGTTGAAGAAAAGAAGAAAAATGAAATTTAAGTGAATGATCTTTCCAAAACTCCACTTCCAATGAAAAAAGCTCATTTATTGATGGTTTGGGCCATAAACTTCTTAATAAAAGATAGTCAAGTAAACAAGTGATGGTAAACTATCATGAAACAAGGGAACAATAAACCACTTAAAGACAAATCATCCAATCACCATGTTCATGACCCATGGAGTTGTGTGCATGGTTCATGAGTAAGAAAATGACTGAAATGTGTGGATAAAAGTTTGCTTATATGGGATCCAACCATAATAGTAACTAAACTATCTAAAAAGATAAATTGGTTCTTAAGTAAGCATTTATTATTTTCATGTGTTATTGTAAATAAGTAATTTGTTATTCATCTATAATGCATTTGAAATTTATATTTGTAGGGTTTGGTTGAATGGGTTAGTACAACCAAGACTGTACAACCACCAAAACTCATTTGGAAGAATGTTAAGATATATGAAATAGTTAATTGTTCTAAGTTATCACTTAGAAGAATATCATAAGTTCTTTTTTGTTGTTCTTGTTGCACAGTGCCCTAAACAATAGTCTGATTGGGAGTGTGGGTATTATATCCTAAGATATATGAGGACCCTCATATTCAATAGTACTTCTGTCTCCCATTTAAGAAAGGTAGACCACTTTATTTTGCATAATCTTATATTTTTCTACCGTTTTTATGGATCTAGCTACAAACTTTTAGCTTAATTAAATATATTGTATTTCAGGCTACTGTGCTCTCTAAGTGGGCAAACAAGAAGAGTTATTCCAGAGTAAATATCAATGAAATACAAACTGAATGGGCTTAGTATGTAATGAGTTTCAATTAGATCACTTAGAGTAACCATATGAACTTGAAATACCTAATAAAGTATTTTTTCATTGGTTTGTGTGTTTTCCTTTATATTTTATTATTTTCTTTGAAATATATATATATATATATATATTTGTATTTTAAGCAATGAATGAGTGGAAATTTGGAGTGTGGGAATAAATGAGTATGGATGAAATGAATTTGATGCTTGAACATCAAGTGAATATGTGACTGTTGAGTAATATAACTTTTATAAGATGAAGAATGTGTATGGATTAACAAATGAAGTGAATGTGGATGTTATAAACAATGCATTTGTTATAGTTTCTTATATAAATTATTTTTAAGATCGATGTGCATGGATAATGATGAGTATGGATGTTTTGTAGCCACTATAGATGTATTAGGTGTTATATTTTAAGAACGATTCAAGGTATCAAGAAAGAAGTGGATGCATGTTGTATTGGATATTATTTTTTTCATGTTTATAAAGATTGTTTGTATCAGGTGTGTATAGAATGTTTCTTATTCAATGTATACATAGATGGTAGTGTATCAAGAAAGATGTTGATGCATTGTGGTGGATGTTGGTTTTGAATGTGTATGGAGATTGAAGTATTAGGTGTATGTGATGTTTGGTTTTTCGTGTTTACACAGATTGTTTGAAGTATTAAGTACATGGAATGATTGTTATTCAATAATACATAAGGTGGTAATGTATTAATAAATTAAGATGTGGATGCATTATATTGGCTATTGGTTCTTCATGTTTGGGGAGATAGAAGTATTATAATATTTGTTATCCAATTAATGTATATAGGTGGTAATCAAGAAGTGGATGAATGTTGATTATTAATAGGTTTTTAATGTTTATAAACATTGTTTGAGTATCAAGTGTACATATTTGGAATGTTTGTTATTCAATTGTATATAGGTGGTGGAACTGGAGAAAAAATTGAAAAAATAAATTTTAAAGTCATTTTTCATTTATGACTTCAAAACTGGAGATTTTAAAGTCATTTTGTGAAAAACGACTTTAAATCTCCCACAAAAATGGCTTCTTTGAAGTCACTTTTAAAAAGTGACTTTAAAAGTCACAACTTTTAATGTCTTTTTTTTTTTTTTTTCTAAAAGAAACTTTAAAAGTCCTTGAATTGCTAGGACTTTTTAAGTTGTTTTCTAAAAAGCAACTTCAAAAGTCTATGGCTTTTAAAGTTGACTTTTGAAATCACTTTTTTGAAAACGACTTCAAATCTCTATGACTTTTAAAGTCATTTATTTTAAGTGACTTTAAAAGTTGGTGATTTTTGAAGTCAACTTGGTAAAAGTCACTTTCTAAGCAACTTCAATTATCATTTTTTACCTACTTTAAAAGTCCCCTGTCTAGTAGTGAGAGTTAGTAGAAAAAGTTTTTAAAAAAAAGAAAAAGAGGACAAAAAGTTAAAGAAGTGAGAAAATTAGTTGTGTTTCTTCCAATGAAGTAAAAAATAAAAAAATATGAAAGAGAAAGACAAAAATATGAAAGAGATATTGACTTCAAGTACAACCAAAAGAAATGTTGTCCTAACAAATATTCATTGAAGACCTCTACTCAATTTTGAACCTTTGAAATCTTTATACACTTCTTTCCTGAACCTGTTATAAGCCTACATTTATTCCTAGTTAAAGACCTATTGATCTTAGGTGGAACATAGCCTTAAAGAGGAGATGAAAAGAAGGAATTAAGGTAAGACACCCCTAATATTTTTTATGTTAACATCCACTCTTAAGGATCACTTTCCTTTGTCTAATGAGCATTTAAACGATTTTGTGAACCATTAGCTTGTTGGATTCAGTCATATAATGAGGGAAATATATTTAAACCCTTATATGAGAGTTTCAGTTCTGAGAGTATACCTATGAGGATTTGAGGTCAAGACATATTTTAATGGAATTTAAGCATATCTAGTTAGAAGTCAAGATTTATGTGGTTGGACACACACATGCACTCTGAGAAATAAATCAAATAAAATGTCTTTAATATGTGTATGAGGTGTAAAATTGTCAAATCTTCTCCATTAAGTTGTGAAAAACTAGTAGATTGCTAATGAATGAGGATTCTCTATGATAAAATAAGGGACTCAACCTCAGTGAATTTTGTGGGTATATTTACTGCAAACCCTCGCAAGGCCTAACTCATCCACTAGGGGTAACCTAGGGGTTTAGGGCTTGTTGCATGCACGAAATGCAATCGTGAGTATCTACGAAAGTGACATCTTGTATTAGTTTCTGAAAAATAATTTTTTGCATGTTTTGCTTCTAACTAGCAAAATGCCGATTGGGTGATGTGTTAAGCGTTTAATTTTGGCCAGAAGACCCCTACTTTAGCATTTAATTAGATCATCTAACTCATCAATTTGATGATTTTTTGATAAAATATGAATTTTAGCTCAATTTGACCATTGAGCCTTAAATTGTCAAATTTAATGGTCAGATTATCATCCGAGCTAATCAGATGCTTAATATATAGTTAAATGACTCTAATCTGATCTTATATTTTGTAGATCAAATATATAGTGGTTTGGATAGCTAATCAATGGTGCAAATTATCCAGGAGGGTAGTGACGGACTAGATCACTCCCAAACAAGATTGGATAGTTTCCTAAAAAAAAAAGAATTCTAATAAGGAAAGGAGATCATGGACAAGATTCGGAATGAATAGGAAGTTTCCTAGTATGAAACTAACTCTTAAAGGATAAGGAAAGAGAGGGGGAAGATAATTAGAAGGGGACAAAACTTTATAAGGAGAAAACCATGGGAGTCTTAAGGAGTTTTTAGTTTAGCTTTTATTTTTCCTTTACTTGCCAGGCATCTTCTTCATTGTGCCTGGTTGCTTTCAAAAAAGATTTATTTTTTATTTTATTTTACCTTTCACAGTCTTTCATGTCTCTCTCTCATGCCCAATTTGTTTTGTAGTTTGCTTCCACAACACCACCTCAATTAATTTCCTTCAACTCCCCATCTTCTCACCACACCACTACTAAGCCTGACCCATACCATCTCCCACTCTTCTCTCTGTCTCTCTATATCCCTCTTTCATCTCTTTCCCACTATTCATCTCCCTTGTATATCATACCAAAGCCATCCTCTGTTTCATGCGACAACCTCTCGGTCCCCCTTTCTCTAGTTTCCCCTTGTCGCACTCATTCTCCCTCTCATGATTTCTCTTCCATTGTCACACAGCCTGCTACACCCTGCTATCGCTCTTTCTCGTATTACTTCCCTGTTGCACCTAGCCCCCTTGTCCACTGGCACTCCCTTCACCACACAGATCAGATAGACCGACCCTTTCCCACATCTCCTCTAGCTTTTTCACTATCTAGGTCATCTCTGCTCTTCACCCTCTGCTTCTCTTGATCCCCACCTGTACTCTGGCAACACCCCACAGTTCCACCTCTCATTGATCCCCTATTCACTCTATCCTATCTATGTTTTTCATTGCCCCAGGTCTTCTCTCTTATCTTTGATCTATCATCACCCAAGCCGGCAACCACTTTTTAGCATCTGCCACCTCTGTTCCATCGCACTGGACAACACCTAGCTGGTCCTGAGTTTCCCACATAGGCTCTACATGCACTGGTGTTTATCATCGTACTGGCCACCCAGTCCAGAGACAGCATTGTCCAACCATCTCTACCCAGTCACCGGTTTTTTGCTTTGTTTGTTTAGCCTAAAGTAGACGAGTTGGCAACATCGCACCATCACCAGCTTCCTCTTCTTCCTCATCGAGTTTCCCTGTTTCCTTTTCTATTTTAATCAGATTTTTATTTAATTCCATTTCTACCCTTTAATCATTAATTAGAATTCCTTGTGTCCCCTTTTCTATTCCCTCTGTGTTCCTGAAGCTATTCCAATTTTATTTTGTCTATGATCTGTTATGCAGGACTTGCATAATTTGAATTGAATTAAGGAAGGCTTAACCTAATGAACGGGTTAGCCTTAACAATGACGATCTCTTTATTTCTCCTCTATTTCAAATCAAATCTTTAATTAATTTTCAGATTACATTCTTAGGACATCCTTTAGCTTGATTAATGTCTCTGATCTTTAATTTGAACTCTAGAAAGTGATCTAAACTATCCAAATCTCAAATTTCTTATCTAGCCCAAATCTCTCAAATTTTTTGGAATCTTCCTAATCCATCTAGTGATCATTAATCAGAAGCACCAGAAAGAGACTGATGAAGGCTAATCGAAGTTAAGAGCCTAGATATGAAGAAATTGACAATACTCAATCTAGGGAAGTAAATTTTTCTTGCTGCTTTAGTTAAATTTCTATCTTTATGGATTGGACCTTTGTAATTCTCATTGATCAATTATATCTAAAGTCTGATTACAATTTTTGTTAATTTCCGTTATTTAATTTTAATTTTTAAACTATTAAATTTTATTAAAACTCCAATTTCTTAAACCAAATCCCTGTGGGATCAACCCGTACTTGCATGCACTATACTACAATAGCTCCTGCACTTGTGAAAAACTCAACAGGACCCACACAGGCTTTGACAAACATAACCTTAGGACTCCTTTTATTCTTGGCGAATGGGAGTCCACAAAATTCTAGAGTAATCATCACTCTCCATTACCCCTCTATATTATATGAATGAGGCCCATGATAGAGTTCAGATAATCATAACCTCAAGAAACCCCTAAAAAAAGTGGGTTCCACAATAGGCTAAATAACCATCACTCTTAAGCATCCTTTATATTATTTGAATAATGCTGAAGATATTTTAGAGATTGTCATCACTTTAGAAAGCCTTGTATTTAATATGAATGGGCCCACTTGAGCTAAGAATGATCCTAATTCTTGGGGAACTTTTTTTATCTCATGGAGATGATCTCGCAACTTTGTTCAGCATAGTTATTGGAGGTGCCCTTATTCAATTTGATTATGGGCCCATAAACCTGGCTAATTTAGTCAGCATGATTCTTGGAGCATATTTGTTTAATTTAAAGGTGAATCCATAAATTCATCCTACTTTGTCTTGGCTTAAACAGCATACCCATGGAATTAATTTATTTGATCACTATGATCTTAGTATTAGGTCCTTTGGTCTTCATAAAGGTGTTTAATTAAGAACCTTTGGTCTTTTAAAAAATGACCAGATGAATTTCCTTTTTGTTTTTTGTTTTTCTTATCAAATGAGTTGTGATCTCTCTGATGGCCACAACTCGCTCTAAGATAACAATGGTCTCCAAAGAGAAAAGTAAACTTCCACTTATCCAATAACATATCATGAAAGGACAAGGAGCCTACTAGAGAATATATATATTTTCTTTCTCTAATAGCATCCACTCATTTTAAGAGAACAAGAAGTCCAATAGAGAATATAAATTCCTTTTGTCTAATATCATCAACTCAACTTAAAGGACAAGGAGCCCAATAGAGAAGATGAATTTCCTTTCTCCAATAGCATCCACCAATCCTAAAGGACAAGAAGCCTTACAAAGATGAAGGAAAGGGGGAAAATGAAAAGAAGATCATTATCTCCACCTTATATTTCTATAAGTTGTTGCACATCCATTTCCCTCTGATCTTGCAACGTGGAAGAAAAAAGTTGCCTTTGTAAGTTAGCTATTCTCTTCTCTCTCAGACTCATTTCATCTTGTTTTATCCTTTTTCCTTTCATATATCTTTTTGTGGAGCTAAGAACCTTTTATATAGGAAGAGCGTGAATTTTCTTAACTTATCTATTCTATTAGTTGTCACCTGTTTCACTTTCTTACTCTAGCTAGGCAGTAAAATTTATAAGGGCGAGCACTGAGCATGGAATAGGATGAGACGGGTGTTGGAAAAATCTAGTTCTATCCTAGAAAAGTTAGGACACGAAAATTATACTTCATCCTATCCAAAATAAGATCATTGTCTTGTCTCATCCTAAACACCTTGGGTTCAAGACAAGTAGCATCTTAAATATTTTATTATTTTCTTTTAACAAAATTTTTACTACTTACAAAACATTTAAGGATATCTAAAACTTAAAGAAAAACATCATTTATGAGACAAAGAGAACTTACTCAAATAGAGAGCAAGATAATGATAATGCAACTTCAAATAATGGCTTCATATTTCTTTGCAATTAAACAAAAGAAAGAATAATGAATAGTTGTGTAGTAAGAGAAGATAAACACATTCTTAAAGATTAATGAAAAAATAGAAGAAAGAAAGAAGAAACACATATAAGGAATTTTAGTAAGATACAATTTTTTCAAAAAGAATATAATTATTTTTTAAAAATAGAATAAATAACTCTCAACGAGAATGGGTACTTAAATTATCAAAGAGCCTATCCCAACTTAGCTTGTACTTGATGGGACAGAACTTCTTTGTCCCATTTCCATCCGTCTTTTATTTAAGGTAGGATGCCCCATCCCAAAACCCTATTTCCATGTAAAATTTAAGTGATCCTAAAGTCGCAGTATGTTTGCTCAATTCTAAACATTTATGTGTAGACTCATGTAACTCATTTAAAGAAAATAAGGTACATGTTGCCCTTTGTTTTTGGAGATTACGAGAGTACTTGAAAATGAGTGGAGTCTAATATTTGTGTTGCCCTTGTAAATAGGAGTAACGAGAGATAACAAGAGATATTTTAAAAGGACTGCTCATCAAAGCTAAAGTGGAGAGGGAGAGTGACAATAGAGATAGGGATAGAAAAATACCTCTACAACAGAGAGAGAGAGAGAGAGAGAGAGAGAGAGAGAGAGAGAGAGAGAGAGAGAGAGAGAGAGAGAGAGAGAGAGAGAGAGAGAGAGAGAGAGAGAGAGAGAGAGAGAGAGAGAGAGAGAGAGAGAGAGAGAGAGAGAGAGAGGTATGCTTTCTTTCCCTTACATGCGACTTCCAAAGAAAGCACACAAAGGAGAGATGTGCACCTATATGTTTGCATTACAATTTAGAGCCTTAATTAAAGAGGAGAGGAGTGGTAGTTCAACCTATCCCTCTCATATATCAATTCCCTTCGGTACCTTATGTAACATATAGGTTTTTTTTAAATCTCTGTCATCTCCTAGTTTGTAATGGCTTTATCATCATGTTCTTAGAAGGGAGAACCATTAACACTTAATTTTTGTTATCTGTCATGTAGACATCCACTTTTTTTTTTAAACTCCATGTTTCTTTAGCCCATATGATCTTCTCTTTGTTCCAACCTTGAACCAGTAGCTTGCCAAAAACCCTGTGATCCAATAGATCATTATTCTAATCAACTCTATGATTAGAAATTGAAACACTAGGAAAGTCATCCACAGCCACAAAGTTATCTCTAACAATAGAAACCCAAACCTGGCCCATCCATTTATTCGTGCGAGGAGTGGTTGATTGGAAGGCTACACGGTTACCTCAATTGTTAGAAAAATTACTTAAACTATACCTTGCCAATAGGGCTTGAAGAGGATTTTCCAATTCAATTCTTATTGAAAACCATAATCATGATCTTAGACTCTTTGTAGACTACAAGGCTTTTTTTTCTTCTTTTTTTTGCCTTTTGGTAAGACTATATCCTAAAATGAAATGTCATCTCATAATTGCATTGATGATCTATTGATCAAGTAAACTAGAAATGAGTCCAACTAGTAACTTTTTTTATGTGATTTAAACAAGTTCACTCTTTTATGCACATTAGGTTTTAGCTAAGAATGGATATATATACCTGGTACCTGGTAGATACGCTGCTAGAATATCTTTTGGGAAGATGTAAGCCGTTCATTATCATCTTTAGCATAAAATAAATTGGACATATGCCAGAAGCTAATACATTGAGACGATCTTAACCACTTGTTTTGAGTCTTTAAAAGAATTAAATTAAAATCAATCATCATGATTTTCAACTCAACAATGAAACATAGGATAAAGGTATCCGATGGAACTAAAATGTGAGTCTTGGTATTTCCAAAATCTAGGGCAGCTTCTTATTTTCTTTTTATATTTATATCTAAGACAATCATCTCATTTTGGCCCCATTTTAGCCTGCCTATTACATGTCAATCAGATGATTCCAACTTTTACTTTCATTTTATTTTTTATTTCAATGTTTGTGATTCAAAACATAGAGAAACATAATGCTGCAAGCATCTAATAAATGAGATTTTGGGTACAGATGTAATCTAAGGAACTTTGAATGATGTGAATAGGTTAGATCTTTCAAAAATCCAGCCTAAAATCATAGAGACGAAATGTACATTTGAAATACCAGAACTCTCAATTTGATATGTAGCTTATCTAAGCCACTATGAGTAGAGCCCTAGTAGGTATACATGTGTTAAGCCAGAGAAGTGCATGCTCTTCCTTTTTCATCCATGATGAATTTTTTTGTAGATCTAAGCCATTCATCATATTTTTCATACCAAAAATAGGTAAACCATAAAAAGCAATGCATTTGAATGATTCTAGCTACTTGTTTTTGGTTTTTATAAACTTTAATACAAATGAATGGTTATTATGTAAGCATAGGCTAAAACCATCTAATGAATATGAATTGATCTCTTGCCTATCTAACCCATTTCAAATGTCATGAATGCCTTACATCTTTAGACCACAACTTCACCACCCTTGAGAAAAGGGAGGTAGATTTCTTATCTCAAAAGCATGCATGTGTGCCAAGACTCTTTCAAGTATATGAATATGTAGTTTTCTTTTAAAAAAATAGGGAGTGCGTCTACTTCTCCCCATGCACCATTTGTGGCTCCTATCGAGACTGTGTTAAGACAATAAAATGTTGCAGGGCTTGTTAAGCTTTTTTTTTTTACTTCATTGAAAATCTCATTGTCCATCATATTTGGCTTCACCTGTAAGATAACATAAGAATGAAGAATCTAGGGATACTTTTGTTAACAATGAGGGAATTTTCTAGTTAAACTCTACCATTAGAGTGTTATTAATTGTTTGATGGCTAGCAAAATACTAGAAGACCGTCATACGAATATATCTTGTGCAGTTGGTTGCAAACAATTCATCATCTCCCTTGATGTACATTTGGTTATAGATCTGAATCAACACTAGAAAACCATCATCTGAATATAATGCTAAAGACTATACATGCTCCTAAATCCAATTTCTGGTCAAATAAGAAAGTGATGCCTTGAACCTACTACTAACCATTTCATGGGAAACGTCTAGTAGTCTGTCATTAATTGCACTAGACATTCATTAGCTAACTACATTTATTTAGGGGATCAATGTATGGTCATTTATTATTAGCAAAGAATTAAAAGGAAAATCACATACACAATCCTAAATCTAGTCTCAAACTAAACAAAACAGTAGTAATTTGAACTTAAAACCCAACATATTTCAAGGGAGATGACGAATTGTCTACAACCAACTGTTCTAGACTATTTGATCACTTCTCTTATATCCATTTAAGTAAACAATGCATTTTTAGTGTTTCTAAGCTAGTAACAATTAGAAGATGCATTTACATCAAGTAGACTCCACAAGGTAGTGGACAATTCATACTCAATATGCACAAGCACCTACTAATATTTTAGACGAGAGTCAATAGGAAGATTCATGGCGGCTACTAGTGTCTATTCAAGCACAAAATCAAATAAAGAGGCTGAATGGAAAGTAGTATGTTTAAGTCTGACATTTTTTTAGGTAATGTTTATGTGAAGCATGGTTTCACTTTATGTACTACTCTACTCTAGCATATATGTATTACTTTTCTAGTTAATAGATGTTGAGGGAACATCTTATTTTTAGACTTTGGTCCTTTATAATTTTAGGCTATATTTTTGAAAGATCTAACCCATTCATATTATTGAGAATCCCTTAGATTACCCTTACACCAAAAATCACTTCTATTGGATGCTTGTAGCCTTATGATTCTTATTATTTGAATCACGATAATTGAAATAAAAACATAAGTGAGAACCATACAATTGATATGATTTTTAATGCAGAAGCTAAAATTAAGGATCCAAAAGAGATGAATGTTTTAAATCTAAAAAAAGGAAAATAATGAGGCATGTCTAAAACTACGACACTACCTTGGCATTTGGAAATACTAGGACTCATGGAAGTTTACTTTGAACAAAAATAAAAGGAAAGGATGTAGATTGAAATGTTGATACAATTTTTAGCAAAAACTTAAAATTCTAAAGAAGAAACTATGGTAAATTAAAAAGAAGAGAAAAAGGGTGGAGCCCTTATTGCAGTTGATTGACATGATTCTACCAAATCTTGATGGCTCCATACCTTTATGTGGAAATTGGTGCTTCCTGATTCACCTCATGGATCAGCACTAGATTTCTTTAATTTATGAGATTTCAGATGACAAATTAGGAGAGCAAATATCAAGACCAAATTTTGGATATCTCAAAAAAATCATCATCTGATTTTGGATTTGACTTCTTGATAAGAATTTAGTCAATCAAGATCCTCTGAACTCCTAAAAGTAGGACTCAAAGGAACCAGTATTAATCTTCACAAAAGTGTAATCTTCTTGTACATTACCTCTCCAGTGAGATCAACTTTCCCTTCCCATGGACATAGACTAGGTTTGGTTGAACCATGTAAAATCTCTCTTCTTATGTTTTTAGATTTGATCAATGATCCACTTCTGCTCTACAAGAAGTAAAAGATCAAGGTTTTGATTTGATCATCTATTAGAGCTAGACCTACATCTCATCACCAATACTCTATCAATATTTTCAATAGTGATCACATATTGATTGATCCGGAACTGACCAGAAGACACAACCTCGAAGTGAGAAGGGATTTCTCTATCTTTTATTGGCCACAAAAGACATTGAGCTAAGAGAGGAGTAATGAGCAATCCATCTCTAGGTACAAAAAACCTATCATTGCTATCACCCATCATTGGTGGAAGAAAAGAACAAAACTATCATTCTGTCACCGATGAGAGAAGAAATAATATAACCTCTCTAGTCAAGAGAACAAATCATCAGGAAAAATAGAGAGACGACCAAAGAGATGGAAAACTGAGAGATTGAGCAAGTTGGAGTGGGAAGCAAGTTGTCATTAATTATTTTTTTTACCATCATCGTAACGGTCACAAAAGCCAAGCAGTTAGTGGATCTCTGAAAAATCCATTGACTATCAATGAGAAAAAGAAAAGAAAAGAAGAGAATAAGAAAAGTGATCGACAGTTGCATAGCTCACTGATAGTAGAGAACATAGCTGCTAATCGTAGATGAAAGGCCAATGATCCATCATCGGTGAAGAAAGGGGGATCGACCAAAAAGGCAACTTTGTGATGGCCCCAGTTTTCTTATGTGTTTTTAAATGTAAAACTAATTCCTAATGCAAAATTGATTCCTATTTGAAAACAATTTTATAAAAACAATGCAGCAAAAGAATCTTTTTCTTTTAAATTCATTTTGAAAACCCCAAATCTCATTTACTTCCAAGAAAACAAAATATCTAGATGCATCCCAAATCTAGCCAGTCACAGCTCATGGTCAAACTGTAATAATTATATATACTTGTCCAGAAAAGGTAAGTCATATACTCACATTATTTATACAATCTATTATGCTATTGTCTTCATTCAAACTTGCATTCACCTTGAATTTCTCTCTATCAAGTCAAACTATTCGAATTCCAAAGATATTGTAAACCATTTACAATATCTCAATAAGCTTATGCTTGTGTAGGTAGTTTCACACCTACAATACCACATTTTGAAATCCAATTCTAAACAATATTTCAAATAACTTTTCATATAGTTCTAAATTTTTGAATGATCAAATCAAAGATAGAAAACATAATTTGAAACCACATGTCAATCTCAGTTTACAATTTCATGAGAAGATATTACAAATAATATAAATATAAAACATAAACGACTTTAAATGTCTGTTTCAAATCATAGAATCCTCATGGCAATCTCTTGCAAATAGTCATATGTAATATAATCATAAAATCACATATGTCCATAGCTTTTAAACTATGTGAAAGATATACCATCTAACTTCATAAACCAAATGACATACAATCCTCATAATACTAAAATTAGTAATCAATTAAACTGCAAATGTTGGCAATCCCAAATTGACAATATCATCATCATGTGACTTATGCACGCTAGTGAACACATAAGTCAGTTAGTCTTGGGTACTCATCTAAGGACAATTATCAAGCCCATCTATGTACCAAATAGAAATCCCATGGTACACTATACTCAGGACCAAATCACTGAATCATGTGTCTCTACTGTTTAGAGACCAGCCACCGCAACCTCCACAATGACTGTAGATACATCTAGAATGTGTGTCATGACCACCTCCAGTGGTTATTCTTACCACAATAGTCAAGAAAAATATATGCCTCTTTGGCAGGATATCTACCACCCTTGGTGGTTAGAGGCTAGGAGGTTAAACTTGTGCAACCTCTTAACACAATGCCCACCAGGCTTACTAGCCTAAACAAACATATATCTCAATCCAAATATCATTAAATCATATAATATATATCTCATCATTACTACACCTGAGGCTTTTAAAGTTGGTATAAAGAAGTTATACTGCCAACTTTGTAAACATTTTATAAGTCATTTAGAAAAAGGTGACTTTAAAAGTCTACACTTAAGAATTTGTTTAATAGAAAAATGATTTCTTTAGTCTTTCACAAAGAGAAAATTTTATGAGGGAAAGGACCTTTAAAGTTATTTGAATCAAATGACTTCAAAAGTGAAGACTTTTAAATTTATTTAGAAAAAATGACTTTAAAAGTCTAACAATTTTAAAGTTGTTTGATTCAAATGACTTTAAAAGTCCTTTCCCTCACAAAATTTTCTCTTAACATAGTGCCCACCAGGCTTACTATAAACAAACATATATCTCAATCCAAATATCATTAAATCATATAATATATATCTCATCATTACTGCACCTGAGGCTTTTAAAGTTGGTATAAAGAAGTTGCTATTTTCATTGCCAACTTTGTAAATATTTTATAAGTCATTTAGGAAAAAGTGACTTTACAAGTCTACACTTAATATTTGTTTAATAGAAAAATGACTTCTTTAGTCTGGCACAGGGAAAATTTTATGAGGGAAAGGACTTTTAAAGTCATTTGAATCAAACGACTTCAAAAGTGAAGACTTTTAAATTTATTTAGAAAAAATGACTTTAAAAGTCTAACAATTTTAAAGTTGTTTGAACCAAATGACTTTAAAAGTTTTAAATTTTTAAGTTGTTTGAACTAAATGACTTTAAAAGTCCTTTCTTGCTAAAAATTTCTCTTCACTCTAGACTAAAGTAGTTTTTCTATTAAACAACTTCTTAAGTGTAGACTTTTAAAGTTGGTTTTCTTAAACTACTTTAAAAGTTATAAAAGAATACTTTGTTTTAATAATTTTTTCATTGACTTTTGGTTTTTTTATTTTGACTATCTTCATCTATACACAAATTGAAGCTCATATATATAGGTTGATTTTCATTGTGAGTAGACCAGATCCCAAATGTCAACTAAAATTACATTTATATATTCTTGGTCAATATCGATTTTTGAGTCTTGGTTAGTATATCTTTTGCTTGTCTCATACTATATACATGGATCTTTGAAGAATTTTTGCATGGTACCTAGGTCTTTTGCATATTCTTGTATTTATTATGTATAGAATGAGTGATTCAATAATGATTTGAGAGAAACATTATTTATTGTCTCGTTAATTAATGAATTTAAAGTCATGAAAAAAAGGAGTTTAAGAAGGACTTTTAAATGTCTACACTTTTAAAGTCGTTTGGTGTAAAGGACTTTAAAAGTCTTAACTTTTGAAGTCATTTAGAACAAAACGACTTTAAAAGTTTTATACTTTTAACTTTTAAAGTCATTTGAACCAAACAACTTTAAAAGTTTTATACTTTTAACTTTTAAATTCGTTTGAACCAAACAACTTTAAAAGTCTTTTCCCACTTTGTTTGTCTCATGTATATATATACATAAGTATTCATGTTTGAATTTTCTTTTCATAGTTATGGTTAGAAACTTCCCTTTTAAAAGTTAAATTTCTTTTTGAATATATCTATCATATTTTGCTTCTTTTTTCATTGTTAATTAAAATTTTCCACATGTGTGTATGCATGTAATTTAGTTACTTTAAATACTTATAATTCTTGTATGCCTAGTGTTTAATAAAATGCCTAGCCTAATTTTTTCATGTCTAACAAGTCTCCACACACAGATTTGCTTCAATTTCTTAAGATAATGGACAAATATGCTTCGATGACTGCAACAAGAACATCAAAAGAATACAACAAGGGAATAGAAAATTTCATAGAGTTCACACTTAAGGGAGGTGGTAATCCTAATCACATGCTACCAAGGTTGGTGATCAACCATCCATCTCACTTTGAACAAGGAGAGGAGCAAAACCCCTTTGGTTCCACCATGATCAGAGGAGGGACGATGTCAGATCAAAGAAGACAATATGCACAGGGAATTATCATTGGAAAAATCAATGAATCACACCTTCTCCAAAGACAACTTGTGTTACAAGTAAGATCTATGAAAACTCAACTTTGGATTTGCACTTTTAGCTAGATCCATACAATTTCATGCGAGACTTAGGTTTATGTGATCATCCGACCATTGATCTATTAATCCAACCATCCATTTCTTAAATCATGATTAGAAATAGTTAAATACCTACTATATGTAGCTAAAATTTGACTGAGATTATCGATCTAGTCTTGAAATCTATTGGACAATCTTAGACATCTAATCAGTTATTGTGGAAATACTACTGGTGATGACTGGTGATCAATGATCAAATGCTACTAGTAAGTTCCTTGATCTAAAATTGATATAGAATGGATCAAAATTTTCTAATCCAATAATGAAATAGATCATATTAGTTCTTTGATCATTATCTTGTATTATAAGATATAATAATATGTAATATTGATATACATAACAAAAGGATGATAAATGAGGAGTTATTTCAAAAATACTTTGATTTCCTTGTTCAAGTGTTTGTTTATGTCTGTGTGTGTGTGTGTGTGTGCATGTGTGTGAACATGTATGTGTGCCAAGAACGCATGAATCAACACCGATTATCATAAAAAATTAGTTTCATCATATTTAAGTAAGAGAATGTAAAGTGAAATAAATATATTTGAAGTGAAGTATACATTTGATTTTAATGAATTTTTAAATTTGTTTAAAAAGATTACTTAAAAAATCATAGTTTTTATAGTAGTTTGAAAAAATGACTTCAAAATGGTGATTTTTAAAGTTGTTTGAATCAAATGACTTTAAAAGTTACTGTTTTAAAGACATTTGGAAAAAAATGACTTCAAAAATCCAATATACATAGTCAATCAAAAATTTTCATCCCATCATTTACTTCTGGTACCTCTTCCACTCACCTTAACCTCCACCGTATGACTCCCTCTTCCCCCCCTATGCAAAAGAGAGGAGGATTCTATGTGAAGAAACCTAAGAAAAAGAAGAAATCTAAGAGAAAGAGAGATTGGGTGAAGACGAAAACTGAGAAGGGAAGAGAAGGGCTTTTGCATGGAAACCTTAGAAGAGTAAAATCATAGAGGAAAGAAGGAAAGATTTGGTGGATACCATTGGGAAGGAAGAAGAGAAAAATAGGGCTTTTTGCGTGGAAGCCCTAAAAGAGAAAATTGAACTGAGGAGAAAGTTCTTGTTGGAAATGGAGGAAGAAAAGGAGTTTTGTATGGGAAAACCCAAAAAAAAAAATTGGGTTTTCTTCATGAGAACTAGAAGAGTGCATAAGGAATAAATATCATTTACAAGTAAGGAGAAAAGGTGGGATTTTACTTGTTTAGGTTTAATATTTTCCTTTTCCTAAAATCAATAACCTTATAATAGTAGGTAAGTTTGCTAGAAAATAGTAGTTAAATTTATTAGAATTATGGTTGTACATAGGAGACTATTGTTTTAAAATTTCATAATTTTGTTTTGTATGTTAATAACCTACTATTCTGGAACTTCCAGACAATAACTGAAAAGAAAAAGGGAAGTACAAGTTATGGATTTGGGGATTTATAAGATTAGAATCATTTCATATAAAAAAAATTTCTGTGACTTGATTTTTGATGTAACCTGTAACTATTATTTAGTAAAGTTTAAATAACATGTATAGCTTTTATGCAACTAATCTGGATCTATTGATCAATATATTATATAGTGATTTGCTTTTTTATAATTGCTTTGCATTAGATTCTATTGCCAGTATAATTAGTAAACTGTTTCTAGAAGTTATTTTATTTGTGATGCAAAATCTTGAACGATACTACTATTAAAAGAAATTTCTGGTTTAACACATGAAATTTCTGAGTTTATGAGTGAATGGTATATCCCTTTGTGAGTAACATTAATTGTAAATTTTGGGTACCCTTCTATGTTGATATGCAAGGTTCTAGGAGTTCTTTATGCTTACTAACCTATAGAATTAAAATATCAAACTTTCCATAACGAATAGCTCTAGATGATGAAATTTTTGTTAAGATCCATAATTAGGTTTCTTATAGGTGTTTCTTTAGCATTTAGTTATGCAATGGAAAGGTTATCTACTTAACAAACCAAATTGTTGTTTTAAAGTCTAGTTTGGATTGTTATGTTGTAGCCATCAAACTTGTTTCATTCCTATCTAAGAATAGATTTGCTAGTCACTTATGCCTTCTCATCATCTAATAGTTCCTTCTGTGTTCTAACTACTAATAGAGTCATAAATTCCTAAAAAGAAATAGTACGAGATTTGGAACTTGGCTACTAAACTTAAATAAAAAGATTTAAACCAGCACCCCCTCTCCCTATGACGATCCCCACCCAAAGCCGCCACACCTCCTCTTTCCTTTCCTCTCTAAGCCTTCAATGCATTCCTCCATGGGTAATTTCTCTTCTCCAAGTATTCCATGCCTAGGCGAAGCTTAGTTCTTAGTTCCTCCATTAAAAGGTTGGTTGTTATTCATCCTTGTTCTTCTTCTTGAAACTTTATTATTGGTTAGTTCCATGCATAAGAATTTGTTGAATGCCTTTCCATTCCTTTAAATCATCTTACTTGTTGATCCAAAGATCCAAGGTTATTTTTCCTTGAAGTGATAGCCAAGGGAAAGTCACCTTGAATCCATTGGTTATACTCTTCATCACTTTGCTTAGATTTCATTATTGTGCTTCCATTCCTATGCTTCCTTTTCGAACTTATTCAATAGTTTTTCCTTAGTGGTTCACATGTATTGTGAATTATTTTTGGGTTTACATGATGTAAGTATGGTGCGCCTACGTCATGAATAGTGCACACCATCCTTGTAGTTCTCCATTTGAATGAATGACATCTTGATTATTCTTGATTCTCTCTCTTGTTGATGGATGTTTCTTGTATTTGTTTACATGTTTCTAATTCATAGTTTACCATTAAAGCAAGAGTTTTTAATTTAATCAAAAGCACCTTGATTCCATGTGCACCACTCTAGGTGTCATGCGCATGGTTCTTAGGAGTTTTTCATTGAAATTGTGGAAGTTTAACACATAATTAGTAATATTAGATCTTGAAGTGTTATTCCTTCTTGTTTAAGATATCGAATCTTAGATTATATAGATGTTTGGCATGTTCACAATATCAGGAATGTTTAGATCTTGTTCTTTTAATTTAAAGTTAGTAGTTCATTTCTATCCATGTACTTTCATTACTACCATTTAAATATTTTAGATCATATTTGTACGATGAAGTGAATTTGGAGCTCTATATGAAGTAAATATGGGGGTTGGTTTTCATTATATTCATTGAATTATATAACTTTTATGCTAGGATAAATGAGGGTAACTTAGAGTGTAAAAGTAAATGTGAATGTGTATAGATTTACAAATGAAGTGAATGTGGATGTTGTAGTGAATGCATGCATTGTTGTTTCTTTTTATAAAGTATTTTCAAGATAGTTGTTAATGAATAATGATGAATTTAGAAGTTTTGTACCCAATGTGGAAGTGAATGTGGATGTTGTAGTGAATGCATGTCTTGTGATTTCTTTTATGAAGTATTTTCAAGATAGATGTAGATGGAAGATAATGAATTTGGATGTTTTGTATACAATGTGGAATTGCATGTGAGTGAATGTGGATGGTATAGCAAACGCATTTGTTGTGGTTTATTTTATGAAGTATTTTCAAGACAGATGTAAATGGAAAATGATGAATTCAGATGTTTTGCATACAATGTGGAAGTAAATGTATGTTTTCTTTTCATGTTTATAAAGATTATAAGAAAATTCTATCAAATGTATTCAAGTAGTGATCACAATGTGAGAAAAAGAAAAAAGAAAAAAAGAAAGGAATTTTCACTAAACAACTTTAAAAGTGGTGGAAAATGGACCTTCAAAGTCATTTAGATAAATGACTTCAAAAGTCCATAATTTTTAAAGTCATTTAGCTAAGCCACTTTAAAAGTTAGACATTAAAAGTTATGGACTTTTGAAGTCATTTAGTTAAACAAATTTAAAAGTATAAACTTTTAAAGTTGCTTAGGGGGGTTTATTTATGTAACTACCCAAATTTTTAAATCTAAATTTATTTTGGAAAATTGGATGGAATAGAAGGATGAATGTTTTTAAAATTTTGAATTTTAAAAGTGAGAATTTATAGAAATGAAATTTGTTGGAAATATCCTCATAATTAGATTTTACTTGAAAATTGGAATCCAATGACACAAAGAACATTGAAAACAAATCTCGGATGAGAAAGTTATGGAACTTCTAAAAATAAGGTCATTTTGGTAAATTCATAAAAAAAAGGAGTTCAGAATTCGAGGAGCCATTTTTATAACAGTAATCCCTCCATCTCTAACTCTGTCGCTGGCAAAGAAAGTCAGTGATCGCACCTCCTGTGAGGAAAATGGATCACTGACGATAAAACATGCACTTCTCCCCTGATTACACTCTCTGCCCCTAGATTCCTCTCCCTCTTCTTTCCCTTTTTCTTCTTTGGACCCTTTTCCCCTCTGTCTCTAGTGACCTAGGATCACTGGTGGGCACAGAGTGTCTACAACCACCGAGATCGATCAACTTCTCCCTCCAGCAATTCAGGTGCCTTCCTTTTCCCTCTTTTTTTTATCAATTTTAGCATCCTATTCCCCTTTCCCTTACTGGATTTAGTCTTACCATCTGGTGATTTGTTGGAGAAACCAAAACTGGTGGAGTGCTATGGGAATTATCTCAAGGACAGCTTAGATGGAAGATCCAAGCAGTCCGATGAGATCAAGGGACCCCAAAACCCTAGGATCTATAAAAATAGATGAATTTTGAAGCATCTCCAGCGTTAATTAGAGTGAGGTTGATTGGACAACCTAGATCAGATTGTCTCAAACCCTAATTGGTCTGATCTGTGACCAGGACTCCTCCTCGTGACGCGTGATAGAGACATGCACCCTGGAGCACACTCTGAACATGTGTGCGTGTGTAGAAGCTCTCTCGATGTGATGACCCGAGTTTTTTATATGATGCAATTTTGATAAAAGGAGAGATCTCTTGTTTTATAAGTATGAAATGCATAAAAATCTTTTTCATTTGGAAAACAATCTTTCATAAAAACCCCGAGTGTCAAAACACATTCTCAAAATTATCTAGTCATGGAAAAGTTTTTAAATCAACATTATTCCCAAGAAAGTGTTAGTCACAGCCCCAGCTATTAGAGAGTAACTACAATCAAGTAACATTGAAAGATAAGGTAGGGGTTTACTTACTTGTACTTAGTCTGGGTGGTTCCTAGCACAAGCGTTCCTTGCCCTTAAGTATTTACTTGGTGTCTAAAAAATGATGAGGATTGGGTGAGTATATACTATACTCAGTAGGAGCCTATCACTACTAGTTTTATAATGCATGAGATGTTTTAAAATCATATGCTCATTCAAAACAGGTGCATGTCTGAATACTCAAGTCAACTTTGATATTAAAATCCATTGTTAAACTGAAATACTAACGACTTAAAGGATCACATAATCCAAAATCGAAAGTATCATATACATATATATGTCATAACATCATGATATGCATAAGATGCTTCATGGAATCCAACTCATGGATCTCATATCATGCCATATGCAATGCACATAAATCCATGAAACCATAGGGTCCCACTATGGCCACAACCTCACCGCCGTGTGGTCCCCAGGTACCTAGGGACACAGGATCATATACCTCCACGGGGCATATGACACTTTGACCCAGTGTCGTGACACCAGTGGTAACCCCCTGTACCACATGCAGTCGAAGCAGGGACATGCCCTTTTTGGGCATGGTACCCATCCACCTAATAGTGGTAGAGGCTGGGTGGCCAACCCAAACCCCTCGACATAGCACCCACGAGCTTACTAGCCCAAATCATGTACAATCAAATAAGCCAAAAACCTCTTTTCAAAACCTGTCCTCTTTGGGTCCCTCACAACTGCCTGGCCCTCGGCACTCCAGCGTCTTTTGCCAACCCTCAAGGACATGCAATCTTTGCAAGAACTTAATGCTCATAGATCATGCAATGTATGCAATAGTTTGCAAAACATATCTATGCATAATGTATATACAAAACATGTCTATGCATAAAACATTTGTCACATGTATGCTAAACAAGTCATATACTTAAATCATGTATTTGCAAAACAATCATAGTTCTTTTAAAAGAATCTAGTAGCGATAGAGCACCTACCTGACTAGGTTGCGCTAACCCCTGTCCTCGGACACTCCTGAACATTGTTTGGGGAATCAAGGTTAGTTTAGCCTATCTTTTATGGGTTTTAGTGTAATTGGTCTTATTACTTAGGTATTAGGGGTCCATCCCTATGCCTATGGGTGTCCTAAGGTCCTAATTGGGCCTTGGTATCCTCAGTTTTCCAAAGGTCTAGCAGCCATGCGCCACTATCCTATTCTAAGGGTCATGCCCACCTTTTATTGGGCCTTGATTAGGGATTTTATAGTTTAGATGTGTCTGCGTCATCAACACGGACACAACGCCTTTTGCGGCACCTCAATCGGAGCTCCAGATCTCAAGTTATAAGCGTTTTAGTGTCGCACGTACATAAGGATCTCAAGGATGAAAAGGCAGAATGCTAGGGCGCTACGCGTCTGCATCGTGCGCCCCAGCTTCCTTAAGGAAAGAAGAAATCCTGTAGTGCTAGCGCACTGCACATCTGCGGCATGCGCCTTAACAGGCGCATCTGCAGACGCGCCGGGTTTTCTACTTGACTGTCTCTTTTGCGGGTGTGTCCCCAAACGCGCCCGTTTGGTTTTTCAAACTGCGTCGACGTGTGACGTTCCAACTGGAACGTTCCGTCGTCTGGGGGACCGGGGCGTCCTCAGGACACCTTGGTTTGACCCTATCGAACCAGTGCGGCCCAGGGAACGTCCCTGGGTCCTAGGTGAGTCTCCAGGGCTCGATTTTGCATGGTTTTTCATGCAAAAACCTAGGGAAATTGATCTTGGAACTATGGTGGAGATGGGTTTTGAGGGATCTTGGGCATACCTGGCTCGTTGCTGGGTTTTTCTCCTTGTTTTCTCTTCTAGTTCACTCCTCCACAATGATTTTCTCCAACCTTTTGGGCTGCCATTAGAGGCGCCCAAGAAATCTATTTATAGAGCTATGAGAGGGTTCTAGAGGGGGCTCTCACCACCTTTGAATGGCAGTGGAGAAACCTCTAGAATGGCGGTGATTTCTCCTCCAATCACCGTCGTTCTAGAACCCTCTAGAGGTTGAAGATGAAGGGTGCCCGTATCAAAACGGGCCCCTGTGTTTTTCCAGGGTAAATCTGTTTTTTTAATAAAATTACATTTTTGCCCCTGAACTTCAAAGAGCCATAACTTGCTCATTTTAACTCCATTTTGGGTGATTTTGGTCTGGTTGGATTCCTTTTTCCAAGACACACCTAATGGTACCATTTTTAGGACCAAATTTCTGGGTTTAGTCCAAGTGAATAGTAAAATAACTAAAATGCCCTTATCTTCAAAAACTAAACTTTTCATTGCTAACTTGGGATTTTAATATTACAAAATTGGAGTCATTACATTCTTACCCCCTTAGAGGAATTTCACCCCCAAAATTCTATTATATACAGTCAAAAGATCTCAGGGTACTTTTCTCGCATTTCTAACTCCAATTCCCAAGTATCTTCTTCCATGTGCGCATTTCTCCACAAAACTTTGACTAAGGGTATGTCCTTGTTCTGCAGCTTCTTACTCTTATGATCCCGAATCTCAATTGGACTTGTCTCTAGCTTGAGATCCTCTGTCAACTCTATGGGTACCTTCAACTACAGCATTTGAAGCCTGGGCTTGACTAGAAGTGAAGGCAAAGACACGTCCTTGGCGTTTTGGAACTTGATCTTCTTTACGCTCTTCAACTTCCATTTTAGAACAATCCCTAGCAAAATGTCCTGGTTCTCCACAAAGATAGCAAGTGATGTTGGAAATGGGACATGGTTTGCGTGAATGATATCTGTTACACTTAGGACATGTCTTCCAGTTTGGTCTTCTTTCTTTGTTTTCAAACGGCTTTTTGAAAGGTGGCCTGGGTTCGAAGGACTGAAATGGTCTCTTTCCTTTATTTCCCATGGTGTTGTTGTTCTTAGTTTCCTTTATTGCCTGGTTCCTTTGAAAATATTTTTCATATAAAGAGGCCATTTCTACGGCTTTGGCTACTGTGGAAGGTTGGAAACATAGAACTCTATTCCTAAGTCCTGGGTTGAGTCCATCTACGAATCTTTCTGCCGCATCTTCCTCATCAACATAAGCACGTGGTGCAAATCTTCGGAGGCTGATGAATCTACTTTCATACTGTTGGACGGTCATATTTCCTTGTTCTAAGTCCATAAATTCCTTTTCCTTCTGTTTCCTTATATGTTTAGAATAATATTTGTCATTAAAGACCTTTTTAAACTCTTCCCATCCTATTGTTTCTTGCTGATCAAAATAAGTTCTTTCTGCTGTTTCCCACCAAAAGGAAGCCTCTCCCCTAAACATAAATGTGGCCATGGGTACTTTTCTTTCTTCAGCTATGTTCATGGCCTTAAATATCTTTTCAAGGTTAGTTTGGCCTATCTATGTCCATGGGTACCACTAGGTTGCACTAACCCCTTTGTCCTCGGACGTTCCTGAACATGGTTTGGAGAATCAAGGTTAGTTTGGCCTATCTTTTATGGGTTTTAGAGTAATTGGTCTTATTACTTAGGCATTAGGGGTCCATCCCTATGCCTATAGGTGTCCTAAGGTCCTAATTGGGCCTTAGTATCCTCAGTTTTCCAAAGGTCTAGCAGCCACGTGCCACTATCCTATTCTAAGGGTCATGCCCACCTTTGATTGGGTCTTGATCAGGGATTTTATAGTTTATATGTATCTGCGTCATTGACATGGACACAACGCCTTTTGCGGCTCCTCAATCGGAGCTCTAGATCTCAAGTTATAAGCGTTTTAGTGTCGCACGTACATAAGGATCTCAAGGATGAAAAGACGGAATGCTAGGGCACTGCGCGTCTGCATCGTGCGCCCCAGCTTTAAGGAACGAAGAAATCCTGTAGCACTAGCATGCTGCACATCTACAGCGTGCGCCTCACCGGGCCCCTGTGTTTTGCAGGGTAAATCCGTTTTTTAATAAAATTACATTTTTGCCCCTGAACTTCAAAGGGCCATAACTTGCTCATTTTAACTCCGTTTTGGGTGATTTTGGTCTCCTTGGATTTATTTTTCCAAGACTCACCTAATGGTACCATTTCCAGGACCAAATTTCTGGGTTTAGTCCAAGTGAATAGTGAAATGACTAAAATGCCCTTATCTTCAAAAACTGAACTTTTCATTGCTAACTTGGGATTTTAATATTACAAAATTGGAGTCATTACACTCGAATTGACTGGGATGCTAGTGCATCCAAGAAATTGGGATGGTCTTCCCTATTCTGTCGTGTTTTAAGGCCAGAAAATTAGATCTGGACTGTCCATTTGATCTAACACATGAAAGTTGAAAATCAAGGGGTTATATAAGCCTGATTAATGATTAGGAAGGTTTGAATTATATTGATGATGCAGACCTAAATATGCAATAAAATTTAGAATCAGAGAACAATTTTAACTATTTATGGCCTAAAGACCATAAGAATCTCATGATTTAAAAGATCAAAGATGATTAGACTTCATGAAATGATCCATTGGATGATTTAGCAGATCAATATACCTAGATTAACCCTAAATTAAATACATTAACCCTTGAATCATAGATCTGACTATTCAAATCAAATATGATCTCGATTTAAGAATCGTGATAATCAATTTGAGATATCTGACCATTCATTTGCAAGATCTTGGTGACACAAATGTTATTGAGAAAAATCTAACCATTAAATGTTAAATCTGTAAGTAAGATCTAGTCTAAAAATGTCCTAATCAATGAGTGATAGACAAAAGGGATAGATCTAACCATTGAATTGCAATGGATCTCAATTTAACATAATAGATACCCTAATTATCTTCCAAGGAGGAGTGATCTATTATGAATAATGGTTCTATTATACCTATTAGAACATTGATCATTGATCAATGAGCAAATACGATTGATCAAACTGTATGTTGGTTAAGATCTCTAAGTATAAGTTCTAAATGTCAATCCAAGGGTGAAGGCTTATTAATATAACCTCTTGTTGTTGATCTATGGTATGAAATGATAGATCTATACACAAATTAATCCTGATCTAAGAGGAGTAAACCATAAATGACACAATGGACATTGATAGATAAGATCAGAGTCTAGCTCGATAACCTAGGCCATTGATCTATGAATCTAATTAATGATCAATAGAGAATATGAAATAATAGTTAGATTCTTACCCACAAAGACTTTAAAGGAGATCCAAGAATCAAATTGAAGAAAAATGTGAACTAAATTATGTCCTTGCTATACATAGTCTGATGTTGTTAAGTTTTCAACTAAATTCCAAAACATAAATGATTTGGTTGAAATTATTTCGTGTTTAGTATGATTTTGAAGTGATATTGTGATATGGTATTCTTATTATGAGCATGCAAATTATTCTCATGATTTATGCTCTTGATTGAATATGTTAACGCTTATATCCTTCATAGCTCAGTTTTACTCTTGAATGACAAAACATATTTGTATATGCTTTATTGCATGTTTTGAAATAGGATTGAATAAAGTGCATGATTTAGCATGTGTTAAATGCTTAAAAATTGGAACACATATATTTATCTTTCAGGCTAGTCAGCCTGGTGAGCACTATGCCAAGGGTTGTTTGTGTACGAGGTTGGCCTCTTAGCCTCTAACCACCAAAGGCCGTAGGTATCATTCCCAAAGTGGCACTTGTCCCTTTCTCGACTACTGTGGTACTAAGACTACCACTAGAGGTGCTCACGGAACCCTTTTTGAGACATATCCATAATCGTCCGTGGAGGCTGTGGTGGCTAATCTTTAAATACCAGAGACACGATTTCAAATAGGTCTAGTCATGAGCATAGTGGGCCCTATGATTTCTTTTTGAGTATCACCATACATGGTGCATTGAGATGGTCTTAGTTAAGTACTCGTGATTAGCCAACTAATGTATTTTCCAAGATACCCACATGCATTAAAAAAAAAAACTGCCATAGGGTTGGGATATTTAGCATCCGGTTTTATCGATTACTACTTTAATAAGTTAGTAATGTTTATATTGTTATTGATCGATTGATTTTGTTGGAAGTTTTATTACTTGAAATACATGTGCAAATAATTTATGCATGAATACCCATGTTTATCTAAGATGATTGCATGATTTTATTACTTGAAAAACCCTTCTTAAATTTATACATATTGCATGCTTTGTTTTCAAATTAGTAGTATTAGATCACCTATTGAGTATGTTAAATACTTAACCAAATATGTTATTTTTACATATCAGCTCCAACAGGATTAGAAGCAGTAGCAGGAAATGTTAGTATCACGATCAAGTGAGTGAGGTTAAAGATAAGTATAAATGTAAGTATATGACTTATCCTTTGGACATGTATATGTAATTATTATAGTTGGACTTCGAGCTGTGATTGGCTAGATCTGAGATGCATATGTTTTCATCTTAGTTAAAAAATATATACATTTTTTGTTCTCTTTGAAGTAAATGACACTCGGGGTTTTCAAAATGAATTTTAAATAAAAGATTTTTCCACTACACTGCATTGTCTTTTATAAAAGTGTTTTAAAATAGGGCCTGACCCTGCATTAAGAATTAGTTTTGCATTTAAAAATACATATGAAAACCCGAGTCATCACAATTGGTATTAGAGTTCAGTTTTATCCTTTCATAGCCAGTCCAAAAGTCATATACGACCAGAATAGTTAAGAATAAGTAGGCTAAATATGAGTTCTAGAGATGACTAAATCAGGAATGGTATCAAACGAGAAAGAAATACATCATAGGTGAATTGGATTTAGCATATAACTAGGCATTAGGAGATGTAAACCTTATCAAAATCAAGTCTAAAGTACTTAAGATCTAAGAAATTATAAATAATCACGTAAGCTAGGAAACTATAAATCCTTATAGGTATAAAAACAAATGAATGAATAATCTGATATGTTTAATATCATTTTTTGAGTAAAGAATTGGAGTACACGATGACACTACTATTGTCTTTAGTAGACAAATCTGGCTTATACTAGATTGATTGAGGTGATGCTTCTAAAGAACTTTGTCCAATTCTGGTTGAATTACATGGAACTTTGTGAGAAGTAATTGTCATATCCAGTAACAAGCTGAGTATAATGGAGTAGATCAAAAGATGAGTACAATAATTGATATATTATGAGAAATATGACATCAATATGAATATGTTAGTGGATGTAAAAGACTAAATTTGAGAGGTACGATAAAGAATTTGACTAGAACATAGTTAATAGAAGATTTTGATGATAATCTAATTGAGGATAAATTATCTATGATAATAGATTGATCATGGAATTTAAACATGAAAAAGAAATGAGCTTATAATGGAGAAAAGCATCATATAGAGGTAATAGACAAAAATTTCAATGGATTCCTTGAGGTATTGCAGTGATTCATTGGAAATACGAACATTTGAGGAATTTGATGTCGTTATTAGAGAAGTCAAACATTGCATAGAGGTATTCAATTCATAATATTTGTTAACTAAAAGTGTGGATGTGGTATCTATTGTATGCAATAAATCAAATGGAGACATTGACCCATGTGGACAAAAAAGAAGAATTTTATTGCAAGAAAACATGGGATGTAAATAATCATATTTGGTGGACATTGAATAGTTGAAGCAAGAAGATCATGAACTTAATGTGGTTAAGGAAGATAGACATAGATTAAATCTAAACATCAAAGATCCTTCATCTTGAGTTGTTTTGCAAATTGAAAGATGAACCAATCAAATTCGAAAGATTAAATATGATCGAGCTGGTGAATTTATTGTTGAAGAATATAATAGAGGCAAAACAAATGAATAAGTAGACTTTGGAAGTAGTTGAGTGATGAAACTAAGGATAGTGTATTTTAAGAAATTTCTAGAATTACCATGAAAGGATTATGTTCAACGAGGAATTAAACTCCAAAAATAGTTTTAAAAATTTATTGTAGGATGCTTACCTAATTGAAAAATCTTAAGAAACAATGAGATGAACTGATGAAATCATAATTTTACTAGACCTATTATTTTTATGAGGAGACACCAATGATTCTAGTTAATAAAAAGGATAAGTTGATTATCCCTTACATTACTATTACATGATTGAACAGAGTTATAATAAGGGATAAGGAGCATATATATTCATGAAAAGTGACTCATCAAATCAATCTTCACCAACTAGAGTAATATGAAGGATCAACTTGAAGTCTTGGTATCTTAGAGGAGGATTAAAATAGAAAATATCTTAAGGTTATTACTTAGTAATGGATTTAAGTGTCATTACCTTAGAACAATGTTGTCACTTGGACTAGGCATTCCAACCATTTCTTAACAAACTTGTTAATTAGTAAGCAGCACCCTAAACTATATAGTACTTAAGATGAGCAGCACAGATACTTATACATGAGTCTTCACTAAAGGAAGTTGACCTATTAGGCTAAGTTGTTTCAAAATTTATAATTGCAATAGGTCCAATGACATCTGAGGCAAAAATGGAATAGGAAAAGATCTAAAACATTGAGGAAATTATAGAATTTCCTAAACCTTATTGAATGCTATGATAGCATATTGGATGATTATGATTTAAGATAATAATTAATGACATAAGATGGGAATGAGGTGAAAGGCAAATTTTTAGAAATTGAAGGAACCAACCATTGCACTAATACTTACGCTACTTCCTGATAATTGAGACTTAATGGATGTCGATGATGTCTTTGATAACTTATTGAATAATGTGTCAATAAAGGATAAGGAAAGAAGAAACATGTTTCCAAGAGGTGAAAAGAAGTAACTCGATATAGGCAAATGCTAATGAGGTTAAGCACTCACTACGAACCTAACAGTGACATCCATCATCAAAAACACTTTCAATAAATATAAATAATGATTGAGATGCAAACTTTGGTTGAGTAATTGAGCCTCATGTGAAAGGTGAATGATAGTTGTAATTTGAAGTGGAAGACCATGTGTTCTTGAATATTTCTCTGACTAAGGGTGTCATGAGATTTGGTATGAGGGAAAAAATTTCATCGTTAACATAAAGAGATGAGACAAATGTGAATTGGGATTAGACATGATGAGACAAATGCAACTTTTGGATCTTTTACTAGCAAAGAATAGGTCAACTTTAAATTGAAGATTTTTAATGATAAACAGATCACATGGTGGTAGACAAGAGAAAAAAGAGATTATCTTGCATTGTTAATGAAAAATAAAATAGAAGAAATAAAGGAGGTTATAAAACAAGAAAGAGTAATTCAGCATGCGAAATGATTATTTGGGAAGAGTGGAGTAGGTTATACATGATTGAAGGATTGTGGGGATCTACCTTTAAGGGTTTGGAGATATCAATTATATAAACAAGATTATATAATAATGTTGACAGGTTAGTAAGTAAAGGTTGAGTAATAGAGTCAGCATCAATAAGTTGTTCTTTATTCTTAAAGCAATAGAAAAGTTATGTGAATGAGCTACGTAAATATTTAAAGTTTGATGTTGGGAATTATCTATTTTAAGGGTTTATAAGAACTTAAATTTACAACTGAATGAGGATTTCTGGAATTATTTGGGAAATAACATGAAAAGAATTTTGAGGACAAAATTACTCTAATTATTGATCCATTTGAAGTTTTGAAGTAAAGAAATTTCATTAGTTAAAGTTTTACAGAGGAATACATTTGTCAAAGAGGAAACATGAAAAGAAAATTTGAAAATAAAGGGCAAATATCTTGCTTTAGTGAGTAGTAAACTATGAAATTTTAAGGACAAAATTCTTTGTAGGGAGTAATGAAGCAACTACCCAAATTTTAAATCCAAATATATGTTGGAAATTTTGATGGAATAGAAGGATGAATGTTTTCTAGATTTTGCATTTTAAAACTTAGAATTTATAGAAATAGAATTTTCTGGAAATATCCTCATAATTAGATTCTACTTGAAAAATAGAATCCAACAACACAAAGAACTCTGAAAATGGAGCTCGGATGAGAAAGTTATGGAACTTTTAAGTACAAGGGCATTTGGTAAATTCACAAAAAGCAGGTCAGAATTAGAAGGGCTGTTTTTTATAATGGCATCCCCTCCATCTCCAACTCGGTCGCCGGTAGAAAAAGTTGGTGATTGCACTTCTTGTGAGGAAAATGGATCACCGATGATAAAACTCGCACTTCTCCCCCCATCATACTCTCTCTCCACAGATTCCTCTCCCTCTTCTTTCCCTTTTTCCTCTTCGGTCCCTTTTCCCCTCTATCTTCGGTGACCTAGGATCACCGGTAGGCATAGAGGGTCTGCAACCAATGGGATCACTCAAATCTTCTCCCTTTGCAACTTAGGTACCCTCTTTTTTATCAATTCTAGCATCCTATTCCCCTTTCCCCTACCAGATCTTGTCTTACTAGCCAATGATTTGCTGGTGAAACTAGAACCCATGGAGTGCTGATGGAACCATCTCAAGGACAACTAGGATGGAAGATCCAAGCTGTTCGATGAGATCCAGGGACGCCAAAACCTTAAGATCTATAAAACCAGATGAATTTTGAACCATCTTCAGTGTTGATTGGAGTGGGGTTAATCAAACAACCTAGATTGGATCGTCTCAACCCTAATCAATCTGATCTATGACCAGGACTCCTCCCCATGATGCATGATAGAGATGCACACCCTAGAGTGTGTTCCGAACGTGTGTGCATGTGCAGAAGCTATCTCGGCTCGACTGGGATGCCACTGTATCCAAGAAATTAGGATGCTCTACCCTGTTTTGGGACCAAAAATTAGATCTGGATTGTTCATTTGATCTGACACATAAAAATTGAAATTCAAGGGGTTATATAATCCCAATTAATGATTAAGAAGGTAGGTTAGAATTGTATCGACGACACAGACCTAAATATGCAATAAAATTTAGGATCAAAGAACAATTTTAACTATTCATGGCCTAGAAACCATAGGAATCTCATAGATCTAAAAGATCAAAGATTATCAAACCTCATGAAATGATCCATTGCATGATTTAATAGATCAATATACCTAGATTAACCCTGAATTAGAGACATTAACCCTTGAATCATAGATCTGATGGTCAAATCAAATATGATCCTGATCTAAGAATCATGATAAGCAATGTGAGGGATCTGATTGTTCATATACAAGACTCGATGACATAAATGTTATTGAGGGAAATCTAACCATTAAATATTAAATTTGTAAGTAAGATCTAGTCTAAAAATGCAGTACTCAATGAGTGATAGATAAAAGGGATAGATCTAAAGGTTGAATTGTAATGGATCTCAATTTAACAAAATTGATACCCCAATTATCTTCCAAGGAGGTGTGATCTATTATGGATTATGATTCTGTTAGACCTATTAGAACATTAATCATTGATCAATGAGCAAATAAGAGTGATTCAACCATACATTGGTTAGGATCTCTAAGTATAAGTTCTAAATGTCAATCCAGGGGTGAAGCCCTATTAATATAACCTTTTATTATTGATCTATGTTATGAAATGATAGATCTATACATAGATCAATCTTGATCTAAGAGGAGTGAACCATAGTTGACATAATGGACATTGATAGATAAGATCAGAGTCTAGATCGATAACCTAGGCCATTGATCTGTGAATCTAATCAATGGTCAATAGAGAATAGGAAATAATAGTTAGATTCTTACCCTTGCAGTATACCTAGGACTTTGAGAAGACTCTAAAGGAGATCCAACAATCAAATTCAAGAAAAATGTGAATTAAGTGACATCCATGAGGTAAGTAGTTTGATGCTGTTAAGTTTTCAACTGAATTCCAAAACATAAATGATTTGGTTGAAATTATTTCTTGTTTAGTATGATTTTGATGTGATATTGTGATATGGTATCCTTATTATGAGCATACAAATTATTCTCATAATTTATGATCTTGATTGAAAATGTTACCACTTATATCCTTCATAGCTCAGTTTTACTCTTGAATGACAAAACAAATTTATATATGCTTTATTGCATGTTTTGGAAAAGGATTGCATAAAGTGCATGATTTATTAATTACTACTTCAATCAGTTAATAATGTTTATTTTGTTATTAATCAATTGATTTTGTTGGAAATTTTATTACTTGAAATATATGTGCAAATGATTTATGCATGAATACCTATGTTTATCTAAGATGATTGCATGATTTTATTACCTGAAAAACTCTTTTTAAATTTATACATGTTATATGCTATGTTTTCAAATTAGTAGTATCAAATCACTTGCTAATTATGTTAAATACTCAACCAAATATCTTATTTTTACAGATCAGCTCCAACAGGATTAGAAGTAGCAGCAGGAAATGTTAGTGCTATGATCAAGTGGCTAGATCTGGGATGCATATGTTTTCATCTTAGTTATAAAAAAAATAAAAAAAAATTGTTCTCTTAGAAGTAAATGGCACTCAAGGTTTTCAAAGTGAATTTAAAATTTTCTGCTACACTACATTGTCTTTTACAAAAGTGTTTTAAAATAGGGTCTGATCCTGCATTAGGAATTAGTTTTACATTTAAATATACATGTGAAAAGCCCAGTCGTCACACTTTCACAACATTTCTTGGGAATTTTTTAGATATGATGTCATATCTCAAATGTGCAGCTTATTTAACAATAGTATCTTGAGCAAATGTGTAGCTTATTTAACAATGGTACCCTAGGTGGAAAAAGTGCTAGTAGTTTTTAATGGAACTCTCAAAGCATGTGGTTTCTCCAAGCGAAGCTCCTATCCCCAAAAGTCGCTTGGCTTCTAGGAAAGAGGGGGCAGGTCAAATTTGCATGTTTGTGCTCGCTAACCCTTTACTTCAAGGGATGGCGCATCTGATACATGATTGGTTAATGCAATTATTTCCTTGATTAGAAGTCATGGAACTTTGAATCAATTGAGACCATTGTCATTCATCTCAGAGTACTACTCTTTTGATTGAAATTTTCAATTCAATTCCTACTGATCTCATTGAGTTACTAGTGGGTGCGATCTTTAGTTATGATTTTGTAGCCGCATGGATGACTTGGTGCCTAAGGTGGTTAAGAGGTGAGGTTCTAGCGTACATGAGATATTAGGTTTATTTAATTGTGATATCTTGAGCATATATGAGATATCAAGTTTATTTAACATTATCACAGTTGATATGTGTATTGTTATCAAAGACATGCCAACTCCTCTTTATAATGTAAATTTTGATTTCCTTTAGAGAGAGAGAAATCAACTTCAGACCATGTTTTCTAGAGAGAGAAGAAATAGGTGTATTACACTCATGCATGTCAGCTTTCCATTGCATGTAAAGGTAAGACCTATCGGGTCAAACTCCATTACATGTAATAACCAAGTGGGCCCTACAAAATGCATGAGCTCCCAAAAATGCCATAAGTTGGTGTTAGAAAATCATTATATACATGACTCTTGCAAGTTGGCCCACTACTTTGGATCTTTCACTATTCACTAGGGAAGAGTTGGGATCCTGACCAATTGATCAAATGTATTTTGGTATGGTTTAGTGTGCAAGGCAATAGACTACTATTGCTTGATAGAAACACAAGTGGGGTCATAATCTAGTGATCTTATTCCAAACCATTCTTTCATTAGGCTACTTTTTTGTCAGCTAAGCCCTAAAACAACTACACAATCCTAATCCTTTCATTGTTCAAGATTTTTAGGTTTGATATAACTTGATTATAAGTATTTTATAGGACACAATAGAATGTAATGTGCATTCCAGAATGCCCTGTGCTTCTTAGTCTCCAAAATGCACCAAAATGTATCCCATTCCCCAAGACTCATTAGCATTTAGGTTGTTCCACGACTGTCCCACATGCGTGGCACACGTGCATAAATGCGCCAAGTGTGTGCATTGTTGTGGTGCGTCTAGGTCACAAATGCAACAAAAATCATTCAAACAATGTGGCTTGGCCTTCCATTTGTTATTTGGCCAAATCTCTAACTTGGAACAATCATTTCTTTATAACTGGGATTTCCTAGGTTTTAGGGCCCTACAAATCCATCAGTTGGCTTGAATCTCCTACTGAACTATCCTTGACATGGTTCTCATGATCCATTCATAGGTGGATCACTAACTGAGAAAACTAGAAGAGGGGAGGATAGAAATGAGGAGGGCTCACTTGGGCTCGCCGATGGAAGATCACATGCAAGTGATCATCAACAACTGCTGTAGTGCTGGCACAATTACTACGGTGAGCAAAATGGTAACCAAGATAGGGGTGAGAGCAGTGTCGATGCTGGTGATAATGTTGTGGCCACTAGACTATAGGGGAAAGAAGGGTAGTACAAGGGAGAAGGGAGGAGAGCTAGGGAAAGGGGGGGTTGTTGGAGGGGAAAGGGAGGAGATGGCAAAGGGTTGATGTTGGTAGTGCTGATCGGGTGGCATGGAACTCGATAAGTCAGTCGATGTGTTCATCCCACCATTCAATGTAGTGCTGTTGGCCTACCCATTCGCCGACTGAAGCCACAGAGAGAGTTGACAGTGGGGTAGAAAATTGATAGGGGGAGGATAGATTTAAATGTTGCTCTTTTTTATAATAATTACCTGCATTTAATGCATGTAATCATTGCCTCTCTTTTTTGTGTAACCTGGTTTTACATCTATGGCTGATCATGATTGCCTACCATGTCATGTGGGCCCCACTTGCAATCAAATTTATCAATTTTCCCACTTCTTTAACTTAAATAAATACTTTAATTACAATAATTACTAAACTTTCGTCCAAACTCCAATTTTGATGTAGTTAGTGTTGTTAGATTTATTTTTTGGAGCACAATCCAATTATTAGGGTTTCAATACTTTATTTGGCTCCTATAAATGGCTCATTTATTAGACCTTTAAAAACTAAGAATTCTATTCTTTTCCCCTTAAAGGAATTTTTGTCCTCAAAAATTCTTTCCATGTCATTCCTCAAATAATTATGCATGTCTTTCTTACTTTATCATCAATTTCAATTTTTAACTTTCCAATTAAATGATTTTACAATAAATATTCCACCCAAGGGAGCTTGTTCTTTTATCCTCTTCCAAATCCTATAACTCCTTTATTATTATTATTATTATTTACATTTGTCGACACTACAATCTTCTATGTAATTGAATATTATCTTTCACTTTTCACATGAGACTCGATTTATGAACCAAAGCTTGTGTCTCAGTCATCATCTGTTTATATCTAAAGAGTCTCCAACGATGGATGTCAGTGCTAGGTTTGTAATGCACGCTTTACCTCGTTAAAACTTTGCCTATATTAAGCTACTTCTTTTCACCTTTCGAAAGCATGTTTTATCTTTTCTTATTCTATATTGCCACATTCTTCAATCGTTTATTAGAGATATTATCAACAATCATTGAACCTCAATTGTTAAGAGGTAGCATAAGTATCACTACAATGGTTGGTTACTTCAATTCCTAAAAATGCCTCTCATGTGTCACCTCATACTTGTCTTATATAATTAATCGTTATCTTAATGAAAGTTAAGGTAATAACATTCAATACACTACTATAGTATTTAGCAAGGTTTAGGAAGTTCTGTAATTTTGTCATTATTTTAGATGTTTTCCCATTTCATTTCTACCTCAACTATCACTAGAAATAATGTGATTATAAATTTAGGAATGACTTAGTCTAGTAGGTCAACTTCCTTTAATGAAGACTCATGTATAAGTATTCATGTTGCTCCTCTTAATGTATTATGGAGTTTAGGCTGTTGTTTACTAATATATTAACATATTCATGTTGCTCCTCTTAATGTATTATGGAGTTTAGGCTATTGTTTACTAATATATTAACATGTTTAATAAGAAATGGTTGGAATACCTAATTCATGCGACCTATAAATTTAGTTGGAATATTTGTCAACCTAAATGGCATTATTCTAAGATGCTTAAATTCATTGCTATGTAATGACCTTGAGACATTTGCTCTTCTAGTCCTCATATAAGATACCAAGACCTCAAGTTGATCCTTGAGAAACTAGTTGGTGAAGATTGATTGGATGAGTTACATATCTTAAATACATACTTCTTATTCTTCATTATAACTCCATTCAATCGCTTAACAGTAGTATAAGTTATCATCAACTTAGCCTCTATTGACAAAAATAACTAGTGTCTCTTAGTACAAACAATGAGTCCAATGAAATTCTAATTTTCAACAGTACTTCTCATTTTCTTGAGTTCTTTTTTCAATTAGGTAAACATCTTATTATGAGAATTTTATTTATCTATTATATTTATTTATTTATTTTAAGGAAAAACTAGTTTTAGAGTTTAATTCCTTGTTGAATATAATCCTTTAATGGTAATTCTAAAATTCTTTAAAATGCACTATCTATCCTTATTTTCAACACTTTGTGGCTTTCAAATTCTACTTTATCCAACTATTTACCTTTATCATACTCATCAACAATAAAATTACAAACTATTTAGTGTACACCAAATACTATTATTTTACATCTTATGTTTCCTCAAAATAAAATCCTTCATCTTTGCGCACTTAGATTAATCTCTTCACTTAATTTGTCATGCTTAATAAACAACACGTTTACACCTTTGGTCAATAGATATTATGAATCGGATACTTTCAATTAACGTTAGACGTCTCTACTAACAACATATAAATAATCAAATGTCTATATTTCCATTGAATATTTATAATATCCTAAGAAATTCATTGAATTTTTATGCTATTACCTCCACATTGTGCTTCTCTACCTTATAAGCTCATTCTTTTTCACGCCTAAATTCCTTGATCAATTTATCATCACACATCAAGTATTCTTAAGTAAAATATCATCAAAATCTTCTATTAACAATGCTCTCATCAAATTCCTTGTAGTATCACTCAAATTCAGTCTTTTACATCCACTAACATGTTCATACTCATGTCATGATCCTCCTAACCACATAAAATCTCGCCTATTGTATTTATTTTTTTTTATCTTTCTATTATACTATGGCTATTATTGTAAGATATCAATTACTTCTCACAAAGTTTCATGTAATTCATCCAAGATTGAGCTAAGTTCTTTAGGATTATTAGGTCAATTGTTCTAGTACAAGTCAAAGTTATCTACTACACATATCCTTAATGTGATCTTATATTCTCATTCTTCACTCTCATAATTTTATTAATCTCATATGATTATTATTTTTTCATACCTACAAGGGTTAATATTTTCCTTGTTTACACTGCTACTCATGACTTATTAAACCCTAACTAACTTAGACTTGATTTTGATAGGGTTTGCATCTTCCAATGCTTAAGCATTTGTTAAATCCAACTATTTTTCTGCCAACTTACTTATGATATATTTCTTTCTCATTTGATACCATTTTCTATACTAGTCATCTCTATAACTCATGTTTAAACAATTTATTCTTAATTATTTTAATTGTATATGATTTTTGGACATGTAGGACTAGCTGCAGAAGAATAAATCTGGGCTCTGATACCAACTGTGATGACCTAGGTTTTCATATGTATTTTTAAATGAAAAACTATTTCCTAATGTGGGATCAATCCTTATTTGAAAACAATTTTATAGAAAAACAATGCAATAGAAGAATCTTTTTCTTTTAAGTTCATTTTGAAAACCCAGAGCGTCATTTACTTCCAAGAAAACAAAATAACTAGAATATTGTTCTAATTGAAAATTAAAACAAAAATATATGCATCCCATATCTAGCCAATTACAACCCACATTCCAACTATAATAATTACATATGCATGTCTAAAAATGGTAAGTCATATACTCACATTGTCTATATAGTCTATTACTCTATTGTCTTCATCCAAATTTGCATCCACCTCTAATTGCTCTACCTCAAGTCAAATTCTTCAAAGTCCAAAGATATTGTAAATAATTTACAAGCTTGCCGGGATAGTTTCATATCTACTATATTACATTTTGAAATCCAAGTCCAAACAATATTTCAAATTATTTTTCATGCAGTTCTAAAGACTAGAATGGTCAAATCAGAGATAGAAAACATACTTTGAGACCACATGTCAATCTCACTATACAATTTCATTTAAAACATTTCAAATAATATCAACATAAAACAAGCATGACTTTAGAAGTATGTTTTCAAATGATTGAATCCTTATGGTAATCTCCCATAAATTGTCATATATAATATAATCATAAAATCACATATGTGAATAACTTTTAAACTATGTGAAAGATCTACCATCTAACTTGATAAACTAAATGCCATAAGATCCTCAAAATATTAAAGTAGTAATTGGTTAAATAGTGAATGTCAGCAATCCCAAAACGACAATATCATCATCATGTACACATATGCACCCCCGTAAACACATCAGCTGGTTGGTCATGAGTACTAATCTAAGGACCATCATCCATCCCATCTACATGGGGCCATCGAATAGAAATCCCATAGTACACTATGCTTACAACCAGATCATTGAATCGTGTCGCCAATATCTAGAGATTAGCCACTACAGCATCCACAGTGATTACAATTACATCTTGAAAAGGTGCCGTGACCACCTCTAGTGTTTGTTCCTGCCATAGCAGTCAAGAAAAATAGATGCCTCTTTGGCCATAGATACCAACTACCCTTGGTGGTTAGAGGCTAGGAGGCTAAACCTATACAACCTCTCAACACAGTGCCCACCAAGCTTATTAGCCTAAACAACATATATTGCCATCCAAATGTCATTAAATCATATAACATATATCTCATGAAAAATCATGCACTTCTATAACTCTTCTCAAAGCATGGGATTTATGCCATTTCAAGAGTTGTTATTTCTTTCAAAATATATTCCTACATGTAATAGAATGGGCAATATCATTTCCATTTCAAGGACAAAAGTATGCACTATGGATATGTATGTATGTATGTATGTATGTATGTATGTATGTATGTATGTATGTATGTATGTATGTATGTATGTATGTATGTATGTATGTATGTATGTAACTCACATGCCTTATTTGTAAATATTGCATTATTTAAAAGCTAAATAATACAACATGACAAGATATCAATTTTATGATAGTCAAGTAATCTCAAATCAAAAGCATGATAATCAAATACTTATATGATGTGATTATTTAAAATCTACATATTTTAGTAAAGCTGATGACATGCTAAAAAAATCTCAATGGAAAATTTATGTCAAAAGTACCAACCTCGAACATGGTTATCCTAATTATCGAAATGCTCAATAGGCTTAGCTCATACTAGTTAGTATCTCTATCAACACATAAGCACATTACAATGTCATTATCTTATACAAAATTTCTTAATTATGACTTATTTGATGTTTGATCCCCATTAATATGGTGATCCTACTATTACTGCTTTCTGATTATAGGTATTTCTCTCTATTTTTTTCATAATATCAAATCTTGACCATTGATTAATGATCGATAGTTTAGATCACCTCAATTCCCATTAATCTTTGATTTATAGATAGTCTATTTCATATCTCAATATTTGATCTATTGATCTTAGCTTAGTATCCAATCTATTTCATATTTCAATATTTAATCATTGATCTAATGGTCAGATCAAATTTTGATTGGTCACATCAATAGTTCTAGATCATCTTAACGTTCAATTTCCTAATCTAGGGCAACCAAAATAATCTCATAATTAGCTTTAGTCTAATTAACAAATTAACTAACATAATTGCTCTTCCTAAACATTTATCCATCACTAGCTTCATATGTTTTTCAATTACTCTAGAGCCTAATCTCAATCACCCTAAGGTTTTTTGGAATGATCTAGCCATTAGATAATTCTCATCACTACCTTAAGTGACTTAACTATCTATGTTTGGGTTTGATATGTCTTGTTCCTACATATCCTTCGTGTTTTTTTATGATCTAATTGTGAATTAGTACTCAATCTATTGAGTTGATGGTCAGATCTAATTCTGATCAATTAGATCATTGGTTTTCATTTTATTCGATGGTTTAGATTAGCATTCAAGTTTATTTAGATGATCTAACTAGTAGATCAATCTATTTAGTTAATTACATCATCTAATTGATCTAGTTCTAAGGTCTGATCACTTTTGATGTGATGAATTTGAGTTATTCTATGATTTTTGGGTAGTTTTAAGATGCATCATGGTCTTAAATTTTATTGCATAATTATGTTCCCATCATTGAAACGAATACAACAGATATCTCGAATCAAAATTTGGAGTTATATTACTTTCTGAATTGAAAATCTAAGTTTTAGATACGTTTTCAACTATTTAGATTGAATCTTAACAAAACAAGGAATAAAACGATGTCACCAAGACACACTGAAATATAATGCCCATTCCAGAACACTTGATGCCTCTTGGTCTCCAAAATGCACTAGAGTTCATCCAGAAATAAGGTAGAATGGAGATGGGGCTTTTCAAGGTTAGTGAAAATGGATGCATGTTATCTTAGAGAAAAGGATCCATGTAAGGATTGTGCATGCACATGCAAGGCGTATGGGTTGATGGCGTAATGCATGCAATGAAAAAGAGGAGTGTGTGCAATGGTGAGGTGTCTAAGCATGATATGAAAGTGATGCTTGCTATTTTAAGATATATGGAATTGTGGTGCATATAAAATCGAAAAAGGATCAGTAAACTACTATGCATGCAATTCTATGAGGCTAAGGGAGAAATAAAGAGATTGAATATGCATTTAACTTAGATGCATGCAAGATCCAGAAAGAATGTAATGCAAGATTTATGTTAAAAAAGAAAGGATGTGTTCTACCTAAGGAGTGAAAGCAAGTAAAAAAAAAGATAAAGCCTACCCAGTATATCATACCACTAGTTAGCCCTTTTGAGATTATTATTAAGCATTTTCCCTCTTAACCCCATTCACCTTAACCCAAGACAAGCCAGCAAAATAAATATCCATTACCTATTGTCAAAATGAGTAGAGTTAGTAGAAAATGTTCAAAAACAGGACAAAAAGTCAAGAAGTGAGATAAATGAGTAGTCTTTCTTCCAAAAAAGCCAAAGAAATAGAAGTGAAAAAGAAAAACAAAATTGAAAGAGAAGACCAAAATCTGAAAGAGAGATTCACTTCAAGTACAATCTAAAAGAAAAGTTGTCCTAACATATATTCATTGAAGTGCTCTACTCAATTTTGAACCTTTGAAATCATTATACCCTTCTTTTCTAAACCTGTCCTAAACCTATGTTTCATCCTAGTTAAAGATCTATTGATCTTAGGTGAAACATAGCCTTAGAGAGGAGATTAAAAGAAGGAATTAAGGTAAAAGACCCCTAATATTCTTGATAATGACATCCACTCATAGGGATCAATTTTCCTTTGTCTCATGAACATTCACAGATTTATGTGAACCATTAGCTTGTTGGAATCGGTCACATAATGAGAGGAATGTGTTTAACCTTTATCTAAGAGTTTCATTTCTAAGCATATACCTATGAGGATTTGAGATCAAGATGTATTCCAATGGAACTTAAGCATATCCAGTTAAAAGTCAAGATTTATGTGGCTGTACACACACATATGCACTCTGAGAAATGACTTAAATAAAATGTCTTTAATATGTTTATGATGTGTAAATTAGTCAAATCCTCTAGTAGATTGCAAATGAATGAGAATTCTCTGAAATAAAATAAGGGACTCAGCCTTATTGAATTTTGTGGGTATATTCACTACAAGCCCACACGAGGCATAACTCGTCCATTAGGGGTAACCTAGGGGTTCAAGGGTTTTTTGCATGTGCTAAATGCAATCGTGAATACTTATGAAAGTGGTACGTTGTACTAGTTTTTGTAAAATGGTTTTCTACATGTTTTTCTCAGGACTAGCAAAATGCTGGTTGGGGGTGCATTAAATGTTTAATTTTGGCCAAAAGACTCCTAATTTTGTATTTAATTAGACCATCTAACTCATCAATTTCATGATTTTTAGATAAAATATGAAAATTAGCTCAATTCGACCATCCAACTATAAGTTGTCAAAATTAACAGTTAACTGATCATTTGAGCGAATCAGATGCTTAATGTACAATTTAGATGGCTCTAGTCTACTCTTTAGTGTTGTAGATCAACTAAAGGAGGATTGGATGGTTTAGATTGATATTCAACGGTGCAGATTGATCAAAAGAGGCATGGATGGATCCGATTGAATTTCAACAGTGCAGATCATCTTGAATCTCAATAAGGCAAGGGTTGAAGCTTTCTAATAGAAGAAGAGCCCTAATAAGGAGAGGACTATGGATGGGATTTTGGGAAGAAGAGGAAGATTCCTAAGGCGAAACTAACTCTTAAAGGAAAGAGGGGGAGATAAGATAAGAAGGAGGAAATCTATGAGAAGGGAACCGTGGGATTCTGGGGGGAGTTTGGAGTTTTTGGGGAGTTTTTGTTTATTTCCTTTACATGCATAATTTCTTTATTTCATGTTTTACCGTTGTCCTTTTCTTCATCCTTCTCCTCTCATCTTCTTCTCTCCTTGGTTCACTCCCTCTCTTATTCCCCTTTTCCTCGCGTTACGATTTTCTTGCACCATCTCTTTTCCTAGTCTTCTCCACGCCTATCGTCACTCCACTCGCTTCTTTCTCACATTTTCCCATCCATCTCTGTTTCATCACCTACCCATCACCCAGCTCATTTTTTTTTTACCTTCTCTCTTAGTTCTTGCCCATCCATTCCCCTACCTCTTACCTTATCTCCCTTCGTATTTCTCTCTCTCTTTCAACACCTCATCTTCTTAAATCCCCACTGCCTAACCACTTCTCCAGTCACCAACCTCTCCCTCCAGCCCCAAGTTCCTTACTTCTACTGCACTTGCCCAAGCTGAGGAAGCCACACTTCTTGTGTCTGCACTCCAACCCGACTGAAGCAGCCTAGTACCTCCCTTCTCCCCATCTCAGTTTTCCCTGCATCTTCACTAGCCCAGGCATCATCGCCATCACCTAGCACTGCCCAGATTGAGCAACGCTTTGGCAAGTCACCAGGACCAGCACCTCCCCAATCTTCCATCACATCAGACCTACTCCAGAAGCCATGTGACGCTTCCTCTCTCCCTTGTTCTCAACCCAATGTAGTCTACTTCTAACAGCTTCACCAATCATCATTCCAGGCCCTGTTTCAAACCAGATCGTCGTACTCTCCACCATCCAGTTACATTGGCGTCTGCCCCATCACTCCATCAATGTCCCCTCTGTGGCTACATTGGCATATGCTCGCATCCTCACTCATCACCACACAAAAATAGCCATCCATGGCCATCCCCATCTTCTTTAGCTATTTCCTCAAATAGTTCTATTTTATGGAAGTTTTAAGGAAGTTTTAGAAAAAAAATTCCCCTTTTTTCCCATAGGAGGATATTTTAAATACATTTTCTATCCTATTATTGTTACTATTTACATTCTATCTTGTTTTAGTTTTGGTTATTTGCATTCTGTGTTATTACATGGTTAATCCAGGAACTATCTTATTTGTTCCTATTTAACCAAATCAAAGGTTCGGGTTTAACCAGGGGAAACCTCTTATTTCTTGTCTGTTTTAAGTCAGAATTTTAATTAACTTTTAGAACTTGTTTTTAGGATTGTTTCTAGTTTGATTAATGTTTGTGATCATCAGTTTGAGTTCTAAAATTAAATCTAATCCATTAATTCTTAACTTTCTTAATTAGACTAGATCGTTGAAAATTTGAAGAATCTTACAAATTCATCCATTAGATCATTAATCAAGGATATATTAAAGAGATTGATAAAGTCTTATCGAAGTTTGTGATACCAAAATTGAAGAATTATATGGTACTTAAGCTAGCGAAGTAGATTTTTCTTATTTTTTTCTAGTTTTAGTTTTAGTCAAGGTTCTATTTTTTTCCCTTTTCTTTTTGGAATTAGACCTCTATAATTTTATTGATTAAACACATCTGAAGTCTGCTTTCTCTTTCTGTTAATTTTTGTCTTTTAAATTTAATTTTTTTAAATAATTAAATTTTATTAAAACTCCAAATTCTTAAAGCATGTCCCTATAGGATCAATAGAGTTTTCATAAATTTTAATTAAAAATCCAAAAAAAAATTAAAAATCAAAATTTTTAAGAATTGCATATTTTTAACATTTTAAGCATTTTTAGTGTATTTTTTAATTGTTTTAGTGCACAATTACCATATTTCCTGAATTTGGTACTTATTTCTAATATTCTTTTCCAGGAAAATAGGAAAGTGGAGGAAATTGGCAAGTGGATCTTCATCAAAATAGGAATTTTCCTGCTTTCTAATATTAGGATTTTCCTTTTCTTTTGAAAGAATCTTGCAGTGAGGCTCCTTGTAATTTGCAATTTTTATTTCAATTTTTAAAGGGTTATATAATACAAAGGCAAGTGTGGGATAAGGTGGCCCACACTTGATCTTCATTAGAAACCCTAATATAAGTTTCCCTCACTCCTTTTTAATTTTCTAGATTAGGTTTCCATTTAGAATAATTTTGCATTGATTAGTAGAATAATTGCATATAGAAAGCATATTTGATAATTGCTAAATTTTTAGGGTTCTACATTAGTTTACTATTTTAATTGTATTCTTAGGGCACATTTAATGTTTTAAGGTGGTATATATGCTAATTAAATTTCCATGGAGAGTGAAAATTAATTAGTAAGGGCACCTTACCCCCACAAGATCAAGGGTGGATTTCACCACCACTCAGCCCACCTAGGATAATCACCTCAATCGCGCAACACTATGCTCAAATCAATCTAAAATCAATTAGAAGAGACTTATAGGGCCATCACATGCTCATAGGACCCTCTTACTAAGACACGATCCATTATCATTTTAGTGGCTATTGAGCACTGTGGTTATAGTGGGTGTCTTAAAATCCAAGTGATTTTCCCACACCTTCTGTTGATATTTGTGAGGTCTAAATGCCTCCTTACATAAGGATTATATTAACCACCTTGCACAGAACCTAACAGGTAAGCAATAGAAAAATCTAAAGGAGAGAAGGAGCACTAGATTAGGCTAAATTAACAGCATTGTTCTCACACCAATTCAAGAATGTCAAAATATTGCTGCTTATTAGCCTCAAGGATTATATTGTGCCCTTTGTTTGTACATCATTTTAAGAAGTTCGGTTGCATCATGTAGGTTAGCTTTTTCTTAAAACAAAAACAAAATAAAACAAAATAAAACAAAATAAAACCTCAATGTTGGATAGAATGATTTGTTTCATTGTATACGAAGTTGAGAATAAAAGCCTATTAGGAAGGGGATATATTTCATAGATGCATCAATGGATAAGTTAGATATTATGGAAAGTCAATTGCTTAGGATAACAACTTTTAGCAAGTTGTATCACAACCTCAATACCATAATGACTACACCTATTCTGAGCATCCTTATTACAATCCTTCATGACCCACTTCAAACTCCACATATAATGTATACTGTCAGGAGCCAGTGGATGCACCTAATGCATTCACACACCCTAGCAATTAATATCCTGAGATAAATTACGAAGACAATAATGGATGGGTTAGGCATCAAGAACAACCATGGTCTCAGGATTACCAATATGAGGAAGAACCACAATGGTCCCACCTTGGTTAACATTACCATGATTATTCAGAATATCAAGGTCAACCATCATGTGTTCAACCTACTCAGTCCTTTGTCAGTACCCTAATGCCACAGCAATATCAATCCTATGAGTCGTTTCCTCAACAGCATAAAGAACTACTATCAAAGAGCAATAATTTTTTGGGAGAATAAAACGAAGCATAGCTGCTAGTCAAAAAGAAATGAGACAAGAGATGGAGAAATGGGTAAAGGAAATGAAACCAATATGGAAAAATACTGACAAAAATATTACTAAAATTATAATAAAGGATTCATGAAATAAAGTAAATTGAGGATAATGAAGAGCCATTTATCACTAATAATAGGATAGAGATTTATTATGATCATTCTGAGTTACAAAGTCCACAACCATCCTTAGAAACCTCCAACTTGTATCTACTTGAGTCATGTCCTACTTATTGTGATTATGATGAAGGGACTTCCATTGAGGAAGAAAATGAAGCTTTACAAACATCCAACCCAAAACCTCTTGCTCACTCTTATGACTTTGATGAAGACACGTCCATTGAAGAGATGAATAAGTTGTTAGATATTGTACCTTTGATAGATACTTCTCAATGGCAAGCCAGAGTAGAACCCCCTATAGAGCCTAAAATTCATATTGAACCTTGTAACGAAGAAGATGTACATGATTGGGACTTACCAACCTTATTTGAACAATCACAAGATAGTCATGTAGGCCCACTTGACACCTTACCTATGCCCATAAAACAAGAAGAAAAAGAGTCAGTTGATATACATCAACCTACTTTATGGTACACATTAGAAAATAACTAGGGTTTAAGCCAAACCTTGCCCCCACCTCCAATAATACAAGAACAACCTTTTAGGAAAGGGTAGAGTTAGCTTATACCCCTTTTTCGAGACAATGTTAGAAAAATGGAGGAGAAAGTTAACTTGAATATAATGGTCTATGTTATCCCTCAATTTGGTAAAAGAAAGGACCATTCATCTCCAAATGGTCCAATAAAATGCATGCGCATACACAAAATCATTAGGATACCATCATCTCAATTTTTAAGGTGGAGGAATTATATTGACTACTATGAAATTTTGAAGATAGGGGATCATCAATATGATTCCCCACAGGTAAAAATCATGGTGATCTTCATTGTTCTAATGTTATCACCACCAAAAAATTTTGGGTGGAGGCAATATAAAGATTACCACGAGCTTCTGAAGTGGCATGAGAAATCTCGGCATTTTATCTTAGGGTTATGATTAGGACAAATAAGCTAACCCAGTTAGCTTTAGGTTTAGAAAGTTAGGATAGGCCATGTCTAGCTGAAGACATTAAACTTAGTGTTACTAGGAGGTAACCCAGGGTTTTAGAGTCTACGTCACTCAATTATCATATAGGATCCTATGTTTTTCAAACATTGAGGACAAAGTTTCATTTAGGTTGGGAGGTGTAGATGCAAATAGGAACTTTGAATTTTCGTGAGTTTTCTAGTGTTTAAAAATAAAATAAAAAATAAAAAAATTTAAGGTAGAGTTTCCTTACTGTGATGAGTACTGGATGTTAAGAATTTAGTAATTTGACAATTTTCAGCTCTTAATGGGAATGCATATGTTTAGTTCTGCATATTATTCATGTGTTGAAGCATTTTATGAAAGTTATTTCTGAAAAACTATTTAGATAGAGCACCTGTTCAAGACTAATAGAGTGGTATGACTAAGAGACCTTGAGGAAAACCAGTGGAGACCTATAACCTAGCGAGATTTAGAGACTATTTTCTTTTAGAGAGTTACAAGTAATTCCATAATTTCTTTAGTGTACATAACTTAGTCTGATCCTATTACCCATCTTTTGGTTAAACATCAAGAATAAATAGGAGTAATAGCTTTAGTTCCAGAAAATTATTAAATCCAATAGGCTTTATGAAACTTAGGAAATGATATAGGCCATCTTTGCTCACCCAGAGATATAAAGCCTACCTAGAATATCATACCACTAATTAACCCTTTTGAGCCTATTATTAAGCCTTTTCCTTCTTAACCCCATTCACCTTAACCCAACACAAGCCAATAAAATAAATATCATTACCTATTGTCAAAATGAGTAGAGGTGGTAGAAAAAGTTCAAAAACAGGACAAAAAGTCAAGAAGTGAAATAAATAAGTAGTTTTTCTTTAAAAAAAAATTGAAATTGAAAGAGAGACCAAAATCTAAAAGCGCAATTCAATTCAAGTAGAACCTAAAAGAAAAGTTGTCCTAACAGATATTCATTGAAGTGCACTACTCAATTTTGAACCTTTGCAATCATTATACCCTTCTTTTCTGGACCTGTCTTAAGACTATGTTTTATCCTAGCTAAAGACCTATTGATCTTAGGTGGAACATAGCCTTAAAGAGGAGATTAAAAGAAGGAATTGAGGTAAAACACCCCTCATATTCTTGATAATGAAATCCACTTGTAGGGATCACTTTTCCTTTGTCTGATGAGCTTTCACAGATTTATGTGAACTAATAGCTTATTGGAATCTATCATAATGAGAGAAATATGTGTAACCCTTATCTGAGAGTTTAATTTCTGAGTATATACCTATGAGGATTTGAGATCAAGACATATTCCAATGGAATTTAAGCATATCCAGCTAGAAGTCAAGATTTATGTGGTTGTACACACACATATGCACTCTGAGAAATAACTCAAATAAAAATGTCTTTACTATGTGTATGATGTCTAAATTAGTCAAATCCTCTCCATTAAGTTGTGAAAAACTAGTGGATTGTGAGTGAATGAGGATTCTCTGAAATAAAATAGGGGCCTAAGCCTTATTTAATTTTGTGGGTGCATTCACTACAAACCCACACGAGGCATAACTCATCCATTAGGGGTAACCTAGGGGTTTAAGGGTTTGTTGCATGTACTAAATGCACTAGTGAGTACCTACGAAAGTGGTACTTTGTACTAGTTTTTGTAAAATGGTTTTCTGCATATTTTACTTGGGACTAGCAAAATGCTAGTTGGGCGTGTATTAAGTGTTTAAATTTGGCCAAAAGACCCTTAATTTAGCATTTAATTTGGCCATCTAACTCATCAATTTCATGATTTTTAGATAAAATATGAAAATTAGCTCAAATTGACCATCCAACCATAAATTGTCAAAATTAATGGTCAGATGATCATTTGAGTTAATCAAATGCTTAATGTTTGGTTTAGATTACTCTAATCTAGTCTTTGGTCTTGTAGATCAACTAAAGGAGGGTTGGATGGCTTAGATCGATATTCAACAGTGTAGATTGATCAAAAGAGGCATGGATGGTTCAAATTAAATTTCAACGCTGCAGATCATCTTGAAGATCAATAAGGCAAGGGTTGAAGGTTTTCTGATAGAAAAGAGTCCTAATAAGGAGGGAACTATGGATGGGATTTTGGAAAGAAGAAGAAGCTTCCTAAGAGGAAACCAACTCTTAAAGGAAACAGGGGGAGATAAGATAAGAAGGAGGAAATCTATAATAAGGGAAACTATGGGATTCTAGAGGGAGTTTGGAGTTTTGGGGGAGTTTTGTTTGTTTCCTTTGCTTGCATAATTTCTTTATTTCCTGTTTTACCGTAGTCCTTTTCTTCATCTCTCTCCTCTCATCTTCTTCTCTCCTTGGTTCACTCCCTCTCTTATTCCCCATTTCCTCACATTACTGTTTTCTTACACCATCTCTTTTCCCAGTCCTCTCCATGCCTATCTTCTCTCCACTCTCTCTTCTTTCTCTAGTTTTCCCATCCATCTCTATTTCATCACCAACCCGTCACCTAGGTTGTTTTTTTTAGCCTTCTCTCTTAGTTCTTGCCCATCCATTCCCATGCCTCTCTTTCCTTATCTCCCTCCATATTTCTCTTTTTCTTTCAATGCCCCATCTTCCTAAATCACCACTGCCTAACCACTTCTCTAGTCACCAACCTCTCTCTCCAGCCCCAGGTTCCCTACTTCCACTACACTTTCCTAAGCTGAGAAAGCCACACTCCTTGCATCTGCACTCATATCCGACTGAAATAGCTCAACACCTCCCTTCTCCCTATCCCCAATTTTCCCTGCATCTTCACTGGCCCAAGCGTCCTCGCCGTCGCCCAACACTACCCAAATCAAGCAACGCTCTAGCAAGTCACCAAAGCTGGCACTCCCCAATCTTCCATCTCATTGGACCTACTCTAGAAGTCATGAGATGCTCCATATCTCCCCTATTCTCAACCCAACGCAGTTTGCTTCAGGTGACTTCACCAATCATCTTCCCACACCCTGCTCCCAACCAGATCATCGTCTTCTCCACCATCTAATTACACCGGCATCTACCCCATCTCTCCATCGGCATCCCCTTTGTGGCTACACCGGCATCTACTCATGTCCTCACTCATCACAGCACAACATTGGCCAGCCATGGCCATCCCCATCTTCTCTGGCTATTTCCTCCAATAGTTCTATTTTACGAAAGTTTTAAGGAAGTTTCAGAAAAAATTTCACTTTTTGCTGATAGGAGGATATTTTAAATTATATTTTTTGTCCATTACTATTACTATTCACGTTCTATGTTATTTTAGTTTTGGTTATTCACGTTTTGTGTTATTATTTGGTTAATCCAGGAACTATCTTATCTATTCCTATTTAACCAAATCAAAGGTTCTGGTTTAACCACAGCAAACTTCTTATTTCTTGTTTGTTTTAAGTCAGAATTTTAATTAACTTTTAGAACTTGTTTTTAGGGTAGTTTCTAGTTTGATTACTATTCCTGATCTTCAATTTGAGTTCTAAAATCAGACCTAAGCCATTAATTCTTAACTTTCTTAATTAGACTATATCTCTGAAAATTTACAAAATATGACAAATTCATCCATCAGATCATTAATCAAGGACATGTTGAAGATGCTGATGAAGTTTGATAGAAGTTTGTGATATCAAAATTGAAGAATTAGATAGTGCTTAAGGTAGGTAAGTAGATTTTTCTTTTTCTTTTTCTTTTTCATAGTTTTAGTTTTAGTCAAGGTTCTATTTTTTTCCCTTTTCTTTCTGGAATTAGACCTATGTAATTTCATTGATTAAACACATCCGATGCCTAATTTCTCTTTCTATTAATTTTTTCATTTAATTTTGATTTTAAATAATTAAATTTTACTAAAACTCTAAATTCTTAAAGTACGTCCATGTGGGATCAACCCACTTGCATTATCTATATTGCAATAACCCGTGCACTTGCTAATAACATCAACATTTACCTCTAGTAAACAAGTTGTAGGCTTGCAAGGGTTTCAAAATGCTACCCATAAACATTTTTAAAAACCTTATGAAAGTCCTTTATTTCTCTCAAAGAATTTTCTTGCATTTAGCATTCATTAAGGTTTTAAATTTGGCATGCTAAAAGAAATGACCAACAGTTCAAAATCCTACCCATATGCTAAAGATATTCCATTATTTTATCATGCTTGGAATGTGAGTGCATGTATACAATTATTAGTTTTTAAATAAATTATAACCTAAATTACCATCCAAAAGTATGTTTTGACTTCAAATCTCATAGAAAATACTTATCATTTTGAATGAAGCTACTTAGTAAAGGCTAAATCTCTCTTCAATATGTGAGTAGAATAATATTCATCAAAGCCAAATTCTCGCATATTTCCTACCAAAGAATAATAACATAAAAAAATCTAATACGGTTTCATGAAAATGATATCAACTATTAAAGAATGTGTTACCATATTCCCTACTTATTCATAACCATATCTGGGGCAAACTTTTCCTAAGATCAAGTTAGGTCTTCTATTAGGGCTAAACATGTGCTTAGGACACGGTTATCAAAAGATGTGATATGAGGATAAACAAGAGTATTTTTGTTTAATAACTAGGGGTTAACTAGTGGTGTAATAACTTAGGAAGGTTAAAGGCTCATGGTTTTAACAAGGATGGCCTCTAATATTTTCTAGGTTTTATATGACTTAAAAATGACCATAAACTCAAGAGATAATGGTATAATCTTTTATATGATTTCCTCAATAGTTGACCAGGACTTGAATAATGAGACCAGCTAAGAATTTATGTCTGTTGAAGAAAATTTTAAATTTGTGTATAAACCTTATAAAGGAAGAACATCACTAAAACTTATATGGGTTATAAGTCTATGCAAATCTTCTTTAGGATGTTTAAGTCACATTTTCTCTTCAACTTAAACTATATATACAACTATTTTGTGCAATAATTATTCCAAGTTTTAACTTTTTATGAAAAGCTTTAGAAAATAGATAAATGATGAACTAATTGTATACAAATTTATTAATAAGCTAAAGTTCAAAAATATAAAAAATATTTGAAAATTTTAAATTCTCATCCTTATAAAGGAACTTTTCATAAGCTTTTCAAAGTTCTTCAAATTTTTTAATTTTTTCTTTAATTTTGAAAAAATATTAATTTTGAATGTATCAAATAAGAAAGACCCTACCTACATACTTAAATTAAACATTATTCCTAATATTTCCAAAAAAAAGCATGGACAAATGTAAAACTAAGTAAAGATAGAAGTGTTAGAAAAATATTGCCCACAAACTACTACAATTATACTATATCTACACTACGATACAAAGGACTTGTTGTGGTATTGGTTCTGATAAACAGGCTCCTCTATTAGGAGTTCCTCCTCTTTATCAAGGTTTCTCTCCTCGAAATATGGTTTCAACCACTAGCCTTAACTTTGGAGAGTTTACCATCTTTCTCAATCTTGATGTCTCTGTGAGGATAGACACTTTGCACAATATATGGGCTGGTCCATTGAAAGCGTAACTTTCTAAAAAGAGATGTAGATGCGAATTTTAAGGAAGGACATTTTGCATAGTATGGTCTTGTCATGAATCATCTTCATAAGATCCTTGTATCATATCACACTATCGTATGCATCTCTTCTAAGTTCTTTCAACTCTCGAAGTTGGACTTCCTTTGGAACCAGCCTTACAATGACCAAAGTTGAGCTGTTTGATTGCCCAATATGCCTTGTGCTTAAGCTCAACACATAAATGAAAACTTTCCCATTCCAATAGGGATCTTATACACTATTCTATAAGCCCAAAGTGCATTGAGAGCAATCTTTCCTATTGCAGTTCACCATTTGCTACTATGCACTTGATTTTCCTATTTGATACCTCAACTTTCTCGCTAGTTTGAGGAAGGTAGGGGTTGCAACTCTATGGATAACTCCATAGTTCTTCATAAGGGCCTCAAACACCCAGTTGAAAAAATATTTTTCTCCATTGCTAATAATAACAGGTGGAGTTTTGAAGCATGAAAGGATATTATCTGTCAAAAACTAGACCACCACCTTGTGTTCATTAGTCTTACATGCTATTGTCTCTACCCACTTGGACATGATCCACTCCAAAAGAGTTAAGGAAGGGGCCCATGAAATGAATGCCCCAAACATAAAAAATTTCACTATGTTCCCTAACTTCTAGCAACAATCACATGCTTTACAATAGATGGGAGAATCTTTAAAAAATCATTGGCTTGTAAAATCCACACTTCATGATTTTTGCAATGGTTTTCTTTGCACAGTTGTGGGAAAAGGAGATGATTTTATTGTGTTCATTATCATAAATAAATATCCTAATGATTCAATGGGAACAATACTTAAATAATTGTGAATTGTCCCATGTAAAGTACTTAACCTTGGATATAAAGTTAGATACATCTTGTTTTGACCAATGTGCCGGTAATTTATCAGTCACAAGATAGTTGATGATGTCAGCATGCCAAGGTAGCTGGGAAACCTACGTAAGTTACTCATATGAAGAAGTTTCTTTAATGGGCATAGGGTCAGTAGAAGATTTAACTATCAACCTGGACAAGGTATTTGCTGCTACATTCTAAGAACCTTTCTTACCTCTTTTCTATGTCAAATTATTGCAGTAGAAGAATTCATCATACGAATCTTGGTTTTGTCCTACTTTGAGGCAATGTGATCTAAATAGATAATCACCTTATACTCTAAAAGGTAGGACCTAAATTTGTCCAAGGTGAAGACTATAGCCAACAACTCTTTCTCCATAGTGGAGTAATTGATTTGACGTCATTAAGAGTCATAATTCCATAATAGATCACATGGGGGGGTTTAGTAATTCACTACCCTAAAACATCAATGATCTCTGTGTCACACATGATCTCTGTGTGCTCCAATCTAGCGGTCTTATGATAGGTGTGGAAGTGAGTCAAGCATTCAGACATTCAAATGTCTTTATGCTTTCTTCATCAAAGTTAAAATTGCCTCATTTACTAGCATATTGCAGAGGGGCCTAGAATTTTTGCTGAAATCTTTGATAAAGTGTCTATAAAACCTAGAATGGCCCAAGAATGAGCAAATCTCCTTCATCATCCTAAGAAGGGGAAGATTAGATATAAGGTTCACTTTACCCTTGTCAACCTCTATGCCATTTTATGAAATGATATGTCCTAGTACTATGCCACTTTTCACCATGAAATGGCATTTTTCCTAGTTAAGTACGAAGTTCTTTTCTTGGCACCTTCTTAAGACTAGAGCTAGTGGGAAATCACTCTTCAAAAATGAGATCCAAATGGAAAATGATCATCCCTAAACACATCATAGAATGTTTTCACCACATCTAAGAATATACTCACCATACACTATTGAAAAGTCACCAGTGCATTGTACAACCCAGAAGGTATACATTTGTAGTTGACGTTTCCAAAAGGAGAAGCGAAGGTAGTCTTCTCTTGATCCTCCAGTGCCACAAGAATCTTGTTATAACCAGAATATCCATCAAGGAAATAGTAATATTCATGATCAAACAACCTTTCCAGCATTTGGTCTCTGAAAGGAAGAGGAAAGTGATATTTCCTCGTGACAAGTTCAGTTCTCAATAATCAATATAGATTCTCCACTTGATGGTCATGTGAGTGGGAACTAACTCATTGTCCTCATTTTGAACTACCTTGAATCCATATTTCTTAGGGACAATCTGAACAAGGCTGATCCAAGAGCTATAAAAAAATTAGGTAGATGATACCTACATATAATAACTTTAGTGCCTTTGCCCGAACTTCCTCATTCATGAAAGAGCTTAACCTTTGTTGTGATTCCTGAGATGTTTTCGCATTCTTTTCTAAGTGAATTCGGTGCATGCAAATGATGGGACTAATTCCTTTTATGTCCAAGATGGACCACCCTATTGTTGTCTTATGTCTCTACATAACATTAAATAGCTTATGTTGTAGTTCTTAATCAACCCTTTATTCCGAGATGGGCCACCCTATTGCTATATTATGTCTCTAGAGAACATTAAATAGCTTATCTTTGAGTTCTTGATGAAGATCAATGACAATGATAATATGCAAAGTTTTAGAAGGATCTAAAATTGCATATTTTAAGCTTTTTGGAAATTATTTCAAGTCTAAAGTGGGTGTTTTCTCAAGTGGATCCTAAGTAGTGGAAGGTGGTGTAAAGGGCTCTACTTTTTGCTTCGATTTGGGAATGTCCACTATAGCTACACCCTCAAGTAATGGGTCCAATTTCTCCATGGGACCAACTTGTTCCAAAAGTGGATCGAAATTTGAGGATGATCGAAAAATGCCATTACCTAGACTGTTTAATACCTTAATGGCAAAAGAGTTTGTAGAGACCATCTGTTATGGTACATTGAAAATGTTAGACCCTAATCTCATATTGTCAAAAGATAGTTTCATGACTCCACAAGATAGTTAATGATAGCATTAGATGTGGCCATAGATAATCAGCCTAAGATGATAAGAATTTTGTTACATGGATTTGATGTAGTTTCTATGTCCAGGATCAAAAAGTCCACTGGAAAGAGGAATTTATGTACCTATATCAAGACATATTCTACTACTCTAGAAATTTTTATACATTGGTCTACTAATTAGAGGGTGATGAAGTAGGTTTCAACTCGCCTAAACTTAGTTGCTCGCAGATTTAATATGACAACAGGTTAACACTGGAACCTAAATCTAAGAGTGCCTTATTGAATTCATGTTCCTTGATAACATATGAGATTGTAAGGCATCTAGGATCCTTATAATTGGGAGGGGTTTGGTGTTGTAGAATGGAACTAATTTGTTTAGTGAGGAAGGCATTTTTCTACTCATAAAACTTATGCTTTTGTATGCATAGGTCCTTTAGGAATTGAACATCAAGAGGGAACTCTTTAATTGCACTAAATAATGGAATATTGATATTTACTTGTTTAAAACATCCATTATCTCATTATAAATGTTCTCCTTCTTTCCTACATTTAGTATCTGAGGGTAAGGATCCTTCGAAACAGTAGGGGCATTACATTTTCTTTTCCCTTCTAAGGTTGGATAGGCTTCTCTTTTTTCTAAATTTGTGGGTTCATCCTAGTTTGTCCTACTTAGCTATCTATTTGTTTTCCACTCCTAAGGGTTGTGATTAACTTGGCTTGATTTGATGATGATGATGAACCAACCTCATAATGACCCTTCGGGTTTGCTACTAGCTAATAGGGGAACTTTTCTTTATCCACTCTTAAGGGAACTTTATTCATAACCAAATCCAAGCCATACTTCTCTTAGGATCAAGTTAGGACTTTTAATAGAACAAAACATAAGCTTAGGACAGGGTTATCAACATATAAACAAAGGTTGTTTTGAAAGATATGTAAAGGTCTTCTACAAGGTATTTTCAAATTCCTTTCTAGCCATAAGAAAATTTCTTTTCCAACTTTTTCATTTATTACTTTGATATAGTCTTTCTTTGAAATTTTCTCTTTTTAGCCCTTATGTTCATCTCTTGAATTCTATTTTTCATACTTTTCTTCAAGATATTTCTCCAAAGATCTCTACATATTTTCAAAAACATTGGGTAATATATATATATGGTTTACAAAGAAAAGGCTTCTTAGAAAGGCTTACGGGATTAACTAGAGAAAAAGTAACATAGGAAAGCTAAAGGCTCTAAGTTTATAAAGGATGGCCTCTATCATTTACAAGGTTTCCTATGACTTAAAAATAAACATAAACTCTAGAATAATGAGACAAATTACGAAATTAATTTTCACTGAAGAAAATTTCAAATTTATATGTAATCCTTGGAAAGGAAGAATGTCTCTAAAGTTCACATGGGTTGATAGTAGTTATATTTTCTCTTCAACTTTAAGTATATATATATATATATATATATATATGTGATCTCCAAGAAGAGCCCAATCAATTATATGATCCCCAATCACACATGATATGGAGGGCACCCTAGATCTCTATATTTTGGTGGGATATTGTGTTGTAGGATTGACCTTTCTTGCTGGACAAGATATGCCTTCTTGTGCAGCTAATGTTGTCTCTTATGAGTTCAAAGGTTTTTATAAATTTGGCATAAAAAGGTGTATCTTTGTTGGCATTAAGCAATGAAATATTTATATTAATATTTAAACACATCCATTAGCTTATCAGAATTATTATCCTTTTTAATCATTTTAATCACCAAGGAAATGGAACCTTTGGAATGTTATACAATTCAGGATTCGAGTGGTGGTTGTTCTTCTCTTTGCCCATCCCATTCTTTTTAGGGTTCTTATTGCCCTCAACTTTCTCATTTTCATTAGTCATCCCTATAAGATTATATATTACTTTACCACTCCCAAGGGTAGTTATGGATTAGGCTTCATCATGAAATGTCTTCTCACTAAAAGTTGTGCAATCTCATGTTGACTCGTAGCACTGGGCATAGGTTGACTAGGAAACTTTCCTTATTACCTATCGGAAAGTGTAGCATCATTTTGACCCATATGGTACTCCCATATGGTACTCCAATATGCAATAGATTGCGAGTTGGTCTAAATTACTTCTTTAGCATTATTTAAGTAATCTTCTAAACACTACATAAACAAACTCAGGTTCTCTTCTAAAGATTGTTTCATCTATTATGAAGGAAAAGGTATTTATGGTATTAATTCCTGTAGAGTTGGCCCATTAGGGAAAGGTTGATTAAGGAGTATCCTAGATAGTCCTCCTTGTTTATTCTGAGACCATGAGAAATTGGGATGCCTAGCCCATCTGGGATTGTATATCTTAGAATATTAATTATTGGTGGTAGGATTTCTGAATGCATTTAATCCATTCACTTGCTCTGAAATTTTTTTACGGAATATGGAGTTGGAGAGGCATGAAGTGGTAGGGAGTGGAACAAATTGAATAAACACCAAGTAGATATTGCATAGTGAATTCTCTAGCTAACACAAGTTCTCCAAATTTAGTAAGAAGACTACTGAACTTATCCATCATATCTATCAATATGCCTATTTTGTCCTAAAGGTCATAGTGGCCCCTATCTCATATGTCAAACCTTTCATTTTAGGATATGAAAATATTTATGTTGTAGAATAATCCCAATTCCAGTAATTCTGAAATAAAGTTTCAAAGAAGTTCGATGCCTCCACATCACTCTTGGTCTAAAGTTCCCCACCACTAGTGGCATCAATGGCATATCAATTCTGTGGGGTAAGACCTTTGTAGAAATAATTTATTTGTTGCCATTTGTTAAAATCATGGTGTTGACACTTGAGAAATAGGTCCTTCTACCTTTCCCAACATTCAAAAAAATGTTCACCCTCTTTCTGTTGAAGATTTATGATAGCTTTATGAAGGGAATTCATTTTGTGGATAGCAAAAACTATGTTTAGAAATTTCTAGGACTGTTTCTCCCACGTAGTGATAGACCCTACTTCTAACAAATTTAGTCATGCCTTTGCTTTATCCTTTAAAGAGAAGGGAAATAACTACAACCTAATTGAGTCATCTAAAAATGTCAATATCTGAACATAGTACAGGTGTCAAGAAATTCCTTGACACGGTGGTCGGGATCTTCTTTATCCAAACCATAAAAATGTGGCATAAGTTGGATGACACCTAGTTTTAACTCAAAATATTCTACATTAGTTGTAGGTAACTCTATAAATGATGGGGAGAAGGTATGAAAGAGTGGATGGGATGATGGGATAAGAAGGGATGATAGGGGAGGTGGGGTGGTGGAATTCAAAGTGGAATTGGTAATTGACGCGAAATGTAGTTTGAGCATGAGATGAGATAGGAAGGAGATACAGATGAGTAGGGAAGAAGATTTGGTAGGATAGGAAAGAAGATTGGCTAATAGGGAAAGGAGATAGGAAGAATAGGAGAAAATCTAAGAGATTTGATTGGATTAGGAAAGGAGATAAGGTGGGAGGCATGATTTCCATATGGGAGTGTCGAAGAGGAAAATAGAAGGGAATAAGACCGAAAGAGAGAGTGGAAAAGGAATAAGTGGGAAGGGAAAGAGATAGGAAGGAAAGGAAAAGAGATGGAAAGGAGGTGGAGGAAATGTAGGAGATTTTAAGAATTAGAAAGTACAAGGAGGAGAGTGTGGAATCCATGTGTGGATGTGGGTGTTCCAAAAACCTTCAGAATAAGATGGACTATAGGGTTAAGATGGGTAGTTGAGATATTCTTTCCTTAGAGTTTTAGGTTGACTTTTCAACATGGGAAAGGTGGTTAGGGTTTGTAGCTTTACTTTATTCCTAGCCATTATATCATGCTTACCCTCTCTTCAATGGATGAGATCCAATTAGGCAAGATTTGAATAACTCTTGGTTTCAACTCAAAGTGGTCTGCATTATTATAAGATGGTGAGTTGAAATGGATAAGTGTAGAATTACCTTTCAATGGTTTCATTTCTACTATCTCGTTGGCCATTTCTTCGGCAAGGATTTCTAGATCTTCTTTATTCGTTTGGCCATACCTAATGATTCTTTTGATCACTATTTCTAAAGGTGCTATATCTAGATTGAGTGATTGACGATCATGCATACACCAATGGATAGTGTAGTTTTTACATTTGTATACAATAGAAACTAAGTTGTTGTACACAAAGAAAGAATCTTTCTTTCTTTTTTTTCCTTAGTCTATGGAATACTTAAACTAAATAACGCAACCTATATGTTGAAATAAATAAACAAACAAGGACACAAAATATTCCTAACCCTATGGCAAACAAGTTGAAAGCCTTTTAGTCTTGAATTTCTTTAAAGGAGAGGCTTTTATATTAATTCTAATCTGAGGTAGTTCATTCTCTCTTTTAAATTTATCCTACTACTTATTAGTTAGATCCTGATTATAAGCAATCACTTCAGACCCTCCTTAGTCAGTCGCAGGTGATCTGAGTCATCAAATGTGTTAGTAGAGCTAGTCGTTTAAAAACCAAGCTAGTCTATTACAAACTAGAAGGTTAGGGTGAGTTAGGTGTTGTTTAACTTAGGTGGGCCAAGGTGTGGTGATGAATGCCACCCTCAATCTTATGGGTGTAACTTCCCTTGCTAATGTTTTAGACAATCCCACATAATTTGATCAACATATAAAGCACCTTAAAGTAATAAACTACCCTATTATGGAAGAAAAAACATTAAATCTAATGCAAGTATCTATCTACTACTTAACAAAGGCTATGGAAGAAAAGGCATTAAATCTAATGTAATATCTATATACTAGTTAACAAAGGTTTAAGGCCTCAATAGATGGAGCACTATAATCCTGAAAGCCTATGTCCTTGGGTAATAACCAAGCATTTGCTATCCTTATTAAACAATTACTTTCTAATGCAAGAAATCAAAATAACATGCAACAAGTAATTTATAAAATGCATATATGCAATTAAATTACCATCCACAATGCTAGAATTAAAATACTTATGCAACCTAATCTAGGATTAGAAAGAAGTCATAAAAACTCATAGTGAAGTCCTATAACTAGTCTTCTCGTACAAGGGTGGGTCCATGGATAGCCACCTCCTCTTTCAAGTTAGGATGGCCCACTCTTGACTTGTATTATTACTACCTTTTTTTAAATCAATGAATCTCTTTATAAAAAAATTCAAACTTGATCTCACTATAATCCACTCATATAAAAAAAGTTAAAAAATATAATAAGTTTTTGATAAGTGTTCAAATTTGTATAAAAAGTACCCAATTATTGGCCCTTGTATTATAAAATATAGTGTTATTTGTAGGGTTTTTTCAAAAATTTGTAATGCATGCATTTCTGACCTAATAATTCAAAAGTTTGATATTTTGTAGGTTCAAAGGTTAATTTGGAGTATGTAAATAATTATAATTTTCTAGGATTTAATTATGACCTTTTGTAGGATTAGGATAATGATCCAACAAATGAGATTGATTGAGATGAAAATTGAAGATCTAGTTCAAAAGATCAAGGCAAAGCTTGAATATCATCAATCCAAGGAGTGATCAAGATCCAAGATTATCACTAAGGCAAGCAAAGAAGTAGTTAGAAGAGCTAAGATGATTAAAATGGGTCTATACACAAGCCATACATTTCCACCACCTTTGCATGAGAGCCATTTAAGCCACCTTAGCCATATAAGCTATGAGAGAAGGTGATAAAGTAAGGAAGACAAGCCAAGCCATTAAAGCTAAGGGTATGAGCCATGGAGCTAAGTCAAATGAGCCCTCAAAGTGAGCCACTCAAGCCACTTAAGCCAATGCTACATGGAGCAATACTATTGGAGGAGAATTTCACTCATGTTATGCTAAGCTAAAAGTGGGTTTTTAAGAGGAAAATTAAGAGATATAAGAATACACATGAACCAATAGGAAGAACCCACCTTTATTTTCCACATTTTTCTCTCTCTCCACATCACCTTACTCCATTCCACAACTCTACAAGGGGGAGATGCACCTTTGGAAGAAGGTGGCACCTTCCACCTTCCTAAACCCCATCTAAGTGCCACTTAGTCCAATTACATCTCCTTCTAATTCTTTATCTTATCCTTTTATATGTCTTTCCCTCTCGTTCCTACCTAACTCCATTTCTTTCCATCTTTCCTCTTCCATAAGCCTTCCATGATTTTTACAAGGGGGAGACACCCCCCTAAAAAGGTGGTGCCTCCCACCTTGCCCCTCATTAGGTGTCCTCTTAGTTGTCTTGAGCTTCCTCTTTGGTTGCCCTAGATCTATTCCTAATCTTACCTTCTAATATCCATATAATCTCCACCCTAAGATCACATTCTAGCAAGATTAGAAGGCAGGCAAACCATATAAAACCTTAAGTGTGTTTACATGGAAGTTATGTTTTGGTGAAGGGGAGGACACACCCTCCTAAAAAGGTGGAACCTCCAACCTTCTCACCATTTCTAGGTTCCCAATGACTTCTTTGTTGCAACCCATCTTCTAGCCCTTCCATGGAAGATCTCTCCTTATTTTCTCCTTCAAATTCAAGTTAGTTGTTTCTTTCATGCCTGGGTTGTTACTTTTGTTTATTGTTTTGTTTGGTTCTTTGATTTCATGGTCTAGTTTCCTTGCTTTATTGCCTTGTTTTCTTTGATTGTTGCCTCTTGTTTTATAAGTTACATCCTTGAATATAAAGGCTACAACTCTCTTGCAGTGACAGCCAAGAGAGTGTAGTTTTAAATCAAGTTCCTTACCATCTTTCTCCTTAATTTCTTCACCCACCCCTTGCCTCTAGTAATACAAAAACAACGTCTTAAGGAAATACAAAGTCAATTTATATCCCAATTTTAGGACAATGTAAGGGTGAAGGAGGAAAAATATGAACCAAATATAGTGGTCACTATTATCCCTCAATTTGATCAAAAAGGGGACCATTCATTTCAATATGGTCAAACAAACTTCCTGGTGATCTACTGTGTCATATTGTTGTTACCACCAAAATTTTCAACGTAGAGGATGTATATTGACTACCGTGAAATTCTGAAAATGGGGGACCATCAATTTAAATGTGGCCCCCAAAATTTAGATTTTTTGTGATCTATTTTGTCATATTGTCGTCACCACCAAAAATTTTAAGGTGGAGGATGATTATTGACTATTGTGAAATTCTTAAATGGAGTGAGAAATTTCTTCATTATACAGATAAGGTTAGGATTAGGACAAATTAGCTTAATTAGTTAGATTGAGAATTAGGGTAGAGTTGTTAGATTAGTTATTGGATATGTCTAGTTGAAGATGTTAAACTTAGTGCTCACTAGGAGGCAACCCAAGGTTTTTAGAATCTCAGTGTTCTACATTACCCATTTATCATATAAGTGCCCTGTATTTTAAAACATTGGGGACAATGTTTAGTTTAGATTGGGGTTGTAGATAGGCATGAGATTTCTGACCTTTTCTTGCCAAAAATAATAATAAAATTTTAAAATTTTATGATAAGTTCCTTTATAAAGATGAGAGTTCATATTTTCTGAATATTCAGTTATCTTTTGAACTTTAGCTTATTAATAAAGTTGCATGCACTTGCTTCACTATTTTATTCTTTTTCTAAAGTGTTTCATTAAAAATTAAATTTAGAATATTAATTGCACAAAATAACTATATAATTTAATTTGAAGAGCAAATGTAACTTAGAAATCCTAAAGAAGATCTGTGAAGACTTATAACCCAAGTGAGTTTAAAGCCATTTTTCTTTTCTGAGGGTTATACATAAATTCAAAATTTTCTTCAATGGATATTAGTTCTAAGTTGGTCTCCTTATTCTTCAGCTTGGCCAACTATAGAGAATTGACAAGAGACTATACCATATATCACTTAAGTTTATGGTCATTTTTAAGTCATATGAACCTAGGACATAACAAAGGCCATCCATATTTGACCCAGAGCCTTTATCCTTTCTATGTTATTTTTCACTAGTTATACCATTGAGCTGTAAAAATATCAGCCTTTTCTTTGTTAGCCAAACAACCTTTACCCATATTGAACCCCTATAATAAATCCATTATCCAATTATTTTAAAAATATGTAAAGAAGATTGAAGAACATCTTGAAAAAAAGTATGAACAAACAATTCAAAAAATGAACACAAAAAGTCAAAAAACAAGCAAAAGTTTAAAAATGATATGTATCAAGTCAAGTGAAAAGAAAAGAAAAAAATAGCCTATGAAAAAGAAGAATGTTCACTCGTGTAAGGTAAAATGGAAAATTTGTGAATACATTAATAGAAGACCTTTACATATTTTTCAAACAACTTTTCTTTACTCTTATACCCATTCTTTCGAGAACCCTTTCCTAAGCTTATGTTTTGTCCTAATAAAAGTTCTAACTTGATCTTAGGAATAGTATGGCTTGGATATGGTTATGAATGAGTATGAAATTTGGTATAGTGTAACATTCTTAATAGTTGGTATCCTTTTATGAGACCATTATCATTCTTTCTAAGTTATCATTCTTTGGAATGAAATATGTGAGATTTTCGGATTTGATAAAACAAACATTCTTCTCACATATTAATGAGAGATTTATAACCATTTCTGAGTGACTTCTTTCTAAGTGACAATTATATCCTATGAGAATTAAAGTTGACGTATAGATTTAGATGGTAATTTAGGTCATATTTGACTTGGAAACTGATAATTATATTAGCTATAACATTTCTGAAGTTGAATGAATACCTAAGATATCTTTAACATAAGGGTAGGATTTTGAATCTTTTCATTCATCTTTATTAGAAAGATAAAGTTAAGTATTCAATATAAGCTAAATACAAGAAAATTTTCTTAGATGAATAAAGGACTTTCATAAAAGTTTTGAGAATTTTATGGGTATATTACTGCAAACTATCACGACACTTAACTCATCCACTAGGGGTAACCTAGGGGTTTAAGGGCTTATTGCATATACTAAATGCAATCATGAGTACATACAAAATTACAACCACTTCTTTTTCATGATTTTTTGTGTTTTTTGTTTAGGACTAGCAAAATGCTAGTTGGGGGTGTGATAAGTATTTAATTTTGTATAAAAAGTCACCAATATTTAGTGGCCCATGTGTTATAAAATATAATGCTAGTTTTAGGTTTTTTCATAACTTTGTAACACATGCATTTCTAACCTAATAATTTAAATTTTGTATATTTGTAGCTTCTAAGTATGTGAAAATCACAAATTTCTAGGATTCAATTAGAGTTTTTGACCTTTTGTGGGAATCAAGATGATGATCCAACTGCCAAGATTGATTGAGATGAGAAATGAAGATTAAGATCAAAGGATCAAGCCAAGGCCTAAATATCATTCATCCAAGGTGTGATCAAGGTCCAAGATTATCTCTAGGACAAGCAAAGAAACAATTGGAAGAACTAAAGGTGATTAAAATGGGCTCTTGCACAAGCCATGCATTTCCACCACCTTTACATGGGAGCTATTCAAGCCACCTTAGCCATATATGCCATGAGAGATGGTGATAAGTTAAGGAAGGCAAGCCAAGCCTTTTCCAGCACCTTTGGGTAAAAATTAAAACAAGTAAGCATGCAAGTGAACCAATAAGAAGAACCCACCTTTATTTTCCTTCTTTTCCATTTATTTTCCACCTTTTTCTCTCTCTCCACATCACCTTACTCCATTCCACAAATCTATAAGGAGGAGACGCCCCTTTCGAAGAATGTGGTGCATTCCACCCTCATAAACCCCATCCAACTGTCACCTAGTCCAATTACATCACCTTTTACTTCTCTATCTTATCTATTTCTCTCTCTTTTCTGCCTAACTCCATTTCTTTCCTTCCTATTCCATATGCCTTCCATGATTTTTACAAGGGAGAGATGCCACCTCCAAAAGAGGTGGCACCTCTCACCTTGCCCTATCTTAGGTGTCCTCTTAGTTTTCTTAATTTTCCTCTTTGGTTGCCCTCGATCTATTCCTAATCCTACCTTCTAATATCTATATCATCTCCACACTAGGGTCACACACTAGTAAGATTAGAAGGTAGCTAAACCACATAAACTCTTGAGTGTATTATGCAAAAGATACTTTTTAGAGAAGGGGAGGATGCTCCCTCCTAAAAAGGTGGCGCATCCACCCTTCTCACCATTTATAGGTTTCCAATGACTTCTCCTTTGTTGCATCCCATCTTCCAGACCTTCCATGCCTTTTCCTTGGTTTGTTCTCTCTTTGTTTTATCCTTCAGGTTTAGGTTAGTTGCTTTGTTTCATTCCTTGGTTGCTGCTTTTGTTTATTTTTTTGATTTCATGATCTAGTTTCCTTGCTTTATTACCTTTGTTTCCTTTGATTGTTCCTTCTTGTTTTATACTTTAGATCCTTGAATCTAAAGGCTACAACTCACTTGTAGTGATAGCTAAGAGAGTGTAGTTCTTAGATCATGTTCCTAGCCATCTTTCTCCTTAAGTTCTTTGCACATCCCCTACCTTCTTTCTCATTATTTCCCCTTCTTTTTCATTAGATCTCCATTGGTTTGCTTGCATCCTTGAGATTAAAATGTGGGAATATTGATTATGATGTCTTTTTTACTTTCTTATGGAGCATTGAACGATGCACACACTTCAATGGAGAGTGCACACCACACATTTATATGTTTATTTCAATCAATGGATTCTATGTTAATTGTGCATGATTCATTGTTCTTTTGGATGCTTTAAATTTATATTTTCATGAGTGTTTGGATATATTTTCCTACTTAGATTCCATGTATTTCAATTTACATTAAGGCTGCATTTAATTGTCACAGGAAGCACTTGCCCTAAACCATGCACACCACCCATGGGTCATGTGCATGGCCTTGATGTTTAGACCTTAGAAACTTACTTGTTCAGCTTAGGTTTCCATGCATTTTATGATTAGTTTCATGCATTCTATATTAGATTAGATTGCATCCTAGTTTATACATACATGCATGCTCCATTCATGCACTTTAGTTTACTTTTGATTCATGTACTTTTCATTTTTAAATCATGCACATTATGTTAGGTTTACATGTTTTGATTTCTTAGGTTTGGTCATGTTTAAGTTTGAATGTTCATTGTCTATGTGAGTTGCATGTTGGATTAATTTTAGAAAGTTTCTACATTTAGGTTTATAAACTTCTAAATTTATGAAGTTTCCAATTTCATGCATTCATGGTTTCCATGTTAGTTTAATTCTTTAGTCTAGGTCAAAAACCATCTCTTTTGGCTAGAAATAGATTATTTAAATAAGATCCATCCAAAATACAATCCATGAGAATCACCCTAGGCTCAACCTCTCTTGCATGCAATATTATCTTAATTCATGCACTTGCGAGTAAAATTAAAACATACACCAATTTTTCTCCAAGTCTTTATTATTGTCCAAAATCCTACATAAAAGAAAAGACATGTATCAATTCATAGAAAAAAGGAAAATATGCAACTATCCAAATGCAACCCTAAAACTAAAATACTGGTAAACTATAACAACTTAAATCCTTAATTAAACTTTGCTGCAAGTCTACAACAATGGCATGAAAAATATGTTGTTATTTATTAATTACGACAAGTGCACTATTCTATTGAAGTATAGACCTGAAAATACAAGTCAATCCCACAAGGACTTTTTTTAGCAAATTCAATTAAAACTTATGTAGTTTTACTTTAACCTAATGAATCTTTAAAAGAGAAAAACAAAGGACTTCAAGCATTAAAATTTAAAAGTAAACTAAAATAAGTAATTATGTAAGAAAGCAAGTACTCTACCATTGCATCAAGACTCCCCTTCTAAGAAAGCATTGATACATAAGAAAATACAGAAGTACATAAGCGAAGGAAAGGATAGCAATTGCACTTCTTCAACTCGGGCTTAAATTACTATAAGGCTCTCATCTTCTATCACTCAATGGGAGTACACATCTATTTAACCCATATTACACTAAGTTACCACCAAGCTTTTCTCAGCTCCTTAACTCAAGATGCCCCAACCCAAAACTCAAACCCTTTTCCAATGATCCTTAGGAATTAAGTGCTATGGCAGCAAGAAAAGAGGTGCCTGACAACTTTCCTAAAAGATCACCATGTATGAAAAGATGAAGATGGAGTAGAAATTAAAAAAATGTATCCATCTTCTTAGCTAGATACTCTTACAAAGTGGGTAGCTTTAGTTAGGAGAGAGCCAAAGAGGGGATTAAAGGTCATTCATCTTAAGCTAGGGTTAACCATAGAGGAGGCTTCCTATATTAAGATTGAATTAGAAGAAAAGAAAAGGAACATAAAGACTATAATACCAATGACTATGTAAATCCCTTATAATATACATGTAAGTTACAAAAATAAATGCGAGGGGGGGGGGGGGGTGCTTTAATGCATTGATTCATCATGACTTCAAACAAAATGTAGTTAAGAGGACACTAACATTCCAAATGAAAGGAGGAATTTCTTAAAAGTATGGGTTAGAACAATATTGTAAGAATTTCTGAGCAATTGAAAACAAAACATAGATAGCTAAAGTGAGGAAGTGAATTTTACAAGCATAAAGGGTAGAAAAGGGAAATCATTTAGGATGGGTTGCAAGCATGCAACCAGCCCCAACTCGCATGAAACTTAAGGTGGCAAGGGTTGGTTTGGCATGCTTGCATTCCCATACACCCTAAGTTGGAATAAGGTTGTATTAAAAAAATATATAGAACTCCTTCCACTTTTGCCCACAAATATGATAACAGCCCCAAAATCTATAACCTTGAAGACTCTTGCTTGAGGGTAATGGGAGATGGGAGCAATCAATAACAAGGGAAGAGGAGAAGAAGGGTTTTGACAAGAAGAAAGAGCTAATCATGTGATCCATAGACTGCAAGAAATGGAGTGCGGCAAGAATGGGAAACCTACAATTTTTCCCTTAAAAATGGGATTATTTTGGGTTCTCAAGGGTTAGGGCAAGTGAAGATAGGTTGAAGACAAATTTTGGGTGAAACAAGAGGGGACTTTTTTCCATTTTTCTTTCCTTTTTCCCCTTAGTCTTTGTAAGGGTTTAACGCATTGATTCATCATGTCTTCAAACAAAATGTAGTTAAGAAGACACTAACATTGCAAATGAATGGAGGATTTTCTTAAAAGTATGGGTTAGAACAATACTGTAAGAATTTCTAAGCAATTGAAAATAAAACATAGATAGCTAAAGTGAGGAAGTGAATTTTACAAGCATAAAGGGTAGAAGAGGGAAATCATTTAGGATGAGTTGCAAGCATGCAACCATCCCCAACTTGCATGGAACTTAAGGTGGAAAAGGTTGGTTTGGCATGTTTGCATTCGCATACACCCTAAGTTGGAAATAAGGTTGTATTAAAAAGAATATATAGAACTCCTTCCACTTTCGCCCACACATATGAAACCATTTTCACTGAAAGGAGGCCAAAGTGGAGACATGGAAAGTTAGGGACGATCGAGATTTGCAACCATGGAAGATGAACGTAAGTTGGAGATAAAAACCCCAAAATCTGTAATCTTGAAGACTCTTGCTTGAGGGTAATGGAAGATGGGAGAAATCAATAACAAGGGAAGAGGAGAAGAAGGGTTTTGACAAGGAGAAGGAGCTAATCATGTGATCCATAGACTGCAAGAAATGGAGTGCGGCAGGCATGGGAAACATACAATTTTTCCCTTAAAAATGGGATTATTTTGGGTTCTCAAGGGTTAGGGCAAGTGAAGATAATTTGAAGACAAATTTTGGGTGAAACAAGAGGGTGAAACTTAAAGAAGCTTGGGCTCAAACTTGGAGGAAGATTGTAGCTCCTGCTAGAAGATTGCACTACATGCATGAAGCAGGAATGCCACTCAAAACCCCAACTCGTTTTGGACAGAAAATATCCCAAATCAAAGGGGAAATCAAGGGTAGTGCTTGGTCATCAAATACATAAGGATTTTAAGTTAGAATATGGACAAATACTAGCTAGTCTAGCTTGTAAACTGTAAGCATGTTAGGGTTTCTATGGAAATTTTTGTTGCAGCCTATATCAATGAATCTTATATTTTCATGCTCTAGGGTTTATGCTAAGATTTTTCTTGAAACTTCACATTAGTTATCTCTAATTACTTTTTACATGTTTATTGTTGCATGATCGAGGCTACTAAAGCAGTAGGCTTGATGTTATGCTCTAGGAGTTTTGATTTCAGTGTTATGGGTGAATCTTAACTTCCAGAGTCTTCTATTGTTATGCATGGATTTGGCTTGAAATTTATTTTGAGAATTCTTCACTAACCATATGTATGTTCAAATTTGCATTATTAATGCCATATCAGTAAGCATATTGTTAAGCCATAACAAATACAAGTTTTGCACTCTTGATGAATCTCAGTTTCCATGCTTCACATGCTAAACTAAGTTTTTGAATGGAATCCCATTTTGGGGTTAGTTTAATTTCATAATATGGATTGATTGATAGATGTTTTACACCATTAAGTTATGTGTGTGTGGTGCTTGCATTGCAAACGTAGGTTCTTGGACACTTGGAGAAACTCAGCTTCACAGGTTCTACAAGCCAATCTAGAAATCCTAAGTTTTTGCTTTGAAACCTTGTAGGGAAATTAGTCTTTGACATTTGAGAATCAATGTACATGGATGGGATTTGGGTGATGATAAATTAGAGTGGTGTTTGGATGAACCACATGAAAGCATTGGCCATGGAATTGGACATCATTTTCCTAGCATGTTTGGATAGGAAAAGAACGTCTAGTTCCATGTAATGTTAGGTTTGGTTTGGCATGTAAAATCAAGCAAAGTTGGAGAGTAATGATACTAAAATGTTGCCATTGGATTGTAAATGAATGTGGAGGCATTTCCTATACTCAAATGCAGTAATGATGAGGTTTTTCCAAGGATTATGCAAGGAAAAGCTGACGCAATTTCTGCATATTTCTATAGGAAATTGACATCCAAAGATGAGTTGAAATGGTTTTATTTCCCTCTTCTTTTGTTTTTGAGTGATTGAGGTCCTAAAGATGAGTGTGTGCTTGTACTTAAAAGCCAACGGTAGCTTGTTCTCAATGGATTAGTGGGACAAAAACTAAAGAAAATTTTTGCTAGTTTCTGCAGAAATTCAGCACTCCTTATAGTATGAAAATCAAGTGACAAACAATGCATGTTTAGACTTGGGTATGTTGACTTGAATGCAAGGATGTTGTAGGCATGAGGTGAGATCATGATGAGCAACCCTCCCATGGAAAATCTCTTGCGTGTGATTGATAAATCACGTCAAGGGTGCTGCTTTTGCTCGGGAAACCTAGTTTGGTTGAAATGCTAGTGGTAGCTGGTGCTCTCGGCCAAGGACATTGATGTGGGGAATGTAACGGAGCACAATTCCTATAGTTAAAGCAGGAAATTAATGCCTAAAACATGGTCCATTAAATGTTACAAGGCCATGAGAAGAACGTAGAAATTCAGTGACTATGACGTAGACCTCTAAGCAAAACAAATCATAGAGAGAAATAACATAGAGATAGCATAATAAGGAAACCAAATTAATTACATCAAACCTATGGCTAAACACCATACTAGTTAAGGGAAACAAGTAAGGAGCAACTAAATAAAAAATAAAAACCTAAAGGGAAGACATGTCAACACTTGGGCTAGAATTGACTTGGGGCCTTCATCCAATTACCTTAAACTTTGATTTAATCAATACATGTCTCTACTAACAAGATAAAGCACTTTGGTAAAAATAGCCTCTAATGCATTTCTAGGGAATGGCATGAATATGACACCTCAAAGCATGAAGTGCATCTACTAGTAAGTACCTTATTGTTCACCTTATGGTTACTTGAATTATGGTGGGTTCATATAAAACTCCTAACTATCTGCACCTATGCTTGTGTGTGGACGTGAATGTAACAATTAATGCTTAAGATTTATATTTATCTTTTAGTCTTGCTTATGACCAAGGATAAGTAAGAAGGACATGCGGATCATGGTAATTAGTCTACTATATGTAGGACCTTGTTTATAGCACTATAATGATGTATGGATAATGTCTTTTATATGGGATACATGCACTTGTGATCATGTGAGATTTGTCATTTATGCAAGAGATGGTTTAAGTACCTAACCTTTCTATCTTTCATGTCATACTTCATTTAGAAAGTGATTTGCATATTTGTTCAGATGTTATAGGGCAAGCATCCTTGGAGTAGCTATAAGTCCTGAGAGGTTTCAATTTGATTTTAGGAAAAACCCGCTCGACATTGGCTTGAGTAGGTAGACCCTGAGGCATGTGCTCATTGAGTAGTTGTAAGGCCTAACGATTGTCCAAGAGTGTTGGACCTTGTCCAGGCATATTAGGAAGTCTGTGATATGATAGAAGGAATGTCTCTACTAGTAGGATAGGTGTACTAGTGTCCTCGCAAACTTTGATTGTTTTTCTCACTAGAGTATCTCTTATTGTATTCTTTGTTATCGCGAGATAACCAATTGAGGTTTTCCTTGGGATGTTGTATCTTGAATGGTCTTCTGAATACTTCCGAGCATCATATCAACTATTGAATACTTGTTGTTATTATTCAATTGAATTATATCTATGATTCTATCTGTCCTAACTAAATATTCTAATCTATCATTGCATTCATCTATAAATTATTTAATGCATATCATAATATTACTAACCTACACACCTATGTAAGCATTCATTATTGTTGACTATCTTGTAATTGGAAGTACTAGTTTTATTGCCTCAATTCCAAGGTAAGCATTTTAGGCTCATCCCCTACAAACATTCCAGGTGAATTGTCAAAGAGGCACAAAGCAGGAGAGCAGGTGCCATAGTGGCTGAGTGGCTTTAGCAACATTTTGATGTACATAGGCAAAGAAGCATCTACTTATTTGAGAAGTTGAATTTTGCAATAGACTAAAAAATAGTAGCGCATTTTGTAAGCTTAAGGTTAATACTTAATACATTGTAAATATTAAGGACTACTAATGGATGCATGTTTTATATAATAATTTATGTTATATAATAATTTATGTTATGACTAGTGCATCCTGTGGTAAGGCAAATTGATTTAGCACGCTTTTCCCTATTTTAATCTATATGAGAAGATTTCACTATGACATTCTGGTTCAAAGATGGGTGTTTCTCAATTTTTATATTACTATTCCTTTTCTAAATTATTTTCACAAAGAAAGGGAAACTTCCAAATATTGATTTTTTTTTTTTAAACTGAGATGTGATGAAGACAATGACCCTTGGTTTAAGACTCACTAATTCAAACCTTATAAGAGGGGGAAAGAGTTAGGCACTTTACCTTAGAAGTGATCCTACACTTCAACATAAAGCCTTTATCTAGGAACTTAGATGACTTTATGGAAGAATTTTGTTTCCTCTCAACCATTACTTTAGGATTGGAAAGACTCTTTGCTACCATAGAAAGGCACAAGGCTTCTTTCATTTTCCTTTATTACCAAATCCCATAAAAAGAAAAGAAATTGAAGAGGAAGAGCGAATGGAAGAATAGAGCATGAAGTATTCCTCTAGTGGAAGGGTGAAGAAGGCAAGTGGATTGGATGCATATGATAGAAGAGTGAAATAAGGAGTTTTGTGTGCAATTTTAAATGGTTAGAAGAGAGATGGGAAAAGGTAGACGGGTGGAAAGAATTATCATTCAACTTAGTAGCTCTAGGGATAGTGCATGTAGAAATAAGGTAGAATAGAGTTGGGGCATGTCAAGGTAAGTCAGAGTGGATGCATGTTATGCTAGAGATAAGGGTACATGCACGGGTTTGGCATGCACATGCAAGACATGTGTAGGTTGATGGTATAGTGCATGCAATGAAAGAGAGAAGGAATGCATGCAATGGTCAAGTGTATAAGCGAGAGATGAGAGTGTGTGTGCTATTCTAAGATATATGCAATTGTGGTGCGTACAAAATCTAAGAAGGATGAATAAATTATTGTGCATGCAATTCTATGATGCTAAAAGAAAAAATAAAGGCATGGAATATTCATGTTATGTAGATGCACACAAGATCTAGAAAGGATGCAATACTAGATTTAAGTTCAAAAGGAAAGGATATGCTCTACATAAGAAGTGCAAGAAAGTGTAAAAAAGGAAAAAAAAAACAATGAAGTGCATGCAATGAATGATATGAACATAAAAGAAAATAAAACACTTGCACCCTGGGTGGATGCATGCAAACCTATAATGCAAAAGAGAGAAGTAAGAAGAAGAATGAAAGGAAGAAGGGAAATGGGTTATGGTTAAGAACCCTTACCTCTTTCTCCAAGAGATTGGATAGGAAAAGCATGTGGGAGCTTGGGTGAGCATGATCTTCCTCCCTCTATTTCTCCTAATGTGGGCTTTGAAAGCTAAAAACTTATTGTTGTTTTCCACAAGTGCACGGGCAGTTGTGGTATAGCTAATACAAGTACAGGGGTTGATCCTACAAGGACACGCTTTAAGAATTTGGAGTTTTTAATAAAATTTAATTATTTTAAAATTCAAATTAAATGAAAAAAATTAAATATCAGAGAAATAAGAATCTAGATCTAGTTCAATTAATGGAAAATATTTATAAAAAAAAAAAAAAAAAAACTAACTCAAAAAGATAGAAATTAAACTAAGAAACAAAAAAATTCTAATTTCCTTAACCTTATAAATACCAATTTCTTCACTTCTAACATCAAAAACTTTGATCTGCCCTTATAAATCTCTTTTTAATGTCTTTGATTAAAGATCCAAGGGTTTACTTGGTCAAATTCTTTAAAAATTTACATATCTGAAGTAATTAATGAGTTATGATTTTAATGGCTTAGATCTAATTTCTAAATATCATATTGAAGATCAGAGGTAGTAAATAAACTAAGAAGTTTCCTAACAACAACTTCTAAAATTTAATTGAAAATCAGACATCAAATGGATGAGAAACTAAAGAGATACTATCACTAAATTGGAACTATTCATTTGATTAAACGTGCATATGGTAGTTCAGATTAGGCAATCCATGGATTAAAATAGAACAAAGTAAAATACAAATAACATAATTGGGATAACAAAAAGGACAAAAAATGTAGTTTGAATTTTTCTACGAAGGGCAAAAAGGGAATTTTTCATGAAACTTCCTCAAAACTTCCGTAAAACAGAAAAACTCAACAGAGAAGATGGCCTTGTCAGAGGAGATGGAAGAAGCCAATGGAGATGATCTGGGCTTCTAGGAAAGACGACACCTGCTGAACAGGCCAGAGGTAGAACTGATTAGGGCTTCAGCCTAGCCGATGAAAACAACAAAGGCATCGGGTGGAGGAGTTGAAGCAGATGCTGGTGATCGAAGTTGATGGGAAAGAAGAAGAAAAAAACTAGGAAGAGGTGGTAGAACAGAAGTGAAGAAAAATGAAGCCTTCTCTGGGTGTCATCTAGAATAGAGGGAGCGATCTAGAGTGAGAGTGAAATACAAACAGGGGAAACCTACTGGACAAAGGAGGAAAGGTGTGGTGGGAGCAGGAGTGACAACCTTTCACTAGGCGTGCAACCTATGGAGGGCATGCAATGACCTTGGTTTGGGCTTCGTCTGGAGCTGGACATGCAAAAGTGAAAAAGAGGCCTAAGTTCTAGACATTGAAGATGGGGGACATGTAATGACCTAGGTTTTTGTACCACATTTTGTAATACATTTTTTCAAAAGTAGGGCCCTTAGTAGTAAAACCTTTTTGCAAAACAAAGCAATGGAAATTCTTTTCTTTAAAACTTGTTTTGAAAAACCCAAGTCATCACCTCATACATAACATAAGTAGAATTTTTTTGTACAAGATAAAATTCCATTCAAGGAATATATTTTTATTAAATTCTAGAATCCATCTAGTGGTTCACAGTACAGCCCAGGTCTCAGTACAATACTTGTCCAAATAATATAATCCAAACTTCAAACCTCACCATACATTTAAAACTCTCAATATAATACAATGCTCTCAAATAAAATACATGTCTTCAAGGGATATACCCTAATTGATTATTCTTCCAAGTCTTCTTAAGTCTTGAGCTCCTCATTCTCCTTCTCTGCATCTAAGATATTGTAAACATTAAAACATTTACAATATCTCAGCAAGCTATGCTTGGTAGGGGACTTCAAGAAGCATAAAACTTTGACAGTATAATCCTAATACTTCATAATACCTTTATTCATACTCATGGAACAATCTCTTTACTTTGTCATATATTTACATCCTTACACATACACACGGTATACTATGTATAGATATATACATATGGTCAAAATCGTGAAAAATAGTTAATATCTCAAAACATAATTATATCGAGCTTATGCTGAGTTGATAAATCATCTAGATTCTACTAGAAATACTCCCTCATTTGGGTAGTATCAATAATCCATGATTACTCGGCATCTCATCATGCCATATCATAAGGCATTTCACTATGTCATGCATCATAATGCAAAAAAACTCAAAGAACTACTATGCATGCAATCAGAATATGGACCAATGGTCCTGGATAACTGCTCAATAATCCACTCATACCATCCTTAGGGGAAATCACAATATCCATGTCCATATGGGGAGGACCATGGCTGTCACAGTTTCCCATAATTGCCCTATGTAACTTTTAGCCTCATTTAGTCTTGGTATCCATATAATAATAGGATTTGAAGAGCGGGTGGCCAAATCCTACTAACTCTCCTAGCATAGCATCCCAGACCTATGCTTGTTTAAAACAAAATCATAAGTCTCCATGCGTGTATGTAAAGTAATTCTCATACTTATCAGATGATCTATCTGTTTAATTAGGGCTGGAATATCTTCTAGTTTCATATTCACTTAGAGTCTATTCCTCAATTCTATCTTAACCATTTCATATGTGTTTTGGTTGGATCATAAGGGTTTTCAATGAGTTTTATACAAGTATTTACATTATACTTGTTAACATTTCTAGCCATAAGATCATGTATACAACATCTACTTCTCATGTAAATGCATTCATAAAATCCTCCTACCTTCAAGTAGTGATTCATCTCTTCAAATCTTCCATTATCCTGATTGACGTATGAAATCTGTAAATCCGTACATACTATCAATATTTGTACAATTGTGGAAAATCTCCTATCTATATTCTTTATCTAATCTTGTCCTTCGATATAAAGGATCTAGATCTGTCTTGTGTTCCTATCATCCATATAATCTATCTTCCTCAAACAGTATTTTATCCTATTAATCAATAAATCTAACAGTTAGAATGATCTTCTAACCTTTCATATCTAATTATTTTTTATCTCTAACTCTTTGTGTATGCATCTCTTTGATCTTGATCTTTCATAGATCCTTTGATCAACAATCTATTCTTGTTGATAAAGATCAAGGTCTTAGATCTTCTATCATCTAGTTCTTCTTTGATCTAAGTTTAGTTGTTTGATCATCCCTAAGGAGGATGATCTTAGTTCTCTTCCTTGAATCATAATTGATCAAGGGTTCAAATCTTCTATTTGACATAAGATCTTCTATTCTATTTTATCTATGTTTCAAGCAATATCTATATACATATATATTAGCATCAAGAAGTATTGATTTCTTTTTATTGTTCTTGATCATTCAAGTCCAAAGGATCTTATTTGATCATCCTTATCTTACGTATAATTTTTATTAAGGTTAGATAATTTATTAACCTTTTATGCTCTTATTATTATTATTATTTAACCAGTTAATGTTTTACTGGTTGAAGATGACTTATTTCAGCCTAAGTTTAGACTAGTCCTCTTATTTCCAATTGGCAAAGGCTTACTAGTTGAATGGGTGAACATAAAGTGGTTACTTCAATCCTCATGTAAGGAGGTGTTTAGACCTCACAAACATCAATGGAAGGTAGGGGAAGAGCAAGATCTATTAGAAAACCCCCTTAACCACCATGTTCAACATTCACTAGAATGACCTTAGCTCAACCTTTTATAAGGTTCCTATGAGTATGTTAACCCTAAGTACTCTTTCTAATTGATTTTAATTAAGTTCATGAACATTTAAAATGTCATTCATGGGGCTTATTATTTGGGCCAAGGATTTGATAATCCTTATATTGTCCTACTAACTATAACCCTTACTAATATTAAGTCCAGGTGATTCACTCATCTTAATTGTCTATGAATCTCTATTTCATTAGATTTCATTTTGGGTGATTTATGAATATTGAGACATAACCACTAATTAAACAATTATATCTACTAACTTAAAGACAATTAAGATGCTTATACTATACTTTGACAATTCAAATAATCATACACTTTAAATCATAAGAGAATTGTACATCTATATCATTCTAAGGGCATTCATACTCTAATATACTAACATGGATCCTAAGTTATAAAATACATAAAAATTTACTACTAATCTAATGGAATCATGCTTAACTTTAAATTTAAAATAACATGGCCCTAAGATAATTAAATCTATCAACCTAATATAACAATCTAATAACACATAGAACATAGCATGCTAAAATTTAAAAACTATCATGCTTTATAACATGAATCACATTTACAATACTATTATCAAATAAAAGACAATGAAACTAATTAGATTAAGATTATTAGAAACCTTTACTTATGATCCAACCATTGGATCTTAGATCTTTTCCTTTTAAATCAAGGTTTTAATTAATTTTAGGGCTTTTACTCCATTAAAGACCAAGATAATATTCCTTTGTTTTTTGTCATATTCAATCCATGATTTCAATAGATTCTATCATAATATCATTCATTCAATCCATCACACGGGTCTGATCATACTTGATCTTATTGATCAAGTGGGTCCCTTTATCTTTTTAGGGTTTTTCTACCATAAAGGGTAGATTTCTTAATTTATCTTAGATCTGTCCAAATCAATCATGGATATCACTTGCTTTCAACAATATATCATCAGTAATTCAGATCCCCAAGATCTTATCATCTTAGATCTTGAAGATCATGAAAATTAGAAACTTAATTCTTGAAAACTGAAGTTTCTAGAATGTTTTTATCAATATTATGGTTTCAGAAGAAAATAGATATTATGTTTGAAAACGTAGGATCCTATATCGGAAGTTGAGTGATGTAGACTCTAAACTCCTAGGTTGCCTCCCAGTGAGTGCTAAGTTTAACATCTTCAACTAGACATTAACAATTAATTTGACAATGTGTAAGACAGGCCCCTAATGGATCGAGGTTAGACAATGGTGGTAGAACTTGTGCAATTAAATCTTTAATCATGTTGCAAGAGTCATCAAGATCTACTTGGTGCTGGTTGGCTTTAAATGCATTGAACTCAACTTTCATATTGCCAAAAGATAATTATAATACACCATTTCTACAATTTGTGATTGCATTAGACGTCACTAAGAATGGACAACCAAGAATCATGGGGATCTGACTAGTGAAGTTTGCTATAGGCTGGGTATCCAAGACAATGAAATCGACCAGGAAATAAAACTTGTCCACTTATATTAACACATCCTCAACCATACCATGAGGTATCTTGATAGATCTATCATCTAATTGTAGTGTGGTAGTGGTTGGTTTTAACTCACCAAGTTTTAGTTGCACATAGACAGAGTATGGCAACAAGTTAACACTAGCCCTCAAGTCAAGAAGTGCCCTATCTATGATATGATCTCCAATGAAACAAGTAATTGTAGGACATCCTGGATCTCTAAATTTTGGTGGAGTCTTGTGTTGAATTAAAGAGCTTACCTACTCAATGAGAAAGGCTTTCTTTTGCACATTAAGCATTCTCTTTGTAGTGCAAAGCTCTTTAAGAAATTTGGCATGAAAAGGAACATCCTTGATCACATTGAGTAATGGAATATTGATTTGTACATATTTAAACACTTCCATTATCTCACTAAAGTTTGTTCCTTTCTTAGCCTTGTTGAGTAATTTGGAAAAAGGGGCTTTAAGCACATAGGATGCCTCCACTATAGGTTCTATCAGATTTTTCTATCCTTTTTCTTTTTCATGTATTTTAATTGGCTCTTTTTTCTTTACAGTTTCCTTAGCCTGGCCTTCTTCATTATCGATATGATGACCACTCCTAAGGGTGGTTATGGACTTGGCATGCTCATGAGGGTTAGAGTTTTGAGAACTTGACCCTATTTCATATTGACCCTTAGGATTATGGATGGGTTGACTAGGAAACTGACCCTAGTTCAACTTACAATTGGCTTACCTACATGTCTGGTTTGGCTGTGGCTTGAGAGTTGACATTGGCCGACTATTTACTCTCATTTTACAACTAGTGTAAGGCCTTTTTAATGTAATCATTATCCTTTGTATTTTTTTCAAGCATAGCATGGATGTTGTCCCCTAAAGATGGTTTCTTTTGTTGTTGAGGTTGTAGAAAGCTAGGTGGCTAATGGGGAACTGTAGTTCTAAGAGGAAAGTTTTAGATAAGAGGATTTACAAATGGTCCCCCTTGGTGGTTATTCTTTGACTAAGACAAATTGGGATGCTTAGCCCATCTAACGTTGTAGGTCTCAGAATATGGGTTGTCACTAGGTTGGCGATATGCATTCAATGCATTTGCTTAGTCTTTAAGATATTCAAGGAATACTTTATTGGATGGACAAGCTGAAGTTAAATGGGCTGGACTAGAACAAGGAACACATACCTCTTGTGGAGGTCTTTGGGATAAGGTAGCAACCACGAAAGATTGAAACATAGTTTCAAGCTTATCCATTCTTCCACCTAATTTTTCACCAACAGAGTCGAGCCCATAGGATAGATCAATATGCACTCCTATCTCATAAAGGCCTCCTTTCTTAGTGGGCTAGTTTATTCTTTCTCTTCTATTTGAATAATCCCATTGCTGAGAATTATCAGCCACAGTCTGAAAGAATTCCCATGCCTCACTTTCATCTTTTAACATGAGGATCCCTTCACTCACTACATCTATCATCTATCTATTTTGAGGCGTTAATGCCTCATAGAACTATTGAACTTACTACCATTCTCAAATCCATGATGAGGGCATTTTTGCAGCAGTTCATTCCACTATTTCCAACATTCATAATATTGCTCATCATCCCTTTGTTGAAAATTTATAATTTCATAACATAGGGCATTTGTTTTGTGAACAGGGAAGAACTTGTTCAAAAACTTCTTAGACAATTGGTCACATGTATGTATGGAGCCTACCTCCAAGGAATTAAGCCATGACTTGGCTTTGACCTAGATTCCTTTGAGATTTCCTTATCCATTCCTGATTTTTCCTTCTTTTTCTCTAAGTCCACCATAATTTTCTCTAGCTAATAGGATTTAAGCAAGGTGGGATGTCACCCCCCTTGAAAATAGACATGTTTTTCCTTAAAAATAGGTGGACAGCCCACCGAAAGAATCTCCACCAATGAACAATCTAATCTTCATTGGAGTGTACCTTCTTATTGATCTATCCTTGCTTGAGTGAGTATCCATTGGTTGCTTAGAATGTGCATGAACAAGGATAGATCATAGCCTTTGAGTGCTTGAAAAGTATGATGAATTTCAAATAGAAGAAGGGAATTGACTTGGACAAGATCTTCTCACCAGTAGTGAAGATGACACCATTCTAGCTATACTTTGACTGGTAGTAAGTCAAAACCTAAAGCTTGAATAGATAGATGTAAAGATATCTTTTCTCCATATAGATCTAAAGGAAGAAATCTACATTAAATAATAGGAAGGGTTTAAAGTCACAAGGAAGAATCACTTGGTCAAAAAATTGAATAAGAGTCACTACAACCTCAAGCAAGCACCGAGCCAATGGTACAACAAGTTTAACTCATTCATGATGAGTCAAGGATTCAAGAGGACTACTTCAGATCACTATATGAGTAGAGATACCTTGATGGCAGATTTTTCATACTCTTACTCTATGTGGATGACATTTTGATAGCTGGTCAAGATGCAGTTATAATCAGCAAGCTAGAGTTATCTAAGTCCTTTGACATGATGAACTTAGGCCTAGCTTAGCATATTTTGGGCATGAAAATATTACGTGACAAAGAAGCAAAGAAATTGTGGCTATCACATCAGAAATATGTCGAACAGTAATTAAGAGGTTCAACATGGAGAATGCCAAGCTAATCAACGCTCCACTTGGTAACAAGCTAAGAAAGCACACTTGTCCCTCTATAAGACAAGATAGGAGATGAAAAGGATGGTAATAATTTAATAGTCTTTAGCAGTTGGAAGTCTAATGTATGCAATGATTTATACAAAGCCAGACATTGCTTATGTAGTGGGTGTTATGAGCATATTCATGTTCAACCCAGAAAGAGATCATTACAAAGCAATAAAGTAGATTCTAAGGTACCTAGAGGATACATCCAAGTGGTAGTTGTGCTTCAAAGGACTAGAACCTATCTTAAAAGGGTATACAGATTTAGACATGGCAAGAGATCTTAATTGTAGAAAATTAACATTAGGATTTCTCTTCACATTTGCTAAGGGAGTTGAATCTTGGTAGTTTAAGTTGCAAAAATGCATCGCATTGTCAACAATGGAAGTAAAGTACATTGTCACAGAAAAAGCTGGCAAGGAGATGTTGTGGATGAAGTGATATCTATAATAACTTGGTATCACATAGGAGGAATACAAGGTACATTATGATAGTCAAGGTACTCTAGACTTCAGCAAAAATTCAATGTACCATATAGGCCCAAAGCACATCGATATTTACTATAACTAGATATGAGAGGTGATAAAGGAGTTACATTAAAACTAGAAAAGATCCACATTAATGAAAATCCATCAAACATGTTGATGAAGGCAATAACATATGAGAAGCTAGCGCTATGTAGAGACATAGCCGAAATGGATGCAAACTGAAGGGATGTGGTATATTCTCCTTTCATGGTTATGGAGAAGGAGAATTGATGGGTCCATACACATAAGTAGCAATCGATGCTACTTGATTCAACTCACTAATCAACCTACATTTCTTGAGATTACAAGATATTCAGATGCCAAATTTGGAAATCAAATATCAAGACCAGATATTAGATATCCTAAAAAAATCAAGATCCGATTTTGGACTTAATTTCTCTACGGGAATCTATTCAATCAAGATCCTTTGAACTCTTATAAATAGGAGTCAGAGGAACCAGTACTAATCATCTTAAAAGTGTGATCTTCTTGTACATTATCTCTCTATTGAAATTAACTTCCCCTTTCCTGTGGACGAAGACCGAGTTTGGTTAAACCACATAAAACTTCTCTCATTGTGTTTTTAGATCTGATCAACAATCTACTATAGGTCTACAAATCTTGCACCACATTAACTTCTTTCAGTGGCATTGTCATAAATTAACACCTCTAATGAGCCTTCACATCTCTCTCTCTCTCTCTCTCTCTCTCTCTCTCTCTCTCTCTCTCTCTCTCTCTCTCTCTCTCTCTCTCTCTCTCTCTCTAGCCAAAGCTATTTTGCTACTATTGGGATTTGTATCTTATTTTTCTAAAGTCTTAGGTTTTACAACAAGGATTTTGGATCCTTCTCTCTTAAATTATGACCAAAACAATTGGGGAAAGATTTTCAAGCATGGAGTCCATTTTTTCAAGTCAATTTGCATTTGGGATTTTGGTTTTCCAAACAATCTTGGTGACTTCTCTACATCTTTTTATTTCTTCTCTCTTTGTTATTTGTTTGAGAATGACTCTTGAGTAGTCTTGGATTAATTTAGTTAAATTTCTAGTTTAAAGTACTCTAATTGGTTGTTTGAGTAGAACAAGAACTTGATATGACAATGGCAGTGGAGTAATGGTGTTTTGGTTATGAGTTAGATCTTTTTTCTCCTCTCTTTCTACATTTCCTAATAGGTTGTAAGATGAATTATGAAGCTTTTGTAGGCTTTGCATTGTGTTGTTGGGGCAAAAACTATCCTTTTATGGTTATTTGTTTTAGGATGATGACATTCTTCATTTGATGACTGGAAAGTGCTTGCATACTTTCATTTGAGTCACTAGAGGTAGAACTACTTAGTTTATGTTTGATTTCTCTTCTCCATTTAATATAATTGATGAAGTTGTTAGTTTTGAAATTTTGAAATTTTATGCTTTTGTTGTTGGAGAAAGATATTTGTTCCGATCTAGTAATGCTTGAGAACCTAATCTTTGAATAGTCCTTTTATTTTGATGCTTGCGTTTGGATGATTTCTTATAATCATAAGATAGATATCAACTATAAATTGTCAATAGCATGCCTATTTGAAATGGCAACATTGTGAGCATGCTCAATGATTTTAGGAGATGAAGATCTTCTTGTTCTGGACTATCATGCCAACATCATGCATGAGCTTGTCCATTACCTTGTAATGCAAAATAGAAGTAAATATTTAAGTTTGATAAGTATACAATCTACAAATTGAGTTAAATTTAGTTTTCTTACTATACCAGATAAAAAGGTGGCAGATTGAATGCTTAGATCTATCATGGAAAGTTAACTCAATTCTTATTCTTTGTTCAAATAGTGATACAATGTAAATGACTTTGGTATCACCTACTAAATTTGAGCATATATTTTTTTCATCTGAAGATAGAGATATGATCAAGCAAATATGGTATAGTAGCTTAACTTCATCCAACTATATTGTCTAAAGTCTTGCCTCATAGCCAAGAGGTTTCGGGTTTGAATCCACTCACCATACAAAAATAAATAAATAAATAAAACCTATACTATTTGCAACATATACATCAAGTGAAAAATAGGGATGTTTGGACTTTCAAAGTTTCACACTACAAAAATCTAATTCCATTCATTCAAAGGCAAAAAATAAAAGACGAATATTGTGTGTGAGGAACAATGTGTACTTGGATAGTGACAACAAGAAACAATTTATTGTAGTTTTGTGATATTGTAAACTAAAAATCATTGTGTCCTACATGGAATACTTTAATGCTTTGCTTATGTGCTTTCCCTTATTGGACAATGAGCAAAGTGAGAGATATTTCCATCATGGGTTACTTGAGTATATTTTTTCTATGTTATCATTGCTATGAGCATAACTGCTAGTTTCTATCATTGGTTTACTTTCTTTATATGTGTGACCTTCTAATAGGATTAAAAGCTATATTTAGACTAAAAATTTTGGTTCTATAGGTTTTATACTTGATCCTACAATATATAGTGAACTAGCGTTGGAAAAGAAAAGAGAAATAGTCTATGAAATTTCAAAGTGTCTAACCCTCTGAAATTCTTCAATCGTGGAGTCATCAAGAGCTTCTCCAAATAATCTATGCAGAAATGGGCAAGGAAAGGGAGTACATTGGTGTCTTAAAGATCAAAATTATTGAGCATCTCTTACAATTAGTGTCAGATAAGAAATCTAGCAAAGGGACTGTTGATACACTTTCACAAGTGCCAGTAACAAACACCCATAATGGATCCAAAATGGACAAGAATAAAGAGAAACCTGTTCATTTAATTTGGAAGTCATCCAAGTTTCATTGGAGAATGATTGGTGAGGATAAAAAAGACTCTGTCCTTTGTCAAAATCTGGCCTACAATGCTTTATTGAGTCCAAAAGATGTATTTTCTAAGAAGTGATCCTATTGTATTTCCTATCATTATGATAACAACAAAGATCATAGCCTATGGCTAGTTTGCAACATAGGTCCACTTAATGTCAAGGATTCATGTGGTAAGTTGTGCCACTTTACATGAGCTCTTAAGCATGATAAGACTGGTATTGCTAAGAGTGGGTCCTACTCGAAGTTGGTGGCTGCTTCTATTGTGTTTCATGAAGAAAACTGAACAATCTTATGGGATAATTAACTTTCATTCTTTATCTATTTTCTCCAATTATAGATTGATGTTTCCATGCTAGCTATAGATTCTAATGCTACTAAGGACACCTTTGCAAGGTTTATATGATCCAGATTATTGTATTATTCCTTTAGTAAGAAACAAGCCAAGAAATTAGATTATATAAACCTTGTAAATTAGGCTGCAAGTTGATAGTCTAGAGCAACTGCTAATATTTTATCCCTTTCATGGTGGTCATGCCCTTAATAGTTGGATGCTGATATTGGTAGATGCTCAATATGCATTCAACTTTATGTTCATGGATTTTATAGTATTTCCTACCATTCTTTGTGGACATCAGAAATTGTACTAGCTAACTTCCAGTTTGCATTTTAAGGGGTATTTATATAGACGAATTCAGTAAGTCTCTCTCATGTTGGTGATCTGATGTATCTCATCTCATTGATGTTTCCATAATAATAATGCATTGCATCTCTTTCTAAATATGGATATAGTTTATCAAGTATTTCTTCTATGCCACTATGAGACTTCTTTTAAACTCATAGTTGTTGTTGGCTCCTTAACTTGTAGTGCAATTTCTTTCTACTTCTCATCTTTCTAATGTTCCATGTAGTATTTTCCTTTTATTCTTCTAAATTGTGCTACTATATATCATTAGATTACTAAGAAGGTCTGTAACTTGTTTTCATTATAAACTTCCATAGTGCTATGATTTTGGAATGTTGATTTCTATTTTTCACCCCATTATGTCATGTTTAGTTGCTTGAAGTTCTCAATGAATCTTTAGGTTTGGTTATATCCAAAGTCCAAATGATTGAGAAACTTGTACATGATTTTAAGCCTAATTAAGACTAACACTAAGAGGCTAGAAATGGCTATAAATAGTAAAAGTAGATAGCTAGCATGTATAATTATCATGGAAAAGAATGCTTAAGAATTAATATAGTTGATGAAATACCATGAATTTTTAATTCCATAATATTTTCAGAATAAACATGGTTATGTGAAACTAAGTTGTTTGGATGATGAAATCAATGAAACATATGAATGATAAGCCAAATGTGCTATCTGGGTCAATTTTGAATAAGGAGAATAAACTCCCCACCTACAGCTACCAAGTTGAGACTTAGAAGCCAAGTTATAAGGGGGAGGTGCCTTATTTTTAGGGCCTCTACCCCATACAAAGCATTTAATGAGTTTGGATATTAGTCCCATGAAATTTGATTAACAATAGCTAACATATACTTCATGAAATTATAATAAGTTATGAAATTAGAAACTTTTCTAAAATACAACCTAAGGGGGACATTTGATATCATGATGGATGAATGGCTAAGAATTTATCATGGCTAGGTTATCTAACAATTATGAAATTAAATGGGCTACAACAATAAGTGTTGCACATATTAGAAAGTTTTCTAAAATAGAACTGGTGGGATGCTAAGATAATGTTGGATAAATGGTTGAGACCTCATCTAGGAAGGATTATCTAATATGCAAAAAGATCAATCAGACTCAAATTAATAAGCATTAAACACCCCGCTCGTAATTAGAAATAGGGGCGGATGTTCCCATTAGGGCTATGAAGCAAGGATGCTTGGTAGCTAAGCAAAAGCAAGAGAGTAGGCACATAGGATATGGAGTTCTTCCACATAGGAATATTATTCTAAAGTTTGGGAGTGAATGATGGAGATTTAGGAAACAAATTAGGCTGAGAAAGAGACTATCTAAGTGTTTAAAAGGGAGCATCTCAGCTCGGTTTAGAATTTTCAAAAGATTAAAAATGTGTAATTGAAATTGAAAAACATTAAGACACCTTGGACATTAAGCAAGGCACTTGCACTTGGAAACCCTAACATCTATTTAAGTGTGAGATGCCCAGCCTCAAGGTATTATTTAGATGGTGTTCCCCACTTGATGTAAAGCTAGAAAATATGAAAAAACCACGGGAGAGCTTGGGTGAGAAAGGTGGAAATTTGAAGGAAGAATGCTTGCATGTGATTCAAGCATGGATAAGAAGATCGTAGAAGATATTAGGAGTTGGTGATCTTTAGCCACAGTGCTTTAAAACTCTCTAGAATAGGGTTTACAAACAAGCATGAGCTATTTAAAGTAAAGCATGAGTTTTTTTGCGTGACTTTGGTTAAGATTGTATGAGTTTCTAAAGTCAGGATTTAAGTGCTATGAAATCTATGGCTTTTCATTAACATTTTTTATTTGATCCTGATGTGTGTTCATCTTGATTTTTATGTGATGAATTAAGGTATGTATAAGGTTTATTAGAATATAGTTTTCATGCTTTGATGATATGTTTATAGAGCTAAAATATAGATTAAATCAAACGCGTGCAGTTTCAGTTCTTTAAACAACATGTTACTGTTATGGATGACTTTGCATGAGTCAATGAGATAATTTTTTGGAAATTTATACCATGCTTCATGATTTGAATGATTAATCATGAATATAAAAAAATAGGTGAGAAAAATGTTCAAATTTATGATGATATTTATTTGTGTTTTTTGAAGGGTTCTCTTAGCAAAGTTTTTAGGACCTATATACAGTCTTGACCCTAGTTTTGTAATGAGATCTAAGTGTGATTGGAATAGATTTTTTTCATTGAAATTTTTTTTAATATGTATTTATGAGTGGCTATTATTCTCAGAAAATATCTTATGTTATTTTTTTGGAAATGTATACCATGCTTCATGATTTGAATGATTAATCATGAATAATACAAAATAGGTGAGAAAAATGTTCAATTTTATGGTGATATTTATTTGTGTTTTTTGAAGGGTTCTCTTAGCAAAGTTTTTAGGACCTATATATAGTCTTGACCCTAGTTTTGTAATGAGATCTAAGTGTGATTGGAATAGATTTTTTTCATTAAAATTTTCTTTGAATATGTATTTATGTGTGGCTATTATTCTCAGAAAATATCTCATGTTAATTTTTTTGAAATTTATACCATGCTTCATGATTTGAATGATTAATCATGAATAAAAAATAGGTGAGAAAAATGTTCAATTTTATGGTGATATTTGTTGTGTTTTTTGAAGGGTTCTCTTGGCTAAGTTTTTAGGACCTATATACAGTCTTGACCCCAGTTTTGTAATGAGATCTAAGTGTGATTGGAATAGATTGTTTTTTTCATTGAAATTTTTTTTAATATGTATTTATGAGTGGCTATTATTCTCAAAAAATACTTCATGTTAATAGCATCAAAATCATGAGAATTAGAGCCAAGTTTCCAAACATGTTCTGGTTCACTATAGGGCATGTTTTGAAGCTTGGAAAATGTGATGATTTTGAGTGCCTTTAACCTTCAATTTTTCATGGATCTTTTTGGAAGTCTAAATTATTAAGGTTTGAATAATTCCAATAGAAATTTGGTGTGGGAAAAAAATTGTTAAGTTTAAGTTTTCTTCAAAGTGTTTTTAGGCGTTTTGCCAAATTATGAACAATTTTGCCCTTAGTTTCAAGTGTACTTTTCAAAATGTGATTCTTAGTTTTAGAGTGGTTTTCTAGTAAAACCTATATTTTTTCAAATAAATTAATGTCAAGAAAATATTAATTGAAAAGGAGATTTTGAAATTAGTGATTTCCAAAGAAACCCCAAAACTATCAGTTTATATGTTTATACCCTGGAACTTGAGAAGTAATATAACTACCAATTAGGTTGATTTTGGTAGGGGAATTAAATCTTAAAAAAATTTACTTGGATTAGTTGTATATAGTGAATATCCTAATTTAAAAACTTAACTTGAAGTCATAAAAAGTTGAGGGTTAAAGGATTTGAGCAGCTATGTGAATGGAATGTTTTAAATGAGATCTATTGGATGCCATATGCTTTTTATGAATCTCTCATATGGAAATATTCTATGCTTCATATGAGAAATGGCATTATGCTATGTTTGTGATTGTGTGACTCATGATAGTTGGAGAGTGAACAATGTTTATGCATTGAAGAGATTCATTTTTTCCATATGAGAAATCACAAGTGTTGTGCACTTCAATTTTCTCATCATAGTTCAAGAGTTTGGTGACTATGTAATTGAGTGTTGGAGCAGATACGGCTATAGTTAATCATGAGAGACTTGGACTCTCAGGTTACCTCTTTCGTTTAGTGACCATTGACTAGATCAGGAGTATGTGTCATGGGTAGACTGCTTTTGGCATGATCCAGGAGCCCTATGAGAGTTCGTGATGGACCATATGTATCTGCAATCAAATGTAGGTGGAAGGTGACTTCTTCTATGTGCGTAGTTACTTATTTGTGTTTGTTAGATAATGTTGGTCATCTTCGAGGGCCAAACCACCTGCCTTCATGGCATTTGGGCAAGACATTGTCATTTGATAGTGATTTGATATATGTTAATATCTCAAGATAAATTGTCATGAGTAGTTGTTATTCATGTGTTATAAATGTGAAAGTGTTATATGCATTGGTTTTAGAAGAACAAAACCTGCTTTTCTGATAATTTTCAAAACTAATTTAGAGGCATCCAAATTTAGTAGTTGTACTCACCCCTAAAATAATTTCAAGTAATATATTTGAGGAACAGTTTCACCAATAAAAGAAGGATTCAAGTAGCGACTACAAGAAACCAAAGTATGAGGAGCAAGAGTAGAAGCCTCGTTCAGTTTATGTGCTTTACTTTGGTTTTAAGAAATTGTTGACTAGACATTTAACACGGACTTAAGCTTTATTTCATGTTTGAATTATGGATTACATGGTTGTTTAGGCAGTGAGAAGTGGGCCATGTATTTGTTCTCATATTATGAATTATTTTATTCAGATATATGTGAAATTTTGCTTAGGAACCTAGAATTGAATAAGTGGTTTTGAAATTGTTATATATTATACATTTTAAAAATAATTTAAAAATAATTTTTAAAAGAATTTACTAAAACTATTTCTAAAAACCTAGGTCATCACAGTTTGGATTCTTCCCAGTGCTACATTTTGAAAGATCTCTACTTCTTAGTCTCATCCCTTCGTCGCTTCCCATAACTATGGAACACAAATTTTGAGAGCTTGATCAAAGATATAAAAGTTGTACCTATGGTCATTCTGGAAACTCTATACTTTGTCAATTGATTTCAAAACACTATTGAATGGTTTCTCTTCTTTTTCTGTACCTAAAATCACTTAAAATATCTCTAATGGAGAATTTAATTCCAGTGGTTGAATTATTTTCCACATTGGAGACATGAAATCCTGTAAAAAAATCTGATATAATGGATAGACCGTTGGCAGGTTTTATGCTTGCATGGAAATATTAGATGGGCTGATGTAGGAAAGAGAAAAGGTGTAATGTCTTGAAGAAATTTTTATGTTTGCGACTTGAAAAAAAAAAAACCATCTGATCCACAAACATGCCAGTTCTGATTGAGGCATAATGAAGAGGAAATAATCAAAAACTTGTAGATGATATTCTCCAATGAGGATGATGAGTATTTGGCATCCTAACAGAGAGGAGATGAAGAACTATCTCTGCATAATTGGAGAACATTGCTCGGGAATGACTTAAATATTGTGCTTTTTCTCCTATGACTCTTTATCTTTCCCTGTTTCCATCCACGAAATACTTTTTATCTCAGAGTTTATTGTAGTTTATTCTTTTGTACATTCATAATTTTACCTTGTCCGTGACATTATCAAAGATTCATCACTTCCAGATCCCACGAAGTGATAGTTCAATGATTGCTAAATTCATCATTCATTTCCGTATGTCCTGCAGAAGCTGAAGAAAACAACTATTAATTGCAAAGGATGCTAGAAGAGTTGATGTGTTGTGTTGTTGCCTATCTCTTAGCTATAAGATACTTAAAAGAACTAAACAGTATAAACAACTGCAAAAGGTGGTGAACTTAGTAGCATGGAAACTCAAGAAAGAGGTTGGACCTCTAGTACTTGTAACTGCAAGAAAGGCCAGAGGCCTTGTCAGCTGGCCACAATGTGGTAAAGAAGTGTGCTTTTGCAGTCGATGCATTTGATTCTATGCTTTCTGGCACCCCAGACCCATTTCCTGGAGCTGATCCACAAGCTCCTCATAGGTTAGCTCCTCCTAATATAGAGGCTGAGATCCAATCCTATAATTGATTTATTTATTTTTATTAGTAGTTACTCATTTGTTCATTACGTATTAGATATCTTGACCATAGCTCCATCAGGTTGCCTGATTCACTTTGAAGACATCTCTCCGGTCTCAGTTGTCATTGTATTGCACTGTATTGCACTTGGAAGATAAGCTGCTCCAAGACATCATAGGCTGCGGATTGTGTATCGAAAATCCACTACGGCTTATTATCCTGAAGAACCCACATTCGTCATACTTAAGCCAGAAACAAGGTTCCTGATATTGGGTCTGGATCCTGCCACGGAGTATCTCTTTAAGGTTTCTCACAGTTAGCTGTACAACAGAAAGTTGGAGAGTGGGAAGCTTGCTGTGCCACCAAAACACCTGATAAGATCTATCCTCATATGGAAGTTGGTCATCCGGCTGATTCAAACCTGCCAAAAAGAACAAATTATCAGAATCAATCAAGGACTGATTTGGGATTCTAAAAAAATCAGGATCTGAAAATTAGATCTGATTTGGAAGAAAATCAGCAATTCTGATCCTCTAGACTCCTATAAATTGGAGCCAGAACCGAATTTGTAATCATCCCTTTCCATTCTCTTCATAGCGAAAGTCTCTTCTCCCTCTCCCCGTGGATATAGACCAAACTGGCCGTACCACGTAAATTTGGTCTCTCTCTCTCTCTGAATGTTTTAGATCCTATACTAACAACACCAAGTCGAAGATATAGAAATTTCCCCGATCTCTGCTCTAACAAGGCATGTGTACGTAGAGATTTAGTTGCGGCTTTAAATGAAGAGAATGGGGCATGAGAGCAAGATTTAATAATTGAAACAGATTTACAGAAGGATTCAACCAACTCGAGCGATAATAACCAGGTGCCAAAGCCTCTTAAATCTGCCCATTACAACCACTCCAAGCTTCGATTGTTAGAGGAGATCAGCTATGAGTTCGAATCTCACCTAGTACCTCCAGCAGGAGGGTCTACCTATTGTGCATTGGAATTCTGTTACCCCTGCTGCACCATGCAAATCTGAAGGGGTCAATAAGGAATCAGACTCTGATAGTAAGAAGCAAATGGTGGAGAGCGAGTATGACTAGTCTGTTAAGGTGTTCAGATGGCTAGAATGTGAGGAGAGGAATTCTGGGGAATTTCCTCATTTTTTTCAGCTTGAAAGTAACAATGCAAGATAGAAGAATTGTAAGTGCATTTATTGGTACTCTGATTGATGATCCTCCAAGCTTGGCTGGTCAGCTGGTTGATGCCTTCACGGAATGGATGTCCAGTACAGAAAAATCACTTGTAAGAAATGGGCTTTGACTAGGCTTTGGCATTGAGCATCGAAAACTAGGAGTTATCAGTTTTCTGCTGGTTATGTTGCAGTCACCAGCAATATTCCATTGATTCTACATTGAAACATAGTCCTTTTGCAAATTTCATTTGAAGTGGTACTAATCAGTAATCCATTACCATCCTAAGTTCCCTTTCCCACCTTTGTTTTATTCTGAGAGCTCATAGGGAATCTCTGAAAGCGCATAGGGAATCTCTGAAAGCTTAGGTGCTTAGTTTGCACCTTCCCTTTCTTGTTTGTCCTAACTGTATTGTATAAATTTCGCATGTGATGAAAGATTGAAAGTTACAGGGATGGCTGTCCTACCCGCTGAAATTTTATACTTGCACCAAAGGGATCAAACAATCTCGCTTCCGTTTTGAAAGCAATCTAGATGCTCTTCTTGGAGCCAACGTGATAGTTTACGTGAAGACGGGTACTGACGATGGCCACAATAAGCATGGATCCAGCATTATTTTCTTTGTTCGTTCTTCCCAACGATTGACTGAGAACACGGCAGAAAAGAGATTGAAACTTGAGTTGGAAAATTGCAGCTCCTGAAAGTTGGCATGCATATCTTTTCAAAAAGAAAATGTAGGAATGCTTGCTTAGAGAAACTTGCCTAAAGAATCCTGTCTAGAGATTGAAGCTTTAGGGGAAAACCTGACATGCTGCTTAAAGACACCCCCCGTAGGAATGTGGTTTATATAGTTCTATTGAGTGAGTAATGCTCGCACTTCATACCCCTTGCAGGTACACCCAGAGAATTTAACTGTCGTTTTTATATAAATCTCCCTCCAAGTTTGTCCAAGCTCTGAAACCCCTTAACTGCAAGTGAAACCTAGAGAGAGAGAGGGAGAGACAGTTGGTTTCCGGAGAGTTAAAAGAAAAATTAAACCAGAATTTGAAACAAGAAAAGCAGGGTGAGGCACCTGCTTCGTTCACATCTTCCAATTCCGAGTATAATCAATAGCAAATTTTGGCCCACGTTGAAACTGAAAGCGACATTAACAGAAACTTCTGTCATAACGTGCCCAAAGGGCCTAAACTCTCAATGAAGCCTGCCCTGTATATTCTAAACCTGCCCCCTACATTAACATAAGCATCATTCAGATGCTCATAAGTAGATAAATAGCAGAATAATTGAAACAGTTTAGAATTAAGATTTTTAAATATGGGGAGGCACACCTCCCACTAGAAAACAAAGCCCAGAAAACTGAAACAAATACTAATATTCTTGAGAGCTTCCACGAACATTTAATAGGGAAGCAACCATGTCGAGATTATTCTGATTCTGCTATCGAATATGAAGTTTGTTGAGGAAAAAGATCCTATAGCCCGACGAGGAAATAAAGCCCGTCCCCAATGATTGACGCTGATTATTAAAACTTTATGTAAATTAAAGATTTAAATCACAGGCCCTCGTGCATTTACATTCAATGAGACATAACGTGATGCCCAAGCTTTAAGTGAATAACGTCCCCATCACTGCACAAGCCGTTATGAGATTACAAATGCACCCACTTTTCAAGAATTCTATTCATCTTTTACAGCCTCATCAAATGAGAGTGCGAAGCAGTCGGCTAGGCTTGACTGGTACTGAAAATCAGCAGGAGCTTCTGAAACTTTGGCTTTCTTTGTAGCAATCGACTTTGGGAGCCAAGATTTTAGAAAGTCTGGAGTCTTGGGATCCTTCCCGGTTACAGGTGAACTTTGAACAACAGGTTTCAAATCTTTCCATGGATCTTCTAACATGGACTTGTTATAAAATAGCTGTGGTTGCTCCTTAGCTGATACATACGAGTGGGTACCTTGTCCCCTTCCACGACCCTGTCCTGAACGAGGACTGGCGCTGTTGCTGAGCTGGCGATTACTGCCCCTTCCTGAATTTACCGTGGGGCTACCTCCCCGTCCATAAACGGGGCTGGGAGAACTGCCCCTCGGAGAAGGATGGCCAAAAGTAGGCATATTGCTAGCCTGGTTCCAGGTACCAGGAAAACTAGCAGGACTCCCTCGTTGTCCTGAAGAACTTGCCATACCTATTGGGCTTCTCCAAGGACCAGCCATGGAAGGAGGAAAAGGCGTTCCATATGGTCTCTGACTAGGAGAACGATTCATCTGAAATTGAGGGCTAGTTCCATAAGGTCTCTGATTGGCAGAATGATTCGTCTGAAATTGAGGACTTGCTCCATATGGTCTCTGATTGGAAGAACAATTCAGCTGAAATTGATGAGCTGGAGCAGGACTCGATCCATCTGAATCAGATATAAGAAGAAACTGAACAAATTAGAAACACAGGCATGCAGTTGTCAAGCAATCTTTCAATCGACCCATTAAATACAGAACCTTGCATGAATTATAGGCTATCCTATTCCAGGGAAAGAGTTGCTCCTGACCAAATTAGAATTCATGAAACACATGAGGATAATGGCTATAGACTTTTAACAGTTCAAACTTCAAAATAATGGTTTTCATGTTTGATGTTAGGCAGAAAAAAGAGAGCTGCAGTATCTTTGTTTCCTATGGCTTGCGTCCAATTTAGGTCAGTGGCAAAATTTTCTCAAACGTTTTCCAAAACAGCAAGAGTATACCCCATGACAACGATAGAAGAAGTATGCCAAATTCAAAACAAAATGTGGGTCCATTTATACACACGTAAATATAAATAAATTGTATCCATTCCATTACTAGTGTTGGGATATATTATGAGTGGACAATGTACCCGAAGTTTATCACAACTTCATGTCTCATATTAATATGATCATTAACTCATCATTTATAAGCACAGTGATAATACATATGCAGGACAGCTCAAGAAAAGAGGTTATTGTAAACCATATGAGAGCAAGCACTATGATCACACTTCAAAAGAATTTGCCCAAGGAGCACTTTGTGTTTAATAGACGTGCATTTGATTAAAACAATACAGAATATAGCATAGTGTGCCACCCTGGAGCTGTTTACTGTAGTGTGTACCCTTGTTTGCATGATGGGTCCCACCAACGCATGATCAGATGTGTCCATCTGGTTTCTCTGGCTCAGGATCTCTTCTATTCCAGACATCAAGGTGATTGGATGATTATAACATCCAAAAGCTGTGCTTTTTACCTGTTCAATATGGAGCGTTCTTTATAGAATGCTTTCTAGAGTCTGCTGTGATCAAGAGAACATTTTTTTCTAATTCCAGGTTCATCCAATCACTGCTGTTTTCAGGGCAGTAGTCACCAAAGCTAGAGAAATCATACAGATGGGTCTGATCAGCCATTGGTGGGTCCCATCATGGAAAAGTGCAACGAACTACAGCAACCAGCTGTAGTGTGCATTCCTCCCAATCTTGGAACCTGCAGAATTCAAATCCTTAATCCTGTCATATAAAGTGATTTGAAGTATGACAATCTACATTAGTGCAGTGAATTGACAATCTACATTAGTGCAGTGAATAGTTGGCCTAAGCTACATACTACCAGTGCTTGGTTGCAGCATAACAAGTCATTCATATAACATCAAGGCCTGAGATTATAATGGAAAGCAGAAGGTGCTATTCAATCCCACTTTTCCATGATGGAACCCACCAATATCTGATCAGACGCCTCTGCCTAATTCCAGGTTCATCCAATCACTGCTGTTTTCTGGGAAGTAGTTATCCAAAAGCTAGAGAAATCAGACAGACAGGTCTGATCAGCTATTGGTGCAATGAAAAGGTGCAATGAACTACAGCAACCAGCTGTACTGGCCATACTGTGCTAGCATTCCTCCCAATATTGAAACCCACAGGGAATTCAAATCCTTAATCCTGTCATATAAAGTGATTTGAAGTATGACAATCTAGATTAGTGCATCGAAGAGTTGGTCTAAGCTACATACTACCTGAGCTTGGTTGCAGCATAACCAGTCATTCACATAACATCAAGAGCTGAGATTATAATGGAAAGCATAAGGTGTGAATCCCACTTTTCATGGTGGCCAATGGTTGATCAGACCCCTCTGCCTAATTCCAGGTTCATCCAATCACTGCTGTTTTCAGGGGAGTAGTCATCCAAAAGCTAGAGAAATCAGACGAACGGGTCAGATCAGCTATTGGTGGATCCCATCATGGAAACAGGGGTAACCTACAGCAACCAGCTGTAGTGTGCACACTATGCTAGCATTCCTCCCAATATTGGAACACACAAGAAATTCAAATCCTTAATCCTGTCATATAAAGTGATTTGAAGTATGCCAATCTAGATTAGAGCAGTGAAGAGCTGGTCTAAGCTACATACTACCTAAGCTTGGTTGCAGCATAACCAGCATTCACATAACATCAAGAGCTGAGATTATAATGGAAAGCATAAGATGCTACTGCCAACACCTAAAGCCCATTTTCTTCCTGCAAATGAAATTCTTGTGATGGTATTTCAATCCCTCCATGTCGAGAATGTGATAAATTGAAATATTGAATGGATCATAAGTTGTGAATTAAGAAAACTGAAGGATACTGGGGTTAGTCCCAAGTTGAAGTGATATATGGTCTTAATTATTTGCCCTAAATGTGAGTGTTGAGAGGAGTTTTGCAAAATGATCCTATTTTTAGGTAGCAGGGTCATTTGTAGTGGATCCTTTTGTAGTAAAACTTGCAAGTGACAATTCTCAAATGCAAAGCAGTTGAACAGGTTGAGAGATGCAATAACATGCCAAAAGATGGGACTATTTGCATTGGATCCTTTTGTAGTAAAACTTGGAAGGAAGTGACAATTCTCAAATGCAAGGCAGTTACGCAGGCTGAGTGATGCAATAACATGCCCAAAAGATAGGGCTATTTGCATTGGATCCTTTTGTAGTAAAACTTGGAAGGAAGTGACAATTCTCAAATGCAAGGCAGTTATGCAGGTTGAGAGATGCAATAACATGCCCAGAAGATGAGGTAATTTCTAGTACCCTTTGTGTCAGTTGAGTGTGTTTAGCTCTGTGGAGCTGATGGGAAACAAGGGCCTCAATAATATTGGATTCTTCAGTAGCAATACATTGCAAATCCTTGTATATTTCTGTGCTAGTTAAGACTGTCTTTGAAATATAGTAGGCAAGGAAAAGCTACCAATATTATGACTAGTGTTTGGGAGTTGATGAGTGGTTAGTCCAAGTGAAACTACCAGTCAAGCTGGAATACATACAAGCAAGAGAAAGTACAATAGATTGGAAATGGGAGTAAAACCTGATAGTATACAAAACTATAAATGAGATAAGCAGCTAGAAGTGCTCTTGTTAAATTCTATACATTCATTTTCATTTTATTTTATTTTGGGGTGGGGTGGGGGGGTAAATCCTATACATTCACTTTGAAGTTTGAAGAAGGGAAATGAATACTTCAGGTCACTTATAAAACTAGGTCTATCCATCATGCTCAACAAGAAATATTGGTTATTATGTCTATATCCTAAAGACAGAGATTATTTAATTCTACAGTTTTATTTTAAGAAAACAAAATAAAATGTTTACAAGCATGGGGATAATAAGCAAGAAATCTTTTACATGAATGAAAGATAGAAACGTCAAGAGGTTAAAGTGAACCAAGGAACAAATATAAAAAGATTTCAACAATAGAACTCATAGCAGAAACATTCAAAGTTGTAAGCCATACCCTACATCATAATCAGTTTGGTATATTAATGATGAGTTAAATATAGATAGTAACTAATAAAGGAAGGTGCATCACCTGAAAAAGCTGTTGGTATCTGAACCACAGGAGATGAACTGGTTATAGGAGGTGAGAAACAACCCTGAGAATTTCTACTGTTTTCTGTGCTTTTCCTCTTCCCACTAGAGAAAGCCGACATGGGGTCTGTATAAAAGTCAAACCGTGTAACAGCTACTGAAGTCATGGCAGCAGATGGCATTCCAGAGGCCTCAACTAAAGGATTTGAGAGGTGATTAGATGCAGTTGTAGGCACCTGACTACAAGACAGTTCAGCCTGTGCAGCCTCCATACGCATTGCTTTTAATCTTTCTCGCCTCTTTTCTGATTCCTCCATCTTGCTCAGAAAAGAGAACAACGCAGTAGAGAGGCCATAGTAGATATTAAAATACTGAATCATTTCAGTGGAAAACATATAAAAAAAAAATCAAAGAAGCAGATTGAAATTACTCAGAGATAAGAACATTTCTTTTCATGAATCGATTTAGAAGTTCTTCATTACTGAAAAGAAAACTATACTTGTAACTTGCAATTAGCAAATAATCTAGAAAACCAATCAAATATCAGATGGAGATGAAGAGTAGGCCCAATCAAATAGGAGTATGGGATGCATGTTTTGTGAGTATCAGTTCCTGATCAGACATAGAGAGTGATTCACCCAATCACGAACTTCCAATTGTTGATTCATTTAGATCCTTCAAACCATTTATTCTTCATACAGGTAACTTCAAGACTGTCTCAAAATATCTTGAAAATTATAAAACTGGAAATGAAGAAGCTCCATAACAAGAGACTAAAGAAGACCAGAAATAAGTCTAGAATATCAAGCCAAGCAAAGAAAGGGAGGCCAATTCCTTTAAAAGGTCTCCGGATTCCCAGAACCAGTGAACTTTCTGTGATAAAAGAACTCTCAAGTTTCACATAAAGAATACAATAAAAATGTGAAAGACCTAAACTGAGGCCCATTAGTACAAAACAAAATATAAAATAATTGGCTGTTAGGCATAGGTACAACAATCTATGAATTAAGTTTTCCATACCCAAATGATTTAGCTGTCCTTTATTTGCAGCCTGGGGACATAGATAAACCAATACAAGAAAAACAACCTCGCAGCTTATAGCAGCCAGCAGGGATTAAGGTCCTCTCACTTTTCTGCTCAATTCAGTTGGTCATTCTCCTGTTTGTAATAGGTTATTGGTGTTTGTAGCTTAATCATTCACTAGATTGCTGACATGAGGTTTGGAAATTTACATCTGCAATAATTATTTTTGAAACAAATGTTTTAGACTTGGATATACAATAACAAATTTTGCACTCGATCATAAGAAGCTACGTTGGGTATTTGTTTCTTGTTTAGATAATCCAATATACCATAGCCAGACTAGCATCCCCCTTCCCCTCTATTTGGATACTCAATGAAATTGGACGATTCATTAGAGTAATCCAATATACCATACAACCGAATCCTTTGGTGACTTGCTCGATTTTAACATGATAAATTCAATGGCACAAGATTAATTCAATAAATCTTCCTTTTCAAACCCAATTGAGGCATGCTTGTCCCTTTTTAATGGATTTAATGAGAATGCATGAATAAAAGAAGTTAATTTGCTCCTTGATTCTGTGTCCATGAGGACACAAACAACTAGACACCCCATTTTAAGGAATTTCCCCAAGAGAATCCACTCTCATTCCATCCTTGGTCAAACCTATTACACGAGTTGACACCTCTACTATCCTATCTCAAGTATGCATATCTAGGAATCACCTTGCTACTACCTTTCAATAATGTATGCCAAGTATATCAAATGATAAGAAGAGCACTTTTTATTGGTCTTCATTGATGACTTTTCTATTTTTGAGGATTCATTCGATATATGTTTGTAAATTTAAGAAAAGTCTTAACCATTGTGAGAACAATTTAGTGCTAAACTAGGCAAAGTGCCACTACATTTTCATATCAGACACAAAATTGAGTGAACTCCCATCCCTCTGTAATGTTTTTGTACCTTAGCTTTTCAAAATTTTCTTTTTCTACATCACCCATCTCTTTATTTCTCAGAGTTGTTTCATCATTCTACTGTCAAACATTAAGAACAATGTTTTGTATAGTTTGGGGGGTATAGAATCTAGCGAATTCTAGTCATTTTATGGTTATTTTTCTTTGTCTGAAAAAATAAATTGAAATAAAATTTGAGCAATTTTTGAAACTCTTTTTGAGTTTTTAGCTCAATTCCTATACAATTATGAGAATTGGATTTTTAGAAGTTTAGTGTATTTATCCAACTTTATCTCTTAATAGAATTGCATAGGTATAGTTCATTCTTTTACTTATTTTCTAAAGCATTTCATGGAAGCCAATCTCATATCACACTTTTGCACACAGTCGCATATTTATAATCAAGATCAATAAATAGTTATGACTTAGACACCTTGAAGAAAATTAATGGAGAGTTATATCTAATGCGAACTTTAGAGCCATTAATTCTTTTGAGCCTTTACATAAATTTCATTTTTCTTTAGTGTGCATAGTTCATATTTAATCCCAGTATTATTTGATTTGGTCAAATACCAAGATTCAATATTTGAGTGTTACCCTTAATTTTCTAAGAAGTTTGTTGAAACTAATAGGCTATATGAAACCTAGAAAATTATTTAGACCATCTTTGTTTTTAACCTAGAGCCATAATAGCCTAGCTAATGATATTTTTACCACTAGTTGACCTTTTGAGCCTTATATGTAAGTTATTTCTTTTGTGTAACCAATCAACTTTACCCACATTAACCTAATAGAAATTATTCATTACCTATTTTCTTCAAAAATGAGTAGAAATTATTGAAGAGATACTTTTAAGTTACAATACAAGAGAAATGGCAATCTTGGTTCTCAAAGTGGCAAATTGTAGGAAGGCTACCAATGATGGAAGAAGAAGAAGAAAAGAAGTAAAGAGTTGCTCTTGCTGATGTGAGGAACACTAGAGATTGAGTTTCTCAATTTGCATTCACATCACTTAGAAAATTAAGAAGGAGCAAGATTGAATCCTCCGCTTGCCAAAAAGGCCCATAGAACTTCCACCAAAGAAAAAAGAGTCCCACAAAACCTGACCTATATGAATATAAAACTAATAGATCCTATACAAGTGAGCTCCACTGTTTCGATCCCCAATTTTCTATCATTATTTAACATCCCACTTGTATTTCTTCATAAATCATCTCAAGAAAGTAGCATTCTTGCACATTGGTCCATGCATGGTAAGTCTCCTTCGCATTCCCATTCAAATCAATGCTTGCATTCCCACCCTCATTACTGCATCAGATGTGTTTGAGGCAGCCATCCTAGAAGCCTTGCATTTCCTTGGCGTCTAAGAACACAAAATATTAGACAACCTACACACTTTTAAGGACAATAATCAATGAATTTTTGAATCGATGTATAAAAACCCACATTCAGCCCATGATTTTCCATGTCAATTTTTCTCCTTCTTAATTATATTGACGGAAGAAAAAAAACCCTAGACAAATGACAACTCCAAGTCCATACTTCATTCCTAAATTTAGCAACTTCACTTATATGCACTCAACTATTGTGCAAAGAGAGATAAGAAACATAAGATTCATGACACACTCAAAATATCAATTCAGAACGCATGAATTCCTTTTCCAGTCGTCTAGATTAATGTACTAGTCTGTATAGCTAGTACACAAATTAAAGACCTTCATGGGCAGCTCATAGTTGACTAGCTGATGAAGCAAACTAATAAAGACTTAACCAAATCTATCTCCAAATGAGCAAAAAAGGGCAGCCCGGTGCAATAAGCTTCCACATACACAGATTCCCGAGAAGGGGCACACCACAAAAGGTTTATAGTATACAGCCTTACCTTGAATTTTTGCAAGAAGCTGCTTTCACGCCTACAACCAGTGACCTCCAGGTCACACGACAACAACTCTACTGTTGCACCAAAAGAGCATTTAGCCAAAATAAATATGTTTGCCACTTGCATCATGGACACATAGGCTACTAGAACTCATGAAGCTTTTATTAGTGCCTCACCTCCTCAACAATCTAGTATGCATAGTTCTCCTTGCTTCATTGATAGATTGCTTGGATAAACCGATATAGTTAAATATCAAAGATACATTTTTTTAATGACAATTTCAACATAAGTTCAGAGGAATGAAATTTAGGGCTATCATCTTCCCTCAGTTATTTCTCCTCAGCTATCAACTAAATTTCCTAATGCCTACATACTTGATGAACCTTTAGAGTCCTACTGCATGGCCAGCACTAAGACCTTGGTTGAAATTCAATTTATTATAGGCTTCACATGGTTGTAGTGGAGTCCTTGACTAACCTAAGCAATAGCAAGCAAACCATTATCTTAAAACATTAGCCAAATTACCGTTCTTTTCCTGAAAATGATTACAGTTCCTCTTTTACTTGTAGGCTCCTAAACAATGAGCCGTTTTCAGGGGAATGACAAACAAAAGGAGGTTAGCTGGAAAGGCAATGAAAATTTCATTCACTAAAATAATTAGGGATGTTACAGTAGTGCCCCTCCTGCTCTATTGTTCGTAGCCACCCATCTAGTGCACCAAGAATAGGATGACCATTCTAAACACCTAATTTTGAACCTTTAAATACACGATTAAAGAATGAAAATGAAACTAAGTCTGTGTTGATCAATAAACCTTCCACAAATAAGAGGCATGGAGCTATCAAAAAGTTTTATGAAGGGCATACATAACATGGTTGATTTATTAGATAAACAACAGTTTGCATCATCAAAAGAATGGACCCACAAATCCAGAATCAAAATATACATATAAATCATAAATTGAGTCAAACAGTATAAAAATCAGAGAATTATCTCAATAAAACTTTCAGAAACTAATTAAAACCCCAAATTCAGAAACATTGGTACACTTAAACAGAATCATATTTCAAAATCAAATAATCAGAGCTCATTATTGAGTGGAATCAGTACAAAACCTAAAGATCCAGAATCAGATATGCAAATCTGACACTCGTTCCTATGGAAATCCATCCAAACCAAACACATAATTCTGATTCGGAGAAATTACAAATTGAAATCAAATATTGCTACATTTCCGACTGACATTAAATGAGAATTTAATCGATATTTTACTGAAATTATAGAAATTAGTTCAGTTAGTGGACTTACAGGTTGATCAACGATTTAGATCAGTCAATGATCAAGCGAGTGACTGAGAAATCCAGATAAATGCACTGACCAGAGGTTCCCTGCTACAAATTGACAGATCAGATTCTCATAAATCAATCAATGATCACAAACGACCTCTAATCGTGTTTTTCCAATCACCGATCAATAATCGAACTTGAACAGGGTTGTCCGAGTTTCAATCTATTGCTAATTGTTGGCAGAAGGAGAAAAACAGAGTCAAAAAATACTGTTCCAACTTTTGCAGCTAGGTATCATATGTATAAAGTTTTGGAGGGGGGATGATCAGTCCTCAACCCTCTTAACTTAGCATCCATCAGGCCATCATATGCCCTCCATAACATAATAATACTAGGCATCATTAAATGCCGCCATAACATATAAAACCATAGAAATACATGCACTAGTGAAATCATACAAATCAATCTCATGATCCAACTATGTAAAAGCAACCCTAACCAGAGTTGAGTATGAGGATTCCTCACTTCTCATCATTTCATAAATCACAAACTCTATGTAATTTCAAAGACATTTTCATATACAAGTTTTCGATTTAATAATAAATCAACACGGCATTTCAAAGTTAATAGGTTGCATGAAATATATGTATACTCACTATATAAATTAGAAATCTCCAAAAATCTCGATTTTAACTATTTTCAAATATGAAAGAATAATTATCAAAGTGGTCTCTCATGGGGACCACTTTAAGGTTTCGAGGCACAATTTGGTATTTTTTAAATGATCAATTCTATGAAACTTAAACATAAAAATTTTCCAATTTGCATCTATCAAAATTAATTCATAATCATTTGAAATAGAATTTAAAAAATTATGTTTATTACATTCTTCCCCCCTTACAGAAATTTTATCCTCGAAATTGTTTTAATGTTATCTTTCAAACATTCCTACAAATATCCTCATCTCATAGTGTATTCCAATTCCATATGGTCACTTTAACTGAATGATTCTTATAAGCAAGGTTCAGCCAAGATGTATCTGTATTCATTCATTTCATTTATGAATCTCACAACTCTTCAATTAATGAAATCCTCAAAAATTACCTGATTCCAACTTTAAACTCTAAACATTTATGCCGCTTAATATTGTAATACACACACACACATATTAGTTTGCTTTTAGAATTAAAAAGCCGCTTTCGCTACGCACTCTGATGCTCAACCATTAAAAACGTAAATCAACAATAAAATGAAGCGATACCTTAGAGCATATGAGCTCACAAGATAGGCACTTCCATGCCAACTCAACTTAGAGCGTATAAGTTCATAAAATAAGCATATACATGCCAAATCAACACAAAGCATATTGGCCCACAAAATAGACAAATCCATGTCGGGTCAATTTAGAACATATCAGCTCATAACATAAACAAACTCATGTCAATCATCTCATCTCACACCACGACATACTATGAGCACCTACCCTCATTGGAAACCCACAGTATAAGTCGTGAGCCATATTTCAATTTCATGTAAGGAAGTAATCTCGCATTAAAATATGAACCACTATAAAGTCTCAAATACAATGAGAGATTATATCCGGGTATTGCATATTTATAAATATTGGTAACCCACATTTGTAAAAGATTTTGTTTAAAAGTGTCATAAAAACCTAAAATGTCATAGTTGGTACGAGAGCCAGTTCCCCTCATGGTGTGATAGCTAGCTGCACATGGGCTCTTACACACGTAAGGACACATGTTCTCTAAGGGAGTAAGAGGGGGCTTGTTGGCCTTGCTAAGTGGTCCAATAGGGGATGTCACTTAGGGCTGTCTGTGTAACGACCCGGGTTTTTGTATGCATTTTTAAATGCAAAACTAATTCTTAATGCAAGATCGATCCTATTTGAAAACACTTTTATAAAACAATACAATGCAGAAGAAAAACCTCTTTCTTTTAAATTCACTTTGAAAACCCCAGTGTCATTTTTCTATTCTTCAAAACAAGAATTCTTTGGTGAAATGAGCGCCCATTTCTACCGAAAATCAGACAAATTTCCTCTGTATTTCAGACAATAGACATTTAACGCATGTCATTGCAAAGTACCTGATAAAAATTCATTTGAATTTAAAAATATAATTGGACCCTCCGTCTCCTTTTCAAAATATCTAACATGCAACATCCCAAGATTTATCAATTATAACCCAATTACAAATTAAATCACATATAAGAAATCAAATATCATTTAATAGTCAAGATGGATTGAGTTTCTTAGTAAAACTTTAGATTACCTTGCTTTTTTATCCTCTTGAAACCTTCAAGTGGTTTTTCTTAGAGCTTTAATCTTCTTTCTAATTCTTTCCGAGCTGACCTGTGGTAAAAATAGTAGAATAATACAACATACTTAGTAAATAACCTAATACTGCAAAAACTAAATCACAGCACACACATGCAATGATTTGAAGAGTGATTTTTCTGCTAATAAAATCATGTTGTCATATAAGTCATTTCATGGAATACACCATGGCACACACATACATGTATATACATATATGTATGTCATCAACAAAATCTATATCATACTGGCCAATCGAGTATCATATCATTACTTTAAAATTCAAAGCAAGATTTAGTTAAACTACATGACAGTCATTTTCAAACTATATGCAATATAATTTCAAATAACTAACTCATGTAAAAAAAAAACATATCATCTATAGTAAAACAAAATATCACAACAGGTCTTTTGACAACACATGTCAGGTTGACCAACCATATAGGGCAAATCACCAAGTGTCCTTTTTGCAACACATGCACGCAGACTAACCATATAGGGTAAATCACCAAATATCCTTTTGCAACACATGCAAGCGGACAAACCTCATAGGGTAAATCACCATATGTCCCTTTTGCAACACATACAAGCAGACTAACCTCATAAGGTAAATCACCATATGTCCCTTTACAACACATGCAGGCAGACTAACCTGAGGTCCTTTTGCAACACATGTAGGCGGACTAACCTATGGTCCCTTTGCAACATATATAGGCGGACTAACCTAGTGTCCCTTTGCAATACATACAGGCGAACTAACCTGAGGTCCCTTTGCAATACATGTAGGCAAACTCACCTAAAGTCCCTATGCAACACATGCAAGTAGACTAACCTTATTGGGCAATCACCACCAAAAGATCACATCATACATCTCAAATCATATAAAATAGTATGCATACTTTATGCAAAATTATATATCTCGAATATTCATTTCAAAGCATGGCTCAATAGCCAATCCAGCTCATTTTCATGTTAGTGTATCTCAAAACTGTATCATATGACATGCATATCTAGTACGGAATTATGCATTTTAAAGATTTCTTTCCAAAACAAGGAATTCACTCGTATACAAGTCACTATATTCTCATGTCCCATAAGTAAATTAAGTAATTGAATACTTTGAATTGAATAACTCATGATTCTTTCCAAATTAGGTATGCAACATGAATTTAAATCCAAATATCAATTTACATGCTTCAGTTGTAAGAATATCATATAAGAAACATCCGATAAATAATGAATTTTATAAGAAAATCATACACACACCACATATACTTATGTATGAATCATCATCATCATCAAGACCTTATCCCAATTAAGGGTCGGCCACATGAATCTTATTCCTCCATTCTACTCTATTAAATATCATGGCTTCATTTAGTCTCAAAGTTTTTAAATCTTTCCTCACCACTTCTATCCACGTTCTTTTGGGCCTTCCCCTTGCCCTTTTAGAACCTTCAACTTGTATTGCCTCACTCCTTCTAACTGGTGTCGTTGTTGGTCTCCTTTGAACATGTCCAAACCATCTAAGTCTAATCTCTCTCATCTTGTTACCTATTAGTGCTACCCCTAAATTTCCTCTAATATTTTCATTTCTAATTCTATCCTTTCTTGTCTTACCACTCATCCATCTCAACATCCTCATTTCTGCGACACTCATCCTATGAGTATGATGTTCCTTAACTGCCCAACACACTGATCCATAGAACATGGCCGGCCTTATAGCCATCCTATAGAATTTTTCCTTTAGTTTGAGTGGCACCCGCCGATCACATAAAACACCCGATGCACATCTCCATTTGTCCCAACCCGCTTGGATTCTCTGGGTAACCTCCCTCTCAATCTCTCCACTCTCATGGATCAACGATCCTAAGTATCGAAAGTGGTCTCTTATGGGGGGGACCACTTGGTTATCAATCTTGACTGGTGTTCCACTCCTACTCTCTGTGCTAAAATTACATTCCATATATTCTGTTTTAGTTCGGCTAATTTTAAATCCTTCAGATTCTAATGCTTCTCTCCATAACTCTAGCTTTATGTTTACACCCTCTCTTGTCTCATCAAGTAGGACTATATCGTCCGCAAATAGCATGCACCAGGGAATCTCCTCATGCAGATGTTTTGTTAACTCATCCATAACTAATGTGAAAAGGTATGAACTCAATGCCGATCCTTGGTACAATCCGACAATGACAGGAAAATCACCAGTCACGCCACTAGTGGTCTTAACATTTGTTACCGCTCCCTCATATATATCTTTAATTATGTCTATATACCCCTGAGAAACCCATTTACCACCCAACACCCTCCATATTAACTCTCTAGGGACTCTATCATAAGCTTTTTCTAAGTCGATAAAGACCATGTGAAGGTCTTTTCTCCTCTCCTTATATTTCTCTACTAATTGTCTTAGCAAGAAAATAGCTTCCATGATAGATCTCCCAAGCATGAAACCAAACTGATTCTCCGATACACTTGTTTCATGTCGTAGCCTCTTCTCAATCACTCTTTTAAAAAGTTTCATGGTGTGGCTCATAAGTTTGATCCCTCGATAATTAGTGCAGCTCTGAATGTCTCATTTATTCTTATAGATTGATACAATAGAGCTTTTCCTCCACTCATCAGGCATTTTCTTTGATTTTATAATCTTGTTAAACAACTTCGTCAACCAAACTACCCCAATATCTCCCATATGCTTTCAAACCTCAATTGGTATACCATCACGCCCCATGGCCCTTCCTGATTTCATCTTTCTCAAGGCCTCTTTTACTTCAAGTATTCTAATCCTACGTTCATATATATAATATCCAATGTTATTTAGATTTATAGTATTTTCAATCCCTATATGCTCAGAGCCATTGTTATTTTAAAAATTTTGAAAGTATATTTCCCACCTTTGTTTGCTCTCATCATCTTTGACTAATACCCTTTGATCATCGCTTCTAATGCACCTAACATGCTCTAAGTTCTTACCCTTTTGTTCTCTTACTTTTGCAAGTTTAAACACATCTTTCTCACCTTCTTTTGTTCCTAGTCTATTATAGAATTCACCATATGCTTTAAGTTTAGCCTCACTTATTATTCTCTTAGCAACATTTTTAGCATTCTTATATTGTTCATAGTTTTCATTATTTCTAATCTTCTGCCATGCTTTAAAACGCATTCGTTTTTCTTTAATAGCTTCAGACTGTTTCATTCCACCACCATGTTTCCTTTGTTAATACCTTTTTACCTTTAGATACTCCTAAGACATCTTTTACCACTTTCTTAATGGACTCAACCATATTAGTCCACATGGTATTTACTTCTGTTTCATAATTCCAATTTCCTTCTACCATCAACTTATTTTTGAATGAGGTTATTTTCTCTCCTTTTAAGTTCCACCACTTAGTTTTTGGATGTGTATTAAGTTCAGTTCTTTTACTCCATCTTTTGATATGAATATCCATAACCATTAACCTATGTTGTGAGGTTAAACTCTCACTGGGTATCACCTTACAATCCTTACACATAGATCGTTCATTATTCCTAAGTAGAAAAAAGTCTATTTGACTTTTATGAAGTCCACTTTTAAAAGTTATTAAGTGTTCATCCCTCTTCTTAAAGAGTGTATTTGCAATGGATAGGTTATATGACAAAGCAAAATCGAGGATATTCTCCCCCCATCTCATTTCGTTCAACTATACCATACCCTCCGTGTATTCTATCATATCCTCCCATATTTTTTCCTACATGGTCATTTAAGTCTGCTCCTATAAATATCCCCTCAGTGTTGGGAATTTCTTGCATGACTCCCTCCATGTCTTCCCAAAACTGTCTCTTAATTATATCTTGTAACCCTACTTGTGGTGCATATGCACTTATAATATTTATAATCTGCTCTCCTAGAATCATTTTTATTATTATAATTCTATCACTGATTCTTTTAACGTCCACAACTTTATCCTTTAATTCCTTATCCACTATTATTCCTACGCCATTTCTATTATTTTCCTTTCCTACGTACCATAATTTATACCCATCTATTTCTCTAGCTTTAAATTTCCTTTCCACTTGGTTTCTTGGATACAAGCGATGTTGACTCTCCTACATTTCATCGTGTCTACTAACTCCAAACTCTTACTTGTCAGTGTCCCTATATTCCATGTAGCAATGCGAATCTTATGTTTTGGAGATACCCTATTTACTATCGCCTTTCTCGACCTCCATGGTATGAACCCATGTCCACTTTTCACTGCACCTGAGTTCTGATGCAGCTCGTCGCTTCCAAGGGGACGCTCTAGCAGCCCTTGGCCATTTTTCACTACACCCGGGATTTGATGTAGCACGGCGCTTCTGAGAGAATGCCCTAACAACCCTTGCCTATTTTTCACCGCACCCAGGATCCAATGCAGCGCATCGCTTATGAGGAACGCCCTAGCTTGAGCGAATGTCAGTTTTTTTATTCATGTCATATTGGGGTTGCCATAGTTTTTAAAAAGCTGAAGATGATTTTCATTAAAATTATCTTCAACTTCACTCTTGCCGGCTGGCTACATGACGTAAGGGTGGCCATATTTTAAGAAGCTGAAGATGATTTTCATTTCTTCCTCACAAACTAATATACAAATGCATATTTATTTGTAACAAAGAAATAATAGACTCATCTTCAACTTTCCCCTTGCCAGCTGGCTACCTAACACAAGGATTGCCATCTTTTAAGAAGCTGGAGCCTCCTACTTTCCACTACACTAGGGATTCGATGCAGCACATAGCTTCCGAGGGAATGCCCCAGTGGCCCTTGTCCATTTTCCTCTACCTCTGGGATTTGTAGCATTGTGTCGCTTACAGGGAATACCTACTTTGTGGGAATGTCAAAAATCGATTCATGCATGAGGTTTGTTATAGTTGTTACTTGCTAGCTAACACATAATGCAAAACCTGCAACTACAAACATGAAAAATGATTAATGAAATGCACTAAAACAATGCAAATGTTAGGATTTTTAGGATATAAATTAAAATTGACACCTAACCCATCCCCAACCATCATTTTGCAAGTTTAGAGTAAAACATATGAATTTTTTTTTAGTAAAAATGATAAAAATTGTCATTTTCATGGGTGCTCCTGATTACATTTAGCATCTGCAACAAGCCTTTAAACTCCTAGGTTACCCCTATTGGATGAGTTAAGCCTCATGAGAGTTTGTAGTGAATTTACCCACAAAATTCAAGAGAAGTTAATTTCTAAATTTATTTTTGAGAATTTTCCTCTATCTATATTCAATCTACCAAATTTAACATGTTGATAAAAATGAATGAGAAGTTCCTACTCACATGTAAAAGATATTTCATTTAGGCTCAAATCTCAATGTTAATGTGCATATAGTCTACATATATGATAGTTCTCGACTTTTAAGTAGATTACAATTCAAGAACATTTGAAAATCTTAGAAAAAGGGTAAAACATATGTGAGAAAAATCAATAATACAAGACTATATAATATATTATATACTCATGAAAGAGCGATAACTATTAAGAAACTCTTTCGATCACTTTGGAAGGGATGCCATTTACCAAGAAAGTTAGAGATACTACACCATTATTTTTATCTATTTATATCCTCATCAAGACTATATTCCTCTGAAAATCAATAGGTCATATATTGGGACAAAATGTAGGCTTATGATAGGGTTATGAAAAGAAAAATATATCTATAAGGTTGTTCAAAGCCTTCATAAATATAGAGGCCTTTTACTAAGAGTTGACAATTTTTCATTGATGTACTGAAGTGAACATTCTTTTGCACTGTTTTTGTTCTTTTCTTTTATTTTCCTTCTCTTTCTTTTGCATTTCTTTGAAAAACGTTTTATTTTCATTTCTTGATATTTACTTCCTTACTTGTATTGTAACTTAAAAGTATCTCTTCAATAATTTCTACTCATTTTTGAAGAAAATAGGTAATGAATAATTTCTATTAGGTTAATGTGGGTAAAGTTGATTGGTTACACAAAAGAAATAACTTACATATAAGGCTCAAAAGGTCAACTAGTGGTAAAAATATCATTAGCTAGGCTATTATGGCTCTAGGTTAAAAACAAAGATGGTCTAAATAATTTTCTAGGTTTCATATAGCCTATTAGTTTCAACAAACTTCTTAGAAAATTAAGGGTAACACTCAAATATTGAATCTTGGTATTTGACCAAATCAAATAATACTGGGATTAAATATGAACTATGCACACTAAAGAAAAATGAAATTTATGTAAAGGCTCAAAAGAATTAATGGCTCTAAAGTTCGCATTAGATATAACTCTCCATTAATTTTCTTCAAGGTGTCTAAGTCATAACTATTTATTGATCTTGATTATAAATATGCGACTGTGTGCAAAAGTGTGATATGAGATTGGCTTCCATGAAATGCTTTAGAAAATAAGTAAAAGAATGAACTATACCTATGCAATTCTATTAAGAGATAAAGTTGGATAAATACACTAAACTTCTAAAAATCCAATTCTCATAATTGTATAGGAATTGAGCTAAAAACTCAAAAAGAGTTTCAAAATTGCTCAAATTTTATTTCAATTTATTTTTTCAGACAAAGAAAAATAACCATAAAATGACTAGAATTCGCTAGATTCTATACCCCCCAAACTATACAAAACATTGTTCTTAATGTTTGACAGTAGAATGATGAAACAACTCTGAGAAATAAAGAGATGGGTGATGTAGAAAAAGAAAATTTTGAAAAGCTAAGGTACAAAAACATTACAGAGGGATGGGAGTTCACTCAATTTTGTGTCTGATATGAAAATGTAGTGGCACTTTGCCTAGTTTAGCACTAAATTGTTCTCACAATGGTTAAGACTTTTCTTAAATTTACAAACATATATCGAATGAATCCTCAAAAATAGAAAAGTCATCAATGAAGACCAATAAAAAGTGCTCTTCTTATCATTTGATATACTTGGCATACATTATTGAAAGGTAGTAGCAAGGTGATTCCTAGATATGCATACTTGAGATAGGATAGTAGAGGTGTCAACTCGTGTAATAGGTTTGACCAAGGATGGAATGAGAGTGGATTCTCTTGGGGAAATTCCTTAAAATGGGGTGTCTAGTTGTTTGTGTCCTCATGGACACAGAATCAAGGAGCAAATTAACTTCTTTTATTCATGCATTCTCATTAAATCCATTAAAAAGGGACAAGCATGCCTCAATTGGGTTTGAAAAGGAAGATTTATTGAATTAATCTTGTGCCATTGAATTTATCATGTTAAAATCGAGCAAGTCACCAAAGGATTCGGTTGTATGGTATATTGGATTACTCTAATGAATCGTCCAATTTCATTGAGTATCCAAATAGAGGGGAAAGGGGATGCTAGTCCGGCTGTGGCTTCTTTGCTTTTAAAGGGATACACTTTAACAGACCATTGGCAAGGCTCCTTTGCTTTGCCAGATCGAGAAAATCTCTGGAAGCAAAACATCCAAGGTACATATATGAACGCTAGAGGTGTTTCTTCAGATTATGCTAAAGTCGATTGATGGTGGCAAAGAAATGAGAACAAGTCAATCAAAATATTTTATTCCACCAACATGCTAGATCTTTTCCGGTCTTAAATTTAAGGATCAAAAATCTGTTGCTGAAATCATTATAGAAAAATATAACCATCTGACTTGTTCTATAAATTGAATATTACCAGTACAAAGTAACCAAACAGAACTCAATTCACATCATATGAGAATGCTTTAGGTTTAAATGTGGATCATTAGCTTCGATCAGTAGACCACTTGGGCTAACGGGATCTAAACCCACCATATCACAAGAGGATGGTGGTTTGAATCCATGAAGATCCCAAATTTTCAGATGTGAATATTAGGTCTCTTTAGCAATCGCTCTGCTAGTTAAGGCAAAGAATTAACCCAAACTTTTGGAGCAGAAGGCACATTTGAACTCCCACTACATTAGCATTTTGCATTCTTTAAGAAATATGCTGACAATTTTTCTGCTTTCTTTTTGCAGGAATGAGAAAGGTTCAAAGCTTAAAGCACAAAGATGATACAAAACTCTTAAAGTGATCCCACGATATTGTGTTTAACATCGAGAATACAAGGGGGACAACTTTAGCCTTCAAACAACTTCCACCACATCTGCAGATTGGAATGTATTCCAAATGAGTTGCAAGATTTCACAGGTGGATATTGTAAATAAGTGGAAACTTCCATAGACAAGATAAAAGGGCAGCCCCAGTGCACGAAGCTCCCGCCTATGCAGGGTCTGGGGAAGGGACAGACCACAAGGGCCTAAAGTACACAGCCTTACCTTGCATTTGCAAGTGGCTGTTTCCACGCCTTGAACCCATGACCTCAAGGTCACACGACGATAACTTTTTACCGTTGCACCAAGGCTCCCCTTCTTCCATAGACAAGATAACAGTTAAAATATGTTTAATTTGGAATTGTCTACTGACTCAGCTAGTTTGCTACCGAAAATGGCAAACAATGCCCTCTGCTAAACCTTGGGCAGCATCTCAGATATATGGAAAACAAGGCAAGTAAAATACTGAAAGAGAACCTTTAGATTATCCAATGGAGAACTTCTGTAGCATATTATATCAAGAATGGCCAGGAAGATTCCTCTTTGCAGTTCATAAGCTAAAAACATGAAATCCATGTTATAGTTTGCTGGTCTCCAGCCACTTCAGTCTCATGCATAGGCGAACAGCATAAACTTTTTCTTGGTTGCTTTTACCAAATTTTAGTTAAGATCCACGGGAACCATGGACCTAAACACAGCGAAAGCTGAAGTAGTCACAAAAGATGAAATAAAAGAGAAGAAAGAGTTATTGCTTGAATTTTCATCAAGGTAACAAATCTCAAGAGCTGCCGAAGAGACTGATTATTTACCTAGCTGGCTGTTTCCATATCTTTGTTTAAAAATACTGTGGCCAGTGAGCACATACAGGAAGCACCATATTCTTACCAATTTAAAATGCAATCAAATACCCATGATAAATATTTGAATGATAAGATGAATATCCATGATAATAATTGCAGACATTGGGATGTTACAACTCGACGTAATCCAAGGAACAAGAGCAGGAATGAAAAATGAAAAGAAATCCATATATTTCCCAAAATGCACAAATATATTATGAGAAACAAATAAGTTTTAATGGCTCCTCCAATATCCAGAAGACATTTATCTCGATACTCTAGTCATATTCGGGGCATCAGTTGCTCAGGGAGTTAATTTGTAGGGACTTCTATACTTCTCTGAAAGCAATGGGAAAGAGGATCAGCATTGCTAAATCATCTATTCTGAGGGTTAAAGTGGATCCGTATCAGTTGTCCTTTTCACTAGTACTATAGGTTATAGTGTTACCTCTCTTCCTTGGCTCCTATCTCTGCCTGCCTCTTTGTATTGGCAGACCTTCTAAGGCTACATGGGGATCCAGTGATTGAGGCATTTGACAGTGAGTCATCTTTCTGCACTTGTCTCTAGGGGTGCAAATTAGATGATAAAGAAACAGTTTTATGCAACTTACTCATTTATTTTCCTTCTCTTTTCCATTGTCCAGCAGGAGTCATCCTGAAAATGGAAAGCATGCAGAGATAGATCTTCTAAAACAATTTTCAGTATAAAGGAAGCCACACTTGACAAATTGGGAGCAGCTTTGTGAGACCAAAAAGAATGGTGGTTTAGGGCCTTTGAGCATCTGGCCCTTGAGAGAAACCAATGCAGTCTATCTTAATAAATGTTATGGAGGTACAGCTAGATCCTCGCAATCTCTGGTGTTTCTGTTATTGATCAAAAGCATGGAACGCATTCTAGTGGGTTGGGTGCTAATATGAGACATAGTTTTCATGGATCAGTTTCTTAAAGAGGCATTTGCAGAAGTTTTGATAGTTTTGCAAATGGAATTCAGTCCTACATTTAGAGCCTTTAGACTAACAAGGAAACTAGGCCAGGTGATCGTCCTCTTTGTGCAGAGTTTCCTAAACTGTTTTCAATGACATATGTTATGAAGATGAATCTGCTAATTGCTTCATAAGTGTAGCAGGTGAGCTCCTGTCAGACACCTTTCTGGAGAACCTTTTCTCTTAAGAGAAATGATAAAATGAGACTCCTTAACTAAGCCTCAACTGAAACTCCTCAGCCTGCCAAGTGTCTCATCTGATCTGCAATTTCAGTTAACTCACTTTGGGCGGTACATGTGTTGTCCTGAGAAAGAGCCTCATTTTGAGGCCCAATTAAAGAGCATAGGTACATGGCTTCTCGTTTCTTTATGAGGTGAATCAGAGGGGCGTGTTGATAGGCAATCCTAAGAAGGTATTAATTAATAGATTAATGTTGGTACGGGATCCGGATAGGATTGTTCTTTCAAATCATTTACTCCATTTTAGTGCACAGAGAGTAGAATCTGTTCATAATGTTCCAGAGGCTAAGATATGGAAAGTCCCCTGCAGCTCCCAGAGCACTAGCCTTTTCTGCTTGCTTCTTCGTGCAAGATTCATACTCGAGACAAAGTGATGTACCAGCAATGGCAAGACGTTAATAGGTGTATTTTGTGCTGGAATACTGAAGAGAATGCGAATCATATTCTGTTATGGTTCTCAGAAGAACTTGGGGCTCCATGTTTAAATTGTTGGTGTCAGTTGGGTTAGGTCCGGTTTGGTCATCAGCTCATCTTTGCTTGAGTAATGGGTTCTTTTCAAAGTGGGAAAGCAGCCTACTACCACTTTGTGTGATTTGGAAGTATTACCCAATTATTGTGATTTTTTTAATATTTGCTCCCGTTAATTTGTTTGCAGGCATCTAATACCCCAGAAACCAGGAGGTTTTCTGTTTCGCAATGACATAGTTATTAGGAGATCTACAGGTTTAGTTCAATTAGGAAGGAAATCTTATGCCTAGTTAGGTGGGCATGTTGAGGGAGTCTATAAAATAAACTTTGATGCTCGCTCATGAGGCACTCTTGGGCCTATGGGGCTGGAGGTCTAGTATGAAACCCCTTGGGTCAATCTCCTACAGTTTCCCCTGGTCCCATTTGTACCAATAAAAAAGGACAGCCCAGTGCACAAAGCTTCCACTTATGTGGGGTCTAGGGAAGAGGCGGACCACAAAGGGTCTATAGTATGCAACCTTACCTTACATTTTTGCAAGAGGCTATTTCCATGCCTTGAGCCCATGACTTCCAGGTCACACAGTAACAACTCAAGTGTTGTGCCTTACCAATGATGCAAAAAAGAAAAAACCCGACATTATGGTGTTGCTCTCTAGAAAGGATATTTGGGAATAAAATCCCCTTCTTTCTAGTGAATGACAGTAATTGTAGAAATGTAATCAAGTGGATACATTAAGGTTCTCAGCCCTTGAAGAATTTGAAACCAAATAGGTCAAGTTGAAAAGTACTGTGGATTTAGAAGTCTAGTTAGTACACATAAAGAAATTGCCTAATAAGAGATTGACACTATAGCTAATAATGAAGTACTTAAAGATACTATGTTAGTGGCCATTTCCACTGATGACAGTGGAGCTAACAATAATGGTTAACTGTTTATTCTGCAGGTATTAATCTTTGTTTTCACTGTATTGCCGCTAGTTGCTGGTCCCTTGGTTTGCTAGTTTTTGTACATCTATATAGTTTGGAGGGTGATTCTCCCTCTTTCTATTGGTTTATTGTTCATCTCTGTGAGTTCTTTCCTCTCAATTTAATGCAATCATCACAAATTCCAAAAAGAAAGAAAGAAATAAACAAAGACCCCTATAGACTTTAAGAACTGATCAATTCTGGAGAACTGATGGTTCTAAGAACTACCCAGTTCCACCAATGAGTTCTAACCTAGAACCTATGTAGTTAAAGGCGCGAGGCGCAAAGGGGTGCGCCTGGAGCCTGGGGTGCCTAGGCTCGCCTAGGCGCACGCCTGGAGCCTGAGGCGCAAAATTATATTTTTCATAATTAAAAATTAGCTAAATATGCTAAAAATTAGCTTTAAAAAAAAAACATGAAAAATACAGCATACATGAAGACACAAGCATGGGAAAGCTACATATGTGTATAAGAATAAGTATTAACTAATAAATATAAATAAAACAATTTTTTTCTAATTTTCGTAAGTTTTATTTTCGGAAAAATTGAACAAAATAACACTACAATAGAAAAAAAGCATGAAAAGTACATCATACATGAAGATACAAGCATGAGTTAGCTACATATGTGGATAAGAATAGGTATTAACTAATAAATATAAAAAAGAACAATTTTTTCCTAATTTTCGTAACTTTTTTTTCGGAAAAATTAAAAAAATAACCCTAAATTACAAAAAAAAGATGAAAAAATTATCACCCACGACGACACAAGCATGGGAAAGCTATATATGTGGATAGAAATACGTTTCATCGAAGAAATATAAAAAAACGGCGACTTTTTTTTATTTCCGTAACTGATTGTTTTGGAAAAACAGTAAAAAACCTAAAAACAAACTCAAATCTAGAGCAAAGAAGTATAAAACTCAAATGGAATGTTTTCTTATACATATAGAACTAAAACCCATCAAGATCTATGGAAAATAGTTAACAAAAAACAAAAATTTTGAAAAAACGGTACTGGTTTTTACGTTTTTTTACAGAAACTGTATACACATTGTAAAATTCATAAATCCATACCTTTTTCTGCTTAGATCTGTGAAAGATCGAAGAGGAATGATCGTTTTCACCTTCTCAGGAGGTTGGAAGATTGAAATTAGGGTTGGACGGTGAAAAACGAAAAAAAAAAAACGAGTTTTATAAGTTACGGGTTCAGTCGTCCGCGCCTGGAGTCGGAGGCGCGCCTGAAATGGGCGCGCGCCCTCATTTACTCTGCGCCTGGCCCCCTCCCAGGCGCTTAACCGTCGACTAGCGCCTAGGCGCAGGCCTTTAACTACATAGCCTAAAACTGGCCAGTTCTGACACTTTATTACAACCCATGAACTCTCAATTTAAGAAGTAGTCGGTTCCTTGACATTATATATTAATAATATTCATTCATCAATATTATCAGCACCAGTTAAGTGAGTCAACCCAAATCAAAGGCTCTAAAAGGGCAGAGCGAAGGCTCCAAAAGGGCAGGGTGAAAGCCCAAAAGGACATGGATAGAAGTGGTGAGAAAAGATTTTAAAATTTTGGACTAAATGAAGCCATGACACTTGATAGAGGGGAATGGTGGAATAAGATTCGTGTAGCCAACCCCTAATTGGTCTAAGGCTTTGATGAAGATGATCGATATATTAACATTATTCCAACACTTGCAAAGAAAATGATTAGATCTACTTCAATTTTGTGAATTTATGAGAAGCAGAAGCAAACAACAAATGATGGAGTCTTAGGAACACACTGATTATTCATAACTACATAATTACAATACAGATGCAGTGATCAATTGGACCTTTGATTGAGTAACATCTCTTTTTTCATTGACTTTTTTTGAGTGTGCAGGAGGTCGCAAGAATCCATTGGAGAGAAGATTTTAAAATAGATCTTCAATCATACTAATACTCTCTCTTTTTTATCAATTAATTACTCAACAGATTTACAAAAAGTACTCACCAAACCAACAAAAGAAGAGAAAAGAAATGAAAACATGTGAATAAATAACAGGGAACTAGGTGATACCCTATTAGTTCTAATCGAGGAGATGGCCGGTAGTTACTATCTTCCATCAGATCAGCTTGGTCAATCACACAGATAGAACATCCACACTAATCAGATCAATTGTTCATTAGCAAGAAATTACTGATAGATCCTAAGGTAGCTTTCATCAGTAAGCTATGGGAAGATGATAGAACACAGGTGGAACTTGTAATGCCCCAAATTTTTGTAACTTATTAAGGCAAATTAATAAAGTTTGAATTTTTAGAAATTCTGGGCTGGAATATTAGGTTATTGAAAATTCTCTTTTTATAGAGATTATATTATGAATTAAAACATATAAATTATGGATGTACTTGGAAAATTGATCGAAACAACATTAAGTACTTTCAATTCTGAGTTAAAATGAAAATTCCTTAATTTTCTTCATTTGGGAGTAAAATGGTAATTTTACCCATATTCCATATCCAAGAAATAAAACCTCAATATTCATGAAGTACTTAGAAATACTATTCCAACACCACTAAGTACGTTAGATTCCGAGTTCGGACAAATATTGCCTATTATTCTCCAATTTTGGAGTTCAAAGGGCAAAAATGTCTTTTCATATAAAAGTGGGCCAATGTTCTAGAAGCAACAATAATTGCTCAGTACATTATTGCTGGTAGTGGAGATTGTAGTGGAGAATGGGATGGGAATGGAGAATGCATTTGTAATTAAAAATTCTAAAGTAATAAAATATCTTATCAAAAGAAATAATAAAAAATTCAAATTTGGTTATAAATATGTCCCAAAAATTTTCACAACCTTAACCACGAAATTTTCAAATCTTCCCTGGAGTTTTAGCCCCAAATTCTCATTCATCCCTCCCCAATCTCTATTTTTCTTATTTCTCTCTCCTCTTTCTGAGTGGAACAAGAGACCTAAATTCAATTAGGCACTCCGTTCTAGGTAGAATCTGATAAATTTCACCGTCCATAACATCTTATACTATAGTATATATGAAAACCCCAAATCAATTTCAAGATCCAACGGTTCCAACAACAGAAAATCACAAAAACGAGGACAATCAGACTATATTATCATCAACCAGTAATTCTCTCAAATTGGGCATCAAATATATGTTTTTTCTCCAATCAGGTAGGTGGAACTACTTCTTATACATATTTATTATGGTTTAGTGTAATTTTTATTTTTCTGTAATTTAATTTGAATGAAAATTTGTAAAAATAAAGTAAATACCAAAGCCTTCAATTCATGGTGATAGAGAGCTTAGATGGAAATTCTGAGCTTCTCAATCGATCCATAAGGGTCCAAAACCCTAGGATATAATTTTTAAGAAAATCTAACAAGGTTTAGACCCTCAATTGAGAGAGATTAGTTCTACTGGGCTCAGATCAAATCTGGACCCTAGGAACGACTGTAAACTTCAAATTTAAATTGTGGAGTCATATGAAGTTCAAATTGAGATCAGAAAGAAGTTATGGAAAGCTTGTAATGTCTAGTTTCTAATGAAGTCATAATATATCTAAAAATTATTCCTAAATTATTCTGTATTTTGGAAATAAGTGTCCAATTTCTAAGATCTTCAAGATCTAAGGTGATCAGATCTTGGAAATTTATTTTAGTGATGATATAATACTATAATAAAGTAATATCTATGGTTAATTTGAACAGATCTAGGATAAATTAGGAGATCTACCCTTTATGGTAGAAAAATCCTAAAAATACAAAGGGAGCCACTTGATCAATGAGATCAAGTATGATCAGATCCTTGGGATGGATTAAATGGATGATATTATGATAGAATCTAGTTAGATCATGGATGAAATATGACAAAATCAAGTGGATATGATTTTTGGATCTTAATAGATTAAAAGCCCTAAAGGTAATTAAAACCCTTGATCTAAAAGAAAACACCTAAGATCTAATAGTTGGATCATATTTAAAGGTTTATAATAATATTAATATAATTAGTTTAATTGTCTTTTATTAGATATAGAAGTGTAAATGTGATTTATGTTCTAAGTTTTAATTGTCTTTTATTGGATATAAAAGTGTAAATGTGATTTATGTTCTAAGTTAGAAAGCATGATAGTATAATCTTTAAATTTTAGTATGATATGCCCTAAATGAGTAATTTGTTAGTATATTTGATTATCTTAGGATCATGTTAGTGTAAATTAGGATTTAAACATGATTTCATTATGATAGAAAATGTGTTTCATAACTTAGGATCATGTTAGTTTTATTTCACTAGCTTAAGTTACATTCATAGGAAAAATGTTAGTATATAGTTGTTAAACTTATATTTGATTTATGCTTTCAAGTTGATGATTTACTTATTGTCAAATTTTATTCAATTGTTAAGTAGTTGTTAAGATATAAGGAGCATAAATCACCAAAAATGTAAACTAATGAAATATAGAGATTCATGGACAACTAAGATGAATGAATGATTTTGACTTAATAAGGGCTATAGTTAATAGGACAATATAAGGAATGATGTATCATTTCCTTAGCCCAAAGTAGGAAAATAATGAACATCCATGGATGACATTGTGCATATCCATAGAAATTAATTAAAATCAATTAAAGAAGGGACTTAAGGTAAAGAGCTCATAGGAACCTTGTCAAAGGTTGAGCTAGTACCACTCCAGTGGACTCTGAACATTGTGGTTATAGGGGGTATACAAGAGCCAAGTGCTTTTCCCTCGCCTCCCGTTGACGTAAGAGAAGTCTAAATGCCTCCTTACATGAGGGTTGTATTAACCACTTTTTGAGCAGACTTTAACTGGTAAGTACTAGTCATCCTGAAATGAGGAGGAGTTGTCTAATAATAGGAAGAAATAAATTATCTTCAACCAAGTAAGACACTAACTGGTTGAATAATAATAAGAACATTAAAAAGATAGCAAATTATCTAACCCTAATAAAAATAGTAAGTAAGATAAGGATGATCAAACAAGATGAGATCTTGTATGATAAAAAACAATAAGTAAAAAGAAACGCCAACGTAGATTAGATTGTTATGTATGATATAGATAGTATTTGTATAGATGATATTAAACCCTTGGATGTATGATCTTTAAGGAAGAAAGACTCATATCATCCTACATAAGGATGATCAAAAGACCATGTAGTATGTACCCTTGATTAGAAAAATGGCATTATACATATGATTTGACAGATATATGTTGATCGAGACTATGGCAGATTTCAAGAAGTAAGAATACCTTATTGAGGTAGTGGATTATTAAGAATGCCTTTACATGAAGATACATGTCTAATACATGATCTTATGTTTTGATGTATTGACATGTATGATACCAATATATTAAGGTAAATACCTCAAATTGAAATATGATCCAACCAAATGATGTGAAAAATAAGTATTAAATGGTCAAGTTGAGAATTGAGAACAACCCTAAGTGAATAGGAAAGTAGAAAATATTCCAGCCCTAGATAAACAGACAATCTGACATGTATAAGTATTGTTTTACATACAAGCTTAGAGGCTTGTGGTTTTGTTTTAAACAAGCATAGGCCTAAGGATGCTATGCTAGGAGAGTTAAGAGAGTTTGGCCACCCACTCTCTGAAACTTGATGATATTGAATACTAAGCCTAAGAAAGGCTAAAAGTCGGGTGGGGCATTTATGGGAAGGCCACCACTGTGACAGCCATGGTCCTCTCATATGGACATGGATATTGTAATTTCCACTGAGAATGATATAAGTGGATTATTGAACAGTTATCCGGGCGCACTGTATGGATCAGACTGCAAGCATAGTAGTCCTTGATTATTTTGCATTATGATGCATATGAAATTGGCATAGTGAAATGCCTTAAGGGATGACGATAAAATGCTAGGTAATTATATATTACCAATATTTTTCCCAAGAAGAGAAAATCCCAATATAGTAACTGGCTGAGATACAAATCTCCTATAATGAAAGGAGTTGATCAGTTTTGTATGAAAATGATTATTGATTATTTTTACAATTTTAACGGATTTGTTCTTATATAATATGTATGTATAAAGGTGAACACAGATGATAAGGAAATGAGATGTTCATATCAATAATAGTGGTCTGTGAATGTGTTTATGATAGAATGAATTATGGGATAGTTGAATATTGAGATTTTACTATCAATAACTTACATTCTTATCCCCTACCAAGCATAGCTTGCTAAGATATTGTAAATGTTCGAATATTTACAATATCTCAAATATAGAGAAGGAGACTTAGGAGCTCAAGACTTAAAGAACTATTGAATAATAAGTAATAAGGGTATATCCCTTGAAACATTGTATTGAGAGCATCTATTGTATTTAGAACTTTGTAATTTGAATTGTGTATTTGGACAAGTATTGTAAGGATACAATGGGTTGTGTATTGTGAACCACTGGATGGATTCTGGATGTTTAATAAAATCATATTCCTTCAATGGAATTTTATTTTGTACACAAATTGTACTTATGTTATGTTTGAAGTGATGACTTGGGTTTTCAAAACAAGTTTTAAAATAAAAGAATTTTTGCTGCTTTGTTTTATGAAAATTTTTTACTGAGGGGACGCCCTAAGATAATTAAATCTACCAACCTATTATAATAATCTAATAACATATAGAGCATAAGATGCTAACATTTAAGAATTATACTATCATGCTTCCTAATTTATAACATAAATTACATTTATAATTCTATTATCAAATAAAATAAAATTAGACTAATTAAATTAAGGTTATTAAACTTATAATCCAACCATTAGATCTTAGATCTTTTCCTTTAGATCAAGGGTTTAAATTTCTTTTAGGGTTTTTACTCCATTAAGATCTAAAGATCATATTCACTTGTTTTTGTTATATTTAATCCATGATCTAATTAGATTTCATCATAATATCATTTACTCAATCCATCCCAAGGGTTTGATCATGCTTGATCTATTAATCAAGTGGGTCCCTTTGTATTTTTAGGGTTTTTCTACCATAAAGGGTAGATTCCTCATTTTATGTTAGATCTGTCAAAATAAATAATGGATATTTGTTGATTTTAACATTATATCATTATTGCAGTAGATCTCAGATCTTGAAGATCATGAAAATTAGAATCTTAATTCCTTAGAACAAAAAGTTTCTTGAGGATTTTTATAAATTTTATGACTCCAAAAGAAAATAGACGTAACATGCTTTTCATATCTTCTTTTCAATCCTAATTTAGAGCTCAGATGACTCCACAATTAAGGACTGAAGTTCACAGTTGTTTCAAGGGTCCATATTTGATCTGTTGCGGCAGCGTCCCGGGAGCCTGATCTCTTAAGGGAGATTAGACAATCTATTTTGGATTGTCCAATCAAATCCCTTTGAATTAATGGCTCTAAGCTTAATAAAATTTCTTACAAATTCTACTCTATGGGTTTTGGACCCTTGTGGATTGATTGGATGGTCAGATTTTCCATCTGAGCCCTCCATCATTCAGAATTGAAGGGTTCTTATCCTTACTTGATTTTTATTATTTTAACCTAAATTTAATTTCAAAAAAATAAAAATAACATAAAACAAGTGTGGAAAGGGTTTCCACTTACCTGATTAGAGAAAAATGTAGATTTTGTACCCCAATTTTAAATAGATATCCCATTGATGATAAGATAGCCCAATACCCTCTTGTTTTGTGATTTTCCATTGATTGCACCGTTGGATCTTGAAATTGATTTAGAGTGTTGTAGATAAGGTACTCTAGGATAATATGAATGGTGGATTTGTGAGATTTGATTTGGAACAGAGTGCCTAATTGAATTTAGGTCTCTTGTTCTAATCTAGAGATAGGAGAAAGAATGTGAAAGAAGAGAGAGTTTTGGGAATTTGGGAACGAATCTAGATCTCCTTTTTTTAGGATAAGCAAGATAATTTTTTGAAAATTTTAATGAATGTTTTTGGAGGATTTTTTAGGGTGTATTTATAGATGTTTTTGAATTTTTTATAATTACTTGTAATAATTATGTTTCAATTCTTTTAAATATTAAATTAACATTGGATCCTCCACTACCACCTCCTTCTCCACTAGCAGCTAGTAATCATTATATGTTTTTTGGTTGTTGGATTCGTTTGTGGGCCCCATGAAGGTGTGAAAGGACCATTTTGCCCTTTTATAAAGAAAAATCCATTTTATTCTCTCGAACTTAGAATTGAGTGTACTTAGTGGCCTTGGAATCATATTTTTGAGCACATTCTAAATATTGATGTCTTAGATCTCGATTATGGTTAAAATTACCATTTTACCCCTTTATTCATAAAATTGAAGAAAATTTGGGATTTCTCATTTTAACTTAGAATTGAACGTACTTAGTGTGATTTTGGTCAGTTTTTGGAGTACATTTATAATTTATAAGTTTTAAATAATATTTTAATCTCTATAAAAACAGAATTTCCAATAACCTAATATTCCAGCCTAAAATTTCTAAAAATTCAAACTAAATTGATTTTCTCAATCAATTTTAAAAAATTGGGGTTATTATATACATCTTATAGGATTAACTCATTGGAGAGGCATATGGACAAGGTTGAAAGCATGTTTGAGACAATGAATGCCAAACTACATGACCTAGCCTGAGACACTTAACCTCAGCTTGTCCATCTAATAGGGCACACACTAAATATCTTTTAGAACAAGCAAATGCAATGAATGCATATTGCAACCTTAGAAATAATCTGTATGCTAAGACCTATAATGGAAGACGGCTTAAGCATCCTAACTTTTCATGGTCTAAGAACAATTATCAAAGAGGTCCATCTATGAACACCCTTTTGCAAAACTTTCTTAGAACTTTAGTTCCCTAGCAGCCACCAGATTTTCAGCAACCAAAGAAAACATCATTAGAGAGGCAATATACTGACTCTCATTAAATAAAATAAGGAGACTAAACAGGCCTTACACAACTACCAAATTGCTAGTCGATATTCAGCCAATGCCAATTCTCAAGCTATTGCCAAATTAGAGATACAAATGAGCCAATTGTCTACTACATTACATGATAAAGGAAAGAGCCAGTTTCCTAAGTAGTCAATTCAAAACCCTAAGGGACAGTTTGAAATAGGGTCTAGTTCAAATTCACAAAGACCCCACGAGCAAGGAAAATCAATAACTACCCTTAGAAGTGGTCATCAGGTTGATAATAAAGTAGGGAAGACTTTATTTAGAGGAGAATGAACCAGCTCAAATAAAGGAGAAAGAGAAAAGCTAGAAACCTTCTACTCCATCTGAGTCTATAGTGGAGGCACCTTACGTGCCTAAAGCACCATTCCCGCAACTTTTAAATAAGACAAAGAAAGGAACTAATTTTCATGAGATAATGGTTGTTTTCAAGCATGTGCAAATCAATATGACATTACTAAATGCTATTAAAGATTCCTACCTATTTCAAATTTCTCAAAGAACTCTACAACAAAAGTACAAGCTTAATGTATAAAAGAAAGTCTTCTTCACTGAGCAGGTGAACTCTTTGATCGAACACCAGGCCCCTCCTAAGTTTAGATATACAAGTTGTCCTACCATTTCTTATTTTATTGGAGGCCATGTCATTGATAGTGCACTATTAATTTAGGGGCCAATGTAAACTTGTTGTCATACTCTAGCTATCAAGAACCTAGGCTTGGTGACCTAAAGCTAATCGATACTAATTTGCAGTTACCAGATATATCAGTAAAAATTCCAGGTGGTATGGTTGATGATCTCATAATATAGTGGACCAGTTTTACTTTCCTGTAAATTTTATTATTCTAGATACCCAGCTTGTTTCTGATCTCGATAATTAGACCCTTGTAATTCTTGGACATCCATTCTAGGCAATGTCCAATGTCATCATCAGTTGTAGAAACAGTGTGATGAAATTATCCTTCGGCAATATGAAAGTGAAGCTTAATTTTTCCAATGTTGATCATCATCATCTAAACCTAGATAATTCATGTGTATTTAATTTAATAGAAGGTCTAATTCAAGATAATAATCTACTTATTAATGTCTAAATTTGTATAAAAATTACTTAATTAGTTTCCCATGTGTTATAACTTATAATGTTATTTTAGGAGTTTTGGCCAAAATTCATAACACATTCATTTTCTAACGTAATGACTCTAAAGTTTTATACTTTGTAGGTTCACATGCTAATCTAAGGTAAATATGTGAATAATCATATTTTTCTAGAATTTAATTAGAGTTTTTCATCTTTTGTAGGAATTGAGATGGTGATTCGATGACTTAGATCGATCAAGTTGAAAATTAAAGATCAAGATCAAAAGATAGAGTCAAGGCCTAAATGTCATCAATTCTAAGTGAGATCAAATGTAAAGATCATCTTAAGGAAAGCAAAGGATGGAATAGGAGAAGTCAAAGGTAATTAAACTGGGCCCAGGCACATGCCATGCAAAGTCCACAACCTTTTGCATGAGATTTACTCGAGTCACCTAAGCCACATAAGCCATGAAAAAGTTGACAATCTAAGGAGGCCTCAAAGCAAGCCATCAAATCCAAGGGGGTTGAATTAAGGTTAGTTCTTCTCTCCATTTCATGGTTGTTGCTTTTAGTTTAGTTGCTTTACTTTTGTTGCCTATTCATTTGCTTTTCTTTGAATAATTGCCTCCAACTTTGAGTTTTTGTTACTTATTTATCAAAGAATCAAGTTAATTCTTCTCTAGTATCCAAGAGAAGAAGTGACTTGAATCCTTGATTTCCTTCTTTGCATTCCATGTTTTCTTTCTTAGAGATAGACATAGTTTTAGGTGTTCTTTTCCTTGGGTTTTATCATCATTCCAGCCATCTTTTCCTTTGATTCCATATTCACTTGCATATCATTTGAAATCAGTTTGAGAGTTTTGGAAGATTTTTTAGAAATGAGTTGAATCAAGTCTCATGTCTTGAAATAGCACATGAATTTCAGAAATTGTATACATGTTCATGCATCTATTTTTGATGTAATTTGACATTCAATCAATGAAGTTCTTTGAGGATTATTATTGATGCTTGTTTCTAGAAGTTAAATACTTTAGATCTTGAATGTTTTATTGAATAAAAAGTGCTTATTACAATGCTTTCCATGTCTAATTGATAGGATGTTCAAAAATAGCATGTGTAGGAATGTATTAACAGATTATTCATGCTTAATTTCCTGCACTATATACATCTTCTTTACTTGATATCTTAAGAATCCAATTAGATATTTAGATTGCTTGGTAAATGCTTCAATTAAGTGCATCATTTTAGGCTTTTAAATTCAGTAAAAAGGTCATTTTCTAGTCCATGAACAATGTGTTCAAACCCCATGGTTCATGCACATGGTTTTGGATAATTGCTTCCATAGACCACTTGTTAATTCCATATCATTCCTAGGTTAAATCCTAATGCATTAGTTGATTAGTTTTATGCATTACATGTTATCTTAGTTTTATTCCTAGTTTAGATATAACTTCATGTTCAATTCATGCATTTTAGGTTACTTGATTCCATACACTTTCTATGTTTAAATCATGCACTTCATGTTAGGGTTACTTGCTATGATTTCATAGATTAGGTCATGTTTAGTTATTAATTAATTATTGTCCATGCTAATTTGCATGTTATGATAGCTTTAGTAAGTTTCAATATTTAGGTTTAGAAAGTTTCTAATTTCATGCATTTTTTATTTCTATGTTAATTTAGTTCCTTAGCCTAAGTCTAATACAATTCTTTGCTAGGTTAAGTAGTCTAAGTAAAGGCCCACAAAAACACACAATCATTTGATTTCTCTTGGGATCAACCATTGCTTGCATGAGTATACTACAATTGATTTGTGAGTTAATTAAAACATAACAACAAGTTTTTGGTGCTGTTGATGGGAATCACAATGGAATTGTGTAGTGGATCTTAACTTGGATTATTTATCTATAGTCTAGGTTTAGGTTGCATTAGATTAGGGTTTTGCATCACTTTTCACATTTATTTGCTAATTCCAAATATTGACCATATATTTTTTATTTTTGTGTGAAGGAAATTGGCAATGGCGTAGTGGCAATCTTGTGGCCAACGCTTCATCAACTTAAATTAGATTTTTTTGTTTCTTAGATTAGGGTTTTGAGTAGAACTTATTGTGAGGCCCATTGTATTATGCCCTTTAATTATTCAATTTTTAAATGGGTTGTAATAATACAAGTTAAGTGTGGAGCATGGTGGCCCACACAATCTTCATAGAACGCCCCACTGTATGTATCCATCACTTTCTTTTTATTTTTCTAGTTTAGTTGCATTTAGTGTAAAATTACATTTGAATGGTAGTGTAACTCATATAGATTAGGGCATTCATGATATTTATTACATTTTATTTACGGCTATTGGCTCAGTTTTTGTACCTATATAATAAAGGTTAGCCTAAGCTATATTATAACTAAGGCACAGGCAGTCTGGTTATAGTGTCTTGTCTGTTGAGGTATTTGACCCTTTGTTAAATAGCATGTAGGTAGTCATTAGTTTTATTTTTGTATTGCATTTTACATTTAATTGCTTTATGGTGGAATATATCGCATTGATAGTAAAGGCCTCGCAAGAATCCTAAGGTAAGGACTGGATTTCATCACTTGATCAATGGCACACCTAGGTAATTAAAATTGATCCTTGTATATATGCTATCTTAGCCCTTGAACATAATTTAAAATCAAGTGGCAAGAGACTTACAATTTTCAACCTTGTAGGAACCTTTTGGAAGGTTAGGTCTATTGTCACTCTAGTGGCTTATGAATATCATGATTATAATGGGTGTCTAAAAGGTTAAGTGACTTTTAAACACCTTCTGTTGATGTTGGTTGAGGTCTAAACACCTCTTGATATGAGGATTGTAGTAACCACTTTACAGAAAAATCTAATTGGTAAGTAGTAGTCTAGCTTGGATAAAAGGAGAAGATATCTAGATTTAGGTCTAAGTGCCACAACCCTACACATTAATAAATATCATAAATTTAGCTTGTTAGTAAGCAATTAGGATTGTTTGTACATCATATAGATCTTAGGACTAGCATTTTGTATGCATCATATAGTTAGGGTTTTACATGGAAAAGAAAGAAAGAGAATACTCATTTGTTGTATATAACAATTAGTTTTGTTGTATATAAATGAGTACAATGGCCAATCATGAAAGGGAAGGTCAAAAACCAATGTGCTACTATTTTACTCCTAAGCCATTACTTGGTAAGTATAGGTATGAGACCAAGGCAAGATATACTCTTGATCTATCTAATAAAATCAATAATCAATTGGATGAGATAATTGGTAAGTGGGATAAGATAATAGCTAGGATGGAAAGAATGGATAGTTAAATGAATAGGTTCTTAAGAAAAACATTGAGGCATATTAACAACCCCAGTATGATAAATCCTATACTGAGTTATATCAATAACCTCAGTACTAGAATTGTAATACTAACTCATATCATCACCCAGTACAATAATGACTATACCTATTCTTACCCAAAATATTCCCCTTCTTCGTGGCCATCGAGCTCCGCATTCAATGATTGTTACTAGGAGCTAGTGGATGCACCCACTGCATTCATACATTCTAGTCATTACAATTACTCTGAGAAAAACTACCAAGACTATAATGGATAGGCTAGGCATCATAAACAATAATGCCCTCAAGATTATCAATTGTATCAAGAAGAACCACCATGGTTCCAAACTGGTCAATCCTTTCCCAGTACTCCAATGCCACAGCTGTATGAGCCTTCAAGTCATTGCTGCCAGCACAAAGGGAACAAGTATTAGAAGAGACCTTTAGCTTATGCATGAAATCAACTAAACATTGTCATAAAGTGATGGGTCAATTCCATGATGCATTTATGGAAAGGGTTGAGGAATTTGAACCAACTGGGAATAATGAGGATCCATTTATTACTAACAATAGGATGGGACAATCTTATGATCATTCTGAACTACAACCTTCAACCATCTTTACTTATTGACACTGATGACGGGATGAACATATATTATGAACCTTCTGAACCTTAGAATTTTTCACCATCCTTACCCATTGTTACTGATAATAGGATGGAAATTATAAATGAACATTCTAAGCCACAAAGTCCACAACCATCCATAGAAACCTTTGACTCATATTTACTTGACTCATGTCATCTTCCTTTTTATGGTTATCATAAAAAGACATCCATTTCAGAGGAGAATGAATCCTTAGCAACATCCAACCCAGGACCTCTACAATCATGTCTTGATTATTTTTATGAATTTGATGAAGACGCATATATTGAAGAGGAGAAGGAATTGTTGGAGACTATGCCATTAATGAACACTTCTCAATGGCAAGCTAGAGTAGAACCACCTGTAGAACCTGAAATTCCAACTAAGCCTTGTAATGCAGAAGTACTTGATTGGAACCTACAGACCTTACTTGAACAAACATTACCTATGCTAATAGGATAGGAAAAAAAGAGTCAATTGATGTGCTAGCCATATATAAACCAACTGTAGGGTACACATTAGAAGATAAATTGGGATTTAAGCCTCACAATGTCGTTACCTCTAGTAATACAAGAATAGACTTTACAGAGATACAAACTTAACTTACACCCCAATTTAAAGAAAATGTGAGAGAGAATAAGGAAAAATATGAATTGAATACGATGGTCAATGTTACCCCTCAATTTGGTCAAGAAGAGGATCATTCATATTCATATGGTCCAACAAAATTTAAATTCATGGTAGTTCATGATGTCACCATGTTATCACGACCTCAATTTTTGAGGTGGAGGAATTATATTAAGTATCGTGAAATAACAAAAATGGGGGGTCATCAATGTGGTCCCACTAAATTTAAAATCATGGTGGTCTATTGCATCATATTGTTACCGCCACCAAAAATTTCTAGGTGGAGGAAATATACAGACTATCGCAAGATTCTAAAGTGGCTTGAGAAATCTTGCCCATTTCATTGTTAGAGTTAGGTTAATAAAAATTAGGTTAAACTAATAAGGTGTCTAGATTAAGGTTCATTAGGCTATGTCTAGCTGAAGGCATTAACCTTAATGCTCATTGGGTTGTAATTCAATTTCATGTTTTGTGTTACCCATTCATCATATAGGTGTCCTACATGTTTTGAGAACAATGTTTAGTTTAGGCTTCTTGTGTTTTTAAGAATTTTTAAAAAATATGATAAGTTCCTTTATAAAGATGAGACTTTAATTTTTTTGAATATTATTAATAAAATTGCATATAATTAGTTCACTATTTTATTCCTTTTGTAAAGTGTGTCATGAAAAATTAAACTATAAATATTAATTGCACAAACTAGCTATATGTAGTTTATGTTGAAGGTAGAATATAATTTAGAGATCTTGAAGAAGATCTATGGATACTTATAACCCATGTGAGTTTTGAGCCATTTTTCCTTTTTTGAGGGTTATACATAAATTTTCTTCCAAAGACATTAATTCATAGTTGGTCTCATTATTCTTCATCTTGATCAACTATTCAGAAATCACAAAAAGACTATACCATATATCTTTTAAGTTTATGGTCTTTTTAAGTCATATGGAACCTAGCAAATTATAGTGGCCATCCTTGGTAAAACCCAGAGCCTTTAGCCTTCCTTAAGTTATTTTCAACTAGTTAGCCTATTGATCCTTTAAAATATAAGCCTTTTCTTTGTTATCCAAGCAACTTTTATTTATATTGAACACCTATATATATGCATCCATTACCCATTTGTTTTGGATATATGTAAAGTAGATTAAAGAATATCTTGGAAAAAGTATGAAAGGCACAATTCAAGAGATGAACATAAAAAAAAAGGAAAAGTTCAAAAAGTCCATATAAAGCCAAGTGAAAAATAAAAGAAAGATAGCTAATAAAAAAGAACAATGTTCACTCTTGCAAGGAAAAATGAAAAGTTGTTAATACACTGAAAGAAGACTTATAAATATTTTATAAACAACCTTTACTTACCTTTATAGCCATTGTTTTGATAGCCCATACCTAAGCCTATGTATTGTCCTAAGAAAAGTCCTAACTGGATCTTAGGAAAAGTATGGCTTGGATATGGTCATGAATGAGAAGGAAATTTGGTAGAGTGTAACTTTCTTAATAGTTGAGATCCTTTCATGTGAACATTATCATTCTTTCTAAATTATCATTCTTTTGTATGAAATATGTCAGACTTTTGAACTTGATGAGCAACATTCTACTCGCATATTAATGAGAGATTTATACCCATTGCTAAGTGAGTTTTTTTTTAGTGACAAGTATATCCTATGTGAATTGAAGTCAAATAATACATTTAGAGGATAATTTAGGTTATATTTGACTTGAAAACTACAATTATATATCAGCTGTAGCACACACTCACTTTCTAAGGTTTAATGAAATAATCGGATATCTTTAGCCTAAGGGTAGGATTTTGAACCTTTTTGTTCATCTTTATTAGCAAGCTAAAGTTAGGCATTTAATATGAGCTAAAGGACTTTCATAAAATTTTCTCAAATGAATAAAGGACTTTCATAAATTTTTTGTAGGTATATTCATTGCAAACCCTCATGAGGCATAACTCATCCATTAGGGTAATCGAGGTGTTTAAGGGCTTGTTGCATATGCTAAATGCAATCATGAATACCTACAAAAGTGGCAATTTGTATCAATTTTGTAAAATAATTTTTTACATATTTTTCCAAGACTAGTAAAATGGTAGTTGGGAAAGTGTGATGAGTGTCCACATTTGTATAAAAATCACCTAATTAGTTGCCCATGTGTTATAAGTTAGAGCGTTATTTAAGAGTTTTGGCCAAAATTCATAACACATGCATTTTCTAGCATAATAAATCTAAAGTTTAAAATTTGTAAGTTCAGAGGCTAATCCAAGGTAAGTATGTGAATAATCATATTCTTCTAAGATTTAATTAGAGTTTTTCATCTTTTATAGAAATCGAGATGGTGATTCGACGATTGAGATCAATTGAGATGAAAATTAAAGATCAAGATCAAAAGATCGAGTCAAGGCTTAAATGTCATCAATTTAAAGTGAGATTGATGACCAAGATCATTTTAAGGCAATCAAAGTATGGAATGGGAAGTCAAAGGTGACTAAAGTGGGCCCATGCACAAGCCATGCAAAGTCCACCACCTTCGGATGGGGTTCACTCAAGTCACAAGCTATAAAAATGTGGCAAGCTAAGGAGCCCTCAAAGCAAGCCATCATAGACAAGGGGGTTGATCCACCAAGCCAAGGCAAAAGAGCCCCCAAAGCTAGCCATGAAGCCAAGTCAAATGAGCCCTCAAAGCAAGCTATCGATCCACTTAAGCCAAGCTACATGGAAGGCCATGATTGGACAGGAATCTAAAGCAAATATCTACAGGGTTTTTAAGAGGATAATGGGAAGATATTTAGGTGAAAATCAATGGGAAAGCATGCATGTGGACCAATGGGAACAGCCCACCTTTTTTTTTTTCCCCCCATCTTTTTCTCTCTCTTTCCACCTCACCAAAGCTATCTAGGATTTTTACTTAAGGGGAAGATGCACCATCCTAAAAGGTAGGTTTCTCCCACCTTCCTAAAATGCCATTTAGTCCAAGCAATTACCCACCTTCTATTTTCATCTGGTCCTCATCTTTCTCTCTCTCTTTCCTACCTTTTTACCTCTTTCTAACTTCCCCTTCTATCCCATGATTTTTTACAAAGGGGACATTCCTCTCTCCTAAGAAAGTGGCATCTCCCACTTTCCCGAAGCCTCCCACCTTATCACCCTATTAGGTGTTCCCTTAAGTGTCCTAAATTTGAAATTGGATTAATCAATTTCTACTGACACCTAACCTCTCTCTAACCCTACATTCCACTCTTATTAGGTTCTCTTAGAAGGTGGCCACCAAATATAAAAACTTCTTAGGGCTTCCCATGTGAAGATCTTCTTGGAGAAGGTGAGAATGGCCCCTCCTAAGAAGGAGGCATCTCCATCCTTCCTTCCTCCTCAAGTTCCCAACATGTTTCCCTTAGTTCCTCTTCAACTCTTGCACCTCACCATGTCTCATTGCCTTGGGTTTATTCCTCTTCTAGAAATCTTTGAAGTAATGTTAGTTCTTCTCTTCATTCTGTGGTTGTTGCTTTTGGTTTAGTTGCTTTACTTTTGTTGCCTTTTTCTTTGCTTTGCTTTGCCTATTTTACATTGAATAATTGCCTTCAACTTTTGAGTTTTCCATGCTTATTTTTAGAGAATCAAGTTAATTCCTCTCTGGTAGTGATAGCCATGAGAATAAGTAACTTGAATCCTTGATTTCCTTCTTTGCATTCCATGTTTTCTTTCTTAGAGATAGACATAGTTTAAGCATTCTTTTCCTCAGATTGTTTTCATCATTCCAACCGTTTCAACCATATTTTTTTTATATTATCTCTTGGAATCCACTTGCATATCATTTGAAATTAGTTTGAGAGTTTTGGAAGATGTTTTAGAATTGAGTTGAATCAAGTCTCATGTCTTGAAATAGCACAACAAATTCCAGAAATTATATACATGTTTACTCATCTATTTTTTATGTGGTTTGACATTCACTCAATGAAGTTCTTTGAAGATTAATATTGATGCTTGTTTCAAGAAGTTAAGTACTTTGGAGCATGAATGTTTTATTGCATGAAGAGTTCTTTTTACAATTCTTTCCATGTTTAATTGATTGGATGTTAAAAAACAGCATGTGTTGTAATTTATTAATGGACTATTCATGCTTAATTTCTAGCACTATATACATCTTATTCACTTGCTTTCTTAAGAACCCAATTATATCTTTAAATTTTTTATTAAATTCTTGAATTAGAGTGCATGGTTCTTAGGCTTTTAAATTTAGTAAACAAGTCATTTTCTAACCCATGTCATTTTTAGTTTAAATCTTCATGCATTAGTTGATTAGTTTCATGAATTACATGTTAGCTTAGGTTTCTTCCTAGTTTAGATACAAATCCATGCTCAATTCATGCATTTTAGGTACTTAATTACATACACTTTCTATGTTTAAATCATGCACATCATGTTAATGTTACTTGCTTTGATTTCTTAGATTAGGTCATGTTTAGGTATTAGTTGATCATTGTCCATGTTAATATGCATGTTATAGTAGGTTTAGCAAGTTTTCATATTTAGGTTTAGAAAGTTCTAAATTTAGAATGTTTCTAATTTCATGAATTTTTGGATTCTATGTTAATTTAGTTCCTTAGCCTAGGTCAAATCCAATTCTTTGGTTAGGTTAAGTAGTCTAAGTAAAGGCCCACAAAAACACACAAATTGTTCTATTCCTCATGGGATTGACCCCTCTTGCATGAAAATACTATAACTGATATGTGCACTTATGAGTTATTTAAAACATCACAACATCCACCATCATCTACCTTAGTATCGACTTGAGGCATGGCTTGCTCACTTTAATTGTGATTTTGATATAAACAAGTTTGTAAATGAGGTAAACAATCTTTTAGATGTTGCACCCATCATGGATACCTCTAAATGGGGACCTCAAGAGGAAGCTCTTCCTCCTTCCCATTCCATTCCTATGCCTTCAATTGAAAAACCATCCACCTTGCTTCTTAAGCCACTGCATGTAAATATGAAATATTCTTACTTAAGACTAGATGAATCCTTAACTATAATCATAGCCTGAGATCTGGATCAAGAATAGCTGGGAAAGCTCCTTGATGTTCTAAGAGAACATAAGATAGCATTAGGTGGACTATAGAGAACATTAAAGGGATTAGCCCTGCTGTGTGTATGCATAGAATTTACTTAGAAGAAAATACTAAACCATTTAGGGAAACACAGAGGAGACTAAATGTAACACCCTAGGTTTTTCTAACACATTATATATATATATATATATAATAAATGTAGTAATAATAAATATAGTCAGGATCCCTGATATTGGAAAGGATTTATTTACTAATATATCAAAAACATTCTTTTGAAAACCCTCAGGTGTTATACCATTCTAAAAAACATCACGAAAACGATTTCAAAATTTATATACCTATGTTGCAATAAATTTAAACTAAATCCAATATCAAATCCAATGTCAAAAACTAAGGGCACCTTCATTGTAAACAATTAGTGTCCATAAAATATAATAATATGGCCCAGGGTTTATCCATCATAACATTTCACCATATTGTAACATGTCTATAGTATATAAGTATCATAATCAAACTCAAATATGTATATATACAACCCATAAAGATGAACTTGAAATGGTGTCTATCTAACCACTCACATCAAACTATCTGTCAAAAAAGTTTAGGATGGTACCCACTGCTATCATTGTCCTTCTATGCTTTTGCCTTTCTTGCTTTTGCGCTCAGTATCTTGGGCATTGCAAAATAAAGCAAAGCCTTAATAAGCTATTTCTTGTATAGGTACATAGACAATTAATGTAATAATATTATGGCATGAAAAGAATAACCGAATAGCAAGAGCTGATATATGTGAAAATCACAATATCCATAAAATACAAATGCCATAAATCATGTCAATATGAGTTGCAAAACATTATGTGCAATAAAACATGGATCTCGTGGATGTAAAGTATGATCTAATAATAACTCACATGAGCATAATGTTAATAGGAGGGGCACCCAATATATGTAGGTCTCACGAGTGTCCCATACACTCGCAAAATAGGTCATGAGTACTCATACCAATCCTCTGAGTGTCGTCACACCCAGGCACACAATAATATCTCAATGCTCATCATGCATGCATACAGAATAAGAGTATGAATCATCATGTTGTAGTGATAACCATACTCTCAGGTCTATTGTCTGTAGCTCCCCGTTGACACCGCAACGAGAGACTCACTATTCGTTCGCATGGGTAGGATTGGATTGGAAGTTTGGACTACCCATGATACCAACCCATACTTAGTGCCATTTGTGAGCAGGTGTTTATCATCCCATAAATTTAGAGGGTGAGTGGTCGACCCCAATCCCTCCTAACATGACATCCACTAGGTGAGAGCACCCATAATAAATCACAAAAAAACAAAAAAAACGTATCTTGTAAAACTAGGAGCACTTGTGGCTCACCATCCTAAGCTGCCCCCCCTCATCCTAAGGTTAGACTCTCAAGAACTAACCACCAAGCCTCCACCACCAATTCTATGGAAATCATCTAATCTCAATGATATAGTAAAGAAAAGATATTTACAATTCATGTATAAGATCCATATGTATCAATACCATAAAGCAAATCAATCATAAAAATTCATTCAATGTGCTATCAAAATCTCATATCAAGTCATAGCATAATAATTTATAAATCATGAGTATACATAATAAAGAAACCATGATACAAACAATCCCAGTCAATCAAGATGCTATGATAGTGCAAGATTAAAAAAAAAACAATATGCAACATTAAATGCCATCACTTACCTCAATGAGGGAAACAACCAAATCAGGCTTGTAATCCTCTCAGTTTGCATGCTCTGATGTACTTGTCAATACCATAGTACAATTTTGTGTCATTCATTTCCCTCAATATAATCCATTATAAGTTTTTTTCTTAAGTTGTGTCCACTTATATAACTATTTGTATAATGATCCCCTGATCTAACTTTTGAACTAGATCAACAAGCTAGATCATCTAATTTATCTTTATTAAATTAGTTTTCATAACATCCAATAGCCATCTACTTCATCTGATCATCGACCAGAGTTGTAATTTGCTAATTTAATGTCTCCTGATCACAAAAGGCTTAATTCATTTCATTTCAACGGAAATTGAGGCAATCCAACCATTGGATCCTTCTTAATAACCCTGATTTATGATTTGGTTAGTAATTCCTATCTTAATCATCCAAATTAATTCAATTTCATGTTTATTAATTCATTTTAGTGTATATCCATGATTTATATCTTGATTTGATGGTCAGATCACTCCTTGATCGATAAATTCTAATTCTTTAGTTAGATCGATGGTCTTGATCAATTTTTAGGATGAATACAAATGATCCAATCTTTAAATCTCTCAATTCATCCCTTAGATCATCTAGTTGTCCAAGTTCTAGGGCCTAATCATCCTCTGATCAGCTAAATCTAAGTAATTGGATAACATTTCATGAATTTGATCTCGTACAATGTGATCAGATCAAGATTTTGATGCTAAAATCTATTCATATAATCTAGATGATTCCAATAGATGTTTCAGATAAAAAATCAAGCATATATAGCCCCCATATTTGCAAAATGAACATTTCAATTCATTTTGGATGGTCCATATCAAAATTCTGGGATGGATTCAATTTAAATTAGCATCCCTAGGACGCACTGCATCTGGGATGGGTGGTGGAATGTACCACATGCGCCTTGGTTGCTGGGACACTCTTGTGTGTGTCCTAGTTTCTAGGACACTGAGATGTCCCACCCAACCGAACAACACATGTGCGTCATCTTATGTACGTGTGCGCACGCAGTTGCCCTACATCATGTGTCTTTGTCTGAGCATCCCATGGATGTGTCCTAGCGTGACTTCCATTGGGTATGATGTGCCCAGACCATCCACTCTATTTTTGCTCGATCAAAGTCCCAATTGATTTGATTTTTGTTCTATTTTCACTATTCCTATGGTTTTGAGGGTCCCTGAATCCAATGGACAGCTCAGATCATCCATCTAAGCTATCCTTGAGATGGGTTTTCTACTGTATAATGATTTTCCCTAGATTTAAACCCTACCCACATGAAAATCTTTGATTTAGGTGTTGGGAATGATAGAAGGCAATGAAAGGAAGACAATGCAAGGAAAAAATAAGAGAAAAGCTAAATCTTACCTCTCAGATTGGTGGAAAATCTAATCTTGATGGTTTTACTAGAGATAGAGAGACAGGAGGAAAAATGCATGATCGCGATGCTCTTTAGGTGCTTAGTCACTACAACTTTGTGGAAAAAGGTGAGATTTATTTATGTTGTTAAACATAGTTAGATCCGATCACAACTGATTGTGAAGAAAGGGGAGAATTGGAGGAAAAAAAGAAGATGAATAGTGTTTAGGAAAGGGAGAGTCTTGCGTTAAATTCAGTTACAGTGAGGTAGTTACGATTTCTCATGTAATTATCATGTTTCCAAATCCGTTTTGGTCTGTCTAAATTCTAGGACTCGCATCAGTGCACTGTGGGTCCCACTTGTCAAATGATAATTTTGCCCTTTTGTAAAATAATTGGGCAAATTTTTTGCTCGAACTCCGATATGGGCATTCTTAGTGTCGTTGTATTTAATTTTTGGAGCATAATCCAAATTTTAATGTTTCAATTTACAATATTTATAATTTTAGAAATTCAATTTATTATTAAAAATTAAATGTAAAATTTAAGGATATCACACTAAACCTTAATATGAAAAAGGTAATGAAAGATGAAGGGCTAAAACTCTTAGATGTTGGTGTCATTTACCCTATTTTTAACAGTACTTGGGAAATCCCACTTTTGGGTGTCCCTAAGAAGCTAGAGTCATGGTAATCAGTAATGAGGTTAATGAGTTAGTCCACAATCGCATGACCACTAGGTAGAAAATTATACTGGGTCACTCTTCTCTTTCTTTTACTGATGCAATGTTGGAAAGGTTAACAGGTCATAGATAATATTGTTTTTTAGATGGATACTCTAGCTACAACCAAATTCCCATAACACCTAAAGACCAAGAGAAGACTCCTTCACCTATCCTTTTGGGACCTTCACCTATCTTCGTATGCCTTTTGTACTTTGTAATGTTCCAACTACTTTCCAAAGGTATGTTGAGTATATTTTCTCATATGGTGTAGAGGTTTTTGGAAGTGTTTATGAATGATTTTTTAGTATTTTGATCTTCATTTGATGAATGCCTGCACCACTTAAAACATGTCTTTCTAGGTTTCAGGAAAAGAATTTAGTGCTAAATTGGAAGAAATGTCATTTCATGATAGAAAATGACATTGTTTTTGTGACGACCTGGGTTTTCTCATTCATTTTTAAATGCAATATCTAATTCGTAAGGCGAGATGCATCCCTATTTGAAAACCATTTTATGAAAACCATGCAATGCAGCGAAAAATCTTTAGTTTTAAACTCATTTTGAAAACCCCGAGTGTCATTTGCTTTCACAACCACCAAAGTAGTTTTTGAAAAACTTCAGAAATCATAAATATTTTTCCCATGTCTATCCAATCACAGCTCATAGCCCAACTGTAAATAAATATAAATACATGTCCAATGGGTAGAGTGTTTACTTACACGTATAATTGTCTCCTTTTGCTCTACTTGTTCGTAGCACTAACATAGGCGTCCTCTACTCGTGGATGGAACTATCCTGAAAAATGTTAAGGATAGGGTGAGTATACACTATACTCAGTAGGAGTCTATCACTACTAGTTTTGCAATGCATGCTATGTTTAAAATCATATGCTCTTTCAAACATGTGCATGTTCGAACAATCATGTTCAATATCGATATTAAAAACCACTGTCGAATTGAAATACTGACGACTTAAAGAATAGCATAATCCAAGTCGAAAATATCATATATCATAAACATAATGATATGCATAAGATGCTCCACTGAATCCAACTCATGGATATATGGTATGGTCGACCAACCTCTTGTCATGCCATATGCAATGCAAGTAAATCCTCAAACCATAGGGCCCAACTATGCCCACGAACTCGTCACCGTGTGGTTCCCGGGTACCTAGCGACACAGCATCATAGCCTCCACGGGGCATATGACACATCAATCCAGTGCCGTGACACCAGTAGTAGCCCCCTGTACCACATGCAGTTGACGTAGGGATATGCCCTTTTTGGGCGTGGTACCCATTCCACCTAGTAGTGGTAGAGGCTGGGTGGCCAACCCAGATCCCTTGGCATAGCACCCACGAGCTTACTAGCCCAAATCATATACGATCAAACAAGCAAAAACCTCTTTTTCAAAACCTGTCCTCTTCGGGTCCCTCACAACTGCCTACCCAGCGTCTTTTGAGCACTCCAGCATCTTTTGGTAACCCTCAAGGACATGCAATTTTTTTCAAAACTCAATAACCACAAATCATGCAATATATGCAATTGTTTGCAAAAGATGTCTATGCATAATGTATTTGTCATATGCATGATGAATTCGTTTATAAGATTAAACAAGTCATATAACTTATACTTAAAACATGCAGTCTCAAAACAATCATGGCTCTTTTTAAAAGTCTAATAGCGACAGAGCACCTACATCAAAGTCTCCTAGAGTCGTGTCCTTTATCACTCAACCCGTCCCTGGGTCTCATTTATAAACTCCTGGGTATGCATGGATACAAGGAGTCCTTATCAATTTCATTCTATTTAGACATTAGATTGCTAGATATGCCTTTTAGGGTCCATGGTCCTTGCTTAATTCATTGTCAGGCTAGATCCTAAGATGTGGATCTACTATTCTGTGGTTAACTCTGTAAATTGTCCTCTAATCCTAACTTTATAGTTTCATTAGGTCCACATGTCCCAGTTCCCAGGACACCCGTGCATCTTGGTTGAACCACGACTGCCTCACGTGAGTGCGCGCCCAAGGGCCGTGCCAGGGACCCCATTTTGCACGCGCACATGCAGGCTCAAGCATCGCGCTATAACGTGCATCCTAGATGGCAACGCACGGACGCACCTTTGGTGTAGCATGACGCGTCTCAACTCCCAGGGCACCCCGTGCATCCTGGTCGAGCCAGGACCCGTGCCCCACGTCATGCGCGCACCTGAAGGCAGCACCTGGGATAGTGTACGCATTGTCGTACACCTGGAACCCGTCCCAGGCGCAAGTGAAGCATGGCATCCTTGGGATGCCTTGTTAGTGCAGAGCTGGTTGGAACCGGCTGGGTCGTTTTCTGGCCAGGAAATCCGGCTAGAAAAAGACTAGATTCGACATCGATCTTAGCTTGGGGGAAGCAAAACAGAGAGAAGGTAAGGAGGGGCTTACCTGGGTAGCCTGGGGTCGCCCTTTTTCCTAGTGGTGCGTTTCCCTCTGTCGAAAATCTATGTTGTTGAAACCCATGAAGAATGGGAAAACCCCAATGCCAGACCGGAAAGGAGAAGAGGGGAAATGGGGAGATGGCAATGGATGGCCTGACTCGGGCCTGGCTATTGCTAGAAAATGTAGGGGAGACTGGCTTGAGATGGGTTTCCAATTTTTGCCAGAAACCCCAGTCTCAAAATGGCCGGAAAATCATGTTTTTGGAGGGGGGAGATAGGGCTTTTTATAGCCCTGCTATGGCGGTGCTGCCAATGGCGGTGGCAGATTTCTCTGGAAACTAGGGTTTCTGGAGAAATCTAGAGGAAGAAGACGATGGGGTGCCATTATCAAAACGGCCCCCTGTGTTTTCTGCCTTTTTCGTTTTTAATTCAAATTACAGAAATACCCCTAATCTTTAAACGGCCGTAACTTCTTCATACGAACTCCGTTTTTGGCGTTCTTTGAGGCATTGGATTCCATTTTTTGAGTAGAATCTAATGGTACCAAGTTTCCTCACAATTTCCTTCATTTACTATTTTAAATAAGGTAAAACATTCAACACATTTCTTTTCCCATAAAATGTCCAATTTTTGTTAAAAATAGCGTAAATTGCTCGGGTATTACAGTTTTAGGCCATGTTATATCACACAATGGCATAGAAGTAGACAAAGCCAAAGCGAATTTAATCTCTAACCTTCCTCCTCCAAGGATGGTGAAGGAAATTTGACCATTTTTAGGCCTTGCTATTTTTTATACGAGATTTATTAAAGATTTTAGGAAAATTTCTAAGCCCCTATGTAATTTACTTAAGGAGGCAACTTTTAACTTTGATAATTGTATGAAAGCATTTGAGTGCCTAAAGGCTAAACTCACTTTTACGCCTATTATTCAACTACCACTCAGTGATGCCCATCTTAATTATTTCCCTATAGAAAATGAGTTCTTGATCATTGTATTTTCCTTGAATAAATCTTAATTCCTCAGACCTAAGGTCATTGTTTATTCAAACCATGCAGCATTAAAATACGTTCTTCCCAAGAAAGATGCCAAACCTAGGCTGATCTGGTCTATATTATTGCTATATGAGTTTGATTTGGAAATTCAGGATAAGAAAAGTTTCAAAATTGATGTAGCTGACCACTTATGCACGCTAGTTGTTGAAGTCTACTAGTGAGAACGTGCCTATAACATAAACCTTCCCAGATGAATATATTACACATTTTCCAGCTTCCTTGGTATGTAAATATAGTCAATTATCTTGTTATGGGTCAAATACCTAATCATTGGTCTAAACAGGATAGATAAAGATTTGTTATCAAGGTTAAGCACTTTACATAGGATGATCCATACTTGTTCAAATACTATCCTGATCAAGTTATTGGGAAATGCATACTAGATAATGAACATAAAAAAATCATTGTGTTTTATCAAAACCATGTAAGTGGGGCCACTACATTTTATAAAGATAGCTGCAAAGATTTGCAATGTGGTTTTTATTGGCCCACCATTTTCAAAGTTTCACATGCTTACTGCATATCACATGCTAGATGTCAATAGTTAGGGAGCATAGGAAAAAGAAATATGATGCCCTTGAACCCAATTTTGATCATTAAACCTTTTGATATTTAAGGCATTGATTTTGTGGGACCTTTTCCCAACTCCTTTAGTTATCTGTACATCTTTGTGGGAGTGGACTACATGTTCAAATGGGTGGTAGTCATTAAAAATCTCAATTTTGACTTAGATAATGTTGAGATCCACATAAACCTCCAACTCAATGAGTTGGATGAACTTAGGAAAGATGGATATGACTCCACTATGATATACAAAGACCATATGAAAAGCCATTATGATAGACACATCCTACTAAAGTCCTTCATTTCAAGACAAAAGCATAACTCTAGGTTGCATCTATTTCCTAGAAAACTTCATTCTCGATGGCTAGACGCTACATAGCCTGTACTATTTACCCTCATGGGGCTGTTGAGATTGAAAAGGATGAGTAGATTTTTGAAGTAAAGGGCCAAAAATTGAAACCATATCTACAATTGGTAGGCCCTGACGTACAAAAAATCTTGCTAGAGGAGCTAGACTCCCAAGACCCATCTTAGTATTTTCTAAGACAACTGCATGCATCATAAGATCTATATTCATCACAACATTGTATGTTTAGTTGAAGACATTAAACTTATTGCTCACTGGGAGGCAACCTAGGTTTTTTAGAGTTTCATTATCTCCATTACCCATTCATCATATGGGGTCTTATGTTTTAAAACATTAGAGTTTAGTTCAGGTTGGGGGGTGTCAATATGCATGAGATTTCTAAGTTTTTCCTTATCTTCAGCAATTCTTTTGTTGTTGAGTTTTTAAGGTATAGTTCCCTTACTATTTTTTTTTTTGAGTTTTTAAGGTCAAGTTCCTTTACTATAATGAGAATTGGATTTTCAGAAGCTTAGAATTTCTCATACTTTAATTTCTTAATAGAAATGCATATGGTTAATTTTGCATTTTATTCATGTCTTGAAGTCTTTTATGAAAGTTAAATCTTATAATATACTTATACACAGCATATAATATGGACAAATAGATGGTTATGACTTAAATACCCTGAGAAAAATTAGTCGTGACCTATACCTAAATGAGTATTAGAGACTATCATCTTTTTTAGGGATGTATATATATATATATAATTCCATATTTTCTTCAACGAACATTACTTTAAAAGATTTTAGTATCTTTATTTTGGTCAAATTTCCAAGAAACAATAGTAGTAACTTTCTTTCTTAAATATTTATTGAATCTGATAGGCTTAAAGGCTTAGAGAAACCTAGGAAATGATATAGGCCATCCTTATTTTAGCAAAGAGACATAAAGCCTTCCCAATATATTATACCACTAGTTAGACCCTTTGAGCCTCTTAGTAATCCTTTTGATAAGCATATGATTTTGGATAAAAACCACCCACTTAGTTACCCATCTTTTATAACTTATAAGGGTAAAGCAAGGTTTTTGGTCAAAATTTGTAACACATGCATTTCTAACCTAAAAGATATTTTTTTTGATAATTTTCTGATTTAGAAGCTAATCCAAGGTAAGTATGTGAATAATCATATTTTTTAGAATTTAATTAGAGTTTTTTACTTTTTGTAGGAGTTGAGATGATGATTTGATGTCCAAGATCAATTGAGATGAAAATTGAAGATCAAGATAGAAAGATAGAGTCAAAGCTTAAAAGTCATCAATCTAACACAAGATCAAGGATCAAGATCACCTTAAAGCATGCAAAAAATAGAATTAGAGGAGTCCAAGGTGGTCAAAGTGGGCCCATGCATAAGCCACACAAAGTCCACCACCTTTGCATGGGATTCACTCAAGCCAGTTAGCCATATTCAAGCCATGAACAAGGTGACAAGCTATAAAAGCCATTAAAGCTAGCCATGAAGCTAGGCCAATGGAGCTATCAAAGTTAGTCATCAAGCCACATGAGCGAAGCTACATGAAAGGCCATGATTGGAAGAATCCGATAAATTATCCTTGGAATTTAGGGGGTTATTTTGAAGATAACTGAGGAAAAATCCACTAGGATAAGTAACAAAGCTAGCTCTATATTTTTATTGTTTTTTCATGTTTTTTTCACCTTTTTCTCACTTTCCACTTCACCTCTAAGGGGAACTACAAATTTCACTTTCCATCCAAGAGTCCTATCTTTCTATGACTCCCCCACCTTCTTAAACTTCCGTTTCAACCATCCAACCAATCCCTACTTCTTAGGAAACTGCCTAGCTAATCACTTTTTTTCACCTCACCTCTCTCCTAGGGTTTCCTCTAGAAAGCAACTATCCTATATAAGAGATTGGAAGATCTTTCATGATAAAAAAAAAAGGCCTTTTTAGAGAAGGGAGAACACCCCCTCCAAAGAAGGAGGCGTCTCCACCCTTCTTCCCTCGAATGCTCCTCAATGCCTCCTTCCCTAGGAAGCCCATCTTCTCCACTCTTCAATGCCTCTTCTTATAGGGTTTTGATCTCTGCTTGAAGTTTTTTAAGTTTAGGTTAGTTCTTATTATTCCCTTCTTTGTTGCTTTAATATTCTTGCCTCTTAATTCCATGTGTTTTTGTCATTACTCTGTTCTTTGATTCCATGCTTTATTCTTCATGATTTGTTCCTTAATCTTCCTTATTGTTTGCCACTTGATTTCAGCCTTAGATCCTTGTTCCTAAGGATTGCTAATCTCAGGTAGTGACAGACAAGAGATAGTGGTCATTAGATCAAGTGATTTGGGTATCTTAGATTCATCGATTCCCATTACTCTTACTTACCTTTTATCACTCTTTTTCCTTGGCATCTTTGCTTCATATCCTTAGTTTTTATTTATTATTTTCTTAATATCTAAGTTATTGTTTCTCTGGTAGTGACAGCTAAGAGAAATAATAGCTTAAATCTTTTAGTTTCCTTCACCTTTTATGTGCTTTTTGCTTAGTTCTGGCACTAGTCAATGTTGTTTTTCCTTAGACGAGTTCCATCTTCTTAGCTTCTCTTCTCTTGGTTTTCTTTTGGGTTGTAATTTCATGTTAGCTGAACTTGGTTTACTATTGTTAGAAGGTGTTTTATATGTAATTGGAATCAAGTATCTAGCCTTGTAAGAGTGCGCCATTTCCAGATTTGTATACGTATTCAAGCACTCTCTAATTTGATGTATATTGAATTCAATGAATAAAACTCTTTTAGAATTTTTTATGCTTGAATTCCAATAGCTTAATTCTTTAATTTTGAAATTTGTCTTGCATTAAAAGTGCTTGTCAAGTTGATTTCCCTGCCTTGTTTCAATTGAGTTCCCAAATACCATGTTGCAGGAATCCATCAACTTATTCATGGTATTTATTTGAATCCTTAGGAACACATTTAGATTTTTAAGTTGTTTTGTTAAGTACCATGATCAGATTGCATGTTAGTTTGGTGTTAATTCATTAATTTAGGCCATCTTTTGAACTCATGAACCATGTGCACCATCCCATGGATCATGCACATATTACTAGGGTGAAAACTCTTCAATGATTGCTTTGTTTAGTTGGTAAGAGTGGTAATTAATTCATTATTTACATCTTATTTTAGTTGTGGAAAGTTGAGCAATTAATGTTTTTTGAAAGTTTCATTTTTAGTAAGTTTTAAAATATGAAAGTAGGAAAGTTTCTACTTTAAGTAGTTTCTTTAACTTTAGTTTTTTAACTTAGTTCATTCTAATTCTACTATAGTTTCCTTTAATTGCAAGCAAATTAGTTAAATTTCTAATTATGTTGGTTCGCTTATTTCATGCATTCTTGGTTTCCATGTTAATTTAATTTCTTAATCTAGGTCTAATCTAATTCTTTGGGTATACCAGTTAGAATTTGAGATCAAGACAATATTCCAATGGAGCATAAGCATATATATTTAGAAGTCTGGATTATGTAGTTTGTACACACACTACACTTCGAGATATAACTGTAATAAAATATCTTTGGTATGTGGGTAACTTGTAGAATTTTTCATTCATTATTTTTTGCATGTTTTCCTTAAGACTAATAAAATAATAGCTGGGGGGTGTGATAAATTTTCAAATTTGTGTAAAAAAAAATACCCAATTAGTAGTCCATGTGGCATAAATTACAATGTTATTTGCATGGTTTTTTTTTGGAAATTCATAATACATGCATTTTGAAGCTAATGACTCAAGTTTGATATTTTGTAGGTTTAGAAGGTAATCTAGAGTAAATATATGAATTATCAAAATTTTCTAGAATTTAATTAGAGTTTTCTATCATTTGTAGGTGCTAAGATGAGGATCCAATGGCAAAGATCAATCAAAATGAGAATGGAGGATCAAGATCAAATCAAAGTCCTGAGACTCGTTTTATATTAACTCTAAAGTTCAAGCAAAGTTCAAGATCATCCTAACGAAAGCAAGAAAGTAATTGGAAGACTCAAAGGTGACTAGAATGGGTCCATGCAAAAGGCATGCAATTCCACTACCTTTGCATGAGAATTAAAGTCATGCATGCAAGCCACCTTAATCATACGAGCCAAATAAGCCATGAAGCCAAGGGACTAAGCCATTCAAGTCACTTAGAAACGAGCCATCAAAGTGAGCCACACAGCCATTATAACTAATGCCACATGGAGTTACATGATTTGATTAAGAATCCAAGCAATTATCCTATGAAAAATCATGAATTTCAAGGGATAATTAGAAGGATTTTGTTGAAGATTAGCACATGGTGAGAGATGCATGCATAGGCAGACCAATCAAGAGAGAAACCATCCCAAAATCCCCATCTTTTCTTTCAATTCCCTATCTCTTTCCAACCCATTTAGGTTTTCCATGTGATTTACATAAAGGGGATACACCTCTTTCTTAAAAAAGAGGAGCCTCCCCCCTGAAGCTATCACTATCTTTCATACTGCCTTCCCCTTTCTAAATCCCCTTCATAGCTTCCTTCTTATCTCTCTTTCTAAGTTGTATCCTACTTGAATTCCACCTTCTAAAACCATTCCTATTCCCTACTTGAATTCCATGTCAAATCCCTTAGGTGTTCCATGTTTTTCTTTTCCTTGTAAAAGTCGAATGAATTGCAACATCCTAAGATGATTTTCCACTTCCTAATTCATGTGGATTCTACCCCTTAATATTAATCTTTATTTCCTCTATTCATTATGATAGAATCTTCTCAGACTTAGAAACCCAAAACTCTATAAGAACACCAGAAGAATTCCATGATTTCTACATAAGGATTGGGACTCCTCTTTCTTAAGAAAGTGGCATCTCCATCCAAGGGAAGTTCTTAGGGTTTTGCACTTCAATTTCTTTGGCTGTGCTTTTTGTCTTTCACGCATCCTTTAAGCTCCTTGTTCTTTGATTTTTAAGCTTCTTTTCCTGGTTAGTTTCATTGTTTTTCTTGTTTTTATTTTCATGCTCATAGTTCTAACCAAGATTTCCTTTGACTTTTGCATTCAAATTACTTAGTTTTCTTGTTTAGATTTCCTTATTCAAAGGCCTCTTCTCTCTTTTAACGATAACCAAGAGAATAGTAGCCTTGAATCAATCTTGTTCCTTTTCCATTCCCATCATTCTTACACTTTTCTCTTGATTTCTCTTTTGTGTTTCACGTGCATGATATCTTAGATTAGTTTGAGATCACTGGATGGTGTTGAAGTAGATTAAAGCATTGGTTTTAGATTGAGTTTTTGTTTATGAAAATTGCTCATATTTCTTTCCATGTACATGTGCCACTTTCTCATGTAAATTTTCACTTCAATGAATTCAATTGGTTTATGAGCAATATCTTGTTTGATTCTAGTGTTAAATTACTTTCAATCTTGATTGTTATCCTTCATGAATATTGTGCAATATGTTTCTGTCCATGCCTTTTTTAATTTAAGTTGTATGTGCACAATGCTAGTATAGATTTTACCTTAAGTTTCATGCACATCTGTTCTATGTTCATGCACCTTATTTGTTTGATTTCTTCGAAACTCATTTATCTTTTTAAGTTGTTTAATTAATGCTTTATTTAGATCCAAGTGCACAAGTTTTTGTTTTATGCATTCTAGCCTTCTTTCCCATCAATGAGCAATGTGCACAATTCCATAGGCCATCCGAATGATTGAGTTGGGTTTTCTTAGTTAGTTGGTTGTTCCATTCATTAATTCTAGTTTAGATTTATTTGTTTAATTAATTTGCATCTTAGATAGATTTAGATAGTTTCTAACTTTAGTTTTTAGAAAGTTTTATTTCTAAGTTTAGCTTGCTTTTCTGTTAGTATGTTTCTTTAGTTCATGTTTCTAATTCCAAGCATGTTTCCTTTTTCAATGTCATTTATTTTCCTATTTTAATCAAATCAATTTCTCTTTGTCCAAGATTAAGAATTTAAATAAGATCCAATCAGTATACATATTTGTGAGATTCCTCTTGGGATTGACCTCACTCGCATACAATTACTACATAGATTTGTGTACTTGCGAGTAATTTTAAAGCTACACCAATGCATTACTTTGAAATTGAAATATGAGGTCAATTATTGAAGATCGATAGTAATATTACCTATAATCATGTTGATCCTTGTCTAAAAAATGGTTAAGAGTGTGGAATAGCTGCAGATTGTTCCAGAACAGGGTTCTTGCTGATGGCATCAAGGGGAGTACAATGAATGGCTTAGATCTTCAATCCATACTGTTTTGGTCACCGTGCATCCCCGTACATAATGACTGATCATAGTTGTTGGGGTTTTGTCACCAATGACAGAAAAGTGGGAAAAGGTAGTGCCACTGGAATTGTCTCCACACATACATTTTGAATTTTGATGTTTTGGAGTCAAATTTTGAGGTTGTGAAGAGCATATTTCTCTTGAATTCAATTTTGATGGAATTATATTCTTTATTCCACTTGAAATTAAAAATATAATACAAAATTCACAGAAAGGACCTCAAAATTTAGGGTTATTACAAAAAACCAAAATAATAATGAGTGTCAAATAATTATAGGAATTAAAGAAAATATGCAATAATCCTAACTAAATGGAAATATGAGAAATGCATCTAAAAATGTGAATTAAGATATGAATTCATGCAATTCCTATGCTACAACTGATGCTAAAATAATCTAAGCTAGATCCAAACAAAATTCTTTAGGAGTCCTCAACAAAAGAGCCACTATAAAGCTCCTCCCTAGCTTTCTTAAAGACATTCGATTGTGTAAACTTTTGTCTATCGCAAAGTCACTAGTAAAAATGATCCTAAAGCCATTAAGTGTGTTTTCCTAAATTACTCTAACAACCAATCAAGATATAAATGCTACAATCCAAAGTTTAGCAAGTTATATATTAGTCGAGATGGGTCCTTTTGTGGAAATATTTCCTACTCTACCAATTTTAATCCACATGTGGAGAAAGCTCAACTATTAGATTTGAATAGGATTCTTGCCCCAATTTAAATCCCATAGTAATCTCCTATGCTTGCACCCTGTGTTTCTAGACCACAGCCACTTCCACATGAATCTAATGATGCTATTGACATTGAGGAAATGCATAAGGAATGAGAGGAACAAGCATGATGTCCTGACAGGAGCAAGGAAATACAATCTGCACTTGAATTTGAGACCAATAGCAGAGAAGCTCTCAGTACCAACAGCATACAACAACAACAACCCATGAAGCTATATGAAAGAAAAATAACATTTAAATGGTCAAATAACCCATCTTTAATCAGCAGCTAGTCCAATCTGAGCCTTGATGTATGGCCTCCTTCTAATTCTCATTTAGAATAAGAAATTGTTCGTAAGGATGATGATTTACTAGTTTTATTAAGAAAGGGAGTAAGGACATACACTATGCGTCCTATCTCCAAAATTGTGTCCTATCAAAAGTTGGGGGGAGCATATAAGGTGTTCATTGTGTAACTGTCACAAATTGTGATCCGCAAAGATATTTATGAGGCCTTACAAAATATACAATAGAAAAAGGTTGTTCTTGATGAGTTGGAGGCACTAAAAAGGGATCATACAAGGGAATTTGTTAAGTTTCAAAATGGAAAGAAGACTATTGGTTGTTGGTGGGTCTTTACTGTGAAGTATAAGATTGATGGAACCATAAATAGGTATAAGGCTAGATTAGTCATATGTTCGAAGCTATGTGATTGACTATGTAGAAACTTTTTCACTAATAGCAAAAATGAACAAACTCTGAATATCATTATCTTTGGCAACTAACTGTGACTGGAAACTCGTGCAATATGATGTAAATAAGAATTCCTAAAGATCTTGAGAAAGAAGTATATTTGTATTTTCTCCCACTGTTGAATGGGGAAAACAATGAAGTATGGAGACTAAAAAAAGCACTGTATGGCCTTAAACAATCTTCCAGAGCTTGGTTTTGAAGGTTTACTATATTGTGAAAAATGGGCATAAGTAGAGTCAGGGTGATCACACTCTATTCATCAAACACTCACTAGCTAGAAAAGTCTCATTTTTAATCATGTATATTGATGATATCATTGTAATAGGTGATGATGAAGTAGAGATGGAGCAGTTGAAGTAGAAAATTGCTCAAGAATTTGCAATGAAAGACCTAAGAAATCTCAAGTATTTTTGGGGAATTGAAGTGGCTCAAAAAGAAAAAGGAATCTTTATAGCCCAATGAAAATATATGCTTGATCTGCTAAAGGAAATAGGAATGCTTGATAGCTGACCATCTATTACATCGATTGACACAAAAACCAAACTCATATCGATTACAAGGGCTGACGATCAGTTTAGTGGCAAATAGTAATGGTTGGTGAGAAATTTAATTTGCATGTCACCAACAAGACTTAACATTTCTTTTGTTGTAGGTCTTATGAGTCAATTAATGCATGGCAAGAAAGAAATACATAGAATTAGGATATAGAGGTACTAAAGTGAACTCCTATGAGAGGAGTATTGTCATATTAAAAATGATAGGATGCAAGTGGAAGTCTACATTGATGTAGATTGGGCCGAATCATTGGAGGATAAACTGCCTATTATTGGGTATTGCACATTTATTGGCGGCAACTTAATCACTTGGATAAGTAAGAAGTAGAAAGTGATTGCTAAGTCCAATGATGGGGCAGAATTTAGAGCTCTAGCACAAGGAATGAGTGAATTAATTTGGTTAAAAACTATCCTCTCAGATTTGAGGATTAGAGTGGAAAAACCTATGAGATTGTATTGTGACAACAAAGTAGCATTAGCTATTGCTAGAGACCCAGTTCAGCATGACCATACCAAGCATGTAGAAAGATAGATAGACACTTTATAAAGGAAAGGTTGGACTCTAAAGAAGTGTGTACACCATATGACCATACTAAGGAATAACTTGCAGATGTTCTTACGAAATGATTGGATAGCAATACCTTGCATGCTCATAACCAAGTTGGTATTGAGGTACTTACTCAACAACTTGAGGGGGTGTGTTGACATAAGATCCTGAAAAATCAAGGATATATCTTGTTCTCTCACAGCTATTATAATAGTCATGATGTTGTGTTTTTAAAGTTAGCACGCAAGTGCACAAATTGGTCGTAATATAGCACTCTAGTAAGGTCGATCCCACGAGGAGTTGAAAAAATGTGATGCCACTGGTCCCTACTTTAAACTATCTAACCTAGACAAAATTTAAAAGACTTTTAACCTAAACTAAGAATGGAAATTATGCAAAAATTAGAAACATGCCAAAATTTAAAACTTTCCTAAAACATGTACTTTTGAAAAGTAAAGCTTTCCTAATTCAAAACTTACTAATTTTATGACTTTAAACTAGGAACTTTCCTAAAATCCAATTTTAACAACTTTCCTAAGACTTAAAATAAGCAAATAACCTAGGAGAAACATGCTTTAAGTAACTACTTTCCTAATCATCCTACTTCTAAAGCAAGCAATTAAACTCATGGAACAATTAACAACTTAAACAACAACATGAAAACAAACTAATTAAGAACAACACTACTAACTACTTTTCCTAATGTGAATGAGTGCAACAACTTAAATCTCAATTAATCAACAACTCACTCAAAACCATGCTTGATTGAATGAAAATGAAATCAATGAACTATGAAAGAAAAATCAAGTTGATAATGTCATTCAAACTTCAACCACTTCCACTTTTGGATTGTATGCATGGTTTCTTAGGTCTCTTGATTGATGAGATTTCAACACAAAGCTACCCTTACTCAGTATATCCTTAACATGCAACAAATAAATAAAAAAATAATTATACTATTTCATCAATTAATAAGTATTCCATTAATAATTAACAAGTGTGCATAAAAGTGATTACATGAAAGATGTGTTCAACTTCTAGAAAGCGAACACTATGTTTTCTCTCAAATTAAATCCAAAACTAAATCTCAATAATGATTCCTATAGGTTGACATTCCTATAAGAGCTTTATAGGTTGAATGATAAGCCCAGAAAGCTTCGTTAAGTCTCATAGACCAATCTTTCTTACTTGGATTACTGTCTTCTCTACCACCAATCTAAATAAGTGGTCTGCCATGACATTTTTGAAACCTTTATTATCCCAAATTTCCAAGTCAAACTTTTGTAGTAGGAGTATCCAACGGATCAGCCTAGGTTTCACATCCTTGTTAGAAAGGAGGTACTTTAAAGCCGCGTGATCTAAGTACACTATAACTTTAGACCATAACAAGTAAGATCTAAACTTATTCAAAGCAAACACTACAACTAACAACTCTTTCTGACTGGTCAAATAATTGAGTTACTTGTTATTTAGTGTTTTAATAGTGTAGTATATCACGTGGGTAAGTTTATCAATATGCTGCCCCAAATTAGTCCCAATGGCATAATTCAACATGTCACACATAACCTCAAAAGGTGCGCTCTAATCAGTGGTTGAATAATAAAGTGTAGAAGTCAACTCGACCTTGATCCACTCAAAAGCTTTCAAACGGTTGTCATCAAAGAAAAAAAATGGTCTCCTTTTCAAGTAAATTACATAGGGACTTTTCAATTTTTCTGAAATCATTGATAAATCTTTTGTAAAATCTAGCATGTCCTTAAAAAGAGCGGATTTCTTTCACTGTCCTTGGTTGAGAAAGGTTGGCTATTAACTTTAAGTGGCATAGCCACTTGTCAAAAGATGGCCCAAATACTGAGAAGTCATCCATGAACACCTTTAGAAACCTTTCTACCATATAAGAAAAGATGCTCAACATACACCCTTTGAAATGTAGTAGGAGCATTGCAAAGCCCAAAAAGGCATACATAGGTAAGTGAAGGTTCCAAAAGGATAAGTGAAGGTGGTCTTCTTCTCATCCTCTAGTGATATAAGAATTTGGTTATAACTGAAATATCCATCCAAAAAGCAATAATAACTATGTCTGGCTAACCTCTCTAGCATTTGGTCAATAAAAGGTAGAGGAAAGTGATCTTTCCTAGTGATCGTGTTCAACTTTTGTAGTCAATACAAACTCCTCACCCAGTGGTCATGTGGGTGGGTAATAACTCATTCTCCTCATTTTCTACTACTTTGACCTTGAATTTCTTAGTATAACCTAAACAGGGCTGACCCAAGTGTTATTAGAGATAGGGTATATGACACCAACATCTAAAAGCTTTAGAACTTCATCTATGATGACTTCCTTCATATGGGGATTCAGTCATCTTTGGGTTTCTCTAGAAGGTTTTGTATTTTCTTCTAGGTGTATCCTATGCATGCATATGGTTGGACTAATCCCTTTGATGTCTACTATGGTCCACTGTTGATGTTTTCCGCAAGTGCATAGGCTATTGTAGTATAGCTATGCAAATAAGGGTCAAACCCACAGGGACTCGCTTTAATTGGAGTTTTTAATAAAATTTAATTACTTGAAATTTGATGAGAAGAACAAAACTAGTATAATCATTCAGATTTATTCAATTGATGCACTTTAAATAACTTTCAATTTCAGAGAACAACATAAAAGTAATCAAAACGTCCTTGAATCACACTGTCCTTGGATGACATTGTCCCTGGATAACAATGTCCAAAGATGGATAAAATAAAGCTTAAATAGAACAAGGACACAGATGTAAATAAAATGGGGATACAGATGTCATTAAACAAGGGACGCAGATGTCATTACTGGAATTGAACAGAATTGTCATTTCATTTAAAGATGAAGGGCAAAACCGTCATTATGTTCAAACTCTGGTTTTTAACAAAAACCAGGAAAACCCAACGAAGGGGATGGCCTGTGGAGAAGATGGATTCGGTGGAGCGAGGGGGAAAAATGGCAGCAACGTGGGAGGAAACCTAGTTCGGGTTTCCTTCTCCGAGATGTCCAGTGAAGAGAAGAACGCTGGAGCCGACTATCTACGTCTCTAGGCATCTTCCAATTTTTGGGTTCATGCCTATGCTGGCCCGGTGGTGCTGGATTTGATCTGGACTGGGGCTTGCTCCTGGCTGGTGAAAATCTGGTAGCAGATGCGCCTGGACGTCGTTTGCTTGGAGATGGGCGTTGCACGTCGGGGTTCCTTTGGCTTGCTCCTGGCCGGTGGACACGATGGTGTGTAGAGGAGGACAACAGAGATCTGGGCTATGCTGGACTGGTTGGAAGAGGTGTGGCCCAGGAACAATCTGGCTTTGGCGTGGCATCTCTGGGTTTTGGGCATCGCACTGCTTAGAGGTCGGGGATGATACTGTGGCTTTCAGACGGGAGGAGAAAGGAGGCTAGTGCCTTCAGGTGAAGAAAACGAAATGAAGAAGAAAAGGTGCAGTAAGAAGGGGTTTAGTGAGGCGAATGAAGTCTGGGTAGAGATGAGAGAAAGTGCATGCGAGGTGGAAAAGAGAGAGGGTAAAAAGGAAGAGAAGAAGGGGGCTGATGCGGTAAAAACTGGGTGGTTTGAGTAGAAGAAAACGACGCCTGCTGAGCAGGTGTCCGGGAATTTGGGTGTTGGGTGTGATGGAGAAGTATGGAGGTCTAGTGCAACGGTGATGATGATGGGGCAGCCTGACTGAGGTGCAGACCTGGCTTGGTCTTTGGGCTGGGTAGATGGGGAGAAAATGAGAGGGAGAGGAAAACGAGTGATTGAGAGAGATAGGTGCGTGATGGAGGAGAGAAATACGTAACGACTGAAAACAAAAGACTAGGCAAGCAAAGAAAAATGATGAATAAAATGGGCTGCAAAGAAGACAACCCAAAACTTCCACTCTCCCTCATACGACCTCCTCTTTATAGCCTTGCCCTTCCTTGTTTTTCTCCATTTCCTTCCTTATCTTCTATCCTTGAAGAGTTAGAATTCTATGGGGAAACTTTCTCCTTTTCCAATTAGAACTCCATCCCTTTTTGGAATCCTCTTCAAACTAGAACTCTTCCACTTAGGACTCCTTGTTGATTAGGACTCTTGCCTTTTTTATCTGCACCATTGAGATTAAATCTGAGCCATCCAATTTCTTTTAGTTGATCTGCAAAATAAAATGCTAAATTAGAATAATCAAACCGTTCATTAATCCTTTAATAAGCTCGAATGACCATCTAACCATTGATTAAGGTCTAGATGGTTAATCAAGCTAAAATTTGAAATTTGGACGATTAGATAATCTAATTGAATGCTAAACTAGGGGTCTCTTAGCCAAAATTAAGCAATTAACATCCACCTTAGAACAGTCTTATGTTCCTTAAGAACATTAAGAAGTTTTCCTTCCTATTCCATATCTATGTTTGAACCTAGTATCACATGTAAGGTTTCATTTGGCCTAGGTATGAATATTTGAGATTGTCAGGCAAGGGTGTTAGGGCCAAAGAAAGTGGTTGCTCTATAGAGGGTATGGGGACAAACTCTAAAAGAGGGAGTGGCTCCACATAAGGGCCTTACTTAGAGGTATCCATAATTGGAGCAACCTCTAGAAGCTTGTTTACCTCCTCAATGGACTTGCCTAAATACAAATATCTATTAAAATGAATGAGATAAGCCTTTAGTGGGTCAAAGATGGAAGATGGTGGATGAATGCCATGAATTAGACTCTCGATCAAATTCACATAACAAGAATCATCGACGTCTAAGTGTTGTTGATCAGCATTACATAGATTTATCTTGACTTTCATGTTTTTAAATGATAATTTTATTACACCATTCCTATAGTTAATAATGGTGTTGGACGTCATCAGGAACGGGTGTCCAATTATGATTAGAATCTGACTACCAGCATCAGATACATGCTGGGTGTCCAATATAATAAAATCAACTTGGTAATACAACTACTCAACCTTTCTAGCCTTGTTCAATAAATGCGGGAATGGGGCTTTAGGCACATAGGGTGCCTCCACTATAGGTTCTAGAGGCATTTTCTATCTTTTCTCTTTCTCTACATTTTGGTTTTCTCCTTTTCCTCTACATTTTCCTTAGCCTGCCCTATCTTTTTGTCAATTTGAGACTACTCCTAAGGGTGGTTATAGACTTCGCTTCCTTATGAGGGTTAAGGGTTTGAGAACTTGACCCTATCTCAAATTGACCCTTAAGTTTAGGGATGGGTTGACTAGGGAACTAACCCTTCCTCTATCATGTAGTGCAGCTTACATTTGGCTTACGTGCATCTCTAACTTGGCTATGGAGTGAGATTTGACATGGGCTGCATGTTTGCTATCATTTTTCAATCGGTGTAAGGCCTTCTTAGTGTCTTCATTTTCCTTTGAAGATCTTTCAAGAAGGGTCTGAATGGTTTCCTCAAAATATGGTTTCTTTTGTTGTTGTGGTTGTTGGAAGTCAGGCAATTGCTAGGGAAATATTGTTCTAGGAAAGTATTGGATAGGGGGTTTCATAGATGGTCCCCCTAGTTGTTATTCTTTGACTAGAAAAAGTTTGGATGCCTAGCCCATCTAGAGTTGTAGGTCTTAGAATGTGGGTTGTTATTAGGATTGTGATATGCATTCAATACATTCGCTTATTCAACTAGATAATTGTTAAGCACTTTATTTGATGGACAAGACGTAGTCATATGGACGGGGTTGGAATAGAGATCATAACCTCTTACTAACATTTAATATATGTGATGGCCATAAAAGATTGAAACATAGTTTCAAGCTTGTCTACTCTCCCATTGTACTTGACCATTCTCTCTAGTACATAGTCAAGTTTATGGGATACATTAGTATGCATTCATATCTCATAGGTACCCCCTTTCTTGGTAGGCTAGTTGTTTCTCTCTTTTATGTTTGAATAATCCCATTGCATGGAATTATCTGCTAGTATTTGAAAGAACACCCATGCCTCACTCTCATCTTTTAACATGAGGGCACCTCCACTTTTTGCATTTACCATTTGTTTATTTTGAGGCCTCAATGTCGTATAGAAGTATTGAACATGCTGCCATTTCTCAATCCATGATGAGGGCATTTTTGCACTAATTCATTCCACCTTTCGCAATATTCATAATATTGTTCATTATCCCCTCATTTGAAATTGATAATTTCATGATGAAGGGCATTTGTTTTGTAAACAAGGAAGAATTTGTTCAAAAACTTCCTTGACAATTGATCCCATGTATTAATGGAACCTACCTCCAAGGAATTGAGGCATGACTTGGCTGTATCCTTAAGTAAGAATGGGAATGGCCTAAGCTTAATAGCATCATTTCAAAAAAAATTTGGAACCTAAATATGCCACAAATATCAAGGAACGTCTTGATATGAAGGTAAGGGTCTTCTCGGTCTCGACCATAAAAGGTAGGGAGTAATTGAATGACTCTCATTTTTAACCCAAGTGGTTTATGTTTGTAGAAGGTAAAGCTATGTAGGATGGGGTGTTGAGTTGTAGAGGTGCAAAAAAATCTCTAGTAGCTTTATGCTCGACTTCTGGTGGTGGTTCAACTATGGGGATGGGAACTTGGTTTCTTTCCCCTTGTCTAATGTTGCATTGAATCTCTGGGTTTGAAGCTGCTAACTTCAAGTTCTTAGATCAACGCCCTTTCATAAACTATCCTAATCTATATGCTGACTCTAACTCTATGTGATGTGCAATCAAATCCTAGTAATCACTAATCGAGTAGTGCCTTGATTATCTTTTCTTAGTACATAGGTGGTAGCTTCTTAGACCTAGATCTAAAAGCTCTTCCTTTTTTTAGAATTGACTATTGCTTACCAGTTAGGTTCGGCGCGAAAATGGTTAATATAATCCTCTTGTTAGAAGGCATTTAGACCTCAACTGAAGTCAATGGAAGTCGTGAAAAAATCACTTGGATTTTAAGGCATCCACTATAACCACAGTACTCAGAAGCCACTAGAAAGACAATAGATCAAGTCCTTCTAAAAGGTTCACATGAGCTTAATACCCTAAATCTCTTTCTACATGATTGTAAATTAACATTCAAGTGACATATAAGGATGTTGATTGATTCCTAGATAGGCTAAGGATTTGATGATGAAATCTAGTCCTTATAAGGATTCATGTGGAGCTCTTATTCGTTCCACCATAAAGCAATTAAATATGCAATGCAAAACAAAACCAAACTAATGTAACCTATATGCTATCCAACCAAAGTTAGATAGGTTCTTTCTAATGTAACAACCCTAAGTAAAGATGAAACAATTAAAGTGAATGATCTTAATCTATATGATTTATTCTACCATTCAAATGCAATCCTATACTAAATGCAAATTATCTTAGAAATTAAAATTTGGGTGAGGATTTGTCATGGTGAGGGATTCGCACTTGCCCTGTATGTATATAGCCCATTCAAAATTGAGTAGTAAAAAAATTTCAAATTAAAATGGGCCTCGCTTCAAGTTCTACTCAAATCCTAATCTAGGAAATCATTAAAAACCCTAATCTATATTGATGAAGCCATGGCCTACAGGATTGTCACTACTCCTTTGTTAATTTTCTTTACACAAAAATCAAAGAAATTGGTCAATATGAGGAAAATATCAACAATTCTAAAAGTGCGATGCAAAACCTAAACTAATGCACCCTAAACCTAGATTAGAGGAAAATAATCTAAAGTATGAAACACCACACAAAATGATGCAACTCCCCGGCAACAGCTCTAAAATTTTTATTGTGTTTTAAAGTTAACTCATAAGCACATGAATTAGTTGTATAGCATGTTAGTGAGGTTGATCTCATGAGGATTTGTACGAATGTGATTCTAGTGGTCCCTACTTTAAAATATCTAACTTATCCAAAATTCAAGAGACTTTTAACCTAAACTGAGAATGGAAATTAACACATGGAAATGGAAATTATGTAAAAATTAGAAATATCATCATCATCATCATCATCAAGACCTTATCCCAATTAGGGGTCGGCCACATGAATCTTATTCCTCCATTCCACTCTATTAAATACCATGGCTTCATTTAGTCCCAAAGTTTTTAAATATTTTCTTACCACTTCTATGAATTTGATCCCTCGATAATTAGTGCTTCTTTGAATGTCTCCTTTATTCTTATAGATTGGTACAATAGAACTTTTTCTCCATTCATCAGGCATTTTCTATGATTTTATAATCTTGCTAATCAACTTGGTCAACCAAACTACCCCAATATCTCCCATATGCTTCCAAATCTCTATTGGTATACCATAAGGCCCCATGGCCTTTCCTGATTTGATCTTTCTCAGGGCCTCTTTTACTTCAAGTATTCTAATCCTACGCTCATATCTATAATATCCAATGTTATTTAGATTTATAGTATTTTTTATCCCTATATTCTCAGAGCCATTGTCATTTAATAATTTTTGAAAGTACGTTTCCCACCCTTGTTTGATCTCATCATCTTTGACTAATACCCTTTGATAATTGCTTCTATTACACCTAACATGATCTAAGTCCTTACCCTTTTGTTCTCTTACTTTTGCAAGTTTAAACACACCTTTCTCACCTTTTCTTGTTCCTAGTCTATTATAGATCTCATCATATACTTTAAGTTTAGCCTCACTTACTATTCTCTTAGCAACATTTTTAGCATTCCTATATTATTCATAGTTTTCATTATTTTTAATCTTCTTCCATGCTTTAAAATGCATCTATTTTTCTTTAATAAATTTTTACATTGTTTCAGTCCACCACCATGTTTCCTTTGCTAATAGCCTTTTACCTTTAGATACTCATAAGGCATCTTTTGCCACTTTCTTAATGGACTTAGCCATATTAGTCCACATGGTATTTACTTCTGTTTCATAGTTCCAATTTCCTTTTACCGTCAACTTATTTATAAATGAGGTTATTTTCGCTCCTTTTAAGTTCCACCACTTAGTTTTTGGATGTATATTAAGTTCAATTATTTTACTCCATCTTTTGATATGGATATCCATAACCATTAACCTATGTTGTGAGGTTAAACTCTCACTAGGTATCACCTTACAATCCTTACATATAGATCATTCATTGATCATTCATTATTCCTAGGTAAAAAAAAGTCTATTTGGCTTTTATGAAGTCCACTTTTAAAGGTTATTAAGTGTTCATCCCTCTCCTTACATATACCGTACCCTTTGTGTATTCTATCATGTCCTTCCTTGTGTTTTCCTACATGGTCATTTAAGTCCGCTCCTATAAATATCCCCTTAGTGTTGGGAATTTCTTGCATGACTTCCTCCATATCTTTCCAAAACTGTCCCTTCATTATATCTTGTAAGCCTACTTGTGGTGTGTATGCACTTATAAGATTTATAATCTGCTCTCCTAGAATAATTTTTATTATTCTAATTCTATCACTGATTCTTTTAACATCCACAACTTTATCCTTTAATTCCTTATCCACTATTATTCCTATGCAATTTCTGTTATTTTCCTTTCCTACATACCATAATTTATACCCATCTATTTCTCTAGCTTTAGCCCCTTTCCACCTGGTTTCTTGCATACAAGTGATGTTGACTATCCTACGTTTCATTGCGTTTACTAACTGCAAACTCTTACTTGTTAGTGTCCCTATATTCCATGTAGTAATGCGGATCTTATGTTTTGGAGATACCCTATTTACTATCACCTTTCTCGACCTCCATGGTATGAACCCATGTCCACTTTTCACTACACCTGGGTTCTGATGTAGCGTCTTGCTTCCATGGGGACACACTAGCAGCCCTTGCCCATTTTTCACTACATCAGGGATTCAATGTAGCATGTCGCTTCTGGGAGACCACCCTAGCAACCCTTGCCTATTTTTTACCACACTTGGGATCTGATGTAGCGCACTGCTTATGGGGAACGCCCTAGCTTGGGGGAATGTCAGTTTTCAATTCATGTCATATTTGGGTTGCCTTAGTTTTAAAAAGCTGAAGATGATTTTCATTTCTTCCTTACAAACTAATATACAAATGCATATTCACTTGCAAGCAGAAAAGAAATAACAAAATCATCTTCAACTTCACCCTTGCCGGCTAGCTACTGACACAAGGGTGGCCATATTTTAAGAAGCTGGAGATGATTTTCATTTCTTCCTCACAAATTAATATGCAAATGCATATCATTTGTAAGAAAGAAATAACAAAATCATCTTCAACTTCTCCCTTGCCGGCTAACACCTGACACAAGACCCTCCTTTTTCATCTGGGCTTGGGACTGACATTGGTGGAGTTAAAGTTAGAAATATGCTAAAACATGCACTTTCTTAAAATAAAACTTTCCTAATTAAAAGCTTACTAATTTTATGACTTTCCTAAGCTAAGAACTTTTAAAATGCAATTTTAAAAAATTTCCTAAATTAACTTTCCTAAGCATGAAATTAAGCAACTAACTTAGTAAAACATGTGTTAAGAAACTACTTTCCTAATCATCCTACTTCTAAAGCAAGCAATTAAACTCATGGAACAATTAACAACTTAAACAACAACATGCAAACAAACTAATTAAGAACAACACTACTAACTACTTTTCCTAATGTGAATGAGTGCAACAACTTACATCTCAATTAATCAACAACTCACTCAAAACCATGCTTGATTGAATGAAAATGAAATCAATGAACTATGAAAGAAAAATCAAGTTGATAATGTCATTCAAACTTCAACCACTTCCACTTTTGGATTGGATGCATGGTTTCTTAGGCCTCTTGATTGATGAGATTTCAACACAAATCAACCCTTACTCAATATATCCTTAACATGAAACAAAGAAATAAAAAATAATTATTCTCATTCATCAATTAACAAGTATTCCATTAATAATCAACAAGTGTGCACATAAGTGATTACATGAAAGATGCGTTCGACATTTGGAACGCAAACCCTATGTTTTGTCTCAAATTAAATCCAAACCAGATCTCAATAATGATTCCTCCTTCAACAAGCTTGAGATTTAAGGGAAATTCTAATGGAATAACAAGGCAAAACTCAAAGGAAACTAAGGAAACAAGGCTGGAATTCAAGAAACTTAAAAGAGAACTCAAAAGCAATGGAAGGCATAGGGAAAGATTAGATTCATGCTAATTTCCATTAGCCATCACTTCAAGGGAAAAACCAGCCTTGAATATTATCTTTACTGAGGGAAAAACAAAGCAAAGCAAAGCAACAACTAGCATGAAAATTAAATCAAGCAACGAGAAGCAAGGATGAACCAACATTTGAAAAGATGATCAAATAACTTAAGGACCATACATTGAATAGCTTGGAGGAGTGCAACCACGCTAGGAAGAACTAGCAGCCACCCAAAGGAATTGAAATTTCAAAGAAAAAGAGAGAAACTATAAGGGTGAGGAAGAGGATGTCTCCTTCCTATGGAGGAAGCATCTTTTTCCTTAGAAAAAAGGTGTCCCCCTAACTTAGTTTTGTGCTGGATTTTTATAGTTTTCTCCAATTTTTCTAGGGTTCCCAATAATAAGGTGTGGTGGGGATGAAAACATGCAATTCTAGATGTCTAAGATGGTAGGTAAGCTAGGGTTTCAAAAGAGGAAAGTGGGTGAGAGGGTGGGTGCCCTTTGGAGGTGGAGTAGGTAGGAGATGCCACCTTTTTTGGAAGAGGAATCTTCCCCTTGAAAAATCATTGAATACCCTACAAATTAGGAAGTTCAGTGGTTGGTTGAGGTAAGAATGAGATAGAAGAAGAAAAGAAGGTGATGAGAAAGTGGGAGGAAAGAGATGGGTAAGAAAAACTTAGGAAAGTGATGTGAGATGGAAAATTTTGATTGGCTAAGTAATTTCCTAAAAGGTTGGGATTGGTTGGGTTTTTGGGATGTGAGTTTAGGAAGGTTGAGGAGTCTTAGAATAGTATGACTCTTGAATGGAAAGTCAAATTCATGGTGCTACTTGGTGATGAGGTGAAAAGTAATAAAAAGGTGGGAAAAATAGAAGGGTCTCTTCATATTGGTCCACATGCCAACTTATCCTAATGAATTTTTCCTTACTTTCCTTCAAAATATCCCTTAGAATCTCATGAATAGTCCTCTTGATTTTCCTCCAATCTTAGCCTTCCATTTATCTTAGCTTAATGGCTTTGATGGCTTCATTGGCTGGCTTAAATCACTCCTTTATCTTGGCTTCATGGCTTCATACCTTCGCTTGAGTGGCTTGAATGGTCTGGCTTGAAGTCCTTAACTTGTCGCCTTGTTTCATGGCTTATATAGCTAAAGTGGCTTGAACGGTTACTTGCAAAGGTGGTAAAAATGCATGGCTTGCTTCATTTGCCCACTTTGGCCACCTTTAACTCCTTTAATTGCATCCATTGCTTGCCCTAAGATGGCCTTGATGTTTAGATTGATGACTTTTAAGCTTTGACTTGATCTTTTGATCTTGATCTTCAATTTCATCCTGATCGATCTTAGCCATCGAATTATCATCTCTCTTCCTAAGAAAAGTGAAAAACTCTAATCAAATCTTTAAAAAATATGATTAATCACATACTTACCTCGGATTAGCCTCTAGACCTACAAAATATCAAGATTTTTCTTCATTATCTCAAAAATGCATGCGTTACAAATTTTAGTTTAAAAACCCTAATTTACCTCTATAAGTTGTTACACATGGATAACTAATTGGGTGATTTTTATGCAAAATTAAACATTTATCACTTGACATAGGATCCCTAAATATCAGGATCAAATCCTTTCATAGCTGTTATAACAACTATAAGCATCTCATCTAATCTTTGACTTTAGATTGATTGAATCTCTGTAATAGATTGATTAATTGTAATCTTACTTATTTGGAATCCTTTAATGATGAAAATATATCATGTAACATCTATAAATACTGATACATTAATAGAGTAATAACAACACAACATTGCTTTTATTTGTTATACATTTTTCTGTGATTAGTTTACATTTTAATTAGTAATAGCTTGTGGAAAATTTTTGTCCCTCTCAATTTATTATAGGATTTTTTTAGTTCTTTCTTGGATTTTAATTAGTTGTGATCCCATAACTTGCAAATGTAAGTTTGTACAATTAATTTGTTTTGCAATAACTTGAAGATCCTTTAGACTATGCAGAGTACTTGTTTTTGCATAAGCAGCATTTTGAGTTCATTTGTTAATTAGGATTAAAGATTTTATTGGGGGATATATTGGAGATATTTTAGTTCCACTATCAGTAGTCCATTTTCTAGTGAGTATATTTATTTCATTTGTTAAGCAAGTAATTTAGGAACCATGGCATGAAGATTATCATTTCTTGTGTTCTTCTAATGCATTCTAAATATTTGGTTTTGTGCAAAGTATGTTGGTTTTGAAAGTTATTAAGATACCATTTGTCTAAATCTTTATTATAATTGCTTAAAAAACTCTTGATTAAGAGTTGTCCTAAGAATGTTTTGGGGCTTAAATCCATAAAACTATTGGAGTAGGAAATCCATTTTGGATTTACTAGGATTATAATCTTGAGTTTTTATAAATTGGATGTACCACATTATTAGAAGAAATCTTTACTTATTCAACTGAATTTGATTTGTATTTATAAATATTATTTGAAGAAAATCTAGCAGACCTCAATGAGCATGATGTAATTCTATGTGAATAGCTCTCCTATTACTAAACCTAATTTCAACATAACAATCATTAGTCTGAATGATTTGATATAGGTTTTGATTCATACTTGGTATGAGAAGAATTACCTCATTTAGTTGTTAAGGATATGGAAAGTTAATTTCATCCCATCTAATAGTTCTATTAACTACTATATCTGATGATAAAAGATTAGTCACTATTAAGACTATATATCCTAAGGGAGTCTTTTGTTTTAGAAACAAGAGTAGGGATTACCTTAAAATGAATTCGATATGTTATGGAAATTGTTTCTAATTCAAGTAAGATATTATAACTATGGTTTGGAATGACTGAAGAAGAGGAAGACATTAATATAAACTAGCCCATGACAAAGACTAGTTTGGAGGATTCCCATGAGGAAAGGTGCTTAATCAAGGAATATAATGTCCCTAAGGACGACAAAGCATCAATTCCATTAAGAGTCAATGGTTTGAGTCCTATTTGAATTAACCATATATGAATGTATTATATTTTTTTATTTCCTCTATAGTCATAGGCGCAAGGGGTGGGATTCGAGCCTAGAGGGACTAGACATGCCTAGTTATGTGACTAGTTCCCAAGGCCCAAAATTAAATGATTAAATTTTTTTAAAAGGAAAATTCAAAATAAGTCTCAAAAAATAAGAAAAACACAAGACTACAAAGACATAAACCATTACTAGTCAATTGAGTGAAATGGAATCCTTAAAAAATAAACAACCCATGGTCAAAGTCAAAGTGTGACATCAAAAAACATCAACTAAATACCCCTATTCAGATCCAAAGAAGGAAGCTCTAGAACATACAAATGGAATGATACTATACAAATAATAGTCACTTTGCTAGTTGCTACTATCTTGTGGCCTCATCATCATTGCTATCTTCCTATAAATCTAGGAGCAATAAATAATCAAACAATAGTTACATCAATGTAATTTAAAACAAATGTTAGAGTTAAGACTTACGAGTCATCTTCCTGAACATCTTCCTCATCAGGAAAATCAAGATAATCCTTAGAATCATCTCGCTGAGGCACATAAACATCCTCCTCTTCAGTCTCATCTCCAAGTTCCTCCTCTGCTTTTACTTGAGATTGAGAAATGCGGTTGGCCCTCAACCCCTACTCAACCTTTGGTACTATCTAGTAGATGGGGCATTATGTTTACTCAAGCTTGCAATAAGCTCAACATCTAACCAGGTGAGGTTATCACCTGGATGTCCTAGATCATCTTTGGCGTCTTGTCGAACAATCCACTCATCACTATCATATACATGTAATAATAGAATAGGATCCATATATGTCTGCATTCTCTAACAATCCTCATATCAATGACAAAGGTGCTAATTGTATTAAATGTATACTAGATCGTTCATTGTCTTAGCATGCAACTTATTCCTCTTCTTATTGGATTTGAAAAGAAAAAAATGCTTGTTTGGAATATCATGAATTTAAAGTAATATGTAATAAGTCCTAAATCTTAGTATTCAAGTATCTTATGTTCTCAAATATGCTCTAGTTATGCTTGCAAGGAGATGCATGAACTACATATCTAGGAGAAAACCTTAATTGTGAATGTTTGAAGATGTGGGACTTCAACCCCAAAGTTCATCCAACAATTGCTTATAAAAGTTGAACAACAATTACTTATAAAAGTTGAAGGAAATTAAAGTCAAAGATTAACTAATTAAATTTAGAAAAATAAACACAATTAAAATAGTATACAACACTTACAAGGGTGTTAAGTTTTGTCTTTTATGTTTAGCCAAGTCGTTGCCTAATAAGACTCTAGCTTATCTATAGATTGATATCTCATCTACCACTTGGTTTGCCTCATCTCCATCATATAGCTTACTGATAGCATGTATTAGGCCATTCTTGACATTATTATTGTGCTCAATTTTGAAATCATGGTCATAGTAAAAGGCTGGGTTGAGGTAATATCTAGCTGAATGCAAAGGCTAGTGAAGCTGAGAACTCCATCTGATGTTTATGATTCCCTGTATATGGGTGGCCTCACACTCATCCCCAGCTAAATTTGCTTGAATATTTTCTTTGGTCAAGGCCATGGCCTTGAAAACATAACCCATTGCTGACTTCTTCTCACGTCCACCTCCCTCAAAACCTCTACAAGTGGGGCCATGATCTTCAAACAAAAGAGCACATGATTCCAAAAGCTGGTATGAGAAACAATTCTTTCACCCTCATAACTTTTTGGCCATCTACTATTATCCACTTCGAACAATGGAACATTGTCCTCAACATTGATTTTAAGTTATAAATACTTTTTAAACTCAAGAAATTTGTGGCAAAATGCATAACTATAGGTTTGAAAAAAATCTTTTTTCTTTGCAAATCTTCTCATAAGATGAAGGATATGAGTGCATCTATAAATAAGCACCATCATCACCCTAGCTTCTGTAGTAGTTTTCTTCACACTTGGCAATTTGTGTATGTGCTCTAACATAAGGTCAATGCAGTGTGCCGCACAAGGTGTCCAATATAAATGCTACTACTTCACTATTAACTCTCTTCTTGCAGCCATATAGTTGAAGGTATTGTTGGTTGTGACTTAAAATAGATAAAGGTAAAATTATATATAGTGAACTTACATCATAAACAAGTTAAATACTTAATATCATATATATGAATCTAAAAAATTATCAGAACCGCATTCTTCTCTCCAACCCCATCAATAACCTTCTTAAGAATGTCACTGATTAAGTGTGCACCCTTGACATGCATAGACCCATCAATAGATTTCAAAAAAACTATTCTAGTTTAACAATTCACTAGAAAGTTGACAAGAGTGTGACCCTTGCCGTTGGTCCACCAATCCAACATAATGGAGCACTCAAACCTTAAAAAACATAAATGAAATGAATTGTAAGTTGTTTGGCATCACTTTAAGAGGAATACTTATGACAATCTAAAATGTGAGTTGAGAAAAAATAAATGCATACTTAACTTAATCAGCTTTACGCTATTTTATGTAGTCTTTTGTATTGTCCACTCATTTCTCAAGAAGATTCACCCTCAACTCATGGTATGAGGTGCCTTGAAACCTTAGTAACATAAGTATAACTAGTAAGATTGTAAGAATAGACAAAATCAAGTATTAAACTATTAACTATTAAAGTTATAAACATATAAGAGTCACATACCTAGACCATGTTTCGCAGTTGGCTCTAACATGGTCTAAAAGGAACGACAATGAGGGGTATTGAACGCAATGCTATTTTCATAAAACCAAGAGGCATTGTAATCTCATAATCTCATCCTAAACACTTTCTTATAAGGTCTGTTCATTGTCATCTGCTACATGGGTGCCTTTCCCTTACCCTTAGGGTTGAGAGCAAGGAGATAGACAATAGGCTCCATTGTTGTTTGTTGCGTGGGTTCCTTTTCCTTAATGCCTCTTACTCCCAATGGAAATACCACCAACCCTCATATCATCAATATCCTCCGCCTTATCATGATCATGATCATCATCATTGTGCAAGCCAAACAAATTCTTTGGCCTCTCCATCTCCTTTATTATTCTCTCTCTGTTCTCTTTTTTCTACTTTGATTCATTCATGTAATCTTATATCTTCTTATATATGATTAGAGAGCATTTTTATTACAACCCGTCAAATGTTGTTTCAATCTAAATATTCTGCCACTATATCTATTTCCACATAGCTTTCACCATACCAAATTTTTGTCATTTGGATATCTTGCCTTTTCATATTCCCATCTTAGATCCATTAAGTTGGATGATGCATAGTTGGAACACATTGATGAAGACATACTATAGTTGTAGACTTGTAGAATAGAAACATAAGCTGAACCCTATACACAAAGTTAATAAATAAAAGAAATTAACAAAAAAATAGTAAAAAGAAACATAGGTAATATGAAAAATATGTTATGAATTTCTCATATTCTAGCATTAGAATGGAAATAATACAAATTTGTTTCTTTACTTATATAGGAATGTAAAAAGTAGACTATATTTTATGTATTTTAAAATTTTAACAAAAAATAGTAAAACATCTTATGAAAAAATGATGTGGAATTGTCATTTTCAAACTTTAAAATGAACAAAAAATAGTAATTTATTTCATAAATTTTAGAAGAAGTAATAAAAACAAAAAACATTAAATAAAACATGCAAAATATAAAAGAATTGATAAGGAATTGTCGATTTCAACATTACAATGCAAACATTTACACATTTATTACAAAAACAAAAATAATTAAAAAAATCATACTGTGAGCTATGTATTTCATGATTTTCACTTAAAATAAAAAACAGGTTAGAAAAAAATGAAACAAGACCATGGAAATTTCATTTTTAGCTATATAATGCAAACTTATGGATGTTTTTGATAAAAAAAAGTAGCAAATAAAAAGTATTGATGTACATGACAATTTCATCATCATAATCATCAAGACCTTATCTCGATTAAGGGTCAACTACATAAATCTTATTCCTCCATTGTCTTATATTAATTGTCATGCCTTCATTTAGTTTCAAAATTTTTAAATATTTTCTCACCACATTTCTCTGCATTCTTTTGGGCATTCCCCTTTCTGTTTAGAAACTTCAACTTAGATCATCTCACTCCTAACCAGTGTCATTTTCAATCTTTGTTAGACATGCTCAAACCATCTAAGTCTAATCTCCCTCAACTTGTTACGTATTGGTGCTACCCTTAAGTTTCCTCCAATGTTTTCATATCTAATTATATCCTTTCTTTTCTTATACCTCATTCATCTTAACATTTGCATTTTGGCGACACTAATGCTATGTGCATGTTCTTCCTTAAGCGCCCAACACTCTGATCCATAAAGCATGGCTGACCTTATAGCCATCCTATAGAATATTCCTTTCAACTTGAGTGGCAAATGTCAATCACGAAAAAACCCAAGAGGTGCATATCCATTTGTTCCAGGTATAAACCAAATTGGTTCTTCGATACATTCATCTCTTGCTATAGCCTCTTCTCAAACATTCTTTCAAAAAGTTTCATGGTATGGCTCATAATTTTGACCCCCTAATAATTAGTGCAACTTTTATGTCTTCTTTATTCTTATAAATTGGTACAATAAAGCTCTTCCTCTGTTCATCACATATTTTCTTTGATTTTACAATCTTATTAAATAATTTTGTCAACCAAACTACTCAACTATCTTCAAGTATCACAAATTTTGGTAAAAATGTAGGAAACTAAAAAAATAATGAATAATACATTAAATCTATGAAAATAAATGGAAATGATGAAATGAAGTTTTCGTTTTTAGCATTAGTTTAGATATATTGACATTTTAGGAAAAAAAATCAAGCATTGATCATTAACAATGAAAAAGTGGCATTGTATTTATCTTTTTTTAGGAAAAGTGATAATAAAAGAATCCAATATAAGTATGCAATTTCTTACCTTCAATCACCAATGAAAGATGAGGATGGTCACAAGAAGAAGAGAGGAAGTATGGGAAGAAAAAGAAGAAGAAGAAATGGGAATTACAAGGGTTTTAAATCACTGACTGTGTGCATGGAGTCAGGGGTATGGAAAGCTTAAGGTGAAAGGCATAACAAGTCACTTGACTAGTCACACTACGCTTTAAGCCCACCTCGCCAAGCCTTAGTTGAGTTGTAGGGCTCCAACTTTTGGCACCTATCAACTAGTTGTACCTACAATTACATAGCATATTTCCATGTATGGTTTAGATCCTTTTCTTAAAATGAATTTATTTTTTTGTTTTGTATTGTCTTGTCTAATTGTCAGTTCCATATATTTTATATTGTTTGTTGAAGTAAATTCAAAATTTCCAATATTATAGATCTCTTTAGGTATGATATTAGGTATGGTCTATTTGTATAAAGCATTAGAGTTAGTCAAATATTTGACTATATTAGTATTTTTTACATTCTTATTTTTGTTTTTAATCAGCATCATATCTACGAAGATTAGTGTCTTTATTTACGATAGGGGTGGCAAATATGACAAGACACGATAACACAACTCGAACCCAACCCGGATTTAGTGGGTTAGGGTTGAGTCTTATCATGTTTGTGTCATTTTTGGGTCAACTCAAAAATGGCACGCCAAAAATCATGTCGTGCTTGGGTCAATCAATGTTGACCCATCGTGTTGATTTGTTTGACACGCGATCTATTAATTTGTCATGTTGACCCATCTAACCCGCAAGGGGAAATTATTTTCTAAATTAGAAATTTACTAAAATTAATCTTAGTTTGATTATTATTATTATCATTATTATTATAACTCTCTGAAGAGTAAATTACTTTTTTGAAATACTTTTCAAGAGTAATTGTAATGGAATATTTTTAGATTTTATTGGAGATTCATTAAGAAATATTATTTGTTTGCCCTTATTAAGGCTTCCTTTTCGTCTACCACAGGTATTTCCTAGACTGAATCTTCCTCTACCTCTATTCATAAACCTTGCATGAATATTCAAATTAGAAAATCTAGTAGAGAATTAAATTCTCCTTTTATATATTCTCTATCAAAATTAAAAACAAATATTTATGCTTACCAATGAGAAAATATTTGTTTTGAGACAATATTTTTATCATCTTTCTCAGTAACCTATTTAGCTCCACTTCAATCTATTCTAAGAAGGAATTTCTAATTAAGGAGGTCATCTTGAAATTTAGAAATATATTTGACAACATAAGGCATTTCTCTCTTGATTGCAGAGAATTTTTCTTGAGTAGAGTTCCATTTTCCAGAATAAAATCAAACTAATTGTTCTATATTAGTTTCAGTGTTCTTTTACTAAAGAATACTACCAAAACCAATATTTAAGCCATCAATTGCAACTATTTTATACCATTCAAAGTTTTCCAAATTAAGACAGGGAACATTACATACTCCCGATTTTATCTTTTGAACTGCTATGGTATGTTTAGTGGTCCATGGTCCTACATTTCTTTTTACTCTATTATAAAATATTGATCTATCATTTGTTAGATTATGATAGTAATCCATAATGTAACTTAGAGATCCTAAAAATCTCTGTAGTTGTTTTATATCTACAATTTAGTCAAGAAATTTTGAAGCAAATTTAATACTTCTATGCATGGGAACAAGTTTCCTTTGGCAAACATTGTGTCCTAAAAATCTAATTTATTGGTTGGAAAAGTTTGATTTGTGATGTGGACTGGACAAGGCCATTTGTCTTGATAAGCTATTTAAAAATTTGTAAGTGTTTGAAATGTTGGCCTATTGTCTTTTTAAAAGATTAATGCATCATCAATATAAGTAATAATAAATTGGGTATATGGATTGAAAAAGTCATTCATTAGAAGAAGAATTCTTCAATTCAAATGGCGTAACATTCCATTCAAAATGACTAAAAGGAATAGTAAAGGTAGTTTTATACATGTCCTCCTCTATCTGTATTTGCCAATATCTAGATCTAAGAATGAATTCTGAGAAGATTTGTGCATTTTGGAGTCTATTGAGTAAATCACTTTTATTAGGCATAGGATAACTACTATATTTACGTGCTCTATTAAGTGGTTTGTAATTAATTACTAATTTGGCTTTGCTTATTCTTTTTTTGTTGGCTTATTGACATAAAAGGCTATGCAACTACATTGTTAAGTATTTAAATTTCACCCAAAGACCCCTAGTTTAGCATTTAGATAGATCATCTAACTCATTAATTTGATGATTTTTAGATAAAATATAAAATTTAGCTCAAATTGACCATCCAAGTGTAAATTGTAAAAATTAACAATCAAATGATCATTTGAGCTAATCAAATGCTTAATGTATGGTTAGATTACTCTAATATAGTCTTATGTTTTGTAGATAAACCAAAATAGGCTTGGATGGATCAGATCGAATTTCAACGGTGCAAATCATCTTGAAGATCAATAAGGCAAGAGGGGATGGTTTCCTAAAAGAAGAAGAGTTCTAATAAGGAGAGGAGATCAGGGGTAAGATTTGGAAGAAGAGGAAGTTTCCTAATAGGAAACTAACTCCTCAAGGATAAGAAAAGAGGGGAGAAGAGAATTAGAAGGGTGGAAAGTTTTATAAAGAGGGGACTATGGGACCCCAAAGGAAGTCTTTTCTTTTTTTTTTTTTTCCTTAACACTGCTTTCCATTCCTTTTGTTGTTCTTCGTTTCTATTATTTCATGTTTGTTACTGTATTTCTCTCCTCCATATCTCTCTTTCTCATTTTCTCCCTCTCCCACCATCTCTCATCTCCATTTGACACTACCCAACCCATCACCTTCCCCATTTTTCGTCTATCTTTGTTTATTTTTTCTACCCATAGTTTACTGCACCATAGTTCTGCTCTGTCACTGTCATCACCATTCGAAAAACCATCTCCCACATATGCTCCACCTATTTCCCTTCTCACTTGTTTGCCTCAATTTTCCACCACACTCATAACACACCATCTCTTCACGCATCTGCCTCCTTTGTCAGTCCGCACTGCACCTTACCATCCAACCCAGATCGCCTCCTCTTCTTCTCTGTTTACCCACACTGACCAGAATTCTCAGCATTGGTTAGTGAGTCCTATTTTACTGCATTGGACAATGCTCAGGTCATTGTTTTTCCTAGTAGCCCAGCCCTGCTTCTCCAGCTAAGCTTCCTTCCACCATCATCAAGTTCCCTATTTCCATGCATAGTTTGGCAATCCACCCCATCGGCGTTGTCGACTTGATTATCTCTCTGCTTCATCAGTCAAGCGTCCTCCACTTCGGTTGCCAGCTTCTAGAAGACAAATGAGATCTCAAACCACACTGGCAAACAAGCCTAGAGCTCCATTCAGCCCATCTTCTCTTCTCCACCTTGGCACTACTCCATTCCTCTCTCATTATCATCCTAGATTCTCTACTCTATCGAGATCATCGCACCTCCTAGCTAATCCCCTCTTTTTCACCCATCTCTGTTCCACGTCACTGTTCTCCTCTGTTTTGTCGTCAGCCCAAGCCCAAGCTTGCTCCACTGCCCGCTCCGGCATTGTCTTCTATGTCACTGGCCAACTCAAAGGTTTCCTCTCTTTTCCTCTTTTCCCCTTTTCACCTTTTTTTCCCTCCTTCTCTTCCCTTCTCCCCAATCTTCCCTTGCTTCATCTCCCTCCTCTGTCAGGTTTCTTTTTTTGTTTCTGGTTAATTCTGACTTTTTCTCTCAAATTCTAGTTTTACCCTTTGTCCTTTAATTAGAATTCCATCTGTGTCCCTTTTTAATTACATCTATGTCCTTGCTGCTATTCCAGTTTAATTTTGTCTGTGATATGTTATCCAAGAACTGCATAATCTAAATTGAATTAATTAAGGCTTAACCTAATCAATGGGTTATCCTTAACAATAAAGATCTATTTATTTCTTCTCTATGACACATCAAATCTTTAAGTAATTTTCAAATTACATTCTTAGGACACCCCTTGGCTTGATTAATGTCTCTGATCTTTGATCTGAACTCAAGAAAGTGATCTAAACTATCCAAATCTCAAATTTCTTATCTAACCAGATCATTCAAATTTTATGGAATCTGCCTAATCCATCAAGTAGATCATTAATTAGAAGTACTACAAAGATATTGATGAAGACTGATTGAAGTTTCTGAGCCCAAATATGAGGAAATTGGTGATAATCAATCTACAGAAGTAGATTTTTCATGATTGTTGTCTTTTTTAATTGGATTGCTGTAATTTTCATTGATTAAATAAATATGAAGTCTGATTGCACTTATTATTAATTTTTGTCATTTAATATTGATTTTTAAAGAATTAAATTTTATTAAAACTCCAAATTCTTAAGGTGAGTTCCTATGGAATCTACCGTACTTGCACATGCTACATTACAATAGCCCATATACTAGTGAAAAACACAACAAGTTCTTGGCACCGTTGTTAGGGACCCTCAATGGAGTTTTAATAAAATTTAATTAAAAATCCAAAAAAATTAATTTTTTTAGGAATTTCATATTTTTAGCATTTTAGAACTTTTTTAATTTTCTTAGTGCATAATCACCTTGTTTCCTAAAATTGGTACTTATTTCTATCTTTCTTTTATAGGAAATAGGAAAGTGGAGAAAATTGGCAAGTAGATCTTCATCAAAAATTGAAATTTCCCTGCTTTTCTAGAATAGGATTTTCCTTTTCTTTTAAGTAAATCTTGTAGTGAGGATCTTTGTAATTTCAATTTTTCACTCCAATCGTAAAAGGGTTGTATAATATAGGGCAAGTGTGGGATAAGGTGGCCCACACTTGATCTTCATTAAAAGCCCCACTATAAGTATCCCTCACTCCTTTTATTTCTTAGATTAGGGTTTGCATTTAGAAGTCTTACATTGTTTTGGTAGTGTAATTGCATATACAAAGCATATTTGATACTTGTTGTTGCATTTTTTAGGTTTTGCATTAGTTTGCTATTTTAATTGCATTCTTAGGGACGTTTACTACTTTAAGGTGATATATATGTTGATCGAACAACCATGGAGAGTGGAAATTAATTAGTAAGGGCACCTGACCCCAGAAGATCAAGGGTAGATTTCATCACCACTTCTTGGCCCATTTAGGATAATCACCACAAGCACACAACCCTACCTTTCAAATTAATCTAAAATCAATTAGAAAGACCTATAGGGCCTTCACATGCTCATAGGACCCTCTTACTAAGATGCAATCCATTGTCACTCGAGTGGCTTTTGAGCACTATAGTTATAGTGAGTGTCTTAAAATCCAAGTGATTTTCCTACGCCTTCTGTTGATGTTTAGTGAGGTCTCAATGGCCCTTACAAGAGGATTGCATTAACCATCAGAACCTAACTAGTAAACAATAGTCAAATCTAAAGGAGAGGAGCACTAGATTAGGCTAATTTAAAATCATTGTCCCAACAAAAATTCAAGAAAGTCAAAATATTGCTTATTAGCCGACTATGCCTTGTTTTGTGTATCACGTAGAGTTAGAGTTAACATTTAGATTAGGACATTTTAGACTATGCTAATTTATGCAAGGGCGTTGATCCTAGAACTTAGAGTTAGTACCTTTAGACCTAGAGATTCAATGCATCCAACGATAAAGGAAAAGAAACCTAATTCCTATCCCCACTACTGAAACACTAGCAGAGATTGAGCACAAAACAATTAGAGATTTCTATGTGCCTCTACACCTTAATACCCCATCCTACATAGCCTCACCTCCCACAAATGCCAGCCACTTCAAGCTAAAGCCAAGAGTCACTCAATTACTCCCTACTTTTTATAGTCAAGACTGAGAAGACCCCTACTTACATGTCAAGGAGTTCCTTAATATTTGTGCTACTTTTAGGTTTCGAAACTTTTTTGATGATTCTATTAGGCTTAGGCTATTCTCGTTCTCACTTAGGACAAAGCCAAGTCATGGCTTAATTCCTAAGAAGTAGGTTCCATACATACATGGGACCAATTATCTAAGATGTTTTTGAACAAGTTCTTCCCTGTTCACAAAACAAATGCCCTTCATCATGAAATTATCAATTTCTGGCAAAGGGATGATAAAAAATATTACAAATGTTAAGAACGATGGAATGAACTACTGCAAAAATGCCCTTATCATGGATTTGAGAAATGTTAGTAGGTTTAATACTTTTATGAGGCATTGATGCCTTAAAATAAATAAATAAATGATAGATGCAGCGAGTGGAGGGACCCTCATGTTAAAAGATGAAAGTGATGCATGGGAGTTCTTTCAAAAAGTGGCCAATAATTCTCATTAATGGGATTATTCAAATAGGAGAGAAAAAACCAACCAGCCCATTAAGAAAGGAGGTCTCTATGAGATAGGAGTGCATACTGATCTATCCCATAAACTTGATTCTATAGCTGAAAAATTAAGTGGAAGAATGGACAAGCTTGAAACTATGTTTCAATCTTTTATGGCTGTTACCTTATCCTATAAACCTCCATAAGAGGTATGCACTATTTGTTCTAGTCCATCTCATTTAACTTCAACTTGCCCATCCAATAAACTATTCCTTGAATATGTTGTAGACCAAGGGAATGCATTGAATGCATATCACCAACCTAGCAATAACACATATTCTAAGACCTACAACCTTGGATGGGCTAGGCATCCCAATCTATCTTGGTCAAAGAATAGCCACTAAGAGGGACCACTAGTGAACCCCCAGTCCAAAACTTTGCTCTTAGGACTATAGTTCCCTAGCAGCCACCTAGCTTTCAACCTCAACAACAAAAGAAACCATCTTTAGAGGAAAACATCTATACCATGCTTGAACAAATTGTAAAAGGTAATGATTACACTAAAAAGGCCTTACACAACTTGCAAAATGAGAGTAGAAATTCAGTCAATGTCAACTCTCAAGCCATAGCTAAGTTAGAGATGCAAGTAAGCCAATTGTCAACTAAACTACATAATCGAGGAAAGGATTCCTTCCCTAGCCAACCCATCCCCAACCTTAAGGGTTAATTTGAGATAAGGTCAAGTTCTCAAAACCTTAACCCTCATGAGCATACTAAGTCTATAACCGCCCTTCAGAGAGGTCGTCAGATAAGTAACAAAGTAAGGCAAGCTAAGGAAACTATAGAGGAGAAAGAGGCAACCAAAACACATGAGAAAGAGATTATACAAACATATCCTACCCCTTCTAAGCCTATAGTGGAAGTGCCCTATGTTCCTAAAGTCCCCTTCCCTCAATTACTCAGTAAGTCTAAGAAAGGAACAAATTTTAATGAGATAGTAGAAGTCTTTAAACATGTATAAATCAATATTCCATTACTCAATGATATAAAGGATATTCCTTCTTATGCCAAATTTCTTAAAGAGATCTGCACTACAAAGTGAAAGCTTAATATGCAAAAGAAAGCCTTCCTCACCAAGTAATTGAGCTCTTTAATTGAACAGAAGACCCCACCAAAATTTAGAGATCTAAGATGTCCTACAATTTTATGCATTATAGGAGATCATGTCATAAATAGGGCATTACTTGACTTAAGCGCTACTGTTAATCTGTTGCCATATTCTATCTATGAGCAACTAAGGCTTGGTGAGCTTAATTTAACCAACACCACATTGTAGTTATCCGATTGATCAATTAAGATTCCTTGTGGTATGGTTGAGGATGTATTAATATAGGTGGACTAGTTTTATTTCCCTATTGACTTCATTGTCTTGGATACCCAGCTTATAGCAGACCCCAGTAATCAGATCCCGGTGATTCTTGGACGTCCATTCTTAGCATCATGTAATGTAATTATAAATTGTAGAAATGGTGTATTACAATTGTTAATGTCTGGCTAAAGACATTAAACTTAGTGCTTACTGGGAGGCAACCCAGGGTTTTAGAGTCTACATCACTCAATTTTCATATAGGATCCTATGTTTTCAAACATTGGGGACAATGTTCATTTAGGTTGGGGCGTGCATATGCATATAGGGATTTTAATTTTTCTTGAGTTTTCTTGATTCTTTAAAAAAATTTTTTTTTGAATATTTGTATTTAAGGTAGAGTTCCCTTACCATGATGAGAACTAGATGTTCCAATTTTATTCCACTATGTTCACCTCTTAATGGGAAAGCATATGATTAATTTTGCATATTATTCATGTGTTAAAGCATTTTAGGAAAGTTAATTCTCAAAAACCACTTACACACAGGACATAGTCAAGACTAATAAAAAATTATGACTTGGAGACCCAAAGGAAAATCAATGGAGACCTATAACCCAATGAGTTTAGGGACTATCTTCTTTCAGAGAGTTATAAGTAATTCCATAATTTCTTCAACGTCTATAAATTAGTGTGATCCTGTTATCCTTGTTTTGGTCAAACATCAAGAATAAATAGGAGTAATAGCTTTATTTCTAAAAAATTTATTGAATCTAATAGGCTTTAGGAAACCTAGGAAATTATATAGGCCATCCTTTCTTACCCCAGAGATATAAAACCTACCCAGTATATTGCATACCACTAGCTAGCCTCTTTGAGCCTATTATTAAGCCTTTTCTTTCTTAATCCAATTCACCTTAACCCAGAACAAGACAGTAAAATAAATATTCATTACCCATTGTCGAAATGAGTAGATTTAGTAGAAAAGGTTCAAAAATAGGACAAAAAGTCAAAGAAGTGAGAAAAATGAGTAGTCTTTCTACTGGCTTGCTGACATAAAAAGATGTGCAACTACATGGAGAAATTTTTTTTTACAAATTGATTTTTTCTCTAATAGATTTGTTATTTATTTTTACATAATTCGAGAAACTGAGCATTCATTTATTCTGTCAAGCCTTAGTCATGAGAGTTTTTTCATTAAAAAAAATTTTGTATGAAAATGAGACAATACGCCTTTTTCTATTGCAAAAGGTAGTGGATAAATCAATACGTAACTCTATTAAGAATGATGATCAAGTAAATATGTTTTATGATTTTACTTTATGTCATCCTCATGACTTTTGTCTTCTTTTATATATATATATATATATATATATATATATATATATATATAGCACTACCTAACTTAGCGTGTATTCAATACACACACATAAATTATAAACATGTATGCACGTTTAAGTAGCATTATATACATACACACAAACACACACACACAACTTCGCCACCACTGATCCCAAGCTCAGCTATAAAGGAGGAGGGTTTTGTGTTTGGTGTCAGCTGATAAAGAAAACTTATGGCAAACCCCATGCATGAATTGATCATTGCCATTCCATCAGGCTGGGCATTCCCTCTAAGCGATGTACTACATCATATACGAGTGCAGTGGAAAAAGGAAAAGGGTTGCTGGGGTGTTTCCTGAAAATGACATACTACATTGAATCTTGGGTGTAGTAGAAAATAGGCAGGGGCTTTTAAAGCATTCCCTTGGAAGTGATACACTACATCAAAATCTAGGTATAGTGGAAAGTAAGCATGAGTTCATGTCATGGGGGTCGAGAAGTGCGTGGATAAATAGGCCAGGTTAGGAGAATAAGATTCTCACTACATAAAATATAGCCATATTAACAAGCAAGAGTCTAGAGTTAGTAGATAGGATGAAATGTAGGAGGGCCAACATAACTTATATCTAAGAAACCAAGTGGAAATGGGCTAAAAGTAGATAAATCAATGGGTATAAGCCCTGGTATGTAGGAAAGGACAATAATGAATATGCATAGGGATAGGGATAGGGGTGTATAAAGAATTAGAGGATAAAGTTGTAGATGTTAAAGAACTAGTGATAGAAATATTATTAATAAGATGTATTCTAAGGGAAAAGAAATAAATGTCAGAAGTGCATATGCGCCACAAGTAGGGCTAGAAGATAGATTCAAGAGATAATTTTGGGAAGCTACAGAGGTAGTCATGCAAAAAATTCCCAACATAGAAGGGATATTTATAGGAGCAAACTTAAATGGTGATGTTAGAAAAGAGAAGGAAGGATATAATATGATACATGGAGGGTATAGTATTGGAGAAAGAAATTAGATGATGGACGTTATCCTCAATTTTTCTTTAGCATGTAGCATATCTCTGGCAAACACATTCTTTAAGAAGAGGGGTGAACTCTTAGTAACTTTTAAAAGTGGACCATATAAAAGTCAAATAGATTTTTTTTCTAATTAGGAATACCAAAAGATGAATATGTAAGGATTCTAAGGTGATATCCGTCTAGAGTTTAACCTCATGATATAGGTTAATGGTTATGGATGTCTACATTAGAAGATGGAAGAAATGAAATGAACTTAATAGGTGTTGAAAAACTAAGTGGTGGAACTTAAAAGGGGAGAAGATAATATCATTCACAAACAAGTCAATGTAGAAGTTAACTAAAACAATGAAGCAGTTTCTAAAGGTAAAGGCTACTAATAAAATAAACATGGTGGTGGAGTAAAAAGGTGCAAAAAGTTATTAGAGAGAAATGGGTGTGTTTTAAAGCATGACTGAGGACTAGAAATAATGAAATTTTTGAACAATATAAGAATGCTAAAATGGTTGCTAAGAGAATGGTTACTAAGGCTAAACTCAAGGCATACAATGATATTTATAATAAATTAGGATCAATAGAAGTTAAGAAAGATGTGTTTAAACTTACAAAAATAAGTGAATAGAAGGATAAGGACTTAGATCATGTTAAGTGCATTAAAAGTGATGACCAAAGGGTACTAGTCAAAGAAAGTTACTCTAAAAAATTGCTAAATGACAATTGCCCTAAGATTATTGGGATTGAAAGTACCTTAAACCCAAGTAACATTGGACATTATAGATACTACCATAGGATTAGAGTACCTAAGGCAAAAGAGTCCTTGAAAATATGAAATCAAGAAAGGCCTTGGGACCTAATGGTAAAGTAATAGAAGTTTGAAATTATGTAAGAGATACCAGATAGTTTGGTTGACAAAGTTGTTTTATAAGATTGTAAAATTGAAGAAAATGTCAGATGAATGGAGGAAGATCTCAATTGTACCAATTTATACAAATAAAGGAGATGCACAAATTTTCACTAATTATCATGGGATCAAACTTATGTGCCATATCATGAAACTTTTTGAGAGAGTGATTAAAAAAAGCTACAACATGAGATTAGTGTATTAGATAACCAGTTTGGACTCAAGCCAAGAGGTCTACATGGAAGCTATTTTCCAGCTTAGACAATTGAGAGTGTAATATAGAGAGAGGATAAAGGACCTCTACATGGTCTTTATTGACTTAGAAAAAGTTTATGATAGGGTCCCTAAAGAGTTAATTTGGTGTGTATTGGGTAAGAAAGGTGTTTGAAGGGGGTATGTAGACATAATTAAGGATATGTATGAGGAAGGGTTAACAAATGTTAGGACTACTAGTATAGAGACAAGTGATTTTTCTATCACTATAGGATTACACCAAGTATCGACATCGAGTAGTACCTTTTCACATTGGTTATGGATGAGTTAACAAAACATCTAGACGAGGAGATTCCATGATGCATGTTATTTGCCAATGATATAGCTTTCATTGACTATACAAGGGAGGGCATAAACACAAAGCTAGAGTTTTGAAGAGATGCATTGGAATCTAAAGTATTTAGATTTAGGTAAACTAATACAAAGTATATGGAGTGTACTTTTAGCTAGGAGAGGAGTAGGAGTGGAGCATCAATAAATATTGATAACCAAAAAGTGCCCCTAAAATACCACTTTCAAGACTTGGGATCAATAATTCATGAGAGTCTAGAGATTGAAGGGAGGTTACCTAGAGGATGTCCACTCAAACTAAAAGGAAAAGTCTATAGAATGGCTATCAGAACAGCCATACTCTAGGAATCTAAGTGTTGGACAATTAAGAAACAATGTGCATATAGGATGAGTGTTGCCGAAATGAGGATGATGAGATGGTTAAGTCGTAAGACAAGAAAGCATAGAATTAAAAATGAAAACATTAGAGAAAACTTAGGAGTAGCATCAATGGGCAATAAGATAATGGAGATTAGAATCAGATGGTCTGGACATGTCAAATGGAGATGGAATATAGAACCTGTTAGAAGGAGTAAGGCAATCCAAGTCGAAGGTTCTAAAACGGCAAGTGGAAGGCCCAAAAGGACATGGATAGAAGTGATGAGAAAAGATTTAAAAACTTTGAGACTAAATGAACATGATACCTTAATAGAGGGTAATGGAGGAACAAGATTCCTACAGCCAACCCCTAATCAGGATAAGGTCTTGATGATGATGATATATAGTTAGTTAGTTAGTTAATTAATTTGTTTGTTTGTTTATGTGACCTAAAGGTCATGGATTCGAGGTGAGCCTAGGCACAACGATAGATTTGTCACTGTGTGACTTGGAGGTTAAGCATTCGAAGCATGAAAACAACCTCTTGCAAATATGCAAGGTAAGGTTGAATACTATAAACCTAGACCCTTAGTGGTCTACCCCTTCCCAGACCCTATATACATGGGAACTTCATGCACTAAGCTACACTTTTAGTTAGTTTATGTATGTGTAATACACATGAATAATCTAATGTTAATATCCTCTACCTTTATCACATAATTTAAAACTATTATGTTTAAAAATTATTGTCATAATCCTTAAATCAATCTTGAAGTCTCACTTGACAGTCAATGAATACACTGGCCAATCCTATCCAAAAATTGTACACTATTGTCAGTGACTTCCAACACAAAGCCCTTTTCCTACGGACCACACCAACACATGGCAAAAAGCTAATAACAAATTTGGTTTTGAACCACAAAATTCTAGACCTATCATGACTTGAATGTGGAGCAAATCACAACTTAGCTGACTGTATTGTTTTTTATTAATTTAAAGGCTATAATAATAATAATTTAAACATTGTAATAATAAATTATGACCTAAATTTATTAAATATTATTAACAAGCTCTTTAGTTTGATAAGGCTTTAGTACCAATTATAAGCAGGATCAATATGAACACAAGACACAAAGTAAATTAAATACGAAAGAGTAAGAGGACTTAATTAATAAAACTACTTCAAAACAATTTATTGAAGAAATTTTAAGAACAAAGTTTACAAAGAAAGAACTGAACCAGAATAAGATAGACTAACCTAAGAGATCTAAGCCAAAGGATGATTATAGACTTGATTTGAACTTCTATTGATAGGATTTAGAAATAAAACTCTTTGAAATCTAGGGAATAACTAGCATATTACAAATTGACCAACAAAAACCAATATTACAGATGTAATAATGCATACTCAATAATACAGACTCACATGATTCATCAAGAAATAAAAGAAGAAAAGGGACATCAAGATGACATAAAGTAAAAGTGAAAAAGACATTTGCATGAAAGGACACAAATGGAATACATGTGCGTGTAGGGGAGTGGTAATTTCAATAAGGAGTTGTAGGTGTAAAGAGCAGGAAACATTTGATTGGCTGGGGAAAAGTCTTTAATATCCATTTTCTCTAACTTTTTCTATTTTCTACTTCTTTCCAGCCAATTAGATATTACGTGCTTCTTGCACCTGCATGAAATAGCTGAAATTAAAACTACACCCCCGCCCAACACACACACAGAATAGAGGCAACAGATATAGCAAAGTCTAGCATTAGCAAACCAAAATAGAGAAATTTTTATTAAAATATTATAGAGAAAATTTACAAGAGAAGGAAAGTAGGAAGGTCAATTATAGAGGAATGGCTAAATAGAAAACAATGATGCCTCGAACTAATAAGAAGACTTATTTGAAATACTAAAGTAGAATTGACAATACAAAAGTAACATGCAGACTTAAAAACCATTGGAGTCCAGGATAGGTGTTACAGACTTATTTGACATACTAAAGTAGAACTGACAATATAAAAGTAAAGTAGACTGAATATATAAAGAATATTCTCTTGAATAAATCTTGCTTTATAAAAGTTATTGATTCCTTTGCGTAATGGTTTTTGTCATCATTCTATCTAAAGAGGATTCCTTCATTATTGTTGTCCTTTCTTCATTGTTGTTCTTTATCTTTTCTTATGGCTTCTTGAGATAATCCCAAAGCACCATCATTGGCTCATCCACATAATTTTCAAATTCTCTAGCATCTTCATTTGGATCTTGACTATCTTGGAGTATTTCTCTTGAATTACTAGCTCAAGTAGTCTCATCTTCTAACACAGTTCAAGATTCCCTATTCCGAGAGGCACGCCTCGAGAGCTGAGCTTCTAGAGATGAGGCCCTTTGGAGAAGCCCAGTCAATTTCGAGCCACCAAACCCTCAACTAATGAGAACTTCTTATTCTTGAAATAAGTAAACCAATGAAGGTCATTTGATACAACTACATATTCAATAGCATATACAATCACTCATAGTCAGTTTGATATTTTCATGCAACATTTTCTTAATCTCTTCAACTGATGATGAGGAATTGATGATTAGAATATTTTTTAGTGTTCTCTTCTTGAATTGAATAGCCTAAGTAATTTCTTTAGCTTTTGCTTTAAAATTAAATTTTGACCACCATTTACAAAATTAAGTTCTTTTGAGAGTCTCAATATTTAACTCATTCTTTTCATTTGTCAGTGATCATTTCCAAATCCAAGGAATTACATATTTAGCGAAGAATAAGAATTGGCATTTCCTCTCCATTAATTCGTTAGGGGGAATTTTATAAATGTCAAGGTTTGATTCAACCTATTGTAGAAATTTCTCAATTCTGCTCACAATATTTCCAGAGTAGGGCCACTGTTTTGCAACCAATGAAAGAACCAAGCTGGAATTATTTTAATGGCTAATTGAGATCTTAATTTTATTAACCATGAATGTTTTATCTAAGAGTTCTCAAGGTACATTGTGAGGTTTACTGCATCCACTTAATCCCAAAATTTGCTATGGTGTTTCGTTCCTTTAATTTAAATCCATTTGGTCCCTACAAGTTCCCATTCTCAAGGAAGAATGATTTTTTTAATCAAACACTTACTAAAATTAATAGTGGTTTCATCAATATTATAGTAATGGGTAATTTCCATTGTCCCTGTATTTTAGAATTATTACTCCATAATTATTCTATCTTTTCCCACCTTTCATTGGATAGGAATTCATTTGCATGTGTCTTTCTAGTAATGGTGACTGAACATTTTGCATTTTAATTGGAAAGTCATTGGAAATTATTATTCGTTTACCTTATTAGGGTTTCATTTTCCTTTTCCAAGCGTATTACTAGGGTTGGATCTTACTTGGCCTGTACGTCAATTCATAGGCCAAGTAAAAATTCACAAGTTAGAAAATCTAGTAGAGAATTATGTTATGATTTTATATATTCTATATCAAAATAAAGAACAGATAATTGTACCTCTCATCCTACAAAAATTTATTTTAAATTAATATTTTAAATAATTTATTTGGCTGCACTACAATAAATTGTAAGAAGAAATTGTTTATTTCGTAAATCATCTTAGAATTTAGATATACATATAACAACATGAATTTAGATATACATATAACAACATAAAGTAGTTCTTTCTTAATAGTAGAATATTTTTCTTGAGTGAAGTTCCATTACCAAAATAAAATTAAACTAATTCTTGTTTATTAGTTTTCAGGTTCTTTTGCTTAAGAATACCACCAAAACCAATATTTAAAGCATTAGTTTCAACAATTTTATGTCACTCAAAGTTTGCTAAATTTAGGCAAAGAAGATTTTGTACCCTAATTTTATTTTTTGAACTGCTTTGGTGTGTTCAACAATCCATGCTCTTGCATTCTTCTTTAACCTTTCGTAAAGAATAGAAGTATCTTAGGTTAGATTTTGATAATAATAAAAAATATAATTTACTGATCCCAAAAATCTTTGTAGTTGATTAACATTAGTAATTTCATCAAAAAATTCAAAAGCAAATTCAATACTTTGTTGGATAAGAGCAATTTTTCGTTAACATGTATTATATCCTAAAAATCTAATGAGAAGTTTAGTTTTTGGTGATGATAAAACCAAACCATTTGTTTTAATGAGCTATTTAAAGACTTGCAAGAATTTAAAATGCTAATCAATTATTTTTGAAAAAAATAGTACATCATCGAGGTAAGTGATAATAAATTGAGTGTAAGGATTAAAAATATCATTCATAATATTTTGCAAATTAAAAGGAGCATTTTTCAATCTAGATGGCTTAACATTCCATTCAAAGTAACCAAAAGGAACAATAAAAACAATTATGTACTTGTCTTCTTCCATTACTTGTATTTGCCAATATCCTTACTTGAGGTCAAACATTGAAATATTTAAGACATTCTAAAGTCTATTGAGTAGATCCCTTTTATTAGGGATGGGACATCTAATCCATTCAAGTGTGCTATTAGGAGGCTTGTAATTGATGACCAATCTAGGTTTTTCTCGTTCCTTCTCTATTGCCATGTTGAGAAAGATTTACAAATTAATTTTTCTTTAGATCTATAATTTCATCTTTACACAATTCAAGAAATTAAGCATTCATTTGTAGTGCTTTGCATTTGTAGGGTATTCTTTTCACCAAATGAATCTTCATATGGAAGTGAAACAAGAATATGGAAGTGAAACAATATGCTTGTTTCCACTCCAAAAAGCATTTGGTAGATCATTACATAATTTCTCAAGAAAGGATGACCAAATGTCTTTAGTTCTAGTTTGGATATTATTGTTTTTAGGTGTTCCTTTGATATCAAGATAATTAATTTCTTCTAGAAGAAAATTGATTGGTTTTTCTTTTAATAGAAATCTTTGTGCTTCATCAAAGCAAATGAGTTTTTGGATTTGTAGTAAATTTTAAAAAGTTGTTTTTCATTTAAAAAATATATTCCTATAGATCAATTTTAGAAATAGGCATAATTTCATGTAAAAGTAGTTTCTAGTATGACATGATGATGATCTTTCACTAAGACAAATGAAGTAGGGATGTAAATGTAATTCTTACAAATAAAAGAATTTGTTAGTTTATAGTAAAATTTGAGCTTATTATGACTAGTAGAGGTAAGGCTTTGAGTGTTTTTCATAAAAATTTATGGGTATTATTCCTTCTTGGATGCATTTGATGTTTGCTCCATTATCCATACGAGTTATTAGGTTTTCATGATACCATTTAGTTATAATTACTAAAGTGATATTAGTATATCAATTTTGAGACATTATTGGATTTGAAATTGTCAAATAATCTGGCTAAGGATTGGTTTGAATTAGACTAAGACCAATATTAGAGCTCTTGTTCAATATCAAATTACAAAGAATTTTTTAGGTTATCACGACTCTTCTTAATATAAGTTTTTTTTTTAAATATTAATTTTAAGATTTCTCTCTTAAGGGAGTTAATTTTCTCTTTTAAATAATGAAATGTGACTAAATTGTAAATGGATTATTACTAAGCCATTTTGTTATTTCTAATATATTATAGACTTTATTTGTGTCTAGTTTCTAAGGATGTTATTTATAATAACATTTGGTGCCAATTCAAGAATTTTTCTAACATAGTTTTCCTTATTTCCATGTCTTTGATTTGATCAACTAATTTTAATAGATCTTGATGAGATTGCAATATTAATTAAAAGATAATTCATTTTCACCAATAAATTTTCAATAATTAGCTTATTTTCCTACCTTAATTGACTAATAGTTTCTGTTGCATATTATTTGTTGTCTTTTAATTTAGAAGACGATGAAGATTGACTCTGAAAATTAGAGCAATCTGATAATTTCAAGTTAGATGAATTTGACATAATCTTATATAAAGATTGACTTAATCCTTTGTCTAATTCTAGATGCCCTATTTTGCACATTTGTAGCACTTCATTCTTGAATTGCCTCTTCTTTGATATTTTCTGGGCTAAAATAGGTAGAATTCTTTTTTCTTCTATATTTGCGATGTTTTGATAGTTTAATTTGTCTTTCATTAGGATTCTTTATTTTAAGTACATCAACTATAAATTGCAAATAGAATTCTTCGAAACTTTTTTTCTGTGCAATTCTTTCTTTTTTAAGTGGTTTTTAAGTTTAATTTCATTACATAGATTAAGTCTTTCATTAACATGAGCATAAATTAACTTACCATAAGTCACTGTTGAGTAAGGAATATTATCTTTATGTTTATTTTTAAGAGTCCTTTTTACTCTTCTAGCGAATGATAAGGAAGCCTTTTTATAATTTTATTGCTTCCAATGATCATAATTTGTGTCTAAAATATTTAAGACACAAGTAAGGAAAATGTTGTTATACCAACTAAAATAAGTGTGGACATCTAAGATTTTGTAAAAGAGCATGAGTATTTTCATATTAATTGGACACATTACAAGTGAAATGTCCAAGAATTGTGATGAGTCATGAATACATTACATCAGATTGAGGGATATTAGTGCTAGGTTCTATCTTAAACTTGTTTGCAATTTCCTCTCTTTGATTTGAATTGAGACTATTATCTTACAAACCCTTTAAATTACCTATAAACTCTAAAATAACAATATTAATAATTTCTTTATTAGCATTCTATGTAAAAATTGAAAGATTTGTTTTTCTATCATGCTATCTATATTCCATTCATAGATTATATGAGCACCATACTCAAAATCTGATTTTGAGTATAAATTTCATTTTTCTCTATTAGAACCTCTATTGGAGTCAATCTCTTATAAGAGAACCTATCCAACCTTCTCAAAACTCTTTCAATTTTATTAATTTTCATAAATTGGGTTGTCAAAAAGAAATTTTCATATATTTCTTTATTAGGATTATTCTTCTATGTACAAATAGTAGGATACATTAACATTCTATGTAAAACTTGAAAGATTTGTTTTTTAATCACACCAACTATATTCCATTCACAAATTATATTAGCACAATACACATTTTGAGTATAAATTTCATTTTCTTCTATTAGAACCTAGAGTCAATCTTTTGTATGAGAACATATCCAATCTTCTCAAATCTCTTTCAATTTTATTAATTTTCATAAATTGGGTTTGCATTTGCAAAAAAAATTATTCAAATATATTATTTGAATCTTGATAAAGAATTTGTTTAGATGAGACCATATTAGAATCAATATTATATACCTTCATGTTAGATCCTTGTATTAATCTTCAAACTAAAATATTATTGATTTTTAAAGTGTAAAGCCTTTCTTGTACAACTTTATAATATCAGAATCTTCTCACATGTTAAAACTTTTTACTTATGGAGGAGACTTTATTGGAGGTTTAATTTTAGGTATAATTTTTTGAGATGCTAGTTTTTCCTTTTCTATATATAAAATAATTTTATCAATTCCTTCTATTGAAAAGTATTTAATTGAGATCCTACCACTAGTAAGTATAGATTTATAGGATTGGATTGTTTAACAATAACTTGAAGATCTTTAAGAGGTAATAAATTGCTTGGCTTTCCATACGCATATATTTCTAGTTCATCTGTTCAATTTTTATTTGTAAGGATTAATGATTCAGTAGGTGGATATATTGAAGAGATTTCATTTCCATTATTTGTAGCCTATTTTTTGGAAAGAACATTTATTTCATTTGTTAAGAAATAATTTAGGAACCAGGGTGCAAAAAATATTATTTCTTGCATTCTCTCAATATGTTCAATATATTTGGTTTTGTAAAACATATGATAATGTTAAAAATTATTAAGATGCCATTGTTGAAAATCTTTATTATAGTCATTTAAAAACTCTTAATTAAGAGTTGTTCTAAGAAAGCTTCTAGGCTTAAATTCCTAAAACCATTGAAGCGAAAAATCCATCTTTGATGCAATATGATTACAATCCTAAGAATTTTTATAAATTGGGTGGACAACATTGTTAGAAGAACTTTTAAATCTTTAACTAAAATTTTCTTCTCTTTTTTAGTGTTGTCTAAAGAAAGCATGGAAGATTTGATCAAGATTTTGTTCCATAATTGGTCATGAAGGGATTGCCTCATTTAGCTCCAGAAATCTAAAATTTGATTTCATTCATTTAATAGACTTGTTGACTACTATATCAAAGGATAAAAGATTGGTTTCTATTAGAACTATTCTACCTAGAGGAGTCATTCGTTTCACATTAGAAACAAGAGTATAAAACCTTAAAATGGATTCTATAAGTTATGGCAATTATTTCAGACCTAGTCATAAAATTATAGCTGTGAACCTTAATGTTTAATCTTAAAGCTACAAAAATATTAGGATCTATCAAATATAGACTTAAATTAGGGAAAGCATTGATGTAACCTAGTCCAGGATAGAGACTAGTCTGAAGGACAACCATAAGTGAAGGACCCTAGTCAAGACCGCAAGCATCTCTAAGGACCACAAGAAAAGAAGCATTTAGACCATTTAGGGTGAAAGGTTTAAATGCTATTTAGTTTGATGTGATATGAATGAAATTATATTTTTTAGAATCTAATTTAAGTTTTAAATCTCTTTCTTGAAACATATTTATTATTCACTCTATATTATCTATACTTATTATCTATTCCATATTCTTGATAATGTTACTAGAAGCAAAATCAAATTTATCTATATTGTAAATCTGTTTAGGCTTAATATTAGGAATACTCTATTTATGTAGAGCACCAAAATCAGTCAGATATTTGACCATATTAGTATTTTTTACATTCTTCTTTTATCTCTATAATGTATCATGTCTGGTAAGAGTAGAGTCATTGTTTATAGTCTTATAACTTTGTATATGTCTAAAATTATTAAGTTAATATAGTTTAGATCTTATCATAAACTAATATTATTTCTTACTCAACTATCACTACTTAATGGAAAACCCCTTCTGCAATCACTGTCATAGAAATCATCTTATGCGACACTACTACTATTAAGCTAAACTAGTTTAGAATTTATTGGCAACTAATCAAAATATCTTATGGATTGATGTTACATAGGATGGTTCCTATGACAGTGATTGCAAAAGGTGTTCCATAAACCATTGACAGTCAACTAAGGTATAAGATTAGTTTATGATAAGATCTAAACTATGTTAGCTTAATAATTATATACAAGCTAAAAAGACTACAACGACTCTACTCTTAGTTGACATGCTTCCATCAAGAAATAAATTAAGAATATAAAGAATACCAATATGGTTGAATATCTGTTCAGTTTTGATGTTTTATATAAATGGAATATTCCCAATGTTAAACCTAAAGATATTCATAATATAGGTAAATTTGATTTTACATCTACTAAGATTATTGAGAATATGGAATAGACAATAAGTATAGATAATAAAGAGCAAATAATAAATATGCTATTTAGTCACAAGTGCAACTAGTCGCTAGGCACACTATGTCTCAGTTGATTATGGGCAATGACAAGGGGGAAAAGTTGTAGTGTGACTAAGGATAGTGCCTGGTGACTTTGCGCACCCTATTCCAAGCTCTAATAAGTGATATAAGACCCATATTTATCATTTTTCTTTTTCTTCTTTTTCTTCCTAAAGCTCTTTTTCATCCATTCCAAGCATTCTTGTGACATTCCTCATCTTCCATCGATGATTGAAGCTTAGTTCCAGTCATTGAAGGGAGGACACTACGCATTAATCTTATATTTTTCTTTTCTTTTTTTTGAAAAAATGAAAAAATAGTAGTGTTTTTTTGTTTTGTTATTTAATGCCTATTTTTCATTTGAAACTCAACCTATCTACATTATAATGCTAAAATGAAAAGTCCATAAAAAAAGTGAAATACATTACTAATTTTTATCATTTCATTTTTTTTTGTAATAAATCTCCATAGATTTTCATAATTATGCTAAAAATGATAACTCCATTTCACTCATTTAATATCCTTTTTTTCCTATTTTCAAATTTTTTGTTATTTTCTACTAAAAAAAGGTGAAATACACTATGGTTTTAATTTTCCTTTTTTTTTTTTTGGTAACAAATCTTTATAGATTTCCATTTTAATGTTAAACATGACAACTCCATTTCATTTGACCTAGGCTTGTTTATTATTTAAGGATTCTATTTCACTCATTTGACTTGTATGTGTGTTCACTTAACAGAATTTGTAATGCCTTAATTTTTTTCAAAGTTCAATCTCAAATAGGGACATTGGCAAATACAAGTAAAGGAAGAAGATAGGTATAAAACTACCTTTGATGTTCCTTTTGGTTATGTTGAATAGAATGTTATACCATTTGGATTGAAAAATGTTCCTTTTAAATTCCAAAATATTATGAATGATATGTTTAATCTTTACACTCAATTTGTTATCACTTATATAAAAAGTGTACTAATTTTTAGAAATTCTCGCCATGATTTAAATGGATAAAACTAATAGTTTAGTTTTATCAACACCAAAAATCAAAATTTTTCAAGAAGAAGTTAGATTTTTAAGACATAATATATGTAAAGGAAAAAAATTTCTTATCCAAAGAAGTATTGTATTTGCTTCTAAATTTCGTTCTAAAATTACTGATATTAAACAACTATCAAGGTTTTTAAAGTCACTAAATTATATTTTTGATTATTATCAAAATCTATCCCAAGATACTCTTATTCTTTATGGAAGGCTAAATAAGAATGCATGACCATGGACTGCTGCACACACCAAACTAGTTCAGAAAATGAAATCTAGGGAGCAAAATTTCTTCCCTACCTAAATTTGGCAAACTTTGAGTGGCACAAAAATGTTGAAACTAATGATTCAAATATTAGTTTTAGTGGTATTCTTAAATAAAAGAACCCCAAAACTAATAAAGAAGAATTAGTTCAATTTTATTTAAGTAAATGGAACTCCACTCAACAAAAATATTTTACTATTAAGAAAGAAATTATTTTTATGGTTAAATAAATATTTAAATTCCAAAGTGATTTACCAAATAGAAAATTTCTTCTTAGAATAAATTGTAGTGCAGTTAAACATATTATTGAAAAAGATGTTAAAAATATTGTTTCAAAATAAATTTTTGTAGCGTGAAAAGCACAATTATTTGTTTTTATTTTAAAATAGAATATATAAAAGGAGAACATAATTATGTACCAAATTTTATAATTGTTGAATTTTTACATGGAATATGAATAAAGGTTGAGGAAGGTCCAGCCAGATAATACTCATAGTAGAGGAAGAGGGAACCCTGATAAGGGTACTAATCATAATTTTCGATGACTTCCTGATTAAAAGGGAAAATATTCTATCACAATTACTTTTGAAAAATGTTTAGAAAAGGCAAATCACTCCTTGTTAGTGGATAACCAAAGTGGTAATGACCTCTATTCCAGTTGACTATATTCAAAAGAAGTATAAAGATAAAATTTTCCGTATCAATCATAATGATACTGGATGTCTTAACCCAAATAATCCATGGGATGCTGCAATAAGATACATCCAAATGAATTTATATCCAATGAAGGTGGAAAACATATAATGGTTATGGAGCAATTACTCCAAGATATAGGGACAATGAAAATTATCCATTTATAATAATAATCAAACCACTTTTAGTTTTAATAAGTGCTAATCCAAACAACCATTTTTCCTCAAGAATGGGAACTTAATTTTGCAGAGACCAAATGGATTGAAATTGAAGGCACAAGACACCTTGTAATTACTAAGATTATGTGGATGCAATGAAGCTCACAATGAATCTCAAGAATTCTTAGAGAAAACATTCATGGTTCATAAAATTAAACCCCCAATTAGTTAATAAACTAGTTCCAACCTGGTTGTTTCATTAGTGGCGATAAATTGGCCCTACTTTGTATATTGCTAGAACAATTAAGAAATCACTACAATAAATGGTTTGAATCAGACCTTGAGATTTATAAAAAAAAAATTCCCAATAAATTAATAGAAAGGCAATGTAAATTCTTGTTTTCGCTAAATTTCAAATTCTTCATATCTAGAAATGGTCAATGACAATAAAAAATGGTAAGTTAAATAAAGAGACTCTCAAAAGAACTTATTTCTATAAATAGTAGTCAAAATTTGACTTATGACTATAGCTAGAGAAATTACCTAGGGTATTCAAGCCAATAAGACAACTCTAGAAAATATTCTAGTCATCAATTGATGATGTAAGAAGATGTTGCAGTGAAAATATCCAACTAAGTCAGTAATTCTAATTAAATGTCTTTATTATATGAAAAATCAAGTGATCTCATCTTTTCATATTCATTCAGAAGACCTCTACCAATGCAGAAACATCCTCAATCAAAACTATGCCAAAAGATGAGATTGGATAATAATTTAGGAGACATACTCCAAGAAAGTCAAGATCCAAATGAAGATGCTATAGAATTTGAAGATTATTTAGATGCGTCAATGACAGTGCTTCGATATTATCTTAGGAAGCAATAAGAAAAAGATATAGAATAGCAATGATGAAACAGCAACAATAATGAAGCAATCTACTTTAGGTGGAATGACAACATCAACCATCATGCAAAGGAATCAATAGATTTAACAAATCAACAATTATTCAAGAGAATTTTCTTTATGTATTTGGTCTACTTTACTCTTGTATTGTTAGTTCTACTTTAGTATGTCAAATAAGTATGTGGCACTTGTCCTAGATTCCAATAGTTATTAAGTCTATAGGTTATTATATGTCTTCTGATTAGTGGCATCATCCTTTTCTCTTTAGCCATGCCTATGTAATTGGCCTTCCTACTGTCCTTCTCTTATAAATTTCCTCTATAATATGTCAATAAAAGTTTCTCTAGTTTGGTTTGCTAAAGCTAGATTTTTCCACATCTGCTACCTCTATGCACTAAGCAGCACTTTATACATACATACATACACACACACACATATATATAACACTAGCTAACTTAACTAGCATTACAAATAGATATGTATATATTTAGTTAGTTAGTCAGCTTGTGTGACCTGGAGGTCATGGGTTTGAGACATGGAAATAGCTCTTACAAAAATGCAAGGTAAGGCTTCGTACTATAGACCTGATGTGGTCCAACCCTTCCTCGAACTCCACATACGCGGAAGGTTTATGCACTGATCTGCCTTGCTAGTTAATTTGTGTGTGTAATACACATGAATATAGGCCCACACACACACATATCACACACACTTTTACTACTGAAATCTGATACAGACATCTTACCACAACTATAAAAAATATGCGACAATAAGATCTAGAGAAGTGAATTTTCTAAACTTTACTTCGTGCTTACCTATTATAATCAAATAAACTCAATGACCATGAGGAAACAAGCAATCTACAACTTTAGGAATCACAACTACTTCCAGGCTGCCACAATTGGTGGACTTAGGAGTGGTAAAGAATTGGAAAATTTGAGGCAAATTTGTAGTTTCCATTTGAAGCACCAAAAGTTAAAGGTAGAAAAAAAAAAAACAGTTGTAGTTTTCTAGCTAAGTCAAAACCCTCATAAGTAACTATAGAATTAGTAAACCCTAAAGCTTTTAATGATTAAGTATTGGCAGGACACAAAAGTTCTTACTTCATTAGGAAAGGTTATCAAAATTACACTGGAAGGCCTAGGTTAAAGGGTGATATGCCTATTCAACTATGTTATTGTTATGTTTTAGGAATTGAAGAACTCCATAAGCATTTGCTGGCTGTAATGGCTATTTTTCTCTGCTTTGAGTAAAAGGTAACCTATTGCTAGGAAATGTTTTGTGATCCTCTATTATGTTTGACTCAAAGATATACCACTTGCTATCTTTTCCCAACCACCAAATGGTCAAGTTGGTCGTACTAAAGAGCAGGTGGTGTGAAATATCCTCCATGTTTTCACTGCTTGAGTATGTTATTTGGCCTTAAAATATCTTAAACTTGTTACAAGCTATTGAAGAATATGGGATATTGATTTCTTCATGTCCAACTTTAGGCCTCTAAAGGCAACTCTTTTTGGGCTCCCTAGCTGGGTCTTGATGAAAATTATTGTCTCAAAAAACACAAATAAAGTATGCTAGGGAAGCACATCTGTGGAGATGATTCTCCAAAAATTGTGCTAGTCTATGGCTCCTTTTGATCGCTTCTGTAGTGCTATCTGGTATGCTTTACATTGAATCTTACTAAAATGACAGGGAATTGCAATGGCTATCAAAGCTAGATTTACAAAAGAAAATTTTGATGCCACACTAGGCATTCACCCTACTGCAGCTGATGAATTTGTTACAATGGTGACATCATCAAGAAAGATTCGTCAGGATCCTCTGTCTAAGGTTTGTCTCTATAGGTGTTGTGGAAGTATTAAACAACCTTGACATGTTTACTAGTCTTCGTTATAGATATTTCCTGGTATTGTCTTATTTTCTACCATTATTTTGCAGGGAAAATCTAAACATGAGATTAAGATGAATCAAAAAGTTAAGCATTAGCTTATGAGTTGTGAGATAGCTAACCACAAGCAATGGCCAATGAATTCAACTCCATGTTCGTTAGACATTTTTTTCGTGCTCTTATGAAGTTGTTTCTATTTCTTGACTTCTTTATTTATTTATTTTTGGCTGACGTTCTCCTTCCTTCTCCTCTTAACTTAATACAATTACTACAAAATGGGAAGAAAAAGAAAATTCTCCCCTTCTTTCATTGATTACTTGTTGCTAAATCAGTAAAATTGGGCATCTAATGTCTTGAAGTAGAAGTTATTACTCTCAATGATATGGTAGCAAAAGTAGAATAATAGTAAATCCTTTGTCATCATTCCCATATTCTAGTGATCCATCGATATCTCTAAAACTGCCCCAGCCTCTAAATGGCAACATGATTCATTGTGTCTAATTACATTTTTCATTGTAGAAGGTAGCTTGGGTTACAGGTGTTAGGGTTGGGGTGTGTGAGCATGTGGGTGAGAGTTTGTATAGGGTGTTGTATATATGCCCTCTAGTTATGACATAGCACCCTTCGTTAATTTCTAGGTGCTATTGCCAAAATAGTTGAAGTGGCCTTGCTGATCAAGAGTAGGGTCTAGATCAGGTTTAGCCCAAGTTCCTATATGTGTCACACCATCTTTAAAACCATGGTGTAGCCAAGGTTTGTTTTAATTTGCACATCATTGATCCCTACTATTTATGAGGAACTATTGTTCTACATCTTTATAGTGCCAAAGTCCCCTTCCTTGTAAGTGGTAAAGAATTCCTTGTGTGGAGTGGCGTGGTAAGTGTTGAATATCTAATTTCAGCTTAAAAACCCTTAATTTAGCATCTAATTAGATCATCTAACTAATCAATTTTGAACTTTTAAATTAAAAGTGCATCATAGTTCCAATTGGTTATCTAATCGTTGATTTCTAAAATTTAATGGTTAAATAATCATTGGAGTTGATTGGATGATTAAATCATGGTATGGATGAATTTAATTAGATTTTCTGCATTGTAGATCAATCAAAGTGAGTTTGGATAGTTTAGATAGAGTCAAAGATCACAGGATCAAATTCTCAAATAAAAAGGATGTCGTATCAACTTTTGGACTGTCAATTCAAGCACATGGAGCTGAGAATTCCTTTAAGGTGGGCTGCACACGGTGAAGTGGAAGATGTGACACCAAATGTGAAAAATGCAGCAAAAGGGTTATAAAGGAAGAAAAAAAAAGAAAGAAAGAAGAAGGCTCGAAATATGGCCGGCAATAGAATCTCTCTTTCATTAAGTGTCAGGAGGGCTAATTGGAAGGAACTCACCTTTCCCTTCAGTTTTGTAATAGGAAATGCCCAAAAGAAGAGAGGAGGCTCCATCGTGGAAGCCATCTCTCTCTCTCTCTCCCTCTCACTCTCGTTTTCTGCTCGTCATTGCCCTCTACCATCATTGAAGACCTAAACACAGCTAAAAAGGATAGCAGACACTCACCCCTCTATTCTGTGAACCTAACATTCTCTCTCTCTCTCTCTCTCTCTCTCTCTCTCTCTCTCTCTCTCTCTCTCTCTCTCTCTCTCTCTCTCTCTCTCTCTCTCTCTCTCATCTCCTCTTCACCCATATATTCATGTTCTTATCTCTCATGCCTCTAGTTCTCGCTGCCTCATTTATTCCCATGCCCATTTCCTCTCCAATCATTGTTATCAGCGTTCCTTGTTTCCTTGTTTCTTATAGGTTTCTAATCACTTCTTCAATTTTGTTAATGGTTTATTTGTTTCCTATTTTCATTCTCCAGTTCCCTACTTCTAGTACCATCCCTATCTCTTCTCCCATAATGAAGACTTGAATTGCATTTTTCTCCCTCATCCATCTCTCATTTGGGTTCTCTGATATTTCTGAGAGGACTATTGTAAGACTACTAAAACTATAGGAGAACTGGGAAAGATAACAGATCAAAGAGGAGAGAATCGATTTGAGGATTTCCCACTTTTCTTTCTCATGTTTTCTACACTAACAACTAGAGGAAGGATGCCAAACCCAGTCGCCTATCCTCAACGATCGTCCCCTGTCTCTCTACCATCCCTATTCTCTCTTTCTCTGTTCTCCTTCTTCCTATAAATCTATGCAGGCAGCTCTCTATTGTTGATATTATTCATGATGAGTAATTTTTTACTATTCAAAGAATAATGTTTCAACTATTCAAGCCATATGAATTTTCAATCAAATTTCATTTATGTCCTTAGTCTCCTTATTTTAATTCCATCCCAGTCCTATTTTTGTTGCATTCATATTTTCTCTATTATTATTTATGTTTTACTTTATTCTTGTTTTGTCCCCTAAGCTATGCAGTTTCAATTCCTGTTTGTTGCGTGACACAACAATCAAGATAGAAAAGTTTAACTTAGATTGTTATTGTATTTAATTTCTTTAAATTCAAAACTATGTACCTATAGATTAGTTAAATAATTTGATTTTTTCTATATATTGTTATTTAATTTCTGTTATTTAATTATCATAATTTAAATTCTATATAAACTCCAACTTTTCAAGTCGAGTCCCCATGGGAACGACTCTAACTTGCACTAACTATACTACAATAGATTGTGCACTTATAGAAAGCACAACAAGTTTTTAGGGTCATTGCCGAGGACCTGCAATGTAAATTTTAAAAAAAATCTAAAATCTAAAAAATTAGTAAATAAAAAATGTTAGGAATTGCATTGTTTTATCATTCTATGCATTTTTAATTGTATGTTTTTAATTTTTCTTAGTGCATGATCACTTTTTTTCCTGAATTTGGTACTTATTGTTGTTTTTATTTTTCAAAAAATTGGAGAAGGAAAAAATTGGCGAGTGGAGCTTCATCAAATAAATAGAATTTACTTGTTATCCTAAAATAGGACCCTTTTTTTTTAGTGAATCTTGTAGTGAGGCCCCATTGTAATTTATAATTATTTTAATTTTAATTTTAAATGGATTGTAATAAAATAGGGCAAGTGTAGGTTATGGTGGCCCACACTTGATCTTCATCGAAAAATCCATTGTAAGTTTCTCTCTATAACATTTAGAATTTTTAGAATTTTAGGAAAAAATTAAATTGAGAAAAATTAGAGACAGAATCTCTAGTTAAAACCTCAATATTTGAGGTGTGCTTAAAAAATAGAGTCCAACGCCACTAAAAATGCTAAAATTGGAGGTTAGAGTAAAAATGCTTAATTATTTTAATTTTAGTGTTTAAATAAAAATAATAAAAAAGACAAATAAATAAAATATAATAATAAATATATATATAAGGGTAAGCAAGAGGGAGGGTGCCTAAAACGCTCTCTCTCTCTCATGAACAGTCATGCACCCCAGCAAGACGCCCCAGGGACAGATTTCTCCTCCCTTGGAGCAGTCGGGCTAAGGTAAGACAGTCCCCACCTCTCTCTTTCCATCTTCTAAAGGCGTATCAACCTGTAAACATCGTAAAACGGCGTGAACTTGCCGTTTTCCTATAAAGTTTAGGTACAAATGTGTTTTCATAGAATAACTTGAGAAAACAGTGTCAAATGAAGATCTGGACCATTCATCTTGAGCGTGATGATGTAAGGAACGGACCCATGAAATTTCATGGCGATCGAACGGCTAAGGACGCCAAAAAAACCCCAAAAATAGTATGATGGGAGTTTTAAAAAATGCAATAAAAATCATGAAAAAATGTTAGATTTTGGATGGATTTGTGAAAATGGAGGGTGAAAATGAAATGCACGCAAAAAAAAACTAGACACCTAGGTGTGAAAATTGCAAAAAATGGAGCACCTGGGGTCGTTGGCGACGGCGAACAAGTCCTGTCATCATTCCCAGCAACGGCGACCCGCATTGGGCTAGCACGCACAAGACGTGAGAAGTAGGGCATGCATGCTGTTTTCCCCACGCACAGAGAGCGTCTCCAGAAATGCACACCACATGCGTGCAGACTACACGCGCCGCACGTGCTGTGGGTCTTTTTTCTTGTTTTTGAGGGTTTTTGACCCTTTGTTCATAAAAAACCGTGATGTTAGGAGCTACAGAGGTCCAAATCACGGTCCAAAAGAGGAGTTGTGATCGTCTCAACAAGGCAAACCTAGATTTAAGACAAAAATCTAATTTGGAGTAGCTTTTTAATAGCCAAACTAGTAAACACTATTCAATGACTTAGATTAAGCCTAAGGGATGATCAGGCTTTAGATTTTGGTTGTATACATTAAACATGAAATGATTATGAGATTAGAAGAACAGGCCCTATTGAATTGTCAAGAAACAATAATCCTGATCATTGATCTAAGCAGTCCCTTGAGAGATGTTGATCAAAGAATGGTCAGACCATTAGATGGACACTTGCTCACAAAGATAAATGTGGTTTACTAAACGAAATAGAAAATTTAGGGATCATGGAGAAAATGAGAGGTCTAACAATTAATAATGATTTATGGTGTAACAGGTACATCAAGGCATATACCTTGATATCGTTTACGCGTTTGTTTGGGATATTGCGATATCGTGGTAGGTGATTTCATTCACAATTTTTCCATGATTCACAAATGATGACTTGGTGATTTGAATTTTGAGGCATATGATTTATGCCTTACCATATGCATGAGATTAATTTCAGCATGTAGTTTCTCATGTGCGTGCTATCTTTCGGGTGGTTATTGCATGCACTGTTTCTGATATATTTCATGATATTCACTTGATTATTGGTATTTTGACATGTGGGAGTCGCTCTGTCTTGATGTTTAAGACTATTGATCTTGTGGTAAGATGCATTTCTTCACCCCGCGAGTGTCTGAGTGCCCATGAGGGTGCAAGAGTGAAAGGGTGAAAGCGAAAGTGGAACTTGTCGTTTCCGTGAGTGCTTGAGTACCCGTGAGGGTGCAAGGGTGAAAGCGGATGGTATAGAGAGCTGACCCCAATTACCGTGAGTGTACTTGAGACACTCATAGGGCTTGACTGTATATGATGTTCTATACTTTTAACATGCATCCATGTGTTTCTATATTTTCTTGGATTGTGCATGTCCTGATTTCATGATTGATGATACCTTATTTATTTCATGGACTTGGTATGTCCTTCATTGTGTGATTTAAGGCTTTATATATATGTGTGTGTGTGTGTGTGTGTGTGTGTGTGTGTGTGTGTGTGTGTGTGTGTGTGTGTGTGTGTGTGTGTGTGTGTGTGTGTGATCATCTTACGATCTTTATGCCTTGCGCCATGTGATTTTTTTATATTGAGTTTACTTTGAATGTATATCACCTACACAAGCATAGCATGCTGAGGCATTGCTTTGTTTTGCAATGTCTCAGAATCAGAGTGCAACAGTTAGAAAGGGAAGCAGGCGGACTAGAGTGGAGATGGACAAGGGCTTGAGGACCAGATATTGTCAGATTCAGAGACAGAGTAGTGTACATTTGTTGGATTGGTATTAGATATTTGAAATTCTACTTAGTCATTGTATATATTGATAGATTAGACCCATATCATTGTATAGTATTTGTATGCTTATAAATGGATGACATGGTGATCTTGGACAGACCTTGGAGCTTTAGAACTTTCACTATCATGTAACTTTACAGTTGTAAAATTTCACCGTGGTTTTAAATTGTGAGCACGCTCAGAAGGTTTACTTTTGGTTCTGTTTCTTCAATGTAGTTTTTGAGGTGAAATGACCCTCGGGGTTTTTTGTCATTGGTATTTTTCTTGACGCTGTGAAAAGTTTTAAATTATGAGTTTTAAGTTCTGGGATCCCATCTATTTTCTATCAATAAACTATTATTATTTTCATATACATATGGAAAAGCATTTGGAAAAACCCGAGGTGTCACACTCTCACTCTTTTTAATTTTTTTTAGTATAATTACAATTAGTATTACTTTGCATTGATTAGTAGTGTAATTACATATAAAAAGCATATTTTATCATTGCAGCATTTTTTGGGTTTACATTAGTTTATTATTTTTTATTATACTTTATGGCACATTTATCACTTTAAGGTGATTTACATGTTGATCGAACTACCATAGAGTGCAATAATTAATTAGTAAGGGCACTTAACCCTACAAGATCAAGGGTGGATTTAATCACCACCTCTTAGCCCACCTATGATAATCACTACAAGCATGCAACCCAACCTTCAAATTAATTTAAAATTAATTAGAAGAAACCTATAGTGGTCATCACATGCTTGTAGAACCCTCTTGGATGGAGGCAAACCATTGCCACTCCAATGGCCCTTGTCTAACTGATTGCACTGGTATTTAAACCACTTGCTCTCCCAGCACATTCTATGACTTAGACTACCTATGGCTAGCTGAGGAGGGTTTGAAGGGGTTGGTTAGGATAGGATCTAACTGGTAAGCTGTGAGGAAAGTCCGAAAGAGAGGATGAACATTAGATTATGCTAACCTAAAAGCTTCTCCTCCAAATAATTTCAAGACAATCAAATTGTCTTCTTGCTAGCCTTAGGGTTGTTTGAATTTTGTGGTAAATCGTTGTCCATCAATAGCATTTAAGTTGCATCATGTAGGATAGTTTTTCTTATTAAAAAAAAATACATGGTCAATTGCGTTCAAGGTGTGGAAACGGTAAAGTTGTCACAACAATAGATTTGTCATCTTGTGACCTTGAGGTTGCGGGTTCAAGGCATGGAAACAGCCTCTTGCAAAATGCAAGGTAAGGATGCATACTATTGACCCTTGTGGTCCTCCCCTTTTCAGGATCCCACATACGCCGGAGCTTCATGCACTGGCACTGCCATGGTCAGTTGCATTCAAAATCTACACACTAACCAATAAGGCAATCTATTCCCCATCATTGAAGGAGATTATATTTTTGCATGAAAAAACAATCCCATCTTTAATGATGATGAACCACCCCTTGTCATAAATAACGACGATGTTTCCTCATGGACAAATAATCCCCTCTTTGAGGCTAATGATCCTCCACTTCTATTTAATGATAATATACATCCATGGAGGAATCATTCCCCAACACCTGAAAATAGGAGAAGGACATATAACAGTGAATGGGATCGACATAAAGCACATGAGGATAATTGGCATAGCCAAAATTGTCTTAGAAGAACACCAAGAAACTATTTATAGCATAATTATACTAGCATACCTTCATTATAAATTTATCTCTAAATGCTAGTATGATTAAATTAAAGGTAGGAGTAATTCAATTACTTCCTAAATTTTATAGGTGAGATAGTGAGAGTCCTTACATGCATTTAAACTAATGTGATAAAGTGTGCATGATCCAGCATACACAAAGCATCGAATTAGACATATTAAGACTTAAACTATTTCCTCTTTCTTTAAAGGAAAAAGCTAAGATGTGGTTTTATTCACTACCAACAGATTCCATATGAACCTAGCAAGAAATGATTAGAAAATCCTTGATAAAGTTCTTTCCTATACATAAGACAAATACTATCTACTGAAATATAATGAATTTTACTAAGACGAACAAAGAAACTTTCTATCAATATTGGAAAAGATTCAAGGAATTATTGCTTACTTGTCCACATTATGGATTCGAACTTTGGCATATCATTAGCTTCTTTTATGATGGACTTAATTATGATATACTACAATTTGTTGAAATGATGTGCAATGGTAATTTCTTAAATAAACAACCAGATGAGGCACAAGAGGGTAGAGAATGCACAAACTTGGGCTAATTCAAAAAAAGTAGACTACTAAGATAAGCCCAAGTTTCACCACCATATCCCCTAGGAGAGGAATATATGCTATGACTGAAAAGATATGAAAAGAGCATCCCTAGCTAGAACAATTGAGGCAATGAAAATTGAAAATTTTTCCTCTAAGAAAGTCGAATGGGTGTGTGATGTTTGTCAAAGTAATACACACCCCAATCAAGAATGTGCCATCACTCCTGCATTTCAAGATGTGATTCATGAACAGACATATTCTTATGTGCAGCATTTTCCCCACCTTCAGAGACATACAATTGGAGTAATCATCCTTCTTTCAATTGTAGAAATGGATATAACGTTAATGTCTCACATAAGGCCCAATATTACCCATACCAACTACCACAAGGACCACTTGCTCCTAGACCTTACCTTCCTCTTCTTAAGAGGGAAGTGGAATATAACTTTCATTAATTCATGCAACACTAAGAGAAGAAAATTACTCAAATTAAAGCCCAATTAAAGAGAGAACATAGAATCCATGACCAAATTGAAGGAAATGATGTCTCACATGCTGCATATCATTAAAAAAGGGCAATGTCCTATTCTACCAAATGAAAACCTTGATGATATGGATGTAGTATGTGAAATTAATTCTTCAGTTACAAACATGGAACGAATAAAGGAAATTACCATTCCTCATAGTGGTAAAATTATTGTGAAATCTGGTCCTATGAAGGCTGAAATGGTACTAGAACATATTAGAAAAAGAGCCAAACTTATTGATAAGGAAAACATTCCACTAGGTAAGTCATATGTCATCCTTGCTCAGTTTCCACTAAGGTTGTGTCGAGCTTCCAATATTATTTCTAATGATGAAAAGCAGCTTGGAGATATATTTATCTTTCTTAGTGATGAGATGACAAATTCAAAATTACAAGATAAATTCACTCACCATTCCTTTTCAGCTACTTGTCCAGCTCATTTTGTATGGGACCCAGGAATGTATCAAACTTTGTAAATTTTTCATCTATAATAATGTACCATAGTTTTTTAGAACTTTCTATTTCTACATCTCCCATTTCTTCATTTCTCTATGCATTATCATCATCCTACTTTTTAAGCATTGGGGATAATGTTTCTTTCAAGTTGGGGGGTGTAGAGTTATGATGAATTCTAGCAGTTTTCCTTCTTTTTTTACAAAAAAAATTAATTATTTTAAAAAAATTAAATTTAGGACAGTTCATATGCAATGATGAGAATTTGATTTTATAAAGTCCAACCTTTAATTTCCATTTTTAGCTTAATATATTTATATATAATTAATTCATTTTTTACTCATTTTTTAAAGTATTCCATGAAAGCAAAGTCTCATATCATACCTGCAAACATAGTTACATGTATATAGTCTAAATTGATAAGTAGTTATGACTTTAGAGATCCTAAAGAAAATAAGTGGAGACTTATAGCCCATATAAGTCTTATAGCCATTCATTCTTTTGAGAGTGTCATAAATTTCAAATTTCTTTTCAGTGTACTAATTCTTAGTTGATACTAGTATTTTCTTTGATTTGGTTTGTTAACAAGATTTATTTGAATATTACCTTCGATTATCTAGAAGTACATTGAATCTAATAGATTAGAGGAAAATTAGAAAATAATGTAGGCCATCCTCGTTGTCAATCTAGAGACATAAAGGCTATCCAAAAGAGTACTTTTACCACTAGTTAGCCAAGTTAAGCCCTATATAAGCCTTTTCTTTTCCTACCCAAATCATCTTTACCTATATTGACCCAAATAATACATTCACTACCCATTCTTCTAAAATAAATTAGAGAGAATTCAAGAATTTTTAAGTTACAATACCAGAGAAAAACAAGTGAATATGAAGAGAGAGAGAGAGAGAGAGAGAGAGAGAGAGAGAGAGAGAGAGAGAGAGAGAGAGAGAGAGAGAGAGAGAACTTTTCAAAAGTGCAAAAAAGAAAAGAAAATGAAAACAAATAAAAAATACAGAAAAATGAATGAATATTCACTTTAGTACAACATAAAAAAGAATTATCAACTTTGTACAAGACCTCTGCTTATTCTTGAAGAATTTTGAATATCCTACCTTGTCTTAAGCTTACATTTCGTCTCAGTCAAAGACCTTTTGACTCTAGGAAGAATATAGTCTTGATGAAGATATGAATGAATAAAAATTAGGGTGTAATATTTTTGAAGTTCTTGGTAATGACATCCTTTCTAAGTGGATCACAAAATTCCTTAGTAACTCCCTTTCTTTCATGAGTATATATGAGATAAATTTGTTTTTATTAACTCTACTCACATATTTACAAGAGAAATATGATTTGAACCTTTATTTGAGAGATTTTATTTTAAGCGTATGTCTATTAGTTAGGATTGAGGTCAAAACATATTTCAGATGGAGTTCCAAGAGTTGTAATCTACTTAAAAACAAATTATCTATTATATATGTAGACTGTAAACACACTACACCGTGAGATCTGAGCCTAAATGAAATATCATTAGCATATGAGTAGGTTTTTGAATTTTTCGTTCATTATTATTAACATGTAAAAGTGGTAATTTAAGTATTGATAGAAGAAAGTCTGTCTTTTATGAATATTGTAGGTAAATTCTCTGCAAATCCTCACGAGGCTTAACTTATCCACTATGAGTAACCTAAGAGTTTAAGGGCTTGTTGCATATGCTAATGCAACCGTGAGTACCAACAAAAACTACAATTTGCATTATTTTCAATAAAATGATTTGTCACATATTTTGCTAGGAACTAGCAAAATGTTGGATAGGGGTGTATTGAGTGTTTAATTTAAGCTTAAAAGCACCTAATATAGCATCTAATTAGATCTTAACTAATCAATTTTAAATTTTTAGATTAGAAGTGCATTATAGTTTCAATTAATTATCTAACCATTGATATATAAAATTTAACGGTTAGATGATCATCAGAGCTAATTGGATAATTAAATCATGATTGGATGGATCTAATTAGATTTTTTGTATTGCAGATCAACTAAAGTGAGTTTGGATGATTTAGATTGAGTCAAAGATCACTAGATCACATTCTCAAATAAAAAGGGTGTCAGTATCAACTTTTGGACTATCAATTCAAGCACATGGAGGTTGAGAATTCCTTTGTGGGCTGCACACGGTAAGGCGGAAGACGAGGCACCGAAGTGGAAAACAGCAAGCAGAAGACGTAGCACCGAATGAGAAAAATGTAGAAGAAAGCTTATAAAAGGAGAAAAAAAGCAAAAGAAGGTAGGCCCGAAAGGGATGGCCGGCAGAAGGATCTCTCTTTGACCAAGCGCTGGGAGGGGAGATTGGAAGGAGCTCAACTTCCCCTTCGGTTTTGTAATAGGAAACGCCCAAAAGATGAGAGGAGGCTCCATCGTGGAAGCCATCTCTCTCTCCCTCTCCCTCTCCCGCTCCCTCTCGTTATCTACTCGCCATTGCCTCTGCCATCATTGAAGACCGGAACACAACTAAAAAGGAAACCAGACACTCATCCCCCTTGTTCTGTGAACCTGACACGTGCCCAGCCTCTCTCTCTCTCTCTCTCTCTCTCCACCGAGAGAAACCATACCGTCGTGCATCTCATCTTCACCCATGTATCCCCGCTCCTATCTCTCCTGCCTCCAGTTCTCACTGCCTTCTTCATTCCCATACCCATTTCCTCTCCAATCATCATCATCATTCCTTGTTTCCTAGTTTCTTACAGCTTTCTATTCTCATTTTCAGTTCTATTAACGGTTTATCTCCTTCCCATTTTCATTCTCCAATTCCCTACTTCGAGCACCATCTCTGTCTCTTCTCTTGTAATGAAGACCTGAACTGCATTTTTCTCCCTCATCCATCTCTCATTTAGATTCTATGGTATTTCTGAGAGGACTACCATAAGACTGCTAAAACTATAGGGGAACTGGGAAAGATAACAGATCAAAGAGGATAGATGTGATTTGAGGATTTCCCACTTTTCTTTCCCTGGTTTTCTACACTGACGACCGGAGGAAGGAAGCCGAACCCAGTTGTCTATCCTCAAACATCGTCCCCTATCTCTCTACCATCCCTGTTCTCTCTTTCTTTGTTCTCCTTCTTCCTTTCAATCTATGTTGACTATTTTCCCTTAATTTCCTTCCTGTTGTAACTGCCATTCATTTCGGGTTTCTCCTCAGATACTTCTTCTCCCATCATTTTTTCAGTTTAAAACGATGCAGTTCTTCGTCTCCCACGTTGGTATTCATGAATAGTAATTTTTTAGTATTCAAAGAATAGTATTTTAACTATTCAAACCATAGCAATTTCCAACCAAATTCCATTTCTATCCTTAATCCCTTTATTTTAATTCCATCTAAGTCCTATTTTGGTTCCATTCCTATTTTTTTATTCTTATCTATGTTTTGCTTTATTCATGTTTTGTCCTATTCTCGGTTAACCCCTAAACTATGTAGTTTTAATTCCTGTTCATTGTGTGACACAACGATCAAGATAGAAAAATTGAATTTAGATTATTATTGTATTTAATTTCTTTAAATTTAGAATGGGGTGTCTATGGGTTAGTTAATTAATTTGAGTTTTTTTTTATATTATTATTTAATTTTTGTTATTTAATTCTCATAATTTAAATTCTATGTAAATTACAACTTTTCAAGTTAAGTCCTCGTGGGATCGACCCATACTTACACTAGTTATACTACAAGAGCCCATATACTTGCAAAAAACACAATAATAAGAAGCTATTATGTCTATCACCCACTCTGCTTTGTTATTGGCCACGTGCATGCGTGATTCCTCTTCAGCAGTGAGCACTCCTATATCTTGTGCAATGGTGACTAGTGTTTTGCCAGTGTTCTCCTTTGAATTAGTTTGTCCCGTCTCTTTCTTCAGTTTTCGGCAATCCTTTTTCATATGGCCTAGAATGCCGCAATGGAAGCACTTTGTATTGGCCCCTGTACTGACTCTTAGATCTACTGCGAGTCTACAATCTCTCCTACTTCAACTCTTACTCCTCCCCCTATGCTTATCTCTTCTATTATATTTATTTTCTATTACCAGGGTATGTGTCAGCTTCTTTTCTCCTAACCTCTTCCTTGAATAGGGTATCCTTAACCATAACCATGGTTTGTTTGCCCTGTGCTGCTGATTTGTTGAGGGAGATTACCAGAGTCTCCCAGCTTTCAGGTATAGTGAACTTAGCATTAGTAGGGCTTGCCCTTCATCCCTCAATTGTAGCTCAATCAATCTCAGTCAATTCAATAGATTTTGAAAGTTGCTAGTGCGCTCAGCTGTGGTCATTTCACTACTCAATTTGAGATTGACAAGCCTTCTCATTAGTAAGGTCTTATTTCAAGCACTCTTTGCTTGATACATGTTCTCTAGCTTTTTTCAAAGGACATACATGTTGTCTTCTTGGGCTACATGGTGAAAAACACTATAGTCAGTCAACTATCTGATTTGACCTATAATTTTCTTATTTATTTTTATCCAATCCTTTTCTAAAATCTCCTTAAGTCTTATTCTTTGATCATCTAGAGGGTCATGAATATCTTTACTGTATAAGAGATCTTCAATTATGGGTCTCCACAGGTTATAATTAGTGGCATTGAGTTTTATCATAGCTCCTACCATAATATTTCTTGAACCAAAGTCTTCTATGAATTTTTAGTGTCTGATTATATCTTTTTTAAGTCAAACCATGAGGAATGGAGTGCACAATTAAGTCTGGAATGGTCAAAAACCTTAAGAGGGTGTCTTTGTCAAATTTGGGTTTGTTAATTTAGGCCCTAGGGGGTGCAAATATCAAAATTAGGTCTACTGCTTTGTGAACTTAGTATAAATAGAAAGTAGGGAAAACCTTAACGTGTTTGTAGTTTTTTCTTTTTTTCAGCTACGTTTCCCCACCTTTGCTACTGCATTTGACATCGATCCTTTTCTCCTGTTGCCAACGATTTAAATTGGGGACCACACATTGTTCCACAAGCATCGATACTTGTTGGCAGCATGTGGATAAGTTCAAAAAAAACCCTTCTTTTTTTCTTCCCCACTGGTTGGTGAGGTTGTTGGTTGCTGCTATTCTCCCCCCAAGGGCCAATGATGTCATTAGCTGCTACTATTCTCCCAAGGACTAGTGATGTCACCAGTTAGATCTCTTCTTTCTGTTTCTTTATTTCAGCGGTCATGGACTCCCAGTGCCAAACACTCCTTTTCTCCGCTTCTTCTTTTTTTCTTCCCTTCAAGCAACAATTGCCCCTGATGATTCCTTCCCAAGGGCCAGTACCATTGCCAATCCTATCAAATTCTCCCTCCTTTTGTTCGAAGCCTTTAACGATCAATCACACTTTATATTTGACTAGTTTTCCATTGCTACCTCTTTTTAGCTTGATTACCCATTTATTTTTCAATGCTCTTTTCCCCTTGGGAAGTTTCAGTAACTCACATGTCCGCTTTTCTTTTAATGAGCTAATCTCTTCTAATATTGCGGGCACCACTTGTTCTTATCTCATGCTTCAGGTTTCTTAAACATTCTCTGGCTCCATCTCGTTAGTGAGTATGATATACTCTGATTCCGGATATCTTTGTGATGAAATCAAAATACTTCCTCTTTTTAACATCTTTGGTTGAAGCTTAGCTTCTAACTAAGATGTTGCGACACCATTAGATGGTCCTACATCTTCTATTGTAGAGGGTTAATGCTCTCCCTATTTAAGTTCCTCCGCCTCTTCTTTTTTTTTCTGGCACAGTTTTTGAGTCAACCTACATGGGTGCAAAATATAGTACTAAATCTAAAGTATTGATAGCTTCTTCATTTATCTTTCTCGATTCTTTATAGAACTAATTCTCTTGAAACACTACATCTCTGCTTTGGATATTCCTTCTCCCTTCAGGATCCCAAAATCTGTATCCAAATTCCTTATCTCCATATCCAATGAAGATATAAGGAGTAGACTTCAAGTCCAGTTTCTATCTCATCTCCTTACATACATGCACAAAAGCCTTACACTCAAATAGTCTCCGGTGCAAATAGGTCACTTTCTTGCTAATCAACTTCTATTCTAGGACTTCGAAGTTTAGTAGTGTTAATGATGATCTGTTGATCAGATAGCAAGTGGTTTTTATAGCTTCACTCTAAAATGGCTTATGTGGATTAGTCATACTGAGCATGCATCTCACTCTCTTCACAATAATCTGATTCATTCTTTCAGCTACTACATTGTGATGTAGGATACATGAGATTCTTACTCACATGGGTATGGATCACATGTGGGTCCACCCCAACAATCTCTCCCTCCATGCCCATGGGAGGAGGATGTATTAAATCCTTTCAACTTCATTTAGCTCCCTCAAATTACAAGTATGTCTTTTAGTCAGCTCTCCTTCCAATAATCGTCTGCGCTTTTCATCGACTCCATCAATAGTCTACGTGTATCTGTAGCTTCTCCTGGAAGGATTATTGCTCCCTTGCTCAACACTCTCTGCTAAGTTTAATTGTTAATCAGTCATCGAGTGTACCATAAGTATCTAAAAACTTGCTGCCTAAAAGCCTATTATTGCCTCTCATGCCTGCCCTTATAGACCGTCCTCATTAGTTGCTCATAAATATTGAAATGGTCATTGAGTCCACTCAAAATTGCATGCACCTTTCGTCTAGTCATCTTTCCACTATTCACTAAGTCATTCTACCACAATTCATCGAGTCATCATACTACTATTCTTAAGTCGTCTTACTACTATTCCTTAGTTAACCCCCACTTGCAATCATTAAGTTCATTTGCAGTAGCCACTGTGTCCACTTTTTGCACTTATTCACTAAGTCAACTGACCAGCTATCATCAAGTTCACTCCCAGCTGTCACCCAGCCATCCGCTCCTAACTGTTATCAGGTCATCTTCTAGCTATCACCACGTTTACTCCCAGTTGCCATCAAGTCTACTCACCAACATGATTTTCTTAAACAAGAGTTGTTATCAATTTCATAGGATGCTGATGTTGTTTCTTAGAAGGTGTCCTTAAAATTTGGAGGTTCAATTTTTTTTTCTTTTAAGCTGTCTCTACCTATAGATAGCTCTCTCCCTTTTCAAATATTTTTTTTTTCCCTTTTTCCCTTTTTTTCATCTCTCCTATCCTTTTCCTCTTTCTTTCCTTCCTCCTTTCCTTCCTCCTTTGCTTTCTATTTTAACTCCACCTGCGCTTGTCGATTCCAACTTCGCCGTCCGCGTCGCTTGACTAGTGCACAGCCACTGCCATTCCTCACCATAGCCTGTCGATTCCTCTCTAATAACTTCCCGGTTGGCTCTTTTCTAGTCATGGTCTTCCAAACCAGATGCCTACTGCACATACCTCTCTGGCGATCTATCTGTTTGCCCTGTTCCTTTCACCGATGAAAAGGAAAAGCAGAAAACCCTTTTCGTCTAACCATGCGACACTTGCAGCTTCTCTCGAATGTTACAGCTCCATTGTTTTGGCGGTATCTCTTCTACGCCCATCCCAAATCTAGAAAAAAAATAAAATAAAATAAAAAATCAATCTTTCTCATCGATCGGTCGAACCCACTAATCTTCTTCCCCTGTTTTCTTCAGTCGGCATTTCTTTTACCAATCAGGCATCTTTAGAGTTGTCAGATCTCATGGTTCGCATTTTCTTCATCTGGTTTTGCTACTGATTCATCCTTGTGCAGTTCAGCAACATTCTCCTGCACTTTCTTATCTGACCGTTTACTACTAATAGATTCAATAACAGACAAATTATCACTAGGTTTGCCGCTTCTTCAACAAGTCTCGGTTTTGGCTTGCACGGACCTTTAGTCCCACTCCAATTCATGAAAAAAATTCACAAGACTGTCAACACTGTCAAATGCAAGAGATTCCAAACATGTACTTATCTCCGAGAATAGGACATCATCTTCAAACAGATCTTTTACAATGATACCCGATGGCCGTCACCGAAATCCACAGAGCGGAATGCGCTCACCAATTTTGGCAGAACCAGATTAAAATCCGCGAACCTACGTTTGGAGAGAGATTGCCAGAATGGTGGGCTTCTAAGTCTAGTGTTAAATTGTATGTTAAATGCAAAGGCTCAATTTCCTTCTGGTACATTCAAATGGGCATTTGAAATATAAATTTCCAAGACTTTACATGGGGACTAGCAACAGAGAGGTGCTGGTACAAAGTACTATTTGATTGACAGTATATGAGACATTGCCATGAGAAGAAACCTTTGAGAATTTGGATCAACCTAGTAGAAGAGTTTATGAAATCATGGGGAACTTTTCGGCACCAGATTTACTAGCTGGGAGATCCCTTTCTTTCTCTCTTTCTCAATCTCAGACCTATGGTTATTGCTATAGATCTTTAAAGAACAACACATGATTGGCTTTGATATCACTAGTTAGGATCAATTCAGTTACATACATAATAGAAGATGACGAGATTTATGTGGTTCGGCCAAACTCAGCCTACGATTGCAGGAGAGGAGTTTTCACTGTCTGATCGGATACAGTGAAAGTTGAGTTAGGGTTATCGTGTGTGAATATATGGGTGAGAGTTTGTATGTAAAGAAACAGAAAACAGGCTCACACACCCTAATCCTAACTTTATATATATAGGATTCTCACTCACATGGGTATGGACCACATGTGAGTTCACCCCAACAATAGGTAATTTAGTGACTTCTAGCAAATTGATTGTGTTTTTCCTTTATCCCCTTAAGAGTGCTGTTAGCTAGAAAACCCAAATTAATACGTAAATCAGAAATTGTCAACAAGAGATGCTGATGCTTATTGGGCATATCCAATGGAGCAAGGCTTCTTTTCCAATATTCTTTCTACTGTTAGTGATTGTGTATCATTTGATGCGGTCTTGGCAGGCTTATGCAAGGGGCTGTGTTAGGACTGGCCCCGGTAATATTAGTTTACAACTCTCAGATTCAGATTCATATCTTCACGGATCTAGACTGGTTAAAATTTGGATTTGGAATGTCGTGTGGCATTTAGAGTCCAACTGACTAATCAAAGGTAGTCAGTTTCACTAGATGAAGGCATAATATTATGTGCAGTACTCATTCCAACTTCTTACGTGGTGGATTTCTCTGGCGGCAAGGAATGATCAAGGGCCCTATTTGTAAGTGCCAGACTAAAATGCATGTGCTTCTGAGACCGAAACATGTATTCATTAGCTTTAATATTTTTGGATGATTAAACAGAGTCAATTTTCGATGTCATATTAAAATTAAGTCAAATATGGTCCAATTCTTGTAAATAAACTTTGGTTAAAATATGAACTGACTCTTATAAACATAACTTCGATTTATGCCCTTATTGATGTTGCGTTACGATTATGGAGCTAAAAATTTACAGATTTGTCTAAAAGATACTGAACGGAACTTAAATATAATGCATGTTCCCGGATAACTACGGCCACTTAATATGACTTCCTCTCGTGACAACCTAAATAGTTTCATGTATTTAGGCACAAAAAGTTTAGGCCTGAGAATTCAAGCACATCTATTGGGAGGCAAACGAGGTTGCTAACTTTGCGGCAAAAAAAGCATCTACAATGGAAAACTGTGAGACGTTGGAAAGGAAAGGTTCCCCAGGCGTTATATTATACCATTTGAGGAGATAAGTATAGAACTCGATGCATTTTGATGTGCTTCAGTTTTTCTTTCAATGAATCTTAATTTTAATAAAAAACTACAAATTTTAACTAATTTTAGGCAATTGAAACCCTTTGGTTGGGGAGGGTTTGTACATTTTCGGATCATTTAATCAGAAGATTTCTGGGATCAAAACGACACAGAGATCCGGGATGCAGCTAGCGTGCTAAATTGTTGGTCCTGTTGTGCAATTTTTATTCCTCTTGGATTTTGAATACAAGCACCCCTGAGCATCGAACACATTGACCTACTAGATACCACAGAAGAGACCTTTCTTAGGGGATTATGCTAGAAGGCATGACCCACTGAGTACATGGCTGAGGCTCTTCCTGGTCACTACGCTAGAAGGCATTTACTTGAGTATTATACTCTTATTTCCATTCTGGAAATAAGTGTAGGAGCTACTATATCTTAAAATCATGCCCATTAGATGATCATAATCACCATTACTCTTGGGAGAAATATGGACTGTCGCAAAAGTTTCAGCCAACCGGAACAATGGAGTATCTAATGAATGACATTTCTTGCCTATAGCATGCGTAGAGTGCAAGTGTAATGGGCGAATCGTATGGATCGTCAAAAGCTGGCTCCACATGTCGGCGAACTACATAAATCTTTCATTTTCTTTGTGTGGGAACAATCCTTTGCAGTAATCTTTACATTGAGACTCGCTATCCAACACTAGTAACTAGCAGATGCTTATGCACCTCTTAGAATGTTGAAAGTAGAGGTTAAGGGAAAGAACTTTTTACTGACGGATTACATACTCCACCGGCAGATATAACCACTTGTAAAAGTCATTTTTCTAGAAGATGCCATTCCAACCAAAACTTTCATAAAAACTCTCCATTTCTTTTTATTTACGGATATCTCATTCCTACGAAAATCTTTCCTCTATTTTCGACGGAGTGCTATGCTTGGTAAATCCGTCGACTGTCCCATATCAGTGACGTTTGCTTTATATCTAGTATAAATAATTATCAGTAATGGTCAAATGATGATGATGTCCACGGGTCACAACTTGCTCAAGGCTTGAAACAACTGAGGTAAACTAAGATTACATCTGCAGCAATCGCGCCATTGCAAGTACTTACCCTGGTTCAGAATATTTCTGTATTTCATCCATGTTTATTGAGGTTTCCTCTTTTACATACTAAAATGAAATGGGGCTTGCTACTTCATTTTACTGATTCCACTTTATTTTGTTGATGATCCTTTTTGTTAAGAGGGACTGAATCGCACACTTTGTGAGTTTCCTCCATTTGCATTTATACATTAAGATACAAGATTAAGGGTACAAATTATTAAAGTGCACCCTAATATGAGTCTAAACACGAAACTCTCAATTTGTCACATAAAAATGGGAATGGCAGGGTAGATAACGGCTCTGTGAAAACGTTTCTGACCTGATCCTTGGTTGAAATAAAACGTACATAGAGTAGCTTCGGTAAAACCAAGTTCCTTACAAAGTGAAGATCCACTTCAACATGCTTAGTTTGTGCATGGAACGCAGGGTTAGTCGTTAAATACATGTGCGTAGTTGTCACACCACAGAACTGGTGGTTTGGCGCTACTAATATCCAATGCTTGAAGTATAGATGACGCCAATTATCCTTAGCAGTAGCGTTGGCTGAGCTTCGATACTCAGATTCGGTGGAGGAACGCGTGACAATCGATTACTTCTTTGTTGACCAAGAGACAAGATTATCACGTAGGATTATTGCATCGCCACTGATGGACTTTCTATCACCTAGATTGTCTCCCCAATTTGCATCGGCAAATACTTGCAATTGTAATGAGTTAGAGCGAGTAATCCAAGTCCATAATCACTTGTGTGACGAAGATACTTTAGGATCAGTTTCACAGACTGCCAGTGTTCATTTGAAGGCGCGTGCATATACTGGCACTCTAGTAACATGGAATGAGATATCAGATCTGGTGAGCATTACATGCTGAAGAGCACCAACAACATTTCTTTTGAGTTGAGGATCTGTAAATTGTTTGCCCAAGTACTCTGTGAGCTTAATGAATGTAAACATCGGCGTGGACAAAGGCTTAGATTTGAGGCATTGAGCCATATCAGCTCGTTTGAGAAGGTCTTCGATACATATTTTTTTAAGCGAGTAGAAGACCATCACTTTGCTGAAGAACTTGTAGACCAAGAAAATGATGCAGCTTCGCTAAATCTTTGAGAGCAAAGTGACGTAGCAAGGCTTTAATGAATCAATGAATTGCGTCAGAACTATTCCCAGACAGTCTTATACCATCAACATAGACTAAGAGATGCAGAACAAGAACATGCTTTTTGTATATAAACAAGAATAAGTTGGTTTTTGAGCCAACAAAATTGAGTTGTTGAAGTTTAGTACTAAGCTTTGAGAACCATGCTCTCGAAGCCTGCTTTAGGCTATATATAGATTTGTGTAGACTGCATACCTAGTCAGGTCGCGTTTCATCAACAAACCCTGTAGGTTGTGTACTTCGCCTTTAACATTTATTTATAATGATGTTGGGGGACCTTCAAATGTTGTGTCATCTTTGAGGCACAAATATATGCTTATTTTTATATATTATTTTCCAAATATGCTTGGATCTATGCATTAATAAGAAAGATTGAAGTTTTTGAACATTTTCTGTACTTTCAAGCATTAGTAGAATGCCGATTTGGTATAAAATAAAAGCCCTCCAAATCGATTGTGGGGGGTGAATATCGCAACATCCACAAACTTCTATAAAATTTTGGTATCCAACATCGCATACCAGCCCCTCATACACATGAGTTCATGGTTCTGCTAAAGGATAAATTCTACATCTCGAAAGTGTTTTCTTTCTTTAAGCACACTCTAATACCCCATTTAGGTATTGGAATAATATTTTTGAAGCAGCAGCATTCTTAATAAATAGAATGCCCATTCCTTGTCTCAAGTGGAAGTCTCCTTTTGATGTTCTTTTTAATAAAATTTCAAATTATAATTTTCTCAAAACTTTTGGTTGTGCACGCTTTCCATTTCTAAGCCCCTATAACTCTCAAAAATATCAAATTTAGAACTCTTTCCTGTATATTTCTAGGCTACATTTCCAACCATAGTGCATGCAAGTGTCCATATGCCAAAACAGGTCGTATTTACCTAGCTCGACATGTTAGGTTCGGTGAAAATAAACTCCCATTTGCCAAGTCGCCAATTTTGGGACCAACTCTATCTCAACCATTCAAACACCTTGGAGGATCTTGCCATTTCTGAACCCATCTCATTCATTGGGACTCAATGTGTCTTTTACCTCAAATTCAAAATCCTCTTCAAATTCAAATGTTTTTCCCTCTCTAAAAAATTCGAATTTTAACTCACCTAATAGTCCTAATTATCCTCCTTCAGGCACTTCCCCTTTGCTTCCACCAAATATCTTCAGAGAGCATCAAAATGATTAGGCTAATAGTTAGTTGATCATGATGTCTCCAAACACTATATTCAGGATTTGGTTGTTAGGATTCTTCAATAAACATAAAAGGAGGAATGAAAGATCCAATAAGGTAGGGGAGCATGCCTTAGTTTGTAAGAATAGATAAAAAATTTACTTGCCACGAGATGTAGTTGTTAGGGTTTTGGGGTTACATAATGGGACAGTGCCCATGTTGAAGGGCGAGGGAGAAGAAAGGGAAGGGTTGGGTCGTGATGATTCGGATTGGGATGTTTCTTTAGGAGTAGTCTTGTTATTGATGATGGAATCTGAGATAGTCATGATGGAAGGTATCACAAGGGCAATTTTCTCTCACCAATTCTTTTGCCTTCTATACGGCACTAAGTGATTTACTTAGTCAACCTTCCACAACTTTCTTTCTCACAACCAAGAGGGACACAAACACAATGTGCACCTAGACCCAAGTTTCACACATTTCACAAGCAACAACCCAACCTTCTTTTATTCACTTCAAGAATACAAGCATACAAGCTTTAGGTTACACTCACAAGATGGGGCGTCCTCCTCTTTGTGCACCTAAGCATGCCTTTAAATAGGATACAATAACAACTACTTGGTGGTTACATCCCAACCATCCTAGGTCTTGTCACCAACCATAGCTTGACAAGTTGCTTATAACTACATGGAATCATCTTTCCTTATTGCCACATGGTAAAACCATCCATATCGGGTTTGGGAGTCATCTCCCCTTGTTGCCACATAGTAAAAACCATCCACAACTACTTTGGGGAGCATCTTCCTTGTGTCATGTGCTAGGAACTGCCTTGGAGCCATCCACTTTAGATGCTATGTGTTTGAACAGTCCATAACTACCTTAGGGCTATATGCCACAAAGATTTTGTGTCACTTGTCATGTCATTTTTGTGCCACCTCGCTTGGGTAGTTAAGGTTAGTATGGGTGCAACGTGCCACCACATACTTCCCTTACTTGCCATGAGCTAAGAAGCTAACAAACCTCACCCATTAGAAGAGGGAGTCGACATCCTCGTTGGAATAGTTTGAAGATATTCTGCCACTTGCTTTTCAAACTACCATAATGTTGTCTCTTTTTCCCAACTTGCTTCACTTTCTAAGCTGTCCTTCCATTTTACCAAGAAGTCGGTCTATCAATTTTTCTTACTTTATCCTTGCATTCTATGGTCAAGTACACAACCCACTTCATGCCTGAAGTGTTTACCTATTATAGGCGGATCTCATTTGGACTTATTCCTTATTACATCTTGGTCCTCATGGAAGGGTTTGAGGAAATTAACATGAAAAGTAGGGTGAAATTTCAATCTATCTAGCAACCTTAATCTATAAGCCACGCTGCTAGATTTTTGTATCACCTCGAATGGTCCATCGTATTTTGGAACCAATCCTTGGTGCACAATCTTACTACTGATTTTCTTCCAAATTTGGGGAGTTAGTTTTAAAAATACCTTGTCCCCAACTTGAAACTCCAAGGGCCTTCTACCTTGGTCAACATATTTCTTCATGCGACAAACAACTTTTTCAAGATCATCCCTTACCTTATCTAGCATTTCTTATTTTGATAAGGCAAATCTATAAGCTGTAGGACACTTACCACCTGGGCGCTGCTTAACTATTTCATGTGGAGTGAGAGGCTATTGGCTCGTGGCCAACTCAAATGAACTCTTCACTACAAAAGAGCTTTTGTGTAGGTTGTAAGAGAACTGCGTTAAGTCTAGCAAGTCCACCCAAATTTTCTGACTTGTTGTGGCATAATGCCTCAAATACTCTTCCAATAAAGCATTGATCCGCTCTATTTGACCATCAGTTTTGGGATGGTTTGCAGTAGAGAACTTTAATTTGGATCCAATTTTGTTGAAGAGTTTTATCCAGAACTTGCCAGGGAACCTTGCATCATGATCACTGATTATGTCGTCTGGTAGACTCCAATATTTGATCATGTTGTTGAAGAATAATTGGGCAGTCTCCTATACGAAACATGTTAGTGTTGCAGGGATGAATATAGCATATTTGGAGAACATATCAACAATAATAAAAATAGATTGAAAGTCATTAACTTTGGGAAGTCCTCCAATGAAGTCCATGGATACACTCCTCCATGGTTGGTATAGAATCAATAGGGGCTGTAGTAGTCATGCTTCTTTCTTTTTCTAACTCTTATCTTGTTGGCACACCAAACAAGACTTCACATAGGCTTCTATATCAGCTTCCATTTTTGGCCAATACCAACTTTGTGATAACAAAGCAAGAGTTCTTTCAACTCTTGGATGGCTAGCCCATTCTGCATCATGGGTTTCTTTGAGTAATTCTCTAGGCAACTTGTCGCTAGAAACATAAGGCCTCCCTCCCCTGGCATAGAGAGTATTCTCCTCAAGCCAATATCTCCTTGTGGAGCCTTCTCTAACCTGTTTTACAAGTTTTACATAAGAGACATCATTTTTACAAACTTCCTTAATATGTGAAAGGAAGTCAAACTCTAGTTTACAAATAGTTTCCACACTCTCCACTATCTGCTTACAACTCAATGCATTAGCAACATTGTTATGCCTCCTTGGCTTATGCTACCACTCATAGTCAAATTCTACCAAGAATTCTTGCCACTTCTTTTGCGTTTGGAAGTAGGTATTAGCAACATTATCTGTTACAATGACAAACGTACTTCCAAGTAAATAATGCCTCCAAGTATGCAAGTAGTGAACAAAGACAGTCATCTCCTTTTTGTATGTTGAATACCACTGTTCCACATTATTCAACTTCTGACTTTCAAAGGCTACTAGATGTTGCTCCTATACCAACACGCCTCCAATAACACGATCTGAGGCATTACAATGTACCTCAAATGGTAATTCAAAATCTAGTAGCCGCAACACTAGTTCATATGCCACTACCTCCTTTATCTTTTTAAAAGCTTGGTTACTCAAGTTAGTCCACACCCACTTTTGATCTTTCTTCAAAAGATCTATCAAAGGTGTCACTTTCTTGGAGTAACCTTGAATGAATCTTCTATAATAGTTAGCCAACCCAAGGAAGGATTGCAACTCCGTTACCTTTGTAGGAATCAGCCTCTCAAGAATGGCTTGAACTTTTCAGTCGTCCATCCTCATCTTGCCTTCAGTGATTTAGTGCCTTAGGAACAATATTTCTTTTTGGGCAAACTCACATTTTTCCTTTTTAGTGTAGAGTTTGTACTATCTCAACCAAGTCAGTACCTTGGTCAAATGCTCTACATGTTCTTCTAAGCTACTACTATATATTACAATATCATCCAAGTATACGACCACAAACTGGTCAATATATCATAAAATACATTGTTCATTAAATTTCAAAAAGTAGCTGGGGCATTAGTTAGCCCAAAGGGCATTACAAGAAACTTATAAGACCCATATATAGCCACATGAGTAGTTTTTTCTTTGTGACCTTCAGCAATTATAACTTGCCAATATCTAGCCCTTAAGTCCAACTTAGTGAAGTATCTGGCTTTACATGAATGATCAAACAAATTAGCCACTAAATGAATTGGATATTTGTTTTTGATCGTTACCTTATTTAAAAGCCTATAATCCACACACATTTGCAAGGAACCATCTTGCTTCTTTTGGAACAAAACCGGGGCACCATATAGAGCTTTGGAAGGTTGGATAAATCGAGCATCGAGCAGTTCACCCAATTTCTTCCTCATTTCAGCCAATTCTGGTGGAGACATTCTATAGGGAACTTGTGCAGGAGGTCTAGAACCATGCAACAACTCAATTTTATGGTTCACAACACGTTGAGGTGAAAGAACCTTAGGAAGTTCCAAAGACATTATATCAACATAAAGTTGTAAATCTTCTGCAATTTCATAAGGCATCTCCATAGTTTTGCCTTTCACGATCTCTACCAAAGTAGCCAAAAACATCTCATGTCCCTTTTTCAATCCTAATTTGACTTGAAGGGTTGAGAGACTCTCCACCTTGTCTCTCCCATCTACTTCTACTTTGTTATTCACCACCGTAGGAACAAAGCAGGCTTAGTATTTATCACTAAACAACAATCCACTAAGGTGTGGCATCAATGCCACTTTAGCCTAGAAAAAGAACTTAATACCTAGTATAATGTCAAAGTCATCTAAGCGGACAGACATGAGGGTTGTCTTTCCTTTCCATAATGGTTTGGGCCTCCAAATTCACAACTTTTACTCGGCTTGAGTTCTCTATAACCGTAAGGTTGAGTGCAATGCTTTTCTATTAGCAACAAAGTTGTGTGTTACACCATTATCAATTATGACCAACACATCAACCTCATTCACTTTAGCTTGAACATATATCAAGCCCTTGTTAGGGTTTCTCTCATATTGCAAGCCATTTACAAGTTATAATGGGTTAACTCTTACAGACCCACGCACATCTGAAGGTTTCCCCTTTTCCACTACAATTGCATTCAATTTTTCTATTTTAGGACACTCCCTTGCACAATGAGGTCCATCACAAATGAAGCAATAAGATGATCTGTTGATTCCTTTGCTTGATTGTGCCTCTGCACTAGGGCTCAATTTGCTACTATCCTCTTTCTTTTTCTTATCACAGTTCCTATCTTTTTGGGACTTAGTCTTGCCTTTTTCTTTTGGCATAGAATTATCAAACTTAGAACTTTTAATAGAAAAGAAAGAAGAGTTACCAAATTTGTAGTCAATTAAGCCATCTGTTGCCACCATTCCAATAGGGAGATCATGAACTCCTTGCTATGGAGCTCAGTTTGTGCCTAAGGTTGCAGTCTAGATATAAAGTTGAATAAATTATCTACCTTAGACATATCTTTGATATCAAGCAATAACGAACTGAATTTTTTGACATACGAATGAACACTACCTTTTTGGTGAAGACGTTTCAAGATGTCTAGTGCTACCCATGCAGTATTGGTGGGTAGAAACTGCTCTTTAAACTCCTTAAGAGCATCTCAAGAGTTATTTTTGAGACATCTAGCACTGATATCATCCTCTGAATGAGTTCTTCGCCATAACTTGGCATCATCAGAAAGAAACATTGTTGTGATAGTCACCATTTTTGGTTCAGGCACATGAGCAGCCTTGAAGTACTACTCCATGTCCCACGATAAATTTTCCAACTCTTTGGCATTTCTGGTTCCAGTAAATGGCTTCGGGTCAAGAACCTTTACGTTACATTTTGCTGCAGACTCACCATTTTGAGATGGATTGTTTAGATCTACTCTTTTGAGTAAGGCTACATCATCTTCCAAGGTTTGGAATCTGCCTTTGAAAGCATATACCAAAGCAAGCAAATCTCCTTGAGTTTGCTCATGATTTGTCTCATTAGTAGCAACATAAACCTCAAAAGATTTCTTTAGGATCTCCAAGTTTTCCATCAACTATTCCATCTGGACTGATAGAGCAATAGTGGAATCCGTTGGAAGGTTCCCAACAAAATCTTCAAGATGAGTAACTCTTTCCTTGAGTTGATCCATCATAGAACCACCAGCCATCACGATCAACAACCTCGGATACCAATTGTCAGAGGGGCAATTTTCTCTCACCAATTCTTTTGCCTTCTGTGTGGCACTAAGTGATTTACTTAGTCAACCTTCCACAACTTTCTTTCTCACAACCAAGAGGGATACAAACACAATGTGCACCTAGACCCAAGTTTCACACATTTTACAAGCAACAACCCAACCTTCTCTTATTCACTTCAAGAATACAAGCATACAAGCTTTAGGTTACACTCACAAGATGGGGCGTCCTCCTCTTTGTGCACCTAAACATGCCTTTAAATAGGATACAATAACAACTACTTGGTGGTTACATCCCAACCATCCTAGGTCTTGTCACCAACCATAACTTGACAAGTTGCTTATAACTACATGGAATCATCTTTCCTTATTGCCGCATGGTAAAACCATCCATATCGGGTTTCGGAGTCATCTCCCCTTGTTGCCACATAGTAAAAACCATCCACAACTACTTTGGAGAGCATCTTCCTTGTGTCATGTGCTAGGAACTGCCTTGGAGCCATCTTCTTTAGGTGCTATGTGTTTGAACCATCCACAACTACCTTAGGGCCATATGCCACAAAGATTTTATGTCACTTGTCATCTCATTTTTGTGTCACCTTGCTTGGGTGCTTAAGGTTAGTATGGGTGCAAGGTGCCACCACATACTTCCCTTACCTGCCATGAGCTAAGAAGCTGACAGAAGACAGGTAGAGGAAGAAGATATTGGAGAAGGTGAAGATGGATGGAGGAAAAGCTTGGGTGGGCTGGGCATTTTGTAAGTTTGATTGGAGGAAAAAAATAGGAATGGAACTCTAGGCTCTCGTTACCAAAAGTGATGGTCTTACAAATTCCCTATAGACATGAGTTTTAGTACCAAGGGCACCGTCTATTAGTCAAGCATAAAAAGCATAAAAATGAAGGTCTTATAATTCTCACTATACATGAATTTTAGTACTAAGGGTACCTAATCATGGCTGAATATGATGAATGTTTTAGATCCATGAGAAAGTACCAAAATAATAAAATAATAATAATAATAATAGAGGTGAGCTAGTGTCTACATTACAACCCTAACAAAGTGTAGTATGGTAGTAATTCTCTCTCTCTCTCTCTCTCTCTCTCTCTCTCTCTCTCTCTCTCTCTCTCTCTCTCTCTCTCTCCTTTTCCAAAAATATGCATCTAATTTTTTTAATATATTTTCTTTATTTTTAATAAAAATATTTTAAATATTAATAATATAGAAATATTAATAATCAAAGGTGAGGCCAAAAATTAATGGAAGCATGACAAAAGAACTTTATGGTAACACCGAGTGGGATAGTTGAGAAGAGTAAACTTAAAGTTAGATAGTTTAGGGACTAAAGTGTCAACTGGGATTAGTTGAGGTAGTAAAATGTACTTTTCTCTTAAATGAATGGTAAAATATTTCACCTTTCATTTTACAACTAAAAACAGTAATTTGTATCATCAAGTCGATGAAAATTTTGGACTTAACCATCTAAGTCAAGGGCAACAATGTAAACAATCCCAGATCTTGATGAATGGGGGCCAATTGGAAGTCATAGCACCCATATCATTTAATAAGGGTTAACAAAGAACAATTAGGACGAAAATGTATCATTTCTCATATTTAAGAAATAGGTAGGATGAATAAATAATTGCATCAATTTTCCCCTAAGCAAACAATTGGACATTAAGCATTCAAAGAAGAAAGCACGTTCTTTTTCTCATGCATAGTGAAGTGTTTTTGTAGACTTAAGCAGTTCATCATGTTTGGCTTATCCAAATTATTTAATTCCTAAGAAAGCAATGCATTAGGATGATCTTAACTGCTTGCCTGGTTATTTGAAAAAATGAATAAATACAGATAGGCTTGATTTTCAACTAAGAGAAACATAGACTAAATGCATCCGATAAGCATGGAATTTAGACTATAAGCAAATCACACTGAACATGATAATTGGTTTAGATATACAAAATCAATTCATCATGCATGAAAAAAGAGGAGTGTTGGCTTTAGATTGACTAACCAAGACTAAAGCAAATAAGAGGCATATTGGGGCGAAAGGCCCTATACACTTCCCTACGACTGCCCCTCTTTTTTTCCATGAAGAGCCTACTTTGAATGACTGGACGTGCTCATCTGACTGTTGTAGCATTGGCTATCTCATAAACAAAAAATTACAATGACTGCATGAGCTTAGCATCCTAAGAGCCATGTTTTTGGTATTTGAATTTGGACCAATGTTTATATAAAGTTTTCAAACTTTCATTATTTGTCATAAAACACCATACCGATCCATATGCTTGTCGTTTGAATTCCTAGATATTCTGGGTAGATCAAATGAATGAGGGGGGCTCTTCTAAGGAAGTGCCCTATAGGTCCTTCACCGTCTTTCCTCGGTAAATATTGCAGCAACAATAATCACATAGGGAAGCACAACTGCAACCTATTAGTGACATTGACTAGAACGATACTCTGCGACGACGAGTCATAAAGAGCCTCTACACAAGGAAATATCAGGCACTGCGAGATGATGATGTCTTGCTCAGTTGTAATGTGACTGCTTTTTTATCACAAAATAGAAAGAAGTACGAAGCATTTGAGACAATTTGATTCATCCTGATGGACAAATTTAGCACTTCTGAAATCTCTTTTGAAACCATCTTTCTCTACTCTCAAAACCAGTACATAATATTACAGGTTAGAACATTACAACAACAAAGGAAGGATGAAAATACACAGAGAAGGAGAAAACAATACTCTATACGTCCAAAGAGAATTACATGATATGTGAAGATAAATTCAGTGGGGCAAAACTTGCAATATTACAGGTAGGGCGGATTTGCTCAGTAATCCATACACCTCATCTGCTCATCGTACCATGGGGTCTTTCCACAAGTTGACCCCATCACATGTATCTGGAGAAAAATATGGTGCTATACAGTGGCTAAAGTATCGCCATACTAGTAGGTGGGGCTCTTGCAACAAATTGAGCCCATCAGATGATTATCTTGTGCTTTACTCTCTGCTCAGCAAGATTGCAGGTTCAGAAAGTAGGAAGGCAATCATAAAGAAAAATCCTTACACCAATTGGAGATTTCCGGCTGGCGGTGAATCAATGATAATAAGTCCTTGTAGGTGAGTAGTTTGGATAATCTAACCGCTGTATTTCCCCTAGAATTTTGCTGGTATGTTTCCTTCAAATTGTCGTTCTTACATCACAGACTTCTATCAGCCCTGAACGGCCAATGTTTGCAAATGCTCTATGAAGTACTGCAAGCTCACATCATCTGTAAATATGATCTCTGAGCCTTCCGTGACTGCTGATTTCTGAGTAACCGATGGATTCAGTTTAGCAAGTAGAAACCTCGCCTGACTACCATGCTGATCACATTTTATAAGCTTTGGCACTGGAATCCTATCAGCAACCAATGCTTCTGCATCTATCTCTGGCGCTTCCAACAGTTTTCTCAAGTTTTCATGGTTTGGATCTCTGTCATACCCAAGTTTCCTCCACTGTGCAATCTTGGAGCCATAATGGATAACCACATAAAAGTATGAATCAAACAGCAGAATAACATCTGGAGAGATTGAACTCACATCCAGAAGCACTGGAATTGGGGGCCCATCGAAGGAGTAGCAGAAAAGTGTAGGCTGGATCATGATAAGTGACCCAACCACCCCTTCACGGTTCAGCATTAGCCTGAAAAATGCAGTCTCATCAGGGCTGCTGTTAAACACATCGATGAACTGTGACCTTCTTAAATAATACATGAACTGTGGATAAAGAGAGAAACCAGCAGCAAGACGGAAGGAAGAAGGGTCTTCCTGCACATAGTCTCCGAACTTGGATGCAAAGCGAATCAGCATCTTATCCAGCCACCTGATAACATCATGTGCATAAGATCGCTCTGCTCTATGGACAGCAAGTCTAGCCATGACTGCAGCGGCAGCTTCTTGATCAAATCCAGCAGTGATTTCTGGAGACCTAGATCCAACCCATCTTCTTGCTGCAGTTGTCACCCTCAGCCGAATTCCACCATTCCCATGCCGGTATCGAGTTATGAACTGTATAAAGAATACGGGACCTGACTGATCTTTTTGCTCATGGCCAACTTGGAAGAAGAAGGCAATGCAAGTCTTGCTTGTAAGAGTGCCCATCTTCCATGAGTATGTACCACCCTGGCCAACCTCATAATCACTTACGGACGTGTTTTTCTTCTTGAGAGAGATACAAGGGCCAAGGGCACCACAGACTTTTACCTCCCTTGACGTCACTACATCAGTAGTTGCAGTAAAGTTCATCTTATATTGGTCATGATCATCACGCTTGAAAATGTGCCTAATGCATTTTCTGAACTGATCTGATCCAAAAGACTCTGCCAGCACCATGAAGCCACCTGAAGTCTCAACAGCAACTTTTAGCTCCGCTGCCCCAACTTGATCAAGAGAGCAAGCAAAAAGATCGATAACAAGAGATGCATCAGATAATCTCTGTGCCAGTTGCTTATAGAAGTTGCATGACTTCTTATAATAAGGAACATAACCATTGATAAGATCTCGATGGGTTCGAATAGCCTTACTCCGATCAGTCTCTATGACTATCCCAGGGCCCACAGTTGCAGGTCCAGAAGTGAAAACCATGATCCTGCCACCTGTATTGGAAGCCAAGGATCCTTCTAGAAGTCCAACCGAAGCAGATATGGCTGCACCTGTGGACCTTTTAGGGCGATGACCTGGCACAGCCTGCAAAGAAGAACTGATTTCTTCAACTGCAGTGGTGAGGGTGAATTCGCATTCAGATACAGGTAATAGAAAACCCTGCTTTTGGGTAGGTGATGTCTTTCCAAACTTCATACGCTGATGAAGAGAAACTCCCAAGAACTCTTGGATCTGAAGGATAAACAACATAAAATTTTGTTGGTAAGTTAAATGATTCGACCAATTCCAGCTGCATCCATTAAAGGTAAATGAAGATACCCACACCACTTTATGGACGGATAAACTAGGAAGACCTAAGTTATTTATACCTACTAACACAAACATCAGTAAAATCAAGCACTCCTATTAAAAATAAAAGAGCACTTAAAGTGGGCATAGCAGCTTAGGTTCAAGCTCTTTGGAATTTAGATTCATTTGTGTAAACAAGTACTCACCCATTTCAAATACTTCTATTAGACATATATGTCTGAAAGTTGCAAGCATGGCATCAATCAAGAAGGATTCAAATGATAGCAAGTAAATTCATTCCAGATGAACACATTTAAATGTTGAATTATGTAAAGAAAAAGAAGAAAAAAGAAGGATGTTAACACAAGTTGAGATTAGAAACAAGATCATTGGACCTTTTCTGTATTTAAAATAATAAGAGGCCTAACAAGGTACAATATAGACGACTGGAGAAGTCAATCAGGCTTAAAATTCAACAATCAAACGATTCTGACAAGACTATCGAGTCAGTATCTGAAACTGTCATTGTTTATCAATTTCTGGAGTCAAAATAGTATCACTCAAATTGTTGGCCGGGTAACCATGATAACAACCCAAGCATCAGGAAGGGTATCCAACAGCAGAATCCAGTTTTCCAATAGAATTTGAATACTGAAGAAAATGCAGATTGTTGCTCAGTCATTTTCCCTACTCTAAAGCTTGTAGAAGAACAATCAAGACATCAGTACTGGTAGAAGGAAATCTGTAATGTCTGCAAGAAGCCACGTCTAAGAGTTGCTTTATTGATTAGCCAGGGATCACAATTCTAATATGTCTCATTGCAATACAGAAAACCTAGAAAAAATGTACCATGTGTGAATTAAGATGTCTTAATCTAAGGGATCTAAAACTAGTCGAATGCAAGTGAGGGAATAAAGAACCGAGTTTCATTCCATTAAAAAGATGTTCATTCAGTACAGACATGATATTCCATAAACCTAGATACCTTTAATGATCGTGCTCTTCCAACAGCAGTACAGAGGTGTCGTACAGATCACCATGCCACAGCAAGTACCCTAATCAGCTACCATACAAGTGGGAAGCAGCCGCATCTCTATCCACTCATGCTTGACTCTGCATGTGGTCATGCTACTCTAGATTGCTACAAAGTCCAAAAAGCACCTGACTGATGGCCAACTCTCTTTCAGGGGTATTTATTAATTTGAAGATGCTCAACAGAACCAGCAAGCACCAAAATCTAAGCAAAAAGGAACTAGGAAAAGAGTTCACTCCCACATCCATCCTGCTGCATTAGATGATGAAGCACTAAAATGCTGCCAGCATACAAGAAGTGCGACACCTCCAACTCTGAAGCATTCACTTCGAACCCCCAATCAGACCACAGCTACATGTGAAACTCAACATCCTAAACACTATTTGGCACAATAGGAACAGGAACAACAGCAAAAAGGCCCTTGCAGAGGCCACTCATCTCATGGATGAAACATTGGAGTCCCTTTCTTAGAGATGGAGAACCACAATCGGGAATGGGAACACTTTATCCACTGTTCCATCATATGTTGAAGCCTACTGAGTGAAAAAGACAATCAAACAGCCCCCCTATGATGTGACTGACTGCACCTTATCCACTGTTGCCATGTAATGTGACTCAATGCACTTGCAGGAAATGAGCACACAACAGAAAATTTCCCGTCTCATGATGAAGACACCTTGAGACTCAAGGATGTTCTTCTTCAACCCCTCAGTCACTAAGAACACCCCCCAATCAGTGCAATGGGATGTGTCTATGTATCACTAATCTGAGCCCAAACAACAGTAACGTCCCACCAGTTTTGGCTATAACACACCAAAGGATTCCAAAGTCAGAAGTATTGAAGCCTTGCCATCTTCTCTAGAATAGGAGTGACAAAAAGTGCAAAAATTCTTCTTTCCAAACACTCTTAGTAATCCTTAATTATAGCCATTGTATCCTCCTCGTTATGTAGGCCAATAACTACTCAAAGAACGTCATACAGAACAAAAATCTGTTTTTGACATGTTTTTCTAGGTCAGTAATAATAGTTTAATTAAAACATCCATAGCAATGAGCAAGGAATAAGATAGCTATATTATGGCTAGTTGAAACATGCAGAAGATATAATCCTAACATGACTTTCCACTATCAAGAAAACTTGACACCCTTAATCAAAGGTGGATTAGAAACATTTTGACTGAAACTAATGGGGATAAGTGCAAAATTTGACAAGCCAAGAGAATCCCTTAAGTCTACATTTAACTTGATTCAAACTGTCTCATTTCACATGGAAACTCCAGCACATCTTGGTTCACCTAGGTTTTGGGCCATATTATGGAGAACCAAGTTAAACATACATGACCCTCTTGTCCACCAACTCAGACAAAATTTTACAAATTTGGCAACCTTCTGTTCTCTTTTTATTTATTTTTTCTCTTTGCTGATAAGGTAAGCAGTGTACTTGAACCCACAATCTCTCTGTTGCGAGAAAAGGCACTTAATCAACTTCACCAAGTGCCCAAGTCATTTGGGAAACTTTGTATTACTAGAAAGTTACAGAAACTCTGGTAGAAGGAATTATGAAGCCAACCCATATTCCCTAGTCATCATTCCTGTCCCCTGGCAAAGACCAAGCAAAAGTGAAAAAGGAAAAACTCACACCAGAAACACATTAGTACACGCACGCACGCACGCATGCGTCCATGTAATTAGCGGCATGATTGTCTGATCTCCACACACACGCATGTATTCACGCATGCATGTAATTAGCAACATGATTGTCTGATCTCCTACAGTAGGAACTCCTCTCTCAGATTGACAATTATTCACTGCAAATCTTAAGAACAAACAAGAGATGGTTAATTTCCTTTAGACCAGGTTTGTTTTTCTTTTCAAAATGACTTCTATTTGTTATCTTTATTTTATCTTTTGTAATTTGCTCTAACCACTGAGAAATGTTTCAGTCATCTCACACAAGGATGACACATATTTAAAGTCAAAAACTACGCAGAGAAGAACTTAACATCTACCAAGCATCAATAAGTAATTCACAATTTTACATTTGGAGAAAAGAAACTTCCATGCAAGCTTTTAATAGAGAAAAAAATTACCTTACACACATGTCTGTATGCGTGTTTGTAAATAAGTACATGATTTGTATGTGGTGCAAGCACGCATTCAGGCTTTCATAAATGTCACTGTCAGATCTCCTAAGGCAAGGTCCCCAGTTATCAGATTGACATTATTTGCTGAAAATCATAAGGGCGTGTTGGAGAGGAGGGTTACATGAGGATTTCTTTTTATTTTCAGGTTACTTTTATTTGTTATCTTCATGTTACCTTTTGTAATTTGCTTCTAGCTAACTCACACAAGGAAGATATATGTTTAAACTCAGAAACTCTACACAGAGGAGGATTATATCTCACGCAACATCACCAACTGGTTCCTCAATTTACAATTGGAAAAATGAAACTTCCACACAAACTTTTGCTATAACATGAACATTAATTCTATATTCTACATCATTCACTTTACTTACACTTATATATGTGCTGTACATAGAGCAAAAATTAAGCATATTGTTCAATTCTTTGCGTCAACTATAACTTCAAAATGCTCACTACTTATAGTCTTCACTACATCAATCAGGGATGGCACACGAAGATCATATTGCATCTGGTCTTATATCATTCCATACTAATCTTCTGAATCCATACAAATTCTTCATTTACAATGGACATCAAATTCCTCTCAGTTATTTTTATTTTTATTTTTTCTGAAATGGATAACAAACTATTTTTGCCCACTCAGCAACATTCTTTCCAACTATCATCAAACTACAGATCTTTACTCTTTCTCTAACTCAAATTAAAATCCAAACCCCACACTAAGTTTAGTTCAATCTACTATAAATCCGTTTCCAAATTTAAACTTCACAAAATTCTCTAAAAACTTATAGAAAGCTTCAAAGCAACCATACCTTATCTGAAGCAAGTTCCCGCTCGCCATGAAACAGCACAGCTCTAGAACAATCGCCAAAGCCAAGATCATGAACATTAACCATAGCACCAAATGAAACCAGCCCAACAAGTGCATTCTCTGGCAATTGGGCGATAGCATGCAATATCTCATTCTTCAGGGCCCGAAGCTCATCTTCCGGAGAACAAGTATCTAGTACAAATACAAACGCGGGCCCAGTCCCTCGCGAATCCAAACCCGACAATGACGATGAAGAGAAGGAAGAATTCAAGGAACAAGTTGACGATGACAACAATGACGAAGATGACGAGGATGACAACCCATTCATCGCCCAATTAGGATTAGGGTTGGGGATTTTGGTGCCGAATTGGTACTCAACAGTACTATACGTTGGGAAAAGCTCGGCGGGGAGATTATTTTCGCCGATTCCGGCGTAAGAGCGGGGAAACCTATTCTTCTGATGGCAAAAGGGGCAAATCCAAAGAGCGTTTTGGTAATCCACACGCGCGTAAGGATTTAGAACAGCGTGACATTGATCACAGATTAAAGGATCGTACGGTAATAGTGGAAGATCGTTGAATTGCATTAATGGAGTGCACATAACGCTTAAAGGGATTACCAATTCGGCAGCTTCGGATTTTGTTGACGGCCATGAATGCCATGGCCATCGGAGGCCTTCGATCGCTTCAAGTTCGATGAAATCCATCAGGTTTTGATTTACAGGAAGATCATCAGTTGGGTTTTTTTTATTCGGGAAAACCTAACCCTAGAACAGAGAGGAGATCTTTGTGGGAAGAAGATGGAGCTGGCATGGGAATGCCTTGCTACAGAGGAAAAGGACGCGACAGAGAGACAATGACAAATCTTGGACAAGCTTTCCATTGCACTGGCATGTGCGTAGTAGGACAGTCATAAGCGGGTCCCACTGGGTGGTCATAGCGGCCCTAATCAATTCGCCAATAGTACATGATATGCGCATGCCCTCCCCTTATTAGGGTTATATTAATTGGATTAGATGATCAGAAGATCCGACTGTATCGTGATATGATTCTGGAATCCGGATCGACGGATCTTTTTTCCATTCAGATTTAACAATCTAGTTTCAAATTGGATCGGATTCGATCATTGGTCAGAATAGAGATTACAAGAAAATCCAACATGATCCAAATGCAACTCTATGAAACAGCAAAAGCATGTACCTCCGCTCTCTGTTACCTCATCATTATTATTATCAAGACCTTATTCCAATTAGGGGTCAGCCACATGAATCTTATTCCTCCATTCTACTCTATTAAATACTATGTTACCTCCATCGTGATAAAGAATAGGACGGAAGACATGATTCTTCCATTGCAAATGCTAAACTCTGGGTCCCTTGTCATCATTCTCATAATTTAGTATTGGCTTTAGATTCAATGTGACCCCTTTCAATGAATCTAGTAGTCCTAGTAGTTAATTAAACACTGGATAAAACAATGGCTCAGGTAATTAAGCCAGATTGTGTGTATGATCATTTAATTGGCCCAATCAACCAATTAGAGGATCTAGACAGTTTAGATTGAAAGGTATATTCAGGTTAATATGAATGTGTGATGTATTACATGATTAACATAGAGTTAAAGCAAACTAATTCTCTTTATTTGTTTAGAACTCTTGAGATCACTACAAAGCATTGGATGGCTAGGATTAGGTTCCCAGAAGCTTGCTTAGTAAGAAATCTATTTAGGAAAGGAAACAAGAAAAACGTGGTTAATATACAGATGAAGAATAGAAAAATGTCTAATTTTTCTATTGCTCTCTATTATACGTCATATATTATGTAGTTTTTCTCTTTCCTTTGTGTGGTTTTGGTGAAGAAGAAAAGGAAGTTCGAAGATCTACTTTGATTGATCCAACATTGTGCTGCTAAAATCAAATCCCAGTGCATGCTTGGACAGCTGATTGGTAAAAAGTTCTATGAAGATATCTCTTGTTTTGTGTGTAAGTTTATCATTGTTCTCCTTCTTGTATTTGTTCTCCAAGTCTGCATTTAGGGATGGTTGCTTAATGAAAGATCTAGGGGAAACTCCGTATGTAAAGAGAGGTACTCTAACAATCCTAATTTGTGTTATTGGTTATTACCCTAGTATGCAAAAGTTTGCTTTTTCTGTGTAACTATTTATTTGATTTTGCATGTACTATGCAATCTAGAATGTCTAGGACCAACATTGATATCAAAGCCCAAGGTCTAATACTATAGATCAATTAGATATGATGTATTTTAGCAAAACATTTCCTATGGAAATTTTTGGTTAGTAAATAGTGCAGTAATAATAGGGCTCTATTTTTAAGAATTTTCTATGAAAATATGCTCTATTTAATTCAAAAGCTGCTTTTTTTAGAGGCTTTTTATTTTATTTTTAAATAATTTTAAAATTAAGATGTCCCTATTTTAGTTCACCTATTAGGTAGAATAATTAGAGCTAGAATTGGGTTTATTTTTGTCCTAACATTTAGCTTGTAATTGTAACCTACATAGAGACTATTTTTGGATTATTTTTGCGATTGTTTTAGATGCTAATTTATTTTATCGTTTATGTACTATCTTTAGAATATGCTTGAATAATTAGCATCATTGATTTGCATATTTAGGTTTATTTTAAAATCTACTTATTGCAAATTGTTTGAAAGTGAGATTATATGTTAAATAGTAATTTGTGAATGGGCAAGTATGGATGTTCTTCATCTTCCTATTCCAAGATGCATGGTTTAAGCTATTTAGTATTTCTAATTTAGATGTTGAACAAGTTACTAATCTTATAACACTATAAAAATTAGTTTGTTGAAATTCAATGTATAACTGATAAATTAGAAATTTATGTGGTATTTGGTTAAGAACTACTGGTTCTTTGAGAATTAAATACAATTTATACATAAATTCTAAAGAGAGGAGATGCACACTACAAAATTTGGTGTGTGTGAAAATTGTTATTCCAAATCAATTCTAAATTTTTCATAGAATGGTCTAATTAATCTTGAGTATCTATATGTTTGAAAGTCAAGATATTTTGAAATGTTCTATATAATTACTATTTTTTGTAATTGGATGAATACAAAAACTAAAAGAAATATGTTTAAATATCTAGTTGTGATAATCAATAATGGCTTCCAAAATAATCACCTAACAAATTAGCAAAATTAAGAAGTTGAAAGGAAATAGTTCTTTGATATAAAGGAGGAGAATTTAACACATACTCATCCAAAACTCAAGTGAATTTATAGTTGATGCTCCAGTTGTTGAATCACCTTCTAATGTTACAGCAAAATAGCGTACTATGCATTGAAAATTGGTGTGGCTTAAAAATTACTCACAAGTGCATAAATCAATATAGTAATTTGCATATGAGAGAGGTTGATCCCGCAAAGAATCTCACGGACTTTTGATAGATTGGATCTTGATTAAAGTTGCTTATCTTAGCCAAAGGAAGATTGTTTTGATTGAATTAGGAAAGTAACTAAACATGCATGGAATTGAAAAGCACAATTAAGGAAACTTGAAAAGTAAAACTTCTAAACTTTCTAAATAATCTAAGATGCAAGGTAACTAGATAATGAAATCTTAAATGAGCTTTATACTAAAATTTTAACAATTAAACAAAGAAATTTCCTCAAGTATCATACACATGCTCCTTAAAGTTGTGCACATAGAACTTGTGAGGATGGAGATGGATGATGCAAGGTTGTTTAAGTTATGCACATCTACTCTAAAGAAATTAAATCATAAACTAAAGGGGTCATAATACATTAAGTAATATGCGCATGAATCTAAGGTGAGTTGGCTGCATAAGATGTGGGCTTAGGAATGGAAATTTAACTTAAGCTATGGTGAATGATGCTTGAGTGATTGTGTATGGAGACATGTGTGTCAAAGAGTAAACTACTCAAAAATTGGAGAACTTAAAGGCATTGAAATGAATCAAAGTGGAATGCATAAACCATAGACTTTTCATTGAATTTAAAGAGTTAAAATTCAAGTGTGCATGGACATAGTAAGCAAGATTCATGCATCACTTTTCAAGAACATAAGGCTGATCCAAAAATTGTCTTCAAGTGCTTCAAAACATTCCAACAATTACACTCAAGATTATATGCATATTCACTAAAGAAGAGTGAAGAAAAAGAGATCAAAAGAGATGAAGTATGGAATGAAAATATGGAAAGGAGTAAGAAAATAGGCAAAGAAAAAGTAAGGAGATTCAAAGCACAATAAGCAAGAAAACAAAGTAGATTCAATGATTGCTTTCTCTTGGCTGTCACTACTAGAGTTAGCAATCTTTGAATAAAATAAAACTGAGGCAAAAGAAAGAAAATCTCAAAAGAAACTAAGGTTGTAATTATGCTTTTAGAATAAACAACTAAGCAAAGCAAGATGGAACAAAAAATTAAAGCACACCTAAAATAACTTGAAACTTGAAGGAGAAAGAAAGCTTGGGCATGAAAGAGGATAGTTGGAAAGATTGAATAAAATAAAATTGAGGCAAAAGAAAGCAAATCTCAAAGGAAACTAAGGTTGCAATTATGCTTCTAGAATAAACAACTAAGCAAAGCAAGATGGAACAAAAAATTAAAGCACACCTGAAATAACTTAAAACTTGAAGGAGAAAGAAAGCTTGGGCATGAAAGAAGATGGTTGCAAAGAGGGAAGCGTGGACAGTCCTTTAAGTGCAAACAAGGAAGAGATGATGTGAGGCGTGGATGAACAACTAAGAAGCAAGGCATGATGCTTCTTTGCTTCTAAGGAAAAAATTGCGGAGGGCTGGTTCTTTTGACTTCATGGAGGACCTTGGCTCTTATAGATTATTTTAACCTTTTGAAGTTTGCTAGAATTCTAGTCTACGGGATAAGAGAGAGGAAATAAGGTAGAAAAAAGATAAGATATGGTAGGAAACTTAGAAGAAGATGGTTAGAAGTAGGATTCTTGGAAAGTGTTAGGAAGGTGAGTGGAAGGAGGTTTTAAGGTGGGAAACGTAGAATTTTAAGGGAATTCACAAGGTGGAAGACGCCATTTTTTAAGGAGGTGCCACCCCCCTTACTGTCTTACTATGTGATAAATCTTATCCAATCCTTGCTATCATCTTTTAAATTTTCACCATTTTTACATAGGATAATTGCTTCAAAAAGTAATCCAATCATGTAGTTCCATGTGGCATGGCTAATATGGCTTGATGGCTCACTTTGATAACTCATTGCTTGATGGCTCGAGTGGCTAAGTACCTTGGCTTCAAGGCTCAAACGGCTTAACTTCCTTAGGTTTCCTTGTTAGACTAGGAAACTTCATGCATAGCTCCTTCTCATGCAAAAGTATTGAAATTGCATGGCTTATTTTAGTCACCTTTGAATCTTCCTATTATTATCTTACTTGCATTAAGATGATCTTAAACCTTGATTTAGCTTTAAAATGTTGAAATTTAGGTCTTTAGCCTTCTTTTGATCTTCATCTTCAATTCTTATCTTGCTTGATCTTAGCTATTGAATTATCTTTTCAACACCTACATAAGAGTACAAACTCTAATTAAATCCTAGAAATTATGGCAATTCACATGCTTACTTTGGATTAGCTTCTAAACTTGCAAAATATCAAACTTTTGAATTATTAGGTCAGAATTGCATGAGCTATGAATTTTTGAAAATACCTTAGAAATAACACTATAATTTATAACACATGGACTATTAATTGGATACTTTTTATGCAAAATTAAACAGTTATCAAAACCACTAGCATAGTATCCCCAGGCCTATGCCTTTTTAAAACAAAACCACAAGCCTCCAAGCTTGTATGTAAAATAATACTTATACATATATCAGACTATCTGTCTGTTTATCTCGGACTGGAATATTTTTTACTTTCCTATTCACTTAGGGTTGTTCTCAATTCTCAACTTAACCATTTAATATTTATTTTCCTCATCATTTGGTTGGATCATATTTCAATTTGAGGTATTTACCTTAATATATTGGTATTATACATGTCAATACTTCAAAACATAAGATCATGTATTAGACATGTATCTTCATGTAAAGGCATTCTTAATGATCCACCTACCTCAATAAGGTATTCTTACTCCTTGAAATTTGCCATAGTCTTGATCAATATATATATGTCAAATCATATGTATAATGTCAATTTTCTAATCAAGGGTACATACTACATGGTCTTTTGATCATCCTTATGTAGGATGATCTGAATCTTTCTTCCTTGAATAACATATATCCAAGGGTTTAGTATTATCTAGACAAGTACTATCTATATCATATATAAACAATCTAATCTACATTGGTGTCTCATTTTTTCTTATTGTTTTTTATTATACAAGATCTCATCTTGTTTGATCATCTTTATCTTACTTACTATTTTTATTAGGGTTAGATAATTTGCTATCTTTTTATGTTCTTATTATTATTCAACCAGTTAGTGTCTTACTTGGTTGAAGATAATTTATTTCTTCATATTACTAGACAATTCCTCCTTATTTTAGGATGACTAGTACTTACCAGTTAAAGTCTGCTCAAAAAGTGGTTAATATAACCCTCATGTAAGGAGGCGTTTAGACCTCTCTTACGTCAATGGGAGGTGAGGGAAAAACACTTCGCTCTTGTATACCCCCTCTATAACTACAATGTTCAGAGTCCACTGGAGTGGTACTAGCTCAACCTTTGACAAGGTTCCTATGAGTTCTTAACCTTAAGTCCCTTCTTTAATTGATTTTAATTAATTTCCCTGGATATGCACAATGTCATCTATGGATGTTCATTATTTTCCTAGTTTGGGCCAAGGAAATGATAAATCATTCCTTATATTATCCTACTAACTATAGCCCTTATTAAGTCAATATCATTCATTCATCTTTAGTTGTCCATGAATCTCTATATTTCATTAGTTTATATTTTTGGTGATTTATGCTCATTATATCTTAACAACTATTTAACAATTGAATAAAATTTGACAATAAGTAAATCATAAACTTGAAAGCATAAATCAAATATAAATCTAACAACCATATACTAACATTCTTCCTATGAATGTAACTTAACCTAGTGAAATAAAACTATACATAAACTAACATGATCCTAAGTTATGAAATACATAAAATTGTACTTATATCTTAATGGAATCATATTTAAATCTCTAATTTACACTACTATGGCTCTAAGATAATCAAATCTACTAACAAACTAATCATTTAGGGCATAATATGCTAACATTTAAAGATTACACTAGCATGCTTTCTAACTTATAACATAAATCACATTTACACTTCTATTATTCAATACAAGACAATTAAGCTAATTATATTAAGATTATTATAAACCTTTAAATATGATCCAACCATTAGATCTTAGGTGTTTTCCTTTAGATCAAGGGTTTTAATTACCTTTAAGACTCTTAATCCATTAAGATCCATAATTCATATCCACTTGATTTTGTCACATTTCATCCATGATCTAATTGGATTCCATCATAATATCATCCATTTAATCCATCTCAAGGATCTGATCATACTTGATCTCATTGATCAAGTGGGTCCCTTTGTATTTTTAGGGTTTTTCTACCATAAAGGATAGATCCACTAATTTATCATAAATCTGTCCAAATTAACGATATATATTACTTTATTACAGTATTATATCATCTTTAAAATAAATTTGCAAGATCTGATCACCTCAGATCTTGAAGATCTTAGAAATTGGACACTTATTTTCAAAATACAAAATAATTAAGGCATGATTTTTAGACATATTATGCTTTTATTAGAAACTAGACATTACAAGATTTCCATATCTTCTTTCTGATATCAATTTGGAGTTCATATGATTCCACAATTTAAATTTGAAGTTTACAGCCGTTCCTAGGGTCCAGATTTGATCTAGGCTCAGCAGAACTAATCTCTCTCCATTGAGGGTCCAAACCTTATTAGATTTTCTTAAAAATTATACTTTAGGGGTTTTGGACCCTTCTAGATTGATTGGAAAGCTCAGAATTTCCATCTGAGCTCTCTATCACCATGAATTGAAGGCTCTGGTATTTACTTTATTTTTATAATTTTTCATTCAAATTAAATTATAGAAAAATAAAAATTACAATAAACCATAATAAATATGTATAGAAAGTAGTTTCACCTACCTAATTGGAGAAAAATTGCATATTTGATGCCCAATTTAAGAGAATTACTGGTTGATGATACTATAGCCCAATTGTCCCCGTTTTTGTGATTTTCTGTTGTTGGAACAGTTGGATCTTGAAATTGATTTAGGGTTTTTATATATGTTGTAGTATAAGATGTTATAGACTGTGAAATTTATGAGATTCCACCTGGAACGGAGTGCCTAATTGAATTTAGGTCTATTGTTCCACTTAGAAAGAGGAGAGAGAAATAAGGAAAATAGAGATTGGGGAAGGATGAATGAGAATTTGGGGCTAAAACTCCAGGGAAGATTTGAAAATTTTGTGGGAAAGGTTGTAAAAAATTTTGGAAATTTTTGGGACATATTTATAGCCAAATTTGAATTTTTTATCATTTCTTTTTATAAGATATTTTATTACTTTAGAATTTTTTATTACAAGTGCATTCTCCATTCTCCACTACAATCTACACTACCAACAATAATGCACTAAGCAATTATTGTTGCTTCTAGAAAGTTGGCCCACTTTGTGGGCTCCACTTTTATGTAAAAAGACCTTTTTGTCCTTGTAACTCTAAAATTGGAGAAAAATAGGCATTATTTGTCCGAGCTCGAAATCAAGCGAACTTAGTGGCGTTGGAATCGTATTTATGAGTATATTATGAATATTGAGGTCTTATTTCTTGGCTATGGGTAAAATTACCATTTTACCCTCAAATGGAGATTATTATGGATTTTTCATTTTAACTCAGAATTGAACGTACTTAATATCGTTTCGATCAGTTTTCCAAGTACATCCATAATTTCTATGTTTTAATTTATAATATAATATCTATTATAGAGAATTTTTAACAACCTAATATTCTGGCCCAGAATTTCTAAAAATTCAAACTTTATTAATTTGCCTTAATAAGTTACAAAAATTCGGGGTCATTACAATCTTCCCCCCTTACAATAATTTCGTCCTCGAAATTAGTATATCAACTCACTTAGGAGTTTTCACAATTCTTTCATAGCCTTACACATGTGGTCTTGCCACTTAAGGAAATCCTCTTTCCTTTTATTCCTTTTCCAAACTACCTTCTTCTCAAAGGTATAGATCATATGGTTGATTGCTATTAAAATGCTCACACCTGTCTAACCTTACTTATGCATCATTCAATTAAGCTGAGTTTTGCTAGACTTTCCCAAAAGGATTAATAACTCTTAATCTGAGTTATCCTTTGGTTTCAAACCTTCTACTTGGCTAAATTTCTACTCCTTTCATTAATCTTTCCATACTTGAAAATTTTCCATTCTATCTTCTATTGCTCACTCTCATTCTATTTCAACATATAAAAGTTTTGACATAGCTTTCTTACTATGTATAGTCCTTACACTAATAACATAGTGATTGGATTATATAACTTCCACTATTGTTCTTTCTAACAATATTCCAATCTTTGGAAGTAATTATCTCTTTCCTTGTTCTTCCATTATTTGAAAGTGATTACTTCATTTCTATCCTACAATTCATACTTCTTTACTATTTCCTTTTATTGAGAAATTTCTTTTCAAATTCTATCATTGAATAGTGGTAACCTTGTGATGATTCTTTCCTCATTCTCATCACATCCATTGTTTTTGTAACACTCTTTGAGTGTCATTTTACTCTACATATACATTCTTGATCCTCTTTTGTTATCCCTTTCTCGTATTCAGAACAATATTCTGAACCTTCTTACCATCTATGATAATATTTATCTCTTTTCCTTTCACATATCTATTTATATGTCATGGGCTTCAAAATTTCTAGGTTATGCATTTCCTCATGCTTCTTTCAAGCATATCTCATAACCTTTATCATATCATACTAACTCTTTATTTGCAATATTCTTGATAATTCTAATTAAAAGAGTTCTTATTGATTTTGAATTCATCCCTTCTCAAGTCTTTACAAACTCCATAATTTATCATTAACTCATTTGGGATTTATGTAATCCATTGCAAGATTGTACTAAATCTCCTTATGTTATAAAATCAGTAAGAGATATATTTCTCTAATTGTCATTGTCATTTCATATATTGATCTCACATTTTCCCTTTGTTGGGGTCAATTTCCATGCTATCCTTAAAATTTATATAACCCTAAACTTTGCTTTCTTCAATCAACATGTAACAAGATGATTAAGAAGTTTTGTAAGCATCTAACATATATCCCATGAATGCTCTTGATTTCTTGAAATCTATTAAAATTTATATAACCTTAAAACTTGATTTCTTCAATCAAAATGTACACTTATAACACATTTATTCCATGAATTCTTTTGGTCTCCTTACATCCATTTCCATATATCATTAATACTTCATCTAATATATTTCATTCTCCTCAACTTTACGAACATCGTTTATCCAACTCATAGAGCTTAAAATTTGTTTTGATTCTATACTTTGATGTTGCATTTCCAATTCTCAAATAATAATAATAAATTTTGAAAATGCTCATCCTTACAGAGAAAAAGGATACTTAATTTCCTCAACATCATTTATGTTCAATGGATCCTTATGGAGAACAAGGGTAATAAATTTTCTTAATAAACTCTTTTATGTTCAATGCATCCTTACATTGATCCTTCCATTTTCTTTTCCTAAAGAAAGTCATTACTTTCATAATGTAAATTTCTATAATCACTCAATCCTTAAAATTTGTTCTTTCAGCTCATTTAAATAATTTGATGTTCTTTTCCTCAACTATTACAGATATTTTCTCATTCAATCTCATGTAAGATTGAAAATCTCAAAATATCTTAAAAGTTCTAACCACTTCTTTCTCCAAAAATTTGGATTTATGACTTATTCATAATCATCTTATTTTTCCAAACTTTACACTTAGATTTAGATATCACTATTTGTTTATAGGTCTTCATTTCTCATATTTTATCTCAACCTTCCTCCAAAAATATATTTTCCTCACTATATTCCTTAAATCTTTCAATATCACCACTTTATCATGTAAGTGGAATTAATATCTCTATTCATATTTAGTTCTTCATTTTCCTTGATCAATAAATGTACTCGTCTTCATGATAATCCATAACTATATTTTCCCAATTCATCATATCAATATTTCTATCTTATTTTCCAGAATTGTTTCACCATCAATTGTACTTCTCTTTACTATAGTCCCAAAATTATTTTCAATATCCCCAAGTTATTATATCAATATTTCTCTAATCCTTGAAAATCCTTTTGTGCTAATTTTCACAATTAATTTATCATACCAATTTCATTTCTATCTTAGGAATTTCATTTTTGTTGTTCCATCAATAGGGCCATAATTTCTTTGTTAACCATACATCATAATGGTTTAACTGTCTTTCTTAATAAGTTTGGGATCATATTTTTGTCCCTTTTAACATATCAAACTCTCTTCTCCCATTTCATTTTATTCAAATTTCAAAGACCATCTCTTTATGTTCTGAAATTTTATCATCTCTTTATTAAATCCTTTGCCTTTACTAAGTTTGGAGAGAAATTACTTACTTATCTCCTTATTCATCTTTACTTAAAACTATCCTCATTTTCAAAATTTTGAATTATCTCACTTATCTCTTCAATTTCCTTTCAAGTAATATCATCTCTATTTTGATGATTAATTTCATTTAACTAATTGTCATAATACCATATATGTAGCAATTATAACTCTTACACTTATATTTATTCATATATTTTTATTTTTATAATAATTCTAAAGTTTCCTCTTTAGCTCTTATTTCTCATAAATCTCCATTTCACCTTTTTTATAAAGTTGGAGTTTTTCCATCACATTTTCTAATTTATCACTTCTTTCTCTTCATCTCCATTCCTTCACTTAGTAATGGTCATATACATACTAGTATTGGTGCACTTTGTTCATACATATGTATGTTTACTCAGGACTTTAGGTTAGACCTGAACATCATACCTTATATCCATTGTAATGTTTTCCTTATTGATTTTTATATCTTACTATTCCCTATATTGGAATTCTTACTTGCTAAATAGTATTTCTAGTCCTTTCATCCAATAATATCTACATGTACTATACTATTCCTTCATAATAACTCTTCTTATACTCATTCTTAGGTCGTTGAAAATTCTCTATAATAGAGATTATATTATGAATTAAAACATAGAAATTATGGATGTACTTGGCTGCCTTCTTCTTCTTATATAATGTCCTCAATTTCCTCCTTTCAAGCATTCCCCCTACTTTCCTTTAAGCTTCTCTCCACCTTGGAAATTTCTCCACCAACTCCCCTTTCTATTTTTGCAGCTTTCCATTCCCAAGTGATTTCATATTTAGAAAATTTTTTCCATGATTTCCTTCTCTCCAATTAAAACCAATTTTCTTTTAGGAAACCTTTGCATCTTGTCTTATTACTCTTTAAGATGATTTGCACTGTTAAATTTGAGCTGAGTCATCCAAGCCACAATCTAGTTGATTAGCAAAATACAAGATCAAATTAGAATCATCTAAACCATACATTACTCTCTAATTAGTTCTGATAATCATTTGATAGTTAAATTTTACAAATTAATGGTTAGATGGTCAACTAGAGCTAAAATTCATATTTTATCTAAAATTGCAAAATTGATATGTTAGATTATGTAATTAAATGCGAATTAGGGTTATTTTGATGAAAATTAAACACTTAATAATAATAATTTTAGGCTCAGATATGTGTACCTTATATATAAGAAATTCAAGGTACTAATAAAGTTTCAAGAGTTTAAAACTAAGGTGGAAAGTCAACTAGATCATGTTGGATATGGTTCAAAGCATGTTGAGCCATTCCTAGTTAGAAACTCTATTTTGAGGAGAAGTACTACTTACTATAATGTACACACTTAATAAAAAAAAATTTAACGGCAGTCAGAGTGACACCCTATGAATTATAGACTGGTAAAAAACCAAATATAAATGATATTAGAGTGTTGAATGCTAGTGCTCATGTAAGAGTGCCAGATCAAAATAGAAGGTATACTGTAAGACTATAAATTATATCTTTATAAGGCACAATGATCATTCAAAGAGGTATAGATTTGTAGCGCATAACTTCAATGGGCCAATAGGAGTCATTGAAAGTAGCAATGCATACTTTTCGAAATATAAATTAGACCTTAGAGGTTCAATAAAGAAAGTTAAACTATTCAAGGTAGTAAAGCATAATGAGAAATCTAACAATCCGGTTAATATCATAGATTCATCCCGTACGCTTGATGCAATTTATTGATTTTTGAGACATACAATACCGCCTTCTCTTAAGGATCATTATGTGATGTAAGGAGAGATTGAAGAGTATGTTGTGGTTAACAACAAACCTTAAATAGATGATGATTCTGTAACTTATTCCAAAGTAGTTGATGATAAGAAGGGGGATCAATAGTTGACTTGTATTCATGAAGAAAAAGCTTCTATCATAAAGAACCAAGTTTGGGTTTATAATAATCTACCTGAAGGCAAGAAAGCTTGAAATTCGATGGTTCAATTGAGAAGTGTAAGTCTAGATTAGTTGCAAAAGGCTTTCCTTGAGTTGAGGGCATTAATTATTAAGAAACTTTCTTTCAAATATTTAGATATACTTTGATTAAGATTTTAATGGTGATAGTTGCACACTTGAATCTATTAATTATTAAGAAACTTTGTCTTAGGCATTTTGATATACCTTGATTAAGATTTTAATGGTGATAGTTGCACACTTGAATCTAGAATTACACCTTGATTAATGTCTTTCTTAGTGGTGACTTGGAGGAAGATATCTTTATGGAAGTTCCTAAGTGTTTTTAGGATGAAACTTTAGAAGGTAAAGTATACACATTGGCTAAGTCTTTATATGGACTAGAACAATCATAGTGGCAATGCTAACATACTTTTCATAAGGTTATTTTGGAGTATGGTTTTAGCCCAATAGAAATAACAACTTATATACTCCTATATCGATGGGAGTATGTTTATATTGTTGGTACAATGTTGAGGATGTATTGTTGATTAGAAACTATTGGGATATGATTGTTAAAAATAAAGATGTGACTTATGATCTGGTTTAAAATGAAAGCATTGGGTGAGGCCTCTTATATCTTGGATATTAAGATAGAGAAAGATATGAAAACTAAGAAACTTAGCTGTCATAAGAATCATACATAGATCGAGTCCTTAAGAGATTAGTGTAGTTGGGCGAAAACCCATGGACTTGCCAATCTATAAGGAAATCAGTTAAGTAACAATATGACACCCTCAAGTAATGAAAATGGACTAAAAATTGAGCCTAAGCCACATGCTTAGGCTCTAAGTAGTTTAATGTATGTCATAGCATGCATTAGACTGATATGGGTTTTGTTTTTAGCCTTTTTGAGAAAGTTTTTTAGAGTGACCTTGCTGCTCCTCATTGGAATGTGATTAAGTGGGTACTAAGTATTTGAAGTTCACCATTTAGGAAGATGAGTTTGTACCTCTTGAGTTCTTGAATTTCAATTTTGTAGGTCACCTGGATAAGAGGAAAATCCACAACTAGGTATATGTTTATGCTGAGTAATGATGCAGTTTCGTGGACCAGAAAGAGGCAAAAGTCTAACACCAAGTCAACCATGGCAGCTGAGTTTGTAACTTGTAGTTTATCTACCTCACAAACTTTTGGGATTATAGGTTGTCTAGCACATTTGAAGCTAGATATGTGCCCAAATTTTCCTATGAAACTAAGGTGTGATAACTTAGCTCGTGTATATACTTAGGAACATATGGGTTAGAGGAGAAAACATAGAGGTACATTATCTATATGTGTTTGACATTTTGTAGAAGATTATAGTGATTGGAAGTCTTACTCCTTCCAAGATGCTAACTAATCTGTTGACTATGACCTTAACGACGAATTTGTTTTTGAGTCATAGGTACTTGCTTTGAGAGAGATTGACAAGTTTCTTGTATTTCTAGGTTTAATTGACTAAGTAGGAGATAATGATCCTAGTGGTTAACTAAACCATAAGATAACAATGGCTAAGGTAATTGAGCTAGATTGTGTGTCTAATTATCTAATTAGCATGATCAACTGATTAGATGATCTAGATAGTTTAGATTGAAGAAATACATTCAGGTTAATATGAATGGGCCCTATATTACCTATAACTTAGTCATAGGTGAATCCTCCCTATTTGTTTAGAAATCCTAAGATCAATATACAGTATTGGCTAGCTAGGATTAGGTTACCAGAAGCTTGCTTAGTAAGAAACCTAATTAGAGGTATATCCTAATTAGGAAAGGAATTAAGAAAACCATGATATGTGTGTGTAAGAATAATAGAAAAATAAACTACATTTTCTATTCTATTTCTCTCTATTATACATCATATATTGTATGATTTTTCTCTTTTCTCTGTGTGATTTTTGGTGAAGAAAAAAAGAAAAGTGGAAGATTTGGTTTTGATTGATGCAGCCTTGTGCTATTCAATCAAATCCTAGTGCATGATTGGAGAGTTGATTAGGAAGGAGTTTTGTGAAGATTTCCTTTATTATGCTTTTAACTTTATCACTACTCTCTTTCTTGTATTTGAGCTCTAGGGTTGCATTTCAAGATGGCTACTTAATGAAAGAGATCTAGGGAAAAATCCTTTGGTTGACGGAGACAAGTTTTATGCATTAAGACAATCCTAATTTGTGTTATTGAGTATTATTCTAGTAGTGCAAAAGTTCAATTTATATATATATATATATATATATATAATTGTTTATTTATTTTGCATGTATTGTGTGATTTGGATCATTTGAGACCAACATAATCTACTACAGCTCTTACTAGGACTATATAGGAGTCTTATGTGGAGGTAGTGATTTTGTTGAGATGAATTCTTGATTGGTGATGACTTGAGTTAGGTGAAGATGACCTAAATTTGGCACAAGTCCTAATAAATGTAGGAGATTAAAAAAATAAAAAATCTTTTAGTAGACCTATCTATTTTCTTTAGTTTTTTTATATTGAAGTCGTATATCTTGATCAATATCTCATATTTTGCCCATATGCAAAAATCACACATGTTTGATAATTCTAACCTCTTGTTTTTCTATTCTTATTATAAATCTCCTAATTTAAAGCACAAAGAACATAGGATACAAATATCCAATGGGAGTGAATTTTTGTATTAGGTAATTGAAGAGAGTTCAAACAAATTGCATGGTTATGTCTTCTGAAACTTTTGCCTAAAATCATGAAAATATAGCTATCCATCTGAAGACACTTTTTAGCATCTATACTTATCACTTAAGTGAAATGATTGAACATATCACTTAACTTGGGTTGAGATGAGTTGAAGTAATGGATTTAAATAAGATTTTTTTAATGAATTGTGCATACTTGATTAACAAAACAACTTTCAAACGTTACAGACCAGATCTAAACTTCCTAACATCCTCAATTTTACAAACATCATGAAGAAGTTCATTACATATGAAATTTGGAGGTTGATTGAACCAAAACTTAATATCCTTTTTCCTAGATGCAAAACCAAACATACGATTCACAACTTTATTTCCTTGTCAAAACACATGCAAAAACTCCACTTGAAACACATGCGACTAAGATAGTTGAGAAGAGTTGGGAAAATGAGATAAAATGAGTTGGAGGAGATGGCTAAGCTGATGCAATATAGCTCATTTTTATCTCAAGCAAAATACAAGGGTGGGGCCAAATTTTGGTATGAGAAGAAATGACTCTTTTTTTACAATAGAAAGTACATGAGATGAGATGAGATGAGATGACTTGAGATGGGAGTGATATGCAAATCACTGATAGGGAGTTGAGATGAGATTAGGATTTCTCATCTCATCTTAAGTTCTGCTAACAGTGTGGGCTGGGATGATTTTCATCTGATCTCAACAACCACTAACAATGAGTTGGGAAGAGATTACTTTCATCACATCTCAGTTTAAACACCACTAATAGTGACATTGCCCATATGAACTCATCTTAAGTCAAATGCACCAAGAGAAGATTGGATCGATGCTGAGTATTTATTAGGGCGCTCAAGAATTGATACATCTAATCTCATACAATTCAAAATTAAGAAGAAGACTGAAACACTTAAATGATAGACAAAGGAACCATAACCAAATACAACAAGAAACAAATTAACTAAGGAAATCAAGGAAATTGGGAACCCTTGATTCCCGAATCATGTAAATTAGCGCAATAAATGATACCACAGTTCGCAAGTGTCAAAAGAATGTCATAACTTCGAGTTCGAATTACTTAAGAGCAAAATAAAGTCAAGTTAGGACCCCAAAGCTTCCACTCAAAGAGATCATCAGCGACGAAGAATATTTCAAACATCAGAATGGCGAATACAACAAGTTAATAGAACGGGAAGAACCTAATCAATCAATCTTCATTTTCTAATGCATTCCGCAGGTTCTTGGATTGTTTTCTCCCTGTAGAGAAAAGAAGGTAACTGCTTCTCAGAGCAATATGAGAAAATAAGCTAGCACCAGCAACGTGTAGAAAAGGAACTACAAACCCATTCATCATAATTCAGAGGAGTTAGAGCAAGAAAGGGAAGAACTTTTTTTTTAAAAAGAAAGAATTACTTAGCAACAGGCATTTAAGTTCAACATAGGAGTGGTTCTCACGGAAACATACAAAAGGCCAACCTCCTCTTTCCTTTCCCTTCTACAATCGTATCTTACATTACAAATAGGGAGTTCAGAGGGACAATCCTGACTCCTCATCCTCTTCAAGGGTGGAAGTGTAAACAAAGAAGAGAGCCCAAATGAGAGCAAAGACACCAAGTAGGATCCAACCAAGAATGTTGTTGCTCAAACCCAAGCTCAGTCCAGTTCCTTCTGTGCTCATCCTCTCATCTACCAGGGCCATGGCCGGGCTTGAAATAGTCGAGGCGCATGCAGCTGCCATCAAAGATGCACCCATGCTCATGTTCCCACCCATGTTGCATGATGGCTTCTCCTCTGTGGAGCACCTCACTCTTCCCTTCAATGTCATCGCCGGCAAACCTGAAACACATTGTCGATGGCAAAAGCATATGTGATTCCAAGGTACAAGTGAAAAAGTTACAATCATAAGCAATCGCTTAAGAAGCCAACTATGTGATATAGCAGAATTAGATCTCTTATTTGATAAACTAAGTAGCAATGAAGATGATAGACAACTTGATACCCGTTAAAACCAGTAAGGCTTAAGGCGATAAGGAGAAAAATGATAGATTGTTGACCACGTGGTCCACTCTGATAACTTCATGCTAGCTCATAATTTAGTGGAAAATTATTGGAAAAGAATTATCATTTATTGAAAAATAATAGAATTAGCATACACAAACAACAAATTGAAAAGTAAAAGAAAAATAGATCAGCATATACGAAGAATCCGTGCAATATTCATCATCAACTTGATACAAGCAAAAACTACTCTTTTTTCTTCCTTTTCTTATTTTCGGAATAGCCGAATCATAGCTTTTCATTTCAATGTTCCCGTTAGGGGATTAATTATGTTCAAAATTGAGGTGCTCTGCGTGTTTAACATTCCAGAAGAAAATCTCCGAAATTTGTATAAAGAAGGAAAATTAATTGACAAAAAAGGCCACATGATGCATGTCACGAGTTACTCTGGGCAATCGATCCAGAGTGCATCAAAGAGGTCACATATAGTTCCAAGATATCTGAACTTTGTACCTAGAACAGGCGATGCGGAGGATCCGATCACCGGCTTACCCACAAGGGCAGCGCCTGCTATGGTTGAAGTTGGGCTGGTTGCAGAGATGGTAGCCATTTTTTCTTGTTTGTGGAAGCGGATGGGAGTGGAAGAACTAGATGGCTCGCGTCTGCTACAATGTTTTGCAGGAAATTATGGCAGTTTATTGCTGTAGCGAATAAAACGAGTTAGTACAAAGCCTGTCCACACGCACCACACATGGATGGATAGGCAGATATCCTCCTCCAAATCCTCATCCTCATACAACCAACCACTGTCCTCCACCTGTCCACATATCCATGGATTTCTCACTCGGTATCAAGATAACATCAGTTGTTGAAAAGAAAATGTAGGACATGCTAAGTTGACATCAGGAACTTGGATTCTAGATCGTTCTTTTCCAAGTTCCAATTTCAAATAATCACATAGCAACCAGAGTAATGCTACAATGGCTCCTAAACATTTTCATGATTAGATGAGAATGGAATCTGGAAATCGACGGTCAAAAACAAAATGTAATCATAAAGCAAATGCTCAAACGGTATTCAGCAAGACTGGGAGGGCATGATCAGAACAAGTGCTGGTAGTGTTCTGTTGACGGCGTTTCCAGACTTCTACTCTTCTTAACTAATAAGCGCGAAAGTTTGAAATCGAAAATGGACTGACTGTACAAAAACAAGGTGGTAAGAATATCATTTCCTTGCCCTAATATTTGATTGGTCAATGGGATTAAAGCTTCGTCGTTATTTAACAGTGTAACGTTTGTTGATCGCTAATAGTTTTAGAGCCTTCCAGGTGGACGCTGGCAAATGAAGCTGAAAAGGTGCAGTCAAATAACCCTCGTATTTGGGTAATCTGAATGTTCATCATATTCGGCCTGCTCTATTTAGCTTGTACGTAAAAAATCATTCCCATCAAGGCTTCTAGATTCTTGCTTTTATATATAAAATTTCATTGGATATGATTTAAAAGAAAAAATCATTCAATTGTTATGAAATTTTATGGCTAGCTAATCTAAGTAGACAAACACGATGAATGGATCCAATCATCTAGATGAGAATCTTAAGTAGATAACGTCCTTTTTCCTAGTAAATCATTTTCCGTAGTTTTAAGTGCTCCATGAACCATCTAGGTTTGGTCCATCCAACCATTCAGGTCCCACATAATCAATAAATGTCAGCAACGTAATCAAGCTTTCCTCAAAGGGCACAAGGGCCTACATTTTCAGTGATCCAAATGGTTTTAACTGGTCGTCTCAAATAAAGAATGACAAACTAAGGAAAATTTATATGATAAAACTAGTATTTATTTATAAAAAATAATAGATCAGATTTAGATGCTAAAGAAATTAAGATACAAGATGTCCTTTAAAAAAATAAGATACAACTGCCACATAGTTGATAAAGAGAGGATGTATAGAGCAAATCCTTTAATGCTTACACGATGTGCCTGTAGAGTTTTGTATGATCGGTAGGTGCCACTCAAACTAAAAGAAAAATTCTCTAGGATGACTATAAGGCTAGGCATGTTCTATAATTCAGAGTATTAGGCAGTTAAGGAACAACATGTACATAAGATGAGCGTTGTTGAAATGTAGATGTTGAGATGGATGAGAGGCAAGATAAGAAAGGATAGAATTAGAAACAAAAACATTAGAGGAAACATATGACTAGCACTAATAGGTAACAAGAAGTTGGAGATTAGACTTAGATGGTTTGGACATATCCAATGGAGATCGAAAACGGCATCAATTAAAAGAAGTGAGATGATCCAAGTCAAAGGTTCTAAAAGGAAAAGGGGAAGGCCTAAAAGAACATGGATCGAAGTGGTAATGATAGATTTAAAAACTTTGAAACTAAATGAAGCCATGACATTCAATAGAACAGAATGGAGAAACAAGATTAATGTGACCAACCACTAATATAGATAAGGTCTTGATGATGATGATGATGATGATGATGATGATGATGATTGTTGTTGTTGTTGTTATTTGGGAAATGATACTCCCATCCCTTAGGTTCGCCTTACTCCCACATGTGGGCTTTTATAGTTGTTTTTATGATTTTCTCCCATAAAAGTCAACACGTTACAATTATTAATACCCAAAAAACCCAAAAAGGGGCAGTGTAAGGTGAATATAACCAGCCAGAATATCATTTTTCTTATTATTATTGTTGTTGTTAAAGGGCACTGATATTTACATCCTTTTTCTTACTAGGGCCACTCTTTTTATACAGAGAGATAGAGATAGCTAGAGAGAGAAAAGTGGTTGCCCAATTAAGAAAATAATATACATATATATCGTGGTCCTTTATTATTATTATTATTATTATTATTATTATTATTATTGTCACATCTCAGTTTTCGTGGAACTTCCTTCCATAATTCACCTGAAAATTTCCTTTGTTTTGAAAATGAGTTAGAAAAGGCATAACATCTATAGATTTAAAAGCATCCATCTTCGAACCAGATGTCACAAGCAAAATCTTCTCGCATAGATTAAAATAGGGAAATGTGTTCTAAATAAATTTTCATTGTCACAAGATATGCTAGTCCAACATGAATTACTATTAAAAATACACTTCCATTGATAGTCCATAATATTTGTAATGTATCAAGTATCAACCTTAAACTTACAATCTAAGCTATTAAGAATAGTCTATTACAAAATTCAACTTCTAACATAAGTTCACATACATCAAAAGTGATATGCAAACTATTCATCTATGGAGGTACCTCTTCTCATGCTCCGTTGCTCGTCAAATTCTCTCTTGTAATATTTGTAGGAGGGGAACATTAAATGCTCACCTTGGAATATAGCTAATACTACTAGTCCTCCCTCAAAATACAAGACAGCCAATGTCATAGCTGCATGTGCAAATAAGTAATAAACAGTATAGAGGCATGTTTTAACCAATTTGTAAAAGATGAAATAATTTGTCAATATAATGTATTTTGGGTTAATTAGAACATGTACAATAGCAGTCATACTTAAATTGGACAATAACTTAGCTTTGGCTCAAATAACATGTTGCTGGGAAATATTCATAATACTATTCAAAATGCAATGCAAGCTCGATAAACATCTCGATTGGTGAATCCTTAATAATGAACCACACTATGAGAGATGCACCGATGAGGAAAATACAAGGGTTTTGCAAATATACTTGCCAAATCATGCAATACCCATGCTTACATACAGGGTGACAATTTAGTCATGTCATGAGGACCCTGGCACATTTGTCCTGCTGTCCAACTCTCCTTGACCATCAACAAATACATCACACAATGTCCAATGCTCCTAGATAGGTCCAACTCTCCCAGATCATTAACAAACACATCCCACAATGTCCAATGCTCTTGGTAAATCACTTTCTAAATCAACTATTACTCGAAACATAGAAAAGTTTACATTTTGCACCGTCTCATGTATAAGTGAGAAATCTCAAATGACTACAAAGTATAGGGCTTTCCATACATAGTGCCATGATTCATGTTTCATTACCGTTTCAAATTAAAGTCCTACAAGTAGTGGACTTGTTACTGTGTTCACATGTCCTCGTTGTTTACTTTTTTCTATAAGTAAGACTAAAAAGATAAGCATGAAACTCAAAATATCAAGATCTTCCTACACTTCCAAACACAACCACAAGTGATATAAAAAAGGAAATATTAGTGTAACAACAACGACTCAAGTAACCATATCATAAGTTATCAAGGCACTTGTAATTGACTCAAATACATGCATTGGTGTGTTTTGTTCATGTTATTTTCTAAGAGTGTGTTAGAAGTTCTTCTTACCAAAATGTTCAAGCTTGTTATGATGGATATGCCTTGCTTAGTTTAGAGCTTAAGGTTTCAAATTGGTCCTTAATATTGTCTCTGTTTTCATATTGGATGGTGTGCTTGTTAGAATGTTCCTCTTTAGCTTGTAAGATGCTTAGCCAAATGCATAATGTCATTAGTTGTTTTTCATACTAATCTATCTCTATATTTTTCCTCTTTATGATTCATGCTGATTAGAAGTCCATGTGTCAGTTACTGATTTGCAAGTTTTCTCATGGCATTGCAGCACTAAAGGGGGGATAAGTTCTAAACGTCAATTTCTTGCTCTAATTGTAGGAAATTGCACTCCCTTACATCCTAAATATTTATGTCTTTAACACAAGTTTCCCATGGAAATCTTACTTATGATGTTTTCACTTCATGCCTAAATCACTCTAGTGTTTATGTCACCATGTCCAAGTGTAAATAAACATCATTAACCATGGCCATTTCATACTTTTATGGGACTTTCCTATAGAAATCTACAGGAAGTTGTGTTGATTTTATCCCCATTATCCCTTCGGTAATGAAATACAATTAGTCCTTGAGTAGCAAGCATGCATCACCCATAATGCCATTCATTCTTTAGCAACAAAAGGGAAACAAATATGCAAGAATTTTAAGCTACCTTGGATGCCAACTTCCTGCAAAAAATCTACAAAAAATTGCATTAGAATTTCCCTCCTTTGCTTCTTGTAAAATCCTTGTCATTGAACCCATTAAAGTATAGGAAACATCACTCACATCTCTTCTTATCACCAAGCCTTGTTTCTTTCCTCAAGATTTCTTCATTGTCCTAGTGATAAGAGCTACTTTCTTCATCACTACTACTCTCAATTGTGATTTTGAGAGTATCACCTTTATTCTTCTTTTTAAAGAGTCGTCATCCTTCTTTAACTTGTGGGAAATCGCATACATCATGACATATCCCATAAGTTCATTAAACTCCAATTTGCCCCAGTTTTTAGTTTCTTAGATCATTGTATACTTCGCATCCCATGACATTGGCAAAGAATGAACTACCTTGCTCACCAACTCCTTGATGGTAAATGATTTTCCAAAGGAATTCAAACCATTGATAATATTTGTAGATCTTGTTAATATTTTTGCTATTATCTTGAAGAGTTCATATTCATATGCTAACATGTTGGTTCCAGTGTCTTTGACTTGTTTAGGCCGTTCATGTGTGACTTCAAACTTGTTCAAACTAAGAGCACAATATAGAAAGTTCATGGATCAAGACTATATTGTTGTAGCATAGAACACCATCTATGAGAATGTATGGCTTGTGGGCTCCGCTGACAATGATCTTCCAAAACTCAAAATCAATGCATTGGATGTAAATCGTCATCCTAGCTATCCAATATTTGCAATTGGTTCTAATGCCCACAAAATGGAGAAACCAAAGACATCATGAAAATTACGTGATCTTGAATTCTAAATCAATAAAAGCACCAAATCTATGACACTAATTATGCTCCCAAGAGGGGGATGAATTAGGCCTAAAGCATATTGATAAAGATTTTTCAAACTGGTATGAGTTCTTACCGTAGACGATAGGTTACCCAAATTTCACCCCTTTGGTTATCCATAAGCATACCTCCATTCTTTGGGTAGTGCTCATGGTTGATCTTCATGTTGGGAAGCTTTTTTCATGTTCTAATATTGCTCATCATTTGATGTGACCTTCTTGATTTGATCGTTGAGCTTATCATCATCATCATTGGTAAGACCCTTCTTAAGAAAATGGTTGGACTTAACAAAAGCAATATAAATAAATTCTTCAACAACTAGTGTTCTTTTGCTAGACACTTTATAAGCCTTACTAATCCATGAATAACTAAGGAAAATGCCTTCATCAAACTTTATAATTTAACCTCACATTATTCAAAAAGAAATGTTTCCATAAAAAATTATGATAGTATGAAATATTAGGACTCCTACCTTTCGAAGTTTGATATATAATTCTTTTGAGAATTCTTCTAATCAAATTTTTACTTAAAATATAGCATGTGATGTTTACTACTTTCTCCAAAACTATTTATGCAAACTATTTTCCTAGCTACTTCTTATGATATCTATTCTTTATTTTAAAACCCCATCTGTTTAGGGGTTCTTGATGTGACAATTGTGCTTTATGCCACATTAATTACAAATTTTTTAAAGCCTTGGCTTTTAAACCCATATCTATGGCCACTTCTAATAGATGATATGAGAAAACCTTTTTCATTTTGAATCATTCCATAATGTTTTATAAAAATTTTAATACCATCATTTTTAGAAGTCAAAAATCTCCCCCAAAGTAAAAGGAGAGTAATCAATAATAACTATAAGTGAAAAAAAAAATTCCTACCAAACTAGTAGTTCAATTGTAACAACCTAGGTCCTAGCATTATGTATATTGTTTGTTTTGGCTAAAGCATCACAGTTTTGCTCTTTCCCATAGGAAAAACATATACTTCCTATGTATCAGAGTACATAGTAGAGCATATTGTCCTCTTTGGGTCCTATGTGCCACCAAGCGGTTTGACGACATTTGGCCCTCAGGGTGCCTAGTCACTCTTGGTGGGTAGTCTCGAGGAGGGATGCCAAGCTACAAGATGTCTGTTAAGGAGATCCTAAGAGTTAGTCCCATATCACCTAAGGAAAGGGAGCTAGGCTAGTTATAAGACAAAGATATTCCTCTTATGGGACCATCCATCAAGATGGCCCTCTAGGCTTCCTCTTCTCCCCTTAAGGAACATGTGCCCCTGTGTAAGACCACTTTGGGTCCACCGGTAGACCACATGTGGTCTAGGCTCACCATGGCGAGAGGGTTAGCTCTAATACCAATTGTAATGGTTTAGACTCCAACAGTAACAATATTGTCTACTCTAATCTAAGCCTCACTATTTTACTTTCTCCCATAGGGAAAACACATTTTACCATTAAAGACATAGGGACCCTTATAACCATCCCAAATTTCTTCTCCCCAAGAAATGTGGGACTAAAATCTTAGGATCACCTGAAGCCTACCAACTTGTAACTCGACATTCCCACCCACCAAGGCTGACTAAATAAAATTCTGAAGGAAAAGGTTCTTAATCAACCAACTTTTTATTTGGTTTCACATCTCGGGCATCCTGATCGGTATCATATAGATGACATAGCGACGGGGAGAAAAAAGATGGGCGTGACTATTTCATGATCATAGGAACTAGTCTCCTCGTTTGAAACCTGGCTACTTTCCAACCATTCTCTTCCCGAAGTCAGACTACTACTGAGTTTCCCACCACCAAAGGCTTTTTAAGAGATTTGAGAATAGGAAAAATCTAGATGTAATAATTTTAATGGTCTAGAAGTTGAAGCAATGGTTTGAAAGATATTTTTCTTGATTTCACAAATTATTATTTTTTTCAAAAGGAGCTTTAACAATTCAATAACAAGATCTTTCCTAACAATTTTTCCACAAATAATGCATGCTCGTATGAGTTAGCCTTCTATGCCACAATCAACTATCATGATTATTTGCTACAAGGCATCTACATTGAAAAAGACTACAATTGAAATAAAAGCCAACATAATTGGTTTCCTATAACCTAATATATTTGTACTTAATGATGAAGCACGTAGGAAATTGAAAAATGAATATAAAACCTTTGTCACTCAATCAATTAATGCTTAACAAATTACACTTCAAATAGTCAATAAGCAAAACATTTTTAATAGTGGTAGAGGAGTTACTAATGTTATCTACACCTGTAATATTTCCTTTTCCATCATCTCCAGAATAACAGCTAGTGTTTTTATACAATATTTTCACAAAATATTTTCCAATGTGGGGCCCCATGTTTTAAAGATTCTTTAAAAATCAAATGGAGGAAAATAACCCATATAAAAAGACTTTTGAAAAATTGAGTGTCATTTTTCTTTCATAAAAACACGAACTTTTTGGTAAAATAATTGTTTCATTTCTACTGAAAATTCAATAGAGTCTACTCTATATTTTGGACCTCATGCATTTTTTGCATGCAACATGGTGTCCCTAATACTATCTTAAAATAATAACAAGGGAGACTTTATCTGCATTCAATCACACGTATATGAAAATCAAAGTCTAATCAAATAAAAATAAACATTTTAGAAATTAAATAGTTTCTACTAAGATCAATCCAGTCACAGCCATATATCCAAGGTTCCATATCATAATCCCACTTGTCCAAGTAAATTAAGTCATAATACAATGATTTACTATAAAACTTTTAAATAATCTTTAATACGCCTGTGCACCTACTTTGACACTACCTTTGTTGAATTCTTTTGTAACTCGACTCAGTCATCTGCTTTCCTTCCTCTATTCTATATATTCGAAATTAAGGTATTATAAACAAGTACAATATCTTAGCAAGCTTTTACTTTTGTAGATAGTGTTATCATCGAATATAACAATTTATATCATTGCAAATCCAAAAAAAACCACTGTTATATGTTATGCAATTCTGAAGAATAAGATGCATAATTAATAGTATAATAAAATGCTAAAATACAGCAAATTCCTTGCAAATCATTTCGATTTTCTTTAATTTAAGGCATCCACACATGCTATTTCAAAAGTGACAATAAACATCGTAAAGCATTTCACAAACTATGCATAGTCAAAACATACCTCCTATCTCATGCAAGTACTTGTCCACACATGAATATCAAATCATTGTCAAAAATTAAATAAATGAGAAGGAAGAAAATCATAAAATCCTTTAAACACATTAGTCTATCTCATAATATATATGTAGCTAATATCCCTTGAGTTTCCCCTAATGGAGGTCTTCCAAGTGTAATACCCCTCAAAATCTAACTATTTACTGCTGGTCATGAGTATTAGTTATAGGGTGCTGTGAACCTTTCGTGCTATTAAGGTATATACATACAAGTCTCAAAATCTCGAAAACAATGGACCCTCTGTGCAATAGACAAGACTGCATCAAGTTTGAACTACCCACTGATACTAGAACAGGTAAACTCTCACATCATATGTATCAAAAATGTGGTGTGCAGGCCATGACCCTACCCATAATGTCTCCCCAATTGATTTGGCCTTTTGCGGCCATATATCAAATATATGGAGTTTTGGAGTATGAATGATCAATCCTCAAACTCTCCTAGCGCAGTGTCTACCAAGTCCCATATAGCCGTCATAGCATTATAAACTAGGCATCATCGCATGCCTCTACAACTTATGAAATAGTAAAAAATCATGCACTAGTGAAGTCATGCAAGTCAAATCTCACGTCACTACATAGCTAAGTAAAATCAACCCTCATAAGGGTTGAATCCAAGGATTCTACATAATAATATCGACCCTCATCATTTCATAAATTATATAATCAATGCATTTTCAAACACGATTCCAATGTAATAAGTTTTCAACAGTATAAATAAACCAACATGGTATTTCAAAACTAATATTTTGTAAATATAAATATGCTCAACTACATGAAATTTAGAAATCACAATGTCACATTTTTACTATTTTTAATGAAATATTTTTCACAATTTTTACTTTTACAAATGGCATATCAATGTTAAAATTACCTACCTCTTTGGAAAAATTCTCAGTTTAGTGTTATATCTCTAGTTGATTTATCAATTGACCTATAAAAACATTCTGATATTTTAATTTCATAATTTTTTATCTAACTTTTATGTTATTGCTTTATAGTGCAAGCATTAACAATCATCTAATATCATCCATCAGCTTTTGATTGCATACCAAACCACAAAAACACAAATCAAAACTTGAATAGCATATAAAATTTCAACGAAGGTTCATAGTTAAATCATGTATCCATGTGTGGATAGCCCATCAACACAAATTCTTCTCTTAAACATTCATTAATATTTTTGGTACTTTCCATCATCTATTGATGATTCATATTTTCTTAGATGAGGTGAAAACCAATGTTAACATTTTAAAATGATCTCGACCATTCAATTTTGATGGGTTTGATTTAGTATTCATCAAACTTCACCATTCTAAAATTGGCAAACAACCATAATCACAAAATTACAAAGACAAAAAGGTTAGAATTCTTATTGATTTGTATCTGTGGTTGTTGATCTGCAAGTGAACAACTTGGATGGAGTGTCTCTACCACTGATCATTGTACAAGAAATCATAACTCTTATAAGCTATTACTCCAATCATGGAACCACTAGACGTCAGAGAGAGAGAGAGAGAGAGTGCCTAATTTCATAGATTTAGCACAAGATAGTTAATCAATGATTAGATCATGGAAAAGTGTCATATATGTCACTATTCTAAGGGTTTGGTGATAGATGTGTCATTAGATCGAGGTAAGGGTTGGATCAATCATATAATAGATGGTCTAGGGTTAGATCTACATCCAGATTCAAATGGGAACTCAGATCGATCAGGAATCGAGTGCTAAATGGCTAATCAACTATCAGCCCATCTCAAAGAAGCCGATTAGACATAGATCTAGGATTTAGTGACTGGTTAATAGCTACATCATGATGAATAGTAGAACCGATCATAGATCTAGGTGTTAGTGATCGATCAACAGTTGAATCATGTGGAGGTTTGAGGATTGGCCTCAAATATAACATTTGGAGAAAGGTCAATGGCTAGATGATGGTGGATGGTTGGATCGGTCACATATCTAGGTGCCAATGATTGATCGATAGTCAAATCCTGATCAATGGTCGGATATATGAGAATCTTCACAAATCAAACATGGGAAGGGGTCATTGGCATAAGGTAGCTGCTCAGGGGAAAAATAGTAGGCGCACTAATGTTGACGTCTAGCTAGGCATTGGTAGAGAGAGAGGAGGGAATTCGACACGATTGACTGGATCAAGTAGTCATGTTGAATCGGCTGTGCCAAAGAATAACGGGATAGGGGAGGAGGAAAATTGAGGGCCCCAACAAAGGGAGATATTAAGAGAGAAATGGAGGGGGAAAGGGCTTTTGGGTGTCTACACCACGTGCGCCCTAAATTCGATGAAAATCATCTATCAATGGCCAGTAAACATGCTAGAAAGGGGTTGCACTAGAGAAAGAAAAGACCAGTGAGGGGGGTTTGGCAAGTGGGAGATCAAACAAGTTTTTCAACCCTCCATCCCTCAATCATCATATGTGCTATAGTTTAGTCCCTAAGGAGTGGAGCTCCACATGGTGCTTGGAATGCCAGAACTCCCCTTTGTACATGTCGAGCTCAACTCCCATACTTGTTGTGTGGGAGTTCACTATGGAGGAGGGGGTGCCATTATTAATTTTGACCCCTTCTAATTTTATAAAATTATGGGGTTTTTCGACCGCGATCTCCATTTCACACAAACTTAGTGTCATTGAAATCATCTCAACATGTACCTTTCAAGTTTTGATGTTTCAGAGTCAAATTTTGAGTTTTCAAAGAGGTCATTTTCATATAATTCAATTTCAATTTCAATGAAATTCAATTCCTTATTCCAATCCAATTAAGAATGTAATATAAATACATGAAAAGGAACCAAAAATTGAGGCTTGTTACAACTTTGCTGGTATAGGATGATTTTACAAAGAGGTTTTTCAAAAACTTTTGCTTTTTGGTTACATCTAATCATGAACTAACCTTGTCACAAATGAGTTTTGGCTTCCAAGAATGAGGTACTCTAAAGACTCATTTCATTTGAAAGAGTGGAATTCGTCTTTTTGAGAAAAACAATTTTTAGTTCCCAACTTTTTCAATTCATACATCACACAATTGAAAGCTTCTTTCAATTCATCAAAAGTATAAGAACTAGAATCATTTGCCTCTTGTTTTTCTTCCTAGTGAGCCACCAAACAAAAGTTCGCTACTATATTTTCTTCTTCTTTTCTTGAGCTTGAGTCTCCACTTTCACTCTATGTAATAGTCATGGCTTTCTTTTATTGTTTACTTCTTCATGAGCATTAGAGAATCCATCTTGATGTGACTGGTTTAATTACACTCATAGTTAACAAGTTGACCTTTCTCTAAAGTCGATCCTACTTTGTTTTGATTGTTCTTGAAGCTCTTTCTTCTCTCCTAGTTTCCTCTTTTTCTTAAATCTTTTGAACTTTCTTGTGATAAGAGCAATCTATCAGCACAATCATCATCATGACTTTCTTCATCTATGGTTGATTTAAAGTTCAATCCAAATTAATCTCTTCTTTCACATTTATCACAGTTCAATTCAAACAAATGAATAAGAAGAAAGAAAGTAGATAGCAAGCCTCCATTTTTTACCTGTTCTATGCAACCTTAGCACCTATGCATTCTCTCTCAAAGCAATCCAAGATTTGAGTTATGCTATATCCTTATGAGATTTGTGTGCCTTAGTTGATACCATGCTGGCCACTGTAATGAACAAAGAAATTGCAAGGAAGTTCAGTAGCTCTTTCTTTTTAATAATGGACCAAGATACAAAGAGAAAAACACTCTAAAATAAAGAAGGTGGGATAATGAGTAACATATATATGGTAGCTTACACTTTAAGAATAAGATATAGAGAATAAAAATTATGGGAAGAATGGAAGAATTTGAGCTCGTGACTATAATTTGGAAGTTTTATCAACTTTCATCACTTAAATCTTCAATATGTAGTGTTTAGACATTGTAGATCCATTGTAAACAAAAAAAACTAGCCATTTGGTTAAAAGAGCATAATTAAAGATCAAATTTACATGTTGGAATAGCCATTAGTAACTTTGTTAAGTTGCTTTTTTGCACGCAAGGGTTGATCTCAAACTGCTAAGGTTGAGCCTACTTAGTTGGAAACCAAAATGGGAAGGGGTAGGGTTGACCTTGCACTTTTAAGGTCATCCATGTCTTCTTCCAAAAACACTTTTAAGTTTCTATTCCCCTTGGGGTTGATATTTGCATCCCTAGGGATGACCTTGTTGCAGAGAAGACTTTAACATAGCTTTCATTCCACTCCGGGTCTATAATACTTTAAATTTTTGCTTCCATAAATATACTAAATTGCTTGGTCATGTCAATGACTTGCAGTTGCTAAAGTGGTAATGTTAAGTATATGAAAGACTTTGGTCTAGAGTTCAAAACACCACATAGTTGATTTAACATTTTTATTTTTTATTTTTTTGAAAAACTAAAGAAATGATTGGGTACTTACTTTTAAGGGTCAAGCATGATCACAAAGATAGAAGATTAGATGGCTATGATGAGGTACCCCAAAGACATGAGAAAGAGAATGAGGGTGAGATAATGATCACATGGTGAGGAATAGAAGGTCCACGATTAAGTTACCTAAAGGTGGACATTGGTAACTAGGAAGCCTAGAGAGAGTGGGAAATCCTAGATTTTCAAGTGGATGGATGGATGAGATCTTAAGTGAAGTGAGTTAAGATGACATAGAGTATGGATGGGATGGAGTTGCGAAAGAGGATGTGAGATGAGTGTTAGAGATAAGTAATGAATCACATGGGAGGTAAAGGGCTAGGCCTAAATCTCAATGGATCACCTAGCAGGCAAGAGGGGATTGCATAACAAACTAGGGAAACATGTCCCACACATGCAAGAGAGGTAGGGGATTCACATGGAGTGATGGCTACCCACGAAGAGGTGCCTTATTTTTAGGATACTGAGAGATAGAAAAAATGTGTAAAAATTAGGAGACTAATCAAGGGACTTCTAGTGGGACTACTTACCAAACCACCCAAGATTAGAACTCCTAGGTTAAATAGGGAAATAAGAAGGGAAAAGCTATAAAATAGAGGATGTTCGAGCCTAGAGGTTATTTGGTTTCAAGATTCCAAGGTAAATAAAGAAAAACACGGAGAGCAAAGAAGGAAAAGTGAGGAGAAGAAGAAATTAAGAGAAAGGGAGAGAAAAGGAGGGAAAAACCTGGGTAGGGGTGTGGATATTTCCTAGATTAGGGTCTTTAACAAAAATGTTTAAGTGGAACCATGTTTTTTTCTAATGGTTTTCCATAACTAGTTTTATGCATGATTCATCCATGGCTAGTTCCTATTACATGCTTAGATTTCTTTGAGAATTTTACATGTATAGTTGTGTTTTGATTGTAAATTATGGCCGTAAAATTCTCATGTTATTTGGCTAAGGTATGTGCATGTTTTAATCCATGATTTTGCACCTATTCATTTTGGTTTCCTGCATGTAAATAGTTGTTATTTCTTTGGTTGATTAGTACCTATTTCCAGACATGTTTTGCCATGAAACTTATATGATTATGCTTGACATTAGCATGAAAAGTGTGTATGATAATCACGTTCAAATCATAATTGAATTCCATGCTTTCATGCACTAAATCTTAGCCATGATTAACAATTTTTATAGACAAGTTAAAATTCTATAATATGCTATTCTATGTTTTGGTGGAAAATGATAAGTTTTTCTATGAAATTTTAACTAGAGATCCTACACTTGATGATGGTTAATCAAGAGCTAAAATTTGGCATAAATATGATTGATTTTGGATTAGATTGAGGATGTTTTAAGTATGATTTACTACGGGACTGTCTAACACAACTTTTCAAGATTAATGTATCATATGAATTCCAAGCACCTTCCGCTGCCAAAAATGACCTAAACAAGAAGCAAATTCAATAAGGAACAATATATGTAAGGCTGATTATCAAGGTGAAATGGTTAAATCATCGGTTAGATAGTAAACAATTGGACTGTCTGCTGGAAGATGATAACAAACAATCTAACATGCTTTAGTAAAACTTTATGAGTTCTTACCACTTGATGAGCCTATTGGTTGATTGTATGCTTATCTAATGATGGAAGAAAACAAAAAGTATTAATAGTTAGTAAATTTACCTAAAGATAGCAAACACTTAGCACAATAAATGAATAGTTTAGCAATTAGTGGTATTAGTGGAATGCTAGTGTGTGAACATCATTGGTTGTGTGAATAGAGGCCATACGTGGAAAAACTTGGATTAATTAACTTGTTAAGAGGGTTCTAATCATCAAAATATGTCAGACAAACAACCTAATGGCTGATAAAAGCCTCGAAGATCAAAACAGTCCCTAACTACTAATATTAAACACATACCATTTAAGGGAAGAGGTCCAAAGTGTACATGGATACTTAAGCCCATTAAACCATATGTTATATCAATAAATCATTTACTTATCATTTGAAGAACATACTCAAATCTCATCATGTAACATCTCCATGCGATCGTTTGGAAAGCCAACTGAGGTTTCAACCATGCTAATCAAAGAGTTAATTATTTGCCTATATGAAGTTATTGCTAAAAGCATGGGCTGTGAATGTGAAAAGTTATGAATTTTCATTATTTTAAAGGACTATGATGATGTGTTTGTCTATGATATTATCATTGGAAGATGTTTATAAAATTGAGTATTTTATGCAGTTTGATTTACCTTATGCTTCAGCATTGTGATTATATGTGATTGTATTTACCTAATGGTGGTACTTATAGTTGGAAACCCAATTAAAATTCCTACTACGTCACTTTTTTTAGTGACACACAAATTGATTATTTTGCTAAGGCAAAGTTACAACCAAGAGCATGATGTGTGAATGTAAGGTTCGTGGATTTCTACATTTTCAAAGTAAATGTGACTATGTGCCAATGTATGATTTATCATTGAAATTTATGTTTGGAGTTGAGTATTTGTGCGGCTTTAATTGCTTTCATTTTAAAGCATTGAAATTATAGATATATGTATATTCACCTAATGATAGTGTTAGTATATGGACACTATATGAGTGAGAACTTGGATATGCATGAGTATGCTATGATATTCTATGTCAATAGCTAGTTGTTCTAAGGGTTATAATACCTTAGGACACTATGCTAGGAGATTCAGATTGGGCCTTGAACTCTGAATAGGATACCTATAGAGAGTATGATTTTGATTTGAGGGAGTATGTGTCATGACATACTACTTGTGTGATCCAGTTGCCCATGAGAGTCATTGTAGACTGTTGGTATTTGTGGTTGTACATAATTGGGTGATGTGTTCCTTCTACATGCATAGTAGCTTGTTTGTTTGTTGGACATGTGGGAGACATTCTAATCATCCTCGAAGGTCTAGATCGTAGCCTATGAGGCTTGTGGTGGGATGCTACCAATCAGATATAAGATCTTTAAGTTATTATATATGTGCTAGCATCTTTAGATTTGTAGACTTCATCTATAAAATTATCTGTTGTAGATTCAACATTTGATACTTGCTCAAATTATTGCATTAATTATACTTGCATGAGAATGCTAAGGTTTTCAAAACTAGTTTAGAATTTTTTCACCAAGTATTTGTATTCACCCCCACAACATTTTTAGGCAAGGTTCATAGTGTAATAGATAGCTTGGATAGGAAGAGGATCGTAGAGGACGAGTGATACAATAGAAAAGCATGAAGAAAAAGTTTCATTAGCTAGTTGAACTTAGTTATTTGGTATTTTATTTTATTATTTGGTGGATATGTAATAAACTTTGGATTATTATCTATATAGCACTTTATAGATTTATTAGTAGGTGGTGAGTGTGACTAATGGGTCTTGTATGTGATCTTATGGTAATATTTAGTGATGCCCAGGCTTGAAGAAGTTTTGAAACTTAATGAATGTTATACTTATTATATTTCAAAAATGATTAATTTTTTTTAAAGTGTACTTGTACCTTTTGAAAAATAATTTAAAGAATAACTATTTTAGAAAATCTAGGGCATCACAAGGTTGAACTTGTTTCTTGTAGTAGCTCTTTCTAACTACCTTCTGTCTATCTATGGTTGACCTTGATGTATCTAGGCTTGACCATGTGTTTTGCATTTTCAAGATATTCAATTTAGAAATTTTGAACACTTGAATTTGTTCAAGGATTTTGTTGTGATTAATTAAATTGTATTGATCTCACCTTCTACGAAACACAACCTATTCATCAAATACCATATCCTCAAAAATAATGACTTACAATTTGCTTAGAGAAAAATTGTGCAAATGAATATGATAACATATAATGTATCTATTAATTTTTTTAAAGTCAAATTTGAAACAAAATCAAACATCTAGATCAAATTTAAAGACCAATATCAACTGCACTTTACCAAGAAATGGAAGGAAAAAAAATCATACTCAAAACATCGTTGAAGCAATAAAGCTAGAGAACTTTACCGAGAAATGGAAGGAAACTAAATCATACTCAAAACATCATTGAAGCAACAAAGCCAGAAAAATAGAGGATAAAAAATGTTGGATGGGAATAAGGAAAACTTTTAGGCAATTCTTCGTAAAAATGGTAGACCTGCATGTGAAAACATGTAACATTGTGAGGAAATGCAGATTAATTGGAGAAGAAAGAGGAGAGGGGAAAAATGTAGAGGGCCTATAGATAAGAAGAAGAGAGCTCTGAGAATTGCTTTGCTCATTATATCAAAGACAAAACGAAAGTGATAGGGGGACATCAACAACCTCATCCCCATGTGTAACTCTTGTCTGTGTTGATATTGTTTAGTCACTGTAAAAGTCATTTGACTTCTTTAAAATCTGCTGTGGATGTGTCAGCTGCATCTAGACGCAAGCCATTCTCATGGCAAGCCCTCAAACAAAGCAACAGACAGAGAAGGTAGAAAAATGGGAAAAGAAAACAACGAAGTGCATGATGCAATGGCCAATTGACTTTACCCACTTTGCGTTATATTGTTTCCCATTATTGAAACCCCCAAGTATCACTTCAACAATATAAATAGCCATTACAAAACAACATAAAAAAACTTGACCCGCATATACTTTGATGTAATTTCTCCAAAATATTCCCCTTCTCTCCTAGCGATTGTGATTTCACGAACGATGCCCTTTCTCTTGCAATACTTCCCCTATTCTTCCTGTTTATTTAATCCATTTAAAATACAAAATGTTCGTCCTCGCTCTCTGCCACTACCAGTTGACAAATTTCTCGAATCAATGCAGAAAAAATTCCTTATTTTTCTGCTTCTAGTTTAGGTTTTCATCGTGCACAGTGAACCTTTCTCATTCCGTTTATGATTTTTATTTCTGGGTTTCAACCATTTCCACTTTTTCTTTCTTTTTCCCTTTTTGCTCTCTTCGGCGATGTAAATTTCGGGTTTGGAAATGGCTCGAGAGGGAATCCTCGTCGCCCCGGATGTTCAATCCGCTTTGACGAAGAAAACGGCGGTTTCTAGGAGCTGGATTTTACTAGATTGCACCGGCGAGGGCACAATTTTGGATGTTGACAAGTATGCGATCATGCATAGAGTTCAGATTCATGCGCGCGATCTACGGATTCTCGATCCCTTGTTATCGTATCCTTCGACCATTCTCGGCCGAGAGAGAGCAATTGTTCTCAATTTGGAGGTTAAATTTGAGTTTCCTGTCGTGCTTTTACTGATTTTTTCGATTGCTGAAGTTGTTTTGATTTTCTGGGTTTGTGTTGCCTTTTCTGATCAGCATATCAAGGCGATAATTACTGCGGAAGAGGTACGCTGATGAAGGGATTATTATGATTAGTTTATTATACTTATGTCTGTTTATGCTTGTTTTCTGATCATGGTTGTGGTGTTGGTACCTTTGTATTTCTTTGCAGGGAAGAAGTAGTTTAGCAACCGACTCTTTTTTTTCTTTTCTAGATAAGATTGCACTCAGAAGTATGGTTTCTAATTGAATTTCTCTTTGCGAATTTTTTTGTCTTTTCTGTTTAATTTTGAAGTTCGATGCTGGAAATGGTAACAGTATTCTAAATTATGTATATCAGTCGAATCCTATTGCTTGAAACATTGGCAGGCATGGATGAGGCATAAACTTCAGATTGCGGCTATATGCTTGAAGTGCATAGCAGTACCTAGGTTTTGTACATGTTAGGCAGTTCCAAAGAAAACTAGAAGTTGCTTATATCTTTATGCTAATTGTAAACTCTATAGAAAGGAAAAATAAAGGAAACCCTCTGATTGGGTGAATAACCCTCCTATGTTGTTCTCACTACTTCCTCATTACTAGGGCTTGTTAGAGTGTAAAGGGGCAAAGAATGAAAGAAATCAGGTCAGATATGCTATATTCGCAGTATAGCCTACGCTTTTATTGACTTCATATGATTTACACTTTTCCTTGAGGTTTATGCCTCTATCAAAGTTACACTTTTCCTAGAGGTTTATCCTCATGGTCATATGGTTCAGTCATGCTCTTTGGAAGCATTTTTCCCACCTTTTTAGTGAGGTGCTTGTGCTGCAGCATCTGGACTCTTGTTAATTCCATCCTTGAAGAAGAAAGTTCATATAAAGATGGACCTTCCACAATTTTACATAGTTGGAGAGCTTATCTTGTTGAAGTTTCTTTTTCGGAATAAGCCTGTTATTTGATTCCTTTGAATAGGTGACAAAATCCAAGAACTAGAAAAAAGGTGAACAAGGTGGAATCCTGCTCTTGAACCCAAAGTTACCTAAATATTGAGCATATGATCTCCATGAGTTATATTGCTGCAATTCATGCTAAATGGTTAGACAGAAATTTCCTTCTTGTTATGTGGGCAAACTTTTCCAGGTTTGGTAAAGGCAAGTGTCTCTATGAGAATTCAAATACTATCAAAGAGGAGACTCCTATGTTATAGATGCCACACACTAGGGTGACGACCTAAGCGGCCTGTGACTAAAACACCTGATTTTGAAGTAAATAGCATGTCATTCGCATAACACTCCTATGACAAAACACTAATGAGCATAGGTTGTCTATTAACGAGACAAACTGAAATAATGAATAAGAGCAACTAAGACATCCATGAGCAACAATGGCCATTCAGTCCTTGAGTGGGCCCCACTAAATCACGTATCTATATGCTCCTGCATCGCGTAGGCAATGCAGCAAAATGCCTTGAGTCAATGTTCAACTCTCTAGAGTTGACTCATTTTATCTGCAACAGCTTGATGGTCAGCATCTAAGTTTTGCCCGACCAATTCCACTGGAGGTCATGGGACATGAGCTGAGTTAGCAGCTTGCTGACTCCTACCGGCCACTGTTTGGTTTCATCCAGCTTTTATCTTTTTCCTGATAAGTGTTTGCATCCAACTTTACTACTGTTAGTTAGAGGACTAAGTAAGCCCATCTGTTTATTTTGCATTAAAATTGAAATATTTAGAGAAGTAATTATTTAAAAATTGCCTGCATGATCAAAGAAAGAGCTGCTCTTGTGGTAGTTATTACTGATTTTTCACTACTTTCACTTTCAGTAGAAAGAGAAGAACAAATAAGAAAACATTAACTAAATTAAGATCAATCTAAAATGAATGAGCCAATAACTGGGAAAACCTTTGATGTGAACCATTCTGTAGGACCGAATCTGAAAAAGGAAGTAAATATTATCTTTACACTATTGACATATGTTTTCTTGGACTAGGTGTTACTTCGTGATCCTCTAGATGATAATGTTATTCCTGTCGTTGAGGAACTACGCAGGCGCTTACCACCAGCAAATGCCATTCAAGAAGCACAAGGAGAAGGGAGGGAGAACTTGGGCAGGCAACATGATGTCGAAGCAGGCGATGAAGATGGTAAGGATATCGTCTGCTTTAGTTTTTGCCTTTTGATCTCTGAATTAATTTTACAGCTCTTTCAAGGAAGAAAACTTGTTAGCATAGTAATTTGCTTTATGTTTCTGTTGGATATTACAACAGATTCCACTTAATTTCATGTAGATGTCTATTGTTTGACACCCTAACGGTGTTGAGTCATGCCGTGTAGAGTCTCCATTTGAATTCCTTGCCCTGGAGGTAGCTTTAGAGGCCATTTGCAGCTTTCTTGATGCACGCACCACGGAATTGGAGACTGCTGCTTACCCAGCGTTAGATGAGTTGACCTCCAAAGTGAGTTTTTCTTCTTTTTCAATACAGTTTGTTTACCTGGTTGAAAGTGTAGTTTAAAGTGAAATTCATGCACTTTACGGGTAACATCTTCAAAAATGAGTTCATGTGGTATAAATGTTTGTTGTAGTTCTCATGTGTAGCTGTCCTTGAAGATAGTCATTGTATGATGAAAGTATTAGCTATTTTAATTACCAAACCTAACCTTGATGTACCAAGCCACAACTGCTTCTGATTGCTACAACTGTTGACTGCTTTTTTTCTTAGCTTGCCTTGAATAACTTGCCAGCCCTGTGCTCGTGCTGGCTAATTTATTAGGTATTTGGACAAACATGTGAGAGCATGCTTCAGTGGAACATAGATGAGTAGTGAAATGACATGTCTTAATTGCTGTACTTGCTGAACTCCAGTTTGATAATCTCTGAAAACCTAAGAGCTCATTTTAAAACGTGATAAGTTCAAATAGAACAATCTATCCCAACAACATTAAACAAAATCTTGATTCATATACATCATTATCTTATCAAGTTTACTATCTCTTTGGCAGCTTTGCATTCCACTATGAAAAATAGGAAAGGAAACGGAAACCACAAACCTTAAAAACCCCTTAATTGAGTCCTAGTAGGAGTCAATGCTCAAAAGCGTTAGAAGAATTCCACGCCCCTTTTCCATGGATGGTGTTTTTGTTTTTAGATCTAAGCTGCTCATCACGTTGATGTAGAAAAAATAGGTTACTCATGAGAAATCAATGTGTTCGGATGATCCTAACCACTTGCTTTGGTTCTTTGAATAAACTAATAAAACTAGATGGTCATGATTTTTGACTTAAAGAAATATAGGCTCAAAGCATCCAATGGGGCATAAAATATGGTCCTTAGCCTATCTAAGCCATTCCAAACATGAAGAATGGTTTGGGTCTAAAAGAAAGCTTTACAATTGACGGAAAAAAAGTGGCATCAACTCTTACCAGGACTCTGAATTATTTTGTCTGCAATGAACAATGAGGCTGTTTTTCTTCTTCGATCTTTCTTTTCAACATTATGGAGAATGTTTTTAACTCAAAAGGCTATATTTTATTGACAAAAAAACTTAATAAATTGTTTTCTCTTCAAGAAATAACAAGGGTGTTTCAATAATTTCTGTTTTCGCTCCTTTGAAGGATGCGCTTTACCAAATTATAATTTTCCAAAATTCATTTGATTGAATTTTCGAAAATTGTGATATAATAGGGATATCATGACTTATCCTAATTTTGGAAGGCTGTGTTGTGGCTCTTCAAATGCGCTAAATATACGTTACAACTCTTACTTCTTGCAATTCTAGAATATCTTTTAGGGGGTATCCAGACTGTATCTAACAGTTAGTCTTGTTTTTGTTTTGTAAACCTCATTGGTACTCCTTCCAAGTTTATCTCTATACCTTTGCCTGTGATGAATCTGAAGCCAGTGGCAGATGGGCAGTTGTTATTATCTCTGGTCTCAAAAGCATTTAGCCATTTCCTCATTTTGGCACAGTGGGTACTACATAGTATGTGCTAAATAAGATCTTCTTGACACACACAAATGTCTTATGAATTCTTGTTTGTTAACTGTTTCTCTCTTCAGAATTAATGTCTCAATATTGTCATTGTGAAAATAGAAATTCAGTTGCTGTCATTTTTGGTGCTCTCTGTGTGTGCTTGCATGCATTATGAGTTGGGATAGATGAGGGCTAAATACTTGTATGATTTTATCCTGTTTTTATGATTCACTCCGTTCACACATTCATTACTTAGTTTTCGTCTGTTGTAAAGGATCTTTTACCGCACATTGTAGACTTGATTGCTAACAACTATGATAATGTGCAGATTAGTAGTCGTAACTTGGATCGGGTGCGTAAGTTGAAGAGTGCAATGACAAGGTTGACCGCTCGGGTTCAAAAGGTTTAGTTTCCTTTTTTAGCAGCTGAGATCTCTTTCAGGCTTTATGAAATTCCATCTGTAGTTTGTGCTAAGATGTGCAGAAATATGGTCTCGTCGAGCTTTAGCTACTTTTCTAACTGTAGGAACATTGTTCATAGTAGCATAAAACAACTCCCTTAATGATGGTGTAACAGCCAAAACAAAAGGGCACATAACATTTAATAATTCAATGCTGTAAATTTGCATGTAATTTAGTACTTTTTTTCAAGTTGGCGAATCAGTGGGGCATCCCAGCTTCGAGGAGACTATGATGGTGGTTCTTGGAAAAAGCCTTAGTAAAGACCTTGACAAACACATGTCCTAACTTGTTGATTGTTTGACAGCAAGTGCACGGGCTATCGTAGTGTAGCTGATGCAAGTACGGGTTGATCCCATGGGAACTTGACTTAAAAGGATAGAGTTTAAATAAAATTTAATTCTCCAAAAATTAAAAGAATTGACAGAAATCAAATAACAAGGAATTATAAACTCAAATCTATTCAACAAATGAAAATTACAAAAATCCAAGTTCAAAAAGATAGAAAATTAACTAAAAAACAAATAATGTTTACTTTCCCAGCTTGATTATGACAAAATTCTTCAAATATGATATCATCAAAGTTGATCGCCCTTCGTCAATCTCTCACCGATACTTCTAATTAATGATTCAACATTCAGATTATGAATATTTTCCAAAAATATAAGCATCTTGATCAATAGAAGAGATTATGAATTGATGGCTTGGATTAATTGTGTAAACTTTGGATGTAAGACCAAAGCTTGTGGATTAATTGGGAATTGAACTTTGCTGAGAATCTAAAAAATTGATTTGAGATCTAGAACATAATAAACACATGAATTAAGGTGAGCTATCGGTTAAATTTGAACCATTGCTTTAGATGGGCTGAAATTTATCAAGGGTTAAAATGTAAATTCGAGAATTAAGTGGGAAAAGCTAGAAGACAAAGTGGAGACAAAGCTGGAATTAAGATAGAAGTTCAATGGTTAAAATCGGAATTTTCTAGTTTCTTGTTTTAAAGAGCTTAATTGAGGAGGAAGAAGAATGCATGGAGTTGCTTCAAACAACTCCCTGTGTTCAGTTGAGTGGCTGAAACTAAGGGGAGAGGGACAAGCTGAAGAGAAACCCAAAATGGGTTTTGGGTAAAACAATGAAACCAAAGATGGAGCTGCTGATAGTGTGGAGAAAGACGACGCAAGAACGAGTGGAGAGAGGAGCTGCCGGTAGTCTTGGGTTGTGGTGTGGCTTCTAGCAGCTTCACTTAGCCTAGTGTGAGATAGAGAACGAGGAAGCCAATGCGGTGAGGAAAGAATGGGGATGGTGTGGTGGTGAGGAAGATAGAAGGATATTGCTGGAGATGGGTCAGACAGAGGGAACGAGAGAGCGGTGATTGAGGTGAGGGAGAGAGGGAAGGAGGGCTGGTGCGGTGATGGAACAAGGAAGAGGGAAAGAGGCAGAGAGTGATAGCAGAAGGGGAGTTGCGGTGGTGAGGGATAGGGAAACAGAGAGTGTGGGAGAGAATGGAGAGTGTAGTGGTGGGGAGATATAGCTGAGAGGAAAAGAGAGGGGGATCAGTGATGCGGGCCCATGATTGGCTCAGGTGGGTTACATCAATGGAGCCGGTCAGCAAAGAGAAGGGAGTAGAAGACGAGAGGAGGTGGTGACAGATGCGGTGAGAGAGATTGAAAAAGAAAGAGGGGGTGCTGTGAAGGAAGAGGGGGGAGCGTGAGAGAAAGATAGCAGAGAAGGGAGTAAGAGAGAGGAGGAGAAAGGGGTTGGTGAGAGGAGAAGAAGAGAGTAAGAGGGGAAGTGAGAGAGGAGGAGAGTGGTGCGGCTTGCAGCCCCTTTGTTTGTGGTTGAGAGAGTTCCTCCGACTGCCTACAATGGAGAGGCCCCTTCCCTTATATAACATCCTTAGCTTCTTCTTTTGATGTTTCCTTTTCCTCTTTGGATGTCCTTTTCCTGAATTTCCTATTTTTTCTTAGTCTTCAATTTTGATCCGAGCTATCCAAGCCACAATTTGGTTGATCTGCAAAACAAAATACTAGATTAGAATAATCTAAATTGTACATTACACCTTTGATTAGCTCATGATCATCTGACCATTAAATTTAGCAAATTAACGTTTGGATGGTCAATTAGAGCTAAAATTCATATTTTATCTAAAAATTTCAAAATTGATTGTTTAGATGATCTAATTAAATGCTAAACTAGGGGTATTTTGACCAAAATTGAATACTTAACACATCCCCAACTAGCATTTTGCTAGTCTCGAGCAAAGGATGCCAAAAACCAATTTACAAAATTTCAAAAATTATTTTCAAGTCAACTCTACCTTTTCCTCAGAGAATTTATCTTAAATAAATCTATTAACTTTAGCAAACTAATAAAAATGAATGAAGAATTCAAAAACCTACCCATATGCTAAATATATTCCATTTAAGCTTAGATTTTAGAGCGCGTGGGTGTATAGTCTACTTATAGAATAATCTTTATCTCTAAACTTTTGAATTCCATCTGAAATATGTTTTGATTTCAATCCTCACTAATGATATACACTCATAAATAAAATCTCTCAAAATAAGAGTTCAAATAATATCTCTCTTTTAAATATGAGAGCAGAGAATAAATACAAATTTATCTCACATATACTCATGAAGAATGAGAGTTATTAAGAAATTTAAAATTTTTAGTATTTTTTTTTTCTTTCTTTTATACACTTTTGACTTTCTTTGAATCTTTTTGAAGAACATTTGCTTTCTTGATATTCACTTTTCTACTTTTATTGCAACTACAATGTATATCTTCATTCATCTCTAACTTATCTTTCAAAGAAAATAGGTAATGTATATATTATACTGGGTTAATATAGTTAAAGGTAATTTGAGTGACAAAGAAAAGGCTTATATAAAAGGCTCAAATTGACTAACTGGTGGTGAAAATATTTTTTAGGGTAGGCTTTATGTCTCTAAGTTAACAACAAGAATGGCTTAAATCAATTTCTAGGTTTCCTATAATCTATTAGATTCAATGAACTTCTAGAATTTTAAAGGTAATATTCTAATAATTCAGCAATTAGCCAAATTTAAAAATTGGTGGGTTCAAATTTTTATTTAAGCACACTGAAGAAAATTTTGAACATTTATAACCTCTAAAAAAGAATAAATGACGCTAAAACTCACTTAGGTTATAGGGCTCCACTGAATTTCTTTAGGATCTCTAAGTTATAATTACTTATCAATTTAGACCATGTATATGCAACTACGTGTACATATGTCATATGTGATGTCGCTTTCATGGAATACTTTAGAAAATAAGTAAAATGACGAATTAATCATGTTCAATTCCATTAATAAGCTAAAATTATCTAGACTATACTTCAGAAAATCCAATTCTCATCATAGTGTAGGAATTGACCTAAAATTTTTAATTTTTTTTAAGCATATTTTTCAATTTTTTTTGAAATTAAGAAAAAACTAAAAAAATTTAGAATTTGCTAGAATTCTACAACCCCCAACTTTAAAGAAACATTGTTCTCAATATTTAAAAAGTAGGACCTAAAATGAATATGGGTGATGTAGAACACTGAAACTTTCTAAAAAACTATGGGTTGCTTCTTAGTGAGTGCTAAGTTTAATGTCTTCAGCCAGACATATACTACTGTACCCTAATCTAGACCTTACTGGTTCTGAGTTTTCCTAATCCTAACAATGAAATGGCAAGATTTCTCCCGCAGTTCAGAATCTCGCGATAGTCAATATATTTTCTCTATCATGAAATTTTTGGTGATGATCTATCTTCAAAATTTCCTTGTAATCAATATAATTCCTCCACGTTGAAAATTTAGCCGATGGTATCACTATAACCATTTGAATGATCTTAAATATAAATTCTATTGGACCATATGGAGATGGATGGTCCTTTTCTTGGCCAAATTTAGGAATAATATTGATCATTGTATTAGTGTATCTTTTTTCTCCTTTTCCCTTACATTTTCCTAAAATTGTGGTATAAATTGACTCTGCAGTTCCTTAAAAGGTTGTTCTTTTTTTTTAGAGGCAGATATATGGTTTGGCTTAATTCCTAATGTGTACTTAGAAGTTAGTTGATGTAGGGATAGTACATCAATGGACTCTTTCTCTTCCTGTTTTATAGATATAGGTAAGATTTTAGGTGGGCTTAAATTATTATCTAATAGTTGTTCCAATAAGGTCTTTAGGTCCCAATTAGGTACATATTCTACCTTACAAGGTTCAATTGGAATATTAGGCTTTGCAAGCTACTCTTCTTTAGCTTGCCATTGATAAGTGTTCATTAATGGCACAAACTCCAATATTTCCTTCACCTCCTTAATGGATGTGCCTTCATTAATTTTATAAAAATAAGTAGGACATGAATTGACTGGATCTGGGTTGGATGTTTCTATAGTTTCATTTTTTTCATCAATGGAAGTCTCTTCATCAGAATCATAACAGTGATTTAGATCTGCCTAGGATTTATCTATATTGGAGATTTGCATGGATGATTGGGGACTTTGTAGCTCAGAATGATCATATGAAATTTTCAACCTATCATCAATAACAAATGACTCCTCATTTTTCTTCTTTTATTCAAATTCTACAATTCTTTTTGTAAATGCATAAAGTCAACCCATCTCTTCATGACATTGTTTAGTCGATTTTATAAATAACTCAAAGTTCTTGTCTAATGTTGTGGCATTGGAGTACTGAGAAAGGATTGATCAGGTTGGAAACCTAATGGTTGTCCCTGATTTTCTTAATAATTCTAGTAGGGTTGATCAAGGTAGGACCATGTTGGTTCTTCCTGATATGGTCAATAATCCGGCGACCAAGGTTGTTCATGATACCTAGCCCATTCACTATAGTCTTGGTAATTTGTCTCAGGATAGTAGTTCTTGCTAAGTTCTGTGAATGCATTGGCCCTTGATAATAATCATTATATGCAAAGCTAGATGGCCATGCAGAAGTGGGATATTGTGATTTTGAATAGGCATAGTAATTGTTGTATTGAGGTTTTAGAGATGACTTAGTATCTTGCTTTGAGGCAAATAACTTATCCAATGTACTAGTCATCCTTTATATATCCCCTTCTTGATAGGTCATTGTAATCAATCTTAATATACATTGAAATAAATCTTTGTATACAATGAATGAGCACTCTTTTTTTTTTTTTTTTCTCCTTTTTTGAATAAGAAAAACTATCCTACATGATGGAACCTAAATTCCTATGAATGGCGTGCAAACAAATGGCATAATCACATAATCTTGAGGTTAACAGGTAGAAATATTTTGATTTTCTTGAATTTGTGTAGGAGAGATGCTTTTTGATTAGCTTAATCTAATGCTCCTCTCTTCATATTTGACTACTGATTACCAGTTGGGTTCTACTCTAAAGTGATTAATACAATCCTCGTGTGAGGAAGTGTTTAGACCTTAGCTGATCGTAGTGGGGGCGTGGGAAAATCACGTGGATTTTAAGACATACACTATAACCACAGTGCTTAGAAGCAATTGGCGTGATAATAAATTGCGTCCTTTTAAGAGGGTCCTACAAGCATATGATAGCTTGTATAGGTCTCTTCTAATTAATTTTAAATTAATTTGAGAGGTTGGGTTGTGCACTTGTGGTGATTAAATCTACCATTGATCTTGTGGGGTCGGGTGTCCTTACTAATTAATTTTCACACTTTGTGGCAGTTCGATCAACATTTAAATCACCATAAGAAAAATAAACGTGCCTTAAGAATGAATTAAAAACAATAAACTAATGCAAACCCAAAAAATGGAACAATTATAAAATATGCTATGTATATGCAATTACACTACTAAACAATACAAAATTATTGCAAATGCAACTATACTAAAAAATACAAAGAGCGAGGAAAACTTATAGTGGGATTTCTGATGAAGATCAAGTGTGGGCTGCCTTATCTCATACTTGCCTTGTTTTAATACAACTCTTTTAAAATTAAAATTGAAATAAATTGCAAGTTACAATGTGCCATACTACTAGATTCACTCAAAAAAAGGAAAAGTCCTATTTTAGGAAAGCAAGAAAATTCTATTTATTTGATGAAGCTCCACTTGCTAGTTTTCTATTTTTTAATTTTCTAAAAAAATAAAAATAGCAATAAGTACCAAATTCAAGAAATAGAGTGATTCTAAAAAAATTTGAAAAATGCACCTAAAAGTGCCTAAAATGCTAAAACAATGCAATTCCTAATTTTTTATTAAAATTTTTGAAAACTCCATTGCGGTACTCGGCCATGACATTAAAAACTTATTGATTGTTTTACTGCAAGTGCACAGGCTATTGTAGTGTAGTTGATACAAGTACGGGTTGATCCCACGGGAATTTGATTAAATGGAGTTTAAATAAAATTTAATTGTCCAAAAATTAAAAGAATTGATAGAAATCAAATAACAAGGAATTATAAACTCAAATCTATTCAACCAATGAAAATTATAGAAATCCAAGTTCAAAAAGACAAAAAATTAACTTCAAAAAAAAAGAGTCTACTTCCCTAGCTTGCTTATGACAAAATTCTTCAAATATTATATCATCAATGTTGATTGGCCTTCATCAATCTCTCACCGATACTTCTGATTAAAGATCCAACGGTCAGATTATGAATATTTTCAAAAAATATAAGCATCTAGATCAATAGAAGAGATTATGAATTGGATGGCTTGGATTGATTGTGTGAACTTCGGATGTAAGATCAAAGCTTGTGGATTAATTGGGAATTGAACTTTGCTGAGAATCTAAAAAATTGATTTGAGATTTGGAGCATAATAAACACATGAATTAAGGTGAACTATCACTTAAATCTGAACCATTGGTTTAGATGGGCTGAAATTGATCAAGGGTTAAAATGTAAATTCGAGAATTAAGTGGGAAAAAGCTATAAGACAAAGTAGGGACAAAGCTGGAATTAAGATAGAAGTTCAATGGTTAAAACTGGAATTTTCAAGTTTTTTGTTTTAAAGAGCTTAACTGAGGAAGAAGAAGAACGCAGGGAGTTGCTTCAAACAACTCCTTGTGTTCGGTTGAATGGCTGAAACTAAGGGGAGAAAGATGAGCTGAAGAGAAACCCAAAATGGGTTTTGGGTAAAACAACAAAACCAAAGATGGAGTTGTTGGCAGTGTGGAGACAGACAACGCAGGAACAAGGGGAGAGAGGAGTTGCCGGTTGTCTCGGGTTGTGGTGTGGCTTCCTGCAGCTTCACTTAGCCTAGTGTGAGATAGAGAACGAGGAAGCCAATGCGGTGAGGAAAGGATGGGGATGGCGTGGTGGTGAGGAAGATAGAGGGATGTTGCTGGAGATGGGTCAGATAGAGGGAATGAGAGAGAGCCGTGACAAAGGTGAGGGAGAGAGGGAAGGAGGGCTGGTGGGATGATGGAACAAGGAAGAGGGAAAGAGGCAGAGAGTGATAGCAGAAGGGGAGTTGTAGTGGTGAGGGACAGGGAAACAGAGACTACGACAGAGAAAGGAGAGTGTGGGAGAGAATGGAGAGTGCAATGGTGGGGAGATATAGCTGAGAGGAAAAGAGAGAGGAGGATTAGTGATGCCGGTCTGGTTTACTTGTTTGAGTGCAGTCACACCGAGTAATAGAAAGAGGGGTGCGGGAAATAGCAGAGAGAGGGTGGTGTGGTGAACAAAACATGATAGAGATAGTGAGTTGGCGAGAAAGGGAGCCGAAAATAGAAGGAAGTGGAGAAGGGCTGCCCGCGACTGGCTTAGGTGGGTTACGTCGATGGAGCTGGCCGGCAGAGAGAAGGGAGGAGAAGATGAGAGGAGGTGGTGACAAATGCGGTGAGAGAGATTGAAAAAAAAGACAGAGAGTGTACTGTGAGAGAAGAGAGGGAGCGTGAGAGAAAGATAGCAAAGAAGGGAGTAAGAGAGAGGAGGAGAAGAAAGGGGATGGTGAGAGAGAAGAAGAAGAGAGTAAGAGGGTAAGTGAGAGAGGAGGAGGAGAGTGGTGAAGGGTGGGGAGGCGTGGCCTATTGCCCCTCTGTCTATGATTGAGAGAGTTCCTTTGGCTGCCAACGGTGGAGAGCCCCCTTCCTTTATATAAGATCCTAAGCTTCTTCTTTGGATGTTTCCTTTTCCTCTTTGGTTCTCCTAAGTTTCCTCTTTGTATTTTTCCTTTTCCTCTTTGGATGTCCTTTTCCTGGATTTCCTATTCTTTCGTAGTCTTCAATCAGAAATTATTCCCTCTTGCCTTGTGAGTGATCTGGTTCATTGATTTGATTCCAACCATTCAATGCTCTTTAAAATGATCTACACCGTTGAATTTTGATCCGAGCCATCCAAGCCACAATATGGTTGATCTGCAAAACAAAAGACTAGGTTAGAATCATTTAAATCGTATATTACACCTCTGATTAGCTTTGATAATCATTTAACTGCTAAATTTAGCAAATCAACGGCTGGATGCGCTCAATTGGAGATAAAATTCATATTTTCTCTAAAAATTGCAAAGCTGATCTATTAGATGATCTAACTAAATGCTAAACTAGAGGTATTTTAAGCAAAATTGAACACTTAACATGACCATATGTAAAGCGTAGAGATCTCACTAGGCTCCATGTTGTCTCAAATAGAATGGCAAGACTTTGATATGCTTTGTTCTTTTGTGAGATACAGATGAGAGGCTATATGACTGTCACCTTGATTCTGCAGAATATGGTCATATGCTATTTGCATTTAAGCTAAATAAAAGGTAACTCTTTCAGCCAACTAAGATTGCAACTACTGACAACCATCAACCTACACCAAGCTGCTGCACTAGTATGAGCAACAACACACTCCCTTCCACCTAACCTGCTTGCCCTTGCAAATTTACAATACATTGAAGGTGATCACTATCATCAGGTAAACTTCCCAATCTGCATCTTAATGTTATCTGGTGTCTAGTTTCATTTATTTCATACAAAATGCCACAGATGCATATGCAACTGCCATATCAGAGGTTGTAGGAGCATGTCTAAATTCACTAATAGCACTAATTGCACATGGTTGAGACCAGTCATGCTCATATTTACCAGCACAACTGCAACGGGACCTACTGATATCCATTTGTCATTATTTTACACAAATACATGTTTTCCTCTTAACAATCAAGCTAATGGTTGATTCTCACATCGTTTTTGAAAACCACTTTCATATCACCACCTGTAAACCCACTTTAGGATAGCACTGTTGAACATTGGAACTACAGGTGGGTGATTGCACCACATCATAGCAAGACCTATGGTAGTCCTCATCCTTCTCCAATCCCTCTCTGATGATCAAATCTTCATGGAGTCATGTATTCTTCTCATTAAAATTCCCATATCTAAAATGCTTTTTAACATCAAGCTGGCTTATATTGATATAAAGATTATTTTGGAGATAATAATTATCACAAAAAGTTCAGGTTGACTATGTCAGCAAATATCTCTGAATAATCAACAGCATAGTCTTGAGTTTTCCTATTTTGCAACCATTTGAGCTTTATATTCATCCACCTTCCATTCTTACACTTTTATATCAACCATTGTCCCACTAAAAGGCTAGCATGTGATTTTGATGGGAATCAGAGTAAAACTTACAGCAGAAGATACAGGAAAGGATAGAATAGTCAGGCCCAAGCATTGATCCGAAGGTCTGACAATGATGAAGGTCCACATGGATCTTTTATCAGGTTGCTGATTGGATAATATCTGAATGTGATAGTATCAAAATGAAGGAGAGCAACTGGTCGACATTGATGGCCCAGAATTGGGCCTTAAATACCATACTTGAGAGCGTCTAAGAAAGGCCTGCTTCAGAAAGCCACTCTAGAGGATAGTTGACCAGATCACGTCTCTAGATTTGTGTGATCTGTTTACTGGATCCCATAAGATCACAAGTGTTGCTTGGCTAGTTTCTATTAGTGTTTATGGACAAAATCAGCACAAAAGTGGACCACTGATTGGCTTTGGTTTCTGTGAATGCTTATGCATTTTATGCATTTTTGGATCGCCAAAGATGTCCAGACTTGATTAGCTAAGTAACATAACTGTTTATGTATTCTAGGAGGTATCAACCAGTAAATCTAGGGAGTATTGTTTGTAAGCTATAGAAATTTGCTGCAGAACTCTTGGAGGTCAATGAAGAAGTTTGAGATTTTGCAGTCACTGTAATTCCAATAGTATTATGTAATGCCTACTCTTTTGGAGTGATTCCAGCTGGTTTTGTTCCATTTCTCTGGGTTTCTGTGCGTGTTGTTTCAGTCTGTATCTCTACAAAGCTTTCTACTATTTTGGTCGAGTTCTGTATCAAATTCTTTTCAGTTCTGCTCTTGACATAGTTCTGCATCAGATATACTTCCTCTAAGCTACACCATGCTGTCAAGAAATGAAACTCAATTCCATGGGTTTTCAAATAGCTTGGATGTCAGGAGGATTCCAACTTCATTGTCAAAGTGAAGTATTTCAGTGTTTCATTAACTTGTACTTGGGCCTGTTTATTAATGGATGAAAATTAATATTCTAAACCAATATAGGAAAGAAGTGGACATTAGATTATATCTTAACTAAAGTGGACAACATGGACTGTCATTCATTCATTCTTGATGAGTGGCATGTGTGGAGAGTTCATACTTTTGGTTCTTAAAAGCATCATAGACAGTTGGACTTTAATACTAGGATAGAAAGGCTTGGGACTCAATGATTTGGATGGTTGCAATATCGCTGCTGAGGTTTATTTTGGCTTAACAAAGCAGTTTAATTACGAGGAATATGACAGTAGAATTACATCTCATTAGATTCATGACATCCAGTTCTCATCTTCTTCTTCTAGTCTTGAAATATATTTTCAGAGGAAAGGAAGGTGAACTGCATGACATGGGGCCCAGAGGGTCACTGCAGGAACTGAATTCTATGTCTTTTGATACCAAGATTAATTGCTGAACTCTGACGTTCTTAAGAAAACTTGTTAAAAACCCAGCATAATTCTGAACAGTGATAAATCAAATAGACTACAGTAAAACAAGAATCACAAAGTTTAGAGAGTAAAGGAAATAAGTTATGTTGCAGGTTTTGTGTTATTTAGATATCTAACACTGAGTGGTCCACCATTCCAATGACTAATTATTTCTGAATTGATGAATCAACAAATTACTCTCTGAGGAATGTAGGCGGCTGAAATTTGAAGAACTTAGAAGCAAACCAGTAATTGACAACTTGAATTTCAGAAAGAAAGATAAAACAGAAACATAAGATAAAATTATTTATGGAGAAACACCCTAATTCTTAAGGGATAGTTTTATCTGTGTTTCAAATAGGCTGCAAAAGTAGGGAAACAATAAGCTTTCGTGGATAACTTAATCAAAAGATTGTTATTCTTGGATTAAACAACTGTGCCTGTAAGAAGAAGCAAGAATTTGAAATAACAAAGCTATTGTAGATCTATAGTAGTCAGAGATTTTAAACTTGGACAAACAAGAACAGAGTCATTTTAAATCAACAAACTTGAGAGCCAGCGGGGGTATTATGCTTGGGAGTCTCACTCCAATCGAAGAGATACAAAAAGCTCTATAATTCAATTGAAATGTACCAGTTGTAATTCTCATGGCTTGTGCCCTCCCTTTATGGACTCAAAAAGTGATATACCCTGATCCTAAAGCAAGCACTTACATGAACGATGCAAATTGTGGAACTTTTAAAAGGAAGGAGTCAGAATGCTTCTAAACCATAGTCCCCAATAGCACAGGATTAACAGATACACTCCCTGAAATTGAAGTCAATGACTAATTTATATCAATGTTTGTCCAATCAACTTGAAACCTAAATTGTGAATGCTACTCTATATCATCTGTCAATTATAGGAGGATCAGGTATGTGGAGCCATGTGGAAATCAAATATGCCTTTGGGTGCTGAATGTTACAAAAATACTCCCTGCTTTCACCCCACCATTGCCATTCTTGCCTCTGCGTCAAATGTGTACAAGCCTGTGAGAGTATTGGGCTGATGGTGTGGTCACTACAGTTCAAATATTTTACAAAGGTAACAGAGGTTAGTTGATAGATGGGCAACACTATATATAGACAGAAGGATTGAAAAAGAAGAGACAAAAACATTTCCTTGAAAATTAAGTAAGAGTTGCATTGGCCAAATACATTATCAACAAGTTTTAGATATTCTTGGGAAAAGTATATGAGATTTACCAGTCATATGATCAATAGCCCGAAGTCAATCTTTAAGATCTCAGAAGAGAAATGAAAAGTGTGGCAGGCCATTTGAACAGGTAAGATAAGTTGAACTATAGTGGACACATTTTTAATGAGAAGGGATAGAAGTGTTCCCATGAAATCTAGCAATAATTTCATCAGCTTACTAAACAAGTTTCAAAGACGCAAGGAGAAAATAAGTAAGAAGTGCTGCTTGCAAATGCCATCTCTGGTGGGTAAGAAACATTAGAAATGCCAGCTTTGCTTTCTCCAGTCTGATGGATTCAAATGAAACTGTGGCAATGAGGCTGATGGAAGGATCTTCCAGCTGGATTGTGGTTGCCTTACTACTGAATAGCAGACAGGCCATTCTAGTGGAAGTTTAAAAATGATATCCATGAACTTATAAGAGTTTGAAATCATGTGTTATGTTGAAATTGTCAAAGGAATCAATGTTGGCCATATCCATAGGCTATTAATTTGGTGGCTGACTCCTTTGGTGTGGATGGGCTTGGCTGGTAAAAGATTGATCAGGGAGCAATTTCTGTTGCTTTTGTCGTTCTAGTCGTTTGACAAAAAAGGAAGAAGTTTGACCCATAAGAATGTTCTCCTGTTTAAACTCATAGAACTATTTCACAGTTGAAAGGCCTTTTTGGCAGCCCCTTAACTTTATAGACTTAAAAAAATTATATTTCAGTGCAAAGTATATTTTTCTGCCCTCATCAATCCTTTCTTATACATCTTCTTACCCTGTAAATATTGAGTTCCTATTGGTGTTCCTTTGTCTCTTTAGCTGCTTGTTTATGAATGATTGTGTACCATTTTCCAGGTAAGAGATGAGCTGGAACAACTATTGGACGACGATGATGATATGGCAGACCTTTACTTGTCAAGGAAACTTGCTAGATCTTCTTCGCCTGTCAGTGGCTCTGGAGTACCCAACTGGTTCCCTGCCTCTCCAACTATAGGCTCGAAAATATCTAGAGCAAGCAGGGTTAGTGCTGCTACAGTTCATGGAAATGAGAATGATGTCGAGGAGCTGGAAATGTTACTCGAGGTACCGAAATCTACCTGACACAAATCTTGTTCCATGGAAATTAAAATGTTAGCTGAAAGGTTACCTAATTTCACAGGCATACTTTATGCAAATTGATGGCACATTGAACAAATTAACCACGGTATGGATTTTTGTGGTTATATTGCTCATTAGTGATTTGTTACTATTGTTATATGCTAATCTCACGTACCTGAGAATGTGTTTTCTTTAATATATATTTTTCCAAAAGGTTATTCATTGTATGTTATTCCCTTCTATTTCCCGAAAATGAAATTCTAAGAAGGGGAGCCTTGGCACAATGGTTGAGTTGTCGCCATTGACCTGAAGGTCATGGGTTCAAGGTGGGAAAAATGTAAGGTAAAGTTGGGTAGTATATACCCTTTGTGGTCTGGCCTTTCCTGGATCCTGCATATGTGGGAGCATCATGCACTGGGCTGCCCTTTTTTATTAGAGAATCTACTATTAGGAAACTCTAACCTTCTGACCTGCAAATAGACTGCCAAACAACAAAAATGACGAGGGCCCAGATATGTATGATGCCGCATAGTAGGGGGTTAGAATCACCCGAGAGTGACTCATGTCTAAACGAGAGCAGGGTCCGAATGTAGGTGAGTGGTTTGAATCACTAGACAGGTGTGTCCATTCTACGGCTCTTATACTGTAATATTTAATGGTCAGCCATATTAATTATGGTTTCTATAGCTAACTGGATTGTTCTTGATACCAAAGGATCAAGTTTCTGAAGATGATTTTCTTATATTGTTATCTAGGGTTCATGTGGATTTAAGGGCACTGCCTGCAACTATTAACCGTTGTTTAATGTGTGCTGGTTACAAATACTCATGTACCATTCATTTTGAGAAGATTTTAGTTGATGAATGTCGTATAGGACTCAATAGGTGGATTTTTTTGGACCACTGTACATGTCGTGAATATTGCTATGATACTTGGCTAATTTGCTGTCTCTGTGCTAGATAATTCATGCTGTCCTTGACTTTCTATTTGTTCTATCATGTTCTGGTGAATGATAAATCATCAGTGGCAAATAGACTCCAAGGTGTTAGTTCGGATTCTTCTAGAAACACTCAATATAAACTTTATAGCAGATCTCATGCACCTGAAATTTGTTGAGTTTGCTTGCTGGATTTCTCTGTTATTGAAGGCTTGCTACCCCAAGGTCTGTTGCAGATGGGCACATTACTGTTATTTGTAAACTCGAAAAGTTGGCATCCAAGTATAATACGTATTCCTAGCTGGTAAATAGGGAATCAGAAAATATAAATGTTTGTGTAACTTGTCATGGAATGCATATCCATGTTGGTATGTACTGCAAGAAAGGTGGTCAATGGACCTAGACTGTGTGATAGTTGGCAACATAACTAACTGCTGCATGGGTCCATGCACTCTTGCAGACATAAAAATACATGTTTTCAGGGCAGTGTATTGTGTATGGTACTCTCTCTCTCTCTCTCTCTCTGCTGTGTTGTCATCCCCCTTGTGAACTCTTCTCCTCTCCTTTCCCCTAATGTGGCTAGATCTTGCCTTCTTTGTCCTTTGCCTGCTCTTGCTACCCTCTTGATTTTCAGGTCACAGATGAATTCTGTATGGCGAGCTATGTAAATTTGATGATTGTTCTCATATCAGATTAGCTTGCAGTACACAAAAGCTTCAATGTCAAGGAGAAGAATTATGGAATACAAACCTTGATGCAGGTTTACTAAGCATCCCAACAAGCCTTGGGTTACAGTGCAGCTTGGTGGCCAATTTATCATTTCCCAGCATATGCACCAGCAGGTCTGATCAAGTACTTATTAGACAAAAATGGCAAGCATATAAGAAAAAAAAGTACTTTTGTAGTCTCTTTGGGATCCTAGTATAAGTAGCTGCAAATATTTTGCATGTGACAGGATTTGGTAGTCACACTATCTACGTTACTTGGCACAGTGGCCATACTTGTCAATCGTTCATGCACTCAGTGGGTGAACTTTATTCACCTTAGCACTTTCTTCATCCACAAAGCAGCCTTTTGCTCCTGTAAATAGAAACTGAACCCTCCCGAATCCCTTAGTCCCATCCTCAAAGTCCAACAGACTACTGGACATGCTTTGCTTCACCTTTTTAGTGGCATCTATGGTACTTAGGACCTCCCAACAGCTTTCGCCATGGCATGCCAATATTTTGGCTGAGATTATGGAATCCTAAAATGACTTTCTTCTTTCCCCCATGAGTCAGGATCTTGGAAGAATGCTGGGTGACTTTTTTCAGCAACCCAGGTTAGTGGGACCTTTGCCACAATCCCACATCCATTATATGAAAGTTGATGCCTTCCATTCGGAACACATTCTTTAGAGATAAACCAAATGAATAAAGCTGTTAGCTTATTGAAGTTTTAATGGTGTTTGCTTCACTTTTGCATGATTAGCCTTTGCAATCCCCCACTTAACCCCTGAACTCAAAATATTGGCAATTTTATGGTAATTTGCATCGGGCCCATTCTTCAATAGATCATTAGTGCCAAACTTAGTGCCTTCATTAAGGGACTTTTTATCATGATTTGCCCCTCACTTGAAATGCTCCAACCTATTAACAAATGAAGGGGTACTAATCTCATCATCATCAAGACCTTATCCTAATTAGGGTCGGTCACTCCTTCTAACTGGTGCCATTTTTGGTCTCCATTAGACATGTCCAAACCATCTAAGTCTAATCTTCGTTATCTTGTTACCTATTGGTGCTACTCTTAAGTTTTCTCTAATGTTTTCATTTCTAATTCTATCCTTTCTTGTTTTGACACTCATCCATCTCAACATCTGCATTTTGGTAATGCTCATCCGATGTACGTATTGTTCCTTAATTGCCTAACACTTTGATCCATAGAGCATGGTCGGCTATATAGCCATCCTATAGAATTTTCCTTTTAGTTTGAGTGACATTCTCCTATCGCACAAAACTTCAGAGGCGCATCTCTATTTGTTCCAACCCACTTGGATTCTCTGGGTAACCTCCCTCTCAATCTCTCTGCTCTTATGAATTATCGATCCAAGGTATCGGAAGTGTTCTTTTAGGGGGACTTCTTGGTTATCAATCTTTACCAGTGCTCTACTCCCATTCCTCTTCTTGCTAGAATTGCATTCCATATCTCTGTCTTAGTTCAGCTAATTTTAAATCCTTTAGATTTTGATGCATTGCTCTATAACTCTAGCTTTGTGTTTATGCCCTCCCTTGTCTTATCAATCAAAACTATATCATCTGCAAATAACATGCACTATGGAATCTTCTCGTGCAGATGTATTGATTAATTTGGTGAAGCTTGTGATAAACTCAGTTGGGCCTTTAGTAGCACACTTTGTTGTCCAACAATCTCAAAGTCTATTTCCACTGCTTCGCTAGCAATCTTGCTGAGTGTTTGGCTATGCTGGCAGATTCATCATTGTGAGGCCGCATGCTCTCCCATTCCCTGTTTGTCGTCATTCACATAAGTTCTATCAATGGCCTTTATCATGGCACAAGCAGGGGGCTGACTAGAGGCCCTCAGTTTATAGTCTAGGGACTCCCTCTCTACCTATTATTCAGTAATAAAATTCTCTCATATGCAAAAGCCTCCATTTGGACACAATGTAGGACTTCTCAATAGCCAAGACAAATCAGCATCCCGATCCTCCATTATCCCTCGGAGCAATCATGAAGTACTCTAACTGCTGCGTAGTGTTCATCGTGCCTTGCAATGAGCACTACTTTAGCTGCTTGTGTTGGGACAGGTTCAAATCAGTGTGCTGTTTCCAGTCTTAGTAAAGCTCTCCAAGTCAATTCTGAACTTCCCCTAGTCAACTACTTTTGTTCATAGGTCATTGGTCAAGGCCTGAGGTTAGCCCTACCAAATTCAGCATGACTTGTGTGAATTGGATGGAGTTATCTAGGTCATGTGGAATTAACCTGGATGACTTCTTTTTCCATTGTCTTTAGGTTGATATCCTGTGCTGCATTACGCTATTCTTATTCCCTCTTGGTAAGATACAAGTTCAACTCAACTTCTGGGACTGTCTGCTGGTCTAAGTAATGCAGCAAAATACAATCGTAACCAAACTTCAGCAAAGTATAAGATGAAAATCCAAGAAAAAGGCAGCCAAATTGAGTATGAACAGAGATTGGTAGTTCTGGGGTTTAGAAGGAATCCAAATAGCTTCTATATGGTTTGTAAGTGGTAAAACTGATAGAAGATCCCTCCTACATCAGTTTTTAGCACATTTATAGTTGCCACAAGCTAAGATGAAGCCTTAACTGGCAATTTAACTGAAATACCCCTGATTATGAAGTGAATGGCATCTCATTAACCTAACACACCTATGACAAAACACAAAGTATTATGATTTACTTACCAACAAGACAAATGGAAAGAAAATATAGGCACAAGCTATAAAACAACTAATACATCCATGACCAAACACGCATCACCCAGTCCCTAAGTTGGCCTCACTTAAACCATGCATGACTAAGCTGGTCCTGTATCAATCTATCTGGCTGGTAGAACTTGGTTTCTACAAGAAGACCCTTAATCATTAGGCACGCAAACCTGGATCAAGCTTTCTTAACTCTCCCCTTGTGACCCATGTGCTTTTGCGAGTTGGTTTTCCTAACCACTTCCCTAAAATCTGCAGTATAGATTTCCTCTTCAAGATTGAACCTTGTTAACGTTCATGATATCTTGCATCACCACCCATTGGTTTCTTTGGTGCTGTCTAACTTTGTGCATTTTGTTGGTTGTATTTCACCAGCAAACCTTTCAAATGGGTATAAATCAGTAGCAAAATCCTTTCTAGGCACAACGAAAGCAACAGGAGAGAGATATTTAGCGACAATGACCAAATCTCCTTGTGCATTATTTGCACTTCTCTATGTATATTGCGATAAGAATAGTATGAAAGTACCAATATGGCCATTTGTTGAATTATTGAAATCCTTGTCTGGCTAGATAACTAGATGGGTCATGAACCAAAATTTTCCTATATCAGATTATCCTAACAGCTATTTTTCTAGGTTTTTTTATGACCATGTTCTATTATGTTTTGAATCATCAATTTAGAGAACAAAATTGGATGTTTGCTGTTGTAGTTGGAGATAATTTTGGCACCTGGTGTGTCCATTACAAGATCTAACTAGTAACTGGTTTGGGCTAATTAACAAGCTTCCCCTAGCTTAGGCTTGTGTGTTTTTCAAGGAAAAGTATGCTCATGCATCACATAGAAACTCTTGGCTTTCAGCCATTGGCCAATGGACAAGCTTCTCTAAGCTGTTCCTTTGTATGTTGTCCAAGGACAAGTATGTGCATCCATTGTATATCAGCTTTGTACGTTGGTTCATATTATATCCCAAACAATACTGTTCAGTTGCAAACTAATATGTTGAATCAAGTGATTGACTAAAGAATTTGATGAACAGTTTCAAGAGTTCCAAAAAGTAATTGGGGGTGTGCCTCTTGATTATTTGGCCACCTGTGAGTGTCATACAAATACGAATCTGGGAAGTTCAGTCTATCAATCGAGGCTTAGATTCACCTAATATGCACAGCCATGGCACTACTAGGACTTGAAAGAGAAGAACATTATAGTGATTAGAAAACATTGTAGGTTATATAAATAACATGGAAATAAGCACACTAACAGAGTGTAAACTGTGCATATGCTAATTAGTTGATGAGAAAATCTTGAAAATGTATGAACTTTTATTGCTTGCTTTTCACAAGTTTCGTGGTTACAACTCTTTGGTAAAATAGTTTAATATAACTCATATTATTGAACGTAAACCCTAGACTAAGCCTTATGTTGAATTTATTACCACCATTGAATTTGTTAAAGTTTCGGGTAAGCCATCGAAGTAGCACATTGAGGTCTTTCTGAATCAATGTTGTCCACCTCGATATTGTCTAAGTGGATGCTTACACAGATCCATTCTTGTATGTTAAATTTTGACTTCCATTGTAGGCAAAAACTTCAAGAATTCTTGCATATAAACTCATATTTGTTTCATTTGTGATACCTGTGCAAACGACTGGTATCTGTTATTTTAGAAAAGATTAGCCATTACATTTCAATTGACAATGTGCACTGTCCATGATTGTCCATCCTAATCTTTGAACTTCAGTTGGTGTAATAGAAGATTCCCATTGTTGTATATTAGTATAAGATTTGCTAGTGATTAGAAAGGGCTGTGTTTTAAAGCATGACAAAGGATAGAAATAACGAAAACTTTGAGCAATGTAAGAACGCTATAAAGGTTACTAAGAAATTAATGAGTGAGGCTAAACTCAAGGCATATGATGATCTTTATAATACACTAGGTTCAAGAGACTGAGAAAGATGTGTTTATACTTGCAAAAATAAGAGAATAGAAGAGTAAGGACTTAGAGCACTTTAAATACATTAAAAGTGATGATCAAAGGGCACTAGTCAGAGATGACGATATCAGTCAAAGGTGGGCAAGTTACTTTTAAAAATTGCTAAATGACAAATGTCTTGAGAATATAGAGATTGAAAGAACTGTTAATGCAAATAATGTTGGGCTATATCGATACGACTGTAGCATCAAGATACTTGAAGTGAAAGAGGCCTTGAAAAAGATGAAATTAGGAAAAGCCCTGGGGCGCAATGGTATACAAATAGAGGTTTGGAAGCGTATGCAATATACTAGAGTAGTTTGGTTGACAAAGTTGGTTAATAAGATTGTAAAATTGAAGAAAAGGCTAGATGAATGGAGGAAAAGCTCTGTCTTACCAATTTATAAGAATAAAGGATATATACAAAGTTACACTTATTGTCATGGCATCAAATTTACGAGCCATATCATTAATATTTGGGAAAGGGTGATTGAGAAGAGGCTACAACATGAAACGAGTGTATTGGAAAACCAGTTTGGTTTTATGACTAAGAGGTCAATCATGGAAGCTATTTTCCTATTTAGACAATTGATAGAGAAATATAGGGAGAGGATAAAGGACCTCTACATAGTCTTTATTGACTTAGAAAAAGCTTATAATAGTCTCCTAGAGAGTTAATATGGTGGGTGTTGGGTGTGAAAGGAGTTTCATGGGGTATAATAGACATACTAAGGGTACAAATGATGGAGCGGTAACAAATGTTAGGACCACTAGTAGAGCGACTGATGATTTTCCTATCATTATAGGATTGCTCCAAGGATCAGCATTGAGCCCGTACCTTTTCATATTAGTTATGGATGAACTAACAAAACATTTACTTGAGAAGATTCTGTGGTGCATGTTACTTGCAGATGACACATTTTAATTGATAAAACAAGGGAAGGGGTAAACACAAAGCTAGAGTTGTGGAGAGAAGTTATAGAGTCAAAAGAATTTAAAATTAGCTGAACTAAAATGGAGTATATGGAGTGCAATTTTAATAAGGAGAGGAGTGTGAGTGAAGCACGAATAAAGATTCATAACTAAGAACTCCCCAAAATGACAACTTTTGATACTTGGGGTCGATAGTTCATGAGAACGGAGAGATTGAGAGGGATGTTACTTAGAGAATCCAAGTGGGTTCGAACAAATGGAGATGTGCCTCTGGAGTTTGTGTAATTGTTGAGTGCTACTCAAATTGAAAGGAAAATTCTATAGGATGACTGTAAGGCCGGCCATACTCTATGGATTAGAGTGTCGGGCAATTGAGGAACAACATATACATGGGATGAGCGTAGCTGAAATGCTGATATTGAGTTGGATGAGTAGCAAGACGAGAAAGGCTAGAATTAGAAATGAAAAACATTAGAGAAAACTTAGGAGTAATACCAATATGTAACAAGATGAGGGAGGGTAGATGTAGATGATTTGAACATGTCCAACAGAGACAAAAAAGGGCACTGGTTAGGAGTAAGTTGATCCAAGTCGAAGGTTCTAAAAGGACAAGGGAAAGGCCCAGAAGGGCGTGGATAGAAGTAGTGAGAAAAGATTTAAAAACTTTTGGTCTAAATGAAGCCATGATACTTGTTAAAGGGGAAAGGAGGAACAAGATTCATGTAGTCGACCCCTAATTGGGATAAGGCTTTGATGATGATGATGATGATTTGCTGGTGACTATTCCTTCAAATGAACACAGTCCATGAGTATACATTCAGATTTGAGAGTATACATTCAGATTTGAAGTTCAGTTGGTACATAGAAAGAATGCGATTGTAATGTATTAGAATAAGATTTAGCCTTTACCTAGTCCCTTCAAATGAAACACCATTGCTGCAATCCTTTTATGTCTGAAACAATAGCCTTTCTCAGGCTATTTGATTGTAACCAAAATGATTAATTTTTTTCTTGAGTTTTATGTGTATTTGGCGAGAATTATAGCTGACAAGGGTAAAGCTGATAAACCTCACGTGAAATGTATACAAACAGATTATGAAATGAATGCAAAAAGGGCCCTTGTCGTCTCCCCCCCCCCCCCCCCCCCCAAACACATACCCCACCAAAAAAATGGAAAAAAAGAAACCTGTCTCTCGATCTCAACCAAAGAACTTTTGATACAACTGGTTGTATCAGATTTGTATGGGAGGCATGTTGAAAAAGGTTGGTTTGCCCCTATTTTGGAGTTTTTCAGTGATCCAATCTGTTCACTTGAATTGGGCTTATATCATATAGCTATATACTAAAAGAGCTTTATCTACTGGACAACTACAGATCCCTGTATTTTTTACTTCTTCAAGTCCTAAAATTGATGGCATTCTGTGTCTATAGGTTTTTTCTTCTTGTGTTGCACCATCTATTTTAGCACTTTAAAGAGTTTTGTTTTTAAGAAAAGGATTTTGTAATTATCCAAGAGATAAGATCTTCTAGTTTGTTGGCCATCAAGATTGCCTGAATTAAATGAAAAGATTGGATAACTGACAAACTGCTAAAAGGTGAGGCCTAACCTAACGATTTCAACTCACCTCCTGTACAACTTTGATGGAACCGATTGTACCTCTCTCTCTCTCTCTCTCTTTTATTTCTTTGGTAAAATGTTGAAACTCATCAACATCATGGTTGATAACTCTTTGACCTATTGTCTTCTGCTAATATTGGTAAGTTCTTGACAAGATTGATATTTTTTAAGCAGTCATGGGGAATTCATCAGCAAATAACATGCTTTACCTTTCCTTTTAAAGAATGGAGACCTTCAAGCTTTTATGCGCTTAATATTTATGCTATCTTGTGGACCTAAAATTTGATATGAACTCAATTTCTTTGGCAGTTGCGTGAATATATTGATGACACAGAGGATTACATTAATATTCAGGTGCTGCTTCATATTGGGAATTACTGTCTTACCTTCTTGCTTTAAAAAGGGATAGATATTTATTTGGATTAAGTTTGGCCATTTTCTTTCTAAGATTGTTCCTTTTTTTTTTTTTTTTGCAGCTTGACAATCACCGGAACCAACTGATTCAGGTGAGGTTTCTAAGGACCTGATAATGGATACCAACATTCATCCAATATTATGAGCAGTTTTATCTTAATATGCTATGCTTATTATTGTTTAGAACAAATACTTCAGTGATTATTGAAGGATGCGTATTCTGTGCTAGTTCTTGTCATTTTGCTTCCTTTGCAACCCAAGGATGGAGTTTATACTAAAAAATGATAACATTCTGTTGCAGTTCTTATCATTTCTTCATGAGATATATTAGATCCTGCATAGTTGGGCGTTTTTCATTGCAGATCCTATCATTTCTTCATGAAATGTATTTGATCCTGCATAATTAGATGTTTTTCATCTATTCTTGTATTTGCTGCAGTTAGAGCTCTTCTTGAGTTCTGGCACTGTCTGCGTTTCTATTTATTCTTTGGTAGCTGGCATATTTGGGATGAACATCCCGTATACATGGAATGACAACCATGGATACATATTTAAATGGGTAAGGACTGAAAAAGTGTGTTTGAGTAGGAACATTTTTCTGGATCTAACTGGAGTACTTTGTCATTGTTGATCAGGTAGTTCTCCTCACAGGAATAGCTTGTGCTACCCTTTTCATACTGATAATTTCATATGCCCGCCACAAAGGTCTAGTTGGCTCTTGATATCTGATGATAGGTACATTCTTAAGGAGTTAGCAAATGGATTCAGGTTCCAATCGTTACATGAGATAAATAAGGAAAGCCAAGAGTCCATATTAAGGTTAGAGAAGCTATTGAGTCCCTTCACTCCTGTTTCTAATTTGTTCTCCCGTCCAAAATAGTGGGCAATATGGTCGTTCCTGTTGCTCTACTCAGTTTGGTAGTTTGTCATGGCTCTAATATGAGCTTTTTCTTTTGCTTTCTCTTTGTTTTTGGCTATTTCAGATCAGGGAGCTAATGCAAGTCCCTGCTTCAAGCCATTGGACGTTATGGTGGTTGAGAAGTTGAAATCCACAATATATCCGACCACAGGTGCGGTAACTCTATCAAATTGGATTATGATAGTACAGTAATTGTTCATTCTTATCATCCTGATGTCGATTCATGATTCTCTCTGTCCTGATTATTTGTTGGATCTCAGGTCAGATTGAGTAGTTGCTTCGCCTGTCTTTGTAATCTTTATAATTCGATTATTCAGCTTCTTCTACACGATGATAGTTTTGGTGATACGTATAGCGCTCTGAGTTGACTCCTATTTATGGAAGGTTAATCTGTCGCCTGGATATCTCCTCTTGTATCGGTACCATTTATAAACTTGCAGAGAAAAGCCGTCCCGTCACTCTCATGGAACGCATTGCATTTCCAGATGGGCTATGTACCAAAATCTTATCTATTGGGTATCTCTAAGCCTTATTTCTTGGACTTTTTTCAGTTGTTAAGTAGGCAAGCTTTTTTATCACTGTCAATTTTCGAACCACAAAAAATACAGTAAACAAGTACCTCCAATGGATGACACGTTTGGTCCCTAAAGTTACCTGAGAAAATGAAAGAAATTTGCCATTATTTGTGGCCGGTGATATGCAGTTCATTGAAAAGAGGTGGACACCATGCAACTCCTTATTTCAGGTTTTTATTTTGCGAGCAGGTAAACTACTTGAAAAATCGCTACTACATGTGTTGTTTTTAGTTAACAAACACCATATATATATATATTAAAAGCATATGCAGACCTGGTAGTTTGGGGATCCTAACTATACGGCTATGACCGAAAAATGTTTGAATTATATGAGGTCTTAGAATTACAGTTATCTATTTCAAGTAATAACTTCAAGTTGGCCTGCACTGGGGAAGGTTCAAACTATTCACGTCATTGATTATGGCTTAAATGTTCTATGATCCAAAAATCTTGTCCAAGATGGGTGAGATTTGTGGGTTATGAGTTATGTTAGCAATGGTTAACGATTTGAATGGCTTAGATTGTCTAAAATGAAGGTAAAAAATCTTCTAAAATGTGGGCTCAAGTCTTATAAGGCCTATGAACTAAATGGTTCTAGAAGATTTAAACCATTCACATTAAATACAAACTAAGACATGGGCCTATATTTTAGAACATAAAGGTCATCCAAGATTTGGGCTCACATTTTAGAATGTCTAAACTATTCAAGTGTAAACCTATATTTTGAAAGATCTTTTAACCATTAAAAATAGAGGCCAGAAGCATAATGAAGTTTTTGATTATGTAATATTGGGCCTAGATATGCTTTTATGGTTATACTTGCCCCTGATGGGCTTAAACGTACCATATGGGCTTTGACAAGTAGAAGATAGTACATGTTACAATGATGTTTTATGTGGTCTATCTACTAGGAAAAATAAAACCTGAAATAGGGAGTTACATGGTGTTTTGCCTATTTTCATGGTGTGTATCGCCTATTTTTTTGTTCATAAAGTTATGCAATGCTTTGAAACCCTCTTTCCCTATCTACCCCTTCGCACTAAATTATAACAAAACGCTAGCTACTTGTAAAGGGCAGCCCTGGTGCACAAAGCTCCCGCCTATGCGGGGTCCGGAGAAGGGGTGGGCCACAATGGCCTAAAGTAGGTAGCCTTACCTTGCATTTTTGCAAGAGGCTGATTCCACACCTTGAACCCGTGACCTCAAGGTCACATGACGACAACTTTTACCGTTGCGCCAAGGCTCCCCTTCAAAACGCTAGCTACTTGTGCCTACAAAATTCTCCCATAACAATTGAGATTATTAATTCTCTCCAAACAATTGACAGTTGAAACTGACAGAAAAATCCAAGACCTTTTAATCCTTTTAAGGTGTCCAAGTGGCAAGAATTTGCTGCTGATTGTCTTCATTGGAAGGGAGTCATGTTCCAATCCTGTAATGCCATATCAACTACATTCATGGCCAGAGAAGAACTTCCCTTCAAAATGAAATTGTCAATTGGATAGTTTTGAATTGGCTGGCTTTTTGCCATGGTGCGACATTCCACTTGTAAAAATTCAATATAGAACCTGTTTGATCAGCAGTAAAGTGACGTATACCGTGACTCCAGCCAAATTCAGTGTAAAAGCATATAATGCTTGTCCTCGAGGATTATTTTTTTCATGGAAATCAATTTTCATCACTTCCCTGCAAATGAAACAGGCAATCAAATGCGTATTTGGGAAACTTGTTTTTATTGATATTGTTTCTGTCTGGTTTTCTGTCGTGAAATAGGAAAATAGTGAAAACAAGTAGAACAAGTTTTCTATTTGTTACGTAGGTCATTACCCATTTTACCAGTAGGCCATACGAAACTAGGTCTAATAAAATCAGGATCAATAAGAGCAAATTAAGAAGCAAGATTCACCAAGATCAACATTACCACATTGCTCATCTCCTCATTTTTTTTTGAAGCAGGCGAGAAAAATTAACATCATGCGCTAAAGCCAATATCCAAAAGGGGAAAATATGGATGACAAAATAGACCACAAAATTCTTCCAGCAACAGGAATATGTGGCAGATAGATAAAGAAAAATTCAACCATCAACCTTCTCCCAATAACAACCTCCACTTCCACATAAATAAAACATTTATTTTGAGCAATTAGTCCATATCAAGCCATAATAAAAGTAAACCACCATAGTGATGAACAGCATGCCAAATAGTTTTGTACCGGTGAGATTGACACATATTGTTATGGATTCTGCCATCAAGATCATTTTCGTCTAGCAGTTAATATTCGGGTGAAGTCCTTTGACCAGATTGTGGATTAATCACAGTAGAGACTATCTTCTAGCATCCTAACATTCCAAAGTAATTCATTCATGATACAAATAAAATGGGTTAGGTGTCTATTGAATACCATTTGCTGTCTCCGGTGTTACTTCTTAACTGCCCGTGAGAAGATGCGGATTTGTTTAGATTGTATAGAGTTGCTTCGATTTGAAGACAGAATCCTTGAAATTTCTCCTTGGATAGTGATCCTAAACTGAATGTTTGGACTAAAATAGGCTCTTCTTCCACAATGAACTCCACTGCCTCTTGCAAAAGGGCAAATTTGAGATCCTACTCATAATCTTCAACGAAGTCGATCACCATTGCCTTTTCGTATGATTCCAATGAAACATCACAAGTAAGAGGAAACATCAAAAAATCAAATAGAGTGAAGACGACAAATCCTCATAATAGGAGTCCAACCCTTGGTCTTCCTGAATTATAATATGCTTTTCTTAGTAAAGTCATTGCAACATAGGGATTGATGAAGAAGATTCTCATCATGTGATTCAAAGGGGTACCAACTCATACCGGCATGATGATCACCTCCCAAGGCGCACAATTGATCATTTTCCAATCAAGCCATCTCATCCTTAGACAATAGATCAAGAAAATTTTCATGAACCCACGAGAAACCAAAATTACTACCTTATTGAGAAGTCAGTGGTGCTCAATTCTCGGATCTATTCACAGAATCTTTTGAAATAATCATCACATCTTCCCGAAGACAAAGGGCGAAACTATAAATTTGCCTTTTCCCTTCTCTCTCTCTCTCTCTCTCTCTCTCTCTCTCTCTCTCTCTCTCTCTCTCTCTCTCTCTCTCTCTCTCTCTCTCTCTCTCTCTGCCAATATCATAGAGCAAATATAAATGGCAATACATCGACCCACCCACAATAGGCCCAGCTTGCTCATTTGACACCTCTAGAATTTCTAGTGTATTTTATCACAGCCGCTATAAACCAATGGATAAGGTTCTACCCTAATTTTCAAAGAAAACATTTGGAAAATTTAAAATTAGGGGCCCATCTCTCTTTAGGGCATTGTAAAGTACAAGTGTCATTTGAGATCCAAGAACTTCCACCTGTTTCTTTAACGATTAGTTTCTTCATAATTTAGAACCACTAGAAAGTTTGATTTAGCTATAAACCAATGGATAAGGTTCTACCCTAATTTTTTGAGTAAACATTTGGAAAATTTAAAATTAGGGGCCCATCTATCTTTAGAGCATTGTAAAGTACGTGTCATTTGAGATCCAAGAACTTCCACTTGTTTCTTTAACGATTAGTTTCTTCATAACTTAGAACCACTAGAAAATTTGATTTAGCATCTTCTTGGTCTGAGCATTATCATATATCACTTTTATTTGCTCTTAAAATCTGCCTTTGTAGTTTTATGATCTTGCAGGTAGTCCCAAGCCTAGATAAAGGAGGATTGTGTTAGGTTTCAACCCACTATAAAATCTTTTGCCAAATCCTTTAACATGAATCTAAAGACTAAGATCTTTCCTCAAGCTAGAGCGTTTCCCATAAGTGACGTATTGCATCAGAGCTTGGAGGCAGTGGGAAATGTGCAAGGACTGCTAGGGTGCTTTCCCTATAAGTGATGCTACATTAGATCTCGGATGTAGTAGAAAATAGACAAGGACCAATAAATAGTTTCCTTGGAAGCAAGGCGTTGCATCAAAATTCAGGTGTAGTGGAAAATAGGCAGGGGGTTCACATGCTATTCTAGATGTTCCCAGGTAAAGAGACTAGCTTAGTAGACTAAGAATTGTATCACTATATGGAATACAGACACATTGACATGTAAGAGAATAAAGTTAGTAGATAGGATGAAATGTAAGAGAGTCACCATAGCTTGTGTCCAAAAAACTAAGTGGAAAGGGGTTAACACTAGGGAAATCGATGGGTATAAACTCTAGTAATAGGAAAGAACAATAATAGAACTAGTTTAAGGATAGTATGGATAAAGAATTAAAGGATAAAGTTATAAATGTTGGACGAATCAAAGATAGAATTCTACTAGTAAAACTTATTCTAGGAGAGAAGAACATAAATGCTATAAGTATATACACCCCATATGTAGGGTTAGAAGATGACATCAATACCTGGTGAGAGTTTAACCACACAACATAGGTTAATGGTTATGGGTATTTACATTAAAAGATAGAAAAAAGAAAATGAACTTAATAGGTGTAAAAAACTAAGTGGTAGGACTTAAAAGAGAGAAGATAATATTATTCACAAACAAATTGATGGTAGAAGGAAAGTGAAATAATGAAACAGAAGTAAACACCATGTGGACTAATATGATCGAGTTCATTAAGAAAGTGGTAAAAGATGTTCTAAGAGTACCTAAAGGTAAAAGGCAATCAGTAAAGAAAACTTAGTCTTGGAGTGAAAAAGTGCAAAAAAGTAATTAAAAGAAACAAATGTGTTTTAAAGCATTATAGAGGACTAGAAATATGGAAAACTTTGAGCAATATAAGAATGTTAAAATAGTTGCTAAGAGAGTAGTAAGTGAGGCCAAACTCAAGGCATACAATGATCTCTATAATAGATTAGGGTCAAAAGAAGGTGAGAAAGATTTGTTCAAACTTACAAAAAATAAGAGATTAGAAGAGCAAGGACTTTGACCTTATTAAATGCCTTAAAAATGATGACTAGAGGATACTAGTCAAAGATGACAAGATCAATCAAAGGTATGAAAGTTATTTTTAAAAATTGCTAAATAACAAATGTTCAAAGAATATAGAGATTTCAATTGTAAACCCAAATAATGTTGGACTTTATATATATGATCAGGATATTTGAAGTGAAAGAGATGAAATCAGAAAAGGCCTTGGGGTACAATGTTATCCAAATTGAGGTTTGAAAGTATCTAAGAGATACTATAATAGTTTGGCTTACAAAATTGGCTAAAAAGACTGTAGAATCTAAGAAAATGCCAATGAATTGAGGTAAAGCTCTATCATACCAATTTACAAGAATAATGGAGACATACAAAGTTGTACTAATTATCATGGGATCAAACTTATGAGCCATGTAGTAAAACTTTGGGAAAGAGTGATTAAGAAGAGATTACAACATGAGATAAGCGTATCAAAAAACCAATTTAGTTTCATGCATGACATCTACAATAGAAGCTATTTTCCTACTTAGCCAATTGATAAAGAAATATAGGGAGAGGAGGAAGGATCTCCACGTGGTCTTTATTGACTTATAAAATGCTTATAATAAGGTCCCTTAAGAGTTAATATGGTGAGTATTAGGCAAGAAAGGGGTTTGATGAGGATATATAGACATAATTAAGGATATGCATGAGGAAGCGATAACAAATTTTAGGACTATGAGTGGAGAGATCGATGGTTCCCTATTACTATAGGATTGCACCAAAGATTGACCTTGAGCCTGCACCTTTTTATGTTAGTTATGAATGAGCTAATAAAACATCTAGACTAGGAGATTCCATGGTGCATGTTATTTGCATATGACATTTTTTTTATTGATATGATAAGGAGGGGGTAAACATGAATCTAGAATTGTGGATAGATGCTACAGAGTCCAAAGAATTTAAATTGTTCGAATTAAGACATGGTATGTAGAATGCAATTATAGCAAGAAGAGAAGTAAGAGTCAAGCACTAGCAAACAATGATAACTAAGAAGTCGCACAAAAAGACCACTTTTGATACTTGTGATCTATAATCCATGAGAGTGGAGAGATTGAGAGGGACGTTATGGTAACATTCCAAATTTTGTACATCATTTTATTATCAATGAAATTCCTAAAATTTATTTTAAAGGTTCCAAAATCTATTTTTTTGAAATGTGGGAATCTAGTGACAAGGCCCCTGCCTATCCATCAAGTTCAAAAAGAGAAATCCAACAACTATAAGTATGAAAAAATTCAATGGTTCAAATTGAAGTTACGTAGGAAACTAGTTTTTAATTAGATAAGGGCACCCCGTATTAATTTGAGAAAGACATGTAGTTAAGTGTGGCCCATTTGGCTACCATAAATGGGATGTCCCACTGCAATTGTCTAAGTTCAATGCATTTCATATAAATTGCCATGCTTCCACAATAGAATTTGAAGAAAATTGAAAAGATGAAGATAAATAAAAGAAAATTAGAAAGGAATATGTAGGAGATAAAGATAAGGAGGTTGGATAAGAAGGAAGGGGAGATAGGTTATACTTAAAGGAAAGAAGATCACATCTAATAGGAAACCTTGTTCAAGACTCCACAAAAGAAAATGTCTTGCACATGTGGTAGGGGAAGCAAACTGCGTGGAAGAGAGAGAGAGAGAGAGAGAGAGAGAGAGAGAGAGAGAGAGAGAGAGAGAGAGAGAGAGAGAGAGAGAGAGAGAGAGAGAGAGAGAGAGAGAGAGAGAGAGAGAGAGAGAGTAATCTATAACCATCCAATTGTCCAAAAGAGGAAGGTCTAGGCTAAGATCATGTTCAAGTAAGGACATGGAGAAAAGCTAGAGAGGAGATTGTATTTTTGCATAAAAAAGGTAAGAGGATCCAAGCCACTAAGTTTCAAATGTATTTTAAAGCATAGAAGAGTAGTTTTCTTCATTTCTTTAATTCAGACCTATGGTTAATATGCTCAGTATGGTAGATGGATGATTATGATTTAGATCTACTTGTTTGTTGATAAGAATATTGTATTTTATAAGTGAATGAAAAAAATTCATAAGGCGTAAGGGATTGATTGGGGATAACAAGATCTACAAGGGATGAACTGCATACAATCTCCAAAAAGGTCCAAATTTTTTTGAACTTTTAATTTTTGGAATGGGATATTTAAGGAATCCCCATGAATAGGATCAAACTAGTGCATCTCATCCGAGGGAGTAGACGCACTACCCTTATCTATCTTATCCAATGGCAGATCAGCACCCCATCTTACCGTTCAAGGGCTATGATGAGATGGTAGATGCGCTCCTTGATGAGTGCTCCTTAGTTTTGTTAAAAGAGAGTTTCATCTAGAGTTGGACATGAGAGAGTGTGCATCATCCAAGGGAGGTGATACTCCACTCTTTGCATTTTCATCTAAGGGTGGACATGCATCTCATCTCATGCACCAAGCAAGGACTAAGGTGAGATGGTAGATGAATCCCCTATTGAAGGTTTAGACCTATGTTAAAGAGATATTTCTACTAAATTAGGGAGAGAATAAGCAAAGGAAAGTGCATCCTATCCAGAGCAGGTGAGGCAGTGCCCTTACACCCCATCTAAAGGTTGAGATGCTCCCATCCACACAAACTCTTTTGGGGACAACGTATGTGATAAGTATTCACTTTTGCATAAAAAGTACCCAATTAGTAGTTCCTGTGTTATAAATTATAGGACATTGTTCTAGGAATTTTTCTAAATTCATGATACATGCATTTCTGAACTAATGATTCATAAGTTTGATATTTTGAATCCTTATGAGCTAATCCAGAGTAAGGATGTGAATTGTCATAATTTTTTAAAAATTAATTAGATTTTTCTGATCATTTATAGGAACTGAAAGGATGATCCAACAACTAAGATCACTTTTGTAATACCCGAGCAATTTTTGCTATTTTGGACATTCTATAAGAAATGAACTGTGTTGAATAGTTTACTTTATTTAAAATAGTAAATGAAGGAATTTATAAGGAAACTTGGTACCATTAGATTCTACTAAAAAAATGGAATCCAACGCCTCAAAGAACGCCGAAAATGGAGTTCGTATAAAGAAGTTACGGTCGTTTAAACAAAAAAACGAAAAAGAACGAAAACGCAGGGGGCCGTTTTGATAACGGCACCCCCTATCATCTTCCTCCTCAGATTTCTCTAGAAACCCTCATCTCCCAATTTTTCTAGAGAAATCTACCATTGCCAATGGCGGCACCGCCATAGCAGGGCTATAAAAAGCCCTATCTCCCCCTCTCCAAATCACAAGTTTTCGAGTCATTTGGGGCTGGGGTTTTCGGCTAGAATCAGAAACCTAGTTCCCTGCGTTTTCATGCAACGGCCAAGCCCGAGTCAGGCCGGCCATTTCCCCATTCCCCTCTCTTCTTTCCCCCTTTTCTTCCTCTGGTCGCACCAGAACGGTGGGATTCCCCCTTCTTCGAGTTTTCCAGTGACCAAGGGTTCAGGTAGGTGAGAGGAGCGCCATCTCCGGCTACCTAGGTAAGCCATTTTTCCTTCCTTTCCATTTTTCTTCCCCCTTTCAGGCTAGATCTGTGTTGGATCTAGCGTTTCCAGCTGGATTTCCTGGCCAAAAAATGTTCCAAGCCGGTTCCAGCCGGCCCTGCACAAACAAGGCGTCCCAGGGACACCATGCTCCACGTACGCTTGGGACGGGGTCCTTGGGATGGGTTCTAGGCGTACGATAGTGTGTACACTATCCCTAGTGCAGCCTTCAGGTGCACGCCCAACGTGGGGCACGGGTCTTGGCTCGCTGGATGTACGGGGTGCCCTGGGAGCTGAGACGCGCCATGCTACACCAAAGGTGCATCCGTTCAATGCCATCCAGGATGCACGTCATAACGCGTCGCTTGAGCATGCATGTGCGGTGTAAAATGCGATCCCTGGCACGGCCTTTGGGCCGCATGCACGTGAGCAGTCGCGGTTCAACCAGGATGCACAGGTGTCCTGCAAACTGGGACACGTAGATCTAATGAGACTTTAAAGTTAGGATCAGAGGACAATTTACAGAGTTTAACTATTTTATAGTAGATCCATATCATAGGATCTAGCTTGACAATGAATTAGGCAAGGACCATGGACCCTAAAAGGCAGATTTAGCAATCTAATGTCTAAATAGATTGAAATTGATAAGGACTCCTTGTATCCATTCATATCCAGGAGTTTATAAATGAGACCCAGGGATGGGTTGAGTGATGAAGGATGCGATTCCAGGAGACTTCGAGGTAGGTCCTCTATCACTACTAGACTTTTAAAAAGAGCCATGATTGTTTTGAGAATGCATGTTTTAAGTATAAATTATATGACTTGATTAACATGACTGAATTTGATAAATGACTTGTTTAGCATATAAATGAATTCAACATGCATATGATAAATACATTATGCATAGACATGTTTTACAAACAATTGCATATATTGCATGATTTGTGAGCATTGAGTTTTTGAAAAAAATTACATGTCCTTAAGGGTTACCAAAAGACGCTGGAGTGCGCAAAAGACGCTGGGTAGGCAGTTGTGAGGGCCAGGCAGTTGTGAGGGACCCAAAGAGGACAAGTTTTGAAAAAGAGGTTGTCGCTTGTTTGATCTTATATGATTTGGGCTAATAAGCTCGTGGGCGCTATGCCAAGAGGTCTGGGTTAGCCTCCAGCCTCTACCACTATTAGGTGGAATAGGTACCACACCCAAAAAGGGCATGTCCCTGCATCGACTGCACGTGGTACAGGGGGCTACCATTGGTGTCACGGCACTGGGTCGATGTGTCATATGCCCCATGGAGGCTATGACCGAGTGTCCCCAGGTACTCGGGGACCACACGGCGGCGAGGTCGTGGGCATAGTTGGGCCCTATGATTTGAGGATTTACTTGCATTGCATATAGCATGATATGAGGTTGGTCAACCATACCAGATATCCATGAGTTGGATTCAGTTGAGCATCTTATGCATATCATTATGTTTATGATATATATATATATGATACTTTCGACTTGGATTATACGATTCTTTAAGTCGCCAGTATTCCGATTCGACAATGGTTTTTAATATCGATATTGAACATGGTTGTTCAAACATGCACATGTTTTAAAGAGCATATGATTTTTAAACATAGCATGCATTGCAAAACTAGTAGTGATAGACTCCTACTGAGTATAGTATATACTCACCCTATCCTTAACATTTTTCAGGATAGTTCCATCCACGAGTAGAGGACACCTATGTTAGTGCTACGAGCAAGTAAATCAAAAGGAGACAATTATACATGTAAGTAAACACTCTACCCTTTGGACATGTAGTTATATTTACTTACAATTGGGCTGTGAGCTGTGACTGGATAGACCTGAGAAAAACACTTATGATTTCTAAAGTTTTTCAAAAACTACTTTGGTTGTTGTGAAAGCAAATGACACTCGGGGTTTTCAAAATGAGTTTAAAACTAAAGATTTTCCGCTGCATTGCATGGTTTTCATAAAATGGTTTTCAAATAGGGATGCATCCTGCCTTAGGAATTAGATATTGCATTTAAAAATACATGAGAAAACCCAGGTTGTCATAGCTTTAGATGAGAATCAAGGATTCTGATTGACCTAGAGAGCAAGAACCTATTCACCATCATTCTAAAGGTCAAGCAAGGTTTAGGATTATACAAAAAAAAGTAGATTAGCACATGAAAACATTTGGAAGAGTTCAAGGTGACTACAAATGGACCCGTGCATTTCCACCACCTTTGTATGAGACTTGGAGTCATGCAAGCCACTTAAGTCTGATGAGATATCAAATGAGCTAGGAGATGCCAACTCATGAAGCCAAGGAAACAAGCCACTAAAGCCATCAAAGTGAGCCAAGAAGACAAGCCATAAAAGAAGCCGCATAAGCCATCTACACTAAACTCATGTGGGACCACACTTTTTGATTCCAAAAACGTAAAATCCCCACTTGAAGAAAACATGATCGTAAGAAGAAAATTAAGAGGAAACAAATGAATATTATTAACAAGGTATGTTGCATGTATAGGTGGACCAATAAGAGAGAACTTCATGACTATCTCTCCCTCTCTTTTCCAACTTCTATTTCCCTTTTCAAGTCTCCTCCACGTCCCACCTTCTCATCCCTAAGTCTCCCATGCAATCTCCCTTCCATATCTCCCTTTTTAGTTTCCACTTTTCACTTCCTAGTTTCCACTTTCTTCTCTCATAGTCCTACTTCTAATTCCTTCTCATCTTATCTCTATCTTTACCTACTCTTTATCTCACATTCCCTTCTCCCTTAGGTCTCTTTAGAAAGTACAAAACTCACCTGTAAAAGCATCCAAAGCATTTCATGCATCACACAAGATGTTCCACACCTTTCCCCAAGGTTGGTCCTCCATGCCTCCGTGGTTATCCATGCCATCCTCCATTGAAGCTCACCATGCCTCCTTCCTTCTAGCACATCAACGCATCAACCATCTTTGGGTTCTTCACCAAACATTCCTCCTGAGGTTTTCCACACCCATTTTCTTCTTATTTTCCATGTAAGTCTATTTCCTTCTAGCAATTTTGATTTCTTATTTCATGCACCTCTTTCCTTGGTTGTTTTTCTTTATGCTTTGCTTCTAGTTTTGTGATGTAGTTTTCTTGATCAAAGACTATCAATCTTTTGTAGTGAGAGCAAAGAGATGGTAACCTTAGGATCAAGATAGTTATCCTTTGAATTCCTTACTTAATTGCCTTTACTATGCTTGCTTGTTCTTCCTTGTTTTAGTTCCAACCTTGATTTCATTCTCTAACACAATCCTCCCTTGGTTCACAAGTATGGCCCTTGTTAGATAATATTCAACTTGAGCTTGAAGTCAAGATATCTTATTTATGAATGATGCACACCATACTTATAACGCTTTACATTCTATGAATGAGATTTGATTCCATGCACTTTTCTTCCCCATGTTTCTAACATATTCTCCCTTTAATGCTTGTTTTGATTTCATTTGGTTGAATGTTCAGTTTAGTTGTTCTTTGATTATGTTTAAGTCATGTTAGATTTCATTATTCATGCTTAAGTTTAGTTGCATCCTTAGCTTAGATCTTAGTTTGAAGAAGTTTTTAAGTTCTAGTTTTGATTTCATGTTTCTAGTTTTGATCTTGAATTTGTGCTAATTTTAGGAAATTTTCATTTAGTTAAGTTTAATTTCATACATGTTTAAATTTTCAAGTTGTTTTAATTCATAGATTAGGTCACAGTCTATCTCTTTTGGCTAAGGTAGTAAATCTATATAAAAATCCAATTGAATACAAACTGTGAGATTCCTCATGGGAATGGCCTCATTTGTGTACATTTATTACATTGAGATTTGTGCTTGCAAGTAATACTAAAGCTGAACCAAGTTTTTGGCATCGTTGCCAGGGAATTGCAATGGATTTGTACTTGGATTTTTATTTTGATTGTTTATATCTAGTTGTAGATCTAGGTTGCATTATATTAAGGTTTTGCATTCATTTTTGCATATTTTACTAATTCGTCAAAAGTTGACATATTTCTTTATTTTGTGCAAGGGGAATTTGGCAAAAAGGAGCAGTAACGATCCTTTGGGCCAAAGCTTCATTGGATTAGTTAGGATTTTATTGCTTTCCTGGATTAGGGTTTTTATTTCTTTTAGAGTACTTGTAATGAGGTGACATTATAATTTTTAATTATTTATTTTAAATGGGTTGTAATAATTCAGGGTAAATGTGGGACATGGTGACCCACACTTGAACTCATCATAAAAAACCCAACTGTAAGCTTCTCACCCTCTCTTTAGTTTTTTTAGTGTAGTTACATTTAGTGTAAAATTACATTTTTACATGATAGTGTAATTCATATAGCTTAGGTCATTCATATTTTCTTGTTGCATAATTTTTAGTACTGCTACAGCACAACAAAATATGATTTTTGTGGACCATTCAAGGACAAAGCCCCTAAGCCTCTAGCAGGGGCATGTTGCCCCCTGCACCCTTTGCAAGCTAATCACATAGTTTGGCCCATGAAAACTCTACGAGGGGCAATATAGGTTGTTGTGTTGCATTTTAGAGGTTTTGTGTGATCATTTCATTTAGATTTAAAGCATAGCATATAAGTAAGCATTAATTTATTTCTCTAACATTCTACTGCATGTTTACTACTTTCTTTATTACATTATAGTGGATGATCAAATTGATAGTAAGGTCCCATAAGAACCCTCATAAGATAAGGATTTGATTTCATCCCTAGATCCTTAGCCCACCTATGCAATCAAATCAATCCTTGTATACTCGCAATCCCAACCCTTAAATTTTAATTTAAAATCAAGTAGCAAGTGACTTAATGTTTTTGAGCTCATAGGACCCTTCAAGCTCCATTAACAATGCATATTATCATGAGCAAGTGAATGCACGCATTGCATTCACAGATCCTAGTGATTATTATTATGTTGAAACAGACTACCATGGATGGGCTAGGCATCCTGAACAATTTTGGTCTTAAGAATATCAGGGAGAACCATCATGGTCCTAATTACTCAACCCTTTTTTGGTGCCCCAGTGCCATAGCAGTATGAGTTATATCAGTCGTTTCCTCCACAACAAAGAGAATAATCATTCATAAGTGAGTGTAGAAGATGTACCTAATTAGGACATACCATTTTTATTTTACCAATCACAAGATAGCAATGTAGGCTCATCTAAAACCTTAAATGTAACTGTAAAACATGACAAAGAGTCAATTGATGTTTTTGGCCCAACATCAATCAACTCTAGGGTACATATCAGAAGATATTAATGGTTTATGCTCTACCATTTCTCTACCTCCAGAAAAACAAGAATAACCTTTTAGGGAGATGCAAAGTCAGCTTAACCTTCAATTACAAGAAAATGTAAGGGAGAGTGAGGAATATTATGTAATGTTTGATGTGGGCATATTATTCCTCAAATTGGCAATCATGGGGACCATTCATCTCAATTAGATCCTATGACACTTAATTGAATGGTGGTCTTTCATGCTATATTGTTATCACTACCATACATGTCGAGGTGGAAAATATATATCGACTATTGAGAAATTCTTAAATGGAGTGAGAAATTTATTCATTTCATTGCTAGAGTTAGGAATAGGAGAGATTAGTTTAACTAGTTAGGTTTAGAGCTAGGGTATAGTAGATTAGTTGGTTAGTTTAGTTATAAGATATGTCTGGCTAAAGACGTTAAACTTAGCACTTACTGGGAGGCAACCCAATATTTTTAAAGTCTCATTTTTCTACATTACACAATTAGCATATAAGAATCTTGTGTTTCAAAACATTAGGAATAATGTTTCGTTTAGGTTGGGGGGTGTAGATATGCATGAGATTTTTGACTTTTTCTTATCTTTAAAATAAAAAAATATTTTCCAAGTTTTTAGACTTTTAAGGTCAAGTTTCTTTATTGTGATTAGAATAGAATTTTCTGAATCTTAGTATTTCTTCTACTTTAACTTCTTAATAGAAATACATATGGTTAATTCTATATTTTATTCATATATGAAAGTATTTTATGAAAGTTAAATCTCAAAAAATACTTACACATAGTACATAGTCTAGACAGATAGATGGTTATGACGTAAAGATCTTAAGGAAAATCAGTGGAGACCTATACCCAGTGAGTATTAAAGATTATCATCTTTCTGAAGGTTATATATAATTCTATATTTTTTACACAAATATTAACTTTGAAAGATCCTAGTATCTTTGTTTTAGTTAATTGCCAAGAATCAAGTAGGAGTACTAACTTCTTTCCTAAATATTTATTAAATCTGATAGGCTTTGAGAAACCTAGAAAATGATATAGGTCATCCTTCAGCCCAGAGACATAAAATTTATCTAATATTACACCATTAATTAGACCCTTTGAGCCTCTTGGTAAGCCTTTTCTTTTCAGAAACTATCTACCTTAACCCATAACCTAGTTAAATATTCATTACCTATCATTCAAAAAATGAGTAGAGATGGTAGAAAATGACAAAAATCTAAGAACTAAAAAGTATCAAACTAAATAGAAAAAGCCTTTCCTTTAAAGAAATACAAAATACAAAGAAAAACCACATTATTGAAAACCTCTACTCAGATTTGAAACTTTTGAATCCTTTTACCCTTTCTTTTAGAATCTATCCTAAGCCTAAGTTTTATCCCATTCAAAGACCTATTGATCTTAAGGTGAAAGATAGTTCTAATGAGGTTATAGATATTAAGGGATTAAGGTGAACTACCATTATTGGTCTTGGTAATGGTATCTGATAAGTGTTTAGTTCTATATAAAAAGTACCTAATTAGTAGTCTATGTGTTATAAATTACAGTGTTATTTCTAGGATTTTTATAAAAAATTCATAACACTAACATTTCTAACCTAATAATTTAAAAGTTTGCTATTTTGCATGTTCAGAAGCTAATCCAAAATAAGTATGCAAATGGTCATAATTTTTTAGGATTTTATTAGAATTTTTACCTCTTTTATAGGTGTTGAGAAAGTGGTCCAATGACCAAGATCAAACAACATGAGGATTAAAGATCAAGATCAAAAGAGAGAGCCAGGACCATTTCCAACATTTTAAAGCTAGATCAATGGTCAAGATCATCCTAGGGCAAGCAAGAATCCAATGAGAAGCATCAAAGGTGATTAAAATGGTCCATTAAAACAGCCATGCAATTCCACCACTTTGCATGAGAATTGGAGCCATGCATGAGGTTTCCTAATCTGATAAGGAAATCTAAGGAAGCCAAGCCATTCAAGCTTTGAAGCCTAGGGAGTTAACCACTCAAGCTACCAAGGAATGAGCCATCAAAGTGAGCTATCGAGCTACATGGGAGCCTACCACATGGAGTCACAGGATTGGAGGATCAATTCAAGCAATTATCTCATACTAAAAGTGCGATTTTCAAGGGATATTTGGAAGGTTTTGAGAGATATTTGTAAAAGGTAAGATGATCATGTACAGGTGGACTAATCACAAGAAAGATCCCACTTTTCACTTTTCATTTTCATCCTTTCCACCAACTCTACTAATGCTGGTCCTAAGCCTAGATAAAAAGGATAGGTGCCAGCCAATAAGGAAAAGTTGAATATGATTTGGATTTTATTAATTTTTTCCTATTTGTAAATGAATATGCATTTATATATTAGTTTGTAAGTAAGAAGAGAAGATAATGAAAATCATCTCTAACTTCTTTAAAGTATGGCAACCCTAATATGACATGAATCAAAAATTGACATTCACTTAAGCTAAGGCATCCCCCATAAAGTGACACTTTGCATCAGATCCTTGGTGCAGTAAAAAATGGGTAAGGGCTACTGGAGCATCCACTCAAAAGCGACCATTAGATCAAAATCCAGGTGCAGTGAAAAGTGGCCATGGGTTCATGCCATGGAGTTCGAGAAGTGCATGGGTAAGTAGGTTATCTCAAGAGCATAAGATTTGCATCACCACATGAAAATATAGGGACATTGACGGTAAGAGTATAGAGTTAGTAGAGACGATGAAACATAGGAGAGTCACCATCTCTTATATTTAAGAAACCAAGTAGAAATGGGCTAAAACTAGAGAAATCAATGGGTGTAAACTCTAGTACGAAGGAAAGGATAATAACAAAAATGACATTGGAATAACAGTGGATAAAGAATTAAAGGATAAAGTTGTGGACGTTAAAAGAAATAGTAATAGAATTATAATAATAAAACTTGTTCCAAAAGAGTAGATCATAAATGTTATAAATGCATACGCATCACATGTAGGGTTAGAAGATATAATCAAGAGAGTGTTTTGGGTAGATATGGAGGGAGTCATGCAAGATATTCCAAGCATTGATGGGATAGTAATAGGAGTAGACTTAAATGGCCATATAGGAAAAGAAAAGGAAGGATATGATAGGTTACATGGAGGGTATCTTGTAGGAGAACAAAATGAGAGGGGAAAACTATCCTCGATTTTGCTTTGGCATATAACCTAGCCATTGCAAATACATTCTTTAAGAAAAAAGATGAATACTTAATAACCTTTAAAAGTGGATCCATAAAATCCAAATATACTTTTTGCTACTTAGGAATACCAAAATATCAATGTGTGAGGATTGAAAGGTGATACCCAGTGAGAGTTTAACCTCACAATATAGGTTAATAGTTATGAATATCTATATTCAAAGATGAAAGAAAGGAAATGAACTTTAGGTATCCAAAAATTGAGTGGTGGAACTTAAAAGGAGAGAAAATAATCTCATTCACAAATAAGTTGGTGGTAGAAGGAAAGTGAAACTATGAAACAGAAGTAAACACCATGTGGAGTTATATGGCTAAGTCCATTAAGAAAATTCAAAAGATGTCTTAGGATTATATAAAGGTAAAAGATAATTAGTAAAAGAAATATGGTGGTGGAGTGAAACAGTGCAAAAATTTATTGAAGAAAAACAGATGTGTTTTAAAGCATGGTAGAAGACTAGAAATAATGAAAACTATGAATAGTATAAGAATGCTAAAGAGGTCGCTAAGAGAATAGTAAGTGAGCCTAAATTTAAGGCATATGATGACCTTTATTGTAAATTAGGATCAAGAGAAGGTGAAAAAGATATGTTTAAACTTGTAAAATAAGAGAACAGAAGGGTAAGGACTTAGACCATGTTAGGTGCATTAGAAGTAATGGTCAAAGGGTATTAGTCAAAGATGACGAGATCAAACAAAGGTGGGAAACTAACTTTCAAAAATTGTTAAATGATAATGGCTCTAAGCAAATAGGGATTGAAAATACTATAAACCTAAATAACATTAGACATTATAAATATGAATGTAGGATTAGAATACTTGAAGTGAAAGAGGCCTTGAAAAAGATGAAATTAGTAAAGTCCATGGGGCTCGACGGTATACATTAGCGGTTTGGAAGCATATGGGAGATACTAGAGTAGTTTGGTTGAACAAGTTGTTTAATAATATTATAAAATCAAAGAAAATGCTGGATGAATAGAGAAAAAGTTCTATTGTACCAATTTATAAGAATAAATGAGATATACAGAGTTGCACTAATTATCGTGGGATCTAACTTTTGAGTCACACTATCAAACTTTTTGAAGGTGTGATTGAGAAGAGGCTATAGCATGAGACAAGTGTATCAGAGAAGCAGTTTGATTTCATACTTGGGAGGTCTACCATGGAAGCTATTTTCTTACTAAGACAATTCCTAGAGAAATATAGGGAGAGGAGGAAAGACCTTTGCATGGTCTTTATTGACTTAGAGAAAGCTTATGATAGAGTCCTCAAAGAGTTAATATGGAGAGTGTTGGGCGAGAAAGGGGTTTTGTAGGGGTATATAGACATAATTAAAGATATGTATGAGGGAGTGGTAACAAATATTAAGACCACTAGTGGCTAGATTGATGATTTTTCTATCATTATAGGATCGCACCAAGGAGTGGCATTGAGACCATACCTTTTCAAGTTGGTTATGAATGAGTTAACAAAACATTTGTACGAGGAGATTCCATGGTGCGTGCTATTTGTAGATGATATAGTCTTAATTGATGAGATAAGAGAGGGCATAAACATAAAGCTAGAGTTATGGAGAGAAGCATTAGAATATGAAGGATTTAAAATCAGTCAGACTAAGAGAGAATATATGGAGTGTAGTTTTAGCAAGGAGAGGAGTAAGATTAGTACACTAGTTAAGATTGATAACCAAGAAGTCCCCATAAAAGACCATTTTTGGTGCTTAGGTTCAATCATTCATGAGAGTGGAGAGATTGAGAGGGAGGTTACCCAAAGAATCCAAGCGGGTTGGAGCAAATGAAGATGTGTATTCAGAGTTTTGTGTGACTGGTGGGTGCCACTCAAACTAAAAGGAAAATTCTGTAGGATGTCCATATGGCCAGCCATGCTCTATGGATCAAAGTGTTGGGCATTTAAGGAACATCATGTAAGCATCACGGGAATGAGGATGTTGAGATGAATGAGTAGCAAGACAAGAAAGGATATATTTAGGAATGAACACATTAGAGAAAACTCAGGGGCAGTACAAGTAGGTAACAAGAAGAAGGAAATTAGACATAGATGGTTTGGACGTGTCTTAAGGAGACCCAAAACAACACCTATTAGGAGTAAGGTAATGCAAGTAGAAAGTTCTAAGAGGGCAAGAGGAAGGCCCAAAAGAATGTGGATAGAAGTGATGAGAAACTATTTAAAAACTTTGAAACTAAATGAAGCCATGATACTTAATAGAGGGGAATGGAGGAACAAGATACATGTGGCTGACCCCTAATTGGGATAAGATCTTGATGATGATGATGATAATTTTCCATCCTTTCCACCTAGCCCAATTAGGGTTCCACAATTTTTGATTAAGGAGGGAGGCACCTGTTGATGTTTAACCGCAAATGCATAGGCTATTGTAGTGTATCTTATACAAATAAGGGTCGATCCCAGGAGGACTTGATTTAAAAAGTAGGAATTTCAATAAAATTCAATTATCTAAAATTAAAAAAAAATCACTCAAAATTACTGAAATTATTGAAATGATAATCAAAGTTCATATATAATCAACTTCTCAAAAATACAGAATTTTCAGTTCCGAAATAAAACAAAAAAATCAAATAATGAGAAAAAACTACTTCCCTAGATTAATCTTTATCAAAATCTTCACTTCTGTTCTTCTAAAAGATGATCCTCCTTTACAGATATCTTCAACACGTTCTTGATTAGTGATCCACTGGTCGGATTTGACAGATTCTTCAAAATGGTCAAGATCTAGGCTAACTTGTGATTTCAATATTTGGATGGTTCAGATTGATTGATGGATTTTAGATAGAAGATCAGATACATTGATTATATCTAGGGATGTCCTAAGAATGACTCTGTAAAATTAATTTGAAATCTGAGAGGAAACGAAGGAGAAATGGTGATTTTTATTTTGATTAAGGCTAACCCGTTGATTGGGCTTAGCCTTAAATGATCTGATTTAGATTGGACAATTCCTGGATAACAGAATATGGATAAAATAGAATGGGAATAAAATGGGATACAGATGGAATTAAACTGGGGACACAGATGGAATTCACAGAAAATAGCAGAAATGCAATTTCTTTTAAAGAGAAGGGGTAAAATTGGAATTTTGGTTAAAATCGGGTTTTAAAGAAAAAAACCAGATGAACACCCAATGAAGAAGGTGGGGAAGAAGGAGGAGAAGGGAAAAGAAGAGAGGAGGAAGGAGGAGAGGGGAAGAATAGGAGCACGGGAGGACAAACCCATTTTGGGTTTTCGTTCTTGGACGATCCGGCGATGCAGAGACGCCGGAGGAGAAGGGATTGGCGTGGGATCCAATGAAGCACAGAGAGAGAGAAGAGGGTGGAGCAGAGAAAGGGTGCGTTGAAGAGAGACGATAAGAAATAGAGAGAGTGCGGTTTTGAGAGATAGATACGGGAAAAAGGAGAAGAGTTGGGTGTAGGGTTGAAGTGAAAAAGAGCATGAGGAAGAGAAGAGTGCAGAGGTAAGGAGGAAGGTGAAAGAGAAGAACGAGGAAGAAAGAGATGGAAGGTGCGATGGTGGGTGGAGGGATTCCTAGTGAAGCCGGCAGAAGCAATTGACCAGTGCTTGGCTTGGGGAGCTTGATGGTAGAGGCGAGTCGGGCAAGTGAGGATTGCTGGTGGAATGGAGGGTGGAAGTCCGGTGCTACTTGGTTTGTGCAATCGGGTTTGGCCGGGCTTCTGTGGAGCAGCACACAGGTGAAGTACTCACCAGTGATGGTGGTACTGGTACGATGCGGGTCAGGGCTTTGGAGCAAGCAGGGCAGTGTAAGACAGAGGTTGGAGAGCGAGGCAGTGAAGAGATGGGGAGTGGAAAGAATAGATAGAGGAGGAGGAGATAGAGAGGGAGAGAGACGTGAAAGAGAGAATGGAGAAGAGGAAGGTGGTGAGAATGGAGAGAGGAGAGGAAGATAATGGGAAGAGGCGGAGAGAAGAGGCAGAATGTGAGGACAGGGGGGCTTTATGCGTGAGAGAAAAAGTGGAGAAAAGGAAGGTAAGAACGTGGGAGAGAAGGAAAGGAAAGAGAAGAAATAAGGATGGAAAAAGAAAAGGAAGGAAAAAGAAAAGGAAAGAAAGAAGGAAAAAGAAAAGGAAGGAAAAGTGGAGGAAGGGTTTGCCTTTTTGTCCATAATTTCCAATTGAGCTCCTTTTGTGTTTAGGAAATTATTCCATCCACATCTTCATGGGTGATCTAATCCATCAAGTACACTTTAAGATGATCTGCACTGTTAAACTTTTAATCGTATCCATCAATGCCTCTTTTGGTTAATCTGCAAAAGAAAAGACTAAATCAAAATCATCTAAACCGTACATTAGTCATTTAATGAACTCTAATGATCATATGATCGTTGATTTTAACAAATTAAGGTTTGGACAATCAATTGAAGTTAAATTCAAAATCAAGCTAAGTTTTGCAAATTTGAACGGTTAGATGATCTAATTGAATGCTAAAATAGGGGAATTTTGACCAAAATTGAACACTTAACACCGCCCCCAACCAGCATTTTGCTAGTCCCGAGCAAAACATGCGAAAACCTAAATTTCAAGATTTATTTTTAAGTCAACTCCTCTTTTTCCTTAGAGAATTATCTTCAATAAATCACATCAACTTTAGCATACTAATAAAAATGAGTGAAGAATTCAAAACCCTACCCATATGCCAAAGTCATTCCACTTAAGCTCAAATCTCATAGTGTGTGTGCGTGTATGTGCAGTTTACATATAGAATCATCTTGATCTCTAAGTAAACTTCTAACTTTTGAACTCCATCTGAAATATGTTTTGACCTCAATCCTCACTAATGACATACACTTAGAAACAAAATCTCTTAGATAGAGGGTTCAAATCATATATCTCTATTAATTATGTGAGAAGAGTCAATAAAGGCAAATTTATCTCACATATGCTCATGAAAAACGAGAGTTACTAAGGAATTTAATTATTTTGAGCCCTTTGGAATGGATGCCATTACCTTTGAATATTTAGAAATACCACTCTTTTAGATCCTATCCATTTATTTCCTCATCAAGACTATATTCATCCTAGAATCAATAGGTCTTTAATTAGGATGAAGCGTAAGCTTATGACAAGGTATCAAAGAAAGGGTATAAGGGTATTCAAAGTTTCTTTAAAAATAAGTAGAGGTCTTCTAAAGTTAATAATTCTTTCTTTCTTTTACTGAAGTGAATATTTCTTTTTTTTTTTTTCTTTTTTTTTTTTGTATTCTTCAAACTTTTTTTGTATTTTTTTTTAACACTCTTCTTGCTTTTCACACTTTTGAATCACTTTGAAGAATATTTCTTTTCTTGATATTCACTTTTCTAGTTTTACTGCAACTAAAAGGTATTTCTTCATTCCTCTCTAACTTATTTTTCAATGAAAAATGGGTAATGGATTATTTATATTGGGTTAAAATAGGTAAAGGGTAATTTGGGTGACAAAAGAAAAGGCTTTATATAAAGGCTTTATATAAAAGGCTCAAGTTGGCTGATTAGTGGTAAAATACTTCTGGGTAGGCTTTATATCTCTAGGTTAACAACAAGGATGGCCTAAATCATTTTCAAAGTTTTCTATAATCTATCAAATTCAATGAACTTCTAGAATTTTAAAGATAATATTCCAATTATTCAGGTAATTAGCCAAAATTAAGAATTTTGGATCAATTTTCTTTAAGTGCGCTGAAGAAAATTAGAAATATTTATAACCGCTCAAGAAGGATGAATGGCTCTAAAACTCACTTAGGTTATAGGTCTCCATTGAATTTCTTCAGGATTTTTATGTTATAGTCACTGATCAATCTAGACTATCTATATGCAACTGCGTGTACAGATGTGTTCAGAGACTTTGCTTTCATAGAATGCTTTAGAAAATGAGTAAAATGATGAATTAATCATATTCAATTCCATTAATAAGCTAAAGTTATCTAGATTATACTTCAGAAAATCCAATTCTCATCATTGTAAAGGAATTAACCTAAAATTTTTATTTATTTTCTTTTTTTTGAAAAATCAAGGAAAGCACCTAAAAAAAATCTAAAAGAGAACTAGAATCTGCAAGAATTCTACACCCCCCAACCTAAGAGAAACATTGTCCTCAATATTTAAAAGTAGATGATGAAAATATATTGAGAAATGTAAAATTTTTTGAGAGATATGAAAAAAAATCTGAAAAAGAAAAAGAAGAAAGTAAAAACGAAGCGACATACCTTTTTCGGAGGAAAATTATTATTGAGTTTAAAACTTCCCTGGGTCCCATACGAAATGAGCTAGATAGGCCTCTGAAAAGGAATGATGAATAAATTTATCTTGTAATTTAAAGTTTTTCATTTTATCACAGGGCAAGATAAATTTATCTTCAAGTTGCATCTCATAATTAGAGACAATTGTGGGAGTTCGATGCAGCCTTTTTGGAAATGGAGCAAGGATGTCATATTGCTCAGTGGGTGTGACATTTTCTTGATCAATAAATTCATCTCTTTTTCTGCGGGTTTGGATACTATTTTAGCCTTTTTAGGACTAGATTGCTCAATTATGGTACCACTCTAAATAATGGTAGCTGCCTTTGTTTGTTCCATGTTTGTAATTGAAGAATTAATCTCGTTTCCTACATCCATATCATCAAGATATTCATTTGGTGGGGTAGGACATTCCTCTTTACTAATGGTCTGTAGCATTTGAGACATCATGTCCTTCAATTCAGTCATGGAATTTGTGTTCTCTTTTAATTGGGCTTTAATTTGAGCAATTTTCTTCTCCTGGTATTGCATGACTTGATGAAATTTATTCTCCACTTTCCTCTTATGTGGAGGAAGGTAAGGTCTAGGAGCAAGTGGTCCTTTGTGGTGATAGGGTTGATGTTGGGATTTCTGTGAGACATTAGCCTTATATTCATTTCTAACAGTAGAATGATTACTCCATTTGGAATTATATGTCTCTACAGATGGGAAAAAATGTTGCTCATAAGAATGGGTTTGTTCATGGAACGCATCCTGAAATGCAGGAGCAATGAGACATTCCTTAGAGGGACATTTTTCCATTTCCATGGCCTCAACTGTTCTATCTAAGGATGTTATTTTCATATCATCTTCTTCAGCCGTAGCATATATTTCTCCCCTAGAAGATGTGGTGGTAGACATAGGCTTGTTTGGCAAACCTACTTTTTCTGAATTAGCCCAAGTTTGTGCACTCTCTGCCAACCATTCCAAATACTCTTGCAGCTCTTAAGGTTGTTTGTTTAAGCAATTACCATTGCACATCATTTCAACAAACTGGAGCATATCATATTTAAGTCCTTCATAAAAGAAGCTAATGATATGCCAAAGTTCGTATCCATGATGTGAACAAGTTAACAATAATTCCTTAAATCTTTCCTAGCATTGATAAAAAGTTTCATTATTTATTTGGGTAAAATTCATTATATTTCGATGGAGAGCATTTGTCGTATGTATAGGAAAGAACTTATTCAAGAACTTCCTAGTCATTTCTTCCCATGATTATATGCAACCTGATGGCAGTGAATGAAACCACATCTTAGCTTTTTCTTTCAAAGAAGAAGAAAATAGTTTGAGTTTTACCATATCTAATTCGATGTTTTGTGTATGTTGGGTTATGCATACTTCATCGAATTCTTTTAAATGCATGTAAGGACTCTCACTATCCAACCCATAAAATTTGGGAAGTAATTGAATTACTACCACCTTTAATTCAATCATACCAGCATTTGGAGGTAAAAGTATACATGAAAGTGTGCTGGTATAATTAGGCTGTAAATAGTCTCTTAGTGTCTTCCCGCAAGGATTTTGGTTATGCCAATTATCCTCATGTGTTTTATGTTGGGCCTTTATCCTATTTCCATGTGGTTGAGAATGATTCCTCCATTGGTGTATATCATCATTAAATAGAGGTGGAGGATCATCAGCATCAAAGAGAGGATTGCTCGTCTATGAGGAAACATCATCACTATCCAAGATGAAAGGTGGTTCATCATCACTAAAGAGTGGATTGTTTCTCCATGGAGAAATATCTTCTTTATTAATGCTGGGGTGTAAATTACCCTTTTTATCAGTGTTTAAATTATTTAGTAGGTGCAACTGATCATGTCTTCTCTCTCTCTCTCTCTCTCTCTCTCTCTCTCTCTCTCTCTCTCTCTCTCTCTCTCTCTCTCTCTCTCTCTCTCTCTCTCTCTCTCTCTCTCTCTCTCTCTCTCTCTCTCTCTCTCTCTCTCTCTCTCTCTCTCTTTTTCCTTCAGAAAACTAACCTAAATGATGCAACCTAACTTCTAGAATGATGCACAAACAAAAGGGCACACTCAAATAATTCTAAGGCTAATAAGCAGCAATATTTTGATTTTCTGTGGGGACGATGCTTTTAATTAGCCTAATCTAGCGCTCCTCCTCTCTCTAGGAGTTGATTACTGCTTACCAGTTAGGTTCTAACCAAAGCGGTTAATACAACTCTCATGTAAGGAGGCGTTTAGACCTTAACAAAGGTCAATATGAGGTGGGGGAAGAGTGAGGCTCTATTAGATAACCCCTAATAACCATAGTGATCAAAAGCCACTAGAGTGACAGTAAATTGTGTCCTATTAAGAGGGTCTTACAAGCATGTGATGGCCCTATAGGTCTCTTCTGATTGATTTTAAATTAATGTGAAAGGAAGGGTTTCGCGCTTGAGGTGATTATCCTTAATGGGCTAAGAGGTGGTGATGAAATCCACCCTTGATCTTATGGGGGTAGGGTGCCCTTACTAATTAATTTTCACACACCATGGCAATTCGATCAGCATATGAATCGCTTTAAAGCATTAGACGTGTCCTAAAATGCAATTGAAAACAATAAACTAATGCAAAATCCTAAAATGCAACAATTATAACAGATGGTTTCTATATAAATTACACTAACAAACAATGCAAAATTACACTAAATGCAAACCCTAATCTAGAAAATAAATGAGTGAGAAGACTTATAGTGATGTTTCTGATGAAGATCAAGTGTGGGCCACCAGTGAAGATTTAACAACCTTCTAGAGCTAACTTTCCTAAGCATGAAATTAATCAACTAGTCTATGGAAAACATGCTTTAGCACACACTTCCTTAATCACGCAATTGTATAAGGAATGCAACAAAAATTAAGAGGATGAACTTTAACAACTAACAACAAACTAAACAAGTTCAACTTAATTACTTTTTCCTACTTGAATGAATACCACAACTTGGGATCTATTCACTCACTAAATCAATCAAAGCTATGTGTTCAAGCCATTGGTTATGTGCATAGGTCCAACATGTTTTGATAAGTGCATTTCAAATTAGTAGATATGGAATGTTAAACTATGGATCTACAAATAAACAAGCAATCCAACAAGGTTTTTCAACTTCAGCCCTAAAGCCCCTCTTAATCATGCGCTCCATCCTTGGATTGGATGCATGGTTTTAAAGGGCTTTTAATTAGATTGCTGAAAATTTCAGAATTAAACATTCACTTTCTTAATATCCCATCAACATAAAGCAAACAATTAAGAAGAAGCATAGTCAATAATCAAGTAAAAAGCATTCCATTAATCATTAAAAGTTTATGGCATATAATGGAATACATGAAAGATTACTGTCCACTTATGAATGAAACACACCCCTATTGCTTCTAATTTGAATCCAAAAACAAATACTAACAAAAATTTCTCCTCCAACAAAGCTTGATATTCAAAGGAATCTTATGGCATATAAGAAAAGATCAATGGAGACTAATGAAAAATAATGCTGGAATTTAAAGGAATCTAAAAGAGAACTTACAAGCTATGAAAGGAAAAGGAAAAACTAGATTCAAGATGATTTCACTTGGCTGTCACTCCAAGGGGAAACCAGTCTTGAATCTTGTTTCTAAGGAAAGGCACAAAAAAAAAGGACATGGCAAAACTAGCATGGAGAGAATCAAGGAAAACAATAAAGGAATCAAGAGAAACTAACCTTGAAAGTTGAAGCGAACACTCTTAAAACCAAGTGTGGAAGACTTCTAGAAGATGTCACATGCCTTTACAAAGATAACGACACCCAAGGAGTGCACAACACAAAGGCAAAAGGGAGGAGAATGGAGGAGAAGGAAGAGGATGTCTCCTTCTAAGGGAGGAGGCGTCTTTTTCCTTTTATGAAAGTTATCTCCTCTCTTATGTTTTTTGTGGAGTTTTATACTTTTTTTTTTCCTATTTTCTCTAGGGTAACCTAATAGTAAGGTATGGTGGGGATGAAATCAAGTCATTCTGGATGGTTAAGATGAGCGGGAGACTAAGGTTTCAAAGGAGGAAGGTGGGGGAAGGTGGCTGCCCTCTTTTGGGGTGGAAATGAGATAAGAGAAAGAGGGAGAGAATGGGGTGGAGAATTGTGGTTGGTTGAGAGAGTAGTTGGGAAAGAAGGTGAGAGGAAAGTGAGGTGTAGGCCAAACATAGAAAATAAAGGTGAGATGGTGGCTAGGATAGGAGTTTAGAAATATAGATGAGTTAAGGAATGGTCAGACTCTTGAATGGAAAGTCAAATTCGTCGTGGTTTTTGGTGGTGAGATGGAAAGTGATAAAAAGGTGAAAAAAATAAAAGAAAAAACATAAAACTTGGAAGGCTCTCATCCTATTAGTTCATATGCCAACTTATCATAATAAGATTTTTCTTAATTATCTTCAAAATATCCCTTGAAACCTCATCGATAATTCTCTTGTATTTCATCTAATCCTAGCCTCCCATTTAGCTTAGCTTGATGGCTTAGATGGCTCACTTTGAAGGCTCCATTGGTTAGGCCTCATGGCTGGCTTTGGAAGCTTTCTTGGCTTGGCTTCCCTTGGCCTGAGTGGCTTGTATAGTTTGGCTTGAATTCCTTAGCTTGCCACCTTCTCTCATGGCTTATATGGCTAAGGTGGCTAAGGTGGCTTCTATGCAAAGGTAGTGGGAATGTAGGGCTTATTTCATAAGCCCACTTTGACCATCTTTAGGTCCTTTAATCATATCCATTACTAGTCCATAAGATGATCCTGGCCTTTGTTTTATGTTGAAGTGATGATTTTGAGGCTTTGACTCAATCTTTTAATCTTAATATTCAATTTCATCCCAATCAATCTCGGCCATTGGATCACCATCTTAATTCCTACAAAAAGTGAAAATTCCTAATTAAATCTTAAAAAATATAATTAATCACATACTTGCCTCGGATTAGCCTCTGGACCTACAACATAACAACTTATGCTTCAATAGGTAAAAAATGCATGCCTTACGAATTTTGGTATAAAAACCTAATTTACCCTTATAAGTTGTAACACATAGGTAACTAATTTATTGGTTTTTATGCAAAATTAAACACTTATTACATGTTCTTCCTCAACTGCCTAACGCTCTAATCCATAGAGCATGGCTGGCCTTGCAATCATCCTATATGAATTTTCTTTTCAAATTGATTGGCACTTACCATGCACACAAAATTCTAGGGCACATCTCTATTTGATCTAACCCACTTGACCCAAGTTTTTAAAATAGCCTTTCTAAAACATGATTTTTTTTTTTGAAGGTGGGAAATCCCTCTTTTTTTTTTTATAAAATAATTTGAAAATATGTTAGTCATCATTCATAAACCCCTAGCCCTTAAAATCTAAACATCTAAAATACTAGCCCATGTCTAAGACATTTTAGCTCAATTAACATTTTGATGCTATTCGGAACTTATCAGTTATAATCATCTACTAAAATAAAATCATCCATCCATAATAAAGGTCAATGGCACTAATGGTCTTATTACATGAGTAGTTCAAAAATTGAAGTTTTAAAACTAAGTACTAGCATCTTCAGTCCTCGCTTTGCTCTCTCACGATAGTGTAGGACTCAATCCATGTCATTCCCTTTAGTCCCCTTACGATTTATCTCCATGTTGTTAATATTTTGGATTGAGTAACACTTAACTCAGTAGGGACATCTAAAACTACAAAATTGAATACTTCGGCATCCAACATACACATACGTTATAGAACATGTTTTCATTATAATAAAGAAAATCCACGACTTTACCTTAGTCGTTCATGCAATGCAATAATCAAGCATCCTCATTATTTCATACCTTATGAAGTAAATAACACAAATATGAAGGTATATCGTTCTCAAATCATCTAAATCATATCATGAGAAAATAATTAAATCTGGCATATATTTGCCAAATTCATCTATTGATTGGTTATGAGTACTCACCTCTCAACCATCCTAGGGTTCCTCTCATCCAGGATTGCTAAGAAAATCCTCAAAAATCATAATAATCTTGTGGGAAATGCTATGCTTATGACCGAACTCACTGAACCATGTGCCTGCTGATATCATAGGGGCATTTCAATCATATCTTCACAATGAGTGTGGCCAGTCTTGAAAAGGTGTCGAGTCACCTGTACTAGTTGCTCCCACTAGACTAGAAAATTGTCACTGTTTGAGTTAGATACAATTAAACCTTTTAAGTGGTAAGGGGTCAGGAGGCCAACCCATCACTACCCCTTAGCATAAGGCACTGGGCTTCTTTACCCATCAAAATCATGCACTTTGTATAATATTATTCTATTTTTAGAAACTTTTGAAAAATCTATATTTAATAGGTATAAATTATTTAATAATCTATCATGCTCATATAAGGAATCTTACACCTTAAACTATGTATCATATCATCATGCATTCTTGAAATCCAAATTAGAAGGAAATACTTTCCATGTGTGTGTATAACATGCTACAAGTAAAATCTTTTCAAACTTGCTAAATTCTCATAAATGCTAAGAACTCATCTTTAGCAAGAAAACACTATGAGATGTCTCCTACAAAACCTCATCATTTCATATCAAAAATCTTAAATCAATTCAATCATATGTTTTGAAGTTTAACCATGCGAGCAAAATCAAGTGATATTGATCATGATATGTAACGTACATGAGACCAAAGCCATAGATCAAATCTCAAATCTAAGATGTACGAGGAGTCTTATATGAAGCATAATCCGAATCAAACTTCTTTTTCAATCTTAAACCTGATTTAATCCTAGCCACTTTTTCGATCATCTCGGAACAATCATAATTTATCTACAACCATATACTTAACACAAGCGTCTTTGATAGTTTATAGATTCTTTTAATTAAGGCCTTCATGGGGCCCTTACCCATCCCCTTTGCAAAGCATCTCCACACGCCACTATCCCCCATGCATGCAAGGTGTTGGGTGATGTGTATAGCACCCCATGCAAAGGTGGCATCACGCTACCCCTTTAGGAAACCACGCATACTTACCTTTTCTTTTTTATCTTTCCGTTTTGCTAAATACCCATTTAGATATTGTCCTTATTAACATTGATCATGTCATCTGATCATCCAAATCATCTTAGATGAGTAGAAGTGACGCATCCAACTACTTCTTGTAGCAACTTTCATTGTCGTACCAACACACTTACATGCTTGCTTCAAGTCTTTCTACTCACCACATTGGCTTTTCCTAGATGATACAATATGGTAAAGTCATAATCTTTTAAATACTCCATCCCTGTGTTGCCTCATATTCAAATCTTGCAATGAGGAGAAAATGTACTTGATACTTTTGTGATCAGTGAATACCTTGAATTTCTCACCGTGCTAGTAGTGTCTCCATCTTAAAAGCAAAGATGACTATTGCTAGTTCAAGATTATGGCTTAGATAATATACATCATGCTTCTTTAATTATCTAGAGCCATAAGCAATTACCTTCCTATTTTACATCAGCACACATTCCAGTCTTTTGCCTAAGGCATCACTGTAAACTATGAATCCTCCACTACCCTTGGGTAAGGTGAGCACTTGAGTACTAGTCAGGATCTTCTTCAACTCCTGGAAAATCGTTCACATGCATTATACCATACGAATATAACATCTTTCCTAATCAACTTCCACAATGGTGGAGCAATCCATGAGGAACCTTCTATGAATCTATGATATTATCCTGCAAGGCCTAGGAAACTTCATATCTAAGTTATGATTGTTGATGTCTCCTATCTCTATACTGCTTCCACTTTTGTTGGGTCTACTCTGTCTTTAGAAATAGTGTAACCTAGGAAGCTAACCTTGTTGAGCCAAAACTCTCATTTATTAAACTTTGCATACAGCCAATGCACACAAAGCATGTTTAGTATAATGTGTAAATGCTCCTTATGTTCTTCATAGTTCTCTGAATACATCAATATATCATCTATGGCCATGGTCACAAATTTATCCAAGTGAATATCCTATTCATTAGGTCCATAAAAGCAGCCGGGGCATTCATCAACCCAAATGGCATAACCCTAAATTCATAATGTTTGTATCTAGTACTGAAAGCTATTTTTTGGATGTTTTCTTCTCTCGCTCTTAACTAATGATATCCAGACCTTAAGTTAATTTTTGAAAATACTCTAGCCGATTATTACTAATCGAAAAAATTGTCAATACAAGTTAATGGGTACTTGTTTTTTATTAGTAACCATATTCAGCATCCCATAGTCGATACAAAGCCTCATTGATCCATCCTTCTTAATTGAGAGAATCGGTTCTCCCATGGTGACACACTAGGCTTAATAAATGCTTTGTCCAATACTACTGCAGTTACTCCTTCAACTCTTTCAATTTAGCAGGAGCTAGTCTATAAGGTACCTTATAGATAGGGGTTGTACCTGGTATTACATCAATAGTGAAGGTTATCTCTCTTTTTTGAGGTAACCCTGGCAACTCCTTAGGAAATACATCTAAATATTCCTATACCACTTCCACGGCTTCTAGCTTAGGCCTTTCAACTTCCACAACCTCTATTTTGGCCAAGAAGGCTTATCATCCTTTGATGATGTATTTTACCACCTTAGTAGCTGAAATTACACATGTCCCACTGTGATCATGTCTCCCTTAGAAAGATATTGCTACCTCTCCAAGAATTTCAAACCCCACTTTCTTCTTTCGGCAATCCATTTTTGAATAATAATTGGATAACTAATCTATTCTTAGAATAATATCAAAATTGGTCATCTCCAAGAGGACTAGATCAGCATCCATTTGCCTATTCTATTACATTATCGGTATGTTCGGCAAGTATTGATGTGTGGTTAAAGAACCTCCAAAAGGTATCATCACTTCTAAATATATTTCTAGGTTTTGAGTTGAACAATTAATATAGGATACAAAATCAATCAAGATAAAAGAGTGTGTAGAGCCTTGGTGAGCCTTGGTCAAATAATAATTCCGTAAGTCTATCATGGATAAGTAGGGTGCCTTCCACCACAGCATTGGAAACCTATGCCTGTCCACTAGTCATTGTGAAAACTCATCCTTAACTCTTAAGGAGTTGGCTTTTCTATCCTTCCCCTTTTTTCTTTCCTTTTGTGCAATTCCTCACCATATGTCCCACCTCACCACAATTGTAGCACCTAGAAATGGCTTCTCTACAAAACCTACATGGATGATGTTTGTTGCATCAAGGACATGGTTAAGGTTCAAGTACTTTAGCTATGTCATTGTATGGGCACTTGTAAGGAGAATGAGACCCTGTAGACTATGAGGGCTGCTTCCCTTTGCTAAATCACCCTCCGCAATCATCCTTAACTCTTAAGGAGTTGGCTTTTCTGTCCTTCCCCATTTTTCTTTCCTTTTGTGCAATTCCTCACCATATGTCCCACCTCACCACAATTGTAGCACCTAGAAATGGCTTCTCTACAAAACCTACATGGATGATGTTTGTTGCATCAAGGACATGGTTAAGGTTCAAGTACTTTAGCTATGTCATTGTATGGGCACTTGTAAGGAGAATGAGACCCTGTAGACTATGAGGGCTGCTTCCCTTTGCTAAATCACCCTCCGCAACTAGTGCCTTTCTCCTTTGATTTCTTCTCCTTGTTGGACCTCTTATAGTTATGTCCAAACATTGAGGCAATCTCAACTGCTTCTGCCATGGTCTTTGGTTGAATTCCCAAGTTCTTACTCCTTAGTCCTGTAATCAATTCGTCGATGAACTTTTTGATTGATGCACACCCTGGTCTGAGTCTATTGAATTTATTCACGTATTGTGTGACCATCATATCACCCTATTGTAGGCTCAAGAACTCCTTCTCCTTTCCCCTTTTGATGTGGAGAGGAAAGTACTTTTTGAAGAACACATCCTTGAATTCAGTCCATGGTACCATTTTGAGTCTGTCAAAGTGGGTATGCTCCACCATTTTCCACAAAAAACCAGCTTCTTCCATCATGACAAAAGTAGCCATGACTACTTTCCTTTCCTCTGAAATTGACATCCCCTTGAAGACCTCAAAGATCCCTCTTTCAATTGCATCAGCCTCATCATCACTAAAAAAAGTAGGAGTCATCTTCTTCAAGCCATCTAGCATATACTCTAGCCTTCCTACCATCTTTGCTTGAGGTTGATTCTCTAGTATCTAGTTCAACTACTAACCTAAATTATGGATGGCACTATCATTTTACTACTAAAAGGGAATCGAGGACCTATGTGATGCCTCCGGGCATTTCCTACGACTCTCCTAGGTGGAATATGTTTGAAATAGTAAGGTCATATGTAAGTTTTCTCTCTAAGTTTCTTACACTATAATCTATTGATTTCTTAGTTCATCAACTATTCATGACCTTTCTTCACAGTAGTTTGATTATGAATGACTTTAATCCTGAGCTTTGAACCAAGTGTGGTTTTTAAAATAGCCTTTTTAAGAGCTATTTTTTTTTTTTTAAGGTAGGATGTCCCCTTTTTTTAAACAGTTTGAAACTACATCAGTCATCTCTTAAAATATCTGAGTGCTTAAAATCTAACCATCCAAAATACTAGCCCACAATTGAGCCATTATAGATCAACTAAAATTTTTAGAGTTGCACAGAACTTATCAGTCATAATCATCTACTAAAATAAAATCATCCATCCATAATAAAGGTCAATGGCACTAATGACCTTATTACATGAATTGTAACATAACTGAAATTTAAAACTGACTACTAGCATCTTTAGTCCTCACTTTGCTCCCTCACAATAGTGTAGGACTCAATCACCATTGTTCCCTTTACTCCTCTTGAGATTTACCTCCATGTTGTTAATATTTTGATTTGAGTAACACTTCACTCAGTAGGATCATCTAAAACCAAAAAATTTAATACCTTGGCATCCAGCATACACATGCATTATAAAACATATTTTCAATGCAATAGAGAAAACCAATGACTTTACCTTAGTCATTCATGCAATGCAATAATCAAGCATCATCATTATTTCATACCTTATGAAATAAATAACACAAATATGGATGTATGTAATTCTCAAATAATCCAAATCATAGCATATGGTAAAATAATTAAATTTGATGCATATCTACCAAATTCGTCCACCAATTGGTCATGAGTACTCGTCTTTCAACTTTTCAGAGTCAAATCTAATCTTAATTTGCCATTGGCAATTCATGATCTGTAAGACCTGACCATTGATTACTTAATATGTGTTTAGGAATGCATAAATATAGGTTTAGAGTAGCTTGGATTTGACAGAAAATGTTGATGCAAGCCTGACACCTATCACACAATCTTAATCATTTGATCAGACACTAAGGTATCTGATAAAAAAGGCCAGGTCAATGATCAAACTTCACCAATGCAGATTCAAATCTCACTGATATAAGGACTATTAACTGTTGGATAACTCAAATTTGTATGGATAACCAAGATTTGATGACCAGACAAGAGTTAGAGAAACAAATCCATGATCATTTAATTAAATTATTAATTAGATTAAATCTAATGATGGGATTGTTCTAATTGCCTTAGCTTAGGAAATTTAGCATGTGGATGATCTTGGACTAGAATGAACAAAAGTTTGTTGACTATCCAAGTTCAATTTGACTGTTCAAAACTATATCAGTGATGATTAGTGATTAAAAGAATTGAATAGACCATTGATCTATAAGATCAAGCTAGGTTACCCCATGGATCCACAAGATAGGTGGTGATATTGTTAGATCAAGTATTTATTGACCCTAATATATGATTAGAAACACAGATCCATAAGATGTAAGCATATAAATAAGAATCTAATGATGGGATTGTTCTAATTGCCTTAGCTTAGGAAATGTAGCATGTGGATGATCTTGGACTAGAATGAACAAAAGTTTGTTGACTATCCAAGTTCAATCTGACTATTCAAAACTATATCAGTGATGATTAGTGATTAAAAGAATTGAATAGACCATTGATCTATAAGATCAAGCTAGGTTACCCCATGGATCCACAAGATAGGTGGTGATATTGTTAGATCAAGTATTTATTGACCCTAATATATGATTAGAAACACAGATCCATAAGATGTAAGCATATAAATAAGAATCTAATGATGGGATTGTTCTAATTGCCTTAGCTTAGGAAATTTAGCATGTGGATGATCTTGGACAAGAATGAACAAAAGTTTGTTGACTATCCAAGTTCAATCTGACTGTTCAAAACTATATCAGTGATGATTAGTGATTAAAAGAATTGAATAGACCATTTATCTATAAGATCAAGCTAGGTTACCCCATGGATCCACAAGATAGGTGGTGATATTGTTAGATCAAGTATTTATTGACCCTAATATATGATTAGAAACATAGATCCATAAGATGTAAGCATATAAATAAGAATCTAATGATGGGATTGTTCTAATTGCCTTAGCTTAGGAAATGTAGCATGTGGATGATCTTGGACTAGAATGAACAAAAGTTTGTTGACTATCCAAGTTCAATCTGACTATTCAAAACTATATCAGTGATGATTAGTGATTAAAAGAATTGAATAGACCATTGATCTATAAGATCAAGCTAGGTTACCCCATGGATCCACAAGATAGGTGGTGATATTGTTAGATCAAGTATTTATTGACCCTAATATATGATTAGAAACATAAATCCATAAGATGTAAGCATATAAATCAGCAAACTGAATGATCTATAATTGGATGATGCATCGAGATCCATCCAACCTTCAATTTAAGATTTGATGAATTGATCTATATGCTAAAGATAAATTAATGAAGTTAAATACATGTTTCTCAAATTTGCATGACAAAGATTGAGATCGGTGAATCTCGATAATTGATCAACCTTCATTATGATGATTATCGATTTTAGATTGTTGGAACCATGATTCAAGTTAGGTTGTTCTGACAACTTTAATTCATCCGCGAATTCAAATTATGACTAGATTATTAGTCAAGTCAAATTAACATGTATCTGATTCAAATACAAGTTATAAATAGATTTTCATAAGTAGAATAATGACATGGTTATAGATTAGAAATGTTGTACTCTTCATGGATGAAATGGCATATGTCTTCCATTGATGATGATGATTTTAGACGATTATCCTTGTATGTAGAAATGATTTGAAATATGCATATTATAATGATATGTGGATATTATCAAGACAATGTGAATGATAATGATGGAGATATGACTATCCAAGATCCTTCATTTAGAATTACTAACACTAACATTTCATTTATACATTTCTTGAATTTGATCTTTCATTTTAGTTTAATATGCACATGATTTGTATTTAATCACATTTTTATCTTCTTGCATGTAATCGAAGTTTGATTCATGATTTATAATTTTGGGTAACCGATGAGGGTGGGTGCATGTGGTACTAGTAGTCTTTTAGGTGCTCACAGTATGGTCATGGGTTGGGCTGAGATGAATTGTGAGATTATTTTTACATACATGATTTGTTTTGAGATATGGTTTTTGGCATGGATTTGCCGATAGTGAGCTGATATGCCCACATGTGTATTTGGCATGGATTTGCCTATGGTGAGCCAATATGCTCTGATATAGATTTGCATGGATTTGCTTATGGTGAGCTGATATGCTCTGATTTGATATGTCATGGATTTGCTTGATATTGAATCTAAAAGTGATTCAATTGTTTTATCATTTTATCACTGATTTATACATATTGACAACATGGGTTATCCTTTACATAGATATCTTGTGATTTTACATGTACTGATGTTGTACATGGATGTGATTCTATTATGCTAATCATAGTACACACGATTATGATTTATTTTTATTTAACTTGGCATGGATTTTGCCTACTTAGTGATCTGATATATTATTAGATGGATTGACATAAATTTATCTACATCATGAGTCTATATATGATGAGATGCTATGATATGAGATTATTTGAAATGATATGGAGATGTATGTGATATGAATGTTATTGTATGGTTGAGCTTGTATGAATGTATGCCATTCCTTAAAATAGATTATAAATAGGCCAGATATCTAATTGTATTTGGCTTCATGTATATTGCCAAAGTAGATGCTCAAACACCTATTAAGCACAAGCTTGCTAAGACATTATAATTTCTTTACCATGTCTCAGGTTTTGAAGAAAGTGATTGAAGGATAAATAAGTAAAGGTAGATGGAACCATAGAGGAGGACAATAATAGCAGGTGATTGTGCTGCCAATGTAAGTAAATGACTCATATGTTATTGTTTTTATTTTAAATAAAACTTGTAAGCACATGAATTGTTTGCAATATAGTACACTAGTGAGGTTGATACCACTAGGAGTTGAACGAATGCAATGCTAGTGGTCCCTACTTTAAACTATCTAACCTAGACAAATTCAAGTAATTTTTAACCTAAACTAAGAATGGAAACTATAACATAAAAATTGGAAACTATTCAAAAACAAGAAACATGCCAAATTGAAAATTTTCATAAAATATGCAATTTCTAAAATTAAACTTTCCTAAATTGATGACTTTGTAATTTGATGACTTTTTTAAAATAAAAACTATCCTAAAGTGAAAATTTTCCTTAAAAATTTAACAACTTTCTTGAAATAATGTTGCTAGGCATGAAATTAATCAACTAGTCTATGGAAAACATGCTTTAACACATACTTTCTTAATCATGAAATTGTTTAAGTAATGAATGGAATTAAGAGGATTAACTTTGATAACTAACAACAAACTAAATAGGATCAACTTAATTACTTTTTCCCACTTGAATGAATGCCACAACTTGGAATTCATTCACTCACCAAATCAATTAAAGCTATGCATTCCAGCCATGGTTGGTTAACATGCATAGTTCCAACAATTTTTGCTAAGTGCATTTCAAATAAGTAGATATGGAATATTAAACTATGGATCTACAAGTAAACAAACACATCAACAAGATTGTCCAACTTCAGCCCTAAAGCCCCTCTTAATCATGCATTCCATCCTTGGATTGAATAAGCATTCCATTAAGAAGAAGCATGGTCAATAATCAAGTAAAAAGCATTCCATTAATCATCAAAAGTTAATGGCATATAATGGATTACATGGAAGATTGTTGTCCACTTTTGAATGAAACACACCACTTTCCTTCTAACTTGAATCTAGATGCAAATACTAACAAAGATTCCTATTGATCCATATGCTAACTTATCCTAAGAAGATTTCCCTTAATTATCTCCAAAATATCCCTTAAAACTTTATGGATAATTCTCTTGAATTTCAACCAATCCTAACCTCCCATTTAGCTTAGCTTTATGGCTTGGCTTGTTGGCCCCATCCCTTGGCTTGAGTAGCTTGTATGGTTTGGCCTGAATTCCTTAGCTTGCCACCTTCTCTCATAGCTTATATGCCTAACGTGGCTTGAGTGGCTTCCATGCAAAGGTGATGGCTTACTTCATGGGCCACCATTAGCTACCTTTAGCTTATTTAATTACATCCATTACTAGTACACAAGATGCTTCTAGCCTTTGGTTTCATGTTGAAGTGATGATTTTGAGGCTTTGACTTGATCTTGATGTTCAAATTCATCCTGATCGATCTTGCATGTTAGATCGCCATCTTGCTTCCTACATAAAGTGAAAAATCCTAATTAAATCCTAGAAAAATATGATTAATTATATGCTAACCTCATATTATCTTTTGGACCTATAAAATAATTTTTTTTTCTATATTAGGCAAAAAATGCATGTTTTAGGAATTTTGGTCTAAAAAAATACCCCTATAAGTTGAAATACATGGGTAACTAATTAGGTAATTTTTACGAAAAAGTAAACACTTATCAATTATTATCCTGGACTTGTATGTATAGATACATTTATATAGTTGAATTGTGAGTTGTGACTAGATAGAATATTGAAAAATGTAAAATATATACTCATTGGTTTTCAGAACCTCTGAAATGTATTGTTGTAATGGTGGTGACACTTGAGTTTTGTGAAAAAAATAAATAATTATATAAAAATATTTTTCCATTAGCATTTAAAAAGTATTATAAAAACTCAGGTCATCATACAACTTCCCTATATGGTTTTTCATTTTCTACTTGGTGAATGTGATGCATGCACATAGCAAGACTAATCCCTTTTATATATGTGCTATGGTCCACCCTAAAGCTATCATATGTTCTCATAGAACATTGAGTAGCTTTCCTTCATGTTCTTGATCTAGATCTGAAGCAATAATCACAGGTACGGATTCATTAGGTTCTAGGTATGAATATTTCAAATATTTGGTAAATGCCGTAAAGACCAATGTGGGTGGTTTTTTAAGTGAAGGCAAAGGAACATAATTGGTTGGAGGAAGAGGTTCCACTTCAGGTCCCCATTTAGAGGTATCCATTACAGGTGTAGCATCCAATGGATTATTTACCTTATTTATGGATTTTGTTTACATCAAAATCACAATTAAGGGGTGCAAGACTAGCCACAAGTGGATCTAGGGTAGACGATTGTGGAATGGCATCTGAAATTGGACCTTTAACCAAGTTGACTATACATGAGTCACCAATGTCGAGATGCTAATGATTGGCATTAAAAACATTGAGCTTTACATTTATGTTTCTAAAATACAATTTCATCACACTGTTATGATAGTTGATGATGGCATTGAATGTTGCTAAGAATGGACATCCAAGAATTACTAGGATCTGACTACTGGTGTCCAATATTGGTTGGGTATCTATGACAATGAAATCAATAGGGAAATGAAATAGGTCATGTTTATAAGCTAAAATATGATATTGGTTGGTTTCAGTTCACAAAGCCCAAGTTGAACATTGGCAGAATACAACAATAAGTTTACATGAGCCCTTAAATCTAATAGTGCCCTATCAATTACGTGGTCACAAATAAGACATGACATGTTAGGATAACATGGGTTTCTAAACTTTGGAGTGCTATGGAGGTGAATCAAAGAGCTCACCTGTTTGGTGAGGAAGACTTTCTTTTACACATTAAGCTTTCACTTTTGTGAGCAAAACTCTTTGAGAAACTTGGCATATGTCAAGATATCTTTAATTGCATTAAGCAATGAAATATTGATTTGAACATGCTTAAATGCATCCATTATCTCATGAAAATTAGTCTTTAATATATCCTCAGTCTGCCTTACTTTGTTATCTATCTAACAACCACTCCTAAGGGTAGTTATGGACTTGTCTTGAAAAGGGAGTCACTATGAGTTTGAAGACGACCCTATTTCAAACTATGTCTTAGGGTTTAGAATTAGCTGACTGGGGAATGTCCCTTTCCTCTATCATTAAGTGCAGCAGATAAGTGACTCATTTGTATCTCTAATTTAGCAATTGCTTGGGAATTGGCACTAGAATCTATCTACTCTTGTTGGAGATGGTTTAGAACCTGTCTAGTCTCATCCTATTTTTTATGGGCTTTCTCCATATGTAATTGTATAGTTGTCTCAAAGATTGGTTTCTTTGGTTATTGAGAGAACTAAAAACTATGAGACTACTATGAAACTAAAGCTCTAGGGAAACTTTAAGCAGGAGGGGTTATAGATTGACCTCCTTGATGAGTACTCTTAGACCATGAAAAATTAGGATGCTTAGCCCAGCCTAGATTGTAGGTTTCAGAATATAGGTTATTGATAAGATTGTGATATGCATTTATAGCATTTGCTTCTTCTAAAAAGTATTTAGGGTATGCATGATTAGATGGAATGTGTTGAGCTGGAACAAGTAGAACAAACCTCCTGTGTAGGTTCCATGGATGCACTTCCAGCCTTAAAGGCATAAAGTCTCGAATTAATTTTCTGGAACATATTTTCAACATTGTCCAATCATTGAGCCAAGGAGTCAAAATGATATGAGATATCTATGGTTACTCCTATTTCATAAAGGTCTCCTTTCTTTTGATGTTGGGAATGTCAATCTCGATGATTCAAATAATCCCATTAGTAGGAATTTTAACTAAAGTCTCAAAAATTTTTGCTAGGAATTGTTGGGGTGTAAGTATCTAACAACAGGATGTCTCATAGTGATAATATCACTCGATTTGGCCTAAGAGTTTCATGAACTCTTATAACCCGCCCATCTCCCTCTCCCCAGGTGATGTGAGACTAATTCTTAGGGTTATTATGACGACCTGGGTTTTTCAACACTTTTTAATAAAAAAAATTGAAAGGTGGGCCCCCAATTTATTTTGAAACCAAAACAACAGCAAACAATTTCAAATGAAATTTATTTTAAGAAAACTCTGTGTCAACTATCAACTCATCACACAACCTTTCTCTTTTAAAATTCAATAAATGTTTCATTTAACCAAGTAAACCTTTTCAAAACAAGTTCACTACTCTAGGACCCATCCAATCAATAGCCACATTCCTAACAACAATATAATTAAGTCCAATAAGATAGATATACATATACAATCCATGTGGAATCAAAACATACCTCCAAATGAGATATCTCGATCACCATTCATCTTGCTCCTCATCTGTCCTGTCTTTCTCTCAATATTTGAGGCATTGTAACAATAAAGCAATGCCTCAGCAAGCAATGCTTCGTAGGTACACAGATGTTTAATGTAATAAAAATTGGAACATAAAAAGCAAATCGAATAACAATGTTGAGATAAGCGTAGGTCATGATATCCATGGATACAAGTATCACAAGCAAAAACATCATGTGGGATAAAACATGAATATCATTGGTGTAAAACATAATAATCTCATGAATGTAAAACATGATATGATCCAATCTCAATGAGCATACAATAAACAAGTAGGGTACCCTAAGCTATGTGGGTCCCATAAGTGTCCCATACACTCATACAACAGATCATGAGTACTCATATCAATCCTCTGATTGTTTTCATAACCAAGCATACAAAAACATCTCCCATGTTTATCATACAAGCATACAAAACATGTGTATGGATCACCATACCTGTAGTGTGGACTATCCATGTTACCAAACCCCTATCGAAAGCCATCTGTGGGCAGGTGTCTATCACATCATAATCACATCATAAATTCAGAGGGTGGGTAGCCTTACTCCTTCCTAGCATGACATCAACCAGGTGAGAGCACATATCATAAATCACAAAAACACAAAAATTGCATATCTCGTAAAACTAGGAGCACTTGTGGCTCACAATTCCCAAGGCACACCTCTCATCCTAGGGTTTGTCTCTCAAAGGACTAGCCACCAAGCCTCCACCACTGATTGTATGAAAAACCACCAATCTCAGTGATGCAATAATAAAGAAAGATATTTACTAATCATACATAAGATACATGGTATCAATACCATAAAACAATCAGTCATGAAAACCCATTCAATGCACTGTCAAAATCTCATATCGATCATAGCATAAAACTTTGAAATTTACATGTGTTTGAAAATGATAACCATGTGACCAACAATCATAATCAATAATGATGCTATGATGATGCAGGATTTACAAAAGAAGATGCAACATTAAATGTCATCACCTACCTCATTGAAAGATAACCCAATCAAGTGTGTAATCCTCTTAGCTCACATGCTCTAATGCACCTGCCAGTATCACGGTCTATGTCATGTTATTTATTTCCCTCAACAAAAATCTATTATAAATTTTCTCTCAAGTTATGTCTATTTATGTATCCATTTATATAGTGATCGTCCTTATCTAGGTTTTGATCTAGATCAACAGTTTAGATTGTCTCATTTTCCTTTATTAAGTCAATTTTCATAACATTTAATGCCCATCTGTGTCATCTAATCATTAATCAGAGTTATGGATTGCCAATTTAATGTTCTCCGAATTTTTAAAGATTCAATTTATTCCTCAATGAAATCTATGTTGATCCAACCGTTGGATCATTTTTTAAGGCTTCTATTTATGATTAAATAATTATTTGTAACCTTAATCTTCAATAATCAGTGTCATTTCATATTCATCTACTCATTTTAATGTCTATCTAAAGTTTACACCCTGATCCGATGATCAGATCACTTTCAGATCAACAATTTCCAAGATCTTATTTAAATCAATGGTCCAGATCAATTCAAAGCTAAATGCTCCTAATCCATTCCTTAGATTCATCAATTCATCCTATAAATCATTCAATTGTTTAAGTTATGAGGCCTGATCATCCTATGATCGGCCTAATCTAAGTAATTGAGTACATTTTCTAAGGTTTGATCAACTAATTATGCTCAGATCGAGGTTTAGAAATAAATTCATGTCCGTGTCATTAGGATGACTTCAATGGACCTTTTAGATTGAAGATCAGGCTTTTTTAGCCTCAAAAATCTCAAAAAAATCATTTCAGATCACAAACAACAGTTCAAATCAAAATCTGGCCACAATTCCCAGTTTGCACCAGCGGAATGGATTACACTAGTTTAAACTGGAGAAACTCATTTTACATCAGTATGCACTGATGAAACTCATTTTACACTCGAGTAGGATAATGTGCCCATACTGTCCATACTATTTTTGGTTGATCGGAGCCCTAGATGATCCAACTTTTTATCTATTTTTGCTGTTCTTATGGTTTTTGGGTCCAAAGATCACATTGGATGGCTCAGATCTATCATTTGATATATCCTTAATGTGGGTCTAACCATGATCCACTATTTTGATTTCCTAGGCCTTCCAATGGACTTTGAGACCAGATCTAGCCCAGATCTATGAAGGAAAAGTAGGGAAATAAGGATAAGAGCAAGCTATATGGTGTGGCCTACCTAATTTGAGTCAGAGAGTGGAGATCGGAGTCCTCTAATCTCCAATGAGTGCAGGCATCAGATGCATTTGCCGAAGAGCGGCGCAAAGAAGGCACAATCCAGGGCTATTTTGCATTGGGAATAAGGAGGAAAGCTTGCTTTTATAATTGGGGATCCAATTTTCTCGCAGGGAAAGAGGATCACTGCCTTCCTCCATTGAGATGGAATCAGAATGGAAAGGGGGTGTCGTTATCAAAATGACCCCGTCTAATTTGGGTCCTTGCCTAATTACTAAAATGCACTCAAAACTTAAAAGGTCCATATCTCCCTCATCCGAACTCCATTCTTGACGTTCTTTATACCATTCAAATCCTATCGATGTGTACTTTGTAAATTTAGTAGTTCTAAGTCAAAAATCTATTGATAAATTTTTTAATTTTATTAATTCATTTTATTACTAATTGTTAGGAGTAAAAATTGAGGATATTACATCATTCCCACCTTATAAAAATTTTGTCCTCAAAATTTTTGTAGATACCTCTACATAAATATCTCTGGGTGGGTCCTCATCTCATCTTCTATCTCCCATGTGAAATTAACCTCAATAGGTTGAATCAAGATACATGATGAAGTATAAACCATCACATGTGAAAACATGGATAATCATATAATCAAATGTCATGCTATCAAAAGTGAAGTAATAAACACTATAGAGTGTAAAATACATGCCTCAAAAATTTCAAGTGAGAAGTCATGATAATGAAATTAAGGAAAAATTCTAAATATAATCACCTACGTACCGGGTGTGGTTGCCAAAGGACCTTAACTAATGGAATAGTATTAGTCCTTAACTCTTGGACTTTACTATCCAAGGTACGTACAGTCTTTTCTCAAATGTCATATGAACCTACAACCCCCTTGGAATCTACTCAAGTATGTGAGATGGATTTGGCACGTACTTCCTCTGAACAATTCTAGAGTCGTCCACATATCACAATATATGATAAGTGTGACAATAATTCTAAAATCAACATCAATTAGCGATTCCACTACATGTCATACCTTCTTAACTAAAACCATCATATAAATTGACTCCTATCAGTCATCTCTTTATATAATTAGAACACATCATAACCACATATGACACAAATAGCACAAACCAAGCTCCCATCTAAGAGTTGATTACTTATGTACAACTTAGTACTAAGTAAAATCACTATATCTGCTCGATTCAGAGCATCTCAGCTCACATATAGGAAATCATTTACCAAATCAAAACTAGAGCATACAACTTACCAACAGGAATTTTGTGACACCCAGTATTTTTATAACACTTTTTTATATAATAATAGTTGTAATCGGGATCTCAATTAAAAAGATTCTATTAATTATTTATTAAAACCTTTATTGAAAACCTCCAGGGGTTATTTTCTTTTTCTAAAACATCACGACCATGATTGAAAATATAATTTTATATACATAGTAAACATAACACATTTAAATTTCAATGTCAAAATCATCGGGCCCTTTATTTCCAAAACAATAATTGTCCAAAACATAATAATAATGTGGCCCAAGGTCTATCCATCGTAACATCTCACATCAATGTTCATCATATATATAAATATCATAATAAATCCCATAAAATAAAAGTATACAGTCCATAAAGAAAGTCAAATAGTAGTTTGTTTATTAACTCACATCACTATCTATTAGTCTAAGTGGAGAAATCTCCCACTGTTATCACGATCTCTCAATGGTCTTGCCCTTCCTGCTATCACGCTCGAGATCTAAGTCATTGCAAAACAAAGCACTGCCTCAACAAGCTATTGCTTGGGTAGGTATATAGACATTTAGTGTAGTAAAGGTGAAACAAATTGAATAACAGTGCTGATATAATGAAAAGATCTATCATCTAAGAAAATATAATTCCTTTAAGCAATGCCAACATAATCTCAAAACATCATGTACTATAAAACATTCATCTTATGGGTTTAAAGCATGATATGAACTAATGTAAATGAGCATACAATAATAACAGACATCCTAAGGTACATGGGTCTCATGAGTGTCTCATACACTTGTACAAATAGATCATAAGTACTCATATCACTTCTCTGAGTGTTGTCACACCTAGGTATACAACAATATCTCCATGCTCATCATCCGAGCATACATAACAAGAGTATGGATCATTATGCCGCAGTGACAACCCTCCAAGGTCTCAACCACTACCGCTCCTTTTCAACACCATAATGGGAGACTTACCGTCCATCCCCATTAAAAGGCTCGAACCGGTAGTGTGGACTATCTATGTTACCCAACCCCTACCAAAAGCCATATGTGGGCAAGTGTCTATCATATCACAATCACAGCACAAATCTCAGAGGGTAAGTGGCCAACCCTACTCCCTCCTAACATGACATCCACTGGGTGAGAGCACCCGTCATAAAACCCAAAACATGAAAAAAAAAAAACACGTATCTTGAAAACCAGGATCACTCGTGGCTCGTAATCCCCAAGGCATGCCCCTCATCTCAGGGTTAATCTCTAAAAGGACTAGCCACCAAGCCTCCACTTTCCTTATGAAGCCCACCAGTTTCTGTGGTCCAATAAAAGAGAAAATTTCTAATCATGCATAAATATGAAATGTCGATCTCATAAAATCATCAATCATAATCTATTCAATACATTGTCGAAATCAAATACAATCATAATACATAAAAGTCTGAGTCTCACAATTTTTTTAAACTAATTTTAACTATGCAATTTACATCACAGTCAATCATGATGCTATGATGATGCAAGGTTTTAAAATCAAGACATAATGTTAAATGTCGTCACCTACCTCGATGTGAGATCACTCAACTCAAGTGTATAATCCCCTTCTCTTGTACGTTCCAATGTACCTGTCAATACCACAATACTATTTGATGTTATTTATTTTGTCACAAGGGAATTTATGGTGATCCAACCATTGAATCATCCTCTAAGATTTCTAATTATGATTTGGTTCTTAATTTGGACCCATCTTATGTTTATCTATTCATTTTTGTGTGTATCTAATGGTTATACATTAATCTGATGGTCAGATCATCTTCAGATCAATAATTTTCCAAGATCTAGTTCAGACCAATGGTCTAGATCAATTTCTAGAGTAGTCACACTAATATGCCCTTTAGAACCCTTATTTATTGTCATACTTTATCTCATTGTTCAAGTCTTGAAGCCTGATCACTCTTTGATCAGTTAGTTTTGAGTTATTAATTAATACTTTATAATTTAACTAATTTAAAAGTGCTCAAATGTATTTTTTAAAGCTAAATTTAGGTCGCGTCATCAAGGTGATAGCAACAGATGTTTCCGATTGTGATTTGGACCTTTGTAACTCTCAAAATTAAGATTTTTGTAAAAATACTTCATAAATTAATATTATTATTTTATAGGGGATCAGACGATGCATTTGCACTAGTTTACACCGGCGGCCCCAATTTACATCGGGTTACACCAAAACAATGCAAAAAATGGTGTCGGGGAAGACGACTGGAGTCCGGTCGTCGCCAGTTACCCCACAAATGTCCAAATTTCATGATTTTTGCACTATTTTGCTCAAAATTTCATGTATTTTCCATTTTCAACACTCCTTTGGCTTGATTTTGCCAAAAACTAAGGTTTTTACTAGATTTTTCTCATGTTCTTAAAATTTTCCTATGTACTATTCTTCGCTATTTTCGGCGTTGTCCACTGTCGAATTTTCCTCAAACTTTACGGGTTTGTTCTTGGGTTCCTTATGCACTAGATGGATGGTACAATCTCTATTTTATTGATGTTTTATCAACCTATATGCTTTCCAATAGTAGCGTCTACAGATTTTCAGGAAAAATGACGAACCGTTGTCGTTTTTTCTGACTTTCATGCACGCCATTGATGTATATACCACACATGTAAAGGGGGATTTGAGGGTTGGGGCTTACCTCAATCAGCTGGGTGGTTGTTGATGCCGATGGATCCCTAGTTGCTGAAAAAATGCGATTTTGCAGAGGTTAGGGTTTATGGAAAGGGCGCGATGGAGAAGATGATGAGAGAAGTAGATTGAGGCGAAGAGAGATCATGCTGGTGGTGAGGAAGGGAAACTCTTCCCTTATACGCCTTCCCTCCGATGATTTTTTCTTCGAAATCGTTGGATCTGATAGAGGAGGATGGAAGGGGTGCCGTTATCAAAACAGCCCCTATGTTTCGGCCCCTATAAATTACTAATTTGCCCCTCTATCTTTAACGGCTCATAACTTCTCCGTTTGAGCTCAATTTTCTACATTTTTTTTATGTCGTTGGACTCCGATCGATGCATACTTTCAAGTTTTTGAGTTTTCAGAACCAAATTCTATGCATAATTTTTTTAATTTATTTATTTTATCACTATTTTAAGATTAAAAATTGAGGATATTACAAATTCATATGCTACTCACAATGGCAACATATCAACTCGCCAATAGGCACCCTATGCCAATGAGAACCAATCTACAACATGATTGTATTATAAGCACTTAGGAGCTTGCCACTTAGAAGCTCATCACCTAAAAGTCTACAAGTGTGTCTCACAACTGTCCTCATCAGTTACTCACAAGTATAGATCATAAATTGAATTTTGATTAATCATAAGAGAATAATCTCACATAATATTATATGTTATTGATATCTTGGTGAAACTCAATTATACAGTACTCACAGTTCATAAGACTAAGGAACTATGAACCTCAGTCACCAATTTGGCTAATCTCAACTCCTCATAGTCTCAATAAAAAGGGGTCTTTTGCCCTTATTGGGCTAAATCAAAGTGCTCATGTCTTAATCTCTACAATTAGGGTGAGCCCTAAGAGAATATCTCTCTATAAAATAGAGGCCAAATCCAACCGTCAACATAACATAATCTAGTTGTAACCTCCTTACCCAACATAAAGAAGTTAGAGACAAATCAAATCAATTGTATGTTCTAGTTCAATACCATTGAACCATTCAGTTTCTCTGCTCTTGTGATGACCCGGGTTTTCTCATGCATTTTTAAATGAAAAATCTAAATTCCTAAGGTGGGATCCCGATTTGAAAACAATGTAATGCAGCGGAAAATCTTTTGTTTTAAACTCATTTTTGAAAACCCCAAGTGTCATTTGCTTTCACAACAACCAAAGTGGTTTTTGAAAAACTTCAGAAATCATAAATGTTTTCCCCAGGTCTATCCAGTCACAACACATAGCCCAACTGTAAATAAATACATGTCCAAAGGGTTGAGAGTTTACTTACATGTATAATTGTCTCCTATTTGATTCACTTGCTTGTAACACTAATATCTCCTGAGACATCTTTTATTTGTGAGTGGAATTATCCTGAAAAATGTTAAGGATAGGGTGAGTATATACTATACTCAGTAGGAGTCTATCACTACTAGTTTTACAATGCATGCTATGTTTAAAATCATATGCTCTTTAAAACATGTGCATGTTCAATCAATCATGTTCAATATCGATATTGAAAACCATTGTCAAATTGGAATACTGATGACTTAAAGAAATATCATAATCCAAGTTGAAAGTATCATATATTATAAACATAATGATATGCATAAGATGCTCCACTGAATCCAACTCATGGATATCTAGTATGGTTGACCAACCTCATGTCATGGCATATGTAATGCACGTAAATCCTCAAACCATAGGGTCCAACTATGCCCATGACCTCGCCGTCGTGTGGTCCCCGGGTACCTGAGGACACTCGGTCATAGCCTCAACGGGGTATATGACACGTCGACCCAGTGCCGTGACACCAGTGGTAGCCCCCTGTACCACATGTAGTCGACGTAGGGATGTTACCCCTTTTTGGGCGTGGTACCCATCCACCTAATACTGGTAGAGGTTGGAGGCCAACCCAAACCTCTCGGCATAGCGCCCATGAGCTTATCAGCCCAAATTATATCAGCTCAAACAAGCGAAAACCTCTTTTTTCAAAACTATCCTCTTTGGGTCCCTCACAACTGCCTGGCTCTCACAACTGCCTACCTAGCATCTTTTGGGCACTCCAGCGTCTTTTGGTAACTCTCAAGGACATGCAATCTTTCAAAAACTCAAGGCTCATAAATCATGCAATATATGCAATTATTTGCAAAACATATCTATGCATAATGTATATGCAATTATTTGCAAAACATATCTATGCATAAAGCATTTATCATATGCATGCTGAATTGATTTATATGCTAAACAAGCCATAAATAAGTCATGGTAAACGAGTCATATACTTATACTTAAAACATGCATTTTTAAAACAATCATGGCTCTTTTAAAAAGTCTAGTAGCGATAGAGCACCTACCTCAAAGTCTCCTGGAGTCGCGTCCTTTATCACTTCAACCCGTCCCTGGGTCTCATTTATAAACTCCTGGGTATGAAGGATACAAGGAGTCCTTATTAATTTCAATCCATTTAGACATTAGACCGCTAGCTCTGCCTATTGGGTCCATGGTCCTTGCCTAATTCATTCGTCAGGCTAGATCCTATGATAGGAATCTACTATTCAATGGCCAACTCTGTAAATTGTCCTCTAATCCTATTTTTAAAGTCTCCTTGGGTTTGCGTACCCCAGTTCCCAGGATACCCATGTATCCTGGTTGAACCGCATCGCCTTAAGTGCATGCGCACCCAAAGGCCGTGCCAGGGTCTGTGTTTTGCACGCACATATGCATGCTCAAGTGACGCGCTATGACACTCATCATCGCATGGACGCACCTTGTAGCATGGCGCGTCTCAGCTCCCAGGGCACCCCGTGCACCCTGGTCGAGCCAGGATCCGTGCACCATGTCACGTACACACCTGAAGGCCGCACCTGGGGCAGTGTACGCACTGTTGTACACCTGGAACCTGTCCCAGGGACCCAGTCCCAGGTGCACGTGGTGCTTGGCATCCTTGGGACGCCTGGTTCGTGCAAGGCCGGCCCAAGCCGGCTTGGAGTGTTTCTCGGCCAGGAAACTTGGCTGGAAACGGCTGGGGAAGGACCAGATCTGGTGTGGATCTGGCCTGGGGAAAGCAAAATGGAGAGGGAAAAGGGAAGAACGGCTTACCTGTAGCCTGGGGACGCCCTTTTTCCCGGTGGGTGTGCCTGCTCACTGGAAAACTCGAACCAAAGGGGGGGAAATTGTGCAAGGCTGGAACAAGAGAAGAAAGGGGCATGGGGAGACGGGAATGGCATGGCCGGCCTGACTTTGGCCTGGCCATTGCCAAAAAATGCAGAGGAGACGGGTTTCCGATTTTTCCAGAAACCCCAGTCTCAAACGGCTGGAAAAACGCTGAAAACTTGTGTTTTTGGAGAGGGGGAGATGGGGTTTTTATAGCCTTGCTTATGGCAGTGCCGCCCTTGGCTGTGGCAGAATCCTCTAGAAAAATTGGGATCGAGGGTTTCTGGAGGGGTCTAGAGGTTGAAGACGACAGGGGGTGCCGTTATCAAAATGGCCCCCTGCGTTTTTCGTCCTTTTTCGTTTTAAACGTTTTCTGTTTAAATTCTAGAAATACCCCTATCTTTAAATGGTCGTAACTTCTTCATACGAACTCCGTTTTGGGTGATTTTTGAGGTATTGGATTCCATTTTCCAAGTAGAATCTAATGGTACTAAGTTTCCTCACAAATTCCTTCATTTACTATTTTAAATAAAGTGAAACATTTAACTTAGTTTATTTCTTATAGAATGTTCAATTTTCATTAAAAATAGTGTAAATTGCTCGGGTATTACAGCTCTATAGCAACAAACTCTCATCATATTACCAAATGCTCATAAGATGAAGATACTGATCATTACTGGCCTTTCTAAGAGTATTTCATATAAAAGTCTTAGAAATGGAGGAACATGTTCTCCCAACCAACCATAATTAGAATTCCCATAATTACATTTTAGGTGTTCTCACTTCCACAATTTAATTTCCTTTAACCAATCAAATATTCCATGGTTATATCTTTCAAAATCATTTACAATTGTCAACCTCACATCCGATGTAATTGATTTTTCATAATGACTTTCTTAGCCATTTTGGACAACATTATCATCAATATTTAATAATTATTCTCATAAAATAGTTATCACATCCTCCAGGCACTATGCACCTCCAAATCATAATTAAAACCCCAATAAAATCCGTAACATTAAATTTTCACTGAGTTTTGGCTATTAGTATTTTTGTGTGCATAAGAACTTAAAAATTTTCAAATCATAGATCAATTAATTCATCCATAGAACATTAAATATTGTTCCATCAACTTTCAATGATTTTCATTGATACTAAAATTCATTCTTCAACTAAATCCACTTCCAATTTAGATTAATATAATACTTCTTTAATATTCTTGAGTTCTCATTTGTTGTAACCATCTTTGATCTTTCTTAATTACAGCTACAATAGCCTTTATACTCCAAAAATTTATAAACACAGTCCAAGTTATAACTTGAATTCTCAAAATTAATTTATATGCATATATCTTTTATCATATCATAAATTTTTTACCTAGAGAAACTGATTCATAATCTTTATTCTAATTCTTTACTCACAATTAATCACTATACTCTCCAAGGCTTCATACCTACTGTTCTCACATTAGAAATTATATTCACAATAAGTTTTCTCCATTAGTAAATCATCTATCAACACAAATATTGTCAGCTAGAGACACTAACTCATGCATATCATGTAGTGATTTCTTACCTTAAGAGCTTCACTATTCTCATAAGAATTTACTTTTCATTTAGTTGATCGCTTCCCTTTTTACATGACTATTCATGTCTTCTACTTAAGTTATTTTTCATTAATGATATTAATCAATTCTATATATGATTTTCACTCTATCCTTGCACTTTCTAGCTCAACTACCAACACCTCTAAATGTTGTTTATTCAAGTTTCAAAATTTATTAAATGATTTACTCATTTAGCTCATATCAATTCTAATCCTCACCTTGGACTGCCATCTTCACTCGGACTTTTGGGACTAGTTGTGAGTGGATGAACCTGCTCTGATACCAACTGTGAAGACCTGGGTTTTTCAACACTTTTTAATAAAAAAAATTTAAAAGGTGGGGTCCCAATTTTTTTAAAAACTAAAATAGCAACAAAAAATTTTAAATGAAATTTATTTTAAGAAAACCCAGAGTGTCAACTATCAACTCATCACACAACCTTTCACTTTTAAAACACAATAAAATTTTCATTTAACCAAGTAAACCTTTCCAAAACAAGTTCAATACTTTAGGACCCATCCAATCAACTGCCACATTCTCAGCAACAATATAATTAAGTCCAATAAGACAGATATACATATACAATCCATGTGGAATCAAAACATACCTCCAAATGAGATATCTCAATCACCATTCTTCTAGCTCCTCATTAGTCTTGTCTCTCTCTCTCTCTCTCTCTCTCTCTCTCTCTCTCTCTCAATATCTAAGGCATTATAACAATAAAGCAATGCTTGGTGGGTACACAGATATTTAATGTAATAATAATTGAAACATAAAATGCAAATTGAATGACAATGTTGAGATAAGCATAGGTCATAATATCCATGGAATATAAGTATTACAAGCAAAAATATCATGTGGGTTAAAACATGAATCTCATTGGTGTAAAACATAATAATCTCTTGGATGTAAAACATGATATGATCCAATTTCAATGAGCATACAATAAACAAGCAGGGCACCCCGAGGTATGTGGGTCCCACAAGTGTCCCATGCAAGCATACAACAGATCATGAGTACTCATATCAATCCTTTGAGTGTTGTCACACCCAGGCATATAATAACATCTCCAATGCTCAGCATGCAAGCATACAGAACAAGAGTATGGATGGTCATGCTGCAATGGCAACCACTCCAGGGTCTCAACCACCACTCTAATTCGACGATCCACACTATTCAACTAATTCCTCAAGATGGTATGATTAGATTTACTAATGTATTCTTCATGCTGGGATGATCAAGTGGATAAATGTCTCTAAATCACTACAGATAACCTAGATCGAGAACCACCGTGATGATTGGTCTATGATCCAGCAACACAGGTAGCTAGATATCAATAGATTTGACATATGAGAGGATGCACAGGTAACCAAACATAAACAATTTTGACCTACAAGAGGTAAGATTACCATGCTAACCCTTCAATTTCATCAATTTGACTATAATTAGCTACCATTGAGTAGCTTTTGTCTCTAAGCATGCCTCATTAGCCGATTAGATGAGGAATTTTCTGAAATTAAATTAGTATGAGCATGATTATTCTGGAATAACTAGGATATGAGTAGGATTTGTATCTCATAGCTATTGGTTGCCTTGGATAAGAATGATGTGACTATCAGCCAACTTGGGGACCCCAGATTAAAATCCCATAGCTATGAATTGTTAGATTGTGTCAAACACAAGAAAATAAGAACTAGAGATGTAATCTTTACATTATAACCAAGAATCTAACTTAGATGAATAGTTTGGATTCTAAATTAGACTTGAACGTGAAGTATATTCAAGTGGTGGGACTTGGGGAGATTGATCCTAAAGTTGAGTCTGACCAGTAGCTTGGGAGGTACAAATGAGTTGTTCTTCATCTAAGGTAGGTGACAATATTTATTATGGGCATGATATTTTTTTGAAATTTCAAAATTTCATCTTATCAACTTAATATTTATAAATGAATACTGTATATGTAATGCTATACAATGATCCTTATTGAGACATCTATCTTGTCTAAGTGTAATACACTTGTGCATGTCTGCATTGATTTTTATTTTTTCATGAAATGCATGATTAGTCCATGATCATTCACATTTATATAAGTGATAGTGAAAGCATATGATTTGGACACAATTCTATGAGCTACAGAATTCGTTATAGTAGATATGAGTTGATACACACCCAGCCCATTAAGAGGCAAACTTCATAGGGAGTGATATCATGGGTAGTCCATACTAAAAGTCTGATTCTTCCCCCTTGAACAATAGACATTTAGTCTCTCGTTTTGATATCAATGAGGATTGGCAGTTGATAGGCCGATAGCTGGTGATCATTGCAGTGTAGTGGTCCATGCAATTTTAATGATTGGTATATTCATATCATGCTATGAGTGCAAGGATGGACATTTCCCTATGTACTCATGGTGTGATGACTCCTGGAGGATTGGTATGAGTACTCATTACTAGACATTTGAGAGTATAGGACAATTGTGGGACACATGTGTAAGGGTGCCTCTTGTTGATGACATGCTTATTCATTTAGGATATTCCTTTGACCTTTGACGCTCTTTACTAACTTGGTTTTAACATACTCATGAGATTTAGGAGATCAATTCACTTGACACATTTTTCATACACACAGGTGGAGATGCATTGACTTGAGTTTGGCATTTCTACGAGCCTTAGAAGCTCAGTTCACCCAACATGCTTTGGAAACTATTGTGATGTTTTAATTAACTCACAAGTGCACGAATCAGTTATCATATAAGCACACAAGTAAGGTTGATCCCACAAGGAATCGAACGATTTGTGCATTAAGTGGACCTCTATTTAAACTATTTAACCTGGCCAAAGAGAGTTGATGTTTTACTCTAAACTAAGGAGTGAATTGATTAAAGAAACATAACATTAAATAAAGACATAGAATAAAGAAACAAGATAAACCTAGAAACTTTTTTAAAACATGAATTATAAATTATTAACTAATCCAAAACTAAAATTAATTACTCTAGGAAACACGAACGTAAAGGACTTGTTACAAATTGAAACTTTCCTAAACTAAGACTTTCTAAAAGTAAAACTTTCCTAAATTAAAATTAGAAACTTCCCAAACTAAGAGCAAATCAGTAATTAATGGAATCTAAAATCAAATCAAACTACAAATTAAACAAGAAAACTAACTGGAAACAATAATTAATAAACCATTTAAAAGAAAACTACCCAAGTGTCATGTGCATGATCCATGAAATGGTGCGCATGATTAATTAGTTAAAAAAATGACCTAAATACTCAAATTAAAGGCCTGTCAACATGAAATATAATTCAAGCATGAACTAAAAAATCTAAAGATCTAATTGGGTTCTTAACAAATCAAGTAAACAAGATGTATATGGTATTGGAAATTAAACATGAACAGACCATTAACAAATTCCAGCACATGTTGTGTTTGAACATCCAATCAATTAGGACTTGGAAATCTTTGTAATTAACACTTTTTATGAAATAAACATTCAATCTCTAAAGTATTCAATAATGGAAATAAGCAGCAATAATAATCCTCAATGAACTCCATTGATTGAATGTCAATTTACATCAAACATAGAACACATAAACATGTATACAACTTCTAGAATTTGCATGCTATTTCAAGACATGATACTTGATTCAACTCAATTCTAAAACATCTTCCAAAAATCATTAATTGATTGCAGAACATATGCAAGTGGATTCCAATAGAGAAACAAAGGAAAAGATGGCTGGAATGATGTAAGAACTGTAGGAAAAGGACCCATAAAACTAAGTCTATCTCTGAGAAAGAAAACATGGAATGCAAAGAAGGAACTCAAGGATTCAAGTCATTTCTTACTACCATAGAAGAATTAATTTGATGTTTTGAGGAATAAGCAAGGAAAACTTGGAAGTTGAAGGCAAATATTCAAAGCAAAACAAAAGACAAGGCAAGGAAAGTAAATCAAGAAGGAATTAGAGTAAATAATGAACTAACCTAAACTTATTGGAGTAAAACAAGAAAGAAAGAAACCACAATGAAGAGAGCTTGATGGGTGAAACAAAAGAGAAAAAGTGTAATAACCCCAATTTTTGTAAATTGATTGAGAAAAATCAATAAAGTTCGAGTTTCAGATATTTCGGGCTGAAATATTAGGGTTATTTAAAATATACTTTTTATAAAAGTATAATCAAATCATAAGATATGTAAAATTGAAATTAAACTTAACAAACCCTTCAAAATGACTGTAAGCACGACAAATTTCGAATTCGGATGAGAAATCCTGAAGTTTTTCATTTCTTGGACAAAAGGGGTAAAATAGTAATTTTACCCAAAAATAAAATATTCCAAAAATCAAAATATGAAACATCAAAATTTAGAATGTACTGAGAAATACAAATCCAACGCCACTAAGAACACTCAAATTCGAGATCATGGGAATAAAACCCAAAATTTTATGCATAAAGGGCAAAATGGACTTTTTACACCATGTGGGGCTCACATGTGGCCCACATGGGGACCACCACGTCCCCAACAACCAATTTGATCAGAATCCCATGCAAAACATGGGTCAACAAAGATCAGCTGGTCATGGTGAAGAAAACTTAGGCATGGGAGCATTGAAGACTTTCATGCCATTTTATATTTAAAAAATAACATATTATAATCATCGAAAAAGACCCAAAATGCCTATAAATACAACCCCAAAAATCGTCATAAAATCCCCACAAAATTCTCTTCAATCTCCTTGAAAAATTAGATCTAGATCCCTCCCTAAAAACCCAAAATTTCCAAGAGTTAGATCTCTTTTCAACTTGTTTTTCTTTTTAGATTGGAACAAGAGACCTAAAATCAATTAGGCGCTCTATTCCAGATCTAATTTGATCAATTTCACCGTCCAAAATTTCCCAACATATTCTACAAAACCCCCAAAGAAATTTTAAGATCCAACGGTTCAAACAACGGTATTTGCAAGAAAGGTGGATTTTAGGCTATATCTTCATCAACAAGGTATTTTTTTAAATTGGGCATATAATTGAGGATTTCTCTCCAATCAAGTAAGTGGAAATCCTTTTCATAGATGTTTAGTACTTTTTTTTATGTAATTTTTATTTTACTGTAATTAATTTTGGTAATAAAAAGTTAAAAATAAAGTAAACAACAAAACCCTTAATTATAGATGATAGAGTGCTCAGATGAAAAATCTGACCATACCACTCAATCCAAAATGGTCCAAAACCCCTAGGGTAGAAGTTTCAGAAAGATATGAGCAGTTTTGGTCACTCAATTGAGAATGGATTGATTGGAGGGTCCAAACGGACTGTCTGATTTCCAGATCGGATGGACAATGTCCCGCGCGCTTCCATGGACGCCCCGTGTGGGTGCTTCAATATTTTAGAATAGCAGAAGAGCCCGACTAGGTCCGCCTGGTTTGGTTTTCTGCCCGAACGATCTAGGCCGTCTGTTCCTGGGCCCAAATCAAATACAGGCCATAGGAAGACTGTAAACTTCCCGATTCAATTCCGGAGTCATCTAAACACCAAATTGAGATCAGAAAGATGCTAGGGAAAGCTTGAAACCTCTATTTTCTTATGGAATAATAAAAAAGACATGTTATTCAGTAAAAACTTTCTATAATAAAGAAATAAGATTCCAATTACATAGATTTTCAAGATCTGAGATGATCAGATCTTAGAAACATGTTTTAATAATGATATACTACTTAAATAAATTGAGATCTATGTTTAAATTTGATAGATATGAGATATATTAAGGGATCTACCCTTTATGGTAGAAAAACCCTAAAAATACAAAGGGACCCACTTGATCAATGAGATCAAGTGTGATCAGATCCTTGGGATGGAAAGAATAAATATTTATATGATGTAATCCAAGGAAATCATGGATGAATTATGATAAAAATAGATCAATGTGATCGTTTGACCTTAATAGAGAAAATTCTCTAAATCTAACTAAAATCCTTAATCAAAGGAAAAGATCTAAGATCAAATGGTTGGATCATAAGTAAAGGTTTCTAAAAATGTAAATGGAATTAGTTTTATTTTATTTTATTATGTTATAAAGCATGCTAATATAACATTTAGAGTTTAGTATGATATGTGTTCATTCTTATCATAAGGTGCTAGATTTAATTTAAGTACCTTGCCTCATTTTCATTGAATGTTAAATTAGGTAGTTTTATGCTTTAAATTTATAATTCATTTATGGTTGAATGTTAGTAGTAGATTTACTTGTTATGAGATAAAGAGCATAAAACATCAAAAATGTATTCTAATGAGAAGGTAGAGTTTCATGACATAAATAAGAATGGAGTACTTTGGACTTAATTAGTAAGGGCTATAGTTAGTAGGACAATATAAGGATTATTAAATCCTTGTCCCAAATTAGGAAAAGAATAATAAACCCCATGAATGACATTATAAATATTCATGGACTTAATTAAAATCCATTAGAAAGAGTACTTAGGGTAAACATGCTTATAGGAACCTTATGAAAGGTTGAGCTATGGTCATTCTAGTGAATGATGAACATAGTGGTTAAGGGGGTTATCTAATAGAGCCTCGCTCTTCCCCTACCTTCTGTGGACGTTTGTGAGGTCTAAACGCCTCCTTACATGAGGATTGAAGTAACCACTTTGTGTTCACCCATTCAACTAGTAAGCCTTAGCCAATTGGAAATAAGAGGAGCAGTCTAGATTTAGGCTTGAATAAGCTACCGTCAACCAGCACATTAACTCGTTGAATAATAATAATAAGAGCATAAAAGGTTAGTAAATTACCTAACCCTAATAAAAACAGTAAGTAAGATAAGGATGATCAAACAAGATCCATTAGATCTTGGATGATCAAGAACAATAAGAATAAGAACACTATATTGCACTTAGTATGTATGTTTAGTAGTATACTTGTTATAGTTCATTAGATTAGATAATCCAAACCCTTGATCAAAGGTGATTCAAGGAAGAAAACCAAGATCATCCTCCATAGGGATGATCCAAGAACTGAACTTAGATCAAAGAAGAACTAGATGATAGAAGATCTAGGACCTTGATCTTTATCAACATGTGTAGATTGTCAATCAAAGGATCTATGAAAGATCAAGATCAAGGAGATGAACATACAAAGACTTAGAGATAGAAAAATACTCAGATATGAATGATCTAAAGATCATTCTAAACATCAGATCTAGTGATCAATAGGATTGTTCATAATTTATATATTGACAATATGTATGGATGTACAGATTACATACATCGGTCAGGATCATGGAAGATTGGGGAAAAGAGATCAATCCTTAAAGGTAGGAGGATTTGATGAATGCATTTACATGAGATATTCATGATTGTACTCATGATCTTATGTTGACAAGAGTAATGATAATACTTATAGTAAATCTCTTGAAAACCTTATGATCCAACCAAACACCTATAAGATGGTTAAGGACTAAACTATAAGTGAATAGGGAACTAGAAAATAATTCAGCCCTAAGTAAACAGACATATGGTCTGATATATATGAAATCTATTTTACATACAAGCTTGGAGGCTTGTGAGTTTGTTTTAATAGGCATGAGCCTAGGGGATGCTATTGCTAGAGGAGTTATGAGGGTTTGGCCACCCGCTCCTTGAAATTTGATGATATGATGATACCTTGCCAATGAGAGGCTAAAAGTCGGGTGGTGGCAATTATGGGAAGGCCACCACTGTGAAAGTCTTGCCCCCCCATACGGGCAGTGACATAATATTTTCCACCGTGGTATCAGTGGTGAAGAGGGCAGTTATCCGAGGGCGCTAGTACGGATCAGACTGCAGCATAGCAACCTTTCTTATTATTTTGCACTATGATGCATATGGGAACAGGCATAGTGAAATGCCTTATGTTATAGCATAATGAAATGCTAGGTAATTGTATATTACAATGTTTCCCAAGAAGGGAAATATCCAGTATGAGATTAGCTGTAATACTAAATTCTCAAAATAAAGAGAATTGATCAGCTTAGTTGGGAGTGACATTTGACTATTTTCACGAATTTAACTGGTTGACCCATGAAGGGTATGTATGTATATAGATATACATAACTTATAAAGTACAGAGTATGTTTAAGGATAATGAGATTATGAAGTATTGGAATTACATTGTCAATGTTATGTTTCTTGAATCCCCTACCAAGCATTACTTGCTGAGATATTGTACTTGTTGCAATATCTCAGATCCAGGGAAGGAGAGTTAGGAGCTGAAGACTATAGAAGACTTGAAGAGAATAATCTTCAAGGTATACCCTTGAAGACATGTATTTTTATTTGTTGAGAGTTTTATTGTATGGTGAGCTTGAGTTTTGGATTATGTAATTTGGACAAGTATTGTACTAGATTTGGCTATACTGTGAACCACTGGATGGATCCTGGAGTTTAATAAAAGTATATTCCTTCAATGGAATTTTATTTTGTACACAAATTGTACTTATGTTATGTATGAAGTGGTGACTTGGGTTTTCAAAACAAGTTCTAAAGAAAAGAATTTTCACTGCTTTGTTTTGCGAAAAAAAATTTGCACCCTTAAGGGCCCTGCCTTTCAAAATACTTTACAAATCATGTTTTCAAAAACCCGAATCATCGCAGTTGGTATCAGAGCCATTCATCCAGTCACAGCACAATACAAATATGTCCAAAGGAGAGATTATAATCCAAGTCTAGATTAAGATAGAAGTAGTTGTATAGAGGATTGATAGAAATTATGAACTGATGCCACCAGAGAGAGTCACGAGACAGGGAACTCAAAATACTCCAGAAGACAATATGGAGAAAGTAACAATGAGCAATGTGGAAGAGATGATGACAAGAGATGATGACAAGGGTGTTGAAGAACCTTCTTCCTCACCTATAGCAAACCCAAGGTTCATCACCTTCTGTAGAAATACCAAGTACGCAGGCTCAGGTTCAACCTGAAGTGAGTGAATAAGAGATAAGTTATTAGTTGATGAGAAGGAGTTATGTGATAAACTCATTAGTTAAGAGATAAGTATAAAAGGAGTTAACTCATTAGTGAAGGATAAGTCTTGAAAGAGTAGCCTCATTTGTTGAAGAGGATGTAAAGAGTTGACTCATTAGTGAGGAAAGAGTTAAACTCATTATTTGAGGAATATGGAAAGAGTAGACTCATTTGTGAAGAAAGAGTAACTCATTAGTGAAGGATGAGTATAGAAAGAGTTAAACTCATTAGTTGAGGATGAGTATAGAAAGAGTTAAACTCATTAGTTGAGAATGAGTATAGAAAGAGTTAGTGTAATGAAGGAATAGTATAGTATAAGTAGATATTACTTAGTGAAAGGACTAGAAATACTACTTAGCAAATAAGAATTCCAATAGAGGAAATAATAAGATATAGAAATCCATAGGGAAAACATTACAGTAGATGTAAGGTATGATGTTAAGATCTAACCTAAAGTCCTAAGTAAACATACAAAGTACGAGTATGTATATAACCATTACTAAGTGAAGAAATGGTATGAGTATGTATATAACCATTATTAAGTGAAGTATGTATATAACCATTACTAAGTGAAGAAATGGAGATAAAGAGAAAAAAAAGAAGAAGTGATAAATTGGAAAATAAGATTAAAATAATAATAAATTCCAACCTTATAGAAAAGATGAAATGGAGATTTATGAGAAATAGGAAAACATTAGAAGTATTGTAAAATTCAAAGTTAACATTACATATATAAAGAAATATAAATGTAGGAATTAGAATTGCTACATGTATAGTATTATGAAAATTAGTTAAATGAAATTAATCATCAAAATAGAGAGGATATGGCTTGAAAGAAATTTAAGGAGATAGGTAAGAAAGTGCAAAATTTGTAAATGAGAATAGTTTGAAATAAATATGAGTAAGGAGTTAAGCAAGTATTTTTCTCGAAAATTAGTGAGGCAAAGAATTTAGTGGAGAAATGATAAAATTTTAGAACATGAAGAGATGATTTTTGATATTAGAATAAAATGAAAAGGAAAAAGACAGTTAGATATGTTAAAGGGACAAAATATGATCCCAAACTTATTAAGAAAGACAATTAAACAATGAGAATATATGGTTAACAAAGAAATTATAGCTCTATATATGGTACAACAATTATGAAATCACCAAGTTAGAAATTATAAAGGTATGACAAATCATTGTGGAAATTAGCACTAAAGGATTTTTAAGGATTAAAGAATTATTGATATAATAACTGTGGTGCTATTGAAAATAATTTTGGGACTATCATAAAGAGAAGTACCTTTGGTATAGATGGTAAAATAGTCATGGAACATGAAAACAAAGAGAAATATTGATTAGGAAAATATAGTCACTGATTAAGTCATTGATTATCATGGTTATGGAACATGAAAACAAAGAGAAATATTGATTAGGAAAATATAGTCATTGATTATCATGGTCATGGAACATGAGAACAAAGAGAAATATTGATTAGGAAAATATATTCGTTGATTATCATGAAGAGGAGTACATCTTATTGATCAAGGCAAATGAAGAGCTAAATATGAATAGAGATATTACTTCCAATTGCATGATGGAGTTGGTGATATTGAAAGATTTAAGAAATATAGTAAGGGGAAATATATTTTTGAAGGAAAGGTGACATAAAACATGAGAAATGAAAACAAATATTGGTTGTTAAATTTAAGTTTAAAGATGATTGTGAATGAGATATAAATCCAAATTGTTGGAGAAATAAGTGGTTAGAAATTTTAAGATAGTTTGAAGATTTTCAATCTTACATGAGATTGAATGAGAAAATATCTATAATAGTTGAGGAAAAGAACATCAAATTATATGAATGAGTTGAAAGAACAATTTTTTTTAAGGATATGGAGTGATTATAGCAATTTACATTATGAGAGCAACAAATTTCTTTTAGGAAAAGAAAAAGGAGGAATCAATATATGGATGCATAAATAAGTGTACATGTGATTAAAGAAAGCAAAGTTTAGGTTATATAAAAAATTTTAAGGATAGCATGGAATTTGACCCAACAAAGGTGGAATATGAGATCAAAATATGAAATGACAATGACAATTAGAGAAATATGTCTCTTATTGATTTTATAACATAAGGACATTCTTTTGGTGAAGTTTTGCGATTGGTTACATAAATCCTAAATGAGTTGATAATAGATTGTTGAGAATTAAAGACTAGTTGATAAATTATGGTGTTTGTAAAGATTTGAGAAGGGATGGTTACAAAGTTAATATGGACTCTTTTAATTATCAAGAATATCTCAAATAAAGAGTTAGTATGATATGATAAAGGCTATGAGGTATGCTTTGAAAGAAGCATGAGGAAATGCAAATTCTAGAAATTTTGAAGCCTATGACATATAAATATAAATAAGAGGAAAAGATATAAATATTATCATAGATTGTGAGAATGTTCTGAATATTGTTCTAAATATGAGAAAGAAATAACAAAAGAGGATTAGGAATATATATGCAGAGTTAAACGACACTATCTTGGATGGAAAAATGTAAAAAGTCAAGTATTATGAATAAAATGCTACTCAAAGAGTGTTACAAAAATAATGGATGGGAATGAGGAAAGATTCATTACAAGGAAACTATTATTCAAGGACAAAATTTGACAAGAAGTTGTCAATAGAAGGAAATAGTAAAGAAGTATGAACTGCAGAAAAAATAAAAATAAAGTATACACTTCCAAATAATGGAAGAATAAGAAAAGAGAAAATTACTTCCATAGATTGGAAGGTTGTTACAAAGAACAATAGTTGAAGTTACAGAATCTTATCAGTATGTATTATAGGAAGTCTAAGGAGTATACATGGTAGGAAAGCTATGTCCAAACTTTATATGTTGATACATAGTAGGAAAGCTATGTCAAAACTTTATATGTTGAAAAAGAATGAGGATGAGCAATAGAAGGTATAATGGAAAATTGTGAAGTATGGAAAGATTGGTGAAAATTACCAATCAAGTGAAATGGAAGGTTTTGAAACAAAAAGGGATAACTCAATAAGAGTTATTAATCATCTTTTTGGGAAATTCTAGCAATAACCAGCTTTATTATATAGAGCATTATTAAGGTTAGTCATGGATGAGCATTTTAACCTTTGAGAAAAAGGTAGTATAGAAAAGGGACGAAAGGAAATAGAATTTCCATAAGTGGCAAGGCCACATGTGTAAGGCTATGAAAGAATTGTGAAAACTCCTAAGTGAGTTGTATTATAAATTTCTAAGACGAAATTATCGTAAGGGGGGAAGATTGTAATAACCCCAAGTTTTGTAAATTGACTGAGAAAAATCAATAAAGTTTGAGTTTCAGATATTTCGAGCTGAAATATTAGGGTTATTTAAAATATACTTTTTATAAAAGTATAATCAAATCATAACATATGTAAAATTGAAATTAAACTTAGCAAATCCTTCAAAATAACTGTAAGCATGACAAATTTCAAATTCGGATGCGAAATCCTGAAGTTTTTCATTTCTTGGACAAAAGGGGTAAAATAATAATTTTACCCAAAAATCAAAATATTCCAAAAATCAAAATATGAAACATCAAAATTTAGAATTTACTGAGAAATACAAATCCAACACCACTACTATTTTACCCAAAAATCAAAATATTCCAAAAATCAAAATATGAAACATCAAAATTTAGAATTTACTGAGAAATACAAATCCAACACCACTAAGAACACTCAAATCCGAGATCATGGGAATAAAACCCAAAATTTTATGCATAAAGGGCAAAACTGACTTTTTACACCATGTGGGGCTCACATGGGGCCCACATGGGGACCACCACGACCCCAACAACCAATTTGATTAGCAGCCCATGTGAAACATGGGTCAACAAAGATCAGCTGGTCATGGGGAAGAAAAATTAGGCATGGGAGCATTGAAGACTTTTATGCCATTTTATATTTAAAAAATAACATAATATAATAATGGAAAAAGACCCAAAATGCCTATAAATACAACCCCAAAAATCCTCATAAAATCCCCACAAAATTCTCTTCAATCTCCTTGAAAAATTAGATCTAGATCCTTTCCCAAAAACCCAAAATTTCCAAGAGTCAGATCTCTTTTCAACTTGTTTTTCTTTTTAGATTGGGACAAGAGACCTAAAATCAATTAGGCACTCTGTTCCAGATCTAATTTGATCAATTTCACCATCTAAAACTTCCCAACATATCTATTCTACAAAACCCCCAAAGAAATTTCAAGATCCAACGGTTCAAACAACGGTATTTGCAAGAAAGGTGGATTTTAGGCTATATCTTCATCAACAAGGTATTTTTTTTAAATTGGGCATATAATTGAGGTTTTCTCTCCAATCAAGTAAGTGGAAATCCTTTTCATAGATGTTTAGTATTGTTTTATGTAATTTTTATTTTACTGTAATTAATTTTGGTAATAAAAATGTAAAAATAAAGTAAACAACAGAACCCTTAATTATGGATGATAAAGTGCTCAGATGAAAAATCTGAGTATACCAATCAATCCAGAATGGTCCAAAACCCCTAGGGTAGAAGTTTCAGAAAGATATGAGCAGTTTTGGTCACTCAATTGAGAAGGGATTGATTGGACGGTCCAAACGGACTGTTAGATTTCCAGATCGGACGGACGATGTCCTGCGCGCTTCCATGGACCCCCGTGTGGGCGCTTCGACATTTCAGTGCAGCGGAAGCGCCTGACTAGGTCAGCCTGGTTTGGTTTTCCGCCCGAACGATCTGGGCCGTCCGTTCTTGGGCCCAAATCAAATACAGGCCATAGGAAGACTGTAAACTTCCCGATTCAATTTCGGAGTCATCTGAACTCCAAATTGAGATTGGAAAGATGGTATGGAAATCTTGAAACTTCTATTTTCTTATGGAATAATAAAAAATACATGTTATTCAGTAAAAACTTTCTGTATTAAAGAAATAAGATTCCAATAACATAGATTTTCAAGATCTGAGATGATCAGAGCTTAAAAACATGTTTTAATAATGATATACTACTTAAATAAAGTGAGATCTATATTTAAATTGGATAGATATGAGATATATTAAGGGATCTACCCTTTATGGTAGAAAAACCCTAAAAAAACAAAGGGACCCACTTGATCAATGAGATCAAGTGTGATTAGATCCTTGGGATGGAAAGAATAAATGTTTATATGATGAAATCTAAGGAAATCATGGATGGATTATGATAAAAATAGATCAATGTGATCGTTTGACCTTAATAGAGAAAATTCCCTAAATCTAACTAAAATCCTTAATCAAAGGAAAAGATCTAAGATCAAATGGTTGGATCATAAGTAAAGGTTTCTAAAAATGTAAATGGAATTAGTTTTATTTTATTTTATTATGTTATAAAGCATGCTAATATAACATTTAGAGTTTAGTATGATATGTGTTCATTCTTATCATAAGGTGCTAGATTTAATTTAAGTACCTTGCCTCATTTTCATTGAATGTTAAATTAGGTAGTTTTATGCTTTAAATTTATAATTCATTTATGGTTGAATGTTAGTAGTAGATTTACTTGTTATGAGATAAAGAGCATAAAACATCAAAAATGTATTCTAATGAGAAGGTAGAGTTTCATGACATAAATAAGAATGGAGTACTTTGGACTTAATTAGTAAGGGCTATAGTTAGTAGGACAATATAAGGATTATTAAATCCTTGTCCCAAATTAGGAAAAGAATAATAAACCCCATGAATGACATTATAAATATTCATGGACTTAATTAAAATCCATTAGAAAGAGTACTTAGGGTAAACATGCTTATAGGAACCTTATGAAAGGTTGAGCTATGGTCATTCTAGTGAATGATGAACATAGTGGTTAAGGGGGTTATCTAATAGAGCCTCGCTCTTCCCCTACCTTCTGTTGACGTTTGTGAGGTCTAACTGCCTCCTTACATGAGGATTGAAGTAACCACTTTGTGTTCACCCATTCAACTAGTAAGCCTTAGCCAATTGGAAATAAGAGTAGTCTAAATTTAGGCTTGAATAAGCTACCTTCAACCATCACATTAACTGGTTGAATAATAATAATAAGAGCATAAAAGGTTAGTAAATTACCTAACCCTAATAAAAACAGTAAGTAAGATAAGGATGATCAAACAAGATACATTAGATCTTGGATGATCAAGAACAATAATAATAAGAACACTATATTGCACTTAGTATGTATGTTTAGTAGTATACTTGTTATAGTTCATTAGATTAGATAATCCAAACCCTTGATCAAAGGTGATTCAAGGAAGAAAACCAAGATCATCCTCCATAGGGATGATCCAAGAACTGAACTTAGATCAAAGAAGAACTAGATGATAGAAGATCTAGGACCTTGATCTTTATCAACATGTGTAGATTGTCAATCAAAGGATCTATGAAAGATCAAGATCAAGGAGATGAACATACAAAGACTTAGAGATAGAAAAATACTCAGATATGAATGATCTAAAGATCATTCTAAACATCAGATCTAGTGATCAATAGGATTGTTCATAATTTATATATTGACAATATGTATGGATGTACAGATTACATACATCGGTCAGGATCATGGAAGATTGGGGAAAAGAGATCAATCCTTAAAGGTAGGAGGATTTGATGAATGCATTTACATGAGATATTCATGATTGTACTCATGATCTTATGTTGACAAGAGTAATGATAATACTTATAGTAAATCTCTTGAAAACCTTATGATCCAACCAAACACCTATAAGATGGTTAAGGACTAAACTATAAGTGAATAGGGAACTAGAAAATATTTCAGCCCTAAGTAAACAGACATATGGTCTGATATATATGAAATCTATTTTACATACAAGCTTGGAGGCTTGTGAGTTTGTTTTAATAGGCATGAGCCTAGGGGATGCTATTGCTAGAGGAGTTATGAGGGTTTGGCCACCCGCTCCTTGAAATTTGATGATATGATGATACCTTGCCCAATGAGAGGCTAAAAGTCGGGTGGTGGCAATTATGGGAAGGCCACCACTGTGAAAGTCTTGCCCCCCCATACGGGCAGTGACATAATATTTTCCACCGTGGTATCAGTGGTGAAGAGGGCAGTTATCCGAGGATGTTAGTACGGATCAGACTGCAGCATAGCAACCTTTCTGATTATTTTGCACTATGATGCATATGGGAACAGGCATAGTGAAATGCCTTATGTTATAGCATAATGAAATGCTAGGTAATTGTATATTACAATGTTTCCCAAGAAAGGAAATTTCCAGTATGAGATTAGCTGTAATACTAAATTCTCAAAATAAAGAGAATTGATCAGCTTAGTTGGGAGTGACATTTGACTATTTTCACGAATTTAACTGGTTGACCCATGAAGGGTATGTATGTATATAGATATATATAACTTATAAAGTACAGAGTATGTTTAAGGATAATGAGATTATGAAGTATTGGAATTACATTGTCAATGTTATGTTTCTTGAATCCCCTACCAAGCATTACTTGCTGAGATATTGTACTTGTTGCAATATCTCAGATCCAGGGAAGGAGAGTTAGGAGCTGAAGACTATAGAAGACTTGAAGAGAATAATCTTCAAGGTATACCCTTGAAGACATGTATTTTTATTTGTTGAGAGTTTTATTGTATGGTGAGCTTGAGTTTTGGATTATGTAATTTGGACAAGTATTGTACTAGATTTGGATGTACTGTGAACCATTGGATGGATCCTGGAGTTTAATAAAAGTATATTCCTTCAATGGAATTTTATTTTGTACACAAATTGTACTTATGTTATGTATGAAGTGGTGACTTGGGTTTTCAAAACAAGTTCTAAAGAAAAGAATTTTCGCTGCTTTGTTTTGCGAAAATTTTTTTACACTCTTAAGGGCCCTGCCTTTCAAAATACTTTACAAATCATTTTTCAAAAACCCGGGTCATCGCAAAAAGGAAGCAAGAAAGGGGAGAGGCGTGGAAGGTTTTTGGAGGAGGATAATGGAGTGTGTTGGAGAAGAAGGAGAGGAAGGGTGGAGATGCCTCCTTCTAGGATGGGACATTCTCCCCTTCTCCAAAGAGTTAAAAAACATGAAACTCCTCCCCCTTGCTTTTTAAGCGTGGATGTTATCTAAAGGAAACCCTGGGGAAGGGGTGAGGTGGCATGTAGATATTGGTTAATCTAAGAGGACACTTAAGGTGGGGAGAAGGTGGGAGGCACCACCGTTTTAAGAGCGAGCGTCTCCCCCTTGTAAAAATTGTGTAATAACTTGGGAAATAGAAAGAAGTATAGATAAGGATGGTGATAAAGAGATAAGGAGAAAGAGGTGGAAAATAGAAAGCAAGTTGATTGGTTGGCTAATGAGAATTTAGGAAGGTGGGAGGCTTTAGGAAAGTTGGAGATGCCACCTTCTTAGGAGGGTGAGTCTCCCTCCTAGGTGAAATTTGTGGGTGCTTTGTATTGGTCCAATGCATGCTTATTTGTCTTGATTTTCAACCAAATATTCCTTAATTATTCCCTTGAAAACCCACCTTTTAGCTTAGGATAATTGAGTTAAATTCTCCTCCCATAGTATCATGCCATGTAGCCTTGGCTTATGTGGCTTGATGACTTGCTTTGAGAGCTCATTTGACTTGGCTTTGATGGCTTGGCTAGGCTCCTTAGCTTGTCACCTTCTTTATAACTTATATGGCTTAGGTGGCTTAAATTGCTACCATGCAAAGGTGGTGGACATGCATAGCTTATACACGAGCCCATTTTAAGCACCTTTAGCTCATTCAAATGCATCCTTTGATTGTTTTAAAGATGATCTTGATCACACCTTTGGATTGCTGAGATTTAGGCCTTGGCTTGATTAAGTTTCCTAGATAGACTAGGAAACCTCATGAATGCTTCAATTCCTATCTTGATCAACCTTGGCCATTGGATTACCTTCCCATCACCTACATAATATATATATATATATAACTCTAATTAAATCCTAAAAATTATGATTTTCCACATACTTACTCCGATTAGCCTTTGAACATATAAAATATCAAATTCTAGAGTTATTAGGTCAGAAAATGCATGTGTTATAATTTTTGGCCAAAATCTAATTTAATACTATAAGTTATAACACATGGGCAACTAATTAGATGGTTTTTATACAAATTGGGATACTTATCACACCCTCCAACCACCATTTTGCTAATCCCAAACAAAATATGTGAAAATTTATTTTGCAAACTTGATACTAATTACTACTTTCGTAGCAATGCAACAAGCCCTTAAACCCCTAGGTTACCCCTAGTGGATGAGTTTGGTATCATGAGGGTTTCTAGTAAATATACCCACAAAATTCTCACAATTTTTATAAAAGTCATTTATTCATTTGAGAAAATTTTCTTCTATTCAGCCCATAATAAATACCTAACTTTAGCCTACTAATAAAGATGAACAAAAAGGTTTAAAATCCTAACCTTATAGTAAATATATAATTAGCAGATTCTAAGTCAAATATAATATAAATTCAATTCAATTCTCACAGGATATACTGGTCACTCAAAAAGGTTTAAAACTCTCATTAATATGTGAGTCGAATGTTGTTCATTGATTCCAAAAATCTCACATATTTTATACAAAAGGATGATAACATAGAATGAAAGATAATAATGTTCTCATGCAAGGATGAACTACTTAGAATGTTACACTCCACCAAATTTCCTATTCATATTTTATACAAAAGAACAATAACATAGAATGAATGTTAATAATGGTCTCATGCAAGGATGAACTACTTAGAATGTTACACTCTACCAAATTTCCTATTCATTCATAACCATATCTAAAGCATACTTCTCCTAAGATCAAGTTAGGACTTCTATTAGGATGAAATAAGCTTAGGTAAGGGTTATCAAAAGAATGGGTATAAAGGTAAATAAAGGTTATCTAGAAAATATGTAAAGGTCTTCTATCAATGTATTCACAATTTTTCCAAACAAGAGTGAACATTCTTAATTTTCATTTGCTATCTTATGTTTTTTGCTTGACTTAATATAGCCTTTTGGACTTTTACTTCTTGTTAACCTTTTTTGATATTCATCTCTTGAATTGTATTGTTCATACTTTTTCCCAAGATGTTTTTCAATCCTCTCTATATATTTCCAAAAAAAATGGGTAATGGATATATATTATAGGGGTTTAATATAGGTAAAGGTTATTTGGCTAACAAAGAAAAAGGCTTATATTAAAGGCTCAATGGCTAACTAGTGGAAAATAACTTAAGGAAGTGTAAAGGCTCTGATTTGACCAAGGATGGCCTTTATCATTTCCTAGGTTTGATATGACTTAAAAATGATCATAAACTTAAGAGATATATGGAATAATCTTTTTGTAATTTCTCAATAGTTTAGCAAGATGAAGAATAATGAGACCTACTAAGAATTAATGTCTATTGAAGAAAATTTGAAGAATGACTCAAAACTCACTTAGGTTATAAGTCTCCATAGATATTCTTTAGAATTTTTAAGTTATATTTCTCTTTAGCTTAAACTATATATAGTTATCTTGTGCAATTCATATTTTGAGTTTAATTTGTTTATGAATACCTTAGAAAAAGGATGAAATAGTGAACTAATTTATGCAAATCTATTAATAAACTAAAGTTCAACTAATAACTAAATATTTAAAAATTTTGAATTCTCATCTTTATAAAGGACTTAATGTTTTTTAATTTGCAAAAAATGTAAGAAAAGCTTAGAAATCTCGTGCATATCTGCACCCCCAAACTTGAACCAAATATTATCCTTAGTGTTTTAAAATATAGGACATATATATGATAAATGGGTAATGCAGAACACTAAGACTTTTTAAAAACCTTGGGTTCCTTTCTAATGAGTGCTAAGTTTTGCATCTTTGGCCAGACATAGTCTATTGTATCCTTGTAATGCCCGAGCAATTTACGCTATTTTTGACAAAAATTGGACATCTTATAGGAAATAAACTGAGTTGAATATTTGATTTTATTTAAAATAGTAAATAAATTAATTTATGAGGAAACTTAGTACCATTAGATGCGTCTCAGAAAAAGGAATCCAACGAGACCAAAATCACCCAAAAAGGAGTTAAAATGAGCAAGTTATGGCCCTTTGAAGTTCAGGGGCAAAAACTGTAAATTTTTACAAAAGCGGATTTAACTGCAAAACACAAGGGCCCGTTTTGATACGGGCACCCTTCATCTTCAACCTCCTAGAGGTTTCTGGAACGGCGGTGTTTCAAGGAGAAACCACCGCCATTCTGGAGGTTTCTCCACCGCCATTCAAAGGCGGTTAGAACCCCTCTAGAACCCTCTTTAAAAGCCCTATAAATAGAGCTCTTGGGTGCCTCTAATGGCTGCCCAAAACGTGGGAGAAAACCCGTTGAGGAGCAGTGACCTAGAGGAGAAAACGTGGAGAGAAAACCAGCTACGAAGCAGGTACACACAAAAAATCCCCAAACCCATCTCACCCATAGTCCTAGGTTCGATTTCCCTAGGTTTTTGCATAAAAATCCATAGGGAATAGGTCTCTAGGGAGTCACCAAGGACCCTGGGACGTCCCCAGGGCCGCACTGGTTCCTCAGGGATGAACCAGGGCATCCCAAGGACGCCCCGGTCCCCCAACAATGGAAACGCCCCTACCCGGATGAGACGCGTTGAACGCGTTTGAGAGGAAACCAATGGGCGCGTCCGTGGACACGCCCGCTAAAGAGAAGGACAGGCGGAGAAGTACCGCGCGTCTGCAGACGTGCCCACTGAGGCGCACACCACAGACGTGTATTGCGCTAGCAAAGGCGTCATTTTTGGTTTGTTAAGGAAGCTAGGGCGCATGACACTGACGCGCAGCGCCTTAGCATTTCGTCTTTTAATTCTTAAGGGTCTTATGTACGTGCGACACTAAAACACTTATAACTTGAGATCTAGAGCTCCGATTGAGGCACCGCAAAAGGTGTTGTGTTCGTGTCGACGACGCAGACACATCCAAACTATAAAATCCCTAATCAAGGCCCAATCAAAGGTGGGCATGACCCTTAGAATTGGATAGTGGCGCGTGGCCACTAGACCTTTGGAAAATTGATAATACCGAGGCCCAATTAGGACCTTAGGACACCCATAGGCATAGGGATGGACCCCTAATGCCTAAGTAATAAGACCAAACTACTCTAAAACCCATAAAAGATGGGTCAAACTAACCTTGAGTCCCCAAACCATGTTTAGGAGCGTACGAGGACAAATGGGTTAGCGCGACCTAGCCAGGTAGGTGCTCTATCACTATTAGATTCTTTTAAAAGAAATATTACTGTTTTGAGAACATATGTTTTAAATATATGACTTGATTTGTATGACTAAATTTAGCATGCATGCATGCTTTGTACATAGCCATGTTTTGAAATGATTGCATATACATTATGCACATATATGTGTTGCAAACAAGTGCATACATTGCATGATTTAAGTACTTGCAAAGATTGCATGTCCTTGAGGGTTGCCAAAAGATGCTGGAGTGCCGAGGGCCAGGCAGTTGTGAGGGACCCAAAGAGGACAGGTTTTGAAAGAGGTTTTGGCTTATTTGATCTTATGTGATTTGGGCTAGAAAGCCCGTGGGTGCTATGCCGAGGGGTCTGGGTTGGCCACCCGGCCTCTACCACTAATAGGTGGATGGGTACCACGCCCAAAAAGAGGTAAGTCCCTACGTCGACTGCATGTGGTACAGGTGGCTACCACTGGTGTCACGGCACTGGGTTGATGTGTCATAGGCCCCGTGGAGGCTATGACCGAGTGTCCTCAGGTACCTGGGGACCACATGGCGAGGAGGTCATGGGCATAGTGGACCCTATGGTTTGATGATTTATATGCATTGCATATGGCATGATATGAGGTTGGTCGACCATACCATACTAGAGATCCATGAGTTGGATTCCATGAAGCATTTTATGCATATCATGATGTTATGATATATATATGATACTTTCGATTTTGGATTATATGATCCTTTAAGTCGTTAGTATTTTAGTTTGACAATGGATTTTGATGTTGATATCGAACTTGAGAATTCAGACATGAACATGTTTTGGAAAGAGCATATGATTTTAAAACATCGCATGCATTATAAAACTAGTAGTGATAGACTCCTACTGAGTATATTATATACTCAACCTATCCTTAACATTTTTCAGGATAGTTCCACTCATAAATAGAAGACGTCTCAGGAGATATTAGTGCTACGAGCAAGTGAATCAAAAAGAAGAAAATTATACATGTAAGTAAACTCTCAACCCTTTGGACATAAAGTTGTATTTAATTACAGTTGGGCTGTGTGCTGTGACTGGAAAGACCTGGGGAAAAATATTTATGATTTTTGAAGTTTTTCAAAAACCACTTTGGTTGTTGTGAAGGCAAATGACACTCGGAGTTTTCAAAAATGAGTTTAAAACTAAAGGTTTTCTACTGCATTGCATGGTTTTTATAGAATGGTTTTCAAATAGGGATGCATCCCGCCTTAGAAAATTAGGTATTGCATTTAAAAATGCATGAGAAAACCCGAGTCGTCACAATCCTAATCTAGACTTTACTAGTTTAACATAATTTTTCCTAACCTAACTCTAATAACGAAATGGGCAAGATTTCTTATGCCACTTCAAAATCTCGCAGTAGTCTATATATTTCTTTCACCTTGAAAATTTTGGCTGTGGTAACAATATAAAATAGTAAACCACCATGATTTTAAATTTAGTAGGACCACATTGATGATCCCCCTTTTCAATATTTCACAGTAGTTAATAATTCCTCCACCTTGAAAATTGAGGCGGTGGTAACATGATGACATCTTGCACTACTGTGAATTTAAATTTTGTTGGACCATATGGAAATGAATAGTCCTCTTCTTGACCAAATTAAGGTATAACATTTACCATTATATTCAATTTATCTTTTTCCTCCATTTCCCTTACATTGTCTTAAAATTGGGATATAAGCTAACTCTGCACTTCTCTAAAAGGTGGCACTCATATTACTAGAGGTAGGGACAGTGAGGTTTAAACCTTGATTATCTTCTAATGTGTACCCTAGAGTTGGTTGATGTAGGGCCAATACATCAATTAACACTTATTTTTCCTATTTTGTCAGCTCAGGTAAGGTTTTAGATAGACCTAGATTACTATTTGGCATTTGTTCAAATAAGTGATGTAGGTCCCAATCAAGTATAACTTCTACATAGCAAGGTTCAGTTAGAATTTTAGGTTCTATAAGGATTTCTACTTTGGCTTGCTATTGAGAAGTGTTCATTAATAGCAGTCTCCAACAATTCCTTCACCTCCTCAATACATCTGTCTTCATCAAATTCATGAAAATAAGTAGGAGATGATTTTAGAGGATCTAGGTCAGATGTTGCTAAGCATTTATTCTCCTCCTTAATGGATATCTCTTTATCATAATCATAAAAAGGAACAGAACATGGCTGGAGTAGATATGAGTCGAAGGTTTCTATGGATGGTTGTGGATTTTGTGGCTCAGAATGATCATATGCAATTTTCACCCTATTATTAGTACTAATGGATAAGGACAATGAAAAATTCTGGGGCTTAAAAGGTTGATAAGATATGTCCATCATATCATCATTATCAATAAGCAAAGATGGTTGAAGAGTTAGTAGTTCAGAATGATCATATGATAGTCCCATCCTATTATCAATAATAAATGGACTCTTCATTATTCCCAATTGGTTCTTATTCCTCAATCCTTTTTTATAAATATAACTATATTTATTTTAGTATATTCCCTTAATGGTTTCATTTTCTCTCCCCATTCCTCCCTCTCTCATGTTATTTCCTCATTTTCTTTTTGAATGGCAACAATGATTTAATCTATTCCTTCAGAAATTTGCTACATATTCTCTTCTAATGATGGTTCTTCATGTTGTAAAGGAAACATCTCATATGATTGGTATTGTTGTGGCATTGATTTACTAAAACAGGGCTAAGTAAGTTGAACCCATGATTGTTGACCTTGATATTCTTAATAATCATGATAGGATTGATTAGGATAGGACCATAATGGTTCTTCCTAATATGGTTGATATTCCTGAGACCATGGTTGTTCATGATGCCTAGCCCATCCATTTTGATAGTATTCGTATTTTTATCAAGATAATAATGATTGCTAGGTTTAGGGAATGCACTAGGTGCATTCACTTGCTCCTGATAATATTCATTATAGTTGGAGCTTGATAGCCATGAAGTAGGGTATTAAGGTTCAGAACACTCATAGTCATTATTGTACTAAGATTGGCATGACTCCATATAGTAATTACCATACTGAGGTTGTTGATATGCCTCAGTATTTTGTTCTAAAGCATTAAACATATTTAGTATACTATTCATCCTATCCATTACTACGTCAAATTTCTTGGACAGATTAGGAGTAAATCTTGTCTCTATCTCATACATATTCTCATAAGGTAATGGCTTAGGAGTGAAATAGTCACAAAATGGTTTTAAACCCTCCCTTTCTTGATTGGCCGTTGTCCTCAATTTTATATACAACAAAACTAATCATCATATACAATAAATGAGTATTATTTTTTATGTGAAATTAATGGAAACCCTAATTATATGAAGTAACCTAAATGCTAGTACTAAATCTAAATGATGTACAATCAATCCTAATAACTTGCTAACAAGCTCATTAGACATTCTTTGATAATGTGGATGGTGGTAGTGTTTAGACCTAAATCTAGATAGGTCTTCCTTTTATCTAAGCTAGACTACTGCTTACTAGTTAGGTTCTACTCAAAAGTGGTTAATACAATCCTCATGTCAAGAGGTGTTTAGACCTCAACCAATCTCAATGAAAGGCATGGAAAAATAACTTTGGATTTTTAGACACCCACTATAACCATGATGCTTAGTAGCCAATGGGGTGACAATAGACCTAACCTTTCAAAAAGGTTCCTATGAGCTCAAAAATCCTAAGTCTCTTGCTACTTGATTTTAAATCATGTTCAACGGCTGAGATGACAAACATATAAGGATCAAATTTAATTACCTAAGTGGGCTAAGGATCCTATGATGAAATCTAGTCCTTATCTTATGAGGGTTCCTATGCTGCCCTTACTAACATTATGATCCATTCCACCATAAAGCGTTAAGCATGCAATGCAAAATAAAAGAAAATTAATGCCTACTTATATGATATTTAACAAAGGGTCAAATGCCTTGATAGACAAGACTCTATAACTGTGTCGCATATGCTTTGGTTATAGCCAAGCTCAGGCTAACCTTTGTTGAATGGTACATAGCTACTGCAACAACCCTAAATAAAGATGCAACAAGTAAAATGAGTGTCCTAACCTAGAAAAGAAAAAAGTGATGGATACTTATAGTGGGGTTTTTTATTAAGATCATGTGGGCCACCATATCCCACACTTACCCTATATTATTATAACCCATTTAAAATTAAATAATAAAATCCAAAATACAATGGGCCTCACTACAAGTTAAATTCAAAACCCTAATCTAAGAAAGTAATAAAACCCTAATCTAATGTGATGAAGCTTTAGGCCACAGGATCATCGCTATTCTTTACCAATTTTTCCTTACACAAAATCAAACAAAATATAGTTAGTTTTTGAGGAATTAGCAAATAAATGCACAGATGATGAAAAACCCTAAATTAATTCAATATAAACTTAGACTAGAGGTAAATAATCTAAATCAAGATCCACTACAATTTTGTTGCAATTCCCGACAACAGCGCCAAAAAGTTGTTTTAATGTTTAAATTAACTCACAAGCATACGAATCAATTATAGTATAAGCACACAAGTGAGGTTGATCCCACAAGGAATCAAATGATTTGTGTGTTAAGTGAACCTCTATTTAAACTAATTAAGAGAGTTGATTTTTGCCATCAAATAAGGAGTGAATTGATTAAAGAAACATGGCATCAAATAAAGACATGGAATAAAGAAACACGCTAAAAGAAAACAAGCTAAAATTAGAAAATTTCCTAAAGCATGCATTCTAAAACATTAACTAATGCAAAACTAAAATAGATTACTCTAGGAAACATGAACTTAATGGACTTGTTACAAATTGAAACTTCCCAAACTAAGATTTTCTAAAAGTAACAGTTTTCAAAACTAAAATTAGAAACTTCCTAAACTAAGATGCAAATTAGTAACTAATGGAATCTAAACATAAATAAACTGAAAATTAAATAAGATGACTAAATGAAAACAATAGCTAATCAAGCTTTTAAAAGAAAGCTACCCAAGTATCATGTGCATGATCCATGAAATGGTGCACATGATTCATGGGTTAGAAAATGACCTAAATACTCAAACTAAAGGCCTATCAACAAGAAATCTAATTCAAGCATTATCTACACAATCTACATCTCGAATTGGGTTATTAAGAAACCAAGTAAACAATATGTATATGGTTCTAGAAATTAAACATGAACAGCCCATTAATAAATGCCAGCATATGTTGTTTTTGAACATGCAGTCAATTTGGACTTGGAAAGCATTGTAATTAACACTTTCTATGTAGCAAACATTCAAGGTCTAAAGTATTCAACTACTGGAAACAAGCAGCAATAATAATCCTCAATGACCTGCATTGATTGAATGTCAAATTACATCAAACATAGAACACATAAACATGTATGCAACTTCTGGAATTTGCATGCTATTTCAAGACATGAAACTTGATTCAACTCAATTCTAAAACATCTTCGAAAATTCTCAGATTTTAGATGATATGCAAGTGGATTCCAAGAGAGAATCAAATGAAAAGATGGCTGGAATTATGAAAGAACCTAAGGAAAAGAACGCCTAAAACTATGTTTATCTCTAAGAAAGAAAACATGGAATGCAAAGAAGGAACTCAAGGGTTCAATTCACTTCTTACTACCAAAGAAGAATTAACTTGATTCTTTGAGGAATAAGCAAGGAAAACTTAGAAGTTGACGGAAAATATTCAAATCAAAACAAGGAAAGCAAAACAAAGGACAAGGCAATGAAAGTAAATCAATAAGGAATCAAAGCAAATATGGAACCAACTTGAACTTGTTAGAAGTAACACAAGGAAGAAATAACCCACAATGAAGAGAGCTTTATGGGTAAAATAAAATAGAAAAATCAAGCAAGAAATGTGGGAGGCATGGAAAGTTTTTAGAGGAGGAGGATGGGAGTGCATTGGAGGAGAAGGAAGGGTGGAGATGCCTCCTTCATAGGAGGGGACATTCTCCCCTTCTCCAGAAAGTTAAAAATTTAGAACTCCTCCCCCTTGCTTTATATGGGTGGCTGCTATCTAAAGAAACCCTAGGAGAGGGGTGAGGATGCATGTGGAGATTGGGTAATCTAAGAGGACACCTAGGGTGGGGAGAAGGTGGGAGGCTCCACCTTTTTAGGAGGGAGCATCTTCCGCTTGTAAAAATGATGTAATAACTTGGGAAATAGAAAGAGGTAAAGATAAGGAGAGAGAGAGAGAGAGAGAGAGAGAGAGAGAGAGAGAGAGAGAGAGAGAGAGAGAGAGAGAGAGAGAGAGAGAGAGAGAGAGAGAGAGAGAGAGAGAGAGAGAGAGAGAGAGAGAGAGAAGGCTAGAAAAAACATGGTAAAAGGAAAAAAAAAATAAGGGGGTTCTTCCTATTAGTCCACATGCATGCTTATTTGTCTTAATTTTCACCCAAATATGCTGTAATTATCCTCTTGAAAACCCACTTTTTAGCTTAGGATAATTGAATTAAATCCTCCTCTAAAAGTATCACTTCGTGTAGCCTTGGCTTATGTGGCTTGATATCTTGCTTGTAGAGTTCATTTTGCTTGGCTTAGTGGCTCAACCCCCTTAGCTTTGATGGCTTGGCTAGGCTCCATAGCTTGTCAACTTCTTCATGGCTTAGGTGGCTTGAATGGCTCCCATGCAAAGTTAGTGGAAATGCATGGCTTATGCACAAGCTCATTTTAAGCACCTTTAGCTCTTCCAAATGCATCCTTGCCCTAGAGATGATCTTGATCAAACCTTTGGATTATTGGGATTTAGGCCTTAGCTTGCTTAGGTTTCCTAGTTAGACTAGGAAACCTCATGAATGCTTCAATTCCTATCACGATCAACCTCAGCTGTTGGATTACCTTCTCATTACCTACAAAAGATTCAAAACTCCAATTAAATCCTAGAAATTATGATTGTACATATACTTACTCTAGATTAGCCTCTAAACCCACAAAATATCAAACATGTTTTATAATTTTTATCTAAAAAACTTAATTTGACACTATAGGTTATAACACATAGGCAACTAATTGGGCGATTTTTATACAAATTTGACTACTTATAAAAAACACACAGATAGCGTGGTTGCATTGCCCTGTTTTTAGTAGTTCTACAAGCTTTGATTCTTTTGTTTATTACACATCTATTTGGTTGGTGTTGCATCTCATTCATGCTCTACTTGATCATTATTTACCTTATTATCATGTTCATGACAAAGTTGTTTCCTTTGGAAAGTTGTTTATTACATGCCCCTTGAGATTTGATACTTAGACCATTCATTTTATGTGAAATAATCATGGGCTATTATTAAATGTCTGTGCACTAGACAAGCATAGCTTGTTGAGGCATTACAATATTTTGCAATGCCTCAAATATTGAGAGAGACAATAGGAAAAGCAAAGGGCTAGAGAGCAGGTGAGGGCATTAGCATCATTATGAGGAGATCTCTTTGATGTATGTGGTTTGTTAGGAATTTATGTTTGAACATTATAAATTGACTATATATATTAATATATAATAGGTCACTCTTTCATGACTTAGATGTATGGAATGTTTATGTTGGATGTGATGGCTATGGATGCATAGACTTTGGGCTATGTCATTTTCTTTATTTGTTTTTCATCAATGATGTATATGGTTTGGCCAAAGCTTTTAAATAATTGGGATGGATGGTTATGGTGTTTGAGTCACCTAGTTATGTATTTATGCTTTTACTATGTCAGTTTGATACTTATCGCATCGTGGTTTTTTTGTAATGAGTGTTTTTCATTTGAAATGTTTATTTTTAGTAGATTTTAAAATGCAAATTATTATCCAAGGATCCCAACTTTTGAAAAATTGTGCCTATTTGTGTGAGTAAAAACCTAAGGCATCACAACCTGATATCAAAGCCTAGTCGACTCCATCATAGCCACTTCAACAAGTCCAAAAGTCATATATAGTTCAATAAGTTAGTTGATTACCCAAATATGAGTTACAGAGATAACTCATATGAGGAATGTTGATGATTATGAAATAGATGCTGCCAATGAAGGTTGGCAAATTTTAAGAAAAGAGGAGACTTTGATCCTTGTATGAGTATGAGAAAGTGCACCATCATGGAAAGTGTGTGATTCTTATAGTAAAGATCAGGAAAGAGTATAAATTAGTATGTTTAAGTGAGAATCTTTTTATATGATAGAAGATCTATTCACATAGGCTACCTTCTGAGAGTTCAAGTTTTAACTTGGATGATGTGTATAAGCCTTTGGTAATCATAACAACTATTACACAATAATAGTATGATAATAATGAAAAATGAAAATAATAATAATAATCATAATCATAATCGAAGAGAACTCGGGGAAGTTAAGTGAATTAGAGTAATAGTCTATACATATAGTGGATAGATTCAATCGATAAGCTATTAAAAGGGTTTCAGTAGATGGTACTACACTTCTATAGAGATGTTGGTAAAGAGTTAGTTGAGAGATGGCATGTTGAGGTTGAGAGGGCATTTACCACCAGGATCAGATGAGATAGCCACTTATTTGCTAAAGGGTAAGGTAAGATTCTGGCAATGATCACTTGAGAGCACGCATTCCTCCATTACTAAGACTTTTGCTTTTAGGAAGGCCTATGATGACTAGTATTCTTGCCTCATGTACAATAGGTGTAGGGAGAGTTTGTTACTCTGGAGATGAGGGATTACATGGTTCAGCAGTAGTTGAATTAGTTTACGCAGTTGAGGAGGTTGTCTCCTAATTCCTTCACCACATGTAAAGAGGCAATAGACAAATTTGTTGATGGGTTAACACTGGGATTGAGGAATCGAGTGATGATTGTGCATCCCACTTTGGTGGCAGAGGTAGTAGAAATGGTCTCCATGTTAGAGAGGGGCTTGCTCAAGACTAGAAAAGACTATAGGGACTAGGACAGGGGTAGTTTAAGTCAACCTAGTAAGGGCAAGAGGTCCTTTTCATTGATGTAGTCACAGAAGCCACTGAGTCAGCAACATTTAGAAGACAAAGTGGGGATGAAAATAGTAGAAGGTGTACTAGATGTAGGTGCATACACCCTGGACACCCATGTCCTAGAGCTGGTAGACAACATCAACAACCGCCATCACACAGACAACCCTTTAGATGGTGAATAGACATTAGGAGCAGGACGGAGATGGCCCCATGTAGCTAGGGGCAAGTTTTTTCCATTACTTCGGGTAGGAAAAATCCATGAACTAGGTGGTAGATGGTATTTTCCTAAATTGATGATAGGCATGCCAGAATCCTCTTGACCTAGGATCTACTCAGTCTTTGAGTCCTGCTTTGGCATGCATGTGTGTATGTTAACCTTTGGATTGGATGTTATGACACCAGTGAGAGAGTTATTTAGGGCTAGGGAATACCTTCAAGGGGTACTTGTGGAGATAGAAGGGAGAGGATGGATGCCAAGCTCATTCTACTCAATATGGTTGATTACAATGTCATTCTAGGGATGGATTGGCTAGTTATCTACTGTGCAACTCCAGATTGCTGTGAGAAAAAGGCTACTTTTAGTGTACATAAATGACTAGTGACCTCATTCTAGCGTAGGAAGATCATCACTAGGGCTGGCATTATCTCTACCATGAAGGCAGCATAGTACTTTTTGAAAGGCTATGCCTAGTCTTCCTTACTTGTGTGACAGTGGAGGATAGTGAGTAGTCACAGATTGAGGGCATAGATACTATGTGAGAGTTTACAAATGTCTTTACTAAGGAGTTTCTAGGAATACGATCGTAGAAGGAGATCGATTTCACCATGGACCTAATACTAGGTAATGCTCCCATTTTTAAGGTGCCATAAGATGTCTCTAAGATGACTTTGAGGACTCGTTATGGCAACTACAAGCTTTTGTTGATGCTATTTGGTTTGACTAATGCATTTGAAGTATTTATGGATTTGATGAACCGAGTCTTTCTAGCTTACTTGGATAAGTTCATTATCATAATTGCAGATGATATCTTAGCTTATTCGACTAGTGGGGAGGAGCATAGGGGCCATTTGCACATTGTGTTAGACGCGTTACATCACCATAGCTTATTTGCAATGTTTAGTAAGTGTGATTTTTTGTTAGAGAAGATGCATTTCCTTAGCCATGTTATATTGAGGGATGTAGTAGTGGACCTAGTGAAGGTGGAGGCTGTGTTGAGTTGGGATCGAGAATTCATAGTGTCCTTAATTTGATTGGTTATTATTGCATATTTATTAAGGGATTCTCTAAGATTGCATTGCCTCTGACTATCTTGACCAGAAAGGACACCAAATTTGTTTGGAGTGAGGCATGTGCAAGAGCTTTCAAGAGCTCAAGAGGAGGCATACCCCTGCACCAGTGTTGATGCTGCCCTTAGGATCTGATGATTTTGTAGTTTACTGTGATGCCTTTGGCAAGGTGCTAGGAGGAGTCCTAATGCAATATGGTAAGGTGATTGCCTATACATCTCAGCAGTTGAAGACGATGAAGTAAACTACCCTACTCATGATTTGGAGTTAGTAGTGGTGGTATTTGCACTGAAGATGTGACGATATTACCTTTATGGAGAGAAGTTTCTGCTTTTCAATCATCATAAAAGCCTTAAGTACTTCTTTTCTCAGAGTAACTTGAATATGAGACATCACAAATGAAAAAAAATATCTAAAGAATTTTGACTTCATGTGAAGCCCTGGGCCGATGAGGGCAGGCCAAGAGAAGCCTCGCAGGCTTCTAGGTTGGGGTGAAGGACAAAGAGTTAGTCCCACATTGCCTGGGGAGAGGAAACTAGGCTATTTAGAATAGTTTGAGGAGCTTTAATGGTCACAACTCGTTTTCCCTAGGAAACTTGGGAAGAACAAAACCGTGAGGGATATATGGGCACCCTAAAGCGAACAATATCGTGACTGTTGGAACCTCGGGGTGTTACAAATGGTATCAGATCCAGTTTCCCTCGTGGTGTGGTGGCTAACTGCACGTGGGTGCCTGGTCATGGCTATCACATGGGGACGCGTGCTCCCTAAGGGGCGGAGATGTGAAGCCCTAGGTGATGAGGGCGGGCCAAGAGAAGGTTGGAAGGCTTCTAGGCTAGGGTGAAGGACAGAGAGTTAGTCCCACATTGCCTGAGGAGAGGAAACTGAGCTATTTATAAGAGTTCAGGGAACTCTAATGGTCACAACAAGTTTTTCCTAGGTGTAACGCTCGAGCAATTTACACTATTTTGGAAATTCTATAAGAAATGAACTGTGTTGAATGTTTTATCTTATTTAAAATATTAAATGAAGGAATTTTTAAGGAAACTTGGTACCATTAGATTCTACTCAAAAAATGGAATCCAACGCCTCAAAGAACGCTGAAAACGGAGTTCGTATGAAGAAGTTACGACCGTTTAAAGATTAGGGGTATTTTTGTAAATTAAACAGAAAACGAAAAAGGCAAAAAACACAGGGGGCCGTTTTGATAACGGCACCCCATCGTCTTCTTCCTCTAGATTTCTTTAGAAACCCTGGTTTCCAGAGAAATTTGCCACCGCCAATGACAGCACCGCTATAGCAGGGCTATAAAAAGCCATATCTCCCCTTCTCCAAAACACGAGTTTTTGGCCATTTTGAGACTGGGGTTTCTGGAAAAATTGGAAACCCGTCTCAAACTCGTCTCTCTGTATATTTTCGGCAATGGCCAGGCCCTAGTCAGGGCGGTCATTCCGTTCCCGTCTCCCCATTTCCCCTCTCTTCTCTTTTTCGATATGGGCATTGGGGTTTTTCCCCTTCATCGAGATTTCTGGCGACAGAGGATTTCCAGAACCGGAACGGGCTCTACCACCGGCGATAGGCGCTCCCTAGCTGCCTAGGTAAGCCATCTTTCCTTGGTTCTTCCTCTTTTCGGGCTAGACCCATGCTGGATATAGCATTCCCAAATGTTTTCCAGCCAGATTTTTGGGTCAGAAAACACTCCAAGACTGGTTCCAGCTGGCCCTGCACGAACAAGGCGTCCCAGGGATGCCATGCTCCACATACGCCTACGACAGGGTCCCTGGGATGGGTTCCAGGCGTACGACAGTGCGTACACTATCCTAGGTGCGGCCTTCGGGTGCGAGCGTGACATAGGGCACGGGTCCTGGCTCAACCAGGATGCATAGGGTGCCCTGGGAGCTGAGACGCGCCATGCTACAAGGTGCGTTAGTGCGATGATGAGCATCATAGCGTGTCACTTGAGCATGCATGTGCACGTGCAAAACACGGTCCCTGGCACAGCCTTTTATCGTGCACGCATGTGAGGCAGTTGCGGTTCAACCAGGATGCACGGGTGTCCTGGGAACTGGGACATACGGACCCAATGAGACTTTAAAATTAGGATCAGAGGACAATTTACAAAGTTAATCATTGAATAGTAGATCCCTATCATAGGATGTGGCCTGACAATGAATTAGGCAAGGACCATAGACCCTAAAAGGCAGATCTAGCGATCTAATTTCTAGATGGATTGAAATTGATAAGGACTCCTTGTATCCATTCATACCTAGGAGTTTATAAATGAGACCCAGGGATGGGTTGAAGTGATAAAGGACGTGACTCCAGGAGACTTTGAGTTAGGTGCTCTATCGCTACTAGACTTTTTAAAAGAGCCATGATTGTTTTGAAAATGCATGTTTTAAGTATAAGTATATGACGTGTTTAGCATGACTTAATTCAGAGTACATATGATAAATACATTATGCATAGACATGTTTTGCAAACAATTGCATATATTGCATGATTTGTGAGCATTGAGTTCTTGAAAAATTGTATATCCTTGAGGGTTACCAAAAGACGCTGAAGTGCCCAAAAGGCACTGGGTAGGTAGTTGTGAGGAACCCAAAGATGACAGGTTTTGAAAAGAGATGTTTTTGCTCATATATGATTTGGGCTAGTAAGCTCGTGGGAGCTATGCCGAGAGGTCTGGGTTGGCCTCTAGCCTCTACCACTCTTAGGTGGAATGGGTACCATGCCCAAAAAGGGCAACGTCCCTACGTCGACTGCATGTGGTACAGGGGGCTACCACTGGTGTCACGGCACTGGGTCGATGTGTCATATGCCCCGTGGAGGCTATGACTAAGTGTCCTCAGGTACCCGGGGACCACACGGCAGCAAGGTCGTGGGCATAGTTGGGCCCTATGTTTTCATTGATTTACTTGCATTGCATATGGCATGACATGAGGTTGGTCGACCATACCATACCATATATCCATGAGTTGGATTTAGGGGAGCATCTTATGCATATCATTATGTTTATGATATATATGATACTTTGTACTTGGATTATGCTATTCTTTAAGTCGTCAGTATTTCAATTTGACAGTGGTTTTTAATATCGATATTGAACATGATTGTTTGAACATGCACATGTTTGAAAGAGCATATGATTTTAAATATAGCATGCATTGCAAAACTAGTAGTGATAGACTCCTACTGAGTATAGTATATACTCACCCTATCCTTAACATTTTTCAGGATAGTTCCATCCACGAGTAGAGGACGTCTATATTAGTGCTACGAACAAGTAGATCAAAAGGAGACAATCATACATGTAAGTAAACACTCTACCCTTTGGACATGTATTTGTATTTATTTACAGTTGGGCTTTGAGCTGTGATTGGATAGACCTGGGAAAAATATTTGTGATTTTTGAAGTTTTTCAAAAACTACTTTGGTGGTTGTGAAAGCAAATGACACTCGGGGTTTTCAAAATGAGTTTAAAACTAAAGATTTTTCGCTACATTGCATGGTTTTCATAAAATGGTTTTCAAAAAGGGATGCATCCCGCCTTATGAATTAGATATTGCATTTAAAAATGCATGAGAAAACCTGGGTCGTCACAGTTGGTATCAGAGCCAGGTTTTTTCCTTTCACAGCCAGTCCAGCATGTCCAAGGGTCATAGACAATAGAGAAAATCAAGAAGTAGTATAAATAGGAGTAGTACAAATGACTACTTCTATTTGAAGATTACAATATTAATGCTCAAGGCAGTTCACCATGAATAAATAGGTGAAACCCAGCTTGGTTTAACAAATAATTAGGCAGAGGATAGTGCAACCCTTATCAAAAATCTAGTCTAGGATGACTTAAGGATTAAGGATTGTTGTGTGGTGCAAATGTGAAAATTCATATATGGATCATATTATGATGAGAATGATGATGAGGGAAGATGTTAGTGAACTTGTTAGTAGATAGTTCTGTAATAGAGTAATCTCTCCAAAGGTGAGAAAATCGAAGAACCTAGATGGCTATCATACCATCATAAAGAATATAAGAATATGAGCACACTATCACAAGGGATATGATATGAGTATGATAGGGGATGTAAAAGACAGACTTTGAGAAGATTTTGATGATAATCTAAGAGGGATGAGAATGTAAGATGATATTAGGAGATAACTGTGACTCGTACTAGGTCACAAAGGTATGGATCTTGAAGGACTTAGCTCAATTTTACCTTGATTGGAGTCTTATAAAGAGTGAAGTGCTATCGAATAATAACTACCTGAGTATTATGGAGCAAATCAGAAGAGGTATACAAGTAACATATTATGTGATTAAGAGAAACATAACACGAATATGACAAGGAAATGAATTCGACCGAGTTATTAAAAGATTTTGATGATAATACTAGGGATGATAATAGATTGATCCTAACATGAACTTGTAAGAGAAGTATAGCATGACCAAAACGTCAATGCCATTATTAAGACATTGTATGAATTTTATTGAGGCTATAGGCAATTGAGGATTTCAATGATCTTAAGACAGTTTTCTTAGAAGCATTTAGTTTATCATATCTGTTAAGTAAAGGAGTAGATGCAGTATCGATTATATGCAACAAAGCACATGAAGACATTGATCTAGGTAGACAAAAATAAGGATTTTGAAGAGAAGAGAGAAAGAGATAGAGATGTAACTACCGGTATTCAAGGAATATTGAATATTCAAAAGAAGAAGATCATGACTTTATGGAGATACATACAATTCTATCATCTTGAATCCTATAGGAAGGTAGATCAAACAAATGCAAAGGAATAATGGTGATCTTATTGTAAAAGAGTATAAAAGAGAGAAAGCATATGGGGTTTAAAGACTTTGAGTAGAATATCGAAGTTAAGGACATTATGCTGCCAGAAATTTTCAAAGAAGAATGATGATCCACTAGAAATGAAATTCTACAAGTGGTTTGATGTCTATATCAATTATTACAATTAGATTCTTATCGGATTCATTAGCTTATGGAGAACACCAATGGATATAATCCATAAAAAGGAAAATTTGGTGATATCCCACCTTGCCAATAAAATATATTGAAAAAGGAATTAAGCTGGGACAGTGACTTGCCCATTTAGCAAGTAAGGTACCATCAAGGATCAAAATGGAGGTCTTACTATTATAGATTGGAAGACCAAAAATCTTAAGACCATTATTTAGTCATTACCTTTAGAGTACTGTTGACTAAATAAAGGTATCTCACCCTAATTAAATACTCAAAGGGATATTATAAGTATTTGAACATGAGTTTTACCTAAAAGAAGTTACTTGTTAGACTAAGTCATTTGAGGGTATGAGGTAAGTTGATTAGGCCACATCATGGAGGAGCTACAAGTACAATAAATATAGTAACAATTGAGACAGAAGCAAAAATAAGGAGCGATCTCCACCAGTGAGACAAATTTTTCCAAACCCGAATAGATACCATGACAAACCATAGAAATCACTGTGGGTCTGAAAGATGCTGCTGACTTGGATTGAAAAGAAAGGTAGATAAGTACCGATCACTTTAGAGACCCTTGAGTTTATGAAAAAGATATATCTGGAAAGAGACCAATAGGTAATCAAATAAAGTCTTTCTATGTGTCTACGAAAATGTTCCATGCTTACCTAAGTGTTTTTCAAGTTTGATGATTTAACAGCTTCAGCATAACTTAATGTAGTAGCTATTGAACGAGAACTACTAGTATAAGCTAAGTATGAGGAGGCACTTGAAGGATAAAATTTGAGGGATTGAGAAAATCACTACTTATGAGTATACCTCCTGACAATACAGACTGCATGGTTGACGATAAAGCCTTGATAAAAGATTAAACAATATATTGACATGGGGGATGAAAGGGGAAAAGGTGAGATGGCTAGCACACTATAAGGTGAAGAATTAATGTTACGTTGCCTTTAGACAAATAGTTAGTTGTTATGTGCATATACCAAGTACGAAAAATCAATTGAAGGAATTTCTTAAGGACTAACCCTACTAGATTGAGTATAAAACTTGTGGACTGAAAGATTACGAAGAAAACCATCAAGCAAAGAAAGGACAAAGAGGATGATGACAAAGGATTCAATAATGACCTAGTAAGGGTACTCAGTTATGAATAAGAGACTTTTTGCTTTGCATAAATGGGAACATTATTGAAAATCCTAGTGACCAATTGATGTGAATAGTGAGATAGGCCTCTGGACAAGAACATTGACCCATGATGATGAATTGACCATTAACATTTGACATGAGAAAAGCGTTTAATGAATTCGATTGGATATAAAGTTAGGACATTTTAGTTTCAGTATATGATAAGGTCCTTGATGGAAGATGCTACAAATTGGCTTTCGTGATTTTATTTTGAATGTAACTTTGGTCAAGGAATCAAGTCACATATGGAAAACGACAGATAGTTGAAATTCGAAGTTAATCAAGGGTTTGGTTGTAGAGCACAAGACACCATGTCAGTTATTGAAGTATCTTGGGGACAAATATAAAAGATAAGAAGCAAAGTTAGACACAATAGAAAGAAGGTAATTTTTTGGACTCTTACTAATGACATATAACCAACCATTAGATGGAGATGTGGATGATGAAGAGATCACTAGATGAAAGACAAGAAGAAACATGGATCATCCTATGATATTCAAAAAGGACTATGAGAAATAAGATAATATGATCTTGAAAGAAGTATGGAGTAAATTATACATGAATAAAGAAGCATGATCCTACGAGGAGACTATCCCATACACGATGAGAAAAGTATAGGCATCTAAGGATTTTGAGATAGATGAATTACAGCTAGAAAACCGGTATTGTTAAACTGGCACGTATGAGAGTATGCATCAAAATACACAGCGAAAGTGACCCTTATAGGTAAGGCCTTGTAGAAGAAACAATAAAATAATAAATTGAGGTTGAGCCTAGAATTGATTCCTAAGGGGGGAATGCATTCACCAAGAAGTTATCTAAGAGACAAAATAACTTGAAGATGATAATTTATGGAATTTCGAGGACGAAATTCTTTTAAGGGGGTAATAATGTAATGCTCAAGCAATTTACACTATTTTGGACATTCTATAAGAAATGAACTGTGTTGAATGTTTTATCTTATTTAAAATAGTAAATGAAGGAATTTTTAAGGAAACTTGGTACCATTAGATTCTACTCGAAAAATGGAATCCAACGCCTCAAAGAACGCCGAAAACGGAGTTCGTATGAAGAAGTTACGGCTGTTTAAAGGTTAGGGGTATTTTTGTAAATTAAACAGAAAACAAAAAAGGCAGAAAACACAGGGGGCCGTTTTGATAACGGCACCCCATCGTCTTCTTCCTCTAGATTTCTCCAAAAACCCTGGTTTCCAGAGAAATCTGCCACCGCCAATGGCAACACCGCCATAGCAGGGCTATAAAAAACCCTATCTCCCCCTCTTCAGAACACGAGTTTTTCGGCCATTTTGAGACTGGGGTTTCCGGAAAAATTGGAAACCCGTCTCTCTGCATTTTTTTGGCAATGGCCAGGCCCTAGTCAGGCCGGCCATTTCATTCCCGTCTCCCCATTTCCCCTCTCTTCTCTTTTCCGATTTGGGCATTGGGGTTTTTCCCCTTCATTGAGATTTTCGGCGACAGAGGATTTCCAGAACCGGAACGGGCTCTACCACCGGTGATAGGTGCTCCCTAGCTGCCCAGGTAAGCCGTCTTTCCTTGGGTCTTCCTCTTTTTGGGCTAGATCCATGCTGGATCTAGCATTCCCAAACGTTTTCCAGTTGGATTTCCTGGCTGAAAAACACTCCAAGACCGGTTCCAGCCGGCCTAGCACGAACAAGGCATCCCAGGGATGCCATGCTCCATGTACACCTGGGATGGGTTCCAGGAGTATGACAGTGCGTACACTGTCTCAGGTGCGGCCTTTGAGTGCGTGCGTGACATAGGGCACGGGTCTTGGCTCGACCAGGATGCACGGGGTGCCCTGGGAGCTAGGACGCGCCATGCTACAAGGTGCGTCCATGCGATGATGAGCATCATAGCGCGTCACTTGAGCATGCATGTGCGCGTACAAAACGCAGTCCCTGGCACGGCCTTTTGGCACTCACGCACGTGAGACGATCGCGGTTCAACCAGGATGCACAGGTGTCCTGGGAACTGGGACATGCGGACCCAATGAGACTTTAAAATTAGGATCAGAGGATAATTTACATAGTTAACCATTGAATAGTAGATCCCTATCATAGGATGTAGCCTGACAATGAATTAGGCAAGGACCATAGACCCTAAAAGGCAGATTTAGCGATCTAATTTCTAGATGGATTGAAATTGATAAGGACTCCTTGTATCCATTCATACTCAGGAGTTTATGAATGAGCCCCAGGGACGAGTTGAAGTGATAAAGGACGAGACTCCAGGAGACTTTGAGGTAGGTGCTCTATCGCTACTAGACTTTTTAAAAGAGCCATGATTGTTTTGAAAATGCATGTTTTAAGTATAAGTATATGACTTGTTTAACATGACTTAATTCTGAGTACATATGATAAATACATTATGCATAGACATGTTTTGCAAACAATTGCATATATTGTATGATTTGTGAGCATTGAGTTCTTGAAAAATTGCATATCCTTGAGGGCTACCAAAAGACACTGGGTAGGCAGTTGTGAGGGCCAGACAGTTATGAGGGACCCAAAAAGGACAGGTTTTGAAAAGAGATGTTTTTGCTCGTATATGATTTGGGCTAGTAAGCTCGTGGGCACTATGCCAAGAGGTCTGGGTTGGCCTCCAGCCTCTACCACTATTAGGTGGAATGGGTACCACACCAAAAAAGGGCAACGTCCCTACGTCGACTGCATGTGGTACAGGGGGCTACCACTGGTGTCACGGCACTGGGTCGATGTGTCATATGCCTCGTGGAGGCTATGACTAAGTGTCCTCAGGTACCCGGGGACCACACGGCAGCAAGGTCGTGGGCATAGTTGGGCCCTATGTTTTCATTGATTTACTTGCATTGCATATGGCATGACATGAGGTTGGTCGACCATACCATACCATATATCCATGAGTTGGATTTAGGGGAGCATCTTATGCATATCATTATGTTTATGATATATATGATACTTTGTACTTGGATTATGCTATTCTTTAAGTCGTCAGTATTTCAATTTGACAGTGGTTTTTAATATCGATATTGAACATGATTGTTTGAACATGCACATGTTTGAAAGAGCATATGATTTTAAATATAGCATGCATTGCAAAACTAGTAGTGATAGACTCCTACTGAGTATAGTATATACTCACCCTATCCTTAACATTTTTCAGGATAGTTCCATCCACGAGTAGAGGACGTCTATGCTAGTGCTACGAACAAGTAGATCAAAAGGAGACAATCATACATGTAAGTAAACACTCTACCCTTTGGACATGTATTTGTATTTATTTACAGTTGGGCTTTGAGCTGTGATTGGATAGACCTGGGAAAAATATTTGTGATTTCTGAAGTTTTTCAAAAACTACTTTGGTGGTTGTGAAAGCAAATGACACTCGGGGTTTTCAAAATGAGTTAAAACTAAAGATTTTTCGCTGCATTGTGTGGTTTTCATAAAATGGTTTTCAAAAAGGGATGCATCCCGCCTTATGAATTAGATATTGCATTTAAAAATGCATGGGAAAACCTGGGTCGTCACACTAGGAAACTTGGGAAGAACAAAATTGTTAGGGGTATATGGGCGCCCCAAAGCAAACAATATTGTGACTGTTGGAACTCTAGGGTGTTACAAATATGTGACGCCCTAAGCTAATGAGGGCAGGCCAAGAGAAGGCTAGCAGGCTTCTAGGCTAGGGTGAAGGACAAAAAGTTAGTCCCATATTACCTGGGGAGAGGAAACTAGGTTGTTTATAAGAGTTTGGGGAACTTTAATAGTCACAACACATTTTTCTTAGGAAACTTGGGAAGAACAAAACCATGAAGGGGTATATGGGCACCCCAAAGCAAACAATATTGTGATTGTTGGAACCCTGGGATATTACAAATGGCATCAGAGCCAATTTCCCTGGTGGTGTGGTCATGGCTATCATGCGGGGACACGTGTTCCCTAAGGGGGAAGATGTGTAATGACCCCAATTTTTTGTAATATTAAAATCCCTTGAAAAGTTCAATTTTGAAGATAAGGGCATTTTGGTCATTTCACTAGTTTCCTTGATTGAACCCAAGAATTTGGTCCTAAAAATGGTGCCATTAGATGCATCTCAGAAAAAAGAATCCAACGAGACCAAAATCACCCAAAACGGAGTTAAAATGAGCAAGTTATGGCCCTTTGAAGTTCAGGGGCAAAACTATAATTTTCATAAAAATAGATTTAACTGCAAAACACAGGGGGCCCGTTTTGATACGGGCACCCTTCATCTTCCACCTCCTAGAGAGTTCTAGAACGGCGATGATTGGAGGGGAAATCACCGCCATTCAAAGGCGGTGAGAGCCCCCTCCAGAACCCTCTCTTAGCTCTATAAATAAAGCTCTTGGGCGCCTCTAATGGCAGCCCAAAACATTGAAGAAAAACCGTTGAGGAGCAGTGACCAAGAGGAGAAAACGTGGAGAGAAAACCAGCCACAAAGCAGGTACGCCCAAAAACTCCTCAAACCCATCTCACCCATAGTCCTAGGCTCAGTTTTCCTAGGTTTTTGCATGAAAATCCATGGGGAATAGGCCTCTAGGGAGTCACCAAGGACCTTGGGATGTCCCCAGGACCGCACTGGTTCCTCAGGGACGAACTAGGGCATCCTAAGGACGCCCCGGTCCCCCAACGACCTAAACACCCCAGATGGACGAGACGTGTCAAACGCATCTGAGAGGAAACCAACAGGCGCGTCTATGGACGCGCTCGCTAAAGAGGAAGACTGGCGGAGAGTACCGCGCGTCTGCAGACGCGCCCACTGAGGCGCACGCCACAGACGCGTAGTGTGCTAGCAGTGCATTTTTTTTTCCATTCCTTAAGGAAGCCAGGGCGCACGACGCAGTCGCGCAGTGCCCTAGCATTCCGTTTTTTCATTTTTAAGACTCTATGTACATAGGACACTAAAATGCTTATAACATGAGATCTAGAGCTCCGATTGAGGCGCCGTAAAAGGTGTTGTATCCGTTTCGATGGCGTGGACACATCCAAACTAAAAAATCCCTGATCAAGGCCCAATCAAAGGTGGGAATGACCCTTAGAATAGGATGGTGGCGCGTGGCCACTAGAACGTTGGAAAACTGAGGATACCAAGGTCCAATTAGGACCTTAGGATACCCATAGGTATAAGGTGAACCCCTAATGCCTAAGTAAAAAGACCAATTACTCTAAAACCTATAAAAGATAGGCCAAACTAACCTTGATTCCCCAAACCATGATCATGAGAGTCCGAGGACAAAAGGGTTAGCGCGACCTAACCAGGTAGGTGCTCTATCACTATTAGATTCTTTTAAAAGAACTATTATTGTTTTAAGAACATATGTTTTAAATATATGACTTGTTTAGCATGACTTATTTCAGCATGCATGTGATAAATGCTTTGTACATAAACATGTTTTGTAAAGGATTACATATACATTATGCACATATATGTTTTGCAAACAAGTGCATACATTTCATGATTTAAGTACTTGCAAAGATTGCATGTCCTTGAGGGTTGCCAAAAGACGTTGGAGTGCCAAGGGCCAAGCAGTTGTGAGGGACCCAAAGAGGACAGGCTTTGAAAAGATGTTTTGGCTTATTTGATCTTATGTGATTTGGGCTAGTAAGCCCGTGGGTGCTATGCCGAGGGGTCTGGGTTGGCCACCCGGCCTCTACCACTAATAGGTGGATGGGTACCACGCCCAAAAAGAGGCAAGTCCCTATGTTGACTGTATGTGGTACAGGGGGCTACCACTAGTGTCACGGCACTGGGTCGACATGTTATAGGCCCCGTGGAGGCTATGACCGAGTGTCCTCAGGTACCCGGGGACCACACGACGAGGAGGTCGTGGGCATAGTGGACCCTATGGTTTGATGATTTATGTGCATTGCATATGGCATGATATGAGGTTGGTCGACCATACCATACTAGAGATCCATGAGTTGGATTCCATGAAGCATTTTATGCATATCATGATGTTATGACATATATGTATATGATACTTTCGATTTTGGATTATATGATCCTTTAAGCCGTTAGTATTTTAGTTTGACAATGGATTTTGATGTCGATATGGAACTCGAGTATTCAAACATGCACATGTTTTGGAAAGAGCATATGATTTTAAAACATTGCATGCAAAAAACTAGTAGTGATAGACTCCTACTGAGTATAGTATATACTCACCCTATTCTTAACATTTTTCAGGATAGTTCCACTCATAAATAGAAGACGTCTCAGGAGATATTAGTGCTACGAGCAAGTGAATCAAAAAGAAGAAAGTTATACATGTAAGTAAACTCTCAACCCTTTGGACATGAAGCGAGTCCACAGTTGGGTTGTGTGCTGTGACTGGAAAGACCTGGGGAAAAATATTTATGATTTCTGAAGTTTTTTTCAAAAACTACTTTGGTTGTTGTGAAGGCAAATGACACTCGGGGTTTTCAACAAATAAGTTTAAAACTAAAGGTTTTCCGCTGCATTGCATGGTTTTTATAGAATGGTTTTCAAATAGGGATGCATCCCGCCTTAGAAAATTAGGTATTGCATTTAAAAATGTATGAGAAAACCCGGGTCATCACAAGATGTGAAGCCTTGGGCTGATAATGGTGGGCCAAGAGAAGGTAGGCAGGCTTCTAGGCTGGGGTGAAGGACAGAGAGTTAGCCCCACATTGCCTGGGGAGAGGAAATTAGTCTGTTTATAAGAGTTCGAGGTCTAATGGTCACAATGCATTTTTTCTAGGAAACTTGGGAAGAACAAAACCTTGAGGGGTATATGGGCACCCCAAAGCGGACAATATTGTGACTGTTGGAATCTTGAGTAGTTACACTTCACCATCCATTACCACCCTTAGAAAGCAAATGTGGTAGCAAATGCCTTGGGTAGGAAGTTTAGGGTAGTGGTTGCCAACTTATTTGTCAAATCAAGATTCATTGATAGAATTTCACAAGCATAGGTGGAGGATACAAGGACACAAGATTTGGCAGAGAAGGTAAGTTTCACCAAAGGACATGATGATGGCATATGATTTTAGGGTAGACTGATGGTGTTAATTGTTGGTGATTTAAGATGAAAGCTACTACAAAAGGCTCACCAATCATAATTTACTATTCATTATGAAGGTACAAAGATGTAATAGGATCTAAGATAATACTTCTAGTGGAACGGGATGAAGAGAGATATTAGGGAGTGTGTAGCATGGTGGCTGACTAGTCAACAAGTCAAAGCCAAGCATCAAAGGCAATCAGGGCTATTATAGATGTTGGATCTTCTTAAGTGGAAGTGAGTTCATATTATTATGGACTTCATACCTGGTTTCCACAGGACAACGAATGGGCATGACGCGATTTGGGTTATTGTTAATAGACTAACAAAGTCCACTGACTTCCTTTCCATCAATGAGAATGAGACAATGGGCGACTTAAGGAGGCTTTATGTTAAGGAGATCATGAGCTTAGATGAGAGTCCTTTGACTATTATCTCAGGCAAGGTTAGTAGATTCACCTCAAAGTACTCGCAGAGTATTCAGAATGCTTTGGGGTCAATGTTGAGATTTAGAACAACTTTCCACCCTCAAATAGATGATCAAATAAAGAGGACCATTCAGACTATAGAGGACATGTTGAGGGGCCATTGACTAGAGAGGTAGTTGGGATGAGCATTTGCCACTCATAGAGTTTGTAAATAATAATAGCTATCATGCCAGTATTGTTATGGCTCCTTATGAGGCATTGTATGATAGACCATGTTAATCACCTTTATATTGGAGTGGTGCGGAAGAGAGATTCCTTGTGAAGTCAAAGTTGGTGGAGCAGTGTGCAAAAAAGGTTCGAATAGTTTGGAAGTGACTTTTGGTGGCCCGTAATCATTAGAAGAGTTATGTTGACAAATAGCATAATGATGTGGAGTTCACAATCAGGGACTATGTGTTCTTGAAAGTCTCCCCTAGGAAAGGGATGATGCAGTTCATAATTAAGGAAAAGATAAGCCGCAGCTTTGTTGGCACTTTCAAGATCCTAAAAAGGGTCAGAGCCATGGCATACTAGTTTTCCTTGCCACCGCAGCTTACAAATGTTCACAATGTCTTTCATGTATTCGTGCTGCAGAGGTATGTACCATAACCCTCTCATGTGCTTGAGCAGATACCAAGAGAGTTGAGGCCTAATTTGACTTTTGAGGCAAGAGCAGTATAGATTATAGATAACAAGGTTCAAGAGTTGAGGATCAAGACCATTCCATTGGTCAATTCCATTTGGCAACACCATTCCATGTAGGAAACGAAGGAGGAGATGAGACAAACACATCCTGAGTTATTTAATGACTGATGTAGAGAGAATTTTTAGGAAGGATGGGACATTTTTTATTTTCATGCTATTCCGTGTATATTATCATGCTTTATTTGAAAATGGAATGAAAGATTGAATTTCGTCAAAGTTGAGTTACATAGAAGTGACCTCTTTAAAAACTCAAAATTTGAACTTAAAACTATCAAAAGTGGAATGTACGTATTGAGATAATTCCAACAATACTAATTTTGCATAGAACAGAGTTGGAACTAAACACCCCAAAATTTTACAAATATGAAAGGGTTTTAAATTGATAATAACACCCCCATATTCTGTATGAACATGACACAGGGTAAGGTCGCATAACATAGGGAACAAGCTCCAAACGTGGAGGGTCAACCCACCACGTATCCTACAACTTTCCCTACTTTGGGTGGCAACCAGTACAATGGAGAAAAACAAGGGACACTGAAGAAAAGGGAGAAACCCAACATCCTGCTCCCTTTGCCCAGATCTCCAGCATTGACAAAACTCCCTTCTACTTAAATTTTCACCAACATGGCAATCAAACTATCAAGGTCTGCCACCTAGAGCAAAACCCTCTTCCCCTAGTTTCCATTCTCTTAAGAGATCTTCCCCCTTGTGCATCATGACAAACCAGAGAAGATGACCTAAACCCCTTCCTCTTTTCTCTCTCTCTTCCTTACTCCATCAGTAAGAACTAACAGACTGGCACACTTAGTTATCCTTTCCATTTTTCCACATTCTCGGCAATGATGTCCATTAGGTTTCCTCATCCAGCAAGAGTCCACCCCCAAGAACAAAACCCAGGTCCCCTTCTTTTGTTCCTACCCTTCTTCTTTCCTGGTAATAGCAAAAACCTCATTGTTTTCTTTTCCATTTTCCCCTCCCTGTGACCCTCTTAGGTTTCCTAGTGCCTATAGGATAGGAGCTGGCACCCATGCTAGGAGGCACCTGAGCCTAACAGGCACGAGGTCATGCTTGAGCACGTGCTTGGCACTTGGGCCACAGAGTCATTTTGATATCTTTTAAGCTTTTTGTGAGCTACGCACATTGGATTTATTACTTGAACATTTCATTGTAATCCTTGTTAAGTGCAAATCAAGACCCATACCAAAGATCTTTAATCCGAAGCAATGTTTCTGTGAATGGGCTGATCTTAATTGATGGCTGAGTTCAATCAAGGATACAAGTGATGTGTCTTAAATAATACCGTAAGTGCATAGCTCTATTCAATTATAGATTTGGCAAAACTAACCGATCTCATGAAAACTCTTTGATAAACAGAGTTAATTAGAATTTAAATCATTTTACTTTAAACTAGCTAAACTTAATCAAGAGAAGATAATTTCTAATTAAATTAAATTAAATTAGAAAGTAACCCTAAATTAGAAAGCAAGTAATTAAAGAAACTATCTAAAGAAGCAAGGAACTAAACTAGGAAACTTTGTAAAACTACAATTACCTAGGAAAGAAGAAACTTCCTAAAATTACCATTAACTAGAGAAGAAAACTATCTAAAACTATGATTAACTAATAATTAAGAAAACTATTTAAACTACAACTAACTACACATTAAAGTAACTTTGTAAAATTACACTAATTAGAAAAAGAGTTATTTTATTAATGGCCAAATTACAAGTAATTATTACATAAGCAAGGGAAAGAAAGCATCTAAATAAAGCAAGTAAATGTCCTTCAAATCTGGGCTTGAATGATGCTATAGGGCCTATATGTTATGTCACTTAACAAGAGCTTCTACACTTATCTTCAACCGAAAATACACTAAATTACCACCAAAAATTTCATCCTTTGTATCCCAACTTGCCACAAATCTACCAATCCCATCCAATGATCATTAGGAATGAAGTATTAGGGTAACCAAGGAAAGAGGAGTCCCAACACTATTTCCTAAACAATCACCACCTAAGAAAAAAAGAAGAATGATGGAAAAAGAAATAAAAAAGGCTACTACATTTTTCCTAAGTTGGAAACTCTTAAAAGAAAGAGGACAACTTCATAGAGTTTAAATAAAGAGGGGATTAGAGGTCATTCATATTTAAGGAAGTTGAACCATAGAGGAGGCTTTCTTCCTTAAACATGAAATAGAAGAAAAGAAAAGAAATTAGACATAGCGGCCCTTGTTTTAGGACTCCCCCATTCCTAGCCTTAGGACATGAAGCAATGAGTAGGTACGTGGTATATCCCTACCCCCAACATGAAGGCCTTTAGCTAGGAACCTAGGTGGCTTATGGATGGATTTGCATGTTCTCCTCAACCTTAATTAAGAAATTAGAAAGTTTTGTTATTTCTAAGAATCATTTCCTTTTTCTTATTCCAACTCCATAAAAGAAATTGAAAGAAATAAAGAAGTATGATGCATGAATGTTAACTAACATGGATAATGCATGAACCTAAAATTAGAAAGTGGAAAGATAAGGAAACATGATAAGAGTGTGAGAATGAAGGAAGTTGTAATGATGATGGATTAAGAGATGGAAGTGAATGAAGAATGCAAATATAGCATGGAAAGTTCCACGCATGAAAGTGTGTTTTTCTAATTTAAAGAGTGGTATGCTTACTGAATGTAACTAAGATGCATGAATTTATATAACTTTCTAAACTAAGAGTGGTTTTCAAATCTAGAGAGCTACTATGAATACAGTTTCTAAACTATTCCTAAAATGAAAGAAATGGGAAAGGGGAAGTCAAACATGGTCAAGCATGGGTTTCTAAATTAGATAAGTGCTAGATTTAGGAATCTATCATGTAACTACTTTCTACAATGGATCTAAACTAATTCTAAAACATTCCTAATGTATATGAAAAGCAAATTAATAAGTTTCTAAAACTAGAAAGCAAGGAAATCTAAGAAATAAACATGGACTTCAAAATTAGAAACTATCCTACTTGTAAAATAGGAAAGTGCTAGATCTAGGAGTCTATCATGCATGTGAACTTAACAAAGATGCATCCACCAAAAATTCATGGAATGTGTTGAAAACCCTATTCCTATCTACAAGAAAAACCTAATTGAATGGAAAGGAAACATGATATGCATCTAAATTAATCTAAGATGAATGGACTTACTATGTTAAACATGAACTAAAAGCAAGGAAAGATGAGAATATAAGATGCAAAACGAAGGAAATACTACAACTAATTCATGCATGCAAATCTAAGTAACATGAAGGATGATGCATGCAACTACATTATAAATCTAAATAAGAGAAACCTAGATGAATGGATACTTGAAGAAGGTGAATGGAAAAGATAGAAGATGGTAGAGAAAGAAAAAGAAAAAGAAAAAGAAAATTAAGCAAGAAAGGGATTTGACTGGGTAGACCCTACCTTTATCTCCAAGGAATATGATCATGGAAGCTTGAAGGGAGATTGCACTTAAGGGAAAGTTGAAGATGGGTTTTCCTTCTCTTTCACCTCTTATTTATAGAGTTTTAGTACAAGGAAGACCGAAAAATGAATGTTAATATTTAAAGGAAGAAAGAATGGAAGGTTGAGGTGGTTTGGATGATGAGGGGAGGAGGCATGGGAATCAAGTGGGAGGTGGTATTTGACTTGAAACCAAATTGCAAAGAGAATTGGACTAGGAAAGTATGGAACAGAAAGTGATAAGGGAAGTTAGGAAGGTATTTTTGGTGGGATAGGAAGCTAGCTTGCCTATGATGGAAGGAATAGATAAAATTAGGAGGAAATCTAGGAAGTTAGGTTTTGAATAAGATGAGAGGTTTCTAATTTTTGAAGTGAATGTGATCCATTAGATGTTAATCAAGAGTGGAGATCTTAGTACCTTGACTTGAATTTTCAATAAGGGTTAAGTTGTTAGGGTTTTTACCATTTCAATATTTCTTTATTGGCCTTTAAATCATCATCATCAACCTATCTTGTATAGTTGAAATTTGGTTGGAGTAATCTTATCCAAATAGATCTTCTTTTAAGGCTTATTTGCTCTCCACCATTGGATTAGACTACCTTAGAGTGGATGGCCTAGATTCCTTAGAGATTTCCTTGTCCACTCTAGGTTTTCCATATTTTTCTTCTAACTAATAATATTCCACATAGGTGGGATGTCTTTTTTCATATTTTAAGGTATCTTCTTTTCTTGAATTTAGGTAGGTAGCTTTATGGAAACTCTTCCACCAATAGACTTCTACTTTGTTTGTCATCGCAATCTAGCTTCTTATTGGTCCATCCTTGCTTGAAAATATCTTCATTGGATGCTTAGATATGCATCTACAAGAGTAAATCTTGACTTTTAAGTGCTTAAAGTGTGAGATGACTTTCAACCAAAGATTTTTCATAAATAGTCTCTCTCTTCTTCTCCTTGTTTTCTCCACCAATCACTTCATTTGTTCATCTTTTCCACTTGTAATTTATTAGGAATCACCACATTTTCATGTAAATTTTGTGTGCCCCTTTAGTGGTTCATTCCTTTGGTTGAATAGAGCAGAGAAAATAAGGAATAGTCTCTCATGTGCCCTAGTCTTCTACTTGCTTTATTTCAAAAGCTCCCATTATATATGATCTCATTGTATCTGATTTGGGCTTCTTCAAAAGCTTCCTAGGGTGGTGGTTGGCTTGAATACTTGCTTGGAAAGTTTGTCACCTTACTTTAATACGAATACCCTATTTTGAACAGATAAGGCTTGGCATTCCATCTAGGATTTCTAACTTAGATTTTGACCTCTAATGATCATTTTGAACTCTCAAACTTCATAAATGGCATGTATAGGTCTACAATGTATCATGGTTAGTGAAATTGCTCTTTCAAGGTAAATGGTCAATTTTGTCATTTTTTTCATTTGTACCCTAGACTTGCAAAATTGTAAAATTAACTCTAATCAATAATGATTAAGTAATTTTTGTAGCTAAAACATACTAAATATAGAGGTATGTATGTAATATATATATGATCAAATATACAAACTTATTCTTTGATCTAGGATGATCAAGTGGATAATAATGGCTAGATCATTATGGATATCCTAGATCGGGAACCATCATGATGATTAGTAGATGATCAGATAACATAGGTAGCCAAATATTGGCAGATTTGACCTATGACAGATAGGATTACCATCCTAACCCCTCCATTTCATTGATTTGATTATAATTAGCTATAATTGAGTAGGATTTGTATCTAAACCTGCTCACTTAGCCAATTAAATGATGAATTTCCTAAGATTAAATTAGTAGGAACATGATGATTGCGGAATGCCTTATGAGTATGATTTGATCTAATAGCTATTGTTTACTCAGTTCAGCATGATCTAGACTATCAGCCAACCTGGGAACCCCAACTTGAGATCCCATGACTATGAACCATCATATCGTGTCAAAACATAGTAAGTTAAGAATTGGAAATGTAATCTTTACATTATAAACAAGAATGAACTTAGATGAATAGCTTGGATTCTAAATTAGACATGGATGTAATGTCTATTCAAGCAGTGGGACTTGGGTGGACTAATCTTAGCGTTGAGTCCAACTGGTTGCTTGAGAGGTACAGATGAGTGATTCTTTGTCTAAGGTCGATGACAACATTTAATGTGGGCATGTTATTATTTTGAAATTTTAGATTTTCATTTCACAAACTGTATTTATGAATGAATACCATGTATGTAATACTATACCATGATCCTTATTGGGACATCTATCTTGTCTATGAGTAATACGCATGCATGTTTGCATTGATTTTCATTTTTTCATGGATTTGTCTGTGATTAGTCACATTTATAAGTGACAGTGAAAGCATATGATTTTGAATACAATTCTATGACCTGTAGAAGTTATTAAAAGGTAACTATAGTTGCTATTGCATATTGAGGCATATGGATCCCTATTTTATTGCTTATTTCTCCATGGATCTGGTTGAGGAGGGTTGGTGGCTAGTCCTTGAGAGGCTAACCCTGAGAGAGAGGTAGTGCCTTAGGATGGTGAACTGCGAGCACTCTTGGATTTCATTGTTATACCAAAGGATTTTATTACTATTTTCTTAATTTTAAGATATCGAGTTATTTCTAAGATTTTTGTGAGGAGACTTTAGGCTTGTCAAGGGTTCCGATGCTACAAGTGGTTAGTGGATTGTTTTACGAACATTCCAGCCCAATTGACACTATAGTAGGAGGGATTTTAGGGTTAGCCACCCGCATTCTGACTTTTATGAGATGATAAACACATGCCCCACCGAGAGGCAAACTTTATAGGGAGTGGTATCATGGGTAGTCTAATCTATGGGTCTGATTCTTCACCCATGCAGACATACATTTAGTCTTTTATTCTTGAGTTGATGGGGAGCAGCAATTGATAAACCCAAAAGTTAGTGATCATTATAGTGTAGCAGTCCATGCAGTTTGGATGGTTGGTGTTTTCATATCGCGCTATAAGCATGCCAAGATGGACATTTCCCTATGTACCCATGGCATTATGATGCTTGGAGGATTTGTATGAGTACTTATGACCTGACATTCAAGTGTATGGGACACTCATGGGACTTGTGTGTTAGGGTGCCCCTCATTGATGATGTACATATTCATTTGAGTATTCCTTGGGCTTTGATGCTCTGCATTGACTTGGTTTTGGCATACTCATGGGCCTTAGGAGCTTAGTTCACTTAGCATGTTTTTCAGACATATAGGTAGCATGGAGTTGAATCAACTTGAGTTTAGCATTTATACAAGCCTTAGAAGCTTAATTCACATAATATGTTTTGTAAACACGTAGGTAGCATGGTTACATTGCCCTTTTCTTGTAGTTCTACTAGCTTTGATGCTTTGGTTTATTTCTCATCTATCTACTTGGTTTCATATATCATTCATGCTCTATTTCATCATTATTTACCTTATTATCATGACCAAGTTAGAGTTGTTTCCATCAGAAAGTTGTCTATTGCATGCCCCTTGAGATATGATACTTAGACTATTAATTTCATGTTAAATATTTTTGAGCTATTATTAAATGTCTCAAATATTGAGATAGACATCAAGAAAGGCAAACAACCTAAGAAAGTGAGGGCGTTGGCAACAATCAACATCATTCAAAGGAGTTTTCATCGATTTTTGTGGATTGTTAGGAATTTACTTTGGGTTATGGAATGATAGACCTTGGGCTATGTCATTTTCTTGGCTTATTTTTCATCACTAATGTATATGGTCTGATTGGAGCTTTTAAATAATCAGGATGGATGATTATGGAGATTAAGTCTCTTAGTTATGTGTTTTATGCTTTTAATGCACCTATTAGGTACTTATCGCATTGCATCGCATGCATTAAATGTCATGGTCTAAAATATAGAGGAGACTTTTTTGGATTTTCAATAGAAATGGGGAGGGCATTTCACTGTTAAATGTATGGTTTTGTGAGTCGTATGATTCCTAGGTTTTTTGGTATTTATTTTTAGTTGATTTTAAAATGCAAAATTTTAACTAGGAATCCTGACTTTTGAAAAAATGTGCTTATTTGTGTGTGCAAAACCTAGGGTATAATAATAAACCAAAGCCAAGAGAAAGAAGGCAAACAAAAAATTTGAAAACATCATGTAGAAGTAGAAAAAATTATGAGTATATAAAAGGTGAAACGTATAATAATGAAATCACGAGAAGCCTTTTCCATGGAAACATTTCCTTAGATCAAAAACATCCATATATTTCCATGCTAGTTTCCCCTAAGGATCAGACACCCTACAAGATACAAAAAGTATCATCCTTTAAAAACTTATTATTTATAACTTCTTGAGAATCATTCTTCTAATGCTTTGATAGGGTTTAAGAACCTAAGTTCATTCAAATTGTAATTAGTGAAGACCTAAGCTTTTGTGCAACTTGCTTTGAGAAAAGTCTGGTTACAAACTCAAAAAACTTGATTAAAAGCTTGAAATCCTTGGTCAAAGACTTGAAGAAATCAAGAAGAAAAACATAATGAGACAATAGGAAACTTGAAGAAGCATAGGATTCTAAATTCTACTTGATTTGAAGTTCAAAAATTCTTACAAATGAATATAATTTGCCCAGCTGAACTGGAATGATGGAACCTTGCACACTAAACTATCGAAGTTCTAAAGAGACTTACTTCAAGTTTCTTGCAGGAGACGATTGGAGAGAAAAGTTGAAGATTGGAGAATTTGAGAGTGGGAGAGAGAGGACACTTGAGGGGGAGTTTAGACCATAAGAGTTAGGGAGCGGGAGAGAGACAAACTTCATATGGTTTCACTTTTGAAGTTTCACCATGTCTAATTCAACCTTGCAGTGCCCAAATTTTTAGACTTGATGTTGAAAGCTTAAATGGGTAAATCTGCAGCCATACTCACAAATTAAATGGGTAGGCCAAGTATAGATTACTTTAAATGGGTGATGGAACAAATAACTTGTGATTTGGGTTGTATAGATGTTAATTATAGGCCAAAATTAACACCCTTACTTTCTAACACACCTGTCCATTCAATGATCCAACCCATTCATATGGTTTATTAATATCTTACATATAAAAACCACAATGATAGGAGATTTGTAGAATCTTAAAAGCTTTATTATATAAATAAGAGAAGATTTTCAAACTTTGTCATTGATTCAAGGATCCATGTGGCAATTGAGCATATCTCTTGCTTTCTCTATCTTTTCATCTTTAAGAGCATTTTTGGAAGAAAGCATTGTAAATGGTTATTTCTTAAATCTATCCCTAAATACGAATTCCCCCTTGTAATTAATATTCTTAGGGCAGTGAGTCCTCTCTCATGATTCTCACTCTAATAATAGTTCCTTGTCTCCTAATTATCAATCTAGAATTTTCTTCTTTTTTATGTTGAATTCCTAAGAATCAGGTGCCATGCCTATTTCTAGCATGAGTCTCCTTTTGTAAATGATTCGTATTAGTCTAGTTTGGTTAAATTGTAGAAAAAGTTGACCAAGTTTGGTTAACTTGCCATGTGTCATTTGCAAAAAGGGTCTCTTAATAGACTTGGTTTAAAGTGCCTACAAATATCATAACTCCATTTTGAAACATCTCTGCCAACAAAATACAAACAATATCTCAATTCACATTATATTCTCTTTTTTATTCCTTTTGTTCTTCTTATTCTTCTCTCTCTCTCTCTCTCTCTCTCTCTCTCTCTCTCTCTCTCTCTCTCTCTCTCTCTCTCTCTCTCTCTCTCTCTCTCTCTCTCTCTCTCTCCACACACACACACACACCTTTCTTTTGACAAGCATCTCATCTCAAACTATGTTTTCTATTTACTTCTTTTAGTCTTACATGCTTTTGTTTCTTTTTTTTAATCTTACCATTGTTTTTTATGGATGGAATACGTTGACATATTATTCTTTTTTCAAGGGCTTTTTTCAATTATTAAAATTATTAGGATCCTCTAATCAACATGAGAAAATAATTCTATAAGAAACAACCAATGTATAAATAAGGATACATTACATTTTAAAAATAAAATAAAAATAATATAACATGTTTTTTAATTATTTTTAAGGGATAGATGATAAGTACACAATTGATATCCACACTAGTCTTACTTTTATGAATAATTCTCTAGTCGATATTAACAAACACTACTATTAGGAATTAGTGTTATAAGAAACAACCAATGTATAAAACAAATATAATTTTTAGAAAAATAAATATCAATATAATATGAACTATGAAATTTATTTTAGATAAAAAACGGTAAGTACACAATTGGTATCCATATTGGTTGTGTTTTTATAAATAATAAAGTACAAAGCTTATGCATTTATTAAATGGGCAATTATTTTATTATATAAAAATATTCCATTCATAATTACATATACGTTTCAAATTATATATAGTTATGCTTATATTTATACCTAAAAGTATATCTAAAATTACATTGTAGTTGTAATCTAAAATAAAAAGTCATTGAGCAATATTTAAGTGCTTACAAATATATTTAGAATTACTATATAATATAGAACAATTATTGAGCAATAATTTAGTCCCATGTGTGCATGGGGTAAAAGCTACTAAAGTTACCACATTGTTGGTGGTTTCAAATTATCCTAATCTCTAATAACTTTCAAATACACACTCTACGTGGACCAAATTAATCTAGAAGATTTCCACATCCCCGCAATCCCCTAGTTCATAATACACACTTAAATTATAATGCTTTGCAAAAAAGCAAGTTGTTCTAATGTACCCCACTTTTGCATGATGATGCCCCACCTTTGGTTGATCAGACTGGTTCATCTAGTTTTCAACTTTTAATGCTTGTCTCCCAAACATCAATGTGATTGGATGATCTTAACATTCAAGAAACATGCTTCTTCTTGTCAATCATGAATTATTGTTTCAACATTGTTTCTAACCATTCATGTACTGCGATAAAATACATTTCTCTAGAATCCAAGATCAACCAATTCTTGCTATTTTTGGAGCAATACTCATCCAAAATGGAACTATCATGTGGACTGGTCTGATCAACCTAATATAGGATCATCATGCACAAGTAGAGTATGCCAAAGCATAGTCGCATAGTCTTGTGCACTATGCTATCTAATTATCTACGTTCATTACTATCTAATTCTCTACTAATTTAAATAAGAACAAATAGTAAATACCCCAATGCTTAGGGCTACTTTCAATTATTTTCTTGTGATTTAATTCTAATATAATTAATTATTCTCTTGTGATTTAATTCTAGTCAATTAGATCTGCGAGGTTTGATTTTGCTTTCATTAATCTTAACAACATTTTTCTAATGAAAGCTAATTTTGCAACCTTTCCAAACTTTAGGGGTTTATTTGACCGGAGTAAGTTCCCACCAAATCGGTGATACATACAAGGTGTGTGGGAGTGGTGCAGTGGCACAAGAATAACTCTCAATTATGAAGTTCAGAAGCTCCTCACAGAGTATGCGAGTGAGTGCCTGAGTCCATCATTTGAAAAGGAAAAAGAAATGCATACAAGGTTATTTACATTGTACAAGTTTCACAATGTTCTTACACCATTTTGCTATCCTATCTGATATGTCAAATGGGCCGTCTGAAGACGATTGTGTACGTGATTCTTCCTTCCTCTTACCGAAGTACTTCTCACAGCGTCTACTTGTTAAACTAAAAAAGAAGAAAAAGGGTTTAGCTCACGGAGGAGGGGCAATATTGTAAAAGTACATTCCCGTTCCTTGCTGCCTTTCAGGATTCAACAACACGCAGAAAATGGAAGGAAAATGGCGCGAAAATAACTCTAATCTCCCGCGCCTTTCTGACCGCGCGCCTTCTCGCTCTTCATCTATTTCTTCATTCCACTCTCACTCTCTCTCTAAACCCTAGCTTGGGTAGAAAACCGAAATGCTCCGGCGACATTCCGTTACCGCTGCTGCTTCCTCTGCCGTCGGAGCAGCCCCAGTCAAGCGGGGAAGCTATAATTGCGGCCGCTGCGGCCACCCAAAGAAAGGCCATTCCTGCCACGTCACCACAGACCCTACCAACACATCTTCGGTGGTGGCCCCGCCATTCCCCATGAAGGCGCCACGTCAACCAGTGTACAACCATTCACGGCGGGCTTTCTCCTTCGATGACGATGATCCCGACTGTGCAATGTCGGAGGATGGCGGCGCATGGTACGATGATAACGAAGATGATAGTGGATTTGTGGTGGTGGATATGGGAGGATCGGAGGTGCCTTTGAGCTGCTTGGCTGAAGTGTTAAGGAGATTGCCGCCGGTAGGATTGCTGTCAGCAGCAATGGTTTGCCGGGGATGGAGACAATGTGTTAAACGGCTGTGGAAGGCGGCTGAGGAGTTGAGGTTGAGGGTCCCACCAAGGGCCCATTTGGGGTTTGTGGGTTCTGTGTTGCAGAAATGTACGAGCCTTGTTAGGCTGTCTCTAAGGATGGAAAGGTTAGGGTTTCAGTCTTTTTCTTTTTCTTCTTTGTTTTCTAAAGATCATATGCATTTGGAGCGAATCAGATCTATGGAGACAAAGCTTAACTGAAATAATAATGATAATATATATAGTTCCTTTAACAATAATTAACTGAAAAAAGTAAAAGGAACAGCCCACTGCTCGAAGCTCCCGCCGGGCCCAAAGTACACATTTTTACCTTGCATTTTGCAACTGTTTTTACGCCTTAAACTTGTGAGGCCCTCCTTCAATTAACTGAAAAAAAAATAGTAGTATTAATAGCTAGAGATTGTTTTTATGAATAGGAATTAGCTAAAAGGGGCTTTTTTTTCATTTTTTTTAATAAAATAATGTCTGGAAGGGAAATGATAGTGAATCCAGCTTTCGGATTTATCCTTACATTTGGGTATTTATTTATTTATTTATCTCTAAATTTTAAGTTATGTTTTTCTTTCTTTTAAATTTATTTGAAAGAAAGTGAAATATGAGGGAAAGTATCCGAGATTGGGTCGTTTCATTACATTTTTTATTTGTTTAGTTGGAGTCAAGTGAAAATGGCAGAGGCGTCTTAGATCGGGCTACATTTTACTGCTTTATGATTAAACATAAGAACTACTAGATATCGATCTATTGTCTTTTTCTTTTTTTTTGGTTGTGTAGAAATTAATGATAAAAAGACACTATAAATGGAGAAAATCAGATTTACCATTTCTTTTCCTTTCGTTGGGGTTTTTTTTTAAGCCTGAAATAGTGAAACATGAACGAGAAATCAGAGTGATAAGAGGATTAATTTTTGTATTTTGTTTTTTCTTTACTTCAATTATTTGGTTGAGGTTTCAATTTGACAGTAATGAAAAATCTGGACAATAAACGGATTAAGTAGTTGTTTGCAGTCTGATTTTGGTTTTCCAATTGTTGCTGCAGTGATTTGGATGCAACAATGTTGGCTTGTGTGGCATTTGCATGCCCTAGTCTAGAAACTTTTGAGATCCGAACAGCTGATGTTACAATTAACCGGATAACTGGGTACGTTTTTAATCTTCCCTTGATGTAATTTCACATGGTTATTAAAATCACTCGTCTTAACTTCTTCATATATTCTGGCGGTTATACAAATAGAATTAGTTGCACTATGATTGAACCAATACATGTAATTAGAATCAGTTGGAGAGGAGCCTTAGCACAACTGTTGAGCTGTTGCCATGTGACTTAGAGGTCAAGGGTTCAAGACATGAAAACAGCCTCTTGCAAAATATAAGATAAGGCTCCGTATTATAGATCCTTTGTGGTCCTTCCCTTTCTCGGACTCTGCATAAGCAGGAGCTTCGTGCATTGGGCTGCCCTTTTTTATGTAATTAGGATTAGCTAATTGAATTCATTGGCAATACACGTAATTTCTGGTTCTTTTTCTATACACAACTCTTTAATTCTAAAGGATTTTTTGCAAAAATGCCATTACATCTTGGCATTTTTGTAAAAAAGTCCAATGTTTTTGGAGTTTTGCAAATTTGCCATTAAGTTTTTGTGAGCTTTGAAAAATTGCCATTTTGTTAGTTTTCCATCCTCTTTTCTTGTTTGTTTCTTTGAAATTTCAATATTTCTCTTTTCCATTTTGAATTCAAGTTCGATAGTTTAAAAACGTAACCCATGATTAAGTTACCAACTTTAGCTACCAAGTTAAATGACTTTTCGATGAAAATTTTCAGCGAGACTTGGAATCTAACACAATTTGATATCAAGGAATCTAATGATATTGTTAGATTTCAATAAAAACTAACCACTAGTAAGATATTCAATCGCAAGTATACCATGTTCACCAACCTACATAATAGTACTTGTTAAGCTTCTTCAACGAAACTCAACAATTTAAACTTTGATTTCTCACTAAAAACTAATATAAAACTCTTCATAATACAAATTAGAACATAATCAATGCTTTGGATTAATAAAAAAAATACAAAGGGCAGCCCAAGTGCATGAAGCTCCTGCCTATGGGTGATTCTGGGAAGGTGCAGACCATAAGGGCTTATAGTATGCTGATTTAGTGATCTAGGTCTTTCTTTCTGATAGCGATTTAGTTGGCTTGGATGCGCTTTTCCTTTTTTTTTCTTTTTCTTTTGTTGCATTAGCTTACAATTACTGCAACCCAATCATTTTACTTTAATTTAGACTTATTTTGTTGAGGTGTTTACTGACAACTCTTTTAGTTTACTTTGTGCAATAAATACTTTTAGTTCATGTAGAGAGAGAGAGAGAGAGAGAGAGAGAGAGAGATTTCTCATTTATGTCAGTATGTATATATATTGGCTTGTAGACACATGCATTCGTGCAGAGTCTGGAACCTGGTCACCCAGGTGAGTGATTCTTGCACCACTGCACTAGAATGCTTTGGTGCGAATATGTCAGTATTTTAATGCAGTTTGTATTTCAGGGATGAGTTAGGTCGTTTTGTCTCTGAGAAACGATGTCTTTTGAGCCTTAAAGTTGAAGGATGCACTCACCTTGGTTCTCTCAGTCTCTGTTCTTCTAGTCTGTCAACACTTTGGCTTTCCGATCTATATTCCATTTCAAAAATGGTTAGTTCCTACTCTTATCTGTTGGTGACTTGATTATCTGTCTCTTCCATTTTCTTTATTTGAACTAGGTGAATGTTATGTTCTTATGTTTCACTTTATAGGTTTTCAACTGTCCTAGTCTAAAGGAGCTTTCGTTGGATTTTTCTCGCCAAGGGAATGATTCAACTGACTTAATTGCCTTGGTTGATGGTCTGGGAAGGAGCTGCCCAAGTTTGAGAAACATACATATTGCATCCTTGCAGCTATCCAATGCTGTTGTGCTTGCTTTGACAAGTACAAACTTGAGGTCTGTTAATTGCTTCATGTACATTGTACTATTTTGTTGACTGCAACAAATGCTGACATCATTATCTTTGCTATAGTTTCATTGTTCCTCTGGTTTTTGATTGAATTCTCTCCAACTTAGTAAATATACCCACTATGCAATAGCGTCTATATAGTCAAACTGTCATGAGATTATTCTTCTCAAGCCTGAATTTTAATTATTAGGTGGTGCATGACTAATATCATTTTAAACCTTGTATGCTGGTAGAAATAGTCTTTTTGTTTATTCATTATAATTTTGCAAGTCAAGACTTATCGCCTCAGGATCAAAAGCAACTGGGATGAAGGACCACTGTTGGGAGTTTGAACATCATGATCTATTGATGGTGACCTGGTCGCTGCATCACTAATGTTGTGTGTCTTAACCATCTAACAAAGAGAAGGCAACTGCTTTAGCATCTTGTTGCTATGTTTACCACTTCAACTGGCTTTTCTCATAATTTCAAATACCAATACAAGGACAACTGGTTCTACCAGCCGCTCGGTTATGCATTCTTATTTAGCTATAACTAGACAACATATATGTGACTTTTATCTTTGGACTACTGGCTGTCTAATTACATTTTTTGAGTCTTCTGAAGCATTAGTATTGTTAATAGTTTTGTTAATGACGTTTGTAGATTTCTATTTTCAGGGACTTGCGCATGCTCTCATTGGTACTTGGTTCAGCTATCACAGATGCATCTATGGCTGCCATCACTTCGGCCTATTCAAATCTGGAATTGCTTGATTTCAGTGGGTATGTGAGATTTATTATGATCCACGGTTTATCAACTGCTGACCTTATCAGGGTGTCCTGTTGCTGCAAGACATTCATGATACACTTGAAATGACTCATATCATGATCTACCCTTGAATACAATAGACACGATGCTATGCTGCTGCTCTAGTAATAATTTCTAGATTTTATTGATTGCAATATTGTTTTCGAGTTAATTTATTTATGATTTTGTAGTTCTTATGCTTCTATCTACTTATTTCAGATCAAGCATCAGCGATAGTGGCATTGGGATGATATGCAATGTGTTTCCTGGAACTTTGTCTAGACTCCTCCTTGCATTGTGTCCTAATGTCACATCAAGTAATTCCTTTATCATGTCTAAGTCTGCTGCCTGTGCGTTGATGTTATTATTTCTTATACTAACTATTTTCTTCTTTTAGGTGGCATCCAATTTGCTACAGCCCAGTTGCCTTTATTACAAATCATTGACTGTGGATTGACCATGTGTGATCCTAGCGCCCAAAATTTACATTTTGAGGAAAATGGGTCGCATCCATGTGACTGTAGTCTTGAATTACATAATCAACAGAAAGTTGTCAGCACCAAGCTGCATCCGATGTACCAGAAGCTGATTATCAAACATGGGCGGTTGAGGAAACTTAGCCTATGGGGTTGTTCTGGTCTAGATGTATGCCACTCTCAAGTAGCTGTTTCTGTTGTGCACGTTCCTAGTGTGGAGACATTTTAGTCTGAACTGTTGGATTTGCATTGCAGGCCCTATACCTAAATTGCCCAGAGCTTCAAGATCTCAATCTCAATTCATGTACAAACTTGTGTCCAGGTATCTTATCTGATTTTCCTCTTCTACTGCCGTATTTTTTAAAGTAGTATAAACTTCAAGTGCCACAAACTGCATAACGACTATACATCTATAGGCATGTATCTGAGTTTTGTTTTGACTTTGGCTTTCGGTTTAATTGCAGAGAGCTTGCTACTACAGTGTCCAAATCTGGAAAATGTGCATGCTGCTGGTTGTCAAAATATGTTGATAGGAGCAATTCAAAACCAGGTAAATTAAATTTTTGTACATGTAAAATGAAGATCCACTGTCTTGCCTATTTAATTTCTGAAGAATTGGATAATAAAGTGAAATGCAATTCCAAGTACTCCCACTAGTTTAGTAGTATATACGAGAGTGTACTCAGAGATCACTACTAATGCGAGCTAAACACAGCCGTCCTTGGTCCAAATTTGAGCTCGTAATTGATTCCTTATGTTTTTCCATTAGATCCAATAACCCGTGATTTGCAATTTATCTTCTCTTTGTCGCTCTCTTAATGTATACTGATTCTTGTCTTGCAGATTTCCAATGATTTTGCCTCTTTGGATGACCACTTTCCTTGCAAGAGACTGGCAGATGGTTCCAAACGGGTTCAGGTCCCTCGTTTTCTTGCCCAGCAGGTGATGCACAAGCCTCTGGATCCGCATGCTTTTGCTTTCTGATGGTTTATGCATTGTGACTTGGATTGTCCTAATCTCGTGCTATCTAATCCTGTTGCAGCCATCTGACAATGAGAAGGGAAGGAGAATCTGGCGACGACGGTGCACTGTGCATGTCGACTGATCTTTCAAGCCCATCTCCACCTTCTGATCCTCAACCATTCTCAGCTAATTAACATCGATTACAGAAATCTTCTTTGTTCAGTTTGCGAGGCTTATGTGTGAAGAACCCAAATTGGTTTTAACTGGAGAAGTGGTGGTTCGCTGTTGGTGTCCAACTTTGGGCCTTGCCTCATCCACTGTCCGGGTTTTTCATTGCAAGTGAAATGGATACATTGAACTTTTTCTTGAATAAGTTGGACTTGGGCACCGGTTTCGCCTCTTCAGTAAAACATCAGCATCGTCATTCCCTGTACTCTGCAATAATATCATTTATAAATTTTGCTTTCTAGTTTTCGGTCATAGTTTGAGACCTCCCAGCCTCCAAGTATTACATGGTATGGAGGCAAATATATAGAGAATGCTTTGCTTCACAGTTATGCAAACTCAACCGTTGTTTGAACTTGCCTTTGATGATAGAAGGGAAAGATCTTTGGGCAAGACAGGTTTAATAATGGGGATGCACCAATCAAAGGTTTATCTGGGAAAGATCAAGAGGGGAGAGTACAGTAAACCACCATCCCGCAAGGAGGCTACTATTGACCAAGACAAATGTTTCGAAAATTGCTCAAACTGTCAACAGTATGAAAGCCGGACCCAGTCTTAAGACTTTGGAGCAAAATCAGACCAATGAATAAGATGAAACAATCAAGGACTACAAATTAGTACTCCAGCATGAAGGCTTTCGATTGGCGTGCTTTACTCCAACAAGTTCTCAAGTTGTGAATGGAAGGATCAATGCTATACCAACAATGGATTGAAAGCCAGCATTTCAAATGCTTCTCCAAGCATCCACAAACATGGCATGAAAATGCTTCCAGAATGATTACCAGCATTGTATGGAGCAGCCACTTGGTTTTGTTGCTCGTGCTAGTTAGGATTGAAGAATTAAGGCCATTATACCATGAATAATCAACTTTATCATATGTTGCCCGCACGGAGCCGACGCTCAAGGGCAGTGGCTAAGGTATACGATGCAGGCGCGTGGAGAAGTCAATGTCCTTTTTTCATGCATGGTATTGTTTTTTGAAAGTTGGACATTCATGCACGGTAATTATTTTATTTTTTAATCTACGTATTGGATGGTATAGACTTTAGATAGGCTACACCCCAAATTTCAACTTGATACCATGAGCTAATCTTTGTAAGCCATTCAACTAATGTCCGATAACAAACAGAATTCAATTGTGGGCTAAGAATAACTGGCAAAATGTCGGGCCCTAACCTAACATCAACAGAGATGCTAGGCTTTTTGGCATCTTCATAGTTCTGGAAACATCACCTAAAAATGTAGTTTATTCTCTGCAAGGATCTGTGGTCTGGGATTCTTTTGCTAATGTATAGAGTTTGTTTCTATTCTTTCAATTAAATTAGAAGTCTTGTCTGTTCCGTTGACTTAAAGCAGGTTCTCACAAGTCATAATCACAATGTGTGTGAGATATAGAGATGACATTCAGTACAATTGAGGGGTAATCTCTCTCGTGTGTGGGCCCATCTCTCCTCACTTTTTGAGTGAACCATTCTGTTCCGTACATTCCTCACTCTAAAAGATGGATGAAGCTCAAAAATCTTATTTTTTGGAGACATCTAAAGCAGCCTTTTATTGTTAAAAAAGGAACAATTAAAATTAAAATACTATCTCTACTTAAATACCATCAATTTTCTAGGGGTATTCAAAAGATGAGATTTTTATAGCCGCCCATCTTTGGGAGCAAAAATGTTTTAGAATGTGATAAAAATAGAATAAAATAATTTAAAATTTGGATAAGTTTATAACTATGAGAGCAGCATTTCTTGATCTTCAAGGGTGGGCAATTTTGAATAAATGTAATTAGCAGATGTTAATTTTAATGTGATAAAATGGTGGATTGTCCTCATACTAAAGGGTGATAGAGATGAAAATGGATTTATGGCATTGGTGGATAGAGAGTTGATGGTGACAAGAACGGTCTTTGTTGTACTAGGTCATGGCTTTGGACTTTAGATTTGTGTTTTGATAGTGTTTTTGAACAGGTAGTGGAGTTAGTAATGGACAGGTGAAAGGGAAGGATGAGAGAAATCATGATTGTTTATGAAAATGAATTGAAGTGGGTTGTCTTGGGTGATAGAGAATCTCAATGAAGGAAAAACAAGATCAGAATCCTTAGGTCCATGGTACCATATTGAAATAAATTACTCTCTTAATATTAAGAGATGTTTCTATTTGTATTGTAGTAAATGTTGTAATTAGGATTATATATGCAGTTACATAAATAATCTTGTAAAATATAACTCTCAATAAGACTACATGCTCAAGATTGATAAAGCAATGTAAAGCCTAAATTGTAATGCTTTCTTAATTGCTTGCTTTTATATTTTTTTCTCATACAATTCGAGTGCCTTTATATAATGTTTTACAAGGCTACAATAAAGGAAAATATCTACAATCACTATAGTTAGATAACAATAGTGGTAAGTTCATGTGCTTATGTCTCTCCTATAATTATGTGTTAATGATGGTAAGATTCATGCCAATTTTCCTCCTATTGTTATGTTCTATCATGCCCCTACAAGATTGAGCTTCTATTGAGGATGCTAATCTTGGATTGATGATTGATGAACTGATTACAAGTGAGTGCTTTGTGAGAGAGTCAGCAAGTTGATCCGTTGTGTGAACATAAGATACCCATAGTTGACGTTTAGAAAGTTGATCGTGCATGAAGTGGAAATCAATTGCGATATGTTTGATTTGCGATTGAAAGACTGGATTAGCAAAAAGATAGGTGGCTCCAACATTATCATAGTATATGGTTGGAATAGTTGCTTTTATGATGCCAAGTTCTCGCAATAAATTAGTAATCCAGTTTAGTTCAGCTGCAGTGGATGCTATAGCTTGATGCTTAGCCTCTGTGGATGATCTTGATATTGTTTTCTGCTTCTTTGACGACCAACTGATGGGGTAGGTTCCAATAAAAACTAAATATGTGGTAGTTGACGTATGATCATCAAGGTTTCTTGCTAAGGTTTATTAATGAAGGATAGAGCTGACTAGAGAGAGAAAAATTCACAAAGGAAGGACTCCTTATCAGAGGATCTTCTTCTTTTCTTGTTTTTTATCGCAGCATGTAGTGATTGGCCAATGGCGATGAAGGAAGGAGTAGAGATGGGGTTTGTTAAGAGGTTGATGATCTGTGAGACGAAAATTGAGAATGAGAGACAGTAGAAGAGTTTGTTATGAAGATCTGGTAAGAAGGCTAGATCGAAACAGTAGATGGAGCTTTTGCAGTTGAGTTTGGGATTCATGGAGAAAGAATTATTGCAGATGTAAACTAAGAGGAATAAGGAAGATAAATATAGCAAGAAGGAATAGATAATAGGTCAGATCATATTCTTTGATACCATGATAAAGCAATATGAACCTAAATTGTAATGTTTTCTCAATTGCTTGCTTTCATGTTTTTTTTTCATACAATTCGAGTACCTTTATATAATGTTTTACAATGCTGCAATAAAGAAAAATGTCTACAATCACTGCAATTAGATTACAGTAGTGGTAAATGTGTTTGCTTATGTTTCTTCTATAATTATGTGTTAATGATGGTAAAATTGGGTGCTAATTTTCCTCCTACTATTACGTTCTATCAAAGAGGAGAGGAAGGAATCATGATTCTTTTTTATGCAGGTATAAGTTTTTTTTTTTTTTTTTTTTCAATGTAAGTCATTGATCATGTTTAAGATACAAAAAATAAGCAATTCAAGAGAAATCAATGCATTTAGACAATTCTAGCCAGTTATTTAATATCCTTGGAAAAATTAACAAAAATGAATGGTCATGAATTTTTGCATAAAAAATAGATTAAAGACATCCGATGAGCATGAAATTTGATGTCTACCACATCTAATCCATTCCTAACATGACATTTAGCAAAAATAGTTTCATAATGCATGACAAATGAGGATGTGATTCCTTCCTCATCTCTTGAGCGTTGTAGTGTTACTGGGACTTAACAACTTCACGTGTTCTAATGGTTCTATTGTATCACTCAAAACTTTTGTGATATGTACTCTTTTAGAATTACAACTTAGAAAATTTCAAAGCTCTGAGTAACCCCTTTCTTCGCTACCTTGAATGGTGGCAAACCTTTGACACGAGTGTATTGGCTGGACTCTAGCATCTTATTCAATCCATAGGTCGCCCGGATTTGACAAGCTTGGGAAAGACTAATAGTCAGAAATTTGCCCATCTTTTTATGTGAACCAGATCTTTCATGAGAGGTAGATTTTGGTTTCTCCAGATGTGAGAAGAGAATTATCCTCCAGGTATACTTCAGATGGATCCAATGGCAAACACCCACTTCTTCATCTGATTCTACGTGCACCTCCCCCCATGGTCACCTTGTTAACTGCGAAACAATGTCATGGATTCATTTGCCTTTCACCATTTGTTGCAGGAAAAGCTGTTATTGTTGGATCTTTCCCATTCTCATTAACCATGTGTGATAACAATTGTAGTTTATTTACTCATTTGGTAGTCGTTGAATTATGGAAATCAAACCGTTGCATAGGGTATACATGAAAGCTTCTCTCAACAATAGTTACTCATTCCTGGGCTTCACTTTCCTTCTCCCTCTTGGAACCATCTACACCCTGCTGGTTGGGTATGGCCTTTGTTCTTTCACAATATCTCGTCAACTTTATGTGATTTAGTTAATAAAGGCCTCGAGAACTCACTCTCTCCGTCAACTTCACGTACATTCCGTAATCCTATTTACACAATATCTATAAATCTCCTCTTTTAATGACCAATAGAAATGCAAGGCATTATACTTCCTGCCAAACCAACTGCTGTGACCTCGGATTTGTCCAACCCTAGTATTTCCAATTAGTACCAAGTTGGACTGCTTGACTGTGTGCGGTGGCTCCGACCATCCAATTCAACATATAGAATCCACTGACTTTATTGCTAATTTCTCCAAATTTAGGTTGTGTGATGTTCTATATTTTCCTTCCATTTGCGAACAATTTTTATCTGTTGAAAATCGCCATATCACTTTTGTGTGTGCGATCTAATAATCTTCTGGTTCGTTCGAGTTCATTGTCTTCCATTGAGTCCGATTGGTGTAAGGCATGCCAATTTGGAAAATCTTCCAGGCTGCCATTGAAAGTCTACCTTGTGAGTTAGTCATCAAGCTTTAGAACTTGTATTTAGTGACCTGTGGGGTCCACCTCCTGTAACCTCTACTAATGGACACAAATATATGGCTCTATTTATTGATGATTTAAAAAAAAATTTGGGCTTATCCTCTCTAAAGAAATATAATTTATATTCTATATTTATTTAATTCCAAATATTTGTCGAACGACAATTTGATCGAAAGATCAAGGCACTACAATATGATAGCGGTGGAATATAGGCGCCTTAGTTCGCCATAATGGATATTGCTGTTTGGATCGTGATTCTGAGTGGATCCACTCTGCTAAACATGCTCGGTTTTTGAATTGGTATTTCCTTTTGTACAACCATCTATCCTGGGGCCCCCATCATTATCATCTAAACAAATGCCTTGGATCTCAATTCACTTTAATGTTCCACTTTAATTGGCTTTCCAGCAGGTAATGTGTCTAATTTTCTCTCTAATCCGCATTCCAATGAGCAACCATTCCCTAATATTTCTTCACTTAGTCCTGCACCTCATCCATCCGTTTCCCATAACACACCTAATTTATCAAAACTTTCAGATTTTTGCCATCGTCTCTTTCCACCTCTACTCGACTTCAACTCAATCAAGTAAATTCCTATCCAGTACACCTCTCTCTCCACATTTTTCTCTAACCCACCTCATTCTTCTAATTCTCCTCAACCATCACCAGTGTCAAATCTCGTTTCGGATCCCTCTAGTTGCTTCCACTTCACAAGATCGAGACCTTCTTCACCCAATGCGTTGGGCCCACGTGGGCTAGGTCCATGTCATCCTAATAGAGGCGTGCTATAATTGTTGAATTCGGTGCGTTCCTTCGCAATGAGACCCGAAAGTTGGTTCCACGCAATGGCAACTTTAATGTCGTAGGCTGCAAGGGAATCTTCAAGATTAAAACAAAATAACTCGATTAAATGTCCCATGGCCCGTCATGTGGCCAAAGGTTTCACTCAAATTTCGAGATGATTATCGCGATAAATTTCGTTCGAATGTCAAACCAACAACGATCTGGACCGTTCTTTCTATTACGATCTCCGATCATTGGATGGTACTTCAATAGATGTATCAAATGCATTTTTGCTTGGTGATCACATTAAACGATAGGATTCGCAGAAGAAGCTCATCCGCAATATGTTTATAAGTTGCACAAATCTACGTACGGACTAAAGCAAGCATTGAAAGGCTTGGTTCTCCAAATTGAGTAATCGCTTGATTCAGAAGGGCTCTAAAATATATCCCTCTCTCTACATCTGCCACATGAACGATCGACCAATCTATATTTTGGTATATATATGTCGATGGCATAATTATTACCAGAAATTCTTTGGTGCAGATTAAGTCAATTTCGTCAGCACTTTAAGAGAATTTTGAATTGAAGGATGTGGTGATTTGAATTTTTTCTTGGGCATTGAGGTTGATGGGCAGTCTAACTTCTTCATCTTATCTCAATGATAATATATCAATGAGCTTCTACGCTGCACAAAGATGGACGGTAACAAATAGATTAAATCTCCGATGGCTCCCACCAGAAAATTGTCAAAATACCAAGGCGATCTTCTTTCTCATTCTTATATATATATGAGTACTATTGGTGTCCTTCAGTATCTTATAATCAACCGACCAGATCTTACATTTTCTGTCAATCGTATTAGTCAATTTATCCAATCGTCCAGTATAGATCATTGGTCGGCAGTTAAAAGAATTTTAAGGGAAATCAAACATACAATTGACTGTGGACTAGTCATCCATTTATCATCTTCTATGCGTCTCCATGCATTGCAATATATGGACTGGGCTGGGCATCTAGATGATAGAAAATTAACCCGGAGGTTATGCTATCTTTCTCGCACCTAATCTTATATCATGGGCAACTAGGAAGCAGAATATGATTCCTTGCTCATCTGTCACTTTTGCATGAATTTGGTACTTGATTGTTACCTACCTCAATTCTTTGGTGCAACAATCTTGGTGGTAAATGTCTCACTGAGAGCCTTACTTTTACGTCCATTTTTTTTCTTGATCAAGTATCTAAGCATCAAATTCAGGTGAAATTTGTCTCTGCAACGGATCAACTAGCAGATGTATATTGACCAAGCACTGGGTGTGGATCAATTTGAGGATCAACGTTTCAAGTTGAAAGCTGCTGATCACCAGCGTTTAATTAACTTGAGGGGACCTATTAGCAGACGTATTGTATTATATCCAAGGACTATTTTGTCCTTTCGCATGTATGTTGTAACCCTATTTACAAGCATCTGTATAATGTATCAAAGGGATCACATTTTCTCTATTAGTACCCTTCGTAGAAACCCAAATTTTTCAGAAATCATAAAAATATATTCACACCTCATGTCCCATCATACATAATTCTATTTCTACCTTTTAATAGAAGTAGAAGATTGATAGGATAGTCCACACTCTATACAAAGCCTCTCTTGCATGATGGGCTCACAAATAATTGATCAGACCTGTCCAACTGATTTCTTTGGCTCTGGATCACTTGTGTACCAAGCATCAATGTGATTGAATGAATATAATATCCAAAACTACGCTTCTTACTTGTTGAACATGAACCATTCTTTGGACAAGGTTTCCCACCACTTGTTTGTTGTTCTAATTCTAGGCTTTTCAATTCTTGCTCTTTTCTAAGCCATAGTGATCTAGAGCTAGAAAAATCAGATGATGGGTCTGATCAACCATTTGTGGAGCTCATAAAAGCGGGGCATATGCTAACTGCTTGCTGTCGTACTAAGCCTCTATCCAAAAGTTCATCATAGAAGTAAGAGTTAACCGACCGTTTCATATTACTTCATCTGTAAATTTTATAAAAAGGTAAGGGTATCATCTAAAACTTATAAGCACGAAGAGCATAACGAAGAAGTTAACCAGTGGAAGCATCTACGGGAAAGCTCTCAAATGAAGAAGAGAGAAGTATGACATTACAGAAAGATATTCGGTTGGGAGTACGAAATGATAATTAGATACGCATAGTGATTGGTTGGTTTCGCTGGGTTTAACTGTGAACTTCTCTATTATATTTGGTCAGACATTTTCTATTTTTGTTGAGTCCAGCTTTAATTAGGACAGCTGGTTTGTATGTTTTGAGCTGGATGACCAATGTATGGTCTCTCTCTCTCTCTCTCTCTCTCTCTCTCTCTCTCTCTCTCTCTCTCTCTCTCTCTCTCTCTCTCTCTCTCTCTCTCTCTCTCTCTCTCATCAATAATAATGGCATGCAGGATTGCGGGCTCAATTTCGTAAAGAAGTTACGAACATTTGGGATTGTCTCGTTCCAAAGGATGATACATCTTTTTAACCCATCTAGACTTTGCTTTAATAAGGTAAGACTGAGAGCAAGACGGCTACTCTCCCACGTCTCTGTGTTCCTGTAATCTTCGGCAAACTGTTAAGTTTACGTGACTCTCACATCACATTAGATATTCAAGAACTTGCAAGTTGGCCTTTCAACTTGCAAGAGCACTCTCTATCCCTCAAGTCTCAACGCCGACAATTAGATGTCTACATGTATTTATGTATATGCACATCTCAATGCAAGCCCTCGGGATTAGAGAGAGAGGGCGTAATCATCCAATACCACCCACCCACCGGGCTCCAACTCAAAGTCGTAGTAACTTTGCTCTATTGTAAATCCTGCCAGATAGTGAAACTGTGCCTGGTCGACACCACACGCTTGGGGTAGGTACTGTACATGTATTGGCTTCATGCCACTGGCTTCGATAGGCCAAATACATGATAAGGTGTAATAACCCCAATTTTTGTAAATTGATTGAGAAAAATCAATAAAGTTTGAATTTCAGATATTTTGGGCTGAAATATTAGGGTTATTTAAAAATATCTTGTTATAAAAGTATAATCAAATATAAAATTGAAATTTAAACTTAGCAAACCCTTCAAAATGACTGCAAGCATGACAAATTTCGAATTCGGATGAGAAATCCTTAAGTTTTTCATTTTTTGGACAAAAAGGGTAAAATAGTAATTTTACCCAAAAATCAAAATATTCCAAAAATCAAAATATGAAACATCAAAATTTAGAATGTACTGAGAAATACGAATCCAACGCCACTAAGTACACTCAAATCCGAGATCATGGGAATAAAACCCAAAGTTTTATGCATAAAGGGCAAAACGGACTTTTACACCATGTGGGGCCCACATGGGGCCCACATGGGGACCACCACGTCCCCAACAACCACTTTGATCAGCAGCCCATGTGAAACATGGGTCAACAAAGATCAGCTAGTCATGGGTTAGGTATGGGAGCATTAAAGACTTTCATGCCATTTTATATTAAAAAAATACATATTATAATCATGAAAAAGACCCAAAATGCCTATAAATACAACCCCAAAAATCTTCCAAAAATCCTCATACAATCCCCACGAAATTATCTTCAATCTCCTTGAAAAATTAGATCTGGAATTCCTCTCAAAACCCCAAAATTTCCAAGAGCTAAATCTCTTTCCAATTTGTTTTTCTTTTTAGATTAGAACAAGAGACCTAAATTCAATTAGGCACTCTGTTCTAGATCTAATTTGATAAATTCCACCGTCCAAAACATCCCAACACATCTATTCTACAAAACCCCCAAAGGAATTTCAAGATCCAACGGTTCAAACAACTAGATTTACGCGAAAGGTGGATTTTAGGCTATATCGTCATCAACAAGGTATTTTCTTAATTGGGCATGTAAATCAAGTTTTCTCCTCAATCAAGTAAGTGGAAATCCTTTTCCTATATTTTTAGTAATGTTTTATGTAATTTTTATTTTACTGTAATTAATTTTGATAATAAAAAGATAAAAATAAAGTAAACAACGTAACCCTTAATTAGGGATGATGGAGTACTCGGATGAGAAATCGGACTGCACCAATCGATCCGGAAGGGTCCAAAACCCCTAGGGTAGAAGTTTCATCAAAATCGAGAGACCTTTTGGGCCCTCAATTGCAAGAGGATTGATTGGACGGTCCCGAGAATGGACCGTCCGATCTCCAGATCGACGACGCCCACGTGACGCACCGTCGGAACGGCGCGTGCGATACGCGTGGAGCGTCGGTTCAAGCGCACGGAAGGCGCGTCCGTCCAAAGGACGAGCGGACGCGCCAGCCGGCCGGTTTGCGGGCGCGCGCGGACGACGGGCGTTCCGCTCGTCCCGTCCGCGTCTGTGGACGTCCCCGCAGCGCGCGTCGGGATTTCGTCCCAGCGGACGCGCCCGACGACGCCTGGTTCGTTCCGCTCGGTTCGTTCCGCCTGCCGTTCCGCCCGACCACTGGGCCGTTCCTTCCTTGGGCCCAGATCAAATCTAGGCCCTAGGAAGGACCGTGAACTTCAGATCGAGTCATCTCGAACTCCAAATTGAGATCGGAAAGAAGCTATGGAAAGCTTGAGACCTCTATTTTCTTATGGAATAATAAAAATGACATGTTATTCAATAAAAACTTTCTGTATTTAAGAATTAAGTTTCCAATTACATAGATTTTCAAGATCTGAGATGATCAGATCTTAGAAACATGTTTTAATAATGATATAATACTTAAATAAAGTTATATCTATGTTTAAATTGGATATATATGAGATATATTAAGGGATCTACCCTTTATGATAGAAAAACCCAAAAAAAAAATACAAAGGGGCCCACTTGATCAATGAGATCAAGTGTGATCAGATCCTTGGGATGGAAAGAATAACTGTTTATATGATGAAATCCAAGGAAATCAGGGATGGATTATGATAAAAATAGATCAATGTGATCTTTTGACCTTAATAGAGAAAATTCTCTAAATATAACTAAAGTCCTTAATCAAAGGCAAAGATCTAAGATCAAATGGTTGGATCATAAGTAAAGGTTTCTAAAAATGTAAATCTAATTAGTTTCATTTTATGTTATTATGTTATAAAGCATGCTAGTATAACATTTAGAGTTTATGTGTTCATTCTTATCATAAGGTGCTAGAGTTAATTTAAGTACCTTGCCTCATTTTCATTGAATGTTAAACTAAGTAGTTTTATGCTTTAAATTTATAATTCATTTATAGTGGAATGTTAGTAGTAGATTTACTTGTTATGTGATAAAAAGCATAAAACATCAAAAATGTATTCTAATGAGAAAGTAGAGTTTCATGACACTAATAAGAATGGAGTACCTTGGACTTAATTAGTAAGGGCTATAGTTAGTAGGACAATATAAGGATTATCAAATCCTTGGCCCAAATTAGGAAAAGAATAATAAACCCCATGAATGACATTATAAATATTCATGGACTTAATTAAAATCCATTAGAAAGAGTACTTAGGGTAAACATGCTTATAGGAACCTTATGAAAGGTTGAGCTTATGGTCATTCTAGTGAATGATGAACATAGTGGTTAAGGGGTTATCTAATAGAGCCTCGCTCTTCCCCTACCTTCGGTGACGTTTGTGAGGTCTAAACGCCTCCTTACATGAGGATTGAAGTAACCACTTTGTGTTCACCCATTCAACTAGTAAGCCTTAGCCAATTGGAAATAAGAGGAGCAAGATTTAGGCTTGAATAAGCTACCTTCAACCATGCACATTAACCGGTTGAATAATAATCATAAGAGCATAAAAGGTTAGTAAATTACCTAACCCTAATAAAAACAAGAAGTAAGATAAGGATGATCAAACAAGATACATTAGATCTTGGATGATCAAGAACAATAAGAATAAGAACACTATATTGTACTTAGTATGAATGTTTAGTAGTATACTTGTTATAGTTCATTAGATTAGATAATCCAAACCCTTGATCAAAGGTGATTCAAGGAAGAAAACCAAGATCATCCTCCATAGGGATGATCCAAGAACTGAACTTAGATCAAAGAAGAACTAGATGATAGAAGATCTAGGACCTTGATCTTTATCAACATGAGTAGATTGTCAATCAAAGGATCTATGAAAGATCAAGATCAAGGAGATGAACATACAAAGACTTAGAGATAGAAAAATACTTAGATATGAATGATCTAAAGATCATTCTAAACATCAGATCTAGTGATCAATAGGATGGTTCATAATTTATATATTGACAATATGTATGGATGTACAGATTACATACATCGGTCAAGATCATGGAAGATTGGGGAAAAGAGATCAATCCTTAAAGGTAGGAGGATTTGATTAATGCATTTACATGAGATATTCATGATTGTACTCATGATCTTATGTTGACAAGAGTAATGATAATACTTGTAGTAAATCTCTTGAAAACCTTATGATCCAACCAAACACCTATAAGATGGTTAAGGACTAAACTATAAGTGAATAGGGAACTAGAAAATATTTCAGCTCTAAGTAAACAGACGTATGGTCTGATATATATGAAATCTATTTTACATACAAGCTTGGAGGCTTGTGAGTTTGTTTTAATAGGCATGAGCCTAGGGGATGCTATTGCTTCAGAGGAGTTATGAGGGTTTGGCCACCCGCTCCTTGAAAATTGATGATATGATGATACCTTGCCCAATGAGAGGCTAAAAGTCGGGTGGTGGCAATTATGGGAAGGCCACCACTGTGAAAGTCTTGCCCCCCATACGGGCAAAGTGACATAATATTTTCCACCGTGGTATCAGCAACAGGCGATTATCCGAGCGCGCTAGTACGGATCGACTAAGATAGCAACCTTTCGATTATTTTGCACTATGATGCATATGGGAACACATAGTGAAATGCCTTATGTTATAGCATAATGAAATGCTAGGTAATTGTATATTACCAATGTTACCCAAGAAGGGAAATTCCCGGTATGAGATTAGTTGTAATACTAAATTCTCAAAATAAAGAGAATTGATCACCTTAGTTGGGAATGATATTTCACTATTTTCACAAATTTAATTGGTTTACCCATGAAGGGTATGTATGTATATAGATATACATAACTTACAAAATAAAGAGTATGTTTGAGGATAACGAGATTATGAAGGATTGGAATTACATTGTCAATTATTATGTTTCTTGAATCCCCTACCAAGCATTGCACGAGATATTGTACTTGTTGCAATATCTCAGATCCAGGAAGGAGACTTAGGAGTCAAGACTATAGAAGACTTGAAGAGAATAATCTTCAAGGTATACCCTCAAGACATGTATTTTTATTTGTTGAGAGTTTTATTGTATGGTGAGCTTGAGTTTTGGATTATGTAATTTGGACAAGTATTGTACTAGATTTGGTCAGATCTTGTGAACCTGGATGGATCACGGAGTTTAATAAAAGTATATTCCTTCAATGGAATTTTATTTTGTACACAAATTGTACTTATGTTATGTATGAAGTGGTGACTTGGGTTTTCAAAACAAGTTCTAAAGAAAAGAATTTCCGCTGCTTTGTTTTGCGAAAAAATTTACACTCTTAAGGGCCCCGCTTTCAAAATACTTTACAAATCATGTTTTCAAAAACCCGGGTCGTCACGCTTGGTATCGTAGCGATTCATCCAAATACAAGACAAGACAAATATGTCCAAAAGAGAGATTATAATCCATGTCTAGATTAAGATAGAAATAGTTGTATAGAGGATTGATAGAATTTTGGTTTATGAGCAGATGCCACCAAAGAGAGTCACAAGGCAAACAGCTCAAACCACACCAGAAGACAATATGGAGAGAGTAACCATGAGTAATATGGAAGAGATGATGACAAGGATGTTAAGGAACCTCCTTCCTCACCTTCAACAGCCCCGAGTTCATCACCTCTGTAGAAATACCAAGTACGCAGCTCGTGCTCACCGAGGTGAGACATACTACACCAACACCACCACCGCTACTCCCACACTGACAAGGGCAATCTTCCCTTGTACCAAGTGATGAAGTCGGAAAATTCCCATTAGGACTCGAAAAGATTGACAAAATCTTTGGAGAGATTTCAAAAGAGGGTTTCAATGTATGATGGTAAGGGTGAAGCCGAAAAAGTCAAGAATGGATATATGAAGTTGAAAAGACTTTTAGTGCACTATGTACTCCTTCAGAGTTGAAAGTGAAATTTGCCACATATTTATTCAAACAAGAAGCTGCATTTTGGTGGAGATCATTAAAAACACCTTCTTCTCGACTCCGAAGATACTACATGGGAAGAATTTAAGGAAGTATTCAACCATAAATACTTTCCTTCTCATGTACAACAAAGGAAATTGATAGAGTTCTTGAACCTAAGGCAAGGGGATATGTCAGTAGTGGACTATGATAACAAGTTCACACAACTAAGGAGATTCGCGCCTCATGTGTGTGACACAGAAACACACACTGTGGATCGATTCATTGAAGGTCTTCACTGTGGCTGAAAGTAAAGGTGCTAGTACTAAACCCACTACCTTGACAGATTGTGTAGAAATGGCTTCCAAGTTTGAAGATGAGTACAAAAAGGGTCAAATTACCAAGTTCAGTGGAGGAGGACACAATAACCCAAGGCCTTTCCGAGAAGAATAAAAGACCGTGGAACAATTTTAAGCCTCAAAGAAATCAAAGGAACAATGCACCAAGGCCAAATAGACAGCCATGTCCAAGATGTAGAAAATTTCACCAAGGCAATATCTCATTCACGACCTATACAACAACAACCACAACGATTTCCAATCAAGTGCCACAATTGTGGGGAGTATGGACATATCGCCGCCCACTGTACCAAACCATTGGCGGTCAAGGAAGCAAAATTAGAAATTGCTCCTCGACACCCGGGAAGGGTTTTCGCTATCACCGACGGCCAGTGGACCATCCAATGCGGTAATTGAAGGTACACTACTTGTAGCAGACAACTATGCCAAAGTATTGTTTGATTCTGGATCTACGCATTCCTTTATATCTTGTGAATTTGCATCTAGTATACAACTATCAGTGAAAAACTTGGGATTTGATTTAGATGTAACAACTCAGTTGGAAAAATAATTAAACTACAAGAATACTTGCATAATGTACCCCTAGAGGTATTGGGCAAAAGAATGGACATAGACCTCATTTTGTTGAACATGGAGGATTTTGACATCATATTGGGTATGGACTGGTTAGCAAAATACTGGGTAGTTATGGACATCACAAGAAGAAACTCACATTTAGTATACTAGAGAGAGCAAGTATTAACACCGTATGGGAAACACAATGACTTAGACAAATCCATCATCTCGGCTATGAAGGCGTTCAAACATATGACCAAGGGGTGTCGGGCATTCTTAGCAACAAGGTTTCTTTAGATGTTGAACAGCCCAGGATAACGTAAATTGAAGTGGTCAAGGAATTCCAAGATGTTTTTCTGAAGAACTACCAGGGTTACCCCACACCGAGAAATTGAGTTTACCATTGAAGTAATTCTGGTACAACTCCAATTTCTAAAGCACCTTATAGGATGGCCCCAGCAGAGTTGAAAGAGTTAAAAGGACAATTGCAAGACTTGTTAGAAAAAGGGTTTGTTAGACCAAGTAGTTCACCATGGGGAGCACGTAATATTTGTCAAGAAGAAGGATGGGTCAATGAGATTATGCATTGATTATAGAATGTTGAACAGTGTCACAGTGAAAAATAGATATCCCTTACCACGCATTGATGATCTCTTTGATCAACTCCAATCTGCTAAGGTCTTTTCTAAAATTGATCTTAGATCGGGATATCATCAATTGCGTATTAAGGATGAAGACATATCCAAGTCAGCATTCAGAACTCGATATGGGCATTACGAGTTTTTAGTCATGTCTTTTGGGTTGACTAATGCACCAAATAGGTGTTTATGGATTTGATGAATAGAATCTTCAAAGAATTTTTGGATAAATTTGTGATAGTATTTATCGACGATATCTTGATTTACTCTACCAAAGATCAAAGAACATCAAGAACACTTACGAATTGTACTAAATACCCTGAGCACATAAACTTTTGGTAAATTTAGTAAGTGTGAATTCTGGTTAGAGAAGGTCAATTTTTAGGTCATGTAATTTCCAAGAATGGAGTAGAAGTGGACCCCACCAAGATTGAAGCAAGAATGAATTGGGAGAAACCTAAAACAAGAATGTAAATACGTAGTTTTCTTTGACTAGCAGGATACTACCGTAGATTCATTCAAGGGTTCTCTGCCTAGCTCTTCCTATGACTTCCTTGACAAGAAAGGGGTACCATTCACTTGGTCGAAGACTGTGAAAATAGTTTTCAAGAGCTTAAGAAGAGATTAACTACAAAGACCTATTGACCTTGCCGGTGGGAGTGGGGATATGAAATATCTTGTGATGCTTCGTGCAAAGGGTTAGGAGGTGTGTTAATGCAACATGGGAAGGTCATTGCTTATGCATCTAGACAATTGAAGAAACATGAAATAAATTACCCAGTACATGACTTAGAATTGGCAGCTGTAGTGTTTGCATTGAAAATTTGGAGACATTATTTGTATGGGGAAAAATTCAATGTATTTACGGATCATAAGAGTCTCAAATACATCTTCACTCAGGCTGATTTAAATATGAGACAAAGAAGATGGATAGAGTATATCAAAGACTACGATTTTGCCATCCAATACCATCCTGGAAAGGCAAATGTAGTAGTTGATGCATTAAGTAGACAACCAAGAGCTCTACTGACAAACATCACAATTAAATCAGCTTTTGTAGAAAGAGTCCTTAAAGCCCAAGAAGAAGATACACAAGAATCAGAATTATGTGAAAAGAAAGGATTTGTTAAGGGGACAGATGGGGGCATACGTTTTCAAGAGAGATTGGTGGTTCCTTCAAATACATGTCTGAGAAAGGAGTTGATACAAGAAGCCCATCGACCAAAGTTTTCTATACACCTGGAAGTACAAAGATGTATCAAGATTTAAAAAGAAACTTTTGGTGGGAAGGCATGAAGAGAGAAATAGGAGAATTTGTGGCTAAATGTCTAAATTGTCAACAAGTAAAGGCTGAACACCAAAGACCACGTGGAATGTTACAAACATTGGAACTTCAGAATGGAAATGGGACAATATCACTATGGATTTTGTAGTGGGATTGCCAAGGACTAGAGCAGCCATGACATGATTTGGGTGGTGGTGGATAGGCTAACAAAGTCAGCACATTTCCTACCAATTAGACAAAACCAATCAGTTGACGGTCACATTTAAGTTATACATCAAAGAAATAGTAAGACTTCATGGGATTCCACTATCCATTATCTCGGATAGGGATGGAAGATTTACTTCAAGATGTTGGAAGAGTGTACAACAAGCCTTGGGAACCTCAATTAAACTCAAGACAAAGACATTTCACCCTCAAACAGATGGTCAATCATAAAGGACTATTCAAACCTTAGAAGATATGTTGAGAGCATGTGCATTAGATTGGAAAGGGAGTTGGGATGAACATCTTCCTTTAGTAGAATTTGCATATAACAACAGTTTTCAAGCAAGTATTGGTATGGCACCATATGAAGCATTGTATGGACGGCCATGTCGATCCCCAACCTGTTGGAGTGAAGTTGGAGAAAGGAGGCCGATAAAGTCGAATTAGTGGAACAATGTATAGACAACCTGATATTGATACAAAAGAGGTTGTTAACAGCACACATACGACAAAAGAGTTACGCAGATAAAAGACGTAGAAATCTGAATTTGATGTTGGGGAGCACGTATTTCTAAAAGTATCACCTGTCAAAGGAGTAATGAGGTTTGGAAGCAAAGGAAAACTTAGTCCTAGATTCATTGGTCCATTTGAAATCTTAGAAAGGGTTGGTCAAGTGGCATACAAATTAGCCTTACCACCCCAACTCTCAGAAATACATAGTGTCTTTCATGTGTCTATGCTAAGGAAGTACCTCCAAGACGACACTCATGTACTTCAAAGGGTGCCGAAGAGCTAAAGCCCGACCTAACCTTCGAAGAAAAGGCAATACGAATTCTGGACCGCAAGGAACGAAGTTAAGAACCAAAAGCATTCCGTTAGTCAAGGTCCCGTGGCAACATCACTCTATTGAGGAAGCCACATGGGAAACTAAGTAGAAATGAGGAAGACACACCCTAGTTTGTTTGAGTAAGTATCTTGTATTACAAATTTCGAGGACGAAATTGTTGTAAGGGGGAAGATTGTAATAACCCCAATTTTTGTAAATTGATTGAGAAAAATCAATAAAGTTTGAATTTCGGATATTTTAAATAAATATTAGGGTTATTTAAAATATACTTGTTATAAAAGTATAATCAAATATAAAATTGAAATTTAAACTTAGCAAACCCTTCAAAATGACTGCAAGCATGACAAATTTCGAATTCGGATGAGAAATCCTTAAGTTTTTCATTTTTGGACAAAAAGGGTAAAATAGTAATTTTACCCAAAAATCAAAATATTCCAAAATCAAAATATGAAACATCAAAATTTAGAATGTACTGAGAAATACGAATCCAACGCCACTAAGTACACTCAAATCCGAGATCATGGGAATAAAACCCAAAGTTTTATGCATAAAGGGCAAAACGGACTTTTTACACCATGTGGGGCCCACATGGGGCCCACATGGGGACCACCACGTCCCCAACAACCACTTTGATCAGCAGCCCATGTGAAACATGGGTCAACAAAGATCAGCTAGTCATGGGTTAGGTATGGGAGCATTAAAGACTTTCATGCCATTTTATATTAAAAATACATATTATAATCATGAAAAAGACCCAAAATGCCTATAAATACAACCCCAAAAATCTTCCAAAAATCCTCATACAATCCCCACGAAATTATCTTCAATCTCCTTGAAAAATTAGATCTGGAATTCCTCTCAAAACCCCAAAATTTCCAAGAGCTAAATCTCTTTCCAATTTGTTTTTCTTTTTAGATTAGAACAAGAGACCTAAATTCAATTAGGCACTCTGTTCTAGATCTAATTTGATAAATTCCACCGTCCAAAACATCCCAACACATCTATTCTACAACACCCCAAAGGAATTTCAAGATCCAACGGTTCAAACAACGGTATTTACGCGAAAGGTGGATTTTAGGCTATATCGTCATCAACAAGGTATTTTCTTAATTGGGCATGTAAATCAAGTTTTCTCCTCAATCAAGTAAGTGGAAATCCTTTTCCTATATTTTTAGTAATGTTTTATGTAATTTTTATTTTCTTGTAATTAATTTTGATAATAAAAAGATAAAAATAAAGTAAACAACTGATCCCTTAATTAGGGATGATGGAGTACTCAGATGAGAAATCGGACTGTACCAATCGATCCAGAAGGGTCCAAAACCCCTAGGGTAGAAGTTTCATCAAAATCGCAGACCTTTTGGGCCCTCAATTGCAAGAGGATTGATTGGACGGTCCCGTAATGGGACTCGTCCGATCTCATCGACGACGACGCCCACGTGACGCACCGTCGGAACGGCGCGTGCGATACGCGTGGAGCGTCGGTTCAAGCGCACGGAAGGCGCGTCCGTCAAAGGACGAGCGGACGCGCCCGGCCGACAGCCGGTTTGCGGGCGCGCGGACGACGGGCGTTCCGCTCGTCCCGTCCGCGTCTGTGGACGCCCGCAGCGCGCGTCGGGATTTCGTCCCAGCGGACGCGCCCGACGACGCCTGGTTCGTTCCGCTCGGTTCGTTCCGCCTGCCGTTCCGCCCCGACCCGGGCGGTTCCTTCCTTGGGCCCGCATCAAATCCCAGGCCCTTTAGGAAGGACCGTGAACTTCCCGGGATCAATTCACCTGAGTCATCCGAACTCCAAATTGAGATCGGAAAGAAGCTATGGAAAGCTTGAGACCTCTATTTTCTTATGGAATAATAAAAATGACATGTTATTCAATAAAAACTTTCTGTATTTAAGAATTAAGTTTCCAATTACATAGATTTTCAAGATCCGAGATGATCGATCTTAGGAACATGTTTTAATAATGATATAATACTTAAATAAAGTTATATCTATGTTTAAATTGGATATATATGAGATATATTAAGGGATCTACCCTTTATGATAGAAAAACCCAAAAAAAATACAAAGGCCCACTTGATCAATGAGATCAAGTGTGATCGAATCCTTGGGATGGAAAGAATAACTGTTTATATGATGAAATCCAAGGAAATCAGATGGATTATGATAAAAATAGATCAATGTGATCTTTTGACCTTAATAGAGAAAATTCTCTAAATATAACTAAAGTCCTTAATCAAAGGCAAGAACTAAGAACAAATGGTTGGATCATAAGTAAAGGTTTCTAAAAATGTAAATCTAATTAGTTTCATTTTATGTTATTATGTTATAAAGCATGCTAGTATAACATTTAGAGTTTATGTGTTCATTCTTATCATAAGGTCTTAGAGTTAATTTAAGTACCTTGCCTCATTTTCATTGAATGTTAAACTAAGTAGTTTTATGCTTTAAATTTATAATTCATTTATAGTGGAATGTTAGTAGTAGATTTACTTGTTATGTGATAAAAAGCATAAAACATCAAAAATGTATTCTAATGAGAAAGTAGAGTTTCATGACACTAATAAGAATGGAGTACCTTGGACTTAATTAGTAAGGGCTATAGTTAGTAGGACAATATAAGGATTATCAAATCCTTGGCCCAAATTAGGAAAAGAATAATAAACCCCATGAATGACATTATAAATATTCATGGACTTAATTAAAATCCATTAGAAAGAGTACTTAGGGTAAACATGCTTATAGGAACCTTATGAAAGGTTGAGCTATGGTCATTCTAGTGAATGATGAACATAGTGGTTAAGGGGGTTATCTAATAGAGCCTCGCTCTTCCTCTACCTTCTGGTGGACGTTTGTGAGGTCTAAACGCCTCCTTACATGAGGATTGAAGTAACCACTTTGTGTTCACCCATTCAACTAGTAAGCCTTAGCCAATTGGAAATAAGAGGAGCTGCCTAGATTTAGGCTTGAATAAGCTACCTTCAACCATGCACATTAATCGGTTGAATAATAATCATAAGAGCATAAAAGGTTAGTAAATTACCTAACCCTAATAAAAACAGTAAGTAAGATAAGGATGATCAAACAAGATACATTAGATCTTGGATGATCAAGAACAATAAGAATAAGAACACTATATTGTACTTAGTATGAATGTTTAGTAGTATACTTGTTATAGTTCATTAGATTAGATAATCCAAACCCTTGATCAAAGGTGATTCAAGGAAGAAAACCAAGATCATCCTCCATAGGGATGATCCAAGAACTGAACTTAGATCAAAGAAGAACTAGATGATAGAAGATCTAGGACCTTGATCTTTATCAACATGAGTAGATTGTCAATCAAAGGATCTATGAAAGATCAAGATCAAGGAGATGAACATACAAAGACTTAGAGATAGAAAAATACTTAGATATGAATGATCTAAAGATCATTCTAAACATCGAATCTAGTGATCAATAGGATGGTTCATAATTTATATATTGACAATATGTATGGATGTACAGATTACATACATCCAAGATCATGGAAGATTGGGGAAAAGAGATCAATCCTTAAAGGTAGGAGGATTTGATTAATGCATTTACATGAGATATTCATGATTGTACTCATGATCTTATGTTGACAAGAGTAATGATAATACTTGTAGTAAATCTCTTGAAAACCTTATGATCCAACCAAACACCTATAAGATGGTTAAGGACTAAACTATAAGTGAATAGGGAACTAGAAAATATTTCAGCCCTAAGTAAGCAGACGTATGGTCGATATATATGAAATCTATTTTACATACAAGCTTGGAGGCTTGTGAGTTTGTTTTAATAGGCATGAGCCTGGGGATGCTATTCTGTAGAGGAGTTATGAGGGTTTGGCCACTCCGAAAATTGATGATATGATGATACCTTGCCCAATGAGAGGCTAAAAGCTCGGTGGTGGCAATTATGGGAAGGCCACCATCATGTGAAAGTCTTGCCCACACGGCGGTGACATAATATTTTCCACCGTGGTATCAGTGGTGAAACAGGCTTATCCGAGCGTAAGACGGATCGATCAGATAAAGAACCTTTCTCGATTATTTTGCACTATGATGCATATGGGAACGAGCATAGTGAAATGCCTTATGTTATAAAGATAATGAAACGCCAGTAATTGTATATTACCAATGTTTTAAGAAGGAAATTCGGTATGAGATTAATTTGTAATACTAAATTCTCAAAATAAAGAGAATTGATCAAATTAGTTGGGAATGATATTTCACTATTTTCACAAATTTAATTGGTTTACCCATGAAGGGTATGTATGTATATAGATATACATAACTTACAAAATAAAGAGTATGTTTGAGGATAACGAGATTATGAAGGATTGGAATTACATTGTCAATTATTATGTTTCTTGAATCCCCTACCAAGATTTGCCACGAGATATTGTACTTGTTGCAATATCTCGGATCCAGAAGGAGACTTAGGAGTCAAGACCATAGAAGACTTGAAGAGAATAATCTTGAGGTATACTGAAGACATATTTTTATTTGTTGAGAGTTTTATTGTATGGTGAGCTTGAGTTTTGGATTATGTAATTTGGACAAGTATTGTACTAGATTTGTATCTTGTGAACCACTGGATGGATCCTGGAGTTTAATAAAAGTATATTCCTTCAATGGAATTTTATTTTGTACACAAATTGTACTTATGTTATGTATGAAGTGGTGACTTGGGTTTTCAAAACAAGTTCTAAAGAAAAGAATTTATTCTTTGTTTTGCGAAAAAAATTTTACACTCTTAAGGGCCCTGCCTTTCAAAATACTTTACAAATCATGTTTTCAAAAACCCGGGTCGTCACATAAGGTGTGACAAGCCTATTTAGACAATTGTGGACCAAGTCGTACTAAAAATTGGGACGGTGGACTCTTACCAAACTATGCACGTTCAAATTTGTATTCTGTGTGGAAGTATTTACAAATCCAAAATAGATAGCCAGTTTTGCTTGATATATGTGCAGCGAAAGCCCATTCAATTTTTTAAAAAAATTAAAAAGTGCAAAAGAAACCAATTATAGATTATAATCCACGCAACCTAAGCTCCACGTAATTTCTTTGCTTATTTAGGATTCAAAGTTCCAACCGCTAGAAACATGTACATCCCTCATTCATTGAGACTAAAGTAAAATAACTTCACAATAACTGAATCAATATAAGACCAAACAAAGAATCATAATAAATTGAATGCTCCATCACTGTGCACATGGCTTGCTCCTCCCATCCTCCCATCACTTGCTCGTTGAAATTATTAATTGCCTCCTTAGCAAAAAAGATTTTTTTTTTTTTTTTACAGAGTACAAAGAATCTTATAAGAAAATACCTTTAAAGTAATAAAAGCACACAATAGCTACAACAATTATAACAACAATATTGAAAGTGATTATTAAACACGCCACTAATAAACAAGCTAGACATAGCAAGTCTTGAAAATGAAGTGTTATTGCTTCTTGTCCATAATAAATATCCCATTTTTTCATATTTTTATATATATCAAACCACAATACAGATACACCCAGACATCCTGCTCCATCCATCTCCGTCACCTTCATCTTCACCTGGTGCTGCCTTCACAGAAACCAGGATTTAATTCGTTGGTTTCATGATTGAATAAACAGCATATGGTGCTTGCTTGTTCAGCTTCTGTTCTTACATTTCTCCACGGCTCTTGGAGCTGAAATTCATGAAAAAACCGCATTAGCCAACGATTTAATTTCCAGTTGAAGTTAACTTGGTATCTATGTAATTTTGCTTTCCTCTTATACTACTATACACTCAAATTTTTTTTAAGGAATTAAAAGAAAGAAATAAAAGGAAAGGAAAAAAAAGAAGAAAAAGACCACCAAATCTGAGATACATGTGAAATCTCTCTGGATTTTTGGACGTTTAATGAAAATTCAGTATAGAACCAAAATTATCCCTATGATGGGAACTGTAGAAAGTGTACAAACTTAATTATGAATTATTGTCTACATATTTAAATGAATGAAATGACGAATCAAGATACTGACCGAGTCCAATAGCTTCCGATCCTTTCATTATGCGTAGGCGCTTGCACGAATCTACAAACATCCTGCGTGAAATCAGAGTAACTTTTGTAACTCGTTCAATTGGAATGCGAACGACTCTAACAAATTAACTGGACTCGACCCTGTTAAATTGAGGCATTACGAATACATAGAAACTTCTCACTTCATGCAAATTTAGATTTCATTTTTGCACAATTTATTTATTTCTTTCATTTTCAAACATTGAGAACTTACCCCCATGGAACATCACCGACCAGCATCCAGTCGCCATCCTTGTCTTCATACGTTGGCACATACTCAGAACCATTCAAGAGATCCATTAACTTGCTTTCATTCATGAAATCTCTCCCGTTCATTCCTTGAGAGCCGCAGTTACCTTTAAAATAAAAATGAAAAGAAAAGCAAATTAAGTTACACACTGAACCAAATTATTTATGGAGATGAGTTGGATAAATCTAAACCATACTTACTAATTGAATTTTCTGCACAGATACATTATAAACAAACCTCTTATGGAGAAATATTGTCCCAATTTTTTTTATTTTTTATTTTCTATAGTTTAAGAGTATATGATAAAAATTAAAAAAAATTTCCTTTAGTTTTTTTTTTTTAATTAATCCACTTACCAATAGTAAAGGAACTGAACATTTTCTCTAAGGCATTCGACAGTTCTTGGTAGCTCTTGTACATTTTAAGGTCCACCTTACGTAGATATGGCGCACCATCCATGCTAACCTTCACGAAGGCAGCGCCATTTGCAACCTTCTCCCCCTCTTCGCTGTTGGTCTTTGCAGGCGACTGGACGGACAGGATGTTCTTCCTAAATGATCGAACGGGTGGCCATCCAACGGCTTGTGCCCTGAAATACCATGAGTTTCTTGCTTAAAATACAGATCTTTTCATTGCTTGAAAAATTTGGAAGAGAAAGTAAAATAAATACCCTATCGGAAAATGAAGTAACTTAGGCTAAATGTTTGCAGAATTTTCTTTTCTTCTTCTTTCTTTTCCCCACTACTTAGTCTCTCTTAAAATACGAAACACATGTCCTTTGTATATTAACACGATTTTTCATTCTCCATTTTTCTTTCTCAACTTCAAAAAATTTCACTTATTTGAAATAAATCATGTAGTTCTAGAACCTGAAAACATATTTAATCCTTTGGAGAAGGTCAAATTGCAAGAATTGTCAATGGGTTTATGGTTTTCTCTTCCTTATAATCTCTATGGTTTTTCTTCAAATGAAACAAAATAAAAATTATAGCAGAAGAAAGAATCGCAAAACAAAAAGGTGTTTTCTTTTCTTATTTCCATATTTTCTATTATAATTACAAATTCTAACGGAGAAATGATTATACAGAGAAAAATCTTTGAATTTTCTGTGAGTAGTGCCAGGCAAGTGGCCAGCCACTTCCCTTCTTGATTATCTTTTAGAACAGAAGAAAAAGAACAACAAGTCTGCAATTTCTAGCTTCATTTCATTAGATTTGAAAAGAAAAATATACAAAGGGTATGGACAGGCGAAATAATCATGGCCACATAGACATGCACCAGTACAACTAGAAAAAAAACGAAAAACTCAACAAAATCGTACGTTTATCATTTTAACAAAAGTTTGAAGAAGAAGAAGAGGAAGAATAAAAAAATGAAGAAAAGAAATTACTTTGGAGCTGGAGGCTTGGCCGGATCATTAGCTGGAAGAAGGTTTTTCTGTTTCTTCTCCTCTGGATCTGACCCAGAGTCCTTGGTTGGAAGGTTCAGCTTCAAATCAGCAGTCTCAGAGAAGCCTCTCTTGCAGGAATTCTTCATGGTTTCGCCTTCTCCTCCTCCTGGCAAACCTAGGCGAAGCTCGGTCTCTTCGAACTTCAAGCTGCACTCGTCGCGCTCCGTGGCGAGCATGTTCGCCATTTTCCTGCTGGTTTCCATGAAATTCGGGAAATTGGAAGGCCTGGAATCTTGCTTCTTCTTCTTGTTGTTTCTTCTTCTTTGTTGAGAGGTAATGCAGAAAAGAAATAAGGCGTTGAGAGAATGTGTTTAGGAGAGGGGCGTGCGTTTGGCTTAGTGTATATTAATAAGAACGGTCCCAGATGTCTGCCGGTAATTTTACATATGATCTTGACACGTGGAAGGATAAATAGCTGGATCTTCCGGCAAGTTGCCGGGGAAGAAGGCTGACGTCAGCTGGCGAATGATTGTAGTGGCAGCGTGGACATCCCGATTAATCGCCCATACTTTCCCCACCCACATTTTTGTTTTCTTTTCTTCAATAGTAAAAAACCTGGGAGTAATTAGGAGGGCGCACATCATATGCTACCCCTAGCTGTTTACGCGTGTGGGGCACTCGCGATTTACCCAGTCTCCACTAAATGATACTAATTCCTGATTGGTGGGGCTTTGTTCCCTTTACCTTTGATAAACCTTTATATAATATTTAATAGTATCATTTAAAATTTAAAAACTCGACTGGAATTGAAAGTAAGGCAAGTCAGGTTAACTTGAAGTCATTTGCTGGTAACCCAAAGAAATTTGAGGGAGATTTATATGATAATTTTTATTTTAAACTTTTAGCAAAAAAGAATTATAGGCAAGTTAATTAAGGTAATATGTTATTGTTTAGCAGGTTTTATCCAAATCTCAGTCCAATTAAATATTTTTATAAAACGAGTTAACTCATTCAACGACTTGATTTGCTATGAGTTGACTGGATTATCCTTGTAAGACTAGGTTATTTGTGGTCCTCTTCGATGGTTTCAGACTTCATTGCATTTATTTTAGATTCATTTTTTAATCCACTTAAGATGATAATAAGTTTAGTTGAGCAAAAAAAAAAAAAAGAATCGTAAATTTATGCATGCATACACGTAGGAAATTGATAGCTCTGGTAGAATTAAATAAAAAAAATCTCTAACCACTGAATCTGGAATTTCAAACCATGTTTGTTCTTTAATGGCAGGAAATTTTCAATCATTTGTTGTGTATGCATTTTGTTGATAATCAAGTTGTAGACACGAGGGCCTACCACATGAGCCCACCATGCATCACGAGAGCGACGCACTCTTTCCCACTAATAAAATTTAGTAAACCACTGACAAAGGTAGTAAAAAAAAAATGAAAATTGGAAATTTTACATTTCATTGACGATGAGTTTGATAGACTACGGCGGGAAATTCGTGCCAGAAATAGAGTGGGCCCAAGGGTGTTAGGGCGGACGGACAAGTCAACCGCAGGAGCATGTGCTCAGATTCAATTGGAAGTGGGTCCCAGTTTACCCATGTGACCTTGTTGGCATGTCTCTGAGCGTCAAACCCACGCCCATGTGCGCCGCTTAGGGGCGTCCTCCTTTTTTAAATTCCATACAAAATCATTCACTTTCTCTCTCCTCCCTCACACACACACTCTCTGTGTCTAAAACAAATCTCTCTACTAGTGGCACGTTTTGTAATAGTTCATCCAAACTGACTAGAATTATTCTGATATCAAAATTCCTCTCAAAAGGTTAAGCCAATGGATATGTTGAAATGACTAAAATATCTTGAGTTTTCTCTGATTTCATTTTCTGTCGGACGCATGTCTTCGCCTGGTTCTCCTGCACGTTGTCGTGCAAACCATCGTTGCGAACGAGGGCATTATAGGTATTAGACAGTCTTTAGACCTAAGTTTGTCAAACCATCAAAACCCATAGTTTTACCAATCTACCATTTATGAAGAGAAGTATATTTTAGCTGGAAGGTTATCTAATGATGCATGCTTCATCTGCTGCTTTATATAGTTTAACTTGCAATGAAGCTTCAATTTAATTTTTTTGTGCATTTATAAATAATATATATATATATATATATATAACTCAGCCAATGCTGGTCCCAAGCCCGGATAAAAAAGGAGGAGGGTCTTGCGTCATACAAAGCCGTTAGGGGGAAGTTGAAGATGATTCTATTATTTCTTTCTTACAAATGAATATGCATTTGTATATTAGTTCGTGAGAAAGAAATGAAAATCATCTCCAGCTTCTTAAAAGATGGCAACCCTTGTGTTAGGTAGCCAGCCGACAAGGGGGAAATTGAAGATGATTCTATTATTTCTTTCTTACAAATAAATATGCATTTGTATATTAGTTTGTGAAGAAGAAATGAAAATCATCTTCAGCTTCTTAAAATATGGCCACCCTTGCGTCAGGTAGCCAGCCGGCAAGGGTGAAGCTGAAGATGATTTTAATGAAAATCATCTTCAGCTTTAAAAAACTATGGCAACCTCAACATGACATGAATCGAAAATTGAAATTCGCTCAAGCTAGGGCGTTCCCCATAAGCGACGCGCTGCATTGGATCCCGGATGCAGTGAAAAATATGCAAGGGTTGCTAGGGTGTTCTCTCAGAAGCAACGCGCTACATCGGATCTCGGGTGTAGTGAAAAATGGGCGAGGGTTGTTAGAGCGTCCCCTCGGAAGCGACGCGCTGCATCAGAACCCAGGTGCAGTGAAAAGTGGACATGGGTTCATACCATGGAAGTCGAGAAAGGCGATAGTAAATAGGGTATCTCCAAAACATAAGATTCGCATCGCTATATGGAATATAGGGACACTGACAGGTAAGAATTTGGAGTTAGTAGACATGATGAAACATAGGAGAGTCAACATCGCTTGTATCCAAGAAACCAAGTGGAAAGGGGCTAAAGCTAGAGAAATAGATGGGTATAAATTATGGTACGTAGGAAAGGAAAATAATAGAAATGGCGTAGGAATAATAGTGGATAAAGAATTAAAGGATAAAGTTGTGGACGTTAAAAGAATTAGTGATAGAATAATAATAATAAAAATGATTCTAGGAGAGCATATTATAAATATTATAAGTACATATGCACCACAAGTAGGGTTACAAGATATAATTAAGAGACAGTTTTGGGAAGATATGGAGGGAGTTATGCAAGAAATTCCTAACACTGAGGGGATATTTATAGGAGCAGACTTAAATGACCATGTAGGAAAAGATAAGGAAGGATATGATAGAATACACGGAGGGTATGGTATAGGTGAACGAAACGAGATGGGGGAGAATATCCTCGATTTTTCTTTGTCATATAACCTATCCATTGCAAATACACTCTTTAAGAAGAGGGATAAACACTTAATAACCTTTAAAAGTGGACTGCATAAAAGCCAAATAGACTTTTTTCTACTTAGAAATAATGAACGATCTATATGTAAGGATTGTAAGGTGATACCCGGTGAGAGTTTAACCTCACAACATAGGTTAATGGTCATGGATATTCATATTAAAAGATGCAGTAAAAGAACTGAACTTAATACACATCCAAAAACTAAGTGGTGGAACTTAAAAAGAGAGAAAATAACCTCATTCAAAAATAAGTTGACGGTAGAAGGAAATTGGAACTATGAAACAGAAGTAAATACCATGTGGACTAATATGGCGGAGTCCATTAAGAAAGTGGCAAAAGATGTCTTAGGAGTATGTAAAGGTAAAAGGCTATTAACAAAGGAAACATTGTGGTGGAATGAAACAGTGCAAAAAGCTATTAAAGAAAAACAAATGCATTTTAAAGCATGGTAGAAGATTAGAAATAATGAAAACTATGAACAATATAAGAACACTAAAAACGTTGCTAAGAGAATAGTAAGTGAGGTTAAACTTAAAGCATATGATGAGCTCTATAATAGACTAAGAACAAGAGAAGGTGAGAAAGATGTGTTTAAACTTGCAAAAGTAAGAGAACAGAAGGGTAAGGACTTAGAGCATGCTAGGTGCATTAGAAGCGATGATTAAAGAGTATTAGTCAAAGATGATGAGATCAAAAAAAGGTGGGAAATATACTTTCAAAAATTGTTAAATGACAATGGCTCTGAGAATATAGGGATTGAAAATACTATGAATCTAAATAACACTGGATATTATAGATATGAACGTAGGATTAGAATGCTTGAAGTAAAAGAGGCCTTGAGAAAGATGAAATCAGAAAAGGCCATGGGGCCTGATGGTATACCAATAGAGGTTTGGCAGTATATGGGAGATAGTGAGGTAGTTTGGTTGACCAAGTTGTTTAACAAGATTATAAAATCAAAGAAAATGCTTGATGAGTGGAAGAAAAGCTCTATTGTACCAATCTATAAGAATAAATGAGACATTCAGAGCTGCACTAATTATCGAGGGATCAAACTTATGAGCCACACCATGAAACTTTTTAAAAGAGTGATTGAGAAGAGGCTACGACATGAAACAAGTGTATCGGAGAATCAGTTTGGTTTCATGCCTGGGAGGTCTACCATGGAAGCTATTTTCTTACTAAGACAATTAGTAGAGAAATATAGGGAGAGGAGAAAAGACCTACACATGGTCTTTATTGACTTAAAGAAAGCTTATGATAGAGTCCCTAGAGAGTTAATATGATGGGTGTTGGGTGTTAAAGGGATTTCTCAGGAGTATATAAACATAATTAAAGATATGTATGAGGGAGCAGTAACAAATGTTAAGACCACTAGTGGCGTGATTGGTGATTTTCCTGTCACTGTCAGATTGCGCCAAGGATCGGCATTGAGTCCATACCTTTTCATATTAGTTATGGATGAGTTAAAAAAACATCTGCATGAGGAGATTCCCTGGTGCATGCTATTTGCAGACGATATAGTCCTACTTGATGAGACAAGGGAGGGTGTAAACATAAAGCTAGAGTTATGGAGAGAAGCATTAGAATCGGAAGGATTTAAAATTAGCCGAACTAAGACAGAATATATGGAATGTAATTTTAGTAAGGAGAGTAGGAGTGGAGCACTAGTCAAGATTGATAACCAGGATGTCCCCATGAGAGACCACTTTCGATACTTAGGATCATTGATCCATGAGAGTGGAGAGATTAAGAGGGAGGTTACCCAGAGAATCCAAGCGGGTTGGAACAAATGGAGATGTGCATCGGGTGTTTTATGTGACCGGCGGGTGCCACTCAAACTAAAGGGAAAATTCTATGGGATGGCTATTAGGCTGGCCATGCTCTATGGATCAAAGTGTTGGGTAGTTAAGGAACATCATACTCATAGGCTGAGTGTCGTAAAAATGAGGATGTTGAGATGGATGAGTGGTAACAAGAAAGGATAGAATTAGAAATGAAAATATTAGAGGAAATTTAGGGATAGCGCCAATAGGTAACAAGATGAGGGAGATTAGACTTAGATGGTTTGGACATGTTCAAAGGAGGCCACCAATGGCACCAGTTAGAAGGAGTGAGGCAATACAAGTTGAAGGTTCTAAAAGGGCAAGGGGAAGGCCCAAAAGAACGTGGATAGAAGTGGTGAGGAAAGATTTAAAAACTTTGGGACTAAATGAAACCATGGTATTTAATAGAGTGGAATGGAGGAATAAGATTCATGTGGCCGACCCCTAATTGGGATAAGGTCTTGATGATGATGATGATATATATATATATATATATATGAGAAATTGATGAATTATTTAAGAAGCTTGTGTTTAATTTAGTAAATCATATGTAACTAGAAAAATGCAGAAAACCATGAATAATGGACAATTTGTAAACCTTGAAGCCAAACACCAAAAAGTGTGTGTTTCTTTTACCTATAAATATTACAATTATTTGGAATTGCTAACAAGTTATCATCATACCTTTCTTGTATATCCTTCTATTGTTATATCTTGTTTTCTTATGTTTGATAGAAATGAAGAACTTGATATCAATTGGAATATTAGATTGCAGTGCTTGTGGCCAAAAGACATTTATCACAGTTGATCACCGATAATATGGTGTCTTTCCTCATTGTGGTTGGAGGTTTGACGTGACACTTTTTCTTGTTAGAAATATTTTAAGTATATTCGGGAATTAAAATAATAGGTAGTTTGCAGTGCTTGCTATCCATTCAGGGAGCTAGCTTCTAAATAAACCCAAGCTTACCAAGGGTCCTGTTTACTTAGTCTAAATTTTCCTTATGGTTCTTATGGATACAGCGATCTTAATAACTTTCCTTTTTATCCTCAATTTGTGGAAGCTTATTGGCTAGAATAAGCAAGAGTATGCATGCGTCTTAATCTTGGGTGCGTCAAAGCAATGCTTAAGTATTGGTCTAGCTCATCTGAGATGCTGTTTTACTTCATCAGGACCGTCTATGTTGGATCTTACTTGGAAATCCTTATGAATTGCTAGCTTCTATTTTTGGTCATTGAATGTTGACATTTACCTGCACATAGTTTTGACCATGCACATTGAAAGATAAAAATATTCAGCCAATGCTAAGGTCGTCCGACTAACATGGATCAGGGAAGGGTTATATAAAATGGACGGTGTAAGCCGACCAAAGTAAGTCTAGTTATATTATTTAGGACGTGCCTTGTAATGAGGTTGTGCCCTGCTAAAGCATTCATACACCTTGTCTCTCTTTTTCACGCGACTTAGATTGCAGGCGTGAGTCAGTCCACCTACACGTACTGGAGGAAGGTTGCAAATGACTGAACGAGATATTAAAGCTAAAGTAATAGTCCCAGACTTGTATCGTCATTTGCGCAAGCGATAAAACGTATGCATTAAATAGCACAACAAGAGAAATACACGGGCTCTCTCTTACGCAAATGATTCTAGTACTAGTGCGTCCTGCTTTCTCTCGCTCTCCCACTGTCGGGAAATTATGCTCTACAAGATACTCTTTACCGTTTACCTTTCTGATTGAGTAAACTCACTATAGAGGTGCCTGCTGGATTAGATTTTTGCTAACCTCTATCTTGAGGGGGGGCAAATCAGGGGAACGAATAGGATCATCAAAGAAGTATCAGAAGGGTCCAAGTCCAACTTGGAAAATTATATGCTATACACTGCTAAACAAGTATACCATACAATTTCCCCTCTCTGTCTCTTTCATTTCAGTTTCCATTATGATTTTCATAGGTGATAACACTGAACTAAAACCAAGTCATGATCTCTGTGGACCTATCAGGCTACTTCATTTTAATCGAACCTTGAACCCTCGACCTAGAGTCAATAGAGGATGGGACTCTTTTTCACCGGCCGGTCAGGGCAAACTACGTCACGCTCCCAGATTATGTAGCTTCTTTAATATTTATTTATCTCAGAGTCAAGGCACGACAGACTCTTAAGATAATCAATGGTAGAATTTAGATCTCGTGTAACATTAATATGAATATGTCTCTATAGAAGCCAATTCGAGCATATAGGGTTTCAGTTGTAACTTCAGAATTCCAGAAAAACTACGTTTAACTAACTACAACTTTCTACACTCCCCTGAACAAATATTTTCTCATACAAAATTCTAAACCTCAAAATAACCAAAACAAATAGGAAACGCTTCAAAGCTCCAATCGCCTTTTAGCAGTGGTACTTCCCCTCTCGGCCTTTCCTTTGTTTAGACTTCTTTGTCCTTCTTTGATTTCTCGAATATGAGATATTTAATAATATCTAACTATACTATTTTATATTTGTTTCATGTAATTGTATATACAATTGCTATGAATTTCATTTACAACAGTTTCCTTAAATGAAGTTCGGATAGTTACCATCAATAGCTAAATACAGAATATAACACAATAACTGATGAAAGTTAATGACATATGACATAATAAGAAATATAAAACATTGATCAATTCTAATCCAAAAATTGAGTTTTTCTCTGAAATATAACACTAATTAATTTTCAAATCCATTTTTTAGAAAACTTATTAATCAAAATCCAAATTCATTGGTACCTTGACATTGATAAATCTAATCGATATGTTAAAAAACAAATAGCATGAATAATCCCATTGACATATGGTCTAGACAAGTTCACCCAACTCACTGATCAAATGAGGTTTGGAGTACTAATGTGGAGGACAAACAAATATTCTCTGAAAGGGAGTCTAAATATCCAACATTGATTAAGAACTGATTAGAAGATTGAAAGACCTATGTTCAAAAGTGATTCCTGTTGACATACTTTCTAGACAAGTCTCACTACCCCATTGATTACATGTGGGCTAGAGTGCCAACCATGAAGGATAAACATAACCTCCTTGAATTCACATCAAAAGAGTCCAAATATCCAACTTGGACCAAACATTGGTCCAAATCAATCTAAACCAAAAGTTCACATAAAACCTTGTCGAAGTACATCTCAAATGAGTAATCCACTAAGATTATTGAGGATCCATCAAGGTCTAAACTTTCCACCATGTCTTTGTAACATCCCTAATTTATGTACCCTTATTTCTATTATCAATGAAAATTTTAAAGTACGAGTTGAATATTTAGAAAATTAGAAATCTTATAATGAGATCTCTACTGATGGATTCAGGTTGAGGAGAGTAATCTAACAACTATAAGCATGCTAAGATCCAACATTTAGGATCAAAGTTATGAGGGAAACATGGTTTTCATTGATAAGGCCACCACTTACTATTTTTGAAATAAAATCATGTGAATGTGGGTCCCATTTGATTGTCAAAAATGGCACACCCAGTTAGCAAGGTCTCCAGGTTTGATGAATTTAATCAAATATGCATTTTACTCTAATAGTAAATAAAGAGATGAAGAATAATAGGATTATTAGAAGTATGCCTAGAATAAAATATAAAGTTATGGATGATATTGTGGAAAACAAAAAATAACATCTTAGAGGAGATAGGCAACAATTTGAGAGATAAGAAGGAGATTAGAATTAACAAAAGTTGAGGAAAGAATCCCATCCAAATGGGAAACCCAGCCAAGGTGTCATCTAAATGGGGATGTCTTGCACTAAGTACAAGGGGATTCCTATGGACAGTAAGAGAGAAAGAGAAAGAAAGAAAAAGGAAATAGAGAAAGAGGAAGGGAGAGGAAGAGGAAGAGGAAGAGGAAGAGGAAGAGAGAAAGAGGTGCACCCCATCTAATCATCAAAAACTAATCTAAGGTCTTGATCATGTGTGAGGAAGGGTGTAGGGAAATGCTAGAAAGGAAATCGTGCAATCTATCAAAACATGTAGGGGGATCTGAGCCACTAGGTTTTAAACATTTTTAGAAAATCTAGATGGATAGTTTTTCTACATGAATATGAGATGTTTGACGACCTGGGTTTTCCCATGCATTTTTAAATGCAATATCTAATTCCTAAGGCAAGATGCATCCCTATTTGAAAACCACTTTATAAAAACCATGTAATGCAGCGGAAAAACTTTAGTTTTAAACTCATTTTGAAAACCCCGAGTGTCATTTGCTTTCACAACAATCAAAGTAATTTTTCAAAACTTCAAAAATCATAAATGTTTTTCCCCAGGTCTATCCAGTCACAACACACAGCCCAACTATAAATAAATACATGTCCAAAGGGTAGAGAGTTTACTCACATGTATAGTTGTCTCCTTTGTTTATTCTCTTGCTCGTACACTAATATAGATGTCCTCTACTTGTGGATGGAATTATCCTAAAAAATGTTAAGGATAGGGTGAGTATATACTATACTCAGTAGGAGCCTATCACTACTAGTTTTATAATGCATGAGATGTTTTAAAATCATATGCTCTTTCAAAACATGTGCATGTCTAAATACTCAAGTTCAATATCGATATAAAAATCTGTTGTAAAACTGAAATACTAACGATTTAAAGGATCACATAATCCAAAATCGAAAGTATCATATACATATATATCATAACATTATGATATGCATAAGATGCTTCATTGAATCCAACTCATGGATATCTAGTATGGTATGGTCGACCAACCTCATATCATGCCATATGCAATGCAAATAAGTCCATAAACCATAAGGTCCAACTATGCCCACGACCTCGCCACTGTGTGGTCCCCGGGTACCTGAGGACACAGCGTCATAGCCTCCACGGGGCATATGACACATCGACCCAGTGCCGTGACACCAGTGGTAGCCCCCTGTACCACATGCAGTTGACGTAGGGACATGCCCTTTCTGGGCGTAATGCCCATCCACCTAATAGCGGTAGAGGCTGGAGGCCAACCCAAATCTCTCGGCATAGCACCCACGAGCTTATCAGCCCAAATCATAATCCGATCAAACAAGCAAAAACCTCTCTTTTTTTGGCACTCCAGTATCTTTTGGTAACCCTCAAGAACATGCAATTTTTGCAAGAACTTAATGCTCACAAATCATGCAACGTATGCAATAGTTTGCAAAACATATCTATGCATAATGTATATGCAATCATTTACAAAATATGTCTATGCATAAAGCATTTATCACATGCATGCTGAATTAAATCATGCTAAACAAGTCATATACTTAAAACATGTATTCGCCAAACAATCATAGTTTTTTTAAAAGAATCTAGTAGCGATAGAGCACCTACCTCAAAGTCTCTTGGAGTCGCGTCCTTTATCGCTCAACTCGTCCATGGGTCTCATTTATAAACTCCTGGGTATAAATGGATACAAGGAGTCCTAATTAATTTCAGTCTATTTAGACATTAGACTGCTAGACCTACCTATTGGGTCCCTGGTTCTTGCCTAATTCATTGTCAGGCTAGATCCTATGGTATGGATCTACTTTCCAATAGTTAAATTCTATAATTTATCCTCTAATCTAACTTTAAAGTCTCAATAGGTCCGCGTGCCCCAGTTCCCAAGACACCCGTGTATCCTGGTTGAACCGCGACCGCCTTAGGTGCGTGTGCGCCCAAAGGCTGTGCCAGGGACTGTGTTTTGCACTAGTATATGCATACTCAAGTGACGCGCTATGACGTGCATCATCACACGGACGCACCTTGTAGCATGGCATGTCTCAGCTCCCAGGGCACCCCGTGCATCTTGGTCGAGCTAGGACCCGTGCCCCATGTTGCACACGTACCCAAAGGAAGTACCTGGGACAGTGTTCGCTCGTGCACAAGCATGCCTAAGCAACGCGCTATGACGTGCATCATCGCATGGATGCACCTTGTAGTGTGGCGCGTCTCAGCTCTCAGGGCACCCCGTGCACCCTGATCGAGCCAAGACCCGTGCCCCATGTCGCGTGCGCACCTGAAGGCTGCACCTGGGACAATGTACGCACTGTCGTACACCTGGAACCCGTCCCAAGGACCCAGTCCCAGGTGCACGTGGTGCTTGGCATCCTTGGGATGCCTGGCTCGTGCAAGGTTGTCTGAGCCGTTTTGGGATGTTTTTCGGCCAGGAAATCCGGTTGGAAAACATCTGAGAACGCTAGATCCAGCCTAGATCTAGCCTGAAAGGGGACAAACCAAGAGAAGGGAGGTAAGAAGGACGTCTTACCTGGGCAGCCTGGGGAGTGCCCGTTTCACACTGGGCCTTCCTGCTTGCCGAAAAAACTTAGACAAGGCGGAAACCCCATTGCCTAGATCAGAAAAGAGAAGAGAGGGGAAATGGGGAGACGGAAATGGCATGGCCGGGCTGACTTTGGCCTGGCCATTGTCAGAAAATGCAGAGGAGACGAGTTTCCGATCTTGCCAGAAACCCCAGTCTCAAACGGGTGGAAAAACGCCGGAAAACTTGGGTTTTTGGAGAGGGGGAGATGGGGCTTTTTATAGCCCTGCTATGGCGGTGTTGCCAATGGTGGTGCCGCCCTTGGCGGTGGCAGAATCCTCCAGAAAAATCAGGATCGAGGGTTTCTGGAGGGTTCTTGAGGTTAAACGTTTTCTGTTTAAATTCCAGAAATACCCCTATCTTTAAACGGCCATAACTTCTTCATACAAACTCCATTTTGGGTAATTTTTGAGGTGTTGGATTCCATTTTTTGAGTAGAATCTAATTCTACTAAGTTTCCTCACAAATTCCTTTGTTTTCTATTTTAAATAAAATCAAACATTCAACTCAGTTTATTTCCTATAAAATGTCCAATTTTTGTCAAAAATAGCGTAAATTGCTCGGGCATTACAGAAATCTCAAAGGTTGTTCACAAAATATAAACACTATCCCATTTAAACTACTGTATGCATGTAGATGTAAATCAAATGAGGGCTAGGGGGTCATGGCCCACCATCCTAAGGAGGAGGCACATGCACCATTGTGCCACATCTAAGGGAGGAGATGCACACACCTTGCATCCCCCACTTCCTTTTAACAGTTAAGATGGCATATGAATGCAAAAGGCCTATGCATCCACCTATGCAGCTAGGATCTATGATTTTGATAGAGTAGATTCTATGAGGAAATCCATTAGTAAGTGGCACATGGATGAATGGCTTAGATTAATGCTTAGGATGTTAGGGAACTATGATTTGTTAATATGAAAGGGAAGATCTGTGATTAAGACAAATCGAACATACTTAAGTCTATACTATCCACTGGTGTGGATGATCTAGATGAATAAGGAGTGTGCATATAGATCCTCTGCCATGTGCCACCCCACTTCAATGGATTGGATGGTCCTAGCATAATTGTAATGTTTTGAAGTTCGATTGATGATCTGATTCAGAAGAAGGATGTCCAATTAATCCTACCCTCCCATATAGATTAGGATTCATCTTTATGAGTGTTATATGCTAAAGGAAGACATGCTACCACCTTTTCATGAAACACCCATGCACTTCATCCTCCATCTTGCAGAATGCATAAGGTGGGAAGTGATGCATACGGTGGCCATGCACAGGGTGTATGAGTTTGTGTTTCCATGAAATTATGATAAATAGATTTATATAAAAGACATGTTTAGTACTAAGTGAATGGTTAAATGAGATGATGACCATCCTACGCGATTGAATAAATGGATAGGATTAGATTGAGACTAAGATTAAGAAAGAAAGTTAATAATTCCTATTCCTCGTATAAGACTCCTTATGCATAGTTGTTTTGGATTGGATCTATGATTTAATCATATACATAACCTATATCATGCTTGTTATCTTTTCAATTTGCATGAAGGGTCAAGATTTAATTATTTATGATCTATTTGATATACTTAAGATTTCAGCATGATTGGTGAGATTTTTGTAAGTATTCATATTTCCTTTGATTTTTACTAATTGTAAGCTTTAGTGATCTTGGAAATCATAAAATTTTAGTAAGTTGTGACTTTTGCGTGCATCATATACTTGGAAATTCAGTTCCATTATTTTACTTATGAAAATGTATATTGATAGCACATGTGAATTAACATCTAAGATTTTATGAATTGAAATGAGAAATTAGCAAATTGAAGTACCCACTAAATATAGATTTTTGGAAAATTTATAAAAATAGAATGCTACTATTCTAGAATTGCATTTTGGGAAACTTTCTTATGCCCAATATAAGGGGCAAAGTTTTGAAAAAGAAAGTTTCGATGACCTAAACTTATCAAAATTAAAATAGACTTTGGGGTATAATGATACCTTGGATGTATGATTTTGACAGGCTAAGGTGCTGGTGGGCCTATGCTAAGCTGTAGTACATGTTAGCCTTCAAGCTCCTAACCACTATGAAAGTGGAATGGTATCCAATGCTAGATAGTGGCACTTTTCTTGACTAGTGGGAGAAACCACTATAGGTAACTCATGACTCCCTTTTGAAACTAGTTGTAGGCCCATGAGGATACAATTGAAGTCCCATAGCATATTGATGGACACATAACTCAGTAATTTGGTTGTAAGCATAATGTTCCCACAAAATTTTGTATTTTAGTAGTTCTAAATGAGAGGAAGCCTAGATGGTCAATAGATGAGTACTTATGACCAATTGGCAGGCAGGTTAACAAGGTGCTACAATGCACAAGGTTTCTACTGGCTGATAATGTAGATGCGATTATTTTATCATTATATGCAATTTGTGATAGTTTACTTGTGATTTATGTAAATTGATATCTATTTCATGACATATGAAATAATGACAATGCTTGTTATTGCATTGTATGAAGGACTATGGTAAGTCGTGAGGCTTACTATTTGCTTTAAAAATATATTTTCATATGCATGTGCTTGTTGGATGTCAAGGTTTCAATTTTGTGGCTCTAGGTACTACTACTGAGTGTAGTTTTACTAAACCCAAAATACTAATAACATGCAGATCAATGGAAAGAGGAGTAGAGGAACATCAGGAGGCCTAATCCTATACTACAGCAAAAGAGAGAAAAGTGAGGAGTGGTTATAATGTTCAGAGATTTTACTTTTATGTTATGGAACTCTTCATGTAATAAGGTCATTAGCACCAAGACCTTCATATGGATTGATGTTTATTTTAAGTGGATTGTTATGATTGATAACTCTATGCAACTTTGTTATTTTGCTAGAATTAGAATAAGATGGCTCAAATGTGGACCCATATTTTTAAATAAATTGATAAAGGTGCTTGGGGTTTTGAAACATTGAATGAGTATTTCAAAAATTCTTTTAAATAGAGATGTCCCATATTTGAATTTTTTTTGGTAAAAATGCTACTTTAAAAACCTAGGCCATTGCACTTAGTATCAAATCCCAAGATTCAAGTCACACATAATATGATTGCTATATGGAAGGTCATGAATAGTTGGTGAACATAGAGAACCTTAGATTCTAGTGTAAGGAATTGGGAAAAATACTTACACAGGATCTTACTACACTTGAATAGATGCCACCAAGGAGACGGGATGCCTCAAATAGCTCCTTAAGTTCATCCTAGCTAGGGAATATTGTTGGAGATGTCATCCAATAGTTAGCTCAAAAATTGAACCAAATATTACAGAATCAACCCTATGTAGCAATTGTTGGTGGGTTGATGCTCAAGGAGCAATGGCAGCTTTAAGAAGATGACAACTTCTTATACTATTGTGGACGATGCTGATGCAGAGATGGTGTTCAATGGTATGGTAATTCTAGAGGAGAGGAAGGTGGTCATGGCTATTTTCATCATGACTGGAGAAGTCACTTTTTGGTGTCAAATGGTAGAGCAAGACTCAAGCACTTTGCATCCAGGGTATGTGAGGGCTATGAGCAGGTGGCGAAGAAGTTTGTAGATGGACTAATAGAAGGACTAAGGAGTAAGGTCTTGGGAGTTTGACTGAAGATCCTCTGTATTTGAACAGGACTTTAAGAGGTCCAACAAAGAGAAGAAAGATAAGGAATGAGGTATCAACCCTAGAGGAAGATATGGCAAAGGGAAGAGACCCTAAGACTAAGGCACCAGAGCCCCAACCATGTTCCAAATGTAACAAAAATCATCCAAGTAGAACTTGTGAAGTAGCAAATTTCAAGTGCTATAGTTGTGGCAAGGTGGGGCATACAACGAGAAATTATCCTAAGGCCAAAAAAGATGGGAGGAGGACTAAAAGAGCAGCTTCCTAAAAGCCAAGGGCAAGTTTTTGCAATGACTAGTGGACAAGCACATCTTTCCTACACTGTGGTGGAAGGTACCATGCTTATCTATGTCAGACTTGCAAAAGTGTTGTTTGATCCGGTCTGCCCATTTTTGCATCTTGTATGAACTACTCAATTCAAAACTTAAAAACATGCTTGAAAATCATGATTCCACTAGGTGGATCGCTATACACATAAGAGTTTATTTAGAATGTATGCATAGTGATAGAGTATAAGCATATGGACACTTACCTAGTCCTCTTAGATATGATAGATTTTGATATCATTCCAAGGATGGATTGGTTTGTTTTCTATTGGGCAATTAGATTGCTAGAAGAAGAAGGTGGTTTTTGACATTCTTGGAGGGGTAGTGATATCTTTCTAAGGGAGACAGGATTATACATGTGTATTGTCATTTCCACATGATGAGTAGCAAAATGTATTGCTAAGTGATGCCAAGCCTTCTTGGCCAAAGTAGAGGCTATTGAAGTTGAAAAGTCTAAGTTAGAAGCAATGGATGTAGTTTGAGAGTATCCAAACATATTTCCAAAGGAATTACTAGGGTTGCCTCTGAAATGAGAAAGAGACTTTACTATTGATGTGAAAAATCTAACTAGATATTTGTAACTGAAACAAAAATCCATGTATCCCTGATTTATATAGTCACAACTCATAGTACAACTATGTAAATGTATATATACATACATGTCCAAAAAGATAAAATACAAGTCATATACTTACATTGCCAGCATGGTTACATGTTATTGTTGTCCTCGTCCATGGATCCATCTACCTTTAGCTATTTATTCTTCAATCACTTTCTTCAAAACATGAGATATTGTAAACAAATTTATAATGTCTTAGCAAGCCTATGCTTGGTAGGTGTTTGAGCATTTGCCTTGCAATATATATATATATATATATATATATATAATGTCAAACACAATGGAATCCCATACCATTTCTAAATCTGTTCTAAGGTACGACACATGGTAATATAGTCTAAACCATACTATAATATTTATATCACATTCATTTCCATTCATTAGAAGTAACTTCTTATCATTTCATCAAATATTAACACATGATGTAAACAGATCTATGTCAAGTCATCTCAACTCTTGCAGCTCATAATCTACTAGAGCCTATCATAAACATATACAATGCAATTAGAATAACAAAATTTTCATGCAGGATTTGACCCATCCATGTATAACACCAGCACATGTAAAATCACAAGATATCCATATGAAAGAAAACACATTCTATCATTGTGCATAATCCAGCAATAAAATGATAAAACAATTGAGTCAATTTTTCATTCAATATTAGGCAATTCCATACTACATCAATTCAAAACATATCAGCTCATTAGAGGCAAATCTATGCAAATATACGTTTGAGCATATCAGCTCCCGATCAGCAAATCCATGCTAAAAAATAGAATCTCTATTCAAACATATATGTAAAAATAACCTCATAATTCACAATCTTACAACTCTTGTAAGTTGTTTCATATCACTTGAGTACCATAGTCATCAACTCTTACGAGTTGTATCACATCACCTGGGTACCACAGTCATCAACTCTTATGAGTTGTATTACATCACCTGGGTACCATAGGCATCAACTCTTGCGAGTCATATCACATCACTTGGGTATCACAATCATCAACCCTTACGAGTAGTATCACGTCATCTGGGCACCACTGTCATCAACTCTTACAAGTCGTATCACATCACCTGGGTAACATAGTCATCAACTCTTACGACCCGTGTCATATATCATTTGCCCTCTTTAGGTTTGTAAGCCCTTCTAGGCCCTGTCCACTTAGGCAGCTTACCTGAGTTGATGCTCGACCCCAAAAGGAATGATATTGTCCCCTTTGGGTCTGTAAGCCCTATCCATATGGGCGGTTTACATGAGTTAATGTTTTTCTCTAAAAGGATTTTTTTCATAATTTAAATACAGCATACATATTTACTTCATTCATAGCATGACCTGAAGAACTTGTCATCACAATCAAGATCCATATACACATACATATATATACATTGAAAAACACTGAATCTTAATTCCACCAATAATATATCAGATCACTAGGTAGGCATGATCCATGCTAAGTCAAATCAAAACAATCATAATGATGTATACACATCTCTATCATATTTACATACTAAAGTAATTGTCTATATCATCATTGAGATGTACATCATTCATTTTATTCATAGGGAGTAAGGCATTTCTAATATGTAGCTATGTCATTGATCTATAAATCTAAATCTATCTATAGCATGTATTTGCTTCGATATGTGTCAATTTGACTAGACCATTAACCTAATCAAAATTCAAATATATGGATAAATTAGAGATGTTAGAACAACCGACTTGGAATCTTAGTACCAATCTTCTAAAATCATTAGGCGTCACACATAAAGGTTGATCAGCTATCAAGATCCACCTATCTCAATTTTTATCACTCAAATCTGGGAAAACATGAGTTTACTTCATTAATTTATCTTTGGCATATGGATCAATTAATCAAATCTTAAGTTGAGTGGTTGGATTTACTAATTTATATATTTAGATCTTGGGAATTCATGTCTCAAATCATAGATTAGGGTCAATAAACCCTCCATCTAATAGTCTCACCATCGATCTTGTGGATCCACATGGTAATCTAGTCAAATCTTACACACTAACGGTCAGATCAAGTCTTCTGATCACAAGTCATCACCGATCTAGTTTTGAACTATCAGATCAAACATGAATAGTCAATAAACTTTCCTTTCATCATTCTAGTCTCAAATCATTATTAGTATAAAATTCAAGTCACCAGATTTGTAAATCTACTATCCGATCATGTTTTCAATGGTAGAATTTGTAGATTCGTGATTGATCACTGTGGATCGAAGTAAGATCCAAATTTGGACAGTCACATGACCTTGGATAAAGGATTCAACTTTCCTACTATGTAGATCATGCCAAAATAAGCTAAAGGCGTGTTTTTCAATGAAAATTTTTAGGTCACTGGCATTGGTCAACTATCGTAGGAGAAGATGACAGGTGTAGTCACTGTTGGTAACTTGTTTTTCAATTGATTTCAAAATAAAAATATGGGAAATGTAGATTGAGGCCTCACCTATGATCTAAGTTTGATGAAGATTTGATGTGGTTTGATTCAAAAAAGAAAACATTAAAAATGGGGTTTTGGTTGCTAGATTTTGCTAGTCATCGGCATCACCTTCTTTTCTTTAATTGTGACAACTTGGGTTTTTGTAACACATTTTGTAATACAATTTTCAAAGGTAGGGCCTTAGTAATAAAATTTTTTTTGCAAAACAAAGCAGCAAAAATTCTTTTCTTTAAAACTTGTTTTGAAAAACCCAAGTCATCACTTCATACATAACATAAGTAGAATTTTTGTACAAGATAAAATTCCATTGAAGGAATATATTTTTATTAAATTCTAGAATCCATCCAATGGTTCACAATCCAGCTTGGTATCAATACAATACTTGTCCAAATTACATAATCCAAATTTCAAACCTCACCATACATTAAAAACTCTCACTACAATACAATACTCTCAAATAAAAATACATGTCTTCAAGGGATATACCTTGATTGATTATTGTTCCAAATCTTCTTAAGTCTTGAGCTCCTAATTCTACTTCTCTATATCTAAGATATTGTAAACATTGAAACATTTAAAATATCTCAGCAAGCTATGCTTGGTAGGGGATTCAAGAAGCATAAAACTTTGACAGTATAATCCTAATAAATTCTAATACTTATAATCCCATTATTCATGCTCATGGAGTGTAACAACCCAAACATTTCACTATTCCATGATTAGGTTATGAGTTTTCAAGGGGTATATCTTGTTATTGAATCATAATTTTGAAACTAACTTGAAACCATTAGATATTACTCAAAAAACGGAATCCAACAAGCCAAACAACGTTGAAAACAGAGCCCGTATGAAGAAGTTATGGGCCTTTGAAGTTAAGGGCAATATGGTAATTAAAAGAGAAAAAAAACAAAGAACACAATTTAACGGGGAGGGGACCAAACCTAGAGATCCCACGATCTGTTCTTTTAGCCTTGAAAACCCTAACCAGGCAACCCCAAACGAGATGATCCCCTCCTGCCGGGTAAATCCTCTCCCTACTCCATTTCCCTCTTTTCGGATACCTATTAGCACCTTGCTTGAGTGAAAACGTGGAACAGATTTAGGTCTGTTCCCAAAACTCGATGACAATAAGAAGAGATAGAGAAGAAAGAGGGAGCAGGAGTGGAAGCCAGACATGCCAGAAAAATGGCGTTATCACCAGAAAAAAAGGAGGGGATTTCGGGTTTTTAGGTCACCGAAGAAATAGAGCTCGTCGGAGATGATGGCAGCTCTGATCTCCAATTCGACTGGTGGATTAGACCTATAGAAGGGCACGATCAAAAGCCCTTTGTTTCCATTGTGATCGGATGAAGAATGATGCTGGATCAAAAGGGAAACAATGCACGTATGAATAGTTGCCTGAAAATTTCGATGAAAAATGTCTTCTCAGGTGGCGATGGAGGATGTTGATCATTTTGTAGTTGGATCTCTAGGGTTTTTTGAGATGGATGGGAGGTCGATTGCAGACAGTACTCGACCTTGTTGCAAAGAAACGACTGGGAGTTGATGGATCTGTGAACAGCATGAAGAAGGGTCTTGTGGAAGGGTGTTGTAGAGAGCGTTAGGCTTCTTTAAAGGGAGTGGAGGGGTTTTGGCTGGAGACATTGCACATAGAATTACCATAGAGGCTTTTGACATCGCGGATACTCTTTATGCTCTTTTGAATAGTATTATGCCCAATTACACTCCAGTTAGCTAAAATGGCAACTTAGGTGTGGATGATCAGTCCTATTCTTTTACTTATTTCAGCCTTGGTGATTTCGTGCATGTCTATTGTCACTGTGTATCTGGGTGAAAAACTTTGAATGATATCTAGTAGGTCACATCTTAGTGATGCTAGGCTTTCAGCTTACCTAAATGAGGTCCTCATATCAATGCTTGTTAGGAAGGCATACAATGAGTTGAAGCATGCGGGGTAGATCGTGAAGAAGAGTGCAATTAAAGCTAGTGGAATCTGGTGAACGCGTCACATGAGGTAGGTGGAAATTTAAGACAACATGTCTAAATAATAAGATGCATGTTCTAATATGATCTTATTTCTGATTATATGATTGATATTTGATATGATTGAAATTGAAATAAGAAAATAATGTTAATTAAAAGAATTGCACGTTATAATTGATGCTTATGCCTTGTACATCATGTATGTGAATTGTGAAATGATGTTTATGGTACATGGGTACCATGTCAATATTGATGATGTATGAGTCTAGGTTATAGGATACATCCTTGGTGGGTTATCACCAAATAAGTGAGGATGTTATTCTTGTTATGAAATATATGAACAAGTGAATTGCCGGCTATTATGATTATTTTACATTCGGGCATGGAGGTCTGAGAGTTTTTTTTTAGACAGGCATAGGCCTGGGGATGCTATGCTAGGAGAGTTATGAGAGTTTGGCTACCCGCTCTCCAAAATTTATTATGTTATGGATACCATGCACTATGTGTTGCAAAAAGTCAGGTGGGGAAATCATGGGAAGGCCGCCATTGTGATAGCCATGGTCCTCCCCATGTGGACATGGATATTGTGATTTCCATAGAGGATGGGGTAGGTGGATTATTGAGCAATTATCCAGGTACGTTGTATGGATTCTGACTGCATGCATAGTAGTCCTTATATTTGATGCACTATGGTGCATATCCTCGAGGGTTGCCAAAAGACACTGGAGTGCCCAAAAGACGCTGGTTAGATAGTTGTGAGGGTTAGGCAGTGTGAAGAACCCAAAGAGGATAATATTGTATACATTGTGCATTCTGCCCACGGGACATGCATATATGACGGCATTATGAGATGCTTTATATGATACTGCATGATGACATGCCTTACATCATTTTTCCAACAATGGCTGGAGGATTGTGGACCCCGTATGGTGAGGGGTATGAGGATTATGTTGATATACTAGCAGAGGCTGGATAATTATGAACCCCACATGATGAGGGGTATGATGCTAAAACCTGGTATAGACTGAGAATGCAAATTAGGTGACATTGATTATATTCATAATTTTGTATGTCTTTAACAATTTTCATATATGTGTATTATTGTCATATTAATATGATTGAGGGAGTAGTTTCATATATGTTTTTATATGGGTTAGTGAATGGGTAGAATTGTATGCAGAGTATGGTCCGTGGAATTGAAGTATTTATTTGATGATAAATAATAAGTAAAGATATCTGATTTATCAATGGAATTATTAAGAATGATGAAAACGTGTAGATATTTGGCTTACAAATGGGTTATTGAGATATGAAACATATTGTAAATTCAATTTAACCTAATTGCTATGAAAATGAATATTCTAATTACTATTGAATAATTAATGTATCTTAAGATTTAGCATGCTTCTTAAACTCCCCTACCAAGCATAGCTTGCTGAGATATTGTAAATGTTTTATGTTACAATATCTCAGATACAGAAAGACAGGAGAAGATGTACACAACAAAAGGAATTTAGCAATCATACTTCTGTGCACATGTATACACTTTATTTAAAGCTTTTGTATTGTGTAGTTAGTCATTTGAATTGTGATATTGGACATTTAATATAATGTTATAGGGGTTATACAAGTGAACCACTAGATGGGTCTTGTTTTTAGAAATAAATTTCTATCTTCTAGAAAACTATATACATATACATATATATATATGTATAGTGTGAGCATGAAGGGGTGACATCCAAGTTTTTGGAAAAATGAATTTCAAAGAAAAATCTTTCGCTATTTTTGTATTTTAAAAGTTAGAGGCGTGCCATCTTTTGAAATAACCGCGAAAATTTTTCATGAAAAACTCGGGGTGCCACATGGAGCAATCTCTTTACTTTGTCATATATGTACATCCTTACACATATATATGGTATACTGTGTATAGATATATACATAAGGTCAAAAGCGTGAAAAATAGTTAATATCTCAAAACATAATCATATCCAGCTTATGCTGAGTTGATAAATCATCCAGACTTTGCTGAAAATACTCCCTCATTTGGGCAGTATCTATAATCCATGATTACCCAGCATCTCATCATGCCATATCATAAGGCATTTCACTATACCATGCATCATAATGCAAAAATACTCAAAGGACTACCATGCTGTAGTTTGATCCGTACCAGCGTACTTGGATAACTGCTTTAATACTCCACGGATATCAAGTGTGAAAAAATCATATACGCCATGTCTATATGGGTAGATAGACCATCACAGTGGTGGCCTTCCCATTTTGTCCTACTCGATATTTTGCCTCTCTTTGGGAATGGTATCATCATATATATCACATTTCGGAGAGCGGGTGACCAAACCCTACTACTCTTCTAGCATAGCATCCCCAGGCCTATACCTGTTTAAAACAAAATCACAAGCCTCCATGCTTGTATGTAAAGTAATCTTTTTATTTATCAGATGTCATGTCTGTTTATATAATCATCCTCGTATTTTGGTGTTCTTATACTGAGGATAGGATTTCACCTCAAACTTAAGGATCATCATTTACAATGAATGATACCCATGTTCATACAAGTTTAGGGATCACCATTCTATATGAATGATTCCCATGTATTGATTTCACACTTATCAGACAATCTATTTGTTTACTTAGGGTTGGAATACTTTCTAGTTTCCTATTCACTTAGAGTTTTCCTCAAGTCTAACTTAACCATTTCATATGTGTTTTGGTTAGATCATAAGGATTTTCAATGGGTTTAATACAAGTATTTATATTATACTTGTCAACATTTCCAGACATAAGATCATGTATACAACATGTACTTCTCAAGTAGATGCATTCATAAAATCCTCCTACCTTTAAGTAGTGATCTATTTCCTTAGATCTTCTATGATCCTAATTGGTGTATATAATTTGTAAATCCATACATACTGTCAATATATATACAATCTAAATAATCCTATATTTTTTATCCTATCTATATTTTTTGTCTAATCTTTTCCTTTGATATAAAGGATCTAGATCTTGTGTCCTATCATGATATATCTTTCTTAGATAGTGTTTATCCTATTGATCAATAGATCTAATGGTTAGAATAATCTTCTAATCTTTCAGATCTAAGTATTTTTTATTCTAAGTCTTTGTGTATTCCTTTCTTTGATCTTGATCTTTCATAAATCCTTTGATCAATAATTTATACTTATGGATAAAGATCAAGGGCTTAGATCTTCTATCATCTAGTTCTTCTTTGATCTAAGTTTAATTGATCAAGGGTTTAGATCTTCTATTTGATCTAAGATCTTCTATTTTATTCAATCTAAGTTGCAAGCAATATATATATCATCATCAAAAAGTATTTATTTCTTTTTATTGTCCTTGATCACTTAAGATCCAATGGATCTTGTTTGATTATCATTATCTTACTTATAATTTTTATTAGGGTTAGATAATTTACTAACCTTTTATGCTCTTATTATTATTATTTAACCAGTTAATGTTTTACTAGTTGAAGATAACTTATTTCAGCCTAAGTCTAGACTCCTCTTATTTCCAATTGGCTAAGGCTTACTAGCTGAATGGGTGAACACAAAGTGATTACTTTAATCCTCATGTAAGGAGGCATTTAGACCCACAAACATCAACGGAAGGTAGGGGAAGAGCGAGGTGCTATTAGAAAACCCCTTTAACTACCATGTTCAACATTCACTAGAGTGACCTTAGCTCAACCTTCCATAATGTTCCTAGAAGTATGTTAACCCTAAGTACTCTTTCTAATTGATTTTAATTAAGTCCATGAACATTTAAAATGTCATTCATGGGGTTTATTATTCTCCTAGTTTGGGCCAAGGATTTGATAATCCTTATATTGTCCTACTAACTATAGCCCTTACTAATATTAAGAGAATTGTACATCTATATCATTCTAAGGGCATTCATACTCTAATAAACTAACATGGATTTTAAGTTATAAAATAAATGAAATTTGAGTACTAATCTAATGGAATCATGCTTAAACTTTAAATTTAAACTAACATGGCCCTAGCTATCATTCTTTATAACATAAATCACATTTACAATACTATTATGAAATAAAAGACAATGAAACTAATTATATTAAGATTATTAGAAACTTTTACTTATGATTTAACCATTAGATCTTAGATCTTTTCCTTTCAAATCAATGTTTTAATTAATTTTAGGGCTTTTACTCCATTAAGGTCCAAGATCATATTCCTTTGTTTTTGGTTATATTCAAGCCATGATTTTAATGGATTCCATCATAATATTATTCATTCAATCCATCCGAGGGGTCTGATAGTACTTGATCAAGTGGGTCCCTTTATATTTTTAGGGTTTTTCTACCATAAAAGATAGATCCCTCAATTTATTTTAGATATGTTCAAATAAATCATGGATATCACTTGATTTCAATATTATATCATTAGTAAAGCAGATCCCCAATATCTGATCATCTTAGATCTTGAAGATCATGAAAATTAGAAACTTAATTCTTAAAACTAGAAACTTTCTGGAATGCTTTTATCAATATTATGATTTTAGAGGAAAATAGACGTTATAAGCTTTCCATAGTTTCTTTCTAATCTCAATTTGGAGTTCAAATGACTCCACAATTGAATTGTGAAGTTCAGAGTCGTTTCTACGGTCTAGATTTGATTTGGGCCCAACAGAACGGACGACCCAAATCAATTGGTTAGAACGGTTAAGCGGACGGTTGGTGAAATAGTCACTACGCACCCATCACCAGGACACAGGCATGACACGCTCCCCCAGGACTGGTGCTATCACGTAGCCGTTCCATCGGAACGATTTTGCATGTGGCACGCGTGTGGAAATGCTTCAGTAGGGCACTTTTTTGTGCGGCGTTTAGCAGCGTGTCTAGGGATTTGATCCGATTTGGGAGATTGGATAGTCTGTTTTGGACCATCCAATCAATCCTCTTCAATTTAGGGCACAAAACTTAATAAATTGTAACACCCTTAATTTTCTTGTAATAAAAATATAATAGTGAAATTGAAGATTTTAAGGAAAAATCAGGCTGGAATATTAGGCTTAGCAAAAATGTACTTCTTACAGAAGTACAAATAAGGCATAATGACATGCATAACTAAAAACATATCACCCAAAGCCTTCAGAATGACTGTAAGCACGATGCATTCTGAATTTGGAGTGAAAAACCTTTATTTTCTCTAGTTAAATAACAAAAGGATAAAATGGTAATTTTACCCTAGCCAAGGTCTATGACATCAAATTTGTAATGTACTAAAAAATACAAGTCCAATGCCACTAAGTACACTCAATTCCGAGCTCGTAAGAGAAAACTCAAATTTATATACATAAAGGGCAAAATGGTCTTTTTACACATGTGGGGCCCACATGGGCCCCACAAAGGACCCACAATGGAATCCAATGACCAGACCATGTATAATCATGAGTCAAACCACTACCACCAGCTAGTGGAGAAGGAGGTGGTTGTGGGAATCAAATAAATATTATATATTCAAAAGGAAAAAACATAATTATTAGGTGTTATGATGAAAAACTCTCAAAAACCCTATAAATAGACATCAAAATAATTCAAAAAAATAATCTAAAAATCAATCACGAAGTCCCCTAGACTCTGCCAAAATCTCAGTCCAAAATTCCTCCCACTTCTCTATCTTTTCTCCTCCCTTTCCTTGCATTTTATTTCCCTGTTAGAGCGTCCACTGATGCATTCGGAGGAATATTCCTCCTTTGGATATCTGACACGTCCATAGACGCGTCATCCCCGATGAGAAGGGTTTTCACCCTGTTATTGTGTTTGAATTAGTCGTCCATTTATAGCTGTTGAAACATAATCTTGACCTTTGGATAGTTGGGGAATATCACGAGCTACAAAACCCCTTTGAGTTTACCATGATCAGTGGAGTATCTGTGGAGAAATCACCAAAAAACTGAAGCTCCAGCGACCTATATTATTAGGAGTGGATTTTCTTGTTTTTTTGGCATAAATGCGGAATATCTTCTTCTAGGTTGGTGCACTTACACCCCTCTTTCATTTACAGTAGGTTAGTATGGTTTTCCGGCAAGGATGGGAGCTCCCTAGCCGTTGATCCATTGGAGACGATGGATCTGGCAGTGAGGGTTGAGATCTCATTGATTCACAGCTCAGATGTAACTTCTGAGCAATGGATGGATTCCTGGGGCCCAAAAACCCTAGGATGTGAAATCTGAGCACTTGGTTTTACTAGATGGAGGAGATCCAGCCACAGGTGATCTGACGGTCCAGATCAGACTGTCTCGCTTGTAGCCGGTTACCTCTGCCCAGTCACAAGGGGTAGATGGTAATAGGCGGGAAAAATTGTCCCGTACCCGTAACCCATATTTGATCTGGGCCGTCTATTCTGTTAACGAAAAATCTTATTTCTTCAATTTAGAGCCTGATATAGCTCTGATTTTAGATTTGAAAAATGCTATGGACTCCTTGTACTTTTTACAATGTATTGAACTTATTAGATCCATGTTTTAATTTGTATTTACATAAGTTGTTTAGTAAAATCAGTACCCATGATCTTAGATCATGGACTAGATGACTTTAAAAGACAAATATGAATTGATGAATGTCTTCAGAGACCCCCTAGAAGTCTAGGATCATATTCATAGTCAGATTTCAATTCATAGATATGAAGGAATTGATAAAAAAACATTAAAGATGAAATTCAGCCCTTAAAACGGGCTGAAATCTTAATTCTAACTTTAATTGAACTCCAAAATAAGATCAGAAACTTTCCTTGGAATCATATTTATGTTAATAATCCACTGAAATTGTTAGATCTTGTTTAAGTTTCATTTGCATGATCTATTTTAGTACCATCCATGCCTTTGATCTTGGACCATGGCTAAGATGATCCCAAACATGAAATCTGAACCGCTAGATGTGTTCAAAAGGTCAAAAAACCTTAAGAAACATATTCACAGTAGTAATTATATGTCTATGGATCATTAAAATGGATACCAACCAGTAAGATAAAATTCAGCCCTTAAAACGGGCTGAAATCTTAAAATCACAATTCCGATCTCAATTGAGATCCAAATTGAGATCGAAAAGTTTTGATGGATTCTTTGTGATAAGTAGAATAGACTGAACCTATAAAATTGTAATTTTAATTAATTAAATTTCTGTAATTAAATGAATCAGTAACTAACATCCTTGATCTACAAGATCTAGGATGATCAGACCACTAATACTTTGTTAGATGATGATGTTATGTCATAATAAATAAATCAGTGGCTTAAATAGAATTAATTGGACAGATCTTAAGAGATCTAGCCTTAAGATTTACTAAAACCCCTAAAAATGAATAGTATCTCCTAGATCAAGATGATCCAGGATGATTGGAAGGTATGGATGTATTTTTATTATGATCTTGATATAAGATTATAGGGATTTAATGAATGGATGATGAGGATTTGGGCTAGATCAAGATCTATGCCCTTAAATGTTATAAGGTAACTTAAGATCTCCTTGATCGGGTAGATCAATGGAGATCAAATCAATGGATAAGATAAATCAATGATTTAATAACTAAATTACATCAATATAAAATGTTGGATCTAAAATAAAATGAAGGATCAAGATCTAAACCATTAAAACATTAATTGGTTGAGTAATAATAATAAAGAGCATAAAAGGTTAGTAAATCATCTAACCCTAATAAAAATTATAATCAAGATAAGGATGATCAAACAAGATCCACAGGATCTTGAATGATCAAGAACAATAAGAATACTAAGGAAGTATTATATTGTGTATGTATACTGTGTATATATAGAAGAACATAGATAGAGAACCCAAACCCTTGATCAAAATTGAGTAAAGGAAAATTAGGGTATCACTTATAGGGATATATACAAGTATGGATACATAGCTTGAGATGTATGGTTTGACAGATGTATGAATATAGACTAGGATGAGCATTGTGGAGGAACACCACTTGAGGATATATGAATCAAGCCCCGATACTACTTTGAGGTAGGTGGATATACAAAGATGTATTAGAGATTCATGTGTATACATACATGATTATCTGTTTAGTAGTATAGACCTTCATTGTATGAATATGATTAGTACCTTAGCATAGTCATGATCCAAATAAGTGATTCAAAAACTAAATGATTATGTTAAGTGATCTAATATATATATATATATATATGATCCAACTAAAGGATGGAATTAGAGGATTTACTAAATGATATAACCTCAGAATTTAAGTTATTTGATCTAATATGATGATTAAACTTAATGAGGTGATGGGGATGAGACATGAAAACTAAGGATACCCTAAGGATAGGGTGTACAAAATATTTAAGCCTTACTTAAACAGACACATCGTCTGATATGTACAAAGTATTTTCCATACAATATGGAGACTTGTGAATTTTGATTTACACAGAGATAGAGACTAGGGATGCTATGCTAGGGAAGTTATGAGGGTCTGGCTACCCACTTCTTGAAATTTATATGATGGATACCATGCCCAAAGAGAGGCTAAATGTTGGGTGGGGCAATAATGGGAAGGTCTCATTGCAACAGCCATGATCCACCCCATGAGGACATGGATTTATTATTCCACAGTTGGTATCAGTGGAGGATTATACAGTTATCCGAGAGCGTTGAATGGATTGAGACTGTGAGCATAGTAGTCCTAATGTATTTTGCATTATGATGCACATATGATAGGCATAGTATGATGCCATGGCATGATGATATGCTATTACATGAGTTCTTAGAATGAAAACCCCATATGATAATTGGCTAGGTATTGCTCTCCTAAGTGGGAAGTATAGCCAGGGGAAGGAACAAGGGTTGAATAATCTTTGGCTAGGTATTGTTCTCCTAAGTGGGAGTATATCCAGGGAAAGTAACAAGTTTTGAGCAGTCTTCACTATATTAACTAATTTGTCATGTACTACATAAATAACATATGTACCCTATGTGGAGATAACTTATGAATGGATAACTATGATGAGATAAGGACTGAGGTAAGTATCCTTTGTGACGGCCTGAGTTTTCTCATGTATTTTTAAATGCAATATCTAATTCCTAAGGCGGGATGCATCCCTATTTGAAAAACCATTTTATGAAAACCATGCAATGCAACAAAAAATCTTTAGTTTTAAACTCGTTTTGAAAACCCCGAGTGTCATTTGCTTTCACAACAACCAAAGTAATTTTTGAAAAACTTTAGAAACCATAAATATTTTTCCCCAGGTCTTTTCGGTCACAGCACACAGCCCAACTGTAAATTAATACAAATACATGTCCAAAGGGTGGAGAGTTTACTCACATGTATAGTTGTCTCCTTTGTTTATTCACTTGCTCGTAGCACTAATATCTCCTGAGGCGTCTCCTATTTGTAAGCGGAACTATCCTGAAAACTGTTAAGGATAGGGTGAGTATATACTATACTTAGTAGGAGTCTATCACTACTAGGTTTGTAATGCATGCTATGTTTAAAATCATGTGCTCTTAAAAACATATGCATGTTCGAACAATCATGTTCAATATCGATATTAAAAACCACTATCAAACCGGAATACTGACGACTTAAAGAATAGCAAATCCAAGTCGAAAGTGTCATATATCATAAACATAATGATATGCATAAGATGCTCTACTGAATCCAACTCATGGATATCTGGTATGGTCGACCAACCTCATGTCATGCCATATGCAATGCAAATAAATCCTCAAACCATAGGGTCCAACTATGCCCACGACCTCGCTGCCGTGTGGTCCCCGGGTACCTGAGGACACTCGGTCATAACCTCCACGGGGCATATGACACGTCGACCCAGTGCCGTGATACCAGTGGTAGCCCCCTGTACCACATGCAGTCGACGTAGGGACGTTGCCCTTTTTGGGCGTGGTACCCATCCACCTAATAGTGGTAGAGGCTGGAGGCCAACCCAAACCTCTTGTCATAGCGCCCACGAGCTTATCAGCCCAAATCATATCAGATCAAACAAGCAAAAATATCTTTTTCAAAGCCTATCCTCTTTGGATCCCTCACAACTGCCTGCCCTCACAACTGCCTGGCCCTCACAACTGTGTACCCAGCGTCTTTTGGGCACTCCAAAGTCTTTTGTCAACCCTCAAGGGCATCCTTAGGTACCCGGGGACCACAAAGACCTAGGGCATGCTAAATTCAGTCATGATTGTTTTGAGAATGCATGTTTAGCATGACTTAATTCAACGTACATATTTATGCATAAAGCATTTATCATATGTACGCTGAATTAAGTCATGCTAAACATGCATTGTCAAAACAATCATGGCTCTTTTAAAAAGTCTAGTAGTGATAGAGCACCTACCTCAAAGTCTCATGGAGTTGCGTCCTTTAGCACTCAACCCATCCCTGGGTCTCATTTATAAACTCCTGGGTATGAATTTCAATCCATTTAGACGTTAGATTGCTAGCTCTGCCTATTGGGTCCATGGTCATTGCCTAATTAATTCGCCAGGCTGGATCCTATGATGTGGACTATTATTCCATAATTAAACTGTCTAATTCATTGTTAGGCTAGATCCTATAATATGGACCTACTTATTCAATATTTAAATTCTATAAATGGTCCCATGATCCTAATTTTAAAGCCTCATTAGGCCCATGTGTATTAGTTCCTAGGACACCCATGTATCCTGGTTGGACCGTGATTGCCTCACGTGCGTGCGCGCCTAAAGGCCGTGGCAGGGACCCTGTTTTGCATGCGCACCTGCATGCTCAAGTGTGACAACCCAGGTTTTCTCATGCATTTTTAAATGCAATATCTAATTCCTAAGGTAGGATGCATCCCTATTTGAAAACCATTTTATGAAAACCATGCAATGCAGCGGAAAACCTTTTGTTTTAAACTCATTTTGAAAACTCCGAGTGTCATTTGCTTTCCCAACAATCAAAGTAGTTTTTGAAAAACTTTAGAAACCATAAATGTTTTTCCAAGTCTATCCAGTCATAGCACATAGTCCAAAAATAAAATACAAATACATTTCCAAAAGGGTTGAGAGTTTACTCACATGTATAGTTGTCTCCTTTGTTTATTCACTTGCTTGTAGCACTAACATCTCCTGAGACGTCTTCTATTTGTGGGTGGAACTATCCTGAAAAATGTTAAGGATAGGGTGAGTATATACTATACTCAGTAGGAATCTATCACTACTAGTTTTGTAATGCATGCTATGTTTAAAATCATATGCTCTTAAAACATGTGCATGTTTGAACAATCATGTTCAAGATCGATATTAAAAACCACTGTCAAATTGGAATACTGACGACTTAAAGAATAGCATAATCCAAGTCGAAAGTGTCATATATCTTAAACATAATGATATGCATAAGATGCTCCACTGTATCCAACTCATGGATATCTGGTATGGTATGGTCGCTTAACCTTATGTCATGCTATATGCCATGCAAGTAAATTCACGAAACCATAGGGTCCAACTATAACCACGACCTCGCTGCTGTGTGGACCCTGGGTACCTGAGGACACTCGTTCATAGCCTCAACGGGGCATATGACATGTCAACCCAGTGCCGTGACACCAGTGGTAGCCCCCTGTACCACATGCAGTTGACGTAGGGACGGTGCCCCTTTTTGAGCGTGGTACCCATCCACCTAATAGTGGTAGAGGCTGGAGGCCAACCCATATCTCTTGGCATAGCGCCCATGAGCTTATCAGCCCAAATCATATAAGCTCAAACAAGCGAAAACCTCTTTTTTCAAAACTGTCCTCTTTGGGTCCCTTACAACTGCCTGGCCCTCACAACTGCCTACCCAGCTTCTTTTGGGCACTCCAGCGTCTTTTGGTAACCCTCAAGGACATGCAATCTTTCAAAAACTCAATGCTCACAAATCATGCAATATATGCAATTATTTGCAAAACATATCTATGCATAATATATATGCAATTATTTGCAAAACATATCTATGCATAAAGCATTTATCATATGCATGTTGAATTCATTTATATGCTAAACAAGCCATAAATAAGTCATGCTAAATAAGTCATATACTTATACTTAAAACATGCATTTTCAAAACAATCATGGCTCTTTAAAAAGTCTAGTAACGATAGAGAACCTACCTCAAAGTCTCTTGAAGTTGCGTCCTTTATCACTTCAACCCATCCCTGGGTCTCATTTATAAACTCCTAGGTATGAATGGATACAAGGAGTCCTTATTAATTTCAATCCATTTAGTCATTAGATTGCTAGCTCTGCCTATTGGGTCCAAGGTCCTTGCCTAATTCATTTGTCAGGCTAGATCCTATGATATGGATCTACTTTCCAATAGTTAAACTCTGTAATTTATCCTTTAATCCTAATTTTTAAAGTCTCATTAGGTCCGCGTGCCCAAGTTCTCAGGACACCCATGTATCCTGGTTGAACCGCGATCGCCTAACTTGCGTGCGCGCCCAAAGGCCGTGCCAGGGACCGCGTTTTGCAGATGCACATACATGCTCAAGTGACGTGCTATGACTCGCATCATCGCACGGACACACCTTGTAGCATGGCACATCTCAGCTCCCAGGGCACCCTGTGCACCTTTGTCGATCCAGGACTCGTGCCCCATGTCGCGCGCGCACCTGAAGGCCGCACTTGGGACAATTTACGCACTATCGTACACTGGAACCCGTGCCAGGGACCCAGTCCCCGGCGCAACGTGCAGAATGGAGTCCTTGGGACACCTGGTTTGTGCAAGGCTGGCCCAAGCCGGCTTGGAACATTTTCCGGCCAGGAAACCCTGCTGGAAATGGTTGGGAAATGCTAGATCCAAGTGGAGGAACCAGGGAAGGAGGTAAGGATGTCTTACTTGGGCAGCCTGGGGACGCCTTATTGCCGGTGGTGGACCTCTGTTCCGATTTTGGAAACCCTCCGTAGCTGGAAATCGTGAAGAGCAAAACCCCATGTCGTACAATGCTGGAAAAAGAGAGGGTCATGGGGAAAATGGCAGTGGCTAGCCTGACTTGGGCCTGGCCGTTGCCGAAAAACGCAGAGGGATGGGTTTTTGATTTTTGCAGGAAACCCCAGTCCAAAAGTTGCAGGAAAACTCGGGTTTTTGGAGGGGGAAGATGGGGCTTTTTATAGCCCCGCTATGGTGGTGCCGCCCTTGGCGGTGGCAGAATCCTCTAGAAAAATCAGGATCGAGGGTTTTTGGAGGGTTCTTGAGGTTGAAGACGACAGGGGGTGCCGTTATCAAAATGGCCCCCTGCGTTTTTCGTCCTTTTTCATTTTTCTGTTTAATTTTAAAAAATACCCCTATCTTTAAATGGTTGTAACTTCTTCATACGAACTCCATTTTGGGTGATTTTTAAGGCGTTGGATTCCATTTTTTGAGTAGAATTTAATGGTACTAAGTTTCCTCATAAATTCCTTCATTTACTGTTTTAAATAAAATCAAACATTCAACACCGTCCATTTCCTATAAAATGTCCAATTTTTGTTAAAAATAACGTAAATTGCTCGGGCATTACATCAAGTGACGCACTATGACGCGCATCATTGCACGGACACACCTTGTAGCATGGAGCGTCTCAGCTCCCAAGGCACCCCGTGCACCTTGGTCGAGCCAGGACCCATGCCCCATGTCGCGTGCGCACCTGAAGGCCGTACCTGGGGTAGTGTACGCACTGTCGTACACCTGGAACCTGTCCTAGGGACCCAGTTCCAGGTGCACGTTCAGCATGGCATCCCTAGGACATCGTGTTCTTGCACAGCTAGCTAAAACCGGTCTTGGGGCGTTTTCCGGCCAGGAATTCCGGCTGGAAAACGACTGGAAACACTAGATCTAGTATGGATCTAGCCTGAGAGGCGGAAAAAAATGAAAAAGGAAAGGAGAATGGCTTACCTGAGTAGCTTGGGGAGTGCCCTTTTCCCGATGGGTGCTCCTGCTCGCCGGCAAACTTGAAGAAGGGACAAGGCCCATCGTTCTGGTGCGACTAGGGGGAGAAAGGGGGAAAGAAGAGAGGGGAATGGGTAACTGGCAATGGCCGGCCTAACTCGGGCTTGGCCATTGCCGGAAAATTGGGTTTGAGACGGGTTTCCGATTTTTCCGGAAACCCTAGTCCCAAAATTGCCGGAAAACTTGTGTTGTGGGGAGGGGGAAGATGGGGTATTTATATCCTTGCTATGGCGGTGCTGCCAATGGCGGTAGCTGAATCCTCTAGAATCAGGATTTCTGGAGGGGTCTAGAGGTTGAAGACGACAGGGGGTGCCGTTATCAAAACGGCCCCCTGCGTTTTTCGTCCTATTTCATTTTTTGTTTTTTTGTTTAATTTCCAAAAATACCCCTATCTTTAAATGGCTGTAACTTCTTCATACGAACTCCGTTTTGGGTGATTTTTGTGGTGTTGGATTCCATTTTTTGAGTAGAATCTAATGGTACTAAGTTCCCTTAGAAATTCCTTTGTTTTCTATTTTAAATAAAGTGAAACGTTTAACTCAGTTTATTTCCTATAAAATGTTCAATTTTAGTTAAAAATAGTGTAAATTGCTTGGGCATTACATCCTTGTATTGATGAAGTAGTATATTTTTGTATCCTCTACCAAGCGTAGCTTACTGAGGTATTGTACATGTTTCCATTTTTACAATACCTTAGGCACAGGGAAGGAGGGAAAGAAGCTCAAGGTCATTAAGGACTTAAGTGATTAATGCTTGAAGATCTAGAAGTAAGGCAGTAAAAGATTTGAAGAAAATAAGAAAATCAGAGTATGTATTTGAAGATATGTAATTTTTCCTTATTTGAGAGTGCATTCTATTGAGTGTTTTTAATGTAAGGTGAGGTTTGAATTGTGGATTATGTAATTTTGGACAATGGGTTGTAACCTAATACAAGGCTGTGTAAGAGTGAATCACTGGATGAATCCTGGTATTCAATAAAATTTTATTTTGTACGAAATGACTATGTGTATTATGTATCTTCTAATGAGACTTGGGTTTTGTTCAAAATGAATTTAAATGAAAAGAATTTCTGCTGCATTGTTTGCGAAAATTTTTACACATTTAAGGGCCCTTCCTTTGAACAAATGTATTATAACATGTGTTTCAAAAACCCTAGTCATCATAGTTGGTATCAGAGCCATTCATCCAGTCACTCACAGCCCCAACATGTCCAAAGTAATGATCCAAATTAAGATATAGTAGAAAGAAGCTAAGTAGAATACTGACATAGAATGTTGGGTTTTTGAGTAGATGCCACCTAAAAGGTGAACAAGGCGGACAACTCAAAGGGAGCAGCAGAATGTTATAGAAGGATCATCAGGCAACAATTTGGAGGAAGTAATGACAAGAGTATTGAGGAACATTCTTCCTCAACTTATGCAACCTTAGTCTACTCCTAGGGAAGCACCAAGTTCTCAAGCTCAGGTTCAACTTGAGATGGGGCCCAGTGCTCCTATTCCTAGCAAGAAACTCCAACTCCAGTACAGGAGAACACTTCACCAATACCAAATGGGGCAATAGAACATTCACAATTAACACCTGAGAAGATAGATAAAATGGTGGAGAGGTTCCATAAAATGGTGAGTGGTTTCAATGGCAAGGGAGAACCTGAGAAGGCTGAAGACTGGATTCATGAGGTGGAAAAGACCTTTAGCTTATTAAGAGTTTCAGATAATTTAAAGGTCAAGATGGCCACCTATATCTTAAAGCAAGAAGCAGATTACTGGTGGAGATCTGCACAAAGAAATGCCTTCTCAAATTCTAAAGAAATCTCATGGGAAAGATTTAAAGAAGCTTTTAATGAGAAATACTTCCCCGCACATATCAAATCCCGGAAGCATAAGGAGTTCTTGGAGTTACGACAAGGAAACCTTTCTGTGGTGGACTATGAAAATAAGTTCATCTAGCTAAAGAGGTTTTCCAATCATATATGTCACACCGAAAGAAACATTATAGATCATTTTATGGAAGGATTACATCCTGGACAAAGGACGAAGGTGTTGGGGACTAAGCCTACTACCATGGCTGAATGTGTTGAAATGACATCCAAATTCGAAGAAGACTACAAAAGAAGCCAATTCACCAAATTTGGAGGAGGGAGCACCTCTCATCAAAAATCATTCAAGAAAGGCAAGAGACCCTCAAAATTTTTTTGAGCTTTTAACAAGCAAAGGAACCAAGCAAAAAGGAAACAATGCCCTGTTTGTAGAACATATCATCTAGGCCATGCATGCCCTCCTGGGGCACCACAACAACCACGACCCCCCATCAAATGTTATAAATGTGGTGAGATCGGGCATTTCTCTAATCAATGTAACAAACCCTTGGCAATTCAAGGTGCAAAGCTTGAAAATGTATCGCGTCATCAAGGAAGGGTGTTTGCCATTACCGATAGAGAGGCAGGAACATCCAATGCAGTTATTGAAGGTACATTATTAGTATCTCATCACCATACCAAAGTACTGTTTGATTCAGGTTCAACTCATTCTTTTATATCCTGTACATCTGCATCTAGTGTACAATTGATAGTGGAGAAATTGGGATTCTATCTAGATGTAATGACACTAGTGGGGAAAACAATTAGATTACAGGAATAACTTTCAGATGTACCTATGGAAGTACAAGGGAGAATAATGAGTATTGACCTTATTTTACTAAACATGGTAGATTATGATGTTATACTGGGTATGGATTGGCTAGCCAAATACGGGGTACTTATGGACTGCAGAAAAAATAAACTTACTTGTAACACACCTGGAGAAGAAAAACTAGTATTACAAGGAAAACCAAATGGATCAATCAAGCCTATAGTATCAGCTATGAAGGCTAGCAAATATGTGTCAAAAGGGTGTCAGGCCTTTTTAGCAACTATAGTTGCTATGAATGTGGAGGAGCCAAAAATAGAGGAAATTGACATAGTTAGGGAATTCCAAGATGTGTTTCTTGAAGAATTGCCAGGTTTACCACCTCATAGGGAAATTGAGTTTACCATTGATTTGATTCTTGGTACAACTCCAATTTCTAAAGCACCATATAGAATGGCCCCAGCTGAGTTAAGAGAATTGAAGAATTAACTTCAGGAATTGTTAGACAAAGGCTTTATTAGACCAAGTAGCTCACCATGGGGGGCACCTGTTATATTTGTGAAGAAGAAGGATGGGTCAATGAGGCTGTGCATCGACTATCGTATGCTGAATAATGTGACAATAAAAAATAAATACCCTCTACCTCACATTGATGATCTCTTTGATCAACTCCAATCTGCTAAGGTCTTTTCAAAAATTGACCTGCGATTTGGATATCATCAGTTGCGTATTAAAGGTGAAGATATACCCAAGACTGCACTCAGAACCCAGTATGGACATTATGAATTTTTGGTGATGGCTTTCGGGTTAACCAATGCTCCAGCCATATTCATGGACTTGATGAATAGAGTTTTCAAGGAATTTTTGGATAAATTTGTAATCGTATTCATTAACGATATACTTATTTATTCTACTAGTATACTGGAACATCAAGAACGTTTAAGGATTGTGTTAACCACACTTAGAGAAGGCACAAACTATTTGGTAAATTTTCTAAGTGTGAGTTTTCGTTGGAAAAAGTCAATTTTCTGGGGCATGTAATTTATCAGAATGGAGTAGAAGTGGATTGGGAGCAGCCAAAAATAGTAACTAAAATAAGAAGTTTTCTAGGGTTAGCAGGATATTATCATAGATTTATCCAAGGGTTTTCCTGTCTAGCTCTTCCTTTGACTTCTTTGACTAGAAAAGGAGTACAGTTTACTTGGACTGATGAATGTGAAAGGAGTTTTCAAGAGTTAAAGAAGAGATTAATTGCAGCACCAATATTGTCCTTGCCATCTGGATGTGGAGGTTATGAAATATACTGTGATGCTTTAGGTAAGGGGCTAGGAAGTGTACTCATGCAAAATGGGAAGGTCATTGCTTATGCTTCATGACAATTAAAGAAGCATGAAATGAACTACCTAGTACACGACCTAGAACTGGCAGCAGTACTATTTGCCCTAAAAATTTGACGACATTACTTGTATGGGGAAAAGTTCAATGTATTCACTGATCACAAGAGCCTTAAATATATTTTCCTCAAGCTGATTTAAATATGAGACAAAGGTGGATGGAATACCTTAAGGATTATGATTTTACAATTTAATACCATCCTGGAAAGGCTAATGTAGTGGTCGATGCACTAAGCAGACACACAAAGGCAGTGTTGGCGAATGTCACCATCACGTCAGCTTTTGTTGAAGAAATCTTAAAGGCCTAAGAGGGGGATGTAGCAATTCAAGCAATGTGTGAAAAGGCAGGGGTTAGTAGAGACTCAGCAGTGGGTATTCGGTTCCAAGGAAGATTAGTAGTTCCCTCAAGCTTGAGAAAAACGCTGCTACAAGAGGCCCATCAATCAAAATTTTCCATACATCCTGGAGGAACAAAAATGTATCAAGATTTAAAAAGAAATTTTTGGTGGGAAGGTATGAAGAAGGATATAGCGGAGTGTGTGGCTAGGTGCTTAACTTGTGAACAAGTGAAGGCTAAGCATCAAAAACTAGCTGGGTTACTACAAACCTTAGACTTGCCAGAGTGGAAATGGGAACATATCACCATGGACTTTGTTGTGGGTTTACCAAAGACTCGAGCAGGCCATGATATGATATGGGTAATAGTTGATAGGCTTACCAAGTCAGCACACTTCCTTCCTTCCAATCAAACAAAACCAATCTATTGATAGTTTAGCCCAGTTGTATGTAAAAGAAATCGTTAGCCTTCATGGGGTCCCACTCTCCATCATCTCGGATCGAGATGGAAGGTTTACATTAAGAAGTTGGAAGAGCATGCAACAGGCATTGGGGACATCACTAAAATTTAGTACAACCTTTCATCCCTAAACTAATGGTCAGTCAGAAAGGACCATACAAACCTTAGAAGACATGCTAAGGGCCTGTGCACTAGATTAGAAGGGTAGTTGGGATGAGCATCTTTCATTGATAGAGTTTGCTTATAATAACAGCTTCCATGCAAGTATCGGAATGGTACCTTATGAAGCTTTGTATGGATGACCATGTCGATCGCCAATGTGTTGGGATGACTTGGGGGAACAAAAGTTGATGAAGTCAGAATTTGTGGAACAATGTACAGACAAGGTAAGAATAATAAAGAAAAGATTGTTGACTACTCATAGTCGTTAGAAAAGCTACGCAGATAAAAGACGCCGAACCCTGGAATTCGAAATAGGTGACCATGTGTTTCTGAAGGTCTCACCCATCAAGGGGGTGAGAAGGTTCGGAGGTAAAGGAAAACTCTGTCCAAGGTATGTTGGCCCTTTTGAAATACTAGAAAGGATTGGGTTGGTGACTTACAAATTAGCCCTACCGCCTCAACTCTCAGAAGTACACAATGTATTCCACATTTCCATGCTACGGAAATAGATTCTAGATGAGACTCATGTGCTTCAAAACATACCAGAGGAGCTAGACACAGACTTAACCTTTAAAGAGAGGGCAATTTAGATCTTGGACAGGAAAGAGCAACAGTTAAGGACCAAAGTTATTCCCTTAGTCAAAGTATTATGGCAACATCACACGATCGAGGAGGCTACTTGGGAATTAGAAGAAGAAATGAAAAACTTGTATCCTGGTTTGTTTGAGTAGTGTAGATTTGAAATTTCGAGGATGAAATTTTTGTATGGGGGGTAGATTGTAACACCCCTAATTTTCTTGTAATAAAAATATAATAGTGAAATTAAAGATTTCAAGAAAAAATTAGGCTGGAATATTACGCTTAGCAAAAACATACTTCTTACAGAAGTACAAATAAGGCATAAGGACATACATAACTGAAAACATATCACCCGAACCCTTCAGAATGATTGTAAGCACGATGCATTCTGAATTTGGAGTGAAAAACCTTTATTTTCTCCAGTTTAAGAACAAAAGGGTAAAATGGTAAATTTAGCCTATCCAAGGTCCAAGACATCAAATTTGGAATGTACTCAAAAATACGAGTCTAATGCCACTAAGTACACTCAATTCTGAGTTCGTAAGAGAATTGGTTCCCACAAAGGACCCACAATGGAATCCAATGACCAGAGCACATGCAATCATGAGTCAAACCACTACCACCAGCTAGTGGAGAAGGAGGTGGTAGTGGGAATCAAATAAATATTAAATATTAAAAAGGAAAAAACATAATTATTAGGTGTTATGATGAAAAACTCTCAAAAACCCTATAAAAAGACATTAGAAAAATTCACAAAAATATTCCAAAAATCAATCACGAAGTCCCCTAGGCTCTGACAAAATCTCAGCCCAAAATTCCTCCCCCTTCTCCCTCTTTTCTGCTCCATTTCCTTGCATTTTATTTCCCTGTTAGAGCGTCCACTGACGCACTTGGAGGAATATTCCTCCTCTGGATATCTAGCGCGTGGACAGATGCGTCGTCCCCGATGAGAAGGATTTTCAGCCTATTACTATGTTTGAATTAGTCATCCATTTATAGCTGTTGAAACATAATCTTGACCATTGGATAGTTGGGGAATATCACGAGCTACAAAACCCCCTTGAGTTTACCATGATCAGTGGGGTATCCGTGGAGAAATCAACAAAAAACTGAAGCTCCGATGACCTATATTATTAGGAGTGGATTATTTTGGTTTTTCTGGTATAGATTCGAAATATCTTCTTCCAGGTTGGTGCACTTGCACCCCTCTTTAATTTTCAGTAGGTTAGTTTGGTTTTTCGGCAAGGATGGGAGCTCCCCAGCCGTTGATCCATCGGAGACGATGGATCCAGCATTGAGGGTTGAGATCTCATCGATCCACAGCTAAGATGTAACTTCTGAGCCAATGGATGGATTCCTGGGGCCCAAAAACCCCAGGATGTGAAATATGGGCACTTGGTTTTACTGGATGGAGGAGATCTACCCACAGGCAATTTGATGGCCCAGATCGGACCGTCACGCCTGTAGCCAGTTACCTCTGCCCAGTCACCTGGGGTAGATGGTAACAGGCACGGGACGCAGGTCGTCCCGTACTTGTAACTCAGATTTGATCTGGGCCATCTATTCTGTTAACGAAAATTTTTATTTCTTCAATTCAGAGCTTGATATTGTTCTGATTTTAGATCTGAAAAATGGTATGGACTCCTTGTAGTTTTTACAATGTACTAAACTTATTAAATCCATGTTTAATTTGTATTTACATAAGTTGTTTAGTAAAATCAATACCCATGATCTTAAATCGTGGACTAGATGACTTTAAAAGACAAATCTAAAGAGATGGATGTCTTCAGAGACCCCTTTAAAGTCTAGGATCATGTTCACAGTCAGATCTCAGTTCATATATATGAAGGAATTGATAAAAAATAGTAAAGATGAAATTCAGCCCTTAAAACGAGTTGAAATCTTAAAATCTTAATTCTGACTTTAATTGAACTCCAAAATTGGATCAACTTTCCTTGGAATCATATTTATGTTAATAATCCACTGAAATTGTTAGATCTTGTTTTAAGTTTCATTTGCATGATCTATTTTAGTACCATCCATGCCATTGATCTTGGATCATGGCCAAGATGATCCCAGACTTGAAATCTGAACCGTTAGATGTGTTTAGAAGGTCACAAAACCTTAATAGGAATTATATATTTATAGATCATTAAAATTGATCTCAACCAGTAAGATGAAATTCAGCCCTTAAAACGGGCTGAAATCTTAAAATCACAATTCCGATCTCAATTGAGATCCAAATTGAGATTGGAAAGTTTTCATGGATTTGTTGTGATAAGTAGAATGGACTGAACCTATAAAATGGTAATTTTAATTAATTAAAATTTTTTGTAATTAAAGGAATCAATTACTAACATCCTTGATCTACAAGATCTAGGATGATCAAACCACTAATACTTTTTTAGATGATGATGTTATGACATAATAAATAAAATTAGTGGCTTAAATGGAATTAATTGGGCATATCTTAAGAGATCTAGCCTTAAGAGGTACTAAAATCCCTAAAAATGAATAGTATCTCCTAGCTCAAGATGATCCAGGATGATTGGAAGGTATGGATGTATTTTTATTATGATCTTGATATAAGATCATAGGCATTTAATGAATGGATGATGACGATTTGGTCTAGATCAAGATCTATGCCCTTAAATGTTATAAGGTAACTTAAGATCTCCTTGATCGGTTAGATCAAGGGAGATCAAATCAATGGATAAGATAAATCAATGATTTGATAATTAAATTACATCAATATAAAATGTTGGATCTAAAATAAAATGAAGGATCAAGATCTAAACCTTAAAGAAAGGAAAACTGAATATGGATCAATTAAGACCCTTGGATCATGATAGCATGTTAGATTTCTATGTGAATTATTGAACATTATTGTCTTTCAGTTCTTAGTTGAGTTATTTATAGAATTGTTTATTTATTCTCTAAATTTATGCTTTAATGCTTAAGTAATGAAAATTTCATTGAAATTGTAATTAAATGAAATTAGAAGGAAAAGACATTTACATGGAATGTATGACATAGACTTTATGATAGTAAGGATCATAGTTAGTACGATAATATAAGGAATATAAATTCCTTGGTCCAACTTAGGAGAATAATAAATCTCCATGAATGACATTTTAATTCATGGATTTAATTAAAATCAATTAGAAAGAATACTTAGGGCTAAATGCTTATAGGAACCTTATGAAAGGTTGAGTTAGGGTCAAGCTAGTAAATGATGGACATAATGGCTAAGGGGGTTATGTAATAGAGCCACACTCTCCCCCCACCTTCCGTTGATGTTTGTGAGGTCTAAACGCCTCCTTACATGAGGATTGAAGTAGCCATTTTGTGTTCAACCATTCAATTAGTAAGCCTTAGGCAATTTGATATAAGAGGAGCAATATAGGCTTACAATGAAATAAAATACCCTCAACCATTAAAACATTAATTGGTTGAGTAATAATAATAAAGAGCATAAAAGGTTAGTAAATCATCTAACCCTAATAAAAATTATAATCAAGATAAGGATGATCAAACAAGATCCACAGGATCTTGAATGATCAAGAACAATAAGAATACTAAGGAAGTATTATATTGTGTATGTATACTGTGTATATATAGAAGAACATAGATAGAGAACCCATACCCTTGATCAAAATTGAGTAAAGGAAAATTAGGGTATCACTTATAGGGATATATACAAGTATGGATACATAACTTGAGATGTATGGTTTGACAGATGTATGAATACAGACTAGGATGAGCATTGTGGAGGAACACCACTTGAGGATATACGAATCAAGCCCCTATACTACTTTGAGGTAGGTGGATATACAAAGATGTATTGGAGATTCATGTGTATACATACATGATTATCTGTCTAGTAGTATAGACCTTCATTGTATGAATATGCTTAGTACCTTAGCATAGTTATGATCCAAATAAGTGATCCAAATCACATGATCCAAATAAGAAATTCTATGATCCAACTAAATGATTATGTTAAGTGATCTAATATATATATATATATATATATGATCCAACTAAAGGATGGAATTAGAGGATTTACTAAATGATATAACCTCATAATTTAAGTTATATGATCTAATATGATGATAAACTTTAATGAGGTGATAGGGATGAGACATGAAAACTAAGGATACCCTAAGGATATGGTGTAGAAAATATTTAAGCCTTACTTAAACAGACACATCGTTTGATATGTACAAAGTATTTTCCATACAAGCATGGAGACTTGTGAATTTTGATTTACACAGAGATAGAGACTGGAGATGCTATGCTAGGGAAGTTATGATGCTTTGGCCACCCACTTCCTGAAATTTATGTGATGGATACCATGCCCAAAGAGAGGCTATATGTTGGGTGGGGCAATAATGGGAAGGTCTCATTGCAACAGCCATGATCCACCCCATGAGGACATGGATTTATTATTCCACAGTTGGTATCAGTGGAGGATTATACAGTTATCCGGGCGCGCTGTATGGATTGAGATTGTGAGCATAGTAGTCCTAATGTATTTTGCATTATGATGCACATATGATAGGCATAGTATGATGCCATGGCATGATGATATGTTATTACATGAGTTCTTAGAATGAAAACCCCATATGATAATTGGTTAGGTATTGCTCTCTTAAGTGGGAAGTATAGACAGGGGAAGGAACAAGGGTTGAATAATCTTTGGCTAGGTATTACTCTCCTAAGTGGGAGTATATTCAGGGAAAGTAACAAGTTTTGAGCAATCTTCACTATATTAACTAATTTGTCATGTACTACATAAATAACGTATGTACCCTATGTGGAGATAACTTATGAATGGATAACTATGATGAGATAAGGACTGAGGTAAGTATCCTTGTATTGATGAAGTAGTATATTTTTGTATCCCCTACCAAGCATAGCTTGCTGAGGTATTGTACATGTTTCCATGTTTACAATACCTCAGGCATAGAGAAGGAGGGAAAGAAGCTCAAGGCCATAAAGGACTTAAGTGATTAAAGCTTGATGATCTAGAAGTAAGGCAGTAAAAGATTTGAAGAAAATAAGAAAATCAGAGCATGTATTCGAAGATATGTAATTTTTCCTTATTTGAGAGTGCATTGTATTGAGTGTTTTTAATGTAAGGTGAGATTTGAATTGTGGATTATGTAATTTTGGACAATGGGTTGTAACCTAATACAAGGCTGTGTAAGAGTGAATCATTGGATGAATCTTGGTATTCAATAAAATTTTATTTTGTACGAAATGACTGTGTATTATGTATCTTCTAGTGAGACTTGGGTTTTGTTCAAAATGAATTTAAATGAAAAGAATTTTCGCTACATTGTTTGTGAAAATTTTTACACATTTAAGGGCCCTTCCTTTGAACAAATGTATTATAAAAGCCTCAAATATATTTTCTCCCGACAAGATTTGGATATGTGGCAACAAAGATAGTTGGCATACTTGAATGATTACAATTTTACCATACAGTAGCATCCAAGAAAGGCTGATGTAATGGTTAATGCACTGAGTACAAAGAGGTGTGTTTGTATATTATCGAAACAATGGAGATTGCTTTAAGGAGTGGCCAGGTGCAAACTTGCAAAACATAGAAAAAAAGGTCCTCCATATGTAGGAGGATGTAGAGATATAAGCATTGGGGTGGAAATGAGGTACCCATGTAGATAGATTATAGTGTGAGATTATAGGGTGATCGGTAGTGCCATCAAATATATAACTAAGGAAGGAACTAAGGAAGTAGATTCTCAGAGAGGTGCATTAGTCACAGTACACTATCCATCTAGGTGGTATAAAGATGTACTATGTTCTAGAAAGATAGTTTTGGTGGAACATCATGAAGAAGGTTGTAGGGGAGAATGTGGAGATATTCCTTACATGTTAGTTGGTTAAGGTTGAGCATCAAAGGCTAGCGAGTTTATTTCATCCCCTTGAGCTTTCAGAGTGAAATGGGATCACATCATTATGGACTTCATAGTGTGTTTTCCCTAGACCATGAGTTGATGCAATATGATTTGGGTGATTGTATATTGGTAGACAAAATCAGTGCATTTGCTCCCGATTTGGAAAAACTAGCCTATAAACAGTTTGACTCAGTTATATATAAAGGAGATTGTAAGCCTGCACGGAATACTAGTTACCATTACATCTAACTGGGATAGTAGGTTCACTTCTTAGTTTTTGAGGAATGTATAGGAGTCATTGGGATCATCACAAAGGTTTAGTACTGCTTTCCATCTATAGATAGATGGTCAATTTGAGCAAATGGTTCAGATTGTAAAAGACATGCTGAGAGTGTGTACGGTTAACTATAAGGGAGACTAGAATGAGAATCTACCTTTGATTGAGTTTGTTTATGATAACAGTTTCCACTCAAGCATTGGTATGGCCCCGTATAAGGCATTATATGGGAGACCATGTCCATCGCCTACTTGTTAGAATGAGGTTGGAAAGAATAAGATTATCAACTCTAAGTTGGTGAACAATATGCCTATCAAGAAGAGGATTCTCGCAACTCAGAGTAGGTAGAAAAGTTATATCGATAAGAGATGAAGGGATCTAGAATATGTAGATAGGATATAACTTTTCTATTATCAATGAAAATTTTGAATTATTTCCAAGGTCCAAAAAATTGAATTTTTAGAAATATTATAATGAAACTTCTACTGATAGATTAAGCTAGAAGAGAGTAATCCAACGACTGTAATCATGCTAAGATCCAAAGTTATGATCAAAGTTACAAGGAGAAAAGGTCTTACATTGATAAGGGCAACCCTTACTAATTGGAGAGATGGTAGGGGTTGATTCGTTATAGCAAAACAAGAGAGAGAGAGAGAGAGAGAGAGAGAGAGAGAGAGAGAGAGAGAGAGAGAGAGAGAGAGAGAGAGAGAGAGAGAGAGAGAGAGAGAGAGAGAGAGAGAGAGAGAGAGAGAGAGAATGGTTGGTAGCATGGAAAACTTAAGAAAAAAGAAAGATGTGGATGAGTGGCATGGTTTATGAATGGGAGATGGATAAGGTGATGTTTAAAAACAAGAGAAAAAGGATGGTGAGGAGAATGTTTTGGATAGTAAAGAAGGGAGAATGGTTTATGCATGGATGATGAAGATAGAAGGATGGATGCATTGAGATAGGATAGAGATGGGAAGGAGATGGATGGGGATGTGTTGATGGTCATTTAGGACTTCTCTCTTCCATAAGGTATGATCGTGGTATGCTTGGGGGGATGGGGTGTATCCACATTTGTTTTTCCTCCCTTTCTCTCTTATTGTCTTGCATTGAGCATAAAGCGTATGAAGTAAAAATCATCACACTCCCCCTTTTATCATCTTCTCTCCATGTTAAAGCCTAGGGGAATGCAAGTTTCCTTCTAGGAAAAATTATCCTTACTTGTATTTCTACATCTCCTCCTGTAGAGGAGGCTTCCTTTCTCTTTTCTTCCCTCACCACCACCTCCCATGTAACTATACAATCACGCATATGAGGAAAGCTCCTCTTTCTTTCCACTTCTTATTCCATGTGAAAACACTTCAAAGGGTGGGGCTAGGGTTTTATGTTTCTTTTATTTCTTCCCTTACACCATGTTTATCCTAGGTTGAAGACTCGAGATTTACTGAAGTGGAAGAGGGAGAGCACGTTTTGTAGCTTCCTTAAACTTCTCCTTAGGCGACCATTTTTCTCTCCACCAATCACAATTAAAGCTTCTCCTATATTATCTCTATAGAAAAACATGTTCACATCCTTATAAACAAGTTAGATTTTCCTTGAGAAATGGTGGGCAGCCCATTAAAATTTTCTCCACCAATAGCAATCAATTCTCTCTCTCTCTCTCTCTCTCTCTCTCTCTCTCTCTCTCTCTCTCTCTCTCTCTCTCTCTCTCTGCATGCTTGATTGCCATTGGTCCACCCTAGCATTCCCTTGATTTTCTCATGGAAAAGAATTCTGATTGGATGGTTATTAGGATAGCCCTAATTGAGGATAGATCTTGGCCATTGCTCCCTTAAAAGTTTGGATGAAAGATAGCTATAGGTTTCTTATTAATTAATTTCTCCATCACACATTTTTTTCCTTTAATATTCTCCTTTTTTTCTCATGTAAAAACATGTTTTTCAAATGTCTAACACATTCTCCCCTTTGTGAAAATCATGGACTCCTGTTGATGATTCCCTTTCTTGAGTAAGTGAGAGGGTTGAGTGAAAGTAGTCTTCATGTGTGTCTCAGTCTTTGAGTAGTTGCATTGCAACCAATTCCCATATGTGTGACTCCTTATGTGTAACATGCTAGCTTTATTTAGAAGCTTCTCAAGGAGGTGGATTGCATGCATGCATAAGAAGTTGGCCACCTTATCTTTTGATAAAGACACCCTCTTTTGCTAGGATAAGGTTGGTCCCATGCATGGGGTTTTTGACTACACTAAATTTGATAATGACACTCTCATAGCATTCTGAACTTATTTTGATTTTGCTTGGATCACAGACTGGCTTCTTCTTAGGGACAAAAACACCAAATTTATGAAATGTTCTCAATTCTATATAATCCTGTAAAATGCATAATAAAACTTAGTCAGTAATAAATTGAGAAATTTCATGGCTGAAAATGTAATTTTTAGGGTTATTAAATACAATAATTATGTGTGTACCAAATATCGCTAGACGTTACATTTTTACTAGGGTTATTAAATGTAATAATTATGTGTATATCAAATACCCTCAAACTTACATGTTGTTAGTCCTTGAACAAAACTGTAAAAGAAAAAATAAAGAATCTAAAAAGCCTAACAACTTTCAAAGGTGAGGTCATTTGCATTTAACATATGTAGAAAGCCTTTAAATCCCTAGGTTATTGCTGTTGGACAAGTTATCATCTTGTATAGGTTTTCAAAAATGATACCTATGAAGATTTTAAAACACACTCATGGAAATTCTTTCATTTTTCTTACACAATTTTCTTCCATCTGGTGTACATTAAATATCTAACTTTAGTATGTTAATAAAAATGAATAGTAGTTCAAAATTCTACCCTTATGCTAAAGATAATCAATTACTAATCAAACCTTGAAATATGTTTATTGTGTGAATATAGCCAATATATACACAATTGTTTGTATTTAAGTAAACTATAACCTAAATTATCATCCAAAAGTATACTTCAACTTCAAATGTCACAAGATAAAATTGACTTTCTAAAAGAAATCACTCTAAAGTGGGTAAAACTCTCATCAATACATGATTGGAATAATGTATATCAAAGTAAAATTATCTCATATATTTCATACAAAAGGAAGTAACTTAAAAATAACTGATACATGATGTCATGTAAAGGATACGAACTATTGAGAATGTTAAGCTCCACTAAAATCCTTATTCATTCATAACCACATCCAAGCCATGCTACTCCTAAGATTTAGTTAGTTTTTTTTTTTGACTGGGATGAAACATAAGGCTTAGGACAAGGTCATCAAAGAAATTGGTATGAGGGTAAACAAAGTGTTTTGAAAAATATGTAAAGGCCTTGTACTAATGTATTTACAACATTCTTTTCTACATATGACAGTGAACAATTTCTGTTTCTTTGGCTATTTTTTTCTTTAGTTTTTTCTTTTCCATTGACTTTCAAATAGCCACTTTCTCTTTTGAAATTTTCTTTGAAGTATTTTGATGTTCACCTCTTGAATTGTATTGTCTATACTAATTCATCCAGATATTTCTCCAACCATCTCTACATATTTTCAAATACATTAGGTATTGGATATTTTATAGGGTTAAAATTTGGATAATGATCATTTGGCTAACATGAAAAGCGTACAACATAAAGGCTAAAAGGGCTGACTAGTAAAAATAACATAGGATAGACTAAAGGCTCTAGGTTAAACAAAAAATGGCCTCTATCATTTCTTAGGTTTCATATGATTTAAATATGTCTATAAACTCAAGAGATATATGGTAAGTCTTATGATTTCTTTTAATAGCTGACCAAAATTAAGAATAATGAGACCAACTATGATGAATGCTTGCTAAAGAAAAATTTGAATTTATATATAACCCTAATAAAGAAAGAATGTTTCTAATCTCAAATGGGTTATAAGTCTCTACTAGTTTTCTTCAGGATCTCTAAGTTATACTTACTCTTCAGCTTAAACTATGACTATATAGCTAATGTGCAATAAATGTCTAGTGTTCAATTTTCATGGAAACCTCTAGAAAAAAGAATAATAAACTAAGACAAATCATGTGAAAATTTATTAATATGCTTAATTCTAAGTGCGACATTAATTAGAACCTAAGCCTACACTAACAGTATGCATGGAGATGCCTTGAGGAGAGTTGACTCCACTTCAAGACTTCATAATAGTCAATATACATTCTCCACCCAGTGATTTGGGGTATAAAAAATGGAATAACATCGCTAATAAATGTTATTCTAAGCTTCTTGGGTACAACTTTAAGTGAATTGTCCCAAGTATTGTTAGGGAATATTATGTAGACATCTATTTATTGAAATACCTTCTCTCTTACATTTTCATGTATGCTAGGGTTAACTTCTCTTTGCATCTCTTGAAAAGCTAATTCATTTTCCTCTTGAAGTAGAGAAATGATGGGGCTTAAACAATCTATATCCTCGATTGTCCACCCTAGAACTGTTTGATGTCTTCTAGTAAGATCAAGCGGCTTACCTTGGATAGTATATTCATAATTGTTGTAGTTGGACTTTAGTTTGTAATAATGCAGGGACTGTGATTGATGACTAGATGGATCCTGAAGAAGTAAACTTGTTACAAAAATAGTTACTTGAAAAGGGAAAAATTTATTTGAGTTTTTAAAAATTTAAATTAGACTATATTATAAATAAACGGGAAGTTAAAAGATGACACTTGGGTTTTTGAAATGGATTTCAAAGAAAATGTTTTTTGTTATTTTTCTTTTGAAATTGCTTTTAAACTTAGGTCCCCAAATTTTAGAAAGAATATAAAAAAGTATAATAAAAACCTGGGTAATCATAAGTGATAATTGGCAAGGTAACAAAGGATACTAAACTTTCAGAATTTGAATTATTTTAGATAGGTGTTAGGTCCGAAGCAGGTGGTTCTTCAATAAATGACACAAATGAAAACTCAAGAAATGTAAGGGATCCTACTCAGGCTTTCCATGTAGAAGTGTCCATTAGAGGTGCTACATCAAGCAATGCATTAAGTTCATCAATGGAAGTATCTATGCCAAAATCTAAACAAAAATGAGCTAAGACAAACCTTGAGAGGATTAGTGTTGGAGGATGGTAGGGATGTATTGTGCACTAGACTCTTTATCATATGCACTTCAAAAGGATCTTCAGAGTCTAAATGTGGTTATTTAGTACTAAATACATTTAGCTTAATCAACATGTTTCCAAATGACAGCTTCATCATACCATTCATATAGTTAATTATTCCATTTGATGTGGCCAAGAATGGCTGCCCCAAAATGATAGCAATTTGATCTGATATAGGTTGGGCATCTAAGATAGGAAAGTCTATAGGAAATAAAAATTTTCAACCTACACTAGTACATCATCAACCACACCATATGGAATTTAACTAATCTATTTTCCAATTAAAGTGTGGTGGTAGTCAGTTTTTTCTTGCCTAAGCTTAATTTCACATGGACATAATATGGCAATAGGTTAACACTTGACCCAAATTTGGTAATGTCCTATCAATTGTCTATTCCCCTATGACACAATTTATAGTGGGGCACTCAGGATCCCTATATTTAGGTGGGGTATTGTGTTGATTATTGAGCTTACTTACTCAACGAGAAATGCTTACTTCTGCACATGAAGCTTTCTCTTCTATTTTGCACATTGAGGAATGGAATTTTGATATTTACATGTTTAAATACGTTCATTATTGCATTATGGTTCCTTTCTTAGCCATATTCAAGCACCAAGGATATGGAGTGTTGGGAATGTAAGCTGTCCTAAGGTTAGAATTAAAGGAAGTGGAGGACTTGTCTTTACCTTTCTAAATATGTGTGGGCTTCTCATTCTCCTTACATTGTTCTATTTCCTTACTTAAGCCCACTTGATTACCTATTGTCTTATGACTCCTTAGGATAGTTATGGATTTGTCTTGTTCATAAAATTTCTTTTCATTAGAAGTGGAACCAATCTCATATTGGCCCTCAAGGTTAGAAACGGTCTGACTAGGAAATTTACCTTTTCCCCTTTATGTAAGTGCAATTGAAGTTTGGCCCATTTGGAACTCCAATTTATAATAGATTGGGAATGGACATGCAAATTTTTTTTTTTTTTGTTTTGAAATTCTACTGAACTTTGCATGAACAAACTAAGGGTCTCCTCTAAAGATTATTTCCTCTATTGTATAGGAAATTCCTGTGAAGGTGGAGGTTATTGTGGAACTAGGGCTCTAGGGAAAGGTTGAGTAGGGAAGGGCCTAGTTGGTAGTCCTTGATGATTATTCTTTAATCATAAGAAATTGGGTTGCCTAGCCCATCTAAGATTGTAGGTCTTAGAATAGGGATTATTGTTTGGATTTTGAAATACAGTTAATGTTTTCTCTTGCTTCATAATATATATGAAATAGTAGGATGTGGTGGACTAGAATAGATGGAACAAACTTCATGTTGAGGTTGCATAGAAGATCCAATAGCCAATATGAAAGCATCTAATTTGTTGACCAGAATATCTAATTGATCCACCTTATATTTTGCTCTATCCATTTTAGCATAGAGGTTTGGAGTGGTGCCTATCTTATAGAAACCCCCTTTCTTCTGAGGTTGACAATTTATTTCCATGTAGGTAGAATAATCCCATTGTTGAGAGTTTTTAGCTAAGGTCTTGAAGAAATCCCAGTCCTTAACATCACTTTTTGTCAAGATTGCCCCACTACTAGTGGCATTTATATCATACATGGATTTTGTGGTGTTAAACCTTTACAGAAATACTGTACTTGTTGCCACTTCTCAAAGCCATGATGGGGGCATTTGAGCAATAGATCCTTCCACCTTTCCATGCATTCATATACATGCTCACCCTCTTTTTGTTGAAAATTTATGATTTCCCTATTGGGTGAGTTGGTTTTGTAGAAATGGAAAAAATTATTTAGAAATTTCTTGATAATTACTCCCACGTTGTTGTAGGCCTTACCTCTAAAGAGTTTAGCCATGCCTTCACTTTATCCTTTAAAGAGAAGGAAAATAGCTATAATTTAATAGAATCATCTAAGAAATTGCAATACTTAATGTTACACAAATATCGAAGAATTTCTTGACATGGTGATTGGGGTCCTCTTTGCTTAGACCATAAAATGCTAGCAAGAGTTGAATAATTCCTAGTTTTAACTCAAATTGTTCTATGCTAGTTGTAGGTAGCAATATACATGGTGAGCTTAATTGAATACAAGTAGAGTAGTCTCTAAGCAGCTTGACTTCTACTACTTTGTTTGCCATTTCTAGTGTAGGGTTATCTAAATTGACTTGATTGCTTAAGCCTTCCCTAGCAGTCCATTTGATTTTAGGATCTAGAAGTACAAAATTGGGTTCAATGATCAACGACTATATATACACCAAAAATTGGTGCAATTGACTCATCTATATATACAGCAAAAGAGTGTTTTTTTATTTTTATTTTTATTTTATTTTATAACTTGACTAGATTGGGGAAACCTAAGCTAAATAATGCAAACTATATGAAAAAATGATGCTCATCCAAGGACACATTGTAAATCTAATCCCAAGGCAAAACAAGCTAAATTTTTTATTTTTCTTGAATTTATTATGAGGGGAGTGATTATTAGATTATACTAATCCAAATAGCTAATCATGTATTTTTAGACTAGTTTTACTGCTTACCAGTTATATCCTAAATAAATCAATTGCTTCACACTCTCCTCAGTTAGCTGCATGTAATCTTAGTCATCAAGTGTGTTAGCAGATTCAAACCTTAATCAAGTGTGCATTTGGATCATTAGAATTCTAATAGACCCTCCATCATTTGGCTATTGCAATTCTTTTTTTGATAACAGATATATAGAGTGGTTGGCAAGCACCTTTTTTTAGGCCATAGTATTTAAACCAGATGATACTAAAGCTGAACTAGCAAGTGTGGTTTTTTTCTTAATCCAATGTAGAGACAAGTTTATTATACTTGACTTGTTTAAGAAGAGAAGAAAGAATCTTGATTCAATAGGAAAATGTAGTAATTGAACCAATGAATTTGCTAATTATGAGTTTGGCTCCTCATAAATGATGTAGGGTTGGCCTACTCATCCTTGGATTCCAAAAAGACAAGAGAGATAGAATAGCATCACATTCTTCAACATATCTAGGCCTCCCATTAGTAAAAGCACTCTCACTATTAGAGAATTTTTGTAAGCCTCACTAAGATAAGTTTGTGAGAGACAAATGCAACTAATCTACGACCATCCTTCCATTAGAAGGAAAGGGATGGTGGGTGTCCTCCGATCTTAGTCATTTACATACCAAAGTAGTTGATTGGGTTGGGGCTACTATAGGTGTGATGTCCCAAGTTTTTTATGATACTTTTTTAAATAATTTTTTGAAAATTGAATCTCCCTTATTTTGAATATTTTTTTGGAAAACAAAATAGCAAAAAATATTTTATTTTAAAAGCATTTATGAAAAGCTATGATTGTCATTTCTTTAACAAACATAAGGACTTTACAATGGAAAGAATGTCTCATTCCCACTAAAAATCCAATAGAATTTCATCTATTTTTCAAGCATATACACATTAATGCATGCTATCCTAAACACCTGATAAACTTAGAAATCACTTTCATGTTTTAGAAACAAATAACAAAACTTGTTCATATCTGAGAACCCACAGTCACAACTACATCACATCACATCACATCACATTCCCCTAAATAAAAATGAGTCCACTGCTTCAATCTAAATATATATTCACATTCTTAAGTAGTTCATATCAAAAGTCTTAAGTTGTGAAGCTCACCCTTCAAATACTGAAAATCCCAATCTCCTAAAATTACGAATTCCATGGTTTGTTTTCATGTTCTTAGCTCAATTAGTTCATCCTTCAATTTTAATTCTTCAAATCTAAGATATTGTAATCAAATTACAACGTATTAGCAAGATTGTGCTTGTGTAGGTGGAATAGGTTCCTATTTTGGAATGTAGTTAATGATTTATGTAATCAATGTATTTTGATGATTATTCATATGTGAACAAAGTCATGATGTTTCAAAACATATGCTTGTTTCGAAATCATAAGTTCCCAGATCATACTATCCATGAAATCAATTCACATGACAAAGCAATTCAGTTAACAAATCATACAATTTTAAAATTTTTAAAAGATATCAATGCTTTATCCTTTTATAAGTATCCAAGCATTCCATGCCATTGCCTTTTCTTGAACATTTACTTATACAAAAAATATTTCTTATTCATAAACACATAATCTTTCAAGTTCATCCATAAATTATAGTCCTCCAAGATCATTCGTCATACAAGATCATTCAAAATACCACTATCAATGGTCTAAATTGTTTGTCTTTTAATAGTTGAATAAATTTGTAAGTATCAAGGTATTTAACATTCTTAGCATCCTATGTATAGGTAGTCATATAGCAAACATTGATTCATGAACACATAGCATTTCAAAATCATTTATGATTCAATACATGATCATGCAGAATCAGCCACAATGTTCAATTAATCCAAAACATTCATGAACCAAACCCAAGAAAACCATTGGTATTGGAAAATCATATATATCATAATCAAATAGTGAAGTCATCAGCTAATTTTAAGCACTAAAGCATGGTATCGACAAAAGATGAAGTTGGTAGATAAAACTAAATGGCATACTATCCTACCACTTGACAATGGTAAATTGATAATTCTCTGTTTAAAATATTTTCTATTTGGATTTTTCTCTATGTTCATAATAGACTATCCACCTAGATAATCACTAATAGTTCTATTCCCAGCACATAAAATGATTCGAGTTCAGGTGTGATCCTACCACCGGGATAGTGGCATATAGTCCTACCACCAGGGAACAGGTCCAAACTCTTGAGAGTTACATGCATGCCCAACATGCCCATAGCTAGAAACCTACACTCATAGCCGTTGCCTCTATATTTACCATGTGTACCATGTGGACTCTTCATCGGCCCTCAGGGGGGTTGCTAGCTATTCCAGGAGTAGTTTCCATGAAAATGCTCTTATAAGCTCCATTGATCTAGTACCTAATATTCCTAACATAGGTCTCAAGATTGGCTTGAGAGCCTTAGATGGGTCTACATGTGTGAGCTCTCCATATGCTTATTTGATTTGGGATTGAGAGACATAGCAGAAGATCTTCCTTGGAGTCTCACTTCTTATAGCCACATATAGAGAGCTCACATCAAGACTTATAGTTGTTCTTAGAGCACTTGTTAAGGGACTAATGCTTGCTCGTAGAGCACCTATCCAAAATATCAATCAAATAGTAATTCCATGTCCTACAGCCACTCATAGAGTGCTTTCCTAAACATCAATCAAAGCATCACAAGAGAAATTAAGTGGTTGGTAAAACCATTTGTGAAAATATGAAATTCCTAGTCAATCATTTGCAATATGACACATTCCATTCATTCCAAAATATGAGAACCTTTCAAATTCATAGCCTTAACTAGCTATAAAAGGTGGTTTCCATGAGCTTTCAAAACATGCATTCATGATTCATTAGATAATGCAGTTGATTTTAAAAAACATGCATCCAATATCCATTAAAAGGAAACTAGTGTCCAACCATTCATGCTTGGTTCATAGCTCATGTCAAGTAGCTATTGTATAGAAGATAATGCATCTTTCTCTTGTTTTCAATCATTCAACAAAGCATCCAAATCTAATGATCATATAAGATCAATCTTTAACAAACCATAAAATCACATGTAGCTAAGTGAACCATAGTAGAATCAATGAGAAAGTCCTTATCAATAAGAAAAAAATGTTGCCATTCTAGACCAAAACATGTCAATATCCATATGATCAAGTGAACCTTTTCATGAATGAAATTTGAGAATTTTCAAATGAATATGAAGATGTGTAAATTGCAAAAATTAGTATCCAAACATACCAAACAAATAGTGGAAAAATTATGCTAAAAGAATCCTAGTTATCAATAATGTATTATTTTTCTATCTCTTGGTTATGAAACTTATGATTGTTTCTCTCAATTTTTAGTCATGTGTACATGCATGGGTCTTAGCATTTTATGCTTTCTTTTACATTGAGATCAATCTTTAAATCATTCTTTAAAATATTAGTTTAAAAGTATGACATCTCTTAAATAGTTCCTTAGGTCTTCATATAGTTGAAAACCTTGGGAGCTATACGACTATTAATGAGTGTTCAATTTTACTATACAGTATCTAATTAGTAGCCTATGTGTTATAAAATGTAGAGTTATTTCTAGAGTTTTTGGAAAATTTATAGCACAGGCATTTCTAATCTAATAATTGAAAAGTTTGATATTTTACCAATTCAAAAGCTAATCCAGAGTAAGTATGTGAATCATCATAATTTTTTAGAATTTAAATAGGTTTTTTTACTTCTGTAATAAGTGACAAAATGATCCAATGACCTATATTGTGCTTCGTAGAGTTTTTTGTGGGTCAAGTGATGTTGTTAACTCACAGGGGATGCAGGGCTAGTGCGCCCTTACCTAGGGTTGTGGGGGTAGAGCCCTTGAAAGAAAACAAAGGTGAATAAAATGATTCATGCAAAAGTTCATTCACTTCCACCACTCTACATGAGAATTGGAGACATCTATGAGGTTTCCTAATCCAATTAGGAAACCTAATGTGATACTCGCTAATTTTAAATTCTGAAAAAGGCATAATTTCGGTAAATTTTGGAATTTTGTGAGAATTGAGGAATTGGAGATTTGAGAATTTTATAGATGAAGTCACAAGTTAAAACCTCAATATTTAGAATGTACACAAGAAATGGAATTCAATGACACTAAGAACGCTAAAATTGGAGATTGGAAGAAAAATGGCTAATTATTTTAATTTTTGTATTTAACAAAATAAATGGAAGTGTTAGAATGATAATTTCACAGGTGGGGCCCACGAAATCAGGCGCTAAGATCCATGATCTGATGAGCATTAATAAAATTAGATTTTTAATAAAAAAAGAAAAAAATTGAAATCGTAATAATGGGGGGGCTTTAAATGCACCTCCCCTCGGTTCCCACCCCAGCATTTACTTCCCCTTCCTGTTTCCCAGCGTCACTAGCGACAGCACCACCACCAGTGATAACGACATCATCGGTGATAGCGACAATGCGATGCCCTTTCCATGCGCGTGGCAGGTTTCTTCTCCTTTGTCTAGCCTAACTTGAGGTAGGCCTATTCTTCTTTCCCTCTCTCCATTTCTAGATTACTCTGTCGAGATTCACCATTTGTTTTTAATGCTAGAAAATGGTGTGGAATGCCATTTTTTGGTGAGTGTTACACATTACTATTCTTTGAGAAATAAACTAGTGAAACGGTGTTAGATGGATGATCTAAACCATTCATCTTGTGCATGATGAAACAATGAACAAACCCATGAAATATCATTGAGATTCAATGGCTAGGGATGCCAAAAATGTGAAAAATAGTAAAGAGATATTTTTTTTAATATAAATATGAGAAAAATTGAGAGAAAAACCTCAGAAACATGCAAAACTAGTGAATGAAAATGCCATAAAGTGAATGTACATGAAAAACCTATCAAAATGGTGTAAAATTCATAAAATTTGGGCAATTGGGCATTGTCGATGGCGTTTGGAGTGTGGTCGTCATCTTTGGCAACTACAAACCAGTCAGGGCACCATTAGGATGCTTTTGGAGACACGTAGGGTGTCTCTGGGCGTGGTGGAACATGCATGCATCATGGAGATAGTGATGCACACAAGGGCACATATGGCGTCCGTCACACGCGCATGCATTCCAGTGACGGTGAGGCACGCAGTACCTGTTCTATATGTTGGATTAATTTAGACTGTTCATTCACAGAAATCTTGATTTTGGGAGCTATAGAGGTCCAAATTATGATTCGAGACATTCGTTATGATCGTCTTAACAAGGCAAACCTAGATTTGAGATGAAAACTTTGATTTGACCACTTTTAGAATAGTCAAATCACAAAATAATATTCAATGACCTAGATTAAGCTGATCAAAGGATGATTAGACCTTAAAAATACAAGAAGATCTAGGGGATTAGAAGAGTAGATCTCAAGTGATTGTCAAGAAAATTGATCTTGATCGTTGATCTGATCAGGTGCTTTTGGATTGACTGATCAAAGAGCAATCTGATTGACATATTGATGCGTAATCAAGGAGATACTTGTAAATCACTAATCAAACATAGAGAGTAGATGGATCATAATGAAAATGATTGGAATTAACAATGAGATGTTGATTATAAGTGATAAAGAGCAATCCAACAGTTGTATTGTCTCCAAACTTCATAAGATGAAAGAGATTGACCCTTTATTGATTAAGGGACATTAATTGAATAAATCATAACATAGATTGATGATCAAAGATGGCAGATGATAGTTTAGATGTTACAAAGACCAACATCTAACTCACAATTACCCTAATTGATGGTTAATCAGATGATCTGGGTTGTTAATCTAGGATTAACTGCCAGATCAAGGAAGTTATCACTTGGATTTATTTATTTTGAGATGTGAGAACACTAAGTGATTGATGACTTATGATGTGATATAGCTTACGCACTTGATTAGAGTACCGCTTTTTGAAGTAGATGATTACATTTGGGATTTTTCCATGATTTCTTAAATCATGATGTATTATTTGAGAGCTTTGAATTTGGGTTTTATGTCCTACCATGTTTACATGAGATTGCTTTTCAGCATGTATTGCCGATATGATTGCTACTCCTTTTGCTCATGATTTATACACTACTTCTAAATATGTTTTTTGTGGAATTGATTTAGATTATTTGAGGATGTTATACATTGATTTTTGATGTATGGTGTTGATATATTGAATTCCTATCTCTCTCTCTCTCTCTCTCTCTTGATTTGGTTTTATTGAGAATGATTATGCAAGAATTTTGATTCTTGATTCATGTTTTGTTGATTTATGTCGGGTGCTTCTGCTTGGTGGTTACTATACTAGAAGGGTTATAGGGTTGGCCACCCACCCTTTGACTTTATGATGATTATGATTAGACATCAGTATTGTCCATAGGTGTGGTATCATGAGTAATCCACACTACAAGCCCGTCTTCTCCCACTTGAGACAGAGGTATGTCTATAGGGGGTGGGCTCGTGGGTAGTCCACACTATGAGTTTGTCTTCTCCCATTTAAGATGAAAGGAGTCTCCCATTCTAGTGTCGATGGGGAGCAGTTGTGGTTGAGACCTTGGAGTGGTTGCCACTGCAACATAGTAGCCCATACTCTTATTCTGTATGCTCATGTGAGATGGATTTTTGGTTGATGCCTTGAAGGCCGGGCCTATGGGTTGGCAAGCTACTTGGTATGTAAGCTATAGGCTAGAGACCCTGAATGTTGGAATGAGTACTCATTACAATTGCCATGAGTGTAGTTGAGACATTCACCATACTTGATTGTGCATGGTGTTTTGTTCATCATGACGTACATTTATATTATGATATGGATACAGATTCTTATTAATTTTGATGGATGCATATCCATGTGTTGCTGATGTCTTGCCTACCATGATGATCAGATTTGATATCTATTTGTTTAGACTTATGATTTTCATGTGTTATTTATTATGGATGTCTAATGATTTGACGTGACTTGTACACATTTTATCTTATGAGATTCACCATGACATTGATAGTTCACGCCATATGATTTTATTATTCTTTTATTGAATATGATCACCTACACAAGTGATAGCTTGTTGAGGTATTACATTGTCTTGCAATGCCTAAGATTTGGAGTGCAATAACACTAAGGGTATGTAGGTGGAGCTGTAGTGATTGAGCAAGGACCTCGAGGACCATCTGCCTTTTTGTACTTTAGAGACCAATTAATGTATGTATCTTTGACTTGTGGATAGACTTTTTGGGCTATACATGGATGTTGATATTTTGGATAGATTGGACCTAGACTATTTGTATAGTGTATCTTTACTTGTTAATATGTCTATGATGTGGTGATCATGGATGGACCCTGGGGGATTTTGGACTTATTATTATTATTATTGTCTTTTCACAACCATGTTTGATTTGTCATGGTTTTAGATTGAGCATGCTCAGCATACCGATGATTTGATTTCTATTTATTGTCGTGGTTTTAAATCTTAGATGACCCTTGGGGTTTTTTTTTGGACATTTCTTTTGAATGTTGCGTTATTTATGTAAATTGTGAGCTTTTATTTTTAAGGATCCCACCTATCTTGTAAAATAAATTATTATTATTATATGTAATTAGAAAAAGGTTTAGAAAACCGAGGGTGTCACACCTAAGGAAGCCAAGCTACTCAAGCCTTACACATGAATCCTTAATACATTCTTGTACATCCACCTACCTCAAAGTGGTATCGTGGTCTTGATTCAAATATTTCAAATGGTATAGACTCCATATTGTCCATCATGATCTTGATTCACACATTTGTCAAACCATACATATAAAGTTATTCTTCTATACAAGTATTCTTTCCACATGTATTTAGGTTATGCTATGAGGGATGCCCTAACTTTCCTTGAATCATATATGATCAAGATTTCAAGATCTCTCTGAGATCTTATTTGATCTTCCTTATATTATTTACAATTTTTATTAGGATTAGATAATTTACTAACCTTTTATGCTCTTATTATTATTACTCTGCCAGTTAATGTTTTATTAGTTGAGGATAGTTTATTCCATCCTAAGTGTAGATGACTCCTTTTATGTCAAATTGGCTAAGGCTTACTAATTGAATGGTTGAACACAAAGTGGTTACTTCAATCCTCTTGTAAGGAGGCATTTAGACCTCACAAACGCCAATGGAAGGTAGGGGAAGAGAAAGGCTCTATTAGAGAAGCCCCTTACCACCATATTCATCATTCATTAGTGTAACATTAGCTCAACCTTTCATAAGGTTCCCATGAGCATTTCAACCCTAAGTACTCCTTCTAATTGATTTTAATTAAGTCCATGAACATTAAGATGTCATTCATGGAGTTTCATTATTCTCCTAATTTGGGCCAAGGAAATGATATTCCTTATATTATCCTACTAACTATAGCCTTTATTATCATTAAGTCTATGCCATTCATTCCATGTATATGTCCTTCGACTTTAATTTCATTTAATTACATTTTTGTTATAATTTTCATAACATAAGCATTAAAGAATAATAAATAAATAAATCTACAATTAAATCTACTAAGCAATAAATGAAAATTATAGTAACATTCAATAATTCAAATAAAAATATAACATGCCATAACTATTCATCATGATCCAATGGTCATTATTTATTTTTTTCGTCTCTTTTAGGTTTAGATCTTGATCTTTTCATTTTCTTTTAGATCTAATACATCTTCTTGATGTGATTTCATTATTAGATCATTGATGCCTCTCATCAAATGATATGATCTTTCTTGATCCAACTGATCAAGAAGATCTTAAGTCATTTTATCCAATTTAACAGGCATAGATCTTAATCTATCCAAAATCATCATCATTAAGTCCATCAATCCACATGATATTATCTTTATATCATCTTCCAAATATATCCATATAGTCCAATTATCCTTGATCAACTTGATCAAGGAGATTACCATTCATTTTCATAAATTTTACTTCTTTTAAGGCCAGATGTCTTAATTATACATAGATTAGTTACTTATAACTATTAATTACATGTTTCAAAATCACGAGATCATCAATGGATTATCTTTACATGCATCAAAACACAAATTTTCTAAGTTCACTAGGTTTTACTTATTAAAAGGAATCCAACCTAACTTTTCGATCTCAATTTGGAGTTAAATTGAGATTTTAAGATTTCAGCCCGTTTTAAAGGCTGAATTTTGATCTTGCTATTTTTGTTGATTTACGTAATCTAGAAACCCAAAAATTTTATTGTGATCATGGTCTTTAAGGCTTTAGGACCACCTAATCCCATCCATCTGTTTAGATTTCTATCTATAGAAGCTTCATGATCTAAAATTAGAGCTAAATTGAGCTCTAAATTGACAAAATATGGTTTTAGCTCAAGATTGGACTGCCCAGATCAAATCTGAGCTTATAGGTGAGGGACGACCAGCGGCTGCATCCGTTATTGCCTATTCAAAGTAGTCAGGTGGAGGTGACCGGCTATAGGTGAGACAGTCTAGATGTGGATTGTCAGATCACCCATTACCGAATCTCCTCCGTCCTTTACATCCAACTGCCCAGATTTCATCTCCTGCGATTTTGGGGCCCCAGCAATCCACCCAATGGCTTAGAATTTCAATTTGAGCCATCCTTGATGGTGAACCAAGGCATGATGACTGGTATTGGTTCACCAGTGAAGATCACCGGAGAAACACTTCCGATGAGCCCAAAACCCAAAATAAAATTAGGGAAAGTGAAGAGGGGGATGAGATCCGCATACATGGAGTGTTCAGAGTCCAAAAACTTGGCTGAAAAATAAGAAAATCCATGCTTGATTATAAGTCACCAGAGCTACTTTTTTTGATGATTTGGCCAGAGAATACTCCACTGATCATTGTAAAATTATAGGGATTTTGTGTATTTGGATGTGTTGAATCTTTTTGACAGAGTGGATTAAGGTTTCAATGGTCCAGAGTGGACGACTAATTGAAAAACCATAATAGGGTGAAAACCCTGCTCGTCGGGGACGACGCATCTACAGACGCACCCAATGATTTAGGGGAATATTCCACCTGGTGTGTCTGTGGACACACTAACAGAAGAAATAAAAGTGGAGAGAGAGAGAGAGAGAGAGAGAGAGAGAGAGAGAGAGAGAGAGAGAGAGAGAGAGAGAGAGAGAGAGAGAGAGAGAGAGAGAGAGAGAGAGAGAGAGAGAGAGAGAGAGAGAGAGAGAGAGAGAGAGGGGGAAGATTTTTGAGCTAAAATTTTGGGGGAGGCTAGGGAATTTCATGGTGAATTTTGTGAAGATTTTTGGTAATTTTTTTTTCTGAGGTATTTATATGCATTTTGGGAGTTTTTTTTATGATTATATGTTATTATCATATTTCATTTCTTTTTAGTATTAAATTGTCATTGGATTCCCACTCCCACCTCCTTCTCCACTAGCAAGTGGTAGTTGTTTGACTCATGATTACACATTTTCTAGCCATTGGATTTCTTTGTGGGCCCCACAAAGGTGTGAAAAGACCGTTTTGCCCTTTTAATTCTAAAAGTGGAGAAAAATAGGGTTTATTCTCATGAACTCATAATTGAACGTACTTAGTGGCGTTGGATTCATATTTTCAAGTACATTCCAAATTTTTATATCTTAGGTCTCGATTATAAGTAAAATTGCCATTTTACCTTTTTTGTTCATAAAAATGTAGGAAAATATGGAATTTTCATCTGAATTCAAAATTTGTCATGCTTACAGTCATTATGAAAGGTTCGTTAAGTATGTTTTTAAGTATACATGTCTTATACTATGATTGTACTTCTATGAGAAGTGCTTTTTCAATAACCCTAATATTCCAACCTAAATTTTCCTAGAAATTCTGAATTTCATTTCATTACAAAAGTTAAGGGTGTTACAAAAAGTGTTTCATCAATATTGGGCTCAGGCATTTCTATAAAAGGTTTTAACCTCTAGTCATTAAAATTTTGGATCTCCCCATCATTCATAATTGCGATGGCCTTATGAGGATAGACTGTGCCTACTATGTAAGGTTCAGTCCATTTAGATTTGGGTTTGCCTAGAAAGAGATGCAATTGTGAATTGTACAACGAGACTTTTTGCCCAGGTTCGAAGGATTTTCTTAAAATACATAGATCATGGGTAACCTTCACTCTTTATAGAGTCATGCAAAGTCATATGCATCTTTCCTCAATCTTACCAACTCATTGAGTTGGAGTTTTCGATGGGTCCCAGTAGAATTTAAGTCAAAATTGAGCTTTTTGATAGCCCAATATGCCTCGTGCTCTAACTCTACTTGTAAGTGGCAGGCCTTACTATAGACTAGGCAATAGGGTGACATTCCTATAAGAGTTCTATAAGCTATATGATAAGCCCTATTGGATACCTCTACTTGGCCACTGGTCTGAGGGTGGTATGGGATAGCTATCCTATGGTTGACACCATACTTTTTCATTAAATTGTCAAACACTTTATTATAATAGTATTTCCCCCCATCAATTATTATGGCCCTTGGAGTACCAAACCTTGCAAAGATATTTTCTTTTAATAATTTTACCACAACTTTGTGGTCATCTGTTTTGTAGGATATACCCTTTACCCACTTAGACACATAGTCCATTGCCACTAGGATGTAAACATTCCTAAAAGAAATATGAAAGGGTCTCATGAAATCTATGCCCCAAACATTGAATGGTCCTGTGACAAGGGTTGGTTGAAGGGCTTCATATGTGCCCTTCCTAGACTACCTAATCTTTGACACCTCACACATGCTATGCAGTAAGCATGTGCATTCTTAAATATGGTAGGCCAATAATAACCACACTACAAATTTTTTGTAGATGCCTCTCTTGAGCTAAAATGGCCCCACATGCATGATCATGATAGAAAGAGATGATCTTATTATGCTTACTATCGTGTACGCATATGCTAATCACCTGATCTGGATAGTACTTTAATAAGTATTGGTCATCCTAAGTAAAATATCTAACCTCAGCCAAGAATCTTTTTTTATCCTATTTTATCCATGAATAGGCATTTGTCCTATAACAAGATAATTTACAATATCACTATCCTAGGTAAGTAGGAAATATGTTGTAACTATTCGTCCATGAAGCATTTAGTTATAGGCATGTGATCACTAGTATGCTCCACCACCAATTTGGATAGGTGGTCTGCTAGGACAATTTTGAAACCTTTCTTGTCTCTAATTTCTATGTCAAACTCTTATAACAGTAGTATCCAATGGATCAACTTAGGTTTTACATAATTGAGTTGCACATCATTTAGTGTTTTACTTGTATAATGCATCACCTGGGGAAGTTTATCAATGCACTCCCCCAAAACAACTCTAATGGCATAATTTGACACTTCACATATTATCTCAAATGCTGCGTTCCAATTTAGCGGTTGGATAATGGGTGCAGATGTCAACTCAGCTTTGAGTCACTCAAATGCTTTCTTATAATCCTCATCAAAGTCAAAGATAGCCTCCTTTGTAAGTAAATTTCAAAGGGGCTTGGCAATTTTGCTAAAATCTTTGATGAATTGTCTGTGAAAGCCCACCTGTCCTAAAAAGCAACATATATCTTTCTCCATCCTTGGTGGAGGAAGGTTGGCTATTAAATCCATTTTTGTCTTATCGAATTCTATTCTATTGGGTGATATTATGCCTAAAATAAACCCACATTTTACTATAAAATGACACTTTTCCTAGTTTCACACAAGATTCTTCTTCGCACCTTATAAGAACTAACTTTATGTGGTGTAGGCACTCATTAAAAGATGACCCAAGTACAAAGAAGTCATCCATGACCACCTAGAGAAACCTTTCTACCATATCCAAGAAAATGCTCAACATACACCTTTGAAATGCAGTAGGAGTGTTATAAAAGCCCAAAATGCATGCGTCGGTGAGTGATGGTTCCAAAAGTGTAGGTGAAGGTGATCCTCTCTTAATTCTTAGGTGCTATGGGAATCTAGTTGTAACCAGAGTATTCATCAAGAAAATAGTAATAATTATGTCTGGCCAACCTCTCTAGCATTTGGTCAATAAAAGGTAGAGGAAAGTGATCTTTCCTTGTGGTCGTGCTCAATTTTTGGTAGCTCATGCAAACTCTTTACTCAGTAGTCATGCGGGTCGGTACCAACTCATTTTTTACTATTATGACCCCGAATTTCTGGATACAACCTAAACATGGTAGACCCAAGTGCTGTCAGAGATAGGGCATATGACACCAACATTTAGAAGCTTTAGGACTTCATCTTTGACCATAACCTTCATATGGGGATTTAGTTATCTTTGAGTTTCCCTCGAAGGTTTTGCATTTTCTTCTAGGTGCATCCTATGCATGCTTGTGGCTGGACTAATCCCTTTTATATCTTCTATGGTCTACCCCAGAGCAGTTTTATGTTCCTTAAGAACATCTAAAAGCTTACCCTCTTGTTCATTATCTAAATCTGATGTGATTGTAATAGATAAGGTTTCATCTGGATCTAAGTATGAATATTTAAGATTGTCAGGCAAGGCTTTTAGGGCCAGAGAAAGTTGTTGCTCATTGAGAGTATGGGGACAAACCCTAAAGGGGAGCATGATCCCACATAAGGGCCCCACTTGGAGGTATCCATGATTGGAGCAGTCTCTAAAAGATTATTTATCTCCTCAATAGACTTGTCCAAATCAAAATTTGCATTAAATTGTATGAGACAAGCTTCTAATGGGTTAGAGATGGACAATGGTGGATGAATGTCATTAATTAAACTCTTGATCAAATTGAATCATCGAGGTTTAAATGTTATTGATCAGCATTAAAGACATTGAGCTTCACTTCCATGCTGTTGAACAATAATTTTATTACACTATTCCTATAGTTAACACTAGCCCCTAGGTCAAGTAATGCCCTATCTACAATGTGGTCTCTAATCATGCAGGAAAAGGTAGGAAATTTTGGGTCTCTAGTCTTTAGTAGGGTCTTGCACTGTATCGAAGAGCTTACTTGCTTGGTTAGGAAAGCCATTTTCTAGATATTTAGGTTTCTTTTTCTAGTGCTGAGCTTTTCCAAGAACTTGGCAAAGGTTGGGATATCTTTGACTCCATTGAGCACTGGAATATTGATTTGAACATGTTCAAATACATCTATTAACTCATCGAAGTTTGTTCATTTCCTAGCCTTGTTTAGTAGCTAAGGAAATGGGGATTTGGGTACATAGGGTACCTCCACTATAGGTTCTATAGTGGTTTTCTATCTTTTTTCTTTCTCCTCTACAGCTTCCTTAGGTTGCCTACATTGTTATTGATTTGACAATTGCTCTTAGGGGTGGTTATAGACTTGACATGCTCATGAGGGTCCTGATTTTGAGAACTTGACCCTATCTCAAATTGAACCTTAGGACTAGGGATAGGTTGACTAGGGGACTGACCATTTCCTCTATTTTGTAGTTCAGTTGACAATTGGCTAACCTACATCTCTAGCTTGGTTATAGCTTGAGAATGATATTTTGAAATTGGTTCAAAGACCTTTTTGTTTCTTCATTTTTTTTTTTCAAACATACTCTAAATCATATCCTCTAAAGATGGTTTCTTTGGTTGCTGAGCTTGTTGGAAGCCAAGATGTTGTTGAGGAACTATAACTCTAGGAGGAAAGTTTTTTAGGGGGGGGGTTCATAGATGGTCTCCCTTGGTAATTATTCTTTGACCAAGAAAAGTTGGCATGCTTAACCCATCCAAGGTTGTATGTCTCAGAATATGAGTTATTACTAGGTTGAAAATATGCATTCACTTGGTCAACAAGGTAGCCATTTAGCACTCTATTTGAAGGACAAGACATGGTGATATTGTAATAACCCCAATTTTTGTAAATTGATTGAGAAAATCAATTTAGTTTGAATTTTTAGAAATTTTGGGCTAGAATATTAGGTTATTGGAAAATCTCTTTTTATAGAGATTACAACATGATTTAAAATTTAGAAATTATGAATGTACTAGAAAAACTGATCGAAATGACACTAAATACGTTCAATTCCGAGTTAAAATAAAAAATTCTTAATTTTCTCTATTTTTATGAATAAAAGGATAAAATGGTAATTTTACCTATAACCAAGATCTAAAACATCAATATTTAGACTGTACTCAAAAATACAATTCCAATGCCACTAAGTAAGCTCAATTCTGAGTTCGGGAGAATAAAACATATTTTTCTCCATAAAAGGGCAAAATGGACTTTCACACCTTCGTGGGGCTCACAAGGGGCCCACAAATGAATCCAACAGCTAGAAAATATGTAATGAGTGGTCAAACCACTACTAGATGATAGTGGATAAGGAGGTGTTAGTAGAGGATCCAATGTTAATTTAATATTCAAAAGAATTGAAACATAATTATTACAAATAATTATGAAAAATTCAAAAACATCTATAAATACACCCCCAAAAATCATCCAAAAATGTTCATAAAATTTACCATGAAATTATATTGCTTCATTTGCATAACTAGATCTAGATTCATTCCAAAAATTTCAAAACTCCCAAAAATCTCTCATCCCTCATCATTCACTTTCTCTCGCCTTTCTCTAATTGGAACAAGAGACTTAAATTGAATTAGGGACTTTGGTCCAAATCAAATCTCTCAAATCCCACCATTCATATTGTCCTAGACTACCTTATCAACAAAACCATAAAAGAAAATTCAAGATCCAATTGTTCAAACAACGAAAAATCACAAGATAAGTAGTTCTTGGGCAATCTTATCATCAAGTGGATATTCTTTTAAATTAGGTAGCAAAACCAATGTTTTTCTCGAATTAGGTAGGCAGAAATTCTTTTCTACTTATTTCATTGTGACGACCCAGGTTTTTCCATGCATTTTTAAATGCAAGATCAAAATTTCCTATGGCGGGATGCATCCCAATTTGAAACCCATTTTATAAAAACCATGCAATGCAGCGGAAAACCTTTTCTTTTAAACTTATTTTGAAAACCCTGAGTGTCATTTGTTTTCACAATAACCAAAGTAGTTTTTGAAAAACTTCAGAAATCATAAATGTTTTTCCCCAGGTCTATCCAGTCACAACACACAGCCCAACTATAAATTAATACAAATACATGTCCAAAGGGTAAAGAGTTTACTTACATGTATAATTGTCTCCTATTTGATTCACTTGCTCATAGCACTAATATCTCCTAAGGCGTCTTCTATTTGTGAGTGGAACTATCCTGGAAAATGTTAAGGATAGGGTGAGTATATACTATACTCAGTAGGAGTCTATCACTACTAGTTTTACAATGCATGCTATGTTTAAAATCATATGCTCTTTAAAACATGTGCATGTTCGAACAGTCATGTTCAATATCGATATTAAAAACCATTGTCGAATCGGAATACTGACGATTAAAGAATTGCATAATCCAAGTCAAAAGTATCATATATATATTCTAAACATAATGATATGCGTAAGATGCTCAACTGAATCCAACTCATGGATATTTGGTATGGTATGGTCGACCAACCTCATGTCATGCCATATACAATGCAAGTAAATCCACAAAACCATGGGGCCCAACTACGCCCATGACCTCCCCGCCGTGTGGTCCCCGGGTACCTGAGGACACAGCGTCATAGCCTCCACGGGGCATATGACACATCGACCCAGTGTCATGACACCAGTGGTAGCCCCTTGTACCACATGCAGTCGATGTAGGGACATGCCTTTTTTGGGCGCGGTACCCATTCCACCTAGTAGTGGTAGAGACTGGGAGGCCACCCCAACCTCTTGGCATAGTGCCCATGAGCTTACTAGCCCAAATCATATACGATCAAACAAGCAAAAACATCTCTTTTCAAAACCTGTCCTCTTTGGGTCCCTCACAACTGCCTACCCATCGTCTTTTGGGCACTCCAGCATCTTTTGGTAACCCTCAAGGACATGCAATCTTTCAAAACTCAAAAACCACAATCATGCAATTTATGCAATTATTTGCAAAGCATGTTTATGCATAATGCATTTATCATATGTATGCTGAATTAAGCCATGCTAAACAAGTCATATACCTATACTTAAAACATGCATTTTCAAACAATCATGGCTCTTTTAAAATGTCTAGTAGCAATAGAGCACCTACCTCAAAGTCTCCCGGAGTCGCGTCCTTTATCACTTCAACCTGTCCTTGGGTCTCATTTATAAACTCTTGGTTATGAATGGATACAAGGAGTCCTTATTAATTTCATTCTATTTAGACATTAGATTGCTAGATTTGCCTTTTAGGGTCCATGGGTCCTTGCCCAATTCATTGTCAGGCTGGATCCTATGATGTGGATCTACTATTCCATGGCTAACTCTATAAATTGTCCTCTAATCCTAACTATAAAGTCTTATTGGGTCTACATGTCCCAGTTCCCAGGACACCCGTGCATCCTGGTTGAACCGCGACCGCCTCCCGTGCGTGTGCCCCTAAAGGCCGTGCCAGGGACCGCGTTTTGCACGCGCATATGCATGCTCAAGTGATGCACTATGACGCGCATCCTGGATGGCATTGCACGGACACACCTTTGGTGTAGCATGGCGCGTCTCAGCTCCCAAGGCACCGCGTGCATCCTAGTCGAGCCAGGACCCGTGCCCCATGTCACGCGCACACCTGAAGGCCGCACCTGGGACAGTGTATGCACTGTCATATGCCTAGAACTCGTCTCAGGGACCCAGTCCCAGGCACAGGTGGAGCATGGCATCCATGGGATGCCTGGTTCGTACAAGGCCGACTGAACCGGCTTGGAGCATTTTTTGGCCAAGAAACCTGGTTGGAAAATGGTTGGGAAGAGACCACATCTGGCATGGATCTAGCCTAGGGGAAGCCAACGGAGAGAAAGAAGGGGGAAACAACTTACCTGGGTAGCTTAGGAGGGTCTATTACCGGTGGTGTGTTTCCCTCTGCCGGAAATCCATGTTTGTCGGAACCCACGAAGGGGAAAACACCAATGCCAGACCGGAACAAGAGGAGAGAGGGGAATGGTGAGAATGGCCGGCCCAATTAGGGCCTAGCCATTTCCGGAAACATGCAGAGAGATGGGTTTGAGACGGGTTTTCGATTTTGCCTGAAACCCCAGTCTCAAAACGACAAAAAAATCACGTTTTTGGAGAGGGGGAGATGGGGCTTTTTATAGCCTTGCTATGGCGGTGTTGCCATTGGCGGTAGCAGATTTCTGGAAAAATCGTGAAAGAGGGTTTCTGGAGAGATCTGGAGGTGGAAGACGATAGGGGGTGCCGTTATCAAAACGGCCCCCTGCGTTTTTCGTCTTTCTCATTTTTCTGTTTAAATTCTAGAACTGCCCCTGATCTTTAAATGGATGTAACTCCATACGAACTTCGTTTTTGGTGATTTTTTAGGCGTTGGATTCCATTTTTTGAGTAGAAGCTAATGGTACCAAGTTTCCTTACAAATTCCTTTGTTTACTATTTTAAATAAAGTGAAACATTTAACTCAGTTCATTTCCTATAGAATGTCCAATTTTTTAAAAATGGTGTAAATTGCTCGGGTATTACATTATTACCCCCTTAAAAGAATTTCGTCCTCGAAATTTCATAAATTATCTTCTTCAAGGTATTTTGTCTCTTAAATAACTCCTTGGTGAATGCATTCTTCCCTTAGGAATCAAATCCAGGCTCAACCTCAATTTGTCATTTTTATTGTTCCTTTTTTAAGGCCTTACCTATAAGGGCTGCTTTTGCTGCGTACTTTGATGCATACTCTCATATGTGCCAGTTTAACAATACCAATTTCTAGCGGTAATTCATCTATCTCGAAGTCCTTGGATGCTTATACTTTTCTCATCGTGTATAGGATAGTCTCCTTGTAGGATCATGCTTGTTCATGTCTAAATTACTCCATACTTCTTTGAGATCATATGATCTTATTTCTCCTATTTTATTTTGAATAGCATAGGACAATCCCTTTTTCTTCTTGTCTTTCATCTAGTGATCTCTTCATCATCCACATCTCGTTCTATTGGTTGGTTATATGTCATTAGTAAGAGTCCAAATAATTACCTTCCTTCTATTGTGTCTGACTTTGCTGCTTATCTTTTATATTTGTCCCCAAGATACTTCAATAACTGATATGGTACCATGTGCTCTATAGACAAACCCTTAATTAACTTCGAATTTCAATTGTTTTTCGTTTTCCATATGTGACTTGATTCCTTGACCAAAGTTAAATTCAAAATAAAATCATGAAAGTCAATTAGTAGCATCTTCCATCGAGGACCTTATCATATACTAAAAGTAAAATGTCCTAACTCTGTATTCGGTTTCATAATTATTGAATTCATTAAATGCTTTCCCTTGTGAAGATTTTATCCAAACTCAAGTCGATTCATCATCATGGGTAAAATGTCCTCGTCCAGAGGCCTATCTCACTATTCACATCAATTTGTCATTAGGATTTTCAATAATGTTCCCATTTATGCAAAGCAAAAAGTCTCTTATTCATAATCGAGTACTCTTACTAGGTCATGGTTGAATCCTTTGTCATCATCCTATTTGTCCTTTCTTTTCTTGATGGTTTTCTTCGTAACCTTTTAGTCCGAAAGTTCTATACTTAATCCAGTAGGGTTAGTCCTTAGAAAATTCCTTCAATTGATTTTTCGTACTTGGTATATGCTCATAACAACTAATTATTTGTCTAAAGGCAATGTAACCTTAAATCTTCACCTTATAGTGTGCTAGCCATCTCACCTTTTCTCCTTCCATCCCCCATGTCAATATATTGTTTAATCTTTTATCAAGGCTTTATCGTCAACCATGCAGTCTGTATTGTCAAGAGGTATCTTCATAAGTAGTGATTTTCTCAATTCCTCAAATTTTATCTTTCAAGTGCCTCCTCATACTTAGCTTATAATAGCAGTTCTCATTCAATAGCTACTACATCTAGTTTTGCTGAAGCTGTTAAATCATCAAATTTGAAAAAATACTTAGGTAAGCATGGAACATTTTTGTACACATATAGAAAGAGAATTTATTTGATTACCTATTGATCTCTGTCCAGATGTATAGGTTATGAGCTCAACGGTCTCTATAAAGTGATCAGTACTTATTTAACTTTCTTCTCAATCCAAGTCAGCAACATCTATTCAGGTTTGGAAAATCTTTCACATTGGTTTATATCACTTATTATTTTTGCTCCTATCTCAGTTGCAACTGTCCTCATCAACTGACCTCATACCCTCAAATGACTTAGTCTAACAAGTACTTCTTCCAAGGAAAACTCAAGTCTAAAGACTTATAACATCCCTCTGAGTATATAACTTCGACTACTAACTCATAGATACTAACATACTTGATTAATTAGGGTGGGATACCTTTATTTAGTCAATAGTATTCTAAAGGTAATGACTAAATAATGGTCTTAAGATTTTTGGTCTTCCAATCTATGATAGTAAGACCCTGATTTGATCCTTGATGGTACCCTACTTGCTAAATGGACAAGTCACTGTCTTGGCTTAATTCCTTTCTCAATATACTTTATTGGCAAGGTGGGATATTACTAAATTTTCCTTTTTATGAATTATATCCATTGGTGTTCCTCATAAGCTAATGGATCTGGTAAGATTCTAATTACAATAATTGATATAGACATCAAACCATTTGTAGAATTTAATTTCTAGTTGGTCACCATTCCTCTTCGGAAATTTCTTGTCACATAATCTCCTGATATTCGATACTCTACTCAAAGTCTTAAACCCCATATGCTTTCTCTCTTTTATACTCTTGTACAATAAGATTACCAACTCAACTAGTATTATTCCTTTGCATTTGTTTGGTTTTCCTCCCGAATAATAGCACTTCACTCTTCATAAGACTCCAATGAAGTTATAAAAAATCGAGCTAAGTTCTTTAAGATCCATACCTTTGTGATTTAGTATGAGTCACAGTTATCCCCTAGTATCATCTTGTATGCTCATCCTTCTTAGATTATCATCAAAATCTTCTTAAAGTCTGTGTTTTACATCCCCTATCATACTCATATCATATCCGTGTGATAGTGTACTCATATTATGATATTCTTTATGCTGGTAAGATAGCCATCTAGGTTCTTTGATTTTCTCACCTTTGATAAGATTACTTTATTGCAAGTCAGAACTATCTACTAACAAGTTCACTAACGTCCTCATTCATCATTCTCATAATATGATCCATATATGAGTTTTTATATTTGCACCACACAACAATCCTTATTGATAAGATTTAAGCCATCCAATATCTAAGTATTTGCTAGACCCATTTCCTTTTTCACCTATTGGTTTATGGTGAAATTCCTTAAGCATTAATATTGTACTCCTCAAATAGAAGTAGTCATTTCTACTACTTCTATTTGTACTACTTCTTATTGATTTTCTCTATTGTCTAGGACCCTTGGACATGCTGGACTGGCTGTGAAAGGATAAAACCTAGGCTCTGATACCAAATGTGATGACTTGGGTTTTTCCATGCATTTTTAAATGCAAGATCTAAATTTTCTATGGCGGGATGCATCCCAATTTGAAAACCATTTTATAAAAACCATGCAATGCAGCGGAAAACCTTTTGTTTTAAACTTACTTTGAAAACCCCGAGTGTCATTTGTTTTCACAATAACCAAAGTAGTTTTTGAAAAACTTCAGAAATCATAAATGTTTTTCCCCAGGTTTATCCAGTCACAACACATAGCCCAACTATAAATTAATACAAATACATGTCCAAAGGGTAGAGAGTTTACTTACATGTATAATTGTCTCCTGTTTGATTCACTTGCTCATAGCACTAATATCTCCTGAGGCGTCTTCTATTTGTGAGTGGAACTATCTTGGAAAATGTTAAGGATAGGGTGTGTAAATACTATACTCAGTAGGAGTCTATCACTACTAGTTTTACAATGCATGCTGTGTTTAAAATCATATTCTCTTTAAAACATGTGCATGTTCGAATAGTCATGTTCAATATCGATATTAAAAACCATTATCGAATCGAAATACTGAAGATTAAAGAATCGCATAATCCAAGTCAAAAGTATCATATATATATCATAAACATAATGATATGCATAAGATGCTCAACTGAATCCAACTCATGGATATCTGGTATGGTATGGTCGACCAACCTCATGTCATGCCATATACAATGCAAGTAAATCCACGAAACCATAGGGCCCAACTATGCCCACGACCTCGCCGCCGTGTGGTCCTTGGGTACTTGAGGACACAGCGTCATAGCCTCCATGGGACATATGACACATTGACCCAGTGTTGTGACACCAGTGGTAGCCCCTTGTACCACATGCAGTCGACGTAGGGACATGCCCTTTTTGGGCGTGGTACCCTTTCCACTTAGTAGTGGTAGAGGCTAGGAGGCCACCCCAACCTCTTGGCATAGCACCCACAAGCTTACAAGCCCAAATCATATATGATCAAACAAGCAAAACCATCTCTTTTCAAAACTTATTCCCTTTGGGTCCCTCACAACTGCCTGGCCCTCACAACTGCTTACACAACATCTTTTGGGCACTCTAGCGTCTTTTGGTAACCCTCAAGGACATGTAATCTTTCAAAACTCAAAAACCACAAATCATGCAATTTATGCAATTATTTGCAAAGCATGTTTATGCATAATGCATTTATCATATGTATGCTGAATTAAGTCATGCTAAACAAGTCATATACCTATACTTAAAACATGCATTTTCAAACAATCATGGCTCTTTTAAAAAGTCTAGTAGCGATAGAGCACCTACCTCAAAGTCTCCCGGAGTCGCATCCTTTATCACTTCAACCTATCCTTGGGTCTTATTTATAAACTCCTGGTTATGAATGGATGCAAGGAGTCCTTATTAATTTCATTCTATTTAGACATTAGATTGCTAGATTTGCCTTTTAGGGTCCATGGGTCCTTGCCTAATTCATTGTCAGGCTAGATCCTATGATGTGGATCTACTATTCCATGGCTAACTCTGTAAATTGTTCTCTAATCCTAACTTTAAAGTCTTATTGGGTCCGCAGGTCCTAGTTCCTAGGACACCCGTGCATCCTGGTTGAACCGCGACCACCTCACGTGCGTGTGCGCCTAAAGGTCGTGCCAGGGACTGCGTTTTGCACGCGCACATGCATGCTCAAGTGATGCGCTATGACACACATCCTGGATGGCATTGCACGGACGCACCTTTGGTGTAGCATGGCGCGTCTCAGCTCCCAGGGCACCCTGTGCATCCTGGTTGAGCCAGGACCCGTGCCCCATGTCACGCGCGCACTTGAAGGCCGCACCTGGGACAGTGTATGCACTGTCGTATGCTTGGAACCCGTCTTAGGACCCAGTCCCAAGCACAGGTGGAGCATGGCGTCCTTGTGACGCTTGGTTTGTACAAGGCCGGCTGAACAGGCTTGGAGCATTTTTTGGCCAGGAAACCCAGTTGGAAAATGGCTGGGAAGAGACCAAATCTGGCATGGATCTGGCTTGGGGGAAGCCAAAGGAGAGAAAGAAGGGGGAAATGAATTACCTGGGTAGCTTAGGAGAGCCTATTGCCGGTGGTGCGTTTCCGTCTGCCGAAAATCCATGTTTGTCGGAACCCATGAAGGGGAAAACCCCAATGCCAGACTGGAACAAGAGGAGAGAGGGGAATGGTGAGAATGGCCAGCCCAACTAGGGCCTGGCCGTTGTCGGAAACATGTAGAGAGATGGGTTTGAGACGGGTTTTCGATTTTGCTAGAAACCCCAGTCTCAAAACGACAAAAAAATCAAGTGTTTGGAGAGGGGGAGATGGGGCTTTTTATAGCTCTGCTATGGCGGTGCTACCATTGGCAGTAGCAGATTTCTGGAAAAATCGTGAAAGAGGGTTTCTAAAGAGATCTGGAGGTGGAAGACGACAGGGGGTGCCGTTATCAAAATGATCCCCTGTGTTTTTCGTCTTTTTCGTTTTTCTGTTTAAATTCCAAAATTGCCCCTGATCTTTAAACGACCGTAACTTATTCATACGAACTCCGTTTTGGGTGATTTTTGAGGCGTTGAATTCCATTTTTCAAGTAGAAGCTAATGGTACTAAGTTTCCTTACAAATTCCTTTGTTTACTATTTTAAATAAAGTAAAACATTTAACTCAGTTCATTTCCTATATAATGTCCAATTTTTAAAAAATGGCATAAATTGCTCAGGTATTACATTCATGTTAATTTATATTATTTTTATTTTTCTAAAATTAGTTTAGGTTAAAAGTAATAAAAATCAAGTAATGATAAGAACCCTTAAATTTGGGATGATAGAGGGCTCAGATGGAAAATTTGAGCAGTTCAATCGATGCAAAAGTGTCCACAACCCCTAGGGTAGAATTTTGATGAAATTTGATCAAATTTTGGGCCTTTTGTTGAAAAGGAATTGATTGGATGGTCCAAAATGACAGTCCAATCTTCCTAAAAAGATTAGATCCCAAGGCACCGCCGTGAGACACTGCATGGAAAAGTGCTCTGCAGGAGCGTCTCCATGTGTGACACTGTCATAGCAGAACGACCGCACGATAGCATTGGTCCTAGGAATGTGTTACGGCATGTGTCTTAGTGACGGGACCACTCTGACCATTTTGCCTAAGTGGCCCGCTCTGCCTGACTAATCACATCTGTTCATTCCACTGGGCCCAGATCAAATCTGGACCCTCAAAATGACTGTGACCTTCAGTCTTCAATTGTGGAGTCATCTAAACTCCAAATTAAGATCTGGAGGAAGATATAGAAAGCTTGTAAGTTCTATTTTCATTTGAAATCATAAAATTGATAAAAATATGCAAGAAACTTACTATTTTTAGGAATTTAGCTTCTAATTTTCATGATCTTCAAGATCTAAGATGATCAGATCTTGGGGATCCACTATAATGATGATATAATGTTAAAATCAAGTAATATCCATGATTTATTTTGACAAGATCTAACATAAAATGAGGAATCTACCCTTAAAAGAAGAAAAACCCAAAAAAATACAAAGAGACACTCTTGATCAATGAGATTAAGTATGATCAGAGCCACGGGATGATTGAATGAATGATATTATGATGGAATCCAATTAGATCATGGATTAAATATGACAAAAACAAGTGGATATGATCTTTGGATCTTAATGGAGTAAAAACCCTAAATGTAATTAAAACCCTTGATCTAAAGAAAAAGATCTAAGATCTAATGATTGGATCATAATTAAAAGTTTCTAATAATCTTAATCTAATTAGTTTAATTATCTTTTATTTGATAATAGAATTGTAAATCTGATTCATATTATAAATTAGGAAGCATGATAGTGTAATTCTTAAATTTTAGCATGCTATGCTCTAAATGTTAATAATTTGTTATTAGGTTAGTAGATTTAATTATCTTAGGGCCATGTCAGTTTAAATTTGAGATTTTTCATGATTCCATTAGATTAGTAGTAAAATTTCGTGCATTTCATAACTTAGGATCATGCTAGTTTAAGTATAGTTTTATTCCATTAGGTTAAGTTACATTCATAGGAAGCATGTTGGTATAAGTGGTTGTTAAACTTATATTGGCTTTATGCTTTAAAGTTTATGGTTTAATTTTTATCAAATTTTATTAGTAGATTCAATTGTTAAGTAGTTGTTAAGATATGATGAGATCTTAATCTTTATAAAAAATTATAAATTGTTTATCAAAGGATCTATGCAAGATCAAGATCAAGGAAAGGAATACAGAAAGACTTAGAATAGAAAATACTTTGATCTGAAAGATTAGAATATCATTCTAACCATCAGATCTATTGATTAATAGGATAAACATTATCTGAGGAAGATAGATCATGATAGGACATAAGATCTAATCCTTTATATCAAAGGACAAGATTAGACAAAGAATATAGATAGGATAAAAATGTAGGATTATTCAGATTGTATAAATATTGACAGTATGTATGGATTTATAGATTTCATACGTCAATTAGGATCATGGAAGATTTGAAGAGATGAATCACTACTTAAAGGTAGGTGGATTTTATGAATGCATCTACATGAGAAATACATGATCTTATGTTTAGAAATGTTGATAAGTGTAATGTAAATACTTGTATTAAACCCCTTGAAAACACTTAAAAACCAAAACACATATGAAATGGTGAAGTTAGAATTGAGAAAAAGCCTAAGAGAATAGGGAACTAGAAGGTATTCTAGCCTTAGATAAATGGACAAATTGTCTGATAAGTATAAAAATCAATACATGGGAATCATTCATATAGAATGGTGATCCCTAAACTTATATTAACATGGGTATCATTTATTGTAAATGATGATCCCTAGGTTTGAAGTGAAATCCTATCCTTAGTATAAGAATACCAAAATACGAGGATGATGATATAAACAGACAAAGACGTCTGATAAGTAAAAGAATGCTTTATATACAAGTAAGGAGGCTTGTGGTTTTTGTTTTAAATAGGCATATGTTTGGGGATGCTATGCTAGGAGGGTTACGAGGGTTTGGCCACCCGCTCTCCAAAATGTGATATATATGATGACACTGTGCTGAAATGTCAGGTGGGGCAATTATGGGAAGGCCACCACTGTGACGGTGTATCTCCCCATATAGACATGACATAGATGATTTTCCACATTTGGTATCCATGGAGTATGAAAGTAGTTATCCGAGTGTGCTGGTACGGATCAGACTGCAACATAGTAGCACTTTGAGTATTTTGCATTATGATGCATGGCATAAGGAGATGCCGATACTGCCTAAATAAGGGAGTATTTTCCCAGTAGAGTCTGGATGTTTTATCAGCTCAGTATGGCTGAATGTGATGATATTTCCCAAATGAGGGAGTATTTTTCAACAGAGTCTAGATCATTGATCAACTTAGTGTGTCTGAGTGTGACTATTGATGTTTGAGACATTAACTTTTTTTCACAATTTTAACCGTATATATATATATATATCTATACGACATATACAATATGTATGTATAAGAATGTATATATATGACAAAGTAAAGAGATTGATCCATAAGTATGTTTATAAACAATGGGATTATGAAGTATTAGGATTATACTGTCAATTTATTATGCTTCTTGAATCCCCTACTAAGCATAGCTTGCTGAGATATTGTAAATGTTTAAATTTTACAATATCTTAGAAATAGAGAAGGAGAATTAGGAGCTCAAGACTTGAGAAGACTTGGAAGAATTATCAATCAGGGTATATCCCTTAAAGATATGTATTTTTATTTGAGAGCATTGCATTGTATTGTGAGTTTATTTGTATGGTAAAAAAGGGCAGCCCTGTTGCATGAAGCTCCCACCTATGTAGGGTCCAGGGATGGGGCAGGCCACAATGGCCTAAAGTAGGCAATCTTACCTTGCATTTATGCAAGAGGCTGATTCCACGCCTTAAACCCGTGACCTCAAGGTCACATGACGACAACTTTTACCATTGCACTAAGGCTCCCCTTCTTTTTTGAAATTTGGATTATGTAATTTGGACAAGTATTGTACTGATACCCTAATTGTACTATGAACCACTAAATGGATTTTGGAATTTAATAAAAGTATATTTCTTCAATGGAATTTTATTTTGTACAAAATTCTACTTAAGTTATGTATATTAAAGAAAAGAATTTTCGCTGCTTTGTTTTGCAAAATGTTTTTACTAAGGGCTCCCTGCCTTTGAAAAATATATTACAAACTGTGTTACAAAAACCCGGTCGACTTAGATGTGGTGTGGGCTAGAATAAAGAGAACTAACCTCGTGTGGAGGTTTAAGTGATGTGGTTGCCATTAAGGATTGAAACGTAGTTTCAAGCTTGTCCACTCTACCATCATACTTGTCCATTCTTACTAGTACAGATTTGAGTTTATGGTATATATCAGTATGCACTCCTATCATAGAGACCCCCTTTCTTTGGAAACTGGTTGTTTCTCTCTCTTTTATTTGAATAATCCCATTCCTAAGAATTATTTGCTATCTTTGAAAGAACTGCCAATCCTCACTCTCATCTTTTAAGATGAGTTCCCCTCCACTTGCTTCATTTGCCGTTTTCCTATTTTGAGCCGTAAGTGCCTCATAGAAGTGTTGAACCTACTACCATTTCTCAAATCCATGATGACGGAATTTCTACAATAGTTCAATTCACCGTTCCCAACATTCGTATTATTGTTCATCATCTCTTTGATGGAAATAGATAATTTCATGATGAAGGGCTTCTGTTATGTGAACAGGGAAGAACTTATTCAAGAACTTCTTAGACAATTGATCCCATGTGTTTATGGAAACTACCTCCATGGAGTTAAGCCATGATTTGGCTTTATCCTTAAGTGAGAATGGGAATAGCCTAAGCTTAGTAGAATTTTCTAAAAAAATAATTGGAACTGACATGCATCTCAAATATCAAGGAGCTCCTTCATATGTAGTTAGGGATCTTCTCGATCTCGACCATAAAAAGTGGGGAGTAACTGAATGACTCCTAACTTTAACTCGAAGTGGTGTACATTTGTAGGAGGTAAAGCTATGCAGGATGGGTTGTTGAGTTGTAGTGGCGCATAGAGGTCTCTAATAACATTGCGCTCAACTTCTGCTATGATAGAAACTTGATTTCTTTCCCCTTGTCCTCTATGTTGAATCTTTAAGTTGAAAGGTACTAATTCTAAGTTATGAGATCGACACCCTTACATAAACTATCCTAATTTAAATGCCCTAATCTAAATGCTAACTCTAACTATACATGATATGCAATCAAATCCTAGTAATCAATAATCAAGCAGTGTTTTATTATCTTTTCTTAGTGCATAGATGGTAGTTTTTTAGACCTACATCTAGATAGCTCCTCCTTTTTTTCAAATTTAACTATTGCTCACTAGTTAAGTTCTACTTGGAAGTGGTTAGTATAATCCTCATGTTAGGAGGTGTTTAGAACTCGAATAATATCAATGAAAGTCATGGGAAAAAAACTTGAATTTTAAGACACCCAATATAACCATAGTGTTGAGAAGCCACAAGAGTGACAATAGATCGCATCCTTACTCGATACCCTAAGTTTCTTTCTATTTGATTTTAAATTATAATTCATGGGTTGGGATTGCAGCATGCAAGGATGTTGATTGATGCCTAGGTGGGCCAAGGAGATAGTGATCAAATCTGCTCTTTATCTTGTAAGGGTTCCTGTGGGTCCCTTACCCTCATTATTTCAATTCCCCCATAAAGCAATTAAATATTTAATGCAAAACTAATGCAACCTCTATCCAACCAAAGTTAGATAGGTGCTTTCTAATGTAACAATCCAAAATAAAGATGCAACAATTAAAGTGAATGATCTTGATCGATACGATTTATTCTACCATCCAACTTCAGTTCTACATGGTGAGGGGTCCGATGATGATCAAGTGTGGGCTACTATACCCCTCAGTTGCCCTGTATTATTACAACCCATTTAAAAAGTAAATAACAAAGAAATAAAAATTACAAATGGGCCTCACTGCATGTTCCAACAACGGCGATAAAAACTTATTGATTTAAATAAAACTCACAAGCACATGAATCATTTGCAATATAACACTTTAGTGAGGACAATTGCACAAGTAATTGAACTAATGTGATATTAGTAGTCCCTTTTCAAAAATATCTAACCTAGGAAAAATAGAAGAAATATGTCTTTTAATCTAGGTATGGAAATGAAACATGGAAATGGAAACTATGCTAAAACATGCTAAAATTGAAAACTTTCTTAAAATATGTACCTTTCAAAAATAAACCTTCTAATTTGATGAATTTCCTAAACTAAAACTTTCCTAGAGTGAAACTTTCCTAAAATACAATTTTAACAACTTACTTAAACTATTTTTCCTAAGCATGAGATTAACAACTAATCTAAGAAAACATGTATTAACAAACTACTTTCCCTAATCATGCTACTTCTAAATAATGTAAATAAACTTATAGGAAAGGAAACTTTAACAAACTAATTAAGAACAACACTACTAAACTTCTTTCCTATCACGAATGAAGGCAACAACTTGAATCTTAATTAACCAACAGCTTTGCAAATCCTGAAGCTTACAATCTTACTTTAACATTAATTAAGAAATCTAAAGAACTAATTGGGTGCTTGAAAATTCAAGTGAACATAAAGTGTATGATGCTGGAAATTAAACAAAACCAACCATGAAAGAAATTCCAGCAGCATAGTAGCTGGATCATTCACTCAATAGAAAGTGTAAATCATGGAACTAATCAACTATAATGTAAGCAAACATTCATGAATGTAAACTATTAACTATTGGACATCAACATGAACTAAAAACTCTAAGAAACTTTATTTATTTACATCAAAATCCATTCACATATAGCTCCCGTGCATGTAATCCAAATCTAAAATTAAAATCCTATTACAATGAAATCCACTTGATCTTACCACCTACAGCTACAAGCTAATCCTTTTTCAATTGTTCCAACTATCAATCGTGAATAAGTATGCTTGAAATTCAAGAGAAATTCGAATGGAATAACAAGGCAAAACTCAAGGGAAACTAAGAGAACAAGGCTGGAATTCAAGGAAACTAAGAAGAGAACTCAAGGTTTTGAAGGGTAAAGGGAAAAACTAGATTCAAGATGACTTCCCTTGGATGTCACTTCAAGGGAAAACCAGCCTTGAATCTTAGTCTTTAAGGCAAGCAGAAACAAAGGAAATCAAAGAAAAAGCTAGAATGAAAAGCACTAAGATCAAACAAGAAGGAAAGTAAGATGGGTCAACCTTGAATGGAGAATCTAATACCCTAAAACCAAGTGTGGAATAGCTAGAAGAGATGCCTCAGACCTTATGAAAAGAAGTAGCAACACCCATGCAAAGAAAATCCAAAGAAAAAAGGTGAGAATAGGAAGCTTGAAAGAGGTTGTCTCCTTCCCCAATGGAGGAGGTGTCTTTTTCCTTAGAGAATTGGTCTCTTGCTTAGGTTTTGTGCTAGGTTTTTATAACTATTTTCATATTTTTTCTAAGGTACTCTAATGAAAAGTTGTAGTGGGGATAAAGACAATTCAATTTTGATGGTCAAGATGGTAGGCATCTAGTGTTTTCATAAGAGGAAAATGGGTCATAAGGTTGCAGCCTTTGGAGGTGAAGTAGGTGGGAGATGCCATCTTTTAGGAAGTAGAGTCTCCCCATTCAAAAATCATTGGAGACTTCTAAAAATTATAAAGGTGGGTGAGCTGATAACATAGGAAAGAGATGGGAATAAGATAAGAAGGTGGGATGAAAGTGATGTGTAGGAAAAACTTGGCAAAGTGAGGTGAGATGGAAAATTTTGATTGGTTAAGTGATTTTCTAAGGACTTGGGATTGGTTGGGTGGTTAGGATGGGAATTTAGGAAGGTAAAAAAGTTATTTAATGGTAGGACTCTTGTATGCAAAATCAAATTCGTGGTGGTATTTGGTGGTGAGGTGGAAAGTGATAAAAAGGTAGGAAAAACATCAAAATTGGAAGGCTCTCATCCTATTGGTCCATATGACAACTTATCATAATAAGATTTTTCTTAATTATCTTCAAAATATCCCTTAAATTCTCATGGATAATCGTCTTGATTTTCCTCCAATCCTAGCCTTCCATTTAGCTTAGCTTAATGCTTTTGATGGCTAACTTTGAGGGCTTCATTGGCTAGGCTTCATGGGTGGCTTAGATGGTTCTCTTAGCTTGGCTTCATGGTCAATCCCTTAGTTTGTGTGGTTTGAATGGTTTGGCATGAATTCTTTAGCTTGTCAGCTTCTTTCATGGCTTATATCGCCAAGGTGGCTTGAATGCCTGTCATGCAAAAGTGGTGGAAATGCATGGCTTTTTTTATGGGCCCATTTTGGCCACCTTTAGCTCCTTTGATTGCATCCATTGCTGGTTCACAAGATGGTCTTGACCTTTGTTTTCATGTTGGATTGATGATTTTGAGGCTTTAGCATGATCTTTTGATCTTGATCTTCAATTTCATCTCAATCTATCTTCATCATTGGATCATCATCTTTCTCCCTACAAAAAGTAATAACTCTAATTAAATCCTAGAAAAATATGATTAATCACATGCTTACCTTAGATTAGCCTCTAGATGTACAAATTATCAAACTTTTTCTTCATTAAGTAAAAAATACTTGTGTTACAAATTTTGGTCTAAAAACCTTATTTTATCCCCATAAGTTGTAACACGTGGGTAACTAATTGGGTGGTTTTCATGAAAAATTAGATACTTATCAAGAGACTTCATTTGACATTAAAAAGGATTATAGAAAGGCCTTGGATCATTTAAAGGCCAAATCAACCTTTGAATTTATTATTCAACCGCCTGATTGGGACGCACCATTTAAGACAATGTCTGATGCTTCAAATTGTGCAATGGGAGCTCTTTTGGTAGCGCATTGATAAACTTCCCCAAGTGGTATACCACACTAGAAAAACACTTAATGACACACAACTCAACTATTCTACCACAAAAACAGAGTTGTTGGAAGTCATGTTTGCTTTGGATAAATTTAAATCCTACTTGTTGGGGTCTAAAGTCATAGTATACTCCGTCATGCATCCTTGAAATATCTCCTTTTTAAAAAGGATGCAAAATACATGTTGTTCCATTGGATACTACTGCTACAAGAATTTAACCTAGAAATTCAGGACAAGAAGGGTTCCAAAAACATTGTAGCAAACCACTTATTTAGGTTAGTGGTCGAGTACACTAGCGACCATGTGAGTGTAACTGAATCCTTTTAGAATGAATAGTTACTTATTACAGGGAAAATGCCCAATCATTGGACAAAATGAGATAGAAAAATATTTATGACTGAGGTTAGATACTTCACTTGGGATGACCCGTACTAATTCAAGTATTATCTCGATTAGGTAATAAGGAGAAGCATACCTGATAGTGAGCATAATGAAATCATATCCTTCTATCATGACCATGCTTATGGGGGCCGCTTTAGCTCTAGAAAGATAGCTACAAAATTTTTGTAGTGTGGTTTTTACTGACTTACAATTTTTAATGATTCACGTGCTTAATGCACAACATGTACTAGGTGCCAAAGGTTAAGAAGTATAGGGAGAAGACACATGATACCCTTGAATCTTGTACTTGTTGTAGAATCTTTTGATGTTTTAGACATAGATTTTATGAGGTTCTTTCCTAATTGTTTTGGGAATTTGCACATCCTAGTGGAAGTGGACTATGGGTCCAAGTGGGTGGCAGCCATACCCTGCAAACCCAATGCCACAGGGTGGGGGTCAAATTTTTAAATAAAAGTATATTTGCAAGGTTTAGTACCCCACAGGCCATAATTAGTGATGGGGGCAAACACTTTTGTGATAAAGTGTTTGGAAACTTAATGATAAAGTATGGTGTCAACCATCTAATAGCCACCCTATATCACCCTTAGACTAGTGGGAAAGTAGAGGTATCAAATAGGAAAATTAAGTGTATTTTAGAAAAGACAGTCAATCCATGTAGGAAAGGCTAACCTTTTAGACTTAATGATTCTTTATGAGTTTATCATACTAATTATAAAATTCTTATAAGCATACCACCCTATCGCCTGGTCTATGAAAATGCCTGCCACTTACTAGTAGAGTTGGAACACAATGTATATTGGGCTATCAAAAAGCTCAATTTTGAGTTAAATGCTATTGGGATCCATCAAAAACTCCAACTTAATAGTTGGATTAGTTAAGAAAATATGCATACAAATCTGCATATTTATACAAATACCATATGAAGGTTACCCACGAATGACACATCTTAAGGAAATCCTTCACACTAGGACAAAAGATCTTATTGTATAATTCCATATTGCATCTTTTTTCAAGGAAACTTAGATCTTGATGGATAGAACCCTACGTAGTACACACCATATATCTCATGAGGGCGTCGAGATAGGGAAGGATGTTAAAATACTAAAAGTTAATGGATAGTCTTAAACCTTTCCTAGAGCTAATTAAGCCTGAGGTCGAAGAAACATTGTTAGAGGCACCAAAATACCACAATCCACCTTAGAATGATCCAGAACACCCACAAATCATATTTTGTGCACTCACCATCACATCTGGCTAAAGATGTAAGACTTATCGCTCCTTGGGAGGCAACTTGGAAGTTTTTCAAATCTCAGTCTTGTACATCTTTCCATCATCATATAAGGTACTATGTTTCCAAACATTGAGGAGAATGTTTAATTTAGGTTGAGGGTGTAGTTGTACATATAGGTTCTTGTTTTTCTTGAGTTTTCTTGTATTTTTTTTTTTTTTAAAAGGACTTTTGAGGTAGAGTTCCTTTACTATGATGACAACTGGATTTTTAGAAACTTAATAATTCTACTGTTCTAACTTCTTAATGGAAGTGCATATGGATAGTTTTGCAAGTTTTTCATGTGTTAAAGCATTTTATGAAAGTTAATTCTCAAGAAATATTTACACACAATACATAATCCAGATTAATAGAGAGGTGTGACTTAGAGACTATGAGGAAAATCAGTGGAGACCTATAACCAAGTGATTTTTAGAGACCACCCTTTTTTTTTAGAGTTATAAGTAATTCCACAATTTAGTTAGCATACATCATTTTAGTGAGATCTTATCATCTTTATTTTTTATTAATTTCCAAGAATAAATAAGAAACATAAGATATGATATAGGCCATCCTTGTTCAATGCAGAGACATAGAACCAACCAAATACATTATACCACTAGTAGCCCTTGAGCCTATGAATAAGCCTTTTCTTTCTTAACCCCACTTACCTTAACCAGAAGAACCAACTAAAATAAATGCCCATTACCTATTTTCATAAGTGAGTAGAGAAGGTAGAAAAAATTCAAAAAGGAGAAAAAGTTAAAGAAGTCAAAAGCACTGAAAGTCTCTCTTTCAAAAGAAATCAAAAGAAAAGTGTAAAGAAAGAAATATAAAAAATAGAGAAGAAAATTTGAATGAAAAAGAAAAGAATACAATAGATATTCACTTTAGAATGGTCAAAGTTCACTTATCTAGCAATCAAATAAAGACCTCTACTCAATTTTGAACTTTGAACCCTTATACCATTCTTTTATGAACCTATCTCACAGCTAAACCTTGTCCTATTTAAAGACCTCTCAATCTTGGGTGGAAATTAGCCTTAACAAGGATATAGAAAGAAGGAATTAAGGTAAACCACCCCTCCTACTCTTGTAAATAATATCTATTCTTAGGGATCTTTGCCTTTGTCTCTTTAACTCTTAAAATCTATGTGAACCATTAGCTTTGTTGGATTAGGTCACATAATGAGAGGAATATGCTTAACCCCTTCTCTAGGAGCTTCATTTTTTAGAGTATACCTATGAGAATTAAGGTCAAAATATATTTCTAATAGAATATAAGCATATCTAATTAGAATTCATGGCTAGTGTAGCGATAGACACACATGCACTTCAATAAATAACTATAATAAAATGACTTAGTATGATAATTCATAGAATTGTCATACATCTCTATTAAGTTGTTAAAAACTAATAGAGTACTAATTGATGGGTATATTAACTACAAACTCTCACGAGGCCTAACCCATTCACTAGGGGTAACCTATGGGTTTAGAGTCTTGTTGCATGTGCTAAATGTAATCATGGTACCTATGAAAAAGGCAACCATTTTCTTTTCATGATCTTTTGCATGTTTTGCTTGGGACTAGAAAAATGCTGGTTGGGGGATGCGATAAGTATCTAATATTATACTAAAATCACCCTATTAGTCACCCATCTGTTATAACTTGTAGGGATAAATTAGGGTCTTTGGCCAAAAATTATGACACGTGCAATTATAACCTAAAAGATAAAAAATTGCATAATTTGTAGGTTCAAAGGCCATATCGATGTAAGTATGTGAATAATCATATTTTTCTAGGATTTAATTAGAGTTTTTCACTTTTTGTAGGAAGTGAGATGGTGATCCAATAGTTGAGGTTGATCGAGAAGAAAACTGAAGATCAAGATTGAAAGGTTGAGTCAAGGGCCAATTGTCATTAGTCCAACCTGAGATCAAGGATTAAGATTACCTTAAGGCACACAAAGCATGAAATTAGAGAAGTTAAAGGTACATAAAGTGGGCCCATGCACAAGCATGCAAAGTCCACCACATTTGCATGGGATTCACTTAAGCCACCTAGCCATATACAAGCCGTGGAGAAGGTAAGGAGCTTAGCTAGCCATCAAAGCTAAGGGGTTGAGACACCAAACCAAGCCAAAAGAGCCCTTAAAGCCAGCTATGAAGCCAAGTCAAACTAACTCTCATGGCTATCCTTCAAGCCTATTGATCCAAGCTACATGGAAGGCTATGATTGGAGGAAAATCCAAAGAAATATCCCTGAATTTTTTAAGGTTATTTTGAAAGCCAAACTAGCTCTCATGTTTTTCTCATTTTCTACCTCACCATACAAATCAACGATGAATTTCCACCTTTCTACTTAAAGAGTGTTATCTTTCTAAAACTCTTTACCCAGCCCACCATCTTAACTTGATTCTAGATCAACCAATAGAGGGAAAGACATCCAAAGAATCTTATCTATGGCCTCAGGACGGGAAATGAATGCCGTTTAAGCAAACTCCCACTTAATGACCTGCATCGTCTATTCTCTTCTTTGGCTCGACCACTTGTGTAAGTATATGTGGCCAATGTCTGCTGCCACCCCAAACCACCTTTCTTGCTTCTTTCTTTTTCTTTCATCATCCTCACCACTATTAATCCAAAGGCTGCCATCATTTCATCTCTTCATATCTTTCTCACTCCATATGCTTTCCATGTGAAAACCAAAGTGGAAGATGCTTCCTTCCTAGAAAAAATGGCATCTCCGACCTTTGGTTGGCCCAACCACATGTTGCCACATCTACTCCCTCCTTCTCACACTTTATTTCTTTCCTCACTATCCAAATCTTTCCCACAATTTTTTTCCCATTCCTTTCCTTTTCTTTAGATGAAAATCCTCAAGGAAAGGAGCTCCATGCCTAGATTCTAAAAGGTAGCAGCTCCCTTCCCATTCCACTCTCAAAGCTAGCCATTCCTTGCATACTTCCTGCCTTCATTGATCTCACTATTCACCCTTAAAAACCCCATCCCTTTGCCCACTTCTCTCTTTCCTTCCCTAACTACCATGGAGTCCATGTTAAAATATTCTTTAGAGAGGAGTCCCAATGCATAGATCCAAAAAAATAGGATTCCTCCTCCATTCCTTATCTTAATTTCCATCACAATCACTCCTTAAGGAAACCCTATATAACCTCTCATGTCCTAATCCAGGCCCTTCAATCTTCTTCCCATCGCATCCCCATCTACCTTCTCTTTATTTCATCTTAGGAAACTCTAAATCAATTATATATACACACCCAAAAGGGAGTGCAATGATGTAGGGTTTTGGGAGGAAAATAATGCCCACTTCAAAAAGGACAAGCTTCCATTTCTTCTCCTCTTTTCCTTCCTCAATGCCTCCCTTTTCCTTTGGAAAGTATTCCATGTTCTTCTTCTTTAATGTGTTATTGCTTGAAGGTCTATATGGTTTTGCACTTGGTTGTTCTTTCTTCAACATAAGGTAGGCTCTTTTTCTTTGTTCATTATCATTGTTTGCTATCTTTGCTTAGCCTTTAGTTTCATTAAGTTTTAACTACTTCTTTAAGACAAACTTGCTGGAATTTCCCCTTGATCTTCATGCTTGTTGGAGTAGGAGGATTAGGAAAGTATTTGGTTTGATTTCATAATGTTAAGTATGGTGCGCACCATCCTTGTACATGAACTTGAGATCAATGAAGTTTTATGGATGAATGATTCCATCTCTGGATTGGTTGTGGTTTTAAGAAAGTGTGTTTTAGGAAATTTGTTAATTTAGCTTGTTTTACTATTAGCATATTTCCATATTTCATGTTTTCATTTATGGGATCGACCTCCATCACGTGAATTACTACAATCGATTCATGTGCTTGCAAGTTTAACTTAAAAATCACAACCGTTTGATAGGCATATATATATATATATATTAAATAAATAAATAAATGTGTCCTAAAAGTTCAAGAAAAGTAGTAAACTAATGTAGCAACCTGTATGCTACTTAACAAAGCGTCCAGGCCTTGACAAATGGGACACCCAAACGTAAACAATTGATATATATATATATATATATTACATACATGCCTCCATATTTAGTAACTTTTAGCCCTTATGATTTTATAAATAGGACTAATTAGGGTTAATTTTACATTTTTCAAGTCCAACGTACAAAGAAAAAATGCAAAAAATTGATAATTTTACCCCCAAAAAACCAATTTTAACTTTCAAGCTGTAGTGTGGACCCACACATGACAAATATGAAGTCAAAGAGTTTAGACTGAAAATTAGGTGTCAAATACAAAGTCAGAGTACTTAGAAACCCTAGGAGGAATGTTGAGCCTTATCCATACTAAATAGCATGTGTATCAAAAGTAAGGCGACTAAACTTCCCATACATGCATGCAAACTAGTCACCACCTTGGGAACCTTCTAAGGAAAGCTTAATTCATATAATAGTGAGATCACATACAATTGGAGCTTTTTGAAAAAAAAAAGTATGAAGACCAGGGCCCTTACAAGACTTCTTCCTTACACTCTCTCTCCCACTCAACCAAAGGAAAGGACCACCTATGGAGAGCACAAAATTTCCATACAAAGGTGGTTACTTCTAATTGGTTCGACATGATTTACATAAAGGAGTAAAGAGGATTGGTAGAGAAAGGATGAGAAGAGAGAGACAATTTACAAAAATATAGGTTGAAACTTACTTTATTTTCAAGTACTTAAAGGCCTAGATCTATCCTGGTATATACAAATTATAAGAAACTAATGAATATATAGTTAAGCAAGGATATACCAATGAGAAGTTACATTGCAATGAAGACCAGATTGAGAGCCAATTGGTGGAGATTTTTTTGGTGTGTTGCCCATCTATTGTCAAAGAGAATAAGGTAAACCTTGCTAGAAGTACATTGAATGGAGAAAATTATGGTTGGCTAGGAGAAAAAGAAGGGGAAACCTAGAGTGGATAAGGAAATCTCAATGGAGACCAGGCCATCCACTGTAAGGCATCTGATCCAATGGTGGAGAGTAAAGAAGAACTTAACGATCTCTTTGTATAAGAACACTTTAACCAAATCTCACCCATTAAAGCAAGCACTATTACATAGGGGCCTTTAAAGTAAGTTAAAACTGATAATAGAAGTTGCTTAATATGCGACTTCTACCAACCTAACTCGAAAATTCATTAACTTTAAAAGTCATTTAAATAAATAACTTCTAAAGTTATAGGACTTTAGAAGTCATTTAAATATAAATGACTTCTAAAGTTTAGGATTTTATAAGTCATTTATTTAAAGGAATTCCAAAATTAAATACTTTAGAAGTCATTTATAATTAAACGACTTCTATAGTTTTGGAATTTATAATAATAAACAACTTCTAAAATCCAAAACTTTAGAAGTCATTTATTTTTAAATGATGTCTAAACTATACAACTTTAGAAGTCGTTTAAAAATAAACAATTTCTAAAGTTGTAATTTAGCTTTTAATTTTGTTTTCTAGATCCACAACCTGTATACATTGAAAGCCTGATATTCAAACAATGTTTATAAACATTAAAAACTTGTTAACATACAACAATCATCCAGTTCTTTTTACAAATACACCTATATACATTAATTGGATAAGAAACATCATATACACATTGATACTTCAAGCTACACAGACATGAAAAAGAAGCAACCACTACAATGCATCCACATCTTTATTTATTGATACATTACCACCTATGTATACATTGAATAACAAATAGTCTATGTACCTAATACTACTTCAAACAACCTTTATAAACATGAAAAATCAAACATCATATACACCTAATACTTCAATCTCCATAAACGATTCCAAACCACCATCCACCACAATGCAACGACATCTTTCTTGATACACTACCACCTGTGTATACGTTGAATAATATACTCCTAATACAAATTTTCTTTATAAATATGAAAAACCAAACATCCAATACAACACTCATCCACTTCTTTCTTGATACCCTAAATTGATCTTAAAATATAATTCCTAATACATCCATAATGACTACAAAACATCCATACTAATCATTACCCATCCACATCTATCTTGAAATTATTTTATGTAAGAAACTACAACATATGCATTGTCTATAACATCCACATTCACTTCATTTTAAATCCATACGCATTCACATTTACTTTCACACTCTAAGTAACCCTCACTCTTCATCTCATAAAAGTTATATACTTGAATTGCCACATATTCACTCCATGTTTAAACTCCAAATTCACTTCATCGATACACATTTATTCCCACATCAAATTTTCACTCATTCATTGCTTAAAATACAAATATATATATATATATATATGAAAATAATAAAATCCAAAGGAGCACACACAATTCAATGGAAAAAAATACTTTATTATGTATTTCAAGTTCTTGTAGTTACTCTAACAACTAATTGAAAGTCATTACATAGTTAGCCCATTCAAATCTTATTTCATTAAGAATTACCCTAAAGTTTTCTTGGATATCCACTCTAATAACATGGCAGCCTGAAATACAACATATTTAATTAAGCTAAAATAATTTATCTAGATTTATAAAAACTATAGAAACATATAAGATTATGGGGAAAAAAATATGATTTCTACCTTTCTTAAATTGGAGATAGGGGTACATTGATTGGGAGGGTCCTCATGTACTTTAGGACATAATACCCACACTCCTAATCTGACTATTGTCTAGGGCACTGTGGAACAAGGAAACAAAACAACTAATAAATATCATTTGTAATAATGTAGGTTTAATTAGTGATAACTTAGAGCAATTAATTGTTTTGTATACCTTAACATTTTCCAAGTGAGTTTTGGTGGTTGTATAGCCTCAGTCTTAACAGCCCCATCAAACCAAACCCTACAAATTTATATTTCAAATGCATTATAGATGAATAAAAAATTATGTACTTATATACACATAACACATGAAAAAAATAATTTCTTACTTATTTATAATATCTGTGAAGGTGGGATGGATGTGCGATCCACAAGAATAAGAAAAGAAAGCATGCCCACTTTGCACATCCAAAACGAGCCACATCTAATGAGAATTACATAGATAGTCATATGGATTGTAATGGAAGTTGATAATCCCTAGGTGTAGAATAATTTGACAAGAAAAAAAAAAAATTAAAACTTACTATTGTAGGGAATCATTCACCCCTGTCCCTTAGAGAAACTAAATAGGCCTGCTAAAATATCTTGACTATGATGCTTGATCACCCATTGCGTCGAAGCTCCAAGAATGATGCCAGGGTCAAGGAATTGGTAAAGTGTACCCTTACCCTAAAAAAAATATAGTAGCATCATTCAAGAACCTACATGGAAGAAATAAGTAGTACATATACCATTAAAATGTGTAACAGCCCAGGGCCCATCCATCGCCATGATATTGTCCATGCCAGAGTGCCCATACACCCCGTACGGTTTTGTTCTTCCCCCATAGGGGAAAATGTGTCATTGCAAGGGAAGTCCTTAGCACTATTATCAGCCAGCCCAGAGCTAGACCCCAACCCGGTGTGGGTGGCTAGCCGCACATGAGCTACCACAGTTAGAGCTCCGACGGAGGCAGACACGCGGGGACGCATGTCCCCTAAGGGGGAGAGGTGAACCTTGATGTACCGGTAACTACGGGGAAGGGGGAGGGACCGAGAGTTAGTCCCACATCGTTAGGGGGAAGGGTACTGGGCTGTTAATAAGAGGCGGGGAACCTCTAATTGGTGTGACATGTTTTAAAACTGTGCGGGCCTCGGCCCAAAGCGGACAATATCACACTGTTGGAACCCCGGGTTGTTAGAGATGTGAACACTGAGGTACTGGTAACTACAGGGAAGGGTGAGGGACCCAAGGGAACAAAACTTGCTTGAGCAGGACAATATCTTCTGCTGTGCTGCTCTAATACACATGGGTGACACGTTTTAAAGTCGTGCGGGCCTTGGCCCAAAGCGGACAATATCACACTGTTGGAACCCCGACTATTAGAGATGGTATCAGAGCCAGACCCCAACCCGGTGTGGGTGGCTAACCGCACGTGGGCTGTCGCGGTCAGAGCGCCGATGGAGGCAGACACGCGGGGATGCATGTCCCCTAAGGGGGGAGAGGTGAACCTTGAGGTACCAATAACTATGGGAAACGGGGAAGGACTGAGAGTTACTCCCACATCACTAAGGGGAAGGGTGTTGGACTGTTAATAAGAGGCGAAGAACCTCTAATTGGTGTGACGCGTTTTAAAGCCGTGCGGGTCTTGGCCCAAAGCAAACAATATCACACTGTTGGAACCTCGGGCTATTAGAAAATGTAACATGTAATTAAACATCAAATAATTTATAAACAGGTATGTGCATATATACCTAGTGTAGGAGACAATGTGAGGGTGCTTGAGTTGATCCCATTGGAAAATGTGCAATAGGTCCTTTGCCATAAGTGGCACTCCAACAACACTATTAGTAAGCACTCCCCGCTTGATTTGTGTAAGATTGATGCCCATATTGCTATTGATGAGACTATAAAGTACCCTTAGGGATCGAGGCATGTTAGGTGCGATTTTCGCATTCTTCTAGGTTGACTGTTGTAAAAGATGTAAAAATTCACAGCTAATTAATATTAATATATGAAGAGGGCCTAGTTTATGATTAATGAAAAACCAAAGATATATACGAGTACCTGTTCCATTGGTGCAGCAACAACGAGTGCCACTGGAATGGCGACTGTTCTCGATGTTACATGTTGTTTCTGATTAACCGTATATAGTTATTAAATGACTTCTATGAGGCCTTTAGCTAAAGAATGTTAATGAGAAAGGCAGTATGCTAAGGTATATACCATGGACTCTATGGGAATTACTAATTCCTTTGGCCAAGCAACGTGATATGTGACTGCCTGCCCAATAATTATAATATTTTCCATTTCTAACGAGAATGGTAGTCAAGCATTAGTATTCACAGCCATGGTAATGGAAACCCACTTAGTACCTTGTGGCATAATAATTCCATGCAAAATGTTTGATTTATGCTCATAGCATGAACCAACTGCCTTGATATTTTGACGGGATTCCAAGGCCAACAGGCATTGACCCACCTGCAACACAAATATGCAATAGATAGGTTGAGAAATATAAAAGATTATTACAAAATGGCAATGAAAATTTATAGTTTTGTCTATGTATGTATATACCTCCTGGGTAGGATTTTACTGTTCATGAGGAGGCGGATGTCCTTCATCAGCTTCTTTGGTTGGGGAATTGCAGCTTACATGTGATGGCAATATAGTGGGGTTGGGAGTATTATGAGTAGGGGGTGTAGCAACTACCGTCAAACTTTAGGTATTATAGCCTACCTCATCATCTTAAACTTTAGGTATACATCCTCTACCAAAGAATTTAGAATGAATAATACCATAACCCATGCCCCTAACTCGACTAGGGTGGTCTTCCTTATTGCCCATAGCCCTATATAGGATGTCTTCCTTGGCAGCAATGCTACTTAAAGTTCGTGTAGTAATGCTTTCTTGGGTAAGAGTGTCCTACAAAATTTAATAAAAAAGACATGATCAATTGATCTAATTAATTGTAAAAATTTTATAGACAGGTGGAACCACTTACTATGTGCGAAGCTATTTGTTTAGTAGTTTCATCTGAGAACTTCTTGCCAGTATAGCCCTGCGAGTGTGTCATCTTCTATAGAATGGAGCGATCAATGGGTTCTGTAGTCCTAGCTTTTTTTTTGCTGTCAAGAAAAGGCACTATAGTTAGAAAACATGTATATAATTACAGGAGCATCAAATCGAATGAGATAAATTATCATAGATGCTTACTTTGTGCTCTTCTAAACGAGCATAGCCCATCCTAAATAGGTGGTGCTGCAACTTTGTTTCGTGCACGTTTCTTCCCATTGCACTCTTCACTTGCACATTTTTACATGTGTGATCAAGTACAATAAATTGAACATTGCATGGAATTAAAAGAATGAAGCGTCATTTCTACAAATACCTCAAACTTGGATGAGGTGCAATTCTGTACAAATGTATTCCAAGCCTCCTGGTTGATGACGTTGGAGTAAATGGAAGGCACCGTGTATAGCCTTGACAAATCATTAACATTTGGAACTATGTACTTGTGAACAAGGTAGTTCTGCCATCTTTCTCCATTGCTCATTAGCGCCTCGTAAAGCACACATCTTCCTGTCATTTGGCATGTCAAAGGCAGACTACAAATTACAATATTTGAAAAATAAGGAAAGCTATAATGTAAATAATACATGTACTTAATGTTTACATACCTTCACGATTTCCCATATTAAATCTTTGGTTGAGGATGGCACAAGTCTCCAATCCTCAAATGTGATTGGAACCATGCTTCTTAATATAGAGTAGATGAAACTACTATAAGCAGGGGCACGCTCACCAATTTCTTGCCCTCTATTTTTGTATTGGATAGTTTCTTTAATTCCCTTCAATTTTCTCTTAATAACCTTTTCCATTGTTGTTCGCCCTCTGTCCTTTCCTTTTGGAGTAGTGCTCATGTGAGCCTCTTGTTTGTGCTCTTCATTGAAGTTGTGTTCTTTAGTTTGATGTTCTCCTAGTTCCATCATTACCACAAAGAAACATTCAATGATATTAGAACAACACTTTTAAACGACCTTTCAATAATTACATGATAATTAAAACCCTCATTTAAGTAAAACATGAATAATCATCATCAACAACAAAGGAAAATATTAATTTGTTCTCCAAGACTATAGATTTGCTTATAATATGTAGTATCAACTTTATCACCAATAAAAAGGCACAAAAAAAATTCAAGGAGCCTATTAGAAGCAAAGTCCTTATGACAATGATGCAACTTCCTTAGATGACTTGAGATCTATGTGCATGGGGCAACTGCACCATGTTGCTTAGTGCATCTTCATTCAAAGATCCACAAAAGGATTTGAATTCAAAGTTCTTCAAAAACCTTTTTATTTTAAAAAAATTCTACTTCACCCCCAAGACTTATAGTGTCAAATTGCATGATTTTACAAGTACAACAAATCCCAATAGAAATTTCACTAGTTTCCATCCAAATTGCATCTAGTTTCTATAAAAGATATGGAAAATCATAACAATTTTGGCAAATCCTAGATCCAATAAATTAGGAAAATCCTTAATGCTAGTAACATGCACTTAGCATAGAACAAAAGATAATTTTTCATATTAGTATCTGTTAGTATTCATGAAATCTCTTTGGAGGCCTGGATTTTTTGAGTAGACACACAAAGGTCTTAACTTTTTGAGTTGTAAATTTGCACGTCAAATTTTAATGATCTATCAAATTCAACAATGGAACTCATCATATGTCATTCACATGCATCTTCTAAGGGGTAGTTATATGAGAAAATTCCTACCAATGGCTTTCTTTCTCACTTTCCTCTAACACTAATTAAAAGCTCCTCTTTAATTAGTTGGAGAAGCAATGGAGCCATAGTTCAATAGATACTAATTTCCTTATTTGTGGATTGAGTGAGAGAGATTAGAGAGTGGGGAATATATATTAGAGATCTAGTTCCAACAAATGTTAAATTTCAATGTTTTGGATCATTGTTGGAGTGAAAAATGGTCATAGAGTTTGAGCAAAGGAATTTGGGTTAGAAACACCTTCCTATGATATATATAGTACTTATTTGTTTAATTCTTTTATTATCTTTTCATAAAATATTTTTTTCTTTTTAGTTTTTTAAGGGTATTTTAGTGCAAGAACTATATTCTATATAGTAGGTATTAGAAAATTCCTTCTATTGTCTTCCATTTTGTTTTCATTATGTATAAGTGTTTCATTGACTTCTATGTTTTGTGAATGAATACATTATCGTCATTTTAAAGCCTTTTTTTTTTTTAATGTGATCTTAAAGAAAAAAAAAAGGTTTACTTTATTGGTCTATTTGTGTCATATAACTTGCTTTTATGGGTTTTAGATGCAACTAAGTGTGCTATTTACCATAAAGTTGCCCTACATAAGCAAGTTAAAGTATTGTTATAGAAAAGTTATGCTCCCCAACAATGTAACCTACACTAACAAGGTGGATAGTGATGGATTTTCATTTTTGGAATTGGGAGCTATTGATAGTCAGCTTTTTCTTCGTAAACCATATCATCTCAATCTGATCTTGTTTTCTTTATCAAATAAATTGTCATTATTCAGTAAAAGAAATTCTAGATCAGTGTTTTCATGTTAGATCATGATTACCCCATACCGCATACTAATTACATTGAATAACATTGATCTAGCATGAAAACTTAAATCATGAAATGAGTTTAACAGATTTTACCTCCTGCATGAGTCACCATGGTTTTCTTCCTCTAATTTTCTACGGTGCAGGTTCAGATTAGGTCCCACTGGCTCCCACCCTCTTCTCTCCTTTCTCCTTCTCTCTTCTTTGGCATGGGTGGTTCTCTGGCATGCAGATCATCTCCAACCCTCTTCTTTCCTTTCTCCTCTCTTTCTCTTTTCTCCACTCTTCCCTCTCTCCTCTCTTCTTCTTCCCTCTCTTCTCCGGCGTGGGTGCGGCTTGTAGATCGGCTGCCACTCGTTCCTTTCTCCTCTCCTCTTCTCTTCTCTTCTCTTTTCTCTCCTTTCTCTTCTTCTCCCAGTTTTATCCCTTTCGTTGGGTTGATCTGTTGGGTTTTGAGAAGAAACAGAGATGGATATTTCTCTGTGTAGATCAAAAGTTTTTACTTTTAAAATCACTTAATTATAAACGACTTTAAAAGTATTAATTTTTCAAGTCATTTAATTATAAATGACTTTAAAAATGTACAAATTTTTAAAAATTTAAATTTAATATATATATATATACACACACCACTTTTGTTAATTAGTACGTACTCCACAATATCTAACAATAAGTAATGTGAGTTCAAGAATCAAGGGTTAGTTTAATTAAGGGTTCAAGGTTCAAGTATTCAGGAAACAACATGGAGTTAATTAGGTTAAGGGCTTAGGGTTCAAGGAACTTATGTATGTAAGTGTTCAGAATTCAAGGGTTCAAGAGTACTCAGTAAACAAGTTTTGGGGCTAGGAGTTAAGGGCTCAGGGGCAAGGTTCACTGTTAGAGTTTAAGGGATCAGGGTAAGGCCAGTGTTAGGGGCTTAGGTTAATTAGGGTTAGGGTTCATGCATGGTTCATCTACACTCAATTAATTAATTTTAAATGAATATATATATATATATATATATTTGTGTGTGTGTGTGTGTTTGATTGACACTAATATTCCAAAGTTTACTTGCTCCATCCAAAATTGCAGGAATAATACTCCATTTTTAAGAACTAAAAATATGTAAAAAATGTACTACTAAAAGAATATTAAACAAAATAAAGATGATAAATTAATTATATGAAAATGTAGGGGAGTTAGCTTAACTCCCAATCATGACCTGTGTGTGTCAGAGTGGTTCTTATAATATATATGTATTCGATTTACTCTAACTGTGTCATAAAGTACTATGGAAACACTCCTAAATAAATAAAAATATGTGATAAACAAAGAAATACAAAAATTGTACTAATAAAAGCACATTAAGCAAAATAAGATGAATAATTTATTATTAGTTTAGTTATAATTTTAAAGTCATTTATTTATAAATGACTTTGAAAGTACATACTTTTAAAGTCGTTTATTTGTAAATGACTTTAAAATTACTTACCTTTAAAGTCATTTATAAATAAACAACTTTTAAAGTACATACCTTTAAAGTCAACATTTTAAAATGTTTTATTGTTCAAATTATATACACCTTTTATATATACTTACAATATCTAACAATGAATACACAATGAAACAATTTTTTATTTTTTTATTTTTATAGTTATCATTGCATTCATTCATTCTTTTTGTACGCATATATATAGCTAATTTATATATCAATCCATGCATATATTATTTGTCATAATTAAAATTTATAAATATTGAATTATGTAGATGTTGCAATTGACTAATATAAATATTATTCCACAAATCCCAAAATATATAGTTTTCAAACCCAAGCACCTTCCTCGCCATTGTCATGCACATAATCCTCATTCTCACTAAGTATTGCTTCTATTGATGGGATTTGTTTTTGGTAACAAAAGGGTAATTTATTTCAATGTCTCCTAGATCATTTTCATTGTATAAATTCCTCAGATGGGATAATAAAATAGGTGACCATCTCTTATCATGTTCATCTTGTACATAAAATACTTGTTTTTCTTGAGATGCCATAATAAATTGATCATTTTTATAGCCGATCTTGTTGAGGTCAACCACTGTCAAGGGCATTAGTTTTGATGTTATCTTTGCTTTGTTCCACCCAATTGCACTTAATCACAACCACAGTTCTGAAAGTATAATCCAAGGCCCAAATCTCTCTTATAACCCCATAATAAATTTCATCCGGCACTATTGGCATGTTATCCTTTGAACTGGAAAAGAATGTAGCATTGGCAGCTAAGCTAACTCCACTATTCTATTGCTCTCTTGAGTTATCACGGTCTTTCATGTAAAAGTGATATCCATTGATGTCATATCCAACAATTTTATTACTTTTGGTCGTGGTCCCATCACCATTCAGCATACGGTTTCTAATATACCATTGCCTGCTACTTCTCGCTAATCTTGAATATGTGTATATTAATATATTACGTAAGCTTAGGCAAGATTAATGTATACATACATACATATATATATATATAGAACATAGTTATTTAATATACATTAAGTGATATTTTACCTTCTTACGTAGCCAATTATTGAAAGTGCGACAATGCTCAAATTGTAGCCATTTCAGTTTCTTTACGTAACTTGATTCATTGCCTTGATCAACAATTAAATTTTACATATGCATGCGTGCATTAACTTAATGTATGGTTCGACTTCATCAACATTTTGTAACACATAAAGATGCACTTGGTCTCATTCTTTATAGTCAATGATCGATACACAACCACTAGATAGAGGTTCGCCAACCTTGAGATCAAATGCATATGATTGTTTCTTTCTTAAGATTCCAATGGCATCCACTCCTGCTAAGTACTCTGTGCAAAATTCCACTGCTTCCTCTACAATGTAACATTCAGCTATAGACCCCTTTGGCCGATTGTGATTACATACATACCCTTTTAAAATTTTCATGTACCTCTCAAACGGATGCATCCATCACAAGTAAATTGGCCCACAAAGTCTAACCTCATCAATGAAGTGTACTGTTAAGTGTACCATGATGTCAAAGAAGGATGGTGGAAACATTGTCTTAAGCTCACATAAAGTTGTCACTAGATGACCTTGAATTTCTTGTAATTTTGAAACATCCACCACCTTCTTGCACAAAGCATTAAACAAGTAGCAAAATTTTGTAATAGCTCCCCTAACTTTGTTCGATAACACCAAACATATTGCTACTAGCAGTAGTTGTTGCATCAATGCATGGTAATCATGTGACTTCATCCCCACCAATTTCAGCTCTTCCATGAAAACAATGTTTTAAAAGTTTGAAGAGTAGTCATCTGGGACTTTGAGCTTGAACAAGGTTTTACATATTATTCTCCTCTTCTCTCTATTGAGAGTAAAATTTTCCTTAAGCAGGTATGCTCCTCGACTGCCCATATCCTCTAGGTGCATCCTCCTCTTCAAACCCATGTTCATAAGATCCATGCAAGCTGTAAGTCCCTCCTTTGTTTTTCCTGGGATATTAAGCAATGTACTAGTCAAGCTTTCAACACATTCTTCTCAATGTGCATGACATCAAGCACGTGGCATATATGCAGTGATTTGCTGTATGGCAGACGAAAGAATATTGATTTCTTCTTCTAACAACTTCTACAATTACTTTGACCTACACATTTACTTGATTTCTTCTTTCCCCAAAGGACATTGATGTTTTCAACTTGCTCCAATACTTGTTGTCCTATTAACATCTTTGGAGGTGTCCTAGTCTCTACACACCTGTTAAGTTCTCCCTTCTTAAAATGATATGGATGGTCTTTGCGCAACCATCTTCTGTGCCCAAGGAATGCCATTTTTCTAGTATAGTTAAGTTGTATAGGACATGTTTGATCACTGCAAATAGCACAAGCACTGTATCCCTTCACAGTTCATCTAGACAAATTACTGTATGCAGAGAAATCACTTACTATCCACAACAATATAGGCTTTAGGGTGAATGAATCTTTCCTGTATGCAGTGTATGCTTCAACGTCTATGTCCCATAATGTCTCAAGATCATCGATCAAGGGAGACAAGTACACGTCAATGTCATTTCCTAGTTGCTTTGGACCCAATATCAACATAGTTAGCAGCATGCACTTCCTCTTCATCCATAGAGATGGCGGAAGGTTGTAACACACTAATATAACAGGCCAACAACTATACTTGCTACTCATAGAACCATGAGGATTAATCCCATCTGTAGATAATGCTAGCCATAGGTTTCTAGGTTGTTCACCAAAATTAGGCCACATGAAGTCTACGAGTTTCCATGCTATGCTATCTACTGGATGGTCTGAAAAGCTATAAGCTACTTTGTCATTAGCATGCCATACCAATTTCTTCATTGTTTCTCTTATACGAAACATTCTTTTGAACCTTGGAATAGGGGGGAAGTACCATAGAACCTTTATAGGAATGCCTATAAATGTCTCAGTAGAATTCTTCTTTAACTTCTATCTTAGCTGTCTACAAGTTGGGCATGTAGTTTTATCCTTATACTCCTTCCTATAGATGAAGCAATCATTGGGACATGCAGGTATCTTATCATACTTCAGTCCTAGTGCAGCCCTAGTTTTCTTTACCTCCCATGTGGACCTCACCAATTTATTATCCTTCGGTAGCATCTTACCCACTACTTTTAAGACTTCTATAAAAACCTGATCTGAAAAACCAAATCTTAATTTCACATTGTAAAGTTCTACCACTGCAAACAACTTGGTATAATATTTATACTCAAGGTACAATGGCTCATTGGCTTCCTCTAATGTAGCGTGAAATTGTTTAGGATCATCCTGGAAGTCATCATATGCATCTGGAAACATTGGTACAGTTGTGCTACTGTCTCCCACACTTCCTACTGTGTCTTGATCATATATTCTAGGCCTTGTCGAGTGACGCGGAAGTTCGTCTCCATACCAAATCCATGAGTGATAGCTTTCATCAATTCCATTAAAGCACAAGTGTTCTCTCAACACCTCTATAGTTACTTTTTTCAAGTTTTCACATTTTGAGCATGGACAATGAATGTGATTATGATCAATACCTGCCCCAAGTGCAAAGTCTATGAAGTTTTCTATACCCTCCTCATATTCTTTCAATGTTCTTATCGCAGACATCCAAGCATATTTGTCCACTATCACACGAAATCTAACCAAATTTTGGGGGAGACTTGTAAGGCATGAAAAGATTAGGTTAGGCATTTTACCAAACATTAGATATACATGAATTAGAAACATTTAAAATATCTTTATATATTTCATGCATGGAAAATTTTAATTAATAATAAAATGAAAGAAAATTATGACATCCACATTCACGAATGAAATCAACTTTCAAAAGAACATTTTCTAATCAACAGCCTTGTAAAAATTATTCAAATATGCATAATACATATGAGACAAACATAGAGATACTAACCAATACACAAAAATCGATATTGACAAAGAATTTGTAAATGTAATTCCAATTCACAGGTAGGATTTGGTTCATAGTAGAGAAACATAAGTCTGGTTTACTTTTTGTGCACAAATAATAAACATAGAGTGAAAAGGCATGCCGGAAGTTGACAAAATAATTCTTAAAACATATGTTCAATTGAAGTCATTTGATGAAAAATGACTTTAAAAGTTCATGATTTTCAAGTTGTTTGAATATAAACGACTTTAAATGTCCATAATATATTTTTTTTATTTACCATTTTTTGCATTCCACACAAACATAAATACACACTAAAACTAATTTTACAAACATAATCACATATAATACATTTATATAAACAAACACATCAAGAAGGAAATCAAGTTATTTTTTATTACATCCCATGTTACATGCATATTAAATTACATAGTAGTTATTAGATCTTGTTAAGCCAATATCAAATAGAAAATCTCCTCTTTTCATCAAAATCTAGCATAGAACTTAGTTGACACCACTCTTTTTCTTCAAAATAGGCCAAAAGTTGATGGTATAACCACCACTCTTCATCAAACCCTATTTTTGGGTGAGAACCACAAATTCGTATTGTTCTCCCTTTCTTCAATAGTAGGCTTGTGAGAGAAGTAGTTGTCATTTTTAATGAAATCATACGATTCTGGAGAAATCAGGATGATTGAATAGATTCTTTAACCCTATGATATGTAGAGAGAAAACCCACATGATCTACAACATAAAAAAGAAGAAGTTAGTAACAAGATACAATTTTTTCCATTATAGTTGTTTCCATTACACTAACATTCAAAATATAAAAATGAAAAGTAAAAAGGGGTAAAGAGAGATGCATAAGGACCAAAGACGAATCCGTCATGCCAAAACCTTGAGAAGAAGAGGATAAGGAAAAAATGTTACTTCGACGGCTATTTATAGATGGTTGAAACTTTAGAAGTCGTTTAATTATAAATGCCTTTAAAACTTTATCACTTTTAAAGTTGTTTATTTACTTTATAAAGTCCGTTCTTGCTAAATAAAAAAAATTGTGCCAAATTTATCTGAGGGGGGTTTATTTAACGGCACCTGTTTGGCATTTTGTTGGCATGTCTCTTGTGATATCTCTGATGATATCTTGTGTGATATCTGAGATATATGTCATATATTTTGTGATATCTTGTACGATATCTCAAATATGTGATATTTGTTCTGTGATATCTCCGGCGATATCTATAGTGATATTTTTTATGATATCTGAGATATGCCTCAAATATGAACACAGTTAAATAAGCTGTATTTCTAGCATATGTCATGATATCAACTAGCACCTTAATATTCATTAATGATCTAGGCCATTCATCTATGCTATGATATTCCTAAGGCCTAGGGCTTTTATGGTACCTTTGTTGTATATGCATTTGTGTGGCACCAAATGCTGCAAAATTGTATGTGTAATACCCTCATTTCCTTGTTAAATAACATAATTGAAAAATCTTGAGAAGACTAAAAGGTCTTCAGAAGAATTTCATAATCGATGCAATGTAGCCCTAGCAAGTAAGAAAGAGACTGAAAGGTTGACTTATGACTAGCAAAAAAGTCAAATTGATTGGCAGGAGTGCTTGCAACCATATTATTATTCTCCCTTAGTGAACTTGCAAGATATCAGAAGAGGGTAGTGGATGAATGGTCGGATTGTCCAAAAGTGGGGTTTTATAATTGAAAATGGGCCAAGCAGATGAATGGGTTAGATCGTCCAAGGTAGTTGGACTCAAAAGTGGGGCTCCATGGAAATCCTCTTGCTAGATGGCAGGAACAACGCATGGCTAAATGTACAAGAGTAGTGCTCACAATTTGGTGATCCATTCCACTCATCTCTTGGACCCCACCTTAGACGGGTCGTGAGGAGAAAATCTCACATATCAAACAATTCTAGCCCTTAGATTCATTATATTATCATAGACACCAAGAATGAGGATTTCCAACTTTAGTTTGTTTTCTACCAAATGGAGTGGTACATCTGGTGGGACCAGCAGCCTAATTAATGACGTGTCATTTGTGGCACATTCGAGTTCCATTAAGCGGTCCCCATCATCAATGGCCATGCGGCAAATTTGGACCTTCCATTAAGCAGTCCCCATCATCAATGGCAAACAACAAACAAGATCCTAGGATTAGATAATCACAACAGTCCATTAAGTGGTCCACATCATCAATGCCCATGGAGGAATGCAAATCCCCCTAAGGAATGTTGAAAATGGCCTCTTCTCTCTCTCTCTCTCTCTCTCTCTCTCTCTCTCTCTCTCTCTCTCTCTCTCTCTCTCTCTCTCTCTAAATAATGCAGTTTTTCTTATATATTTCTCTCTCTACAAGAGGAGCAAATATACACTTGAATCTACATTTGGCATATTTGAAATAACACCAAACATATCAACACGACAAAAGTTAAATAAAACTGATATCTTAGATATGCCAGAGATAATGCGGTTAAATAAAGTGCACATCTCACATATGCCACAAATAACACAATTAAATAAGGTGCACATCTCACATATGCGATAGATAACGTGGTTAAATAAGGTGCACATTTGAGATATGCTGTGATATCTCAAAAACGCCATACATACGTCGTTAAATAAACCCCACTGATACTTTTCAAGTCGCTTAATTAAACGATTTCAAAAAGTACTGAAGTTTTTAAGTCATTAATATCTAAACAACTTTAAAAGTTTATCACTTTTTAAGTCATTTAAAAATAAATGACTTAAAAAGTTCTTCCAGTGAAAAATTTTCAGCTCGCACCAGTTTTTTAAACTCACTTACTCGTAAATGACTTCTTAAGTATATCTATTTAAAATTATTTATTTTCCAGTGACTTGTAAAATATTTACAAAGTTGGCAGTCAAATAAGCGACTTCTTTATGCCAACTTTAAAACCCTTATGTGTAGTAGTGAAGGGTAATGACGATCTAAACACTCCAACCAAATCTCACCCACTAAATCTATGGTAATGATGATCTAAGGGATGGAATGAAACATTGAAAAGTCATAAACCTTAGCCACCTTGCCTTTATTGAAAAGTCAAATCAAAACCTTGAGGAAGGTAAGATCACAACCACTCACTTCAATACAATGGTTCACATCCATCTCAAATATTTTGAAGTCCACAAACCAAAGTGAATTCCATGCCTACCACTTCTTCTCCTTTCCCTTTCAACTCATTTTTTTATATTTTCTTCCTCCATATCCTCTTTGCTCCCTTAACCTATCTTCCTTCCCATTCTCCCATATCTTATTTCCTTTCCATCTTATCTCCTTCTCACCTTCATCTACACCTTTATGGATTCCAAACCCCTGCCCCTCCACCCTTTGATAAGTACTCAATTTTGCATAAAAAGGTACCCAATGAGCAGTACATGTGTCATAGACTATAGGGCATTATTTCAAGGGGTTTCTTCCAAACTTCGTGGCACATGTATTTCTAAATTAATAATCTAAAAAAGCTAATACTTTATAAGGGCAAAAGCTAGTCCAGAGTAAGAATGTGATCTGTCATAATTTTCTAAATAGCAAATAGTAATTTTAATCTTTTATAGGTGTTAAAAGAATAATCCAATGGTCTAGATTGCTTTAGATTATAATTGATGATCAAGACCAAACTAAAGAATTGGGACCTATTTTCTATTATTTCAAGGTTCAATAAATGGTAGGATCATTCTATAGCAAGTAGATGAGTCTTAGAAACATTTGGTAAAATTCAAGGTCACTCAAAATTGTCCCATGCAAAATCCACACAAAAGGTAGTAGAATTCTACTAACTTTCCATGTGATTTCAAGTCATGAAAGAAAGCCACCTGAGCCACATGATTCTTGAAATAATGACTAGGAGAAGCCAAGCCATGGAGCCAGCATGTCAAAGCCAATGTTGAGGAACCACTAAAACCATTTAAACCATCCAACATGGGTCCACACATTTTGAGGAAGAAAATGAAATTCTCCAACTTGTAAACAATAGCATTTTAAAGAGAAAGAATAGGGAACAAGTAGATGTTATATGTGTAGGTGTCATTCTAAGTGAACCAATTATAGAAGAGACATCACTTTTAAACTATCTTTTTCTCTATCCTCTTACCCTCCATCATGAACCACTTAGAAAGGGGGAAAACTCACAAAGTTAGCATGGTTCTACTTTCTTATTCCCTCCCTAATCTTATCTCCATCTTTCCTAAACCTTCCACTCTTTCCTTTCTTCCTCAAGATAGAAATTAGCAAGAGATTCTCTCTCTCTCTCTCTCTCTCTCTCTCTCTCTCTCTCTCTCTCTCTATATATATATATATATATATATATATATACACACGTGAAAATTGTAGAGGAGAAGAGGAGTTTTTTTTTAATGCAATTTTCTTAGAAGTTTTGTACAAAATTTTGTTAAGGCTTTACCTTTCTATGCATCTTTCATTGGAATTTCTTTCCATGAAATTTTCTTTGGAGGTGTTACACATGAGTTCCTTTAGAGTTTCAATGCAATTTTCTTATTTAGCTACAAGCCTTCTTCCCTTAGCTCATGTTTCATGGTGTTTTACTTTATTTGGTGATGTATTTCTCCTTCATCCAAAGGCCATAAATCTCTTGTAGTGAAAGCCAAGAAAAAGTAACCTTTGGACCATCTTTCTAAGCATTCAAATTAAGGTTAGTTTTCCTTGCTTTTCCTTAGTTATTAGCCTTAGATATGTAATGACCCTGAATTTTTGTAACTTATTAAGGAAAATTAATAAAGTTTGAATTTTTAGAAATTCTGGGCTGGAATATTAGGTTATTGAAAATTCTCTTTTTATGGAGATTATATCTGAATTAAAACATAGAAATTATGGATGTACTTGGAAAACTGATCGAAACAACATTAAGTACGTTCAATTCTGAGTTAAAATGAAAATTCCTTAATTTTCTCCATTTGGGGGTAAAATGGTAATTTTACCCATATTCCATATCCAAGAAATAAGACATCAATATTTATAATATACTCATAAATATGATTCCAACACCACTAAGTACGCTTGATTATGAGTTCGGACAAATATTGCCTATTATTCTCCAATTTTGGAGTTCAAAGGGCAAAAATGTCTTTTCACATAAAAGTGGGGCCCACAAAGTGGGCCAACGTTCTAGAAGCAATAATAATTGCTGATAGTGGAGAATGTAGTGGAGATTGTAGTGGAGAATGGAGAATGCACTTGTTATAAAAAATTATAAAGTAATTAATTATCTTATCAAAATAAATGATAAAAAATTCAAATTTGGCTATAACTATGTCCCAAAAATTTCCAATACTTTTCAAAACCTTAACCACAAAATTTACAAATCTTCCCTGGAGTTTCAGCTCCAAATTCTCATTCATCCCTCCCCAATCTCTATTTTTCTTATTTCTCTCTCCTCTTTCTAAGTGGAACAAGAGACCTAAATTCAATTAGGCACTCCGTTCCAGGTATAATCTGATAAATTTCACCGTCCATAACCTCCTATACTACAGTATATACAAAATCCCCAAATCAATTTGAAGATCCAACGGTTCCAACAACAGAAAATCACAAAAATAGCGACAATCGAGCTATATTATCATCAACCGGTAATTCTCTCAAATTGAGCATCAAATATATGTTTTTTCTCCAATCAGGTTGGTGTAACTACTTCCCATATATATTTATTATGGTTTAGTGTAATTTTTATTTTTTTGTAATTTAATTTGAATGAAAATTGGTAAAAATAAAGTAAATACTAGAGCCTTCAATTTATGGTGATAGAGAGCTCAGATGAAAATTTTGAGCTTCCAATCGATCCAGAAGGGTCCAAAACCCCTAGAGTACAACTTTTAAGAAAATCTAACAAGGTTTGCACCCTCAATTGAGAGAGATTAGTTCTGCTGGGCACAGATCAAATCTGGACCCTAGGAATGGCTGTAAAATTCAATTTGAGATTGTGGAGTCATATGAACTCCAAATTGAGATCGAAAAGAAGCTATGGAAAGCTTGTAATGTCTAGTTTCTAATGAAGTCATAATATTTCTAAAAATTATTTCTGTATTTTTCTGTATTTTGAAAATAAGTGTCCAATTTCCAAGATCTTCAGGAAATTTATTTTAATTATGATATAATAATGTAATAAAGTAATATATCTAGTTAATTTGGACAGATCTTGGATATATTAGGAGATTTTCCCTTTATGGTAAAAAAACCCTAAAATAAAAATAAAAATAAAATACAAAGGGACCCACTTGATCAATGAGATCAAGTATGATCGGATCCTTGGGATGGATTAAATAGATGATATTATGATGAAATCAAGTTAGATCATGGATGAAATGTGACAAAATCAATTGGATATGATTTTTGGATCTTAATGGATTAAAAGCCTTAAAGGTAATTAAAATCATTGATCTAAAGGAAAACAACTAAGATCTAATGGTTGGATCATATTTAAAGGCTTATAATAATCTTAATATAATTACTTTAATTGTCTTTTATTGTATATAGAAGTGTAAATTTGATTTATGTTCTAAGTTTTAATTGTCTTTTATTGGACATAAAGGTGTAAATGTGATTTATGTTATAAGTTAGAAAGCATGATAGTGTAATCTTTAAATTTTAGTATGATATGCCCTAAATGAGTAATTTGTTAGTAGATTTGATTATCTTAGGATCATGTTAGTGTAAATTAGATATTAAAACATGATTCCATTAAGATAGAAGTACAATTTTATGGATTTCATAACTTAGGATCATGTTAGTTTTTTTTCACTAGCTTAAGTTACATTCATAGAAAGAATGTTAGTATATAGTTGTTGAACTTATATTTGATTTATGCTTTCAAATTTATGATTTACTTATTGTCAAATTTTATTCAATTGTTAAGTAGTTGTTAAGATATAAGGAGCATAAATCACCAAAAATATAAACTAATGAAATATAGAGATCCATGAACAACTAAGATGAATGAATGATTTTGAGTCAATAAGGGCTATAGTTAGTAGGAAAATATAAGGAATGCTTTACTAATTCCTTGGCCCAAAGTAGAAAAATAATGAACATCCATGGATGACATTATGCATATGCATGGAAATTAATTAAAATCAATTAGAGAAGGGACTTAAGGTAAAGAGCTCATAGGAACCTTGTTAAAGGTTGAGCTAGTACCACTCCAGTGGACTCTGAACATTGTGGTTATAGGGGGTATACAAGAGCCAAGTGCTTTTCCCTCACCTCCTGTTGACGTAAGAGAGGTCTAAACGCCTCCTTACATAAGGGTTGTATTAACCACTTTTTGAGTAGACTTTTAACTGGTAAGTACTAGTCATCCTTTTTTTGTTGTCTAGTAATAGGAAAAAATAAATTATCTTCAACCAAGTAAGACACTAACTGGTTGAATAATAATAAGAACATAAAAAGATAGCAAATTATCTAACCCTAATAAAAATAGTAAGTAAGATAAGGATGATCAAACAAGATGAGATCTTGTATGATAAAAAATAATAAGGAAAAAGAAACACCAATGTAGATTAGATTGTTTATGTATGATATAGATAGTATTTGTATAGATGATATTAAACCCTTGGATATATGATATTCAAGGAAGAAAGATTCAGATCATCCTACATAAGGATGATCGAAAGACCATGTAGTATGTACCCTTGATTAGAAAAATGACATTATACATATGATTTGATAGATATATGTTGATCGAGACTATGGCAGATTTCAAGGTGTAAGAATACCTTATTGAGGTAGGTGGATTATTAAGAATGCCTTTACATGAAGATACATATCTAATACATGATCTTATGTTTTGAAGTATTGACGTGTATGATACCAATATATTAAGGTAAATACCTCAAATTGAAATATGATCCAACCAAATGATGAGGAAAATAAGTATTAAATGGTTAAGTTGAGAATTGAGAACAACCATAAGTGAATAGGAAAGTAGAAAATATTCCAGTCCTAGATAAACAGACAGATAGTCTGATATGTATAAGTATTATTTTACATACAAGCTTGGAGGCTTGTGGTTTTGTTTTAAACAGGCATAGGCCTGGGGATGCTATGCTAGGAGAGTTAAGAGGGTTTGGCCACCCACTCTCTGAAACTTGATGATATTGAATACCAAGCCTAAGAAAGGCTAAAAGTCGGGTGGGGCATTATGGGAAGGCCACCACTGTGACAGCCATGGTCCTCCCATATGGACATGGATATTGTAATTTCCACTGAGAATGGTATAAGTGGATTATTGAACAGTTATCCGAGCGCGCTGTATGGATCAGACTGCAAGCATAGTAGTCCTTGATTATTTTGCATTATGATGCATATGAAATTGGCATAGTGAAATGCCTTAAGGGATGGCATGATGAAATGCCAGGTAATTGTATATTACCAATATTTTTCCCAAGAAGGGAAAATCTCATTATAGTAACTGGCTGAAATACAAATCTCCTATAATGAAAGGAGTTGATCAATTTTGTATGGAATGATTATTGATTATTTTTACAATTTTAACGGATTTGTTCTCATATACTATGTATGTATAAAGGTGAACACAAATGATAAGGAAATGAGATGTTCATATAAATAATAGTGGTCTGTGAATGTGTTTATGATAGAATGAATTATGGGATAGTTGAATATTGAGATTTTACTGTCAATAACTTACATTCTTATCCCCTACCAAGCATAGCTTGCTGAGATATTGTAAATGTTCGAATGTTTACAATATCTCAGATATAGAGAAGGAAACTTAGGAGCTCAAGACTTGAAGAACTATTGAAGAATAAGTAATAAGGGTATATTCTTTGAAACATTATATTGAGCACATATATTGTATTTACAACTTTGTAATTTGGATTGTGTATTTGGACAAGTATTGTAAGGATACAATGGGTTGTGTACTGTGAACCACTGGATGGATCCTGGAAGTTTAATAAAATCATATTCCTTCAATGGAATTTTATTTTGTACACAAATTGTACTTATGTTATGTATGAAGTGGTGACTTGGGTTTTCAAAACAAGTTTTAAAATAAAAGAATTTTCACTGCTTTGTTTTGCGAAATATTTTTATTGAGGCGACGCCCTTGCCTTTGAAAAATGTATTATAAAATGTGTTTCAAAAACCTGGGTCGTCACAAGATATCTCCTTGTTCTTTCCTAGTTATCATCCATCATATTGCATCTTTTTCACCCTTTCAAATTCGTTCCCATCTCCTCTTTATTCTTCCTTGATTTTCTCTTTTGGTTCACATGCATGATTATCCCTTGGTTCCCATTGATGAATGATGGTACTATATCTTGATGTTTGAAGCCACATTATTGTATTTTCATGCTATGAATATTACACACCTTTCTTGTCAGGATTGACATCAAGAAATAGAGTTTGTTCTTGCACACTCTTCTAATTCATTGTACTTTATCATGCTTGCTTTGTTAATCTTAGTTGATCATGTTAAAAGGGCAGCCTGGTGCACGAAGCTCATAGGGATCCAGGGAAGTTGTATTTTAGATTAGATTTTAAGCATGTTAATTGGATTTTAGACTAAGCTTTATCCATTAATCATGTTAGTTTGAATGTTGAGATTATATTTCATTATTTAGGAAGTTTCTATTTTTGGTTATAAAAGTTATTTTTAGGAAGTTCTGATTTCTAATATTGGAAATCATTCATCTTTAGAAAGAAATAATCATTATGAGGTTTCTTTAAGATTATTGAATGTTAGAAGTTTACTATTTAAAAAAAATTTAACTTCTAGTTTTAGAAATTTCATTGACCTTTAGGTTTCTAAGTTATTCATGTACCTAGTTTTGCATTAGTTTCCTTTTTTGAACTCATATTAGTTTATAAATCCATTCACAGAAGTTTCTAATCTTATTTTTAGAAAGTCTTTACTTTTATAAAGTTTCCTTAGTTAGGTTCTAATTTTATTCGTATTTCTAACTCTATGTTCTTTTAATTCCTAGAATAAATCAAAATACAATCTTTCTTTAGCTAGGATAATTGATCTAAATAGATTCCAATTGAATACAAATTTGTGATATTCCTCTTGGGATTGACCTCACTTTTGTGTCATCATACTATGATTTGTGCACTTGCAAATACTTACTAGAAGACATCACTCCCTAACTTCTAATCTCCATTTCTTGCTTAAATCTCCACAATCTATCCTTTCTTTCACTCATATTATCTCCAACCTCCATTCCCTAAGGTTTCCACTCCAAAAATCCACAAATAGAGGTGCTTTACAAGGAATCCCATCTTTCAACTTCCCCTAGAGTTCAAAGCCAAATCTTGGAGAAATAGAGGGAGGAAGATCACTGTGGTTCAAGCTCCCATAAGCCATACACGTTCCATTCCTTGGAGTAAAGGTAAGGGTTGTCAACCCAACCCATTTCGCTTTCTTCTCTTTCCATTCTTCTTACTCATTCTCTTTCATGAATTCATGCATCTAATTTTCACTCATTCATCTAGAGCTTCAAGCAAGCATCCATGTTATGCTTAGATTTTTGCATACATCTTAGTTATGTTCCACCATCTTGCACTTGTATGTTTAATTCATTTACTAGGTTTTCATTTGCATGCATGCTTTCTTTTATTGCTCATTCACTCTTGCATTGCATACATCCTTCTTCCACTTTAGCATAGCCCATATTCAACCTTGCTTGCATTAGGTTTTCCCTAGATTGCATCTCATCTCTATAGCCCTTCCCCTTCTTCCATTAGAAAAGCACACACCCAACTTCCTTGCACTTTATCTTGCATGCACACCCATTGCATGCAAAGATTTCAACCTTGTATTGCAGACTTTTGTATACAACTTAGGTAGCACACATCCTTCCTCCATTTTCTATAAGCATATTCCTTTTCTCACTTCTTTTTATGGCACGCATGCTCCATTCCTTAATCATTCATGCATTCTTTTATTCTTTCATTGTTCTATTTCTTTTCATTTTATGGGATTTGGGAGCAAAAGAGAAGAAAAGAAGCCTCGTGCCCTTCTAGGAAGTAAGGAGTTTTCCATTAAGACTAAACCAAATCCTTTCATAAAGTAACTGAATTTCTAAGCTAAGGGTATCATGGTGAAGAGTAGGACCACTTCCAAGGTAAAGTACCTATATCCTTCCTCACCTCTTAAGGATGGAATAGGTGAGTCCTATGCCAAGGGCCATTGTCTCCCTTTTTATTTTCTTATTCTTCTATGTTCATTCTTGAAGAAGTAAGTCTCCTCTATGGTTGTGTCTACTTTTAGATGAATAGACCTCTAATCATCTCTTACCTCTCCCCTTAAAAAGCAACCATCTTTTCTAAGAGTATCTAGCTATGGAGATGCAAAAATTTATTACATCTTCCATTCCATCTTCCTCTTTTACTTCTTTTTTGGATAGTGGCTTTTAAGAAAAGGGTTAGGCACCTCTTTTCTTAGCTGTCTTAGCACTTCATTCCTAAGGATCTTTGTAAAAGGATTAGACTTTTGGGTTGTGGCATGTCAAATTAAGGAGATGAGAAAAGCTTGGTGGTAATGTAGTGTAAAGAGGGTTGAAGAGAAGGCTAGAAGCTCTTGTTGAGTGATAGAACAAGATGGCCCTACAGCAAAATTTAAGACTGAGTTGAAGATCTTTTACTTGCTTTGCTTTACTTTGTTGATTATGCTCTTCTTTGCTTATGCAAGAAATCCATGTACTCATTCAATTAATGATATATTCCTTTTACTTCTTAGTTAGGTAGTTATTGCTTTATTTCCTTAGTTCTTTGTTAAATTCCTTTCCTTTATTTAATTGCTTCTTTCCTTGCTTATGACCTTACTTCTATTGCCTTATTTTCTTAGTTAGATCTTTGTTAGAATCCTTTCCTTTATTTAATTGTTCTTTCTTTGCATGTGTCTTTACTTTCCTTTGCTTTTAGTTTCCTTCCTTTCCTTGGATTGGCTAGGTTAAAGTAAGAACCTAATTTTTAATTAAAACCCCTTACAAGAGTCCTTGTGGGATCGACCTGTATCGCTAATCCATACTTCAATAGAATCATGCACTTGTGTTAAATAATTGATGGACATCAACCTTTAGCAGAGTTGTTGAGGACTTGCAATAAAGTTTAATTATGATCTAGGCTGTAATGCTTTACCACTAGTGATAGTATAGGATTGCATATAACAATATTTCTGATTTTTATATACTTTCCTTATTCCTATGAATTGGATACTTACCTTTTATTTTGTCCAGGAATTTGAACAAGAATAAAGACTTGGAGGAAGGCCTTGGGATAGTTTTCATATTTTTTCTTTATTAATTGAGTTGATGCAATAAGATTGATATTGTAATTTATTTAATACCATAATTCATTCATATAAAATAAAGGGATGTAATAATACAGGTCAAGGGCAGGCCATCCTAACATGGAAGAGGAGGTGGCACATACATAGACCCACCCTTATATGAGAAGACTAAATCTAGGACCCTATTGTAAGCTTTCCCATCTTCTCTCAATTCCCAAATTAGGGTCTACTTAAGTAGTTTAATTCTTGCATTGTGGATGGAAAAATAATAGCGTGTGGTTGCATTCAATATATTCATGTTCCATACTACTTAGGGCAAGTGCATGATAAAGCAAATATTCAAGAAGGATATCCTAAGCTCAACTATAACCTAAGGACATAAGTTATTAGGGTTATAGTGCCCCATTTGTTCAATCCATGACTGTTTGTTAAGTAGTAGATAGATAGTTGCATTAGATATTTTCTTTCCTTGCATAAATAGGACACATTTATGACTTTAAGGTGCTTTATATATTGAATGAACTATGTGAGATTGTTTAAAATGTTACTAAGGACACTTACCCCCTTAAGGACAAGAGTAGATTTCATCACTAGACTTTGGCCCACCTAGGTTAAATAGCATTTGATGCTCCCCAACCTTCCATTTTATAATTAAAAATCACATAGAAGGAGCCAACATATTGCCACTCCAGTAGTGCCTACCTAATTAACTGAGCTGGTATTTAAAAACTAGTAGCTTTGCTAACAAATTATATGACTTAGATCATCTATGGCTTATTAAGAAGGGAGGGGGGGGGGGGGGGTGAAATAGTTTATGGATATAACTAGTAAGTAGTAGGATAAATTAGAAAGAGAGAAGGAGCTACCTAGGATTAGCAATAATCTAAAAGCTTCTCTCCTAAAGAAATTCAAGATAAAAAGCCTTTCACATTGTTTACCATAGGGCTAGATTAATTTTATGCACTTGCTTGTTTGTTTGTTTCAGCATATAGATTACATTATCTAGTTTAGGTCTCCCATAGACTAGGTAGGATAAACAAAGGGAAAAAGTCTCTTTCATTATATACAATGACTTAAAGTCCACTACACCATCCATTGGTGCATGAATGTTTGTTAATTGCCTAATCCTAATCTCTTACCTTTTGATACAGAGACCCAATTAACTATTAAGCAAGGCTAAAGGACTCTAGAAGATCAACTGATTACTCTACACCAGTCCAATTCAAGTCATCATCTTAGGTAGCTCTACCTACAACTAATGCAAATGACTTTGAGTTGAAACTAGGAGTTATTCAATTCTTTCCAAATTTCTATGGGTTGGACAAGGAGGACATACCACCATTTCAAGAAATTCCTTGACATTTGTTCAACCATCAAATTTCACAACTTTTTAGATGACTCTATTAGGTTGAGCTTATTTCCATTTTCCCATAAAAACAAGCTAAGGCATGACTCAACTCTCTAGAAGTAGGGTCTAGCACCACATGGGATCAACTTTCAAGGAAATTCCAAAATAAGTTTTCCTGGATCCACAAAACAAATGCTCTCAAGCATGAAATTATAAATTTCCAACAAAAGGAGGGAGAGCCCTTTTCACAAATGTTGGAACGACTTGCTTCTGAATTGTCCCCATAATAATGATTTGAAAAATGGTAGTAGGTTCAGTATTTCTACAAAGGTTGACACCACAAAATTGACATATGATAAATGCCACTAGTGGAGGGACTTCATGATTAAAAGCAATGTGGAAGCTTGGAATTTCTTTGAGTCACGCTGGTAATGGGATAACTCTACCCACATGGAAAGAAATTTACAATTGCAAAGGAAAGGTGGATTACATGAATTAGGGATCTCTTTAGATCTTTCTAGTAAAATTGACATATTGACTATATGGTAGACAAAATAGACACTCTAACCTGGTGATCAGATGCCTTCATGATGAACAAATCTCCTATGCCCCCTCAGTCTATGGTATGCTCAATCTATCTTAGTCCATATCACTCAATTCCATCATGTCCATCTAGCTCTAATCTCCTCAAGTTGTTTTTAGAGCAGGTCAATGTTATGAACATATTGCCAATCTAGAATAATCCTTATTCTGAGACCTACAACCTTGGATGGTCTAAGAATCCAAACTTATCCTTATCAAAGAATAACAACCAAGGGGATCCATTGGGCAATCCCCTGCAACAACCTTTTCCCAAAAATAACATGCCTCAAAAGTAGCCTCCTCCACTCTAATTTTAGCCATGTCAAAGGAAACAATCACTAGAGAAGACATTGAATATTTTTATGCAAGGAACTATGCAATTTCCAAATGACACCAACAATTTCCAAAATGATACTAAGCAAACCTTGCAGGACAACTCACAATCTATTGTGAAGTTGGAGTATTAGATGTGTGAACTATCTGCTGCTCTACAAGAAAGACAAAAAGACGATTTCCCTAGTCAACTAGTGCCAAATCCCAAGGGTCAGTATGTGGTTGGTTCAAGATCATCAAATCAAGACAAGTTGATCACAACCATTAGAAGTGGTAACCAAGTTGACTATTAAGTAGGCCGAACAAGGATAACCCCACAAACTAAGGAAAAAGAGAAGCCTACACATTCTTAGAGGAGAAAAGAAAAGTTCATCCACCTCCTTCATATAAACCCCTTCCTGAGCCCCCATGCTCCAAAGGGTCCCTTTCCCCATAGATTTCAAACAACAAATAAGGATAATAACTATAATGAGATAATGGATTTTTTGTAACAAGTAAATATTAATATTCCATTACTCAGTTCCATCTAAGAGTTCCCTCCTTATGCTAAATTTCTGAAGGACCTATGCACAAGTAAGTGTAAGCTTAATGTGCAGAAAAAGGCCTTCCTAACTAAACAAGTCAATTCACTTATGCAAACCCTACCCCTCCCAAGTATAAAGATCCTGGATGCCCTACAATCTCATGTGCTATTGGGAAACACAAATTCAATAAGGCACTCTTAGATTTAGGGGCTAGTGTAACTTGTTGCCGTATTCGGTTTATGAGCAACTAGGTTTAGATTAGATAAAACCTACCTCTACCACCCTTTAAGTAACATACCGATCTATCAAGATTCCTAAAGGAGAGGTAGAATATGTCTTGATATAGGTGGATAATTTCATCTTTCTAGTCAACTTTCTTATCCTTGACACAAAACATGTATCTAAGCTAGAAAATGAAATTCCTATCGTATTGGGCTAATGATTCCTGGTTACATCTAGTTCCATCATCAACTATCATTTTGGAGCTATTAAATTATCTTTCGGCAATATGAGACTTGAGTTCAACATTTTCAATGTAGCACAATAGATGGACTTTGCCAAATCATTTGTTGTTAATGTAATAGACAATCTAGTTCATAACAATTTCCAATCATTTTCATATTCTATTTCACTTTTGGATCAAGATGGTCCCATCGAGGAAGCAGACTCATTAAGCTACAACAGAAGTGGATACTCCAAAATGGAAACCAAGAGTAGAGCCCTTGACACCACCTTCTATTGCTCGAGACCCACATAAGAAAATACCCACATTAGACCTAAATTCCTTGCCAAAAAGTTTAAAGTATACATGTTTAGGTCTTTCTGAAACCTTGCCTATTGCCATTGCCACTAATCTCAATCAAGAATAGAAATCTAAGCTTCTTATTGTTCTTTGAACACATAAGACATCAATTGGATGATCCATCTCGGATACATAGGGAATTAAACCCACAGTTTGCATGCACAAAATCCATCTAGGAGAAAATGCTAAAATGTATTGGGAATGGCAATGAAGGCAAAACCCTCACCTGAAGGAGGTAGTTATGGTAGAGGTGTTAAAGTTGTTAAATGTAAGCATAACCTACCCAATTTCTGATAGTGCCTATGTTAGTCCTGTACAAATTGTCCCTAAGAAATTTAGAGTTACTGTAGTTAGAAATGAGGACAACGAGTTAGTCCCCACTCACATGACCACCAAATGGAGAGTTTATTTTGACTATTGTAAACTAAACTTGGTCAAGAGGAAAGACCAATTTCCTCTCCCCTTCATAGACCAAATGTAAGAAAGGTTAGTCATTCATGAGTAATATTGTTTTCTTGATGCATATTCCGGTTGTAACTAGATTCCTATAGCATTGGAGGATCAAGAGAGAAATACCTTCACTAGTCCCTTTGAAACCTTTGCCTACAGGCATGTGCCTTTTTGTCTATGCAATGCACTGGCTACTTTTGAATGGTGTATGATGAGTATATTCTAAGATATGGTGGAGAGGATCCTAGAGGCGTTCATAATTAATTTTTCTTAGTATTTGGATCTAATTTTGAAGAGTGTTGGCCCACCTAACTCTAGTCTTATGAAGGTTCCAAGCAAAGATTTGGTACTAAACTGGGAGAAATGCCATTTCATGATAAAAAGTAGCATAGTATAGGAGCATATAATTTCATATAAGGGTATAGAGGTTTATAAGGCCATTGTGGACCTCATCTCTAATCTTCCTCCTACAAGGACAATGAAGTAGATTTGCTCATTCATAGGTCTTGCTAGAATTTATATATGTTTTATCAAAGATTTTAGCAAAAATTTCTAAGCTCCTCTATGCAATCTACTTGCAAAGGTGGCAATTTTTAACTTTGATGAAGAATCTATGAAGATATTTGATTGTTTGAGGGCCGAGCTTACCTCTCCACCCATCATATGACCACCGAACTGGAGTACAACATTGGAGATAATGTGTGATGCATTCAATTATGCAATCTTCACTGTGCTAGGGCAGCAAATTGCTAAACTTTCTCATGTCATTTATTAATCTAGAAAGACTTAATAATGCCAACTCAAATATTCCACTATAGAGAAAGAGTTGTTGGTTGTATTTTTTGCCTTGGAAAATTTTATGTCCTATTTTTTAGGGTTTAAAGTGATAATCTATTCGGATCTCACAACATTCAAGTACCTTATTTCCAAGAAGGATGCTAAACCATGTATCATCTGATGGATTCTTCTACTTTAGGAGTTTGACATAAAAATTTAGGATAGGAAAGGTTCTAAGAATGAACTAGGAGATCACATGTCCAGGCTAATAGTTGAGTCTTTTAGTGAACTTGTACTAATTAAAGAATATTTTCCAAATGAGAACCTTTTACCAATTTCCCAGTTACCTTGGTATGTTGACATAATCGATTATGTTTTGACTGATAAGCTACTAGCACATTGGTCAAAACAATATATATCTAATCTTTTACCCAAGGTGAAAAGCTTTATTTATGATGATCTATACTTATTCAAGTACTCTCTAGATCAAATCATTAAAAGATGGGTTCCTAACAATGAACACAATAAAATCATCTCCTTTTTCCATGACTAAGCTTGTGGGGGCCATTGTAGAGTAAAGAAGACCACTCCAAAGATTTTTATAGTGCAAATTTCACTAGTCCACTATTTTTTATGATTCTCACATGCACTCTAAAGTGTGTCATCATTGTTAAAAGTTAGGAAGCATTGGCAAATAGGACATGATGCCATTAAAGCAACCTTGATTTTTAACATTTTTATAGTTGGGGCAGGTACTTCATGGGTCCCTTTCCTAACTCTTTTGGTAATTTATACATGCTAGTGGGAGTGGACTATGTAACCAAATAGGTGGTGGTGATAACATATAAGACAAATAATCTTTTCATGCTTTGGAAGTCCACACACTATTATAGTGATCAAGGAAAGCATTTTTACAAGCAAGTACTTAAGACCCTATTGAAGACATATGGAGGTACCCATAAAGTTGTAATGCCTTACCATCCCATGACTAGTAGGCAAGCTGAGGTTTCCAATAGGGAAATTAGGTGCATACAGAAAAAATTGAACTTCAATAGGAAAGATTGGTATCTTAAACTAGTTAATGTGCTCTAGGATTATAGAACAACATATAAGACCCCTACAGCCTAGCTTTTGGAAAAGCATGTCATTTCATGTTGAGCTCGAACACAAGGCATATTGGGCAATTAAATAACTCAAATTTGATCATGACAAGGTTGGGTCCCACCCAAAATTTCAACTTCAATGGCTGGAAAAAATTAGGATAGATGCATAGGATAGTGCTAAACTAGTTTAAGGATCATATGATAATGGTTCATGATAAATCCATACTGCAACAACATTTGAACAAGGTTAGAAGGTCCTTCTCTACAATTCCTATCTACATCTCTTCCTAGGAAAGTTACACTCTTTGTGGACCAAACCCTTATGTTGTGAGAACTATCTATCCTCATGGTGTCATCAAAATTAAGAAAGATAATGAACTTTCCAAAGTTAATGGCTAACAGTTGATACTACATTTTGAGATACAAATTCCTAATGAAGAGGAGGAACTCCTATAAGAGGAGCTTGTCAATTAGAACTAAAACCAATGCAGGTCATTTGCATCTTTCTTTTTCATTTTTGTGGCCATATCAACAAATCAATGTGCCATATTGGAGTGTAGGTAATATCCTTTTAAACATTCTCTCTACTTAGTTTTTCATTTGTCCATGCTTTTGTTTGGAAACATTGGGGACAATGTTTAATTTAATTCTAGGGCTAGGGTATTTAAAATTTGATGAGTCCACCATCTTTTTAGTTATTTCTTTGAATTTTTCCCTTTATTTAAGAAAATTGAATTTTTTTGAGAATTTCAAAAATGTTGAAATATTTATAAAATGTTCCTTTAAAAGGATGAGATTTTGTATTTTTTTAATATTAAATACATTTTGAACTTTAACTTACTAATAGATTACTATACAACTATTTCATCTTTTTATCCTTTTTTGAAAAGTATTTCAGTGGACATATCCTTAGTTGGTCTCATTATTCTTGCCTTGGTCAACTATTAAGAAATCATCTAAAAGACTATACCATTTATCTCTTGAATATATGGTCAATTTAAGTCATAAGAAACCTGGGAAATGATACAATCCATCCTTGGTAAACCTTAAGCCTTTAGCCTTCCTATGTTATTTTTTCACTAGTTAAACCCTTGAGCCATTTTAATTATCCTTTTCTTTGTGAAGCCATCAACCTATACCCTAATGAACCCTATAGTGTATCCATGATCTAGTGTCTTCCAAAATATGTAGAGATAGTTTAAGAAATATTTTGAAGAATTGTATGATTAATATAGTTAAGGAGATGGACATAAAGGAAGAAAAACTCTAAAAAAGGGCTATATTCAAAAGTCAAGGAAAAAGAAGCCAAGTTGAAAATGAAAAAGTGAAGTTAGTCAGTAAGAAAGGAAATGTTCACTTTTATTGGTACAGAAGAAAGTTGTAAATACATCTTAGAAAATATGTAAATATCTTTCAAAACAACTCTATGTACCTTTATACCATTCTTTTGATAGCATTGTCCTAAGCCCATGTTTCATCCAATTAGAAGTCCTAACTTGGTCTTTGAATAAGTATGCTTTATATGTTGTTATGGATGAGTAAGAAATTTAGTAGAATGTAATATTATGCAATAGTTGATATCCTTTCATGAGACCATTATTGTTCTATATCGTTCTTTACTATGAAAATATGTGAGAATTTGGCTTTGATAAACATTATTTTCCTCACATATTAAAGAGAGATTTAACCCTTTTTGAGAGAATTTTTTCTTATGTCAAGAATATCCTATGAGATTTGAAGTCAAAGCATACTTTTGGATAGTAACTTCAACTCTAATTTACTTGAAAATAGATTTATATATAAATTGGCTATATTCACCCACCCACATTTCGAGGTTGATGAAATAATAGAATATCTTTATAATGAGGTAGGATTTTGAACTACTGATCATTTCAATTAGCATACTAAAGTTAGGAATTTAATAAATGTTATGAATATGAAAAAATTTCTATGATACATGAAAGACTTTCACAAGGTTTTTGAAAACATTTATGGGTAGCATTTCTTGAAACACTTACAGTACTAAAACTTATCCAGTAGGGGTTCAAAGGCTTTCTGCATGCACTAAATGTAGACAACAACACCTATGAAAGTGGATAGTATTTATGAGAATTTGTATTTTCAATAGTTTCACTTGAGGACTAGCAAAATCTAAGTTCACTGATAGTTGATACATATAGAAATATTACACACATATCACTATATTTAGCAGGTTTTTTCCCCTGAAAATAAATAGCACTTATTATGGTTAATTTTGCATTTTGATAGTCTGGGTACAAATGAAAAAAGCTCAATTTGACAATTTTATCCTTGAGAGAGAAATTTTACCTTTGAATCTATATTATGGAATGACACATACCACTTATGAAGCCAAAGAGTTCAGACTAGAAATTGGGTGTTTAATACAAAGTCAGAGCAACCAAAAACCATAAGAGGAACATTGAGCTTATTCATGCTAAATATAGTGTTCATATAAAAAGTAAGGTGACAAAACATCCTATTTATGCAAGCAAGCTAGTCACCACCTTGGGAAGCTTTTAAGGGAAGCTCAATTAATATGCAAGTAGATCACATACAATGGGAGCTTTTGAAATAAAATAGGTCTAAAGATTAGGGATTGCATAAGACTTATTCCTTACACTTTCTCTCCTAATCAACCAAAGGAAGGGATCACCTAAAGGAAATCATGAAATTTCCATGCTTGTGGTTACTTCCACTTGGTTCCACATGATTTACATAAAGGAATAAAGAGAATTGGTGGAGAAAAATAAAGAAAGGAAGAGAGAGAGAGAGAGATAATTTATGGGAAATCTATGGTCAAAAATCATCTTACATTTTAAGCACTTAAAGGCCAACATCTATACTTTGTTGATACATATTCTAGACGCCACTCAAGCAAGGATATATCAATGAGAGGCTACACTACAATGGAGACCAGACTAAGAGGCCATTTTGTGGAGAATTTTTGGTGGGCTGCCCACTTATTTTCAAGAAGAATCACTCCTAATTTTAAGAGGGGAAATGTCCCACCTTGCTTGAAGTTCATTGGATGGAGAAAATTATGGTTAGCTAGGAAAAAAAAAGAATGGAAAACCTAGAGTGGATAAAGAAATATTAATGGAATTTAGTCCATCCACTCTTAGGGCATCTTAATCTAATAGTGGAGAGTAAATAAGCCCTTAAATAAGGTCTCTTTGGATAGGAATACTCCAACCAAATCTCTCCCGTTAAAGTAGGGCAATGATGATCTAAAGGCTAGGAATGAAGTATTGAAAATTCACAAGCCCTAGCCACATTTTCCTTGTTGAAAAGTCAAATCAAAACCCTAATGAAAGATATCAACCACTCATTTCAATCCAATGTTTCACATCCATCTCAATTTTTTTGTGCCTACACAACCAAAATGAATTCTAGGCCTCCTACCTCCTCTCCTTTCATTTTTCACTTATTTTTAGATTGTCTCCCATTCATCTTGTGTTGTTTCCCCTCTTAACCTATCTGTCTTATCATTCTACCATATCTTCTTTCCTCTCTATCTTATCTCCTTCCTTATCACCCCAATACACACCTTCTAATATCTATTTCTTTCTTAAATCCCCACCATCTATCCTTCCTTTTACTCATATGATCTCCACCCTCTAGTCCCTAGGGCTTCCACTCCAAAAATCTATAAATAGAGGTGCCTTACAAGGAATTCTATCTTTAAACTTTCCCTAGAGCTCAAAGTCAAAGCAAGGAGAAGTAGAAAGAGGAAGATCACCCTCACCCAAGATCCCACAAGTCTCAAACATCCCATTCTTTGGAGTAAAGATAAGGGTTGTCAACCCTACCCATTTCCCTTTCTTCCCTTTTCATTCTTCTTCGTCATTATCTTTCATCTTTTCATGGATCTATTTTGCACACATTCATTTAGAGCTACAAGCAAGCATCCATTTTATGTATATATTTTTGCATGCATGTTAGTTATGTTCTACCATCTTACACTTGCATGTTTATTTCCATCTTCTATAGTTTTATTTGCATATAGAGTTTCTTTTATTGCTAATTCACTCTTGCATTGCATACATCCTTCTTCTATATTAGCATATCACACATTCAACCTTGCTTGCATTAAGTTTTCCCTAAATTGCATCTCATCTCTGTAGCCCTTCCCATTCTTCCATTAGAAAATCATGTACTGAGTTTCTTTGCACTTTATCTTGCATGTGAAGATTTCCACCTCATATTGCACATTTTAGCATACATCTTAGGTAGCAGCCATCCTTTTCTTTAAATTTTCGATCTTGCATGCATCGTTAGGTCATGAATGTTAGTAGTTTCTATCCTTTACTACACACATTTTCCATTTAGATTTGCATGCATCATGCTAAAGCATTATTAATCTTATTTCCCTTCCATCATGTACACATTAAGTAATGCATGTATCTCCATCCTTTCTTCTACATGCCTCACACGTCCTTGCTTAATCATTATAGAAACCCCCCATCCACCCCAAACTCAACTCCTACCTTCTCAATTCCATGCACCATTCACCTTCTTCCCTTCTTATTATTGCATGCATGCTCCATTCATTAGTCAGTCATGCATTCTTCTCTTCTTTCCTTCTTCTATTTCTTTTCTTTTTCTAGGATATGGGAACAAAGGAGAAGAAAAGAAGCCTTGTGCCCTTCTATGTTACAAGTACTCTTTCCACTCCTAAATTAATGGTTGCTACGAAAAGCCATTGAAATTTTGGGCTAAGGGCATCATGTGGAAGAGTAGGACCATTCCAAGGTAAACTACACTTTTCCTTCCTCATCTCCTAAGGATGGAATAAGTGAGTCCTAAGGCAAGGTCCACTGCTTCCCCTTTTATTTTCTTGTTCTTCTAAGTTCATTCTAAAAGAAGAAAGGCCCCTTTATGGCTACACCTACTTTAAGAAGAGTAGACGTCTAATCCTCTCTTGCCTCTCTCCTTATAGGCTAGCTACCCTCTTTTCTAAGAGTATCTAGATAAGGAGATGTAAAATTTTATTTTCATCTTCCAAACCATCATCCTCTTTTACTTCTTTTATGGCCATGATCTTTTAGGAAAGGTGTTGGGCACCTCTTTTCTCAGCTTCCCTAGAACTTCATTCGAAAGGATCTTTGAAAAAGGATTTGAAAATTTTGGATTGTGCATGCCATGTTAAGGAGATGAGAAAAGCTTGGTGGTAAAGTACTATAAAATGGGTTGATGATCTTTTACTTGCTTTGATTTACTTTGCTGCTTTTGTAAGAATTCCATGTACTCAATCAATTAATGAAATATGTCTTTTACTTCTTAGCGAGTTTATTTGCTTAGTTAGTTAGTTGTTGCTTTATTTTCTTACATAGTGTTTTATTAGATTCTTTTCCTTTATTTAATTGCTTCTTTGCTTGCATATCTTTGCTTCCTTACCTTATTTTCATTATTTCTTTCATTTCTCAGGTTGTTTGCTTTAGTTAGAATCATTATTATTTTTTTCATTTTATTTGCTTCCTTTCCTTGGATTGGATAGGTTAAAGTAAAATAACCTAAGTTTTAATTAAAACTCCTTAAAAGAGTCCTCATGGGATTGACCCATATTGTTGGTTTATACTTTAATAGAACTATGGACTTGTCATAAATAATTAAAGCACATCAACAGTCTATGTGTATTGTTTATAGCTAAGCTTAGGCTATGCCTTACTAAGTAGGTGCCAGTAATGGAATAGTCTGAATTAAAATGCAACAAATTAATTATGAATGCTATATGATATTAGGCTATCAATCAACAATATAAACTAATTTGACATGCAAACCCTAATCTAGGAAAAGTAAGGAGTTGGGATGGCCTACAATAGATAAAATCTTCTTGTGTAAGGGTGAAACAATGTACAAACCAATGTCCAATTCCAAATTAGAATGGTTCAATCTTTACTTGTATTGTTACAACGCATATTTTAAGACTAATCATGTTTTAAATAAATAAAAATTGTATCCTCACTACAATTCACTCAAAATAGAAGTAATGTAAGAAACTATCCTAATTTAATTCTCCTCCAAAGCCTTGGCTAAACTCCAACAAAATAAAAATATTATTGTTATAGTATTAAGAAATTATAGGAATTATGTAAATATGCTACTAAAAATGCATGCAACCCTAAACTATGACTAGTGGTAAAATAATTTAACCTAGACTCCAACAAAAATTTTGTTGTGAGTCCTCGACAATGGGCTCAAAAGCTTAATGTGTTTTCAAAATAACTACATGTAGATGAGTCTATTGTAGTATAGAATCATGCAAGTATGAGTCGGTCCCATGAGAACTCAATTTTTGAATATAATAGAATCTATATTAAACTACCTTAACCTAGACAATGAATGATCAAATTACTCAAATTAAATATAAAATACTAAAAAAATAAAATTACTCAAATGTCTAAAAATCCAAGGTTTTGGAATCCAACACACTAAATCACATATCTATATATTCAAAATACAGAAATTTTAGATTTTTCAATGCTCATGTTAATAAAACATCAAGTGAATTGAAAACACAAAAAATAATCATTATTAAATTCCTAATTTCTATATTTTCTAAATCCTACAAATTTTCCTAATTCAATTTATTATTTAGAGTATAAGAATTGTCTTTTTAGGGCACAAATTATTTTAGATTTTTGAAACTAAATTAATTAGCCTACCATAATTAGTTCCTAAATTATAAGACGTACTTGATATACCCTATGGAAAGAACACACACACACACACACACTGTGTAATTTAGTTTGCTTATCCTGAGATGATATTAAAGCTCTTTTAAGTCTAAGAATACCTAAGCATGAAAATACGCTACTCTAGTGTAGTTTCTTCTTAACCCTAGGGTAAAATCTACATTGCCATATTTAACATGAAAACACCAATTTTATTAACTTAATGTAAACACAAAACTAACTAATATCCTAAGCAATACTAATGGTAACTAATATGACCAAATAATATAAAATAATAATAATCAAAAACTAAAGTAACAATTATCCAAAGCATAGATTGAGTATCAAAATATAGTTTAGAATATCTAATTTAGATTTAGACACCCAAATTATGAAAGTAAGTGTCAATTAAAGATTAAATCTTCCACATTTCAGAATCAGGTATAAAAATGCTGGTCGAACGCTTAGTATAGAACTGAGTACCACAACATAGATCAATCATCCAAAATCCATATCTAAGTATCATAATACAGATTAGATGTCTATGACATGAAACTAAATATTAAAATGCAAATTGGATCAATTAAATATGTACTAAGTGTCATAGTATAGATCGAACATCCAGAGTATAAATCCATGTATCATAATATCAATCAAACTTTTAAAATAAAAAAACTATGCATCATAATTCTAATCGAACATCCAAAGTATTGATCCAAACATCATAATGCATATTGAATTTCTAGATTACAAAATTCAAGCATCATAATGCAAAGAGAACATCCATAGTATAGAGTTGAGTGTCATAATAAAGATCAAATGTTTAGAATGCAAAAACTAAGCATCATAATTTAGATCAAACATTCAAAGCATATATGAGTATTATAATATATATATATTGATCATTTAGAATGCAAAAATTGAGCATAATAATATAAAGATAACATCTAAAGTATATATTTGAGTATCATAATACAAATCAAATGTTCAAAATACAAAAGAGCAAGCATCATAATATAAAAAGAACATTCAAATTACAAATCTAAGTATCATAATACATATCAAACATTCATAATACAAAAATTGAACATCATCATATAGATTTAACATCCAATAAACAAAATCAAGAATCAAACCAATCCTAAAACCAAATTTAGTGAAATATGCAAGAATTGATAAGATTTTACTAAACTTATAGGTGATTGAACGATTCTAATCTTTAGAGATCCATCAATGAGCAAAATCAAGAGTGAGAGAGATAGATGAAATCAATGTTCCAATTTTCTCGTCATAGATCAACATGTAAAATCAAAAGAGAGAGTTATGAGCACAAATCTACCTTCCCACCTATCAATCAACAATTAAAACTAAGAGTGCAAGGGTCAAAAATCATGATCTGTTCTTCCAACCACAGATCAATGCGCAGAACAAGGTGAGAGAGTTAGGGGGATCATGGACCTACTCCTCCTCTCCTCCAATCATAAATCATTAAGAAAAAATGAGAGAGCGAGAGAGAGAGGAGTGGAGAGTGGAAGGGGAGCTAACTATTTTTCAGTCGGTTCCTTCCTTTATATATGCATCCTTTAGGGTTGAATCCTTCTTGCAAGAGCTGACCTTCTATTCTTATATACTCCCCATTAAAAGGAATAAATTACTATCTAGATGATAAGAATGCCCCTGTAGGAGAGAATCACATGTGAGAGAGAGAGAGAGAGAGAGAGAGGAGGGGTGGGGGGGAAGGGGAGTAGGTTGGTTTTCGATTAGTTCCTTCCTTTAGGGTTGATTCCTTCTTGCAAGAATTGTCCTACTCTTCTTATATACTCCCCATTAAAAGGATTAAATAATGGGTAGATGATAAAATGCCACTACAAGGGAGAATGACACTAGAGATAGAGTGAGAGAGAGAGGGGGGTCAGAGGAAGTTGAGTAGGCTGGTTTTCGATCAGTTCCTTCCTTTAGGGTTGATTCCTTCTTACAAGAACTGTCCTACTCTTCTTATATACTCCCCATTAAAAGGATTAAATAGTGGGTAGATGATAAGAATAACCCTTCTCTTCTTATATCCACCTATTAAAAGGATTAAAATGTAGATGACCAAAATGCGCGTAGGTGTCTTTTATTTATTTTTAAATTGTAAACCCTTAATTTCATTTATGAAGATAGTTTACCTCTATTGTGATTGGTATTTGTTTTTGAATTAGTTCTAAACTCAATTGCCTAAATTTTTGGAAATACTTTTCTATTTCATAATTGTATTTTAAATTAAACATTTAAGGCATTCAAATTAATGATAATTAATTTTCATATGCAAAAATTCATCATTATATATCAACCAAGCAACCATTTTGCCCTTCAATAATTCTTGTAATTCCATACGTAAAGAATTGGGTCATTACTAACTAGTAACATTGTCTTAAAGCTAGAAAACTTAACTCTACTAGAAAGTGACTTGAAAGTAGGTGGCTTGAAAGTACTTGAGACTAGTTCAATATAATTTTTGTTTGAATTTGATGTAAGGTCACACAAGCTTAAATGATCAACTGGTTTGACATGATGTTATCTTTTAGTATTTTTGAATATGATGAGCCAACTTACTAGTTGACTTGATTTTCTGATGAGTTGAGTTCAATCAATTGTGATTTCAAGTAGACCTGCAAGTTTTTAACTATCAAGTTAGTTGAAGTTCAAGTGCCAAAAAGAAAATTAAGTCCTGGTAACTCTCCTTTTATAAGTTATGGTGAGGTTACCTACTTTTACATAATGGGATCCTCTTGTGTTTGATACAAACCATTTTCTCATTTGTAGAATATGATAAAATGAATTATAAGTAGTCAATGTGCACCAATATTTTCCCTCTTTTTGAAAGGAAAAATTACAGACAAAACTCTATACAGTTTGCAATTTTTCAATCTAATCCCCGACAAAATATTTCATCATTGATACTCGAATAAGTTATTCAATAACATTGAAATTGATAGTTTAGCTGATCCTGTTGTCCTTTTCCAATGTGGCTAGTCTACATGTACCTTAACATAATGATGTGTCATTTATGTTAAATTACTAAATAACGCTAATTCAAGTTTAAATTTTTAAATGAACTACACTTCTAAAGAACTAGGAAGAAACAAAATATTTTTTCTAAATAATTTCTCTAAAATGAAAATTCTCCCCATGAGAATATTATTAGGATGAAACAAACTTCTCCAAAAGAAATGAAGTGACTTCATCTTTGTCTAGTACTAAATATGCAACTATTAAAAACAATGCAAGCTCAAATTTCTCCTTTTTCTTCATGATCTGAATTTGTGTATCCATAAATTGATCAAAACCAGATTCTATGATCAAACAATTAGGATCACTAAACTCTAGGGAGGGGTAGAATGAATAGAACAATCAAGTACTTTTGATGTTTTGTATACCATATTGGTCTTATCTTTGCTAGGGTGCCAATTGTTATTCTTAGCTTGAAGAAAAATAGAGAATAAATATGCAAGAGTATTTGATCTCAGCATTCCTTTCTCTTCATTAGCCATAGTGTCGAGTCAAAAGCTTGTTGTCATTTAGCTAAGGATTCATGTTAGTGTAAAACAGAATCAGGGTTAGAAATTAAACAATGTGTTAAAGGATTTTTTTTTTTAATAAATTTATTTGTTTATTAAAAAGAATGAGAGTAGCCTTCCTAAAAAACATTGATCAAAATGATTAGTTCAGCTTGATCTACCAATGACAACTGAGATCCAATTCTTCAGGTAGTAAATAGGGGTCAAATGAAAGAAAAAAAGATAACAGGAACACAGTTAAAGAAAAACTAGAGCTATCCAAGAATGCAAGTTCTATGATCTTCCAAAAGCACACCTTCTCTAGCTAATTCGCATGCATATTGTTTTGCAAATCTAAAAATATGTGACATGATAAAGCTTGATTCTTCCATCAATGTTTTAGCTAAGCCACTAGAATCCTGAAAATACATAGGTACAATGTTGTCATTATAAAGCTAACTAGGAGTATTTCTTGTGTTTTCTTCTATGATAAGTAGTTGAAAGAAATAGATGGAGTTAGGACTAATGTCCATGACCAGAGCTTGGACCTTTGCTTCTAAAAAATCACAAAGGATATGGGGACCTACGTAATCAAGTGTGGTTTTACCTTCATGATTGGAAATGGCACCATCATACCACTAGCTCCTTGATTCCCACATAAAGCACCATCAAAATTAAACTTGAAGCTACCGGGGGTGGAAGGATCCACTTTGGCTTAGGTTTGACTAGAGGTCTAAAGTATAAACATACTACCTTATAAATTTCCTTAGTTGAGTGGACTTGGAAGGCTTTATGGCTTGAGGCCCAAAAGGTAGCACTCCTATAAATAGAATCAGAGATTAATTGTTTAGATATAGCCCTATTTTTGAAACATTTTGAATTGGTTTCAATAGACAATAGTACTTAGGTGATGGCCATGAAGGATAACTACCGAAGGATTTTGAATTTAGGACCATGTTCCACACCCCTTTATTGAACAAAGAGGTCATGAATTGTTAGTGGTAAACACCAATTCATATTACTACTACATAGCATTGCACCCCAAATTGAACTAAAAATTGGGAAATTGAGAAGAAGATGCTCACATAAGTCGAACGATGAGAAGGAAAGATAGCATTGTGAAGGGCCATAGAACTTCTAAACATTATCTATCAAAGGTCATAATTTTACTAAGAGTGTGTGAGTAGATGGTTCCATCTACAGTTTCTAAGACTAAAAAGTATTAATGAGAAAAATAAGCATTCATTTCTATTTGATACTTAAATTTGCCACAGGTTTTTTATTACAAAAGTATAAAGGAAATTAGAAGGTAAAAATATATGATGCTAAAGGATAGGAAAGGAAAGGGAAAAGGATGACATAGACTTGGAGAGATCATTTAAGAAAAGGAAATTGTCCACATTGCTTAACCATCCTCAATCAATTCTTCTTCATTTTGTAAGAATCGATTTCTTGGCTATCAAACTAAAATTGGAAATTCTATTTTTTCTCATCCCCAAACCCTTGGTTATCAAACTACAACCAAATCACTACATTTTAATCCAAACCTAGATCTAATATCTTCTTGTACAACATCTCTATGTGATTCTAAGTGAGTTTTTGTGGGCCTCTAGTAGTGCTTTGGTGAAGTTTCAAAAGTATGCATTAGCCTATTTTTGGTAAGTTTTAGACCTAAAAGAAAGATAAATAGTGAGTTTAAAATGTCAAATAGTTGGGTAACTAATCTAACTAGGCTCATATGTAAAGAGTGTTTACATTTAATGATCTTATTCTCCTTTTATTTTCAATGGTAAAATGATAAGTAGGTTAAATGACACCTTAGCATGTTAAGGTCCACACAAACTTCCATGTAGGAAAAGGGTAACGAAGTTGGCTAAACTTAAAATTTCAGGAACAATTTAACAGCTTAAATATTTTGGATGTTATAATAGTGATTTCATTTTGTACATATAAGATTTTTGGCTGCAAAGTAGGTAACAAAGTAGAATATCAATCAAGAGAAGATTTCTTAACTTAAATATCTAAGAACTGCATAAAGAAACCTTGGAAGATCCTTTGTATGTTGGTCCTTTTCATTAGAAATCAATAATCAAGCATTACGACCTTAATTGTGATATTTAAACATGATTATAAGCAAAAGACAAAAGTACTCCTTTTTAAGACCACTTATGGATGTTATAAATATCTAAAACCATCTTATTTATGAAACAAGTAGTAAAAACAAAGTAAAAGACACCTAGTTGCTCTTTATTTCAATCTTAACTTTTCTTCCTATCTTCTAGTCAATCTAAATGATCTAAACAACAACCTTCATTAGCCCATTTCACTTGGAGAGGACTAGTCCTTGAGTTTAGCAAAGGATATTTAGGAGGAATGTCAACAATACATGCATTAGCAATCAAGAAATGTACTTTCCAATCTCTATAGCATTAATAATCATTTTTCAATGTCCATTGTATATTCAAGCAACTAGATAGATTTTTGATTGAGGCATTATATCTCATCCTATGTTGAGAACCACAACTTTGTACATAATATTATCTTCATAACATTGTCTTCTATTATGTGGCATGCCAAACTATTCATAGTATGCTTAGAAACATTTGGTGGCATGGTGAATTTTGCGAAAGTTGTTTGGTACTATTTAAAACTCTCTTCTACTTCAAAACACCTCTCATCATTTGTAAAATCCTAGTGTGCATCACCTAATTCATCATTCTCCTTGTTGATATCATTAATCAAATCATCCATTAGCTAGCCTGGTTTATCATCTTCTTACTTTATAATAGAGCTCATTTTTATGGAAATATACTCAACACTATGAAAACAAGTTCCTTTTCTAGGATGCAAATAAAGAATAGCTTGTTGGATTTGTGACTAGACTTGTGATTTTGGTATCTTTCAAGTTGAAACATCCTTCATTCACATGATTATGGGATTTTTGAATACTCAAAATTGGGCTGAGAAAAGAAAATTAAGTGAAAGTTGCCAATAATCACCCCTTTCCTTTATTGCATGCCCCATCAAATAGTGTACTACCTCTCAGTCGACTATGTAAGAGATGCTATCAAGCTAATTTTTTACTTTCTTTGTTAGCCAGATATGCTTCATTTAAGTTCCAAGCCTCTTGCATATCCACTTTCTATCATAAACAAGTTTTAGTCTTCCTATAAAACTAAAACCTTTTGGGAATAAATTTCTATCAATTTTATCTTATAAAAAGTTTAATAAACTTTGTGGCATAATACTCAAACACTTTGTGTTCATTGTTGGTATTTTAGTACTATAAAAGCAGCCACTAGTTGTAATCCCATATAAGGAATTTAGCTTATAAAAGTTGCTTCACATGAGGCCAGCTTTTAAAAGTCACTTGTCTCATTCATGGGTGCATCATTTGTAATACTTCTTGCTATGTAGATGTGCCTCCTTTTAATTTCTAGGGAACAAACATCACCTTCTCATTTTTCATGATATTTGTACAATCAAAGAACTAATTTACATTTATCGGGCAATCTAGAAAAATCTTCAACACGTATTTGTCCATTGAACTATGGAAACCCCAAAAAGATTTCTTGTTTCATGACTATTTTTTTTCTCAAAGATGGTTGCCCCCATCGAAGAGAAAATCACGATCAAATGAGCACAAAACACATATAAAGAAGAGAGATAAGATATATGTGGTTTGCCAATATGCCTACTCCATGGTGCAATGATGAAATAGTCTTCACTAATATTAGAGAACATCACACAGTTTACAAGAAAGAAAAAACTCAGAACAATCTACAACCAAATGCCACAAACGCAAAGTTCTTTGGTTATGACTTTTCTCTAAAATGGAGCAACACCAAAGCTCTCTCTCTCTCTCTCTCTCTCTCTCTCTCTCTCTCTCTCTCTCTCTCTCTCTCTCTCTAATTCTTGAAATTTCTCCTTGATTTCATTTCTTATATATTGAGAGGAAACCCAAACCCACTTCCTAAGAAACCCAAAAAATTTGGGTGGGGTAATAGTAAAGAACTTGTTTTCTTTTAGGACTCTATGTCCTATTAGGAAATATATAAACAACAACTATTGAAGACAATTTTTCATGTTGCACCTCCACCTATTGATGAACTCCACAAAAACCATTAGTCTTCATGAACCATCAACTGCACACACTATGAAGTCGTCTTGCTCATGACTCCACCTGACTTGATCAGCCTAGACAATCTATGTGTAGTTGAACCAAGTTACCAACTTTAGAGAACATGGATCAAGTCTAAGAAATGCTTGAACTTGCTCACAAGAACTTGCTTGGTCATTATATTTTCCAGATCTTCTATAGTAGGAATCTCTTTACTATAACAAGCCCTTGAAATACAATGTCTCATATGAAGTGGTATCTCACATTAATGTGTTTGGTCCTCCCATGATGTATCTTATTTTTTTCAAATGTATAGCACTATAGCTATCACAATAGACAATAGTTTTTTCATATCTCAAGCCAAACTAGCAACCAAACCTCTCAACCAAATAGCTCCCTTCAATTCCTCAGTCATTGCCATATACTCAGCCTCTATAGTAGAAAAAGAAAACTGCAAGCGATGAAGTTACTTTTCAACTAATAGCATAACTTGTAAGCATGAAGACGTAGCATGTCGTTGACCTTCTCATACACTTTAAGCAACAAAGGACCCATTTTGCTGCCTAGAAATGAACTTTTCCTAGATTTACCATGTACATACAACACTAACAACACATGAAATATCTGGGAGAATGTAAACCATACCATACATGATGCTCCCAACTGCACTAGCATATGAAACATTAGACATGTATCCCTTCTCCTTGTCAAGTATGGTGATAATTAAGCTGATAACTTAAAATAGGTAGCAAGTGGTGTGCTCACTAGTTTAGAGATTTTCATAACAAAGTGCTTAAGTAGTCGCTCAATGTAGCTCTTCTGTGATAAGTATAGCTTTCCATCCTTTTTATCCATATGAATCTCCATATACCAATGTCTTCTTTGCAGCATCCAAATCTTTTATCTCAAACTCGGCACTAAACTCTACTTTCAACTTATCAATCTTTGGTTTATTCTTCACTGTAATAAGCATGTCATTAGTATACAACAATATATACATGGAAGACCCATTGTCAAGTTTGCAAAAATGACATCAGCATATAACCATAGATAGATGAAAGAACCTTCAGCAAGATTACAAAAATGTACAAAGCTCTCATATTTGCTCCAAGTGCAACCATGCCTAATCATAAATGTATCAAACTATTTGTACCATTGTCTACTTTAGTCCATATAATAATTTCTTCAACCTAAATGCATTGTCTTCTTTTCCTAGAACCACAAACCCTTCTAGTTAATACAAATAAATGGCCTCCTTGAGATCACCAAGTAGAAAAGCTATTTTTACATGAAGTTGCTACAGTTCTAAATCAAACAAAGCAACCATATCAAGTAACACATGAATCAAAGTGCATTTCAAAATTGGTAAAAGTATTTTAGTAAAGTCTATAGCCTCTTTCTGACTGTAGTGTTTGCTATCAAACATTCCTTGTATATTCCTTTTTTCTTCTTGAAAACCATGTATACCTCATTATCTTCTTTTCCTTAGGTAGGTTTTCCAAGAAATCAAGTCTGATTCTTATGACAATATTCTTCTTCCTCTTCCATAAATCTACCCCATTGAGGAATCTCAGTATTCTTGATAGCCTCTTGATATATAATGGGATCCTCACTACTCTCTATAGCACTTGCAATAACCAAAGCATATGCTACCATCTCTGTGTAGCCATATTTCTTATGCAGGTTGATAACTCTCTTAGCTTTATATTTAGTATACTATAAGACTTTAGCATTTCCACTTGAAAACTAGAATCTTAAATGTCTTCATGAATAGATTTATTTGGAATACTTTCTTTGTCCTTCATGTCAGGATCTTCAAGCACCACCTCCACTCGCTTAAAGACACTTGTCTCCTCCTGTATCATCTTGTTTGCTTAGATGAAACATATTTGACTCATTAAATTTTACATCTCTACGTATAATAAATTTTCGTGATTTAGGATTAGTGCAATACAACCTATATCCTTTTACACCTTGTGTGTAGTAAACAAAAATGTTCTCTAGGACCTAATTTAGCATCTCTAATATGACCATAATTAGGACAACATAAAATCTTAAAACAAGAATAATCAACATATTGACTAGACTATACCTTTTAAATAGTCTTGTAGTTAATTGTAAACAAAGGAGATATATTCACTAAAAAAACAAGCTTTGTGAGCAGCTTTGCCCAAAGCCCTTAAAAAGCCTTAAATTAGACAACATGCAGGCAGCTTTCTCCAAAAGTGTTTGATTCTTTGCTACTCTATTTTGTAGTTGTGTGTCTCTAACTATGTAATGAGAAACAATGCCTTCATTCTCACAAAATTATTTAAATTTCTTTTTTTGAGATTTAGTACTATTGTTAGTTCTAAAGTGCTTCACATACTTGCCTATTTGCATCACTGTCATTGCCTTCCACTGCTTGGAAGTGATAAAACTCCTACGTTTTGTTCTTCAAATTATAAACCCAAACCTTTCTAGAATAATCATCAATAAATTTCAACATATATAGAGATCTACATTTAAAAGTAACTCATGCAAGACTCCAAAGATCTAAATGGATATAATTTAAGATACCTTTTGTAGTACAGACACAATATTCACATATATCTATCTTTCTTGGATTTTTTTACTGCACAACAACCTTGTTTACTCAATAGTATCATTCCTTGGTCGCTTATGTCCCGTAGATGCATATCCCATAATAATGTTGAGTCAAAATCATAATGATGACATAGCTACTAAGCCAATAACGATATTCCTTAACAAAATATAGAGATTTCCAACCTTCATTCCTTTCATAGCAACTAGTACACCCTTAGAAATTCTCATAACTCGACCTTTAATGGTGTACACCCATTGGAGTCTAGAGTACCCCTAAATATTATATTCTCCTTCCAAACTGGAATATGTAAAACAATGGCTAGAGTTCTAATAATCCCATCATGCATCTTAATTTTGATTCATCATGTTCCAATTGTTTTATCTGACATACTTTTTCAAAACCGTACCATCATTGATTAACTTGTAAGTGGCAAACCAATCCAGATTAAGACATGTGATAGGAGCAACCTAAATTAGTAATCCACTCATCACACAAAACAACAATAGAAAAATAATCTTCTAGGCTATGTCCTTTCAAAATAGCAACATGTAACAACTTTTCCTTCTTCTCATCTTTATCTTTAAGTTTTGAACAATCTTTCTTGATGTTCCCAGTCTTATGATGATAATAACATTCAAATTTCCTCTTCAATCTAGACTTAGATCAAGCTTTATCTCTATTAGAAGACCCTTTTTCTTTTGTTCTCCCCCTCATCACTGGACCTTCTACCTAGGCGTCGCTACCACGAACCCTCTTTCATAAGTGATAAGTATTCAATTTTATAAGCTAATTCAAAGTAAGAATGTGAATTGTCATAATTTTATGTTAATTAATTAGGATTTTTAATCTTTTGTAGATATTGAAAGGATGATCCAATGGGTAAGATTGTTCTAGATGAGAATCAATGATGATGAGAATCAATGATCTAGATCAACTTAGAGAGCTAGCACCCAATTTCCATCATTGTAGAGTTCAAGGATCAAGATCATTCTAGGGTAAGTAGATGAGTTTCATAGACAATTGGAAGAAGACAAGGTGACTAGAATGGGCCTTTGCAAAAATCCCATGCAATTCCACCACCTTTGCATGAGATTTAGAGCTATGTGATGAGAGTCCAATTTTGCATAAAAATTATCCAATTAATAGCCCATGTATTATAAACTATAGTGTTCATTTAGGGCTTTTAGCCAAAATTTATAACACATACATTTCTGACTTAATAATTCAAAAGTTTGATATTTTGCAGGTCCAGGTGCTAATCCATAGTAAGTATGTGAATAGTCATAATTTTCTACCATTTAATTAGGGTTTTTCAACTTTTATAGGTGTTGAGAAGGTAATCCAAAGGCTGAGCTTGATTGAGGTAAGAATTAAAGTCATTCATGAGGTTTCTTAGTCTAACTAGGAAACTTACGCAAGCCAAAGCCTAAATGTCATCAATCCAAGGTGTGACAAAGGTTCAAGACAATCCTAGGGCAAGTAAAGAAGTAATAGGAGAAGGAAAATGCTACTAGAAATGGACCAAAGCCAAAGCTATGCATTCCACCACCTTTGCAAGGGACCCATTCAAACCACCTTAGCCATTAAAGCCACGAAAATGGTTGATAAGCCATATAATCTATTCAAGCCTTGAATCCAAGCATTGAAGCAACTTAAGCCACTAAGAAATGAGCCTTCAAAGTGAGCCATAAAGTCATGCATGAATTCTACATGGAGCCACACGATTGGAGCATCAAATCAAGCAACTTTTCTATGCTAAATGTGTGATTTTTAAGGGATTTAGAGAGAGAATTGTAAAAGGTAATGTTAAGTGTTTAATTTTGACCAAAATACCTCTACTTTAACATTTAATTAGATCATCTAACTCATCAATTTGATGATTTTTTGATAAAATATGAAATTTAGCTCAAATTGACCATCCAACCACAAATTGTCAAATTTAACGATCAAATGATCATCCGGGCTAATTAGATGTTTAATGTACAATTAGATGACTCTAATCTAGGATTTTGTCTTGTAGATCAACAAAATTAGGCTTGGATGGTTCAGATCAAATTTCTATAGTGTAGATCACCCAACAGAGATTCAATGGTGTAGATGGAATGAATTCTTAAAGAAAACTTTGTTTTAAAAGGAAAACAGGGAGAGAATTTGCAAAGCCCAACTAGGTAGAAGAAAGCAAGCTAGAAGAAAAGTGGAAGAAGGCAAATTAGAAGGTTGTGGGAGGTAGGCTACCACCTTCTTTCCCATTCCATTCTCCCCCTCTTTCCACCGCACCTTTCCTACTTCACCACTCCCTCTCTTTCTAATTTCTCTCTGGTTTCCTCTTACAAAGGAAACTGTCCCACCTATAACTCCCTCTCCCCAATGTCTCTCTACTCTCTCTTTGGGTTGGAATCAGAGGAGAGAAGTCCATCTCCCTTTCACCTTGTTTTTGGCTTCAAGTTTCTCTTTATCATATTATTGTTTTTTCTTTGCTTTGCTTTTCCATTTGATGTTTTTTCTTCTTGTTCTTTTAGTTCTTTCTTCATCTGTTTTCATCGTATTTATTCTTATGTCAAGCCTCTCTCATCGCTTGCAGCCTCTCTTCTTTTGTTCATATCATTCTATGTTCTTCTTCTTTCTTTATCTCCTTATTACTTCTCATCTATTCTCGATTCATGTTCATCTAGTAACAACAGATTTCAGCTTGTGCACTCCTTCTCTCCTGCTTACTCTCCTTTTTCTTTCCGTCTCTCTATGTTGTCCCAACACCACTCCTCCTCTACCCCTGCCTCAGTCACCCCCGTTTCTCCCTCTGTTCCCCAATTCCTCGCACCAGCCCAACACGCATCATCTAATCACCAGCCCCTTTCTTCCTCCTCCTCAACTCCCTTTTTGTTTCATTAACACCACTGACTGAACCTCTCTGTCACTATGCTGGTCAACATCACTGTTTGCACTGACATTGTTCTCTTTCACCTCCCCATATCTACTTCACCTTCATTGCCCAAATCACCCGTAAACCTCTCTCCATCTCTAGCTGCCCAACATCGGTCACAACCCACCACTGGAGCTTCTAAGAGAAGCTGGCATTACTGCCTAATTCATTACCCCATCACCATCACACATGCCGACACCGCCATGCTTAGCCCAGTGATCTTCGATCTCTCCATCACAGGCACTACCTAGTAGTGCCAATCAGCCCACCTCCTCTCTCTCCCTCTTTTCTTCCTCCTCGTTCTCCATCTTCTCTCCCTTTGCCATAGGAGCCTAATTTCTCTCCTCCCTTCTCCCCCATCCCCTCCTTCCATGGATATTCTTCCCCCTCTGTCATAGTCTCCCTCATCTAGTTTTTGCTGGTTTTCATTTAAAACAAAAATTCCATTTTTGGCCTTGGTCAAAATTCAAAAATCTCATTTACATCCCTTCTTTGTCTTTTAGCTTATTTTGTCCTTTTCTTTTTTCCTGTTATGCTTATCCAAGTTTTACATTATTCTCAGATAATTCCAGAAATCAGATCTTGGTTGATTTAAGCATAACCTAATCAACAGTTTAGTTTAAAACAATAGGATAGCTTCAATTCCTCATCTTTTTCACATCATAATTTAAATTAAAATTTAGGCCTTGTTCTTAAGATATGTTCTAGCTTATCTAATGCTCCTGATCTTTAATATGAACTTCACAAATTAGATCTAAGCCATCAAAACTCAAAATCCTTATTTAGCCCAAATCTCTTAGATTTTTTGGAATCTGCTTAATCCATCTAGTGGATCATCAATCAGAAGAATCAGAAATAGAATGATGAAGGCTAGTCAAAGTTTATGAGACTAGATCTAAAGAAATTGATGATAATCAATCAAGGGGAGTTTATTTTTTTAATTAGACCTCTATAATTTCATTAATTAAACATAACTAAAGTCTAATTGCAATTTTTGTCATTTAATTTTAAATTTTAAATAATTAAATTTGATTAAAACGCTAAATTCTTAAAGCAAGTTCTATGGGATCGACCCTTACTTGCATTAGCTATACTACACTAGCCCATGCACTTGCGGAAAACATAATAGGTAAGATGATAATGTATTAAGGGACCCATCAGGAGAGAAAATCCCACTTTCCTAATCTATTTCTTAACCCCAATCCACCCTTCATCCTAGGGCCATGTTTTTTACTTAAGGGAGCCATCTTCCTAGAAGGTGACTCCTCTCCCCTTGCTTAGTTAGCAATTTCAAGTTGTTTCCTAATTAGGAAACCTCAAGATCTAACTCCATTCAATGCACATTAGACCCTAGGCTTTTCTTAAATTTTTCATATTTAGTTTCCTTCATATTCCCTCACTCTTTCCACCATTAAAAACCAACTAGCCTCCTTACATCATCTTGATTGTATCACTCTTCACCAAACTTTCCTCCCTTATTCTCCACCTCAGCCTAGATCTAGATCTCCTTCCATTGCTCAAATTAAGTCTTTTCCAAATCGAAAATACAAAACATTATAAATATCCCATGGGGTTCCACATTTTTTTCTAAGTAAAGGTTGGGTGAGCAACCTTGAAACATAGCTCTCTTTTGACGATCTTTGGCACTGAACCTTGGAATTCTTTTGGTTATTTTCTTCCTCTAAATTTCTTTTTTCCCTTTGTTATTTGCTCTCCAATTCTAAGTTAGTACTTTACTTCATAGCTTTAATTTCGTATTTTTTTTAGTTTGTTTTTGCTCTCTTGTTCTTCGCACATCTTTCTAGCTTCAATTCATTTTGTTATTGTTTGAATCCTATCATTTTTTCTTACACATTTCCTCAAGATTTGAGTTAGTTCTTTTTTGATGATCACATCCAAGAGAATAAATAACTTGAAAACTTGATTTACCCCTTTGGAAATTTACATTTTCTTTCTTAATTCTAGCCTAGTTTTAGATGCAATTGTCCTTACTTTAGTTCATCCTCTAAGCCATCTTCACTCTTGAATTCCTTTCTAATTTTTCTTTGTATGTTGGCTTACTTTTATTTGGTGATCATTATATTGGATTTCATTGTTGTTTAGATTGGGATTGAGGCCATAGTTTATTGTACAATAACCAAAATTATGCACTTGTTTATGTGCAAAAATTTTGATGTAATTTGGCATCAATTCAATAAAGTTTCTTGTGGATTCTTATTAGGGAATGTTTATTTTATCAAAGTAATTTGGTTCTAGATTGTTATATAGCATAAAATTTGTTGTTTCAATTGCTTTATTATGCTTGATTTGGTTAATGTCCTTTAGTACTAAAAGTCTGGAATTTCTTTGCTTAATTTTTATGCTTTGATTGCGAACATCAAAACATCTTATTTGCTTGAATCCTTAGGAACCCATTTAGATTTTTAGGTTGCTTATTGAGTTCAATGGTTAGCTTGTATGTTAGTTTGCATTTAAAACATCAAATCTAGTCATCTTTCAACCTATGAACCAAGCGCACAATCCATGGATAATGTGCATGGTACCATGTTACATTCCCCTTAGATTTTTGTTTAACTTAGTTACTTAATTTTGTTTTAGTAGTTTTTGATTAGTTGTTTACATCCTATTTAGATTAAAAAGTTTCCTTTTTTTATTTTTGGCAAGATCCATCTTTAGAAAGTTGTAGGATTAGAAAGTATTAAATTTAGAAAGTCTCCTTAATTGTAGTTTCCATTTACATGCATGTTTCAAATTTCTTGTTGAATCTAGTTAGATCTCATTAGTTACTCATTTTGAATGTTAGTTTAGTGTTATAAAGTTTCCTAATTAAGTTTTAGAAATTTTCTTTTTTAGGGAAGTGTTAGATTAGGAAAGTTTCCTTTTTAGTAGTTTCCTTTAAGTTAGTTGCTTAATTTACTTCATGCTTGATTTGCATTATTTTATTTTATTATTTGCATGTTAGTTAGGTTTGTTTATAATTCCTTTGCTTAGTCTTAATTTTAGAAAGTTTCTTTTAATTTTAGTTTCTATTTGCATGCATTTACTTTCCTAGTTTAAATTCAAATCAATTGAATCTCTCTCTCTTTGGCTGAAGTTAAGTGATTTAAATAAGATCCATCCAACATGCAAATTTGTGAGATTCCTCATGGGATTGATCTCTCTCCATGAAAATACTACTTTGATTCATGTGCTTGTGAGTAATTTTAAAGCTACACTACCATGCAAGCCACCCAAGACACATGAGCCATGCTAGAGGAAGGTTAATCATGAAGCCAAGGGACTAAGCCATTGAAGCCACCAAGCCAGAAGTCATCAAAGGGAACCATGTAAGCCACCTAGGACAAGCATAATGGGACCACATGTTTTCAAGCTAAAAATGTATTTCCACCTTCCATTTCATTCTTAGAGGGGGACCACTCACTTAAAGGGGGATCGCTCATCTTTTGAATAAAGGACCACTCACTTAGAGGGGGATCGCTCATCTTTTGGATTTATTCATATCCATATCTCACTCTCTCTTTCTTTGATTCTCCATTGTTCACATGCATGCTATTGCTGAGTGGATATTGAAGATTGAAGTTGAGTTTACATTGAATATTGCACTCGCTTTTGTAAACTACTTTCAAGTTTCAGTTTCTTTGAATTATGAGTGCCACTTTTGTAATGGATTATGTGCAATGGAATAAAGTTTGATTCATGCACAAATCTTTGTGATATGTACACTCCTTATTTGGATATTTCCAAGTTTACTTGTCATAGAATCTTGGATGCCACTTATATAATCTTCATTAGTTTCATGCGAAATCTTCATAACATGTTCCATGCACACTAATTCTAATTCTTGTTTCTTTAGTTGCATGCTTTGTTTCATTGATAATGCGTAGTTCATTAGTTACATCTTTAGCTTAGTTTTAGCTAGTTTCTAGTTTAGTTTTATAAGATCTTCATTTTTAGAAGGTTTCCTTTAGTTCGTGTTTCTAATTCTTTGCATGTTTCTGTTTCCATGTGCTTTTAACTACTAGAATACATCAAATATAATCTTTCTTTGGCTATGATAAGCAACCTAAATAAGTTCCAACTATATAAAAATCTATGAGATTCTTTATAGGATCGACCTCAATCGCGTACAAGTATTATTTTGATTCATGTGCTTACTAATATTAAAGCTACACCAGTAAGTCATTTGAGAAGACATAAAAGTGTCTTTTCCATATAGAAAAGTTGTAACAAGATGCCCATACAAGGAAGGAAGAGAGTGTAACGTCACTATTAAGAAAACTAGAGGTAATATGATTGAAGTCATTAAGATGATTAGTGATAGACATACCTTCATTCATCCATAGGATATAAAGTTGGGATTTTAAAAATACATGATTTTGAAGAGATTTATCATATTGAGACTTTCAATCTTTAACTATAGGTCAATTGCGATCTATTCACTAGCGATGTTGTAGAGAACATTAGCTAATCATAGCTGAATCATAATTAGTTCCTTCACTTTAAACTCTTTCGCTTCTTCATCCATCATACATGTATCATACTTTGCCTTTCCCTGCAAAGCCTTATTGTAGTAACAAAGCACAAACTCACATCCGTCACAACCCAAAGTATTGTTCGTCATCTCTATATCTCAACCTTCTATTTCAAAACCTCCAAAGCAATCTTAAACCCTAAGTAGGCCTTTGATATCGATTTGTAATGGCAAACATAAAATTAGGGTCTAAATTGAAGAAAAAGAGGTGGTAAAACAACCACTACTCATGCAGAAAGAAGAGAGACAAGATATACATAATTTGGAAATATTGTGATGCCCCAAGTTTTTAAATGCAATTTCAAGTATTTTCAAAATTCAAAATCCTTGATTTAAAATTTCTTTCTAAAAAACCAATATTAAATATTTTCTTTGAAAAACACCTTTTCAAAACTCCAAGTTCCATATATTTCCCAAAAACTTGGATTTAACAATGGCATAGATGTCTCATTTCTATTGATAATTTGGCAGAGTATCCTCTTTTTTGTGGACATTCACATTTAACAAATGTGATGCAACAAACCATTAAGTCTTTGAAATAATTTAAAAGAAAAAACATTCTCAAGACAAGCATTTAAAGAAAAAAAACAACCTCACCATTTACCCAAAATTTACTCCAATCATAGTTCACAGTCCACTACGTATGTCATTTATATACATGTCCAAGTCATAATAAGAAAAAATTAATTATACAGTCCGTTCACTACTTGCATAAGACAAAAATAAATATTTACATGGTGTACTTAGGCAGCACAGTTGTTCTTTACTAATCCACATCTAGGAATCCTTCTTCCACTCAAACTACCTTTTTTAAATCACTTCTTCAAATCTAAGATATTGTAAAGAGTTACAATATCTCAGCAAGACATCGCTTGTATAGGTGTCTAACATCATATATAATTGTTTTGGTGATTGTAAAAGAAAATGGAATTTCAAAGTAGAATGCAATCACAAAACCATTAGTCATTCATAACATCACTTCCAAAGGGCATGATTCTATCATGAGATTGAAAATAAATGGGCATATTAATATAATCAAGTTATGAAAGAGAAGATATATCCTTATACAATTTAAGTGAAAAAATTGCAACAAATCCATGACGATGCTATCCATTCTCTTTATAAAACCATCCATGCTAAGTAATGATACATCAGAGAAGTGAAAGTCTTCACTTAAAAAACTTAATAAGTGTAATGTCTAATCATTAGTGGGGATAACCTATATAACAAGGTCCCACAAGTTCCTCAACTACTTGTAATCTAGTTATGAATTTTCACATTAGCATCTAGGCATCATCATACCATATTAGTGCAAGTTCTATCACTTAGTCATGACCGTAACATCATACCCCTGCAAAATCAACAAAGGTGCTATCACTTAGGTTTGCTAGAATTCTAATCCTAAGAGATAAGACAAAGAGAATGAGGATAGAGATAAGGTAGGAGACTTAAGATGACTAGATGTAGGACTCTAGGAAAGTTCTAGGAAGGTGAGTGGAAGGAGGTTTTAAGGTGGGAAGAATGGACTTTAAAGGGATTTAGTAAGGTAGGAGGTGCCCCCTGTCCCTCCTTGTTCCCAGGTTAGATTCCTCAATGATAGGGATGGAGATAGAGAGTGATATGGAGAGAGAAAGTTGGGAAGAAGATAAGGGTGGCTTATCCATTCTTTGCTAATTAACTCTTAAGTTTTCACCATTTATAGCATAGAATAAGTACTTGAAATCTTCATCCAATAGTGTAATTCCATGTGGCATTGGCTAAGTTGGCTTGAGGCTCGTTGCTTTATGGCTTGAGTGCTTAAATCCTTTGGCTTAAAGGCTTGAATGACTTGGACTCCTTAGCTTTCCTTGTTAGACTAGGAAACCTCATGTAAGGCTCCAATTCTTGTTCAAATGTGATAAAATTTGCATGGATTTTTGTAGGGACCATTTTAGTCACCTTTGATGCTTCCCATTGCCTTCATACTTGCCTTAAGATGATCTTCAACCTTGATTTTAGCTTTACAATGATGAAATTTAGGCTTTTGGCCATCTTTTAATCTTGATCTTTAAAGCTTCTCTTACTTGATTTCAACCATTGGATCATCTTCTCAACACCTAAAAAAAAGAATCCCAATTAAATTTTTAAAAAATTATAATTATTCACATACTCTGGATTAGCTCTTGAACATGTCAAATATTAAACTTTTGAATTTTTAGCTCAGAAATGCATATGTTATGAAATTTTGGAAAAATCATATATACTTTTGTAATATAATTGATAACACATGAGATATTACTTAGGTACTTTCTTATACAAAATTGAATACTTATCAAGTGGTATGATGCGTAGTCCACACTATGAATCTAATCCTCACCCATGCAGGACAGACACTTGCCTAGTCGGCCGACTGGATGTTCTGACATTAATATTCATCTTTTCCTAACTCGCAAGCTAAAGGCTAGCAGTATTGATATACATCTTTAAACAAGCCAGTCATAATAGTTGTAGTCCGAGTATACACAGTGTTGAAAGATACCATTGGAGATTCAAATCCCCAAGGGAAAGAATCTCCATCAGGGTCATCATCTCCACGCTGTGGCCACACGAGCCTAGGTAGAATAAAGAAACTAATTAATGGTTGAATAAACTGAGTGGCCATTGCACGTTCTCCAGCTTGAACATCCAAAGACGTTTAAGCTGCCCCACGTTATCACTACAGTTGATATACCTAAGAGTTGGTTATCACTGCAGCATGGTCATCCATATGATTATTCTATGTTTTCATGCAAAATTATAAGCACACAAGAATAGATGTATCCTTATGTACCCACGTGTGACAATGCCTAGTAGATTGGTATGAGTACTTACGACTGGACATACGACTGTGGCACACTCATGGGACCAATGTGTTGAGGTGCCCCGCATTGATGATATGCACATTTATATTTAGATATTCTTGAGTTTTAAATATCCGATATCACTTTATTCATGAGCCTTGATGCTTTGTATTATTATTACTTGTTAAATTGATTGGCTTCATGTGCTTTCTATGATTTATCTACCATTGTTAATCATTATTATTGGAAACTATGTTAGCATAATTTTCATGTGAAAACTGCTTATCACATGCTTTTTAAGACTCTAATACCCAGATCATGTATTGCATGTTTATTTTTCCTCCAGTTATAATTATTGTTAAATGTATATGGACCTACAAGCCTAGCTTACTGAGGCATTGTGCTGCTTTGTAATGCTTCAAATATTCAAAGAGATAGATAGGAGTGAAGAAGGATCAAACAAGTAGCAGATTGAGACATCTTTTGTTAAGGGTACATTTTAATCACACTTGGACTCTATATGTACATTGTGTATTTGGATTTCCATTTCACATCATGTTGGGACAATGGCTGTCGATTGGAAGGATCTTGAAGAAGGAAATTTATTTCTAAATGGTATTCTTGAAAATTGGAAAATTTATTTGAATTTCAAGATTTAAAAATTCAAACTAAATTATAAATAAATAAATAAAGAGTTCAAGGTTGACACTTGGGGTTTTAAAATGAATTTCCTTAAAAGCACTTTTGCTGTTTGTTTTCTAAATTGTTTTCAAACTTGGAACCCCACATTTCAGATAGAATTTAAAAAGTTTCAAAAAAACCTGGTCATCATAATTAATTAGAACTATACTGATTTTTTAGCACTATTGCTAGGGAATTGTAATAGATTTCTAATTGAATACTTGTTTAAATTGATTATCTCAAGTCATATAGTAGGTTGCATTAGTTTAGGTTTTCATTATATATTTTTTGTTGCATATTTTGTTAATTCCTCAAAATTTGACATATTATTTGTTTTATGTAGGGAAATTTGGTGAAAGGAGGTACAAATCCTATGGGCTAAAGCTTCATTGGATTAATTACAATTTTCATGCTTTCCCAGATTAGTTTTATTTTTATTTTTATTTTTTTAGAGGACTTGTAGTGAGGCCAAATTGTAATTTTATTTTAAAATGGGTTCTAATAATACAAGTCAAGTGTAGGCTACACCCACACTTGAATGATCCAAGTCACATAAAAAACCCCACTGTAAGTATCTAACCCTCTTTTTATTTTTCTATTGTAGTTAATTTTAGTGTAAAATTGCATTTTAATTGGTAGTGTAATTCATATAGCATAGTTCATGCATATAAATTTTTACATAATACTTAGGGTTGCTACATTATAATTACACCTATTTAATAGAGGTTAGCCTGAACTTAGCTATGGCTAAGGCATAGGTTGTTTAGTTATAGTGTCCTAACTATTAAGGTGTGAACCCTTTGTTAGATAGCTTATAGGTAGGCATTAGTTTACTCTCCTTGTATTGCATTGCACGTTTACTAATTTATGGTGGATGGATCATATTGATAGCAAGGGCCTTACATGAACCCTTATAAGACAAGAGCTGATTTCATCACTAGATCCTAGGCCCACCTACATAATTAAATCAATTCTTGTATGCTCACAATCCTAATCTTAAATTCTAGTTTAAAATGAACTAGCAAGAGGCTTATGGTTTCAAGCTTGTAGGGCCCTTTTTGAAGGAGCTAATCTACTGTCATTGTAGTTGCTTCTGAGCATTGTGGTTATAGTGGGTTTGCAAAATCTAAGTGATGTTCCCACACCTTTCATTGACATTTGTTAATGTATAAACATCTCCTTACATGAGAATCGTATAAATCACTTTAGAGCAAAACCTAATGGGTAAGAAGTAATCCAGCCTAGATAAAAGGAGCTGTTTAGATCTAGGTCTAAAACCTACCACCCTACAAATTAACAAAGCTTAACAAATTAACTCTATTAGTGAACCATTAACGATTGATTGCACTTTATTTAGAGTTAGGAGTCACATTTAGTTAGGATAACATTATAGTGCATAAATGATCGTCAATCTCAAAACATGAAATTAGCACCATTTGATTTTGAGATTGAAGGTACCCTTAAGTAAAGGGTGAGAAACCAAATACTTGTGGGAGCAGAGCCCCAAGAAGAAATTGGAAGAAACCAAATGTGATTAAAATGTTCCATGCAAAAATCAATGCATTTCCACCAACTTTGCATAGGAGCCATTCAAGCCATCTTTGTGACGACCCGGGTTTTTGAAAACATGATTTGTAAAGTATTTTGAAAGGCAGGGCCCTTAAGAGTGTAAAAAATTTTCGCAAAACAAAGCAGCGGAAATTCTTTTCTTTAGAACTTGTTTTGAAAACCCAAGTCACCACTTCATACATAACATAAGTACAATTTGTGTACAAAATAAAATTCCATTGAAGGAATATACTTTTATTAAACTCCAGGATCCATCCAGTGGTTCACAAGATCTGACCAAATCTAGTACAATACTTGTCCAAATTACATAATCCAAAACTCAAGCTCACCATACAATAAAACTCTCAACAAATAAAAATACATGTCTTCAAGGGTATACCTTGAAGATTATTCTCTTCAAGTCTTCTATAGTCTTCAGCTCCTAAGTCTCCTTCCTCGATCCGAGATATTGCAACAAGTACAATATCTCGACAAGCAATGCTTGGTAGGAGATTCAAGAAACATAATAATTGACAATGTAATTCCAATCCTTCATAATCTCGTTATCCTCAAACATACTCTTTATTTTGTAAGTTATGTATATCTATATACATACATACCCTTCATGGGTAAACCAATTAAATTTGTGAAAATAGTGAAATATCATTCCCAACTAAGCTGATCAATTCTCTTTATTTTGAGAATTTAGTATTACAGCTAATCTCATACTGGGAATTTCCCTTCATGGGAAACATTGGTAATATACAATTACCTAGCATTTCATTATGCTATAACATAAGGCATTTCACTATGCCTGTTCCCATATGCATCATAGTGCAAAATAATCAGAAAGGTTGCTATCTTTGCCGGTCTGATCCGTACTAGCGCGCTCGGATAACTGCCCTGTTCACCACTGATACCACGGTGGAAAATATTATGTCACTACCCGTATGGGGGAGCAAGACTTTCACAGTGGTGGCCTTCCCATAATTGCCACCACCCGACTTTTAGCCTCTCATTGGGCAAGGTATCATCATATCATCAAATTTCAAGGAGCGGGTGGCCAAACCCTCATAACTCCTCTAGCAATAGCATCCCCTAGGCTCATGCCTATTAAAACAAACTCACAAGCCTCCAAGCTTGTATGTAAAATAGATTTCATATATATCAGATCATACGTCTGTTTACTTAGGGCTGAAATATTTCCTAGTTCCCTATTCACTTATAGTTTAGTCCTTAACCATCTTATAGGTTTTTGGTTGGATCATAAGGTTTTCAAGAGATATACTACAAGTATTATCATTACTCTTGTCAACATAAGATCATGAGTACAATCATGAATATCTCATGTAAATGCATTCATCAAATCCTCCTACCTTTGAGGATTGATCTCTTTTCCCCAATCTTCCATGATCTTGACCGATGTATGTAATCTGTACATCCATACATATTGTCAATATATAAATTATGAACAATCCTATTGATCACTAGATCTGATGTTTAGAATGATCTTTAGATCATTCATATCTAAGTATTTTTCTATCTCTAAGTCTTTGTATGTTCATCTCCTTGATCTTGATCTTTCATAGATCCTTTGATTGACAATCTACTCATGTTGATAAAGATCAAGGTCCTAGATCTTCTATCATCTAGTTCTTCTTTGATCTAAGTTCAGTTCTTGGATCATCCCTATGGAGGATGATCTTGGTTTTCTTCCTTGAATCACCTTTGATCAAGGGTTTGGATTATCTAATCTAAATAACTATAACAAGTATACTAAACATACATACTAAGTACAATATAGTGTTCTTATCTTTATTGTTCTTGATCATCCAAGATTTAATAGATCTTGTTTGATCATCCTTATCTTACTTACTGTTTTTATTAGGGTTAGGTAATTTACTAACCTTTTATGCTCTTATGATTATTATTCAACCAGTTAATGTGCATGGTTGAAGGTAGCTTATTCAAGCCTAAATCTAGATTGCTCCTCTTATTTCCAATTGGCTAAGGCTTACTAGTTGAATGGGTGAACACAAAGTGGTTACTTCAATCCTCATGTAAGGAGGCGTTTAGACCTCACAAACGTCACCAGAAGGTAGGGGAAGAAGCGAGGCTCTATTAGATAACCCCCTTAACCACTATGTTCATCATTCACTAGAATGACCATAGCTCAACCTTTCATAAGGTTCCTATAAGCATGTTTACTCTAAGTACTCTTTCTAATGGATTTTAATTAAGTCCATGAATATTTATAATGTCATTCATGGGGTTTATTATTCTTTTCCTAATTTGGGCTAAGGATTTGATAATCCTTATATTGTCCTACTAACTATAGCCCTTACTAATTAAGTCCAAAGTATTTCATTCTTATTTGTGTCATGAAACTCTACTTTCTCATTAGAATACATTTTTGATGTTTTATGCTCTTTATCTCATAACAAGTAAATCTACTACTAACATTCAACTATAAATGAATTATAAATTTAAAGCATAAAACTACTTAATTTAACATTTAATGAAAATGAGGCAAGGTACTTAAATTAACTTTAGCACCCTATGATAAGAATGAACACATAAACTCTAAATGTTATACTAGCATGCTTTATAACATAATAACATAAAATGAAACTAATTAGATTTATATTTTTAGAAACCTTTACTTATGATCCAACCATTTGATCTTAGATCTTTGCCTTTGATTAAGGACTTTAGTTATATTTAGAGAATTTTCTCTATTAAGGTCAAAAGATCACATTGATCTATTTTTATCATAATCCATCCATGATTTCCTTGGATTTCATCATATAAACAGTTATTCTTTCCATCCCAAGGATCTGATCACACTTGATCTCATTGATCAAGTGGGTCCCTTTGTATTTTTTTGGGTTTTTCTATCATAAAGGGTAGATCCCTTAATATCTCTCATATATATCCAATTTAAACATAGATATAACTTTATTTAAGTATTAAATCATTATTAAAACATGTTTCTAAGATCTGATCATCTCAGATCTTGAAAATCTATGTAATTGGAAACTTAATTCTTAAATACAGAAAGTTTTTATTGAATAACATGTCATTTTTATTCTTCTATAAGAAAATAGAGGTTTCAAGCTTTCCATAGCTTCTTTCCGATCTCAATTTGGAGTTCAGATGACTCCAGAATTGATCCTGAAAGTTCACAGTCCTTCCTAGGGCCTAGATTTGATCTGGGCCCAAGGAAGGAACGGCCCAGATTAGTCGGGCGGAACGGCAGGCGGAACGAACCGAGCGGAATGAACCGGGGTCGTTGGGCGCGTCCGCTGGGAAGAAACTCCCAAGCGCGACTGCGGGACGTCCACAGACGCGGACGGGACGAGCGGAACGCCCGTTGTCCGCGCGCCCGCAAACCGGGCTGTCGCTGGGCGCGTCCGCTCGTCCTTTTTATGGACGCACCTTCATTGCGCTTGAACCGACTCCCCACGCGTATCGCACGCGCCGTTCCGACGGTGCGTCACGCGGGCGTCTTGGGCGTCGTCTGATCTGGAGATCGGACAGTCCCTTCTGGACCGTCCAATCAATCCTCTTCCAATTGAGGGCCCAAAAGGTCTCTGATTTTGATGAAACTTCTACCCTAGGGGTTTTGGACCCTTCTGGATCGATTGGTATAGTCAGATTTCTTATCTGAGCACTCCATCATCCCTAATTAAGGGTTCTGTTGTTTACTTTATTTTTATCTTTTTATTACCAAAATTAATTACAGTAAAATAAAATTTACATAAAACAATACTAAAAATATATGAAAAGGATTTCCACTTACTTGATTGGGGAGAAAACCTGATTTACATGCCCAATTAAAAAAAAATACCTTGTTGATGACGATATAGCCTAAAATCCACCTTTCGCGTAAATACCATTGTTTGAACCGTTGGATCTTGAAATTCCTTTGGGGGTTTTGTAGAATAGATGTGTTGGGATGTTTTGGACGGTGGAATTGATCAAATTAGATCTAGAACAGAGTGCCTAATTGAATTTAGGTCTCTTGTTCTAATCTAAAAAGAAAAACAAATTGGAAAGAGATTTAGCTCTTGGAAATTTTGGGGTTTTGAGAGGAATTCTAGATCTAATTTTTCAAGGAGATTGAAGATAATTTCGTGGGGATTGTATGAGGATTTTTGGAAGATTTTTGGGGTTGTATTTATAGGCATTTTGGGTCTTTTTCATGATTATAATATGTTATTTTTTTAATATAAAATGGCATGAAAGTCTTTAATGCTCCCATACCTAACCCCATGACTAGCTGATCTTTGTTGACTCATGTTTCACATGGGCTGCTAATCAAATTGGTTGTTGGGGACGTGGTGGTCCCCATGTGGGCCCCATGTGGGCCCCACATGGTGTAAAAAGTCCGTTTTGCCCTTTATGCATAAAACTTTAGGTTTTATTCCCATGATCTCGGATTTGAGTGTACTTAGTGGCGTTGGATTCGTATTTCTCAGTACATTATAAATTTTGATGTTTCATATTTTGATTTTTGGAATATTTTGATTTTTGGGTAAAATTACTATTTTACCCCTTTTGTCCAAAAAATGAAAAACTTAAGGATTTCTCATCCGAATTCGAAATTTGTCGTGCTTACAATCATTTTGAAGGGTTTGCTAAGTTTAATTTCAATTTTACATGTCTTATGATTTGATTATACTTTTATAAAAAGTATATTTTAAATAACCCTAATATTTCGGCCAGAAATATCTAAAACTCAAACTTTATTGATTTTTCTCAATTAATTTACAAAAATTGGGGTTATTACAATCTTCCCCCCTTACAATAATTTCGTCCTCGAAATTTGTAATACAACTCACATAGGAGTTTTCACAATTCTTTCATAGCCTTACACATGTGGCCTTGCCACTTATGGAAATTCTATTTCCTTTCGTCCCTTTTCTATACTACCTTTTTCTCAAAGGTTAAAATGCTCATCCATGACTAACCTTAATAATGCTCTATATAATAAAGCTGGTTATTGCTAGAATTTCCCAAAAAGATGATTAATAACTCTTATTGAGTTATCCCTTTTTGTTTCAAAACCTTCCATTTCACTTCATTGGTAATTTTCACCAATCTTTCCTTACTTCACAATTTTCCATTATACCTTCTATTGCTCATCTAATTCTTTTTCAACATATAAAGTTTTGACATAGCTTTCCTACTATGTATCAACATATAAAGTTTGGACATAGCTTTCCTACTATGTATAGTCCTTAGACTTCCTATAATACATATTGATTAGATTCTATAACTTCAACTATTGTTCTTTGTAACAACCTTCCAATCTTTGGAAGTAATTTTCTCTTTTCTTATTCTTCCATTATTTGGAAGTGTATACTTTATTTCTTTTCTACAGTTCATACTTCTTTACTATTTCCTTCTATTGACAACTTCTTGTCAAATTTTGTCTTTGAATAATAGTTTCCTTGTAAGGAATCTTTGTTCATTCCCATCCATTATTTTTGTAACACTCTTTGAGTACCATTTTATTCATAATACTTGACTTTTTACATTTTTCCATCCAAGATAGTGTCGTTTAACTCTGCATATATATTCTTGATCCTCTTTTGTTATTTCTTTCTCATAATTAGAACAATATTCAGAACATTCTCACAATCTATGATAATATTTATCTCTTTTCCTCTTATATATATTTATATGTCATAGGCTTCAAAATTTCTAGATTTTGCATTTCCTCATGCTTCTTTCAAAGCATACCTCATAGCCTTTATCATATCATGCTAACTCTTTATTTGCGATATTCTTGATAATTTCAATTAAAAGAGTCCATATTGACTTTGTAATCATCCCTTCTTATGTCTTTACAAACACCATAATTTATCAACTAGTCTTTAATTTTCAACAATCTATTATCAACTCATTTAGGATTTATGTACCAGATGGCAAAACTTCACTAAAAGAATGTCCTTATGTTATAAAATCAATAAGAGATATATTTCTCTAATTGTCATTGTCATTTAATATTTCGATCTCATATTCCACCTTTGTTGGGTCAAATTCCATGCTATCCTTAAAATTTATATAACCTAAACTTTGCTTTCTTTAATCACATGTACACTTACAAGACAAGTTTTGTAAGTGTCTAACATATATCCCCTGAATGCTCTTGATTTCTTGAAATCTCTTTCCATATATCATTACCACTTCATTCAATATATTTCATTCTCCTCAAATTCATGAACATCTGTTATCTAACTCATAGAACTTTTAAAATTTGTTTTTGATTTTATACTTTGATGTTGCATTTCCAATTCCCAATTAATAATAAATTTGAAAATGCTCATCCTTATAGAGAAAAAGGATACTTAATTTCCTCAACATCATTTATGCATCCTTATATTGATTCCTCCTTTTCTTTTCCTAAAAGAAATTTGTTACTCTCATAATGTAAATTGCTATAATCACTCCATATCCTTAAAAAGTTGTTCTTTCAACTCATTCATATAATTTGATGTTCTTTTCCTCAACTATTATAGATATTTTCTCATTCAATCTCCTGTAAGATTGAAAATCTTCAAACTATCTTAAAATTTCTAACCACTTATTTCTCCAACAATTTGGATTTATATCTCATTCACAATCATCTTTAAACTTAAATTTAACAACCAATATTTGTTTTCATTTCTCATGTTTTATTTCACCTTTCCTTCAAAAAAATATATTTCCCCTTACTATATTTCTTAAATCTTTCAATATCACCAACTCCATCATGTAATTGGAAGTAGTATCTTTATTCATAGTTAGCTCTTCATTTGCCTTGATTAATAAGATGTACTCCTATTCATGATATTCAATGACTATATTTTTCTAATAAATATTTCAGTTTGTTTTCATGTTCCATGACCATGATAATCAATGACTTAATCAATGCCAATCAATATTTCTCTTTGTTTTCATGTTCCATGACCATGATAATCAATGACTTAATCAATGCTAATCAATGATAGTCCCAAAATTATTTTCAATAGCACCAAAGTTATTATATCAATAATTCTTTAATCCTTGAAAATCCTCTAGTGCTAATTTCCACAATGATTTGTCATACCTTTATAATTTCTAACTCGGTGATTTCATAATTGTTGTACCATATATAGAGCTATAATTTCTTTGTTAACCATATATTCTCATGGTTTAATTGTCTTTCTTAATAAGTTTGGGATCATATTTTTGTCCCTTTAACATTATCTAACTCTCTTTTTCCTTTTCATTTTATTCTAATATCAAAAATCATCTCTTCATGTTCTAAAATTTGATCATTTCTCCACTAAATCCTTTGCCTCATTAATTTTGGAGAAAAATACTTGCTTAACTCCTTACTCATATTTATTTCAAACTATTCTCATTTACAAATTTTGAACTTTCTCACCTATCTCCTTAAATTTCTTTCAAGTCATATCCTCTTTATTTTGATGATTATTTTCATTTAAATAATTGCCATAATACTATACATGTAGCAATTCTAATTCCTACATTTATATTTCTTTATATATTTAATTTTAACGTTGAATTTTACAATACTTCTAATGTTTTCATCTTTAACACTTATTTCTCATAAATCTCCATTTCATCTTTTCTAAAAGGTTAAATTTTTTCTTCTTTTTTTTTCATCTTCTTTTCCAATTTATCGTTTTTTTTTCTCTTTATCTCCATTTCTTCACTTAGTAATGGTTATATACATACTTTACTTAATAATGGTTATATACATACTTGTATTAACGTACTTTGTATGTTTACTCAGGACTTTAGGTTAGACCTGAACATCATACCTTACATCTATTGTAATGTTTTTCCTATGGATTTCTATATCTTATTATTCCCTTTATTGGAATTCTTATTTGCTAAGTAGTATTTCTAGTCCTTTCACTAAGTACATCGACTTTCCTTTCACTAAGTAATATCGACTTATACTATACTATTCCTTCATTACACTAACTCTTTCTATATTTATTCTTAATTAATGAGTTTAACTCTTTCTATACTCATCCTTCACAAATGAGTTACTCTTTCTTCACAAATGAGTCTACTCTTTCCATATTCCTCAAATAATGAGTTTAACTCTTTCCTCACTAATGAGTCAACTCTTTACATCCTCTTCAACAAATGAGGCTACTCTTTCAAGACTTATCCTTCACTAATGAGTTACCTCCTTTTATACTTATCTCTTAACTAATGAGTTTATCACATAACTCCTTCTCATCAACTGATAACTTATCTCTTATTCACTCACTTTAGGTTGAACCTGAGCCTGCGTACTTGGTATTTCTACAGAAGATGATGAACCTTGGGTTTGCTATAGGTGAGGAAGAAGGTTCTTCAACACCCTTGTCATCATCTCTTCCACATTGCTCATTGTTACTTTCTCCATATTGTCTTCGGGAGTATTTTGAGCTGCCTGTCTTGTGACTCTCTTTGGTGGCATCTATTCATAATTTCAATCAATCCTCTATACAACTACTTCTATCTTAATCTAGACTTGGATTATAATCTCTCTTTTGGACATATTTGTACTGTACTGTGACTGGATGAATCGCTTTGATACCAACTGTGACGACCCGGGTTTTTGAAAACATGATTTGTAAAGTATTTTGAAAGGCAGGGCCCTTAAGAGTGTAAAATTTTTTCGCAAAACAAAGCAGCGGAAATTCTTTTCTTTAGAACTTGTTTTGAAAACCCAAGTCACCACTTCATACATAACATAAGTACAATTTGTGTACAAAATAAAATTCCATTGAAGGAATATACTTTTATTAAACTCCAGGATCCATCCAGTGGTTCACAGTACAGCCAAATCTAGTACAATACTTGTCCAAATTACATAATCCAAAACTCAAGCTCACCATACAATAAAACTCTCAACAAATAAAAATACATGTCTTCAAGGGTATACCTTGAAGATTATTCTCTTCAAGTCTTCTATAGTCTTCAGCTCCTAAGTCTCCTTCTCGGATCCGAGATATTGCAACAAGTACAATATCTCAAAGAAGCAATGCTTGGTAGGAGATTCAAGAAACATAATAATTGACAATGTAATTCCAATCCTTCATAATCTCGTTATCCTCAAACATACTCTTTATTTTGTAAGTTATGTATATCTATATACATACATACCCTTCATGGGTAAACCAATTAAATTTGTGAAAATAGTGAAATATCATTCCCAACTAAGTTGATCAATTCTCTTTACTTTGAGAATTTAGTATTACTGACTAATCTCATACTGGGAATTTCCCTTCATGGGAAACATTGGTAATATACAATTACCTAGCATTTCATTATGCTATAACATAAGGCATTTCACTATGCCTGTTCCCATATGCATCATAGTGCAAAATAATCAGAAAGGTTGCTATCTTTGCCTCGATCCGTACTAGCGCGCTCGGATAAGCGCCTGTTCACCACTGATACCACGGTGGAAAATATTATGTCACTACCCGTATGGGGGAGCAAGACTTTCACAGTGGTGGCCTTCCCATAATTGCCACTACCCGACTTTTAGCCTCTCATTGGGCAAGGTATCATCATATCATCAAATTTCAAGGAGCGGGTGGCCAAACCCTCATAACTCCTCTAGCAATAGCATCCCCTAGGCTCATGCCTATTAAAACAAACTCACAAGCCTCCAAGCTTGTATGTAAAATAGATTTCATATATATCAGACCATACGTCTGTTTACTTAGGGCTGAAATATTTCCTAGTTCCCTATTCACTTATAGTTTAGTCCTTAACCATCTTATAGGTTTTTGGTTGGATCATAAGGTTTTCAAGAGATATACTACAAGTATTATCATTACTCTTGTCAACATAAGATCATGAGTACAATCATGAATATCTCATGTAAATGCATTCATCAAATCCTCCTACCTTTAAGGATTGATCTCTTTTCCCCAATCTTCCATGATCTTGACCGATGTATGTAATCTGTACATCCATACATATTGTCAATATATAAATTATGAACAATCCTATTGATCACTAGATCTGATGTTTAGAATGATCTTTAGATCATTCATATCTAAGTATTTTTCTATCTCTAAGTCTTTGTATGTTCATCTCCTTGATCTTGATCTTTCATAGATCCTTTGATTGACAATCTACTCATGTTGATAAAGATCAAGGTCCTAGATCTTCTATCATCTAGTTCTTCTTTGATCTAAGTTCAGTTCTTGGATCATCCCTATGGAGGATGATCTTGGTTTTCTTCCTTGAATCACCTTTGATCAAGGGTTTGGATTATCTAATCTAAATAACTATAACAAGTATACTAAACATACATACTAAGTACAATATAGTGTTCTTATCTTTATTGTTCTTGATCATCCAAGATTTAATAGATCTTGTTTGATCATCCTTATCTTACTTACTGTTTTTATTAGGGTTAGGTAATTTACTAACCTTTTATGCTCTTATGATTATTATTCAACCAGTTAATGTGCATGGTTGAAGGTAGCTTATTCAAGCCTAAATCTAGATTGCTCCTCTTATTTCCAATTGGCTAAGGCTTACTAGTTGAATGGGTGAACACAAAGTGGTTACTTCAATCCTCATGTAAGGAGGCGTTTAGACCTCACAAACGTCACCGAGAAGGTAGGGGAAGAGCGAGGCTCTATTAGATAACCCCCTTAACCACTATGTTCATCATTCACTAGAATGACCATAGCTCAACCTTTCATAAGGTTCCTATAAGCATGTTTACTCTAAGTACTCTTTCTAATGGATTTTAATTAAGTCCATGAATATTTATAATGTCATTCATGGGGTTTATTATTCTTTTCCTAATTTGGGCCAAGGATTTGATAATCCTTATATTGTCCTACTAACTATAGCCCTTACTAATTAAGTCCAAAGTATTTCATTCTTATTTGTGTCATGAAACTCTACTTTCTCATTAGAATACATTTTTGATGTTTTATGCTCTTTATCTCATAACAAGTAAATCTACTACTAACATTCAACTATAAATGAATTATAAATTTAAAGCATAAAACTACTTAATTTAACATTTAATGAAAATGAGGCAAGGTACTTAAATTAACTTTAGCACCCTATGATAAGAATGAACACATAAACTCTAAATGTTATACTAGCATGCTTTATAACATAATAACATAAAATGAAACTAATTAGATTTATATTTTTAGAAACCTTTACTTATGATCCAACCATTTGATCTTAGATCTTTGCCTTTGATTAAGGACTTTAGTTATATTTAGAGAATTTTCTCTATTAAGGTCAAAAGATCACATTGATCTATTTTTATCATAATCCATCCATGATTTCCTTGGATTTCATCATATAAACAGTTATTCTTTCCATCCCAAGGATCTGATCACACTTGATCTCATTGATCAAGTGGGTCCCTTTGTATTTTTTTGGGTTTTTCTATCATAAAGGGTAGATCCCTTAATATATCTCATATATATCCAATTTAAACATAGATATAACTTTATTTAAGTATTAGATCATTATTAAAACATGTTTCTAAGATCTGATCATCTCAGATCTTGAAAATCTATGTAATTGGAAACTTAATTCTTAAATACAGAAAGTTTTTATTGAATAACATGTCATTTTTATTCTTCTATAAGAAAATAGAGGTTTCAAGCTTTCCATAGCTTCTTTCCGATCTCAATTTGGAGTTCAGATGACTCCAGAATTGATCCTGAAAGTTCACAGTCCTTCCTAGGGCCTAGATTTGATCTGGGCCCAAGGAAGGAACGGCCCAGATTAGTCGGGCGGAACGGCAGGCGGAACGAACCGAGCGGAACGAACCGGGGTCGTCGGGCGCGTCCGCTGGGAAGAAACTCCCAAGCGCGACTGCGGGACGTCCACAGACGTGGACGGGACGAGCGGAACGCCCGTCGTCCGCGCGCCCGCAAACCGGGCTGTCGCTGGGCGCGTCCGCTCGTCCTTTTTATGGACACGCCTTCATTGCGCTTGAACCGACTCCCCACGCGTATCGCACGCGCCGTTCCGACGGTGCGTCACGCGGGCGTCTTGGGCGTCGTCTGATCTGGAGATCGGACAGTCCCTTCTGGACCGTCCAATCAATCCTCTTCCAATTGAGGGCCCAAAAGGTCTCTGATTTTGATGAAACTTCTACCCTAGGGGTTTTGGACCCTTCTGGATCGATTGGTATAGTCAGATTTCTCATCTGAGCACTCCATCATCCCTAATTAAGGGTTCTGTTGTTTACTTTATTTTTATCTTTTTATTACCAAAATTAATTACAGTAAAATAAAATTTACATAAAACAATACTAAAAATATATGAAAAGGATTTCCACTTACTTGATTGGGGAGAAAACCTGATTTACATGCCCAATTAAAAAAAATACCTTGTTGATGACGATATAGCCTAAAATCCACCTTTCGCGTAAATACCGTTGTTTGAACCGTTGGATCTTGAAATTCCTTTGGGGGTTTTGTAGAATAGATGTGTTGGGATGTTTTGGACGGTGGAATTGATCAAATTAGATCTAGAACAGAGTGCCTAATTGAATTTAGGTCTCTTGTTCTAATCTAAAAAGAAAAACAAATTGGAAAGAGATTTAGCTCTTGGAAATTTTGGGGTTTTGAGAGGAATTCTAGATCTAATTTTTCAAGGAGATTGAAGATAATTTTGTGGGGATTGTATGAGGATTTTTGGAAGATTTTTGGGGTTGTATTTATAGGCATTTTGGGTCTTTTTCATGATTATAATATGTTATTTTTTTAATATAAAATGGCATGAAAGTCTTTAATGCTCCCATACCTAACCCCATGACTAGCTGATCTTTGTTGACCCATGTTTCACATGGGCTGCTAATCAAATTGGTTGTTGGGGACGTGGTGGTCCCCATGTGGGCCCCATGTGGGCCCCACATGGTGTAAAAAGTCCGTTTTGCCCTTTATGCATAAAACTTTAGGTTTAATTCCCATGATCTCGGATTTGAGTGTACTTAGTGGCGTTGGATTCGTATTTCTCAGTACATTATAAATTTTGATGTTTCATATTTTGATTTTTGGAATATTTTGATTTTTGGGTAAAATTACTATTTTACCCCTTTTGTCCAAAAAATGAAAAACTTAAGGATTTCTCATCCGAATTCGAAATTTGTCGTGCTTACAGTCATTTTGAAGGGTTTGCTAAGTTTAATTTCAATTTTACATGTCTTATGATTTGATTATACTTTTATAAAAAGTATATTTTAAATAACCCTAATATTTCAGCCCGAAATATCTAAAACTCAAACTTTATTGATTTTTCTCAATTAATTTACAAAAATTGGGGTTATTACAATCTTAGCCATTTAAGCCATGAAAAGTAGTGATGAGCCACATGAGCTAGTCAACCCTTCAAAACAAGCAATGAAGCCACTTAAGCCACCAAGGAATGATCCATCAAAGTGAGCCATAAAGCCAAGGAGGAGTGCCACATGGAGCCACACAATTGGAGCATCAATTCAAGCATATTTGCATGCTAAAATATGTGATTATTAAAGAGATTTGAAAGATAATTGTAAAAGGTGAGATGATCATGCATTAAGGGACCCATCAAGAGAGAAAATTCCACATAGGAAAGGGTGGATAGCCTCTTTTCCTCCATAGAAAAGGATGCCTCCCTCCCTTCCTAACTCAGGAACTAGCCAACCCATCAACTACTATCAATCTTATGTGACCTTTATGACATCATTCCTACCTAAATTTCCTCCTCCTAACCTTCCTTATTCATACCCTAACTCTAAAGTCACTTTCCTTATGGATTCACCATTTCCTAAGCTAGAAACCCCCTCATCTATATATACCCCTATGGTTCTTATAAATTTTTCAAGTCGAGGAGGGTGAGATACCTTGAAATTAAGCTCTCATTTGGTGTTATTTATTGTTGGACCTTAGGATTTCTTATATGCTTTTCTTCATTTAGATGTTTAGTTATTTTATTGGTTATTTTCTCTCCAATTTAGGTTAGTAGTTTGCTTGATTTTGTCTACTTTTGATTACTTTAGTTTCATTTGTTTTTCTCTTAGTTATGCACCTTTCTTTCCATCCAAATTTCTCTTTCTTCTTTACCCCAATTCCACGATTTTTCTTTGTTAATCACTCAAGATTTAAGTTAACCTTCACCAGTAGTGACAGCCAAGAGAAGAGCTAGCTTAGAACCCTAATTTCCCCTTTTGAAATTTAAGTTAACCTTCTCTAGTAGTGTCATAATAATTTTGTTTATGAGAATTATATTGCATTGATGGTGTTGTTTAGGTAGAATTTTATGCTTAGGATTTGGGCACAATTTCTAGCAGTAGAACATGTGTTATGCTGCTAGTTTTGGGTGTAATTTAGCACTGATTTAATAAGTTCTTTGAGGTTTATTGTTATGGAATGTTTATTTCATCAAAATAATTAGACAAGGGTTGTTTCATTGTATAAAAGTTGTGGTTTTAATTACTTCCTTATGCTTGATTTGTTGGATCTCTTAAGTAGTTGAAATTTGAAATTTTTCTCCCCTTAAATTTGTGTTTTGTTTCCAGTCATGTAAACACCTTATTTGCTTGAATTCTTAGGAACCCATTTATGTTTTCATATTTTTTATTAGATCTCTTAATTAGTTTGCATGATCGTTCACTTTAGATCCATAAATTTTGGTTATTTTTCTACTCTACAACCATTCGCTCAATCCATGGATCATGTACATGGTACTAGGTCAAATTCATTTTTGATTATTATTTAATTTAGTCGCATAATATTTTTTAGTTTATTCATTTGCATACTATTTTATATTTGGAAAGTTTCCTTCTTGAATGTTAGCAAATTCTATTTTTAGTAAGTTTTAGGTTAGGTGAGTGTTAATTTAGGAAAGTTTCTAATTTGAGTAGTTTCCTTAAGATAAGTTGCCTGATTTGATTTATTCTAATTTAGCATTAGTTTCTTGAATGTTAGTTATATAAGTTTTCATTCTAATTTCTTAGCTTTATTTTTTTAAAATATCTTTTCATTCTAGTTTCTAATTCCATGTATGTTTCCTTCTTTATTTGTTTTGATTTCCTAATTTAATCACATCTCAGTCTCTTTTGCTGAAGTTACTTAATCTAAATAGAATCCAATCCATTGAAAATCTATGAGATTCTTTAGGGGATCAACCTTCCTTGCTTGAACATACTACATTGATTTATGCACTTTCAAGTAATTATAGAGATACACCATTTCCTTCTTAAAAGGCAAGGACAAATCTTGGCTGAATTCCTTAGAGATTGGTTCGACCACATGGGACTAATTGTCCAAAAAATTTCTGAACAAATTTTTTTCCTATACATAAAACCAATGCCCTGCATAGGAAAATCATAAATTTCTAGTGAAGAGAAGATGAACAATACTATGAGTGCTGGAAAGGTGGAATGAATTGCTGCAAAAATGTCCCCACCATGGATGTGAGAAGTAGTAGTAGCAAGTTCAGTACTTTTATGAGGCACTCATACCTCAAAATAGAAGAATGGTAGATGCTACCAATGGGGGGCCCTCATGATGAAAAATAAGATACAGGCTTGAGAATTTTTTGAGACTTTAGCTAAAAATTCCCACCAATAGGATTATTTGAATCATTGAAATCAAAATTCCCAACCTCAAAAGAGAGGAGGCCTTTATGAATTAGGAGTGAATGTAGCTGTGTCATATAAGCTTAACTTCTTAGATGGATAAGTAGACAAAGTAGAAAATATGTTCTAGAAAATTGATGCAAGACTTGATACCTTCATGGCTAGAAGTGCATTCATGAATCTCCATAGCAAGTTTGCTCCATTTGTCCCAGCCTACGCACTTAATGTCAAACTGTCTATCTAATGCACGTATCTTGAATACCTTTTAGAACAAGTAAATGCTATGAATGAATATCATAATCCTAGCAAACAACCCTTACTCTATGACCTACAATCCAAGATGGGCTAGGCATCCTAATTTTTCATGGTTTAAGAATACTTACCAAGGAGGCCCATCTATGTCTCCCATACAAAATTTTCCTAGAGCGTTAATTCTCTAGCAACATCTTAGTTTTCAATTTCTTGAGCTACCAATGAAATCGACATTTGAGGAAACTATGCAGTTATGCATGGAGAAAACTCTTAAAAACCAGGATGAGACTAGATAGTCCCTAAACCATCTTCAGAATGAGAGTAGACAGAGCTTCAATATATATTCCCAAGCTATTGCCAAATTACAGATGCAAATGAGTTAGTAATCTGTTGCACTTAAGGCTAGGGGAAAGTGAACATTCCCCATTTAGCTAATCACAAACCCTAAGGAATAGCTTGAAATAGGGCCATCTTCAAACTCATAGACACTCCCTAAGCAAGCCAAGTCCATAACTATCCTTAGGAATGTCTATTAGATAGACAATAAGGTAGGGTAGACTAAGGATAGATTAGAGGAGAATGAGCAAGCCACAATTAAGGGGAAAGAGAAAAGATAAAAATCTCAAACTCCACCTAAACCTATAGTGGAGGCATTGTATGTGCCTAAAGCCCCATTCTCTCATCTTTTGAAGAAGGCAAAGAAAGGAACTAATTTTTGTGAGATAATGGATGTGTTCAAACACATTCAAATCAATATTCCATTGCTAAACACAATTAAAGATATCCCTACCTATGATACATTCCTTAAAAGAGCGCTACACACAAAAGTGCAAGCTTAATGTGCAAAAGAAAGCCTTCCTCATCGAACAGATAAGCTCTTTGATATAGCACCAGACCCTCTAAAGTTTAGAAACCTAGGTTGTACTACTGTCTCATGTGTTATTAGAGACCACGTCATTGATGGAGCACTATTAGATTTATGGGCCAATGTAAATCTGTTGCCATATTCTATCAACATGGAACTTCAACTCGATGAAATGAAGACAACCAATACTATGCTCTAATATAGGTGGACCATTTATATTTCCCAAATGATTTTATTGTCCTAGACTCCCAACCTATATCAGACCCTAGTAATTAGATCCCATTTATTCTTTGATGTATTTTTTTAGCAACATTCAATGCCATAAAAAACTATCGTAATGGTGTGATGAAATTATCATTCAGTAACATGATAGTAAAGCTTGATGTGTTTAATGCTAAGCATCATCATCTAGACCTTGGAGACTCTTGTATAGTCAACTTAATTGAAGGTTTAATTCCAAATGTTATTCCATCGTCATCGACCTTAGATCCACTTGACATTTGTCTTGCACATTTTAATTGAGATTTTGATATACACATATTCATAGATGAAGTGAATAATCTCTTAGATGCTACACCAATCAAAGTCTATTCCCATGCTTTCAATTGAAAAAATAGCTACTCTGGTCTTTACTTTGATTGATAATTTAAAATATTCTTACTTAGGACCTGATGAGTCCTTGCCTATTATCATTACTTCATATTTTAATGAAGAATAGAAAATAAAGCTACTTTATGTTTTTAGGACATTTTTATATAATAATAAAAGTAGTAATAATAAATATAGTTGGGATCCCTGATCAAAAACACTCTTGTAAAAAGTAATACTAATCATATCAAAACATTCTTATAAAACTCCCCAAGTGTTATACCATTCCCAAAACCATAACCAAAAATTTTTAAGAATAATATATATGTTGCAAGAATTTTAAACTAAATCTAATATCAAAACCAAAGATGCCTTAATTGTAAACAACCAGTGTCAAGAAAACACTAACTTGGCATAGGGTCTATCCATCATAACATTCCACCACACTCAATAACATGTCCATGGTATATAAGTATCACAACAAACTTAATCACGTATATGTACACCCCATAAAGATGAACCAAAATCAAGTCTATTTAGTCACTCACATCAAACTATCTGTCAGAAAAAGCTAAGGATGGTCCCCACTACTATGACTGTCCTTCTATGCTTTGGGCTTTCCTACTATTGTGCTCAATATTTGAGGCATTGCAAAACAAAGCAATGCCTCAGTAAGCTATTTCTTGTGTAGGTACATAGACATTTAATGTAATGATATTATGGCTGTGACGACCCGGGTTTTCTCATACATTTTTAAATGCAATGTCTAATTTCCTAAGGTGGGATGCATCCCTATTTGAAAACCATTTTATAAAAACCATGCAATACAGCAAAAAACCTTTAGTTTTAAACTCATTTTCGAAAACCCCGAGTGTCATTTGCTTTCACAACAACTAAGATAGTTTTTGAAAAACTTCAGAAATCATAAATGTTTTTCCCCAAGTCTTTCCAGTCACAATGCACAGCCCAACTGTAACTAAGTACAAACACATGTCCAAAGGGTTGAGAGTTTACTTACATGTGTATTTGTTTCCTTTTGGATTCACTTGCTCATACCACTAACATAGATGTCCTCTTTTTGTGAGTGAAGCTGTCCTGAACCATGATATATACGGACGTATCCTGTCCTTGATTACTTACTAATGTCTGAAAAATGTTAAGGATTGGGTGAGTATATAATATACTCAGTAGGAGCCTATCACTACTAGTTTTATAAATGCATGAGAAGTTTTAAAATCATATGCTCATTCAAAACATGCGTATGATTGAATACTCGAGTTCAATATCAGTATAAGAATCCATAATCAACTGAAATTCAAAATATGCGTATGTTTGAATACTCGAGTTCAATGTCAGTATAAGAATCCATAATCAACTGAAATTCTCATGACTTAAAAGATCACATAATCCAAAACTGAAAGTATCATATATATATGATGGTATCATGATATGCAATAGATGCTTCATGGAGTCCAACTCATGGACCTCTAGTATGGTATGGTCGACCAACCTCATATCATGCTATATGAAATGCACATCAAACCATAGGGTCCACTATGCCCATGACCTCCTCGCCGTGTGGTCCCCGGGTACCTGAGGACACTCGGTCATAGCCTCCACGAGGCCTATGACACGTCGACCCAGTGCCGTGACACCAGTGGTAGCCCCCTGTACCACATGTAGTCGACGTAGGGACTTGCCTCTTTTTGGGCGTGGTACCCATCCACCTATTAGTGGTAGAGGCCGGGTGGCCAACCCAGACCCCTCCGCATAGCACCCACGGGCTTACTTGCCCAAATCACATAAGATAAGTCAAAACCTTTTGTTAAAACTTGTCCTCTTTTGGGTCCCTCACAACTGCCTAGCCCTCGGCACTCCAGCGCCTTTTGGCAACCCTCAAGGACATGCAATCTTTGCAAGTACTTAAATCATGCAATGCATGCACTTGTTCGCAACACATATATGTGCACAATGTATATGCAGTCATTTCAAAACATGACTATGTACAAAGCATTTAACATGCATGCTACATTAATTCATGCAAATCAAGTCATATATCTAAAACATATGTTCTCAAAATAACAATAGTTCTTTTAAAAGAATCTAATAGTGATAGAGCACCTACCTGGCTAGGTCGCGTTAACCCTTTTGTCCTCGTACGCTCCTGAACATGGTTTGGGGACTCAAGGTTAGTTTAACCTATCTTTTATGGGTTTAGAGCAGTTGGGTCTTATTACTTAGGCATTAGGGGTCCATCCCTATGCCTATGGGTGTCCTAAGGTCCTAATTGAGCCTTGGTATTCTCAGTTTTCCAAAGTTCCAGTGGTCACGCGCCACCATCCTATTCTAAGGGTCATGCCATCCTTTTATTGGGCCTTGATCAAGGATTTTATGATTTTGATGTGTCCGCGTTATCAATACGGACACAACGCCTTTTGCAGCGCCTCAATCGGAGCTCTAGATCTCAAGTTATAAGCATTTTAGTATTGTATGTACATAGAGTCTTAAAGACAAAAAAACGGAATGCTAGGGCACTGCGCGTCTGCGACGTGCGCCCTGCTTCCTTAAGTAACAAAAATTTTGACGTGTGCTATCACGCTGTGCGTCTGCGGCATGCGCCTCAGCGGGCGCGTCTGCTGACGCACGCGACATCTCCGCCCGTCTATCTCTTTAGCGGGCGCGTCCCCGGACGCGCCCGTTGGTTTCCTTCCGACGCCTTTGATGCGTCATGTTCCGTCTAGAACGTTTACGTCAACTGGGGACCGGGGCGTCCTCAGGACACCTTGGTTCGACCCTGTTTTGCTTCATTCATTTCCCTCAATATAATCCATTTTAAAATTTTCTCTTAAGTCGTGTCCATTTATATATCAATTTGTACGATGATCTCCTGACCTAACTTTTGATTTAGATCAACGGTCTAGATCATCTAATTTATTTTTATTAATTTAGTTTCCATAACATCCAATTCCCATCTACTTATTTGATCATTGATCAGAGTTGTAATTTGCTAATTTAATGTCTATTGATTGCAAAATGCTTAATTCATTCCATCTCAATAGAAATCAAGGCAATCCAATAGTCGGATTGTTCTTAATAGCCTCGATTTTTTATTTGATTACTAACTCCAATCTTAATCACCAAAATCAATTCAATTTCATATTTATCAATTCATTTTAGTGTATATATATGATTTGTATCCTAATCTAATGGTTAGATCACTCCTTGATCAATAAATTTTAATTCCTTAGATCAATGGTTTAGACAAATTTTAAAGATGAATACACATGATCTGGTCCTTAAATCCCTCAATTCATCCCTTAGATCATCTAATTGTCTATATTCTAGGGTCTCATCATAAATTTGATTGGAATAGATGTGATTAGATGTAATGACTCCATTTTTGTAACATTGAAATCCCAAGTTAGTAATGACAAGTTTACTTTTTGGAGATAAGGGTATTTTGGTCATTTCACTATTCACCCTGACTGGACCCAAAAATTTGGTCCTGAGAGTAGTACCTTTAGGTGCGTCTTGGAAAAAGGAATCTAACAAGACCAAAATCACTCAAAACAGAGTTAAAATGAGCAAGTTATGGCCCTTTGAAGTTCAGGGGCAGGTGTAATTTACATTAAAAATGGATTAAGCCTGAGAAACACATGGACTCGTTTTGATACGGACACTCCTCTTCTTCAACCTCCTAAAGAGTTCTAGAACGGCGGTGTGCAGGGGAGAAATCACTACCATTCTGGAGGTTTCTCCACCGCCATTCCATGGCGGTGAGAACCCCCTCCAGAACCCTCTTTGAGCTCTATAAAAAAAGCTCTTGGGCGCCTCCAATGGCAGCCCAAAAGCTTGGGAAAAACCCATCATGGAGAGGTAGACAAGACAAGAAAACAAGGAGAAAGACCTGGCCATGAACCAGGTATGCCCAAAACCCCTCCAAACCCATCTCCCCCTTAAACTTAGGGTGGGTTTCCCCAAGTTTCTGCATGAAAAATCATTCAAAACGGGCCTCTAAGGAGCCACAAAGGACCCAGGGATGGGGCCTAGGGTGCACTAGTTTGACAGGGTCGAACTAGGGCATCCTGAGGACGCCCCAGGGTCCACAGGACGAAACGCGTCGACCGTGTTAGAGAGAAACCAGCAGGCACGTCCGTGGACGCACCCATAAACGAAAAAGTCGGGGCAGAAGCCCGATGCGTCTGCAGACGCGCCCGTTGGGGCATGCGCCACTGACACGGGACACATTAGCATCCCGGGCTTCCACCTTGTATGGCCTTCTCTGTACACTTGATATTAAAATGCCCATAACTTGGGTTCTAGGGCTCCGATTGAGGCGCCGCGAAAGGCGTTGTGTCTATATCAATGACGCAGGCACACCTAGACCATAAAATACCTGATTAAGGCCCTATCTAAGGTGGGCATGACCCTTAAAATATGATAGTGGCACAGGGCCACTAAACCTTTGTAAACCTGACAATACCAAGGCCTAGTTAGGACCTTAGGAGACCCATAGGCATGGGAATGAACCCTTAATGCCTAAGTAATGAGATCAACCATTCTAAAACCTATAGAAATAGACCAAGCTAACCTTGTTCCCCTAAACTATGGGTAGGAGCATATGAGGACAAGGGGTCTAGCATGACCAAACCAGGTAGGTGCTCTATCGCTACTAGACTTTTAAAAAGAGCCCATGATTGTTTTGAGAATGCATGTTTTAAGTATAAATTATATGACTTGTTTAGCACGACTTAGTTTTATATATGAATTCAGCGTGCATATAATAAATACATTATGCATAGACATGTTTTGCAAATGATTGCATAAATTCCATGATTTGTGGTTATTGAGTTTTGAAAATTTGCATGTCCTTGAGGGTTACCAAAAGACGTTGGAGTGCCCAAAAGACACTGGGTAGGCAGTTGTGAGGGCCAGGCAATTGTGAGGGACTCAAAGAGGACAGGTTTTGAAAAAGAGGTCTTTGCTTGATCGATTGTATATGATTTGGGCTAGTAAGCTCGTAGGCGCTATGCCGAGATGTCTGGGGTGGCCTCCCAGCCTCTACCACTATTAGGTAGAAAGGGTACCACGCCAAAAAAGGCATGTCCCTATGTCGATTACATGTGGTACAGGGGGCTACCATTGGTGTCACGGCACTGGGTCGATGTGTCATATGCCGCATGGAGGCTATGACCGAGTGTCCCCAGGTACCTGGGGACCACACAGCGAGGAGGTCGTGAGCATAGTGGGCCCTATGTTTTGAGGATTTACTTGCATTGCATATGGCATGACATGAGGTTGGTCGACCATGCCATATATCCATGAGTTGGATTCAGTTGAGCATCTTATGCATATCATTATGTTTATGATATATATGATACTTTCGACTTCGATTATGCGATTCTTTAAGTCGTCAGTATTCCAATTCGATGATGGTTTTTAATATCGATATTGAACATGAGTGTTCAAACATGCACATGTTTTAAAGAGCATATGATTTTAAGCATAGCATGCATTGAAAAACTAGTAGTGATGGACTCCTATTGAGTATAGTATATACTCACCCAATCATCAACATTTTTCAGACACAAAGTAAATACTCAAGGACAGGATATACGGCAACATACCTGTGATAGAGAACGTCCAAACTAAGTGCCAATAAGTAAACCCCTACCTTATCTTTCAATGTTACTTGATTATAGTTACTCTCTGTAACTGAGGTTGTGACTAACACTTTCTTGGGAATAGTGTTGATTTAAAACTATGCCATGGCTATATCATTTGAAAATGTGTTTTGACACTCGGGGTTTTATACGAAAGATTTGTTTCCAAAACAAAAAGATTTTCATGCATTTCATATTTCTAAAACCAGAGATCTCACCTTTTTATCAAATTTGCATCATAAAAAACCTAAGTCGTCATAGTTGGTATCAGAGCAAGGTTTGACTTTACTCACAACCCAATTATGAGGAGAATAACTTATAATCAAGTTTCATCCATGAAAGAGTAAGGGGTAATAGGATAACACATACTAAGGCTGGTAAATTACCTTGTGATTACAGATGCCTAAAAAGAAAGGAAATAATGCTCCAAGACCTAAAGCCCCACCAGTGGACTCCACTGGGTCAGGCAATGGGATGGCTGAATTGGTCTAGCAATTCCTACAGCATATGGGACAATACATGAATAGTCAAAGCCAAACCCCTACCACCCGAGATCCTTCCCCTGATAAAGTAATAGATAGGACTGAGGTTCAGTTAGAAAGGTTTGAGAAATTAGCTCCCTCATTTACAGGAGAAGATGAAGCATCTACAGCTGAAAAATGGTTAATTGATATGGAAAAGATATTTAAAGCCATGAACATAGTTGAAGAAAGAAAGAAATGTACCCATGGCCACATTTGTGTTTAGGGGAGAGGCTACCTTTTGGTGGGAAACAGTAGAAAGGACTTATTTTGACCAGCGAGAAACAATAGGATGGGAAGAGTTTAAAAAGGTCTTTAATGACAAATGTTATCCTAAACACATAAGAAAATAGAAGGAAAAAGAATTTATGGACTTAGAACAAGGAAATATGACTATCCAATAGTATGAAAATAGATTCATCAGCCTCCGAAGATTTGCACCACGTACTTGTGCTGATGAGGAAGATGCGGCAGAAAGATTTGTACATGGGCTCAACCCAGGACTCGGGAACAGAGTTCTAGGTTTCCAACCTTCCACCATAGCCAAAGCCATAGAGATGGCCTCCCTATACGAAAAAGATTATCAAAGGAATCAGGCGATGAAGGAGACTAAGAACATCAACACCATGAGAAATAAAGGAAACAGACCATTTCAGTCATCTGGACCTAGGCCACCTTTCAAGAAGCCGTTTGAAAACAAAGGAAAAAGGCTAGATTGGAAGACATGCCCTAGGTGTAACAGGAATCATTTAGGCAAACCATGTCCCACTTTCAACATCACTTGCTATAGTTGTGGAGAATTAGGACATTGTGCTAGTAATTGTCCTAAAAGGAAAGTTGAAGAGCGTAAAGAAGATCAGGTTCCAAGGAGCCAAGGATGTGTCTTTGCCCACACTTCCAGTCAAGCCCAGGCTTCAAATGCAATAGTTGAAGGTATTCTTTCTATCTATGATACACCTGTTAAAGTTCTATTCGATACAGGCTCCACTCATTCTTTCATATCCCCGGAGTTTGCATCAACCTTGGACATTATACCACAGGACCTGAACTTCACTCTAGAAGTCATCACTCCTGTAGGCTAGGCACTTCCCATCTATTCATATCTCCAGGATGTTCCCGTTTTGATCAAAGATCATTTGCTACCTGCCAATCTTATTCACTTAGATATGAATGACTTCGATGTCATTCGAGGTATGGACTGGTTAGCCCTTCATCAAGCCTTTGTTGATTGACGCCATAAATGTGTCACTTTTACCCTACCTAATGGAGACACTTTCACCCTCCAAGGAAGAAAGGATTATTCTGGAGCGTGTGTTATTGTTGCCATGAAAGCAGTTAAGCACATTGCTCAGGGATGCCCCTTCTTCTTGGCCAAGATTGAATCTGTTGAGAGTCCCCAACTAAAGCTAGAAGATGTTGAGGTAGTCTGAGAATTTCCTGACATGTTCCTTAAGGATCTACTAGGTCTACCCCCGTCAAGAGAAATTGAGGTTATCATTGACCTTATACCCGATACTTCCCCCATTTCCAAAGCTCCTTACCGAATGGCTCCTGCAGAACTAAAATAATTGAAGACCCAGTTACAGGAACTGCTTGACAAAGGGTTCATACGACCTAACATATCTCTGTGGGGAGCTCCAGTCCTTTTGTTAAGAAAAAGGATGACTCCATGAGATTGTGTGTAGACTATCGAATGCTAAATAGGGTCACCATTAAGAATGAGTATCCCCTTCCCCAAATTAATGATCTTTTCGATCAACTTTAGTCAGTCAGAGTCTTTTCTAAAATTGATCTACGATCCAAGCACCATCAACTTCGAGTTAGAGAAGAAGATATCCCCAAGACAGCCTTCAGGACTCGATACGGCCATTATGAATTTAGAGTGATGTCCTTTGGTTTAACTAATGCTCCCCTCGCATTTATGGACCTCATGAATAGGGTGTTCAAGGAGTACTTAGATAAATTCATCATAGTGTTTGTGGATGATATCTTAATATATTCAGAATCTCCTGAAGACTATAAGGAACATCTAAGGATAATATTAAGCACCCTACAAGCACACAAGTTATATGCAAAATTCAATAAGTGTGAGTTTTGGCTGGAAAGGATTAATTTCTTAGGACACATTATTTCTCAAGATGGCATAGTAGTCGACCCCACTAAGGTTGAATTAGTACAGAAATGGGAAAGACCTAAGACAATCATAGAAATAAGAAGCTTCTTAGGACTTGTCGGATATTACAAGAGATTCATCAAGGGTTTTTCATGAATTGCTTTACCTCTAACGAAGCTGACCAGGAAAGACATAAGATTTGAATGGACTGATAGATGTGAGGAAAGCTTCCAAGAACTAAAGAGAAGGTTAACTACAGCACCTATTCTTACCGTACCTTCAGGAAGTGGCAAATTTGAGATATACAACGATGCCTCGCAACAAGGACTAGGCTGCGTACTTATACAACATGGGAAGGTAATTGCTTATGCTTCTCGGCAACTCAAGAAGCATGAAGTCAATTACCCGACCCATGACTTGGAATTAGCGGCCATAGTCTTTGCCTTGCGAATTTGGAGAAATTATTTATATGGGGAAAAGTTGGAAGTTTTTACAGATCATAAGAGTCTTAAATATATCTTTTCCCAACAAGACTTAAACATGCGACAAAGAAGATGGATGGAATACTTAAAAGACTGACTTCTCCATTCATTATCACCCTGGAAAAGCTAATGTGGTAGCTGATGCATTAAGTAGCAAAACCCAAGGCATGTGTGCCAGTTTATTGACTAAGAGATGGAAGCTATTACAAGAAGTAATAACGTGGAAACCAGACATAAGTAAGCGCAAGATCATTATGGTAGGACTAATGATAAATTCGGCTGTTAATGAAAACGTTAAGCAAGAACAGAAAGGAGATCCAGATATATAAGCTTTCATAGGAAAACCAGGGTTTACTAAAGGGGAAGATGTTAGCGTTTACATGCAAGGAAGATTAGTGGTACCGACTAATGAAGAATTAAGACAAGAAATCTTAAAAGAGGCTCATCGGTCTAAGTATACTATACACCCGAGAGGAACTAAGATGTATCAAGACTTAAAGAGACTATATTGGTGGGATGGTACGAAAAGAGACATAGGAAAATTTGTGGCAAAGTGTCTAACATGTCAACAAGTAAAGGCTGAACATCAAAGACCTGCAGGATTGGTACAACCCCTTGAGTTACCAGAATGGAAATGGGACCATATTACCATGGACTTCATCGTAGGGTTACCCAAGACCTCTAGGGGTCATGACATGATCTAGGTAATTGTTGATAGATTGACTAAGACAACGCATTTCCTTCCTATATGCCATACCCAATCCACTAACAGCCTCTCTCAGCTATACATCAAAGAGATAGTGAGTTTACATGGCATACCCCATAGTATCACTTCAGATAGGGATAGCCACTTCACTTCACAACTCTGGAAGTCCGTCCAAAAATCCTTAGGATCTTCCTTGAACTATAACACAGCCTTTCATCCATAGACCAATGGACAGTCAGAGTGCATGATCCAAATACTCGAAGATATGTTGCAAACCTGTGCCCTTGATTGGAAGCAGAGATAGGATGAAAACCTACTGCTAGTAGAGTTCGCGTACAACAACAGCTTTCAGTCGAGCATTGGCATGGCTCCGTACGAGGTGCTCTATGGGCGACCCTGTCAATCACCCACCAGTTGGAGTGAAGTTGGAGAGTCCAAGGTGCTCCAGTCCGAGCTGGTGGAGCAATGCGCCGAGAAGATCAAACTCATAAGGAGATGCCTCCTCACAGCTCAAAGCTGGCAAAAGAGCTATACTGATCAAAGGAGGAGACCATTAGAATTCAACATAGGAGAGCACGTTTTCCTGAAGATATCTCCCACTAAAGGAGTTATACGGTTCGGTATCAAAGGCAAGCTTAGTCCGCGTTACATAGGACCTTTTGAAATCCTGGAGAAAGTGGGAAAAGTGGCCTTCAGGATCGCACTACCCCCATAGCTATCTGAAGTGCATAACATATTCCATATATCTATGCTAAGGAGGTACGTGCCTGACCTTGCTCATGTCATCAACTAGGTACCCATAGAGTTGATGGAGGATCTCAAGCTAGAGACGAGACCAGTTGAGATTCTGGATAGGAAGAGTAAGAAGCTGCGGAACAAGGACGTACACTTAGTCAAAGTTTTGTGGAGAAATGTGCACATGGAAGAAGAGACTTGGGAACCGGAGTCAGAAATGTGAGAAAAGTACCCCGAGATCTTTTGACTGTATATATTGTAGAATTTTGGGGGGAAAATTCCCCTAAGGGGGTAAGAATGTAATGACTCCATTTTATTAACATTGAAATCCCAAGTTAGTAATGAAAAGTTCACTTTTTGGAGATAAGGGTATTTTGGTCATTTCACTATTCACCCTGACTGGACCAAGAAATTTGGTCCTAAGAGTAGTACCCTTAGGTGTATCTCAGAAAAAGGAATCCAACAAGACCAAAATCACTCAAAACGGAGTTAAAATGAGCAAGTTATGGCTCTTTGAAGTTCAAGGGCAAAAGTGTAATTTATATTGAAAAAGGATTAAGCCTGAGAAACACAGGGACCCGTTTTGATACAGGCACCCCTCTTCTTCAACCTCCTAGAGGGTTCTAAAACAGTGGTGTGTAGGGGAGAAACCACAGCCATTCTGGAAGTTTCTCCACCACCATTCCATGGCGGTAAGAACTCCCTCTAGAACCCTCTTTAAGCTCTATAAATAGAGCTCTTGGGTGCCTCCAATGGCAGCCCAAAAGCTTGGGAAAAACCCATCATGGAGAGGCAAACAAGAGGAAAAAACGTAGAGAAAAACCCGGCCACGAACCAAGTATGCCCAAAACCCCTCCAAACCCAACTCTCCCTTAGACTTAGGGTGGGTTTCCCTAAGTTTCTGCATTGAAAACCATGCAAACAGGCCTCTAAGGAGCCACTAAGCACCCAGGGACGGTGCCTGGGGCACACTGGTTTGATAGGGTCGAACCAGGGCATCTTGAGGACTACCCGATCCCCACAGGACAAAACACGTCGACCGCGTTAGAGAGAAACCAGCGGGCTCGTCTGTGGACGCGCCCGCAAACGAAAAGGTCGGGCGGAAGCCTGATGCGTTTGCAGATGCTCCTGCTGGGGTGACGCGAGACGCGTTAGCATCCCAGGCTTCCACCTTGTATGGCCTTCGATGTACACTTGATATTAAAATGCCCATAACTTGGGTTTTAGGGCTCCAATTGAGGCGTCGCGAAAGGTGTTGTGTCCGTATCGACAACGCGGACACACCCAGACCATAAAATACCTAATCAAGGTGCTATCTATGGTGGGCATGACCCTTAAAATATGGTAGTGGCGCGGGGCCACTAAACCTTTGTAAACCTGACGATACCAAGGCCCAGTTAGGACCTTAGGAGACCTATAGGCATGGGAATGAACCCTTAATGCCTATGTAGTGAGATCAACCATTCTAAAACCTATAGAAATAGGCCAAGCTAACCTTGTTCCCCTAAACTATGAGCAAGAGCATACGAGGACAAGGGGGCTAGCATGACCAAACCAGGTAGGTGCTCTATCGCTACTAGACTTTTAAAAAGAGCCCATGATTGTTTTGAGAATGCATGTTTTTAAGTATAAATTATATGACTTGTTTAGCATGACTTAATTTTATATATGACTTGTTTAGCATGACTTAATTTTATAAATGAATTCAGCATGCATACGATAAATACATTATGCATAGACATGTTTTGCAAATGATTGCATAAATTGCATGTTTTGTGGTTATTGAGTTTTGAAAAATTACATGTCCTTGAGGGTTACCAAAAGATGCTGGAGTGCCCAAAAGACTCTGGGTAGGCAGTTGTGAGGGACACAAAGAGAACAGGTTTTGAAAAAGAGATTTTTGCTTGATTGATTGTATATGATTTGGGCTAGTAAGCTCGTGGGCGCTATGCCGAGATGTCTGGGGTGGCCTCCCAGCCTCTACCACTATTAGGTAGAAAGGGTACCACGCCAAAAAAGGCATGTCCCTATGTCGATTACATGTGGTACAGGGGGCTACCATTGGTGTCACGACACTGGGTCGATGTGTCATATGCCCCATGGAGGCTATGACCGAGTGTCGCCAGGTACCTGGGGACCACACGGCGAGGAGGTCGTGGGCATAGTGGGCCCTATGTTTTGAGGATTTACTTGCATTGCATATGGCATGACATGAGGTTGGTTGACCATACCATATATCCATGAGTTGGATTCAGTTGAGCATCTTATGCATATCATTATGTTTATGATATATATGATACTTTCAACTTCGATTATGCAATTTTTTAAGTCGTCAATATTCCAATTCGACAATGTTTTTTAATATCGATATCGAACATGAGTGTTCAAACATGCACATGTTTTAAAGAGCATATGATTTTAAACATAGCATGCATTGTAAAACTAGTAGTGATGGACTCCTACTAAGTATAGTATATACTCACCCAATCCTCAATGTTTTTCAGACACAAAGTAAACACTTAAGGACAGGATATACGGCAACAGACCCGTGATAGAGAACGTCCAAACTAAGTGCCAGTAAGTAAACCCCTACCTTATCTTTCAATGTTACTTGATTATAGTTACTCTCTGTAACTAAGGCTGTGACTAACACTTTCTTGGAATTAGTGTTGATATAAAACTATGCCATGGCTATATAATTTGAAAATGTGTTTTGACACTCGGGGTTTTATACGAGAGATTGCTTTCTAAAACTAAAAGATTTTCATGCATTTCATATTTATAAAACAAGAGATCTCGCCTTTTTATCAAAGTTGCATCATCAAAAACCTGAGTCATCACATTAGATCAAGATTTTGATACTAAAATCATGTCTACGTCATTGAGACGATTCCAACAGATGTTTCAGATAAAAAATCAGGCTTATATTGCTCGTACAATTGCAAAATGAATATTTCAGTTCATTTTTAAATGGTCCAAATCAGAATCCAGGTCAAATTCAATTTAAATTGGTGTTCTCGGAACATGCAACAGAATGCGTTGTGTACATCCCAGTCGCTAGGACACTCCATGGTGCATCTAGGTTTCCATGATGCCCAGATGTCCTGCCCAACCGAGTGCATCGTGCGTCTTCATCTGAGCATCCTGTGGACATGTCCTGGGCACAACGTCCATCATAGTCCAATCTATTTTTCCTCGATTGGAGTCCCAAATGATCTGATTTTTGCTCTGTTTTCATCCTTCCTAAGGTTTTGAGGGTCCCTAAATCTAGTGGACGACTCAGATCATCCATCTAAGCTGTCTTTGAGATGTATTTTCTTAGATTCAAACCTTACCTGCTATGTGTTTAATTTTGGAAAAAAGACCCCTAGTTTAGCATTTAATTAGACCATCTAACTCATTAATTTTGTAATTTTTGGATAAAAACTAAAAATTAGCTCAAATTGACCATCCAACTGTAAATTATCAAAATTATTGGTCAGATGATCAATTGAGCTAAGTGGATGCTTAATGTATGGTTTAGGTGACTCTAATCTAGTCTTTGGTTTTGCAGATCAACTAAAGGAGGGTTCAATGGCGTAGATTTAATTTCAATGGTGAAGATCAATTTGAAGATCAATAAGGCAAGAGATGAAGGGTTCCTAAAAGAAGAAGGGTTCCTAATGGAGGAGTCCTAAATGGGAAGAAGAGGAAGTTTCTTAATAGGAAATTAACTCTTCAAGGAAAGAGTTTTGAGGAAAATTAGGAAGTGGAAAGTTTATAAAGACAGGGAACCATAGACAGTTGGGAACTTTTGGAAAAGTTTTGGAGTTTGGAGAGTTTTAGAGTTTTAGGGGGAGTTGTAGTTATTTTCCTTAACTTTGCTTGTTTCACTTTGTTTCCATTCAATCGTACCTTCCTTGTTTCACCTTCTTTATTCTCAATTTCTAGTTTTGTTTACCGTATCATCTACAGCACTAGTTTCCATCCAATTCACCGCTCATCCCATCTCACTCACCTATGTAATTTTTTCACTACCCAGGCTCATTTGCCCTGTTCTCCTTTCCTCGATTCCCATTTATCTTCACTGCTCCAAGCTCTTAGCCAGCCTCCACTGCCTCCACTGCCTTCACAATTTCTCTTTTTACTTCCTTACCCTCTCTCATTCTTGCATCAACCACACAAGCCCCATCTTCCCTACCTACTGCTCACCCCACCCTCCATCACATCATCGCATAAAACCCTTTCACGTTTTCCTCTCTCTTTCATGTTCACAACCCAAACTACCCAGTTTTCACCACATCATCCATTCCACCTCCTTCTTCACTAGCCACACGCCCTAATTGGAAAAAAGGCGATGTCCTAGGCACCCCCTGCTTGTCATGATCAAGAAGCCCCGATCACCACAAGCTGCCCGCTTACACCATCTCCGACGTCATCTCCTCCTCTGCTCCAGCCATGCTGCACAACCAGGCATCATTTTTTTTCATCTCGGCTTCCCATCATCTTCATGGGCCTATTGCGTCTCTCCACTAGCCCCTACCAAATGCCTTAGCTCCACCCGAGCCATTAGATGACGCCAACTCCACCGATTTTTTTCTTTTAGGTGGAGACGATTCCAAAATCAGATGACGGCCGGATGATCTAGCATCTCTACACTGACCGGCCAGGCATGAACCCATCACCTGAAACCACAGCCCTCCACCCAGATCAGCATCGTCAGCAGGCATCTCCATCTTCTCCAGCCAGCAAATTTTGATTTATGGAAGTTTTTGGGAAGTTTTGGAAAAATTCTAATTTTACCCTTGGAAGAAATTTCAAATTTCATTTCCTATCCTATTACTATAACTATTCCCGTTTTGGTAATTTGCATTCTGTGTTACTCCATTACTCTTTAACTCAATCAAAGGTTCTGGTTTAGCCATGGAAAACCTTTAATTTCTTATTTGTTTTAATTCATAATTTCAATTAAATTTTATAATTTATTTTTAGGATAGTTTCCTATTGAATTGTTGTTCTTAATTGTCAATTTTGGTTCTGAAAATAGATCAAAGTCATTAATTCTTAAATTCCATAATTCGATCAGATCTCTAAAAATTTGAACAATCTGATAAATTCCTCCATCAGATCATTAATCCAGCACATGTTGAATATATTGATATAGTCTGATCATGGTTTGTGATACTAGGATTGAAGAAATTGGATAGCACTTAAAATAGGGAATTAGATTTTTCTTAATTTCTTCTAGTTTTAGTTTAGTTAAGGTTTTATTGTTTCTTTTTCTATTCTTTCTCAAATTAGACCTCTAGAATTTCACTGTTAAACTAAAGAAGTGTGATTTTTCTCTATTGTCAATTAATTTGAATTTTAAATAATTAAATTTTATTAAAAACTTCATAATTTTAAAGCACGTCCCTATGGATCGATCTATACTTGCATTAACTATACCACAATAGCCCATGCACTTGCGAAAAACATCAACAAGTTTTTGGTTCATTTTCAGGGACCTGCAATGGAGTTTTTATCAAATTTAATTAAAAATCCAAAAAAAAATTGTAGGAATTGCAAAGTTTCAGCATTTTAGGTGCATTTTTCAATTTTTTTAATGTGTAACCACCCAGTTTCCTAAAATTGTCACTTATTTCTAATTTTCTTTTTCAAGGAAGTAGGAAAGTAGAGGAAATTGGCAAGGAAATCTTTATCAAAATGGAAATTTTCCTGCTTCCCTAGAATAGGATTTCTTTTATTTTTTTTGAGTGAATTTGGTAGTGAGGATCCTTTAAATTACAATTTCCATTTTAATTTTAAAGGGTTGTATAATATAGGCCAAGTGTGGGGTAAGGCAGCCCACACTTAATCTTCATAAAAAAACCCCATTGTAAGTTTCCTCACTCATTTATTTCCTAGATTATGGTTACATTTAGAGTAAATTTGCATTGTTTGGTAGTATAACTCATATAGAAAGCATCTTTTATAATTGTTGCATTTTTAGGGTTTTGCATTAGTTTTCCGCTTTAATTACATCTTAGGACATGGTTAAGGCTTTAAGGTGATATATATATGTGTGTGTGTGTGTGCTGATTGAACTGCCATGGAGTGTGGAATATAATTAGTAAGGGCACCCTACCCCATAAGATCAAGGGTGGATTTCATCACTACTCCTTGGCCCACCTAGGATAATCACCTCAAGCGCACTACCCTACCCTTCAAATCAAATTAAAATCAAACAGAAGAGACCTATGGGTAATCACATGCTCATAGGACCCTCTTACTAAGATGCGATTTATTGTCACTCCAGTGGCTTTTGAGCACTATAGTTATTGGGGTTTTCTAATAGAGCCTCGCTCTTCCCTTACCTCCTATTGACATTTGTGAGGTCTAAACGCTCCTTACATGAGGGTTGTATTAACCACCTTGCGCAGAACCTAATTGGTAAGCAATAGTCAAATCTAAAAGAGAGGAGGAGCACTAGATTAGGCTAATTAAAAGCATTATCCCCACACAAATTCAAGAATGTCAAAATATTGCTACTTAGTAGCCTCAAGGATTATATTGTGCCCTTTGTTTGTGCATCTTTCTAGGAAGTTAGGTTGCATCATGTTAGTTTTCATCTTAAAAAAATAAATAAATAAATAAGAAAAAAAGAGCTTATCAAGAAGGGGATAGATTTCATAGATTAGATGCATAGATGGATCGATTAGATCTTATGAAAAGTCAATTGCTTAAGCTAATAGCTTCTAGGCATGTTGCACCACAACCTCAATATCATAATGACTATACCTATTATGAGCATCCTTATTCCACTCCTTCCTGGTCCCCATCAAGCTCTACATACAATGAATACTATCAGGAGCCAGTGGATGCACCTAATGTATTCACATATTCTATTAATTGTTATTTTAAGATAAATCATCAAGACTCTAATGGATGGGCTAGGCATCATGAACAACCATGGTCTCAGGATTACCAATATTAGGAAGAACCACAATGGCCTCACCCTATTCAACGCTACCATGATTATTCAAAATATCAGGGTCAACCATCATGTGTTTAGCCTGCTCAGTCCTTTATCAGTACCCCAATGCCACAACAATCCCAACCCTCTGAGTCATTTCCTCTATGGGAAGAACCACTATTAGATGACAATATGCAACATATGTGTCAAATAATAGAACAAGGCATGGCTGATAGAAATACAGAATTAAAACAGATGATGGAGGACTTCACTAAGGAAATAAAAAGAGGGAGGGAGGAATTTGAGGAGACACTGAAACAAATTAGGGATAATGAAGAGCCATTTATTCTTAATACTAGGATGGAAATTTCATATGATCCTTATGAGCCACAAAGTCTACAACCATCCTTAGAAATCTCCATCTTAGATATACTTGACCCATGTCCTGATTCTGATAATGAAGAGACCTCTACTGATGAAGAGAATAATGCCTTAGAAAAATCCAAACCTAATCCTCTCGATGCGTCTCTCACCTATTTTTATGACTTTGATGAAGACACATCTATTGAGGAGATGCATGAGTTGTTGGATATTGTGCCTCTGATGGACACTTCTCGATGGCAAGTCAAAGTATATCCTCTTATGAAGCATGAAATTCAAATTGCACCTTTCAATGTAGAAGATGTACCTGATTGGAACCTAGCAGCCTTATTTGAACAAACATTAGATGGTAATATAGACACATTTGATATAGTACCTATGCTTATCAAACAGGAAGAAGCAGAGTTAGTTGATATGCATCAACCTACTCTAGGGTACGCATTAGAAGATAACCAGGGTTTAAGCCAAACCTTGTCCCTGCCTCTAGTAATATAAGAAGAACCTATTAGAGAAGGGCAGAGTTAGGTTATTACCCTAGTTTAGGACAATGATAGGGACATGGAGGAAAAAGATAAACTGAATAGAATGGTCATTATTATCCCTCAATTTGGTCAAGACAAGGACTGTTTGTCACCATATGGTCCAAGAAAATACACGATAGTTCATGTAGTCATTGTGTTACCCTCACCTCAATTTTCAAGATAGAGCAATTATATTGACTACCGTGAAATAATGAAGATGGGTGATCAACAATATGGTCCCACTACCTTCACAATCGTGGTGATCTACTATATTATATTCATATCACCACCTAAAATGTCAAGGTAGAGGCAATATATCGATTACTGCAAAATTTTGAAGTGGTGCCACTTCATCTTAGGGTTAGGATTAGGACAAATAAGCTGACCCAATTAGCTCTAGGTTTGGAAAGTTAGGTTAGGTAATGTCTAGCTGAAGACGTTAAACTTAGCGCTTATTAGGAGGCAACCCAAGGGTTTAGAGTCTACATCACTCAACTTCCATATAGAATCCTATGTTTTCAAACATTGGGGACAATTTTCTATTCAGGTTGGGGGATGTAGATGCACATAGAGATTTTGAATTTTCTTGAGTTTTTTTTTTTTTTAACCTTTGATTTTTTTTTAAATGTTTGAAAAACATATTAAAATTGAAACTTTTTTTAGAGTTTTTGAAGAAGAGTTCCCTTACTGTGATGAGAACTAGATGTTTAGAATTTAGTAAATATATTGTTTTCACCACTTAATGGAAATTCATATGATTAGTTTTGCATATTATTCATGTGTTGAAGCATTATAGGAAAGTTAATTCTCAGAAACCATTTACACAGCACATAATCAAGACTAATATAGAGGTATGACTTAAAGACCCTGAGAAAAATTAGTGAAGACCTATAACCTAGTGAGAGTTTGAGACTATCTTATTTTAGAGAGTTGTAAGTAATTTCATAAATTCTTCTGTGTACATACATTAATGTGATCCTGTTATCATTGTTTTGGTTAAATATCAAGAATAAATAGGAGTAATAGCTTTAATTTCAAAAATTTATTGAATCTGATAGACTTTAGAAAACCTAGAAAATGATACAGGTCATCCTTGCTCAGCCTAGAGACGTAAAGCCTACCCAATATAGTATACCACTAGTTAGCCTTTTGATCCTATTATTAAGCCTTTTCTTTCTTAACCCCATTCACCTTAACCCAGAATAACCTAGTAACCAATACCCATCTTCAAAATGAGTAAAGTACAAAAAAATAAAAAAATAGGACAAAAAGTCAAAAAAGTGAGAAAATGTAGCTGTCTTTCTTCCAAAAAAGAAAATTGAAAAAGAAAGAACAAATTTTAAAGAGAAATTCATTTCAAGTACAAACCCAAAAGAAAAGTTGTCCTAGTACATATTCATTAAAGACATCTACTCAATTTTGAACCTTTGAAATGTTTATACCTTTCCTTGTAAACCTGACCTAAGCCTACATTTCATCCTAGTTAAAGACCTATTGATCTTAGGTGGACATAGGCTTAAAGAGGAGATAAAAAAAAAAAGGAGAATTAAGGTAAAAGACCCTTAATATTCTTGGTGATAACATCTGCTCTTAAGGATCACTTTCCCTTGTCTCATGAACATTTAAAAGAATTATGTGAACCATTAGCTTGTTGGATTTGGTCACATAATGAGAGAAATATGTTTAAACCCCTTATCTGAGAGTTTTATTGCTAAGCGTATACTTGTGAAGATTTGAGGTTAAGGCATATTTCCAATGGAATGTAAGCATATCTAGTTCGAAGTCAAGATTTATGTGGTTGTACACACACATATGCACTCCTAGGAATGGCTCAAATAAAATGTCTTTAATATGTGTATGGTGTATAAAATTGTCAAATCCTCTTCATTAAGTTGTGAAAAAATAGTAAAATTGCTAATGAATGAAAATTCTTTGAGATAAAATAGGGGACTCGACCTTATGAAATTTTGTGGGTATATTCACTGCAAACCCTCACGAAGCTTAACTCGTCCACTAAGGATAACCTAGGGGTTCAAAGACTTGTTGCATGTGCTAAATGCAATCGTGAGTACCTACGAAAGTAGCACCTTGTATCAGTTTTGAGTAAAATAGTTTTCTGTATATTTTGCTCAGGACTAGCAAAATGCTGGTTGGGGGGGTGTTAAGTGTTTAATTTTGGCTAAAAGACCCCCAATTTAGCATTTCATTAGACCATCTAACTCATTAAATTCGTAACTTTTGGATAAAATCTAAAAATTAGCTCAAATTGACCATCCAACTGTAATTGTCAAAATTAATGATCAAATGATCTAAGTGAATGCTTAATGTATGGTTTAAATGACTATAATCTAGTCATTGGTTTTGTAGATCAACTAAAGGAGGGTTGGATGGCTTAGATTTAATTTCAACGGTGAAGATCAGTTTGAAGAGCAATAAGGCAAGAGATGAAGGGTTCCTAAAAGAGGAAGGTTTCCTAATGGAGGAGTCCTAAATGGGAATAAGAGGAAGTTTCTTAATAGAAAACTAACTCTTCAAGGAAAGAGTTTGAAGAAAATTAGGAAGTGTAAAGTTTATAAAGAGGGGAACCATAGACAGTTGGGAAGTTTTGGAAACGTTTTGCAACTTGGAGAGTTTTAGAGTTTTTGGGGAGTTGTAGTTATTTTCCTTAGCTTAGCTTGTTTCACTTTGTTTCCATTCAACCATACCTTCCTTGTTTCACCTTCTTTGTTCTCAATTTCTAGTTTTGTTTACCGCATCATCCACAGCACTAGTTTCCATCCAATTCACCACTCATCCCATCTCACTCACCTATCTAATTTTTTCACTACCTAGGCTCGTCTGCCCTATTCTCCTTTCCTCTATTCCCATTTATCTTCAGCGCTCCAAGCTCTCACCCAACACCCAACCTCCATTGCCTTCACAATTTCCCTTTCTTCTTCCTTACCCTCTCTCATTCCCGCATCAACCATGCAAGCCCCATCTTCCCTACCTACTGGTCACCCCACCCTCCATCGCACCACCGATAAAACCCTTTCACTTTTTCCTCTCTTTCACGTTCACAACCTAGACTACCCAATTTTTACCACATCATCCATTGCACCTCCTTCTTCACTAGCCACACGCCCTAATTGGAAGAAAGCGACGTCCCTGGCTCCCCTGCTTGTCATGATAAGGAAGCCCAGATCACCACAGGCTGCCCGCTTACACCATCTCCGACGTCATCTCCTCCTCTACTCCAAAAGAACCAGATGACGCCTAGCCATGTTACACAACTAGGCGTCATTTTTTTTCATCCCTGCTCCCCATCATCTTCATGAGCTTGCTAGATCTCTCCATTGGCCCCTGCTAGACGCCTCTGATCCACTCGAGCCATTCGATGACGCCAACCCCATCGATTTTTTTTCTTCTAGGCAGAGGTGATTCTAGAATCAAACCGACGACCAGATGATCCAGCATCTCCACACTGGCTGGTCAAGCATGAACCCATCACCTGAAACCACAGCCCTCCACCTAGGTCAACACCGTCAGCAGGCATCTCCATCTTCTCTAGTCGGCAAACTTTGTTTTACGAAAGTTTTGGAAAAAATTCTATTTTTTCCCTTGGAAGAATATTTCAAATTACATTTCCTGTCCTCTACTATTACTATTCATATTTTATGTTATTCCCATTCTGGTAATTCACATTCTATGTTATTCCATTACTATTTAAATCAATCAAAGGTTCTGGTTTAATTCATAATTTCTTGTCTACTTTAATTCATAATTTTAATTACATTTTATAATATGTTTTTAAGATAGTTTCCTATTGAATTGTTATTCCTGATCATCAATTTGGGTTCTGAAAATAGATCTAAGTCATTAATTATTAAATTCCTTAATTCGATTAGATCTCTAAAATTTTTAACAATCTGACAAATTCTTCTATCAAATCATTAATCTAGGACATGTTGAATATATTGATGGAGTCTGATCAAGGTTTGAGTTACGAGGATTGAAGAAATTGGACAGCACTTTAGATAAGGAATTAGATTTTTCCTAATTTCTTCTACTTTTAGTTTAGTTAAGGTTTTATTGTTTCTTTTTCTGTTCTTTCTGGAATTAGACCTCTAGAATTTCATTGTTAAACTAAAGAAGAAGTCTAATTTTTATTTGTTAATTTTTTTCAGTTAATTTAAATTTCAAATAATTAAACTATATTAAAAACTCCACAATTTTAAAGCGCATCCCTGTGGGATCAACCCATACTTGCATTAGCTATACCACAATAGCCCGTGCACTTGTGGAAAACATCAACACTACTCACATGAAAATATTTGATTTATGTGTTGGGAACCATAAAAGGCAATGAAAGGAAGACAATGGAAAGGAAAAATAAGAGAAAAGTTTAATCTTACCTCTCAAATCAGTGGAAAATCTGATCTTGATGCTTGTACCCTAGATGGATACATGAAGGAAAAAAGGCATGATCGTGATGCACTTTAGGTGATTAGTCACTATAACTCTGAAGAAGAAAGTGAGATCCATTTATGGTGTTGAACACAATTAGATCCGATCACAGTTAATCATGGAAAAAGGGGAGAAGAAGATGAATAGTGTTTAGGAAAAGGGGGGGTGGGGTGGTTTGCCTTAAATTCAGTTACAGTGAGGTAATTATAATTTCTCACATAATTAGCATGTTTCCAAGCGTGTTTTGGTCTGTCTAATTTCTATGACCTGCATTAGTGCACTGTGGGCCCCACTTGTAAAATGATAATTTTTTTCCTTTTGTAAAATAATTGGGCAAATGTTTTTCTCCGAACTCTAATTTGAGCATTCTTAGCATCATTGGATTCCATTTTTCGAGTACAATCCAAATCTTGATGTTTCAATCCTCAATTCAATTTATAATTTTTATAATTTTAGAAATTCACTTTATTATTAAAATTTGAGGATATTACATTCTTCCCACCTTAGAAAAAATTAATCCTCGAAATTGGCATACAGTCACACAAACAACTCTAGGTATGCACTTCTCATTTCATTCTCTGTCTCCCACGTGAACTCCTGTGTAGAGTGATGCTGCCATAGAACCTTGACTAGTGGAATAGTCTTAGTTCTTAACTCCTACACTTTCCTATCTAGAATTTGTACTAGTCTCTCCTCAAACGTCAAATTAGATCTTAACTCTCCAGGGATCTACTCAAGTATGTGGGAGGGATTTGGCACATAGTTTCATAGCATGGATACATGGAAGACATCATGAACATCTGCCAACCGTGGGGGTAAAGCTAGCTAATAAGCAACACTCCCGATCCTCGTAAAATCTCAAAGGGCCAATGCATCTGGAATGGAGTTTCCCCTTACTTCCAAATTCCAAATCTCATCACTCCCTTTGTAGGGAAAACTTTCAAGAAGACATGGTCACAAAAATCAAATTCTAAATCCTTTTGACTCCTATCTGCATAGCTCTTGTGATGACTATGTGCTATCAGCAGAAGTTTTCGAATTAATAGAACTTTCTCCACACATTGTTCCATCAATTCTAATTTCATGAGGCGTCTTTCTCCTACATTGTTCCAACATAAGGGTGACTAACAAGGTAGGACATAAAGTGTCCCATACGGAGCCATGCCAATGGTCACATGGTAACTGTTATTATATGCAAAGGTCTACAGCAATAAATTATCATCCCAATTACCCTTTCAATCCATGACGCAAGCCCTCAGCATGTCCTCTTTAGTTTGGATGGTCCTCTCTATCTGACCATCTGTCAAGGGGTAGAAAGCTATGCTAAACTTTAAATTCAAACCCAAAGCCTCCTAAACACTCTGCCAATACCTAGAGATGAAATTGGTACCCCTATCTAAAACAATAGTCAAGGGAATCCCATGTAGATTTCATTAGCCTATCCACAATGACCCATATTATATCATGTCCACTCACTATCCTTGGATGGCCCACTATGAAATCCATGGTGACATCATCCCATTTCAATGCTGTAGGTCTAAGGTTTGAAGTAACCCTGAAGATCTTTGATACTCAGTCTTGGCCTGCTGACAGTTTATACATCGTGTCACAAACTCCCCAACATTTCTCTTCATTCCATCCCACCAAAAATGTCATCTTAGGTCTTAGTACATCTTCGTACCTCTAGGATGAATAGTGAACTTTGACTAGTAAGCCTCTTGTAGTAGCTTACACCTCAAATCGTTAGTCGTAAAGACTACTAGTCTATCCTATAATCTAATGCCACCATCCAATCCTCTAGTGAAAACCAGTCTTATTTGCTAAGACATGTGTCTCTGCATCCACGGTCTATGCCTGTAAAATCACATAAAGAAACTTTGATCTGACTAACAAGTTAAGCAATCACTGCCCTCTATTTCTTACTCAAAGCATCTGCAACCACATTTGCTTTCTTAGTTTGATATTGAATAGTAAAATCAAAGTCCTTGAGATATTTCATCCATCTGTGCTTCCTCATGTTCAAATTGCTCTGGGTAAAGAAGTACCTGAGGCTCTTGTGGTCAGTGAACACCTCGAACTTCTTACCATATAATTAATGTCTCCAGGATTTCAATGCAAATACCACTGCTGTTAACTCTAAGTCATGGGTTGGGTAATTCACATCATGTGTCTTTAGCTACCTAGATGCATAGGTAATCACCTTCCCATGCTTCATCAATACTACTCCTAGACCCTTACCTGAAGTATCACAATAGATCACATAACCACTAAAACCTCAGGGTAACATCAACACTGGTGCATTATTAAGTCTCCTCTTGAGCTCTTGACAGCTCTCCTCACATGCATCAGTCCAAAAAAACTTGGTATTTTTCCTGGTCAAGGTAGTCAAAGGCAATGCAATCCCCGAGAACCCTTTGATGAACTGATGATAATACGCTGCCAACCTGAGAAAGCTATGTATCTCACTCACTATAACACTGCGGCCACCTTGGCCAGGTCTATAGCCATTCCATCCTTTGATAGCAGGTGGTCTAAGAATTGCACCCATTCTAGTCAGAAGTCACATTTGCTAAACTTAGCAAACAAGCAATGGCAATGAAGGATATCTAGCACTATATGAAGGTGTTCCCTATGTACCTCAAGGCTGGGAGAGTAGACTAAGATGTCATCTACAAAAATAATAACGAACTTATTCAAATAAGCTCGAAAGACTCAATTCATAAGGTCCATAAACACTTGGTGCATTAGTCATCCCAAAAGGCATCACAGGAACTCGTAATGACCATAACGAGTCCTAAATGCAGTCTCAAATCTATCTTTGAGAACACTTGCTCCGATTGGAGATGATCGAATAAATCATTGATGTGAGGCAAGGGGTATTGGTTGTTCACAGTGACACTATTCATCAACTGATAGTCAATGCAAAGCCTCAACAATCTGTTTTTTTTTCACAGTGACATTGTTCAACAACCAATAGTCAATGCAAAGCCTCAATGATCCATTCTTTTTTCTTTATAAAAAGAACCAGTGCTCCCCATGGAGATCCACTAGGCTTGATGAGACCCTTGGCTCGTATAGTTGGACCTTGGGCTCTTTCAGCTCAGCTGGAGCCATCTTGTAGGGTGCCTTAGAGATGGGCAATGTACCTCACACTAAATCAATGGTAAAGTCAATCTCTCTACTTAGTGGTAATCTTGATAACTGCTCAGGAAAAACATTTGCGAGCTCTCACACGTTGTCAATATCCTCAATCTGAGGTTGCTTACTGCCCTCTATAGTTACATAAGCAAGGAAGACTTTACACCCTCATTCATAACACCATGCTGCTCTCATAGCAGAGATAATACATGCACTAGCAATGCTCTTTCTGCCTAAAACATAATCACTAGTTGCTTAGGTATATAAAAAACAATCCGCTTTTCACAGCAATCCATAGTAACCCAATAAGTAGCTAACCAATCCATCCTTAATATAACATCACAATTGACCATATCCAATAGAATGAGGTTTGAGTCCATCCTCACACCCAATATCTCCACTAGCATCCCTTAAAGATACTCAATAGCCTCTACAATCTCACCTAACGATGTCAAAATATTCAACCCAAGTGCTAATTTATGCACACACATTTCAAGGCAAGATGCAAAAGCACACAAAATAAAAGAATGAGTGGATCCTATGATAAAAAGGGCCTTGGAATATTTATCTGAGACTAGAAAAGTACCTTCAACAACCTGGTTGGAGGCTTATGCTTATCCCAATGTGATGGCAAAAACTCGCCCCTGACTACGTGGCACAATCTCCTTCTTTGTACTAGTCTTGACTTGCTTTTTCTTTTGGCCCTTAGGACACTCTCTAAGAAAATGCCCTATCTCCCCATAGCCATAACACCTAAATGGCTGTCTCTAAAAAGGTTGCTACTACTGGGGTTGTCGCTAGTGTTGCTGTTTGTCAGGTCTGTTGCACATTTGTGCAAGGTGCCAACCCTTGCATTTGTCACATTTTTTCTTATCTACGTCTCTCTTAAGCTTAGTTTGGTGCTGATGAACTGGAGCTCTCCATGACTGCACAGCACCAAAGGGTCTCTTGCCCTTGCCAAGTTGATACAAATTTCCTTTAGTCTGAAGAGAATCCTTCTCAAGTATGGAGGCCATATGAGCAACATCCCGTACAGTCGTAGGTAATGAAGGAATCACTCGAGTCCTTAGCCAAGGTGTCAACCCATCCACAAATCTATCTATGGACTCCTTATACGAGGCATAATGTCAAAAGCAAATCTTCTCATTCTGGTAAATTGGTTTAAATACTGGTAAATCATCATATCCCACTACTCTAGGATGGTGAACTCTTTCTTAAATGACTGCAATGCATACTACAAAAAATACTGGTCATCAAAGGCCCGCTTAAAGGCCTCCCAAGTGATTGTCTTTATAGAAGATAAATGTATACACATAAAAGTTTGCCACCAGAAACCTGCCTCACCCTTCATTATGCCTCCTCAATGTCACCATCTCCATAAAAGGGTGATACCATCTTCTAACATTGCTCTAACAATTTATTTGTCATGTTAGAATTCCATGAGATATCATCCTCAATAGTCTTAGGTGCTAGTGGTGCCTACACCTAGTGAGTCTACTGGACAGATGAATCTACTGGTTCCACTAGAGGCATCGCCATGGGTGCTGTGTTCTCAACCTACCCTATAGCCCTAACCTGCTACTATATAAGTGGTATCAACCCTTGTACCACTTTATTTATCTAGTCAATTCCACATTCCCTTTTCCCAAGGAACTCAACAGGAGGGGCAATTGGCGGAGCAAGATGGACCTTGTTCTTCTTTGAGGAGCCATCTATCAAAAGTTCAAATATTATTAAGTATAAGTTGCTCCTTCCAAATTCCTCTTCAATGATGATTCATGGGCTATCACATATATAAGTGGACCCTTGAAATGATTATGATGGAATAGACTTCGCTCTGATACCAACTATAATAGCCAAGATGCCAATAGTCACAATATTTTCTGCTTTGATGGCCCCCGAAGGGAAAATGCATTGTGACCATTAAACATACCTGGACCATTATAACTAGCCCAACTCCTTCTCCTCAGGCAATGTGGGACTAACTCTTGGTCCCTCACCTATAGCTCACCACACATTCACCGGGCCACCCACCAGGTTTCACCTCTTCCCCCCTTAAGGAACACGCGTCCCCATGTGACCTTCTTTAGGTTAGGCAAGCACCCATGTGCTGTTAGCCACCACACAATGAGAGGAACTAGCTCTGATACCAACTTGTAACACCTCGGGTTTTTAAGGAATTTTTATATAATAATAAAAGTTATAATAATAAATATAGTTGGGATCCCTAATCAAAAAATTTTATTTACTAATAATATCAAAACATTCTTTTGAAAACCCCTGAGCATTATACCATTCCAAAAAACGTAACCAAACAATTTCAAGAATAATATATATAATGCAAGAATTTTAAACCAAATCTAATATTGAAACCAAAGTCAAAACAAAAGGCGCCTTCATTATAAGCAACCAGTGTCAAGAAAACATAATAACGTGGCCCAAGGTCTATCCATCATAACATTCCCCCATACTCAGTAACATGTCCATAGTATATAAGTATCATAACAAACTTAATCATGTATCTATACAGCCTATAAAGATGAAACTGAATGAACTTTATTCAGTCACTCACATCAAACTATCTATTAAAAAAAGCTAAGGATGGTCCCCACTGCTATCACTGTCCTTCCATGCTTTTGCCTTTCCTTTTATTGCACTTAGTATTTGAGGCATTACAAAACAAAGCAATGCCTCATCAAGCTATTTGTTGTGTGGGTACATAGACATTTAATGTAATGATATTATGGCATAAAAAGAATAAATAAATAGCAAGAATTGATATGAGTGTAAATCACAATATCCATGAAATATAAATACCATAAATCATGTCAATATGAGTAGCAAAATATCATGTGTACTAAAACATGGATCTCATGGATGTAAAGCATGTTCTAATAAAATCTCACATGAACATAATGTCAATAGGCAGGGCAGCCATGATATGTGGAACTCATGAGTGTCCCATGCACTAGCACAACAGGTCATGAGTACTCGTATCAATCCTCTGAGTGTCATCACACCTAGGCACACAATAATATCTTAATGCCCATCATACATACACATAGTACAAGAGTGTGGATCATCATGTTATAGTGGTAACCATATTCCTGAGTCTACTACTTGCCGCTCCCCATTGACACGACACAGGAAAACTTGCCATCCATCCACATGGGTGGAACCGGACTAGTAGTTTGGATTACGCATGATACCAACCCCTACCGACTATCATCTGTGAGCAGGTGTCTATCATCCTATAAATTCAAAGGGTGGGTGGTCAACCCTAATCCCTCCTAGCATGACATCCACCGCATGAAAGCACCCCTCGCAAATCACAAAATACATAAATGGCATATTTCATAAAACTAGGAGCACTTATGGCTCATCATCCTAAGGCAGCTCCCTCATCCTAAGGTTTGCCTATCAAGGACTAGCCACCAAAGCCTCCTCATTTAACCAAGAGCACTTATGGCTTACCATCCCATGCCATCCCCCTCATCCCGAGGTTAGCCTCTCAAGTACTAGCACAAAGCCTCCACCACCAATTTTACGGAATAATCTAACTTAGAGATGCAATAAAGAAGAGATGTTTACAATCCATATATAAGATCCACAGGTATCAATACCATAAAATAGATCAATCATAAAAATCCATTCAATGTGCTGTCAAAATCTCATATTAAATCATAGCATAATAATTTATAAATCACGAGTACATATAATAAAGAAACCATGTTACCAACAATCCCAGTCAATGAAGATGTTATGATAGTGTGAGATTTTAGAAAAACAATATGCAACATTAAATGTCATCACCTACCTCAATGAGGGAAACAACCAAATCAGGTGTGTAATCCTCCCAACCCGTGTGATTGGATGTACCTATCAATACCACAATACTATTTTGCATCATTCATTTCCCTCATTGTAATCCATTATAAGTTTTTCTCTTAAGTTGTGTCTATTTATATAGCAATTTGTATAATGATCCCTTAATCTAGATTTTAATCTAAATCATCTAATTTATCTTTATTAAATCAGTTTTTATAACATCCAATGCCCATCTACTTTATCTGATCATTGATCAGAGTTGTAATTTGCTAATTTAATGTCTCATGATCACAAAATGCTTAATTCATTCTATCTCAATGGAAATCTAGGCGATCAAACCATTAGATCATTCTTAATAGCCTAGATTTTTTATTTGATTACTAACTTCAGTCTTAATCACCAAAATCAATTAAATTTCATATTTATCAATACATTTTAGCATATATCTATGGTTTATATCTTGATCTAACATTCAGATCACTCCTTGATAGACAAATTTTTATTCCTTAGTTAGATTGATGGTTTAGATAAATTTTTAAGATGAATACACATGATCTATTCCTTACATCTCTCAATTCATCTCTTGGATCATTTAATTGTCCAAGTTCTAGGGCCTGATCATCCTCCAATCGCCTAGATCTAAGTACTTTGATAAATTTCATGAATTTGATCTGACTAGATATGATCAGATCAAGATTTTGATGTTAAAATCATGTCTACATCATCGAGGTGATTCCAATGGATGTTTTGGATAAAAAAAAATAAGGCTTATATAGCCCCCACAATTGCAAAATGAACATTTTAGTTCGTTTTGAATGGTCCGAATCAAAATCTGGGCTAAATTCAATTTATATCGGTGTTCCCGGGATGCACCATGTCCGAGACGGGTTGCGAAACATGCCACAAGCATCCCCGTCACTAGGATGCTCTCATGTGCTTCTTCATTTCAAGGATGCCCGAACGCCTCGCCCAACTGAGATAGCACACGTGCATCGTCTCGGGTACATGATCATGCTACATAGTGCGTCTTCATCTGAGCATCTCGTGGACAAGTCCTAGGCACGACTTCCATCAGGGAAGATGCACCTAAACCATCCAATCTATTTTTGCTGAATCTGACTCCCAAATGATCCGATTTTTGTTTTCTATTTTTGTCATTCCTAAGGTTCTGTGGGTCCCTGAATCCAAAGAATGACTCATATCATCAATATGAACTATCTTTGAGATGGATTTCTACTATTTCATGGTTTTTCTTAGATTCAAACCCTACCCACATGAAAATCTCCAATATGTGTGTTGGAAATGATAAAAGGCAATGAAAGGAAGACAATGGAAGGGAAAAACCAAAGAAAAGTTGAATCTTAGCCCTCAAATCAATGGAAAATCCAATCTTGATGCTTTTACCCGAGATGGAAAGATGGAGTGAAAAAGGCACAGTCGAGATGTTGTTTAGGCATTCAGTCACTGCAACTTTGTGGAAGAAGGTGAGATCCATTTATGGTGTTAAACGAGTTAGATCTGATCGCAGCTAATCATGGAAAAGGGGGAGAATTGGAGGAGAAGAAAACGATGAATAGTGTTTAGGAAAAAGGGGGGGTTTGCCTTAAATTCAGTCACCATGAGTTAATTATGATTTCTCACATAATTAGTATGTTTTCAAATTCATTTTGGTCTATCTAATTTCTAGGACCTGCATCAGTACACTGTGTGCCCCACTTGTAAAATGACAATTTTTGCCCTTTTGTAAAATAATTGGGAAATTTTTTGTCTGAACTCCAATTTAGGCATTCTTAGTGTCATGGGATTTCATTTTTCAAGTACAATCTAAATCTTGAGGTTTCAATCCTCAATTCAATTTACAATATTTATAATTTTAGAAATTCACTTTATTATTAAAATTTAAGGATATTACAATATAAAAGGGATTAGCCCTATTGTGTGTATACATCACATTCACTTAGAAAAAATGCTAAACCATCTAGGGAAACACAAAGAGGCTAAACCCTAACAAACAAGAGGTAGTTAGAGATGAAGTACTTAAACTCTTAGATGTTGGCATCATATACCCCAATTCTTATAGCACTTAGGTCAACACAGTTCAAGTTGTACCTAAGAGATTTAGAGTCAAGATAATCCATAATAAGGATAATGAATTAATCTCCACTCGCATAACCACTGGTGGAAACTTTGTATATATATTACCAAAAACTAAACTCGGTCACAAGGAAAGACCATTTTCCTCTTCCTTTTTTTGATCAAATGGTGGAACGGTTAGCTGGTCATAGGAATTATTGTTTTCATTCTGGTTATAACCAAATCCCCATAGCACTTGAGGACTAGGAGAAGACTACCTTCACCTACCCTTTTCGAAGCTTTGCATACCACCATATGCCATTGGCGTTGTGTAATGCTCTAGCTATTTTCCAAAGGTGTATGTCAAGGATATTTTTTAATAGAGTGCAATGCTCTTAGACATATTCATGGATGATTTTTTAGTATTTGAATTATCTTTTGATGAATGCCCATTTAAAATTAGTCCTCACTAAGTGTTAGTAGAAAAACTTAGTTTCAAATGGGAAAAAATGTCATTTTGCGGTGCAAAGTGGCATTGTTTTACGACATTTATATCATATAATGGTATGGAAGTTGATAAAGCCAAAGTAGAACTCCTTTTTAATCTTCCTTCTCCCAAGACGGTAAAGGAAATCCACTCATTTTTAGGCCATGCTAGATTTTATAGAAAATTCATGGAAAATTTAAGCAAAATTTCTGAGCCCCATAGCTAATTTACTTATGAAGGAGTCAAATTTTGACTTTGATGAGAATTTATGATAGCATTTGGGTGCCTAAAGGCTAAACTCACTTCAACAACTATCATTTGACCACCGGATTGGAATGCACCATTTGAAATAATTTGTGATACTTTAGACTATGTGATCAATGCTATGTTAGGGTAGTGTATTGATAAAATGTCCCATGTGATATATTATGCTAGTAAAACCCTTAATGATGCCCAACTCAATTATTCTACTACAGAGAAAGAGTTATTGGCTTTCATATTTGCCTTGTACCTATTTAGATCTTATTTGCTAGGATTTAAAGTCATCATCTATTCAGACCATGCAGCATTGAAATACCTTCTTTTAAAGAAGGATGCTAAATCAAGATGGATTTTTTGTTACAGGAGTTTGATCTAGAAATTTAGGATAAGAAAGGTTTCAAAAATGTTGTAGCAGATAGTAAACATCAAAAAATCATTTCCTTTTACCAGACCATGTATACGAGGGCCACTTCAATTCAAGAAAGACAACTGCAATAAATTTTGTAGTGCAGTTTCTTATGGCCCGCCATTTTTAGAGATTCACATGCTTATTGGATGGAATGTGGATGATGTCTACAGTTAGGGAGTATAGAAAAAGGAGATATAATGGCTATGAACCCCATTCTAATTATTGAGCCTTTTGATGTTTTGGGTATCAACTTTATGGGACCTTTTCCTAATTCCTTTGGCTACCTGCACATCCTTGTGGCAATGGACTATGAGTCCAAATGGGTGAAAGCCATAACATGTAAGACCAATGACTGCAAGGTGGTTGTCCAGTTTTTAAAAGAAAATATTTTTGCATGCTTTAGTACTTCACATGCCATTATTAGTGACGGGGGAAAACACTTTTGTAATATAGTCTTCGAAAACTTATGAAGAAATATGGTGTCACCCATAGAATTGCTACCCCATACCAGCCTCAGACTAGTGGATAGGAAGAAGTATCCAATAGGAAAAATAAGTAGATTTTAGAAAAGACAATTTAACCTAGTCAAAAAGACTGATCATTGAGACTTAGTGATGCATTATGGGATTACCAAATTGCATTCAAAATCCCTATAGGCATGTTTCTTATCTTCTGATATGTGGAAAAATTTGTCGTCTCTTACTAGAAGTTGAGCATAAAACATATTGGGCCGTTAAAAGCTCAATTTTGACTTAGATAGTGTTGGGAACCATAAAATCTTCAACTCTATGAGTTATGAAATTAGGAAAGATGCATATCAGTCTACTAGGACATACAAGGACTGAATGAAGGCCCATCACGATAAACACATTTTGCATAGGTCCTTCACACTAGGATAAAAGGTCTTCTTATATAACTCTAGGTTGCATCTATTCTCTGACAAGCTTCATTCTTAATGGAATGGAATGTTCATTGTCCCCATTATTTATCATCATGGGGTCATTAAGATTGAAAAGGATGGGGCAATTTCCAAAGTAAATGGTCAAAGGTTTAAACCCTATCTAAAATTGGTAAACGCTAAAGTAGAGGAAATTCTGGTAGATGAACCAATCTACCAGGACCCACCATAGCATGTTCTATGACATTTGTATTCATCATGGGTCTAGCATACTTCATCACTAAAATATATCATTGTATCATTGTATATCTGGCTAAAGACATTAGACTTAACATTCACTAGGAGGCACCTAATGTTTTTAGAGTCTCATTTTTTCTACATTACCTAGTCAGTATATAGGAGTCCTATGTTTCAAAACATTGGGGACAATGTTCATTTTAGGTTGGGAGGGTTGTAGATATGCATGAGATTTTTAAATTTTTTCATGATTTAAAAGAAAAATTCAAGTTTCAAGGTCAACTTTCTTTACTGTGATGAGATTGGATTTTTCGACCTTAGTATTTCTTAATAGGCATGCATATGGTTAATTATGCACCTTATTATGTCCACAAGTATTTATGAAGTTAAATCTTAGAACACTCTTAAAAACAACGCATAATCTAGACAAATAGATAGTTATGACTTAGTGGCCCTAAGGAAAATCCGTGGAGATCTATACCCAATGAGTATTACATACTATCATCTTTTTAAGGGTTATATTTAATTTCATATTTTATTTAGCTAACATTGACTTTGAGAGATCCCAATATCTTTGTTTTGACCAATTTCCAAGAATTACACTAGGAGTACTAACTTTCTTTTCTAAACATTTATTGAATCTAATAGGCTTTATAGAAACTTAAGAAATGATATAGGCCATCTATGTTTCAGCCCATAGACATAAATCCTACCCAGTATATAAGACCACTAGTTAGACCTTTGAACCTCTTGGTAAGCCTTTTCTTTTAAAATTCCTATCCACCTTTACTTAGAAACCTAGTTAAATATCCATTACCTATCATTTAAAAATAAATAGAGATGGTGAAAAAGGTTTAAAAATTACAAATGTTGAACAAGTTAAAAATATCAAAATATTTACATAGGAAAAGCCTTTCTTCAAAGAAACAAAAAAAAAAAAGAAAGAAGGAAAAGATAGATTGAGAAGAAAGTAAGAAAAACAAAAAAGATAATCACTTCAGTGCACTGAAAAGAGAAGTTTTTCAATATTTATTAAAGACCACTACTTAGAGTTGAAACTTTGAATACTTTTACCCTTTGTTTTAGAACATGTCCCAAACCTAAGTTTCATCCTATCCAAGACCTGTTGATCTTAAGGTGGAAGATAGCCTTAATAAGGATAAGAATTAAGGAATTAAGGTGAAATATTACTTCTGATATTGGTAATGTCATCCATTCTTAGGCATCACAGCTCTTTTGTATCATCTGTGCATATAAGTTTATGTGAACCATTAGTGCTATTGGATTCATTCACATAGTGTGAGAAAATAGTTTGACCCTTTTTTCTGAGAGCTTTATTTTCTATATGTATACTAGTGAGAATTTAAGGTCAAAACATTTTTCTAATGGAGTACAAGCATTTTTGTTTAGAAGTTTAAACTTATGTAGCCTATACACACACTGCACTCTGAGATATAACTATAATAAAATAGCTTTGGTACGTGGGTAACTTATAAAAAAAATTCATTCATCTTTACTAAGTCGTTAGAACCAGTAGAGTACTAATGAAAGAGAATTCTCTAAGAGAAACTAAGGAACTCAGCCTTATTGAATTTTGTGGGTATATTCTCTACAAACCCCCATGATGCCTAACTCATCCACTAAGGGTAACTTAGGGGTTTAAGGGCTTTTTACACATGCTAAATGTAATAGTGAGTATATACAAAAATGAAAATCATTTTTGTTTTCGTGATTTTTCACATGTCTTGTTTGGGACAATCAAAATGTTGATTGGGGGTGTGATAAGTAGTCAATTTTGCATAAAAAGTACCCAATTTAGCAATACATGTGTTATAAATTATTGGGCATTATTTTAAGGTTTTTTCAATATTTATGACACATGTAATTCTGAGATAATGATCCCAAAATCTAATATCTTGCAAGTTCAAAAGATAAACTAGAGAGTAGGGATCCATTTTCCATCATTTCAAAGTTCAAACAAGGGTCAATATCATTCCAAAGCAGGATGATGAGTTCAAGAAAGCAATTGGAAGAATCAAAGGTGACTGGAATGGGCCCATACAAAATCCATTCAATTCCACTACCTTTGCATGAGATTTGAAGCTATGCAAGGCACCTGAGCCACATAAGCCATATAAGCCATACTAGAGGAAGATAAGCCATGTGAGCCATGAAGCAAAGGGAGTGAGCCATTAAAGCCACCAAGCAAAGATCCATCAAAGTGAGCCATTCTAGTTACTTAACCACATGGGACCACACGATTGGAGGAGTTTTCAAGAAATTATTCCATGAAAAAAAGATAGTGGCTTTCAAGAGATAATTAGTAAATAATTAGATGGTGGTTATCGTATGAGAATTTATGCATTCAAAGTGGACCAATAAGACAAGATATTACATTTTATTTTTTTTCCTCTTTCTATCCCTCTCCCTCTCTCTCCATTGTTGCAAAATTGGAAGGGGAGTCATGCATGAAACAAGGTACAATCTCCTCCTTCTCACTTCTAAAACTCCTCCACATCAGCCTTCTAAAACCCTCCACTATCTCCTTTCCACTCCATTTTTTCCTAAGTATTCAACCTTCCATTTCCATATATCTAAGTCCCCCACAATCCTTTAATCCCTTCCATGAATTCCTAATCCCACTCCCCCTTATTTCCAATGGTTTCCCACTTTCTAAAATCAATCTCCACTTCCTAATTTCCATGGTTATCCTATCTCCCATTGTTAACTTTTCTTTCCTCAAGACTGCTCGAAATAACTCCTTGTTGATAAAAAAAAGGCTTGTCAATCTACAGCTAAGGAGCAGAATGACTATGGTTGAACATACCAGTGAATTTCAAAATCTAGTAAATCAACTAGGAACAATGGCATTACAGCTTGGAGATGAATGACAAGCTCTACTATTGTTGAGCCCACTACCTGAAAGCTAGGTGACACTGGTAATTTCACTCAACAACTCAATACCAGAAGGAAAGTTGACCATGGTTATAGTCAAAGACACACTATTCAACAAGGAGACCAGAAGGAAAGAAGCTGGCATAGACCAGGCACATGCCCTAGTAATAGAAAACAAGCATACTGGGAGAGACAAGCAAAGGGGGAGGAGCAAGAGTAGGCCAAGAGGGAGATTGTAGACATATAATAAATCTAAAAGTCAACCCAGAGGACAATTCAAGTGTTACCACTGTGGCATTCTAGGACATATGAAAAGAGACTGTCGAAAACTGAAGAAAGAGATGGGGTCATGGCAAACCAAAAGAAGACAACGATGAGACACTAGTCACCATTGCTCAGGACATAGTAGTGCTCATTACTAAGGAAGAGTTGTGCCTACACGTAGTTAAGAGCGAAGTAGAGTGGGTGATAGATATAGTAGCTTCCTATCACCCCACTCCACACAAGGAATTCTTCATCACATACAAAGAAGGAGACTTTGGCACGTGAAGATGGGAAATGACAGTTCCTCAAGAATAGTTAGGATTGGTGATGTGCAGATAAAGACAAACATTGGCTGCACATTAGTACTAAAGGATGTGTGACACATATAAGAACTCAAACTAAACCTGATCTCAGTCTCGGCTCTTGACAGACAAGGCTACACCAACTACTTTGGCAACAGCACTTGGAAACTAATCAAGGGCGTTATGATCGTAGAAAAAGGACACATTTGTAGCACTCTATACAAGACACACACAAGAATATCCAAAGACAGCCTTAACGTAGTGGAGGATGATGGATCACCAAACTTTTAACACAGAAGACTCGACCACATGGGAGAGAAAGGTCTGTTCACACTTGCAAAGAAGTAGCTCATCAAACTATACAAAGGTATAACTCTTAATCCATGCAATTACTATTTATTTGGCAAGCAACATAGAGTTACCTTCTCTTCTTAGTAATAAAAGAAATGAAATCTTGAGTTTGGTGTACTCGAATGTATGTGGTCCCATGGAAGTAGAGTCACTGGGCGGGAACAAATATTTTGTAACCTTTATAGATGATGCATCTAGGAGGTATGGGTATACTTTGTAAAGAATAAAGAATAGGTATCGAATGCTTCAAAAGATTCCACACTATGGTAGAGCAACAAACTAAAAAGAAGCTCAAGAGCCTCAGAACAAACAATGGAGGAGAATATAAATCAAAAGAGTTCAAGGCGTATTGCACAACACGTGGCATTTGACGCCAGAAGACAGTTCCACGTACCCCACAGCAAAATGGAGTAGTTGAGAGGATGAACCGAACCATTGTGGAGGGAGTAAGATGCATGCTTAGTATGGCTAGGCTACCTAAACGGGTGAAGATATAAAAACCGTATGCTACTTGATCAACAGGTCACCATCAGGACCACTTGACTTCGAAGTTCCATAATAAAAATGAATTGGCAAAAAAGTGACTTATGCACACCTGAGAGTATTGTTGATGTTTAACCGCAAGTGTACGAGCTATTGTAGCATAGCTTATGCAAGTACGGGTCGATCCCATATGGACTTGATTTAAAAATTAGGAATTTCAATAAAATTTAATTATCTAAAATTAAAAATAAATCACTCAAAATTATTGGAATTATTGAAATCATAATTAGAGATCATATCCAACAAAATTACAAAATTTCCAATTCCTAAAGAAAACAAATGAAATTAAATAACAAGAAAAAAACTACTTCCCTAGATCAATTACTATCAAAATCTTCAAATCTGATGTCCTAGGAGATAATTAGCCTTCATAGATATCTTCATCATGTCCTTAATTAGAGATCCACAAGTCGGATTTGTTAAATTCATCAAAATGGTCAAGATCTGGGCTATTTTGTAATTTTAAGATTTGGACGGCTCAGATTGATTGATGAGGTTCAGATAGAAGATCAGAGACGTTGATTATGTCTATGGATGTCCTAAGAATGACTCTGTAAAATCAATTTGAAATCAACTAAGAAACGAAGGAGAAATTGAAGATTTTGTTTTGATTAAGGCTAACCTGTTGATGGGTTAAGCCTTAAATGATCTGATTTAAATTGGATAGTTCCTAGATAAGAAAAAAATAGATAAAACAGAACCGGAATAAAATGGGACACATATGTAAATAAACTAGGGACACAGATGGAATTAACAGAAAAGGACAAAATGAGATTTATATTAAAGAGTTGGAATTTCATGAAAAATCTGGTTTTAAAGAAAAACCAAACGAAAAACCCTACGAAGGAAGATGGGGAAGAAGGAGGAGAAGGGAGAATAAGGAAAAAGGAAGAAGGAAGAAGGAAGAAGGAGGAGAGGAAAAGGAGGAAAACCGGTTTCGAGTTTCCTTCTCCAGGACGTTCGGCAACTAGTGAAAGCTCCAGCGACACAGAGACGCCGAAATAGAGGAGCATGAAAGAGAGGGAGGTGGTTGACTGGCGACGAATCTGGTGCAGTGCTGGACATGATAGCCAGCTGGCAGAAGTGTCGTGCAGTGAAGATCAACAGAGGAAGATAGGGGCAGAGCCATCGTGCAGTGAAGGTGGGTGATGAGGGGGGAGAAATAGAGAGGAGTGGGAGTGACAGAGGGATAGGGAGAACGAGAGAGAGAGAGAGAGAGAGAGAGAGAGAGAGAGAGAGAGAGAGAGAGAGAGAGAGAGAGAGAGAGAGAGAGAGAGAGAGAGAGAGAGAGAGAGAGAGAACGAGAGAGAGAGAGAGAGAGAGAGAGAGAGAGAGAGAGAGAGAGAGAGTCATAGGATAGAGAAGGAAGCAGGAGGGATCCTCTACGGTTCAGCCTAAGGGGATTGAAGAGAAGAAGAGTAAGAGGGTGGATAGAGAGAAGAGGACAATGGGGAGAGAGCCTGTGAAGAGAAGAGGAGGAAAGAATGGAAAGGAAAAACATGCGAGTGAAGAGAGAGGGGGAAAGCAGATGTGCAATGCTGGCAAGTGATAGGTTTGAGAGAGAGATGGGAAAGAGGAGAAGAGTTGGTAGAGAAGGAAGGTGGGCTCTGTGTGGTGATGGAAGATGGTGGGAAGATGGAGGGGAAGCAGGGTGAAGTTCGGTGCTAGAAGTGGAGAAGCAGAGAGATGTAAGGAGTAGGAGAAAAGAGGGGAAAGAAGGAGAAGGAGAGGGGGATTTGTGCGGGAGAGAGAATGAGAAAGAAGAGATAATGGAGAGAGGAGATGAAGAGGAGAGAATGGAGGGGAAGAGAAGGAGTGGAGAAAGATGAGAAGAGAAGTGGGTACGTGAGAGAGACAGAGAGAAGGGGGGGGGGGAATGAAAAATGGGATTTTTGTGTTTTTATGGGTTAGATGCCCTCCTCCGGTTTTAGGAAGTGGTTTAGAAGAGGAGAATAAGGGGAGAAGAGGAAGGTGGTTAAGATGGAAAGGCAAGGGGATGGGAAAGGCAAGAGAGAAGGAGGAAGGAGAGAGAATGAGGAAAGAGAGTGGGGGTTTTGTGGGTATGCCTTGTACAGTTAAGGAAGGGGTTGAGAAAAGAAGGGGAATTTTTCCCCTACCGTGTTATTGTTGCCTTCCTTATAACTTTTAAGAGCTTTCCACTTGCCTTCTAACTTGGTTTCCTCCATAGAGACTTCCAACTAAGGGCACTTTCCAGATCTCTTCCATATCTTCCTTTAACACAAAGTTTCTTTTAATAGCTTACTCCATCTGCGCAGTTTATCCATGATGGATGATCTATAGCATTGATCCTTAATCTTGTCCATCCATGTCTCATTTGGTTGATCTACAAAAGAAAATACTAAATTAGACTTATCTGAACCGTATAATAATCATCTAATGAGTTATAATGATCATCTGACCGTTGGTTTTGAAAAATTAAGGTTTGGATGGTCAATTAGAGTTAAATTCAAAATCAAGCTAATTTTTAAAAATTTGAATGATTAGATAATCTAATTGAATGCTAAATTAGGGGTATTTTGACCAAAATTAAACACTTAACAAGTATTAGGTGCAGAGCCTTTGCACATGTATCTAAAGAGATGAGACAAAAGTTAGACCCAAAATCTACCCCATGTATCTTCATGGGGTGTGGAGATGAAGAATTCAGATACAGATTGTGGGACCCTGAGATGAGAAAAATCATCTGAAGCAGAGATGTAATATTTCAGGAGAATCAGTTATATGAAGATCCAAGAAAGGCTAAAGATATTAGCACTTTAGCTCTAGTACCAGACTCAGCACCCATTCAGATTGACCCAGAAGCTGCAACAAAAGTTGAACCAGAGGCAAAGGAGTCCGAGCAAGGGGAGCATCAGTCCCTTGTACTAGAAGATGTTACGACATCAGATGTTGAATTATCACCTCAACCTGAAGTAGAAGCTTAACCAAAGATGTCAACAAGAGGACGTATTCTGATTCCATCATAGAAGTATTCTAAATCAGAATATATCATGCTCACTGGTGAGGGGGAGCCAGAAAATTTTCATCAAGCTCTAGCACATGCAACAAGAACAAATGGGTGCAAGCTATGAAAGAAGAAATTAGCTCATTAAAGAAAAATTAGATATATGAGCTAGTATCACTTCCCAAGGGTAAAAGAGTACTAAAGAACAAGTGGGTCTTCAAGGTGAAAAGAGGAGAAAATGGAGAACTAGTCAAGTACAAAGAATGTTGGTAGTCAAAGGTTTTGAGAAATGAAAAAAATAGACTTTGACGAGATCTTCTCACCAATAGTGAAGATGACATCAATCAAGATTATACTCGGATTAGTGGCAAAACACAACTTGGACCTTAAATAGATGGATGTGAAAACAACTTTTCTACATGGAGATCTAGAGGAGGAGATATACATGGAACAACCAGAGGGTTTTGAAGTCGAAAAGAATAAGCATTTGGTATGCAAGTTAAAGAAAAGTCTCTACAACCTCAAGCAAGCACCAAGACAATGGTACAAGAAGTTTGACTCATTTATGATGAGTCAAGGTTTCAAAAGAACAGCTGCAGATCAGTATGTGTATGTTTGGAGATTACCTACGGGTAAATTCATCATTCTACTACTCTATGTAGATGATATGTTGATAATTGGATTAGATATGACCATGATCAATAGGTTGAAGAGAGAGTTATCTAAGTCTTTTGACATGAAAGACTTAGGGGTAACTTAGCAGATTTTGGAGATGAAGATTACACGTGACAGGAAAGCAAGAAAGTTGTGCCTGTCATAAGAAAAGTATGTTGAATGAGTAATCAAGAGGTTCAACATGAAGAGCGCCAAACCAGTCAACACTCTACTAGGCAATCATTTCAAACTAAGTAAGAAGACATGTCCCTCAATACCACAGGAAACAGATAGGATGGCTATGATTCCCTACTCATCAGTAGTTGGGAGTCTGATATATGCAATGGTGTGCACAAGGTCAGATATTGCCTGTGTAGTAGGCGTCGTGGGCAAATTTCTTTCAAAAATAGGCAAAGATCATTGGGAAGCCGTGAAATGGATACTACAGTGCATGAAGGGCACATCTAAGTTGTGCATGTGCTTTGGAAGTACAGATACACTCCTAGAAGGTTACACAGATGCTGATATCTTAATGAAAAAATGTCAACATCAGGGTTCATTTTCACTTTTGCAGAGGGAGTTATATCATGGCAGTCCAAGTTGTAGAAGTGTGTAGCTCTATCAACAACAGAAGCTGAATATATTACCATAGCTGAAGCAGGCAAGGAAATGTTGTGGATAAAGCGGTTTCTTCAGGAGCTTGGTATTCGCAGGAAGAATACAAGATACATTGTAACGATTAGAGTGCTCTAGACCTAAGCAAGAACTCAATGTATCACATGCACACCAAGCATATTGATATACGGTATCACTAGATATGAGAGGTGACAGAAGAACATATGCTAAAGCTGGAAAAGATTCACACTGATGAAAACCTTGTAGATATGTTGACAAATGTGATAGCCTATGAGAAGCTGCTGCTGTATAAAAATATAGTAGGCATGAGTTCAAATTAGTAGAGTATAGCATGGGGATGTAGGGGGAGAATTGATGATGTCCATCCCCATAACTGCCCGAAGATTCCTACAAGATAAGGAATAGGTTAGAGTTTGATTAGGAGTCCTAATCAGAAAAGGAAAAGGAGAAAGAAATTGTATTCTAGTAGAATACGTCTAGCTCTCTTCTGATCTTTATAAATAGGATTTAGAGGCAGAGCCAAAGTCATCCTTGAGTTGTAAACTTTTCTCTTATAGTGGATTGTTCCCCCTCCTCCTCTTGTGGACGTATACTATACACATAGCTGAACCACATAAATCTTATTGTTTATTTAGATCCTAACTACGCATAACAAATTGGACATCCAATGGTCTAAATGAGATGAACTGTCTGGATCAATTAGTGGGTTTCGTAATGTAAAAGTAGTTTTCTTACCTTAACAGATATGCATGTTCCATGTAGGCACAGTCTGATCTGTAAGTTTGATAGATGACTGTACGTCCTTCCCACTGCCGCTGACGATAGAATGAAGAATTCTATGCGGTGGCAGATAGGATGAACTCTTGATCCACCATGCCTTGTTTAGGGTTTAAGCGTATATGTGACCCATTGATTTTTGTTAGGCTAGATCTTGTGCACAGTTTGGCTAATATTGTGTACAGTTTAATGGTCTACCAATTAACTGTATGAATCAGCACATTGATTTTCCAGTGTGGTCCGGAAGATGAGTTTTAGGCGGTGACAATGACTTTCGCGGTACTCGCGTTGGTCAGTCAATCGATAAAGTAAAAGTGCATAGAGAGTGCTTGGATTTCAACGTTGCTCCGTCAATATTACGTTTTCCGTTACATCTTTTTGACCGGTGTCAAAAAGAAAATAAACCATGTTGGAAAAACATGGACAAAGCCCTCTGCAGAAGGCGTCGTCGAAGGAAACAACGATAGCCAAGAGGGAAATGAAGGTTACATCTGATTGATGCTTTGTTAACAGCAATCTTGCTTTAGTTTATGTTGTGTCTGGAGTACACTAGCAGCTAAAAGTACGTCTGGGACCTCTGATTATTGAAGGTTCCAAAACTTCGTGTCTAGAGCAATGGTGATCTTAACACTCCCATTTGTTAAAGCATTTTACTCTTGTTGTTTTGACTTTACGTGAACTTTACGAGCCATCTTATTTTTAGTGGCTCTTGAGATGAAATGAGGTCACATGAGATGACTTAATTAACTTGACTCGAGATAACCAAATTTGACATAAAATGACTGACTATTCAACTTAATTGTGAATCAGATTGAGATGATTTTGTCATCAACTCATCTCAAGCACATCTAACAGTGAGATGAGGAGATATTATTTCATCTCATCTTAGTGCAAGCATCGGTAACAGCAATGTGTGGTATACATCATCTCATCTTAAGCACTTCTAACACCCTAATTCAATAGTTTCATTCAATAATTCATTGCCTATCAGGATGTTGAACAAAAGATCCATTCTTGCACGAATAGCTTCTATTCCAAAAAGCATGCAAGCTGTAAACTAGAGTAATTAGATGAACTGATCATCAGTTGCTAGAACTCCTTGGTGCAAAAGTAGCGTAGTACGGGAACTTTGCATGTTGTCGCGCTCTAAAATACCAATAGTCCAGGAATAAAAGTTGTGAGGAAAGGGATGAAACATTTTGAAAGCAAGGTGATATATAGTGATGTCTTTTCTTCTTTTTGAATAGTTAAATTTGTTTTCAACTCAATTTTCAGCAAGCATGATGCTCATGGAGATCGCATCATATTTCTTCATTTACAAAGATTTGCCGGCAGTATGTATCGACCAATAACATTATTTTAATTCTTTTATAAGTAAATGTAAATTGCCTCAAGAAATAAAGAAAAGTATTTGCTGTTGGAACTTGGAAGGCAGATTTCACTGTCAGCGGGCCAGGGGAAAGAATCGTAACGACAGAATAATCCTAACCGTTAGTAGCTACCTTCAAGCTGACGGGTTAAAATAAATAATGATTAAATGGAAAGTCAACCGACAGAACGTTAGACTATCTTACCTATGTGAACATTGAAACTACAATATGAATGACGTAGATCTGCCAAACTAACAATAACATGTACGTGGATCTGGTGACAAGCCAGATGCAACCATCGCGGTCTAATGGAGACTCGACCAGATTGGACCTCAAATAATGATAGTCTAACCATCGTTAATGGACTAAGTAAATCGGTCCCAATGTGAAACTGCAGAATCCTAGCGTATGGTCTTCCATATATTCGAGATGTTGGTTGACTGCCAGACAGTTGATTACATAATGCTGCCCGGATTTTCAGAATTGGGAATGTTTAGAAAAAGGGCCAAGGCCTGACCGGGCTGCCCGTCAATCATTCTTACTCTCCTCGAGGTTTTGTTGCACGAATACCGTTTTCATTAATCACACCACAAGCCAAACAAAGGACAAAGTCTAATTAAATGATAACAAAAGATTACGCCAGGAAAAAAGATTGCACGCAGGAATCTTATATGATTTTTTGTTACTTTATTTTATTTTTGTTAAAGGTAAAGGGAGGGTGCGTATATGATGAAAAAGATAGTGACATCGCAAAGGGCTTTGGTTTCATTTGATTGGCAGAATTTTGTTATCTTTTTAGTGTTTCAAATCTGGCTACTGCAGGAACATGTAGGGCTACATAGAGATTGAGTGGAATTGGATGAGAAACGTGCTGCTCTTATGAACTTCAATCTGTTTGGCTGCCTTTGATCCCCTTCCTTATCGGCCTGCCATGCTGTTCTCTCTCACTCTCCAATACATGGATAGCTGGTCGCTCTCTCTCCAATACGTGGAGTCTTTATGGCATTGTGATTTTGGGTTTGACTTTGTCTAATCGAGTGAGCCCCACCTACTAAAAATGTGTTACATGTAAGGTTTACATTTGACCCATTGTCAAAATATCTAAATTTGATAGCGGCTGTTGATTGTTTAACCGCAAGTGCACGGGCTATTGTAGTATAACTTATGCAAATACGGGTCGAACCCACAGGGACTCGCTTTAATTGGAGTTTTTTATAAAATTTAATTATTTAAAACTTGAAGAGAATCACAAAACTAGCCTAACCATTCAAATTTATTCAAATGATGCACTTTAAATAACTTTCAATTCTAAAGAACAACATAAAACTAATCAAAACATCTCTAAATCATACTGTTCGTGGATGTCATTGTCCCTAGATAACATTTTCAAAAGATGGGTAAAATAAAGCTTAAATGGAACAGGGACACAGATGTAAACAAAATGGAGATACAGATGTCATTAAACAGGGGACGCAGATGTAATTAATGAAATTGAATAGAATTGTCATTTCATTTAAAGATGAAGGGCAAAACCAGAATGTTATTAAAAATCTGGTTTTTAACAAAAACCAAGAAAAACCCAACAAAGAAGAAGGAGCCGGAGGAGAAAGGGGAAAGGGCAGCAACGCGGGAGGAAACCCGAACTGGGTTTCCTTCTCCGAGACGTCCGAAGGTGAGAAAACACCGGGCCGTCTGGTATGGGCGGTGGAGATCTGCGCAGACGATGGTTTGGTGAGGCGTCTTTGGGATGGGCGTGTCTGGCTGTCGTCTGGTGCTCTAGGTGCTTGTCCTTGAAGTGGCAAATAGGAGATGGGTGAAGGGCAGATGGGAGAGCTCCGGGCCGGTGGAGAGATGAGCGCGAGAGAGAGATGGAGACTGGAGCGGTGCTAGAAATGGGGTTAGAGACAGAACAATAGAGAGGAGGAGAAGGGAGAGCAACTGGTCAAGATAGATGGTGGGGTTGAGAGAGAGATGAGATGGTTCGGTTCTAGTTGAAGCAATAACAATAGAGGCAGTGTGCAATGAATGAAGGGAAATAAGAGATGGAGGAGATGGTTGCGGTTCAACAAAATGGGCGTCTAGGTTGTGAATGTGAAAGAGAGAGTGAAACGTGAATGGACTTGTGTAGTGGTGCGATGGATGTAGGGCTGAAGAGAAAGGGAAGGTGGCTTGTGCGATGGAAACAAAGCTGATGGTGCTAGAAGAGATGGGCAGTGGCGTTGTGAGGTGTGCATAAACAAAAGAAGAGGGATGGGTGCAGAGATAGAGATCAAGGGAGGAGGAAAACGTGAATAGAGATGAGAGAGGATTGTGGCAGAGAATGTGCGTGGTGGACTATGAATGTTAAGTGGAAACAAAAGGGAACAATGGATACGATGATAATAGATGAGGAAGATGATGAGAAAAAAACTAGCAAGTACAAGGAAAAGAAACAACTAAGAAAAACTCTCCCAAAAACTCCAAAACTTCCAAAACTTTCCCTCTCCCCCTCATACGGTTTCCTCTTTATAGCCTTTCCCTTCCTCGTTTTTCTCCACCTCCTTCCTTAAACTCTATCTTTGAAGAGTTAGAGTTCTATGGGGAACTTTCTCCTCTTCCAAGTAGAACTCCATCCTTTTAGGAATCCTTGTTGGTTAGGACTCTTACCTTTTTGATCTGCACCATTGATCATAGAGCTGGGCCATCCAACCTTCCTTCAATTGATCTGCAAAATAAAAGACTAATTAGAATAATCTATACCGTACATTAATCGTCTAATAAGCTCTAATAATCATTTAACCATTGATTTTGAGAAATTTAAGGTTTGGATGATCAATCAAGCTAAATTTTGCAATTTGGATGTTTAGATGATCTTATTGAATGCTAAACTAGGGGTCTTTTAGCCAGAATTGAACACTTAACACACCCCCCAACCAACATTTTGCTAGTCCCGAGCAAAACATGCAGACAACTATTTTACAAAACTAGTACAAGATGCCACTTTCATAGATACTCACGATTGCATTTGGCACATGCAACATGCCCTTGAACCCCTAGGTTACCCCTAGTGGATGAGTTATGCCTCGTGAGGGTTTATAGTGAATATACCCACAAAATTCAGTAAAGTCGGGTTCCCTATTTTATCTCAAAGAATCCTCATTCATTAGCAAATTGACTAGTTTTTCACAACTTAATGAAGAGGATTTGACAATTTTACACAGCATACACATATTAAAGACATTTTATTTGAGTTATTTCTTAGAGTACATATGTGTGTGTACAGTCACATAAATCTTGACTTCTAATTGGATATGCTTACATTCCATTGGAAATATGCCTTTACCTCAAATCCTCACAGGTATACGCTCAGAAATAAACTCTCAAATAAGGGGTTTAACATATTCCTCTCATTATGTGACCGAATCCAACAAATTGATGGTTCACATAATTCTTTTTAACGCTTATGAGACAAAGGAAAGTGATCCCTGGGAGTGAATGTTAACATCAAGAATATGAGGGGTCTTTCACCTTAATTCTTTCTTTTTATCTCCTCTTTAAGGCTATGTCCACCTAAGATCAATAGGTCTTTAACTAGGACAAAATGTAGGCTTAGGACAGGTTTAGAAAAGAGAGGTATAAAGATTTCAAATGTTCAAAATTGAGTAGATGTCTTCAATGAATATCTGATAGGACAACTTTTCTTTTGGGTTTGTTTTTGAAGTGAATTTCTCCTTCAGACTTTGGTCTTTCTTTTCTTTTCTTTTCTCTCTCTCTCTTTTTTTGGAAGAAAGACATTTAATTCTTTTTCTCACTTCTTTGACATTTTTTCCTATTTTTGAATTTTTTTCTACTCTACTCATTTTGAAGATGGGTAATGGTTATTTATTTTAATGGTTTATTCTGGGTTAAGGTGAATGGGTTTAAGAAATAAAAGGCCTAATAACAGGCTCAAAAGGCTAACTAGTGGTATACTATATTGGGTAGGCTTTATGTCTTTGGGCTGAGCAAGAATGGCCTATATCATTTCTTAGGTTCCCTAAAGCCTATCAGATTCAATAAATTTCTAGAATTAAAGCTATTACTTCTATTTATTCTTGATGGTTAACCAAAACAAGGATAACAGGATCACACTAATGTATGTACGCTGAAGAAATTAGGAAATTACTTATAACTCTCTAAAAGAAGATAGTCTCAAGTCCCACTAGGTTATAGGTCTCCATTGATTTTCCTCAGGGTCTCTAAGTCATACCTCTATATTAGTCTTGATTATGTGCTGTGTGTAAATGGTTTCCGAGAAGTAGCTTTCATAAAATGCTTCAACTCATGAATGACATGCAAAACTAATCATATGCATTCCCATTAAGAGATGAAAACAATATATTTACTAAATCTTGAACATTCAATTCACATAACAGTAAGGGAACTCTACTTTAAATACTTTTTGTTTTTTTCAAAAATTTTCAATTTTTTTTCGAGAAAACTCAAAATCTCTAGTGCATCTACACCCCCCAACCTGAATGAAACATTGTCCTTAATGTTTGAAAACATAGGATTCTATATGAAAGTTGAGAGATGTAAACTCTAAACCCTTGAGTTGCCTCCCAAAAAGCACTAAGTTTAACGTCTTCAGCCAGACATTACCTAACCTAACTTCCTAACCCTAGAGCTAACTGGGTTAGCTTTATCTCATGCCACTTCAGAATTTCACGGTAATCTATATATGGCCTCCACCTTGAAATCTTAGGTGGTGATATGAATATAATACAGTAGATCACCGCAATTGTGAAGGTAGTGGGACCATATTGATGATCCCCCATCTTTAATATTTCACGGTAGTCAATATAATTGCTCCATCTCGAAAAATGAGGTGAGGGTAACACAATAATTGCATGAACTACCGTGTAATTCCGTGGACCATATGGTGACAACCAGTCTTTGTCTTGACCAAATTGAGGGAGAATAATGACCATTCTATTCAGTTTATCATTTTCCTTCGTGTCCCTATCATTGTCCTGAACTGGGGTAATAACCTGACTTTGTCCTTTTCTAATAGGTTGTTCTTGTATTACTAGAGGCGGCGACAAGGTTTGGCTGAAACCCTGGTTATCTTCTGATGTGTACCCTATAGTAAGTTGATACATATCAACTGACTCTACTTTGTTCTATTTGATAAGCACAAGTACAGTAGCAATTGGGCCTATATTTTGTTCAAATAAGGCTGCTAGGTCCCAATCGGGTACATCTTCTACATTAAAAGGCTCAATTTGAATTTCATGCATAGGATGATCTACTCTAGCTTGCATTCTAGAAGTGTCTATTAGAGGCACAGTATCCAACAACTCAGGCATCTCCTCAATAGATGTGCCTTCATCAGAGTCATACAAATAAGTGGGACACGCATCTAGCGGATTAGGGTTGGATTTTTCTATAGTGTTATGCTCATCATCAATGGAAGCCTCTTCATAATCAGAATCAGGACATGAATCAAGTATATCGAAGGTGGAGATGTCTAAGGATGGTTGTAGACGTTGTGACTCATAAGGATCATAAGAAATTTCCATCCTAGTGTAAAAAATAAGTGACTCTATATTCCCCCTAATTTGTTTCAATTTTGCCTCAAATTCCTCCGTCTCTCGTTTTATTTCCTCAGTACAACCCTCCATCATTTGTCTTATTTCCTTATTCCCTTGTGCTATATGTTGCAGTTTTTCATCTAATAGTGGTTCTTCTTGTAGAGGAAATGACTCATAGGGTTGGTATTGTTGTGGCATTGAGGTACTGAAAAAGGACTGAGCAGGCTGAACACATGATGGTTGACCCTGATATTTTGAATAATCATGGGAGTACTGACCAAGGTGAGACCATTGTGGTTCTTCCCGATATTGGTAATCCTGAGACCATGGTTGTTCATGACGCCTAGCACATCCATTAGAGTCTTGATAATTTGTCTCAGAATAAAAATTGCTAAGGTATGTGAATGCATCAAGTGCATCCACTGGCTCCTAATAGTATTCATTATATGTGGAGCTTGATGAGGGCCAAGAAGAGGTGGAATATGGATGCTTAGAATAAGTATAGTCATTATGGTATTGAGGGTGTGGCACACTTTGCTTAAAAGCTATTAGCCTAAGCAATTGACTTTCCATAAGATCTAACCGATCCATCTAATCTATGAAATTTATCCTCTTCTTGATATGCTCCTCTTTTCATTTTTTTTTTTTAAATGAAAACTAACCTACATGATGCAACCTATTTCCTAGAAAGATGAACAAACAAAGGACACAATATAATCCTTGAGGCTAATAAGCAACATATTGATTTTCTTGAAATTGTGTGGGGACAATGCTTTTAATTAGCCTAATCTAGCGCTCCTCCTCTCTTTTAGACTTGATTATTGCTTACCAGTTAAGTTCTTAATAAGGTGATTAATACAACCCTCGTGTAAGGAGGCATTTAGACCTCACAAACGTCAACAAGAGGTGAGGGAAGAGCAAGGCTCTATTAGACAACCCTCAATAACCATAGTGCTCCAAAGCCACTAGAGTGACAATAAATCCAGTCTTAGTAAGAGGGTCCTACGAGCATGTGATAGCCCTATAGGTCTCTTCTGATTGATTTTAATTTGAATTGAAGGCTAGGATAGCACGCTTGAGGTGATTATCCTAAGTGGGCCAAGGAGTGGTGATGAAATCCACCCTTGATCTTATGTGGGTAGGGTGCCCTTACTAAGTAATTCCACACTCCATGGCAGTTCGATCAACAAATATATCACCTTAAAGCATTAACCGTGTCCTAAGATGCAACTAAAAGCAATAAACTAATGCAAAACCTAAAAATGCAACAATTATAAGAGGATACTATCTATATGATTTATACTACCAAACAATGCAAATTTACTCCAAATGCAAACCCTAATATAGGAATTTAAATGAGCGAGGAGACTTACAGTGGGGTTTCTAATGAAGATCAAGTGTGGGCCACCTTATCCCACACTTGCCCTGTATTATATAACCCTTTAAAATGAAAATAGAAAATGCAGTTTACAAGGGTCCTCACTACAAGCTTCACTCAAAAGAAAATAATCCTAATTTAGGAAAGCAGGGAACTTTTCATGTTGATGAAGATTTTCTTGCCAATTTTCTCTGCTTTCCTGTTTCCCTGAAAAACAAAATTTAGAAATAAGTACCAATTTCAGGAAATTAGGATGTTACACACTGAAACAAAATTGAAAAATTCACCTAAAATGCAATTCCTAATATTTTTTATTTTTCTGGATTTTTTAATTTTAATTTTATTTTTTTTTAAATTTTGGATTTTTTTATTTTTAATTAAACTTTATAAAAACTCCTTTGCAAGTCTTCGGCAATGGCGCCAAAAACTTGTTGATTGTTTAACCGTAAGTGCACGGACTATTGTAGTATAGCTTATGCAAATACGGGTCGAACCCACAGGGACTCGCTTTAAGTGGAGTTTTTAATAAAATTTAATTATTTGAAACTTGAAAAGAATAACAAAACTAGCCTAACCATTCAGATTTATTCAAATGATGCACTTTAAATAACTTTCAAGTCCAGAGAACAACATAAAACTAATCAAAACATCTCTGAATCACACTGTCCGTGGATGGCATTGTCCCTGGATAACACTGTCAAAAGATGGATAAAATAAAGCTTAAATGGAACAGGGACATAGATGTAAATAAAATGGGGATATAGATGTCATTAAATAGGGGACGCAGATGTAATTAATGGAATTGAACAGAATTGTCATTTCATTTAAAGATGAAGGGCAAAACCGAAATGTAATTAAAAATCTAGTTTTTAACAAATACTAGGAAAAACCCAATGAAGAAGGAGCTGTAGGAGAAGGAGATGGAGCCGGAGGAGAAAGGGGAAAGGGCAGCAACGCGGGAGGAAACCCGAACTAGGTTTCCTTCTCCGAGGCGTCAGGAGGCAAGAAAATGCCGAGCCGTCTGGTATGGGCGGTGGAGATCTGCGCAGACAATGGTTTGGTGAGGCGTCTTTGGGATGTGCGTGTCCTTGAAGTGGCAAATAGGAGATGGGTGAAGGGCAGATGGGAGAGCTCCTAGCCGGTGGAGAGATGAGCACGAGAGAGAGATGGAGATTGGAGCGGTGCTGGAAATGGGGTTAGAAACAAAACAATAGAGAGGAGGGGATGGGATGGGAGAGGAACAGGTCAAGATAGATGGTGGGATTGAGAGAGAGATGAGATGGTTCGGTTCTGGTTGAAGCAATAACAATAGAGGCAGTGTGCAGTGAATGAAGGGAAATAAGAGATGGAGGAGATGGTTGCGGTTCAACAAAATGGGCGTCTGGGTTGTGAACGTGAAAGAGAGAGTGAAAAGTGAACGGACTTGTGTAGTGGTGCGATGGATGTAGGGCTGAAGAGGAAGGGAAGGTGGCTTGTGCAATGGAAACAAAGCTGATGGTGCTAGAAGAGATGGGCAGTGGTGTTGTGAGGTGTGCGTAAACAAAAGAAGAGGGATGGGTGCAAAGATAGAGATCAAGGGAGGAGGAAAACGTGAATAGAGATGGGAGAGGATTGTGGCAGAGAATGTGCGTGGTGGACTATGAACGTTAAGTGGAAACAAAAGGGAACAATGGATACGATGATAACAGATGAGGAAGACGATGAGAAAAAAACTAGCAAGTACAAGGAAAAGAAACAACTAAGAAAAGCTCTCCCAAAACTTCCAAAACTTTCCCTCTCCCCCTCATATAGTTTCCTCTTTATAGCCTTTCCCTTCCTTATTTTTCTCCACCTCCTTCCTTAAACTCTATCTTTGAAGAGTTAGAGTTTTATGGGGAACTTTCTCCTCTTCCAAGTAGAACTCCATCCTTTTAGGAATCCTTGTTGGTTAGGACTCTTGCCTATTTTATCTACACCGTTGATCATGGAGTTGGGTCATCCAAACATCCTTCAGTTGACCTGCAAAATAAAAGACTAATTAGAATAATCTAAATCGTACATTAATCATCTAATAAGCTTTAAGAATCATTTAACCATTGATTTTGAGAAATTTAAGGTTTGGATGATCAATCAAGCTAAATTTTGCAATTTGGATGGTTAGATGATCTTATTGAATGCTAAACTAGGGGTCTTTTAGCCAAAATTGAACACTTAACAGTGGCACTCCTTGAATTTTTATTCATGGATGTAATAGTTAATGAAGTGTTTAACTGAAAAGTGTAGGTAGACTACTAACAAGTGTCCAGTGTAGTTGGTTGCAGCTTAGCATCTTCCTAGAGGACTCTTCGAGTTTTAATTGTTGCTTTTCTCATAAGTTGGGGACCAAATTGAGTCTTACTGAGTGAGTGTTAGAGAGATTTGTTTTGTAATTATAGTAAAAGTGTTTGGCCGAACCCTTGTTTGGCTAAAAGTGAAAAATCATGTTAATAAATTGATTCTAACTAGTAAATTATTTTAGTTTTTAACAATCAATGCTCATAATTTAGAAAAGGGGGGGTCAAAAGTGTGATTCTATTGAGCAACTACACTTTTCCAGTACTACTGAGTGAATATGCTCTTTTGCTTTCTTCTCCAGTACTTCTAAGTGAATATGCTCTCCTTCTTTTAAAGAATTAGGGTTGAAGCCGTTTAAATAGATTTCTATTCCAAAATACATTTTTCTATTCCATTTTTAGTATCCCCAATTTAGTTTTTCTTAATTTTTTAAAATTTTTGCTTTTGCCACGTAAGAGTCCCAATGAGACTACACATTCAAGAGGAGAGGAAGGTGTACATGCCCTTTCCTATGCAAGATAAAGCTTTCTTAGTATATCTAAGCCTTTCATCATGTTAGAAATGACATAAAATGGCTATAAATTTTATACCTATTTGACGTTTAAAGCTATTATTTTGTTAACTTTTGGAAAAATCCAAAGATTAGTAGTTAGGATCATCCAAACATATTAATTTTGGAATGGTTGCCTATTTTTGGTATTCTAAACACGATAACGTGGATGCCCCTTTACATAGCTAACAATTTATGAGCGAACCCTATCTTTCAAATGAAAGAATCCACGAAACGACATTCTCATGGTGTATATAGTCACCTAAGATGGCTGGCCACTTCATTAAATGTGGGGATACTTCCATTATGTATGGAAAATCTAGCCTAAAGATCTATGGTTGATATAGCCTATATATAGCTTGAAAGATCTACAATGAATCTAGCCTAAAAATCTCAGGTGGGTCTAGCCTCAAAATCCAAAATGAATCTAGGCTAAAGATATAAGGTAGATATAGCCTAAAAATCTATGAAAAGTCTAGCCAAAAGATCTAAGGTGGGGCAAGCTTAAATATCTACATAGATCTTGACTAAAGATGTATGGTGGATCTAATCTAAAAGTAAATGGAAAAAATAGCCTAAAGATTTGCTACACATCTAGCCTAAAACTATAGGCAGATCCAACCTAAAAATGAACGACAAGTCTAGCCTAAAGATGTATAGTAGATTTATCCCTAAGGTAATGATTTATTTAGCCAATGATGGCCCATGTATACCAATGCCCTAATCATATGATTAATCTAGTTGATGTAGGCCTATGCGTATTAATGCCCTAGGATTACAATCTACCTAGCAAAAATGGGTCATGCATGTATATCAATGCCTTAAGGTTATAATCTACCTAGCCAATGCAAATCCAAGTAAACTGAAGATCGAGATTAAATCTAAAGGCTAAGGTCAATCTAGCCAAAGCCTATTGATATGGCTCTAAATCAAATACAAAGGCCAGGATCAATCTAACTTGCGACCATTGAACTAGTCTTAAACCAAATCTGAAGATTGATATTCGTTTAGCCTAAGATATATTAATCTAGTCCATGGACAAATCAAGATTGATCTAATCAACACCTATTTAGTCCCAAATAAATCCAAGGAACAAGATCCATCTAGCACTAAACAAGCCCAAAGGTCATTATCTCTCTAGACCAAATTTGACTGATGTGATTGATCTAGCCTAGATCATATCCAACCTAAAGATCATGTATCAATTGTGAATAAAACCAAAAGACAACAATATATTAGTCATGCATTATTTAGGCAAAGGTAGCTACCCTACATGGATAGTTTATGAAATTGAAAAGTGGCAAACCCTACATGAATATTCCATGTGAAAGTAGTGGTCCATTCGCTAAAGTGGTAAACTCTAGGTAATAACCTCATGCAAGGGTAGCCATGATAAGTGTCTAAAATTGTATAAAAATTGCTCACTTAGTTGCCTATGTATTATAACTTATAGAGTTAAATTAGGCATTTTAGCCGAAAATTATATAATGCATGCATTTTCTAACCTAATGACTCTAAACTTGATATTTTGTAGGTTTAGAAGCTAATTGGAGTAAGTATGTAAATACTTATATTTTTTTAGGACTTAATTAGTGTTTTTCACTTTTTGTAGGTAATGGGAAGAAAATCTAACAGCCAAGATGGACCCTAATGGAAATTGAAGCTATTCATAAGGTTTCTTAATCTAACAAGAAAACCTAAGGAAGCCAAGGTTTAAATCTCAACAATCTAAAGGTGTAATCAAGGGCCAAGATTACTTTAGAGAAAGCAAAAGATGAAATTGGAAGAGCTAAAGGTGCTTAAAGTATGCCTATGGACAAGCCATGCAAAGTACACCATCTTTGCATGGGATTCACTTAAGCCACCTAGCCATATACAAGACATGCTAGAAGGTGACAAGCTAAGTGAGCTAAGGAGCCAACCCAAGCCATCAAGATAAAAGGGGTTGATCTAACAATCCAAGCCAAAAGAGCCCACAGAGCTAGCCATGAAGCCAAGTCAAATAAGCTCTAAAAGCAAACTATCATACCACTTAAGCCAAGCTACATGGAAGGTCATGATTGGAGGAGAACATAAAGCAAATTATCCATAGGGCTCTTAAGAGGATAATGAGAAGATATTTGCGTAAAAATCAATGAAAAAGTATTCATGTGGATCAATAGGAAGTACCCACCTTTATTTTTCTTTTTTTTGTGTTTTTTTTTTTTTCACTTTTTTCACTCTATCCACCTCAACCTATAAGGAAACTACAAATTTTCTCTTACAAGAAAAGCCTTCCACCTAAGAGTCCAATCTTTTTAAAACTTCTCCACCTTCCCAACTCTAATCCAAGATCTACCCAATCACCTCACTCCACCTCATTCCTTTCTTCCTCTCTCTTTCCTCATCCCACCATCATTCTCTCTCCATTTCCTTGTATATCTACTCCCTTTGTCCTAGGAAATTAGTGTGGGAAACAAGGAGGTAGACACCTCCCTGAAAAGTGGCAGCTACCACCTTACAAAATCCCCTAAAAGCTCCATTTTCTCACCTAAAACCCACTTTCCACTCACCTTCCAACATCCATACTAATTTCTCCCCTAAACGTCCTCTTGAAGTCTTCACATACAACTCATAAACCACATTATATTAACACCTTCCTAGACTCCTAATCCTAATCCCTATCTTAAGTCTCCTACCTTATTATCTCTATCTTCATCCTTATCTCTTATCCCTTAGATTAGAATCCTAGCAAACCTAAAAAACTAAAATCTTCTATAAAAGTGCTCCTCACCACCCTCCTTAGAAATCTAGCTTTTTCGTTCTTGTTCCAGACCTAAGCTATCATCTTAGAAGTGGTTTCTCTTTGCCTTACCTTCAAGGAGTAAAGGTTAGTGTCGTGTTCTTTTCTTTGCCTTACTTTCACTACTTTACCTTGCTTCTCTTCCTTGCTTTTGTCTTGAATTCCTACTATCATTTTCTTATTCTTTCATCAATGATCTAAGCTATTCTTCTCTGGTAGTGACAATCAAGAGAAGAGGAAACTTAGATCCTTGATTTTCCTCTTTTGGTTCACACGTTTTGCATTTTAAATTCATCTAATTTGTTGTGCTCTTTGTCCTTACTTAGTTCAACTTTTCTTCCATCTTTTATGTTATATTTCTTCTTGAATTCTATTGGAATGTTAGTTAACTTGAGATTATAAGCATTGGATTTGGTTGAAGTGGGTGTTTAGAGAAAGTTCATGCTTTTGAATTGGACACACTTTTTAGCTTATGCTTATGTATTATGCATCAAATTTCTGATATAGTTTGGATTTGATTTAATGGAAATCTTTGAGAATTCTTATTAATAATTTCCTTGGTGTCATAGTACTTCATATATGAATGGTTATCTTGCATGAAAGATGTTGACTCAATTGCTTACTTACACTTGATTTTTTTATTGTTCATGAGTACTTGAATGTTGATTTTTTTTTTTCCCTAAATTTTGATGCTTTGTTCCAGCCATCTAGACATCCCATTTAATTGAATCCTTGGGAACCCATTTATTTTAGTTAGGATTTTTTTATATTTATTTATTGCATAATTAATTGCATTAAAATCATCAAATTTGACCACTTTTGGACCCTAGCACAATGCGCACCAACCATAGGTCATGTGCATGATTCTTAGGTGAAACTCTTGCTACATCTGAACTTCTTTTGGTTTAACTATATATTATCAGTAGTTAATTCATGATTTGTATTTTATTTTAGATCTAGGAAGTTTCCATAGTTAATTTTAGAAAGTTTTATTTTTTACAAGTTTTAGATTAGGAAAGTATTGATTTAAGAAAATTTTCATTTAAAGTAGTTTCATTGCTTAGTCAATTTATTCTAAGTTGCTGTAGTTCCTTGTATGAATGAATGTTAGTTAGATTAATCTATAATTTCAAGTTTCCATTAGTGGTAATTTATAATTTTGTGCATGCTTATGTTCTCTGTGGTTACGTTTCTAGATAAATCAACTTAATCTTTCTTGTCTAGCTAAGATAAATAGGTTAAATAAGATTAATCCAAAATACTCTTTTGTGAGATTCCTTGTGGGTTCGACCTTGCTTACATGAGAATACTATAATAGATTCTTGCACTTGCAAGTTTATTTAAAACAACATGTTTTTCGCACTGTTGTCAGGGAATCGCAATAGATATGTGGGTGAATCTTGCTTGAATTGTTTATCTCTAGTCTAGTTTTAGTATTATATAACATTAGGATTGTTTACATTATCTTTGCATATCTTTCTTATTCCTCACAAATTGACATATCTTGCTTGCTTTTGTATGAGGGGAATAGAACAAAAGGAGCAATGGCGATCTTGTGGACAATAGCTTCATCATATTAGACAGGATTTATTTGCTTTCTTATATTAGTATTTTTTAGTGAAACTTGTAGTGAGGCCCATTGTATTTTGCACCTTATTATTCAATTTCAAATTGGTTGTAATAATATAGGACAAGTGTGAGGCATGGTGGCTCACATTTGATCTTCATCGAAAACCCCACTATAAGTATGATTCACTTTCTTTTTTAATTTCTACTTTAAGTACATTTAGTATGCTTTGCATCTTTGATGGTAGTGTAACTCATATAGAATAGGATCATTTATGATAATTTTTGCACTTGATTTAGTGTGATTGCATTAATAAACACATATTTAACAAAGTTTTTCCTAAGTTTAGCTATAACCAAGGCATAGGCTGTTTGGTTGTAGTTTCTCATCTATTGAGATGTTTGATTCTTTGATAAATAGCATATAGGTAGGCATTAGTTTTCTTTTGTTTTGCATTGCATGTTTAACGCTTTATTGTGGAATGGATCATAATGATAGTAAGGACCCCACAGGATCCCTCATAATATAAGGACTACATCTCATCACCAGATCCTTGGCCCACCTACAAAATCAATCAAATTCCTTGTATGTCATAATCTCAACCCTTGAACTATTAATTTAAAATCAAGTAGCAAGGGTTGAGAAGGAGGCGATCTACTATTACTCTAGTGGCTTCTAAACATCATAGTTATAGTGGGTGTCTTAAAATCCAAGTGATTTTCCCAATCTTTTATTAATATTAATCAAGGTCTAAACACCTCCTCGCACCAGAATTGTATTAACTACTTTAGAACAAAAAATAAATGGTAAGCAGTAGTCAAGTCTTGAAAAAAGGATATGTCTAAATTTAGGTCTAAGAAGCTACCATTCTGTGCAATAACCAAATATAATCAAAACACCTTGATTAATGATTTATTAGGATTGATTGGACATCACATAGAGGCAGAGTCAATATATAGTTAGTTCACATCAAGTAGGATTTTAGTTTGGTGCACACAAGGACACTGATCTTGGAACGTTGAGCTAGTACCCTTAGACCTAGAGATTGAACATGCCCTTAGACCAGGAGTGAGAAATCAAGTTTTTAATCTCATGGCTAAACCACCAATAGAAGTTGAGCACAAAGTCATGAGAGATTTCTATGTGTCACTCCAACTAAACACTCCTTTGTGCATCGCATTGTCCCCAACCAATGCTGACCATTTTGAACTCAAACCAAGAGTTATTCAATTACTCCCTACATTTTATGGTCGTAAGAGAGAAGACCCATACCTATATATGAAGGAATTCCTTGATATTTTTGCCACATTTAGATTCTACAATGTGTCAAATGATTCGATTAGGTTAAGGTTTTTTCCCTTCTCACTCAAAGGCCAAGTCATGGCTCAATTCTTTGAAGGTAGGTTCCATCAACACATGGGACCAATTGTCTAAGAAGTTTTTGAACTAGTTCTTCTCTGTACATAAGACAAATGCCTTTCATAGGAAAATTATTAACTTCCAGCAAAGAGACAATGAACAATATTATAAATGTTGGGAAAGGTAGAATGAATTGCTGCAGAAGTGTCCCCATCATGGATTTGATAATGGCGAAGAGTTCAATCCTTTTATGAGGCATTAGCACCTCGAAATAGACAAATGATAAATGCAATGAGTGGAGAAGCCCTCATGTTGAAAGATGAGGGAGAGGCCTGAGATTTTTTCCAAACTATAACTGATAATTCCCAGCAATGGAATTATTCAAATAGAAGAGAAAGAAATGTCCAACCTCCAAAGAAAGGAGGCATTTACAAAATAGGAGTGCCCATAAATATATCCTGTAAGCTTGACTTTATGATTGAGAAAATGGAAAAATAAGATGAGAAAATGGATAAATATAATAGGAGAGTTGACAAACTTGAAAACTTGTTTCAGATCTTCATGGCCGCTCCTATATCTACTAAACCTCCACAAGATGTTTACGTTGTTTGTTCTAGTTCCACCCATTTAACCATAAATTTTTCATCAAACAAGGTTTATAACGAATATATTTTGGAACAAGTGAATGTAATGAATGCATATCGCAAACCTAGCAACAACCCTACTCTAACACCTATAATCCAGGATGGCTAGGCATCAACTACTAGGGAAGTCCATCTATGAACCCTCTGCACAAAACTTCCCTAGAACCTCAGTTCCCTTGTAGCCCGTTAGTTTTCAGCCACCTCAACAACCACGAAAGCCATCAGTTGAGGACAATATACAGTTTCTCATGCAACAAATTGAGGAAAATAAATGGGCCAACAATGTCAATTCTAAAGCCCTTGCTAGCATAGAACTCCAAATAAGCCAGTCATCTACTACATTAGATAGAGGAAAGGGTCAGTTTCCTAGTTAGACCAGCTCCAACCCTAAGGGCCAATCCGTGATAGGGTATAGTTCCCAACCCCATAATTCTCATGAGCATGCCATGTCCATAATGACCCTTAGGAGTGACTGTTAGGTTAACAACAAGGTAGGGTAGCCTGAGGAAACTATAAAAGAACATGATTCAAACAAAACATAAGAGAAAGAAAAGGGATAAAAATCTCCTATGAATATGTCATAGAGGCACCCTACGCACCTAAAGCTCCATTTCTTCAAAAACTGAACAAAGCTAGGAAGGGAACAAATTTCAATGAGCTAATGAATGTTTTCAAGTATGTACAAATCAATATTTCATTGCTCAATGCCATTATGGATGTTCCCGCCTATGCTAAGTTCCTAAAAGAGCTCTGCACAAGAAAGAGAAAGTTGAATGTACAAAAGAAAGCTTTTCTCACTGAGCAAGTGAGCTTTTTAATCCAACACAAGACCTTGCCTAAGTTTAGAGACCTAGGTTACCCTACAATTTCATGCATTATTGGAGACCATGTCATAGATAGGGCTTTGCTTGACCTAGGGGCTAGTATTAACCTATTGACATATTTTGTTTATGAGTAATTGAAGCTCTGTGATCTCAAACCAACCATGTGACGACCTGGGTTTTTCCATGCATTTTTAAATGCAATATCTAATTCTTGAGGCAGGATGCATCCCTATTTGAAAACCATTTTATGAAAACCATGCAATGCAGAGGAAAATCTTTAGTTTTAAACTCATTTTTGAAAACCCCGAGTGTCATTCGCTTTCACAATCACCAAAGTAGTTTTTGAAAAACTTCAGAAATCATAAATATTTTTCCCCGGTCTATCCAGTCACAACTCACAGCCCAGCTATAAATAAATACAAATACATGTCCAAAGGGTAGAGTGTTTACTTACATGTATGATTGTCTCCTTTTGATCTACTTGTTCGTAGCACTAACATAGGCGTCCTCTACTCGTGGATGGAACTATCCTGAATAATGTTAAGGATAGGGTGAGTATATACTATACTCAGTAGGAGTCTATCACTACTAGTTTTGCAATGCATGCTATGTTTAAAATCATATGCTCTTTCAAACATGTGCATGTTCGAACAATCATGTTCAATATCGATATTAAAAACCACTGTCATATTGAAATATTGACGACTTAAAGAATAGCATAATCCAAGTCAAAAGTATCATATATATCATAAACATAATGATATGCATAAGATGTTCCACTAAATCCAACTCATGGATATATGGTATGGTCAACCAACCTCATGTCATGCCATATGCAATGCAAGTAATTCCTCAAACCATAGGGCCCAACTATGCCCACGACCTCGCTCCGTGTGTCCCCGGGTACTTAGGGACACAGTGTCATAGCCTCCATGGGGCATATGACACATCAACCCAGTGCCGTGACACCAGTGGTAGCCCCCTGTACCACATGCAGTCCACGTAGGGACATGCCCTTTCTGGGTGTGGTACCCATTCCACCTAATAGTGGTAGAGGTTGGGAGGTCACCCTAGACCTCTCGGCATAGCGCTCACGAGCTTACTAGCCTAAATCATATACGATCAAACAAGCAAAAACCTCTTTCTCAAAACATGTCCTCTTTGGGTCCCTCACAACTACCTGACCCTCACAACTACCTACCCAGCGTCTTTTGGGCACTCCAGCGTCTTTTGGTAACCCTCAAGGACATGCTATTTTTCAAGAACTCAATGCTCAGAAATCATGCAATATATGCAATTGTTTGCAAAACATGTCTATGCATAATGTATTTGTCATATGCATGCTGAATTCGTTTATAAGATTAAGTCATGCTAAACAAGTCATATAACTTAAACTTAAAACATGCATTCTCAAAACAATCATAGGTTCTTTTAAAAAGTCTAGTAGCAATAGAGTACCTACCTCAAAGTCTCCTGGAGTCACGTCCTTTATCACTTCAACCCGTCCTTGGGTCTCATTTATAAACTCCTAGGTATGAATGGATACAAGGAGTCCTTATTAATTTCATTCTATTTAGACATTAGATCGCTAGATCTGCCTTTTAGGGTCCATGGTCCTTGCCTAATTCATTGTCAGGCTAGATCCTATGATATGGATCTACTATTCAATAGTTAAACTCTGTAAATTATCCTCTGATCCTAACTTTAAAGTCTCATTAGATCCGCGTGTCCTAGTTCCCAGGACACTCGTGCATCCTGGCTGAACCGCGACCACCTCACGTGCGTGCGCGCCCAAAGGCCGTGCCAGGGACCCTGTTTTGCATGCGCACATACATGCTCAAGCGACGTGCTATGACACGCATCCTGGATGGCATTGCACGAACACACCTTTGGTGTAGCATGGCGCGTCTCAGGTCCCAGGGCACCCCGTGCATCCTGGTCGAGCCAGGACCCGTGCCCCACATCGCGTGCGCACCTGAAGGCTGCACCTGGGACAGCGTACGCACTGTTGTACGCCTGGAACCCATCCCAAGGACCCAGTCCCAGGCGCAGGTGAAGCATGGAATCCCTGGGACGCCTTGTTCATGCAGAGCCGGTTGGAACCGACTAAGTCGTTTTCCGGCTAGGAAATCCAACTGGAAAAAGACCTGATCCGGAATGGATCTTGGCCTGGGGGAAGCAAAACGGATAGAAGGTAAGGAGGGGGTTACCTGGGTAGCTTGGTGACGCCCTTTTCCCGATGGTGCATTTCCCTTTGCCGGAAATCTATGTTGTCAAAACCCACGAAGAAGGGGAAAACCCCAATGCCAGACCGGAAAGGAGAAGAGGGGAAATGGGGAGATAGCAATGGCTGGCCTGACTCGGGCCTGGCTATTTCCAAAAAACGTAGGGGAGACTGGCTTGAGAAGGGTTTCCAATTTTTTCCGAAAACCCCAGTCTCAAAATGGCCGAAAAATTGTGTTTTTGGAGAGGGGGAGATAGGGCTTTTTTATAGCCCTGCTATGGCAGTGCTGCCAATGGCGGTGGCAGATTTCTCTAGAAACTAGGGTTTCTGGAGAAATCTAGAGGAAGAAGAGAATGGGGTGCCGTTATCAAAATGGCCCCTATGTTTTCTGCCTTTTTCGTTTTTAATTCAAATTACAAAAATACCCCTAATCTTTAAACGGCTGTAACTTCTTCATATGAACTCCGTTTTAGGCGTTCTTTGAGGCGTTGGATTCCATTTTTTTAGTAGAATCTAATGGTACCAAGTTTTCCTCACAAATTCCTTTGTTTACTATTTTAAATAAAGTGAAACATTTAACTTAGTTCATTTCCTATAAAATGTCTAATTTTTGTTTAAAATAACGTAAATTGCTCGGGTATTACAAACCAACACTATGTTATAGTTGGAAAATAGATCAGTAAAGATACCATGTGGCATGGTTGAGGATGTTTTGATACAAGTGGACCAATCCTATGACCTGGTTAACTTCACTCAACTAGACACCCAACCTATATCCAACCCCAATAGTCAATCCTGATTATACTTGGACGTCCATTCTTGACAACATTCAATGCCATCATAAACTCTAAGAATGGTGTAATGAAACTATCCTTTGGCAACATGGAAATCAAGATTAATATTTTCAATGCTGACCATCATTAGATCTCAGTGATTCTTATGTAGTGAAAATAATAGAAGGTCTAATTTAGGATACTCAACCACCATTATCCATCTCAAATCCACTTGAGGCATATCTAGCTCATTTTAACTACGATTTTGATATAAACAACTCCATTGAAGAGGTCACTAATCTATTATATGTTGTACTCGTAATGGATACCTCTAAATGGGGCCCTCATGTGGAGCCATCCCTTCATCAGAATCTGTCCATATACCTTCTATAGAATAACCACCAACATTGGTCCTTAAGCCACTGCCTAAAAATTTGACCTACTCTTACTTCGGATCAGAAGAAACCTTACCTGTAATCATAGTTGCAGATCTAGACTAAGAACAGGAAGGTAAGCTTATTGATGTTCTCAAGGAACACAAGACAGCTTTAGCATGGACCATAATGGACATCAAATGGATTAGCCTTGCTATGTGCATGCACAAAACCCATCTAGAGGAAAATACGAAACCTTCTAGTAAACACAGAAGAGACTACACCTCCACATGAAGGACTTGGTAGGGCAGAAGTCAAACAGCCAATGAATCCTAAATTAAATGAGCAAGATGTGGACTTATTGAAGTAAAGGTTGTACTTCTCCCATCTTCAAAACTGCTAGTAACATTCTTTCATTGGAATCACCTCACAAATTCAATAGATAAAACAACAAAATACCTAGTAACATTTTTTCATCAAAATCACCTCACATAAACACCAACTAACAAGACTACATGAAGACATATCCAACGAGTAACAAAAATAGACAGTCAATGAATCATTAAATTAATGTGGACTTATTGATGTAATGGTTTTAGTTCTCCCATTCTCAAAACAGCTAGTAACATTCTTTCATTGGAATCTCCTCACAAAGTTAATGGACAAAACAATAGAAAACCTAGTAACATTCTTTCATTAGAATCATCTCACATAATCACCAAATATAGCAACTGGACAAAGACTAAATGAAGACATATCCTATGGGTACCAAAAACAAACAGTGTGATGAATCCTAAATTAAATGAGCAAGATGTGAATTTTCTGAAGTAACGGTTGTAGTTCTCTTGCCATTGAAATAATTAATAACATTTTTCATTGGAATCACCTCACAAAATCTATAAATAAGACAACAGAAAACCTAGTAACATTCTTTCATGAGAATCACCTCACATAAGGATTTTATCTAGTAGGATTTTCACAATGGATGAGCACCCTTGAAGACCTAATAGAGGTTAATCTACAAAATATGCAATAACAATTCATCCCACATACTTGGTGGATGAATCATGTCCTTGTGGCCAGTACCCCCACACCCACACATAGATGAGCTATATATGGGAATTGTAGGGAGTGTTAGGGCTTGAGTTGAACAAGAGAGAGAGAGAAAGACACGATGGACTATAGGGGGCATAGGGCTGAGAAAGTGATGCCCTAAGTTTTTGAATAATTTTTCTTAATTCTTAAAATGCAAATAGTGAAGACATTTTTAATATAATTTTTTTTCACAAAACCCGACTTTCATCTCTACCAACAAAAATATATTTCATAGATTCTAAAATGTGATGAGTTTGTATTTAACATTTTCCTAAATTTTATGCAACCATATCTCACAATCCAATTGTATAAATGTACATACATGCATGTCTAGAAAGATGAAATAGAAGTCATATACTTACATTGTTAGTACAAGCTCACACTACTATTGTCCTTATCCAAGGTTCCATCTACCTTGAGCTATTTTTTCTTCAAACCAAATTACAATGTCTCCACAAGTCTATGCTCAATAGTGTTTTGATTATCAATTTAGCAATTTAAATAAAGCTAAATACAAATTGGATATCCATGCCATTATTCTAAGGAACAATATATGTTCATACAAACTTAACCATGTGATAATATTCATATCACACATATCTCAATTCATTTCAATTAATTTTATATCATTATCATCATCATCATCATCATCAAGGCCTTATCTTAATTACCGATCAGCCACATGAATCTTGTTCCTCCATTCCCCTCTATTAAGTACCATGGCCTCATTTAGTCATAAAGTTTTTAAATCTTTTCTCACCACTTCTATCCACATTGTTTTGGGCCTTCACCTTGCCCATTTAGAACCTTCTACCATCTATTAAGTACCATGGCTTCATTTAGTCCTAAAGTTTTTAAATCTTTTCTCATCACTTTTATTCATGTTCTTTTGGGCCTTCCCCTTGCTCTTTTAGAACCTTCTACTTGTATTGCATCACTACTTCTAACCGATGCCATTTTTAGTCTTCATTAGACATGTCAAAATGATCTAAGTCTAATCTTCCTCATCTTGTGACCTATTGGTGCTACCCTTAAGTTTCCTATAATTTTTCATTCCTAATTCTATCTTTTCTTGCCTTACTACTCATCCATCTCAACATCCTCATTTCTACTACACTCATCCTATGACCATGATGTTCCTTAACTGCCCGATACTCTAATCCATAGGGCATGGTCGGCATTGTAGTCATCCTATATATTTTGCTGTAGTTTAGTGGCACCCGTCAATCACACAAAACTCCAAATGCACATCTCCATTTGTTCCAACCTAGTTGAATTCACTAGTAACCTTCTTATTAATCTCTCCACTCTCATGAATCATCAATCCTAAGTATTGAAAGTGGTCTTTTACAGGACTTCTTGGTTATCAATCTTTACTAGTGCTCCACTCTCGCTCCTCTCCATGGTAAAATTGCATTCCATATACTCTACCCAGCTGATTTTAAATTGTTTATGGTCTAATGCTTCTGTCCATAACTCTAGCTTTGTATTTACACCCTCCCTTATTTCATCAATTAAAACTATATTATCTACAAATATCATGCACTATGGAATCTTCTTGTGTAGTTGTTTTGTTAACTAATCTATAACCAACATGAAAAGGTAGAGGCTCAATGTTGATCCTTGGTGCAATCCTATAGTAATAAGAAAATCATTGGCCTCTCCACTAATGGTCTTAACATTTGTTATCGTTTCCTCATACATATCTTTAGTTATATTTATATACCCCAATGAAACCCCCTTTTTGCTAACACCCTCTATATTAACTCCTTAGGGACCCTATCAAAAGCTTTCTCTAAGTCAATAAAGACCATGTAATGTCTTTCCTCTTATCCCTATATTTCTCTATCAAATGTCTTGGTAAGAAAATAGCTTTCATGGAAGACCTCCTAGGCATGAAAACAAATTGCTTCTATGATACACTTGTCTCATGACATAATCTCTTCTCAATCACTCTTTCAAAAAGTTTCATAGTGTGGCTCATAAGTATGATCCTTCAATAAATAGTGCACCCCTATATGTCTCCTTTATTCTTATAAATTGGGACAATAAATCTCTTCCTCCATTCATTTTGGAATTTTCTTTTATTTTATTTATAATCTTGTTAAACACTTGGTCAACCAACCTACTCTAGTGTCTTCCATATGCTTCCAAACCTCAATTAGTATACCATCAGGCCCCAAGGCCTTTCCTAATTTTAGCATTTTAAAGGCCTCTTGCACTTCATGTATTCTAATCCTACGGTCTTATCTATAATGTCTAATGTTATTTAGGTTTACAGTATTTTCAATTCCTATATTCTCAAGGCAATTGTCATTTAGAAATTTTTGAAAGTAACTTTCCCACATTTGTTTGATCTCGTCATCTTTGACTAGTACCCTTTGATCATCACTTCTAATTCACTTAACGTGGTCTAAGTCCTTACCCTTCTGTTCTCTTATTTTTGCTAGTTTAAACACATCTTCCTCACATTCTCTTGATCCTAGTCTATTATAGAGATCATCATAAGCCTTAAGTTTAGCCTCATTTACTATTATCTTTGGCAACCTTTTTAGCATTCTTATACTATTCATAGTTTTCATTAATTCTACTCTTCCATCATGCTTTAAAACATAGTCATTCTTCTTTAATAACTTTTTACACTATTTCAGTTCTCCACCATGTTTCCTTAACTAATTGCCTTCTACCTTAAGATACTTTCACGACATCTTTTACCACTTTCTTAATGGACTAAACCATATTAATCCACATGGTGTTTACTTCTGTTTCATTGTTCCAGTTTCCTTCTACCATCAACTTATTTATGAGTGAGGTTATTTTCTACCCTTTACAGTTCCACCACTTAGTTTCTTTTCTTCCATCTTTCAATGTATCTATCCATAACTATTAACCTATGTTATGAGGTTAAACTCTTACTAGGTATCATTTTACAATCCTTACACATTGATCTTTCGATATTCCTAAGCAAGAAATGTCTATTTGGCTTTTATGGAGTCCACTTTTAAAGGTTATTAAGTGTTCATCCCTCTTCTTAAAGAATGTGTTTGCAAGAGACAGGTTATATGCCAAAGCAAAATCAATGATAACTTCCCCCATCTCATTTTGTTCTTTGATACCATACCCTCCATGTACTCTATCATATCTTTCTTTTTCTTTTCTTAAATGGCCATTTAAGTTTGCTCCCATAAATATCCCCTCTATGTTAGGAATTTCTTGCATGACTTTCTCCATATCTTCCCATAACTGTCTCTTAATTATAACTTCTAACCCTACTTGTGGTGCGCATGCACTTATAACATTTATTATCTACTCTCCTAGAATAAGTCTTATTGTTATAATTCTATCAATGGTTCTTTTAACTTCTACAACTTTATCCTTTAATTATTTGTCCACCACTATTCCTACGCCAATGCTGTTATTATCCTTTCCTATGTACTAGAGCTAATACTCATAGATTTTTCTTATTTTAGCCTCTTTCCATTTCATTTCTTGGATATAAGTGATATTTACTCTCCTATGTTTCATCATATCTAGTAACTCCAAACTCTTACCTATCAATGTCCCTATATTCCATGTGGCGATACTAATCTTATACTCTTGAGATAGCCTATTTATCATTGAACTTCTCAACCCCCATGAATAAACCCATGTGTACTTTGCACTGCACCTGCATTTTGATGTAATCTGTCACTTTCGAGGGGACACTCTAGTAGCCCTTGCCTATTTTCCACTGTAGTGCATCATTTGTGGGAGAATACCCAAGCAACCCTTGCCCATTTTTCACTACACTCAGGATCTGATGTAGGTATCACTTACGAGGTACACCCTAGCTCAAGGGAATGTCAATGATTGATTCATGTCATGTTAGGGTTGCATACTTTGAAGAAGTTGAAGATGATTTTTATTATCCTCTCTTCTAACACACAAACTAATACACATATGCATATTCATTTGTAAGGGAGAAGAGAAAATAACAAAATCATCTTAACTTCTTCAAAAAGCTTTTACTTACTGGTTGGAACTTGAATTAAAACCATCCTCCCTTTTTATCGAGGCTTGGGACTGGCATTGGGGAAATTAATTTTATATCATATAATCTCATAATCTTATATCAACTCATATTATAAACAAATTCATAGCACGACATCTCATTAGATTTCAACTCCTGATGTAGACAGATCTATGTCAAATCATCTCAAAATCTAACAATATATAATCTACTTAGAGCATGTTATAAACCTATGTAATGCAATTAGCATAACATAAATTCAATCTAGGTTTTAATCTATCCATGTGCAACATCAGTACATGTAAAATTACAAAATATCTATGTGAAGGATAATCCACACTATTAGATGCATAGATTAGTTAAAATAATTGAATCACTTTTTGACTCAATAATAGACAAATTCATGCCACATCAAAATCAAAGCATATTAGCTCATCACTGACAAATCCATGTCAAATACACACCTAAGCATATAAGCTCACCATAAGTAAATCTATGCTGAAAACATATTAGAGCATGTTATCTCACTATAGGAAAATCCATGCCAAATCCACAATAAAGCATATCAACTAATTATAGGCAAATCCATGCTAAAAACCGAAGTCATTAAACAAATCATGCATATAAAAGCATCTTACAATTCATCTCAGCCTAAACCATGACCATACTATGAACAACAAGAAGCCTACCAGTGCCTCTTACACCCACTCTCATCGACTGCCTCCATTAGCAGACCTCATCTGCTACTCGTAAGTATAAATATGAATTAAACTTTGATTACGTACAAGAAGACAACCACACGATAAAATACAAATCATGCACTGAATCATGGTTATGCATCAAACCAAAATGAGGGATCAAATCCACAAAATGTATATATGAAATGAGAGTGTTAGTAATTCTAAACCAATGGTCATATAATGAAATGAACCATTCTTTCTACCAAAAATTCAATAGTCTCCTCTATTTTTTAAACTTGCAAATTTTATGCATGTGATTTGATTCACCTGATAAATTATCATTCATATTTCTAATATAAATAGGAACTATGTCCCTTGTCATTGTAATTCACATATCTCAAATAAGATCCACACTCTAAAGTATTTGTCTAAATATCTTCAATAAGAGAAGATATATCATTCATTTCATCTATGAAGAGTAATGCATTTCTAATTTAACCATACATATCCATCTATTTATCAGAATCTATCTATAACATATATTTGATTAGACACATGTAATTTAACTAGACCATTAGTTTGGTCATAATTTGAATACATGGGTAATTTAAAGATTTTAAAACAACCTACCTTGTATGGCAAGTTTGTAAATTCCACTACCTTTTCCTTTAGCTTAATACGATGCAAACATCAATGATCTAATTCAACTACACATTAATCTACACATCATATAAGAAAATCTCTTCCTAATATAATTTATTGATCATCCATAAATCTTAGATAACAATACATAATTGTACATCTTCCTTTAGATTGTGCTTTTAACTCATTTCCTAATCTACTCTTCATTTTATAAATCCATGGTCCAACATCTAATCTAATAATTAACTGTTAAATTGGGCTTTCCTATTCACAGATCAATGGTTAGAGGTCTAAATGATAATCTAAAGCTCTAATCGATGATTGATCATTATAATATAGAGATATTATACTCAATTTACTTCGGATCTACTATTTTACTATAATATCTACAATGATCAAATCTATGGGTGAGATTGTTTGATCAAATTTAGTTGTAGATTGAAAAATCTCTATTCAATCTGTGTAAATTGATAGTCTAAATTAGGTATTTATTCAATTAGATTAAAGACCGAGGGTTCAAATATGTCAATTTACTAGATCTAACATGCATCTTATCAAATCAAATAATACTGGTAAAATTCGTGATCAAATATTTTTTTTTATCTTACCTCTATGCATGCAATTCTATGCTTGAATTGTTATTTTGGATTATTGATTATGATAGGATCACCTTTATCTAGCTTGATCTAATCCATGCATGGACCACTAGTTAGGATCATCAATCTAGTGTTCTCTGATTTGCAAATAAACTTAGGTGTTTTAGTAATTAAGGCACAATAAACACATTGGATTGTTCAGATCTCAAAATGTGAGTCATTTTCTTTGATCGAATTAACCCCAGCATGCACCATGTTTAGATCAAAATTCAATGATTGGATGATCATTCATTAGAAATTTGTTGACACAAATGAGTAGGGCGAGTGATGAGGATTTCAAATATATAATCTTTTACATTTTATAGTTGTCAAAATCTAGTGTTCATCGTAAAGAAGATGACCAGAAAACAATCACACTTGTTGACTGTCATATAATGTGAGAAATGAAAATTTTCACAAAATGAGCTTATGGGTTATGTAAATCTATGTTTAACCTTTGTTCCCATGAAATTTGAAGAGTTTTAATCAAGGTTTGATGCCAAGAAAGTGAAAATATGACTATCAAAGATGCTAAAAATGTCACAGTTGTTGATTTTCATTTTTCTTTAAGGTCTTAGTGAAAACTTCACCAATCTTCATTCCATGAAAGGAGTTATTCCCCTCACAGAGTGAGGAAGAAGATGAATGGTGTGGATCTTCATTCAGACTTGTTTTCCGCACTATTTTTATTGTTTTTCAATGCATCATCATCGTCTTCATCATCCTTCGTTGCTGGTGAGTGCAGCAGTGAGGAGAGACAATGGTGTGTTCGGTCTCCTTCTCTCCCCCTCTCTCCTTCCTTTGCTCTTCCTCTCCTTCTTCTTCCTCTTCTTCTCTTCTCTTCTCTTCTCCTCTCTCTCTCTCTCTCTCTCTCTCTCTCTCTCTCTCTCTCTCTCTCTCTCTCTCTCTCTCTCTCTCTCTCTCTCTCTCTATTAGGATTCTTTCTTCCAATCGGGTTCAGGTAGTACATAAAATGGTTTATTTTTTTATGTCCCTTAAGAGAGGGTTGTTGATATCAATTTCAGCCCTCCCTTTAAATAATAATCATTTTTTCGTCTTTTTTATATTATATTATATATATACTTAAATATTATTATTTATTATTAAGTATAATAATTTTGCTTTTTAAAATAGAATGATGATGTTTAGAAACATAATCATATATGACCATAATGTCATATTACTTGTCCAATATGCATTTTTGTGAATGAGGCCCACTAGTGAATTTACCAAAATGCCCTTCAATTGCAAAATATCTTTTTCATCCGAAATACAATTTCAGCATTCTTAATGTTATTAGAATCCTTTTTTCAAGTACAATCCAAATATTGAGGCTTCAAGACTTGATTTGATGTTTATGAAAATCGTATGTGCTAGGACTTTAATATTCTCTTTTCATCCAAATTCAACATAGTCCAAAATTTACTTAAATTGAGATTTAAAAATTAAGGATGTTATATTCTTTTCCACCTTGGAAGAATTTTATCCTCAAAATAAATTTCACGATATCTTTCAAACAATTTTAGAAACATCCTCATCTCATCGCAAATTCATGTTCTCATAATTCCTTTAATAAAAAATCTCCAAAAATTATTTGATTCCCAACATTAAACTCTAAACATTTACACTACTGATTAGCGCAACTTTCTACTTTAAGCAATAAAGAGTTGCTTTCACTGCATACTCTGATACTTGTCCTTTACTTGTTAACACATCAACATTATCATATAATTTCTACTCATATATGTAATGTCTCCAAATCTTTAAGGTGAACATAACAATTGTCAATTTTTGACCATAAGTAACATAATTTACCTCATGCTTCTTCAATTATCATAATACAAGATCATTTTCTATTTCTTTTGTCTGCCTCAACTTCTCTATTTGTTATCATATTTTCTAGCTTAAGGTCAAAATGTTTCATTTAGATAAAAGTTTAAAGGTCAACCAAATTATATCATATCATTTTATGAACTAAGCTTCACATCTTTCAAGGGTTATCTGAGTTCTTATTTTAAGATACTATTTGTATAGTCGTATATTCTAGTTATTTTATCTAAGAACTACACTTATAATGACCAAATTCTACTTGTTTTCTTAAAGTATGCTAACCTTGATATGCAGCATCTATATCTCATTAGTCAAAATTCCCGATATGAGTTATCTCTATAACTTATATAAATAACTACTCTCAATTATAACTCTGATTATGACTTTGGATATGTAGGACTAGTTATGAAAGGATGAACTTAGCTCTAATGCCAATTGTGATGCCTTAGGACTTTCTAAATCGTAAAATGCAAACAATGAAATTATTATTTTCTAGAACTTAAAAATTAAAAATTTAATGTTGTCTTTTCATCCCTATTTAATAAAATATAAAATTTACTTAAACTGTGTTTTAAAAATTAGAGATGACAAAGATGAAGGGAGATAGAACGGCTTCAGTTGAGAAGGAGGGACATGATCTGAGAAGGTTGTAGGGGTTGTAGCTTTTAGATGTAGGGGGCTTGGGCTTGAGTTGAGCTATGGAGAGAGAAAGACATGACGGGCTGTATGGGTCATAGGAGTGAGATGCAAGGAGATAGAAGGGCTTCAATTGAGAAGGACTAATGTGATCTAAGAAGGCTGTAGGGGTTATAGACATGAGATGCAAGGAAAGATAGGGCATGAATTGAGCAGGTGAGAGAGAAAGAAGGGGCAAGCTGTAGGGTGAGATATGGGCAGAGAGAAGAGCTTCAATTAAGAAGGAGGCACATGACTTGAGAAGGTTGTAGGGGTTGTAGCCATGAGATTTAAGGAGTTGACCAGGAGTGAGAGAGAGGATGATGCTTGAGTTGAATAGCAGAGAGAGAATGATGTAATGTCTGAAGACTTTGAGGAGAAAGAAGGGGAGAAACGTATGGGACAACTGCACCCCATTTATTTCAAACATAATATTTTTCAAAATAGCCATTAACAACAACCATTAAATGCCTATGCCTACCAAATATATCTAAAGTTTAGAATCTCAATGAATAGGATTGTAGACTTGGCTACATGAATTAGTTGAAACTACTAGACCCCGTATATGTATTTGTGTCCTATATCAAGGAGGTTTCTCAAATACATGAAAAAATAAAATTAAATAAAGCAATTTGAGAAACCTCCTTGAAATAGCCACTATAGGAGTTCTTCATTGTGTCACTCAACAAGGCTCTTTACTTCTTCTTCTTTGGGGCTTGAATTTGGTTTTATGGCTTACTTTGATGTGTCACTCAACAAGAGGCTATACACTTTTCTTCAACCCATTGTACACTAAACTACAACCAAACTTTTCTCATGTCCTTAACCTAATATGCCACAAACCCAAAGTAATTCCAATTCATACTTTAGGATTGGAAAAATGTTTTTGGCTTCCATAGAAGGGCACAAGGTTTCTTTTCCTTATCCTTTACTCCAAAATCCCAAAAGAAGAAAGAAAAAGAAAGATGGAAGAACAAGATGCATGGAAGAGATGAGTGAGAGAAGGGGGTTGCACCTAGATCTAAGAGTGTAAAGAAGAATGAGAAAGAGAAGGGGTGAAAGGTATGAGTGGAGATTAGAGAAGGGTGTGGTGCATGCAAGGGTAGATGATTGTATGATGCATGCTTATTCAATGGATTTTGATGAAGGGTGTATGATGGTGATAAGGTATTATGCATGTAAATTTATGCAAGGGTGGAGCATTCTTAGGCTAAGGTGGATGCTACATGCAAGATCTAAAGTGGATGCATGCTAGATAGAGGGCTGATGCATGTAAAAGAGGAAGAAGAAGGTGATGTGTGCGACTCCTAAGATGATGTTAGGTGTGTAAACTAAGATGTAGGCTAAGGTGCATGTGATGGAAAGAATGCAAAGATATGAGGCATGTGAGGCTCATGGGATGCTATGCATGGAAGAAAGAGAGAATGATAAGGAGAGGAAGATGAAAGAAAGATGGGAAGTGGGGATGGAAGAGATTCCTTACCTCTTCTCCAATGGATTGAACTTGATCTCGGGGGAGCTTTGGAAAGGGTGCTCTCTCTCTCTCTCTCTCTCTCTCTCTCTCTCTCTCTCTCTCTCTCTCTCTCTCTCTCTCTCTCTCTCTCTCTCTCTCTCTCTCTCTCTCTCTCTCTCTATGTGTGTGTGTGTGTGTGTGTGTGTGTGTGTGTGTGTGTGTGTGTGTGTGTGTGTGTGTGTGTGTGTGTGTGTGTGTGTGTGTGTGTGTGTGTGTGTGTGTGTTTCTCCTAAGCTTATATTTCAATTCAAGATAAAGGTATGACATAAGGGTTTCTCTTCTACTTCACATTTTATTTATACAGTTTAAGGAGTGCAAACCCTAGGGATGAATGGTTAGGATCTAAGGGAGAGGTGAAGAAGGGTTGAGATGGAATGGAAGGAAGCTAAGGAGAAAGGAGTTAGGAAAGGGGTAGAGGTAGAGGTAGAGGTAGAGGTAGAGGTAGAATTCAAATGGGAGTTATTAATTAGTGTGTAATTCATCTTGGAGGCGAGATAGGATAGGAAAGTGGGATGGGGAAGTAAGGAAAGTGAAAAGGTGGGTAGAAAAGGAAAGAAGATTATAAGGGAGAAAAGATGGGATAAGACTAAGATGGGAGAAATAAGGTAAAGTGGGGATGAAAGAGCTTCCTTACCTCTTCTCCAAAGGATTGAACTTGATCTTAGGAGAGCTCTAGCTAAGGTGATCTCTCTCCCTCAATTTCTACTAGGTTTAGCTTTAAAGGTTAAGGTAAAGGTAATAGATAAGGGTTTTTCTTCTCCTTCACTTATTACTTATAGAGTTTATGGAGCGAAATCCCTAAGGATGGATGGCTAGGATCTAAGGAAGAAGGATTGAGATGGAATGGATGAGAGGACGATAAGAAGGGAGCTGAGGAAGGGGGTAGGCTTGGAATTCAAGTGGGAGTTAGTAATTAATGTGGAACACATCTTGGAGGTAAGATAGGATAGGAAGTTGGGATGGGAAAGGAAGCAAAGTGATAAGGTGGGTAGGAAAGAAGATTTGGAAAAAAAGGAAAAAAGATTGCTTAGGAGTGAAGGAAGAGCAGAAGATTGGTAGAGAATCTAGGAAGTTAAGTGGGATTTGGTTGAATTTAGAAAGTGATTGGGTGGGAGGCATGATTTACATATGTGGGAGAGGAAATTAGATGGGGATAAGATGGAAAGAGAAAGAATGGGAAAGGAAATAGCCTAAAGGAAGGAAAGGAATAAGTGGGAAGGGAAAGAAATGGAAAGGAAATGGAAAAGAAATGCAAAGAATCTAGGAGGGAGTGGGAAATAGAAAGTCTAATGGGAGGGCATGTTTCTGCATGGGTGTGTGTTTGGTGTGAGATGTATGTGGACTACAGCATTAAGATGGGTGTTAAAGATCTTCCTTTCCTCAGGGTTTTGGTTGACTTATTAACATGAAAAATGTGGCTAGGGTTTGTGACTTTCTTTTACTTAGTTCCTAGCCTTTTAATCATGCTTACCCTTTCTTGAATAGATGAGATCCCATTAGGACATGCAGATCTTTCATAATGCTTCATTTTCTCCCCACCTTTGCATTGGGGTGCCCTAGAATGAATGGTCTAGATTTCTTAGAGATTTCCCTCATGTGAGGCTTAGTATGGATAAAATGTCCAATCATTAGGTGATCTTCTTATTTAGTTGAGTAACAGAGAGAAAGTACACAAAAAATTCCATGTGTCCCAATCTTGCTTTATTTCTGAGAAGCTTTCATTGTATATGAATTAAGCTTCTCCATAAACTTCCTAAGGTGGTGAAATGCATACATGCATGCATGCATGGAGAATTTGTCACCTTTTCACCCTCATTTGAGTATGAAGTGTGCCTGGGATTTCTTATTGCTTTGACTTTGATAATGACATCCAATGATCATTTAGAACCTCTAAGACTTCATTTTTAGAATGAGTGAGTCCATGGTGTAGCTTGGAAGGCAAAATTACTCTTTTAGGGGTAAATTTATTAATCTTGTGTGTTTTTCATTTACACCATGGACCTTAAAAATGTAGAATTAATGCTAATTAGTGATTCTTAACTGATTTCTAGGGCTAAAGCATACTAAGTATAGAGCTATGCATGTAATATTTTTATATATCATCATGTGTTCAAACTGTGTGAAGCTATTATAGTAAAAGCGTTAATGTTTGGTAAACCATTGGATGGTGATCCTATAGTCATGAATAAAGGAGATCATGATAGAATGAGTTATATGGTTAGTTTGTAGAGGTCAAGAATAAACAAAGAGAAAGTTACAAACATGTGACCAAACAAGAAACTAATACATGGCAACACAATATGGACCCAAACATGAAATGGTGTTTATACTAAAATTGTTATAGAGAAAGAAACTATAGTTGAAATTATAAGAAAGGAAAGAGTGTTTTCGTAGAATTTCTATGGAGAAGAAGAGGAATAGAGAGAGAGAGAGAGAGAGAGAGAGAGAGAGAGAGAGAGAGAGAGAGAGAGAGAGAGAGAGAGAGAGAGAGAGAGAGAGAGAGAGAGAGAATTTTATGTGCTTGATTTTGAACAGATTTCTTCAAGGAAATCACTATGCACTACTTTTCAATTTGAGGATTATCTAAAGAGAAAATTTTGGTTAGCATTAAGAGAGGATTTAGAAGAGAAACAACTTAGAAAATCTACAAGATTCCTAGGAAGAATGTGTATTTCAATATACATCTAGGTGCATAGTAGAGGATGATAATAAGGATTTATGCAAATAGTTCAAAGAAAGAATTCTGAGAAAAGAACCAATTTTTTTAATTATATTTTAATGTTATTATCCTTAAAATTTTGGGATAGAAAAGCTAGGTTTTCTAGTGGGATTAAGAAACCAAAGGTGGAATAGCACTCAAGGTAAACGGATTTGAGGATTATTTGGTTAGACTTTACCAATTCATGTTTATTTCAACAAAATGGAATTTTATTATTACATCATTAAACTATGTTGTATATGCAACATATCTATACATCATTCTATAGCATTGATTATCTATAATTTTTCATGTTAGTTGAAGCATTCATATCAGTAATTTCTTGAAGTTGGAACCTGAAGTCCATGTTGAAAATTTAAATTCAAGAAAAGGATATTAGTATATAATCCATACTCTAAGAGCATAGGTGCAAGTGAAAGGCCTTTTCATTGTTGATAAATTTTCATATTTTGATCTTATATATATATATATGATATTGTATGTTGATTTCTAAGTGTCTTAATTATTACCACAAGTGTATACCTTTATTGGAGTATAGAATTGAAAAATATAGATCAATCCCATGAGGATTCTATAATAAAGGAAGTTAATTAAAACCTTAAGTTTCTTTACTCTAACCTAACCAACAAGGAAAAAAAGGAAGAATTCTAAACTAAATTTAAGCAAAGAAATAAAAGCAAGAAAGCTACTTAAACTAAACTAAAGAAAAATAACAAAAAGAAAGCAAAGGAAACTAAATTACAACTAACTATGGAATGAAATGTCAATTTCATTAATAATCTTCATTACAATTACAAGAGTGAAAGGAATATACAAAATAAAGAAAAAATATAGACTTCTTTGAAGTGGCCTATAAGGGTCCTTGATTCTGTCATTCAATAAGGCTCTTTACATGTCCTCTTCTTCTTTTTCCAAGATTGAATTCTACTTTATGATTTTCTTGTTGTGTCACCTTAACAAGTACCTATGCACTTACATTCAACCCAAAGTACACTAATTTAAGCCAAGCTTTTTCACTGCTCATTAACCCAACATGCCACAAACCCAATTTTTTTCTCAACTATTCTTTAGGAATTAGAATTAACCTTGATTAATGGAAATGGGTGAATGTATGTAAAAGTGTAGAGGTTGGACAAGGTGGGAGGTGGAATGGTGTATGATGCATGATGCATGTGATAGAGAAGCAGGGGGGGAGAAGGAGAGGTGGGTGTATTGGATTTTATTTAAATTGACTAACTTTAGCCAAAGAAGAAGAGTTGTGATTAAACTAGGAATCTAAAGTAACATGGAATTAGAAACATACACAAAATTATAAAGTAAAATAAAAGAAACTTGCCTAAATTAAATTAAACAATTAGAATGGAAACCTACCTAACTAACATGCAATTAACTAAAACAATTTAAAAAGATTCAAACTAAGTAATGAAACTTAAGGAAACTACTAAATTAGAAACTTTCCTAAATTAAAACTTACTAAAAAGGAAATATTCTAAAATTTAAAAGGAAACTTTCTAAACCTAAAACAATATGCAAACAGCTGATTAACAACTTCTAAAACAAGATGATGCAACTAATTTATCCAAAAAATCAAATAGGCAAGTGGTTTAGCACCATGCACATTGTCCATGGACTGTGTGCATGGTTCTATGGTAAAAAAGATGACTAGAATTCATACTTTAACAGTAAAATAACATGAAAAATAACAATGGGATCTTATAAACAATAAGAAAATCTAAATTGGTATCTAAGGATTCAAGCAAAAACCAATGTTCGGATGGCTGGAATTGAAGCACAAAGTTAAGGGCAAAATAGTTTCTAAATTTTGTTACTTAAGACCATGCAACAAATCTAGCATTAGAATGCTATTGAAATCATAAATTTTATGCAAGGAAACAACCTAGATCTCAATCACATTGATGAAATAAATAATCCATAAAAATAATTCCTTTAGAACTTTATTGTATAACATCTAAATTATGCAAAAATAGACGCATAAAGCTAACTACAAGATCTATAAAGTGTGCACTATTCTTGCTTGCAAAAATTAATATAAACAACAACAAAACTTCAACCTAAAGCTCTCAAACTAAATTAGAATGACATGCAAAGAATATCTATGAATAAATTCAAGAGAACAAAAAGCTACATGGGTGAACTAAGAGGAAAGTGATGCTTAAATCTAAGATGCAAAACAAGGCAAAAAACATGTAGAGCTAAGTGGAAACCTAAGGCTCTGAGCTATCTCCTCTCTTGGTTGTCACTACCCAAAGGAAGTTAACTTATATCTTGAAAGATTGAGCAAAGAAAACTAGAGACATGGAAGCAAGAAAGAAGGGGAACAAGTGTGGAACTAGGCGTAGAATTCAAAGAAGTAAAAACATCATAACACAATTATGAAATTAATCTATGAAAGTAAATTACTAACCTAGAATTGGAGAGCAAATAACCAAGTGAATAATTAGAAAAAAAAAGGAAGAAAAAAAACTAAAGAAAGTTCAACATCCAAGCTTCAAAAGATTACATGCTCGAGTGCTCCTTTCAAGGTTGTCTCACCTAACCTCTACTTAGAAAATTCGTATGGAACATCAGGCTACATATAGACGAGTAGTTTCCTAACTTAGGAAGGGGTGAAAACATGAGGAAAGTGGCCCTATGGTTAGGATATTGAATGAGGAAGGTCAGGTAGTAGATGAATTACTGAGATGATGTAAGAGAGATATATGGCTGGCTTCTAAATTTTAACATGGGATAGGTGTCCTTTCCACTGAAGGAGAGTGGAGCTTTATTCTTTCAAATATTGTGTTGTTTGATTGATAGGAAGTCATGGAAGTGGTAAGGAATGGGGTTTAGGGAAAATGTGTAAAGATCTAGGGTTTTAAAGTTGTTTATATTGAAATAGATCTAGGGTTTTCTATTTATGAAATCCTTGATCACCAAATAGGAAAGTGGTGAGCATCATTTTTTCATAATGAGGTGCCTCCCTCCTTTAACTTGTAACCCTAGGAAAAAGAGTCGGATATGGAGTTGGAAAGTAGGCTCTCTTGATGGGTCCACCAACAAATAATCATATTTTACATGATTCCCTCAAACCTTCTAATTAAACCTTGAAAATCCAAATTTAGAAAGTGGGACATTGCTTGAATTCTCCTCCAATTGTATGACTCTATTTGGCAATTAGCTTATGTGCATCACTTTAAAGGCTCATTTGGCTTGGTTTCATTGCTCACACCCTTGGCTTTAATGGCTAGAATGGTTTTCCTTGAATTCTTTGGCTTGTCACCTTCTCTCATGGCTTATATGGTTGAGGTGACTTGAATGGCTGCCATGAAAATGTGGAAATGCATGCCTTGCTTCATTGGCTCGTTTTAATCACATTTAGCTCTTCCAATTGCTTTATTTGATCATTGATTAAGCTTTGAATGATGACAATTGGGCATTTAGCTTGATCTCTTAATCTTGATCTTCAATTCTCATCCTAATTAATCTCGATTGTTGGATCATTTCTTCAAGACCTACAAAAGAAGACAAATATTAATTAAATCCTAGAAAATTATGATCATTGACATACTCCAGATTAGCCTCTGAACCTGCAAAATATCACATTTTTGAATAATTACATTAGAGATGCATGTGTTATAAAATTTTGGTTAAAAACCCTAGAAATAACAATACATTTTATAACACATGAAATACTAATTGGGTACTTATTATACAAAATTGATCACTTATCATAGCCCCAACTAGAATTTTGCTACTCCCTAGGGAAACATGGGAAAAATCATGAAAACAAAAAGTGATTGCCATTTTGTGGGTACTCACAATTGCATTTAGCATATGCAACAAACCCTTAAATCCCTAGGTTATCCCTAGTGGATGAGTTAAGCCTTGTAAGGGTTTGTAGTGAATATACCCAAAAAATTCTATAAGGCTAAGTCCCGTAATTTATCATAGAGAATTCTTATCTATTAATATTCCACTAGTTTTAAAAACTTAATAAAGATGAATGGAAAATTTCACAAATTACCCATATACCAAAGCTATTTTATTTCAGTTTTATCTCATAGTGCATGTGTGTGTACAACTACATAAGTCAAGACCTCTAAATAGCTATGCTTATTGCTCCATTGGAAAGACGTCTTGAGCTCAAATTCTCATTGGTATACACTCAGAATTAAAGCTCTCGAAGAAAAGGAGTCAAACAAATTTCTCTCTTTATGTGACTGACTCCAAAGATGCTAATGGCTAACATAACTTTTAAGCACTAATGAGACAAAGAATATGATTCCTTACAATGGACGCCATTACCAAGACCATAAAGAATATTCAAATTAATCCCTTCCTATTTATATCCTCATCAAGGATATGTTCCACTTAAGATCAATAGGTCTTTAGATAGGATGAAACATAGGCTTGGGATAGGTTCTAAAAAGAAGGGTATAAGGGATTCAAAGTTTCAAATCTAAGTAGAGGTATTCAATGTATATTTGATAACTTTTTTGTTTTGACTATATTTGAAGTGACTATCTTTTCTACTTTCTTTTCTCTATTCTAAATTTTCTTTCCTTTTCTTTTCTAACACTTTTTTTAGTTTCCCTTGGATTTTTGAGAAGGAACATTTTTCTTTGTACTTTTGATATTTTTCACTTCTTTAGACTCTTGTCCTTTTTCTTCTTTTGCTCTACCATCTGTACTCATTTTTGAAAGGTAGGTAATGAAAATTCTTGCTGGGGTTTTTTTAGGTTAAAGTAAATGTGATTTATGAAAGAAAGGATTTTCAAAAAGCTCAAAGGTTTTAACTAGTGGTATAATAGCTGAGTAGGCATTATGTCTCTAACCAACAACAAGGATGGCCTACCTCTTTTCCTAGGTTTCTTAAAACCTATTACATTCAACAAATATTTAGGAAAGAAAATTAAGACTACTATTTTGTTCTTGGATATCTAACCAAAACAAGGAATACTAGAATCTCTTAAAGTAATATAAGCTGAAGAAAATAGGGAATTATGTATAACCCTCTGAAGAATGATAGTCTTTAAAACTCACTTAGGTATATAGGTCTCCACTAATTTTTCTAAAGGTCTATAAGTCATAACTATTTATTAGTCTAGACTTATGTACTATGTGTAAGTGTATTATAAGCTTTAACTTTCATAAAATACTTCTAAATATGAATAAAATGCAGAATTAACCATATGCATTTCTATTAAGAAGCTAAAGTAGTGGAAATATTAGTCTTTAAAAAATCCTATTCTCATCACAGTAAATGAACTTAGAACTTAAAAACTTCAAAAACTTAGAAAAATTCAAAAAATGACCTTAAAAGCTCAAAAAAGTCACCAAAAAAAAAAAAAAAAAATCTTTGAAAAAATATGAAGAAAACTAGACATCTCATGCGTGTCTAAACCCCCCAACTTGAACTAAACAATATTCCCAATGTTTTGAAATATAGAATATCTATATGATAAATGGGTAATGTTGGACAAAGAGACTCTAAAAATGTTGGGTTGCCTCTCAATAAGAGCTAAGTTTAATGTCTTCAGCCAAATGTGCTATGCAATGAAGATAAAGGTGAATGAGTGATGGATGCAAGTTGGTGTCGTGGGACATGCTAAGGTGGGTCCTCATAAACTGGTTCCACAAGTAATGTTTCTTCCACCTCAAGGTTTATTAACTCTAAGAAGGTTTTCAACCTTTGTCCATTGACTTTCAAGATCTCACCATCCTTCTCCATCTCGATGGCCCCATGAGGATATACAATTTGTACTATGTAGGGTCCAGTCCATTGAGATCTAAGTTATCCTTGAAAGAGATGCAATCTATAATTGTATAACATGACCTCTTGTCTAGGTGTAAAGGACTTAAGATGTGGCTATCATGTGTACATTTCATGCAATCCTTGTATTTTTAATTCTGAGTCATATACCTATTTCCTAATCTTTTCCAACTTATTGAGTTGAAGCTTCCTATGGTTTCCAGCAGAGTCTAAGTCAAAATTGGGCTTTTTGATTGCCCAATATGATCTATGTTCAAGTTCTTAAGGGAGGTAGCAGGCTTTTCCATAAACTAATCTATAAGGTGACATGCCTATAGGGGTTTTGTATGCAATACAATGGGACCATAAAGCGTCACAAAGCCTCAAATACCAAACTTTCCTATTTGGATTGACTATCTTTTCTAAAATCTGCTTTATCTCCCTATTAGACACCTCTACCTAGTCACTAGTCAGAGGATGATAAGAGGCAGCAATTCTATGGGTAACTCCATATTTCTTCATTAAACTCTCAAATACCTTATTACAAAAATGTTTTCCCCCATCACAACTGATGGCCCCAGGTGTACCAAACCTTGCAAATATGTTTTCATTAAGAACTTGACCACCACCTTGTGGTCATTGGTTTGCATGGAAAGGCCTCCACCCATTTGGGACACATAATCAACTCCCTACTAGGATGTAAAGATACCCTAAAGAGTTAGTAAAAGGTCCTATAAAATCTATGCCTCAAACATCAAATGGTTCAACTATTAAAATAAGGTTTAAGGGCATCATATTCCTTTTTCTTATGCTTTCTAATTGTTGACACCTTGCACATGCTAAGAAATAACATGTGAGTCTCTAAAAATGATGGGCCAATAAAAACCACACTACAAGATCTTTGCACTTGTCTTTTTAGAACTGTAATGGCCACCACAAGCTTGGTCATGACAAAAGGAGATGATCTTATTTTGTTCATGGTCAAATATGCATCTCTTAATTACTTGATCAAGACAATACTTAAACAAGTATGGGTCATCCTAGGTAAAGTGCTTAACCTTAGTAATAAATTTATTCTTATCTTGCTTGGACCAATGACTAGGCATTTGATCAATAACAAGATAGTTGACTATATTTGCAAATCAAGGCAATTGGGAAATGTGCAAAAATTGTTCATCTAGAAATGTCTCTATAATAGGCAAATTCTCACTAGTAGACCCCACAACTAGCCTGGATAAGTGGTGAGCTACAATATTTTCAAAACCTTTCTTGTGTCAAATTTCAAGATCAAATTCTTATAGCAGTAATGTCCATCCAATTGGCCTAGTTTTTGTATCTTTCTTTGAAAGAAGATATTTAAGTGCTGCATGATCAAAGTATACTATTACCTTAGATCCTAGCAAGTAAGATCTAAATTTATCCAGTCCATCAACAACTCCTTTTTTTTTATTTTTAAATACTTGAGTTGGGCATTATTGGGTATTTTACTAGCATAATAAATCACATAGAAAAGTTTATCAATATGTTGCGCCTAAACAACCCTAATCACATAGTGCAAAGCATCACACATTATTTCAAATTCATACACTCTAGTTAGGCCATTGAAAGTCAATTCAACCTTTAAGCACTCAAATGCTCTCACGTAGTCATCATCAAAGTCAAAATTTGCCTCCTTATTAAGTAAATTACATAGGGGTCTTAGGAATTTTGCTAAAGTCTGATGAATTTTCGTTAAAAACTAGCATGGCCTAAAAATGAGCGAACTTCCTTCACCATCCTTGGAGGAGGAAGGTTAAAGTCCACTTGAGCCTTATCAACTTCTATACCACTATATAATATAATGTGACCTAAAACAATGTCATTTTCCCCAATTTAATACCAAGTTCTTTTCCTGACACTTGTAAGAAAAAGTTTTAAATGGTGTAAGCATTCATCAAAAGCATACCCAAATGCAAAGAAATAATCTATAAACACCTCTAGGAATCTCTCTACCACATCAGAGAATATGCTCAACATATAACTTTGAAAAGTAGTTGGAGCATTGCAAAGTCCAAAAGGCATATGACGATAGGCAAAGGTTCCAAAAGAGCAGGTAAAGGTAATCTTCTCCACGTCCTCAAGTGCTATAGGAATTTCGTTATAGCTAGCGTATCCATTCAAAAAGCAATAATAACTATGTCTGTCTAACCTCTCTAGCATTTGGTCTTCAAAGGGTACTGGAAAGTGGTCTTTCCTCGTGACCAAGTTCAATTTCCTATAATCAATACATACCCTCCACTCGGTGGTCATTCAAGTGGCAATTAACTGATTATCTTCATTCTTAACTACTGTGACTCCCGACTTCTTAGGTACAACCTGGACTATGCTAACCCAAGTGCTATCAAATATAAGGTAGATTATACCAACATCTAAGAGTTTTAATAATTTATCTCTCACTACTCCCTTTATGTTAGGGTTAAGTCTCCTCTGTGTCTTCCTAGATGGTTTGAAATTTTCTTCTACGTGTGTTCTATGCATATACACAATTGGAATAATTCCCTTGATATCTGCTATGGTCCATCCTAAAGTTATTTTATGTTCTTTTAGAACATCTAAAAGCTTACACTTATATTCTTGATCTATATCTGAGGCTATGTTTATAGGAAAGGTTTCATTAGGTCCTAAGGAAGAGTATTTTAAATTATCAAGAAAAGGTTTTACGACCAATGTAATTGGTCTCTTTATAGAAGGCACTAGGATATTTTATAATGGAGGAAGGGGTTCCACATGAGGGTTGTATTTAGAGGCATCCATTAAATGGTGCAACATTTAAAAGATTATTAACCTTATCAATGGACTTATCTATATCAAATTCATAGTTGAAATGGGCTAGACATGCCTCAAGTGGATCTAAGATACAAGATGGTGGAGTAATATCTTGCATCTGCTCTTCAATTAAATTAACTACACAAGAATCATCATCTAGCTCCAAATACTAATGGTTAGCATTAAAACCAGTAAGCTCAATTTCATATTACCAAAAGATAATTGCATCACACCATTTCTATAGTTAATAATGGCATTGGACGTGGCTAAAAATGGACATCCAAGAATTACCAGGATTTGAATTTTGGGGTCTAACACAAGTTGGCCATCCACTATAATGAAATATAAAGGATAATAAAACTAGTCCACCTACATTAATACATCCTCAACCATACCATGTGGAATCTTAATTGATCTATATGCTAAATGCAAAGTGGTGTCGATTGGTTTAAGATAACTAAGCTCTAGTTGCTTATAGATAGAGTATGACAACAAATTAACACAAACCCCTAAGTCAAGCAATGCCCTATCTATGATATGTTTCCAATCACGGAAGAAATGGTAGGATACCCTAGGTCTCTAAACTTAGGTGGGGTCTAGTGTTGTATTAAAGAGCTCACCTGCTCGATGCTAAAGCCTTTCTTTTGCACATTGATTTTTCTCTTTGTTGTGCAAAGCCCTTTAAGAAACTTGGCATAACTAGGAATATCCTTTGTAGCATTGAGTAATGGAATATTTATTTGCACATGTTTAAGCACTTTCATTTTCTCATTGAAATTTGTTCCTTTCTTTGCCTTGTTGAGTAATTGAGGAACTGGGGCTCTAAGCGATTAAGGTGCCTCCACTATAGGCTTAGATGGAACAAGAGATTTATGTCTATCTTTTGCCTATATTTTTGCTTGTTCGTTCTCATTTTCCTTTTTCTTAGCCTGCCCTACTTTGTCATCAACCTGACAGCCACTCATGAGCGTTGTGATAAATTTAGCTTGCTAATGGGTTCTTTGTGAACTAGACTATAATTCTAATTGGACCTTAGGATTAAGGATAGGGTAATTGGGAAACCTTACTTTTTTCCCTTCACTTAAAGATGCATGCAACTAACCCATTTGCCTTTCTAACTTGTAGATATTTTGTCGACTCTCATTTTGGGTTTGATACAAGTCTTTATTATTGTCATTAAGTTTCTTCATGATATATCATATATTATCCTTCATTGATGGTTTTTATGTTTATTGGGGTAGTTTAAAACTTGGTGGTTGCTGTGAAGCAAAAATCCTAAGAAAGTTTTGAACAGGAAGGTTCATAGATGTACTTCCCTTATAAGTATTATCAGACCATGACAAATAAGGAATCATCCTAGATTATAGGTCTCAAAATATGGATTACTATTATTTCGGGTGTGATTTGCACTAAGAGCATTTGTTTGTTTTAGAAGGTATTCAAGGTCAATTTTAGTTGATGGATAAGCTATAGTCAAATGAGCTAGACTAGAACAAGTAGCACATACCTCTTATGGAGGTTTATGGGATGGAGTAACAGCCATGAAAGTTTCAAACATAGTTTCAAGTTTGTCCATGCTTTCACATTTCATCATAAGGGCCCCTCCACTTGTTGTATCTATCATTTGTTTATTTTTAGGTACCAATGCCTCATAGAAATACTAAACTTGCTGCCTCTTTCATATCCATGATGAGGGTATTTTTATAGTAATTCATTCCATCTCTCCCAACATTCATAATATTGTTCATCTTCTCTTTCTTTGAAATTAATGATTTCCCCAAAAGGGCATTAGTCTTATGGATAGGAAAGACTTTGTTCTGAAACTTCTTAGACAACTGGTCCCATGTGGCAATGGAACCAACCTCTAAAGAATTAAGCCATGTTTTAGCTTTATCCTTTAATGATAAAGAAATAACCTAAGTCTAATATAATCCTCAGTAACATTTCTATACTTGAATGTAGGACAAATATCAGTGAATTCCTTTGGTATATAGGTAAGGGTCCTCTCTCTCACGACCATAGAACTGTGGGAGTAATTATATTTCTCTAAGTTTAAGTTTGAAGTGGTTTGCATTGGTAGATGGCATTGTGATGCATGATGGAGCATTTAATTGGAGTGGTGCATAAAAATCATGCATAGCCTTATGCTCAACTACTGCTGATGGTTCAACCATGGGGTTAGGAACTTGGCTTCTTACCCCTTATCTATGTGTATGTTCAATCTCAGGATGTAATGGTACTAATTCAGTGTGCGGAGACCAATGTCCTTGCATGAATTACAATGAAACCTAACTAGATGATGCAACCTAGACATAATTGTGACTCCTAACTCTATGTGATATGCAGTCAAACAATTCCTAATGCTAGCAAGTTGTTTTAATGTTCTCTGTTAATTGTGAGGTTGTATCTTTTAACCTAAAGCTGTGGCACCCCGGGTTTTAACAAACCTTTTTCCCCATAAATATAAAAATAATAATATGTTTTAAGAAAATAAACGGATCCCTAAAAATGAAAATTTATGGTATCAAAATTGTAGTGCAACTTTAAAAGAATTGATTGAAAGCAAAAATCTCAGGGGTAAACCTCATTCAAAAATTGTCAACATAAATAAAATTAAACCCATGATACTTTAAGCATGCTCAAGTCAAAACCACAATAAATTCATAGGCTAATTAAGTATGATAATAAATTAAGTCAAAAGTCACCAAGTTCCATCCATGATCACCACAATATATACAGAGAAGATTTAACATTCTCCATACCATAATATGGGTCCAATTTATCCAAATGTATAATCCTCCAAATAAAATCTCAAAAGCCTAATACTAGTCCAAGAGACATACTCTAATCTATGTCCGAATGTGAAAATAAAATGGATGGTCTTCAAGTCTTCTTCCAAATCACTGCTACTCCACCTGCTTTCCTTTTTTGTTATCACGTTCCAAATTTGAGGCATTGCAAAACAAAGCAATGCCTCATCAAGCTATGCTTGTGTAGGTGATTACACTCAAATAAAGTTTAACAAAATTTATAATATGATTCTCATGAAGGAAACATATATAAGACATATCAAATAATCAAACACTCATAATTATAAACCTTCACAAACAGGTATTAAGTTAAATCAGAATGGCATGTAAGGCATGATCAAAATACAAAGGTACATACATCAAAATAATACAAGTCTTATGTTTATATGATAGTATGCATGCAATCATGATAAACAAGGCATTGCATCAAAACAATACCAAAAATGTCCCAAGATACTCAATCACTGGTGATGTGTACCCATACTAACTCTGGGTCCCTCCTGTGCAGCCCGCATTAGCCCCCAGAGTCCCTCACAGCCTAGGCCCGACTTGCCCCAGTTCACCCCACATATAAATCTATATGAACATGCAGAATAACTATATGGGCTACTATGCTGTAGTAGCAACCCCATCAGGATTTGAACCACTATAGATCCCCGTTGGCACCAAACGAGAGACTTTCTCCGTCCCCATGGGAAGGAACAAACTCGTAAGGGGGACTACCCATGATACCACCACCTACGTACCTGGCCCACTATCATTTAAGGGCGGTGTCTAATCATCATCATCACAAAGTCAAAGGGCAGGTGGCCAACCATACAACCCTCCTAGCATAGTATCCACTAGGTGGAACCACCCGTCATAAATCATCGACAAGGTATAAATAATGTAAATCATGAGAAAGCTTTATAAATAATCCCAATAAATATGATCAAGGTCCAAGTCAAGATAGTGCATCATATGTAAACATAGTTATTAACAAAATAAAATGTCATGCTACAACATGAAAATAGGGATCTATTTATGTGCCATGAGAAGACATAAAACACATGCCTAAAAAACTTAAGTGATCTAATCATGGTTACTGAAATCACGAAGTAATTTAAAGAAATCACCAACCTCAATAAATGCAGTGTTCTAATCAAGTGCGTGGAAGTATCATGTTGCACGCTCTGATGTACCTGTTACATTATAAATCCTCCATCATTTGGAAATTCAAAGATGTTTATCCCTCTAATCCTCTAGATTATCTCACATTTGATGTATACCATCAAGATCTAAGGCCTGATCATCCATTGATCAACCTGATTTAGATTATCTCACAACATTTAGTGATCTAACCCTTACAAAGGGATTTAGATCTAGATTTTCAAGTCAAATCTAAGACCGCGTCATCGATACGGTCGCAACGCCTCTTCCAGATCCCAATTTGGACCCTGTAGCTCCTAAAAATCAAGTTTTTGTAAATGGACGGGTCAGAGGACCCCAAAAATCCAAAAAAACTACGCACCACATGTGCCATTACATGCGTGTGTCATTGACGCATGTGCATGCATCATTCGCTTGCTGGTGCGCGCGTGTGTACTGTTGGCACACATGCGTGTACTGCTCGCACCTATGCACTTGCGCTGCGCGCATGTAGTGTTTGTTCGTGCGTGTGCGCTGGCATTGCACGCTTGCAGTGTCTTCGTGCACACGCACATTGTTCGCATGCGCATGCATGTTGCCTATGTGCGTGCATGGCGCCATGTGGTGAGCACATGTCAGGCGTATATGCACTGCGCAAGTGGCACCTGCATGGAACCTATGTCGCATGCACAAGTTGCGCTATGTGGTGCGCATGTGCCATGCGCGTGACATTGCATGGTGCGCACACGTTAGGAGCGTGTGTGCTGCGCATGTGGCACGCACTAGTTGTGACACGTGTCACTGCTGAGTGCCATCGTCAGAGACGTTGACTGGACTCCAATCGCCGCCAATGATGCTTAGGCATCCAAATGGTGCAATTTTTGCACCGTTTCACTCAGTTTTTCGCATGGATCTCATTTTAAAGCATCTTTTCAACAAAATCTGTCATGATCTAGTGTTTTTACATGATTTTATCATGTTTCTAAAATTTCTCCTTTCACTGTTTTCTAAGTTTTTCAGCCTCTGTAGCTATCCGATCACCATGAAAATTCATGGTGTTGTTCTTCTTGTTAATGTGCACAAGATGAACGGTTTAGATCATGATCTGGTACTATTTTATCGATTTATATTGAAAATAAAATCAACACATAATAGTTTATTGGAAAATGGCAATCCACATGAAAATTCATGGTGTTGTTCTTCTTGTTAGTGTGCACAAGATGAACGGTTTAGATCATGATCTGGTACTATTTTATCGATTTATATTGAAAATAAAATCAACACATAATAGTTCATTGGAAAATGGAAATCCATGCCATTTTTTGGCTTTATAACAACGAAAAACTTTAAAAAAGAAAAGAAAATTTGTAGAGGGTGGCCTACCATGGCCAGATCAGCCAGAACCAGTCTTCCCTTCACTACGTGCGCCTAATTTCACGTAGTTGTAGGCATCATCAACACGAAAACCGAGAGGGATAGTTTGGCCGTGTGACAAGACAAGGGAGGCTTTTATAGCCTCATCATGGGTCCCACACCCTGTAGGCCCAAGTGTATTTACGATTTTACCCTTTTTATTATTATTTAATTATTTAATTACTTGGATTATTACATCCTCTCCCCCTTATAATAAAATTTCATCCTCAAAATTTAAATATGTGCATACCTCTAAGAAAAGAGCTCTGCGTGTTTATGCCTTATCTCGTCCTCCATCTCTCAAGTAGCCTCTTGCACCGAGTGATGCTGCCAAAGAACATTGACCAAAGGAATGGTCTTATTCCTCAACTCATGGATCTTGCTATCTAACATTCATATAGGGTGCTCCTCAAATGTCATGTCAGGTTGTATCTCTCTGGGAATTTGTTTAAGTACGTGGGATGGATCCAGCACGTACTTCCTCAGCATGGAAATATGAAAGACGTCATGTACTTTAACCAACTATGGGGATTAGGCTAACTGATAAGCTATTGGTCCCACTTGCGCAGGATTTTGAAAGGACCAATATATCTGGGACTGAGTTCCCCCTTGACACCAAATCTCATCACACCCTTCATAGGTGAAACTCTATAAAATACATGCTCTCCCACATCAAACTCCAAGTCCTTCCGTCTCTTATCAGCATAGCTCTTTTGGCCACTGTGAGCTGCAAGTAATCATTTTCGAATGAGTCGGATTTTCTCTGCACATTGCTCAATTAACTCTGACCTCACGATCTATATCTCTCCCACGTCACTCCAACACAAAGGAGACAGACATGGTCTGCCATAAAGTGTCTTATAAGGCACCATGCCGATACTCATGTGGTAGTTATTATTATATGCAAACTCCACTAGTAGCAAATGCTCATCCTAGCTGCCCTTCCAATCCATGACACAAGCCCTCAACATGTCCTCAATAGTCTAAATGGTCCTCTCAGACTGGCCATCTGTCTGGGGGTGGAAGGCCGTATTGAATCTCAACGTTGACCCTAGAGCCTCCTATACACTCTGCCAGTACTTCGAGGTGAATCGTGTGTCTCGATCTAAAATAATCATCAAGGGTACTCCATGTAAGCTCACAATCTCCTTGACATATAGCTTAGCTAAGCTGTCCACAATTTGTGTCTGTTTGATGGGGAGGAAATGGGCAGACTTTGTCAATTTGTCAACTATGACCCATATCATGTCACGCCCACTAGTAGTCCTCGGTAGTCCCACTATGAAATTCACAGTGAGGTGGTACCACTTCCACTCTAGAAGGTCTAATGTCAGCAATAACCTTGCTGATCGCTGATGCTCTGCCTTGACCTGCTAACAGGTCAAACATCTTGACACACTCACAAATATCCCTCTTCATCCCATTCCACCAAAAATGTCATCTAAGGTCCTGATACATCTTCGTACCTCCAGGATGAATAGAATATGGGGATTGGTGCACCTCCTAGAGCAAGTCGTGCCTTAACTGATCATCTGTAGGTACCACTAACCTGCCCCTATATCTGACACCTCCATCTGGCCCTCTGGAAAAATCAACATTATCAACCATGTCCTATATCTTAGCATCACTAATCTGTGCCCGAAGAATCCTGTCAAGAAACCTAGATTGAGTCGAGAGGTTAGCAGTCATCACTCTCAACTTTCTACTCAAGGCATCAGCTACAACAATGGCTTTCCCTCGATGGTATTGTATGGTAAAGTCGAAGTCCTTGAGGTACTCTATCCATCTTCACTGCCTCATGTTCAGATCGCTATGTGTAAAGAAATACTTGAGGCTTTTGTGGTCAGTGAATACCTCAAATTTCTTGCCATATAAATAGTGTCTCCAAGACTTCAACATGAATACTACTACTACCACCTCTAAATCATGAGTTGGGTAGTTCGCCTCATGTGTCTTCAACTGTCTTGATGCATAAGCAATAAGCCTCCCATTAACACCGCTCCTAACCCTCTACTTGATGCATCACAGAACACCACATAGCCACCTAACCCTGAAGGTAAGGCCAGTACTGGCGTGGTAGTCAACCTCGTCTTGAGCACCTGAAAGCTCTCCTCACAAGCATCAATCCAAATGAACCTGGTATCCTTCCTAGTCAAGGTGGTCAAAGTCAAGGCAATCCTTGAGAACCCCTCAATGAATCGTCAGTAGTAACTAGCCAAACTAAGAAAATTACGAATCTCTGTCACTGCCGTAGGCCTCTCCCAATGTAAAACTACCTCCACCTTGGCTGGGTCCACGGCCATAACATCCTTGGATACTACATGTCTCAAAGACTGTACCTGTCCTAACCAGAAGTCGTACTTACTAAGCTTCACGTATAAGCGATGATGGCGAAGCGTGTCCAACACAGTGCGAAGATGCTCCTGATGGGCCTCATGACTAGGAGAGTAGATCAGGATATCATCCACAAAGATGATCATGAACCGATCTAAATAAGCTCAAAATACTCTATTCATCAAGTCCATGAACACTACAGGTGCATTCATTAAACCAAAGGGCATCACCACAAACTCATAATGGTCATACTGACTCCTAAACGTCGTCTTAGGAATATCCTCTTCTCTGATACTCAACTAGTGGTAGCCTGATCTCAAGTCAATTTTAGAGAATACCTTTGCCGACTACAATTGATCAAACAAGTCATCAATACAAGGCAAGGGGTGCTTATTCTTTATAGTAACATTGTTCAGCAACCAGTAATCGATGCACAGCCTCAAAGACCCATCCTTCTTCTTAACAAACAGAACTAGTGCTCTTCAAGGAGACCCACTCGGTCGGATAAAACCCTTATCTAAAAGCTCCTACAATTGTACCTGGAGCTCTCTCAACTCTGCAGGGGCCATCCTGTAGGGTGCCTTAGAAATAGGTGTTGTGCCTTATACCAAATTTATGGTAAAATCAATTTCCCTGTGTGGGGGAAGTCCTAGCAGCTCATCTGGAAATACATCGACGAAATCTCATACCACCTCTATCTCCTCAATCCGTGGCTGCTCACTGTCAGTCATCATGATGCATGCTAAAAACACTCGACAACCTCGAGCGTAGCATCAAGCTGCTCTCATGGCTAAGATAACACAAGGGCTACTAACACTCTTCCTGCCCTAGACTACGACCACTGGTCGATCAGGTACACAACATCTGATCTGCTTCTTATGGCAGTCTATTGTAACCTAAAATGTAGCTAACCAATCCATCCCCAAAATGATATCATAATCCACTATATCTAAAAGGATGAGGTTAGCATCCATCTTACTGCCTGACATCTCCACTGGTACCTATTCAATGTACTTTGTAGCTTCCACTTTCTCTCCTGTCGGCATCAATACATCTAACCCGAATGTTAACTTGTGTGTGCATGAGTCAAGGCATGATGCAAATGCATATGAAATAAATGAATGAGTAGACCCTAAGTCAAAAAGAACTCTAGCATGCCTATCAGCTACTAAGAAAGTACCTTCCACCGCCTGGTTCGAGGCTTGTGCCTGCCCCGACGTAATGGCGAATACACGTCCCTGACTATGTGGCACTACCTTTGTAGTGGTATCTGTCTTCACTGGCTTGTCTCTCTGACCCCTTGGGAAATCTCTGATCGCATGTCCTACCTCACCACATCTGTAACATCTGAATGTCTATCTCGGCTAGAAAGGCTGTTGTGGCTGCTACTGGTGGTGGAACTGCTATGGGCCCTGATGCTGGCGGCCTTGTCCTGGGCATGCTCGTACCATGTGTCAGCTCTTACATAGAGGATACACTCTCCTATTCTGGTCTCTCCTCTATCTAAGAGGGTACCTCTGATCTAGACCCCCTTGAGGCTAAGTGGACATGAAGGGTCTCTTGCCCTTAAAGGGCTGACTCATCTCTCCTCTATTGTGTGCTAGGTCCTTCTTGAGCATGGAAGCTACATTTGCAGCTTGCGTCATCGTGGTCAGGCGTGCAATGAGTACCTCATTCCTCAACTGTGGTAGTAGCCCATCAACGAATCTATCTGGAGCCTCATAGTATGAGGCAAAAGAGGTAGATGCAAATTTCCATAGTCTAGTGAATCAGTTCAGATACTACTGAACTGCCATACCCCCTTGAACTAACGTGGTGAATTCCCTCTTCATTGCATGTAGGGCATGAGGAGGGAAGTACTACTTGTCAAAGATCTTCAGAAAATCCTCCCATAATAGTGGTATTGAAGATAGGAGGCACGTCTGTTGCTGAGTCTTCCACCAAAACCCAGTCTCATTGATCAACAAGAAAGTTGCTAATCTCACTTGATCCTCTGGTAGGATCCTCATTTCCTCGAAGGCCTTCTCGACCTCAAATAACCATCTTTCTACTATTGCTAGATCTCCTTTCCCATGGAAGGAGGGTACTGCCGCCCACACCTACTGTGTCATCTATTGAGTGAACTGTGGCATAAGCTCCTGCACCACACGGGCCACTATATTCCCCTCTGAATCCCCTTGCTCAAGTGTCTTGACAAGAGTAGCGACTGGTGGAATAGGGGTGGACCTTGTCTTCCATCGAGGATCCATCTACCAATATTTCAATATAATATCATGTAAGTAATTCTCGCATCTCTATTTCAATCCAAAAACTCCTTTGTTGTAACTCAAATTAGACCCTTTAAGTGGTGATGATGGAATAAACTTGGGCTCTGATATCAAACTGTGGCACCTCGGGTTTTAACAAACCTTTTTCCCCATAAATATAAAAATAATAATATGTTTTAAGAAAATAAACGGGATCCCTAAAAATGAAACCCATGATACTCTAAGCATAAAAAGAATTGACTAAAAGCAAAAACCTTGGGGTCAACCTCATTCAAACTGTCAACATTAATAAAATTAAACCCATGATACTCTAAGCATGCTTGATTCAAAATCACAATAAATTCATAGGCTAATTAAAGACGATAATAAATTAAGTCAAAAGTCACCAGGTTCCATCCATGATCACCACAATATTTACATCAAAGATTTAATATTCTCCATACCATAATATTGGTCCAATTTATCCAAATATATAATCCTCCAAATAAAATTTCAAAAGTCTAATACCAGTCCAAGAGACATACTCTAATCTATGTCCAAATATGGAAATAAAATGGATGGTCTTCAAGTCTTCTTCCAAATCACTGTTAACTCCACCTGCTTTCCTTTTCTATTATCAAATTCCAAATATGAGGCATTGCAAAACAAAGCAATGCCTCAGCAAGCTATGCTTATGTAGGTGATTACACTAAATAAAGTTTAACAAAATTTATAATATGATTCTCATGAAGGAAACATATATATGACATATCAAATAATCAAATGCTCATAATTATAAACCTTCACAAACAGGTATTAAGTTAAATCAGGATATCATGCCAGGCATAATCAAAATCAAAGGTACATACATCAAAACAATACAAGTCCTATGTTTATAGGAAAGTATGCATGCAATCATGATAAACAAGGCACTGTATCAAAACAATACCAAAAATGTCCTAAGATACTCAATCACCAGTGATGTGTACCCATGCTAACTCTGGGTCCCTCCCGTACAGCCCGCATCAGCCCCCAGAGTCCCTCATAGCCTAGGCCCGTCTTGCCCCGGTTCACCCCACATATAAATCCATATGAACATACAGAGTAACTATATGGGCTACTATGCTGCAATGGCAACCCCATTAGGATTTGAACCACTGTCGCTCCCCGTTGGCACCAAACAAGAGACTTTCTCTGTCCCCATGAGAAGGAACAGACCCATAGGGATGACTACCCATGATACCACCACCTACATACCTGGCCCACTATCACTCAAGGGTGTTGTCTAATCATCATCATCACAAAGTTAGAGGGCGGGTGGCCAACCATACAACCCTCCTAGCATAGTATCCACCGGGTGGAAGCAGCCGTCATAAATCATTGACAAGGTATAAATCATGCAAATCATGTGAAAGCTCTATAAATAATCCCAATAAATACGATCGATGCCCATGTCAAGATAGTGCATCATATGTAAACATAGTTATTACCAAAATGAAATGTCATGCTACATCACGAAAATAGATATCTATTTATGTGCCATGAGAAGACATAAAACACATGCCTCAAAAACTTAAGAGATCTAATCATGGTTACTGAAATCACGAAGTAATTGAATGAAATCACCTACCTTAATAGATGCAGTGTTCTAATCAAGCGCGTAGAAGTATCACGTTGCACGCTCTGTCGTACTTGTTACATTATAAATCCTCCATCATTGGGAAATTGATAGATGTTTATCCCTCTAATCCCTTAGATTATTTCACATTTAATGTATACCATCAAGATCTAAGGCCTGATCATCCATTGATCAGCTTGATTTAGATTATCTCACAACATTCAGTGGTCTAACCCCTAAAAAGGGATTTAGATCTAGATTTTCAAGTCAAATCTAGGTCCACATCGTCGATACAATTGCAACGCCTCTTTCGGATAGCGATTTGGACCTCTGTAGCTCCTAAAAATCAAGTTTCTGTAGATGGATGGGTCAGAGGACCCCAAAAATCCAGAAAAACCATGTGCCACACGTGCCATTGCGCACATGTGCCAGCTTACATGTGTGTGCGTGTGTCGTTGACGCATGCGCACACATGCATCATTCGTTGGTGCATGCGCACATGTGTACTATTGGCGTGCGCGTGTAGTGCTCACGCGTGGGCACTAGTGCTGCGCACATGTTCGGTGTCTTCGTGCATGCACGCGTACGCTAGCGTGTTGCACACGCATGTTGTTTTCGTGCGCATGCGTGTTGCCTGTGTTTGTGTGTGGCACCACGTGTACGTGGCGTGCGCTAGTTGCGGTACATGGTGTGCATGTACTGTGCACATGACACTACGTGGTGCGCGCGCATCAGGCGTGTGTGCGCATCACATGTGGCGCCTGCATGTCACCTATGTGGCACACGCTAGTGGTGACATGTGTCACAGTTGAGTGCCGTCACTGGAGACGACGACTGGACTCTGGTTACCGCCGGCGATGCTCAGCCATCTAAATGGTGCAATTTTTGCACCGTTTCACTCAGTTTTTCGCGTACATCTCAAGCATCTTTTCAACAAACTCTATCGTGATCTAGTGGTTTTACACGATTTTATCACATTCCTAAAATTTCTTTTTCTACTATTTTCTGATTTGTTTGGCATCCCTAGTAGTTCGATTGCCATGAAAATTCATGGATTTGTTCTTCTTGCTATTATGCACAAGATGAATAGTTCAGATCACGATCTGATACCGTTTCATCAATTTATGTTGAAAAGAAAAATAGCACATAGTAGTTCATCAGAAAACAGAAATCCACGCCATTTTCTGGCTTTATAACGATGAAAAACTTTAAGAAATAAAAGGAAAATCGTAGAGGGTGGCTTACCATGGTCAAATCGACCAGAACTAGTCTTCCCTTCACTGCGTGCGCCAGATTCCACGTAGTTGTGGGCGTCGTCAACACAAAAATCGAGAGAGATAGTTTGGCCATGCGACAAGACAGGGGAGGCTTTTATAGCCTCATCGTGGGTCCCACACCCTATAGGCCCAAGTGTATTTACCATTTTACCCTTTCTGGTTATTATTATTTAATTATTTAATTACTTGCGTTCTTACACAAGCTACACAGCTCCTCTTTAGATTCATATTTGACTATTGCTAACCAATTAGGTCTTGCCCAAGGTGGTTAATACCATTATCATGGAAGAAGATCTTTAGACCTCAACATCTATCAACAAGAAGTTTGGGAAAATCACTTGGATTTTGGATACCCACATGGATTTTGGATACCCACTATAACCACAAAGTTCAGGAGCCACTAGAGTGAAAATAGATCTCCTCTTTCAAAAAGGTTCCTATGAGCACAAAACCCTAAGTCTCTTGGCAATGGATTTTAGATGAAAAATAACAATTTGGATCACAAGCATATAAGTAACTGGGTTGATTTCCTAGATGGACTAAGGATCTGGTAATGAAATCTAGTCATTATCTTATAAGGGTTCTTGTGGGGTCCTTACTAACATTATGTTCTATCTACCACAAAGCAATAAACATGTAATGCAAGTACAAGGAAAGGGAAGCTAATGCGACCTATGCACTATCCAATCAAGGGTTAGATAAGTGTAACTAATGCAACAACCCTAATTAAGATGCAACAAATAAGATTAATGAGAATAAACTATATGAATTACTCTACCAACCAATATGCAAATTATACTAAATGCAATGTAAACTAGGAAAAGTAAATCAAAGTGAAGGATGCTCACAGTGGCGTTTTCAATGAAGATCAATTATGGGCCTCCACACCACACACTTGGCCTATTTTAATACAACTCATTTAAAATTGAAATTGAAAGTGCAAGTTACAATGGGCCTCACTACAAGTTTCACTCAAAAAGAAAAAATCCTAGTCTAGGAAAGCAAATAAACCCTTAGTGTTGAAGTGGCTCCTTTACAAATTCCCCTTCCACAAAACAAGTAAGATGGATTAACTTTTTGAGAAATTAACAAAATATGCAACTATGATGCAAAACCTTAGCGAAATGCAACTTAAAATTAAGACTAAAGGTAAATAATCTAAATAATAATCCACCCACAAGTCCATTGTGATTCCCCAACAATAGCACTAAAAGCTTGGTTTAGCTTTAAAATTACTCGCAAGTATACAAATCAATGTAGTATTTTCACACAAGTGAGTCCCACGAGGAATCTTATAGATTCACAATGGATTGGGTTTTATTCAAATTGACTAACTTCAACCAAAGAAGAAGAGTTATGATTAAAATAGGAATCTAAAGTAAAATGGAATTAGAAATATGCACAAAATTATAAACTAAAAGTAAAAGACACTTGCTTAAATTAAAACTAAACAATTAGAATGGAAACTTACCTTACTAACATGTAATTAACTAAAGCAATTAAAAAAGATTCAAACCAAGCAATGACACTTGAGGAAACTACTAAATTAGCAACTTTCTAAAATGCAAAAGGGAAACCTTTTAAATCTAAAAAAATATGCAAATAACTTATTACAACTTTAAAACAAGATCATGAAACTAAGTTATCCAAAAATCAAACATACAAATAACTATGTGGTCTAATAAACAACAAAAAAATTTAAATGGTTACATAAGGATTCAGGCAAAAACAATGTTTAGATGGCTAAAATTAAACCACAAAGTTAAGGAAAAAATGTTTTCATATTTCAATACTTAAGAACATTCAACAAATCTAGCATTAGAAAGCTATTGAAACTACAAATTTTGTGCAAGGAAATGACCCAAATCTTAAGTACATTGATAAAATAAGTAATGATAACAAGAATTTTCCTAAAACTTTATTGAATCACATCCATATTACACAAAAAATGGACACATAAAGTTGTCTATAACATATGTAAAGTGTTCACTATTCTTGCTTGCAAAAGTGAATCTAAACAACAATGAAACTTCAATCTAGAGCTCCCAAACTAAAGTAGAATGGCATTCATAGAAAACCTATGAAGAAATTCAAGCGAAGAGGAAAGCTAGATGGGTGACATAATCATAGAAAGTGATGCCTAAATCTAAGATGAAAATCAAGGAGAAAAATGTGTAGAACTAAATGGAAACCCAAGGCTCTAAGCTATCTCCTCTCTTGGACGTCACTACCAAAGGGAAGTTAGCATAGATCTTGAAGCAATGAGAAATGAAAACTAGAGATTTGGAAGCAAGAAAGAAGGGGAACTAGGTGTGGAACTCAACAAAGTAAAAACACCATAAAATAATGATGAAAGTAAATTACTAACCTGGAATTGGAGAGAAAATAATCAAGAGAATAATTAGAAAATGAAATGAAGAAAAACACCAAAGAAAGCCCAAGATCCAAGCTTCAAAAGATCCCAAGCTAAAGTGCTCCTTTCAAGATTGTCTCACCCAACCCCTAATTGAAAAATTAGTATGGAACATGGGGCTATATATAGATGAGTGGTTTCCTAACCTAAGAAAGGGTCAAAGCATGAGGCATGTAGCCCTAGGGTTAGGTATTGAATGAGAAAGTTTAGGTTAAAGATGAATTAGCAAGATGATGTAAGAAATAGAGGTGGGAAAATGACATAAGAGAGACATGATGGCTGGTTTCTAAATTTGAACAAGGGGTAGGATCTTTTTCAAAGAAGGAGAGTGGAGCTTTTTCCTTTAAAAATTTTTAATTTTTGTTGATAGAAAATCATAGAAGTGTCAAGGAATGGGGTTTAGAAAAGATGTGTTTGGAGTAGATCTAGCATTTTCTATTTAAGAAACCCTTAATCACCAAATAGGAAAGTGGAGGCATCTTTTTTCATAATGAGGAGCCTCCCTCCTTTAACTTGTAACCCTAGGAAAAAGAGTGGAAAAAAGAGTGGTAGATGGAGTTGAAAATTAGGGTTTCACTCTTGATGGGTGCACCAATGCATAATCATCTTTTTACATAATTCTCCCAAATCTTCTAATTAAACCTTGAAAATCCAAATTTAAAAACGAGGTCATTGCTTGAAGTCTCCTCCAATTGTATAACTACATGTGCCATTTGGCTTATGTAGTTCACTTTAAGGGCTCATTTGGCTTGGGTTCATGCCTCACACCATTTGCTTTAATGTCTAGAATGGCTTGGCTTGAATTCCTTAGCTCGTCACCTTCTCTCATGGCTAAGGTCGCTTGAATGGCTCCCATACAAAGGCAATGGAAATGCATGGCTTATTTCATGGGCTCGTTTCAGTCACTTTGAGGTCTTTTAATTGCTTCATTTGATCCTTGATTAAGCTTTGATGATTACAATTGGGATTTTAGCATGATCTCTTAATCTTGATCTTTAGTTCTTATCCTAATTAATCTTGACTATTAGATCATCTTGACGAGACTTACAAAAGAAGAAAATCCTAATCATACCCTAAAAAATTATGAAAATTCACATACTTACTCCGAATTAGCCTCTGAACCTACAAAATATCTTATTTTTGAAAAATTAGGTCAAAAAGGCATGTGTTATAAAATTTTCTCTAAAAACCTTAGAAATAACGCTATTTTTTATAGCACATGAATTACTAATTGGGTACTTTTTATACAAATTTCAACACTTATCATATCTCCCTCTATTTCTCTTAGATTTATATTTCAATTACAAGGAAAAGGTAAGAGATAATAAATAAATTTAAAAAAAAAATCTTCTTTTTTGCCTCTTATTTATAGAGTTTAAGAAGTGGAAGCCCTAACGATGGCTAGTTAAGATCTAAGGATGAAAGGATAGTTGACTGGTTGAGATGGAACAGAAGATGGGATGTTAAAGTGCAAGGAATAGAAGGGGTAGCATGAATTCTAGTTTAGGAAAGTGGGATGAAGTTGGGTATGATTTGAATAGGAAAGTGGAGTGTGAAAGGAAGGAAAGTGGTACAAAAGTAGATTAATTAAGGCAGTAAAGAGAATTCTGTAGGAGTGAAGGAAGAGAGGAAGATTAGAAAGATTTTTTTTTTTTAGGAAATTAGGTCAACTTTGGCCAAATTAGAAAAGTGCTTGGTGGGGGAGGCATCTTTTTCAAATGGGAAATTGGGAGTTGAGAATGGAAACTAGAAGGGGTTAGGATGGACAAAGAAAGAGTGGGAAAGGAAATAAATAAGTGGGAAGGGAAAGAAGTAGAAAGGAAAGGAAAAGATAAGGAAAATTGGTGAAGGGAATTTACGAAAGTTCCAAAATTAAAAACTCTAAGGGGGACATGTTTCTCCATGGAGGGAATGTGTGTCTTTTTTTAGAAACACTTAAGATACATTAGATCAAGATGGGTCATTGGGATCTTTCTTTTCTTAGGAGTTTGGGTAGACTTTTTAACATGGAAGAAGTGGCTAGGGTTTAAATCTTTCCTTTACTTTATTCCTAGCCCTTTGATCATGCCTACCTTATCTTGAATGAATGGAATCCCTTTATGACATGTAAATCATTCTTAAGCTTCATTTTCTCTCCACCATTAGATTGGATTGAATGGCCTTGATTCCTTAGATATCTCTTCATGTATTTCATGTCGGACCAAGTAAACTTCTCCATGTTTGCATGGATAAGATATCCAATCATTGGTTGATCTTACTCATTTCGTTGAGTAGGAGAGAGAAAGTAAGCAAAAAGTCTTTACATGGGTCTCGATCTTCTTTTATATCTTAGAAGATTTCGTTGCATATGATCTCTTTGTATATGAGTTGAACTTCTCCCATAAGTTTCTTAAGGTAAAGGTAGTGAAATGCATGCATGCTTGAATTCATGGGAGTTTGCCACCTTTTCACCTTTATTTGAGGAGTTGTGCATGGGGTTTCTAACTGCTCTAACTTTGATACTAATGATTATTCTAAACCTCCAGGACTTCAATTTTGAAATATGAAATTGTTCTTTCACAAATAAAATTGGGTAATTTTTTTCATTTTTCATTTGTATCTTGGACCTACAAATTTAAAAAATTAACCCTAATTAGTAATAGTTAAGTAATTTCTAAGTTAAAGCATGCTAAATATAGAGGTATATATGTAATATATACATATATATATATATCAAATACCCCATGACTTAGATTTTATTAATCTTCAAGAAAAACTATAGAATAGAAATGTAAAATTATATAAAAGAAATCCTAACAACTTTTGCAGATGCTAACATTTGCATTTAGCATATGTAGAGAGCCGTTAAATCCCCAAGCTACACCTAGTGGATGAGTTGTAGCCTCGTAAGGATTTTGAAAAATGATATCCATAAACATTTTCAAAAATCGTATGAAAATACTTCATGTTCCTCAGAGAATCTTCTTGTACTCATCATTCATTAAATTTCTAGCTTAGTATGCTAATAGAAATGTCTAACAATTCAAAATCCTACCCTTATGCAAAAGATATCCCATTATTTCATTAAATTTCAAAATGTGAGTTTGTGAATACATAGCAAATAGATACATAGTTGTTAGTTTTTAAGTAAAATATAACCTACTTTACCATATAAAATTATGTTTTGACTTCATATCTCACAAGATCTACTTAACACTTAGAAAGAAGTATCTCAAAAAGGGGTAAATCTCTTATTAATATGTGAGTGGAATGGTGTTCATCAAGTTCAAAATTCTCACATATTCTGCACGAAAGAATGATGACTTAGAAAGATTTGTAATGGTCTCATATCCAATTGTAGGAATGTTGTACTCTACCAAATTTCTGATGCATTCATAATCATATAAGTTATACTATTCCTAAGATGAAGTTACGACTTCTAATAGGACAAAACATAGGCTTAGGACATGGTTATCAAAGAAATGGTATAAGGTTAAACAAAGGTTGTCATGAAGATAAGTAAATTAAGGTATTCTACTAGTGTATGGTCAACTTTCTTTTCTACCCATAAGAGTGAACGTTTCATGTTGTGTAGCTATTTTTATTTTCTTTTCTCACTTTTCTTCATTTTCCCACTTTTGATATACAATCTTTCTTTGAAATTTTCTCCTTTTAACCCCTTCTTTGTGTTCATCTTTTGAATTGTATTGATTCATAATTTATCAAGATAATTCTTCAACTAAGTCTATATATTTCCAAAACAATTAGGTAATGGATATCTTCTAAGGTTTCAATATGAGTAATGGTCAATGGGCTCATAAAGAAAATGCTTAATGTAAAAAGCTTAAGGGTTGAACTAGTGGAACAATAATAGGAAAGCTAAAGGCTTCGGGTTCATCAAGGACGACCTCTTTTATTTTTTAAGTTTAATATAACTTAAATTAACCATAAATGTCACAACCCCGTCGGGCCCATAGCAACGATATTGTCCCGTGCGCACGTGTGCGTGCCACGGGGTTTGCTCTTCCCCCGCACCCAAGGGAAAACTGGTCATTGTTGTGAAGGGAGAGAACCCCCCTTATAACTCACAGCCCATCACCCCCTAGCGATGTGGGACTAACTCTCAGTCCCTCCCGCTTCCCCGCAGATCCCGGTACCTCACGGTTCACCTCTCCCCCTTAGGGGACACGCGTCCCCGCGCATTCACGCGCCAGGCCCACATGTGGCTAGCCATCCACACCGAGTTGGGGTTTGGCTCTGATACCACTTGTCACAGTCCCGTCGGGCCCATAGCAACGATATTGTCCCATGCGCATGCATGCGTGCCACGGGTTTTGCTCTTCCCCCATGCCCAAGGAAAAACCAATCGTTGCTGTGAAGGGAGAGAACCCCCCTTATAACTCATAGCCCATCACCCCCCTAGCGATGTGGGACTAACTCTCAGTCCCTCCCGCTTCCCCGCAGATCCCGGTACCTCACGGTTCACTGGCTAGCCTTGGCCGATGAGGGTGGGCTAAGAGGGCTAGCAGGCTTCTAGGCAAGGTGAGGCTTGAGAGTTAGTCTCACATCGGTTAGGGGGGTGATGGGCCTGAGTTATAAGGGGGAATGCCTTCCTTCATAGTAACGACCGGTTTTCCCCTGGATGCGGGGCAAGAGCAAAACCCGTGGCACATGAGTGCGCACGGGACAATATCATTGTTGTGGGCCCGACGGGGTTGTGACAAGTGGTATCAGAGCGGGACCCTGACCCCGATGATGGTAGGCTAACCCCACACGAGGTCTCGTGGCCCCTAAGGAGGGGAGAGGGCTAGCCTTGGCTGATGAGAGCAGGCTGATGAGGGTGGGCCAGGAAGGCTAGCAGGCTTATAGGCAAGGTGAGGCTTAAGAGTTAGTCCCACATCAACTAGGGAAAAGGTTCCTGGGCATTGATAAGGGTCTGGGTGGGCTTTACCAGTAATGACACGTTTACCCCGTCGTGGGTGAGAGCAAAACCTAATGTAATTGGGACAATATCGTTACTGAGGAGCTCAGACCCGGGGCGTTACAATAAATTCAAGAGATAAATGGTATAGTCTTTCATATGTTTTCTTAGTCTTGACCAAGACAAGAATGATGAGACCAACTAAGAAATTATTGCCTGATGAAGAAAAATTAGAATTTACATGTAACACTCCCAAAGAAAGAATGAATATAAACTCACATAGGTTAATAGTATCCACAAATATTCTTTAGGAACTCTAAGTTATAATTTCTCTTCAAATTAAATTATATATATAACTATTTTTGTGCAATGAATATTCTAAGTTATAACTTTTCATGGAATGCTTTAAAAAAAGAATAAAATAGGGAACTAATTATATACAAATCTATTAATAAGTTAAAGTTCAAAAGATAGCTTAAATAGTCAAAAATTTTAAATTCTTGTCATTGTAAGGAAACTTTTAATAAGTTTCTATCAAAATAAATAAATAAATTGGTAAAATTCAAAAGAAAAAACTCAAAAAATAACTAATAAAAGCTATGAACACATCAAAATTTGAATACCCTACCCCCAGACTTAAATTAAATATTGATTCCAATGTTTTCAAATAAAAGCATGGACCCATGAAATAAAATTCAAAAGAATAAACTCAAAAAATAACTAATAAAAGCTATGGACACATCAAAATTTGAATACCCTACCCCCAGACTTAAATTAAATATTGTTTCCAATGTTTTCAAATAAAGGCATGGACACATGAAATAACCAAGTAAAGAGATAAGGGTTAGAAAGGTAGTACCTGCACTCTAAGGATAATGCATTAATCTATTGATATGGATAAAGATGCAAAATAGACAATAAAATTATACAAATTTATCACTCCTAACCTAAACTAACTATGAAGGAGTTTTTAGAAAACTCACTCCACTTCAAAATCTCATGATAGTCAATTTACTTTCTCCAAGAAATGTATGGTGATGATAACAATGTGGCGTGATGTACCACTATGAAATAGAATTTATTTGGACCAACTTGAGATGACTTCCCTTTGTTTGTCAAATTGGGTATACGGGATGCTAACATCAAAAGCAGAAAATGTTCCTCCTCTCTTCCTTCTTCCTCAAAGCTAAGGCTTAGCATCACTCTAGATTTCCCCAAAATAATCTTCATGTTCCTCCTAATGCAGAAAGGCATTTCCTTTTGAGTGAACTTGTTCTAAGGCTGCTAGTCCCGAGCAAAACATGTATACAACTATTTTATACAAAACTAATACAAAGTGCCACTTTTGTAGATACTCATGATTGCATTTAGCATATGCAACAAGCCCTTAAACCGCTAGGTTACCCCTCGTGGACGAGTTAGGCTTCGTGAGGGTTTGCAGTGAATATACCCACAAAATTCAAAAAAAATTTGAGTTCCCTATTTTATCTCAGAGAATCCTCATTTATTAGCAAATTGACTAATTTTTCACAACTTAATGAAGAAGATTTGACAAATTTACACACCATATACATATTAAAGACATTTTATTTTTGCCATTCCTGGGAGTGCATATGTGTGTGTACAGCCACATAAATCTTGACTTCTAACAAGATATACTTACATTCCATTGGAAATATGCTTTGACCTCAAATCCTCGCAGGTATACGCTTAAAAATAAAACTCTCAGATAAGGGGTTAACATATTTCTCTCATTATGTGATCGAATCCAAGAAGCTGATGGTTCACATAATTCTTTTTAATGCTCATGAGACAAAGGAAAGTGATCCATAAGAGTGGATGTTAACACCAAGAATATTAGGGGTCTTTTACTTTAATTCTTTCTTTTTATCTCCTCTTTAAGGCTATGTCCACCTAAGATCAATAAGGCTTTAACTAGGACGAAATGAAGGCTTATGATAAGTTTAGAAAAGAAAGGTATAAAGAATTCAAAGGGTCAAAATTGAGTAGATTTCTTCAATGAATATCTTCTAGGACAACTTTTCTTTTTGGTTTGTACTTGAAGTGAATTTCTCTTTCAGATTTTGGTCTCTCTGTCTCTCTCTCTCTGTCTCTCTCTCTCTGTCTCTCTGTCTCTCTCTCTCTCTCTCTCTCTCTCTCTCTCTCTCTGTCTCTCTGTCTCTCTCTCTCTCTCTCTCTCTCTCTCTCTCTCTCTCTCTTTTCTTTGAAAGAAAAACATTTACTTTTTTCTCACTTCTTTGACTTTTTGTCCTATATTTGAACTTTTTTTCTTGTACTCTACTCATTTTGAAGATGGGTAGTGGTATCTATTTTGGGTTATTCTGGGTTAAGGTGAATGGGGTTAAGAAAGAAAAGGCTTAATAACAGGCTTAAAAGGCTAACTAGTGATATATTATATTGGGTAGGCTTTATGACTCTAGGCTGAGCAAGGATGGCCTATATCATTTCCTAGGTTTCCGAAAGCCTATTAGATTCAATAAATTTCTGGAATTAAAGCTATTACTCTTATTTATTCTTGATGTTTAACCAAAACAATAATAACAGGATCACACTAATGTATGTACGCTGAAGAAATTATGGAACTACTTATAACCCTCTCAAAAAAGATAGTCTCAAACTCTCACTAGGTTATAGGTCTCCATTGATTTTCCTCAATGTCTCTAAGTCATACCTCTATATTTGTCTTGATTATGTGTTGTGTGTAAATGGTTTCTGAGAATTAACTTTCATAAAATGCTTCAACACATGAATGACATGCAAAACTAATCATATGCATTCCCATTAAGAGGTGAAAACAGTATATTTACGAAATATTGAACATTCAATTCTCATCATAGTAAGGGAACTCTACTTCAAAAACTTTCAAAAAAATTTCTTTTTCAAAATTTTTCAATTTTTCTTTTTTTCAAGAAAACTCAAAATCTCTAGTGCATCTACAACCCCCAACTTGAATTAAACATTGTCCCTAATGTTTGAAAACATAGGATTCTATATGAAAGTGGAGTGATGTAGACTCTAAAACACTTGGGTTGCCTCCCAATGAGCGCTAAGTTTAACGTCTTCAGCCAAACATTACCTAACCTAACTTTCTAAAACTAGAGCTAATTGGGTCAGCTTTATTTGTCCTAATCCCCTAACCCAAGATGAGATGGCGAGAATTCTCATGCCACTTCAAAATTTTGTGGTAATCTATATATGGCCTCCACCTTGAAATTTTAGGTGGTGATATGAAGATAATACAATAGATCAGCGCAATTGTAAAAGTAATGGGACCATATTGTTGATCCCCCATCTTTAAGATTTCACGGTGGTCAATACAAACTCTCCACCCAGTGGTCATGCAGGTGGGTACTAGCTTGTTATCCTCATTTTTGACTACCATGACCCCAAATTTCTTAGGCACAACCTGAACAGGGCTGACCCAAGTACTATCAAAGATAGGATATATGACGCCAACATCTAAGAGCTTGAGGACTTCATCCCTAACTACGTCCTTCATGTGGGGGTTCAGTCGCCTTTGAGTCTCGCTAGAAGGTTTTGCATTTTCTTCTAGATGTATTCTATGCATGCATAAGGCTGGACTTATCCCTTTTATGTCTGTTATTGTCCACCCTAGAGCAGTTTTATTTTCCTTAAGAACATCTAAAAGCTTACCCTCCTGTTCTTTATCGAAGTCTAATGTGATTATTAGAGGTAAGGTTTCATCTGGGCCTAAGTATGAATATTTCAAGTTATCAGGCAAGGGTTTTAGGTCCAGAGATGGTGGTTGCTCTATTGAGGGTATGGGGATAGATTTAGATGATGGCAGTGATTCCACATAAAGACCCCACTTAGAGGTATCCATGAGTGGTACAACATCTAAAAGATTGTTTACCTCCTCAATAGACTTGTCTATGTCAAATTCTCCATTAAAGTGTATTAGACAAGCCTCTAGTGGGTCTGAGATGGACAATGGTGAATGACTCTCATTAATTAGACTCTCAATCAAGTTGACATCACAAGGATCATCGAGGTCTAAATGTTGTTGATCGGCATTAAAAACATTAAGCTTAACCTTCATGTTACCGAATGAGAGTTTCATTACACCATTCCTACAGTTAATAATGGCATTGGACATTGCCAAGAATGGACATCCAAGGATAACTGGGATTTGACTACTAGGATCTGATACAGGTTGAGTGTCTAACACAATGAAATCAACAGGGTAATAAAACTTATCCACCTGTATCAAGACATCTTCAACCAAACCACGAGGTATCTTGATAGATCTATCAGCTAATTGCAGCGTGGTAGTGGTTGGTTTCAATTCACTGAGTTTTAGTTGCTCATATACAGAGTATGGCAACAAGTTAACACTAGCCCCTAAGTCAAGAAGTGCCCTATCTATAACTTGATCTCCAATGACACAAGTGATTGTAGGACATCCTGGGTCTCTAAATTTTTGTGGGGTCTTGTGTTGAATCAAAGAGCTCACTTGTTTGGTGAGGAAAGCTTTCTTTTGCACATTAAGCTTTCGCTTCATTGTGCAAAGCTCTTTTAAGAATTTGGCATAGGCCGGGATGTCTTTAATTGCATTGAATAATGGTATATTGATTTGTACATGTTTAAACACTTCCATTAACTCATTGAAGTTTGATCCCTTCCTAGGTTTATTCAATAATTGGGGAAAGGGGGCTTTAGGCACATAGGGTGCCTCCACTACACGTTCTACAGGGTTGATCTATATTTTCTCTTTTTCCTGTATTTTTGTTGCCTCTTTTTTCTCTATAGTTTCCTTAGCCTACCCTTCTGTGTTATCAATTTGATGACCATTTCTAAGGGTGATCATGGACTTGGCATGCTCATGAGGGTTATGGTTTTGAGAACTTGACCCTATCTCAAATTGACCCTTAGGGTTAGGGATGGGCTGACTAGGAAACTGACCATTTCCTCTATTATGTAATTCAACACACATTTAGCTTACTTGCACCTCTAACTTAGCTATGGCTTGAGAGTTGACATTAGCTTAATGTTTACTTTTATTTTGCAATTGGTGTAAGGCCTTTTTAGTGTAATCATTATCTTTTGCACATTGGTCCACCCTAGTGTGGATGTTTTCCTTTGAATATGGTTTCTTTTGTTGTAGAGGTTGTTGAAAGCCAGGTGGCGAATGGGGAGCTGTAGTTCTAAGAGGAAAGTCTTTGACAAGGGGATTCACATATAGCCCCTCCTTTTGGTTATTCTTTGACCAAGACAAATTGGGATGCTTAGCCCATCCAGGGTTGTAGGTCTCAGAATATGGGTTGTCACTTGGTTGGCGATATGCATTCAATGCATTCGCTTGGTCTACAAGATATTCAAGGAATACCTTATTAGATGGATACTCAGAGGTTAAATGGGCTGAACTAGAACAAGTAGCGCATACCTCTTGTGGAGGTTTCTGGGATAATGTAACAGCTATGAAAGATTAAAACATAGTTTCAAGCTTGTCCATTCTTCCATCTAATTTTTTAGAGACATAGTCAAGCTTATCGGATAGATCAGTATGTGCTCCTATCTCACAGATACCTCCCTTCTTAGTGGGCTGGTTAGTTCTTTCTCTTCTATTTGAATAATCCCATTGCTGAGAATTATCAGCTACTATTTGAAAGAATTCCCCAACTTCTCTTTCATCTTTTAACATGAGGGTCCCTCCACTCACTACATCTATCATTTATCTATTTTGAGGTGTCAATGCCTCATAGAAGTATTGAACTTGCTGTCATTTCTCAAATCCATGGTGAGCGCATTTTTGCAGTAGTTGAATCCACCGTTCCCAATATTCATAATATTGTTCATCATCCCTTTGTTGGAAATTTATAATTTCACGACGTAGGGCATTTGTTTTGTGAAGGGGGAAGAACTTATTCAGGAACTTCTTAGACAATTTGTCCCATGTATGTATAGAACCTACCTCCAAGGAATTAAGCCATGACTTGGCTTTGTCCTTAAGTGAAAACGGGAATAACCTTAGCCTAATCGAATCATCCAAAACATTTCAGAACCTAAATGTGGCACAAATATTAAGGAACTCCTTGATATATAGGTATGGATCTTCTCGATCTCGACCATAAAAAGTAGGGAGTCACTAAATTACTCCCGGCTTTAACTCAAAGTGGTCAGCATTAGTTGGAGGGAATGCTATGCAGGAGGGGGTATTAAGTTGGAGCGGTGCATAAAAATCTCTAATAGTCTTGTGCTCAATCTCTATTGGTGGTTCAGCCATAGGGATAGGAACTAGGTTTCTTTCCGCGTTGAATCTCTGGGTTTAACGATAGTAGCTCAAGGTTCTGAGATCGACACCCTTGCATGTACTATTCCTAATCTAAGCTATCCTACTTCTAAATGCTAACTCTAACTCTATGTGATGCAAGCAAAAAGGCACAGTCAAACATCTTAGGCTAATAAGCAATATATTGATTTTCTTGAATATGTGTGGGGACAATGCTTTTAATTAGCCTAATCTAGCAATCCTCCTCTCCTTTAGACTTGATTATTGCTTGCCAGTTAGGTTCTTCGCAAGGTAGTTAATACAACCCTCGTGTAAGGAGGCGTTTAGACCTCAGAAACGTCAACAGAAGCTAAGGGAAGAGCGAGGCTCTATTAGACAACCCTCAATAACCACAGTGCTCCAAAGCCACTGGAGTGACAATAAATTGAGTCTTAGTAAGAGGGTCCTACGAGCATGTGATAGCCCTATAGGTCTCTTCTCATTGATTTTAATTTGAATTGAAGGCTAGGGTAGCGCGCTTGAGGTGATTATCCTAGGTGGGCCAAGGAATGGTGATGAAATCCACCCTTGATCTTATAGGGGTAGGGTGCCCTTACTAATTAATTCCACACTCCATGGTAGTTCGATCAGCATATATATCACCTTAAAGCATTAACCGTGTCTTAAGATGCAAATAAAAGCGATAAACTAATGCCAAACCTAAAAGTGCAACAATTATAAGAGGATGCTTTCTACATGATTTATACTACCAAACAATGAAAATTTACTCTAAATGCAAACCCTAATCTAGGAATTTAAATGAGTGAGGAGACTTACAGTGAGGTTTCTGATGAAGATCAAGTGTGGGCCACCTTATCCCACACTTACCCTATATTATTACAACCCTTTTAAAATTAAAAATGCAAATTACAAAAGGGCCTCACTACAAGCTTCACTCAAAAGCAAAAAATCCTAATCTAGGAAAGCAGGGAAAATTTCTTATTGATGAAGATTTTCTTGCAAATTTTCTCCACTTTCCTGTTTCTTGAAAAAGAAAATTAGAAATAAGTACCAATTTCAGGAAATTGGGTGGTTATGCAAAAAAAATTCAAAAATGCACCTAAAATTACCTAAAATGCAATTCCTAATATATATATTTTTGGATATTTTTTCAATGTTTTGGATTTTTTAATTAAACTTTATAAAAACTCCTTTGCAAGTCCCTGGCAACGGCGCCAAAAACTTGTTTGTGTTTTTTGCAAGTGCACGGGTTATTGTAGTATAGCTATGCAAATATCGATCGAACCCACATGGACTCGCTTTAATTGGAGTTTTTAATAAAATTTAATTATTTAAAACTAAAAGAAAATAACAAAGCTAGCCTAACTATTCAGATTTATTCAAATGATGCACTTTACATAACTTTCAATTCCAGAAAACATAAAATAAAATTAATCAAACATCCCTAAATCCCACTGTCCGTGGATAGCATTGTCCCTGGATAATACTGTCAAAAGATGGATAAAATAAAGCTTAAATGGAACAGGGACACAGATGTAAATAAACAGAGGATATAGATGTAATTAAATAGGGGATGCAGATGTAATTAAAGCAAATGAACAGAAATGTAGTTGCATTTAAAGAGTAAGGGCAAAACTGTAATTCTATTCAAAATCTGGTTTTTAACAAAAACTAGGAAAAACCCAACGAAAGAGGAGCCCGGTGGAGAAGGAGATGAAGTCGGAGGAGAAGGAAGCGAGACAAATGCTAGATCTGGACTGGGTGGCGACTGGGAGCCTAGTGCGGTGAGACGGGCGCCTGACGTCTGGGCAGGGGAGGAAGATGGGTTGTCTGATGCTGTTCAGAGTAGATGGGCTTTGCACGGTGGAGATGGTTGTCCAGTGATGGGCTGGTAAAGAGAAGGGCGTCGCACGTCTTGGAATCGCCTGTGCCAAAGCAGATGGGACCTGGGGCGTCTAACACGGGAAAAGCTAGTCAGCGATCTGCTTACTCTGGACATCCACCAGTTCTGATCTGGCTTGATGGAGGTAGGGCCACATGACGACCTTGTGCAAGAAAGGTGTTGGTCTGAGAATAGATGACGCCTGGCTGATGCTAGTGTTAGAAAGCAAAGGGAAAGGTGGGGTGCTTTCTAGTCTGGTGCGTGGAAGACAAATGAAAAGCTGAATTAGAAAGGGATGGAAGTGAAAGCGACGAGGGGGATGAGTAGGGAGAGATAGAGAAGGTGAGGGGTGTGTGTGTGTGTGTGTGTGTGTGTGTGTGTGTGAGAGAGAGAGAGAGAGAGAGAGAGAGAGAGAGAGAGAGAGAGAGAGAGAGAGAGAGAGAGAGAGAGAGAGAGAGATTGGGATTGAGAGGAGGCTGGCTGGGAATTGGATAAAGTGTGAGAGCATGGAGCAGTGAGAGAGGGAAACTGTGGAAACAACTTGTACAGTGAATGAATGTGATTGTGGAGATGAGCAATGGAGGGTGCAGGGTTGAAGAGGAACAAAACAAGATGGGGAAATAGAAAAGGAAACAAATGGTGGTGCATAAGAAAAGCAGAAAGGAAACATTGTGATTGAAAAAGGAAAACTAAAGAAAGAAAAGACAAAGAAGCAATGGGAAAGCAAGACAAACTCAAAACTAAAACTCCCTCTCCCTCCATATGGCTTCCTCTCTTTATAGCTTTTGCATCTCCTTGTTTTTCTCCGCTCCTTCCTCATCTTCCTCAACTCCTTCCTTGAAGAGATAACTCCCTTTTAGGAAACTTTATCCTCTACAAATTTAGGATTCTTCTCATTAGTAATTCTTATCCAATTTGGACTCTTCTCATCTTGATCTGCACCGTTAATAATAGATCTGAGCCATCTAACCCTCCTTTAGTTGATCTGCAAAAATAAAAACTAAATTAGAATAATCAAACCGTACATTAATCCTTTAATAAGCTTGAATGATCATCTAACCGTTGATTAAGGTCTAGATGGTTAATCAATCTAAATTTTGAAATTTGGACTATTAGATGATCTAATTGAATGCTAAACTAGGGGTCTTTTAGCCAAAATTAAGCACTTAACAAAGACCCCATTGTAACTTGCAATTTTTTTATTTCATTTTAAGTGAGTTGTATTAATACAAGGCAAGTGTGGGGTATGGTGGCTCACACCTGATCTTCATAAAAAGGGCCATATAAGCCTCCTTCATTCCCATTTACTTTTCTAGTATGGTTGCATTTAGTGTAATTTGCATATTTGTTAGTGGTGTAGTTCATATAGTTTAGGGTCCATCTTATTTGTGGCATCATATTTATGGTTGTTGCATTAGATTGCACCTATCTTACCCTTGGTTGGATAGTATATAGGCTGCATTAATTTTCTTTCTTATACTTGCATTGCACGTTCATTGCTTTATGGTGGATGGAGCATAATGTTAGTAATGGCCCTATAGGAACCTTCATAAGATAAAGATTGGATTTCATCACCAAATCCTTGGCCCACCTACAAAATCAAATCAATTCCTTGTATGTTAGCAACCACAACCTTTAATCTTAATTTGAAATCAAGTAGCAAGAGACTTAGGGTTTTGAGCTCATAGGACCCTTTTCGAAAGAGGAAATATATTCTCACTTAGGTGGCTGATGAACTTTGTGGTTATAGTGGGTATCCAAAATTGAAACGATTTTCCCAAGCCTTTTGTTGACTGTTGAATTCTAAATGCCTCCTTCCATGAGAATTATATCAACTACCTTAGGTAGGACTTAACTTGTAAGCAATAGTCAAGTCTGGATTAAAGGATGAGCTATCTAGCTTTAGATTAAAAGCTCCAACCTCACAAATTAACAAAAGATCAATAGGACATCTTGATAGCATTAGGAATTTCTCACTTGCATAGCATATAGATATAGGTGCCATTTAGATTTAGGTTGCATCAATTAGATAGGTTTTTACTTTAGTGCATGTAAGGACGTTGATCTTAGAACACTAAGTTAGAACTATTAGATCTTAAGATTGAATGTACCCATAGGCAAGGGGTGAGAAACCAAGTTCCTAACCCCATGGTTGAACCCCTAGCAATGGTCAAGCATAAGGCTATGAGATATTTCTATGCACTACCTCCAATTGAATACTCCATCATGCATCACATTGCCACCTCCCAAAACAGACCACTTTGAGATAAAACCTAGAGTCATACAATTGCTCTCATATTTCTATGGTCATGAGAGAGGACACGTACATATCAAGGAATTCCTTGATATTTGTGCTACATTTAAGTACTGTAATGTCACGAATGATTCGATTGTTTTTTTAAATAAAACTCACAAGGGAATGAATCATTTGTAGTATACTGCACTAGTAAGGTCGATCCCACGAGGAGTTGAACTAATGTTATGCCGGTGGTCCCTACTTTAAAATATCTAACCTAGCCAAAATTTAAGAGATATTTCTTTTAATCTAAGTATGAAAATCAAACATGAAAATGAAAATTGTTCATAAATTAGAAGCATGTTAGAGTTGAAAACTTTCCTAAAACATGCACTTTTTGTTAAATAAATTTTCCTAAATGAGACTTTCTAAAATTGCATATAAGCAACTTTCCTAAGTGCAATTTTAACAAATTTCCTAACTTAACTTTCCTAAGCATGAAATTACAACTAACCTAAGGGAAATATGCATTAAACAACCACTTTGCTAATCATGCAACTACTAAAGCAATTAGTCAATCTTATGAGAAGGGTAACTTTAACAACTACAACCTAAGCAACAACATGTAAACAAATCAATCAAGATCAACACTACTAAATTACTTTCCTATTTTGAATGAAGGCAATGAATTTGATCTAATTAATCAACAACTCACTTAACACCATACTTGATTCAATGAATAATGAAATCAATGAAGGAACAATCCACTTTCATAACATCATGCAATGCTTCAACATTTACTTTTTTCAAAACCAGGTGTTCCACTTTTGGAGTGGATGCATGGTTTCTTAGGACTCTTGATTTAATTGATTGATGAGTTGTGACGACCTGGGTTTTCACATGCATTTTTAAATGCAACCTAGTTCCTAATGCTGGATCGATCCCTATCTGAAAACACTTTTAGAAAAACAATGCAATGCATTGGAAAATAATCTTTTATTTTAAATTCATTTTGAAAACCCTGAGTGTCATTTGCTTTCGAGATAAACAAAGTGGCTTTCGAGATGGACAAAGTAGTTTTGAACATTACTGTAATCATAAATGTCTTCCCAGGTCTATCCAGTCACAGCTCATAGCCCAACTGTAATAATTACAAGTACATGTCCAAAAGATAGATTATATGCTTACCTTCATACTTGTCTTTGTCTTCAATTCTCTTGAGCTTAGTACTACTATTTCCTTATGCTTCTTCTAATCTTCTGTGGAGCTAATCTATAAAAATGATATATTTGGATGAGTATTCCTCATACCCAGTAGGTGATCTGATACTACTATTTTGAAAACAAGGCAGACAATATGCATAATTCAAGGAACCTTTCATGTAAAACATAAGTGATTCCTTTTTGTATAAACACGCATATTTATGCATAAAACGTAAGGTCATTGATGTAATTTCAACCATGGAATCTTTTACCGAAATCTATTATTCAACGATATAAATATGACTAAAATCATAAAGTAGAAATCGATAGATCCATGTAAGAAGATCTTGACAAGCACATCAAACCAACGAGTCAAATATAATAATCATGAACTCTTAAAATAGTCATCACTCAAAGTAGATGCTATCATCACTATAAGTATCATGCACATGAGTCTCTCGGTGAACACATCACACAACTGGTCATGAGTACTTGTATACAACCATCTCAATGCTATATGCAGATCGATAATCCTGAAATCATAGGGCCAACTATGCTCACGACCAGAACACATTTGGAATCGTGTGTCTCCAGTATCTAGAGACCACCCACCATAGCCCTCCACGGCGACTATGGATATGTCCCCGAAAGGGTTCCATGAACACCTCTAGTGGTCGTCCCTGTTTACCACAATAGTCAGGGAAAGGACAATGCCATTTTGGCAGGGATACCATCCACTTTTTGTGGTAGAGGCCAGGAGGCCAACCCCGTACATAAAAACCTCTCAGCATAATGCCCACCAAGCTCAATAACCCAAAAAGCATATATAGATAAATCCAAATCTCAATCATCGAAATCATGCAATTTATGCATTTATTTTCAAACATGCGAGCAATGCATAAAATCTGCTCATGCCAGAAATCATATACAAGGCCATAAATCATGAAGACAACTCCACATGCTTGTATAAGAACATCATATCCCAAAAGAGTACTAAATACGATGATAGATTCAAGTGCTTCAAGGCCATAAAATCATGAAGACAAGTCTGCATACTTGTATAAGAACATCATATTTCAAAAGCATACGAAATGCTATAATAACAGCAAGTAAATCACTTAAAGTTTGGGATATATTTAAAAACATAGTAGTATCAGACTACCTACCTCAATGTTCCTTGAATCGTACTCTTCATTACTCGACCCTGAGTCCTTTTGTAAAACCCTAGATATTAATTGATAGCAAGGATTCAAGTATCATTTTCATACTTCATAGATCATTACTTAGACTTATAGATTAACAATTAGATTTGCCTATCTTGATACTTAGAACGGGTTTGTACTTGATTAAATGGTCATATCTACAATTCAAGGGTGGATACATGTAATTTAGGGTTGATCCTAAACTATAAATCTCCTTATCACATCTAATGGATCAATTTATGGTGTTTGATCATCTTTGATATTAAAGATCTATGAGATTTCCATAGGTTTTTAGGCTATAGTCATATTACATTATCCTAGGATCTTAAATTTTATGGTATCATTAGGTCCGCATCGTCAATACAAATGCAACGTTTCTTTCGGATTGTCAATCAAAGTTATATAGCCTCCTTAAATGCATTTTTAGTGTCGCGAATCCATGGACGACATACTGGGCCTGTGCGTCATGGTTCCTAAGACGCGTGCGCATCCCGGTTGAACCACAACAGCATTCGCATTCGCACTCGTGCACATGCCCGAGCCGCACGCTGTAGTGCACGTTCTGGACTGTGTCGTGCAGACATGTCTTTAGCATGGGTGCGTGGGCATCATGGCTCCTGGGGTGCTCGTGCATCCCGGTCAAACCGAGACTGCACCCGCTTGATCGTACGCACTCAAAGGCCACACTAGGGAATGTTTTGGGCCCACATTATGCGCGGCATCCTTGGGCGTTAGGTTCAAATGGATCAGTAGATCCATTGAAGCTGGGTTTTCTCTGGCGATTTTCAATCAGAAACCATGAGATTCGGCACGGATCTGGGTTAGAAAAAGAGGGAAAAACCAGAGGGGAAAGGGGTTCTTATGTGGGCAGCCTGAAAGAGTGCCCTTCTTCCAAGGGTGCAGTTCCTACTACGCCTGCTGGAAAACCTTGTCGTTGGAAAAATCGAGTGAAATCGCAGGGACTGGAGGAGGGAGAAGGAGAAGAAGGAGAGAAAGGAGAAAAAGGGAAGTGGGTCCAGCGTCAGAAAAGGGGGTTTTTCGACGAATGTGAGTTTGCTTACGCCCACCTAAACCCTAATCTAAAACGACCAGAGAAGAAGGAGAAGGGGATGCTTGGAGAGAGGGGAAGAGGGCTTTTATAAATAGTAAAGGCGATGCCACCCCATGTCGGTGCTACCATTTTTTCCAGCACCGCACTGCAAAGGGGGTGCAGGTGCGACAGCTGGAGGGGAATGGCGGTGGAGAGGTGGTGGAAAAGACGAGGGTGTCATTAGTAAAATGACACCCTGCATTTTTTAGTCTTTCTCATTTTTGAGTTCAAATTACCAAACTACCCTCCACCTTTCAATGCTTATAACTTCTTCATACAAACTCCATTTTCAACGTTCTTTGAGGCGTTGGATTCCATTTCAAGCATAGAATCTAATTATGTGGTTTTCCCCATAGATTCTATAGTTTCATATTTTAATTAAATTAAAACATTTAATATAGTTAAAGGCATATATTATTGCCAAAATAAATAATCCATATCAATTTAGTAAATAAGAAACATGTAGCCGGTGCAGTGGTTCCAAAAATAGCTTTAAATTTTTGATTCATGACATGAGTTCAACACAAGACAACACTAATTCAAGATATCATCAATATATAACAAGTATGAAGTAAACATGTTTCATTCATTAGCAAAGTGAGATTCCATGCATCATTACTGAGTTACATACACATGAATACATGAAGTGTGCATTCACTTTTGATGAAAATGCATCACCTTTTTCTCCAACTTAAATTCAAAACTAAAGATTAAAGATGATTTCTCCTTTAATAAGCTTGAAATCCACAGGAACTCTTATGGCCTATATGGGAAAACTCAAAGGAACTTAAGTAACCAAGGCTAAAACTCAATGGAAACTAAAACAAACAAAGCTAGAATTCAGTGGAAGATAAAGGAGAATCAAGAGGTAATGAAAGGTAAAGGGGAAAACTAGATTCAAGATGACTTCCCTTAGTTGTCACAAAGTGCTCTTGAACATAAGCAAAATATTGTTGTTGTTCACACAAATAACAAAAAGTAGTAGACTTTAAGCTACATGTTGGATGCATTTTTGAACAATCAACTTTACAGATTTTCATTGATGAACAAAGTGTGAAATTTTGCACAACGTGATCTTGAATATAAGCAAAATGCTATTACTATTCACAAGAATAACAACAAGTAGCAAACTTTAAGCTCTACATTGCATACCTTTTTGAATGAAAATTAAAAATCTAAGACTTATTCTCAAGTCCTCTATCTAGCACAATTAATTCTACAAATTTTCATTGATTAACAAAGAAAAAAATCATGTACAAAATGTTCTTGAACATAAGCAAAATATTGTTATTGTTCATGCGAACAACAAGTACTAGAATTTAGGCTCTATGTTGGATGCCTTTTTGAACGAAAATTAAAAATCTAAGACTTAGATCTTCTTATTCTCAATGTCCTCTATCTAATATGAGTAATTTTAGAGGTTTTCATTGATTAATGAAAACAAAATTCATGTATAAAGTGCTCTAAAATATAAGCAAAAATATTATTACTATTCATAAGAACAACAACAAGTAACGGACTTTAAGCTCTTAGTTGGATTCCTTTTTAATGAAATTTATAAATCTAAGACTTGGGTCTTCTTGTTTTCAATGTCTCATATCTAGCATGATCAATTTTAGATATTTTCATTGATTAACGAAGGGAAAAATCATGCACAAAGTGCTCTAAAAAAATAAAAGCATGCACATAAGAAAATCAAGATAGAAAGCTTACCTAAAAGGAGAAAAACAACGACAAGCAAGGTAGGGCCGCTCATGCATTCTTTTTCTCTCTCTCTTCCTTTCCTCCTCTTCTTCTTCTTCTCTCCTCTCTTGCTCCTTGCATCAGGTAGCAAAGGTGGGGCCTCTCTCTCTCTCTCTCTCTCTCTCTCTCTCTCTCTCTCTCTCTCTCTCTCTCTCTCCTCTTGGGTTTTGATCTGGTGAGGGAGGGTTTTTTTCATTTTTTCGAGTGTGGGGTTTTATATATAGTAATTGAATATAGGACAGTTCAATGAAAATTGTCCTATATTATCTGTAAATCTTTCCCACTCAATTCCTCTGCCTTAATTTTATTTGAATAATATAAGACGGTTTCTAAAAACTATCTTATAATATCACAAAGAATACAAGATGGTTTCTGAAAAGTGTCTTATGAAAAAATTTTATAAGATGGCTTTCAAAAACCATCTTATAATGCCACACATAATGTAAGATGGTTTTTAAAAGCTATCCTATAAACTTTTTTTATAAGACTGTTTTTTGAACCATCTTATAATGTCACAATGAATATAAGATGGTTTTCAAGAAATAGTCTTTTTTTTAATTTTTAATAAGATGGTTGTGTTTAAACCGTCTTTTTTTGCCATCTTATAAAACCTCAATTTTAGTAGTGACGTCAAGCCACTAAGTGAAATGTATGGCTGAGATGATTGGCTAAGTGAATTTTGAAAGTGGAGTAAGCAATGATGATATTGTTAGAAACGTAGCTAGCTGGGGACTTTTAATCTAGGAATAAAGATCAAATGCTACATGTCCTGTGCAACTAAAAGGAAAAATCAGGTGGAGGAAGAAAGAGTTGCTAAAGACGTCATAAATTGCATAGCAAGGATATCATATAGCAATTTTAGGAAGCTAGGAAGGTTGGGTGACAAGTGGCAAGAGAGTTTAAGAGAATAGGAAGGCATCTAAGAGTTGAACTAAGAGTGTAGCAAGAGATGGAGACATGGCAATCTATATGAGTCTGATGTTAGGAAGTTTCCAAAAAAGTGAAACACGCGGGATCGTTTTGAGGCTGCTTTGGGCAGCAAAGCTATCCGCAATGGAAATCCATATAAGGGCTGGATGTTCCAACATAGGACAAATTGCTACAAGAGGATCCCTGTGATGAATGTGATGAGAGAGGAAGAGAGAGAAAAAGAGACAGAGGAAGAGAGAAAGAAAAAGAGACGAGGGAGAGAGGAAAGAAGGAGATGCCCTCCATCTGTCCGTTCAATATGCGATCTGGGATGCTGAGTTGGAGTGCAGCAAAGAAGGGAAAAGCTAGTTGGAAAGGCACATCGGATCCATCAACCAGGTGGGTGGATCTGGACCACCAAGTTTTCAAAGGTTTTAAAAACTTAGATAGGTGTTTTTCTATTGGATTTTTGTAGCTCTGATCTGCAAAGCATGATAAGATATAGGTGCAAACTCTACAGTAGGGTTTATGTTTCAATGTTCAGTTCATGCGATTCTTATATTTAATCTTTGCATGGGAATAGTCAATCTTGATATTTGTTTTTGGATATAGACGCATGCCTTTTTGAAGTGATCCACATAATTAGATCAAAATTGATCCAAATCATGGGAAGTGAATGATGTGCCTCATTCAATAGTGGATATGCTTCAACTAATGTGCACCCTTGATTGGGTGTGCATGGAAGGATTGATGCGCACCCATAGAGAGGAGCGGGTTAGCATGGACCCTACTAATTATAGCGTGCCTTTACGAGACAAAGATCCATGATTTAAATCTAGTAGAATGCACGTGGATCACTATTGATCAGATATGTATCGACGAACGGTTTAGATCATACATGGGTGCTCATGAGCACCCATGGCCAATTCGTACTATGGAAAGATCAATGGTACAGATTCGGGTGGAGTGCGCATGGACAATCGTTGCTGTACTTATGGGTGGATGGTTAAGATTTAACATGAGTACGCATGGATCTTCATGCGCCACTCATTCTAACCCTTAAGATGTAAAATTCGTTTAATCTTCTTCACTTTGTCTAGTTTGTCATCAAAATGATTTGAAATATGTTTTTGCATACGTTTAATCTTCTTCACCTTGTGCATGGTTCAAGGGAGGTATATGCATACATACATGTCTTTCTCATGCAAATTAATATAATAATCATCCTAACATCATTATGCAAAAACATATTTCAAATTATTTTGATATATATGTCTTTCTCATGCAAATTAATATAATAATCATCCTAACATCATTATGCAAAAACATATTTCAAATTATTATATGTGTGTGTGCATGCATATACCCACTTGAACCATGCACAAGGTCAAAGCCACATTCAAAGATGCCATTTTCCCTAGCGGTAATGAAACTAGTAAAATGGCTTAATCAAGCCATGTGCAACAAAGTGATAGATGCTAGAAGGAGATGCATGGATGGATAATGTCTCTTCACTTGGACTAGTTTAATCAAACAGAACAGGTAGATTATGACTAAGAGCAAACAAAAGGATATAATTATTATTCCTCACTTTAGGCTCCATACACATGGGTGTGTTTGGTTAGAAATTTGAGATTTTTGCATATATTTTTATGTTCATGTTTATCATCTTTAGAATAGCATGAACTCTAAATGTCTTTACACATTTCCTATTTGGAGAGGAAGTATGATTTCATAGGCTTTATATATCTTGCATGTTTTCTATTAATTGTGATTTATCATAATCTTGGAAACCACTTGATTTTTTTGTAAGTACATGATTTTACATTCTTAATATACTTTGGAAAATAGTTACTATGTTTTGGTTATGGAAACTAATATTGTTAGCATGTATGGTTTGAATGGCTAAGATTTCATTATTTGAAATTAGAAATTTAGGAAGTTGAGGTACCTACTAAATATAATTTTTGGAAAGTTTTTAAAAGTAGAACATTGCTACTCCAAATGTATTTTTGGGAAATTTTGAAATGTCAAATGAAGTAACAGGGTTTTAAAAGAAAATGCTTTGTAAATCTTGTTTATCAAAGTTTGAAATGACATTTTGAGTATGATGATGCCCTGGATGCATATTCTTGGCAGGCTAAAGTGCTTGATATGCTTACACTAAGAGATTGCACAGGTTGGCCTCCTAGCCCTTGATCACCAGAAGGTGGAATGGTATCCAATGCCTAACAGTGGCACTTTTCTTGACTGGTGAGGAAGATCACCATAGGCATGACATCCTTTCAAAGCAAGCCATAGGCCCTGTGAGGATACGGTTGAGGTCCCCCTAGGTACCTGTGTGCATATGATTTGGTGATCTAATCATGAGCATAGCAATCTTACAAGATTTTATGTTTTGACTTTTGGATAGTCTTTTGGTGATTCTATACGAGAGGAACCCCAGGTGGTTCACTAACAAGTACTCGTGACCAACTTACAGACAAGTTGGCAAACATGTCACAGTGCACATATATGTCTTTTACGATTGATGACTTGTGATTCACATTCATGGTGAAATGATATTTACTTCATGACATATGAATTATTGAGAATGCTTGAAACATAGCATGAACGACTAAGGTAAGATTAGTCGTGGAATTTCAATTACATTAAAAATATGATTTTAAAGCATGTTCTTGCTGGATGTTGGGGTTTTGATTCTGTGTTTTGGATCTCCTACCGAGTATATTGTTTACTCAAACCAAATGTTAATAATATATATATATATATATATATATATTCATTGCATAAGGCCTAAAAATTTATAGCGAGAGGCCAAGTTTCACACCTAAAACTGAGAAGTTGTTACAATGCTAGAAACAATTATGTCAGAAAATTGGCTCAGACGAGAGCACGTTTTTAAAGAAGAAGATGAAAAAATGGCACTTAGAGTTTTAAAAATGACGTCTGGAGTGGGGAGGTCCCACCTTTGAAAATTTTTTTAGTGAAAATGACATTTTAAAACCCGGATCGCTGCAGTTTGGAGCCTATACTATTCTCCTAATTGCGTTTACTTTGCACGTCATGTAAAACTTGATTAGTCTATTTTTCAAAACATGGTTCACTTTTGGGGCGGACCTACAACACCCCCATATACACCTTGGATGGATGTATCTACAGGTCCATAGTTCAACCTGTAAAAGAAAAGACAATGTCTCAGGTACCACCATTAACCCCACCTGTTTACCCCTTCCTTTACTCGCTTACTCGCCTAGTCATTCTTCAATTCGTACCTCAAACGATCGCAAAATCACCCCACGCACTTTGCTTAGCACTAACCAATGTCTTACTTCCAAAAATAACTCCAGCCATCATTCTCCAAACTCTTTTAGTCCAGTTATCAACCTATCTCATAATTACCAACTGCAAATCATTGACCATCAAGGCACAAATCTAGTTGTGGATCTCAATCCTTCTCCGCATTCATCCTCGGCTGCTCCTCCTATTGACCGGACCCACACTGTTCAGTTATGGCCCTCTACAATGGCTAGGCCTGGACCATAAGCAAATGTGGTCAATCTTGAGAAAAAATTATAATATTGAAACTAAATCATTTGGCAATTAAGTATTAATATTAGTGCCCTGCTATTTATACTGAGCTAGCAGCTTTAATCACAAATAGCACTCAGAGATTTATACCATATCGGCCCCCCATAAACCTAATTGGCTCCAAATGGATATTTAAAATAATGCCTCGAAGGGCTTGCTCAATTCGACGCAATAAAATTATAGTGGCTAAGGTGCTTCTAATGCTTTCTTCAGAGTTACTTAAGCCCATTTACATATCTTAGCCCTAAGGATTTACTCATTAATTGTATCCAACTTTGTTTTCAAGCTTGAAAAATCGCTCTATGGTCTTAAGCGTGCATCATTTTATTCATGAAATAGGTTGGTTTGGTATCATTTTGGGTATGACAAAAACATTCAATGCATAATCTCAACATTAAATGTATATTCCTGAATAGTATCAATTTTAAATTATTCAACCATTTGATTTTTCATGGTCTTATGACTTTGCCGAGACCATTGTTTTTGGTAAAAAGTTACCTGGATCCGTATAGATATAGAGGAACAGGCTATTCTCCATTTTAAATTACTCTGACCGAGATAGAGCCTAGTTTCAAAAATCAAGCTCTTTTTTAGTCAAGCTTCGATTTGAAGGATCCAAAGCAGAATCTTTACCATTCATCTTCAAGCAAAATGAGATTCTTCTCTACTTCTTGGCATACGTTAATGATATTGTCGCATGGGGGGTAGTGTTACAACCATTGATCATGTCATAAGCCTCTTACAATACAATCTATCCATAAAGACATGAGTTTCATTTTTTTTTTTTCCTTCTTTTTTGGGATATAGGATGTTCCTAGTAAAATTACATTGTAATAGAAGAAGTATATTACTAACAATTTCATCGCAAGATACGCATGAATCTAAGCATATTCAGAAACCTATCATGACCTCATAAAAGCTCTCTAAGTTCCATGAAAATTAAGACTAACGAATTATCCCCACTTATATAGGAGCAAAGTGGGTGTCTTACGATATATCATCTTGATTAGACCAGACTAAGCGTTTGGATTCTATCAATTCATGCAAGGGCCCACATCTGATCATTGGCAAACAATTAAGTGGAACCTTAGATATCTAAAACACACTATTTCTTATGGTCTACTTATTCACGCTCATCATTTTATCATCTTCAAGCATTCAATGATGCAGATTGGTGAGGTGTGTAAAAGATCAACTCGTGGTTTTGTGATTTTTGTAGGTTTTTCAATAAATATTACTCAATCATCAAATAAACATCAATATAGGGCATAATGTAACACAACTTCTTAGTTCATCTAGTTTAAATGACTACTTCATGAACTTGGCATTCAGGCCCATCCTCGCCAACCCTGTGGTATATGATGATTTGGGAGTGATTCCTCTCTATAAATCCTTTACTTCATGCTTGCACTAGGCATATAGATGTCAATTTTATTGAGTGATTTTCATTTTGTGCCAAATCAAGTGACTAAGAAACTACTCAATGTCATGTTCATTCCAACTAAAGATTAGCCAGTGGATCCCATGAACAAGTCATTGCTAATGAATCATTTTCAATGGATTCATGACAAGTCAAAGGTTCAATCTCAAGATCCTCCAACTGAGAGGGCATGTTACAAATAACTAGAAGGAATATCTCACTTACAGAAATCAATCAATTTAATTGACTCTCAAATCTTGAATATCTTTTAGATTAAGCTATTGATTTGAAGTTCAAAGATTATCATCTTCACTAATTGTAACTTACTATGTAAAACATATTAGATTAATCTTGTATCAAGAAACCTCCAAGTATATATTCAAATACAAAAATCATTCCCATTCAAGTGAGTTGTGGAGTGCCCTTTTTGCACCAAAAACCCTTATTTTTGCATCGTTTTAAGTGTATTTTATTGTTCACTTTTATACTTCTAAGATATATTTGTTCTAAAATCCTTATTTATTATCTAACCTTAATTTAATGTATTTTTATGGCCAGATAGATATTTAGTGCTAAGTATGCATTAAACACATAAAATAATACTAATTAGGACATTTTCTATATTTTTTAGGTTGTAGATCAGAGGATGCTAGGAGAATAAAGGGTTAGATCTAGTCAGTCAACCTTTTGGATCACCAATCCTGTCCAGATGAAAACATACGGCCTAAAACAAGCTAAGATGAATTTTGGGCAAGCTAGATCAAGTCAAGAGTAGTGGCCTTTATTTTTAACAATTTTCAAGCACTAAGGGGATACCCTATACCATTTTAAGAGTAGTAAAAAACTCCATGAATGCTACCACTTTATGGGCTATTATTATTACATGCCAAGGTGGCAAATTTTCCATCCATGCATGTATGCATTTACCACCCCATTAAGTTTTCAAGTGAAGTCATGCAAGTCCAAAGATATTTGACATGTTCCACTGGCCTTTTTCTAAAGTTAGAAAGTTATGAAACTTAGGGCCCACATAGAGATTACTCATCCTTTCTCTCTTAATATCATATGTATAAGAGAAAACACATTTTTCCCCTGTTATTTAGTAAGGAGAAAACATGTTTCCAATGACATGAAAATGTGGTGTCCATGGAGAATAAATAAGACTAAAAAGTTTGAAGTAAAAAAAATAGAAAATCTATGGCTAAAAGTCAAAAAGCTAAAGGAGGAATTAATAGCCAAGATTGTTTACACTTATGGCCATCCTAAGATAATCTAAAGTGGAAAATTTTTCCTTGGGAAACAATTTGCTAAAGAGAAGATTTTTAGAATAAGTTGGACAAAGAAAAGGAAAGAGGAAAAGTGGGGATGAACCTAGACATCTCAAATGAGATTTTGAGACAAATTTAAATATCTTAAAAGGTATTCAAGGGAGATATTCTAAGGTGGACCAATGAACGCAAAGACACAAAGTGAAAGAAGAGGACATTGCATAAGCTAAAGAGGAGAGAGAAACTCCTTAGAGGAGGAAAGAAAGGGATGTTTTTCATTTAATTGGAAGGAGAAGATGTGTTTTAGAAAGGAAGACTTGGACAAGTTTTATATGAGGAGGAGGATGTTTTTTCATGGGAGATTTTATTCCACTTGGGAGGAGAAAAGGAGATATATTTTTAAGGAGCTTTAGACATTTTTTTAAGGGCGAGCATACTTAAGAGGAGACGTTTGGTTTTTCTTCTAAGGATGAGACCTCACAAAGTTTTAGGCATGGTTTACTTAGAGAGGAGATGTTTTCTTTAGGAGATGCATATGGGTTCTCTATCTTGGGTTTTTCCTATCCTGGGTGAGTGACACACTATTGAAGGGATTGTTGGATTTGGTGAGGAGTAAAACCTAGAGGGCTGCTTGCAGTGTGATAGATTAAGAAGATCCTAGATGTCCATCTTCAATCCAAACTAAGGAAGTCTTGTTTTAGTTTTCTTTAGTTTTGGAAAGTAATTCTAATGATTAAAGAGTTTATTTCAATCAAGTTTATTCTTACTTTGTTCATTTTACAGTTTAGTTTCTGTTTTTATTTAGATTTCATACATTATATTATAGTTTTTAGATATAGATTTACTTTCATGTTCTACTACTTTTCATTTTATTCTAGCATAGTTTAGGAGTTACTTTATGTTTAATTTATTCTAGGATCAAGCAATATTTTATAGCCACCCTAAGATAGTTTTTTACTTCTTCTACATGTAGTTAGAAAATGTGCTAATCTAAGCTAAGTTAGGGTATATTTTCTAATTTCGTTCATGATAGTTTTAGGCTAGATTTGTTGTAATTTTAGGATGTCCTAATATACCAATTTTTGTTATACATTAGTTTTCAAGATTGTTTTGAACATTTGTTTAGTGTTAGATGTGTATGACATGTTTCTTTTGTTTTAATCAATTAGAGTAGTAACACATTAGGCTATATTTTATTTGACTATGATTAAAGTGATACTAGTCTAGTATTAGGTGACCCTAGTAATTATTTTTTAATGGTTTAAAAGTCTTTAAAAATTTAATTTAGAAAGTATTCTTAATCTAAAAAAGCTAAACTTTTCTTAGTAAAATCTTTTGTTTCTATGTTATTATTTTTAAAGTAGTTTCTTGGATTTAATTCTTGCTCTATTATAGTTGAATATTACATAGAATTCTTAGGATTTTATAATCTATGTAGTTTTTAATGTTTAATGAATTTTAGAATAATTTTAGCTTAGGTGATCTTTAATCCTAGTTTGTCTTATCTAAATCAATTATCTCTCATCTCATTCATTTGATCTAACCATCATCTCATCATAATTCTTTTTTTAATTGGTTCTTGTATTATTTTAGTTTCATTAGATTAGAACAATTTAGTGCTTATTTGTCTTACTATATCCGCCCTAGGATCGACCTTGTAAAGAATACTAAACTTATGAACTATGCATTTGTAGGATTTAACTCAAACATTAGTCGATCATTACTTTTAGAGTCCTCATTAGCTTACACACTCATGAAGAGAGGAAGGTGTACATGTGCATTTTATCATATAAGATAGTATTGTATCAATAGATCTAATATGTCCATCATATTTACAATGCAAAAAAGGGGGTGGGGGGGTGGGGGGGCCAATAGAAAACAATGTAAGATAATACTAACCACTTGTTTTGGGTCTTTATAAAAATTAATAAGCATAATGATTACCTCAAAAACTCAATGTACATGAAATTTGAGTTCTAGCCTATCTATCTCATTCTTAGTATTATGAATGGATTGGATCTACAATAAAAATTGTACCTTACATCAAATATTAGATGCGTACACCTTCATCTTCTCTTGAGCATGTATGCTTACTAGACTCTTTCTTTTATATTTAGATATTTCATTTTTCTCCTTTCATTCATAAATTCTATATTTTTTTAGAGAGAGATACTATTTCACCAATCGAGTTACATGTATTTGACATATTAGACATACCTAAAAAACATTTACAATGTGGTGACAAAATGCATAACTTGTACAAATCTTTTCCTTTTTCAATTCGATCCAATCCATTTGTTGGTAGAGCTATTTACTTGATTGCAACATTTCTAGAGCACTACTGTTTTTATTCAAATTATGAATTCTAATACCGTAATTAACTGAACAAATAGAAATAGAATATTGATTGTAGAGGTATGACATTTGATGTTTGTAAATAGACCAAACAAGATCTAAGAAAAAAAGATATTCCTAAGAAAATAGTATCTATACCTTGTTCTAATATTCATAGGGCCAATCTCTCTCTCTCTCTCTCTCTCTCTCTCTCTCTCTCTCTCTCTCTCTCTCTCTCTCTCTCTCTCTCTCTCTCTCTCTCTCTCTCTCTCTCTCTCTCTCTTCTTCTTAATATCACTCTTTTCTTGTACCTTTTCAACTACAACTAAAACAATAAGATAAGCATCTGCAACCCAGTTACAGCATTTTCTACCAGCATGTATCTCAACACCTTCGAATTTATTGATTGTTAAGTGTTTAATTTGGCTAAAAGACCCCTAGTTTAGCATTCAATAAGATCATCTAACAGTCCAAATTGCAAAATTTAGCTTGATTGACCATCCAAACCTTAATTTTCTCAAAATCAACAATTAAATGATTATTAGAGCTTATTAGATGATTAATGTATGGTTTAGGTGATTCTAATTTAGTCTTTTATTTTACAGATCAACTGAAGGAAGGTTGGATGGCTCAGATCTATGATCAACAGTGCAGATCAAAAAGGCAAGAGTCCTAATCAACAAGGATTCCTAATTGGAAGAGTTCTAGTTGGAAGAGGAGTTGTAAAAGGATGAGGATTCCTAAAAGGGATGGAGTTCTAATTAAATGATTATTAGAGCTTATTAGATGATTAATGTATGGTTTAGGTGATTCTAATTTAGTCTTTTATTTTACAGATCAACTGAAGGAAGGTTGGATGGCTCAGATCTATGATCAACAGTGCAGATCAAAAAGGCAAGAGTCCTAATCAACAAGGATTCCTAATTGGAAGAGTTCTAGTTGGAAGAGGAGTTGTAAAAGGATGAGGATTCCTAAAAGGGATGGAGTTCTAATTGGAAGAGGAGAAAGTTTCCCATTAGAACTCTAACTCTTCAAGGATAGAGTTTAAGGAAGGAGTTGATGAAGATAAGGAAGAAGGTAGAGAAAAAGAAGGAAGGAAAAGGCTATAAAGAGTAAAACCGTATGAGGGGGAGGGGGAGTGAATTTCCTTAAGTTTGTGTGTTTCAATTTTCATTCCACAGCTATCTCACATTACTACTTCTTCCCAGATCCCTCTACTCACACCTTCTCCATAACCCCATTAGTTCACCGCCCCTCTGTCTCACAAACCCCATCTCTCTTTCATCTCCCTCATCTCTTGTTTACCGCACAAGCCAGGCTACTCAACCTGTCTGCACCTTTCCAGCACTGGTCAAAGACTGACCAGGTTACCTCCACCTTCTCGATCCAAGGCACTCCTCTACTTCTCGTCGTTTCTCCCTCCATCCCATCTCACGCACAACTCCATCTTTATCCTCTTCACTATCTCTCCCGAGCCCTCTCTTACTCGTATCCTCTATTCCAGACGACGCCCAGACCAAAGGCATCGTCTCCGTCTATCTCCACCTCTCCACCGCTACTTTCCTCCAAGTCCAATCCATTGCACCTCTTTTCCCACCGCTCACAAGCCCAGATCGAAAGAAAACATTCACCTCACAACCCAATACACTCCTGCTTTCAATTTGTTTACCGCATCATCCCCACCTACCATTGCACCACCTTCTCCACCCAACTCCATTGTTGCACAACTCACAACTCATCTCAACGGCCGTACGATGCCCATCTACGCTAGAACGCATCAGATGACCCATCTTCCTCCTATGCCCGGGCAAGCACCGGAGCCCTTCAATGGGCGAATCACGCACCCAGCCAACGACTCCAGCGTTTTTCTCGCCTCCAGACGTCCCAGAGACAGAAACCTGAATTGGGTTTTCCTCCCGCATTGCTACCCTCTTCTCCCTCCTCCAGATCCATCTTCTCCATTCACCGGGCTTCTCCTTCATTAGGGTTTTCCTGGTTTTTGTTAAAAGCCAGAGTTTGAACAGAATTCCAGTTTTGCCCTTCTGTTTTAAATGCAATGACATTTTTGTTCAATTCCATTAATTACATCTGCGTTCCTTGTTTAATTACATCTGTATCCTCTGTTTATTTACATATGCGTCCCTATTCCATTTAAGCTTTATGTTATCCATCTTTTGACAATGTTATCCAGGGACAATGCCATCCACGGATAGTATGATTCAGAGATGTTTTGATTAGTTTTAATTTGTTTTCTGAAATTGAAAGTTATTTAAAGTGCATCATTTGAATAAATCTGAATGGTTAGGCTAGTTTTGTTATTCTCTTCAAGTTTCAAATAATTAAATTTTATTAAAAACTCCACTTAAAGCGAGTCCCTGTGGGTTCGACCCATATTTGCATAGCTATACTACAATAGCCCATGCACTAGAGATTTTGAGTTTTCTTGAAAAACAAAAAAAAAAAAAAACAAAAAATTGAAAATTTTTGAAAAAAATAAAAAGTTTTTCAAGTAGAGTTCTCTTACTGTGATGAGAACTGAATGTCAGAATTTAGTAAATATACTGTTTTCACCTCTTAATGGGAATGCATATCATTAGTTTTGCATGTCATTCATGAGTTGAAGCATTTTATGAAAGCTCCTTCTTGGAAACCATTTACACACAGCACATAATCAAGACTAATATAGAGGTATGACTTAGAGACCTTGAGGAAAATCAGTGGAGACCTATAACCTAGTAAGAGATTGAGACTATCTTCTTTGAGAGGGTTATAAGTAATTCCATAATTTCTTCAGCGTACATACATCAGTGTGATCCTGTTATCATTGTTTTGGTTAAACATCAAGAATAAAGAGGAGTAATAACTTTAATTCTAGAAATTTATTGAATCTGATAGGTTTTAGGAAACCTAGGAAATGATATAGGCTATCCTTGCTCAGCCCAGAGACATAAAGCCTACCCAATATAGTATACCACTAGTTAGCCTTTTGAGCCTATTATTAAGCCTTTTCTTTCTTAAACCCATTCACCTTAACCCAGAATAACCCATTAAAATAAATAACCACTACCCATCTTTAAAATGAGTAGAGTAGAAAAAGTTCAAAAATAGGACAAAAAGTCAAAGAAGTGAGAAAAATTAGCTATCTTTCTTCCAAAGAAAAAAAATAGAAAAGACAAGAAAAAGAAAGACCAAAGTTTGAAAAGAGAAATTCACTTCACGTACAAACCAAAAAGAAAAGTTGTCTTAGAAGATATTCATTGAAGACATCTACTCAATTTTGAACCTTTGAATTTTTTATACCTTTCTTTTCTAAACCTGTCCTAAACCTACATTTCATCATAGTTAAAGACCTGTTGATCTTAGGTGCACAGTCTTAAAGATGAGATAAAAAGAAAGAATTAAGGTAATAGACCCCTAATATTCTTAGTCATAACATCCACTCTTATGGATCACTTTCCTTGGTCTCATTAGTATTAAAAAGAATTATGTAAACCATCATTTTGTTAGATTCGGTCACATAATGAGCGAAATATATTTAACCCCTTATCTGAGAGTTTTATTTTTGAGCATATACCTGACAGGATTTGAGGTCAAAGCACATTTCCAATGGAATGTAAGCACATCCAATTAGAAGTCAAGATTTATGTGGCTGTACACACACAGACACTTTGACAAATAGCTCAAATAAAATGTCTTTAATATGTGTATGGTGTGTAAAATTGTCAAATCCTCTTCATTAAGTTGTGAAAAATTAGTAAAGTTGCTAATGAATGATGATTCTTTGAGATAAAATAAGAGACTTGACTTTACTGAATTTTGTGGGTATATTCACTGCAAACCCTCACAAGACCTAACTCATCCACTAGGGGTAACCTAGGGGTTAAGGGCTTGTTACATGTGCTAAATGCAATCGTGAGTATCTACAAAAGTTGCATCTTATACTAGTTTTGTAAAATAGCTGTCTGCATGCTTTGCTGAGTAAATACAGGAACACATTATAAAAGAAGCCTTGATTCATATGTATATTTTCCATATTTTTTGCCAAATCTGGAACCCCAAGTTGCAAATGTACAGGATAACGTTTTCAACCTTATAATTTTTAATAATACATGTTAACCAAAACTTAAGAGAATCTTTTCCCGTTTCTACGTTACAAGAATCATGTAAAGTTTTCCTTTATACAATTTCACAGTAAGCAATCTCTCTATCTCTAATTGCAGTTTCGATTTGATGAGATTATTATAACACAAGAACATGACAAAGGCTCACAACAAGCCACGGATTCTGTCTGTTGAAACTCTATAAAGATGCGGAAAATGATCCGGCTAGCCCTCTTGATAAAGCCCTCCTTTCTAGCATCAGATGATGAAGTTGAGGGGTCCTAACCAAAATATTTTTCCACAATCTTGAAGATGAAAGATCTCGTTTTTTCTTCAAGAGAAATTTTCCATCTACTTCCTCAAAGTCTCCATCTCTCTGGCTTTTAGTCTGTTATAATCCTGAACCCAAGCCCCTAGCTTGAGATCCTTTCATTATTCTCAGCCTCTTGCATGAAGAGATGAACATCCTGTAAATACATGAAAAGCAAACATGAATACCTTATAAAGATAACCTTTTGTATTAGAGAGAGAGAGAGAGTGAGAGAGAGAGACTTACTCCCATGGAACATCTCCAACCAACATCCAGTCTCCTTCTTTATCTTCATATGTGGGTACATATTCTGAGCCATCGTGCCCTTCCTTTCCTGAAAATAGAAAGAAAAAATCGTCAATCTTCGTTGTCCCAATCAAAAGCATAAAAATCAGCAGGATCTGGATCATCAAAAAGTTATTCTCACCTTTGATAAAACATTTGAACATATCCCCTAAGGCCTTGAGCAGCTCTGGATACCCTTTGTAGACCTTGAGATCTATCTTTCTCAAGTAAGGAGCACCATCCATACTAACTTTCACATATAATCCGGCTGTTTCACCCTCCGTCTTCCTCGTCTGAAAGCTATTTTTCCGGTAGGATCGGATCGGTGGCCAGCCCACAATTTGTGCCCTTTCATATAAAAAGCCCATCAATCAGATTGCACAAAAAATAACAATAAGAAGAAAATAATGCCTATCTACTTTCTAAAAAATGAAGGGGATCGACTAGATCTAACAACTTACTTGGCAACAGGTGCAGCTTCATTGTGGGTCCAAGCATCATCAACAGTTGAACCGGAAGGAATGCTCGTAGACCTAGCCTCTTCAACCGTATCGGCAAGGGGACGTTTGTTACCCCTGGGTGTGGGTGGGGCCTGTTTCTCCGACGTATCGGTCCATGGCAAACCTAGTGTAAGCTCCGTGGCCTTGAGGTTCAGATCGGTCTCGTACTTGGTCGCAGTTTCCATTTTCCGACACCTAATCAGATCAATATGGCCCGTTTTCTGATCAACTGAGAGATAGCCACTAGGCACAAGGGGCCGCGCAAGGCTGTGTAAGAGAATTGAAGGCGAGATTCCGAAGAGATGGCCAAGTTTCCGTTCGCTGGGTGATGTAGCAAAACAAGTTAGAGAGAAAGAAACGTTGGTGTTGACGGAGAGAACGTGGGAGGGTATTTTATATAAAGGAATGGGAAGGACATTTTGAGAGAGAGAGAGAGAGAGAGAGAGAGAGAGAGAGAGAGAGGAGTGGTAATAATAAAGTGGGACAATATGTGGGGACTCCGTTTCTCCAAATGCATGAATTTTGGACATGTACAGGTATGCGGTCGGTGACATGAGCTACACTTTTGAGGCGTTTGTCTGCCTGTATAGGGACAAGGGCGGGCAAGTTCAACCGCCCATGTGGAAGAGGGATCTGACGGTAGGGATGGAGTGTGGGCAAAGAGGGAGGGGAACAGGGAGCATTAGATTAGGGAGGCAAAGCACGTGACGCGGGGCCCGCGGCGGGGTTTTGGATGGGGATGGCATGGGCATGTGATGGGAACTACCGCGTTTGGGATTTATTAGGGCATGGGTGGCAGCATACCATGTGAGGGCTGTCATGACCTTGGGACGCTACCAAATATATCTACTTATCGTCAATTTCTCGAGATTAATTAATTGAACGGAGAAATTCAAAATGATTTTCCCCTTTTTACGAAGGAATTTCTTTTTTTGTTTTATTTATATATTTTTTGCGGCAACTAATTTCCATGTAAAATACTTTTACGTCTGCTATATTTTATAAATCTACTTGAAATCTTCCTTTTCTCAAACCCTACCAATAACAAGCCACTGTCAAGAGGTGAGTTTGGCTAGGTGAAAAGCCTTACCACAACGTAAAAGAACCCTGCCGTGCAGGGTATTCGTTAGAGAAATCATTATGGGAATTGCTTTAGGCCAACCTGGGGAACCCGCACCTTTAGATTATCTAATTCACTCATCTTGTTTAAAGTGCCTTAAATTGGATAGAGAAGAAGTTTTATGATCTCTTGATAATTTAAGCCATGCCAACTTGAGTTTTTAAATCATGATTATTGAAATTTTCAATTGAGAAATTTCTAACTAGAAGCATCTAATCTTTATAAATTTTTGCATTAGGGGAGGCCAAACAAGACAGATGGGTCGGTTCATCCGGCTGGTTGAGTGCCGTAAGTTTAAAGATGACCCACGACCAGAGAGAGACCCTTCTAGCAACACTGACGCAGAAGGTCGTAGCTCAACAGGCCAGTATTTCTCCCTTCTTTATCTTGTCTTTTTTAACTAATTTCTTTTCGGCTAAAAATAACTGATAGGTGAAACTGATTGTTGTGGACATGATCAAGACCGTTCTAACAACTAACCATTAATCCGTCCCAATGCTGAACCTATTTCAGTAATTATCTTGGGAAAGAGGTAGCAGTTTAACATGGGACCACTAACCATTTAGGCCTCCTGTTGATGTTCTACGATGTCAATTCTCAATGGTCCTATTTGACTTTAAATTTCCATGTATTGTTCACCATTGGGTGCTTGATCGAGACGGCTTTGTATGTGCACCTCATCTTCTTGTCCATTTCTTTTAAAGCTAAAAGGCAGTCGTTGTTAGAATTCTGATAGTCCAGCTTGTGCCCCGTTCGTCTGTACTTGTACAAGGGTCGACCGCCAAACTGCGCATTGTTGGGGAAGTCATTTTGATCGTACAATCCTAATCCCTTACTTTGAAAAAAATATATTTTTTATTTAATTTTACAACTGAGATGTCCATTCAAGACGAGATCAGAATTATTCGTATCCCATTTTGATGGGCTTACCTCTTTTGTGCTTGGCATCCAGCAACACGTGGTGTCAACCATATGTTTGTCCATATCATAATCATGTGTACAATCCCGATAAATTAATATACTGGAAACCAAAGATTGTATATTAATTCAAAATGAACATTATTTATTTATTTAATTAGCAGACCCATAGAAAAATCCTGGAATTATTTGTCTTTTTTTTTCTTAATGGTGAAATCCTGAAATTATTACCATCTTAATCTTATTAATTTAGATTTCTTTCTTTCTTTCTTTTCTTCTTCAGAAATTGGCAGTAAAAGAAATATTTATCAACAATTTCATATGTAACATTTCACGCTATAAGATCTACTTACCAGAAGAGGTGAAGGAAGAGGCCACGGTAATGTGTTTAACCGATCTCGAGGTTTAGTTTCTTGCCTAGCCGTCACGAAAATATTGGAACATACTCATCTCCAATAACTTGTATAAAAGCATAGTTCTAAGAGTTAAGTCGACTTTGGAAATCTGGTCTGAATTACTCGACTCGATAACAAACTAGTCATCCATGTGAAGGTCAGCAAACTCGGTTGCATGTATATGAGCTTGCGATTAGTGTTTTTTGGACAGTGTTATATTCTTCAGTGCTTTGTAGTATAGTCTGACCTCCCGCATGGTTGTATCAGATTACGTTCGTCTCTTCAGTCAATGGATCAAAGAGCACGAGCACGCACATACTTGCACATGCAAAAAAAAAAAAAAGGGGGAGAGAGAAGAAGAAGAGTTATATCTTTTGACTCTACCTAATCCTTTTATCAGTGAAATTATACCACTAATTTATAATAAATAAGTTTAAATAAACAAATATTATTGTTAAAATTCAATAAAAGTAGAATTACATACATAGGCAAAGATGGTGGAGGCGACAACAGCTAAGAAACATGTATTTATCATGATATATAGCGGGATTAATAAGCCTTCTTTATATCAAATCCCTATACAATATATCGTGATCAGTAAGGGATTTTGTCCCTGTGGTCGCTATGCATAACCCACAACTCCCGCTACTACGAAGATTCCAATTATATCAGCAAAGACTTTCACCCATCTATCTTGGATTGTAGCTTTCATAGGCGAACCTCTACCTTAATTGTCGGTTAAAAGGCATCTAATGGGATGTTATAAGAACTTAATTGATGTCATTTTTGGTTTTGGAGAGTCCATATGGGGCCACTAAAGATCGGTCCAAATAGAAAATACGCATCCAAGACGTGCTACTTTTAAACAAGATTGCTCATTGAGGTGCAATCTCACAGCTACTCACTCCCAGAAACCCTGCTTTCGGTTGCAATTATGTCATTGGCGGAGATAACTAAACTAAATACAACTTTGTCCTCTTTTTAAAAGGAAGTAAAGTCCATTTTTGCAATACTTGGTCTTTTTTGTTCGGTGCATTCAACAGCCAATTTGTTCCAAAAGAAAACCAAAACTTAGAGAAAGAGGAAACCCATATTTAAAGGATCAAAGTATATGTCTTCTCTTATTAGGGTTGTCTACTGCTTTTCTTTTTCCACTAATCCTTTCTTGTTATGCTTTTCACAATAATTGAGTCTATCTCATTATTAATATTTATCGGGATCTAAAGGTTGTAATGACCATTTGAGTCTTTCTCATTGTCAAAAGGATGTGATGAATCCATTGCGCCATTTGGAGAAAAAAAATTGAAACGGTACCAAAGCCTTTTAATGCAATGGTGGGAGGAGACTATCACTTGGGTGACCATTCAAGACTTCACAATGTATGTCTCTAACTTTAGAAAAATATTCAGAAAAAAAAAATAAAAACATTTCATATGTCAAATTATTAAAAGAGAAATGCTAGCCTAAAGGCCTCATAGGGTACTTACCTAGAACTGGCCCCACATTTTGCATGAAGAATTCCCACCGTTAGATGATTTTTCCAATGATTATCTGATTTCTATTGCATTTTTATAACTGCTAGTTGAAAAAGCACACATCTATGTAGTATTTTCATAAAAGATGAATAGTTAGAAACCTTTATGAACAACGGTCTAGATTCAATTCCTTAAAACATAGTTTTTAGACTGCTAAAATCATGAATCAATCTTAATACTCTTTTTGTTTACATGATATACAAAGCTAGAGTAATCGCATAAAGTTTTGTCAAATCATCTAGAGGCAAATGCCTTCTACAAATGTGGAGATGCTTCTATATAAGTGCAATTCAAATACCATAATTAAGTTTGATTATGCTAGTTTCCATTATGTAATTCGATTTTTCTCATTCAATTATGATTCATTATATGTCAAATTATTATAATTAGTATATCCTTATAAATAATCTATAGGATATATCTTAAATTATTTTTTTGGATTTTGAATCATAAAATTCATTTTGATCAAGGACGTAAACACTATTATATCCAAAATTACTTCGAATTAGAGTCTAATCAATCTAATGAACCTTAGCTTAGAGGCACATGTCAAAATGTATTTTTGAAAGACAATTGAAGCCTCCCAATAAGTGTAAGGGACATGGGAGCTCTATCTCTACCATTCTAATATGCACCTCAACTAATTTGCATGATCAAAATTGGTTGTTACTTTGTCTCTAAGATGAATAATGTCAAAAAAAAAAAAAAAGTCTTCAAATTGTAACGAACTTTTCAAAGAGAAACAAAATTGAACACAATTCATATTTTAAAAGCAAGATCAAAGTAGATTAGGAAGAAACTGAAAGGCAGAAGAACTTCAAGTTCAAAATCTCTAGAATAAGAGTGCTAGAAGGAGATACTCTTAGGTCTTGTCTTTCTAACTTGAACTCTAAAGCTAGATATCTCCACAAGTAGAAGAACCCTTGAAAAGTATGCCAATAATGGGCAAACTCAAGAGCAAATCAAAGTAGGAAATGCCTATAATTGGGCAAATTTTAAAAGAGAAGAGAATAGATTAATGCATTCACATGCAAATTAGCTCTAAAGATGTGAGAGAATAGAGAATGTCATAGCTCAAAATACTTTAAAAACGCAAAAACTAGAGAGCTTTCTAGGATAGAGAGGAGGTGGTACAAGTTAGAATGGCTTGTGCATCCCCTATATATAAAGGGGGATGTTTGGGTACCAAGTAGCTTGACTTGGTCCCCGAAGCAAGTGATATACGAATGCCTACCAACTTTCTTATTGTGGCACCTTCTTGGTGAGTTCCTATGGGCCTAGAGCAGTTGTGGCTTCTCCAAAATCACAAGTCAAACATCCTAGACCTCACTTGATGGGCCAACTAAAACACATAGATCTCAAAGTCCATGGACCATCCATCTAGCAAGCATGCTCCAGAACACACCTAAGATCGAAAGACAGCAAAGCAAGGTGTCAAAACTCAAAATGCATACCTAATGCGGACCTTGAAAAAACAAGTTAAGTCAAAGTCAATGTGGTGGTGAATTTGAATAATGTTAAGATATAATTTAATATTATCTTGCAATACACATCAATCAATAAAAGTACTTTTAATGTTAGTGAAGAAAAAATCCACATGACTTTTCTTTTCTTGAATCGCCAAAATATAGTCCAAGATGTAAAACATGGAAAGTCTAAAAATGCATTGACTCAACCGAGTTTTGAGTCTACACAGTGCATTTTGATACCATAGATGAGAGTGGCTCACTGTAATGCTTTTGCACAAAGTGCAAAGGACACACTAATGTGAACAATGGCACTTTTATTATCACACATTGGCCATGGCATGCCCGTTCCACTGAGGTACACCATTTCAAGAGTATGCTTTTGAAGACAATATGAGAAAATAAGAGAGTGTTTATAAGGAATGAAAATCCCTATCAACTTTTAATGAGAGACTAAAGACTGCATTGTTTCCAAAACCAAGTAGAAAAAGACAAAGGAGTTTGAATTCAAATGAAAATTGGGTTTTCCTCCAAACTTGATCAAAATTCTCCAAATATCCATTTGTTTCAAAGCAATCTCACTTACTTGTTTCTTGAGTTGATTTTTTTAGAATTTTATCATAAATGTACCTCAAAGTTATAACAAAATCTGACATGAGGCCTCTAGTTTCAAATGGTTCACTTAAGAGCCCCAAGTTAAATTATGTGTCCCTTCATAAGGGTCCTTCTTAACAGCCTGCTGTTTCAAGTTAGAGAATGGCTTTTGATGCCATTCTTATGACTAGTTAAGAGGGTATTTTGGTCTTTTCATAAATCCAGTAAGGAACCCCCCCCCTTTATTGTATTCTTCCTTGGGCCGGTGAGAAAAAGACAATGAACCTATAATGCCCACTCAAATCCAACTTCAATAGGTTGCATCAGCTTTAGTCTCTCCGATCTCATGATGGGTTTCTCTTCTTTCTTGTGGCTTTTGGAGACTATCACAATGATGTGAATTAGGTAGACAAATCCAAGCTTTTTTTGAAAGATTAATGGGTGAAGACTAAGGTGATGGTTTCATCTTTGGTACTTTCAAGAAAATCCATTAGAGGTTCAAGCAAGTTTTCAAAAAATCATCTTTAGATCCAAAGCTAAAACTATCAGGTTCAAAAGAAGGTGAAATCTTGATTTCTTTCTTCCAACCCCATCTCACAAAATAATATTACAAGTTTCTCATATTGGGTAGTTTTGGTCATTGCAAAACAGAGTGCTTCTTAATAATGGTGGCGATTTTGCTATAGGAAAGTGCAGGACATGGGTTGCTATTTTCTAGTAAGACCCAAAGAAGTGACAGAAAGAAGCAGCAGCGAAACTCCCGTCGTCTTCATCATCTGATACAAAGCAGCAAGTAAAACCCTTAAATCCTTTAAAAGGGATTGGATTTGAGTGGCCATTATAGATTCATCATCTTCTTCTCATAGGCCCAACGAAGAAGACAATAGAAAAGGGGGTCTCTTATTAGATTTATAAAATGATAGAGATACCCTCTTAAGTGGTCGTGAGAATTGCACGCACGGCCCTTCCCTGATTGAAAACAGCAGACCATTAAGTCCTGCCCTTATGGAGAGGCACATAATGGTTCTTGGGGTTATGAAATGAGATATTTGAAATTTGGGTCCTCATGTGAGATTTTAGTAGAACTATGGGGTGTATTTATGAAAGAAAATATTAAATATAAAACTAATTGTGATCAAGCAAATAAGGGTTGAGATATCTCACGTTATTGGATTTAGTGTGTCTGTAAAAATACCAAACTAGTTCATTTATGCTAATGATTTATCTTTTAGTTAAATTAGTGCCAAAAGAAATTCATTGATATGAAAATGAAGAAACAATGACAATAGAGGCGGAGTGCCTTTTGTAAATAGAGAAAATTATGAGTAGATGAAATGTACTTTCTTGCTGAAGGAAGATTTACAAATCAAGTAGCGACACACTATCCTTTTTCTTGAAACTTGTGGCTTTTATCTAATAGTTTTCTTGAATTGGTTGGGAAGAAAACAAGTCCCAAGAATGCAGGGGCCACACTTTGATAGTTGCCGATCGGAGAATCTAAACTGTCAAATTGACGGAAAGTAGGATCGGAAAATCTTAGATTACCAGATTGACGATGTTAGTCATAAATGGCAAACAATGTTCCATGTCAAAGGAAATTATTTTCCTTTTGCTTCAGAATAACTTGCACATCAACTTAAAATCATAAAATAGTTCTAGGAGAAGTCCAATGTTCCAATTCAAGCGGCACTCTAGTCATTCTCCAGATGATCCGTAGCCAACTATCTTGTGACATGTTTTCTTGTGCCTGAACTATCTTGATCACCAAAAACTAGAGTCAATTTATACATGTTCCCAGTAAAATAAGAAGAAGATCTAGTGCTCGAAGCTCCTGCATGTGTGGGATGTGGGAAGGGGCGTACCACGAGGGATAATAGTATGCAGCCTTACCTTGCATTTTTGCAAGAGGATATTTTCACTCCTTGAACTCATAATCTCAAGGTCACACAATGATAACTCTACCATTATGCCAAGGCTCCCCTTCATATTCCCTACCTTGATCTAGATTTATAATCGAATTGAGCCGCTGTGATGAGTATATCTAACTTTGATGGAGTGGCTGCAATAAGTATGACCTACAAAGATGAAGAATGGATCCCGTAGAGGAAGTATGAAGGGCCATTACCCATATTAAAAAAGGTGGGAAAGGCTTCTTATTGCTTGAAGCTACCGCCTAGGCTGACGATTCATCCGGTCTTCTACGTGAGCAACTTAAAACCTTACTGAGCAGATGAGGAAGATCCAAGTAGGAACGAATCACATCGGGCATCACCCATCGTAACCACTTCCTTTGATAAGGATGTGGAAGAAGTACTTACTGAACGGAAGGTATGAGGAAGAGGTATACCTTCACACTACGAGTATTTCATCAAGTGGAAGGGGTTGTCAAAAGCTGAAGCTAGCTGGGAAACAGAAGAGTCCCTATGGCAATTCAAGGATCAAATCAAGAAATTTCATGAGCAACGCGCCGAGGATGTCGTTGCATCTGGTGGGGGAGAATGACATGGACTACAAGGTCCATGACCAATACGTCTGCAGACCTGCTTAGCCCATGAGTCCAACTTGGGGGACTTGGATCCATCCATGAGATCCATGATCTAGAAGGCCCAAGTACATAATGTAAATATCTAGACTCTAGAACTCTCCAGGAGCTTCTTGAAAATGGCAGAACCATGGACTTGTGTAGAGACTTCTAGAGAGCGTTCTAGAATAGTCCTTAGCCGTTGGATGTTCAACACATGTAAAGATCTCCACCGTACATTGAGGAGGTGGAAGGAGGTGAGCACCTATAAATAGGGGAGCTCCCTCATTTGTAAGGCATCCAAGGAAGTTGCAAGCATCTTCAAGCAATAAGGCTATAAGTTCTTTGAAAGTTTCCTTTCAATTGTTCTTCTCCTTTAAGCTTAACTCAGGCTTACTTAGTTGGTTCGGGGTAACAAGCCAATCTAAATGTCGCACGGAAGTCTGAAAAGCTAAGCCCGTCGCTCAAGGCACCCATCGCTCAACTTGCTTTGGAGTCATGCTTTAAACTTTTACCGTGCCTCCTCTTCATTAGTTGCATATAGTTTTTGATGAAAGAATGTGGTAGGAACAATATTGCGTCCTTGGCCCGAGTGCTCCTCCTTATTGCTGAAATCTTTATACAGGATGTCATCATCTTTTGCAACAATGTTGCTTAAAGTCCCTGTATATATGCTTTCTTGGGCCAACTTTTTCTACATAATTTAATTATGAGAACATAAAAAAGGCCAGCCCCGGTGCATGAAGCTCCCTCCTATGGGGGTCCAGGTAAGGGGCAGACCACAAGGGCCTATAGTAGGCAGCCTTGCCTTGCATTTTTGCAAGAGGCTGTTTCCATATCTTGAACCCATGACATCAAGGTCACATGATGACAACTTTTACTGCTGCGCCAAGGCTCAATTATGAGAACATGATCAACTTTATTAATTTCTATTCTATTTATTTAAGCGATATAAGTGTAGACACATGCACCTATTTATTACTTAAGAAACAACTTGTGTAGCAGCTTTGTTTTTTAAGGTTTAGGCATTACCCCCCACCAGATGCACCATTTTTCATAGGATGGCATGGTTAATGTGATTCATACTCCTAGCTTTCTTTTGCTATCTAGTGATATACTAAAATTAGTTAATCAAACATGTATAAGTACGGTATCATTAGAAAGAAATAAACTCTCACATGTTCTTATTTCTTGTTCTTCCAACCGGCATAGCCTAACCTACCTAGGTGGTGTTGTATATGATTGATCTCACACACCTTTTTCCTTTTGGACTCTTTGCCTAAGCATTTGTGTGTACATAATTAAGTGCATGTAATCAAATATTATAATTACTTCAATCAAACATTGGTATAACACATATCTCAAACTCAAGAGATAGACAACACTCTACAAGTTCATTTCTTACATCCTGGTCAATTATGTTAGAATAAATTTTAGGACTCTGTATAGCCTTGACAGATAATTTACATTTAAAAATATGTAGTTGTGAATAAGGTAGTTATTTCATTTTCTCCATTGATCACCAACTCCTTGCAAAGTATGCATCATCTTGTCATCATGTTAGTCAAAGGAAGAATACAAAAGTATAAATAAGCATGTTACTCTATTTGAAAATAACAAGATAAGGTACATACTATATTATACAAGACATAGCATTTACATATGTACCTTCACCATTTCCTATTGAATCTTTGATTGTTGGCAACACATGTCTCTAATCATCAATTGTAATAGGCACCATGATCCTTACCATGGAGCAAAGGTAACTGATATAGGATGGTGCATCGTCACTTATCTCTTGCCTATTGTTGTTGAACTAGATAACTTCTTTTATTCCTTTTGAGTTTCTCTTAATAACCTTTTCCATTATTGTTAGCCCTGTGCCCTTTCTCTTATGAGGGTTGCTCAGGTTAGGCTATTTTTCATATTCTTGATGTTCTTCACATTTCATTTTTCCTATACAAGGTAAAACATTTCATTTAAAACATACGCATCAGAAATGACTTATGCATAATATATTCAATAATTCATTCGTTACCATTTTGAGATAAAAATCTTTAGAAATAGGTCATCAAAAATTCTTTCTAGAATGAAAATCTAGTAGAAAAGATTCTTCACTCCTACATATATGTAACCATGCACAGAAAGATTTAGTGTTTAGTCTAACATAGTTAATAAACACAAACACAATGAAATAAAATCCATGTAATGCATTTAAAGACACAAGTTCTGATACTAAAATAATCCCTTATTTCTACAAAAAATTCAGCACTTTCTTTTGTTTTTAGACTTGCTCATTTAACGCATACAATGTGATTCACTTGATGAGCCATCATTTCACACTCCAAAAATAGAGACTTGATCTTTTCTGTATTTTAATCAGTAGTAACACTATTTTGGTTCAATTTTGATAAGGTTTGTAGTAGGTTTTACCATTGTTATTATAATAGTTTTTGTAGTGCATCAGATATGAAATCAATCTAAATTCTAAGGGAAAATAAGGCAATCTAGATGTGTGGTTGCTGGTTTCTTCTCTGTAGTGATAGTTATGGGATATTTTCACTTATTAATTTATTAGAGCAACAAAAACAGTCAATTGCTCATTGTATCCCAAGGTCTATACAAGTCTAAGATACTCTTTTCCTTGTCAAAAACATGGTGAAATAGGGGACTGATTCTAAGGGGCGATGAGATTGAATTCTTTAACTGTAGATTACTATTATGACTATTAATCAATCATTTGTTAAGATGGATTTTAAGATTGTTACTCTCATGGATACAAGAGTCTGATTCTTCCTCTATTTTGGAGTGTTTATCTGATTTGTTTTCAAGGTGAGACAGCTAAGAAGCTATCTTAGGATGACACTAGATAACTACTATCCACTGCCCTTTCTATTTTGATCAAGTTACAAGGTACATAGGTCAATTTGGTCAAGACAAACATCTAATTGCAAACACATTTTCTGCTAATTGAAACATATCAGCATTTTACTATATCAATTGGAAATCATAAAAATGTTGATAAAGTATCAAATCAATAGATAAAGCCTACATTCAACAAATTAAATCCCACAACAAAAAATAACCAACATGGAATTGAGAGAGAGAGAGAGAGAGAGAGAGAGAGAGAGAGAGAGAGAGAGAGAGAGAGAGCCAGCCATGAGGAGCTGCAGGAGAGAGAAGATTGAGGAGGGAGAATGCTATTGTAAGAAGGTCGAGAAAGGGCAAAGAACTTATTAAACAAAAATTTGTAAAATTTTTTTTAAAGTTAGTTTCCTAAACCAACTTTAAAAATAGTAATTTTAATGTCAGTTTATTGAACTAACTTTAAGAATAGTTGTTTTTAAAGAAGAAAAATTCAAAATAACTTTAGAAATGGTTGTTATGAAAAAAATCCAAATTGATTTTAATTTTAACTATTTTTATTAAAATTCTACTTTAAAAATTATGAAATTTTTACTCCCTACTCCATGCAATAAAGATATGCATATATTCTTAGGTTTGGGAGCTTCTTATATATGTATGCATTGCCTTTTTTTTTTGAGGAAGTTACGATACATCATTGTTTCAACAATTGCGCATGTTATACATAAAATAACACAAAAATAAGCAATTTAATTTTGAAATAACTCCTATTTAACCATCCTTTAATTACATACGTCAAAAGTGATTACATCGATGAATGCACTACTACACATAAGGTTTTTAAAGTTGGTAAAAAATGCTAATAGAAGTTGGTTAAAAAACAACTTCATTGAGCCAACTTTGAAAATCAATAACTTTTAAAGTTGTTTATCTAAATAACTTCAAAAGTGCACTTTTGAAGTTGTTTGGATAAACGACTTCAAAATTTAGTGCTATTAAAGTTGCTTAGTAAATGACTTTAGAAGTATATGCTTTTAAAATTGATAAAAAATGCTAATGAAAGTTGGTTAAAAAGGACTTTTATCAAGTCGACTTTGAAAACCGATAACTTTTAAAGTGTTAGTAAACGGCCTCAAAAGTTCTTTTATTTTTTATTTTTTCACAGGTGCAGTCACTACTTGTATTTCCACATTCAATGTAACACCTGATATTATTTTCTTGCAATCTTTATACACATGAAAAACCAAACTTACATTTACTTCCACACTGGGTACAAAACATTCAAATTCATCATTATCCATCCACATCTATCCTGAAAATACTTCATAAAAGAAATGACAACCCATGTATTCATTATAACATCCACATTCACTTTATTTGTAAGTCTATACACATTCGCATTTACTTTCACACTCTAAGTTCCCCCCATTCATCATCCCATAAAAGTTATAAAATTCAATGAATATAATGAAAAGCAAACCCCATATTCACTTCATTTACAAGTTCCAATTCTACTTCATCTATACTTACTCATTTAATGCCACACTCCAAGTTTGTAATCATTTATCGCTTAAATACATACATACATACATACATACATACATACATACATACATACATACATACATACATACATACATACATACATATTTCAAAGAAAATAATGAAAGCTAAAAGAACACATTTACTCTTCCCCTCTTCATATTTTTTTTTTTTTAAACTTACAAAAACTAACAAATTGTAACAAAGCATATTAGATCAAAGTGGTTGGGCATGAAGAAGGTGTGGCAAAATAAATCATCACACTAGTAGCTAGACTTGAAGGTGGGTGAAAACAATTCATCATCATAGTAGCAAAACACAATGGTTCGAACAAATAATCAAAGTTTGGGCATCCAACAGCCTTCTATTCTTGTATTCTCCAGAGAAAATTATGACTTTTTGTGTATAAAGATGAAAAGTCTCTTTCTATCACAAGATGTATGAGATTTGGTTGAAATTGGTTATGTGAAATTGAGCACTTGGTAACTCTTACAAATATTCAAAAAGATGCTTTAAAGCAGACAAAAAAGGGAGATGCAAAAGCTTTATTTTTCATTCAACAAGCAATTTCAAATAATTTATTTCTAAGAATCATGCAAGCTTCAAAGGCTAAGAAAGCATAGAGCATTATATAAGAGCAGTTTCAAGGAAGCACAAAGGTGAGAACAATTACATTACAAGATCTTAGAAGTAAGTTAGAGAATATCCAGATGAAAGAATCTGAAACTCTACAAGAATATTGAAGTAGTAAATCAAATGGGGAATATATGGTGAAGTTGTAGCAGATAAGAAAGTTGTAAAAAATATTTTGATTGGTTTGCTAGAAAAAATATGATTCCATGGTCTTAATTATTGAAGAAAAAAAAGAAATCTCCAATTTAAGTTTTCAAGATTTGATGGCATCACTACAAACTCATGAGTAAAGGTTGTTGAGGCACTCTGAAAAATCTGTTGAAAGTAATTTTCAATTTAAGCTAAATTCAATTAAAAAAATAAATGTACCATTGCAAGAACACCAAAATGGAGAATCATATAGAAGAGGTAGTCATGAAAGAGGAAGTGGCTTAAGGAAAAGAAGAAGAAGCAATTATAATAGAAATATAACAGTAGAAAAATTTGAGCAGAAGTGTAGGTATTTTTCCCATATTCAATGAATATAATGAAAACTACCCCCCATATTCACTTCATTTATAAGCTCCAGATTCACCTCATCCACATGTACTCATATACTCCCACACTTTAATTATCCACTCATTTATCGCTTAAATATATATATATATATATATTAATGAAAATAATGAAAATCATACAAGTGAATGAAAAAATACTTTATTATGTATTTTACATTCATGTAGTTACTCCAAGCGTCCTAATTGAAACTCATCACATACTCAGCCCATTCACTTTGTATTTCATTGAGATTTACTTTGGAGTCACTCTTCTTGTTCCTCCACTCAAAAAGCAAATTAGCATGTAATATGGAATATTTAATTTAGGTCACATTCTTTTTGCTGGATCCATAAAAAACTGTAAAAGAATATAAGATTATGAAAACTAAAAAAGGTCTTGCCTTTCTTAATTGGGACACACCAACACCATCTAATATTAGGGACCTCATGTATCTTAGCACATAGTACTTGCACTCTCAATTAGACTGTTGTCTAGGGCAGTATGTAACAAGGGCAACAAAAAGAATCCATAAATATTAGTTGTAATATTGTAAGTTTAATTAGTAACAAAATAGAGTAATTAACTATTTTCTATACCTTGACATTCTTTCAAGTGAGTTTTGGTGGTTGTACAATCTTGGATAGATTAGCCCATGTTAATCATTCTCTATAAATTTAAATTTCAACTGCATTATAGATAAATAGAAAATTATTTATTTACTCATAATACATGAAAAGAATAAAAGCTTACTTATTTATAATTTTTGTGAGGGCGAGACAGATGTGCAATCCACAAGAATAAAAAAAGAGAACCTGCCCACCATGCGCATACAAAATAAGTGGCATCTTATGAGCCCTATATAGATAGTCATATGAATTACAATTAAAGTTGACAATCCCTATTGTATAGAATAAGTTGGCAAGAAAATAAAAAAATTAAAACTTAGTCACTATTGCATGGAATCATTAAGCCCTATTCTTGGAGCATCAGAAGAAGCCTAGTAAAATATCATCAGCACACCTCTTTGTTGGCCATTGCTTCGTAGCTCCACAAATGATACTACGGTTGAGGAATTGGTAAATTATACTCTCAACCTCAAAAATGCTAGTTGCATCATTCAAGAAGCAGCATAAAAGAAATAATTATTACATGTACCATGAAAATATAAAATGTAATGTCAAATAATTTATAAGCAAATATGTGCATATACTTCTTATAGGAGATAATGTGAGGGTGCTCAAGTTGATCCCATAGGCAAACTTGTAATATGTCCTTTTCCATAAGTGGCACTTCAACAACATTATTGGCAAGCACTCCCTCCTTGATTCACATAGGGTTGATTGCTCTATCTTCACTAATGAGACCGTCGATTAACCTTAAGAATCAAGGCTTGGCAGGTGGGACTTCCAAACAATCCTTAGGCAGTTGTTGTATAAGATGTAAATTTTTTTAGCTAAATAATATTAATCTATGAAGATGACCTAATTTATGATGAAAAAAATAAACATATATACAAGTACCTATTCCATTAGTGCAACAATAGGTGATGGTGCAATGGTAGGCAACCTCAATAGCATATATTGTTGTTGATTAATCATATAAAGTTAATAAACAATTAAATTGAGGTCTCTAATTAAAAATTATTGATGAGGAAGGTAGTATGATAAGATATATACTATGGACTCTATGGGAATGACTAGTGTCTTTGGCCATGCAACATGATATGCAACTGCTTACCCAACGATTATAATAATTTTCTTTTCTAAAGGGAGCGGTAGGCTAGCTTCAACATCCAAAGCCACGGTAGTGGACACTCTCTTAGTATGTGGCGGCATGCTAATTCCATGCAAAATGGTTAATTGATGCTCATAGCTATTGTGATTTTTAAGTTAAACTCGCAAGCTTATGAACTAGTTGTAGTATTCTCACATGAGGAGGTCAATCCCAGGAGAATTTGAATGATTGTGTGATTAGTGGTCCCCAAAATAATCTAACCTAGCCAAATCAAGGAGATCTTTTAACCTAAACAAAGAATAGAAACTAACACATGGAAATGGAAATTATGCAAAAACTAAAAACTTGCTAAAAGTGAATACTTTCCTAAACATGCTTTCTAAAAATAAAAATTTCTAAATTTATAACTTTCTAAAATTAAAACTTCCTAAAAACTAAGATTTGAAACAATTGAAACTATCCTAGCATTCAACTAAGCCTAAAACATGGAGAACTAAACAATTTATCAGAATGTGCAAAACATGGAGCACATGGCACTTGAGAATTATGCATGAAAATAACTATGAAAAAAGTGCATGTATGTGATGACCCAAAATTTGAAGCCCTATTTTATTGTATGTTTGAAATTTTGGTTGGAATGGAAAGATGAAATTTTTAAAATTTTGGATCCTAGAAGTGGAATTTTTATGAAAATCAAATCAAGTGACAATACCTTAATAATTGGATTCTACTCAAAAAATGAAATCCAACAACACTAAGAACACTAAAACAAAGTTTGGACAAGAAAGTTACGTAATTTTTAAAGATAGTGATATTTTAGTAATTTCATAACCAACCCCATTTACATTTTTAAAAATGAGAAAGGATAGATTTTTTTTTTTTGCGGGGTGGGGGTGGCATTTTATATAATGACACCTTTGCAATAGATCTCTATTGGTGACTGCATCACCCTACATGTTTTCCCTCTTCCTCACCAAAAAAGTTGGCCATCACGATTGGTGATCATGCACTTGCTAGCGGGAAGGGCAACCACTGGTGATAAAATCACCTTCCACTCCCCCACACGGTGCCTCTCCTACTCCTTTCCCTCAGCTCCAATCTTCCCCCTACCTATTTCCATTGCTGGTGTTGCTCGGGACAAATTGGTCTGCAATAGGTCATGTACCCCACTCCTCGATTTGTCCCTCACTCTGTCTCTCTCCTTTTCACTCTCTTCTTCTTCTCCTCCTTCCCTTCCCTCCATTATTTTCGATGACAGTAACCTTGGTTACTATCGGGTTTCAATGACAGTCACACAAATGGTGGTAGATCAACGATCTAACACCGCCCTTGGGTTCTCCTTGAAGAGAGGATAAAAACCCTCCAACTATTTTGGGATGGGAGCAAGTTTCACTTGTGATCAAGCTGAGATTCTAACTATAGCTATTGTGATTTTTTTTTATGAATGTTTGACCATAAAAAAACCCATTTTTCAATGTTAGATGATGATGGAATGACTACGAATTTGATAGGAGTCAAGGTCACTGCCCAATCTACTGCCCCTTTTAAAGAAAGGCCAATCTGATATGAAAAACATCTCCAGCCTTGTCGATCACCACCAGCAACACAAAATATTAAGTTGAAAATTTGGTCCTAGGGATTTTTAGCCCGAGCTTCGCAATGGGAAGGTTAGATCCCTAATTAGGGTTCATCCAACCATTCAAACTAGATGTGATCCAAATTTGAGATTTGCAACAATGAGGTTTGTGAGATCTTATTGTTCATTTGCAAGATCTTGATGATATGAATGATATTAAGGGAAATCTAACCATTAAATATTGGATCTTTGACTAATATTTAGCTTGGAAATGCACTAATCAATGATCTACAAACTAGAAGGAAAGATCTGACTGTCAATTTGCAATTGATCTCAATTTAACAAACTTGATTCCCTAATCATACCCAAGGAGGTGTGATCTATAATGGATCAAGGTTCTATTAGGCTTATTAGGGCATTGATTGTTGATCGGTGAGCTAATAGGATAGATCCAATCGTACATTGTTTAGGATCTCCTAATTATAAGTTCTAAATGACAATCCAACAATTAAGGCCTATTGATTTGGCCTCTAATCGTTGATCTATGGTATGAGACAGAAGATGTATACACAGATCAATCATGATCTAAGGGCATCGACCATTGGATCATAGATCTAATCATTGATAAATGGGATCATGGTCTAGATTTGTGATCTAGGCCTTTGATTTGTGAATTTCATTAATGATCTATGGAGAATTAGTGATTTTAGATTCAGGCACAATCTTAATTAACAAAATTCATTCCATAGATTAGTTTTCAAGACAAATTTTACTAGAACCCATGTAAACATGTGAATGTGAACTAATAATTGGATTCTTACAATTAAATTATGCCTAGGACCTTACAAAGATCCTGAAGGTGATCTAGGATTCGATCTGAAGAAAAACACCAACAAAAACTATGCAACATCCTCTGAGGTAGGTAATTTGATGCTATTAAGTTTTAATTGAATTTCAAAACTTAAACCGCTTCCTTGAAATCAATTCCATGTTTAGTATGTTTTTTATGTGTCAGCAAGGGTAGCTATGCATGCAATTTTAGTATACATGATTTCTATGGAACTTATATTCAGTTATTCTTTAAACAGTTGAGTGTATGGCATTCTTGCAATACCATGCAAATTTATTGGCATGATTCATACTTTTATTTGAAAATGATACCGCTTATATATCTCATAGTCAATTGTTATTCTTGAATGATAGGACAATTTCATATATACATTAATTTCATGCTTTGAGATAAGTTGCATAAATTGCATGATTTTAGTACATGTCAAACATTATGTGAATCTATGATATTTGAATTAAAGATATATGTATCTACATTGTTTAGGCTAGTGAGCTTAGTGGGCATTATGCATGTATGGGTTTGGCCTCTTGACCTCTAACCATCAAAGGTGGTAAGTAATTGTGCCTAAAGAGGCACATATTTTTCTCAACTATTGTGGTACGAAAACAACTATTAGAGGTGTTCATGACACCCTTTTGGAGATATATCTATAGTTGCCATGGAGGCTGTGGTGGCTGGTCTTTAGATGCTAGAGACACATGATTCAAAAAGCTAGTTGTGAGCATGATGGTCCTTATGATTTCTACTTTTGCGTCTACTTGTATAGTGCCTTGTGATGGCCTTTAGACGAGTACTTGTGACTAGTCGGCTAACGTGTTCATCAAGATGCTTACGTGCATAATAATTGCTGTAGGGTTGGGATTTCTAGCATCTAATTTGATCAATTACTAATTTAAGAATTTAGTAAACTTTATGTTATTGATTATTTAATCATGTCGGTAATCCTCATACTTGAATATAGATATGTGTAAATAATTTATACACGAATGCTTGCATTGAGTTTGCATAATACGGTCTCATGGTTTTATCACCTGAGAAATCCTTCTTTAAATTATGCATATTATATGTCATGTTTTTTTATTTTTATAACATTGGATCACCTACTGGGTATGATAAATACTCAGCCTAATATTTTTATCACAAATCAACTTGGAAAGGATAAGGAGTACTAGGAGGTTTTCGTGCCTCAATCGAGTAGGAGAAAGTAAGGGTAAGGTGTTGATGCAGTTATCCTAGAATTGATAGTGATCATTTTGTCATCTAATGAAAATTGACTTTAAGTGACTCTTTTTATAACTTGGGCTATGATTAACAATCTTGGAAACAAGATATATCAATTTTTAGACATATTTCAAATTATCATACATGTTTCATTAATTAAGTACGTTATATTTTTATCTATGTATTGGAATGAATAATGACACTTGGGATCTTTATAAGTGAAGTTTATAGAAAAAGAATTTTCCACTGCCATTGTTTTGCAAACTATTTTTAAATAGAGATGGATCTCATAAGTGAAAGCTTGTTATTTTAAAAAATAAATAAAATAATGCATTATAAAACCCAGGTTGTCACAATGTGTGAAGCATTGAAAGGTTTCATGAACTAAAGTATGAACTAAGTTATCGTGGACTATATGAAACTACTTTAACTACAATAAGAAACTTTAATCAAAGCAAGAAACTTTCTAATTGGATCAAACCTCAAAACCATGTACATGACCCAATGGGTTGTGCACATGAGTCTTGAACATGAAGAAATAAATTAAATAACATGAAACATAATATTTAAAGCAAATAACATAGTCATGAACTTTGCACTATCAACATTGAACTAGAAATTGAATTAATTGAACTTCAATAATACAAGTGGGGTGTGCACCCTCCAAGGGCTGTGTGCACCATACAAAAGTCACAATTCAACCAATTAAACTCATCTAGTCTTCATCAATGTAATCCGATCTAGGCTAGAAAGCATGTGAATCCAAAAGAGAGCAAGATAGAGACATGGAGAATATGAGAATAAGAGCAAAGATAAAGCAAGGATCTTAATGATTTCAAGGAATGGGTAAGTTGATTTAAAGGTCCCTATCTCTTAACTATCACTTCAAGGGATTAGTGGCCTTTAAACTTAAGGATCTAGGAATTCAACTAAAGGCACTTCAACAAGGTAAACAAGGAATATAAACAAATCAAAACAAACAACAAGGGCGAAACAAAATGATGACAACCAACTAGAATTTAAAGTACAAGAATCAAAGGATGCATGCAAGAGTGAGGCATGGAACACTTGAAGGGATGCAACCCCACCTTGGAAAAGAAGAACATCCACTAAAATAGAAGAAAGTATAAGGAAAAAGAGGAAGGAGAGAGTGGAGGAAGAGGACACCCCCTCCAAAGTGATGGAGGTGTCTTTTTCCTCCAAAAGGAGAGTTGCCTAAACTTTAGTTTTTTATGTCTTTTATATTTTATTCCTATATTTTCTATCGTGACAAAAGTTAGAGGTATGGTGGGGATGAAAATAAGCAATTTGGATAGGTGGGTAGCTAGGGTTTTACAAGAGATGAAAGGTGGGATAAGTTGGCTGCCTTTATTAGTGCAAGTAGATGAGGAGATACCTTATTTTTAGGGGAAGGTGTCTCCCACTTCAAAAATCATTGAAGCTCCTAGGAAAGAATAGGAAAGAGAGGTAAGATAGCGAAATTTGATTGGCTAAGTGATTTTCTAAGAATTTGGGATTGGTTGGGTGGTTTTAATGGGAGTTTATGAAAGTAGAGGAGTCTTGGAAAGGTAGGACTCTTCAATAAAAAGTGAAACATCTTAGGGGTGAGGTGGAAATTGAGAAGGAAGTAGGAAAAACATGAAAAATAGAAGGGTCTTGTAACACCCCGGGATTTTCTGACATTTTTTTTATAATAATAATAATAACATTTGGGATCCCATGAGAAAAAGTTTTTATCAATTTGTTTACTAAAACATTTCTTGAAAACCTCCGGGTGTTATTTCTTTTTCCAAAAACATCACAATTTCATTCACAACATAAGTATAATTTCGTGATAATAGAATTGAAATAATAAACATGTCAATCAATGTCAAAATGCATCGGCTCCTTTATTTTCAAACCAATAAATACCCAAAACGCAATAATAATATGGCCCAGGGTCTATCCATCATAACATCCCATTAAATGTCTATCATATGTTTAACTGTCTTAATCAAATCCATAGAATAAAGTATATAGTCCATAAAGAAATTCAAATGATAATCCTGTTTATTAACTCACATCAGTGTCTATCAATCACGTAAAGGAATCCCCCACTACTATCACGGTTTCTCAATGGTTTTGCCCTTCCTGATGTCGCGTTCGAGATTTGAGGCATTGTAAAACAAAGCAATGCCTTAGCAAGCTATTACTTGTGCAGGTACATAGACAATTAATGAAATAATAGTAATGACAAAATAAAATATCTATTATTTATGACGATAAAATCATTATAACTCATGCCAACATAGTATCAATTTCTCAAATATGCTAAAACATGCATTTCACGGATTTAAAACATGATATGAATCAATGTAAATGAGCATACAATAATAATAATAATAAGGGCACCCTAAGGTAATGGGTCCCACAAGCGTCATATAGCCAAATATCATTGATCATGAGTACTCATATCCAACCTCTGAGTGTTGTCACACCCTGGCATATCATCTCATCACCACGCTCATCATGCAAGCACACATAATAAGAGTATAGATTGTCATGCCGCAGTGGCAACCCTCCATGGGTCTCAACCACCGCCACTCCTCATCGACACCATACGGAAGACTTAGCGTTCGTCCCCATGGAAAGGCCCGGACCGGTAGTGTGGACTATCCATGTTACCAACCCCTACCAAATGCCATCAACGGGTAGGTGTCCATCACATCAAAATCTCATCACATCACAAATCTTGGAGGGTGGGTGGCTGGCCCTATCCCTCCTAGATGATGCCCACCAGGTGAGAGCACCCGTCATAAAACACAAAACACAGAAATCACATATATACCAAAACTCAAGAGTACTCGTAGCTCGCAATCCCCAAGACACGTCCCTCATCCCGGGGTTAGCCTATAAAAGGACCAGCCACCAAGTCTCCACTTATCTTTCTCATGCAAATCCATCAATTTCAGTGATGTAATAAAGAAAAGGAATTTCTAATTATGCATAATAGATAATATCATCTCATGAAATCACTTGTAATAAATCCATTTAATACATGATTGAAATTACGTAACGATCATAGTATTAAATTTAAATCTAGCAAAATCAACGATTACTATTAAATGCAATTTAAATTCACAATCAATTATGATGCTATAATCATGCAGAGTTTGAAAATCAAAATAAAACATTAATTATCGTCACCTACCTCAATGTGAGATCGCTTAGCTTGCTAATAAATCCCCTTAACTGGTATGTTCAAGTGCATCTGTCCATGTCACATCACTATTTAAAAAATTTTCTAAATTAAAAGTGGTCATTTATAAGTTTTTAAGCTAAAACTAGGTCCACGTCATCAATATGGTCACAATGCCTCTTTCGGATCGTGATTTGGACTCCTATAGCTCTCAAAAATCAAGTTTTAAGTGCATATATACTTAAAATGAGGCATGACCGACCACCATAAGTGGTTTGCACTGGCGGCACCCTTTTTATACCAGTTTATACTGGCTTACTCAGGCACCACGGGGATGCATGCATGCGCAACGCGCATTCAGGACGCTCTGCGTGTGTCCTGGTTACTGGGATGTACTACGCGTGCGTCTCTGTCGCCAGGATGCATCGCGTGTGTGTCACCATCGCCAGGACTCATAGCGCGTCCCGCATGCTGGCTACAATGCCTATCGGTGCTCATGTACGATGGATGCCACGCCTATGTGCAAAGACGTGCATTCGTCGTGCGTCTTCGTCGTGCCTTCCTGGGGTGCGTCCTTGCATCAGTGCAGGGCACCGATGCCCTTGACGTTGCTGGAGAAGACGATCGTGTTCCGGTCCTCTCTAGCAAGCCTACAGGTGTCCAAATCACATGAGTTTTGAGGCATTTGTTCGAAATTTTGTCTAGTTTCCATTTCTATCATCCTTTTCATTGATTTCCCCAAAACTACGGTTTTTATGCGATTTTCTCCACATTCCTAAATTTCCCCATAGGTACTGTTTTTCACATTTTTTGGAGAAACCAGCCGTTGGATCTCTCCCAAATTTAAAGGGTTTGTTCTTGGGTCTATCATGCAGTAGATGGACAGTTCAATTTGCAAAAAAATATGGTTTCATCCATGAAATCAGACCCCAATAGTAGCGTGCACAGGGTTCCCAAGAAAAATTTCATTTTTCCTAGATTTCCTTATTTCCATGCATCTTCCCTTTCTATTTCCTTACACATGTAACATGAAAAGAGAAGGTTTATGGCTTACCTCTAATGCTGGGTGTCGCTTGATGTTTGCCGAAGCCCTACTCGCTGAAAAAATGCGAATTTACAGAGGCAAGGGTTTAGGAGAAACAATGGCGCAATGATGAGAGATTAGAGGCTGATTGAGGAGCAGATTAGATTAGGAAGTTGCGTTTGGGAATGAGGAATGAACCTCTTCCCTTATTATGCCTTCTCTCCAACCATTTCTCTGACGAAATCATCGGATCTAATAGAGGTAAGGTAGACAAGGGTGCCAATATCAATTTAGGCCCCTGTGTTTTCGGCTCTGCCAAATTACCAAACTGCCCTTAAACTTCAACGGCTCATAACTTCTTCGTTTGAGCTCCGTCTTTCACGTTCTTTATGTTGTTTCAAAGGCATCGATGAGTACTTCTAATTTTTAAGTTTTTAACCAACATCCATGTATAAAATTTTTAATTTAATTTCTTTAATAATTTACTAATTTGAGCTAAAATTGAGGATATTATAGGTCTCTTCCTATTCCACATGCCACATCCTAGTGAAATTTCCCTTAATTCTCTTTAAAAAGTCCACATAAATCCTAAGGATAAGTCTTCACATTCTCTTCCAATCATAGCCTTCTATTTAGCTTAGCTTATGTCGCTTTAATGACCAACTTTGAGGACTCCATTGGCTTGGCTTAGATGACTCTCTTGGCTTAGCTTGATGGCTCAATTCCTTAACTTGTCATCTTCTTCATGGCTTGAATATGGCTAAGTTGCTTAAGTGAAACCCATGCAAAGGTGGTGGACTTTGCATGGCTTATGCATGGGCCCACTTTGGCCATCTTTGGCTCTTTAATAGCATCCATTGCTTATCCAAAAGATGATCTTAACCTTGATCTCATGTTGAATTGATGACTTCTAGGTTTGACTCGATCTTTCAATTCTGATCTTCCATTTTCATCCCAATTGATCTTGGCTGTCAAATCATCATCTTGCTTCCTACAAAAGGTGAAAAATTCTAATTAAATCCTAAAAAAATATGTCTAATCACATAATTACCTTGGATTAACCTCTAGACCTACAAAATGTCAAAATTTGAAGTCATTAGCTCAAAAGTGTATGTGTTACAAATTTTTTTCAAAAACCCTATTTTACCATATAAGTTGTAACACATGAGTAACTAATTGGGTAACTTTTATGAAAAATTAAACACTTATCAATAGCATGAACCAACTTTCACAATGTTTTGATGGAAATCCAGGGCTAGTAGGCATTGACTTATTTGCAAATTAGATATACAATAAAGAGATAGAGAAATACTCAGAAGGACAATGACAATTTTCAATTTTGTGTATATATATACCTCCTTGGCTGGGTTTTCTTTTTCTAGGGATGCTGGTTATCCTTCATGAACTTCTTCACTTGGAGAATTATAACTAACATTTGATGGAGGTACGAGGACGTTGCAAGAATTATGCGCAGGGGATTGAGAAACTATCATCAAACCTCCATGCAATTGGCTAAATATATCTATTTTTATTTTGTCAACCAACTCATTCTAGGCCTCCTAATCTTGAATTGTAGGTAAAATTTTACCAAAGAATTTAGAAGGAATAGTACCGTGTCCATGCCCCTAACTTGGCTAGGTTATCCTTCTTATTGCCCATAGCCCTACACAGAATGTCATTGTTGGCAGCAACATTGCTCAGTGTTCCTATATTTATACTTTCTTGGGTAAGAATATTTGCAAAATTTAATTAGACAGATATGATCATGTCATCTAATTAATTGTATAAAATTGATAGACAGGTGGAACCACTTATAATCGAGAAGAAAGTTGTGTAGTAGTTTCATCTAAAAATGTTTGGCTAGTATGACCCATTGAATGTGCCATCTTCTTGAGGATAGAGCGATCAATGGGTGGGTTTCATAGTCCTTTCTTTCTTTTGCTGTCACGAAAGGCACTATAGTTGGAGAATATAATGTATATAATTATAGTAACATTAATTTGAAAGGAATGGATTGTAATAGATGCTTACTTTGCACTCTTCTAAATAAGCATAGGCCAACATGGACAAGTGGTGCTGCATATTAGTTTCATGCACCTTTCTTCCTCTTGCACTCTTTACCTGCACATTTGTACATATGTAATCAAGTGCAATAATAAGATGTTACATGAAATTAATTAAATGAAACATTGTTTCCACGCATACCTCAAATTCAATGGACATGTGGTTCTATACAAATGCATTCCACATGTACTGGTTAATCACATCAAAATAAATGGTAGGTGTATAGTTTCAAAAATCATTGACATATGGAGCTTTATAATTATGAACATCGTTATTCTTCTATTTTCTACATTGCTCACCCATTCCTTATAAAGCAAACTTCTTCTTTTACTTAGGTACGTCAAAGGCAATATGCAAAGTACACAACAAATGACTATGTTTGAAAATAAGGTATGTTATAAATTATATAATAGATGTTATTAATGTTTACCTACCTTCACCATTTCCTATATTGAATCTTTTATTGAGGATGGCACAAGTCTTCTTTCATTAATTGTGATAGGAACCATACATATTATTGTGGAGCAAAGAAAACTATTATAAGAGGCTGCATTCTAACCTAGCCTCCTACTATTATATTGGATAGTTTCTTTAATTCCCTTTCACTTTATCTTGATGACTTTTTCATTGTTGTTTGGCCTCTGCCCTTTCTCTTTTGAGTAGTGCTCATGTTGGCCTCTTGTTCATGATCTTCATTTTTCCCATATTCTTCATTTTGATATTATTCTTGTTCCATCTTTACTACAAATAAGAACATAATGATATTATAACAATGAGATAAAAAAGGCCATGTAATCCATTTAAAGAAAACAAAATGACATGACATAGGTGGACAACAAACCAAAAGCAAATTAGATAAAACATGCATGAAAATTGAAACTTTTTGACTATATATATCTCTAAAAATAAACTTTCCTAACATAGCATGCTCTTAAACTTATCAATGAAGGGCAACCTCTAAATATGGACTAACAATACAAATAAAACATGCAATTAAAACATAAGAGGAGTGCACATGATGCATGTATTGTAGAAAATGTTAAATCTCAAGTAATTTCAAAGTTCAAAGCACAATGTAAAAGAGCCATTGTCGCTTGGGGTTCAAACTGATGTTCTTATCGTTGCATGGGGTTCAAACTACAAGCTTACATTTAGAAGATGCAACACTTGTTCTAGGGTATGTACCTTATTTTTGTAACCATTACTGAAATGAGCCAAAGATGTGATGATTCCATAACTAACTGGATAGTAGAGATTGTGCAATCAATTTCTGGCCTAGATCAACAATCTTAGTCAGATCCAAGTTATATCAGTGTGTATTTACCTATTCTAAGCTTGCGAAAGAGGTTATTTTGTTTTCTTTTGTTCAATTTCTGTTCTAAGTGTGTGTTTATGTAGGAATTTTGGGTTGGGAATGAAGAACTCGTGGATATGTATGAGAAGAGGTTGGGACATGCCTGTTACATCAATTTCAAGTTAGAATGTACCAACAACCATGGAGATGACATACGTTTGTTCTTTTAATTTATCAGTATTTTGGCTTTCTTTCTGGCATTGAAAAGATATCTTATTTTGAATTTTTGTTATCTTTTATGTTGAATTGCAAGAATTATTAGAGAAGTTTTTGATCGATTTAATTCTGGCACTCTTATTTTTTCATGCCTATGTGGGTTGGACATTTGCCTTTTCAAAATCAAGGAAAGTGTCAGCTATTCTATGTCTTAAAAGATGAAAATTTCCTCTCTTACGTTTGGTAATTAGACTTTGAGTAGCATGCATAGGTAGTTTCCATCTGAAAGCATTTCTAGTTATGGTCTAGGAAAAGTTCATGACTTGAATTTGAGATTAAGTAGAATTCCAACTTGGATCTAGTCATTGTGGGCTCAACATGAATGAACATGCTTTTTGACCTAGAAATGTGTATATATGATAGGATAAATTATTGTACTAACTTTGTATAAGCTTCAGATCTAATTCCCTATTGTTTTTACACACTACATATCATTTCTGCATATTGTAATACCTGTTTGCTTACTTACATTCATTTCTATGGGACTCCTTTCATAGGAATTTGGCTTGCTGATATGTATTTATGTTAGTTTTATTCATTTCTATAGTTTTAGGTTATGATCTATGGGATCCCCTGGCTAAAACATTGTGAAGCCAACATAAGTGCTAAAGCCTACACCACACTGAATGTGCAGTTGTGGAGCCCAACCACCTTAGTGGATGTGGCATAGGTGAGGACTTAGGCATTTTTGGGAGCATGATACATCTAAAATTGCAGTGAATTGAGTAAAATTTATTCAATGTTGGATTCTTTTGGTTCTCATTTTCAACACCTAGTGTTTTGTATAATAGGACTTGAAATAATATGCACGTTCACAGAAATGTCCTTATCTTCCTTTTTTTCTTTGAGTTGTAACAACATAAGAAAGAACTATACAATTTGATTAGCTTCTTTTAGTAGCTCCTAGTGGCTCCCATAGGTCATCTATTAAAGAAGATGAATTATGTTTTACTTTTCATCCGAGTCTCCCATTTGTGACAATTTTGTACATTACCCACTACTTAGTTACTTCATTGTCATCCAGTGAAAGTGTCTTTCTCATGTGGTGATTGTAGTGTCCTACTAGGATCCTTTTCCTGGACAATGATTATTTGTAGATTACTGGATTGTAGAAATAACTATTGTAGTTGGATCACTTCTATCCAACTTGACTATATGTAGAAAAATTACTCTCTATGACTTGCTTCTCCTACACTCGAAGATGTTATCATATTTTCACAAGAAAACATTGTCCTTGCTTCTTTAACCTTGCACTATTTCATCACTGACATTGTCATCCCTCTATATAGAACATAGTGTCTAGCTTATACTTGAGCTTTATGAATAACTATTGAAAATTGGTAATTTTTTGCTTGGATATTCTGTAGAATTATCAAGGAGTTGGATCTTAAAGCGTACAACTGCTAGTGGTTTTGGTAGATCAGCTGCACTAAACAATTTGATTTCTTGCTATATAAATGACATAGAAGATAATTTCAGGTTATGTTGTAGCTAAGTACCTTTATGTGATCAGGCTGGTATCATCTCAAGAAGATCAATGTATTAAAATGTCATATAAATTTAGTAGCTTAGCGTTAAATAGGTCTATACTTTTCAAGAGGAATGCCACATCTATTTACCTATAGATTATCCCAAAAATCTCGTATGGTCTAAATAAAAGTCTCAAGAATAGGGTTTTCTGGTGGCATGTCTTCCTCCTTTCTCTTTCTCTTCCTCTCCTTCTCCTTCTCCTTCTCCTTCTCCTTCTCCTTCTCCCCCTTCTTCTTCTTCCTCCTCTTTTTCTTCTCCTCTTTCTTCTCTCTGTGTTGGGTTTTCTCTCCTTCTGTAGGGTTTGAGAATAGATCTAGGTCTATTCTTGATTCACTTAAGTGGGAGGGGGTGCCATCATCAAAATGGCCCCCACCTTTTAGTTATTTAATAATTTCCTTTATTAAAAATTTAAAATTACAATTATAACATTTTTACTATTTTGTACATCATAATTATAGTGAAAAAGATGTGAATGCTATCAAATCTCAAATTTCTGTAAGCGGGGGCCACTTATTTTACCAAATTACCCTTTTTGAGAAAAATCAGAACTTATTTGTTTGAATTCCAATTTCAACAAACTTAGTGCTGTTGGAATCAATTTTTTGAGTAAAACCTTAATGTTGATGTATATAAAATATTTACTTTCTAGAGCTCCAAAAATTGAAAATTTCAATATTCACTTTTCACTGTGATTTTACATAATTCAAAACTTTTGTAAATTGCTATTTAAAAATCAGAGATTTTACAATATGATTAGTGTAATGTTGGTTGATCATTGTTGGTGGTCAAATTCATACTTTTCTTATCATCCACTATTCAAATCATGGATTAGGAATCACAAGGTTAATATTTTAAATATGACAGATTGGATGACCAAGATCGTCTTATCTATTTCATTATTTGATCAGAAATTTTTTTATCTATCCTATATCAATTTTGGGTCAATGAATTTATTGGTAGCATTTGATGATAGATCAGGCATCACCAGTACTATTTACACAATAACTCATTGAATGATTGAGATTGTCCGTTAGATTTCAAGCTTAGATAAACAATTTCAATAAAATCTAAGCTATATTAAGTAGGTATTTAACTATTTCTAATCATGGTGTAAGAAATGGATGGTTGGATTAAGAGATCAATGGCTAGATCATCATAAAAACCTAAATCTAGCATGAAACCATACGGATCTAGCTAAAAATGCAAATCCAAAGTTGGGTTTTCATGGATCTTACTTATAACATGAGTTTTCACCCATAATCATTGTTGGAGAAGCCATAATTCTTTGATTTTTTTGTGACAATTCCCTGCGCATATGGTCTTCGTTGATCCAACATTATCCGTCCTCCAATTGTGGTGGAACCAAAAGTGTTTTGCTCCACTCCTTGTTCAAAATGAGATGGACGTTCGGATCACTGACCTTGGGATTATGAAATGCAATTGAGTGTATCTTTCTTAGGATTCCAATTGAATTCACTCCTAATTACACATATTTCTCTCATTATGTGACCAAATCCAACAAAGCTAATGGCTCACATAAATTTTAACACTGAAGAGACAAAGGAATATGATCCCTAAGAATATATGTTATTATGAAGATTAATAGGAGTAGTTTACCTTAATTCCTTCTTTTTATATTCTCATTCAGGCTATCGTCTACCTAAGATCCATAGGTCATTAATTAGGATGAAATGTAGGCTTAGGATAGGTTCAGAAAAGAAGGGTATAAGCATTCAAAACTTCCAAAATTAAGTATAGGTCTTCTTTTTGATTGTTGTACAACTTTGACTATACTGAAGTGAATATGTTTTATACTCATGCCTTTCTAACATATTTTCTTTTCATTTTTCCTTCAAATTCTTTGAAAGATAAACTTTTTCTTTGTATGACTTTTGTAATTTTTACTTCTTTAATTTTGAACTTTTTCTACCATCTCTATTCAATTTTGAAAATAGGTAATAGGTATTCTTTTACTAGTTATTTCTAGGTTAAGGTAAGTGTGGTTAAGAAAGAAAAGGGTTATGAATAAGCTCAAGGGGCTAACTAGTAGTATAATATATTGTGTAGGTTCTGTGTCTCTGGGCTAATACAATGATGGCATGTATCATTTCCTAGGTTTCTTAAAGCCTATCAAGTTTAATTAATTCTTGGTAATTAACCAAAACAAAGATACAAGATCACACAAAGTTCTCTATGCTGAAGAAAATATGAAATTACTTATAAATCCTAGAAAATAGATAGTCTCTAAAACTCACATGGTTATAGGTGTCCACGTTTTTCCTCAGGGTTTCTAACTCATACCTCTTTATTAGTCTAGACTATGTACTATGTGTAAGTATTTTCAGAGATTTATCTTTCATAAAATGCTTCAAGACATGAGTAACATGCAAATTTAGCCATATGCATTTCCATTAAGAGGTTAAATTAATGGCATTACAAAGTTTTTGAAAATCCAATTCTCATCATGGTAAAGGAACTTGACCTCAAAATTATTATTATTTTGAATCATACAAGAAACAGCAGAAACCTCTATGTCTATACACCCCAACTTGAAATAAACATTGTCCTCAATGTTTAGAAACATAGGACCCTATATGATGAAGGAATGATGTTGAACACAGATTCAACAAACCTTTGGGTTGCCTCCCAATGAATGCTAAGTTTTACGTCTTCAACTAGACATGATGATGATGGGTACAGGAAATGTAAAGTGTGGGGTGTTTTGGTTCATGCTATGGCGGGTCAAGGTAGAATGATACCTTTAATGATGTTTCCTCTGCTTAGGATTTATCAGTTCTTGGAAGGGTTTTTGCCTTTGTCCATTAACCTTTGATATTTCTCCATCCTTTTCTATCTCGATGGCCCCATGAGGATATACTGTATGATTGTATAGAGTCTTGTCCATCGAGACCTAAGTTTTTTAAGAATATATATAACCTGGAATTATACAATAAGACTTTGTCTTGAGGTAAGGGACTTTCTTAAGATTTGTTTATCATGATTAACCTTCATTCAGTCTTTTTATAGTCATGTAGACTCATATGCATATTTCCTTAACTCATCCAACTCATTGAGTTAGAGTTTCTTATGGGTTCCTATAGCATCTAAATCAAAATTGAGCTTTTTGATAGCCCAATATGCCTTATGTTTTAATTCTATTAGTAAGTGCTGGCCCTTTTCATAGACCAGGTGGTAGGGTGACATACTTATAGGAGTCTTATAGGTAATGTGATAGGCCCATAAATTGTTAGTAAGTCTTAAAGACCAGTCTTTCCTATTTCTATTGACTACCTTTTAAAATGCACATAATTTCTCTATTTGACACCTCTACTTGCCCACTAGTCTAAGGGGAATATGGGATAGCTATTCTATGGGTAACACCATACTTTTTTCATTATATTTTCAAACACTTTATTACAAATTTTTTTCTCTCCATCACTAATTATGGCACTTGGAGTACCAAACCTTGCAAATATATTTTCTTTGAGAAATTTGACCACCACTCTGAGGTCATTGGTCTTATAGTGTATGACTTCCACCCACTTACACACATAGTCCACCCCCACCGGGATATACAAATATCCAAAGGAACTGGGAAATGGCCCCAATCATCAAAAGGTTCAACAATCAGGATTGGGCTTAAGGGCATCATATTTTTCCTTCCAATAATACCTAACCTTTAACACCTAACACATGTTATGTAGTAAGCATGTGAATCTTTGAAAATTGTTGGCCAATGAAAACGACATTGCAAAATCTTTGCATCAGTCTGTCTAGAACGAAAGTGGTCTCCATAAACATGATCATGATAGAAGGAGATGATTTTATTATCCTTGGTATTGGGGATGTATCTTCTAATAACCTGATCGAGACAGTACATAAATAAGCATGGGTTGTCCTAGGTAAATTATCGAACCTTAGCCATAAATAATTTTTATCCTATTTGCTTTAGTGATTAGGCAATTGTCCTACAATAAGATAGTTGATTATATCTCAAGACCAAGGTAACTAAGAAATGTGCATTAATTTTTCATTTAGAAACACTTCTGTGAGAGGCATATTTTTGCTAGTATGCTCCACCATTAACCTAGATAAGTGGTTTGCTACTATGTTTTTAGAACCTTTCTTATCCCAAATTTCCAAGTTAAATTCTTGTAGTAGTAGTATCCAAAAGATTAGCATAGGTTTTGTATCCTTTTAAGAAAAGAGGTATTTTAGAGCCACATGATCCAAGCATATTAAAACTTTAGATCCTAACAAATAAGATGTAACCTTATCCAGTGCAAACACAATAGCCAAAAACTCTTTTTATATGGTAGAATAGTTTAGTTATACATCATTAAGTGTTCTTTTAGAGTAGTATATCACATGGATAAGTTTGCCAATGCGTTACTGCAAAATAACCCCAATCGCTTAGTCTGAAGTGCCACACATTATCTCAAATGGTGCACTCCAATCAGGCTATCAAATTGATAGGTGTAGAATTTAGTTCGGCCTTTAGGCACTCAAATGCTTTTCTATAATCTTCATCAAAGTTAAAAGAAGCCTCCTTTATAAGTAAATTGCAGAGGGGCTTGCAATCTTATTGAAATCTTTGATGAATCTCTAGTAAAACTTAGCATCGCCAGGAAAAGAGTGAATTTCTTGTACCATCCTTGCTGGAGGAAGGTTGGCAACTAAATCCACCTTGGATTTATCTACCTCTATACCATTGTGTAATATTATGTATCCTCAAACTATACCATTTGCACCATAAAATGACATTTTTCCCAATTTAATACTAAAATTTTCTCCTCACACCTTACAAGAACTAACTTCAAATGGTGCAAGCACTCATCAAAGGAGGAACCAAAAATTGAGAAGTCATCCATGAACACCTCTAGAAACCTTTCTACCATGTCAGAAAATATGCTCAACATATACCTTTGGAAAGTGTTTGGAGCGTTGCAAAGTTTGAAAGGCATACGTAGGTAAGTAAAGGTCCCAAAAAGGCAAGTGAAGGTGGCCTTCTCCTAACGTTTAGGTGCTACAAAAATCTAATTATAGCTGAAATAACCATTTAAGAAATAGTAAAGGTGCTATAGGAATTTGATTATACCCAAAATAACCATTTAGGAAATAGTAATAACTATGACCAGCTAACCTCTCAAGCATTTGGTCAATAAAGGGAAGAGGAAAATGGTCTTTCCTCATGACCGCATTCATCTTCCAATAATGAATACAAACTTTCCACTTGGTATTCATGTGACTGGGTACTAACTCATTGTCCTCATTCTTGATTATTGTGATGTAAAATTTCTTGGGTACAACTTGAACTGGGCTGACCCAAGTGCAATCAGAAATAGGGTATATCATGCCAATATCTAAAAGATTAAGGGCTTCATCTCTTACCATGTCCTTCATGTGGGGGTTTAGTCTGCTTTGTGTTTCCTTAGGAGGTTTAGCATTTTCCTCTAGATGGATTTTATGCATGCACACAGTAGAGTTAGTCCCTTTGATGTTTGCTATGGTCCCCCTAAAGCAATCTTATGTTCCTTAAGAACATCAATAGTACCTTCTTGTTCTTGGTCTAGATCTAAAGCTATGATTATAGGTAAGGTGTCTTTTAGTACTAAGTAGGTGTACTTCAAATTTTTAGGGACTGGCTTAAGGACCAAGGTTGGTGGTTTCTTTATAGAAGGCGCATGGACAGATTCTGTGGGAGGGCATGGCTCCACATGAGGGCTCTAGTTAGAGGTATGCATTATGGTACAACATCCAATAGATTATTGACCTCTTCAATAGAGTTGTCTATATCAAAATCACAGTTGAGATGAGCTAGACATGCTTCATGTAGAGATGAGATGGACAATAGTGGTTAAGTATCCTGAATTAGACCTTCTATTAAATTTACTATATAGGGATTCATCGAGGTCTAAATGCTGATGGTCTGCATTAAAAACATTAAGCTTGAATTTCATGTTGTCGAAGGATAGTTTCATCACACCACTCCTACAATTTATAATGGCATTGGACATTGCTAAGAATTGGCATGCAAGTATAACCAGAATATGACTATCAGGATCTGACACAGGCTAAGTATCCAATACAATAAATTCTACAAGATAGTAAAACTGGTCCACCTGGATCAAAACATCCTCAACCATGCCTCATGGTATCTTTATCGATCTATTTGCTAATTGTAATGTGGTGTTGGTTGGTTTGAGATCACTGAGCTTCAGTTGCTCGTGGACATAATATGGCAACATGCAACACTATCTCATAGGTGAAGTAATGCCCTATCAATGACATGGTCTTTAATAATACATGAAATTGTAGGACACCCTGTGCCTCTAAACTTAGTTGGGGTTTGGTATTGGATGAAAGAGCTCACTTGTTTAGTGAGAAAACTTTTCTTTTGTACATTCAGCTTTCTCTTTCTTGTATAGAGCTCCTTCAAGAACTTAGCCTAAGTAGGAACATCATTAATGGCATTGAGCAATGAAACATTGATTTATACATGCTTGAAAACATCCATTAGCTGATTGAAATTTCTTCCCCTCTTAGCTTTGTTTAGTAATTAAGGAAATGGAGCTTGAGGCACTATAGACCTAGTTGGGTTAAATGATTTTTGTCTTTGCCCCTTCTCTTGTGTTTTAACTAGCTCATTCTCCTCTACAGTTCCTTAGCTTGTTCCACTTTGTTTTCTACCTTATTGCCGCTCCTAAGGATCTTTATGGACTTGGCTTGCATATGAGAAATACGAGGTTGAGAACTAGACCCTATCTCAAATTGGCCTTTAGGGTTATGAATAGTTTAACTAGGAAACTGGCCCTTTCCTCTATCTTGTAATGTAGTAGATAACTAGCTTATTTGGAATTCTATGTTGGCAAGGGCTTTAGAATTAACATTGTTGGCCCATCTAATTTCCTCACTTTGCCACATCAAAAACTATATATTAACCTCAATTAGTGGCTTATGTGGTTGTTGAGGCAGCTGAAAACCAGGGCCAACAAGGGAACTGAGGTTCTAGGAAAGTTTTGTGTAGGGGCTTCATAAATGGACCTCCTTGGTAATTGTTCTTTGACCATGACAAGTTAGGATGCCTAACCCATCTTGGATTATAAGTCTTAGAGGAGGGGTTGTTGCTCAGTTGTGATGTACATTCAATACATTCGCCTGTTCCAAAAGATATTCATTATAAATCTTGTTGAATGGATAGTTCATGTTGAAATGGGCAGAACTAGAACAAATAGCACAAACCTCTATAGATATAGTAGCAGAAATGAAGGTCTGAAACAAGTTTTCAAGTTTGTCAACTCTTCCTTCATATTTATCCATTTTCTCATCATATTTGTCCATTCTCTCTATCATAGTGTCAAGCTTATAGGATATATCTATGGACACTCCCATTTCATAAATGCCTCCTTTCTTTGGAAGCTAGGCATTTCTTTCTTTCCTTTTTGAATAATCTCATTGTTAGGAATTATCAGCTACAATTTGGAAAAAATCCTAGGCCTCCCTCTCATCTTTCAACATGAGGGTACCTCCACTCATTGTGTCTATCATTTTTCTATTTTAAGGCATTAATGCTTCATAGAAGTATTGAACTTGCTACCACTTCTCAAAGCCATGACTAGGACATTTCTACAACATTTTGTTCCATTGTTCCCAACATTCATAATACTATTCATCATCCCTCTACAGGAAATTTTTGATGTCCTCCCTATGAAGGGCATTAGTCTTGTGAATAGGAAAGAATTATTCAAAAACTTCCTAGACAATTGGTCCCACGTGTTGATGGAACCAACCTCCAAAGAGTTGATCCATGACTTGGTCTTATCTTTGAGTGAGAAAGGAAACAACCTTAACCTAATTGAATCGTCTAACACATTCTAGAACCTAAGTGTGGCATAAATATCAAGGAATTCCTTGATATGTAGGCTGGGCCTTCTCTCTTGGGACAATAAAATCTAGGGAGTAATTGAATAACTCCTGATTTGTGTTTAAAATTGTCAGCATTCGTTGGAGGCAATTAGATGCATGAGGGAGTGTTTAGTTGGAGTGGGTCATAGAAATCTCTAATGGCCTTACACTCAACTTCCACTAATGGTTTAGTCATGGAGCTAAGAATTTGGTTTCTCTTCCCTGATATATGGGCATGTTCAATCTTTAGGTCTAAGGGTACTAGCTCAACATTTTAGGATCGACATCCTTGCATGCATTAAACTAAGATCTTATATGATGCAACCTAACTATATGCTGACTCTAACTCTATGTGATGCACAATCAATCCTAGAATCACTAATCAAGCTATTTTGGTTACCTTTTGTTATTGCATAGAGTGGTAGCTTCTTAGACCTAATTCTAAAAATCACTTTTTTTTTCAGACTTAACTACTGTGTACTAGTTAGGTTCTACTCTAAAGTGGTTAATGCAATTCTTATGTGAGGAGGCGTTTAAACCTCAACCAACATCAATGAAAGGCATGGAAAAATCAGTTGGATTTTAAGACACCCACTATAACCATGATGCTTAGAAGCCACTGGAGTGACAATAGATCGCCTCCTTCTAAAATGTTCTTATGAGCTCACTACCTTAAGTCTCTTGCTATTTGATTTTAATTTAATAGTTCAAGGGTTGGGATTGCGACATATAAGGAATTTAATTAATTTCCTAGGTCAGCCAAGGATCTGGTGATGAAATTTAGTCCATATCTTATGAGGGTTCATGTGGCGCCCTTACTAGCATTATAATCCATTCTACCATAAAGCGTTAAATGTACAATGCAAAATAAAAGCAAAATAATGGCTATCTATATACTACTTAACAACGAGTCAAACACCTCAACAGATGAGATAGTATAACCTGACAGCCAATGCCTTGGTTATAACTGAGCTTAGGCTAACCTTTGTTAAATATGTGCTTACTAATGCGATAACCCTAAATAAAATGCAATAATTATTATGAATGATCCTATTCTATATAAGTTACACTACCATCAAATGTATAAATTATACTAAATGAACTTAAAATAGAAATTTAAAAAGAAAGTGACTGATAGTTACAGTGGGGGTTTTGATGAATATCAAGTGTGGGCCACCATGCCCCACACTTGCCTTGTATTATTACAACCCATTCAAAATTGAATAATAAAATGCAAAATACAATGGGCCTCACTACAAGTTTCACTCAAAAATCCTAATCTAAGAAAGCACATAAATCCTATCTAACATGATGAAGTAGTGGCCCATAGGTCGTCACTCCTTTTTTGTATTCCCCTCACAAAAAAACAAATAAGATATGTCAATTTGTGAGGAATAAGAAAAATATGCAAGCTAATGCAAAATAATAATAATAATAATAAATCCTAATCTCATGAAATCCTAAACCTAGACTAGAGATAAACAATTCAAGCAAGATTCACCCATAAATCCCTTGCGTTTCATAGGCAACGATGCTAACAACTTGTTGTTGTTTGAAATAAACTCGTAAATTCATGAATCTATTGTAGTATTCTCACACAAGCAAGGTTGATCCCGCATCGAATCTTACAGAAAAGTAAATTGGATGAATCTTATTTAACTTGTTTGTCTTAGCCAAACAAGAAAGCTTAAGTTGATTTATCTAAGAATGTAAATATGCAAAAAATATTAAATTATCACTAATGAAAACTTGAAATTATAAACTCACCTAACTAATGTGCATTTAAATAAGGAACTACATCAACTTAGAATAAATTAACTAATCAATGAAACTACTTCAAATGGAAACTTTCCTAATCTAAAACTTGCTAAAAATTGAACTTTCTAAAATTAAATAAGGAAACTTCCTATATCTAAACTAAGATGCAAATCGTGAATTAACTATTGCTAATATAGAATTAAACAACAAACAGGTAAAGATCTAACAAGAGTTTCACCTAAGAATCATGCACATGATCTAAGTTTGGTGTGCATGGTTTTAGGGTCCAAAAGTGGTCAGATTTGATACTTAATTATGGAATTTAAGTTATATACTAAATAAAAAACTAACTAAACTAAATGGGTTCTTAGGGATTTCATTAAATGGGATGTTTAGATGGCTGGAACAAAGCGTCAAAGTTTAAGGAAACAAATCCAGCATACAAGTACTCATGAACAATCAACAAATCAAGTATAAGTAAACAATTGAATCAACATTCTCCATGTGAGATAACCATTCAGATATGATTACTATGATATTAGAAATAATAGTTAAAAAGAAACTCAAATATTTCCATTAAATCAAGTCCAAACTACACTAGAAATTGGATGCATAATACATAAGTGTAAGCTTAAAATTGCGTCCAATTTAAAATTATGAAACTTTCTCTAAACATCCACTTCAACCAAATCTAATGCATGTAAACTGGCATGCCAAGATAACCTCAGAAAAATCTAAGAGAAAAGATGGATGAAAAGCTGAACTAAGCAGGGGAAAGAGCACACAAAATTAGATGGATCTAAGGTGCAAAATGTGTGAATCAAAGAAGGAAAAATAGAGAAGAATAACTTAGATCTTTGATGAAGGAATAAGAAAATAACATTATGAATTCAAGGAAAAAGAAAGGAAAAGAAAGCAAGGCAAAGCGAGGATAGTAAGCAAAGAAAAGAACACAACACCAACCTTTACTCCTTGAAAGTAAGGTAAAGAGAACCACTTCTAAGAAGAGATATTAGGGCTAGAACAAGAGAACTTTTTTATTTTATTTTAAGGAGGGAGGTATGAAGCTCTTTTATAGAATATTTTATCTTTCTTAGGTTTGCTAGGATTGTAATGTAAGGGATAAGAGAGAGAGGATGAGGATAGAGATAAGGTAGGAGACTTAAGATGGGGACTAGGAGTAGAACTCTAGGAAGGTGCTAGGAAAGTGTGGTTTATGAGTTGGATGTGATCACTTTAAGAAGAAGTTTAGGGGAGAAATTCGTATGGATGTTAGAAAGGTGGTTGGAAAGTGAATTTTAGGTGAGAAAAATGAAAATTTTAAGGGATTTTGTAAGGTAGAAGGCGCCACTTTTCAAGTAGGTGCCTCCCCCTTGTTTTCAACATTAATTTCCTAGAAGAAAAGGAGTAGATAGAGTGGGATCGAAAGATGGGGAGATAAGGAAAGAGAGAGGAAGAAAGGGAATGAGGTAGAGTGAAGTGATTGGGTAGATCTAGGATAGAGTTGGGAAGGCAAAAGAGTTTTAAAAAGGTGGGACTCTTAAGCATAAGACTTTCCTCCTAAGTGAAAATTTGTAGTTGTCTTGTAGGATGACGTAGAGAGAGAGAAAAAAGTGGAAAATAAGATGGAAAAAGGAAAAATAAAGGCGGGTACTTCTAATTAGTCCACATGCATGCTTTCCCATTGATTTTTACCTAAAAGTATTATCCTCTTAAGAACCCTATGGATATTTGTTTTAAATTCTCCTCCAATCATTGCCTTCGATGTAGCTTGGCTTAAGTGGCTTGATAGCTTACTTTGAGAGCTCATTTGGCTAGGCTTCATGGCTGGCTTTGTGACGACGCGGGTTTTTGGAAACATGATTTGTAAAGTATTTTGAAAGGCAGGGACCTTAAGAGTGTAAATTTTTTTCGCAAAACATAGCAGCGAAAATTCTTTTCTTTAGAACTTGTTTTGAAAACCCAAGTCACCACTTCATACATAAAATAAGTACAATTTGTGTACAAAATAAAATTCCATTGAAGGAATATACTTTTATTAAACTCCAGGATCCATCCAGTGGTTCACAGTACAGCCCATTCTAGTACAATACTTGTCCAAATTACATAATCCAAAACTCAAGCTCACCATATAATAAAACTCTCAACAAATAAAAATACATGTCTTCAAGGGTATACCTTGAAGATTATTCTCTTCAAGTCTTCTATAGTCTTTAGCTCCTAAGTCTCCTTCCTTGGATCTGAGATAGTACAACAAGTGCAATATCTCAGCAAGCAATGCTTGGTAGGGGATTCAAGAAACATAACATTGACAATGTAATTCCAATACTTCATAATCTCATTATCCTCAAACATACTCTTTACTTTGTAAGTTATGTATATCTATATACATACATACCCTTCATGGGTAAACTAGTTAAATTCGTGAAAATAGTCAAATATCATTCCCAACTAAATTTGATCAATTCTCTTCATTTTGAGAATTTAGTATTACAGCTAATCTCATACTGGGAATTTCCCTTCTTGGGAAACATTGGTAATATACAGTTACCTAGCATTTCATTATGCTATAACATAAGGCATTTCACTATGCCTGTTCCCATATGCATCATAGTGCAAAATAATCAGAAAGGTTGCTATGCTGCAGTCTGATCCGTACTAGAGCGCTTGGATAACTGCCCTGTTCACCACTGATACTACGGTGGAAAATATTATGTCACTGCCCGTATGGGGGGGCAAGACTTTCACAGTGGTGATCTTCCATAATTTCCACCACCCGACTTCTAGCCTCTCATTGGGCAAGGTATCATCATATCATCAAATTTCAAGGAGCGGGTGGCCAAACCCTCATAACTCCTCTAGCAATAGCATCCCCTAGGCTCATGCCTATCAAAACAAACTCACAAGCCTCCAAGCTTGTATGTAAAATAGCTTTCATATATATCAGACCATATGTCTGTTTACTTAGGGATGAAATATTTCCTAGTTCCCTATTCACTTATAGTTTAGTCCTTAACCATCTTATAGGTGTTTGGTTGGATCATAAGGTTTTCAAGAGATTTACTATAAGTATTATCATTACTCTTGTCAACATAAGATCATGAGTACAATTATGAATATCTCATGTAAATGCATTCATCAAATCCTCCTACCTTTAAGGATTGATCTCTTTTCCCCAATCTTCCATGATCCTGACCGATGTATGTAATCTATACATCCATACATATTGTCAATATATAAATTATGAATAATCCTATTGATCACTAGATCTGGTGTTTAGAATGATCTTTAGATCATTCATATCTAAGTATTTTTCTATCTCTAAGTCTTTGTATGTTCATCTCCTTGATCTTGATCTTTCATAGATCCTTTGATTGACAATCTACACATGTTGATAAAGATCAAGGTCCTAGATCTTCTATCATCTAGTTCTTCTTTGATCTAAGTTCAGTTCTTGGATCATCCCTATGGAGGATGATCTTGGTTTTCTTCCTTGAATCACCTTTGATCAAGGGTTTGGATTATCTAATCTAATGAACTATAACAAGTATACTACTAATCATACATACTAAATACAATATAGTGTTCTTATTCTTATTGTTCTTGATCATCCAAGATCTAATGGATCTTGTTTAATCATCCTTATCTTACTTACTGTTTTTATTAGGGTTAGGTAATTTACTAACCCTTTATGGTCTTATGATTATTATTCAACTAGTTAATATGTTGGTTGAAGGTAGCTTATTCAAGCCTAAATCTAGACTGCTCCTCTTATTTCCAATTGGCTAAGGCTTACTAGCTGAATGGGTGAACACAAAGTGGTTACTTCAATACTCATGTAAGGAGGCGTTTAGACCTCACAGACGTCAACAGAAGGTAGGGGAAGAGCGAGGCTCTATTAGATAACCCCCTTAACCACTATGTTCATCATTCACTAGAATGACCATAGCTCAACCTTTCATAAGGTTCTTATAAGCATGTTTATCCTAAGTACTCTTTCTAATGGATTTTAATTAAGTCCATAAATATTTATAATGTCATTCATGGGGTTTATTATTCTTTTCCTAATTTGGGCCAAGGATTTGATAATCCTTATATTGTCCTACTAACTATAGCCCTTACTAATTAAGTCCAAAGTATTCCATTCTTATTTGTGTAATGAAACTCTATTTTCTCATTAGAATACATTTTTTTGATGTTTTATGCTCTTTATCTCATAACAAGTAAATCTACTACTAACATTCAACCATAATGAATTATAAATTTAAAGCATAAAACTACCTAATTTAACATTCAATGAAAATGAGGCAAGGTACTTAAATTAAATCTAGCACCTTATGATAAGAATGAACACATATCATACTAAACTCTAAATGTTATACTAGCATGCTTTATAACATAATAATTTAAAATGAAACTAATTATATTTACATTTTTAGAAACCTTTACTTATGAACCAACCATTTGATCTTAGATCTTTTCCTTTGATTAAGGACTTTAGTTATATTTAGAGAATTTTCTCTATTAAGGACAAAAGATCACATTGATCTATTTTTATCATAATCCATCCATGATTTCCTTGGATTTCATCATATAAAAATTTATTCTTTCCATCCCAAGGATCTGATCACACTTGATCTCATTGATCAAGTGGGTCCCTTTGTATTTTTAGGGTTTTTCTACCATAAAGGGTAGATCCCTCAATATATCTCATATCTATCAAATTTAAACATAGATATAACTTTATTTAAATATTAGATCATTATTAAAATATGTTTCTAAGATCTGATCATCTCAGATCTTGAAAATCTATGTAATTGGAAACTTAATTCTTAAATATAGAAAGTTTTTACTGAATAACATGTCTTTTCTTATCATTCCATAAGAAAATAGAGTTTCAAGCTTTCCATAGCTTCTTTTCGATCTCAATTTGTAGTTCAGATGACTCCAGAATTGATCCTGGAAGTTCACAGTCTTCCTAGGGCCTGTATTTGATCTGGGCCCAGTAATGGACGGTCCAGATCGGTCGAACGGAATGACTAGGCGGAACGTCCAGGCGGGACGAGCAGAACGCCCATCATCCGCGCGCCCGCAAACCGGGCTGTCGCTGGGGGCGTCCGCTCATCCTTTTGACGGACGCGCCTTCGTTGAGCTTGAGCAGACGCCCCACGCGTATCGCACGCGCTGTTCTGACGGTGCATCACGAGGGCGTCTTGGGCGTCGTCTGATCTGGAGATCGGACAGTCCCTTCTGGACCGTCCAATCAATCCTTTTGCAATTGAGGGCCCAAAATGTCTCTGATTTTAATGAAACTTCTACCTTAGGGGTTTTGGACCCTTCTTGATCGATTGGTACAGTCAGATTTCTCATCTGAGTACTCTATCATCCAAAATTAAGGGTTCTATTGTTTACTTTATTTTTATCTTTTTATTACCAAAATTAATTACAGTAAAATAAAATTTATATAAAACAATACTAAATATCTATGAAAAGGATTTCCACTTACTTGATTGGAGAGAAAACCTCAATTATATGCCTAATTTAAAAAATACCTTGTTGATGAAGATATATCCTAGAATCCACCTTTCTTGCAAATATCCGTTGTTTGAACTGTTGGATCTTGAAATTTCTTTGGGGGTTTTGTAGAATAGATGTGTTGGGATGTTTTGGATGGTGGAATTGATCAAATTGGATCTAGAACAGAGTGCCTAATTGATTTTAGGTCTCTTGTTCTAATCTAAAAAGAAAAACAAGTTGGAAAGAGATCTAACTCTTGAAAATTTTGGGTTTTGGAGAGGGATTCTAGATCTAAATTTTCAAGGCGATTGAAGATAATTTTGTGGGGATTTTATGAGAATTTTTGGAAGACTTTTGGGGTTGTATTTATAGGCATTTTGGGTCTTTTTTCATGATTATAATATGTTATTTTTTAAAATATAAAATGGCATGAAAGTCTTCAATGCTCCCATGCCTAATTTTTCTTCCTTAGGACTAGCTGATCTTTGTTGACCCATGTTTCACATGGGCTGCTGATCAAATTGGTTGTTGGGGACATGGTGGTCCCCATGTGGACCCCATGTGGGCCCCACATGGTGTAAAAAGTCCTTTTTGCTCTTTATGCATAAAATTTTGGGTTTTATTCCCATGATCTCGGATTTGAGTGTACTTAGTGGCGTTGGATTCGTATTTCTCAGTACATTCTAAATTTTGATGTTTCATATTTTGATTTTTGGAATATTTTGATTTTTGGGTAAAATTACTATTTTATCCCTTTTGTCCAAAAAATGAAAAACTTAAGGATTTCTTATCCGAATTCAAAATTTGTCGTGCTTACAGTCATTTTGAAGTGTTTGCTAAGTTTAATTTCAATTTTACATATCTTATGATTTGATTATACTTTTATAAAAAGTATATTTTAAATAACCCTAATATTTCAGCCCGAAATATCTAAAACTCAAACTTTATTGATTTTTCTCAATCAATTTACAAAACTTGGGGTTATTATAATCTTCCCCCCTTACAATAATTTCGTCCTCGAAATTTGTAATACAGTACTTACTCATACAAACTAGGGTGTGTCTTCTTCATTTCTACTTCCATTTCCCACGTGGCTTCCTCAATAGAGTGATGTTGCCACAGGACTTTGACTAACGGAATGCTTTTAGTTCCTAACCTCTATTCCTTGTAGTCCAGAATTTGTATTGCCTTCTCTTCAAAGGTTAGGTCAGGCTTTAGCTCTTCTAGTACCCTTTGAAGTACATGAGTGTCGTCTTGGAGGTACTTCCTTAGCGTAGACACATGAAAGACACTATGTATTTCTGAGAGTTGGGGTGGTAAGGCTAATTTGTATGTCACTTGACCAACCCTTTCTAAGATTTCAAATGGACCAATGAATCTAGGACTAAGTTTTCCTTTGCTTCCAAACCTCATTACTCCTTTGACAAGTGATACTTTTAGAAATACATGCTCCCCAACATTAAATTCCAGGTTTCTACGTCTTTTATTTGCGTAACTCTTTTGTCAACTGTGTGCTGTTAACTACCTCTTCTGTACCAATCTAACCTTGTCTATACATTGTTGCACTAGTTCTGACTTTATTAGCCTTCTTTCTCCAACTTCACTCCAACAGGTTGGTGATCGACATGGCCGTCCATACAATGCTTCATATGGTGCCATCCCAATACTTGCTTGAAAACTGTTGTTATATGCAAATTCTACTAAAGGAAGATGTTCATCCCAACTCCCTTTCCAATCTAATGCACATGCTCTCAATATATCTTCTAAGGTTTGAATAGTCCTTTTTGATTGACAATCTGTTTGAGGGTGAAATGCTGTACTAAGTTTAATTGAGGTTCCCAAGGCTTGTTGTACACTCTTCCAACATCTCAAAGTAAATCTTCCATCCCTATCCGAGATAATGGATAGTGGAATCCTATGAAGTCTTACTATTTCTTTGATGTATAACTTAGCCAGACTATCAACTGATTAGTTTTATTTAATTGGTAGGAAATGTGCTGACTTTGTTAACCTATCCACTACCACCCAAATCATGTCATGGCCTGCTCTAGTCCTTGGCAATCCCACTACAAAATCCATAGTGATATTGTCCCATTTCCATTCTGGAAGTTCTAATGTTTGTAACATTTCAGTTGGTCTTTGGTGTTCAGCCTTTACTTGTTGACAATTTAGACATTTAGCCACAAATTCTCCTATTTCTCTCTTCATGCCTTCCCACCAAAAGTTTCTTTTTAAATCTTGATACATCTTCGTACTTCTAGGGTGTATAGAAAACTTTGACTGATGGGCTTCTTGTATCAATTCCTTTCTCAGACATGTATTTGAAGGAACCACCAATCTTTCTTGAAAACATATGCCCCCATCTGTCCCCTTAACAAATCCTTTCTTTTCACATAATTCCTGAGTTGCTGTATCTTCTTCTTGGGCTTTAAGGACTCTTTCTACAAAAGTTTATTTAATTGTGATGTTTGTGAGTAGAGATCTTGGTTGTCCACTTAATGCATCAGCTACTACATTTGCCTTTCCAGGATGGTATTGGATGGCAAAATCGTAGTCTTTGATATACTCTTTCCATCTTCTTTGTCTCATATTTAAATCAGCCTGAGTGAAGATGTATTTGAGACGCTTATGATCTGTAAATACATTGAATTTTTCTCCATACAAATAATGTCTCCAAATTTTCAATGCAAACACTACAGCTGCTAATTGTAGGTCATGTACTGGGTAATTTGTTTCATGTTTCTTCAATTCTCTAGATGCATAAGCAATGACCTTCCCATTTTGCATTAACACACCTCCTAACCCTTTGCCTGAAGCATCACAATATATTTCATATCCCCCACTTCCAGCTGGCAAAGTCAATACTAGTGCTGTAGTTAACCTCTTCTTTAACTCTTGAAAACTATTTTCACATTCTTCTGACCAAGTGAATGGTACCCCCTTTCTTGGCAAGGAAGTCATAGGAAGAGCTAGATGAGAGAACCTTTGAATGAATCTACAGTAGTATCCTGCTAGTCCAAGAAAACTACGTATTTTTGTTACTGTTTTAGGTTTCTCCCAATTCATTACTGCTTCAATCTTGGTGGGGTCCACTTCTACTCCATTCTTGGAAATTACATGACCTAAAAAATTGACCTTCTCTAGCCAGAATTCACACTTACTAAATTTACCAAATAGTTTATGTGTTCTGAGGGTATTTAGTACAATTCATAAGTGTTCTTGATGTTCTTTGATACTGGTAGAGTAAATTAGTATATCGTCGATAAATACTATCACAAATTTATCCAAAAATTCTTTGAAGATTCTATTCATCAAATCCATAAACATTACTGGTGCATTAGTCAACCCAAAAGACATGACTAAAAACTCGTAAGGCCCATATCGAGTTCTGAATGCTAACTTGGATATGTCTTCATCCTTAATACGCAATTGATGATATCCTGATCTAAGGTCAATTTTAGAAAAGACCTTAGCAGATTGGAGTTGATCAAAGAGGTCATCAATGCGTGGTAAGGGATACCTATTTTTCACTGTGACACTGTTCAACATTCTATAATTTTCTAACAATTCTTGCAATTGTCCTTTTAACTCTTTCAACTCTGCTGGGGCCATCCTATAAGGTGCTTTAGAAATTGGAGTTGTACTAGGAATTACTTCAATGGTAAACTCAATTTCTCGGTGTGGGGGTAATCATGGTAGTTCTTTAGGAAAAACATCTTGGAATTCCCTAACCACCTCAATTTCTGTTATCCTGGGCTGTTCAACATCTAAGAAACAACTGTTGCTAAAAATGCCTGACACCCCTTGGTCATATGTTTGACTGCCTTCATAGCTGAGATGATGGATTTGTCTAAGTCATTGTGTTTACCATATAGTGTTAATACTTTCTCCCCTGGTATACTAAATGTGAGTTTCTTCTTGTGACAGTCCATAACTACCCAGTATTTTGCTAACTAGTCCATACCCAATATGATGTCAAAATCCTCCATGTTCAACAAAATGAGGTCTATGTCCATTCTTTTGCCCAATACTTCTAGAGGTACATTATGCAAGTTCTCTTATAGTTTAATTGTTTTCCAACTAGAGTTGTTACATCTAGATCAAATCCCAAGTTTTTCACTGATAGTTGTATACTAGATGCAAATTCACAAGATATAAAGGAATGTGTAGATCCAAAATCAAACAATACTTTGGCATAGTTGTCTGCTACAAGTAGTGTACATTCAATTACCGCATTGGATGGTCCAGCTTGGCCGTCAGTGATAGTGAAGACCCTTCCTGGGTGTCAACGAGCAATTTCTAATTTTGCTTCCTTGACTACCAATGGTTTGGTACAGTGGGCGGTGATATGTCCATACTCCCCACAATTGTGGCACTTGATTGGAAATTGTTGTGGTTGTTGTTGTATAGGTCGTGGACAAATATTGCCTTGGTGAAATTTTCTACATCTTGGACATGGCTGTCTATTTGGCCTTGGTGCATTGTTCCTTTGATTTCTTTGAGACTTAAAATTCTTCCAAGGTCTTTTATTCTTCTAGAAAGGCCTTGGATTATTGTGTCCTCCTCCACTGAACCTGGTAATTTGACCCTTTTTGTACTCATCTTCAAACTTGGAGGCCATTTCTACACATTCTGTCAAGGTAGTGGGTTTTGTACACAACACCTTTACTTTTAGTCCTGAGTGTAGACCTTCAATGAATCGATCCACAGTGTGTGTTTCTGTGTCACACACATGAGGCACGAATCTCCTTAGTTGTGTGAACTTGTTATCATAGTCCACCACTAACATATCCCCTTGCTTTAGGTTCAAGAACTCTATCAATTTCCTTTGTTGTATATGAGAAGGAAAATATTTATGGTTGAATACTTCCTTAAATTCTTCCCATGTAATATCTTCAGAATTCGGGAAGAAAGTGTTTTTAGCTGATCTCCACCAAAATGCAGCTTCTGGTTTCAATAAATATGTGGCAAATTTCACCTTCAACTCTGAAGGAGTACGTAGTGCACTAAAAGTATTTTCAACTTCATATATCCATTCTTCAGCTTTTTCAGCTTCACCATTGCCATCATACATTGTAACCCTCTTTTGAAATCTCTCCAGCATTTTGTCAATCTTTTCTAGTCCTAATGTGGATTTTCTGACTTCTTCACTTGGTACAAGGGAAGATTGCCCTTGTCCAAGTGTGGGAGTAGCCGGTGGTGGTGTTGGTGTAGTATGTCTCAGCTCAGGCTGAGCCTGAGCCTGCGTACTTGGTATTTCTACAGGAGGTGATGAACTCTAGGGTTGTTGTAGGTGAGGAAGGAGGTTCCTTAACATCCTTGTCATCATCTCTTCCATATTACTCATGGTTACCCTCTCCATATTGTCTTCTGGAGTAGTTTGAGCTGTTTTCCTTGTGACTCTCTTTGGTGGCATCTGCTCATAAACCAAAATTCTATCAGTCCTCTATACAACTACTTCTATCACAATCTAGACTTGGATTATAATGTCTCTTTTGGACATATTTGTACTGTACTGTGACTGGATGAATCACTCTAATACCAACTGTGACGACCCGGGTTTTTGAAAACATGATTTGTAAAGTATTTTGAAAGGCAGGGCCCTTAAGAGTGTAAAATTTTTTCGCAAAACAAAGCAGCGGAAATTCTTTTCTTTAGAACTTGTTTTGAAAACCCAAGTCACCACTTCATACATAACATAAGTACAATTTGTGTACAAAATAAAATTCCATTGAAGGAATATACTTTTATTAAACTCCAGGATCCATCCAGTGGTTCAAAGTACAGCCAAATCTAGTACAATACTTGTCCAAATTACATAATCCAAAACTCAAGCTCACCATACAATAAAACATTCAACAAAGAAAAATACATATCTTCAAGGGTATACCTTAAAGATTATTTTCTTCAAGTCTTCTATAGTCTTCAGCTCCCAACTCTCCTTCCCTGGATCTGAGATATTGCAACAAGTATAATATCTCAACAACCAATGCTTGGTAGGGGATTCAAGAAACATAATAATTGACAATGTAATTCCAATACTTCATAATCTCATTATCCTCAAACATACTCTTTACTTTGTAAGTTATGTATATCTATATACATACTTACCCTTCATGGGTAAACCAGTTAAATTCGTGAAAATAGTCAAATATCATTCCCAACTAAGCTAATCAATTCTCTTCATTTTGAGAATTTAGTATTACAGCTAATCTCATACTGGGAATTTCCCTTCTTGGGAAACATTGGTAATATACAATTACATAGCATTTCATTATGCTATAACATAAGGCATTTCACTATGCCTATTCCCATATGCATCATAGTGCAAAATAATCAGAAAGGTTGCTATGTCATAGCCGATCGGTACTAGCGCGCTCGGATAACTGCCCTGTTCACCATTGATACCACGGTGGAAAATATTATGTCACTGCCCGTATGCAGGGGCAAGACTTTCACAGTGGTGGCCTTCCCATAATTGCCACCACCTGACTTTTAGCCTCTCATTGGGCAAGGTATCATCATATCATCAAATTTCAAGGAGCGGGTGGCCAAACCCTCATAACTCCTCTAGCAATAGCATCCCCTAGGCTCATGCCTAGTAAAACAAACTCATAAGCCTCCAAGCTTGTATGTAAAAGAGATTTCATATATATCAAACCATATGTCTGTTTACTTAGGGCTGAAATATTTTCTAGTTCCCTATTCACCTATAGTTTAGTCCTTAACCATATTATAGGTGTTTGGTTGGATCATAAGGTTTTCAAGAGATTTACTACAAGTATTATCATTACTCTTGTCAAGATAAGATCACGAGTACAATCATGAATATCTCATGTAAATTCATTCATCAAATCCTCCTACCTTTAAGGATTGATCTCTTTTCCCCAATCTTCCATGATCCTGACCGATATATGTAATCTGTACATCCATACATATTGTCAATATATAAATTATGAACAATCCTATTGATCACTAGATCTGATGTTTAGAATGATCTTTAGATCATTCATATCTAAGTATTTTTTCTATCTCTAAGTCTTTGTATGTTCATCTCCTTGATGTTGATCTTTCATAGATCCTTTGATTGACAATCTATACATGTTGATAAAGATCAAGGTCCTAGATCTTCTATCATCTAGTTCTTCTTTGATCTAAGTTCAGTTCTTGGATCATCCATATAGAGGATAATCTTGGTTTTCTTCCTTGAATCACCTTTGATCAAGGGTTTGGATTATCTAATCTAATGAACTATAACAAGTATACTACTAAATATACATACTAAGTACAATATAGTGTTCTTATTCTTATTGTTCTTGATCATCCAAGATCTAATGGATCTTGTTTGATCATCCTTAACTTACTTATTGTTTTTATTAGGGTTAGGTAATTTAGGAACCTTTTATGCTCTTATGATTATTTTTCAACCAGTTAATGTGCTGGTTGAAGGTAGCTTATTCAAGCCTAAATCTAGATTGCTCCTCTTATTTCCAATTGGCTAAGGCTTACTAGCTGAATGGGTGAACACAAAGTGGTTACTTCAATCCTCATGTAAGGAGGTGTTTAGACCTCACAAATGTCAACAGAAGGTAGGGGAAGAGCGAGGCTCTATTAGATAACCCCCTTAACCACTATGTTCATCATTCACTAGAATGACCATAGCACAACCTTTCATAAGGTTCCTATAAGCATGTTTACCCTAAGTACTCTTTCTAATGGATTTTAATTAAGTCCATGAATATTTATAATGTCATTCATGGGGTTTATTGTTCTTTTCCTAATTTGGGCCAAGGATTTGATAATCCTTATATTGTCCTACTAACTATAGCCCTTACTAATTAAGTCCAAAGTATTCCATTCTTATTTGTGTAATGAAACTCTATTTTCTCATTAGAATACATTTTTGATGTTTTATGCTCTTTAGCTCATAACAAGTAAATCTACTACTAACATTCAACCATAAATGAATTATAAATTTAAAGCATAAAACTACCTAATTTAAGATTCAATGAAAATGAGGCAAGGTACTTAAATTAAATCTAGCACCATATGATAAGAATGAACACATATTATACTAAACTCTAAATGTTATACTAGCATGCTTTATAACATAATAATATAAAATGAAACTAATTATATTTACATTTTTAGAAACCTTTATTTATGATCCAACCATTTGATCTTAGATCTTTTCCTTTGATTAAGGACTTTAGTTAGATTTAGGGAATTTTCTCTATTAAGTTCAAACGATCACATTGATCTACTTTTATCATAATCCATCCATGATTTCCTTGGATTTCATCATATAAACATTTATTCTTTCCATCCCAAGGATGTGAACACACTTGATCTCATTGATCAAGTGGGTCCCTTTGTATTTTTAGGGTTTTTCTACCATAAAGGGTAGATCCCTTAATATATCTCATATCTATCCAATTTAAACATAGATCTCACTTTATTTAAGTAGTATATCATTATTAAAACATGTTTCTGAGATCTGATCATCTCAGATCTTGAAAATCTATGTAATTGGAATCTTATTTCTTTAATATAGAAAGCTTTTACTGAATAACATGTCTTTTTTATTATTCCATAAGAAAATAGAGGATTCAAGATTTCCATAGCTTCTTTCCGATCTCAATTTGGAGTTTAGATGACTCCGAAATTGAATTGGGAAGTTTACAGTCTTCTTGTGGCCTGTATTTGATCTGGGCCCAGGAAGAGACGGTCTAGATCGTTCGGGCGGAACAACCAGGCGGAACGTCCGGGTGGAATGCACCAAGCGGCTCATTAGGCGCATCCGCTCGGAGTGAATGATGACGCGCTCTGGAGCGGCGTCTACGGACGTGGATGGGACGAGAGTAACGGCCGTCGTCCGCGCGCCTGCAAACCCGTCTGTTGCTGGGCGCGTCCGCTCATCCATTTGACGGATGTGTCATCTTTGCACTTGGAAAGATGCTCCACGCATATTGCATGCGCCATTTCGAGGGTGTGTCACGCGTGTGTCTTGGGTGTCATTTGATCTAGAGATCGGACAGTACATTCTGGACCGTCCAATCTATCCTCTTGCAATTGAGGGCCCAAAACGTCTCTGATTTTGATGAAACTTCTACTCTAGGGGTTTTGGACCCTTCTAGATCGATTGGTACAGTCAGATTTCTTATCTGAGCACTCCATCATCCAGAATTAAGGGTTCTGTTGTTTACTTTATTTTTATCTTTTTATTACCAAAATTAATTACAGTAAAATAAAAATTACATAAAACAATACTAAATATCTATGAAAAGGATTTACACTTACTTTATTGGAGAGAAAACCTCAATTTAAAAAAAATACCTTGTTGATGAAGATATATCCTAGAATCCACCTTTCTTGCAAATATCCGTTGTTTGAACTGTTGGATCTTGAAATTTCTTTGGGGGTTTTGTAGAATAGATATGTTGGGATGTTTTGGATGGTGTAATTGATCAAATTAGATTTAGAACAGAGTGCCTAATTGATTTTAGGTCTCTTGTTCTAATCTAAAAAGAAAAACAAGTTGGAAAGAGATCTAACTCTTGAAAATTTTGGGTTTTGGAGAGGGATTCTAGATCTAATTTTTCAAGGCGATTGAAGATAATTTTGTGGGGATTTTATGAGAATTTTTGGAAGACTTTTGGGGTTGTATTTATAGGCATTTTGGGTCTTTTTTCATGATTATAATATGTTATTTTTTAAAATATAAAATGGCATGAAAGTCTTCAATGCTCCCATGCCTAATTTTTCTTCTCTATGACTAGCTGATCTTTGTTGACCCATGTTTCACATGGGATGCTGATCAAATTGGTTGTTGGGGACGTGGTGGTCCCCATGTGGGCCCCACATGGTGTAAAAAGTCCGTTTTACCCTTTATGCATAAAATTTTGGGTTTTATTCCCATGATCTCGGATTTGAGTGTACTTAGTGGCGTTGGATTCGTATTTCTCAGTACATTCTAAATTTTGATGTTTCATATTTTGATTTTTGGAATATTTTGATTTTTGGGTAAAATTACTATTTTACCCCTTTTGTCCAAAAAATGAAAAACTTAAGGATTTCTTATCCGAATTCGAAATTTGTTGTGCTTACAGTCATTTTGAAGGGTTTGCTAAGTTTAATTTCAATTTTACATATCTTATGATTTGATTATACTTTTATAAAAGGTATATTTTAAATAACCCTAATATTTCAGCCCGAAATATCTGAAACTCAAACTTTATTGATTTTTCTCAATCAATTTACAAAACTTGGGGTTATTACATGCGTAGGGCTCGTGCATCATGGTTCCCAGGATGCGCGCGCATCCCAGTCAAACCAGGACCGCGTTCGTATGCATGCGCATTCCCGAGCGACACGTTAGGGCGCGCGTCCTAGATGGGGTTGCACGGACGCTTCTTCGGCGCGGGTGCGTGTGTGTCGCATCTCCTAGGCTCTCACGCATTCCAGTGGAACTGGGACTGCGCCTGCACATGGTGCGAGCCCGATGCCCGGCCCAGGGAATGCATTTTGGGGGCAGGTTGAGCACTGCATCCCTGGGATGCCCTGGTTCGATGGGTTGGCGGACCCATCGAATCTAGGTTTATTTTCGGTGATTTTCATCTAGGGAAACACCAGATCCGGCATGGATCTGGGCCAAAAGAGGGGGAAAATGAAGGGAAAGAAAAGGGGAAGAGATGGGAAGAGGAGGAGGGTACCTGGGTGGTGGAAAAGTGTAGAGATTCTGCTTTTTTCTCCATGTCACCCAACCCTAAATGTCAAAAATCACAGAGAAGATGCATTGGAAGGAGGAGGAGAAAGGGATGGTTGGGGAGGAGGGGAAAGAGGGTTTTTAATAGAGGGTAAAGGCGATGCTGCCCAATGGCGGTGCCGCCATTTCTTCTGGCGCTGCCTTGCAAAGGTGGTGCTGGAAGTCGGTTGGCTGGAGGAAGGGGATGATGGAGGGGGTGTCGTTAGCAAAACGACCCTTGTGTTTTCACAACATTTTCGTTTTTAAGTCCAAATTATACAAATGCCCCTTATCTTCAAATGCCCATAACTTGGTCATATGAACTCCATTTTCAATGTTCTTTGAGGAGTTGGATTCCATTTTGAGTGTAGAATCTAGTGATACTGATTTTTCTCACAAATTCCTTTGTTTAATATTTTAATTAAAATTAAACATTTAACCATCTATTAATATCATTAAACATGTACAAATTTTCAAAATAAATAATTTATAACTGATTGGCAATTGGTAAACATCATGATTGATCGTGGTTATAATAATATTGTAAAATTTGAGTCATTACAATTAGAAACTTACCTTAACATACAATTAACAAAAGAAACTACTACCAAGAAACTAAGAAACTAAACTTAAGGAAACTACTAAAATGGAAAATTTCCTGATCCAACACTTTCCTAAACAAAAAACTTCCCAAAAATGAAACTTTCTAAAACTTAAAAGGAAACATTCTAAACCTAAAATAAGAAGTAAGAAAATAAATAACAACTGCTAAAACAAGATTAAGCAACTAAATTAATAAAAAATCAAAGAGAAAATTAACCTAGCACCATGTGCATGATCCATGGATTGTGTGCATAGTTCATAGGTTGAAAGATGGCTTAAATTCATGAATTAAAAAAAAAAATATATATATATATCATCAAGCTAACCCTTAAACCCAATAAACAATCTAAGAAGTTAAATGGATTCTTAAGGATTTGAGAAATTAAGGTGTTAATGGTTGGAAACGAAGCATAAAGATTGAGGACTAAAATTTCACATTTCATGTAATTCAGAATATCTACTTAAATAAAGCATATAAAGCAACTGAAACAATAAATTTTATGAAAGATAACAACCTATATTTAAGGTACTTCGATGATAGAAATATTCCATAACAAGAATCCTTAAAGAATTTCATTGAATCAATGCCAAAATAGGAAACTAAGCCCCAAAACCTACTCTAAGAAACAAAAAAAAACTCATTCTAAAGCATCCAATCTAAAGTATGATGTTATGCAAAGAAAACCTAGAAAGGAATTCAACAGAAAACAAGGTTAATATGACGAACTACCACAAGGAAAGTCCACCTAAATTAAGATGAATCTATGGTAGAAAACATGCAAAACTAATGGAAGAAACCAAGCTCTAAGCTATCCCTTCTCTTTACTATCACTACCAGAGAAGAGTTAACATAGATGTTAATTGAATGAGAAACTAGAGAATTGAAGCAATAAGCAAATGACTTAAGAGCTGGAACTATTCGTATGGAATTCAAGAACAAAACAAGAGCAATTTAAGTCAATGAATCTAATGCAAAAAAAGAAAACTACTAACCTAAGTTGCAGAGAAACTAAAAAGATAAATAACTAGAAATCCAAACAAAGAAAAGCACTAAAGAAAGCCAAAGTCCAACTCCAAATAACACCAAAGAAGATTGGTATGTTTCATGGTTGTCTCACCCAACCTCTACTTAGGTGAAAATGTGGGAACTATGTTGGATTTGTAGATGGATGGGTTTTGAACATAGGAAAGGATGAATCAAGGAGTAAAGGAGATCTAGATCTCGGGTTTCAAGGTAGGAATGTTAGGTAGAGAGTGAGGGAAGAAAGTTATGTTGAAAATAAGGTGGAGTGATGATGTATGAGTTGACATGGATGGTTTCTAATTTAAGAAAAGGGAAGGAGGCATCTTTTTCTAAATAAGGAGGTTTGGAACTCCTCTCCTAATTGGATGGTGATTTTCTATAATGGAGAGAGAAAAAGGAGAAAAAATTTAGGTGTAAAAGTTAGGGAAACCATAGGTTTTGATGCGTTCTAAAAGGACATAGATCTATAGATCTAGGGGTTTCTTAATTAGGAAACCACCAATATTGACAACTAAGCAAGTGGGGAGGCATCACCTTTTACAAAGGCAGCTCCTTCCTTAGTAAAAAAATGTGCAACCCTAACTTTATATGGTGGAAAAGGTTAGGAAATTGGGGTTTTCTCTTTTGATGGGTTTCTTAATGCATGATCATCTTACCTTTTACAATTTTCTCTCAAAATCTATTTAAAATCACACTTTTAATATAGGATAGTTTCTTGAATTGGTGCTCCAATCGTGTGGCTCCATGTCGCATTCATCCATGGCTTGATGCCTCATTCATTGGTAGCTTAAGTGGCTTCAAGGCTTGAGTAGCTTGGACTTCCTTTGAATTGGTGCTCCAATCGTGTGGCTCCATGTCGCATTCATCCATGGCTTGATGCCTCATTCATTGGTAGCTTAAGTGGCTTCAAGGCTTGAGTAGCTTGGACTTCCTTAGGTTTCCTAGTTGGACTAGAAAACCTCATGTATGGATCCAATTCTTATGCAAAGTGTTGGAAATGCATGAATTTTTTCATTCATCATTTTAGTCACAATTACTTTCTTCAAATTTCTTTTGGGGACTCCGCCCTCACACCCATGGGAAGGATACACTGCCCCCTACACCATTAGCGAAAAACTGCGAAGCACAATATAGGTCATTGGATCATCTTCTCACTTCCTACGAAAGTGAAAAACCTAATCAAATCATAAAAAATTATTATGATTCACATCCCTACTCTGATTACCTTCTAAACTTTCGTAATATAAAAAATTTGAATTATTAGGTCATTAATGCATGTGTTATAAATTTTCAGAAAAACCTTAGAAATAACACTATATTTTGTAACACATGGGCTACTAATTGGGTACCTTTTATACAAAATTGAACACTGATCAATGTCCACATCACGGATGTGAATGTTGGTTCATTAACATCTTCTTTTCTCAAGGACTCAATTTTGAAATGCATGAGTTTGTACAAATGATGTGCAAGCACAACTTTTTGAACAAACTATTGTGATTTCAAGTGCATGAATCAATTGTCGTAATTCACATGATGAAGGTAGATCCCCTCAGGAATTGATCAGATATGTGATTAATGAGTCCTTCCTTAAATTACTTAACCTAGCAAAAGATAGTAGGATTTTAACCTAAAATAAGGAGTGAAGTAACTATAGAAAAATGACATTAATGAAAACTATGGAATGTAGAAACATGCTAAAAGTAAACAAACATGAATTTGGAAACTTACCTAAACTAAGACTTACCCAAAATAAAATTAGAAACTTTTCTAAAACTGAAATTAGAACTTCGTAAAACTATTCTAACATGCGACAAACTTAACAATGATCACCCAACTTTGACATATTCTAAATTACACATGCAACTAAAGAATAAACAAGCAACTAAATTACATGGATGCATCATGATGTGCACATGCTTCCATGAATGAATTGTTGTATGAAATGAAACATTGGGATGAAAAGCATGGTGTGCATGAAATCTAACTTAAAATAATTCATGGGAACCTAATCAAGTCAAGCAACTTTTATAGAGAAACATGCTTCAAGACCATGTGTATGAACTGTAGAAGTGTGTGAATGGTTCTTAAATATGTAAATGTTATTACTAATTGCAAAACAAACCTAGAATGATGCAGATTATCTATGGTAAATGGTGCATGGAATTAAAAATGGAGAACATAGTGAACAGCCATGAAAAGTAAGATTTTAATCACTTAAAACATTCATGGACAGTATGCATTATTCAAGATACAAAACATCAAATAATGAAGATCTTATTAAATAAAACTTCTTACAAGTAAGGTGTGCATCCTCCAATGGATGTGCACACCATGCAAATTCTAAAAGCAATCAAATAGCATCCAACACCTCAGTACTAAGATTGCAAGCATGTACTCCAAAGAAGAACCAAGGAGAAAAGTGCACTAAAGGATAAGGAGGGAGAAAATACTAAGCAAAGACCTTAAGGAGATTAAAAACACAAGGCTTTGATCCAAGGACTACAATTTCTTGGCAGTCAAATCAAGAGAGTTGTGTTCCTTGAATACAAAGTCATAAGGCTGAAATAAAGAGGCAAACAACCTAGGAAGTTAAGGATTCAAAGCAAGAAACCATAGCATGGTATTAAGAAACAAAGAAAAGATGAAAATGCATGAAATTAAAAGGTAAGAACACCAAAAATCAAGGAAAGTAATAAGAGGAACTATTGTTGACGAACTTACAAAACAAGAAGAAAAACATAAAGGAGGAGGTGTGGAAGTGCTGGAAAGGAGGGCTGCTTCAAATAGAATGCATTGAAGGCTTGGGAGGAAGGAGGAGGGATGGAGACACCCTCTTCAAAGGAGGGTGCAATCTCCCACCCTCCACAAGGTAAATCATGATAAAAACCTTAGGGGTTTTATATGGTTTGGATACTTCCCAATTGTAACAACCTCAAAATTTTACTATTGCATGATCAAGGTATGACGTTTCAAGGAGCATAACTTTTTATGGAGTAAGAATCAGGAATTAAAACATACATAATTGGATTGTACTAAAAAAATGAAATCAACAACACAAAGAATGTTGAAAACGGAGTCCGGATAAGGAAGCTATGGGACTTCAAAGTTAGAGCTATTTTGGTAATTAAAAGTAAAAAAAAACTAAGAACATGAATTTAAAACTGTCAAATCTGGATTCTACTCGTTAATACGAATCCAACACCATTAGGTTTGTTGAAAGCAGATGTCGGACGACTAAATGGTAATTTTCTTACAAAAGGGTATTTTAGTAATTTTACCAATGGTCCCCACTTGTAGAAATGCAAGTTTGATGGTGATGAGGTGTTGAGTGCGTAACAATCATACACATTGATTGAACTTAGGCTAAGTAGAATGATGAGGGAAAAAAACACAATCATTCTAGGTTTAATATATACAAGAAAAGGGAGAAAAAAATGTGTTAAATAATTAAGTGGAGGGGGCCACATTTGATGATGGAACCCCCCACTTAAGTAAAATGAGAAATAGACATTAGGTCTATTTCCCAAACCCAATGCAGATGGGAAAACCTGAGGGGAGAGAGAAAACATGGAGGAAGGGAAGGGAGGCGGAAGGCCGACATGCACGTTGGAGAAGTGCAGGCCCACTTGAGAAGAAGAAGAAAAGGAGATTTTTGGGGGGGTTTTCATGCCCAAAAAAGGAAGGTCACGCCGGGAAAAAATGGCAGCTTGGATGGTTAATCCTGCTGCCCATTTCACTCTACAACAGGGGGCGATCAAAAGCCCTTTGATCCTGTCACAATTGGAGGAGAATCGAAGCTAGATTGAGAGGGGAATAGTGCACGTGGCTAGGGATGGAGCATTTCACGATAGGTCGAAGCCGATCTGACACACCTAGGAAGGGGAAAAACACGGTCATGCCTCCTTTAGGTAAGATCTACGAAAACCTGTTCTTAATTTGATGAAATTTGTTAGATCTGTGAATTTCTATCCTAAATCTAAATTTAAGGACGATCCAACCATCCATTTCTTAATTGAAGTTTATGGATAGGTAGATACATGGTTGACAAACCTTAATATCAACTCAAATTGCTGATGTAGACTATAAGACCAATAGGATGATCTCAGCCGTTCAATGAGGTACTATTCATACAACAAAAAATTTGATGTCTGATTGCTGATCACACACCATAGATTAATTAAACAGTCCTGAAATTACTATAATATAGGAGGAATTGATGAATTTAGATGTAAATTGATGGCAAACAGATCAGACGATCTTAGCTGTCCAATGAGGTACTATTTATATAGTAATTTTGCAGCGTTTGATCGGCAATCAGACATTGTGGATGAATCCTATGACCTTGAATTTAGCTAGGATGTGACTAGAATGTTGTAATTTGGATGAAAACCTATCAAGAAACCTCAATCGTCTAATTTGTCACTATTCAAACAGTGACTTGTTAATGTCGGATTGACTACCAGACCCCATAGATGAGTTCTGATCATCTAGCCAAAGCTGGAAGTGGTCTATCCAACCAATGTACACCCTTAAATTAGTTAAATCTGACCATGTAATTTGATGAAAAATACAATTTAGATGTCCACACAAATCCAACCATAGATCTCAACCCTTAACTAAGGATAAACATCCACAGAAGCCCTGATCAACTCACATGAGTCTTGATCGTCCATGTAAATATCCGATAATGATGATCTAGGCCTTGGATTGCATTAGATTCTTAAAATTATGATCATAATTAAATCTAAATATCTATATGTATGTGAATGTATTAAGAAAAGAATTTTTATGCATTGTATAGATTGAAGCGCACGGGGTCGATCGTGGAAAAGCAGGCAATTAAAGCCAATGGAATCTGATGAACGCCTCACGCAAGGTAGGTGAAAATTTAAGACAGCATGTCTAAATAATAAGATGCATGTTCTAAACATGATCTTATTTCTAATTATGGATGTTATGTAACTAAAATGGTATGATCGATATTCAACATGCTTTAAATTGAAATGATGAAAATAATGTTAATTTAAAGAATTGCATGTGATAATTGATGCTTATGACTTGTACATCATGTATGTGAATTGTGATATTATGTTTATGGTACGTGGGTACCATGTTAGTATTGGTGGTGTATGAGTCTAGGTTTATAGGATACATCCTTAGTGGATTATTATCAAATAAGTGAGGATGTTATTCTTGTTATGAAATATATGAATAGGAAAATTGCCTGCTATTATGATTATTTTACATTTGAGCATGGAGGCCTCAGAGTTTCTTTTAGACAGGCATAGGCTTAGGGATGCTATACTAGGAGAGTTGGGAGGTTTTGGCCACCCGCTCTCTGAAATTGTGATGATATGGTGTAACGACCCAGGTTTTTATAATGCTTTTTAAATGCAAAAGATGATTATTCTGCGAGATCGATCTCTATCAAAAACATTTTGAAAATCAAATGACAGTGGAAAACATTATTATTTAAAGACATCATCCTGAAAAACCATGAGTGTTAATTTTTCTTTTCTTCAAAATGATTAATGGTGAAATGAGTACTACATTTCTACCAAAAATCAAGTAGAGTTTCCTCTGTTTTTCTGACATTAGACATTTAACGCATGTCATTACGAGGTACTTGATAAACATACATTTAATAATTTTAAGAAATAAAACAAGACTCACTATGGTCTGGCCCTAAGACTTGCCAATCACAGACAAGTTATGAAAATACCCATTTCAAGTTTATTACATGACATTTCCGCACAACTTACTACAAATTCTATGAATCACATCAAATCTATTACCTTTATCTTATCCTGAGAAAACACCAAACTCACTATTGCTTCTGCTTATCCTGTCTGCAATGATCTATAATAAAAATAGTAGGTTGAGTATTTCCACATACTTAGTAGGAAATGTAACACTACCAAAACCAAAAACATGGCATAGAGCATACATGCAAGTTTAAGAACAGGTTTTCCATGTGATAGGAAAACAACGACAACCTAATCTATGCTATCTCATGCAATGCATCAATAACACTCAATTACATATTTATACTTTACATGTAACTAAATTCCACAAAGGAAATCATCAACTAACTCCGTAACATATTAACTTCAAAATGCTTAAAGTAGTAGTCGATCAAATCTCTTGTCAATCATTCTCATTCCTTCTGCAGATATCATACAGATAGGAAACCTGACCATATATTAGCCATTTTGGTCATGAGTACTCATCTAAAGACCACAATCTCACTTCTATGTGAGGTCACAAAATAGAAGTCATATGGACTACTATGCTCATGATTAGATCATTGAATTGTGTCTCTCTGGTATCTGGAGAACAGCCACTGCAGTCTCCACGGCGACTACAGATATGTCTAGAGAAAAATGATGCCACTTTGGGCATGGATATCTCCCACCTTTGGTGGTTAGAGGTCGAGAGGCTAACCTGTATAACCTCTTAACATAACAACCATTAGGCCTATTAGCCCCAAATACTAAATTCATGCAGATATTACAATGCAAACATCATACCACTTTGCAATATTCCATGTATTTCAAATCATGTCATTTAGGAAATCCATCTCAAATCATGGGAATAAATGCATACATGAAGTTGTCCTTCTCCAATTACAACATAACAATTGAACATATATGATATCAATAATAAAACTTTCAAGTTTTGCAATATGAGTCATGAAGTCAAGTTTTCAAGCTAGTTACAAGAATACCTTATGCTCAATTGTTTTTGAAATACAGAAAAACATCAGTTCATCATAAAACCATGCATGCTAACATTATATACACGAAAATTCACAAATAAATACATTTTAATCTTAGAAATAATACTAATGATGGTTTCAACTTGAAATTCATTTAAAAACTTAGAAGTGTCAGATCACCAACCTCTTGTGAAGATTGTCCATTTTCCCAAGCCTTCACAATCGTTCTCAACAACCATATTGATTGCACTCCACTCTACTTGATGCCTAATTCCAAGTTTTTTAGAATTAGTCATCATTCCCATACAATTCACACAAACATAACTTAGGATCTCATTCATCTCACAGTTGTAATGGTCTAAGTCGACTCAGGATCATGAAATTCTTAGATTTTAGATCCTTAGTTAATCCTAGGTTAGAAGTTTGAATCATTTATCAATGACTTACTTTCCTATTTTGTTTAATCCCACCAATCCACGTAGTTACAAGTCGTTACCTATGCAAACCAACACTTACAACATTCAACCTATGCTTTTGTTATTGTCAAGGTTGAATCATCTAAAAATTAATCACTTAAGCTAATCCAGTTTGTCAATTACTTCTAGATTTAATAACCTCTTCTATTTTTCACATACCAACCCAACCTAATGTGGCCAATCATGAATCAATCATAGAGAATAGTATCAGATCATTTTCTGACCCGCTATTCAACCTCTCCAATAGAAATCTAAGGTCTAAAGTGGTCTGATTTTGATTTTTCTCTATACGCTGGGGTTTTTAATAATGGAATTTGAGTCTGATTTCCTAGTTAGCTATCTAGGTTGAATTTCTATCAAATTAGATAATCATATTAGAATCTTATAGTGGATCCTATGGCTAACATCAAATGAAAATGGGCGGATCTATCTATTTCATATAATCCTACAGTGTGAATCCATGAAGTTTGGGTTGTTTCTAAACTACACGAGTGTGACCTAAGTTATAATAAATCTTAATTCATTTAGAATCATACAATTAACAAGTTTATGATTTAACAATGGAATCTTGTTACAATACGATGGTTGAATCTTCACCATTTGATCTCAAGTGGTTTATTTAAGTCCCTGTTCATCCCTGTCCACTGAACATGAACGAGATTGATGGCTAGATCTTATTGTTAGTCCATGACCACATTCATGGACAAGATTAACAGCAATTTCCTCATCTAATTAGAGTTGCAAGGGTCAGATCACCATTGTTTTTCTCTAATCAGACGATCAAAACTACGGACAAGGTAATCAATGCCCTGACAATCCTTGTCTGCTAAGCAGAGATGCAATTTGAGGCATGGATCCCCTTTTTGGGTTGATTCCATGTTCAAATCAGCATCTTGGATCTGTTCAGGGGTCAGATCACTACTGTCTGAGCTCCGATCAAATGATTAAAACTTGGGATAGGGAGATCAACAACCTTAACATCCTCTGCTCTTTAAGCAGGGATGAGATTTGCATGGATCCCCTCCCTGGGTTGATCCATGGCTCGGATCATCCCTGTCCGAGTTCCAGATGAAGGGTTGGAGCTTCAATAGGGTGATCAGACCATTAGGGTCGGATTTCCCTACACTATAGTTGTAGTCAATTATCTTATCATAGGTTAAATGCCTAATCACTAGTATGAACAAGATAGAAAAAGATCTATAACTAAAGTTAAACATTTTTCATGGGAGGATCTGTACTTATTCAAGTACTATCTTAATTTGGTCATTAGGAGATATACACTAGATAATGGACATCATGAAATCATTTCATTTTTCCATGATATGCATATGGGGGCCACTACATTTTTAGAAAGATAGATGCGAAGATTTTGCATTGTGATTTTTATTGGCCCATCATTTTTAGGAATTCACATGCTTACTACATAGCATGTGCTAGATGTCAATAATTACATTAACATTTTTAGAAACCTTTACTTATGATGCAACCATTAGTTCTTAGATCTTTTCCTTTGATTAAGGGTATTAGTTATATTTGGGGGATTTTCTTTATTAAGGTCCAAAGATCATATTGATCCATTTTTGTCATAATCCATCCAAGATTTCTTGGATTTCATTATATCAACATTCATTTTATCCATCTCAAGGATCTGATCACACTTGATCTCATTGATCAAGTGGGTCCCTTTCTATTTTTAGGGTTTTTCTACCATAATGGGTAGATCCATTAATATATCTTAGATATGTCCAAATAAACCATAGATCTCACTTTATTTCCATAGTATATCATTAGTGAAACATATTTTCAAGATCTGATCATCTCAGATCTTGAAGATCTAGGTAATTAGAAACTTGTTTCTTTAATACAGAAATTTTTACTGAATATTATTTCCATTTTATCATTTCATTAGAAAATAGAGGTTTCAAGCTTTCCATAGCTTCTTTCCAATCTTAATTTGGAGTTCAGATGACTCTAGAATGTGATCTGGAAGTTCGCAGTCCTTCCTAGGGCCTAGATTTGATCTGGGCACAAGGAATGGACGGCCCAGATTTTTCGAATGGAGGCACCCTCACGGGGCATCCATGGACGCGCGTTAGACGTCGTCTGTTCGATCAGGAGATCGGAGAGTCCGTTTGGACTGTCCAATCAATCCCTTCTCAATTGAGGGACCAAACCTTCTCAGATCATTGTGAAAATTCTACCCTAGGGGTTTTGGACCCTTATAGATCTATTGGTGTAGTCAGAATTTTTATCTGAGCACTCTATAATCCTGAATTAAGGGTTTTGTTATTACTTTATTTTTACCTTTTTTTATCATCAAAATAAATTACAGTAAACTAAAAATTACAGAAACCAATATTAAAAATCTATATAAAGCATTCCCACCTACCTGATTGGAGAAAAAACCTTGGTTATATGCCCAATTTAAAAGGAATACCTTGTTGATGAAGATATGGCCTAAGATCCACCTTTCTTGCAAATTCTCGTTGTTTGAACCGTTGGATCTTGAAATTGCTTTGTGGTTTTGTAGAATAGATATGATGGGATGTTTTGGACAGTGGAATTGATGAAATTAGATCTGGAACAGAGTGCCTAATTGATTTTAGGTCTCTTGTTCCAATCTAAAAATAAAAAAAAGAAATTGAAAAGAGAGATATCTCTTGGAAATTTTGGGTTTTTGAGGACGGATCTAGGTCTAATTTTTCAGGAAGAGTGAAGAAAATTTTGTGGGGATTTTACGACCATTTTTGGAGGGTTTTTCGGGTTGTATTTATAGGCATTTTGATCTTTTTTTCGTGATTATTTAATTTTTTATTACTAAATGGCATGAAAGTCTCTCATGCTCCATTTTTCCTTCCCAATGCTCCATTTTTCTTCCCTAAGACCAGCTGGTGTTTGTTAATCCATAATTTCATGTGGGCTGCTCATAAGATTCGTTTTTGGGTCCCTTGTGGGCCACACATGGTGTAAAAAGACCGTTTTGCCATTTATGTATAAAATTTTGGGTTTTATTCCCATGATCTCGGATTTGAGTGTACTTAGTGGCACTGGATACGTATTTTTCAGTACATTATAAATTTTGATGTTTTATATTTTGATTTTTGGGTAAAATTACTATTTTACCCTTTTGTCCAAGAAATGAAGAAACTTAAGGATTTTTCATCTGAATTCAGAATTTGTCGTGCTTATAGTCATTTTGAAGGGTTTGCTAAGTGTAATTTCAATTTTACATGTCTTATTATTTGATTACACTTTTATAAAACGTATATTCTAAATAACCCTAATATTTCAACTCGAAATATCTAAAACTCAACTTTATTGATTTTCTCAATCAATTACAAAAATTGGGGTTATTACAATATTTCCCCCCTTACAATAATTTTGTCCTCGAAATTTGTAATACAATTCACTTAGGAGTTTTCACAATTCTTTTATAGCCTTACAAATGTGGCCTTGCCACTTATGAAAATCCCATTTCCTTTCGTTCCTTTCCTATACTACCTTCTTCTCAAAGGCTAAAATGCTCATCCATGACTAACCTTACTTATGCACTATATTCTAAAGCTAGTTCTTGCTAGAATTTCCCAAAAAGTGTTAATAACTCTTATTGAGTTATCCCTTTCATTTAAAAAACCTTTCATTTTACTTGACTGGTAATTTTCACCAATCTTTCCATACTTCATAATTTTTCATTATACCTTCTATTGCTCATCCTCATTCTTTTTCAACATATAAAGTTTTGACATAGTTTCCTACTATGTATCAACATATAAAGTTGGGACATAGCTTTTCTACTATGTATAGTCCTTAGACTTCCTATAATACATATTGATTAGATTCTATAACTTCAACTATTGCTCTTTGTAACAAGCTTCAAATCTTTGGAAGTAATTTTCTCTTTTCTTATTCTTCCATTATTTGGAAGTGTATACTTTATTGCTTCTCTACAGTTCATACTTCGTTACTATTTCCTTCTATTTGACAACTTCTTGCCAAATTCTGACCTTGAATAATAGTTTCCTTGTAATGAATCTTTCCTCATTCCTATCCATTATTTTTGTAACACTCTTTGAGTGCCATTTTATTCATAATACTTGACTTTCTACATTTTTCCTTCCAAGATAGTGTCATTTAACTCTGCACATATATTCCTGATCCTCTTTTGTTATTTCTTTCTTATATTTAGAACAACATTCAGAACATTCTCACAATCTATGATAATATTTATCTCTTTTCCTCTCATATATATATATATTTATATGTCATAGGCTTCAAAATTTCTAGATTTTGCATTTCCTCATGCTTCTTTCAAGCGTACCTCATAGCGTTTATCATATCATACTAACTCTTTATTTGTGATATTCTTGATAATTCCAATTAAAAGAGTCCATATTGACTTTGTCATCATCCCTTCTCAAGTCTTTACAAACACCATAATTTATCAACTATTCTTTAATTCTCAACCATCTATTATCAACTCACTTAGGATTTATGTAACCAATGGCAAAACTTCACTAAAAGAATGTCCTTATGCTATAAAATCAATAAGAGATATATTTCTCTAATTGTCATTGTTATTTCATATTTTGATCTCATATTCCACCTTTGTTGAGTCAAATTCCATGCTATCCTTAAAATTTATATAACCTAAACTTTGCTTACTTTAATCACATGTACTCTTACAAGACAAGTTTTGTAAGTGTCTAACATATATCCCCTGAATGCTCTTGATGTCTAGAAATCTATTTCCATATATCATTACCACTTCATTCAATATATTTCATTCTCCTCAAATTCATGAACATCGGTTATCTAACTCATAGAATGTAATAGCGCACAAAAAAAGAAAAAAAAGGAATAATAAAAAAAGGAAAGGCCTAAATAGAAGGGGGGCCATATTTGATACTGGCACCACCCTCTCATTAAACAAACCCGACAAACGTTGGGTTTGTCTTCCCCAAAGCAACAAAAAAAGAAAGAAAAAAAAAACAATGAAGATGGAATTGGCGAGGAAGGAAGAGGAGGAAGAAGAAAGAGAAGAAGGGAGAGGGAGAGAGGGAGAGAGGGAGAGAAGAAGAGGAAGAAGAAGAAGAAGAAGAGAAGGAGAAGGAGAGAAGAAAGGGGGAAACCCTACATAGCTGGAAACCCTAGGTCGCGCCGGCAAGAGAGAATGAACCGAGGGGGAACAGCCGGAGAGAAGAAGAGAAGAAAGAAGAAGAAGAAGAAGAAGAGGGAGAGAGAGAGAGAGAGTTACGTGTAGGCGAGGAAGGGAAAACCTGCTGGATTCTAGGCCGTTGCCGGAGACGACGCCGGCTTAGATCGACCATCCGACCGGTCATGTTGTCCAGCATGACGAGACGAACAAAACCTCCAAGGTTATTGGGAGATCCGACGTGATATGACCGTCGATTGAAGAGGGGAACATCGCACGGCTAAGTTAAGATTAGAGGTTTTGCAACTGATCTGAAACAATCCAACCGATCCAATGGTGGAAAATGCATGGAAAATGCATCTAGAAGGTAAGATCTACAAAACCCTATTCTTGATTTTGAGATTTTAGCAAAATCCACACCATTCATGCTAGATCTAGGTTTTGTGGACAATCCAACCATCCATTTTAAATCAAAGCTTAGGGATAAGTAATTTAGGGTATGATGTAGCTTGGATCACACAAAAAACATTAGATCTTGGCTGAAAACTGATCGGACAATCTCAACCATCCGATCGGGTACTGTTCACATAGTAACTTCGTGATGTCTGATCAACAATTAGACACCATAGATGAGTTTCTCATCATAAAAAATGATAGGATGACTATAATTATATGAATTTGAAGTGAAATAGATTAGATGATCTAGGCCGTTCGATCTATCACTATTCAAACAGACACCTTATGATGTTAGATGAATGATTTGAGGTCACAGATGGATTCCTAAACCTTGAATTAGCTTAGATATGATATAAAGTATGAAAAATAATATCCAGCTCCAACCTAAGAGGTGATCTAGATAGGAATTATGGGTTAAGTCCACTAAACAGTAAAGTGACTTACAGCTGCTTAAGAAGAGTAATGGATAACCAATCCAAGGCCACTGGCATGGATTGGAAATCCAGTAAGTGGTTGCCATTAAATTAGCTATCAACCAATAACTAATGAAATGCCTTTTGCACAGTAATGAACACTGTCACTTTGCCTTATGCCAAATAGTGTTAGGGAAGCTAGGAGAAGTCCTAGAATCGTATAACTGAACATGTGTTTGTATTGTTACAGTGGTGACTGATAAGGAGCGCGTACGTGAACTGAATGAAGTACTCGTGTTAGTGAATTAGAAGATCTCCAATTGAGGTAGGTGGAATTAAGATTGTTATGATTTTTGCTATATATGCATGTGTGTATGAATTTCAAGTATTGAAATGAATCTTTTATGTTTATATGAGAGATAAGATGAATGTGCATGCTAAAATTGAATCATGAATAAACGGTTTATGCATAAGCTATGAATTATTGTAAACCAAGTGTGAGAAAATGTAAGACTGATACTAGAAAAATCGTAAAGTGGCTCATAAGAACAAAAGGGGTCGTTAAGATGTGGGCAGGCCTTTGAGCTGGACGAGCTACCAGTCCCTGGGATTTAGCCCCATTGTTTGGGGAGTTTGACGCGTTCTGAGAGGTCGTTATGATGTGGGCAGGCCATGGAGTCATTATGATGTGGGCTGGCCATGGAGTCATTATGATGTGGGTGGGCCTTTGGGCTAGACGAGCTATTGGTCTCTCACGAGTAAAGCCTAGAGGTGTGTCTTTGGGTTTAACCCACTGCGTTAACTCACTGCTCCAAAGAGGATAATATTGTTTATTGTGCACTTGATACATACAATAATGCGTTGGTATTTGATATGCGAAATGGCTTGTAAGAGTGAAGACTGGTATTAGGAAATGTAAATGACTTGTAAGTTTGACATGTGATTGCATACTTTGCTTTTTAAAGAACGTGTTTCGTACTGATGCATTGGTATTTCTTCCATCTTGGCATGGATTCATGATTTTTTATAATGTTAAATGATTTCAAGTTAAATGGTAATTGAATTGTTGTTTGCATGATTCAGCATTGCTAAATTGATCTATATATAATTATCATGATTTCTGTTTATATAAAATATTGCATCTTACTCCACCTACACAAGCGATTGCTTGCTAAGGCATTGCTGTGGTTTGCAATGCCTCAGATACGGAGAATAGTAGCAGGTTTGGCATGTTGACTATAGCGTAGAACGAAGGACACCCAAGGAATGGGAGCTGCTTGCTGACAGGAGCATGCCAACAGAAGCTTGGGAAGAGGATAGGTATAAAAATTGGTCTTTGAGTTGAAGTTGTCATATTGGAAATAAGAAAGAGATTGCATTGTATGTAATGATGTGAATTTGGAAGAATAATGTGATTGAGTTGTGCTGTGGAGGTTCTGGGTGTGTTGTTTTGAGGTAAAATGTTTTTTTTTGTTAGATGTATGAAAAGGAGATAGAGTCTCCATTCATATGTTAAAATTGTCAGCAATGTTTATCAGGTACTTTGCAATGACATGCGTTAAATGTCATATGTCTGAAAAACAGAGGAAACTCTGCCAGATTTTTGGTAGAAATGAGTGCTCATTTCATCGAGAATCCTTGTTTTTATGGAAGAAAAAATGACGCTCGGGGTGTTTCAAAGTGAATTTGAAAGAAAAGATTTTCCACTGCATTGCACTATTTGACAAAAATTATTTCAAATTGGATCCATCCTGCATTAGAAATTAGTTTGTATTTAAAATTTCATTTGAAAACTCAGGTCATCATAGTTGGTATCAAAGCCCAGATTCAGTCCACTCATAGCCAATCACATTGAGTAAGTCTTAAGCAGTCTTTAAAGCAAGATGTTGCGACTAATGAGTTTGAGAGTAACTCATAAAAAGAACCTTGTGATGAAGGGAATGTCACCTAAGAGGACGAGTCAGAGGACAACAAACTCCTCTGCTGAGCCATGTGACCAGGGGAGTCAAATGACGGACTTCATGGCCAACATGATGCAAAAACCCCAATCAGCTGGTGTAGTAGCAACAATAGATGCAACCCTTGAGGGTTGGCAAGTTCTAAGGAGACAATAAATGTTTAGTCCTAGCATGAGTAAGAGGAGCACTCTTGCGAAATTAGTATAATTCGTAGAGTAAGGAACAATAGTATAAGAGTACTAAACTCGAATATTTGAATGAAAACTTTATCAGAGATAGATCTATTCACATGGGGTGACCTTCAGAGGATCCAAGTTTTAATTTTGACCATGAGCACAAACCTGTGAGGACTATGATTTCTATTACACAATATAATTTTGATTTTAATGAAAAGAGGGTAAAGAATACTCACAAGGGAAGAGAACTCAGGAAAAAAAAAAATGAAGAGAATTGCAATATTAGTCTATACATGTTGAGGATAGATTTGAGGGATAAATTTTGATATTAGGAAAATCAATGGCAGTTGATCTGCTTATGTAAAGGAATTATTGATCGAAGGAATGAAAACGAGTTTTTCTTTATGTATATAGAAATACTGACAGCTAATTATCATTGAGAAGTAAATACCTATTTAAATGATTATTGAGAGTTCTAGTTATGAATTGAAGATACATAATGCATAGAGGATATGACAACTATTTTATAAGGATGATTACTAAATGATAAGAAAGAAAAGCAGATGAGTGGAGAATTAAAGCATGGATATCGAAACTTAGTGAATACGTTCAATTTCTAGCTTGGATAGTGCGTAAACTTTTGAAAGACCTAACAATTATGGTAACAACAATAGTATGAGGATAATGATGAAGGATCAGAATGATTACAATTAATGGGAACTTGAGAGAGTTAGAGAAGTATTATATTAACCTAAATTTGAAACTGGATTTATTTGACGTATAAATCGTAGCATGGTGGAAACCACTGAAAAAAATTGATGAAATAAGGTCCTAGTTTTCTTATGGATGTATTTCTAAGCGATGAGAATAATTATTAAATAGAGATGATCACGTGATGAATCGACTAGGGAGAGACAGTTGAAGTGAATGGAGAAAGATGGAATTGATTATAATTGATTTACATTTAGCACTGATATTGATGAAATTAATAACGAAGGCTATTATAAAAGATTAGCTTCATTGGTTGGGAGATTGGCAGAGTTGCAATTGATTTAATATGACCATTGGTTACAGGAAAGGAATGGTAGAAGAGAAGACACAAAAATTGTAATTTAGAGTCTAATGATGATTATTTGAGAGGATGTGTTCCTCTATTGCTGAGTCCTTTATCTAAAAGGCTCTTAAAGAGGCCGGTAATGATCACTATATTTGCGTGAGGAGCAATAGGTGATGTAGAGAGTGTTGGCTACTTCAAAGCAGAGGTATCAGGCAGCTCAACAGTATTTGAAATGAGTTTACAGGCTAAAGAGGTGCATTACTTGCAAGGACAAGTATGTGAACAGTTATACCTTAGAATTAGTAGATGCCACAATAGAGGAAATAGTATCAACAGCTACCATTATAGTGGAAATATTTTAGATGCTTGACTATAGTGAGTCAGTGCATTTCTTTAAAGACTATTCTAGAGGACAACGAGTCAAACAGTTTGACATTAGGATCAGGGAAGAGATGGCCCCACCTTAGCAGTGATGAGTTTTTGCTATTACATCGAGGTAAGCACGGGTTTCAAACCAGATGGTGGAGAGTATTTTCTAGATTATTGGTAGGCATGTTATGATCTTCCTTGAATCCAGGACCCATCTTGCTTAGACATGGTTGGATGTGTTATCCTTTTGATTGGGTATTATGACTTCAACAAGAAGTTACTAGGGGCTAATGAGTACTTTTAAGAGGCACCTATGAACCTAAGAAGAGAGAGATGATGAACGATGATCTCATCCTATTTGATATGGTGGATTATGATGTCATCTTTAGGATAGATTGGCTAATCCTACCTTGAATGAAATGCTGTATGTTTCAGAGGGTGTTAAGTTTTATTTCTTGTTTGTGTGAGAATGGAGAGACTGAGCACAAAGATGATGTGCAAGAGTTTGTAGTCTTGCCTGAGGAGTCTTCATGATATTGTCATAATAGAATGATTTCAGGTATAGTATTATTTACCCACAATACTACATGGGATGGCCCAATGGAGCTGGCAAAGCTCCAACTATATAAGCTATTAATAAGGATTTTAACAAGCCTAGAGTAGTTTTCTTCATGAGGAGAGATCTTTGTTACTATGCACAAATTATCGTTTGTTTGATAGTACCATAGTAAAGAAATGATATTCCTAATTGTATATTGGCAATCTATTTGATCAACTAAGGATATTGCATGGTGTTTGTGGAGATTGATTTGAGGTATGGTTATGACCAACCTAGGATTTTGAGTATGACATCTTTAAGATGATTTCTAAAACTTGTTATGATTGTTATGAGTTCTGGATGGTATTAATTAGTGGAACCAATACACTGATAGAATGAATAGATATGATGGATTGAATCTTCAAATGTTAATTGGATGAGTCATGTTTGTGTTAACAAATAGTATTGTCGTATACTTCATAAACAAAGAGGAGCACAAGGAATCCTTGTACATAAATTTAGAACATTTAAGGACTCATTATTTGTTGCGAACATCTATAGCATGAGTAATGGTCAGAGGAAGTAAATTTCCTTTACTGCACTACCTTGAATGATAAAGAGGCAGTTATTCAGATGGTGATGGGCTGACATTAGCCAAACTAGTGATTGAGGTTTATAGTTCCTTGGTCTTATGAACTACTAACACCAAGTTATTTAGTTTCACTAGGATATCAGTAATGTATAATATTATGTGAGATTATTCTCTTATGGGTAATCACAATTCGATTTACGATCTATACTTGTGAGTAGCAGATGAGGGCGACCTAAGAGGGCGGCCAATGAGGGCAGGTGCAAGAGGCACTGGCAGGCTTTTAGGTACGAGCTTCTAGGTGGCATGCTTCTAGGGGCTTACAATATGATTGTATTGTGGATTGGTTTTCATTGGCATAGAGTGCTTGTTGGTGAGATTGAGATACACTAGTTTTGACTAGCATATGATTGACAATGAGTGAGCTGATGTGCTCTATAATAAATTTGGCATAGATTTGCCTATTGATAAGCTAATGCACTTTGATATAGACTTGGCATAGAATTATTGATATATGAGCTATGACACATTGATATGGTGATTTATCAATACTACAGTTGTATACAAATAATTAACCATTAGATGAGAGTTTGGTTCATGTTAACTATATTATATATGGTGATGACACGTTCTAATGGAATTATGAATTATTTGAGATGAAATGATTATCATTTAGCGATTGATATGTAAATTGAAATATGAGGAGATGACATGATGTGAAATTGCCTATTTATATATGTTAATTCTAGAAAATTTTGGTATGATATGTGGATCTTGGGATATGAGGATATTTTGGAATTATTTGAAAAAGAACATGGAAAGAATTTCGAGGACGAAATTCCTATAAGGAGGGAAGAATGTAATAGCGCACAAAAAAAGAAAACAAAGAAAAAAGGAAAGGCCTAAATAGAAGGAGGGCCAGATTTGATACTAGCACCCCCCTCTCATTAAACGAACCCGACAAACGTCGGGTCTATCTTCCCAAAAGCAACAGAAAAAGAAAGAAAAAAAAAATGATGAAGATGAATCTGTCGGGGAAGGAAGAGGAGGAAGAAGAAAGAGTAGAAGGGAGGGAGGGAGAGAGGGAGAGAAGAAGAGGAAGAAGATGAAGAAGAGAAGGAGAAGGAGAGAAGAAAGGGGGAAACCCGATGCACCTGGAAACCCTAGGTGGCGCCGGCAAGAGAGAATGAAATGAGGGGGAACAGCCGGAGAGAAGAAGAGAAGAAGGAAGAAGAAGAAGAGCGAGAGAGAGAGAGAGAGAGAAAGACAGAGTTACGTGCAAGCGAGGAAGGGAAAACCCACCGGATTCCAGGCCATCGCCGGAGACGACGCCGGCTCGGATCGACCATCCGACCGGTCATGTTGTCCAGCATGACGAGACAAACAAAACCTCCAAGGTTATTGGGGGATCTGATGTCATATTGACTGTCGATTGAAGAGGGGAACATCGCATGGCTAAGTTAAGATTGGAGGTTTTGCAACTGATCTGAAACAATCCAACCCATCCAATGGTGGAAAATGCATGGAAATGCATCTAGAAGGTAAGATCTATAAAACCCTATTCTTGATTTTGAGATTTTAGCAAAATCTGCACCATTCATGCTAGATCTAGGTTTTGTGGACAATCCAACCATCCATTTTTAAATCAAAGCTTAGGGATAAGTAATTTAGGGTATGATGTAGCTTGGATCACACAAAAAAATCAGATCTTGGCTGAAAACTGATCGGACAATCTCAGCCGTCCGATCGGGTACTGTTCACATAGTAACTTTGTGATGTCTGATCGACAATTAGACACCATAGATGAGTTCTTCATCATAAAAAATGATAGGATGACTATAATTATATGAATTTGAAGTGAAACAGATTAGATGATCTAGGCCGTTCTATCTATCACTATTCAAACAGACACCTTATGATGTTAGATGAATGATTTGAGGTCACAGATGGATTCCTAAACCTTGAATTAGCTTAGATATGATATAAAGTATGAAAAATAATATCCAGCTCCAACCTAAGAGGTGATCTAGATAGGAATTATGGGTTAAGTCCACTAAACAGTAAAGTGACTTACAGCTGCTTAAGAAGAGTAATGGATAACCAATCCAAGGCCACTGGCATGGATTGGAAATCCAGTAAGTGGTTGCCATTAAATTAGCTATCAACCAATAACTAATGAAATGCCTTTTGCACAGTAATGAACACTGTCACTTTGCCTTATGCCAAATAGTGTTAGGGAAGCTAGGAGAAGTCCTAGAATCGTATAACTGAACATGTGTTTGTATTGTTACAGTGGTGACTGATAAGGAGCGCGTACGTGAACTGAATGAAGTACTCGTGTTAGTGAATTAGAAGATCTCCAATTGAGGTAGGTGGAATTAAGATTGCTATGATTTTTGCTATATATGCATGTGTGTATGAATTTCAAGTATTGAAATGAATCTTTTATGTTTATATATGAAAGATAAGATGAATGTGCATGCTGAAATTGAATCATTAATAAATGGTTTATGGATAAGCTATGCATTATTGTAAACCAAGTGTGAGAAAATGTAAGACTGATACCAAAAAAATTGTGAAGTGGCTCATAAGAGCAAAAGGGGTCGTTACGATGTGGGGGGGCCTTTGAGCTGGACGAGCTACCGGTCCTTAGGATTTAGCCCCATTGTTTGGGGAGTTTGACGCGTTCTGAGAGGTCGTTATGATGTGGGCGGGCCATGGAGTCATTATGATGTGGGCAGGCTTCGGGCTGGACGAGTTACCTATTCCTGGCTAGACGAGCTACCAGTCTCTCAGGAGTAAAGCCTTGAGGTGTGTCTTTGGGTTTAACCCACTGCGCCAAAGAGGATAATATTGTTTACTGTGTACTTGATACACACAACAATGCGTTGGTATTTGATATGCGAAATGGCTTGTAAGAGCGAAGACTGGTATTAGGAAATGTAAATGACTTGTAAGTTTGACATGTGATTGCATACTTTGCTTTTTAAAGAACGTGTTTCGTACTGATGCATTGGTATTTCTTCCATCTTGGCATGGATTCATGATTTTTTATAATGTTAAATGATTTCAAGTTAAATGATAATTGAATTGTTGTTTGAATGATTCAGCATTGCTAAATTGATCTATATATAATTATCATGATTTCTGTTTATATAAAATATTGCATCTTACTCCACCTACACAAGCGATTGCTTGCTGAGGCATTGCTGTGGTTTGCAATGCCTCAGAGACAAAGAATAGTAACAGGTTTGGCATGTTGACAATAGCGTAGAACAAAGGACACCCAAGGAATGGGAGCTGCGTACTGACAGGAGCACGCCAACAGAAGCTTGGGAAGAGGACAAGTATAAAAACTTGGTCTTTGAGTTGAAGTTGTCATATTAGAAATGAGAAAGAGATTGCATTGTATGTAATTATGTGAATTTGGAAGAATAATGTGACTGAGTTGTGCTGTGGAGGTTCTGGGTGTGTTGTTTTGAGGTAAAATGTTTTTGTTTTGTTAGATATATGAAAAGGAGATTGAGTCTCCATTCATATGTTAAAATTGTCAGCCATGTTTATCAGGTACTTCGCAATGACATGCGTTAAATGTCATATGTCCGAAAAACAGATGAAACTCTGTCGGATTTTTGGTAGAAATGAGCGCTCGTTTCACTAAGAATCCTTGTTTTTATAGAAGAAAAAACAACGCTTGGGGTGTTTCAAAGTGAATTTCAAAGAAAAGATTTTCTGCTGCATTAGAAATTAGTTTGTATTTAAAATTTCATTTGAAAACTCGGGTCGTCACATAGAACTTTAAAATTTGTTTTTGATTTTATACTTTGATGTTGCATTTCCAATTCCCAATTAATAATAAATTTGAAAATGCTCATCCTTATAGAGAAAAAGGATACTTAATTTCCTCAACATCATTTATGCATCCTTATATTGATTCCTCCTTTTTCTTTTCCTAAAAGAAATTTGTTACTCTCATAATGTAAATTGCTATAATCACTCCATATCCTTAAAAAGTTGTTATTTCAACTCATTCATATAATTTGATGTTCTTTTCCTCAACTATTATAGATATTTTATCATTCAATCTCATGTAAGATTGAAAATCTTCAAACTATCCTAAAATTTCTAACCACTTATTTCTCTAACAATTTGGATTCATAACTCATTCACAATCATCTTTAAACTTAAATTTAACAACCAATATTTGTTTTCATTTCTCATATTTTATTTCACCTTTCCACCAAAAATATATTTCCCCTTACTATATTTCTTAAATCTTTCAATATCACCAACTCCATCATGTAATTGGAAGTAATATCTCTATTCATATTTAGCTCTTCATTTGCCTTGATCAATAAGATGTACTCCTCTTCATGATAATCAATGACTATATTTTCCTAATCAATATTTCTTTTTGTTTTCATGTTCCATGACCATGATAATCAATGACTATATTTTCCTAATCAATATTTCTCTTTGTTTTCATGTTCCATGACCATTTTACCATCTATACCAAAGGTACTTCTCTTTATGATAGTCCCAAAATTATTTTCAATAGCACCAAAGTTTTTATATCAATAATTCTTTAATCCTTGAAAATCCTCTAGTGCTAATTTCCACAATGATTTGTCATACCTTTATAATTTCTAACTTGGTGATTTCATAATCGTTGTACCATATATAGAGCTATAATTTCTTTGTTAACCATATATTCTCATGGTTTAATTGTCTTTCTTAATAAGTTTGGGATCATATTTTTGTCCTTTTAACATATCTAACTCTCTTTTTCCTTTTCATTTTATTCTAATATCAAAGATCATCTCTTCATGTTCTAAAATTTTATCATTTCTCCACTAAATCCTTTGCCTCACTAATTTTGGAGAAAAATACTTGCTTAACTCCTTACTCATATTTATTTCAAACTATTCCCATTTACAAATTTTGAACTTTCTCACCTATCTCCTTAAATTTCTTTCAAGCCATATCCTCTCTATTTTGATGATTAATTTCATTTAACTAATTGCCATAATACTATACATGTAGCAACTCTAATTCCTACATTTATATTTCTCTATATATTTAATGTTAACTTTTAATTTTTGCAATACTTCTAATGTTGTCATCTTTAACACTTATTTCTCATAAATCTCCATTTCACCTTTTCTATAAGGTTGGAAATTTTTATTTTTTCTTATTTTCCAATTTATCATTTTTTTCTCTTTATCTCCATTTCTTCACTTAGTAATGGTTATATACATACTTCACTTAATAATGGTTATATACATACTAGTATTAACGTACTTTGTATGTTTACTCAGGACTTTAGGTTATACCTGAACATCATACCTTACATCTATTGTAATGTTTTCCCTATGGATTTCTATATCTTATTATTCCCTCTATTGGTATTCTTATTTGCTAAGTAGTATTTCTAGTCCTTTCACTAAGTAATATCTACTTATACTATACTATTCCTTCATTACACTAACTCTTTCTATACTCATTCTCAACTAATGAGTTACTCTTTCTTCACAAATGAGTCTACTCTTTCCATATTCCTCAACTAATGAGTTTAACTCTTTCCTCACTAATGAGTCAACTCTTTACATCCTCTTTAACAAATAAGGCTACTCTTTCAAGACTTATCCTTCACTAATGAGTTAACTCCTTTTATACTTATCTCTTAACTAATGAGTTTATCACATTCATCCTTCTCATCAACTAATAACTTATCTCTTATTCACTCCCTTCAGGTTGAACCTAAGCCTGCGTACTTGGTATTTCTATAGAGGTGATGAACCTTGGGTTTGTTGTAGGTGAGGAAGAAGGTTCTTCAACACCCTTGTCATCATCTCTACCACATTGCTTATTGTTATTCTTTCCATATTGTCTACTGGAGTATTTTGAGTTGCCTGTCTTGTGACTCTCTTTGGTGGCATCTATTAATTATTTTTATCAATCCTCTATACAACTACTTCTGTGTTAATCTAGACTTGGATTATAATCTCTCCTTTGGACATATTTGTACTGTACTGTGACTGGATGAATTGCTCTGATACCAACTATGACGACCCGAGTTTTTGTAACATGATTTGTAAAGTATTTTGAAAGGCAGGGCCCTTAAGGGTGTAAAATTTTTTCGCAAAACAAAGCAGGGGAAATTCTTTTCTTTAGAACTTGTTTTGAAAACCCAAGTCACCACTTCATACATAACATAAGTACAATTTGTGTACAAAATAAAATTCCATTGACGGAATATACTTTTATTAAACTCAAGGATCCATCCAGTGGTTCACAGTACAGCCAAATCTAGTACAATACTTACCCAAATTACATAATCCAAAACTCAAGCTCACCATACAATAAAACTCTCAGCAAAGAAAAATACATGTCTTCAAGGGTATACCTTGAAGATTATTCTCTTCAAGTCTTCTATCGTCTTCAGCTCCTCACTCTCCTTCCCTGTATCTAAGATCTTACAATATTTACAATATCTCAGCAAGCAATGCTTGGTAGGGGATTTAAGAAGCATAATAATTTAAAAGGTAATTCCAATACTTCATAATCTCATTATCCTTAAGCATACTCTTTACTTTGTAAGTTATGTATATCTATATACATACATATCTTTCATGGGTAAACCAATTAAATTTGTGAAAATAGTCAAATATCATTCCCAACCAAGCTAATCAATTCTCTTCATTTTGAGAATTTAGTATTATAGCTAATCTTATACTGGGAATTTTCCTTCTTGGGAAATATTGGTAATATACAATTACCTAGCATTTCATTATGCTACAACATAAGGCATTTCGCTATGCCTATTCTCATATGCATCACAGTGCAAAATAATCAGAAAGGTTGCTATGCTGCAGTCTGATCCGTACTAGTGCGCTCAGATAACTGCCCTGTTCACCACTGATACCACGGTGGAAAATATTATGTCACTGCCCGTATGGAGGCGCAAGACTTTCACAGTGGCGGCCTTCCCATAATTGCCACCACCCGACTTTTAGCCTCTCTTTGGGTAAGGTATCATCATGTCATCAAATATTAAAGAGCGGGTGGCCAAACCCTCATAACTCCTCTAGTAATAACATTCCCCTATGCTTATGCCTATTAAAACAAACTCACAAGCCTCCAAGCTTGTATGTAAAATAGATTTCATATATATCAGACCATATGTCTGTTTACTTAGGGTTGAAATATTTTCTAGTTCCCTATTCACTTATAGTTTAGTCCTTAACCATCTTGTAGGTGTTTGGTTGGATCATAAGGTTTTCAAGAGACTTAATACAAGTATTAACATTACTCTTGTCAACATAAGATCATGAGTACAATCCTGTATATCTCATGTAAATGCATTCATCAAATCCTCCTATCTTTAAGGATTGATCTCTTTTCCCCAATCTGCCATGATCCTGACTAATGTATGTAATCTGTACATCCATACATATTGTCAATATATAAATTATGAACAATCCTATTGATCACTATATCTGATGTTTACATATCTAAGTATTTTTTCTATCTCTAAGTCTTTGTATGTCCATCTCATTGATCTTGATCTTTCATAGATCCTTTTATGCTCTTATTATTATTCAACCAGTTAATGTGCTGGTTGAAGGTAACTTATTCAAGCCTAAATCTAGACTGCTCCTCTTATTTCCAATTGGCTAAGGCTTACTAGCTGAATGGGTGAACACAAAGTGGTTACTTCAATCCTCATGTAAGGAGGTGTTTAAACCTCACAAACGTCAACGGAAGGTAGGGGAAGAGCGAGGCTCTATTAGATAACCCGCTTAACCACTATGTTCATCATTCACTAGAATGACCATAGCTCAACCATTCATAAGGTTCCTATAAACATGTTTATCCTAAATACTCTTTCTAATAGATTTTAATTAAGTCCATGAATATTTATAATGTCATTCATGGGGTTGATTATTCTTCTCCTAGTTTGGGCCAAGGATTTGATAATCCTTATATTGTCCTACGAAATATAGCCCTTACTAATTAAGTCTAAAGTACTCCATTCTTATTTGTGCCATGAAGCTCTACTTTCTCATTAGAATACATTTTTGATGTTTTATGCTCTTTATCTCATAACAAGTAGATCTACTAATAACATTTAACCATAAATGGATTATAAATTCAAAGCATAAAACTACATAATTTAACACTTAATGATAATGAGACAAGGAACTTAAAATTACTCTAACATGATTTCCAACTAATATACCGTAATAACTCAATTTAAACTAACATGGACTTAAGGTATAATCTCATACTATAGTATAAACTTATATAAAATTCTTGCATGGTCCTAAGTTAGAATGGCATGAAATCATATTAAAGTGCCCGTAAGATAATTAAATCTAGCGCCTTATGATAACAATGAAATCACATATCATGCTAAAGTCTAAATGTTGTACTAGCATGCTTTATAACATAATCATATTTAAAATGCTATTATATAAAATGAAACGAATTACATTAACATTTTTAGAAACATTTACTTATGATCCAACCATTAGTTCTTAGATCTTTTCCTTTGATTAAGGGTATTAGTTATATTTAGGGGATTTTCTTTATTAAGGTCCAAAGATCATATTGATCCATTTTTGTTATAATCCATCCATGATTTCTTGGGTTTCATTATACCAACATTCATTTTATCCATCCTAAGGATCTGATCACACTTGATCTCATTGATCAAGTCGGTCCCTTTGTATTTTTAGGGTTTTTCTTCCATAATGGATAGATCCCTTAATATATCTTACATATGCCCAAATAAACCATAGATCTTACTTTATTTCATAGTATATCATTAGTAAAACATATTTTTAAGATTTGATCGTCTCAGATCTTGAAGATCTAGGTAATTGGAAACTTGTTTCTTTAATAGAAAAAGTTTTACTGAATATTATGTCTGTTTTATCATTTCATCAGAAAATAGAGGTTTCAAGCTTTCCATAGCTTCTTTCCAATCTTAATTTGGAGTTCAGATGACTTCAGAATGTGATCTGGAAGTTCACAGTCCTTCTTAGGGACCAGATTTGATCTGGGCCCAAGGAACGGACGGCCCAGATTTTTCGGGTGGTAAACCAAGCCGGGCGGAACGTGTTCTATTTGTCAGGTGCATCTGCTGTGATGAAATACGGAAGCGCCCTCATGGGGCTTCCATGGACGCGCGCGGGACGTTGCCCGTCCAATTGAGAGATCAGACAGTCCGTTTGGACCGTCCAATCAATCCCTTCTCCATTGAGGGATCAAACCTTCTCATATCATTGTGGAAATTCTACCCTAGGGGTTTTGGACCCTTCTGGATCTATTGGTGTAGTCAGAATTTTCATCTGAGCACTCTGTAATCCTGAATTAAGGGTTCTGTTATTACTTTATTTTTACATTTTTTATCATCAAAATAAATTACAGTAAACTAAAAGTTACATAAACTAGTATTAAAAATCTATATAAAGTATTCCCACCTACCTGATTGGAGAAAAAACCTTGGTTATATGCTGAATTTAAAAAAAATACCTTGTTGATGAAGATATGGCCTAAGATCCACCTTTCTTGCAAATTCCCGTTGTTTGAACCGTTGGATCTTGAAATTGCTTTGGGAATTTTGTAGAATAGATATGGTGGGATGTTTTGGATGGTGGAATTGATGAAATTAGATTTGGAATAGAGTGCCTAATTGATTTTAGGTCTCTTGTTCCAATCTAAAAAAAAAAAAGAAATTGAAAAGAGAGATATCTCTTGGAAATTTTGTGTTTTTGGTGTGGGATCTAGGTCTAATTTTTCAGGGAGTGTGAAGAAAATTTTGTGGGGATTTTATGAGCATTTTTGGAGGGTTTTTCGGGTTGTATTTATAGGCATTTTGATCTTTTTTTCATGATTATTTAATTTTTTATTATTAAATGGCATGAAAGTCTCTCATGCTCCATTTTTCCTTCCCAATGCTCTATTTTTCTTCCCTAAGACCAGATACTGTTTGTTGACCCATGACTTCATGTGGGCTGCTCATAAGATTCATTTTTGGGTCCCTTGTGGGCCCCACATGGTGTAAAAAGACCGTTTTGCCATTTATGTATAAAATTTTGGGTTTTATTCCCATGATCACGGATTTGAGTGTACTTAGTGGCGTTGAAGGGTTTGGTAAGTTTAATTTCAATTTTACATGTCTTATTATTTTATTACACTTTTATAAAAGGTATATTCTAAATAACCCTAATATTTCAGCTCGAAATATCTGAAACTCAACTTTATTGATTTTCTCAATCAATTACAAAAATTGGGGTTATTACAAGTGGTTCCATGGTTGGAGCAACAAATCAACATATCTTTGATTTTTCAATATGTAACCCATTAGCAGACACACTATCAAAGCTGTCGATTTGTGGATTGACAACAAAACCTACAAATTAGTCAATCAATAAATGGAGCTTGATGTATAAATGTGAGCCGAGGATGAGTACCAGTTGAGATTGAAGCATGCGAAGTCGATCGTGGAAAAGGGGACACTTAAAGCTAGTGGAATCTGATGAACACGTCATACGTGGTAGGTGGAAATTTAAGACAACATGTCTAAATAATAAGATGCATCTTCTAACATGATCTTATTTCTGATTATATGAGTGATATTCGATATGCTTTAAATTGAAATAATGTTAATTAAAAGAATTGAATGTTATAATTGATGCTTATGCCTTGTACATCGTGTATGTGAATTTTGAAATTATGTTTATGGTACATGGGTACCATGTCAGTATTGATGATGTATAAGTCTAGGTTATAAGATACATCCTTGGTGGGTTATCACCAAATTAGTGAGGATGTTATTCTTGTTATGAGATATATGAACAGGTAAATTGCCTGCTATTATGATTATTTACATTCAGGCATGGAGGCCTGAGAGTTTTATTTTAGACAGGCATAGGCCTGGGGATGCTATGCTAAGATAGTTATGAGGGTTTGGCCACCCGCTCTTTGAAATTTATTATGTTATGGATACCATGCACTATGTGTTGCAAAAAGTGGAGTGGGACAATCATGGGAAGGCCTCCACTATGACAGCCATGGTCCTCCCCATGTGGACATGGATATTTTGATTTCCATCGAGGATAGTATAGGTGGATTATTGAGCAGTTATTCGGGAGCGCTGTACGGATTCTGACTGGACACATAATAGTCTTTATATTTGATGCAGTATGGTGCGTGTCTTTGAGGGTTACCAAAAGACGCTGGAGTGCCCAAAAGACGCTGCTTAGGCAGTTGTTAGGGACCCAAAGAGGACAATATTATATCTATTGTGCATTCTGTCCAGGGGACATGTATATATGATGGCATTATGAGATGCTTTATATGATACGACATGATGATATGCCTTACATCATTTTTTTCAGCAATGGCTAGAGGATTGTAGACCTCGTATAGTGAGGGGCATGAGGATTATATTGATATACCAGTAGTGGCTGGATAATTATGAACCCCATATGATGAGGGGTATCATTCTAAAACCCAGTATAGTCTGGGAATGCAAATTAGGTGACGTTGATTATATTCATAATTTTGTATGTCCTTTAACAATTTTCATATATGTGTATTATTGTTATATTAATATGATTGAGGGAGTAGTTTCATATATGTTTTCATAATTTTGTATTGTGTAGTTAGTCATTTGAATTGTGATATTGGACATTTAAGATAATGTTATAGGGCCATACAAGTGAACCACTAGATGGGTCCTATTTTCAGAAATAAATTTCTATCTTCTAGAAAACTATATATATTTATAGTGCGAGCATGAAGGTGATATCTGGCCATCTTTTGAAATAAATGTGAAAATTTTCATGAAAACTCGAGGTGTCACACAGCCACCATGGCGACTATGGATATGCCTTGAAAGGGTGCTGTGACCTCCTTCAATGGTTGATCCTACCATAGTAGTCAAGAAAAATGATACCACTTTGGGCATGGATACCTCCCACCTTTGGTGGTTAGAGGCCAACCCGTATAACCTCTTAACATAGCAACCATTAGGCCTATTAGCCCCAAATACTAAATTCATGCAGATATTACAATACAAGCATCATTCCACTTTGCAATATTCTACGTATTCCAAATCATGTCATTTAGGAAATCCATCTCAAATCATGGAAATAAATGCATACATGAAGTTGTCCTTTTCCAATTACAACATAACAATTGAACATGTAAGATATCAATAATAAAACTTTCAAGTTTTGCAATATGAGTCATGGACTCAAGTTTTCAAGCTAGTTACAAGAATACCTTATCCTCAATTGTTCGTAAAATACAAAGAAACATCAGTTCATTATAAAACCATGCATGCTAACATTATATACAAGGAAATTCACACATAAATACATTCTAATCTTAGAAATAATACTAATGATGGTTTCAACTTGAAATTCATTTGCAAACTTAGTAGTGTCAGATCACCTACCTCTTATGAAGATTGTCCTTTTTCCCAAGCCTTCGTAGTCGTTCTCAACAACCAAATTGATTGCACTCCACTCTACTTGATGCCTAATTCCAAGGTTTTTAGAATTAGTCATCATTCCCATACAATTCACATAGACATAACTTAAGATCTCATTCATCTCACAGTTGTAATGGTTTAAGTCAACTTAGGATCTTGAGATCCCCTAGTTAATCCTAGGCTAGAACTTTGAATCATTTATTGATGACTTACTTTCCTATTTTGTTTAATCCTACCAATTCATATAGTTACAAGTCATTACCTATGCAAACCAGCACTTACAACATTCAACCTATGCTTTTGTTATTCTCAAGGTTGAATCATCTAACATTTCATCACTTAACCTAATCCAGTCTGTCAATTACTTCTAGATTTAAGAATGTCTTCTATTTTTCACATACCAACCCAACCTAATGTGGCTAATCATGAATCAATCATAGAGAACATTATTAGATCATTTTTTGATCTGTTATTCAACCTCTCCAATAGAAATCTAAGGTCTAGAGTGGCTTGATTTTGAATTTTCTCTATCCCCTAGGATTTTTAATAATGGAATTTGAGTCTGATTTCCTAATTAGCTATCTAGGATGAATTTCTATCAAATTAGATAATCAAATCATAATTTTATAGAGGATCCTATGGCTGACATCTAATAAAAATGGGCAGATCTATCTATTTCATATAGTCCTACAGTGTGAATTCATGAAGTTTGGGTTATTTCTAAACTAAATGTGTGTGACCTAAGTTATAATAAATCTTAGTTCATTCAGAATCACAGAATTAACAAGTTTATGATTTAACAATGGAATTTTGTTACAATACAATGGTTGAATCTTCACCATTTGATCTCAGATGGTTTATTTAAGTCCTTATTCATCCTTGTCCACTAAATATGGACGAGATTGATGGCTGGATCTTACTATCAGTCCCTGTCTACATTTACGCACGAGATTGACAGCAATTTCCTTGTCTGATCAGAGTTGCAAGGGTCAGATCACCATTGTTTAGATCTGATCAAATGATTAGAACTATGGACAGGGCAATCAACAGCCTTGGTAGTTTCTGTTTGCTAAGAAAGAACAAGATTTGAGGCATGGATCCCCTTTTTGGTTGATTCCATGCTCAAATTAGCATTGTGGATCTGTTTAGGGGTCAGATCACTATTGTCTGAGCTCCGATCAGATGATCAGAACTTGGGATAGGGTGATCAACAGCCCTAACATCCTCTGCTCTCCAAGCAGGGATGAGATTTGCGTGGATCCCCTGGGTTGATCCATGGTTCGGATCATCCCTATCCAAGTTCTAGATGAAGGGTTGGAGCTCCGACAGGGTGATCAGAACCTCCAATGGCTGTCCCCTAGTTAGAGACGTGGTTTAGGGCTTGATCCGGCCATTAGGGTCGGATTTCCCTACACTATAGTTGTAGTCAATTATCTTATCATAGGTTAAATGCCTAACCACTAATATGAACAAGATAGAAAAAGATCTATAACTAAGGTTAAGCATTTTTCATGTGAGGATCCGTAATTATTCAAGTACTATCTTAATCTGGTCATTAGCAGATATACACCAGATAATGGACATCATTAAATCATTTCATTTTTCCATGATATGCATGTGGGGCCACCACATTTCTAGAAAGACAAATGCAAAGATTTTGCATTGTGGTTTTTATTGGCCAACCATTTTTAGGGATTCACATGCTTACTTCGTAGCATGTGCTAGATGTCAATAGCTGGAAACCATAGGAAAAATAAATATGATGCCCTTGAATACCATTCTTACCATTGAGCCTTTTGATATTTGGAGCCTTGATTTTATGGGACATTTTTCTAGCTCCTTTGGCTATCTATACATCCTAGTGGGAATCTATACATCCTAGTAGGAGTGGACTATGTGTCCAATTGGGTGGAAGCTAGAGCATGCAAGACCAATGACCACAGGGTTGTGGTCAAGTTTTTAACAGAAAATATATTTGCATGCTTTGGTATGCTTAGGGCCATAACTAGTGATTAGGATAAACACTTTTGCAATAGAGTCTTTGAGAACTTAATGAAAAGATATGGTGTTACCTATTGGATTGCTACCCCTTATCAACCTAAAACTAGTGGATAGGTAAAAATGTGAAATAGGGAGATAAAGAGAATATTAGAAAATATAGTTAATCCAAATAAGAAAGATTGGTCTTTAAGACTTACTAATGCTCTATAGGCCCATGGTACTCCATACAATACCTCTATCAGCATGTCACCCTATCACTTGGTCTATGGAAAGGCCTGCCATCTACCAATGGGTGAAGGCAAACCATATCTAGAGTTGGTAATCCTTGGAGTAGAAGAAATCTTGCCAAAACAATTAATCTACCAGGACCTACCTTAGAATGTCCTACAACACCTACATCAATTATAAGATCTACATTCATCATTGTATTTTATCACAACATTATATGTCTGTCTAAAGATGTTAAACTTGACAATTATTGGGAGGCAACCCAGGGCCTTTTCTAGAGGATCTCATTGATTAGCATTACCCGCTTGTCATATAGGGTTCTATGTTTTAAAATACTGGGGACAATGTTTAGTTTAGGTTAGGGGGTCTAGATATGCATGAGATTTTTGAGTTTTGTTGTATTTAAAAGAAAAAGAAAAGAATTTTAGAGTTTTAAAGGCCAAGTTCCTTTATTGTGATGAGAATTGGAATTTTAGAATTTAGTATTTCTCCTACTTTAACTTCTCAATAGAAATGCATATGATTAATTCCTCATTTTATTCATGTCTTGAAGTGTTTTATGAAAGTTAAATCTCAGAATGTGCTTACACATAGTATATAGTCTAGACTATTAGATGGTTATGACTTAAAGACCTTAAGAAAAATCAGCGGAGACCTATATACGAAAGTGAGTATTAGAGACTATCATTTTTCTATGGGATATATCTAATTCCATATTTTCTTTCGCATACATTATTTAGAAAGATCTAAGTATCCTTCATTTGGTCAATTTCTATGAATCAAAAAGGAGTACAAAATTTCTTTCCTGAATATTTATTGAATCAATAGGCCTTAAGAAACCTAAAAAATGATATAGGCCATCCTTGTTTTAGTCCAAAGACATAAAGCCTACCTAGTATATTATACCACTAGTTAGACCCTTTAAGCCCCTTGGTAATCCTTTCTTTGTTTTCAAAACCCTATCTACCTTACCTAAATAAACCTGGTTAAAAATAGCCAATACCCATCTTTCAAAATGAGTAGAGATGGTAGAAAAAGTTCAAAAGGACAAAAGTCTAAGAAGTGAAAAAATATTAATGTGTTTACCAAGAAAATGCCTTTTCCCCAAAGAAAAAGAAAAACATAAGAAAGTTAAAATAAATATCAAGGAAAAGAAAAGTTGTGAAGAGAAAGGAAAAGTAGAAAAGATATTCGCTTCACTATAATCAAAAGTAATCTTGTCCAAAAACAATTGAAGACATCTATTTCTATTTGAAACTTTGAAACTTTGAATCCTTGTACCCTTGTTTTTAGAATCAATCCTGAGAATATATTTCATCCTATCTAAAGACATGTTAATCTTAAGGAGGATGATAGTTTCAATAAGATGTAAATAGGAAGGAATTAAGGTGAAATATTTCTACTAGTATTGGTAATGGCATCAATTCTTAGGGTTCATAATCCTTGTCTCACCTGTGCTTATAAAATTATGTGAACAATTAGTATATTTAGATCCTATTACATAGTGAGAGAATTTTGTTTAACCCTGTTTTTTTGAGAGCTTCATTTCAAAATGTACACCAGTGAGGATTTGAGGTCAATACATCTTTCCAAGTGGAACATAAGCTTATCTATTTAGAAGTCCATATTTATGTAGCTTATACACACACTACTCCCTGAGATATAATTGTAATAAAATGGCTTTGGTATGTGGATAAGTTGTAGAATTTATCATTCATCTTGATTAAGTTGTTAAAGCCAATAGAGTGCAAATGGATAAAAATTCTCTAAGAAAAAATAAAAGACTTAGCCCTATGAAATTTTGTGGGTATATTAACTACAAACTCTCATGAAGCCTAACTCATCTACTATGGGTAATCGAGGGGTTTAAGGGCCTATTGCATATGCTAAATGCAAAGTGAGTATCTACAAAAATGGCAACTACTTTTATTTTAATGATTTTTCACATGTTTTGTTAGGACTAGCAAAATGTTGATTGGGGGGTGTGATGAATGTTCAATTTCGTATAAAAAAAAAGTACCCAATTTGTAGTCCATGTGCTATAAATTATAGTTTTATTTCTAATGTTTTTCTTGAAATTTATAGCACATGCATTTCTGAGCTAGTGATTCAAAAGTTTTATATTCTACAAGTTCAGGAGCTAATCTACAGTAAGTATGTGAATAATCATAATTTTCTAGGATTTTTGATCTTTGATAGGTATTATGAAGACGATCCAATGGCTAAGATTTCTTACAATTTGAATTGAGGATCAAGATCAAATTAGAGAGCCAGGGCCCTATTTCTAACATTTATTAGCTCGATCAAGACTAAGATCATCCTAAGGCAAGAATGAAAGCAATTTGATGAATCAATGGAGACTATAATGGACTCATATAAAGGCCATGCAATTTCACCACCTTTGCATGAGATTTAGAGCCATGCAAGCCACCTAAGCCATATAAGCCAATCTAGAGGATGATAAGCCATGCAAGCATTGAAGCAAAGAAACAAAGCCACTCAAGCCCCCAAGCAATGAGCCATAAAAATGCATCATCAAGCCATGAGAGCCTTTCCACATGGACTCACACGATTAGATGAATAATTATAGCAATTATCCATGCTAATAACGTGATTTTCTAAGAGATAATTAGAAGGATTTGAAAGAGATTATCCTATGGTAAGATATGCATGTATAGGTGGACCAACCAAGAGAGAAACAATCCTAAAATCCCAATCTTTTATTTTAAATTTCATCCCACTTTCGACCTCCAATTAGGGTTCTTCCACATGAAAGACTTGAAATGGAGATGCTCTCCTAAAAGAGTGTCGCCTTCCACCTTAAGCTGTCCCTATCTCATTGCCACCTTTGACTTTCTAATTTTATCTCAAAACTCCATGCTTATCTCCCTTTCTAAGTCCCATCTCAGTCCCATATTTCCTAAGAGAAATCCCTTCTAAAACCATTCTCATTCAACATGTGAATTCCACTCCATCACTTCCTAATTCCATGAAGATTCTAGCCTCCATTGCTTATCTCATCTTTCCACTCTCATTAGGTTAAGATCTTACCAAAATTGGAAACCCAAAACTGTATATATCATCCAAGCATTCCACAATTTTTTCAAGAAGTATTGGGACACCTCTTTCCTAAGAAAGATGTGCCCCCATCCAAGGTTGATCTCTAAGGTTTTTCACTCCATTCTTTTGGGTGCTCTTGATCTGTCATTAAATGCCTCCTTGAAGCAATTTTCTTTTGGTTTCTTAGCTTCTTTTCTAGTCTAGTTCCATTCCTTGCTTTCATTCTTTGTTGGTTGCTTTACAAATTGCTTATGTGTACGTGCATAGTTCTTCTTTGGTTTACTTTGAATTTTTCCTTCTAGATCCAAGGCTCTTCTCACTTGTAGAGACAGCCAAGAGAAAAGTAACCATCTATCTATCTAGACAATGCATTGTGTGTAAGTGTGTTCCAAGATTTAACTTTAGTAAAATACTTTGGGACATGAATAAAATGCAGAATTAACAATATGCATTTCTAAGATGTGAAATTAAGAGAAATACTAAGATTCAAACAATCCAATTCTCATCACAATAAAGAAACTTTGACTTAAAACTCTTGAAAAACTCAGAAAAACTCTAACATAATTATTTTTAAAAGAAAATTCAAAAACTTCATACATATCTACACCACCTCAACTTGAACCAAACATTCTCCTCAATGTTGTGAAATACAAGACACTTATATGATAAATGAGTGATGTAGAACATTGAGACTCCAAAAAACCTTGGGTTGCCTCCTAGTGAGTGCTACTATGATGAATGCAATTTTTATGATTGATGCAAGTGTCATGTGGCATACTATGATGGGTCATGATATATTGGTTCCTCAAGTAACTTTTCTTCCACTTTAGGGTTTACCAACTCTAAGTAGGGTTTCAACCTTTGCCCATTTTCTTTGGAAATCTCTCCATCCTTTGCTATCTCGACAACCCCTTAAGGATAAACAGCACGTACTATGTAGGGTCCAGTTCATTAAGACCTAAGTTTTCATGGAAATAAAATCAATCTAAAATTATACAGAAGGACTTTTGTCCTGGGGTAAAGCACTTTCTTAAGATATGTCTATCATGATAGCTCATCATTTGGTCTATGTATAGCTTTCCAGAATCATATGTACCTTTCCTTAACTAATCTAACTTATTGAGTTGGAGTTTTCTATGGATAACAATAGTATCTAAGTCAAAGTTGAGCATTTTGATGGCCTAATATGCTTTATGTTTAAGTTCTACTAGGAGGTGACAGGCCTTTCCATAGACCAATCTATACTATAACATGCCTATAGGAGTCTTATATGCAATTCAGTAGGCCCATAAAGTGTTACTAAGTCTTAAAGATCACTCTTTCCTATTTGGATTGATTGGTTTTTCTAAAATTCACTTTATTTCCTTATTAGACACTTGTTCTTATCCACAAGTCTAAGGATGATAAGGGGTAGCTATTTATGAATAACAACATTTTTCTTCATTAATTTCTCATACACCTTATTGCACAAGTGTTTACCTATCAATAATTATGGCACTAGGTACACCAAAACTTGCAAATATATTTTCCTTTAAGAACTTGACCACCAACTTGTGGTCATTGGTCTTACATGGTATGGCTTGTACCCATTTGGACACGTAGTCCACTCCCACATGGATGTACAGATAACCATGGGAAAAGTTTCAATAAAATCAATGTCCTAAACATCAAAAGGTTCAATGACAAGAATGACGTGTAAGGGCATCATATTTCCTTTTCCTCTGCTCCCTAACTATTGACATCTAGCACATGCTCTACAGTAAGCATGTCAAATCCCTAAATATAGTGGGCCAAATAAAAGCCACATTGCAAAATCTTTGCAGTTGTCTTTCTAGAATTAAAATGGGCCATGCATGATTAGTCATGACACAAGAAAATAATTTTATGTTGGTCACTATTTGGCATACATATCCTAATGACCTGATCAAGATAGTACTTGAACAAGTATGGATCATCCCATGTAAAGTACTTGACCTCAGCAATGAATCATTTACTATCTTGTTTAGACCAGTGAGTATGCATTTGACTCATGATAAGATAATTGACTATATATGCATACTAAGACAACTCAGAAATGTGCAAGAGCGGCACTAGTAGGGTCCACAACTAGCCTAAACAAGTTATCAGCTACAACATTTTTGAAACCTTTCTTATCCTGAATTTCCAAATCAAACTCCTGTTGCAATAAGATCCATTGGATCAACCTAGGTTTAGCATGCTTCTTTGAAAGAAGAAATTTTAGTGTCGCATGATCTAAGTATATTATGACCTTTGATCTTAACAAGTAAGATCTAAATTTATCAAGTACCAATACAACTTCCAACAACTCTTTTTCTATAGTGGAATAATGGAGTTGGGCATCATTGGGTGTCTTACTAGCATAATATATCAAGTGGAAAAGAATATTAATACGCTGCCCGAATATAACCCTGATAGCATAGTCTGAAGTGTCACCCATTATCTCAAATGGTGTAGCCCAATTTGGTGGTTGAATAGCAAGCACAAAAGTAAACTCAACCTTTAGGTGCTCAAATGCTTTCATATAATCGTCATCAAAGTCAAAGCTACCTCATTTCTATACTCAACTGTAAAAACTAGCATGGACTAAAAATGAGCGGATTTCCTTCACTACCCTTGGAGGAGGAAGGTCAGAGATTAAATCCACTTTGGCTTTATCTCTTCTATACCATTGTGTGAGATAATGTGGCCTAACAATGAAATGACATTTCTCCTAGTTTAGCGCTAAGTTCTTTTCCTAACACTAATAAGTACAAGTTTTAAATGGTGTGTGCATCATAAAATGAAATCCACATATTAAGAATTCATCCACAAATACCTTTAGAAATTTGTCTACAATATCTGAGAATATGCTTAGCATACATCGTTAAAAAGTAGCTAGAGCATTACAAAGTCCGAGAGGCATACAACATTAGGCAAAGGTTCCAAAAGGGCAGGTGAAGGTAGTCTTCTCCTAATCTTTAGGTGCTATGAGGATTTGCTTATAGCTAGAATATGCATCAAGAAAACAATAATAACTACGACCGACTAACCTTTCAAGCATTTGATCTATAAAGGGGAGAGGAAAATGGTCTTTCCTCATGACCAACTATAGTATTAGGTAAATCTATACAAACTCTCCACCTGATGGTCATTCAAGTGGAAGCTAACTCATTATCCTTACTTCAAATTACTATGACTCCCAACTTCTTAGGGACAAGCTAAACTAGGATAACCAAAGTACTGTTAGATATGGGGTAGACTCCAACATCTGAGAGCAGTCTTATCTTCTCTGAGAACATCAAGAAGCTTACCTTCCTATACTTGATCTTGATCTAAGGTTATGATGACAGGTAAGGTTTCATCTGGTCCTAAGTAAGAATTTTTTAAGTTTTTAGGTAAGTGCTTTAGAACCAATGTGGATGGTTTTTCTAGAGATAGTATAGGCACAAATTCTAATGGAGGAAGTGGTTCCACATGAGGGCCCCTTTTAAAGGTATCCATTATGGGTGCATCATCTTAAAGACTATTAACTTCCTCAATAGACCTGTCAATATCAAAATAGTTGAAATGCACTAAGCATGCCACTAGTGGATCTAAGATGGACAATGGTGGATCATGCATTAGACCTTCAATCAAATTGACTACAGATTAATCATCTAGGTCTAAATGTTAATGGTTATCAATTAAAACATTAAGCTCAACTTTTATATTACTAAAAGATAATTTCATGACACCATTTCTATAATTGATGATGGCTTTACATGTGACCAAAAATGGGCATCTAAGAATTAGTGGATTTGACTGCCGTGGCTTGATTTAGGAAAGTAAACTGGTACACCTATATTAAAACAACTTCAACTATACCACATGGAATGTTTATTAATTTATTTGCTAATTGCAAGGTGGTATTGGCTTAAGGTCACCAAGGCCTAATTGCTCGTAGATAGTGAATGATAATAGGTTAATACTAGCCCCTAAATCAAGTAGTGCCCTATCAATGACATGGTTTCTTGTAACACAAGTGTTGATAGGACAACCTAGATCCCTAAACTTAGGAAGGGACTGGTGTTCATTTAAAGAGCTCGCCTACTCGAAGATGAAGGCTTTATTTTGAACACTAAGTCTTCACTTTTATTTGTAGAGTTCTTTAAGAAATTTGGCATAGAAAGGAATGTCTTTACTAGCATTGTGTAATGAAATATTGACTTGAACATGTTTAAACACTTTCATTGTCTCATTGAAATTGGTTCCTTTTTTAGCCTTATTTAACAATTGAGGGAATGAGGCTACACGCATATAGGGTGCCTCTACTTTAGGCTCAGATGGAGTAGTAGATTTCTATCTCTTCTCTTTCTTTTGTGTTTTAAGCAATTCATTTGCCTCTATGTTTTCCTTAGTCTTTTCCTCTATCTACCCTACTTTGTTATAAACCTTATAGCCACTCCAACGGATTGTAATAGACTTTTCTCATTCATGGGGTCTATGGGAACAAGACATTATTTCCAACTGCCCCTTAGGACATGGAATATACTAACTAGGAAACTTTCCTTTCTCCCTTTTACTTAAGGAATTAGATAATTGACCCATCTAATATTCCAAATTTATAATGAATTGTGAGTTGGCATTTAGAGTTTTCCTAGTATCATTCTAGAATTGTACATAATTCTACAGGATGAAACTTATATATATATATATATATATATAAGAGTTTCCTACGTGGATGGTGTTCTTATTTGTTGTGGAAACTGTGACACCCTGGGTTTTTGCGTTTATTTTCAAAAGGTGGCGTGCCTCTAATTTTAAAATTCAAAAATAGTGAAAGATAGTACTTTTTAAAATTCATTTTTTCAAAAACCCAAATGTCACCTCAACTCCCATACTATACATAATATAGTTTTTATAGAAGATAGACATACATTTTATGAAATAACAAGACCCATCCAGTGGTTCACATACACAGCCCCCATAATCATTATATTAAATATCCAGGTAGCATAATCCAAATAACCAACTACACAATACGAAAAAAATTTATAAAAGAAAATATACCTAAGCGCAGAAGTATAGCTATGAACTCCTCTTGCTTGTGTGTGTTTTCTCCTGTCTGTTTGTATCTGAGATATTGTAAACATAAACATTTACAATATCTCAGCAAGCTATGCTTGGTAAGGGAGAGTTAAGAAAACATGTTATTTACATATGAATGAAGAATCTTACATCAATAAAATATTCAATTTCATCATGATGTTTATATGGGATGAAGTTTACAGCATAGTTCATAATTCAATGATTTCATTAATAATTCAATTACCTGCAAGTCATTGATAAAGTAGCTATTTATAATTCATCTTCATCATATGAATATAATAATCATAATATAGAGATTGTGCTTTACATGATATATTTAATATATATAATTCACTAGCATTTTAAATATTTATCCTTACCATTTTTCATATGATACCATACTCCAATTTTATGAACCCTACTCTGCATAATATATCTACCCATTCATTACCCATATGAGAACTTTTATAAAACTAAGCCCTCTAAATATATACATATAGAACTGTATCATATATATATATTAAAATCATTAAAAGTCATATAAAGTTATGAACATAGTCCATAGGTTTTAAAACCTACATTCCCAGACTATATTGGGTCCCAAAATCATACCCCTTTCATATGGGGTTCATAATACTCCAGTCGCTGCTGCTAACATCATAAAAGGCATCTCATCATTGCATCATCATGTGAGACATCTCATCATGCCTCATATACACATGGCATCATGCTATCATATATGCACCATAGTGTGTCAAATACAAGGACTACTATGCCGAAGTATAAATCCGTATAGCGCCCAGATAACTGCATAATAATCCATAGATACTAGCTATGAAAATAACAAAATCTATGTCTGCATGGGGGGAACCATGGCTATCATAGTGGAAGCCTTCCCATGACTGCCCCACTTGACATTTAGCCTCTCATTGGGCATGGTATCCATCATATAATAAATTTCAAAGAGCGGGTGGCCAAACTGTACAACTCTTCCAGCATAACATCCTCAGGCCTATGCCTGTCTAAATCAAAACTCTCAGGCCACCACACCTAGATGTAAAATAGTAATACATGGCATCTTGCCTATCCATAATATATATGAATATCTCATCATAATCATAACATCCTTACTTATTAGGTGATCACCAACCAAGGATGTACTATAAAATCCTAGACTCATACACCGCATATGATGTAATGATACCCATGTACCATAAATATCTTTTTATCACAATAAAAGTTATGATATTTTTAAGAACAGATCGTGTGTATCCATTAATATAATTCATTAGGTTTCAATTATAAGCATGTCATTCATGTAGCATTTCAAATAAAAAATTCTCATCATTCACAAGTAAACATTTTTCATCATCATTTATCATATGAAATGCACAATTTAAATGAGGTAATATCTATCAAATGAATAAGATCATGCTTTAAAAACATGCATCTTACTATTAAGACATGCTTTCTTAATTCTCCACTTACCTCATGTAGCAAGTTCATCCAATTCCCACTAGCTGATCGAAGATGCTTGCAAAGTCCCATGGATCCATATTGATCTAGTCCTTTTTCTACACTTGAATTTGCCAAATCAAGTAATCAAACAGTAATCCCAGGGGAATAATCCTTTTTAACAACTTTTATGGTATGGACCATAGAATTTGATCCTATTCCATACCTAAATTCCTCGATTGATCTTTGTCGTGGCTTTAGGTTAGCGAGATAATCTCTATTAGGCTTCTAATCTTGATATCTTATAGGATTTGTGATTTGTAGGTCCTAAGGGTCATGATGGACTATTTAGATAGGAAAAGTGACGCTTGATCATCACTGTTCGATGGCCATGGATCTGCCCCATTGTGGCTTTACAGTATGGTTGTGTTAAGATCTCGATCAGATCAATGTGCAGGGCATGATCAATCATAGATCAAATGGTTTAGTGTTAGATGTACAGTCAGATCCAATTGAAAGTTCAAATCTATGTTGGATCTAGGTGTTAATTGGTTGACCTAAGGTTAAATCATCTCAAAGTGCCAAATCAGTTGCAGATCTGGCATGTATTGACCAATCAACAATGAGATCATGATGAATGGTCAGATAGGTCACAGATCTATGTGTTGATGACTGATTAATTGTTTGATCATACAAGGATTTTTTGATTCAGTTATAGCTCTATTAGTTGGGGACAGATCAATAGTCTTACCGCATTGGACTGGTCAGATCATTTACAGATCTGCCATTTGGAGACAGATCAATGGCAAATCATGATATATGGTTGGATCAATCACAGATCAGGTGATCTAGTCTCCGATCAATGATTTAATTATGGTGAACACTCTAATTTGTACGGATTTGCATAGATCAGAAGCTAGGAAGGTTCACAGGCGAGCAGTGTTGGCATGGCCCATCAAAGAAGGAGATGGAGGGGAAGGAGGTGGTGGTGATCGGGTGGTTTCTAGTCCCGATCACTGCCCGATCCAAGCCAAGAGGAGTGGAGTGGGAAAAATAGGGTTTGGTAGTGGAATCTGAGCATGACAGTCCCCTTGAAGGCATGGTATCTTCCATTTGGAGATAGATCAATGACCAAATCATGATATATGGTTGGATCAATCACAGATCAAGTGATCTGGTGTTCGATCAATGATTTGATTATGGTGAACAGTCTAATTTGTGTGGATTTGCATAGATCAGAAGCTGGGAAGGTTCATAGGTGATTGGTGTGGCATGGCTCATCAGAGAAGGAGATGGGGGGGGGGGGGGAAGGTGGTGGTGGTGATTGGGTGGTTTCCAGTCTCAATCATTGCCTGATCCATGCTAAGAGGAGTGGGGTAGGAAAAATAGGGTTTGGTAGTGGAATTTGGGTATGCCGGCCCATCTGAAGGCTTATTATCTTCCATTTGGAGACAAATCAATGACCAAATCATGATATATGGCTAGATCAATCATAGGTCAGGTGATCTGGTGTTCGATCGACAATTTGATTATGGTGAACGGTCTGATCTGCATGGATTTGCATAGACCATAAGCTAGGAAGGTTCATTGGTGACCAGTGTTGGCATGGCCAGTCAAAGAAGGAGATGGGGGAGAAGGAGGTCGTGGTGATCGGGTGGTTTCCAATCCCGATCACTACCTGATCCAAGCCAAGAGGAGTGGGGTGGGAAAAATAGGGTTTGGCAGCGGAATCTGGGCATACCAGCCCACCTGAAGGCTTGGTATCTGCCATTTGGAGACAGATCAATGACCAAATCACGATATATGGCTGGATCAATCACAAATCAGGCGATTTGGTGTCTGATCGACAATTTGGTGTTGGCATGGCCGATCAGAGAAGGAGATGGGGGAGAATGAGGTGGTGGTGATCTGGTGATTTACAGTCCCGATCCAAGTCAAGAGGAGTGGAGTGGGAAAAATAGGGTTTGGCAATGGAATTTGGGCACATCGGCCTACCTGGAGGCATGGTCATGCCAGTGCCTAAGAGAAAAATAGAGAGAATAGTAACCACGCTCACTAGCAACAGAGGGGGAAACGGGTGGATCTGGGCACGCCGGCCTGCCCAAGGGCTTGGCTATGCCATGCCATGGAGAAGAATAGAGGGAAGAGGGAAAATTAGGTGACTGGTGACTGTCAGGTGGCCCCCCGCTTGAACCTGACAGAGGGAAGCAATGGGTGAGATCTATGTATGCCGGTGATAGAGGGGTTGGGGATTTTAGGGTACCCACCTCACTGGTACCCACTTGATCCAGTAGAGATTTTGGTTAGAAGAAATGGAAGATTTGGGAAAATGGGCAGCCTGTGCGGCCGGAGATGGAGAAAATGATTTTGGGCACCTATGATGTCACCGTGGAAAACCCATCATGGGTTTTTGGTAGTGTTGGTGTCAGTGGGAGGAATGAAAAGATTGGGAGGGCCTTCACTAGAAAAGAGGGATTTTCCCAGGGAAGAGGGAAAATGCCGACGTCGGTAAGTTTGCCTGTGAAAGAGGGTTGCGTGCCAATGTACGTAGATAGAACATGGGTTTGGGGGTTGTAGTTTGTTGTGTGATTGGATTTGAGGGGGAAACGATGCAGGTAGTTAGGGGGGGTGGACAATATCAATTTGGCCCCCTTTTTGTTAAGTTATGTTTTTTTTTCTTTTAATTACCATATTACCCCTGACTTTGAAGGACCATAACTTCTTCATCCGGACTCTGTTTTTAGTGTTCTATGGCTTCTTGGATTCCATTTTCTGAGTACTATCTAATAGATTTAGCCTTATTTCCAGATTATACTTCTATAAAAGGATATACCCCTTGAAAACTTACAAATTGATCATGGAATAGTGAAATTTTTAGGTAAAATTCATTCATAATCAGATTGCAATGTTCTTGATGTTGTTGGACTAAATTTTTTGATTACATTCCAAATATTCATGCTTCCACTCAAAATTCCATTTCTATAAAAAATTATTTTCTTTGGGTCTGAAATTCCAATTATATTCCAAAATTCCAATTTTACGTAATAACACCCAGAATAGTATTTACAAAATTTGGGGTTGTTACAATCTTCTCCCTTAATTGAATTTTATCCTCAAAATTCTTTTCATGCTATCTTTCAAACCATTATAAGAGTATTCTCATCTCATCACAAACTTAATTTCTTATAATGCCTTCCACGAAACAATATCCTCCAAAATATAACTGATCTTTAACTTAACTAAATACATTCCACTTAATGCATCGCTTTTCCATCTACCATAAATAATAAGGGACCACTTTCTCTGCTCCACTTTGATATTTGACCTTTACTTGATAAGTTATCAAAACAATAAATTTTTTACTATGTTTTTCTTTCGTTTCAACTTCCAAAGTCCTTTGATTGTAATGATCCTTAGAACACATAATCTTTATCTCCAACTCAACTTGTTTATTTTCTTATCCCTTTTTCTCTTTATAATAACTTTAAAGAGTGACTATACATCTCTTAACTTAAATTAAATCTCTTTTGCATGTATTTAATCAACCCTAACATTAGGAAAATGCCTATCTTTTAGAATTTAAGTATCAAATTTCTAATAAAATTTTTGCAGAGTCTCCTCTATTTTTCGGACTTACACATTTAATGCATGCTATTGCAATACACCTGATAAACCATTCATACATCCATAATATCTTTTTGAGACTCAGTCTCATCACATTCCAACATCCATCATAATATAAATAACCATTCATCCTACACATTCACCTGATACAACAAATTTTCAAGATAGTGCAATTACTTACCCATTTCCACAACATAAGGTATAATATTCAGATCATTCTAAGGTACATTGCCATTTCATTATAAAACCATCAAATGAATAATTATTTAACTGCACTTGCATCACCATCACAACCATATATCCTATACAGTTTTCTATGTCATTCCATAAACATTTATCAAAATATCCCCTGAATTGCATGGGTTTAGATGTATAGAAGTTTGCACTTTCAATGACTCTTCAAAGACACTCTACTATAACAAATCAGATCTAGGTTGTAAAAGCACAACCTTTCACCAATAATTTTCCATGCTTCATCATATGTTCAAAACAGATAACATTTTCATTTCTCCAAGCAATCATTTAATATAAGATATCATTGCATATTATAACCTTTTCATTGTATTTGCTAATAATTCTTCTAGGCTCATTCACCAAATTTCACATATGAAATCAAAATAAAGAGATTACCATTTACATCAAGGAACATCTTAAACATTATCACATTCCAATTTATTGAGATAAGATGTACAGCCTTAAAGTCTCATAATCAACAACAATGCTCTTTAACTTAAGCATCAACAAAACATACAAACATAGATGCTAAGGATACCACATATGATTCATAATTTAATACCTAAACTTACCTCCTTTTGTATAAATTCAAACATGAAAATAATGCATCCATTGTTTGTTAAATGCAATTATGAATCTAATATCATTAAATGAACAATTGATTTTGTACTAACTGTGTATTCACATTCAAATACGTAAATATCATCATTAGTGTTTTCAATGTCAATACATTACCATCATGATTTCAATACTAAGACTTCAATGATTTCATCAATACAAACGAACACAAATGTTTGTCATATTCTCCCTTGACACATGATTCAAAGGAATTTCTTCAGTTCATTTATCACATAAGGTTTATATCCTCTATTCTCATATATATATATATATATATTAACAAATACTCTTCATTAGAAGAGTCCAATTTCACATAGTCAATCAATTACTAGTGGAATAAACTCGAAGTCCATCAATCACTGATGGAATATCTCAAATTCAGATATAAATCACTCGTCATATTTGATCTTTCAAAATACATAGTTCAAGAACCTTTCTCGAAATAAAGTACATAGTGACATCACTTATTTCCTAAAAGTATGCCAGCCTTCATAGCTGGTGTTTGTTTTTCATTTCTTATGATTACCATCTTTTTACATATCCTATAGGCCATCCTGCCTATGTCGGGATTTGAATTCATCATCAAAATCATCACTAGTCAACCAACTAGTGATGTTTATTAGAAACGTTACTTTCTCATTTAACACTGGTTTATTGTAATGTAATTTACTTCTTTATCATGCACCATTTTTCTTGATTGAGTGATTTATTTTACCAAGCACACATCCCATTTACAAAGAGAAGGAATAGATCAATGTGTTGATGATTCCTGGGACTCATAAGATGGATAATAGAAAGAAAAGGAGTATCATCTCGGTTAGCCATAGGGAAAAATCTTGGAGTTTTCTATGGGTACAGTTATTTTAGCTTCAACTGGAGTAGCTGGATTGCTAGAATGCCAATAGTAAGGGAAACTGAAGAGGAAACAACAAAAGGAAAAACTATAATCTATTGTACTTGAATTTTAATGTTTCTCATGCTCATACACACTTCATTTGTAACTAAATAACTTTTACTTCAAGGGGCACACACATGAATGTATAAGGAAAAGTGAATAGAAAGGGTCAAAAAGAAAACAACAGTTTCTTGTAATGAAATTTAAGTCTTCATCATGCATAGTTATTTGCAACCAAGTAGTTTTTACTTTAGGGAACATACACATATAAATGCAATGTATAGGAAAAGGAAATAAGCAAAGGAAATATGAAGAGGCAAGAAATATGAGGACATAGGGGAAGTAGCATGAGAATGGCTAAGGAGACTAGAGATAGAGTGGAAGAAGGCTAAAAGTCTAGGTAGAGCGAGAAGAATTCAATGAGGTATATCAAGAGAATAGCAATAATGAAAAAAACAATTAAAAGCTAGAATTTGGGAATGCATAGGATGTCTCTTGTGCAATGATTTTAGCTCATTTTCATTTTTTTATATTTATCAACCTTTACCTCCATCTTTCTTCTCAATCTTACATCATTAATCATTGATAATAATTGTAGTTGTCAACAATATGTTATTCTCAAGAAAGGTATTCATTCATTTATAGTTGATATAGTGCATGATTTTAACATATTTTGTCTTCTAAATAAGAAGACTATCACACCATTACAATGTGCTTTCATCTTTGTGACAATCCATATTGTCTAACAATTTGCAATTTCATATAATATGGGTATCATACACATGTCCATCATACCAAACAATGGTATCATGCCCAAATCCATCATAATGATGAGGATATGCATATCATTCTTTCAATAAGACACAATAAACATTTCTTTGAATAAATCCTTGTAACATTGACTTATCCATCAACTGGAGTTATCATATCGACTCCATCATTCAACTTTTCATCAACACATTCATATTTAGCATGCTTATACATAATAGAGAAATACACAATTCTTAATTTGTCTAAAGTTTTGGTGTGGATCATTGGTTTCTCAAACATATATGAGATTATACATATAGGTATATTATGCATAATGTTTCATGATTAGCTTTGTCTTGAGTTTTTCTCCATTTTAGTAGTTATCTCAAACTATTATGGTAATAAGTTTATTGTCAAATACTTTAATTTTCTTAGATTAAAATATAATTCTTTCAAACATATATTCTTCATATGTGATGTATGAGTCTTACTCTAGGACTATGTCCTAATGAACTTTCTACCATAAATTAAAAAAAAAAATTCCTTGAATTCTTTCAAGCAGTATTGTCTCTACAGATTCCTTAAACCTGTAGTTTAAAAAATACTCATTTAGTCTCATGTCATATGGTAGTTCTAACTTTCATTTCTATGAAAGTCTGCAATTCTTCTATGTTTCCTTATATTGAACCTATCCTTTATCAATTGTTTCTATTTCTTCTTTGCAATTTGCCACTCCTTAATTCACCTCTATTTCATCCTCTTTTGATAAAAACCAAGGCTAGACTCTATATTTTTTGTGTAAACTTTTCTAATCTATCATTTGCCTCTTTTCAAACTGACTACTCTTACACTTGGTCTATGTGGCCAATGAGTATATACCTATGTTGTGAATTCACATTGATACTAAGCATATTTTCTGTTTAACCTTAGACAAAAGCATTTTACATTGCTATATGCTATGGTATTTAGGTACCTTAACAGGTAAAAGGATGTTTTACAACACTAACTTAGCCATTTCTACTAATTGCTCTTTTGGTCCACTATTCACCATAATGGAATCGATAATTCCTTAAATCATTCTCCTAGTTGACTTATTAGGGGCATCTCCTTATGGTTTACTATCCCTCTGTAAACTAGTTATACTAACTTACTCTTTCTAGTACTTAACTCATTCCATTCCAATTCCTTATCTCAACTCACTACATCCTAACCTATATTTGGATTATTATCCTTTTTGTTGGACATAATGGGCTGCAAGTGATTGGATGAACCACTCTGATACCAACTACGACACCCTGGGTTTTTCATGAAAATTTTTTGCGTTTATTTTCAAATGGCATGCCTCTAATTTTAAAATTAAAAAATAGCAGAAGATAGTTTTCTTTGAAATTCATTTTTTCAAAAACCCAGATGTCACCTCAACTCCCATACTATACATAATATAGTTTTTATAGAAGATAGATATACATTTTATGAAACAACAGGACCCATCCAGTGGTTCACATACACAACCCCTATATATATATATATGAGTGCAGAATTATGGCTATTAACTCCTCTTACTTGTGTATGTCCTCCCCTGTCTTTTTGTATCTGAGATATTGTAAACATAAACATTTATAATATCTCAGCAACCTATGCTTGGTAGGGGAGAGTTAAGAAAACATGTTAATTACATATGAATTAAGAATTTTACATCAATTAAAATATTCAATTTCATTATGGTGCTTATATGGGATGAAGTTTATAGCATAGTTCATAATTCAATAATTTCATTAATAATTCAATTACCTACAAGTCATTTATAAAGTAACTATTTAAAATTATCTTCATTGTATGAATATAATAATCACAATCTAGAGATTACGCTTTACATGATATATTTAATATATATAATTCACTAGTTTTTTAAATATTTATCCTTATCATTTTTCATATGATACCATACTCCAATTTTATGAACCCTACTCCGCATAATATATCTACCCATTCACTTCCCCATACGAATACTTTTATAAAATTGTGCCCTCCAAATATATACATATAGAACTATATCATATATCTTAAAATCATTAAAAGTTATACAAAGTTATGAACATAGTCCATAGGTTTTATAACCTACATTCCTAGACTATACTGGATCTCAAAATCATACCCCTTCCATATGGGGTTTATAATACTCCAGCCACTATTGGTAACATCATAAAAGGCATCTCATCATGCCATCATATATGCATGTGATGATGCTATTATATACACACCATAGTTCATCAAATATAAGGACTACTATGCTAAAGTATAAATCCTTATAGCGCACCTAGATGACAGCATAATAATCCACAAATATGAACTATGAAAATAACAAAATCCATGTCTGCATGGGGGGGACCATAGCTGTCATAGTGGTGGCCTTCCCATGACTACCCCACCTGACATTTAGCCTTTCATTGGGCAGGGTATCCATCATATAATAAATTTCGGAGAGCGAGTGGCCAAACTGCACAACTCTCCTAGCATAGCATCCCCCGGCCTATGCTCGTCTAAATCAAAACTCTCAGGCCACCACACCTGGATGTAAAATAGTAATACATAGGTGTCTTGCCTGTCCATAATATATATATATATATATATGAATATCTCATCATAATCATAACATTCTCACTTATTAGGTGATCGCCCACCAAGGATGTACTGTAAAATCCTAGACTCATACACCGCATATGATGTAATGGTACCCATGCACCATAAATGTCTTTTTATCATAATAATAGCTATGATATTTTTAAGAACAGATCCTGTGTATCTATTAATATAATTCAGTAGGTTTTAATTATAAGCATGTCATTCATGTAGCATTTCAAATCACAAATTCTCATCATTCACAAGTAAACATTTTTCATCATCATATATCATATCAAATGCACAATTTAAATGACATAATATCTATCATAAGAATAAGATCATGCTTTAAAACATGCATCTTACTATTAAGACATGCTTTCTTAATTCTCCACCTACCTCGTGTAGCAAGTTCATCTATTTCCCACTAGCTGATCGACGATGCTTGCAAAGTCTCATAGATTTATATTGATCTAATCCTTGTTCCTCACCTAAATTCACCAAATCAAGTAATCAATTAGTAATCCTAAGGAAATAATCCTTTTTAATAACTTTTATGGTATGGACAATAGAATTTGATCCTATTCCATACATAAATTCCTCGATTGATCTTAGCTGTGGCTCTAGGTTAGTGAGATCATCTCTAGTAGGTTTCTAATCCTAATATCTTATAGGATTTGTAGTTGCAAGTCCTAAGGGTCATAATAGACTATTTGGATAGAAAAATTGAAGCTTGATCATCACTGTTGGATGGCCATGGATTTGCCTGATCGTGGCCGCACAGCATCGTTGTATCAGGATCTCCGTTAGATCAATGTGTAGGGAGTGATTGATCATAGATCAAATGGTTTGGCATTAGATGTATAGTCAGATCCAATTGAAAGTTCAAATCTATGTTGGATCTAGGTGCTAAATGGTTAACCTAAGTTTAAATCATCTCAAAGTGCTAGATCAGTCGCAGATCTGGCATGTATTGACCAATCAACAATGAGATCATGATGAATGGTCAGATAGGTCACAAATCTATGTGTTGATGATTGATTAATGGTTTGATCATGTGGGGATTTGTGGATTCAGTTACAGATCTATCAGTTGGGGACAGATCAATGGTTTTACCACATTGGATGGTTATATTAGTTATAGATCTGCCATTTGGAGATAGATCAATGACCAAATCATGATATATGGTTGGATCAATCATAGATAAGGTGATCTAGTATTTGATCGACGATTTGATTATGGTGAATGATCTAATTTGTGTGGATGTGCATAGATCAGAAGCTAGGAAGGTTCACAGGTGACCAGTGTTGGCATGGCTGGTCAGAGAAGGAGATGGGGGAGAAGGAGGTCGTGGTGATCGGGTGGTTTCCAATCTTGATCTAAGCCAAGAGAAGTGGAGTAGGAAAAATAGGGTGTGGCAGTGGAATCTAGGCATGTTGGCCCTCCTGAAGGCATGGTCGTGCCAGTGCCTAGGAGAAAACATGTATTGTTGGGGTGAAATTCATCCATAATCCTATTTCAGTGTTCTTGATGTTGTTGGACTAAATTTTTCTATTACATTCCAAATATTCATGCTTCCACTCAAAATTCCCTTTCTATAAAAAAAATTATTTTCTTTGGGTCAAAAATTCCAATTATATTACAAAATTCCAATTCCACATAATAATGCCACAAATAATATTTACAAAATTTGGGGTTGTTATAGAAACTGCTGAGGAATTAGCTGCTATGCCACTTGAGCATGAGGAAGGGTTTGAGGATGGGGAATCCTTAGTGGATCCCCTAGGGTATTGTTCTTAGACCATGAAAATTTTGGATGTCTAGCTCATTCTAGATTATACATCTCAGAATAATGATTATTATTACTAGGGTTGCGAATATGCATTCATTACATTCACTTGTTTTAAAAGATTGTCAAGGTATAGCTGTTTGGATGGATAAGCTGTGGTCAAATGGGTACGCCTGAACATATATCACACATCTTATGGTTGTTTAGTGGATACATTAACAACCATGTAAGCCTTTATCCTCTGGAACATGCCTTTAAGTTTGTTACTCTTTTAGCCACCAGTCTAAGATGAGATAATATTTCTAAGGCCACTCCTATTTTATACAAGCTTCCTTTCTTTTGAAGCTGGGTTTTCGTCTCTCTCCTATTGGAACAATCACATTGCTGGGTATTCTTAGATAAAGTTTGAAAAAATTCCCAAGTCTTTGTTTTACTTTTCAACGTGAGGGCTCCTCCATTAACTACATCTACCATTTGTCTGTTCTAAGTGTAAGGTCCTAATAAAAGTACCGAACTTGCTATCATTTATCAAATCCATCGTGGGATGCTTTTACAGCAATTCAATCCACCTTTCCTAGCATTCATAGCATTTTTCATCATCCCTTTACTAGAAATTAATGATCTCCCTATGAAGAACATTAGCCTTATGGAAGAGAAATAACTTGTTAATGAACCTTTTAGACAACTAGTCCTATGTGATGATGGTACCAACCTATTAATGAGAAGGGAAACAACCTAAGTATAATGGAATCATTTACAACATTTTAAAAATTCAATATTGCACAAATATTAAGGAATTTCTTGATATGTAGGTGTGTGTCCTCTCTATCACAACCATAGAATGTTGGGAGTAACTAAATGACTTCAGCTTTAAGTTCAAAGTGGTCTACATTATTAGGTGGTAAAGGTGATGCATGATGGGGTATTTAATTGGAATCGTGCATAGAAATCTCTAATAACCTTGTGCTCAACTTTAGTTGTTGGATTTGTCATGGGGTTAGGACTTTGATATCTTACTCCTTGCCTATGGGTACATTCAATGTCAAGATCTAATGGTGCGAGCTTAGTGTTTTAAGATCAACGACCGTACATGCACTAAAATGAAAATCTATTTAAATGATGCAACCTAAATCTAAATGTGGCTCCAAACTCTATATGACATGCAAACAAACAATCCCTAATGCTAGCGAGCTTATTTAATGATCTTTATTAATTTGTGAGGTTGTAGCTTTTAAACCTTCACTAGACAACTCTTGCATCAATCCAGACTTGACTAGTAGTTACCAATTAGATCCTGTCAGAGGTGGTTAATACAATTCTGAAGGTAGGAGCAATTAGACCTCAACAACTTTCAAGAAAAGCCAATGGAAAATAACTTGGATTTTGGATACCACTATAACCAAAAAGTTTAAGAGGTAATGGAGTGACAATAAATCACCTCTTTCAAAAAGGGTCCTATGAACTCAGAACCCTAAGTCTCTTGCTAATTGAATTTAGATTAATATTAGTAGTTGGGATTACAAGCATATAAGGATCAATTGAATTACCTACGTCGGCTAAGGATCTAGTGATAAAATCTAGTCCTTATCTTATGAGGATTCATGTGGGGCCCTTACTATCAATATTTACCATCAACCATAAAGGAATTAAACATACAATGCAAGTACAAAGAAAATAAACTAATGCCTATTATATATTTTCTTACCAAGGGTTAGATAGGAGCACAAGTAATGCAATAACCCTAAATAAGATGCAACAATTATAGTGAATGACTTTAATCTATATCGATTGTACTACCAACCACTTTGCAAATTACACTAAATGCAACTACACTAAGAAAATAAAAGTGAGTGAGAGAAACTTACAGTAGAGTTTCTGATGAAGATCAAGTGTGGGCAACCATACCCCACACTTGCCCTATATTAATACACCTCATATAAAATTGAATACAAAAATTACAAGTTACAATAGGGCCTCACTAAAAGTTCATTGAAAAAATTAAAAGCCTAATCTATGAAAGCAAAGAAATCCTAATTAAGTTGATGAAGCTTTGGCCCATAGGATCGCCGCCACTCCTTTTGCCAAATTACCCTTTCTCAAAACAACAAAGAAGGTCAATTTGTGATAAATTAGCAAAATATGCAAGAATGATGCAAAAACCATAATCTAATGCAAAATAAAATTATGACTAGAGATAAACAATATAAATAAAGATCCAAGTACAACTCCATTGTGATTCCTCAGCAACGATGCCCAAAAAATTGTGTAGCTTTAAAATTACTCGTAAGAGCATGAATCAAAGTAGTATTGCACAGAAGAGAGGTCAATCTAATGGGGAATCTCATGAACTTTCAATACATTGGATCTTATTTAAACTATTTATTTTCAGCCAAAGAGAGATGATTTTGATTAAACTAGGAACTCAAACAACATGAAAAAGCAAACATGCATCAAATTAGAAACTACACCTAAAGGAAACTTTCTCAAAAATAAAGAATGGGATTAAAAAAAATTTCCTGACTAACATGCATTCAAGAAAAGAAACTAATGCAAAACTAGAATGAATTAAACCAAGCATCTTAACTTAAGGAAACTTACTGAAAGGCAAGTCTCCTAATTTAACACTTCCTTAATTGTAAAAAATTCCAAAAATGAGACTTTCTATAACTCTAAAAGGAAATTTCCTAACACTAGAATAAGATGCAACAAAGATTAACTAACTAAACAAAGAAATAATCAGAGAAACTTCACCCTAGTACCATGCGCATGATCCATGGTATGGTGCACATGGTTCATGGGGTCAAAGATGGCCTAAATTAATGAATTTAAAACAAACTAACATGCAATACAATGAAAGCACTTAATAAATAACTTAAAAATCTAAATGAGTTCTTAAGGAATCAAGCAATTATGATGAATAAGTTGTTGGATACTAAGCATGAATATTGAATGGAAAATTTTCATATTTTAATCTCGTAAGAAACTCGAATCAAACCAAGTATGGAAAGCAATTGAACTAGTACTTTTTATGTAAGGTAACACTTAAGATCTAAAGTACCTTCGTACTAGAAATAACCATGAATAATAATCCGTGAAGAATTTTGTTGATTGAATTTCAAAGTACATCAAATTAGAGTGTCCATGAACATGTATCCATACTCTAGAAATTGGGTACTCTTACAAAGATAGAAACTTGATTCAAATAAAATATAAAACACCTTCCAACAAGCTTAAACTAAGCTCAGATAACATGCAATTGGAAGCCAAAAGAAGATCAAGAGAAAAGAATTTAGAAGGATGAGAACTATTCTAAGGAAAAACAACAACTTAAACTATTGCTAGAACTAAGCAAAAAGCAACTAAAAGATGAAGGAGAATTAAAAGATTTAAGCTACTATTTCTCTTGGTTGTCAGTATCAATGAAGCAACAACTTAAATCTTAGGAGAATAAGTAAGAAAAGTTAAGGATATGAAGCAAATAAAAGAGGAAAATAAGGAGGGAACTATGTGAATGAAAGCAAAATCAAAACAAGGAAACAAAGCAAGAAGACAGGGCAATAAAATTAAAGTAATGAACCTAGTTGAAGTGCAAAAACAAAGGAAAAAGACTTGAGGAATCCAAAAGAAAGCAGCCCAAAAGAAAACCAAAGTCAAAGGTTTAAGAAGTACTAAGCTAGAGTGCAACTTTCATGGTTTTCTCACAAAACCCCTACGTGAAAAAAATGTGGAATTCCATGGATATTTATAGATGTATTGGCTTCCAATATGGGGAAGACTTGTTGTAGGAAGGAGAGTGGATCTAGATCTAGGGTTTCAATGGAGGAAGTTAGGTGGAGAGATGAGGTAAGCAAGTGAGGTCATGATGGCTACAATGTATTTAGAAAGGAGGGAGGCACTACACTTTTAAAAAGGGGGCATGGTCCTCCTCCCCTCCTAAATGCATAGTATTTGGCTATTGGAAAAGACATAGAAATGGAGATGAGAATGGTAGGAAAGATGGTGAAAATATGTAGGGTTTTTTATGTGCTTTGAATTGAAATAGATCTAGGGGTTTTCAACTCAAGAATCCACCTAAGATGACAACCAAGCATGGGGGAGGCATCACTTTTAAGGAAGGTGTTGTGAAAATTTTAAGTTAAACACAAGCACATGAATCAGTTATAGTAATTCCCACAATGGAGTTACCATCCCACGAGTAATCAAAATGTTGTGTGAAATTTGTGACCCTTAAATTCTTTAATATAGCCAAATTAAGAGATTTTTGTCCTAATTGATTATTGGAAAAGTGACGTAAACATTAGACATGAACCATGGAAATTAAACAAAGCAACACAAATACGTTTTCTTATAAACAAGCTTTCTAAAATTAAAATTTCCTAAATTAACCATTCCTTAAAATAAACTTTAAAAATTCCTAAACAATGCAAAGCTAACTAATGGAATTGTAGCTATAATGCAATAACCAAAGTGAACAAGAAATTTCCTTAAAATCATGCACATAATCCATGGGTTGTGCACATGAGTCTTTGGATGAAAGAGGTGTAAATATGCAATCGAACAAATCAACTTTTTCAATGAAGTGATTAAGCATTATAGTTAATGAATAAATGAGTATCTACCAATAACATTAAGAATGAAATTCCATTCTCATCACACAAGCATTAAGAATGAATAAACTTTCTTAAAAACATGTGTATAGCCCTTGGATTGTGCGCATGGTACTAAGGTGGGTGGGAGTGATTCTTTACTTGATTTGGATGCTTTTTGTGACAACTACTCTAGCATGCTTGAAAGATTGAATGAACTAATAGATATTTGAGCAAATAACTAGGTAAGACATAACTCATGGCATCATTTAAACTATCTTTCAACAAGAATATAAATTGCATTTATTTAAAGGCCATGATTACAATGGATAGTGCGCACCATGCTTCACATAATATAAACCCCAAATCAACACTCCTCTAGCCCTCCTACCCTAACAATAATGAAGATCAAAAGGGATAATCCAATAAGCAACAGGGTAGATCTTAAAGAAACCAAGCTAAAACTTAATGAAATCAAAGGCTAAGCAAAGATAGCAAAAAATGACAATGAACAAAGGAAAGGTGCCTACCTTATATTGAAGAAAACAGCAACCAAGTGCAAAATCATGGAGACCTTGAAGCAATGACACACCAAAGAAGAAGATAGTAGAAGACTTTCCAAAGGAAGAGGAAGGCATTAGATGAAATGGGGATAGAGACAGAGTGTGAGGGTGGAAAGTGAGATGAAATAGTCTAGGTGGCATGCAAGGATTGGCTCTTAGAAAATGTAATGGAAAGGGAGCTCCTACTTTTAGGCACTAGGCATGGAGCTCCTTTCCTTAAAAATTTCCATGTCAAATTAATTTGACGCAAAAGAAAAATAAAATGTGGGAAAGATTAAGATGGGGAAGAGGAAAGAAGTTAAGGGATGAGGTGGAACTGGAGTTGTGGCAACAAGGGATTGGTCCACCCATTGGTGGGACCATTATTTTCCTAGGAAAGAGGTGTCTCCCCCTTTAGTTTTCACATGGAATTCCTATGGTGGTGAGAGAGATATGGAAATAAAGAAAAACAATATGAATGATGGAAGCCCTTATATGAAGAGTGGATGGTGAGGATAGGGTGATGAGTGAGGTGGCTTTTTAAGAAGGTGTGGATTGGTTGGATAGTTTAGGTAGCAGTCTAGGGTTCATTAGCTAGGAATTTAGGAAGGTGGGAGAGTTTTAGAAAGGTAGGTCTCTTATGTGAAAAGTGAAATTCAAAGTGTTCCTTTATGGTGCGGTGGACTAAGAGAAAAAAGTTAGAAAATCATGAAAAAATAGTAAAAATGGAGTGGATCTTATCTAAGTGAATTTTTCTGTAGTTATCTTCAAAATAACCCTAAAAATCCTAAGGATATTTCTTTAGATTTTTCTCCAATCATGACGCTCCATGTAGCTTGGATTAAGTAGCTTGATGGCTTGCTTTGAGAGCTCAGTTGGCTTGGCTTCATGGTTAGCTTTAAGGGCTCTTTCAGCTTGGCTTGGTGGTTCAAACCTTTGCCTTTGGGAGTTGGCTAGGCTCCTTAGCTTGTCCTCTCCTTCATGGCTTGTATATGGCTATATGGCTTAAGTGAATCCCATGCAAAGGAGGTGCACTTTGCATGGCTTGTGCATGGACACACTTTGGCCACCTTTGACTTCTCCAATTCCATATTTTGTATGCTTTAAGGTAATCTTGATCCATGGTCTCATGTTGTATTGATGATAATTGAGCCTTGACTCGATCTTTTGATCTTGATCTTCAATTTTCATATCAATTGATCTCGATCATTGAGCATCATCTTTGTAATGCCCCGAGCAATTTACGCTATTTAACAAAAATAAATTGGACATTCTATAGGAAATGAATTGTGTTAAATGTTTTACTTTATTTAAAATAGTAAACAAAGTAATTTGTAAGAAAACTTGGTACCATTAGATTCTACTCGAAAAATGGAATCCAATGCCTTAAAGAATGCCAAAAACGAAGTGCGTATGAAGAAGTTACGGCCGTTTAAAGATTAGGGGCATTTCTGTAATTTAAATAAAAAACGAAAAAGACAAAAAATGCAGGGGGCCGTTTTGATAACGGCACCCCGTCTTCTTCTTCCTCTAGATTTCTCCAGAAACCCTAGTTTCCAGAGGTTTCTGCCACCGCCAATGGTGGCACTGCCATAGCAAGGTTATAAAAAGCCCCTATTCCCTTCTCTTCAAAACATGATTTTTCTGGCCATTTGGGGCTGGGGTTTTGGGTAAAAATTGAAAACTCGTCTCCAGCTTCCCTGCGATTTCCGGCAATGGCCAAGTCCTTTAGGCTGGCCATTTCCCTTCTTTCTCTTCCCCATTTCTTCCCTGGAATCACCCAAAAACTGGGTTTTTCCCCTTTGTCGAGTTTTCTAGTGACATGGAGTTTCAGAACCAGAAAGGGTGTCTACCACCGATGATAGGCGCTCCCTAGGCTACCCAGGTAAGCCCGTCTTTCCCTCTCTCAATTTTTTTCTTTCCCCAAGGCTAGATCTGTGCCGGATCTAGTTTTTCCCAGCCGGTTTTCCTAGCCGGAGAATGTCCTAGCCGGTTCCATTCGGCTTTGTGCAAACAAGGCGTCCCAGGGACGCCATGCTTCACGTGCACCTGGGACAGGTTCCAGGTGTGCGACAGTGCGTACACGGTCCCTGGTGCAGCCTTTGGGTGTGCGCGCGACATGGGGCACAGGTCCTGGCTCGACTGGGATGCACGGGGTGCCTTGGGAGCTGAGACGTGCCATACTATGCCAAAGACACGTCCTTACAATGCCATCCAAACACGCATCATAGTGTCACTTCGGCATGCATGTGAACATGCAAACGCAGTCCCTGGCATGGCCTTTGGGCACGCACGATGTGCAGGCATGGGTCCTGGTTTGACCTGGGCACGCACACGTCTTGGAAACCATGATGCGTGGACCTAATAAGACTATAAAATTAGGATCATAGGACCATTTATAGAGTCTAACCATTGAAAAGTAGATCCATATCATAGGATCTAGCCTGACAAAGAATTAGGCAAGGACCCATGGACCCTAAAAGGCAGATCTAGCGATCTAATTTCTAAATAGATCGAAATTGATAAGGACTCCTTGTTATCCATTCATATCCAGGAGTTTATAAATGAGACCCAGGGTCCGGTTGAGTGATAAAGGATGCGACTCCAGGAGACTTCGAGGTAGGTGCTCTATCGCTACTAGACTTTTAAAAAGAGCCCATGATTGTTTTGAGAATGCATGTTTTAAGTATAAGTTATATGACTTGTTTATCATGACTTAATGAATTCAGCAGGCATATGATAAATACATTATGCATAGGCAGGTTTTGCAAATGATTGCATAAATTGCATGATTTGTGGTTATTGAGTTTTGAAAAATTCCATGTCCTTAAGGGTTACCAAAAGATGCTAAAGTACCCAAAAGATGCTAGGTAGGCAGTTGTAAGGGACCCAAAGAGGACAGGTTTTGAAAAAGAGGTTTTTGCTTGATTGATCGTATATGATTTGAGCTAGTAAGCTCGTGGGCGCCAAAAAAGGCATGTCCCTACATCGACTGCATGTGGTACAAGGGGCTACCACTTGTGTCACGGCACTGGGTCGAGGTGTCATATGCCCCATGGAGGATATGACCGAGTGTCCCTAAGTACTCGAGGACCACATGACGAGGAGGTCGTGGGCATAGTGGGCCTTATGTTTTGAGGATTTACTTGCATTGCATATGGCATGACATGAGGTTGGTCGACCATACCATATGTCCATGAGTTGGATTCAGTTGAGCATCTTATTCATATCATTACTTTTATGATATATATGATACTTTCGACTTGGGTTATGCGATTCTTTAAGTCGTCAATATTCCAATTCGACAATGGTTTTTAATATCAATATTGAACATGAGTGTTCAAACATGCACATGTTTTAAAGAGCATATGATTTTAAACATATCATGCATTGTAAAACTAGTAGTGATAGACTCCTACTGAGTATAGTATATACTCACCCAATCCTTAACATTTTGCAGACACAAATAAGCACTTAAGGATAGGATATGCTTGTGACAGAAGACACCCAAATATATCATTTTTCAGGACAGCTCCATTCACGAGTAGAAGACGCCTCAGGAGATGTTAGTGCTACGAGCAAGTAAATAAAAAAGAGACAATTATACATGTAAGTAAACACTCTACCCTTTGGACATGTATTTCTATTTATTTACAGTTGGGCTGTGAGCTGTGACTAGATAGACCTGGGAAAACATTTATGATTTCTGAAGCTTTTCAAAAACTACTTTGGTTGTTGTGAAAGCAAATGACACTCGGGGTTTTCAAAATGAGTTTAAATGAAAAGATTTTCTGCTGCATTGCATTGTTTTTATAAAAATGGTTTTCAAATAGGGATGCATCCCACCTTAGGAATTAGATCTTGCATTCAAAAATGCATGGGAAAACTCGAGTCATCACAATCTATCTTCCTACAAAAAGTGAAAAACTCTCATTAAATCCTAGTATAATGTAATTATTCACATACTTACCCTAGATTATCCTCTGAACCTACAAATTATCAAATTTTTTATCTTTTAAGTGAGAACTGCAAGTCCTATAATTTTTTGCTAAAAAAAACTAGTTTAACCTTATAAGTTATAAAACATGGGTAACTAATTGGGTGATTTTAGCACAAAATTAGACATTTATCACACCCTCCAACCAGCATTTTCCTTGTCCCAAGAAAAACATGCAAAAAATCATGAAAAACAAATGGTTTTCTTTTTCATAGGTACTCATAATTGCATTTAGCACATATAGCAAGCCCTTAAACTCCTAGGTTAACCCTAGTGGATGAGTTAGGCCTCATGAGGGTTTGCAGTGAATATACCCTCAAAATTTTCTAGAGTTGAGTCCCTTATTTTATCTCATAGAATCCTCATCCATTAGTACTCTACTAGTTTTAATAACTTAATAATGATGAACGATAAATCTACAAACTATCCACATACTACAACATTTTATTATAGTCGCTTCTTAGAATGCATGTGTGTGTACAACCATATAAGTCAAAACTTCTAATTAAATATGCTTATATCATTGTGGAAATATGTTTTGACCTCAATTCTCAAAGGTATAGTCTCAGAAAATGAAGCTCTTAGAGGAGGGGTTAAACATATTTCTCTCATTATGTTACTGGATCAACAAAACTACTGGTTCACATAGATTTTAAGTGCTTAGAGAGATAAAGGAAAATGGTCCCTAAGAATAGATGTCATTACAAAGAGTTGTAGAGGTAGTATACCATAATTCCTTCTTTTTATATTCTCATAAAGGCTAATTTCCACCCACGATCCACATGTCTTTAAAAGGGACAAAATGTAGTCCTGGGACAGGTTTAGAAAAGAAGTGGATAAGGGCTCAAAATTAAGTAGAGGTCTTTGTTTGATTGCTGGAAAACTGAACTTTGACTTTGTTTGATTGCATTCTTATCTTTTTCTTTCACTTTGTTTTCCTTTATTTATGATATTTCTTTCTTTTTACTTTTCTTTTGATTTCTCAAAAGAAAGAGAGATACTTCTATTGTTTTTTTTTCACTTCTTGAACTTTTTCTACCAATTAACTCTACTCACTTTGAAAATAGCTAATGGATATTTATTTTAAGTTCTTTTAGGTTAAGTTAGATGGGGTAAAGGAAGAAAAGGCCTAATAATGGGCTCAAGGGGCTAATTAGTGGTATAATATATGAATTGGTTTTGCCTCTAAGCTAAACAAGGATAGCGTATATCATTCCCTAAGTTTCTTAGAGCCTATCAGATTCAATAAATATTTTAGATAGAAAGCTATTGCTCCTATTTATTCTTGACAATTAACTAAAACAAAGATAATAGGATCACACTAAAATTATATACACTAAAGGAATGTGGAATTACTTATAACTCTTTGGAATAAGATAATCTCTAAAACTCACTTTGTTATAGGTCTACACTATTTTTCCTTAAGGTCTCTAAGTCATACCTCTCTATTACTCTGGACCATGTGCTGTGTGTAAATATTTTTATAGAATTAACTTTCTTAAAATGATTCAACACATTAACAACTTGCAAAACTAGCCATATACACTTCAATTAAGAGGTTCAAACAATAGATCTACTAAGTTTCTGGAAATCTAGTTCTCATCACAGTAAAGGAACTCTACCTCAAAACTTCTTTTTTGTTTTATTGGAATTACAAAAAAAAACTCAAGAAAGCCAAGAATCTCTATGTACATCTACACCTCCCAACGTGAACTAAACATTGTCCTCAATGTTTGGAAATAAAGGACCCTATATGATAATGGAAAGATGTAGAAGACTGAGATTTGAAAAACTTCTGGGTTGCCTCTTGGAGATGCTAAGTTTTATGTTTTTAGCCAAACATGGTGATGAGTTCATGAAATGTGATATGTAAGGTGCTATGGATCATTCTAAGGTAGATCATGGTATTTTGGTGTATCAAACAATATGTCTTCAACCTTAGGGTTAATCAGCTTTAGGAAAAGGTTGAAGCCTTTGTCAATTAACTTTGAGGATTTTTCCATCCTTCTCTATCTCTATGGACCCATGACAATATGCATTGCATACTAAATAGGGTCCAGCCCATAATGATCTTTGTTTTCCTAGAAAAAGATGCAAATTAGAATTATATAATAATACCTTTTGTCCTGGTATGAAGGATTTCCTTAATATTTGTTGATCATGGGTAATCTTCAGCCGGTCTTTGTATAAACATGTAGATTTGTATGCATCTTTTCTCAACTCATCCAACTCATTGAGTTTGAGTTTTTGATGGGTCCCAACAGCATCTAACTCAAAATTGAGCATTTTATGGCCTAATATGCCTTGTGTTCCAACACTACTGGTAACTGGCAAGCCTTTTCATAGACCAGGCAGTAGGGTGACACACTTATAGGAGTTTTATAGGTAGTGCAATAAGCCCATAAGGCATGGTTATGTCTAATAGACTAGTCTTTTCTACTTGGATTGACTATCTTCTCTAGAATACACTTGATTTCTCTATTTGATACCTCTACTTGCCCACTGGTATGAGGGTGATATGGCGTAGCTATTCTATGGTGGACACCATACTTCTTCATTAATTTTTCAAACACTTTATTACAAAAGTGTTTGCCCCCATCTCTAATTATGGCACGTGGAGTACCAAACCTTGCAAATATATTTTCCTTTAAAAATTTGACCACTACCCTATGGTCATTGGTTTTGCAGGGTATGGCTTCCACCCACTTGAACACATATTCCACTCCCACTATGTACAAATACCCAAAAGAATTAGGAAAAGGTCCCATGAAATCTATGCTCCAAACATTAAAAGGTTCTACAACAGGTATGAGGTTTAAGGGTATCATGTGTCTCCTCCCTAGACTTCCTAACCTTTGGCACCTAGCACATGCTATGCAACAAGCATGTGAATTAGTAAAGATTATGAGCTAGTAAAAACCATATTCTAAAGATGATGTCATTATGCTCACTATTGGGTATGCATCTCCATATCACTTGATAGTGATAGTACTTGAATAAGTATGAATCATGCCAAGTAATGTATTTAACCTCGATCATAAACCTTTTTTATCTTGTTTTGTCCAATGATTAGGCATTTTTCTTGTAACAAATAGTTCACTATATCTCCATACAAAGGTAACTGGGAAATGTGTATTAATTTTTCATCCAAAAAGGATTCAATTATAGGCACATTGTCGTTGTTGTGCTCCATTATTAACCTAGATAAGTGGTCTGCTACAATGTTTTCAAAACCTTTCTTGTCTCAAATTATCAGATCAAATTCTTGTAGTGGTAGTAGTAGTATCCAATAGATCGACTTGGGTTTTGCATCCATTTTAGAAAGGAGATATTTTAGAGCTGCATGATCCATGTACACTATGACTTTAGACCCTAACAAATATGATCTAAAATTATCCAAGGAAAACATGACCACCACACCTCTTTTTTTGTGGTAGAATAGTTGAGTTGTACATCATTAAGTGTTTTGCTAGCATAGTATATCACATGAGAGAGTTTGTCAATGTGTTGCCTCAAAAGAGCTTTGACCGCAAAATTCGAAGCGTCACATGTTACCTTAAATGGTGCACTGCAATAAGGCAGTAGAATGATATGCGCAGAGGCAATTAAACCTTTAATTACTCAAATGCTTTTCTATAATCCTCATTGAATTGAAAAGAAGCCTCCTTTCTAAGTAAATTACAAAAGGGCTTGGCAATGTTGCTGAAATCCTTCATGAATCTCCTATAGAATCCAACATGACCTAGAAAAGAGTAGACTTCTTTCATCATCCTTGTGGAGGAAGGATGGTTATCAAATCCACTTTGACCTTATTTACCTCTATAATATTATGTGATATTATGCGGCTTAGAACAATACCATTTTGTACAATAAAATGGCACTTTTTCCAATTCAATACCAAGTTTTTCTCCTTACACCTTGCAAGAACTAATTTCAAATGATGTAGGCACTCATCAAAGGAAGACCCATATGCTAAGAATTCATCCATGAATGCTTCTAGAAACCTTTCTTCCATATAAAAGAATATGCTCAACATACACCTTTGGAAAGTGGCCAAAGCATTGCATAGTTCGAAAGGCATACGTCGGTAAGCAAAGGTCCCAAAAGGACAGGTGAAGGTGGTCTTCTCCTAATCCTTTGATTCTATAGGATTCTAGTTATAGTTAGAATAACCATCAACAAAACAATAATAACTATGACCAGCTACCCTCTCAAGCATAAAAGAAAGGGAAAAGTGGCTTGTCCTTGTGACCATGTTCAAATTTCGATAGTCAATGCACTCTCCACCTAGTGGTCATGCAATTAGCACTAACTCATTATCCTCATTCTTAATTATTATGAAATAAAATTTCTTTGGTACAAACTAAATGAGGCTAACCCAAGAGTTATCATAGTTGGGGTATATTACACCAATATCTAAATGCTTAAGGACTTCATCTCTAATCACATGTGGAAAGTTAATCTTCTTTGGGCTTCCCTAGAGGATTTGGAATTTTCTTCCAATAGGATCCTATGCATACACATAGCTAAACTAATCCCCTTGGATTTCTGCAATAGTCCACCCTAGAATAGTTTTGTGTTCCTTAAGAACATCAAGTAATTTTCCTTCCTATTGTTGGTCTAGAAATGATGATATTATTATAGGTAATGATTCATCTGGTCATAGATAGGAGTATTTGAGATTATCAAGTAGAGGTTATAGGACCAAAGAAGGTGGTTGCTCAATAGAGGGTAGGGGAACAAACCCTGATGAAGGGAGTGGTTCCACAAAAGGGTCCCATTTGGAGGTGTCCATGATTGGAGTAGTATCTAAAAGGTTATTTACCTCCTCAATGGACTTGTCTAAATCAAAATCACCATTAAAGTGCATCAGACAAGCCTCAAGTGGGTCAGAGCTGGTGGATAAATGCCTTGAATTAAACTCTCTATCAAATTCACTTCACATGAATCATCAAGGTCTAAATGTTGTTGGTCGACATTGATGACATTGAGTTTAACTTTCATGTTTCAAAACTACAGTTTCATCACTCATTCCTATAGTTTATATTGGTAGTGGGCATCATTAGGAATGGATGCCCAAGTATGATTGAAATCTGACTACTAAGATAAGATACTAGCAGAATGTCTAGTACAATCAAGTCGACCAGGTAATAAAACTGGTCCACCCATATTGAAACATCTTCAACCAAACCATGGGATATCTTCACTAATCTATCTACCAATTGTAGCGTGGTTGGTTGGTTTCAATGCAACAAGCCTTAGTTCATCATAGATAGAGTATGGCAATAAGTTAACACTAACCCCTAGGTCAAGCAGTTCCCTATATATGACATAATCTCTAATAATGCATGACATTGTAAGGAAATTTGGGGCTCTAAACATGGGTGGGGTCTAGTGTTGAAATAAAGAGCTCACCCAGTCAGTGAGGAAATCTTTCTTCTAGGCATTGAGCTTTCTCTTTTTGGTACAGAGCTCTCTTAGGAACTTGGCATAGGCGAGGATATCTTTAATTGCATTAAGCAATTGAATGTTGATTTGTACATGTTTAAATGAATCCATTAGCTCATTGAAGTTTGTGCCCTTTCTAGCCTTATTTAATAATTGAGGAAATGGGGCTTTGGGCACTCAAGCAGCTCCACTTTCCTCTCCAGTATTCTTAGGTTGCCCTACTTTGTTGTCAACCTGAGGATTGCTCCTTAGGGGGGTTATAGACTTGACCTACTCATGGGAGTTATGAGTTTGAGAACTCAATGCTATCTCAAATTGTCCCTTAGGATTAGTGATGGGCTAGCTTAGGAACTGGCCCTTTCCTGTATCTTATAATGTAGAAGACAACTAGCTTGCTTGCATTTCTAACATGGTCATGGCTTGAGAGTTGACATAAGCTGAATGTCAACTATCATTTTGCAATTTGTGTAGGGCCTTATTAGTGTCTTCATTTTGCTTCAAAGATCTTCCAATAAAGGGCCTATACATTTTCCTCAAAAAATGATTTCTTTGGATGCTAAGGTTGTTGGAAGCTAGGTGGCTACTAGGAACTATAGCTCTAGGAAAGTGTAGGGTAGGGGGTTCCCAAATGGTCCTCCAGGTAGTTTCTCTTCGACCATGAAAATTTTGGATGCCTAGCCCATCCATGATTATAGGTCTCAGAATATGGGTTTTTGCTAGGATAATGCATATGCTTATTCCAGCAAATATTCATGAAGTGCTCTATTAGAAGGACAAGTTGCGGTTATGTGGTTGAACTAGAACAGAGAGCAGAAACCTCTTATGGAGGCTTAATAGATGTGGCAGCCATGAGGGATTGAATCATAGTTTCAAATTTGTCCACTCTCCTATCATACTTGTCGACTCTTTCTAATACAGAGTTAAGCTTGTATACTAGATCTATATGCACTCCAATCTCATATGGGCCCCCTTTCTTTGGCAGCTAGTTATTTGTCTCCCTTCTATTAAAATAATCCCATTGCTAAGAATTATCAATTAATGTCTAGAAAAACTCCCAAGTCTTTCTTCCATCTTTTACCATGAGGACTCTCCACTAGCTGCATCAACCATTTATTAATTCTAGGGCTTCAGTGCCTCATAGAAGTATTGAACCTACTACCATTTCTTAAATCCATGATGTGGGCATTTCTGTAACAGTTCATTCCATTATTCTCATCATTCGTAATATTGTACATCTTGATTTGTAGATCTTCAAAATCTTCTTTCATTCTGGGTAATCTTGAAATCCTTTTGTTGGAAATTTATAATTTCCCTACGAAGGGCATTCATCTTGTGAACGGGGAAGAATTCATTCATCAATTCCCTAGAGAATCCCATGCATTTATGGAACCTACCTCCAAGGAATTTAGCAATGACTTGGCTTTATCCTTGAGTGAGAATGGGAATAACCTCAGCCCTATCAAGTCATCCAAAAACTTTTGAAACTTGAATGTGGCTCAAATATCATGGAACTCCTTTGATATGTAGGTATGGATCCTCTCGCTCTTGACCATAAAAAGTGGGGAGTAATTGTATGACTCCGAGCTTTAATTCAAAGTGGTTTGCATTTGTTGGAGGTAAAGATAAACAAGATGAGGTATTAAGCTAGAGTGGTGCATAGAAATCTCTAATAGATTTGTGCTAGACTATTGCTGTGGTATGACCATGGGGATTGGAACTTGGTCTCTTACCCCTTACCTAAGATTATGTTCAATCTTTGGGTCAAAAGGTACTAGTTCTAAATTTTGAGATTGATGCCCTTGCATAAAGTACCCTAATTTATGATTATATCTTGACTCTAATTCTATGTGATGTGCAATCAATCCTAGTGATCACTAATGGAGTAGCATTTTGATTATATTTTGTTACTTCATAGGTGGTAGCTTCTTAAACCTAGATATAAATAGCTCCTCCTTTTATCCAGGTTTGACTACTACTTACCAATTGGTTTATGCTCTAAAGTGGTTATACAATCCTTGTGTCAGGAGGCATTTAGACCTCAATCAATGTCAATGGAAAGCATGTAAAAATCACTTAGATTTTAAGACACCCACTATAACCAGAGTGCTTAGAAGCCACTGAGGTGACAATAGATCTCATCCTTGTAAAATGGTCGTATAAGCGTGATACCCTATGTCTCTTTCCACTTGATTTTAAATTAATATTCAAGGCTTGTGATCACGACATACAAGGATGTTGATTGATTCCTAGGGATGCCAAGGATTTGATGATAAAATCTAGTCCTTATCTTATAAGGATTCCTACAGCAACCTTACTAGCATTAAGTTTCATTCCACCATAAAGCTGTAGACATGCAATACAGATAAAAAAATAAACTAATGCCTACCTATATGCTATTTAACAAAGGTTCAGGTACATCAATAGACCGAACACTATAATCATGTCACCTATGCCTTGGTTATACCAGAGATTAGGCTAGCCTTTGTTAAATAGGTACAAAAACAAATGCAACAGTCCTAAGTAATATGCAACATATATCAATGCATGGCCCTAATCTACATGATTTATACTACCATAAAAAATGCAAGTTTTACACCAAATGTACTTTATATTAGAAAATTAAAATATGGGTGAAGATTTCTCACAGTGAGGTCGATGATGATCAAGTGCCCCACACTTGCCCTGTATGACTACAACCCATTTAAAAATTAAATTAAATTATAATTATAATGAGCCTTACTACAATTTCACTCAAATTCTAATCTTGGAAAGAAATAAAATCCTAATCTATGTTGATGAAGCTGTGTCCCATAGAATCACTGCCACTCCAATGCCAACTTCCCTTGAACAAAAATCAAACAATTATAGTCAATAAGGGAAAATGGCATTAAAATGAAAAAAACGCTGAAAATCCTAAACTAATGCACCCTAAGCCTAGACTAGAGGCATATAATCTAAGGTATGGCCCACTACACAAACCATTATAATTTTTTGACAATGGTGCCAAAAACTTATGGTGAAAATTTTAAGTTAAAGTTGCAAGCATACGAATCAGTTATAGTAATTCACGCTACGGAGATCGATCCCACAAGGATTCAAATAGTTGTGTAAAATTAGCAGTCCTTATTTAAATTATTTAATATATCCAAATTAAGTATATTTTTTCCTAATTGATTATTGGAAAAGTAAGATAAAGATAAGAAATGAACTATGAAAATTAAACTAAGCAATCCAACACATAATTTTCCAAAAAACAAGCTCTTAAAAACAAACTTTCTTAAATTAACCCTTCATAAAAATGAAATTTAGAAACTTCCTAAACAATGTAAAATCTAACTAATGGAATTTTAACTATAACGGAATAATCAAAGCCATTAAGAAATTTCCTTAAAATCATGCACATAATCCATGGGTTGTGCGCATGATTATTTAGATGAAAGAGGTGTAGATATGCAATACAACACATCAAATTTTTCTATGAAGTGATTAAGCATTAAGGTTAATGAATAAATGAGTATCTAACACTAACATTAAGAATGAAATTCCACTCTCATCACATAAGCATCAAGAATGAATCAACATTCTCAAAACAATGCGCATAGCCCTTGGGTTGTGAGAATGGTGCTAAGGTGGGTAGGATTGATCCTTTACTTGATCAAGATTCTTTTTATTACAACCTTTAGCATGCTTGAAAGACTGAATGAATGAAGAGATCAAGAAACTAACTAGGTAAGACATAACTCATGGCATCATTCAAAGTTAGCATTTAACAAGAATATAAATTGCATTGATTTAAAGGCCAAGATTACAATGGATGGTGCGCACCATTTTGATGTGCGTGCATCATGCTTCACATAATATAAACCCCAAATCAACACTCCTCTATCCCTCCTAATCTAACAAGCATGAAGATCAAAAGAGATAATCCAACAAGCAATAACGTAGATCTTAAAGAAAGCAAGCTAAAACTTAATGAAACCAAAGCTAAGCAAAGATAGCAAACAATGATGATGAATATAGGAAAGGATCCTACCTTATATTGAAGAAAAGAACAACCAAGTACAAAACCATAGAGACGTTGAGGCAATGGCACACCAAAGAAGAAGATTATGGAGGACTTTCCAAAGGAAGAGGGAGGCATTAAGGAGAGAAAGAGGAGAAGAAGGTGGAGTGCATTCCACCTCCTCCCAAAAATGTCTATGTGTTGAATACCTTTATGGTTGTATATATAAGATGTTTCTGGAGTTTCTTTTTAAGAGAAATGTGGGGTAGAGATGAGATGAGAAGGGAAGGGAAGGGAAGTGAATGGATAGGATCGCATGGCTGCTTAGGGTTTCCATAAGGAGGGATTATGATAGGAAATTAAGATAAGGAAGGGAGGAGTTGTATTGTTTTTGGATCTATGTGTTGGAACTCCTCTCCATAGAAAGTTTTTATGTGGAGTCCATGGTAGTTAGGGAAAGAGCGAGAGAAGTGGGGAAAGAGATGGAGTGTAAGGGTCTAGAGTGAGACAAAATGGTGTAGGTGCATGCATGGATTGGCTCTTCGAAAATTGAACGGAAAGGGAGCTCCTACCTTTTAGGAACTAGGCATGGGGCTCATCTCCTTGAAGAGTTCTATGTGGAATTAAGGTGAGGCAAAAGAAAAAAAAAATGTAGGAAAAATTTAGATGAGAAAGAGGAAAGAAGTTAAGGGATGAGGTTGAAGTGGAAGTGTGGCAACAAGGGATTAGTCGAGGTGTCTTCCACTTTGGTTTTCACATGATATTCTTGTGGGGGTGCAAGAGATATGGAATGAAATAAAAACAATAAGAATGATGGCAGCCCTTGGATGAAGAGTGGATGCTGAGGATAGGGTGGTGAGGTGGCTTTCTAAGAAGGCGAGGATTGGTTGGATAGGATAGGTGGAACTCTAGGATTGGTTGGTTGGAAGTTTAAGAAGGTGGGAGAGTTTTAGAAAGGTAGGACTCTTAAGTGGAAAATGAAATTTGTAGTGCTCCTTTATGGTGAGGTGGAGAGAGAGAGAGAGAAGTGAGAAAATCATGAAAAATTAATAAAAATGGAGTGCTATCTTCCTATTGGCCCACATGCTACCTTATCAGAATGGATTTTTTCTCAATTGTCTTCAAAATAACGCAAAAATCCGAAGGATATTTCATTGCATTTTCCTCCAATCATGGCCCTCTATGTAGCTTGGCTTATGTGGCTTGATGGCTTGCTTTGAGAACTCATTTGGCTTGGCTTCATGGATGGCTTTAGGGGCTTTTTTGGTGTGGTTTGGTGGCTCAACTCCTTGGCTTTGGAGATTTGCTAGGCTCCTTAGCTTGTCCTCTCCTTCATGGCTTGTATATTTCTATCTAGCTTGAGGGACTCCCATGCAAAAGTGGTGGACTTTGCATGGCTTGTGCATGGGCCTACTTTAGGCACCTTTGACTTATGCAGTTCCATCTTATGTGTACCTTAAGGTAATCTTGATCCTTTATCACATATTGGATTGATGATATTTGAGCCATGATTCATTCTTTCAATCTTGATCCTCAATTTTCATCTCGATTGATCTCATTCATCGAATCATCATCTCGCTTCCTACAAATAGTTAAAAGATCTAATTAAATACTAAAAAATATGATTATCACATACTTATGCTAGATTAGCCTCTAAACCGATAAATTATTAAATTTTTTATCTTTTAGGTTAAAAATGCTAATGTTATAATTTTTGGTTAAAAAATCCTAGTTTACCCCTATAAATTATAACACATGGGTAATTGGGTGGTTTTAGTACAAAATTAGACACTTATCAGATGGTGCCTCTCTCCCTAAGCTAAAATCATAGGACACTAGGATAAGGTGAAGAAAAAGAGTGGAAAGTAGATTTGGCAAGTGGGTTTTCTCTCTTGATTGGTCCACCTATGCGTGATAATCTTACCTCTTACAAATATCTCTCAAAACCTTCTAATTATTCCTTGAAAATCACACTTTTAAGAGAGTATAATCATATGGCTTAGTGCTCTAATCATGTGACTCCATGCAGCATGGCTCCCATGTGACTTGATGGCTCCCTTTGATGGCTTATTCCTTGGTGGCTTGAGTGGCTAACTGCCTTGGCTTCCTTAGAGTTCATTATTAGATTAGGAAATCTCATGTATGGCTCCAATTCTCATGTAAAGATGATGAAAATGTATGACCTTTTGCACGGACCATTATACTCACATTTGATACTTACCGTTGCCTTCATGCTTGGCTTAAGAGTATCTTGAACTTTGATTCAACTTTGAAATATTGAATTTTAGGTCTGTGGCCTTCTTTTGATCTTGATCTTCAAATCAAATTTTACTTGATCTTGGCATTTGTATTCACAAAAGGTGAAAAACCTAATTAAATCCTAGAAAATTATGATAATTCATACAATTACTCTAGATTAACTTCTGAACCTACAAAATATCAAACTTTTGAATTATTAGATAAGAATTATACGTGTTATGAAATTCCAAAAAATCTTAGTATTATGCATATAATTTATAGCACATGGACTACTAATTAGGTAATAATTATAGTTTTGTATGATTTTCTCTTTGTAATTGTTCTTTGAAAGTTTCTATCTCTGTCATCTTGTTTTGAAACTCCATTCATAGTAGATTGTGTGGTGCTTGCTAATTCATATCTTTCACCTACTACTACTATCATCATAGTCTCTCAATGCTATGAATGGCAGCAAGTAAAAGATTAAATCTACTAATCTAACAGATGAGGTAGTTAGAAACAAGTCTTTTAGTCTTCTTCTTGATTTCCACTGGGGGAGAGCAAGCAAACAAGGTGAAATCTAAGTTTTTCACCCCAGTTCTACTACTAATACCCCTATAAGTGTGTAGTAACATACCTCAGATTTCTCCCTTGTGCATCTTCAATTTGGTGCTAGTGCACACCCTAAACCATTGATAATGCTCTCATCTCTCTCATGATGAAGTTGAGTTAAGTCTTCTTGAGTAGAAGAACTTTCAGAGTAAGGAAAAATCACCCATGTCTCCTCTTACTGTTGTTTCCTTTTGGAGAAAACAGAACATTGGATTACTCGCCATACAATTGTGTTTTCTTTTCTTTTTTTCTTTTTAATGATCTAAATCATTGTGAATGTTCTGATCAATCTTAGGAAGAAGTTCAATTTGATTTTTGGAAATTTCATGGAGGTTTAAGTGTGATTTTTTGAAGAAAAATAGCAACAAGTAATGTTACTGGTTGTGATGAACCCATCATATTCTATATCAATTATCTTCCATTATATTACTTTTTGCTGAAATGTTAACCATATCGATGGATTTCCTGACATCCAATTAGGTTATGAGAAAAATATCACTAGAACAATATGATTTGCAAATTAGAGAAATTAAAGGCCAAAGTGACCCACTTCATTATGCACTCACAATGTACATATTTATAGTCTATGTGATGAATCCATTATGTTTTTGATTGAATATCTCCATCTATGTATGTTTTCTTCAAAATCTAACCATCTAGATAGAAAATTTCACAAAAAATTTGGATATCTAAGGTGGTGAAATCATCAGTTAAAGTACCCCTATTCATCACACCTTCAATGGTTCATGGGTTGCATGCTGGAAATTTCCTACAACTCAGATTGCTAGTGACACTTGCATATGATTTTTGTACCTTTATGTCTAATTCAATCCTCATTTGATTTGAGTATATCATAGGTCATTTTGTATGTGTAATAAAAAATTTGGTATATGGATCCATCACAAATAGTCACTTGTTTCAAAAAAAATTCCAAGGGGAAATGTGAGAGACATTCTCTGATGTTAAAGTTCCACTATTTGTAGGTGTAGGGTTCTCTTTGATTTCTTTTTAGATTTGAGTGAGATTTGATATGGAGGTTCCTAGATACATTTTACACATGACGAATCATGGAAATGTTGAAAAGTCTTCTCAAAACATAGAAATATTTAATATTATTTGTTTCTTTTATCTTTATTACTTCTTTTTTTTTTAATTTTTGTCTTTTCCAATCATTGTAACAGTCAAAAGTAGGTATTATTTAGCATAGTTTTTAGGGTGGTTCTTTTCTTTAATGGTAGATTATTTTAATTTATTTAAATTTTCATCAGTTTAACATAGATTTTAATAAAGAAAATTTAAATTAGAAATTTTGTTAGGCTAGTTCATTTTTTCTTAGGATTAGAGTGATCCTAGAATAACATTAGAGGACATCACCCATTAATTTGTACTATCTTAAATTCCTTAGAAAATTTAATTTAAAATTTATCTCAATTTGAAAAACATACAACCACTCTTAGTATAATTATTTGATTCAATGTCTTCACCTTTTATAATGAATATCTAAAATTAATCATTGATTTATTATAGCTAGATTTTGCATGTAATACTGAAGATTTGGTAATTTATATAGCTTCTAATGATCAATGATTTTTAATTTAAATTTTTAAAGAAACCAAATTCTAAAAAATGATCATTGCTTTTAAAGAAACCAAATTCTGAGATCCTTAAAAAACACATATGTTCTAACACTTTGTTGATTATTTTGTAGCCAATATCATGTACATTATCATCTATTTGATGTCCTCTAATTTCCCACAGTTATGGCCTTGTATGCTATGCTGCTTAGTGGTAAATTCATTGAAGTGTCAAGCTTTTAAAAAAGTAAAGCATAATAGTAGAAGTGTAACTCTTCATTCTAACTTAAGTCTAAGTAATTCCATGTGGTGTGACTACATTATAAGATGATGCAACTTATAGAACATGTGTTATTGAATTTCCAAATTTTGGAATTGATGAATTTGCATGGGATAAGCTCTATGATTGCCCACTTCACCATATCCCAAACACTTGAAAGCTTAGCACTTGAGTTCAGGTGATCTATACATAAAACCATGCTTTTAATTTAGTGTTGACCTATATGTAACTTCTCTTTCATTATTTCCAAATCTTAGGACAAGAAACAAGTAAGGACAAAGTAATAAATTATGGGCTGGAAATGACTATAAAACATATGGACTAGTTAACCTTTAACACCCTAAAAGTGAGTAGTTTTTGCACATAGCATGTAGATCACTTAGGAATAAAACCCTATGACATGCCCATGATAAATTATACTTCAAATAATTGATGATGGGATGTTAACTTGACCTATGATGGACTAATAACAAAGATTTAGTTAAGAGAAGGGTTGAAGGCAACCAACATTCATTCAAAGTAACTTCTTACAACTCGTTAAGTGGTTGGAATAATTAACTTAAGGAAAATCAAAGACTTGAAAATGACCTAAGTTAGTTGAAATCTATTATATATGACATGTAGAAATTCCTAAGTACCATGAATGAAACTAGGGCAACTTGTGTAACAAAAAAGATAACTATGCATAGTTTCTAAGGCATGAACTAGAGGAAACCTTAGGGAATGTCGAAATGTTGCATCGTACTTACAAACTGTTGCTTAAAAATGGATATGGGGACTAATTTAAGAGAGAAACAAAGCTCCACATAGTTAAACTTTATGCATGAATTTATGAATAAAATTTTATACAAAGAATCTTTAGGTGTTCCTAACCAAGAGATGGAAACACACACACACACACACACACACACACACACACACACACACACACACACACACACACACACACACACACACTTTTTTATCATTTACAACCAATGGACAAGGTTCCACATCTCTATGCCATGTGTTTTGAAGTAATCTTAAACACTAAATATTCTGATGTAGAATATTTTTCATTCTTTAAATGCCAACATTCATCATTAAGAAGATTCATGTAACTCCATGAACAATTGCTATGAAGTGATGTATGCTTCTGACTTATAATGAAAGCAAGTTGATGCAAATGAATGAGAACTTGTCCATGGACTCTTTGGTGAACTATCAAGTGGTATGCGTGCTTTGGATTCTTGTTGCACACTTGTAAATTATTGAAATCCAAAACTTATAGGATGTTTGATTATGATTTAACATTTGATTAAATTCTAGGAAATATGAGAAAGCATCATGAAATCTTAGTAGATGAATTATTAATCTCTTTCCATGAATAATATCGAAATTGAAGATTGGATGCGTGCTTATAGAAACACATTGCTTTTACCGGCTAGTGATAGTTGTATGTTTGAAAACCTGTGGAAACCATTCCTGGTAACTATTCATGGTTATGGAAATTGGAAATACTTGTCCAATCTTGAATAGAATGGTATGTGAGATGATATGGGTAGTAAATAAAAAAGGCGGCTCATAAGAGTTGGTCCTAGTCTACTATACAAAATAGGTGGCTCATAAAAATTGGTCTAGGTAAGATGTTGGTGTATTAAACCACAAAAATGGCTAAAAGAAGATAACTCATAAGGGATAGTTTCAGTCTGTTTACATACAAGTGAGGCCTTTTGATTTAACTAGAATTACTTGCTTCATAAAGATTGTTGGATTTCAAAGGTTGAGTGCCTTCAATGATCTAGAAATTCTAAGTGTGTGTGTTGAAGTTATAGTATGGATAAATATGCATGATGATATGGAAGTGAAATGAATGATATTTTTGACTGATAAATCATTGAGTTTCATACTTTTAAGAATCATCAACACTTGTGAATTTGACAACATTGTTGAATAGGTAAAGCCTTAGTTTATATGAATTCCATGGGCATGGAACCATTGTAATATTGGAAGCTTGAACTCTATTACCAGTAGATCTTCAAGTAACATATATGATAGATTCTTTGAAGAACCATGCATTGCATATTGAAATTATGATTTCATGTGAATTATACTACATTGTCTAGCATGTTTTTGAGTACTATGTTTTCACATTAGCCTATGCTATATTAGGATTCACCTAAGTGAGAAATTGAGCTCAACCTTCTTACAACCAACATTTTTAAGTGAAAGTTCTAGAGGCAAAGCACTAAGGAGAAAGGAAAAGAAAAAGGCAACAAAATGAGACATGCGTAAGAAGGTGTAGGACAAATTATGATGTTTTAGAGTTATGTCATGTATTTGAGTACTGTCCTAATGTCATTAAATTTTTTGTTGACAATTTGTAAGGACATTTAACTTTTGTATTTGGGAGTTATGTTTTGTTAATAGTTTGGGTTGTGTTCTTGCAGATGAACCTATGATTCATGGATTTATTCATACTTTACGTATAGGAGAAGCTTTATTGTGGTAACCCTAGCTGGAAGGGTGGTTTGCATAAAATCACCTAAGTAATGCATGATTTCCAAATATATTTACAAAATCAGTACAAGAATTCTGCTACTTTCATGACTACAAGTTAGTGTTTTAATGTTGGCATAAAGAAGTCACTTATTTGACTACCGACTTGATAAATATTTTACAAGTTGCTTTAAAATAAATTACTTTAAATATATTGACTGAAGAAGTCATTTAACTATAAGCAAATTTAAAAAATTGGTGCCAAGATGGAAATTTTTGTAGGAAGCACTTTTAAAGTCATTTAAAATTAAATGACTTCAAAAGTTATGTACTTTTAAAGTCATTTAGTTGAAAATGACTTTAAAAATCAATAACTTTTTAAGTCATTTTACATATGCGACTTCAAAAGTATCACGAAAAATTTGGCAGTGGTATCATATTTAGTGGGAACGGACTTTTAAAGTCATTTAATAAAAAAAGACTTTAAAAGTTATAGACTTTTAAAGTCATTTAATACAAAAGGACTGTAAAAGTCACTCTTTTTAAAGTTGTTTATTCTAAGCTACTTTAAAAGTATGATAAGAGATTTGGTGCCATGATTAATATTACATGGGAATGGGCTTTTAAAGTCATTTGACATAAAACGACTTCAAAAGTTTATCATTTTTAAAGTCATTTATTAATAAACAACTTCTAAAGTCCTAGTTCATTTATAAATAGCTGTCAATATTTTAGTTTTTCCTATGACCTCTTCCCTTTCCGACAACTTCCTTTTTGGTCCCTATGCTTCTCTTTGTTTCCAATCTGGCTTTCCATTTTTATATTTTGACTGATTATGTCATGAAAAATCTATAAGTAAACCTTAACTTCTTTTAAATGACAAATTCCTTTATTGTTTTATGCTAAATCTCTTTTTTTTTCATTTTGTAGATCATGTGGGTTTTCTCACTATAGATTATGAGGTTCAAATGTTTATTAGATCATCCTTATTTTGTAAAATTCATATGATTTCATTGAAAATGACAACTGCTTCTCTCTCCAAGCCTGAATATTGAAGAAAAGGAGAAAATTACGATTTGTGGTTATCACCCAAGATTAGGTTTTGATGAAGAGTAGTAGTTATGCCATCAACTTTTGGCTAACAAATTGAAGCACACTCTTTCTCTCTCCATAGAATGGGTGTCATCTATTTTGAAGTCCTTTAATAAAAGTATGCCAAGATATTTTGAAGTTGTTTAGTAAAAAATGACTTTAAAAGTGTTAAATTTTGAAGTCGCTTATATGAAATTGACTTCTAGAATCACATACTTTTGAAGTCATTTTCATATAAGTGACTTCAAAAGTTCATCCAAATGAGGTTCTTTTGAAGTCGCTTATACGAAAACTACTTCTAAACTCATCAACTTTAGAATTCATTTTTTTGTAAGCGACTTCAAAAGTCAATCAAATTTTGATTGTTTTTGAAGTCGTTTACAGAAAATGACTTCTAAAGTTATAGACTTTAGAAGTTGTTTTTCTATAAGCGACTTCAAAAGTTTCTGACTTTCGAAGTCACTTACAAAAAAATGACTTTAAAAGTTTGTGACCTTTAAAGTCTTTTACTTCAATGACTTTAGAAATTGATTACTTTCTAAATCGGATTGGTATAATAGACTTTAAAGCCCCTGTGTAGTAATGCATATAAAGGAATATTTCAAAAATTTAGGTATTATAGTTTTGGCATATGAGCATATGCTCTTACTGCCCAAAGCCATACCATTATACCAATCAAGTGTCAATAGTTAGTATTCGAGTCTAGATTAGTTGAGAGTGATTGATAATCATTTTATAAGAATATTTTTGGTTTTAGATACCTCCTAGGATCCATAGCATAGTTCTTCATCCCCTCATGGATAGGTGGACTACTAGTGGGACTTAGGTGAATGCCAAGGCCCAATGTGACTCTATAGAAGTGGTCATTGAGCTCCTATTTCAGTAGATGAAATAGAGATTACAGACCCATAGGAGAGTAATAGAGCAAGTTAGAGGTGATGACTTAGAGGATGAAGGTCCTTGAGTAGAGAACTTATTAGAGAGTTTTAAGAGGATAGCTCCTAATTTCTCCAACAGAGAAGGGCCAGGAGTAGCTGAGACATGGTTGTATGATATAGAAAGGATCTTCACAGTGATGGGAGTACCCAAGGGTCAACAAATGGCGATGGTCACCTTTGCTTTGGTGGGTGAGGTCACATTGTGGTGGCCAACAATGCAAAGGAACTACTTTGAGGGAGGAGATGTGATCAAGTGCAATGATTTATGGACATCTTCTTGGACAAGTTCTTTCCTATTCATGTGCAGGAGAAGATGGAAGTACAGTTCTTGACCTTTGTGCTTAGCTCTAAGAGAGTGGCGTCATATGAGACAAAGTTTGCACATGATGTACATAGTTCCTAATTGAAAGCATCCTAGAAGTTTGTTAAAGGGCTAACTTTTAACATGGAGAGTCTAAACTCCCAACCTGTAAAAGTGTCCAAAGTAGTGGAATTAGATCATATCTTAGAGAGAGAGAGAGAGTTGAGAGATCGTTGTAGGGATAAGTCCAAACCCAACATCCAAAAGCCAACTTAAAAATGAAAAGGGGTCAACAATGAAAAGAAACATCACAAGCTAATCACCATAGCATTCACATTAGCAAGCCTTGCTATGTCAACGAGAGTCAGTGCTACATATGTGGATAGAAGGGGCATTATGTTCATCTTTGTACAAGGCATAAGACAAGCATATAGCCTCCCCATGACTCACATATTGCATGGAAGGTACACATTCATTAACATGATTGGAATGCATGCATTTTAATTGATTCTAGTTTACTCATCGATTGTTATTCAGTGATATTACATCTAGCATGGATATTGTGCAATTAGATAAAGATTTTGTTTTGAATTCATTACCCAAGTTAGTAAACCAATTTACTACATAGGATTTCCTGAGGGATGTGCCTATGGTTAGGTGATTCAAAATTGGCCAATGTTGTGACTCGTGAGGAGTTTGAATCTTGGATAGAATGCTTTAAGAAATTGTTAGGATGTTTTCCTACAAGAGTTGCTTGGCTCACTGCCAAGACAGGAAGTGTGATTCACCATTGGATAGGAAGTAGAAAATCTTAAGAACTAAGACCATTCTTTTCTCCAAAGTTCTATGCCACTTGGAAGTTGGAGTGTGAGATGAGACAAAGGTTCTCAAACTTGTTTTCAAGTTGATGCATTTGCAAGCTGATGCATTTGCACAATTTCAAGGATGAAATAAGGGTGAAGAGAGTAATACATGGAATAAAATAATCATATTATAATTATTAGAAAACATGGGATTTTTTTCTTTTCTAATACCTTTTATCAACATACTTAAATACAACATCAAGTAATGAATTAGTAAGATGAGTCACTGACCAACTTGAGAAGCTAGGAAACATACTAAAGTCATGAATTAGAGAAGTTAAATGACGATAGAATAGAAGAAGTGAATTATCAAACTTCTTGGATAGGTATAAGGTATTGGAAAGACATAAAGATGACTAAGCTCAATCTAAAATGAAAAGACCTAAGAGATATTTTACATAAAAAGAAATGCATACAATGGAAATTATACATTAATGTGAATCAAATATAATGAAACTAAACACACTTACTCAAAGTAACATACATTGTAATAGATGTGCTAGTAATGAATAACTAGGTGATGATGAAGCCCATGTCATGTGTGGAATGTAAAGATGGAGGCTTAAGCAACCTTAGCCTTGATAAGAACAATGAGGGCTACAGATATGATGTAATAGCCCTAATTTTTATTTATTTATATATTTCATTTAATGTTATTTTTATCATATTTAATTAGAAATTGAATTCAATTTAAAAGTGATTTTTGTGGGATTGAGCACTTCAAAAACTTGAAATTATCCTTCAAAACATCAAAATATGAAATACACATGTTCACATAATTCCAACAACACTAAGTTTGCACAAAAATAGAGATCAAAGCACAAAAAGTCCAAATATTTTACATATTGAAGAGGGGATCAAAATTGATAATGACACGCCCCTTTATTGACCCACTTACTAAATGTAACTAGTGGAAGGAGCATCATGTTTGCCACATGAACCTTGACTACCACCACATTAGAAGCCCTTGGGTAAAATGGGTGAAACAAAATGAGAAGGAACAAAAAGGAGGGAAGGGGGAAAAGGAGGAAGGAAAGAGAAGAGCGAGAGAGTGAGAGAGCGAGAGAAAGGAAGGGAACTAGGTAGCCATTACTGCTAACCATGCAGAAAAGGGAATAACGGTGCAAAGGTTGGAAGATCTGATTTTTTCACCTTATTCCATGGAGCACAATGGCCAAAAGCCCTATGGTTTTGTCTCAGTCGGTGGAGAAACAATACTAGTTCAATGGAAAATAGTCAACATGTGAATTGTCATCAGAGAATAGTCACCATAATTCTCCCCTGTGATGATCCATGCATAAGAAAACTTCAAAAAGGTAAGAAATCTTCTTCATTTTACTTCCATTTGTTTAAATTTGGCATTTTTGGAGGTTTCAATGAGTTATATGTCACCAGTGATGACAATTGCCTTCTCCAACAATGGTCAATTGTCACTAGCAACTTGATGATGATAAAAAGTATAAATCAAGTTCCCCTTTCAGGTGATGTATGCTTCCATACCAACCTAAGTAAGATCAAAGTTTTCTAGATTATTCAAAAATGCCCCCAACTCTAACTGTGATGGTCATTATAGATCTTCACAATTTGACCATCCATTCAAGAATCAGATCTATAGATCTACTTTGGGATAGCTCAAAACCATGAAATTCATACATCTAAACCAAAATGGATCAAATCAATGGTCAATAAATGCTAATCGATATGATTTGTACTCAATTAAGATGCATAAACCATTGATTGATAATCAAAAACACAAATCCATGAAGTGTATTGCTATTTAGGCCCATAAGTTGAATTCTAACCATTGGATCATCTAACAAGTACAAATTTGATTGCCAATTACAATCATGCACCCAATCATCAGAGATAAGACAATTCAAAACTTGATTGGGCCATGGATCTACGAATGAGGATGCTATTCCATAGAAAATAGATTAGTGTTTGTATGGATCAATATTATCAAAGGCATGTAAGATTATCTAAATTGTTGACCAATGATCAACCATGAAAATCTAATATCTTAGCACTTGATTATAATATAATTTCATTTATCATAGGAAAAATGTAATTAGTAGATGAGATGTATAGGAATTTTATAACTTTATAGCCTTTGGGTAACAAAAGACTAATCTTAGGTTGATTTTGAATTGTAATAAGTTTTGGTTAAAATTATAAAATTTAGATAAATTTTGGTTAAAATATGTGTGTTCGCTGATTTACAATTAATAAAAGTTAAAATTTCATATTGACAAATCTCAAGTTGGCTAATCAATGAATGGATTGCACATCTATCATTTGTGATAAAAGATGATCTACTAATCAGAGGTAGGTGTTCTAACATTACATATTTTCTACTTAAATTGAACTTTTTCAAAAATCATGTTCATTTAACCTTTAGAGTTATTATGTTGTGGAAATCATCAAAACTTCATAAAGATATTTAACTCTAGATTTTCTATGGCTTTGGTTTATTTAAAAAAGAAATACATATTTTGATTATGAACTCTAGTAAGTTTACATGATTAAAAATGATACTTTTATATTGTATTGATATAAGTATTCCATAGTTAGATTTCATTAATGGTTAGTATATTACTAACAAGTCACATTGGATATAGAAATACCATATTTATTGCCTTATTTTTTAAGGATTTGTTTTAGATGAGCACTTTTGCCCAGTTGACACTGTTCTATGAGAGTATTAGGGTTGCCCACCCACTTTCTAAAATTTAGATACCTACTATAACCATGTTGGATTCTTCTGGTGTGGGTATCATGGGAAGGCCCAACTTGGCATTTGGTTAACACATTTCCATGTAATGTGCATTATAGTCACCCCATTATGGTATCGATGGCTAAGCATGCAAATAAACTAAGTTCGAGCTATGAATGCATAGCAGTTCATGTGTTTCTTTCTTGTTTTTGGATTTTACATGGCATTATGAGCACAATAAGGTGATGATTCCTTATATTGATATGTCATGATGATGCTTGGATGTTGGTATGAGTAGTCAAGACCAAGGCGTGAGTGTTAAGACACTCTTAGGAACATGTGAGATAGGTAATTCCTTGGTGAGGAAGCGGTATACTTTTGTAAGCATTGTATGAGTTTATGACTTCTTAGGTGCATCATTAATTTCCAAAATAATTTCACAAATAATATGAATTTCAATTGAATGATGTTATTGAAACCTCATACTTAAATAGTATTGGAATAGTTTTGCACCTTTGTATGATTTGAATTAACTATTTGCTTACATGATAATGATTGCTTAAAAGCATTAGACTTTATGAGAATTTTTCATAAATAATCACGACATTAATTTTATATTCTCACTTGAAATATAATTTGTATATGGAATTTGTCATGTAAAATGTAATGTGAGACACCTACACAAGCAATGTACAAAACTTATAGTGGGAAGAGTTGGACAAGGACTACAGTAGTACGACGTAGCAATATTGATGTATATCTCTAAAAAATTTGAATTATTGGTATGTTTGCACTATATAATTGTTAAAGTTGAACTTTTCTTTATGACTTGGATTTATATATGTATGGAGTTTGTATGATGTGATGTGAACTGTGACTAGAGGAAACTTTGGCTGAATTGTTTTAATCTACTCATCTTAAAATTGTATTTTCTTTAAAATATTCTAAAAGTTTGTGTACTGGGTGTGGAAACAAAGTCTCTAAGTATATTTGATGATAATTGTGGGTTTGTCAGGTATTATTGCATCGCATGTATTAAATGCAGATGTCCAAAAAATCAAGGAAAATGTCGAATTTTCCATAGAAATGGGATGCTCAATTGCAATTGAATCCAAGCGGTGAAATAGAGATGCCACTTGAAGTTTTAGAAAAGTATTTTTCTTAAGGAAAATTTTTTTGCTATTTATTTTCAAAAGAAATTTTCAAATTAGGGATCTTGTTTTTTATAAAATGGGTTTTAAAATGCATTTAAAAAATCAGGGCGTCACAATTGGAATTAGAGCCCAGTTTACTCCATTTACAATCAATCTAATAAGTCCATAAAGTCATAACATGTCCTTAAAGTGTTGTCGACAAGAGTGAGTTGAAGGGAAAACTTATGCAAATTGTATTGATTTTTGGAGCAGATGACTCCTCAAAGAAGGACTAGATCTACACATGCCACTTCAGCTGCCGCACTCGTCGAGTCTTTAGGGCAAGGGAATCAGATGGTAGAGATAGCAATACCAAGGTTATTCAGGGTCTCTTTCCATATCTATAGCACCAGCATGCTCAAGCACAGCTGCTGGAAGTTTTTAGTTGGCATTAATAGTTGATATCAAAGCCTAGTTTACTCCATTGATAGTTAGTTCAACTCATAATAGTCTATAAAGTGTTGCTAACAATTGTAAGTTGGAAGGATAACTCATGCAAATTGTATTGATTTTTGGAATAGATGGCTCCTCAGAGAAGGATTAGATCTACCCATGCCACTCTAGCCACCACACTTGCTAAGTCTTCTAGGCAAAGAAATTAAGTGACAGAGATAGTAGCTAAGGGTATTCGAGGTTGTTTGCCACATGTACAACAACAACATGCCTAGGCATAGCCTGTGGCAGTTCTAGTGGGCATTCACACACACAACCAGTGAGTAGGCCCAAGCATAGCCTGGAGTAGCATTTAGTGAGCAAGCTTAGACTTCAACAAAGATTGTACCAAGCAACATAGATGGTGGCCCGGAAAGGATTCTAGCAGGGTTGATAAGTTTCTAGATTGGTTTCAGCAGATGATGCCCTCATTCTCGCATGAGGGAGAATTATAGGCTGTTGAGAGGTAGGTTTTTTATGTAGGGAAGGCCTACAAGGGCATGGAGTTGCCTATGGATATGCATGTACAAATTGCAACTTATGTCTTGATAGGTTACACCCAATTTTGGTGGTAGACTATAGAGAAGACTCATTCTTTTGGTGGTATGACTACTTGGAAAAGTTTTAAGATAGTGTTTAATGACAAACACTTCTCGCTCCATGTACAAAAGGTAAAGGAGATGGAGTTTCTGACCTTAAAGTCGGATAATCTTATGGTATAATAGTATGAGAATTGTTTCACTCAGTTGAGGGGATTTCTCCTAGTGCTAGCATGACCAACTTTCAGGATTCAATTTGATTTGTTTATGGCTTGAGTTCGATGTTGAGGAACCAAGTTTTGTTGACACAATCATCCATAGTAACTAGAGTAGTTGAGATAGTGGCTATTATGGAACAGGATCTCATTTGGGTAGGATAGAGAGGAAGGAGAGTGAGCATGATGGTAATAGTTCAAGATGCCCTAGTTAAGGTAAGAGGCCCTTTTCCTTGATAAAGCCATGGAAAACCCCTAGGATAGAAGTAATAGGCTACTAAATAGGTTGGACATTTTGAGTGAAGATGATGCCCTAGATGCAAGAAGAATCATCCTGAACATATATGTCTTAGAGTAAGAAGGTAACAGTTATAACAACAACCATAGCAAAGACAACTATTATGTTGGATTTTGTTTTAAAGAGTCTAGAGATTTCTTTAGGGATAGTTTGAGAAGACAAATAGGCAATAGATAGATAGATGGACAGACAAACAAATAGTGGGGTCAGGACATACACAATTCAACACAGTCATGGGTCGATGTTCATCGCCATGTCGGGGTAGGCACAGAGCTTGAACACCAATGTTTTTTTTTTTAATTTAGGGTCCACCCATTCACTCATTTATAGTATTCTTGTATATTGCATGGACTTGCTTATGCATGCCTTAGGTTTTGAGTTAGATGTAAAGACAACAGCAGGAGAGTCAATTGAGACTAGAGAGTTTCTTCAAGGCATCTCCATAGAGATCATGGGTGAGATGATGAATGCTGACCTCATCATACTTCATATGGTCCATTTTGAGGATGAATTGGTTGGTGACACACTGGGCAACAGTGAATTGTCACAAGAGGAAGATCATATTCGACACACTTAGAACAACTAGTGATAGCATTTCAATGTGGGAAGAGTACCATAGGTACTTGTGTTATTTCTACCATAAAGGTAACATGACACTACTTTAAGGGGTGTCAGGTTTTTTTAACGAGCATAATTTGTGCTAGAGGCTGAGCAACCACAAATTGAGGAAATAGATGTGGTTTGAGAGTTTCAGGATGTTTTCTTAGAGGAGCTTCTTGGATTACTACCATAGAGAGAGATTGGCTTTATGATTGAGCTTGTGCCAGGGACAACTCCTATTTCTAAGGTGCTATATCAAATGGATCAATCTAAGCTAAAAGAACTCAAAAGTTAATTGTAGGAGTTATTGGTCAGAAGTTTCACTAGAACTAGTGGCTCACCCTGAAGGCTCTAATCCTTTTCATGAAGAAGAAGGATAGATATATGCGGCAGTGTATTGATTGTGACTTGTTAGATAACTTCAGGAGAAGGATATCCCTAAGACTAGTTTCAAGACTCAGTATAGCCACTACAAGTTCTTGGTAATGTTGTTTGTGAAGACTAATGCACCAACATTTTTTATGGACCTCATGAATCACGTCCTTTGAACTTAGTTAGATAAGTTCATTATTATGTTTGTGGATGACTGTAATGACTCCAATTTTGTAACATTAAAATCCCAAGTTAGCAATGAGAAGTTCAGTTCTTGAAGATAAGGGTATTTTGGTCATTTCACTATTCACCTGGACTGAACCCAGAAATTTGGTCCTAAAAATGGTACCATTAGGTGTGTCTCGGAAAAAAGAATCCAACAAGACCAAAATTACCCAAAACGGAGTTAAAATGAGCAAGTTATGGCCCTTTGAAGTTCAGGGGTAAAAATGTAATTTTCACTAAAAAACGGATTTAGCCTACAAAACACAGGGGCCCGTTTTGATACGGGCACCCCTCATCTTCAACCTCCTAGAGGGTTCTAGAATGGCAGTGATTGGAGGAGAAATCACCACCATTCTGGAGGTTTCTCCACTGCCATTCAAGGGCGGTGAGAGCCCCCTCTAGAACCATCTTATAGCTCTATAAATAGAGCTCATGGGCGCCTCTAATGGCAGCACAAGAGCTTCGGAAAAACTCATTTTGGAGAAGTAACCAAGAGGAGAAACGTGGAGAAAAACCCAGCAACGAGCCAGGTATGCCCAAGATCCCTCAAAACCTGTCTTCACATTAGTCCTAGTCTCAGTTTCCCTAAGTTTTTGCATGTAAAATCATGAAAAACAGAGCCCTAGAGTGTCACAAAAGACCCAAGGACGATCCCTGAGCCGCACTGGGTCCACAGGGTCGAATCAGGGCGTCCTTGGGACGCCCTGGTCCCCCAATGAACAAAACGTTCCCCCTGGACAAAACACGTCATCTGCGTTTGAGAGAAACCAGCAGGCGCATCTGCAGACGCGCCCGCTGGGCGCATGCCGCTGACGCGCAACGCGCTAGCGTTATGGAATTCCACCTCTTAAAAGCCTTTTATGTACATGTGATACTAAAATGCTTATAACTTGAGATCTAGAGCTCCGATTGAGGGGTCGTGAAAGGCGTTGTGTCCGTGTCGACGACGCGGACACACCCAAACTATAAAATCCCTGATCAAGGCCCAATCAAAGGTGGGCACAACCCTTAGAATAGGGTAGTGGCGCGTGGCCACTAGACCTTTGGAAAACTGATGATACTAAGGCCCAATTAGGACCTTAGGACACCCATAGGCATGGGGATGAACCCTTAATGCCTAAGTAGTAAGACCAACCACTCTAAAACCTATAAAAGATAGGCCAAACTAACCTTGATTCCCCAAACCATGTTCAGGAGCGTACGAGGCCACTAGACCTTTGGAAAACTGATGATACCAAGGCCCAATTAGGACCTTAGGACACCCATAGGCATGGGGATGAACCCTTAATGCCTAAGTACTAAGACCAACCACTCTAAAACCTATAAAAGATAGGCCAAATTAACCTTGATTCTCCAAACCATGTTCAGGAGCATACGAGGACAAAGGGGTTAGCGCGGCCTAGCCAAGTAGGTGCTCTATCGCTCCTAGACTTTTTAAGAGCCATGATTGTTTTATGCATGTTTTAAGTATAAGTTATACAACTTGTTTAGCATGACTTAATTCAGCATACATATGATAAATGCTTTATGCATAGATATGTTTTGCAAACAAATGCATATATTGCATGAATTGTGAGCATTGAGTTTTTGAAAGATTGCATGTCCTTGAGGGTTACCAAAAGACGTTGGAGTGCCCAAAAGACGATGGGTAGGTAGTTGTGAGGGCCAAGCAGTTGTGAGGGACCCAAAGAGGACAGGTTTTGAAAAAGAGGTTTTTGGCTTGTTTGATCATACATGATTTGGGCTAATAAGCTCATGGGCGCTATGCCGAGATGTCTGGGATGGCCTCCCAGCCTGTACCAATATTAGGTGGATGGGTACCATGCTCAAAAAGGGCATGTCCCTACTTCAACTGCATGTGGTACAAGGGGCTACCACTAGTATCACGGCACTGGGTCGAAATGTCATATGCCCCATGGAGGTATATGATCCTGTGTCCTTAGGTACCTGGGGACCACATGGCGGTGAGGTCGTGGGCATAGTTGGACCCTATGGTTTTGTGGACTTATTTGCATTGCATATGGCATGATATGAGGTTGGTCGACCATACCACACTAGATATCCATGAGTTGGATTCAATGAAGCATCTTATGCATATCATTATGTTATGATATATATATATATATATATGATACTTTTGACTTGGATTATGTGATTTCCTTAAGTCGTCAATATTCCAATTCGATGATGGTTTTTAATCTCGATATTGAACTTGAGTGTTCAGACATGCACATGTTTTGAAAGGGCATATAAGTTTAAACATCTCCTGCAGCATAAAACTACTAGTGATGGACTCCTACTGAGTATAGTATATACTCACCCAATCCTCAACATTTTTTAGACTCAAAGTAAACACTTAAGGGCAAGGAACGCTTGTGACAAAAGACAACCAGACTAAGTGCAAGTAAGTAAACCCCTACCTTATCTTTCAATGTTACTTAATTGTAGTTACTCTCTATAGCTGAGGCTGTGACTAACACTTTCTTGGGAATGATATTGATTTAAAACTTTGCCATGGCTAGATAATTGGAAAATGTATTTTGACACTCGGGGTTTTATACAAAAGCTTGTTTTCCAAAACAAAAAAGATTTTCATGCATTTCATATTTATAAAACGAGAGATCTCGCCTTTTTATCAAATTTGCATCATATAAAAACCCAGGTCGTCACAATGACATACTTGTCTATTCTACTAGCAGAGAGGATCATAGGGACCACCTATGTATTCTTCTTAAAACATTGCAAAATCATTGCTTATTTGCAAAGTTTAGTAAGTATGATTTTTTATTGGATGAGGTGAACTTCCTAGGTCATGACATATTGAAGGATGGTGTGGCAATACACCTGGAAAAAGTTGAGGCAGTTATGGGATGGGAGGGATCCAAGAAGATGACAAAGTCTGATAGCTTTCTCAGCATAACGAGCTATTATCACAGGTTTATTGAGGGGTTCTACGGGATTGCATTACCTTTGACCCTTCTGACTTACCTTTGAACTAGTGTTAACCTTAAAAGTAGGCAATGGTGGTTTTGTGGTTTATTACGATGAACCTGGTAGAGGACTTTAATGTGTGCTAATGTAGCATGACAAGGTAACTGCCTAAGCATCTCAATAATTCAAAATGCATGAGGTGAATTACACCACACATGATTTGGAGTTGGTAGTAGTGATCTTTGCGCTGGAGATGTGGCTGTCAGAGGTGGATGGAATAACTCAAAGATTATGATTTCATTATCGAATGCCACCTTGGGAAAGCCATTGTGGTAGCTAATGCTCTAAGCAGGAAGTCAAGGGAAGCAGTTTCCAATCTATCAGTTAGATCAATTTTTATTAATAGAGTTCTTCAGGTGCAGGTAGAGGATGCAAAGACATAGGCCTTGTTTGACAAGGTAGGTTTCACTAGAGGACAGGATGGAAGTGAACGTTTTCAGGGAAGATTGGTGGTGCCAGTAATTGATGACTTGAGATGAGAGCTACTTTAAGAGGAACAAAAATCATGATTCACTATTCATCTTAGAGGTATGAAGATGTACCAAGATTTGAGGCCACACTTCAAGTGGAATAAAATAAAGAGGGATAATGGTGAGTGTAGCACAATGTTTGACCTATCAGTAGGTCAAGGCCGAGCACTGAAGGGAGGTACGGATGATACAGACTAATGGTCAATCAAAGAGGACCATTTAGACAATAGAGAACCTACTATAGGCATGTGCAGTCGACTGGAAGGTTAGTTGGAATAAGCACTTGTCATCGATTGAGTTTGCGTACAATAACAATTTTCACATGAGTATCAGCATGGTTCCTTATGAGGCACTTTATGTTAGGCCATGTTGATCATGCTCATGTTGGAGTGATGTGGGCAAGAGACAATTGTTGAAGTCTGAGCTAGTTAAGCAATTAAAAAGAAAGCCCGATTAATTTGAAAATGACTTTTTATGGCTTATAGTCATTAGAAGATCTATGAATAGAAGAGTAACAAAGATGTAGAATTTACTATTGGAGATCACATGTCCTTGAACATCTCTGCAATGAAGTGTGTGATGTGATTTGGAGTTGAGGGAAAGTTGAATCCCCAATTCATTAGCTCACTTGAGATCCCAAAAAGGGTCAGAGCAATAGCCTATTAGTTGGCCTTATCCCTGCAACTTGCAGATGTACATGATGTTTTCATGTGTCAATGCTACTAAAGTATATAATTGATCCATCACAAGTGCTTGAGTAGGCACCTACAGAGCTAAGACCAAACTTGACCTTTAAGGAATTAGCTGTATAGATTTCAAAATATAAGGTATAGGAGTTGAGGACAAAGAACATTCCCAAAGTTCTCTAGCAACATCATTCAATCGAGGAAGCCACATGGGAGACTAAGGAGATGAAACAGACACATCTAGAACATTTTAGTGATTGATGTAAAGTGAATTTAAAGGAAAAAATTTCTCTAATGGGCCAAGTATGTAATACCTAAATTTTATTTATTTAATTAATGTAATTTTATCATATTTTAGTTAGAAATGGAATAAGAAATTGAATTCAATTTAAAAGTGAATTTTGTGGAATTAAACTCTTTAAAACATAAAAATTATCCTTCAAAACATAAAAATTTAGAAATGTATGCATCAAGACAATTCCAATGGCACTAAGGTCTTACAAAATGGAGATTAGGGCACAAAAATGGGGTTAGAATTGATAACAACACCCCTCTATTGACTCAATTGCTAAACATAACTGGCAAAAGGAGCAACACAAGGTCCACATGAAACTCAGCTCCCACTTACATTAGAAGCCATCAGGTAAAATAGGTGAAACAAACAGAGAACAAAAGGAAGAAGGCAGAAAAAGGTTGGAAGGAAAGAGGAAGGATATAGAAAGAGAGGAAGGAGGGGAACGAAGCAGCCATTATCACTATCTATGAAGAAAACTCAATGACTGGGATCGAATACAATGCCAAAAATGGAAAAAACGTAGAAAGGTTGGGAGATCTGATCCATTCACCATGTCCCTTGGAGCAGCACGACCAAAAGTCATCTGGTTTTGCATCAATTAGTGGAGGAATGATGTCTAAATCAAGGAAAATAGTCAGTGCTTGAACTCTGATTAGAAACCAATCACCGCCATTCTCCCCAACAATGATCCATGCATAAGAAAACTTCAAAAAGGTAAGAAATCTTCCTGATTTTACTCCCATTTGTTTAAATTAGGGATTTGTGGAGGTTTTGATGTGTTATCATCATCAACAATGATAATCGCCTTCTCTACTGATGTTCATTCATCACCAACTAATAAATGTTTGATTTTGTACATAAAGTACCCAATTAGTTGCCCATTTATTATAACTTATAATGTTAAATTAGGGTTTTTTATTAGAATTTTGTAATATATGTATTTTTTACCTAATGATTCAAAAGTTTGATATTTTCCAGGTTTAGGAGATAATCCAGAGTAAGTATGTGAATCATCATAATTTTTTTGGATTTAATTAGGTTGTTTCCACTCTTTTATAGGAAGTGAGAAAATGATCCAACAAGCTATATTGCCCTTTGTAGAGTTTTTCACATGTCAATTTACTTAGCCATTAAAGCCATGAAAAAGGGTGACAAGCCATACAAGCTACTCAAGCCTTCAAGCCAACCATTGAAGCCACTTAAGCCACCAAGGAATGAGCTATCCAGCCGAGGAGGAGTGCCACATAGAGCCACACCATATGGATCATCAATTCAAGTAACTTTCATATATTAAAGGCGTGATTTTTAAGGGATTTTGAGAGAATTGTAAAAAGTATGATGATCATGTATTAAGAGACTCATCAAGAAATAAAACTCTACATTACTAATTCATTTCCCTACTTCCTAGGGGTACATGAAATTTACAGTAAGGAGGAGAAGCCTCCTCAAAAAGTGGCACCTCCCCCTTGGTGAAGTGCTTAAAGTTATGTGGTTGCCTAAGTTGGAAATCCTAAGTCTAAGTCAATTCAAAACTATCCAAACCCTAGATCTTACTTAGAATTTTTCACAACTTTTCATTCCCCGTCTCCTCCTCTCATCTCACCATCCAATAAGGAGGGTGGAGGGCCACTTTTTTATCCATGGAGAAGGATGCTGGCCCCCCCGCCCCCGCCCCCGCCCCCCCCCCCTTTCTAATTTAGAAACCAACTAGGTCAAGCTTATGTCATCTTTATGACATAATTCCTACCTAAATTTCCTCCTCCTAACCTTCCTCATTCAATAACCAAACCCTAGAGCCACTTTTCTCATGGATTCACCATTTTCTAAGTTAGGAACCAACTCATCTACATATAGCCCTCAGGTTCATACAAATTTTTCAAGTAGAGGTTGGGTGAGACAACCTTGAAAGGAGCACTCTAGCATGGGATCTTTTGGAGCTTTGGATTTGGGTCTTCTTTAGTGCTTTTATTAATTTTATTTTCTTATTATTCCCTTGCTTATTTGCTCTCCAATTCAGGTTATTAACTTACTTGTTTTGCTTTTGGTTTCATGGTTTTTAATTTTCTTTATTTTGTTCCTTAATGCCCATGCTATCTATCCAACCCTCAAGCCTTTACTTTCTTGCTTAAATACTGTAGATTTTTTTTTTTTGGTTATTCAATCAAGATTCATGTTTAGTTATTCTCTAGTAGTGACATCCAAGAGAATAGCTAGCTTAAATCCTTGAATTCCTCACTTAATTCTAAGTTTTTCACCATCTTTTTCCCTTAGAATTTGGGCAGTTTTTCCTTACATAGTTCACCTACTTAGCTAGTTTATCTCTTGAATTTATTCATGGGTTTTCTTTGCAAAATTCTTTAGTGTGTGAGCACTATATTGCATTATTGGTGTTATTTAGAAAGGATTTCATGCTTAAGAAGGAGATGCAATTTCCAGCAATAGAACATCTATTATGAGTCTAGTTTTTTAAGTAATTTGGATGTGATTCAATAAATTTTTATGAGAAGACATATAGTGAGAAGACATTTCATAAATAGACACAATCCATAAACCTTGCGAGTGGTAAAATAATAGATAGGTAGGGATGACTAAGGGAAATAAATAAGTTGAGGACAATGAGAGTCTTGTAAAGAATAGGAAGGCAAAGGGAAGAAACAACCATCTCCTACTTCTCCTCTCCTTAATCCTAAATAGTATAATATTCTAAAGGCTTCATTTCCTCAACGTCTTAGTATGGCTAAGAAGGAGAATAATTTTTACGAGTTAATCGATGTTTTTAAATAGGTGATCAAGATTTTGAAGAATCTCTACACTCATAAGAGAAAACATAAGGTACAAAAGAAAGCATATATCCAAGAGGAAATAAGCTCAATCCTACAACACAACACCCCACCAAAATATAATGATCCAAGATGTCCTACTATATCATGTGATTGGGAACAACACAATTGATAGGGCATTACTTGTTCTGGGGTAGAGTATTAGCCTATTACCTTATTCTCTCTCTCTTTCTCTCTCCCTTATTCTCTCTCTCTCTCTCTCTCTCTCTCTCTCTCTCTCTCTCTCTCTCTCTCTCTCTCTAAGGAATTGGGTTTATGGAAGATGAAAAGGACTATTACCATGTTATAATTGGCAGATATGTTAATTAAAATTTCATGTGGAGTGGTAGAGGATGTACTAGTTCATGTTGATTAGTTTTTAATTTCCAATAGACTTTTTAATCTTAGACACAAAGCATGTAGCAGATCATGCTAGTCACATACCAATCATTTTGGGATGACCATTCTTGGGCACATAAAATCCAATAATTAATTATAGAATGGTACTATGTAGTTGTCCTTCGAAAACATGGACACTAAGCTTAATGGTTTTAATACTAGATAACTATGCTTTGAAGATTTTTGTGGAGTAAACATGAGATAGAGTCTACCATTCCTATCATTCTCTACCCCTGATCCTCTCAAGGCCTATTAAGCTCATTTTGGTTTTGATGATTTTGTTATAGACAATTCCATTGACGAAGTAAATGGTTTACTTGATACTACTCCATTAATGGACATCTTGAAATGGAAAGCCCGAGTAGGACCCTTTACATTTCTTGATTTTCCAGTTGAGCCATTAAATGAAAACACACCCAATTAAACCTACCACCTGTCCTAGAAAATGCATATTGTGATAGTTTTAGTTTATCTAATTCCTTACCGATTATCCTTTTTTTCTTATTTAGTCCCCCTCATTTTGGAAGTCATTTCTATTTATACACCTCTTTTAGGTTTATTGTACCTTTTTTTTACTTTTCATAATAGTTAGGCTAATATAAGGAAACAAAAAAAAGGAATTGCATTGAAATGTATTTATTGACCAATCAATAGGACCTATAAATGTCTCCAAAAGTTTGATATAAAACAAGAAGGATTGTCAATTGATGTTATTACAAAATATCAATTAGCTCTAGGGTATACAAAAGATACTACTGGCAGCATAAGCCCCACTATTACTCTACCTCAAAATAAAAATGAAGAATCCTTTTTCGGAAGATGTACCATAAGCTTGGCCTTAGCATTCAAGAAGAAGTAAGAGTGGAGGAACCTTTTCTGCTTTTTGTTGTTGGCATCCCACATGCCCAATTTGATAGATCAAGGACAAAAGTGCTCTAAAATTGGTCCAAACAAATTCTCTTTCATAGTGGTCCATCATGCAATATTCTTTTCACCACCATACATCTCTAAGTGGAAAAAAATATGTTGACTACCCGTGAGATTCTAAAATGAAGTGAGTTTTGTAAAAGCTCCTCCATGGTTAGGTTTAGGGTTTAGAAATATATTAGTTAGTCTAGGTAAGTGTCATAGAGTGGCATTTGCATCATCACTGTATATTTTGCATCTTTGTTCACATCAATAGGTCAATGCTCTAACCTAGGAATGTAGATAATATCTTTCTAACCCTTCTCTTGTTACTTAGTTTTTCATTTGTCCATGCTATATAACATTGAGAACAATGTTTAATTTAAGTCTGGGATTAGCATATTTCAATTTTCATGTGTTCAAAGCTTTTCCTAGTTATTCTTGAATCATTTCTTTAGAATTTAAAAAAGAAAAAGGAAAAAATAAAATTTTTGAAATTTTTTTCATCAAAACTTATGAATATGTCCTTTATAATGAGGGTTTAGATTTTTCAACTATTTAGTCCACCTTTTGAACTTTGGCTTATTAATAGATTGTATACAATTAGTTCACTATTTTATTCTTTTTCTAAAGTGTTCCACAAAAAGTTAAAATTGGAATGTTCACTACATAAAATAGCTATATATATATATATTAAGTTGAAGAGAAAATATCACTTTGAGATCTTAAAGAAGACAAGTGAAAACTATTAGCACATGTGAGTTTAGAGCCAATCTTTCTTTGAGAGGGTTATACATGAATTTGATTTTTTGTTTTTAGTGAACAATAATTTCTAGTCGGTCTCATTACTCTTCTTCTTGGTCAACTTTTAGGAAAATCATCTAAAAAGATCATACCATTTATCTTTTGATTTTATGCTTATATTTGAGTCATATGAAATCTAGGAAATGATAAAGGCCATCCTTGGTAAAACCTAGAGCCTTTAGCCTTTGTATATTACGTTTTCCACTAGTTAACCATTTGACCCAATATAATAAGATTTTTTTTTGTGAACCCATTGACCATTAACTGTATTAAACCCTATAATATATCCATTACCTAGTTTTTATAGGAAATATGTAAAGATGGTTGAAGAAATATCTTGAAGAAAAGTATGAGCAATACAATTCAAGAGATGAACATTTAAAAAAAGGAGACAAAAAAAGGATGAAAAGAGAAAAGGAAAGGCTACATAACAAAGTTGAACAATAAGAAAAATCAAGAAAGAAAAAGATAGCTAATGAAATAGAAAATGTTTACTCTTATGTGTAGAAATGAAAGTTGTGAATACATCTTTAGAAAACCTTTGCATATCTTCCAAACAACCTTTGCTTATCCTTATATCCCACTCTTTTTATAACCTTGTCCTAAGCCTATGTTTCATCCAAATAAAAGTCTTAATTTGATCTTATGAGGATTATGACTTGGATATGGTTATGGATGAATAAGGACTTGGTAGAGTGTCACATCATTAGGAGTTGGTAACCTTTCATGAGACCATTACAATTCTTCCTAGGTTATTGTTCTTCTATATGGAATGTGTAAGAATTTTGGACTTGACAAACATTATTCTGCTCACATATTAAGGAGAGACTTGCACCTTTTTGAGTGAATTCTTTCCAAGTGTTAACTACATCCTGTGAGATTTGAATTCTAAATATATATATATATATGTGTGTGTGTGTGTGTGTGTGTGGATGGTAATTTAGGTTATAACTTCCTTGAAGATTGATAATTGCATGTGTATTGACCATATTCACACTCTCACATTCCTTTGATGTATTAATGGGATAATTTTAGCAAAAGGGTAGGATTTTGTATACTTGATCATTTCAATTAACATGTTAAAATTAAGAGATAATATAAGTTGGATATAAGAAGATTCTCTAAGATACATGAAGGATTTTGAAAATATTTATGGGTATCATTCTAGAAACCATTACTAGACTACAACTTGTCTGCTAGGGGTAACCTATGGGTAAAAAAGTTTTTGCATATGCTAAATGAATATTACAACACCTACAAAAATGGTTAGGATTTGTTTTTAGATTTCTATATTTCTTTTTGTAGCTTAGCTTGAAGACTACAAAAATCTAAGTTTGGGGTATTTGATATATATAGAAATATTACATACATTGTAACAACTTTAAAAAAAAAATTACTTGGTGAGGGGAAAAATTGATATTAGCAGGCCCCATCTCATAAGAAAAGAAAGAAGGAAGATAGAAGGAAGCAATCAACTGCTGGAAAATGCAGAATGCTGGTAAAGAGGAAGAACGAAGGGTGCATATTTGTTAGGTTTTACAAATTTCGTTGGAGAAGACAATAGCTCAAATCAACGATTCTAGTCAATCATTCCACTTAGTGCAAGGAGATAATCAAGAACCCCATGATGATCTTAACTATCAGTCAGAGAGGAGAATAGTACTCAACGTGATCGAAGCATTTTAGCACAAAATGGGGACTAATCTGACTCATCCAAGAGAAACAAAAACTTGAACATATGCTCAAGAAGTAAGATCCATAAAACTTAACTCATGATTTGGATTTTTTTGCTAGATCATACAATTCATGCTAGATCTAGGTTTTATTGATGATTCTTAGGTATAGCTGAAATGAAATGCCGATTGTTGGAGATCTATTGGAAGACATTTGGTTTCAATCAAGGACAGGAGAAAAACAAAGAATTTGAATGATCCTACCATTAATTTCTTAATCCACATTTAAAAATGTATGAACACAAACTTAGGATAACTTGGATCTAATAGAGATTGTTAATCCAAGCCTAAAAATGATAGGACGATCTCGATCTACCGATTAGTAACTGTTGGAATTTAGGCATAGCATATCAGATCGATGACCAGACTTTGTCATTACATTTATTAACCTTTAAATTGGTTAGAAATTAAGAAAGATTTCATATCAAAATATTGATGCACTAAATTCAAACATCAAATATAAGATCTGGTCATTGAATCATTAGATCGAAGGTTTCTACCACCAATCAAAGACCTAAACATGGATTCTAAGTACGTACAAACTATGATGTATAATTTAAAATGATCTATAGATTAGGGAATGCATCGAAAACCATTCACATGTTAAGTTTATAATCCAATTGAATACATTGTTTTCCCAGATTTGTATGATATAGCTTGAGAACGACTAATTTTGTTGATTATGGGAGTAATTGGGACTGGGGTTTTGGGTAGGTGTTCCGACATTACATGTTTTCTACTTGAACTAAATTTTGAACTAATCATGTTCAAATGAATGAAATTTAAAATTTAATTATGAGAATTGTCACATTCAGAATTATTATAATTATAGTTGAGATTGTTAGAACCTCATCAAAGTATTTAACTCTATATTGCTTATAGTTTTGGTTTAATCCACTATGTATGTTCTACATATGAACTTAGTAAATTAGCATGATTACAAGTATTACTTTTTCATAAGTATGGATTTAAATATTCTGTGGTTTGATTTCAAAGATGATTGTATGTGACTGATGACTCACATAGAGTATAAAGATACCAAATTTATTGATGTTTTCTGATGATTTGTTTTAAACAAGCACTCTCGCATGATGGACATTGTGCTAGGAGAGTAGTAGGGTTGACCACCGGCTCACCGAACTTTAAATACATGTTATAGCTAGATTTGGCTTTTTCCAGTGTGGGTATCATGGGAAGGCCCCACTTGGCACTAATTCACATCCCAATGTGGTGTGGATCATAGCCTCCCCGCTATGGTATCGGCGGTTGAGCACGTAGATTGACTAGATTCAAATGCAGAGTGGTCCATGAGTTTCTTTCCTGTTTATGGATGTGACTTGGTACTATGAGTGCAATAGGGTGATGATTCCCTATATTGATATGGCATGATGATGCCTAGATGTTGAGGTGAGTGCTAAGGACCAAGGTGTGAGTGTTAAAATGCTCTTGAAAATTCATGGGATTGAATAATTTTTTTATTGAAATAAATTTATACTTTTGTAAGTATTGTATGTGTTTATCATTTCTCTATTGCATCATTACTTCCCAGAATGATTTTCCAAAGAATGTGAATTTCATTGGTATGATGTTATTGAAATCTTGTACTTGAATTATAAATGAATAATTTGTACCTTTACATAATTTGACTCTGCCATTTTGAATACATGGAAATGATTACTTAAATTATTAAAATTTGTTGTCATTTCCTTGTATGATGTATTATGCATATTTGCAATTGTTAAATATTAAATTTAATGTTAAACACCTACACAAGCATAGCTTGCTGAGATATTGTAGTGTTTACAATATCCCATATTCGAAGAGTTAATTGGGAGTAGCTTTTAGTTTTAATGAAGTAGACAAAGCTTACAGAAGAGAGAGTTGGATGAGGACTAAGGTAGTACAAGGTAGCTTTACTAACACATATTTCTAAACACATTTTGAACTATGGGTTATGTTCAGATTATGTAACTAATAAACTTTGACCTTTCCTTATGACTTGGACTTATATACTATATGGAATAAGTATAATGGATTATGGACTGTGATAGGTGGATATTTTGGGTAAATAGTGATATTTTAATATTTGTTTGTTAAAAATTGTTGCTTCTTATAAACTTTTTGAAAGTATGAGTATATAGGCATGGAGATACTGTCTGCACGTGTATTGATTATAATTGTGGAATTATTAGGTGTTATTGCATTGCATATGCTAAATGTGAATGTCCAAAAAATAGAGAAAACTCTTCTAAATTTTTTGTAGAAATGGAATGTCTATTTCACTATTAATTCCAAATTTTTGTGAAATTTACAACACCCAGGGTTTTTGAAAAGTGTTTTCTTAATAAAACAATGTTATTTATTTTTCAAAAAGAAAAAAGAAATTTTCATAGCAAGGGATCCCAACTTATTTAAAAGTGTATTAAAAAAGCGGGGTCATGACAGTTGGTATCAAAGCCCAGTTTACTCCATTCATAGTTAGTCCAACAAGTCCATAAAGTGTTATAGTGAAGGGTGAGTTAGAAGGAAAACTCGCACAAATTGTGTTGATTTTGGAATAGATGGCTCTTTGAAGAAGGACTAGGTCTGCTCCCGCCACTATAGCTGTTGCACTTGTTGAGTCCTTAGGGCAAGGGAATCGGGAGGCATATATTGTAACTTAAGTCATTCAAGGTCTTTTTCCACATCTTCAACAGTAGCATGCCATGCACAACTTACAACAGTTTCTAGCAGGCATTCACACATAGCCTATGTCAATATCTAATGGGCAGACACAAACATAGCCTGTAGTAGCATTTGGTGAGCAGGCTTAGACTCAAATAGAGATGGCACTGAGTAAAGTGGAGGGTAGTTTGAGAAAGAATCCCAACAGAGCTGATAAGTTATTAGATTGGTTTCAAAGGATGGTTCTCTCATTCTTAGGTGAGGGTGAAGCTGAGGCTATTGAGGTGGAGAAGGTTTTCAAGGGCATGGAGGTGCCTACAAATAAGTAGGTACAGATTGCGCCATATATTCTAATAGAAGAGGCCAGATTTTGTTGGTAGACTATAGAGAGGACTCATTTTCCTAGTGGTATGTCTACTTGGGAGGGTTTCAAGATCTTTTTTTATTGATAAGTACTTTCCACTCCATATGCAAAAGGAAAAAGAGATGGAATTTCTAGCCCTAAAGTAGGGTAATCTCATGGTTTAGTAGTATGAGAACCATTTTACTCAATTGAGGAGGTTTATTCCTAGTACTGGCATGACTAATTCGCAAGTGGCAGATCAGTTTGTTTATGGCCTTCATCTGATGTTGAGGAACTGAGTTTTATTAACACAGCCATCAATAGTGGCCAAAGTAGTTGAGATAGTGGCTATTATGGAGTAGGATCTCAGATGGGTTAGGACAAAGTTGAAAGAGAGTGAGTAGGATGATAGTAGTTCAGGATAGCCCAGTAAGGGCAAGAGGCCCTTCTCTTCTATAAAGCCACATGGAAACCCTGGACAACAGCAACAAATTACTAAAAAAAGGGAAATCTTTGGGTGAAGATGATGTACTAGATGCAAGAGGAACCATCCTGGCCAAATTTGTCATTGTACAAGAAGGCCATTGTTCCAGCATTAGCCACAGTTGAGACAGCCGTTACGTTGCTATGGTTGCAGAGATTCCAAGCATTTCCTTAGGGATTGCCTCGAAGGCTGCATATAGATAGAAAGATAGATGGACAGACAAATAGATAGGGGAGTCAGGATAGATATGGTTCAAAGCAATCAGGGTTGTAGTTTTACCATTATGTCAAGAAAGGCATAGACCTCAAACACCATTGTGGAAGGTACTTTTCTAGTTGAAGATAGGCAAGCTAGAGTTCTGTTTGATTCAAGATCCACCCATTCATTTATTTCTAGTATTTTTGCATCTCGTGTGGATTTGCCTATACATGTCTTGGGTTTTTGGTTAGATGTAATGACACTAGTGGGAGAGTCAATTGAGACTAGAGGGTTTCTTTAGGGTGTGCCCATAGAGATAATGGGTAAACGGACGGATGGTGCCCTCATCATCCCTGATATAGTTCATTTTGATGTTATTTTGTGAATGGGTTGGTTGGTAACACATTGGGTAATAGTAGATTGTTGTAATAAGAAGATCACATTCAGTGCACCAAGACAAATGACGATTTCATTTCAATGTAGGAAGAACAACACAAGGACTTGTATTATTTCTACCATGAAAGCAATGCAGCATTACTCTATGGGCTGTCGGGTTTTCTTAGTGAGCATTATAGTAGAGGCTAAGCAACCATGGAGTGAGGAGATATATGTGGTTCGAGAGTTCTAAGACATTTTCCCAGAAACACTTCTTGGATTACCACTGCAGAGAGATATTGATTTTATGATTGAGCTTGTACTGGACACATCTCCTATTGCTAAGATGCCATATCAAATGGCTCCAACAGAGCTAAGAGAGCTCAAGAGTCAGTTACAGGAGTTATTGGATAGATGTTTCATTAAACCTAGTGGACCACCATAGGAGGCTCCAATCCTTTTTGTGAAGAAGAAGAACGGATTTATGCAGTTGTGTATTGATTATCGCATTCTAAATAGCATCATGGTGAAGAACCATCATCCTTTACAATGAATTGATGATCTCTTTAACTAGTTGCATAGATCTTTTTAATGATCGATTTGACGTCAGGGTATCACCAGCTAAAGATTTGGGAGGAGGATGTCTCTAAGACATCATTTAGGACTTGCTATGGCCACTATGAGTTCTTGGTGATGCCATTTGGGTTGACTAATGCACCATCAATATTTATGGACCTCATGAATCGGGTTTTTTTAGATTATTTAGATAAGTTTGTTATTGTGTTCATGGATGATATACTTGTTTATTCTACTAGTAGAGAGGAATACAGGGAGCACTTGTGTATTGTCCTAGAAACTTTACAGAACCATCACTTATTCACAAAGTTTAGTAAGTGTGATTTCTGGTTGGAGCAAGTGAACTTCCTTGATCATGTTATATCTAAGAATGGTGTAGCATTAAACCTGATGGAAGTTGAGGCAATTGTGGGCTGGCAATGACTGAAGATGATGACAAAGATCTGTAGTTTTCTCAGTCTAGTAGGCTATTATCGCAGGTCCACTGAGGGATTCTCTAGGATTGCATTACTTATAACCTCAATGACTAGGAAGGACAAGAACTTTGTTTGGACTAATGCTTGTGAGGCGAACTTTCTAAAGCTTAAGAAGAGACTTAATTTTTCACAAATGTTGACCTTAATAGCAAGTAGTCGTAGTTTTGTGGTTTATTGTCATGCATTTAGTAGGGGACTTGGATGTGTGCTGATGCAACATGGTAGGGTGATTGCCTATGCGTCTTGGCTGTTGAAAACACATGAGGTAAATTGCCCCACAGATGATTTAGAGTTGGCAGTAGTGGTATTTGCATTGAAGATTCTCAAATATTTCTTTACATAGAGTGATTTGAATATGAGACAGCGAAGGTGAATGGAATACCTTAAGGATTATGACTTTACTATTCAATATCACCCTGGGAAAGCTAATGTGGTAGCTAATGGTTTGAGCAGGAAGACAAGGACAATAGTTGCTAATCTATCTATTAGGAGGTACACCAATTGTGATTCACTATTCATCGTGGAGGTATGAAGATATATCAGGATTTGAGGCAACACTTCTGGTGGAGCGGAATGAAGTGGGACTTCAGTGAGTGTGTGACATGATATTTGACTTGTTAGCAAGTCAAGGAAGAGCACCAGAGACTAATAAGGATGTTGCAGACTTTAGCGCTTCTTGTGTGGAAGTGGGATCATATCACTATGGACTGTATTATGAGATTGCCTAGGACAGTGAGTGAGCATGATATGACTTGGGTGATTGTTGAAAGGTTGATAAAGTTTGCTCACTTCCTTCCCATTTGACATATTCAGTCGTGGATAACATGGCAAGACTACATGGTAAGGAAACTGTGAGCTTGCATCATATTCCTCTTACTATTATTTTTTATAGGGATAACATATTTACATTTAAGTACTAGTAGAGAGTTCAAGAGGCTTTACGATTGACATTATGATTTAGCATTGTTTTTCACTCACAAACTAATGGTCAATCTAAGAGGACTATTCAGATGATAGAGGTTATGCTACGGACATATGCAGTAGATTGGGAGGGAAGATAGGATGAGAACTTGCCACTATCGAGTTTACTTATAACAATTGCTTTCATGCGAGTATCAGCATGGCCCCTTATGAGGCACTTTAGGGAAGACCATGTTGATCACCCTTGTGTTAGAGTGATGTGGGAAAGACACAATTGTTGAAGTTTGAGCTAGTTGAGTAGTGTGCAGAGAAAGTTCAGTTATTCAAAAATGACTTTTGACAACTCATAGTCATGAGAAGAGCTATGTAGACATGCATCAAAGAGACAATGAGTTTATGGTTGGAGATAATGTGTTCATGAAGATTTCTCCTATGAAGGGTGTGAAGAGATTTGGAGTTAAGGGAAAGTTGAATCCCTAGTTCATTGGCCCATTCAAGATCCTGAAAAGGGATGTAGCAGTAGCTTATCAGTTGGTCTTACCACCACAACTTGTAGATGTACATGATGTTTTCCACGATGCTATAAAAGTATATAGCTGATCCATCACACGTTCTTGAGTAGGTTCCTATAGAGTTGAGACCAGACCTGACTTTTGAGGAGAAAGGATATGGATTTTAGATTTTATGGTGCAAGAACTAAGGATTAAAACCATTCCATTAGTCAAGGTTCTATGGTAGCATCATTCAGTGGAGGAAGCTACATGGGAGGTTAAGAAGGAGATGAGACAGACACACCCTAAACATTTTGGGGATTAATGTGAAGGAAATTTTGAGGATGAAAATTTCTCTGGGGAGAAAAATGTAATAGCCCTAAAAAAATTTTACTTATTTGAAGAGGGGACTAAATTGATATCAGCACCATCCACCTCTCATAAGAGGAAACAATTGGGTTTCCTCGACTGTTACTCAATGAAGAGAATAAAAAGGGGAAGAAAAAAGAAAGGAGGAAGAGTAAGAAGGAGAGAGAGAGAGAGAGAGAGAGAGAGAGAGAGAGAGAGAGAGAGAGAGAGAGAGAGTACAGGGCAGATAAGAGAAGGAAGCTACAAGTTGTAGAAAAACATAGCATATCAGCAAAGAGGAATAACGAAGCATGCAAATTTGTTGGATTTTACATGTGTTGGCTAAAAAGTCTGAGCTGGTCATTCCACTCAGTGCAAGGAGATGACCACGAACCCCAAGGTTATTTGGGGATCCATGATGATCTTGATCATCAATTAGAGAGGAGAACAGTGCATGACATAATCAGAGGATTTTAGCACAAAACAGTGATTAATCTAACTCATCCAAGAGAGGAAAAACACAAAAATATGCCCAAGAGGTAAGATCCATGAAAACCAATACATGATTTGCATTTTTTGGGCTAGATCATATTGTTAATACTAGATCTAAGTTTTATTGATGATTGGACCATTGATTTCCTAATCCATGCTTAGATATCTATACAATAGGCTTGAAATATCTTAGGTATAGCCGAAATTATTAGTCTAAGCTAGAAATCAATCAAACAATCTCAGTCATCCAATCAAGCAATGTTGGAATAGTGACTTTGTGACATTTGATTGATGATCAAATGCCACAGATAAATTCTTTCACCATCAATAAGCCATATCCCTTTAAAAATTATTTGACCAGAATGTCGATCATTGGAGATCAATTGGAAGGCATATGGTTCCGATCAAAGATGGAAGAAAAATAAAGAATTTGAATTATTCCAACATAAATTTCTTAATCCACCTTTAGAAATGCATGAACACAGACTTAGGATAACCCAAATCTGATAGCATGAAAATGATAGGACAATCTTGACGGTCTGATCAGTCACTTTTAGAATTTAGGCATTGCATATTGGATCAATGACCAGATATTGTCATTACATTTATTGACCTTAAATTGTTAAGAAATTAAGAAAGATTTCATATAAGAATATTAATCCACTAGATCTAAGCATCTAATATGAGATCTGATCATCGAATCATCAAATCGAAGGTTTTCAACACCAATCAAGGACCGAAACATGCATTCCATGTAGTAAGAAACTATAGAAGTATAATTTAGAATGATCTCTAGATTAGGTAATGCACAGAAGGCCATTCACATGTTAAATTTATAATCCAGCGAATCGATGAGAGTTAATTAACAAAGTTGAATGCATTGTTTTCCAATATTTCTATGATAGAGGTTGAGATTGGTTGATTCTGTTGATTTTGGGAGTATTTGGGATTGTGGTTTTAGGTAAGTGTTTTGACATTACATGTTTTCTACTAGAACTAAATTTTGAACTAATCATGTTCAAATGAATGAAATCCTCATTTTATTTATCAGAATTGTCACATTTAGAATTACTATAATTATATTTGGGATCATTAAAACCTTATCAAGGAATTTAACTCTAGATTACCTATAGTTTTGGTTTAATCCACTGTGTATGTTCTAAATATGAGTATAGTAAATTAGCATGATTACAAGTATTACTTTTTCTTATGTATGGATTTATGTATTCCGTGGTTTGATTTCAAAGATGATTGGTACACGACTGATGAGTGGCATAGAGCATAGAGGTACTAGATTTATCACGATGTTTTTTGATGATTTGTTTTAGACGGGCGCTCTTACCCAGTGGACATTGTACTAGGAGAGTAGTAGGGTTAGCCACCTGCTCTCCAAAGTTTAGATGCCTGTTATAGCCACAATTGGCTTTTTCCAATGTGGGTATCATGGGAAGGCCACACTTAGCATTGATTCACATTCCCATGTGGGGTAGATCATAGTCTCCCCGCTATGGTATTGGAGACTGAGCATGTAGACTAACTAGATGTGGATACAAGGTGGTCCATGAGTTTCTTTCTTATTTGTGGATGTGACTTGGTGCTATGAGCGTGATAGAGTGATGATTCCCTATATTGATATAGCATGATGATTCCTAGATGCTGGTGTGAGTACATAGGACCAAGGTGCAATTGTTAAAATGCTCTTGAAAATTTAGGGGATTGAGTAATTTTTCTATTGATGGAACTTTATACTTTTGTAAGTATTGTATGCATTTATGATTTGTGGAGTGCATCATTACTTTTTAGAATGATTTTGAAAATAATGTAAATTTCAATGGTATGATGTTATCAAAATCTTGTACTTGAATTAGAAATGAATAATTTGCACCTTTACATAATTTGACTCTATCATTTTGCATGCATGGAAATGATTACTTAAATTATTAGACTTTGTCTTCATAATCTCGTATGAAGTATTACACTTATTTGCAATTGTTAAATATTAAATGTAATATTAGACACCTACACAAGCATAGCTTTTTTAAGATATTGTAGTGTTTATAATATGTCAAATCCGAAGTAATTGGAGTAGCTTTTAGTTTTAAAGAAGTAGACAATGTTTACAGAGGAGAGATTTTGATGAGGACTACGGTAGTATGAGCTAGCTTTACTGATATATATTTCTAAAGACATTTTGAGCTATGGGTCATGTTTGGATTGTACAACTAATAAATTTTAAACTTTCCTTATGACTTGGACTTATATATTATATGGAATAAGTATAATGGGCTGTGGACTGTGATTGGAGGAGATTTTGGATAAATGATGATGTACAATATATGTTTATTAAAAATTATTGCTTCTTTTAAACTTTTGGAAAGTACAAGTATATAGGTGTGGAGATAGAGTCTCCAAGTGTATTGATGATAATTTTGGAATTATCAGATATTGTCGCATCCCATGATTTTTGATAGAAAAGGAATGTCTATTTCACTATTAAATAGTTATGATGCCCGAGGTTTTCCAAAAAAAAAAAAAAAATTTCAAGACAAGGGATCTTGACTTATTTAAAAATGGTTTAAAAGTGTGTTCAAAAAGCCAGTTGTCACATGTGTATCCCTATATTTAGAATGTTTTAATCCCAAAATCACTCAATTATCACTAATTAGGGTTAATTCTACTACTTTGAAGTTCTAGGGTACTTTCCAAAAAATACACATAATTATCAATTTCACTCCTAAAAGAGTATTTTTACTTTTCAAGCTACATTATGGTCTTACACATGCCAAAAAAAAAGTCTTAGAGGTTCAAAATGATTATTGGGTGTCCTTATCAATGTCAAAGCAGTAAAAAACTCGATGTAGAACTCCTACTCAAATAAGGATGAAAAGGTGGAAAATTCTCAATACATGTATAATTGTATACATTTTGCTAGCTTAGGAATCTTATGAGGGAAGTTCATTTTACATGCAATGGGATCATATGCAAGGAAAGCTTCATAGAAATAAAAGAAGAATGGGACACACATGAATATTTTTACTTATTTTCTCTCCTCCTACTCAACCAAAAGAAGAAGATGAACCAAAAGAAGAAGATCAACCAATGATTGGATGCCTTATTCATGCAAAGATGGTGAAGTCTACTTGGTCCCAAGAAAAATACATGAAGATATCAGTAAAGAACCAAGTTCATTCAATCTAATCCAATGGTGTAGAGAAAATGAAGCTTAAGGAAGATTTACATGTTATAATGGATCTCATCCATTCAAGGGTAAGTATGATCTAAAGGTTAGGAATTAACTATTGGAAAGATTGAAACTCTAGCCACCTTTCCAACATTGGAAAGTCAGCTCAAAACCTTAAAAGGAAGATCTCAACTACCCATCATAATCCTATGGTCCACCTTTACTTTAAAGTTTCTAAAAACAAACATCCAAATGGAGAAACATGCCCCCCCTTTCATGCACTTTCTAAATTTGGAAACCATTAGAGGCCACCACCTACTTTCCATTTTCTCATTTTCCTTTCCATCTCTTTTCATTTCCATTTCCACTTATTCCTTGTCTTTCCTTTAAGTTATTTCTTTCTTTTTCCATCTCACAACCTTCCAATTTCCACCCCAAATTCCATATAGAAAAATACACCTACCACTTACTAATTTTGGAGATAGTCAACAATTATCCTTTCCCTCATTCCTAAGCTACATCTTTGCTTTCCTTTCTATTTCTTTCTTTTCCTACTTATAATCTTTCCTACCCATGCTTCCTTCCTTTCCCATTCTTTTCCACTCTTTTTATTTTCTCCTTCCACTTTCTAAAATTGAAAATTACTCCCCTCTCTTGCTTACCTTTCCTCCATCAAATCTCATTCATTCCATCTCATTCTTTATTCGCTTCTTCTTTAGATCTTAAACATCCATTCCCATGGCTTCCTTTCCTCAAACTCTATAAATAATACATGAAAAATAAGAAAAAAATTTATTTCTTACCTTTTCATTCTGCTTGAAAGATAAATCTAGGGGAAATAGAGGGAGGGGTGATCACCTTTACTAAAGTTATCAATGATCAAAGACAATCTATCGGAGAAGAGGTAAGGAAGCTCTTCCAGCCCCACTTCCCGTCCTTTCTTTCTTCTATATTCTTCTTCTCCCATTCTTCTTATTCTTTTTCCCTTTGCATATCTTGCATTCTTCCATCATCAACCAATCTAGTTTGGATAAAGGACTTCATCAACATGTCCTTTATTGCTTGGATAGTCCTTTCTGACTGACCATCAATTTGTGAGAGAAAAGCAATGCTAAATCTCAGTGTCAATCCTAAGACGTCCTGAAATAGTACTTTGATGTGAATCTATTGTCCTTGTCAGAAATAATAATTAGAGGGGTCCCATACAAACTCATAATCTCCTTAACATATAGTCTCATCAAGATGTAAGCAGATTGACTTTGTCGAATGAGAAGGAAATGGACAAACTTCTTCAATCTATCAATAATCACCCAAATAATGTCATGTTGGCTTATTGTCCTGGACAAATCCTTAATGAAGTCCATGGTGATATGATCCCATTCCATGCAAGAAGCTCCAAAGTCTACAATTGTGGCAACATGAGTTTTAAAAATAGCATTTCAAATAAATTTTTTTAAAGGTGGCATATCCCTATTTTTTAAAACACTTTTAAAATATCCAAATATTGCTTTATAACTTCGAGTGCCCTTTTTTATCTACATCTCTTTAAAGATACAAAATCATGTTTGACCCATTTTATTCTATTTCTACCAAAAATAGCTGCCCCCAAAATAGTCAATCACAACCACATATTATAAGAATCATAACTCAAATAAAGGTCTGGCACTATTGGCCTTACTACTTGAATAGTATGAATGTAATAAATTGTCCTTAGCAATCATAAATAAGTCCTCACTTTTTCTATCTTCCTATGGTGTAGGACTAGGCCTCCTTGATGTGCCTCTACTCCTTATGCAATGGATTTGTAGGTTATCAATTTTAGGGTTGAGTGAACACTACACTCAGTAGGAGTACCTAAATCCAGAAACCAAAATCTTGACATCCTGGAAGCACATGCTATGACAACATATTTTCAATGCAAATTCAAAATGTCACGATTGACCTCACCATAGTCATTCATGCTAAGCAGCTTCAAGAATCCACATTATTTTATAGTCATGAACTAAGTACCAGTTCACCATGAACGCAAATCACAAATATTGATAAAACAATCGTATCAATAGCATCAACCAGTAGAATCATTGTGGTACCTTAGCAACCTATTTGCCAATTGGTCCTGAGTACTCATATGTTGAGCATCTAGGGTTCCTCTCATGCAGAACCACTAAAAGACTATCCAAAAGTCAAAAACACAAAATCTCATGCGAAGGCTTTGCTCATAACCAAATCATTGAATTGTGTGATTGATGATATCTTAGGCAAACTTCAACCTTATAGAGGTCTCTCCAACCAGTTGAGAAAATTGCCACTATCTGGAGTTGGATACCATTCCATTCTCATAGTGGTAAGGGAATGGGGGGCCAACCCATACTACCCCTCAACATAGGCCCACCAAGCACTTTAGCTTACTAAAAGTATGCGTCCATGGTATCATCATTACCCAAAATCTCTTTGCAACTCATTAATTTAAGTTATGAAAACTATCATTTTTAAAATATTTTCATTTCACTTTACATGTCAAAATTTCCAAAAAATAGGTCCAAAATAGCATTATTCGATGTTTAGAAACTTTCAAGAATCTATATTTAGCAGAAACTACAAATTCTTAAATTTCTCATTCCAAATCATGACATCTCTTTCATTAATTGTACATGCTATTATTATATCTTTCCATGAATAGAATAGTGGAACTAACTTTCCAAAGCATATTAAGCATACAGAATCATAATTTACCAAAGTCATCTGATTTTCATGACTACTAAACTTACAATTAGCAAATACCAACTGAAAATTCATAAGCTTAGAAAATCTCATTTATCATGCTTCTCAAATATATCAACTAATTCATACATCAATAAATCTCAACCATACACACATTCAAAAATATACTAACCATAAATATGGATATAAATTTTGAAATTAAATCATAGTTCTAACCCAAAACAACCATGCCTATGGAGTCTTGTGAGAGGAATAACAAGCTTCAACTTTCTTACTTATTCTTAGTCATGATCAAATCCCAGTTGTCCATTTGATCAAGTCAATCTATCCGCATAGATTATCATTTTATCCACACATTTTATTCAATAATTTATGATAACATACCATGCCATATGGATTCATTTACTAGGGTCAGCCTAGACTTTACCTTGTGCATGGCCCATGTGTCACCTCCTACCATGCACATGGATCAAGGTGCTGAGTGACATGCATGGGGCATCCCGTGCAAGGTGGTGGCATGTTTGCCTAGTATAAAATTCTCATTTAAAAGGTTTTCTCATGCATAGGATAAAGAATAATATCAATAGCGTACAACTATTGTAAATCTAATCATCCTTATATCAACAAATATCAAATTATTGAAACCATAAAAAATTCATCATAGACATTAGAGAGGGAGGCGCAGGGGCACTTGGCCTATGCACACAATCCCTCAACATATAGATCATGCATTCACACTTGGCCTATGTGCACACTTGCCGTAAGCCCTTGTCTTAGTTAATCGTTAATACATAGATGTATTTAAGTCTAATCAAAATTGTATATCCATACTGTTATTAACCACAAGTGCACGGGCTATTGTAGTGTAATGTATATAAGTACGGGTCGATCCCATGGGGACTCGCCTTAATAATTTGGAGTTTAAATAAAATTTAATTGTTTAAAAATTAAAAATAAATGAAAGTGAAATCAAAATTCAAATATATTTAATTAATGAAAATTATAGAGTTCCAAATTCAAAAAGTCAAGAAATTAACTATAAAACAAAATATCTACTTCCCTAGCTTAATCACATCATTGTCTTCAAATTTGCTATCCTCAGTCTCTATTGGCCTTTATCACTCTCTTTTTTATGATTCTTATTAAAGATCCAATGGTTTGATTGAGCAGATTCTCCAAAAATCTTAAAGATATAACCTAAATGGTGATTTTGGGTTTTGAACTAGTTAGATTGATTTTTGGAATTTAGATTAAAGATCAGAGACATTGAATAAGCTAAGGAATGTGCTAAGAATGAAATTAAAAATTAATTGAAAATTTGATTTGAAATAGAGGAGGAATAGAGAGATCTTTTTTCTTAACGCTAACCCATTGATTAGGTTAATCCTTAATTAAATTAGCTCGAATTGTGTAGTTCCTGGATAATAAACAATATATAAAGAATAATAGGACTAGAAATAGGAAAAAAAAAAAAAAGTAATTAAAATTGGGACGTAGATGAAATTTTAATTAAAGGGCAAAGGTTAAAATTTGATTTTAGGAGAAAAATTAGAATTAAATGAAAAAAAAATAGGAAACCCGATAGAAGGGAAGACGGTGAAGATGGAGGAGAAGGGAAGAGGGAGAAGAAGAAAGAAGAGAAGGGGGAAAGGGAAGAATTGGGGCAGATCGGTGCTGGGGACCGCATCTGGTTCTAACAAAGAGAAAAGAGAGAGGCAATGAAAGAGAGAAGGGAGTAGAGGAGGACAGTACAATAGAAAGGGAGATTGAGGGAGGAGGACAGTGTAGCGTGGTAGAGAGAGAGAGAGAGAGAGAGAGAGAGAGAGAGAGAGAGAGAGAGAGAGAGAGAGAGGAGGTGAGGCAGAAGGGGGAATGTGGAATAGGAATTAGTGAAATCAAGGAGAGAAGGGAGCAGGTCGATGTCTGGAAAGAAGATGCCAGCCATGAGTGAACAGAGGAGAAGCTAGAGCATGAAAGATAGATAGAGGGGAGAACTAGGGTTTGTTTGTGTAATAGTCGGGGCCCAGTAAGATATTGTCCGCTTTGGCACAAAGTGCCTCACGGTTTTAAAATGCGTCTTACCAGTTAAAGACTCCCGAACTCTTATCAACAGCCCAACATCCCCTCCCCAGGCGATGTGGGACTAACTCTCAGTCCATCCCTGCCTTCATCCCCTCAGACCATCTTGGTATGTTGCCTCAGATTATCTTGGGGCCTCCCCCTCAAGCCATCTTGGAAGACGACAACGGGTTCACCTCTCCCCCTTAGGGGACACGCATCCTTGGGTGCGGTTAGCTACCCACCATCACGAGGGGAACTGGCTCTGATACCGCTGTAACAGCCAGGGCCTAGTAAGATATTATCTGCTCTGGCACAGAGTGCCTCACTATTTTAAAACACATCTTTTGGGTATTAGAGTGACACAGTGGAAGATATTGTCCTCTCTAGGTCCCCTCAACCTATCTTAGGCCCCTCAGGCTATCTTGGGGCCTCCCCCTCAAGCCATCTTGGCTCACCCTCAAGCCATCTTGGTAGATGGCAATGGGTTCACTCTGTGCCAAAGCGGACAATATCTTACTGGGCCTCAGCTGTTACAGTTTGCTAATGAGGAAGAGTGTGAATAGAGAAACAAGAGTGGGAAGAAGGATGGCTGGGAACAATGAATTTTAGTTTCCTACTGGAAGGGAGAAATGGAAAAGTAAAACAAGGAAGGAGAACAAAAGAGAGAGAGAGAGAGAGAGAGAGAGAGAGAAGAGGACTGTAGTCTTCCTTATAGCTGCTCCTTCGGGTTCTCTTATGCAGATCTCCTTCACTTTCACAGTTTCATCTTATATAAACTTCCCCTCTTTCCAATTCCATTCCTCCCCTATGGTTAAGACTTTCCAACTTGGAATTCCTTCTATTTTGCATCTTTCATTCCCATGTTATTTCCCTTTTTATAAAATCATCTACATGATTTCCTATTAAGATCCTATCTTTCTTTGTGAGTGATCTGGTTCATTCAATGCCCTTTAGGATAATCTGCACTGTTGAAATTTCATCTGAGCCATGTAAGCCTATTTTAGTTGATTTGTAAAACTGTAACAGCCGGGGCCCAGTAAAATATTGTATGCATTGGCATAGAGTGCCTCACGGTTTTCAAACGCATCTTACGAGTTAGAGACTCTCGTACTCTTATCAACAGCCCAGCATCCCCTCCCCAGGTGATGTGGGACTAACTCTTAGTCCGTCCCCGCCTTCATCCCCTTAGACCATCTTGGTTTGTTGCCTTAGACTATCTTGGAGCCTCCCCTCAAACCATCTTGGCTCACCCTCAGGCCATCTTGGCAGATGGCATGTGACGACCTAGGTTTTTCCATGCATTTTTAAATGCAATATCTAAATTCCTAACATAGGATGCATCCCTATTTGAAAACCATTTTATAAGAACCATGCAATGTAGCAAAAAATCTTTAGTTTTGAACTCATTTTGAAAACCCCAAGTGTCATTTGCTTTCACAATCACCAAAGTAGTTTTTGAAAAACTTCAGAAATCATAAATATTTTTCCCCAGGTCTAACCAGTCATAGCACACAGTCCAACTGTAAATAAATACAAATACATGTCCAAAGGGTAGAGAGTTTACTCACATGTATAATTGTCTCCTTTGTTTATTCACTTGCTTGTAGCACTAATATCTCCTGAGACGTCTTCTATTTGTGAGTGGAACTATCCTGAAAAATGTTAAGGATAGGGTGAGTATATACTATACTCAGTAGGAGTCTATCACTACTAGTTTTGCAATGCATGCTATGTTTAAAATCATATGCTCTTAAAACATGTGCATGTTCGAACAATCATGGTCAATATCGATATTAAAACCCACTATTTAATTGGAAATATTGATGACTTAAAGAAATAACATAATCCAAGTTGAAAGTATCATATATCATAAACATAATGATATGTATACGATGCTCCACTGAATCCAACACATGGATATATGGTATGCAAGTAAATCCACGAAACCATAGGGTCCAACTATGCCCACGACCTCGCCGCCGTGTGGTCCCCAGCTACCTGAGGACACTCGGTCATAGCCTTAACGGGGCATATGACACGTTGACCTAGTGCCGTGACACCAGTGGTAGCCCCCTGTACCACATGCAATCTACGTAGGGATGTTGCCCTTTTTGGGTGTGGTACCCATCCACCTAATAGTGGTAGAGGCTGGAGGCCAACCCAAACCTCTCGGCATAGCGCCCACGAGCTTATCAGCCCAAATCATATCAGATCAAACAAGCGAAAATCTCTTTTTCAAAACTTGTCCTCTTTGGGTCCCTCACAACTGCCTACCCAGCGTCTTTTGGGCACTCCAATGTCTTTTGGTAACCCTCAAGGACATGCAATCTTTCGAAAACTCAATGCTCACAAATCATACAATGTATGCAATTGTTTTGCAATTATTTGCAAAACATATCTATGCATAAAGCATTTATCATATGTACGCTGAATTAAGTCATGCTAAACAAGTCATATACTTAAAACATGCATTCTCAAAACAATCATGGCTCTTTTAAAAAGTTTAGTAGTGATAGAGCACCTACCTTAAAGTCTCTTGGAGTCGCGTCCTTTATCACTCAACCCGTCCCTGGGTCTTATTTATAAACTCTTGGGTATGAATGAATACAAGTAGTCCTTATTAATTTCAATCTATTTAGACATTAGACCACTAGATCTGCCTTTTAGGGTCAATGGTCTTTGCCTAATTCATTGTTAGGCTAGATCCTATGATATGGATCTACTTTCCAATAGTTAAACTCTGTAATTTATCCTCTAATCCTAACTTTAAAGTCTCATTAGGCTTGCGTGTCCCAGTTCCTAGGACACCCGTGTATCCTGGTTGAACCGCGACCACCTCACGTGCGTGCACACCGAAAGGCCATGCCAGGGACCGCATTTTGCATGTGCACATGCAAGCTCAAGCGACGCGCTATGGCGCGCATCCTGGATGGTGCCTCACGGACGCACCTTTGGTATAGCATGGTGCGTCTCAGCTCCCAAGGCACCCCATGCATCCTGGTCAAGCCAGGACCCGTGTCCCATGTCGCGTGCACACCCGAAGGCTGCACCAGGGACAATGTTCGTACGTGCACATGCATGCCCAAGCGACGCGCTATGATGCGCGTCCTGGATGACATGGCGCAAACACACCATGGCATAGGCGAAATGTGCCTTGGCTACCGGGCCGCCCATGCATCCCGGTCGAACCAGGACTGTGCCTGGGATGCACCGAGGCCACGCCCATACACAGTGGCGTGCCCCCATGCACAGTGGCATGCCTGGGGTCCATCCACAGGCTTAGTCGGGTGTGCATCACGCACCACGCCCAGGATTGTCTCCTTCATTGGTCCGATCCTGGGTTTGGCAATTTTTGGCCAGAAAATCCTAGGTCCGGCCTGGTTTTGACCTGGGGAAGTCGAAGGCAAGAGGAGGGAGAGTCTGGGCAATGTTTGGCTTGATGGGTTGACAGGCCCATCAAGCCTGGGTTTGCTTTGTGCTTCCCAGCCAAAAATTTCCCAAATCTGGTGTGGATCTGCTCAAGGAAGAAGGGAAAACAGAGGGGAGTCGTGAGGACCTTACCTGGGCAAGTTTGGAGTGATGCCTACTGCCAGTGCTGGGGTTTCTTCATGCTGAAACCCTAGCTGCCGGAATCCCTCTTGAACTGTCAGAGAAAATGGAGGATAAAGGGACGGCTGAGGAGGAGGGGAAAAGGGCTTTTTATAGCCTTGCTATGGCGGTGGCAGAAACATATGGAAACAAGGTTTCTGGAGAAATCTAGAGGAAGAAGATGATGGGGTGCCGTTATCAAAATGGCCCCCTGTGTTTTCTGTCTTTTTCGTTTTCTGTTTAATTTACAAAAATACCCCTGATCTTTAAACGGCTATAACTTCTTCATACGAATTCCGTTTTCGACGTTCTTTGAGGCATTGGATTCCATTTTTTGAGTAGAATCTAATGGTACTAAGTTTCCTCACAAATTCCTTCATTTACTATTTTAAATAAAGTGAAATATTTAACTCAGTTTATTTCCTATAGAATGTTCAATTTTCATTAAAAATAGTGTAAATTGCTCGGGCATTACACGGCAACAAGTTCACCTCTCCCCCTTAGGGGACATGTGTCTACACATGCAGTTAGCCACCTCTCCCCCACATCACTAAGGATGAGACGAACTGGCTCTGATACTAGTTGAACCCGTTGCCGTCTGCTAAGATGGCCTGAGGGTAGGCCAAGATGGCTTGAGGGGGAGGCCCCAAGATAGCTTGAGGGACCCAAGATAGGTTGAGGGTACCCAGAGAGGACAATATCTTCCACTGTGTCACTCTGATACCCAAAAGACGCATTTTAAAACCGTGAGGCACTTTGTGTCAAAGCGGACAATATCTTACTGGGACTTGGCTGTTACAAAAACATAAAACTATATTAGAATCATCTAAACAATACATTAAGTATCTCACAAGCTCTAATGATCATCTAAGCATTAGATTTGACAAATTAACAGTTGGATGGTCAATTTAAGTAAAATTCATATTTTATCTAAAAATTATCAAATTGATGAGTTAGATGATCTAATTAAATGCTAAATTAAGGGTGTTTTGGCCAAAATTAAACACTTAACATACCCTCCAACTAGCATTTTGCTAGTCCCAAGCAAAACATGCAAAAAATTAATTTACAAAAACTAGTAGAAAGTGCCACTTTGATAAGTACTCACAATTGCATTTAGCATATGCAACAAGCCCTTAAACCCCTAAGTTACCCCTATTGGATGAGTTAGGCCTCGTGAGGGTTTGTAGTGAATACACCCATAAAATTAATAAAGTTGAGTTCCTCATTTTATCTCAGAGAATCCTTATTCATTAGCATTCTATTAGTTTTTCACAACGTAACGAAGAGGATTTAACAATTTTACAAATCATACTCATATGAAAGTCATTTTATTTAAGTTATTTCTCTGAGTACATGTGTGTGTACGGCCACATAAATCTTGACTTCTAACTAGATGTGCTTACATTCCATTGGAAATATGTCTAGACCTCAAATCCTCAAAGGTATACTCTCAGAAATGAAGCTCTTAGATAAGAATTTGAACATATTTCTCTCATTATGTGACTAAATCCAACAAGCTAATGGTCCACATAAATTTTTGAATGCTCATGAGACAAAGGAAAGTGACCCCTAACAGTGGATGATATTACCAAGAATATTAGGTGTAGTTTACATTAATTCCTTCTTTTTATATCTTCTTTAAGGCTATATTTTACCTAAGATTCATAGGTCTTTAAATAAGATGAAATGCTAGCTTAGGATAGGTTTAGAAAAGAAGGGTATAAGGATTTCAAAGATTCAAAAGGGACTAAAGATCTTCAATGAATAACTGTTAGGACAACTTTTGGTTGTACTTGAAGTGAATATTTCTTTGTATTTTTGTCTTTCTCATTCAATTTTCTCCTCTTTTTTCTATTTCTGGTACTTCTTTCTTTTTACTTTTCTTTTTCTTTGGCCCTTTAAAAAAAAAAACGGCTAATTTTGTCACTTCTTTGGCTTTTTGTCCTCTTTTGAACTTTTCTACTAACTCTACTCATTTTGAAAATGGGTAATGGTTATTTATTTATCTAGTTTATTTTAAGTTAAGGTGAGTGGGGTTAAGAAAGAAAGACTTTAATAATAGGCTCAAAGGGCTAGCTAGTGATATACAGTATATTGGGTAGGCTTTATGTCTCTAGGTTGAACAAGGATAGCCTATATCACTCCTTAAGTTTTCTAAAGCTTATCAGATTTAATTAATTTTTTGTAAATAAAGCTATTGCTCCTATTTATTCTCGATAGTTAACCAAAACAAGGATAAGAGGATCACACTAAATTATGTATACTGAAAAAAACTTTGGAATTACTTATAACTCTCTAAAGAAGGATAGTCTCTAAACTCATTAGGTTATAAGTCCCCACTAATTTTCCTTAAGTCTCTAAGTCATACCTCTCTATTAATCTTAACTATGTGCTATGTGTAAATGGATCCGAAGAATTAAATTTCATAAAATGTTTTACTTATGGATAATGTGCAAAATGAATCATACACACTTCCATTAAGAGGTGAAAATAGTGGAATTACTAAATGTTGAACATCCAGTTCTCATCACAGTAGGGGAACTCTTACTTAAAAACTTTGTTTTTTTTAAGTAGCTGATGAAAATTTAAAATCCCTATATGCATCTACACCCTGCAACCTGAATGAAACATTTTCCCTAATGTTGGAAAACATAGGATCCATATGATAATGGAAGGATGTCCAAATGGAAATTTCATGAAAAATATTTGGGTTGCCTCCCAAGAAGCACTAAGTTTTATATCTTTAGCCAAACATAATGATGAGTGCAATGATGGTACGCTGCATGGTTTCCTGAAAAAGTTTAAGGTGAGTCATGAGAAGGAGGTGCCTTTATAAGTGTCTCTTCAATTTCAGGGTCAGGCATTTCTAGGAATGGTTTTAACCTTTGACCATTGACTTTTTGTATTTGTCCATCCTTTTCATTCTCGATGGCCCCATGAGGATAGACTATGTGTACTATATAAGGTCCTATCCATCAAGATCTAAGTTTTCTTGGAAATAGATGTAATCTAGAGTTATACAATAAGACCTTTTGACCAGGTATTAAAGATTTCCTTAAGATTTGGCGATCATGTGCAACCTTCATCTGGTCTTTGTATAATTGTGCAGAATCATATGCATCTTTCCTCAATTCTTCTAACTCATTGAGTTGGAGTTTTTGTGGGTCCCAGCAGAATCTAAATCAAAATTGAGCTTTAGGATAGCCCAATATGCTTTGTGTTCTAACTCTACTGGTAAGTGACATGCCTTTTCATAGACGAGGTGGTAGGGTGACATTCTTATTGGGGTTTTATATGTTGTATGATAAGCCCACAAAGCGTCATTAAGTCTCATAGACCAATGTTTCCTACTTAGATCGACTGTCCTTTCTAGAATCTACTTTATCTCCCTATTAGATACCTCTACTTGACAACTCGTTCAAGGGTGGTACGAAGTAGCTATCCTATGGTTGACACCATACTTTTTCCTTAAATTCTCAAACACTTTATTACAAAAGAGTTTTCCCCCATCACTTATTATAGCTCTTGGAGTACCAAACCGTGCAAAAATATTTTATCTTAAAAATTGTACCACAACATTGCAATCATTGGTTTTACAGGGTATAGCCTCCACCCACTTGAACATGTAATCCACTCTTGCTAGGATGTATAGATTGCCAAAAGAATTAAGAAAGGGTCCCATAAAATCTATGCCGCAAATATCAAAAGGTTCTATAATAAGGATTGGGTTTAAGGGCATCATATTTCTCCTTCCTAAACTTCCTAACCATTGACACCTTACACATACTTTGCAGTAAGAATGTGCATCCTTAAATATGGTAGGCCAATAAAATCCACACTGTAAAATTTTTATAGCAATCTTTTTAGAGCTAAAATCTCCCCATATGCATGATCATGAAAAAGGAGAAGATTTAATTATGTTCACTATCTGGTATGCATCTCCTAATTACTTGATCTGGACACTACTTGAATAAGTGTGGATCATCCCAAGTAAAATATTGAACCTCAGTTAAAAATATCTTTTTATCTTGTTTGATCCAATGATTACCATTTGTCTTGTAATAAGATAATTAAAAATATCACCATACCAAGGTAACTGGGAAATATGTAGTAACTATTCATCTGAGAATGATTCAGTTATAGGCCCATGATTGCTAGTGTGCTCTACCACTAATCTGGATAAGTGATCTGTTACTACATTTTCAGAACCTTTCTCGTCCCAAATTTCTAAGTCAAACTCTTGTAGTAAACAATGGATCATCCTAGGTTTTGTATTCTTTTCAGCAAGGAGGTAAGGCTGCATGATCCCAGTATACTATAACTTAACACCCTAACAAGTAAGATCTAAATTTATCCAAAACAAACACTACAACTAACAACTCTTTCCCAGTGGTTGAGTAATTGAGTTGTGCATCATTTAGTATTTTACTAGCATAATATATTACATGGGAAAGTTTACCAATGTGTTGCCCCAAAATAGCTCCAATGGCATAATTTGATGCGTCACACATTATCTCGAATGGTGCATTCCAATCTGGTGGTTGAATAATAGGTGCAGAAGTCAACTCAGCCTTGAGTCTCTCAAATTCTTTCTTATAGTCTTCATAAAAGTCCAAAATGGCCTCCTTTGTAAGTAAATTACACAAGGGCTTGGCAATTTTGCTAAAATCCTTGATGAATCATCTATAAAAGCCAGCGTGTCCTAAAAAAGAGTGAATTTCTTTCACCATCCTTGGTGGAGGAAGGTTGGCTATCAAATCCACTTTTGTTTATCAACTTCTAGCCCATTGAGAGATATTATGTGGCCTAAAACTATTCCACTTTGTACCATAAAATGGCACTTTTCCCAGTTTAGAATAAGACTTTTCTCTTGACACCTTGCAATGACTAACTTTAAGTGGTGCAGGTACTTGTTAAATAATGACCCAAATATTAAGAAGTCATCCATAAACACCTTAAGAAACCTTTCTACCATGTTAGAGAAAATGCTCAACATACACCTTTGAAATGTAGTTGGAGCATTATAAAGCCTAAAAAGGCATATGTAGGTAGGCAAAGGTTCCAAAAGGGCAGGTGAAGGTGGCTTTCTCCTGATCCTTTGGTGTTATAGGAATTTAGTTGTAACTAGAATATCCATCTACAAAATAGTAATAGCTATGTTTAGCCAACCTCTTTAGCATTTGGTCAATGAAGGGTAGAGAAAAATGATCTTTCCTCGTGATCGCATTCAACTTTTGATAGTCAATACAAACTCTCCACCTGCTGGTTATGTAGGTGGGTATTAACTTGTTATCCTCATTTTTACTATCATGACCCCATATTTCTCAAGTACAACTTAAATAGGGCTGACCCAAGTACTGTCAGAGATAGGGTATATGAAGCCAATATCTAAAAGCTTTAGGACTTCATTTTTGATCACGTCCTTCATGTGGGGGTTCAGTCGTCTTTGGGTTTCCCTATAAGGTTTAGCATTTTATTCTAAATGTATCCTGTGCATGCAAATAGCTAGACTAAACCCTTTTATGTCTATTATCATCTACCTTACAGCAGTTTTATGTTCCTTGAGGGCATCTAAAAGCTTACCCTCTTGTTCATTATCTAAATTTGATGCTATTACTACAGGTAAGGTTTCATCTGGGCCTAGGTATTAATATTTCAAGTTGTCAGGCAAGAATTTTAGGTCAAAAGATTGTGGTTGCTCTATTGAGGGTATGGGGATAGATTTAGAAGGTGGGAGTGGTTCCACATAAGGACCCCACTTGGAGGTATACATGATTGGTTCAACATCTAAAAGATTGTTTACCTCCTCAATAGACTTGTCTATATTAAATTCTCTATTAAAGTGCATGAGATAAGCCTCTAGTGGGTCAGAGATGGACAAAGGTGGATGGATCTCATTAATTAGACTTTTGATTAAATGAATCATTGAGGTCTAAATGTTGTTGATCAGCATTAATGACACTACCTTAACCTTAACCTTCATGTTGCTGAATGACAATTTCATTACAACGTTCCTATAGTTAATAGTGGCATTGGATGTCACCAAAAATGGATGTCGAAGGATGATTAGAATCTGATTACCAAGATCAGAAATAGGCTAGGTGTCCAGTACAATGAAATCAATAGGATAATAAAACTTTCTACCTCTATCAACACATCTTCAACCAAACCACATGATATTTTGACTGATCTACCAGCTAATTGCAGCATGGTAGTGGTTGGTTTTAACTCACTGGGTCTTAGTTGGTCATAGACAGAGTATGGAAATAAGTTAACATTTGCCCCTAAGTCAAGAAGTGCCCTATCTATGACATGATCTCCGATGATGCAAGTAATTGTAAGACATCTTGGATCTCTAAACTTTGGTGGTGTGTTGTGTTGAATCAAAGAGTTTACCTACTCAGTGAGGAAAGCTTTCTTTTGTACATTCATCTTTCTTTTTCTTGTGCAGACTCTTTTAAGAACTTGGCATAAGCGGGAATGTCTTTGATTGCATTGAGTAATGGTATATTGATTTGTACATGTTTAAATACCTCCATTAACTCATTGAAGTTTTTTCCCTTCCTATCTTTATCCATAACTAAGGAAAAGGAGCTTTAGGCACATAGGGTGCCTCCACTATAGATTCTACAGGGCTTTTTTGTCTCTTCCCTTTCTCCTGTATTACTTTGTTATCAATCTGACGACCACTCCTAAAGGTGGTTATAGACTTGGTATGCTCATGAGGGTTAAGGTTTTGAGAACTTGACCCTATCTCAAATTGACCCTTAAGGTTGGGGATGGTTTGATTATGGAACTGACCATTTCCTCTATTATGTAGTTCAACTAACAACTAGGTCACCTGCATATCTAATTTGGTTAGGGCATGAGAATTGATATTTTGGAATTGGTTCAGAGCCCTTTTTGTTTCTTCATTCTATTTTGCAAACATGCTTTCAATTCTATCCTCTAAAGATGGTTTCTTTAGTTGCTAGGTTGTTAAAAGCCGGCTAGCTATTGAGGTACTGTAGGCCTAGGAGGAAAATTTTGGGTAGGGGGTTCACTAGCGATCCCCCTTGGTGATTATTCTTTGACCGAGAAAAATTAGGATGCCTAACCCATCCAGGGTTGTAGGTCTCAAATTATGGGTTATTGCTAGGCTGGTGATATGCATTGAATGCATTGGTCGATAAGATATTTAGGGTATACTTTATTGGACGGACAAGCTGAAGTTAGATGAGATGAACTAGAACAAGTTGTGCATACTTCTTGTGGAGGTTTGTGGGATAAATTCCCATGAAAGTTTGAAACATAGTTTCAAGTTTATCTGCTCTACTATTGGACTTGTCCAATCTTTGTATTATGGAATCGAGTTTATGGGAGAGATCAGTATACACTCCTATCTCATAGAGATCCCCTTTCTTTGGAGGTTGGTTAGTTCTCTCTCTTCTATTTGAATAATCCCATTACTAAGAATCACCGGCCAATGTGTAAAAGAACTCCCATGCCTCACTCTCATCCTTTAGTATGAGGGTCCCTCCACTAGCTACATCTATATTTGCCTATTTTGAGGCATTAATGCCTCATAGAAGTATTGAACCTGCTACCATTTTTCAAATCCATGATGAGGACATTTCTATAGTAGTTCATTCCACCATTCCCAACATTCATAATATTGTTCATCATCCCTTTGTTGGAAATTTACAATTTCATGATGAAGAGAAATTGTTTTGTGAATAGGGAAGAACTTGTTCAAAACTTCTTAGACTACAGGTCCCTTGTATTTATGGAACCTACCTCCAAGGAATTAAGCCATGACTTGGCTTTGTCTTTAAGTGAGAATGAGAATAGCCTAAGCCTAATAAAATTATCTAAAAAATTTTGAATCCTAAATGTGGCCAAATATTAAGAAACTCCTTGATATGTAGGTAGGGATCTTCTCGATCTGGACCATAAAAGGTGGGGAGTAATTGAATGACTCTTGACTCTAACTCAAAGTGGTCAATGTTTGTAGGAGGTAAAGTTATGCAGGATGGGGTATTAAGTTGTAGAGGCACACAAAAATCTCTAATTGTTCTACCCTGGACCTTGGCTGGTGGTTCAACCATGGGGATAGGAACTTGGTTTCTTTCCCCTTGTCTTTGGTTGCATTGAATCTCTAAGTCAAAAGGTGTTATCTCTAAGTTATGAGTTGATGCTCTTCCATAAACTATCCTAATCTAAAATGTCCTGCATACCAGTTAGGTTCTAGTCAAAAGTGGTTAATACAATCCTTGTGTTAAAAGATGTTTAGACCTCAACTAATGTCAATGGAAGGCATGGGAAAATCACTTGGATTTTAAGACACCCCCTATAACCACAATGCTCAAAAGCCACTAGAGTGATAGTAGATCGCATCCTTCTAAAAGGGTCCTATGAGCTCAATACCCTAAGTCTCTTTCTACTTGATTTTGAATTAATATTCAAAGGTTGGGATCATAGCATACAAGGATATTGATTGTTTCCTAGGTGGGCCAAGGAGTTGGTGATCAAATCTAGTCTTTATCTTATAAGAGTTCCTGTGGGGCCCTTACTCTCGTTAATTCCATTCCACCATAAAGCTGTAAATATGCAATGCAATTCAAAAGCAAGCTAATGCAACCTATATATGCTATCCAACCAAGGTTAGATAGGTGCTTTAATGCACAATCCTAAGTAAAGATGCAACAATTATCAATGTATGATCTTAATCTATATGATTTATACTACCATCCAAATGCAAATTTAAACTAAATGCACATTGAACTGAAATTAATGTTAAGGGATACTTACAGAGGGTTTCTAATGAAGATCAAGTGTGGGCCACCAAACCCCACACTTGCCCTGTATTATTACAACCAATTTAAAATTGAAATTGAAATAATTGCAAATTACAATGGAGCCTCACTATAAGTTTCACTCTAAAAAAATAAAAACTCTTATTTTAGGAAAGCAAGGAATTCTATTTAGTTGATGAAGACCCACTTCCCAATTTTCCTTTTTTTTTTAATTTCTTGAAAAATAAAAATAGTAATAAGTACCAGATTCAGGAAATAGAGTGATTATGCATTAAGAGAAATTTAAAATATGCACCTAAAAATGCCTAAAATACTAAAATAATGCAATCCTTAAAAAAAATTATATTAAATTTTGAATTTTTAAAAAAATTAATTATATTTTATGAAAATACCATTGCGGGTCTCCAACAACGACGCTAAAAACTTATTGTTACCCATAAGTGCATGGGCTATTATAGTGTAGCGTATACAAGTACAGGTCGATCCCATGGGGACTCACCTTAATAATTTATGGTTTGAATAAAATTTAATTGTTCAAAGATTAAAAATAAATGACACAAATTAAATGAAAGTGAGATCAAAATTCAAATATATTTAATCAATGGAAATTACAAAATTTCAAATTGAGAAAGACAAGAAATTAACTAAAAAAAAAAAATAAATCTACTTCCCTAGCTTAATTGTAGCATTGTCTTTTGATCTAGTATCTTCAATCTCAATTGACCTTCATCACTCTCTTTTTGATGATTTTGATTAAAGATCCAATGGCCTGATTGAGCAGCTTCCCCAAAAATCTTAAAGATCTAGACTAAATGGTAATTTTGGGTTTTCGAGGCTTAGATTGATTTCTAGAGTTTAGATTCAGGATTAGAGATGGTGAATAAACTAATGGATGTCCTAAGAATGAAATATGAAAATTAATTGAAAATCTTATTTGAAATAGAGGAGAAACAAAGAGATCATGTTTGTTAAGGCTAACCCATTGATTAAATTAAGCCTTAATTAAATCAGCTCAATTTGTGTAGTTCCTAGATAATAGAATACAGATAAAGCAGAACAAGAATAGAAATAGGGACACAAAAGGAATTAAAATTGGGACACATATGGAGTTTAAATTAAAGGGCAAAGGGCAAATTTGGAATTTGAGGAGAAAAATTAGAATTAAACAAAAAAAAAGGAAACTTGATGGAAGGGAAGATAGTGAAGATGGAGGAGAAGGGAAGAGGGAGAAGAAGGAAGAAGAAAGGGAAGACAAAGGAAAAACCCAGATTCTCTAGGTTAAGCAGTGTCAGCTGGTGTTGTGCCTAGAGATCTTGTGTCTTACCACCACCGATAGAGAGAAAGGGAGATGAACAGTGCTAGGTTCAGGTGCTGAGCGATGATCAAATAGAAGAATTGAGGCCATCTAGTGTTGGGGACTGCATCCGGTTCTGACAGAGTGAAAAGGGAAAAGAGAGATGCAGCGACAGAGAGAAGGGAGCAGAGGAGTCTGGTGTGACCAAGAGGGAGACAAAGGGAGGAGGATGATGCAGTGTGGTAGAGAGATAGGAGGTGAGGCAGAAGGGGGAAAGTGGAATAGGACTTGGTGAAATTAGAGAGAGAAGGGAGCAGGACAATGTCTAGAAAGAAGATGCCAGCCATGGGTGAACAGAGGAGAAGCTAGAGTAGGAAAGACAGAGAGAGGGGAGAGATGGGGCTGGTTTGTTGGTGAAGAAGAGTATGAATAGAGAAACAAGGGAGGGAAGAAGGATGGCTGGGAACAATGAATTCCAGTTTCCTACTAGAAACTAAGAGAAGAAAAAAAAAAAGAAAGAGAAAGGATAGCAGGGTTGGGGAGAAAAGATGAGCTAGTTGTTGCTGTACGGGGTGGGAAAGAAAGGAACAATTGACACTAAAATTAAAACAAAAAAGGAGAAGGAGAATGTAAAACAAAAACAAAAACAGGGAAGGAGAATGTAAAACAAAAAGTAGAGAGAAAGAAGAGGGGTGTGGTCTTCCTTATGGTTGCTCCTTTGGGTTCTCTTGTGTAGATCTCGTTCACTTTCATGCTTTCCTCTTATATAAACTTCCCCTCTTTCCAATTCCATTTCTCCCCTATGATTAAGAGTTTCCAACTTGGAATTCCTTCTATTTTGGATCTTTCCAGTCCCATGTTATTTCTCCTTTTATAAAATCTTCTCCATGATTGCCAATTAGGATCAATTTTCTTTTAAGAAACTATCATATCTTTCTTTATGAGTGATATGGTCCATTGAATGCCCTTTAGGATAATCTGCACCATTGAAATTAAATTTGAGCCATCCAAACCTATTTTAGTTAATCTACAAAACATAAGATTATATTAGAATCATCTAAACCATTCATTAAGCATCTGGCAAGCTCTAATGATCATCTGACCGTTAAATTTGACAAATTAATGGTTGGATGGTTAATTTAAGCTAAAATTCATATTTAATCTAAAAATTATCAAATTAATGAATTAGATTATCAAATTAATGGTATTTTGGCAAAAAATAAACACTTAATGCATATGGCCCTATTAGTTGGTGGTTCTTACATGATTTACTCTATCTAGACTATAAATCAAAGTCAAATAAATGGACATGCAACTCCCTAGAGTTCATGTGCCATTTCACCTATCGAAAGGGGGGTGCATCTATCATGATAATTGCACTTATATCATCATGCTTCTTAATAAATAAAACTCAATTAAAATTGCTCATCTAAAATTTTCCAAAACCTTGAAAACTTAGTGGTTCAAATTCCCCCTACTTATTTGATAGATCAATGCATTTTACTCACTAGCTTTTCCCACATTCTTCCTTGCACATGTTCAATATCTTGGATCTCTCTTCTGAGATGGGGGGAGAGGGGCATCTCCTCCCTCCTCTCCTCTTCGCATCTCTTCCTCTTTCTTTCTTTCTTCCTCTCCTTTTCTCTTTTTTTCATTCATGTGGGCTTCCTTTCCCTAAGCCCAAGCTGTCCAAAATAAGAGACATCTTGGCTGGTTTCTTTGTTTGGATGGATTCTATTCCATTCTCTCTTATCCTAGATCTTGAATTTATATTCTAGATATTTATATTTTATCTTCTTTGATATATTATTTCTAACTTTCATATTATTCTCAAAGTCTTTTTATTTTTACTTTCTAACTTCCATATTATTCTTGTTCTCCTGAGATCCTACGATATAAAAAAATGTCTAATTATAAGATTCAATGCACCTAGACACCTCCTCATTGATTGGGCTGTCCAACTTAGCTATTAAGTGGATCCCACTTCACATATTTTTCATTATATAATTAGTTAGGGATGCCATTATAGATGTAAAACTTTATTTTTCCCATAAATTTGAACTCAATCATTGGATTTTGGCATGCTTACAGTTGACTCTCTTCAAGCTTAATCCATCAGTGGAGGTCTTATTATAAGATTTTTAAGTTTCTAAAATTTCAATCTCAAACTCTACAATTTTTTTTGGATTATTATTAACAATAAAAATAATAGTATTGAAATTTAGGATATCATAGCAGTGTCCTTGTTTGCCTTTGATGCTTGACCTTGACCTATTGAAATTTAGACATCGTGCCACACATTCACTAATGTCCTTCTCCATCCCATCCCATCAAAAGCGTTGTCTCAGGTTCTAATACATCTTCATACTCCTATTATGAATAGTGAACCATGACTAGTGTGCCTCCTAAGGATGCTCCCATCTCAAGTCATCAACAATCAGCACCACTAATTTGGCTCAAAATGCATGCCTCTATCTTATCCTCTAGTGAAACTTGCCTTTTCACACAAGTCTTGCATCTCTACATTACCTACCTATGCTTGCAGAATTCTATTAATAAACCTCAATCTGACTAAGAGATTGGCAACCACTGCTCTTGACTTCTTGCTAAGAGCATCAACCACCACATTGGCTTTCTTAGGGTGGTATTGGATGGTAACGTCTGTGAGGTATTTCATCCACCTACATTGCCTCATGTTTAAATCACTCTGCATAAAGAAGTATTTGAGACTTTATGATCAATAAAAACTGCAAACTTCTCTCCACAAAAATAGTGACGTTAGATGTTTTTTAGCAAATACTACTCTCACTAACTCCAAGTCATGTATAGGGTAATTTGCCGCATGCATTTTCAATTATCAACACATATAAGCAATCACTTCTCTATGCTACACAACACACTTTTGAGTCCCTTACTAAAGGCATCACAATAACTCACAAAGCCATCTCAACCTAAAGGTAATGTCAATACTGTTACAGAGATAAGTCTCCTCTTGAGCTTTTGAAAGTTTACTTCACAAGAATCATTCCACACAAATGTTGTATCCTTCCTGGTCAATGAGGTCCTAGAGAATCCATTGATAAATATGTGATAATAACTCTCAAATTGAGGAAGCAATGAATCTCTATCACCATCTTGGTTTGCTCCCAACCCAACACTGCCTCAACTTTCTTCGAGTCGACATCATCCCATCCTTATATATGATGTGGCTCAGGAAATACACCTACTCCACCCAGAAATCACACTTATTGAACTTTGCAAACAAGTGATGGATCTGCAACATATCCAAAGCAATACACAGGTGCTCCCCATGTTCCTTTCTACTAGTTGAATATACATGAATGTTCTCCACAAACATGATGGAAAACAAGTCCCAGTAAGCTTGAGAAACCTAATTCACTACATCCATAAAACTATCAGTGAATTAATCAATCCAAATGACATCACCAAGAACTCATAGTGGCCCTAACAAGTCCTAAAAGATTTCTTAAAGACATCCTCCTCCTAAATCCTTAGCTAGTAATATCTTAACTTCAAATCAATCTTCAAAAAGATTTGTGCAAACTAGGCTGGTCAAAGAAGTCATTGGTTTAGGGTAAAGAGTATTGGTTTTTCTTTGCGATGTTGTTTGGCTAGCAATAGTCAACACACAACCTCATAGATCCATCCTTCTTCTTTACAAAATGGACTAACACCCCCAAAGGGGATCCATAGATCTAATGAAACCTCTATTCAATGATTCCTACAAGTGGCTCTTGATGTCTCTCAGCTTGGCTAGATACATTTGATATGGTGCCTTAGAATATGTGTTGTGCTTGTGTGATGACCTAGGTTTTTAATTGTTTGAAAATAAAATTTTGATTTTACAATTCATTTTGAAAGTTAGAGCTCCTATTTTCAAAAATACAAATTTAACAAAAATCTAGTAGAGTTTCTTTGGACATTTACACATTTAATGTAGACAATGCAAAAACCTTGATAAACATTTATCAACAATGGACAAAGTAATGTGAAAGAATTTGACTAAACATGGACAAAAATTAGAGTATTAAGATTCATAAAGAAAAGGTTAGACTAATGTTTGAGTCTACTACATGAAGTTTAGTTTTTATAAATGCATGCAGAATTGGCAGTCATAGCCTAGCTACAGTTTTAAGCCAAATGATCCATAAAACTCATAATGAATTAAGCATACACCACCAATTTTGATATCTTACTTTCTATCTCCAAACCTAAGCACTAAAAGTCCTTTACACTACTTCCTTTTCCTTTCTGAGATGATATGTGGTAATAAAGATATTGAGTGTATGACATACTCAGTAGATAGAACCAAGGCTACAAAAACAAAATCTACGGCATTTAGCATACACATGCTCTTAAAGAATACATTTTTCATGAAATACAATCACATATTAACAAGTATATCAATGTCATGCACTGTAATATGACTATCACATGAAAGATACCATATCACATCACTTTTAAGAAACTAGAATGAATCATACCTCATATAACATGCTCATCATATAAAATCAAGTCAGGAATAGCAAAACTAAAATATGCTATACAATGTATTTTGGCAACAAATGCCAAGTGGACAAACCAAATAGGATGATCACAAGTCGTTCTACACACCTGCAAAGTGAATAACTAATGGCTTTTGGTCTCATACCAATTAGGCATAAGTAAGTGTCCTTTTGCATACATGAAACGAAGATCAGCTATGTCATTCTACACTCATGCAAGGTGACTAACCAAGTCTTTCTACACTCATGCAAAGGTGACATACCAAGTCCTTAATAGTAACCAAAAGACTATAATCAATCACTAATCATAATGCCATTTACAAATCTTTTTCTACAAAACTATTTTTTATGTATAATAATTTAAATCATGCATCAATATAAACTTTACAAAGAATGTTACCTAAATTCACAAGTCATCACTAGTATTGATCATTTCAAACATTATAAGAACATTTTGCTGCTCAAATTGCGTAAATACATGTATAATAACTATCTCAAATCTTAACATACTATATGCTTAAGAATTTAGTTGAGTAAAAGCATGGTCATCAAATATCTCACAAGATAATGTAGCTTTTCAATCATTTTCAAGTCCATTTCAATTTCATTGAGAATTTAGTAGCTTCAGAATTACCTACCACTTTTGGGGTCGCTTCAACAAATAACGTGCCTTGTCTTTCACTTGTATTATCGATCTATTTCTCAGTTCATATTTAACATTAACTAGACAATCCATCCACATATACATATCTTAAATCAACATCAGATCCCATACTATCATTTTGTCTGTACATTAGGTTCTAGAATTCTTCATCTTACTATTTAATTAGAACTTTGCACCACAAATACTCATTTAATAAGATTCATTTGTTTCTAATCATTGATCAAATTCAAAAATCATATATGAAAATCATTAAATTTGTTGATTGGATGCTTGTCAATACATGTGCAATTATCTGAATTAGATTTCATATGACGACAATCAGATAGGTGTACTAGGGGATGGAAGTCATAATCTAGTCAGCCAATTTGTTTGTTCCGATTACTGATCAGTGATCAAAACAAAAACAAAGTGGTTAGAGTTCCAACCAGCTACTAATCATCAATGAAATTGAAAGGGACAGGGTCTAATTACATGTTCCAAATTACTCAATGAACCTATCAGTGATTAGAGCTCAAACAAATCTCAATCAACTATTAATTGTCCCCAAACTAGAGATGGATAGGATTCGATTTCTATTTTATAGATCATATGATAGTTAGGATTTGTTTATATATTTTAAAAAGTCTCTACATTTTAAGAGAATGGTTGCATCCAAATTTCACTAATGATGTAATGACTAAGAATCATTCAGAGGTATATAAATGTTAAGGTAATGGTTGAATCTGAGTTTCTGACTATTGCTTGACAATTTAAAATCATTAAAAACTTAGATTCAATGATCCATAGAACATCGATAGTCAATGGCATGAAAAACCCATCAAGCACCCATGTTAGATCCTAGATTATTCATTTACATCCTTAGTTTCAACATATGGTGAAAACTCATAGAAAACTTACATAGATGCATGTGTAGATTACATAGAAAAATCAAAGAAAATAGTGGAAGATTCTTACCTTGTTGAGCAATTTCCACTTGTTTATGGTTGCCAGAGGAGGTGGACTAATTGTTATTTTCTAGAATGATTTCCCTCTTCAATGTTCATTGGTCCCTCCATTGGTCAAACTACCAAATCACTTTAGATTCCCTTTGCTCTTAGGGGCTTTTGTAGTTCCAAAGAGTGGGAATGCAATGGTGGAGACTGATCATCAATCGGTCGCCATTTCATTGCTGTCCAAACCAGTGCAAGCTAACAATCTACAAGTTTCAAGTTGCTAGAAAAAAATGACATGGCGACCTCCTCTCACTCACTCTCTCAATCCTCCTTCTACTTCCTCTTCCCTCTTCTTTTCCTTGCATTGAGTAACAAGGTCTCATGTAGATGTTAAATCTGGCTATAACTCAACTAGTACTTGCTCAAGTAGATGGCTAGGACCTTGTTTATACTTTTGTAGCATGGAAATATGGAATACATTGTGCACTTCAGATAACTATAGTGATAATGCTAATCTTTATGCTACCTTTCTGATCCTTTCAAGAATCTCAAATGGACTGATAAACTAAGGATTTAGTTTCCCTTTTAGTCCAAACCTCATAATTCCCTTCATTGAAAAAACTCGTAGAAATATATTATCACCAACCTTAAATTTGAGTTATCTACATCTTCCATCAGCATAACTATTTTACCTACTTTGAGCATTAATAGGTCTCTTCTTGATTATTCTCACCTTATGAGTGCATTGTTCTACAAATTCTAATGGGTAATCCTATTCTCACCAACCATATTCTAATAGGTTGGAGAAAATAAAGTGCCACTATAGAGCCATACCTATAATCGAATGTAAACTGTTACTATAAGCAAACTCAATCAGTGGTAGAATTTCATCCCAATGTTCTTCTAGTCTATAATGCATGCTCTCAACATATTCTCCAAAGTTTGGAATGTCCTCTTAGACTGACCTTTGTCTATGGATGAAAGGCAGTGCTAAACCTCAGCACAATCTGAATGACTTTTGCACAGATCTTTAGAATTGCAAAGCAAATCAGCTATCTTTATTGGAAGTGATGGCCAAAAGTGTTTCATGCAAAATTAGAATGTCTTTAATGCACATCAAACATAAGCTATTATTAGCTTGATTCTATTGGATGGGAAGAAAATGCACTAATTTATTCAACTATCAATGATTACCCTTATCATACCATGGTCCATCTGGGTAATCCTACTATAAAATCCATAGCACTATTGTCTCATTTCTACTCAAGAGGCTGTAAAAGTCATACATGTCTCTAATGCTCGTCCTTGACTTGCTAACAAGATAAACAATGCTCTACAAATTCCCCCACATCCTTCTTCATACAGTTTCAAAAAAAGTGTCTCCTCAAGTCTTGGTACATCTTTGTACCACCTGGATGAATGGTATACTGAGAATGGTGTGCCTCTTTGAGGATCTCTTGTCTTAATTGGGCATCTATGAATACTACCAATCTTCCTTGTATTCGAATGCTATTTTTTGCTTCCTTAGCAAAAACCTAGTCTCCCAATTAGCATCTATGTATATGTATCATCTTTTTGCATCATAAGAACTTTCTCTTTAATAGTAGATCTCATTGCCAGATTTGGAGTAAATGATCTATCCTGTCATAACTTTGGTTTGCACTCCACCACATCTTATAGAAACTTCCACTTCCTGGAAAACATACAAGTAGAAAATCCATGTCTTCTGACACAAAGCATCAACCACAGCATTTGCATTCCTTGAATGGTACTAAATTGAACCTTATAGTCCTTAAGGTATTCCATCCATTTCCTCTACCTCATGTTCAAACCCTGTTGCAAGAAAATATACTTGAGGTTCTTATGGTTAGTGAATACTTCAAACTTCTTACCATACAAGTAATGTCTCCAAATTTTTAGGGGTAAAGACTATTGTGGCAAGCTCTAGGTCATGGGTTAGATAATTTACCTCATGCTTTTTCATTTGTCAAGAAGCATAGACAATTACCTTTCCATTTTGCATCAATACAAATCCTAGTCCTTTGCTGAAGGCATCATTGTACACCATGAAATCTCTGTTGCCAAATGGTAAAGCAAGCACTAGAGCAATTGTTAGCGTCCATTTCAACTCTTGCAAGCTCTTTCACAAGTGTCATCCCACTCCCACATAAATTTCATGTCTTTCCTAGTCAATCTAGTTAAGGGTAATGCAATGCATGAGAAACCCTTAATAAGTCTACTGTAATACCCTACAAGGGAAACTCCATCTCTCTCTAACAATCCTCGATGTCTCCCATGTTTCAACTATTCCAACCATAGCTGAGTCTACTACAACACCCTTCTTAGAGATAATATCACCCCAAAAATCCTACCTCTTTCAACCAAAATTCACACTTGCTAAACTTTGCATACAACTTAGGTGACCTAATTGTATTCAATACAACAGGTAAATGTTCCTAGTGTTCTTCATGGTTTTTTTATTAGACTAGTATGTCATCTATGAATACTATAACAAACTTGTCGAGGTAGTTTTTGAACACTCAAGTCATTAGAACCATAAAAGCAGTAGGAGTATTTGTCAATCCAAAAGGCATGACTTGGAATTCATAGTGTCCATATGTGGTTCTAAATGTTGTTTTTTTAATGTCATCTTTAACCTTGAGTTGGTGATATCCAGACTTTAAATTAATCTTAGAAAATACTCTGGTTTACTGCAGTTGATTGAACAAGTCATCAATATGGGGTAGATGGTATTTGTCCTAGTTAAGCATTTGTTAGTCAATATAGAGGTAGATCGACCCATCCTTCCTTTTGACAAAGAGAACCAATGCTCCCCAAGCTGATAGGAATCTGATATTGTGCCTTGGAGATAGGAATCATGCTAGGTATAAAGTCAATGGTGAATTCTATCTCCCACTAAGGTGGTAATCTTGATAAATCACTAGGGAATACATCTAGAACTTCAATTGTCACCTCATCTAGCATAGGTTTCTCTACCTCTATAGTTTCAACCTTGGCCAAGAATTCCTGCCATCCCTTTGCGATATGCTCAGTGGATTTAATTGTAGAAATCACACACATCCTCGTGTAGTTACATTTTCCTCTCAAGGAGATTTTAGTTTCACATGGTAGGTTGAATACAATCTTTTTCCTACAGCAATCCACTATAGCCCAATGCAGTGCTAGCCAATCCAACCCTAAAATGAAGGCAAAATCCAAACTAGATCAGCTTCCATCTACATGTCCTCTACTCCTATTATTACATCTAAATGTATTGTTTGTATACAGGGACTCATTCAATGGGGTCATAACTTCTAAACATGTTTTTAAGTTTTGAATTGGTCTATCCAGCATGATACAAAGCCTACAAATACAAAAGAATGAGTAGATCTAGGATCAAACAAAACTTTTGCAAGTTGATCATGAATAAGCAGTGTAACTTCCACAATTACATGTGAAATTTGAGCTTGATTGTTAGTAATGGAAAAAACACGTCCTTGGCTCTTTGGAAGTTGATTTCCTCGTCTTTCCCTTCTTTCTTGTTTCTTAGGTAGTGCATTGCAATACATGTCTCATCTCCCCACTATTGAAGTACTTGATGTCAATGCATAATCTACTTGGATGGTGTTTCCTACATGTGGGCATTCTCCAAATCTTGGTACCCTATTTTCATCTCCAAATTGGTGTTGTTGTGGATGTTGGGATCCCAAAAACTGCATTGGCCATTTCCTTTTGTTGAAATGATTGCTTATGCCACCATTCTTTTCTTTTTCCTTCCTATCTATCTATGTTCTCCAATAGTCCTTGGAAAGAGAAGTCACCTCCACTGTCTTCAATAAAGTAGTAGGCTAAAACCCTACAACCCTATTCCTCAGGCTAGGGTTCAATCCACTGTCAAACTTCTTAGCATCTTTAGCCTCTTTGGTGCATACAAAGGGTGTAGATCTTTGAAGACAGGTGAATTTATTCTCATACTGTGTCACTGCAATATTTCCTTGCTCTAGATTCATGAATTCCATCAACTTCTCCTTTTGCATATGTCAAGGAATGTACTTTTCGTACAAGACCACCTTGAATTCTTCCCAATGAATCACATCATTTCCCTCAAAGTGGACCCACTCAACTATTTCTCCCCACAAGTTTGCCTCTCTAGTCAAAATGAATGTTGCCATTATTACTTTCCTATCATTCAAATTTTTCATTGTTTGTAGGACCTTTACTATTTCAAACATCCACTTCTATGGGGCGATATGACTCATCCTCACTAGAGAATGATGGGACCAAGTTCTTAAACCATTCCGATTGATCTTAAGCTCTATCAACAACTTTATCTAATGCTACTACTCTTGTTGCAACTTCTCCTTGTGACTGGTTTTGGAAAAATTGGGCTACGTGTTGCATGAACATCTGTACAACCTTAGTGTAGGGAGCTCCTTGCTCATAAGAGTTGGTAGAGTTAATACTTGTCCTAGTGGGGGTTGTGTACCCACTTCTCTTAGGTGGCATTTTATGTGCTTTCATATGTATAAAACTTGATGTGAGTATTTATCCTCTAGTTTCATATTAGGTTCCAAAATGCTATTTACTAATTATCTTTGTCCTTTATACATTGTAATTGGCATGAAAGACATACTAGGCTCTGATAACAACAATGACGACCCAAAATTATAAATGCTTGAAAATAAAATTTCATTTTCACAATTCATTTTGAAAGACAGAGCTCTTGTTTTCAAAAATACAAATATAACAAAAATCTAACAAATTTTCTTTAGATGTTTACACATTTAATGTGTGCAATGAGAAAACCCTAATAAACATTCATTGACAATAGACAAAGAAATATAGAAGAATTTAACTAACCATGCACAAATATCTAGGCATTAATATTTATAAAGAAAAGGTTAGAACTCATGTCTGAGTCTGCTACATAACATTTAGTTTTAATAAAGGTGTTCTAAAATAGGCAATCACAGCCTAGCTAACAATTGTAAGCCATATGATCGAAATAAACTCATAATCAATTAAGCATGAACCATCGAATTCTAATATCTTACTTTGTATCTTCAAATCCAAGCTCCGAAAGTCCTTTACACCACTTGCTTTAACTTTCCAAGTTGATATGTGATAACAATGATAGGTTGAGTATATGATATACTCAATAGATGGAACCAAGGTCACAAAAATGAAATCTATAGCACCTAGCATACATTTTCTATTAAAGAACATGTACCCTCTCTTTTTTCTTTTGGTTGGGAATAGGTCGAGTTTGATCTATTTTTTTTTTTTAAAGGGGAACAAGGGTGGTTCGATTCAAAACGGTCCCTTCCTTAAAATTTCTTTAATTATACATTTTAAATTTTTTTAGTTCTAAAAATGTTATTTCATGTACTTAATCATCATCATGCACCATGAGTTTGATCAACTTTATTTTTAAATTCCATAAGTGGGGCCCACCTAGTGAAATTATTGAAATACCCCTTGCCATAAAATGTTTAATTATTTTTATCAGAACTTTAATTCTAATATTCTTAGTGTCTTTTAAATCCTTTTTTTGAGTAGAATATAATTATTGAGGTTCTCATATTCAACTTGCTATTTATAATTTTCTAGATTTATCAAAACTCAAAAAGTCTAAAATTCTAGAAATTTTATTTTAAGTCCATAAAAATTCATTAAATTACATAAAATAAAATCTAAAATTTGAGGCATTGCAGATTGGCATAAGATCAATCATAAATCAGCCTCTACAATGGTAATTTGGGAACCTCCTTTGGGAAAATGTTCTATTATTCTCAAGCCACATCTATCTCCTCAGTCCATGGCTTCTCAGCCTCTACCACAGCTACACTTGCAAAGACAACTTAATGTGCCTTAGAATAATGTCTACTACCTTCATGGAGAAAATAGCATAAGCTCCTGTGATACTCTTCCTACCCAACAATAAGATCACTGGCTATCCCAGTGTGTTGAATGTAACCTTCTTCTTGAGATAATCCATTGCCACCCAGTGTGTCACGAACTAATTCATCCAAAATAACATTAAAATCAACCGTATCAAGAATGATAAGTTCAACATCCATCCTCTAAACCATGATCTTAATGGGCACACCCTAAAGGAAATCTTTAATCCGAATTGACACACCTACTAATGTTGGTGTAGGATGAAAACTACTCATAAGCGCATAGGTTGATTGCATGAGGAATGTCACTTATCTTTAGCCAAATAGATATTATTTTGATTAAATTAGGAATTTAAACAACATGGAATGGGAAACATGCATAAAATCATAAACATGCACTAAAGGAAACTTTCTAAAAATGAAGATTATTATGAAATTAGAAACTTTTCTAACTAACATGTATTCAATAAAAGAAACTAATGCATAATTAGAATGAACAAATCTAGGAAACTTTACTTAAGGAAACTTGTTAAAAATGAAACTTTCCTAGTCTAAAAAAATTCTAGGACTAAATTAAGAAAATTTCTAAATCTAAACTAAGATGCAAATACTAAATAAGTAATGCTAACTATCATGAAATAGGGGAACAATAAACCACTTAAAGGCAAATCACCCAACACATTGCGAATGACCTAGGGAGTTGTGCACATGATTCATGAGTGAGAAAATGGCTGGAATGCATTAGCTATAATCTTTCCAACATGTGAGCTAATCAAAGTAGTAACTAAACTACCTAAAAACATAAACAAGTTTCTAAGGAATCAAGCAAATAAAGTGTATAGATTGTTGGAAATTATGCAGGAACCTTGAAAGGTAAATTTTCAAATATATGGTGCTCATGAAATTAAAATCAAACAAGACGTGGACTGAGACATGGTGCATGGGATTCATGAAAGATATCACTCTAGATTGAAAGTACTTTAATTCGAGAATCAAACAGTAACAATTCTCATTCAAGATGTTTATTCATTGAATTGGAAACTAAACTCAAATATGGTGCGCATGTACATAAACAACAACCTAGAAATTGTGCACTTTCGTAATGCTAGAATTTGCTCAAAGCAAAGTTTAAACACACTCCAACAATCTCAAATGCATGTGAAACCCAAAAAAATCAAGAGTGTAAGAGCAAGAAGGTTGGAAAGAAATCAACAAGAAATAGTCCTAAATCTAAGTGAGAAATAATGAAAAGAAGAAAGGAAAACAATAAGACCCAATGCTACTATCCTCTAGGCTATCACTACTAGAGGAAAACTTTAATCTTGAAGGTAAACAAGAGAGGTAAGAGAAGTGGAACCAAAAGTGAAAGAAGAACAAAGACAAAATATATGTATCGATCTTGAACAACAAAGAAAGCAATAAACAACAATGGAACTAAGGAAATTAAATCAAGGTACCAACCTAGAATTTAAATGCAAAAATCAATGAAACAAAGCAAGGAAAAGGTGTGGAAGACAAGGACAAGCAGCCAAGATGCATAAGTCTAAAGCTCAAAGAGTACCTCCAAGTCGATTTGCTTGATTTTAAGGACTTAGAAGCAACCCCTCTACTTGAATTAGTTGTGGAATTTCATGGGAATTTATAGAGTTTGCTTTATAATTTGATAAGATCCTATCCTATGAAGAAGGAGAGAAGTAGAACCAAAACTCTAGTTATGAAAGTTAGGTGGTTAGTTGGAGATAGAAGATTAGAAGGTAAGGTGAGGTAGACTTTCTAAATATAAGAAAAGGAAGGGGGAGGCATTGAATTCCATCCTAGGATGGTGTGTGAAGTTCCTTTCGTTAAGGTGTCTTACATGTTGGGATGGAAATAAAGTGGGAAAAGATAGGAAAGATGGAGGACAAGGATCAGAAGGTTAGGAAGTTTGGTGGGGAAGAAAGTGGAGTGGGTGGAATTAAAAGGAAGGAGGCACCACTTTTCAAGGAAGTTGGTGTGGAACTCCTTCCCTTCTAAATATGTGATATGGAGGGTAGGAAAGAGGGGGAAAAGAGAGGGAATGATAAGGAAATTTGATTTAGTTTCTCTCTTGATTGATCCACCTATGCATGCATATCTTACCATAGGAAATCTCCATAAAATCCTTTTAATTATTCCTTGAAAAATCACATTTTTAGCTTAGGATAAATACTTCAAAACTTCATCCAATCATGTGGCTCCATGTGGCTTGGTGGCTCACCTAATGACTTAATGCTTGATAGCTTGAGTGGCTAAGCCCCTTGGTTTCAAGGCTTGAATGGCTTGGCTTCCTTAGGTTTCCTTGTTAAACTTAGAAACTTCATGTATTGCTCTAATTCTCATACAAAGGTGATGAAATTGCATCACTTTTTGCACGGGCCCATCTTAGTCACATTTGATCCTTCCAATTACTTTCTTGGACTTCATTTTATTCCCTTAAGATGATCTTGAACCTTGATTAAGCATTGGAATGATGAAATTTAGGTCATTCGCCCTCTTTTGATCTTGATCTTCAAATCTTATCTTACTTGATCTTGGCCATTGGATCATCTTCTCAACAACTACAAAAGAGTAAAAACCCTAACTAAATCCTAAAAAATTATGATGAGTCATACACTTCCCCTCGATTAGCTTCTGAACTTGCAAAATATCTAACTTTTTAATTATTAGGTCAGAAATGCATGTGTTATAAAAAAATAAAATAAAAAAATTCTACAATAATGCCTATAATTTATAATACATGGACTACTAATTAGGTACTTTTTATACAAAATTGAACACTTATCACTCCACTCTACTAGCATTTTGCTAGTCCAAGCAAAAGATTCAAAAAATTATGAAAACAAATTGGTTACCAGTTTTGTAGGTATTCTCAATTGCATTTAGCAAATGTAATAAGCCCATAAACCCCTAGGTTTCCCCTAGTGGACGAGTTAAGCCTCATGAGGTTTTACAATGAATATACCCATAAAATTGAATATAGCCAAGTCCTTTATTTAATCTCAAAACATTCTCATTCATTAGGGCTCTACTGACTTTATCAACCTAATAAATATGAATGAGAAATTCTATTAGTTATCCATACACCAAAGCTATTTTACTGCAATTATACCTTAGAATGTAGTGTGTGTACAACTACATAAGTCTGTACTTCCAAATAGATATTCTTATACTCATTGGAATGATGTTTTGACCTCAATTTTGCATTGATATATGCTTAGAATTAATGCTCTCAAAGAAAAGGGGTTGAACAAAATTCTTTCTTTATGTGACTGAATTCAGCAAGACTAACAATTCACATAATTTTATGAGCACAAACGACACAAAGGAATTATGATCCCTAAGATGGATGCCATTACCAAAACAAGTGAAGCTAGTTCACCTTAATTCTTTCCTATTTATATACTCATTAAGGCTATCATCCACCTTAAGATCTATAGGTCTTTGGATAGGACGAAACTTTGGCTTGGGAATGGTTCTGAAAGAAAGGGTACAAGGATTAAAAGATTTTCAAATATGAGTAGAGGTCTTCTATACATGTTGGTGAAATTTTCTTTTCTTTATACTGAAGTGAATATCTTTTCTATTTTTCTTTCTCTTCAGTTTTATTTTTCTTGATATTTCTTTTTCTTTTCTTTTTTTTCTTTGTGCTTGTTTTTATTTTTTTTATTTTATTCCTTGAAGGTAAAGGCTTTTCTATGTAAACAATTTGATTTTTTTATTTTCTTAAAATTTTATCCTTTTTTTTATTTTTCTAAAATCTCTACTCATTTTTGAAAAATAAGTAATGGATATTTAACTAGTTTTCTAGGTCAAGGTAAATGGGGTTTTGAAAAGAAAAGGCTTACCAAGAGCTCAAAGGTTCTAACTTGTAGTATACATTACTAGGTAGGCTTTATGTCTCTAGACTAAAAACAAGGATGGCCTATATCATTTCCTAGGTTTCTTAAAGCCTATCAAATTCAATGAATGTTTAAGAAAGAAACTTAGCACTCCTTTCAGTTCTTGGTAATTGACCAAAACATAGATACTAGGATCTTTTTAAGTAATGTACAATAAAGAAATTATGGAATTACTCATAACCCTTAGAAAAATGATAGTCTCTAAAACTCACTTGGGTATAAGTCTCCATTGATTTTTCTCATGGTCTCTAAGTCATAACTATCTATTAATTTAGACTATGGACTATTTGTAAGTGTGGTCCGAGATTTGACTTTCATAAGACACTTCAAGACATGAATAATGCAAAATTAACCATGTAGATTTCCATTAAGAAGTTAAAGTAGGAGAAATACTGAGCTTCTAAAAATCCAATTCTCATCACAGTAAAGTAAGTTTAACTGTAAAACTTTGAAAATTGAAAATTTTCAAAACATAAGAAAACTCAGAAATATAATGCATATCTGCACCCCCGAACCTAAACTAAGCCTTGTCCCCAATGTTTTGAAACATAGGACTCCTATATGATAAATGGGTAATGTAAAATAATGAGACTCTAAAAATCCTATATTGCTCCCAGTGAATGCTAAGTCTAACATCTTTAGCTAGACATACAATGCCATGATGAATGTTGGTATCAAAGAACATGCTATGGTAGGTCATTGTATACAAGTTTATCTAACAAGATTTCTTCTACTTCAAGGTTTACCAACTCTAAATAAGGTTTCAACCTTTGCCCATTGACTCTAGCAATCTCTCTATCCTTTTCTATCTCAATAGCCCCATGAGGGTAAATAGTATGTACTATGTTGGGTGTAGTCCATCGAGATTGAAGTTTTCATGAAAATAGATGCAATCTAGAATTATACAAAGGACCTTTTGTCCTAGGGTGAAGGACTTTCACAAGATGTGTCTATCATGATGGATTTTTATGCAATCTTTGTATATCTTGGCTAACTTATATGCATCTTTCTTAAGCTGAACCAACTCATTGAGTTGGAGTTTTTAGTGAGTTCTAGTAGTATCTAGGTCAAAATTGAAATTTTTAATGGCCCAATATGCCATATGCTCAAGTTCTACTATGAGGTGGCAAGCCTTTCCATGGGCCAAACAATAGAGTGAGATGCCTATAGGGGTCTTGTATGTAGTCTGGTAGACCCATAAAATGTTACTAAGTCTTAAGGGCCAGTCTTTCCTATTTGGATTTCTTATCTCTTCTAAGATTTGCTTTATTGACACTTCTACCTGTCCACAAGTCTGAGGATGGTAAGGGGTAGCAATCCTATGTGTAACACTATATTTTTTGATTAAGTTCTTAAACAATATTGTAAAAGTGTTTCCCCCATCACTAATTATGACCTTTAGAATACCAATGCACGCAAATATATTTTCCTTTAAAAAATTGACCACGACCATGTGGCCATTAGTCTTGCATGCTACAGTTTCCACTCATTTGAGCACATAGTCCTCCCACTAAGATGTACCGATAACTAAAGGAGTTAGGAAAAGATCCCATAAAATTAATACCCCAAATGTCAAAAGGCTCAATGATAAGAATGGGATTTAGAGGCAAGATATTTCTTTTTCATATGTTCCCTAACTATTGAAATTTAGCATATGCTATGCAGTAAGCATGTGAATCCCTGAAGAATAACCACACTATAAGATCTTTGCATATGTATTTCTAAAACTAAAATGGCCCCCGCATGCATGCTCATGGAAAAAGAAAGTGATTTTATGATGTTCATTATCTAGTGTACATCTCCTAATGACCTAATCAGGATAGTACTTAAACAAGGGATCATCCCATGTAAAGTGTTTTACCTTAGAGATGAATCTTTTCCTATCTTGCTTTGATCAATGATTAAGAATTTGACCTATGACAAGATAATTTATTGTATCTACGTACCAAGGAAACTAGGAAATGTGCAACAATTGTTCGTCGGGAAGGTTTCTTTTATAGGAACATTTTCACTAGTAGACTCTACAACTAATCTAGATAGGTGGTTTGCTACATCATTTTCAGAACCTTTCTTATCCTGAATTTCCAACTCAAACTCCTGTAGCAATAGTATCCATTGGATCATCCTAGGTTAAGGATCTTTCTTAGAAAGAAGGTATATCAATGTTGCATGGTCTAAATAGATAATGACCTTAGATCCTAGCAAGTAAGATGTAAACCTATCTAGGGCAAAAAGAACTACATTTTTTGAAGTGGAATAATTGAGTTGGGCATCATTGGGTGTCTTATTAGCATAATATATCCTATGGGGAAGTTTGTCAATATGCCAATCACATAATCTGAAGCATCAAACATTATTTCAAATGGTGCACTCCAATCTGGAAGTCAGATACTAAGTGCAAAAGTTGGTTCAGTCTTTAAGCAATCAAATGCTTTCATACAATTATCATCAAAGTCAAAACTTGCCTCCTTTGTAAGTAAATTTCATTGGGGCTTAGCAATTTTACTAAAGTCATTGATCAATCACCTATAGAAAACATCATGGCCCAAAAATGAGCAAATTTCCTTGATTGTCCTTGAAGGAGAAAGGTTAGAGATTAAATCCACTTTGTCTTTGTATACTTCTATGCCATTATGTGACATGAAGTGACCTAATACAGACATTTTGTACCATGAAATGTCATTTCTCCGAATTTAACACTAAGCTCTTTTCCTGATACCTAATAAGGACAAGTTTTAATGGTGCAAACATTTATCACATGAAGAACTAAACATTGAAAAATCATCCATAAACACTTCTAGAAACCTCTCTACAATATTTGAAAATAAGCTCAACATACACCTTTGAAAAGGAGCTGGGCCATTACAAAGTCCAAAAGGCATACGACAGTAAGCGAAGGCCACAAAAGGGCAGGTGAAGGTAGTCTTCTCCTAGTCCTCAGGTGTTATGGGGATTTGATTAAAGTTAGATTAACTATCAAGAAACCAATAATAATTATGTCAATAACCTTTCCAGCAGTTGGTCAATAAATGAAAGAGGAAAATGGTTTTTCCTTGTAACGGAGTTCAATTTTTAGTAATCTATAAAAAATCTCCACTCGATGGTCATGCAAGTGGGAACTAAGTCATTATTCTCAATTTGGATTCCTATGACTCCAAACTTTTTGGGAACAACCTAAATTGGGCTGACCCAAGTGTTATTAGATATAGGATAAATAACACCTGCATCTAAAAGTTTTAGCACTTCGTCTCTCACTACTTCTTTCATATTAGGGCTAATCCCTTTGATGTCTGCTATGTTCTAACTTAAGGTTGTCTTATGTTCTATGAGAATGTCAAGAAGCTTACCTTCCTGTTCCTGATGTAGATCTAAGGCTACGATTACACATAGGCATTTATTAGGTCCTAGGTAGGAATATTTCATATCTTCAGGTAATGGCTTAAGGACCAAGTTGGGTGGTTTTTTGGCTGAAGGTATTGGTATGGAATTGGAAGGAAGAAGAGGTTCCACCAGAGTTACCCATTTGGAGGTATCCATTATAGGTATAATATCCAAAAAGTTATTTACCTCATTAATGGACTTGTCTATATCAAAATCATAATTAAAGTGTGTTAGACATGCCTTAAGTGGGTTTATGATAGATGATGGTGGATTAGCTTCTTGAAATAGACCTTCAGTTGAAATTACCACACATGAATCATCTAGGTCTAGATGCTGATGATCGACATTAAAAACATTGAGCTTCACTTTCATATTGTTGAAAGATGATTTCATTACACCATTTCTACAATTGAAGATGGCATTGGACATTACCAAAAATGGATGTCTAAGAATTAGTGAGATTTGATACATGCAAGGTATCCAGGACAATGTAATCAACAGGAAAGTAAAACTGGTCCACATGCATTAGAACATCTTGAATCATACCACATGAAATCTTTACTAATCTATCTGCTAACTGCAAAGTGATATTTATTAGCTTAAGGTCATTAGACCTAAGTTGCATATAGATAGAATGTGGCAATAAATTTACACTAGCCCCTAAATCTAATAATGGTCCATCAATGACATGGTTTCCAATAACACAAGAGGTGGTAGGACGACCTAGATATTTAAACATAGGACGGGTTTGGTGCTAGATCGAAGAGCTTACCTACTTGGTGAGGAAGGTTTTCTTTTGTGTGCAGGGCTCTTTGAGAAATTTGTCATAATTAGGATGTCTTTAATAGCTTTGAGTAATGGTATATTTATTTGCACATGTTTAAGCACATCTATTATCTCATTGAAATTTGTCCCTTTGTTGGCCTTATCTAAGAATTGAGAGAATGGGGGTTTTGGTGTAACAATCCCAAAATTTTACTATTGCATGATCAAAGTATGATTTTTCTAGGAAAATAACTTTTTATGGAATTAGAATTAGGAACTAAAATATAAATATTTATATTCTACTCAAAAAATGAAATCCAAACACCCAAAGAATGCTAAAAACGGAGTTCGAATGAGGAAGTTATGGGACTAGAAATTGAAATTATAAAATTTGGATTCTACGAGTCGATACGAATCCAACAACACTAAGTTTGTTGAAATCAAAGATTGGACAAATAAACGGTAATTTTCTTAGAAAAGGATATTTTAGTAATTTTGCTAAGTGGGCCCCACTTGCAGGATTTGAAATGTGACTGTCAATGGAGTTGAAAAACATCATTAGTATGTCTTACCTTTTCTTTGACTGATATCATGGTATTCAGAATAGTAAAAACACTATTATGAAACTTTAAAATAAATTAAATTAAAATAACAAAAAGGGCGGGCACATTTGATAACGGCACCCCTCACCACTTAAATGAAAACATAGGACCTAATGAATAGAAGGACACAAAGAGAAGAAGAAAGAAAAGAAGAAGGAAGAGGAAGGAAAGGAAGAAGAAGAGAAGGAAGAGGAGGGAAAGAAGAAAGAGGAAGGAGAGAGAGATCTCATTAGGGAAACCAGTCATTCTAGTGAGAAAGAGAAAATGGATTTGGGTAGGGTTTCCATATTGCCGGAAGTGAGAAGCTTGTTGGCGACCCCCACCTTGCTTGCCTCAAAGTCTAGGGCAAAAGCCCTTTGGTTCTGCTATGATCGAAGGAGGAAAATGAGTTTTTCGATTGGCTAGAGTTGTGGGTTGTCACTGGAGACGATGACAAATTGCATCAATGATCCCAGCCAGTCATGTTCTGCAGCTGGCCTAGAAGAACCAAAACCCCATGATTTTGGACGGATCTAGGATGATCTAGGTGATCGATTGAGGAGGACTCTACTGTGCGACTAGATCAGGGAGGGTTCACTTAAAATCAATGTTGATCCGGCTCATCCAAGGGTGGAGGAAGCACGAAAAAATGCTCTAAAGGTAAGATCTATGAAACCCTATTTCTGATTTGATGTATTTTGTTAAATTTGTTTGATTATACGCTACATCTAGATTTAAGGATGATCTAACCGTCCATTTCTTAATCCAGACCTATGAATAAGTAAATAAGTGCTTGATAAAGCCTAAATTTGACCGAGATCATCGATCCAGCTAGAAATCGATCAGAGAATCTCAGCTGTCTGATTGGGTACTATTCACATAGCAATTTTGTAGTGTCTGATCGATAATCACAGACCAGGGATGAATCCTATGACCCTGAATTAGCTAGGATGTGACTAGAATGGTGTAATTTGGATGAAAACCTATCAAGAAACCTTAGTCGTTCGATCTGTTACTATTCAAACAGTGACTTGTTGATGTCAGATCGACGATCAGACCCCACAGATGAGTTCTGATCGTGAATCCAATCTATCCGACCAATGGACACCCTTAAATTAGTTAAATCTGATCATGTAATTTGATGGAAAGCACTAAACTTTGAGGTTCACAAAAATTCGACCATCAATCTCAACCCTAATTTAAGGACAGAGATCGATAGAAGCCTTAATCAACTCACATGAGTCTTGATCTTATGCAAAGATCCAATATTTATAATCTGAGCTTTAGATTGAATCAGATTCTTAAAATTATGATAACAAGGCTTATAATTTAGAAAAAATTATGACTATCCAAGATTGATTAGAACCCCAAGCAACCGTTGGATCTTCGATTAGAGTTGATAGTCCTAATCAGGAAAAATTGTAGGAAAGTCTTGATCCAAGGTCGAGAATTGATTAATTAGACTTGAAAGGAACTGAATAGAATGAGAAACAGGGACCTTGACTATATGATCATGGCCCTAAGTTTATAATCAAATACCGAGGATGTAGAATCAGATCATTAGATCATAATTAAATCTAAATATCTATATGTATGTGAATGTATCAAGAAAAGAATTTTTATGCATTGTATAGATTGAAGCGCATGGGGTCGATCATGGAGAAGAGGGCAATTAAAGAGAGTGGAATCTGATGAACACGTCACATGAGGTAGGTGGATATTTTAAGAAAGCATGTCTAATGATAAGATGCATGTTCTAAACATGGTCTTATTTCTAATTATGAATATTATGATATTGAAATGATATAATTGATATTGGATATGCTTAAAATTGTAATGAAAAAAAAAATGTTAAGTAAAAGAATTGCATGTATATAATTCATGCTTATGACATGCATCTTCGATGTAAATTTGTTAAATGTCGTGATGGTACATGAGTACCATGTCAGTATATGTGACCTATGAGTCTAACTTTATTAGGATACATCCTTGGTGGATTATCACCAAATAAGTGAGGATGTTATTCTTGTTATGAAATATATGAATAGGCTAATAGCCTTTTATTATGATTACTTTACATCTGCCCATGGAGGGTTGAGAGTTTTGTTTTATATAGGCGTATGCCTAGGGATGCTATGCTAGGAGGGTTACGAGGGTTTGGCCACCTACTCTTCGAAATGTGATATATGATGATACCATGCCCAAAGAGAGGCAAAAGGTCGTGTGGGGTAATTATGGGGAAGCCACTATTGTGATGGTCTGTCTCCCCATTTAGATTTGACATAAATGATTTTTCACAATTGGTATCCATGGAGTATGAAAGCAGTTATCCGCGCATGCTGTACGAATCAGATTGCATGCATACTAGTCCTTATATTTGATGCACTATGGTGCTTATATGATGGCATTATGAGAAGCCTTATATGATATAGCATGATGATATGCCTTATATTGTTTTACCAATGATGGCCGGAGGATTGTGGACCCCGTATAGTGAAGGGCATGAGGATTATATTGATATACCAGCAGAGGATGGATGATTATCAACCCTACATGATCAAGGGTATGATTCTGAAAACCAGTATAATTTGGGAATGTAAATTAGATGATATTGATTATATTCATAATTTTGTATGTCTTTTAACAATTTTCATATATGTATACATATGCTATATGTATATGATTGAAAGCGTAGTTTCATATGGGTATATGAATTGGTAGAATTATTATGCAGAGTATGGTTCATGGAATTGGATTAGTTTATTTAGATAACAAATAATAATTAAAGATGTTTGATAAATCAATGGATTACTTATAATTATGAAACATGTAGTTATTTAGTTTATAAATGAATTATTGAAATGTGAAACATACAGTAAATCCAATTCAATATAATTGCTATGAAAATGAATATTCTAATTACTATGTAATAATTAATGTATATTAAGATTCAACATGCTTCTTAAACTCTCCTACCAAGCATAGCTTACTGAGATATTGTAAATGTTTTATGTTCACAATATCTCAGATATAGATAGACAGGAGAAGATGTACATAAGAAGAGGAATGCAATAACCATACTTCTGTGTTCAGGTATACATTTTATTAAAGCTTTTGTATTGTGTAGTTAGTCATTTGAATTGTGATATTGGACATTTAAGATAATATTATAGGGGCTGTACAAGTGAACCACTGGATGCGTCCTGTTTTAATAAATGAATTTCTATCTTCTAGAAAACTATATATATATATAGTGTGAGCATGAAAGTGACATCCTAGTTTTTGGAAAAATGAATTTCAAAGAAAAATCTTCCGCTATTTTTCTATTTTAAAATTTAGAGGCATGCCACCTTACAAAAGTTACTGCAAAAAATTTTCATGAAAAACCTGGGGTACCACATTAAGCACCTAAGATGCCTCCACTATAGGATTAGATGGAGTAGGAGATTTTTGTATTTTCTCTTTGTCCTTAGTTTTAGATGGTTCATTCTCCTCTCTAATTTCCTCAGTTTGCCCAATTTTGTTGTCAACCTAAGAGCCACTCCTAAGAGTAGTTATGGACTTTTTTTGCTCATGTGGCTTACTTAAACTTGACCCTATTTCAAATTGGCCCTTAAGGTTGGGAATTGGCTAATTAGGAAACTATCCATTTCCTGTATCATTCAATGCAGTAGACAACTAGCTCATTTGCATTTCTAATTTAGCAATAGCTTTGGAATTTACAATTGATCTCTATTTACTCTCATTTTGGATATTGTGGTCTCCTCTTGTTTCTTAAGAAGTAACTCTATATTATCCTAAACTAATAGTTTCTTTGGCTATTGAGGAAGTTGAAAACTAGGTGGCCACAAGGTAATTGAAGATTTCAGAAAGTTGTGTAAGAGGGTTCATAGATGAACCTCTTTGGTAATTTTTCTTTGACCATGACAAATTAGGATGACTAACCCATCCTAGATTATAAGTCTCAAAGTAAGGACTATTTCTAGGATTGTGACATGCATTCAAAACATTCACTTGTTCCAAAAGATGTTCAATATACACACTATTAGATGAACAAGTTGAAGTTAAGTGTGTTGACCTAGAACAAATAGCACAAACCCCTTGTGGAGATTTCATGGATGCATTTGCAGCCATGATATCATTGAGTTGGGTCGTGATTCTTTAGAACATATTTTCTACCTTGTCCACTTGTCCCACCAAGGAGTCAACTTTATAAGAGATATATGTGGTCCTATTTCATACAGGCCTCCTTTCTTTTGAAGATGAGTATTTCTCTCTCTCCTATTAGAATAATCCCATTGCTAGGAATTTTTAGGTAAAGTTTGAAAAAAATCCCTGACCTCTATCTCATTTTTCAACATGAGGGCCTCTCAACTAGCTACAGCAACCATCTGTTTATTTTGAGGTGTTAGTACCTCATAGAAGTACTAAATTTTCTACCATTTTTTAAATCCTTGGTGACGAAACATTTATAGAAATTCATTCCACCTTTCCTTGCATTCATAATAGTACTCATCTTCCCTTTGCTAAACATTGATAAAGTCTCTACAAAGTGAATTAGTCTTGTGGGCAAGGAAGAGTTTGTTGGAAACTTTTTAGACAATTGGTCCCATGTGGCAATGGAACCAACCTCTATAGAATTTAGTAATTATTTGGCCTTATCTTTCAACAATAAGGGAAACAACCTAAGTCTAATAAAATTATCTAAAACATTTTTAAATCTGAATGTAGGGCAAATGTCAAGAAATTTCTTGATATGTATGTATGGACCATCTCTCTCCCTCTCAACCATAAAATGTTGGGAGTAACTCTATGACTCTAGGTTTAAGTTCAAAGTGGTATCCATGCATGGGTGATAAGGTGATGCATGATGGAGTATTTAGCTGGAGTGGCACATAAAAATCTCAAATGGCCTTGTGCTAAACTACTGCTGGTGGGTCCTCCATGGGGTTATAAATTTAATGTCTTACCCCTTATATGGGTTCGTTCAATCTCAAGATCTAATGGTTCTAACTCAGTGTTTTGAGATCAATGACCTTGCATGAACTAAGATGAAAAACCTATCTAAATGATGCAACCTAACTCTAAATATAACTCTTAGCTCTAAATGATGTGCAATCAAATAATCTCTAATGCTAGCGAGCCAAATTGATGATCTTGGATAATGTGTAGGGTGGTAGCTTTTAGACCTAGATCTAGACAACTCCTCCTTTTATCTAGCTTGACTATTGCTTACCATTTAGGTCTTGTCAAAGGTGGTTAATACAATTCTCATGGAAGTGAGCATTTAGACCTTAGCAACTATCAACAAAAGGAGTGGGAAAATCATTTGGAATTTGCATATTCACTATAACCACAATGATCAAGAGCCACTGCAGTGATAATAGATCCCCTCTTTCAAAAAGTCTAATACAAGCTCAGAACCCTAATTCTCTTACTACTTGATTTTAAACTAAGCTTTAAGGGATGGGATCGTGAATCATATAAGAAATTGATTTGATTTCTTAGGTGGGCCAAGGATTTGGTGATGAAATATAGTCCTTATCTTATGAGGGTTCCTGTAGGGCCCTTACTATCAATGTGTTCCATCCTCCATAAAGCAATAAACATGTAATGCAATACAAGGAAAGGAAACTAATGCCTACCTCTATGCTATCTAATAAAGTAAACTTTGTTAAATAGGTGCAATCTAATGCAACAAACCTAAATATGATGCAACATGTATAATGAATGACCCTAAACTTCATGTATTACACTACCATCCAATATGCAAACTACACTAAATGCAACTACAGTAAGACGATAAAAAAAGAATGAGAGAAGCTTATGGTCAAGTTTTTGATGAAGATTAAGTGTAGCCCACTATATGTTCACTCAAAAACCTACTCTAAGAAAGCAAGGAAATCCTAATTAAGTTGATGAAGATTTAGTTCACAGGATCATCACTGCTACTTTTGCCAAATTGTCCTCACACAAAATAAAGAAAGATGTCAATTTGTGAGGAATTAGCAAAGTATATGATGCAAAATCCCCAATCTAATGCAACATAAAACTATGATTAAAGATAAATAATCTAAATAAAGATCCAACCAAAAATTCATTGTGATTCTTTGACAACAGTGCCAAAAACTTAGTATAGCTTTAAAGTTACTCGCAAGCATATGAATCAATGTTGTAATTGCACCCAAGAGAGGTCGATCCCATGTGAAATTTTACAGATTTGAATATTTGTTAGATCTTATTTAAATCACTTGCATGAAGCCAAGCCAAATTAGCACTCAAAGTTAGCCACATAAACCAATTAAGCCAAATGTCACATAGAGTCGTGCAATTGGAGGAGAATTCAAGCAATGATCCACTTTCTAAATTTTGATTTATTAGAAGGTTTAAGAGAATTATGTAAAAGGTAAGATGACTATGCATTGGTGGATCTATCAATAGAGAAACCTTACTTTCCAACTCCATATCCTACTTTTCCATTCAATTGACCTAGGGTTACAAGTTAAAAGAAGGAGGCACCTCTTTAGGAAAAAGATGCACCCCCCAAGTGGTTTCCTTCAAAATCTACTTCAAATCACAACTCCTCAAACCCTAGATCTTTCCCACCATTTCTATCTTATTCCCTCCCATTTCCTTCACTCTTCTCACCAACCAATTACTATATAATCAGGAGGATGGAGCACTTTCCACCTAAGGAAAATGGCACCCCCCCTTCCTAATTAAGAAACCAGCCAGCCCATCATGATTTTCTATCTCTTATGTCATCTTTATGGTAGCATTCTTACCTAGATTTCCTCCTCCAAAACCTTCCTCATTCAATGCCCTAACCCTAGAGCCACTTTCTTCATGGATTCACCCTTTCCTAAGTTAAGAATCCACTCATCTATATGTACTCCCATGGTCCATACGAATTTTCCAAGTAGAGGTGGGTGAGACATCTTGAAATGAAGCTCTAATTTGGTGTTATTTACTGTTGAACTTTAGGATTTCATAGATGCTTTTCTTCCTTTGGATTTCTAGTTATTGTCTTGGCTATTTATTCTCCAATTAAGGTTAGTATTTTTCTAGATTTAGTTTAGTTTCCATTGTTTTAATTTCTAGTTTTGTACCTTCCTTTCCATCTAGCTTATCCTTCTTTCTTTAACTCATCTTTGGTAATGACAGCCAAGAGATGATCTAACTTAGAACCTTGATTTTCCCTCTTGAAATGTAAGTTTTTCACCTTATTCTAACCCTAGTTTTAGGATAACTTCCTTGCCTTAGTTCACCCATTTAACCATCTTTTATCTTGAATTCCTTCATGGATTTTATTTGCATGTCATCATACTTTATTGTGTAAGAATTATATTGCATTTTTGGTGTTATTTAGATAGGATTTCATGCTTAGGAATTAGAAACAATTTCCAGCAATAAAACATGCATTATGCATCTAGTTTTTTGTGTGATTCGGAGATGATTCAATAAAGTTTGTGGGAATTCATGTTACAGATTGTTTATTTCATCAAAGTACTATATCTGGGTTATTTCCTTGCATAAAAGTTATGGTTTCAGTTGCTTATTTATGCATGTTTTAGTTAAGGTCCATAAGTATAGAAATTTGGAAATTATTTTCTTCTTAATTTTGTGCTTTATTTCCAACCACCAAAAGACCTCCTTTGCTTGAGTCCTTAAGTATCCATTTAGATTTCCATTTGTTTATTAGATCTCATAGTTAGTTTCCATGTTAGCTTGCATTAGAAACATTAAATCTAGTCATCTTTGAGGCCATAGAACCATGCACATAGTTCTAAACCCTGCACATGGAACTAAGTCTCATTCATCTTTAATCTTTGATTCATTTAGTTGCTAGATCTTTTTTAAAAATAGTAAAATTAGTTGTTTGCATGTGTTTTTAGGTTTATAAAAAAATTTCATTTTTAAAAAGTTCTATTTTTAGCAAGTTTTAGTTTTTGAAAGTACTAAATTAAGAAACTATCCTTTTTATGTAATTCCATTAAGTTTAATTTCTTAGATTGAATCCTTTGAATTCTCTGTAGTTTCTTTATGTTCTTAGTTGTTAATTAGTAGTTTCCAATTCCATTTTCTTAGTTCAAGTTTCCTTTACTTTTAATTCTAGATTAGGAAAGTTTTTGTTTTTAGTAATTGTCTTAAGTTAGTTACTTACTATAATTCACACTTGGCTCATTATTATTTCCTTATTTAAATGCATGTTAGTTATGTAAGTTTCCATTTCTGTTATTTATTTTTAATTTAGGCTAGTTTCCTTTAGTTCTAGTTTATAATTTTGTGCATGTTTACATTCTTGTTTACATTTAATGTCCTAATTCAATCCACCTCTCTTTCTTTGGCTAAACTTAATCAATTTAAATAAAATCCAATCCAATACAAATATATGAGATTCCTCATGGAATTGACCACACTTTTATAAAAATACAACACTGATTTGTGCACTTGTTAGTAATTTTAAAGCTACACCAAGTTTTTGGCACCGTTGCTAGGGAATTCCAACAAATTGGTGGTTGGATTCTTACTTGAATTGTTTATCATTAGTCATAGTCTTAGGTTTATTAGATTAGGATTATTTGCATTGCATTTGCCTATCTTGTTAATTCTTCAAAAATTGACAAATCTTTCTTGTTTTTTAGCAAGGAAAAAGTGGCAAAAGGAGCTTCAACAAATTTGATTGCTTTCTCAAATTAAGGTCTTTCCTTTTGAGTGAACTTGCAGGGAGGCCCTATTGTAACTTACAATTTCTTTATTTTAAATTTTAAATGGGTCATATTAAAACAGGGCAAGTATGGTATGGAGGCCCACACTTGATTTTCATCCAAAATCCCACTGTAAGTATCTCTCATTTGGATTTACTTTTCTAGCTAGGAAGCATTTAGTATAATTTACATTTAGTTGGTAGAATAATTTATATAGTTTTAAGATCATTCATCTTAATTTTTGCATCTTTAATTAGAGTTGCTACATTAGAGAGCAGGTTGGATAAGATATAGGTTGCATTAGTTTGCTTTCTAGTATTGCATTGCATATTTATTGCTTTATGGTGGATAAAATTAGTAAGGGTCCCGCAAGAACCCTCATAAGATAAGGATTGGATTTCATCACCAAATCCTTGGCCCACCTAGGAAATCAAATAAATTCCTTGTATGCTTGTGATCCCAATTGTTAATCTTAATCTAAAATCAAGTAGTAAGAGACCTAGGGTTTCTAGCTCATAGGACCCTTTTTTAAAGAGGCAATCTATTGTCACTATAGTAGCTCTCGACCTTTTTCATTATAATGGGTATGCAAAATCCAAGTGATTTTCCTATGCCTATTACTGATGGATGTTGAGGTCTAAACACCTCCTTCCATGAGAATTGTATTAAACACCTTGGGCAAGATCTAATTGGTAAGAAAAAGTAAAGTCTAAATTAAAGGAGCTGTCTAGCTTTAGGTTTAAAAACTACAACCTCACAGATTAACAAAGATCAATAAAAGACATTTAGTTAGCATTAAGAATTGTTTGATTGCTTCACATATAGCAAGGAGTCACATTTAGAATTAGGTTGCATCATTTAGTTAGGTTTCATTTTAGTGCATGTAAGGATGTCTATCTTAGAACACTGAATTAGTACCCTTAGACCCTGAGATTGAACAAACTCATAGGCAAGGGGTAAGAACCAAGTTCCTAACCCCATGACTGAACCACCAATTGAGCACAAGGTCATTAGCAATTCTATGTTCTACTCCAACTAAATACTCCATCATGCATTACATTGCCACCCACGAATGTAGACCATGTTGAACTTAAACCTAGAGTCATTCATTTACTCCCATGTTTTTATTGTCTGGAGAGAGAGGACCCCTACCTATATATCAAGGAATTCCTTGGTATTTGCACTACATTCAAATTTTGTAATTTTATGGATGATTCTATTAAACTTAGGTTGTTCTCCTTCTCATTGAAGGATAAGGCCAAATCATGGCTAAATTTTTTACAGGTCAGTTCTATTATCACAGGGGACCAGTTGTCTAAGAAGTTTTAAACAACTTCTTTCTTTTCCATAAGACAAATGCCCTTTGTAGGGAGACAATCAATTTTCAATAAATAGATGATGAGTAGTATTATGAATGTTGGGAGAGATGTAATAAATTACTACTGAAGTGCCCTCACCATGGATTTGAAAATTTGTAGCAGATTCAGGATTTCTATGAGGCACTAACACCTCAAAATAGACAAATGGTAGATGCAACTAGTGGAGGGGCCCTCATGTTGAAAAACAAAATAGTGGCCTGGAAAATTTTCCAAACTTTAATAGGCAATTCTTAGTAAAGGGACTTTTCTAATAGAAGAGAGAGAAATACCTAGCCTCAAAAGAAAGAATTCTAGTATGAAATAAGAGTGACCTCAGAAACAACACATTGGCTCAACTCATTTAGGATTGTAGAATGGACAAACTAGAAAATCTAAGTCAGATAATGTGTGTCAACATAAATGCATTCATGTTTACTGGTAATAAATCTCCACAAGAGGTATGTGCTATTTGTTCTAACTTGGCCCATTTATCTACATCTTGTCCATCTAATAGATTGTATCTTGAAAAACTTTTGGATCAAGTGAATGCTCTTAGTGCATATTGCAATCCCAGCAATAATAGTCCATACTCTGAGACCTACAATCTAGGATGGGCTAGGCATCCAAAATTGTCATGGTCTAAAAATACCTATCAACGAGGTACATATGTGACTCCCCTTGTTCAAAACTTCCTTAGGATTTTAGCCTCTTAGCAATTCAACAACCAAAGCAACCATCAATTGAGGATAATATTCAATTGCTTATAAAAAAAAATTAGGATATTAATAGGACTTTACATCAAGTCCAAAATGAGAGTTGATAGATTCTTAAGCTATGGCCAAGTTAGAGATGAAAATAAGCTAGTTGTCTACTAAAGTAATTGAAAGGGAAAAGGGAAAGTTTCCCAGTCATTCTATCCCAAACCTTAAGGGCCAGTTAGAAATAGAGTCTAATTCCCAATGACCCCATGAACAAGCCAAGTTCATCATAACCCTTAGGAGTGGTCGTCAGGTCGATAACAAAGTAGGGAAGATAGAGGAAAAGATTGATGAAAATGTTGAGGAGAAGAAAAGGCAAAAGCATAGGAGAAAGTGAACAGACAGAAAACTCCAACTCCATCTGAGCCTATTATTCCAACACCTTATGTGCCTAAAGTACCATTCCTTCAATTACTCAATAAAACTAAGAAAGGAACAAATTTCAATGAGATAATGGAATTGTTCAAGCATGTGTAAATTAACATCCCATTACTTATTGCCATTAACGATATTCCTACATATGCCAAGTTTATTAAAGAGCTCTACACGACAAAGCAAAAGCTTAACATGCAAAACAAAAGCCTTCCTCACTGAGTAGGTGAGCTCTTTAATCCAACACCAAACCCCACCTAAGTTTAGAGATCCAAGGTGTCCTACTATCTATTGTGTCATTAGAAACCATGTTATTGATAGGGAACTACTAGATTTAGGGGCAAGTATAAATTTGTTGACTTATTCTATCTATGAGCAACTAGGACTCAGTGACCTTAAATCAGCCCATACCACTTTGTAGTTAACAAATAGATCAATTAAGATTCCACATGGTATGGTTGAAGATGTTCTAATTAGGGGGACCGGTTTTATTTCCCTCTCGATTTCATTGTCTTGGACGCGGGACGCGTTAGCGTCCCAAGCGCCTGCGACGGTGATGCCATGCATTCTGCGTAAGTGGAACATGCAGCCTGGTGATGCCCGGGAACGTGTGACCGCACATGCGGGCCCGTCGCCGCTCGATCGGGACACAGGTGCGTCCCAGGAGCGGTGATGCAAGGCTCGTTTTGGGCCATCTATGTATTCTTAACACTAAAATACCCTTACACATGAGTTTTAGGACTTCGATTGAGGCGCCGTAAGAGGTGTTGTGTTCGTATGGATGGCGCGGACACACCCAAACCATAAAATACCTGATCAAGCCCCTATCTAAGGCTAGCATGACCCTTAAACCATGATAGTGATGCAGGGCCACTAAACCTTTGCAAACCTAACTATACCAAGGCCCAGTTAGGGACCTTAGGAGGCCCTTAGGCATGGGAATGAACCCTTAATGCCTAACTAGTGAGGTAAACTATTCTAGACCCTATAGAAATAGGCTAAGCTAACCTTTTTCCCCTAAACCATGTCTAGGAATGTACGAGGACAAGGGGACTAGCGCGATCAAGCCAAGTAGGTGTCCTATCGCTACTAGACTTTTAACAAGAACCCATGATGCTTTGAGAATGCATGTTTTGAGTCATGGTTGCTTTTCTAATGCATTTTTTAAGTGTTTAAGTTACATGTCCTGTCTTTATGCGTATATCATATAAACTTATGTTACATCCTTATGCACATGACCTATTTAGCATGAATTAATTTCATAAATGAACTTAGCATGCATATGAAAAATGCATTGCGCATATATTGCCGAGACATGTATTACATGCATAGACATGTTTTGAAAAAGGATTCTTGTCTGCATGATACATGCATCGACATGTTTTGAAAAAAAAAAAGGTTCTTGCCTGCTTGATAGTATATGATTTGGGCTAGTAAGCTCATGGGTGCTATGCTAAGAGGTTCGGGGTGGCCTCCCAGCCTTTACCACTACAGGTGGAAAGGGTACCACACCAAAAAGGCTTGTCCTCACTTCGATTGCTGCGGTAAACGAGGACTACCACTAGAGGTGTCACAGCACCCGTCGAAGTGTCATATGCCCCATGGAGGCTATGACCGAGAGTCCCTAGGTACTCGGGGACCACACGGCGCTGAGGTCGTGGGCATAGTGTGCCCTATGTTTTTGAGGATTTACTTGTATGCATATGGCATGACATTAGTATGGTCGACCATAGATCCATGAGTTGGATTCAGTTGAGCATCTTATGCATATCATAGTATATGTTTATGATATCTATGTTACTTTTGAGTTGGATTATGCAATTCTTTAAGTTGTCAGTATTCTATTTTGACAATGGCTTTTAATATCGATATTGAACATGAGTGTCCAAACATGCCCATGGTTTAAAGAACATATGGTTTAAAACATAGCATGCATTTTAAAACTAGTAGTGATAGACTCGTATTGAGTATAGTGTATACTCACCCAATCCTTAATATTTTTCAAATACAAGTAAACACTTAAGGACAGGATACACCCGTGACAGAGAACATCCAAATTAAGTCCAAGTAAGTAAACCCCTACCTTATCTTTTAGTGAATGTTACTTGATTGTAGTTACTCTCTGTAACTGGAGATGTGACTAACACTTTCTTGGGAATAGAGTTGATTTAAAACTATGCCATGGCTATATGATTTGCAAATGTGTTTTGACACTCGAGGTTTTATATGGAAGATTGCTTTCCAAAATGAAAGATTTTCATGCATTTCATATTTCTAAAGCAAGAGATCTCGCCTTTTATGAAATTTGCATCATATGAAACTCGGGTCATCATAGAATTAGTCCTGCTATGTGCATGTATAGAATACATATTGAGGAAAATTCCAAACTACCTATAGAAACACAAAGAAGACTCAACCCTAATATGAAGGAGGTAGTAAGAGATGAAGTGCTTAAACTCTTAGATGTTGTTGTTATGTACCCATATCTGATAGTATTTGGGGTTAGCCCAATTCAAGTGATCCTTAAGAAGTTTGGAGTAAGAGTAATTAGAAATGAAGAGAATGAGTTAATTCCCACTAAATGACCACCAGGTAGAGAGTTTGTGTTGATTACCAAAAATTAAAGTCGGTCACAAGGAAAGACCACTTTCCTCTACCATTCATAGACCAAATGTTAAAAAGGTTAGCGAGACATAAGTACTAATGCTTTCTTGATTATTATTCTTGCTATAACCAAATTCCTATAGCACCTGAAGACTAGGAGAAGACCACCTTCACCTACGCTTTTAGAACCTTTTCCTATCATTGTATCCCTTTTGGACTTTGTAATGCCCTAGCCACTTTTGAAAGGTGTATGTTAAGCTTATTTTTTTTGTATGGTCGAGAGATTCCTAGATGTGTTTAAGTATGACTTTTTAGTATTTGGATCAACTTTTGATGAATGCCTAAACCATTTAAAATGTGTCCTTGCTAGGTATCATGAAAAGAATTTAATGTTAAATTGGAAAAAGTATCATTTTTTGATTAAAAATGGAATTATTTAAGTCACATCGCATCACACAAAGGTATTGAAGTCAATAAAGTGAAAGTGGATTTAATCACTATCCTTCCTCCTCTAAGGATGATGAATGAAATCAACTCATTTTTATACCATGCTGGTTTTTATAGAAGATTCATCAAAGACTTTAGTATAATTGCTAAGCCCCTATGCAATTTACATAAGGAGGCAACTTTGGACTTTGATGATAATTGTATGAAAGCATTTGAGTGCCTAAAGGCTGAACTTAGTTTTTAACCTATTATTTAACCACTAGATTGGAATACACCATTTGAAATAACGTGTGACGCTTTAGACTAGGCAATCAAGGCTGTGTTGGTGTAGCATATGGATAAGATTCCCCATGTGATATATTTTGCTAGCGTAACACTCAGTGATGCCCAACTCAATTATTCATCAACAAAAGAAAGAGTTGTTGACAATTCCATTTGCACTTGATAAGTTTAGATCTTACTAAGTTTATAGTATGCTCAGATCATGCAGCACTTAAATATCTTCTTTCAAAGAAAGATACTAAACTTAGGCTAATCCAATGGATATTATTGCCACAAGAATTTAATTTGAAAATTTTGGATAAGAAAGGTTCCAAAAATATTGTAGCTGACCACTTATCTAGGCTAGTTGTGGAGTCTACTAGTGAAAATGTGCCTGTAACAGAGACCTTCCCTGATGAACAATTTTTTCAGATTTTTCATTTACCTTAGTACACATATATTGTGAATTATCTTGTCACTAGTCAGATGGCTAGTCATTGGTCTAAACAAGATAGGAAAATGCTTATTACAATGGTTGCACAGTTTACTTGGGATGACTCATGCTTGTTTAAGTATTCCCATGATCAACTAATTAGGAGATTCATAACAGATAAAGAACATCATAAGGTCATCTCCTTTTGTCTTGACCATGCTTGTGGAGACCATTTCTATTCTAAAAAGATAGCTACAAAGATTTTACAGTGTGGTTTTTATTAGTCCATTATGTCTAGGGATTAACATGCTTACTATGTAGCATTTGTTAGGTGTCAACAACTAGGAAGTACTAAAAAAAGGAATATGATGCCCTTAACCCTATTTTGATAATTGAGCCTTTTGATGTTTGGGGCATTGATTTTATGAGACCTTTTACTAACTTCTTTGATTATCTATACATCTTTGTGGGGGTGGACTATTTTTCAAAATGGGTAGAAGCCATTTAGTGTAAAACTAGTGACCACAAAGTGGGGGTCAAGTTCTTAAAAGAAAACATATTTGCACATTTTGGTACACCCAAGGCCATAATTAGTGATGGGGGTAGACATTTTTGCAATGGGGTATTTGAGAAAATAAAAAAATATGGTGTTATCCTTAGAATTGGAACCCCTTATCATTCCCAGCCTAGTGGATAGGTAAAAGTGTCTCATAGGGAAATAAAGCTATTTTAGAAAAGATAGTCAATCCGAATAGGAAAGACTCCTATAGGCATATCAACATAACTCCTGATCTATGAAAAGGCATACCACTTACTAGTAGAATTAGAGCACAAAGTATATTGGGAGTCAAAAAGCTCAATTGTGATTTAGATACTACTGGGACCCATAGAAAGCTCTAACTTAATGAGTTGGATGAGTTAAGGAATGATGCAAATGAGTTAGCTAAGATATACAAAGACCACATGAAGAACACTCATGATAGGCATATCTTAAGAAGGTGAAGACCACCTTCACTTGCCCTTTTGGAACCTTTGCCTATCATCATATGGCTACTAGACTTTGTAATACTCCAGCCACTTTTCAAAGGTGTATGTTAAGTATATTTTCTGATATGGTAGAGAGACTCCTAGAGGTGTTTATGTATGACTTTTCAGTATTTGAATAAACTATTAATGAATAACTGCACCATTTAAAACTTGTCCTTATTAGGTGTCACAAGAAGAATTTAGTGTTAAATTATAAAAAGTGTCGTTTAATGGTTCAAAATGGCATTGTTTTAGGCTACAACACAGAATGGTATTAAAGTTAACAAAGCCAAAGTGGATTTAATTTGTAACCTTCCTCCTTTAAGGATGGTGAATGAAATTCACTGATTTTTAGGCCATGCTAGTTTTTATAGAAGATTCATTGAGGACTTTAGTAAAATTGCTAAGTCCCTATGTAATTTACTTAAGGAGGAAATTTTTACTTTGATGATAATTGGATGAAAGAATTTGAGTGCCTAAAGGCTGAAATTAGTTCTACACCTATTATTTGGCTACCAGACTCGAATGCACCATTTGAAATAATGTGTGACTCTTTAGACTATGTAATCAAGGCTGTATTGGGGAATGTACTAATAAACTTCCCCATTAATATATTTTGCTAGCAAGACACTCAATGATGCCCAACTCAACTATTCAACTATAGAAAAAGAGTTGTTGGTGGTTGCATTTGCACTTAATAAGTTTAGATCTTAATTGTTAGGATTTAAGGTTAGAGTATTCTCACGTCATGTAACACTTAAATATCTTCTTTCAAAGAAAGATACTAAACCTAGGCTGATCCAGTGGATACTATTACCGCAAAAATTTGATTTGAAAATTTGGGACAAAAAAGTTCTAAAAATGTTGTAGCAGACCACTTATCCAAGCTAGTTATAGAGTTTACTAGTGAAAATGTTCCTATAACAGAGACATTCTACCTTGGTACATAGATATTGTGAATTATCTTGTCACCAATATGATGCCTAGTCATTAGTCTAAACAAGATAAGAAAAGGTTTATTATTGAGGTTACACACTTTACTTAGGATGACTTGTACCTATTTAAGTATTGTCCTAATCAACTAATTAGGAGATGCATACCAAATAATGAACATCATAAGATCATCTCCTTTTGTCATGACCATGTTTATGGGGGCCATTTTTATTCTAAAAGATACTTGCAAAGATTTGCAATGTGGTTTTTATTGGCCCACCATGTTCATAGATTCACATGCTTACTACATGGCATGTGTTAGGTGCTAACAACTAAGGATCATAGGAAAAAGGAATATGATGCCCTTCAAACCTATTTTGATTATTGAAACTTTTGATATTTGGGGCAATAATTTTATGGGACCATTTCCTAACCCCCTTGGTTATCTATGGATCCTTGTGGGCATGGAGTATGTTTCAAAATGGGTAGAAGTCATTCAGTGTAAAACCAATGAACATAAAGTAGTGGTCAATTTTTTAAAAGAAACATATTTACACATTTTGGTACACCCAGGGCCATAATTAGTGATGGGGATAAACATTTTTGCAATAGAATATTTGACAACTTAATGAAGAAATATGGTGTTACCCATAAAATTACTACCCCTTATTATCCTCAAACTAGTGGACAGGTAGAAGTGTCTAATAGGGAGATAAAACATATTTTATAAAAGATAGTCAATTCAAATAGGAAATATTGGTCTTTGTGGCTTAGTGACCCTTTATGGGCCTATCATACAACATTGAAAACTCATATAGACATGTCACCTTACCACTTGATCTATGAAAAGGCCTACCACTTACCAGTAGAATTAGAGCATAAAGCATATTGGGAAGGCAAATAGCTCAATTATGACATAGATACTACTGGGACCCATAGAAAGCTCCAACTTGATGAGTTGGATGAGTTAAGGAAAGATGTTGTTAGCTAAGATATACAAAGACCGCATGAAGAATACTCATGATGGACATATCTTAAGAAAGTCCTTTACCACAGGACAAAAGGTCCTTTTGTATAATTGTAGAATGTATCTATTCCTTGGAAAACTCAGATCTCGATGGACTGGACCCTACATAGTACATACCATATATACGTATTGGGTTGTGGACAAAGGTTGAAACCCTTCATAGAGTTGATAAACCTTGAGGTGGAAGAAGTATCACTTGCATAACCAATATATTAGGACACACCTTAGCATGTCCCGTGACACTTGCTTTTGTCACATGAGTTGCATTCATCATATCATTATTGAATAATACACTTGAATAAAGATGTTAAATTCTACGCTGGTTGGGAAGCAACTTAGGGTTTTCAGAGTCTCAGTGTTCTACATCACTCATTTATCAAATAGGTGTCCTTTGTTTTAAAAACATTGGGGACAATGTTTAGTTCAGGTTGTGGGTGTAGATATGCACGAGATTTCTAAGTTTTCTTATTATTAAAAAAAATTCAAATTTTTTTTTTGAGTTTTTCAAAATTTTCAAGGCCAAGTTCTTTTACTATGATGAGAATTGGATTGTCTGATGTTTAGTATTTCCACTACTTTAACTTCCTAATAGAAATGCATATGGTTAATTCAGCATTATTATTCATATGTTGATATTTTATGAAAATTAAATCTTGAAACACATTTACACATAATGCATAAGTCTAGACTAATATATGGTTATGACCTAGAGACCTTGAAAAAAAATAGTTGATACCTATATACCCAAGAGAGTTTTAAGGACTATCAGTTTTATTTTCATAGGTTTATACATATTTCACTATTTTCTTCAATGTATGTTTGCTTCGAAAGATCCCAATATCCTTGTTTTGGTCATAATGCAAAGAACTAAAAAGAGTACTAACTTTGTTCCTAAATATTTATTGATTCAGATAGGTTATAAAAAAACCTAGGAAATGATATAGGCCATCCTTGTTATAACCCACAAACATAAAGCCTACTCATTCTATTTTATATCACTAGTTAGACCCCTTCAGCCTCTTAGTAAGACTTTTCTTTTCAAAATACCAAATTACCCTAACCCAGAAACTTAGTAAAATAAAAAAGACCATTACCTATCTTTCAAACATAAGTAGAGATGGTAGAAAAATTAGAAAAAAGGACAAAAGTCAAAGAAGTGAAAAAATATCAAAGTACAAAGAAAAGTATTCCTTCTCAGAAATACGAATAGAAAAAAGTATTAGAAAAAGATAAAGTTATGAAAATAAGAGAAAGGAGAAATAGAGAGGATATTAACTTCAAAGTGCATTCCAAAGTAAAGTTGTCCAAACAAATATCAATTGAAGACCTCTACTTAGATTTGAAAATTTGAATCCTTATACCCTTGTTTTCAGAACTTGTCCTAAGCCTATGTTTCATCCTATTTAAAAACCTATCGATCTTAAGAGGAACATGGACTCAATGAGGTTATAAATAGGAAGGAATAGGTGACCTATTCTTTATGGTCCTGGTAATGGCATCCATTCTAAGGGATCTTCATGCTTCTTTGTCTCATTTGTGCTTAAAATAAATTATGTGAACCATCAAATTTTTTTCTTCAATCATATAGTGAGAGAAATTTGTTTAATCCCTTTTCCCTAAGAGCTTTATTTCTGAGTGTATATGAGTTAGAATTTTAGGTCAAGGCATCGTTCCTAAGGAGTAGTGAGCATATTTATTTAGAAGTCTTGACTTATGTAGTTGTACACACATTGCATTTTGAGATTAAACTACAATAAAATGGATTTGGTATGTGGATTATTTGTGGAATTTCTCATTTATAGTTCTTAAGTTGTTAACGCAAGTAGAATTCTAATGGAGAGAATTCCCTAAGATAAATTAAGGGGCTTAGCCTTATTGAATTTTGTGGGTGTATTCACCACAAACCCTCACGAGGCATAACTCATCCATTAGTGGTAACCTTAGGGTTTAAGGGCTTGTTGCATTTGCTAAATGCAATCGTGAGTACCTACAAAAACATCAACCATTTTTGTTTTTATGATTTTTTGCATGTTTTAATCAGGACTAGCAAAATTCTAGTTGGGGTGTGTGATAAGTGTTTAATTTTGTATAAATAATACCCAATTAGTTGCCCACATGGTATAACTTAGAGTGTTATTTTAGGGTTTTTTGGCCAAAATTTATAACACAAACATTTTTGACATAAATAATTCAAAATTATTATATTTTGCAAGTTTAGGCTAATCCACAGTAAGTATATGAATGATCATATTTTTAGGGAATTTAATTATGGTTTTTCACCTTTTGTAGGTCATGGAGATATGATCCAAGGGATGAGATTTATAGAGATGAGAATTGAAGATCAAGATCAAAAGATTGAGCCAAGGCCTAAATTTCAACATTTCAAAGTAAATCAAGGTCCAAGATCATACCAAGGCAAGATAATGGATCAATGGAAGCAATAGAAAAAGCTAAAGGTGACTAAAATGGGCCCATGAAGCAAACCTTGCATTTTCACCACTTTTGTAAGCGAGTCATTCAAGCCACCTTAGTCATATAAGCCATGGAAGAAAGGTGATAAGCTAAGGAATTCAAGACAAGAGTGTGATCCATGAAGCCAGGCCAAATGAGCCCTCAAAGTGAGCCACATAAGCCAATTAAGCCAAATACCACATGGAGTTATACAATTGGAGGAGAATTCAAGTAATGATGCACTTTCTAAATTTGGATTCAGTAGAATGTGTGAGAGATTTCCATTCAATTGATCTAAGGTTACAAGTTAAAGGAGAAAGGCATCACCTTAGGAAAAAGATGACACCCCTAACTTTTCCTAACTGATGATCAAGTCATTTCCTAAATAGGAAACCCTAGAATTTTCTCACCTTTTATATCTTATTCCTTCCCATTTCCTTTACTCTTCTCACCAGCCAATTACCATCTAATTAGGAGGATGGAGAGCCACTTTCCTCTCAATGCAAATGATGCCTCTTCCCTTCCTAATTAGGAAATTAGCCAACCCATCATGATTTTCTCTCTCTTATGTCATCTTTATGACATCATACCTACAGAAATTTCCTCCTTCGAAACCTTCCTCATTCAATAACCTAATGAGCAACTTTCCTCATGGATTCACCCTTTCCTAAGTTAAGAACTCACTCATCTATATATATACCCCCATAGTCCATATTAATTTTCCTTGTAGAGGCAGGTGAGACACCTTGAAATCAAGCTCGCCTTTGGTGTTATTTGCTACTAGACTTTGGGATTTCTTAGATGCTTTTCTTTCTTTAGATTTTTAGTTATTGTTTTGGTTAGTTACTCTCATATTTAGGTTAGTAATTTGCTTTCTTTGGTTTACTTTTCATTGCTTTAATTTCCATTGTTTTGCTTTCTAGTTTTGCACCTTCCATTTCATCTAGCTTCTTCTTCTTTCTTTACCCCAATTTTTCTGGTTTTTCTTTGTTATTCCCTTAAGATTCAAGCTAAATCATCTTCGGTAGTGACATTCAAGAGAAGAGCTAGCTTAGAACCTTGATTTTCCCTCTTGAAATTGAAGTTTTTCACCTTATTCTCACTTTAGTTTTAAGCTAATTTTCTTGCCTTAGTTCACCCTTTTAGCCATCTTTTCTCTTGAATTCCTTCACAAATTTTATTTATATGTCATCATACTTTTGTTTGTGAGCATTAGATTGCATTGTTGGTGTTGTTAAGATAGGATTTCATGCTTAAGAATTAGATACAATTTCAAGCAATAAAACTTGTATTATGCATCAAGCTTTTGGTGTAATTTGGAGATGATTCAATAAAGTTTTGTGGAAATTCATGTAATAGATTGTTTATTTCATAAAAGTACTTGAGATATAGGTTGTTTCCTTGCATAAATGTTATGGTTTCAGTTGCTTATTTATGCATGTTTTAGTTAAGGTTCTCAAGTACTAAAATCTAGAAATTGATTTCTCCCTAACTTTGTGGTTTATTTCCAACCACCAAAACACCTCCTTTGCTTAAGTCCTTAAGTGCTCATTTAGATTTCCATCTTATTTATTAGATTTAATAGTTAGTTTGCATAGTTTTTAGATCTTCTTTAATAGTAGTCAAATTAGTTGTTTGCATGTTATTATAGGTTTAGAAGGTTTTTTATTTTTAGAAAGTTCTATTTTTAGCAAGTTTTAGTTACTACAATTCATGCTTAGCTTACTGTTATTTCCTTATTTAAATGCATGTTAGTTAGGAAAAATTCCATTTTCATTGTTTAGTTCTAATTTAGGCAAGTTTCCTTTAGTTCTAGTTTATAATTTTGTTAATGTTTACATTCTTGTTTACTTTTAATGTCCTAATTTAGTCCAATTCTATTTCTTTGGCTGAAGTTAATCAACTTAAATAAAATCCAATCTATTTCAAACATATGAGATTCCTCATGGGATCGACCTATCTTGTATGAAAATACTATATTGACACATGCATTTGAGAGTAATTTTAAAGCACAACACGATTATAAACATGAGCTAAAGGAAACTTTTTAAAAATAATTTTTTTTAATAGAATTAGAAACTTTTCTAACTAACATATATTCAATAAAACAAACTAATGCAAAACTAGAATGAATGAATTTAAAAAACTTAAGGAAACTTACTAAAAATGAAACTTTCCTAAACTAACACTTTCCTAATCCTAAAACTTTCTAAAACTAAATTAAAAACTTTCTAAAGCAAAATTAAGATGCAAAAAACTAATCAATTAATACTAAACTATCATTAAACAAGCGAACAATAAACCATTTAAAGGCAAATCACCCAATCATCATGTGCATGACCTAGGGAGTTGTACGCACGGTTCATGAGTGATAAAGTGCTGGAATGCATGAACTAAAAACTTACTAGAATGGATCTAATCAAAATAGTAGATAAACTATCTAAAAATCTAAATGGGATCCAAAGGAATCAAGCAAATAAATGTATGAAGTGCAAAAAATTATGCATGAATCATGAAAAGTAAACTTCCTAAAATATGGTGCTCATGAAACTTAAATCATACAAGGCATGGACTGAGATATGGTGTGTCTGACTATTGAAAGATAACACTCCAAATTAGAAGTACCTTAACCCAAGCATCAAATAGTAATAATGCTCATTCAAGAAGTTTATTCATTCAATTGAAATTACACTCAAATATGCTTTGCATGAATAAATAACAATATGAAAATTGCACACTTTTCTAATGCCAAAAACTTGATTCAAAGAAAATCCTAAACACACTCCAACAATCTCAAACTAATCTCAGATAACATGCATGTGAAACCCAAAGAGAAATCAAGAGAGTAAGAGCAAGAATATTGGAACGTAATCAACAAGAACTAGTACTAAATCTAAGTAAGAAACAAGGAAAAGATGAAAGATAAATAGGCAGATTCAAAGCTACTATCCTCTTGACTATCACTACCAGAGGAAAGATAACTTTGATCTTGACGAATTAATAGAGAAAAGTAAGAGAAGTGGAAGAAAAGTGAAAGGAGAAAAAAGAGGAACTATGTGTATGTATCTTAAACAACAGAGAAAGCAATAAACACCAATAGAACTAAGGAAATTAAAGTAAGTTGCCAACCTAGAATTGAATTGCAAAAACCAAAGAAACAAATCAAGGAAAAGGTTTGGAATATAAGGAAAGGCAGCCAAGATGTTGAAGTCTAAAGCTCTAAAAAGTACCTCCAAGTTGATGTGCTTGATTTCAAGGAGATATAAGCAACCCCTCTACTTGTATTAAGCATAGAATTCTAGGGGGTATTTATAGATTTTGATTTCTACTTTGATAAGATCATATCCTATGAAGAAAGGAGAGAGTTAGAACCAAAACTCTAGGTGGGAAAGTTAGGTGGTCGATTGGAGATAGAAAATTAGAAGGTAAGGTGAGGTAGAGTTTCTAAATATAAGAAAAGGAATGGGGAGGCACTGGACTCTAGCTTAGGATGGGGCAAAGAGTTCCTTTCCTTAAGGTTTCTTACATGTTGGGATGGAAAGAAAGTGGAAAAAGATAGGAAGGTAAGGTAGTTGACTGAAGAATGAAATTAGAAATACTTTGTTCAGTTGTTTTACATTTTAGATTAGATTATTAAGTTTCTAAGTTTGGTTTTCAGTAAGTGTTAATTTAAGCAAGATTCCTTATATGTAGTTTCCATTTTCATGTATGTTCCCTTTCAATGTTATTTACTTTCCCAACTTAATCAAACCAATCTCACTTTGGCTAAAGATAAGTGATTTAAATCAAATCTCATTGAAAATCCATGAGATTTCTCATGGGATTGACCTCTCTAGTGTGAAAATTACTACATTGATTTTAGTTCTTGTGAGTAATTTTAAAGTTACACCAAGATTTTGGCTCCATTATCAGGAAATCGCAATGGATTTGTGATTGGATTCTAGTTTAGATTAATTATCTCAAATCATAGTTTTAGGTTGGATTAAATTAGGTTTTTGCATCCATTGTTTCATATTTTGCTAATTCCTTAGAAATTAACATGTCTTCATTTTGTGTGAACGAAATTTGGAAAATAATTATATTGTGATTATTTGTGTGAGGGTAGTAGGTAGATGTTCACTAGCTAGATCTATTTTGGAAAATAATTATATTAAATGGGTGGATAAATGTTCTGTCTTATTGAAAATATTTAAAGAGAGAATTTTCTGAAAGCATCTTCATAACTAGATCCTACTCATGAAATGGAATTCAATGCCTCCAAGAACACTAAAAAAGGAGTTCATATGAAAAAGTTATGAGCGTTGGAAGATGAAGGGTATTTCGTAATTAAAAGTTAAAAAAGAGGACAAAGAGTCAAAAAATATAGGGGGTCATTTTGATAATGACACCCACATGTCATCCCTTTCATCATCCCCACATAACCAACATGTCACCTTGCATCTGCACCAGAAAAGTTGCAGGTGCCGCCCCCCTTTCTCCAGTCTTCCTTTGCAACGCCGAAAAGAATGGTGGCACCACCATGGGACGACACCACCTCCCTCCTCTATAAAACCCCATCTTCCCTCTCCTCCTCCTCCATCACATCTTCATCTACACCACCAACCACCTAAGGTTATAGCAAGCACTGATTGAGTGTGTATAAACCAAAAGAAGCTCCGTCAAACCCCTTTCATCTGCCCAGGTAAGACCCTTCTCCCCTCTCTCCTTTCTAGCATTTCCCCTTAGATCTAGGCTGAATCTGCTCTCACCAACTGACAAATTATCAGTGAAACTAATACCAGTGGATCTGCCTTAGATCCATCTCGTGGATAGCTTAAATGGGAGATCTGAGCTGTCCAATGAGATCAGGGGACCCTGAAAACCTAAGATAGTGGAAACACTGAGGCATCTTAGAGGTTGATTAGGGACTAGGATGATTGGACGGTCAAGATCGGATTGCCTCATCTAGTAGACCTAATCAAGTAGCTGGGACGCATGCGCTTAACGCACATCCAGAATGCATGCTCTGAAGCATCCTTCGGGTGCGAGTGGGCATACGGGTGCAGTCTCGATTTGACCGAGATGCAAGTGCATCCTGGAAACCATGACGCACAAACTCTATCTTGATACATTCTCGATCGTTTATCTGATTACAACACTAAAACTACAATTAAGAAGGCTATATAACTCTAATAGAAGATTCAAAAGGACCGTTGTGTTGGTCTAGATTATAGGAACCTAATTATACAATAAATTTTAGGATCAGAGGACTATTTAATGTGACCATAGCCTAAAACCATAGAAATATCATAGATCTGCAAGATTAAAGATGATTTGATCTAATAAATTGATCCATTGGATGCATTAGAAGATAAATATTGCAACATCAACCCTAAATCACATAGATCAACCATTATAAGTGAGATCTGGCTTAGAGACACACAAATCAGAGATCTATAACCTAAAGAATAGATCTAGCTGTTGATCTCTAAATCTAATTGATGATATATAAAGAATAGAAAATAATACTTGGATTCTTATTTCCAAATAATATCTAGGACCTCACGAAGGTGATCTAGGACTCGAATTCAAGAGAAACACAATCCAAGAGACATCGAGGTCAGTATTCTAATACTACTAAGTTTTCAAATACATTCCAAAATCTAAATGATTTACTTGACTCTATTACCATGTTTAGTATTCTTTTTGAGATATGATATTCTTATAATGAGCATGCGGATTGTCCTCATGATTTATGTTCTTGAAACTAGTTGCATAAATTGTATAATTTATGATGATGGAGATTTGGAATATATGTATATTTTTTGGGCTAATGAGCCTAGTGGGTACTAAGTTGAGAGGTTGTTTATGTACAGGGTTGACCTCCTAATCTCTAACCACCAAAGGTGATAGGTATCACCACCCAAGGCAGCATTGCCCCTTCCTCAACTACTGTGGTAAACAAGGACAACCACTAGAGGTGTTCATGGCACCCTTTTCGAGGACATATCCATAGTCACTGTGGAGGTTATGGTGGGCTAGTCTCTAGATATAGGAGACACACAATTCTAGAATATGTTCTAATAGTGAGTATAGCGGACCCTATGATTTTGGTTTTGATATCGATATGCATATAGCATTGAGATGGTCACAGGCGAGTACTCGTGGCTAGTCGGCTTGATATGTTAGCGGACCCATTGGCCTGATGTGTTCATTGAGATATTGACATTCATGATATCTATCATTGGAAATGTGTAAATGAGTTTTATAATTTATGCATAAATATCCATGGTTACACAAAATGGAATTGCATGATCTTATTACTTTTCTTGAAAATTACGCCTCTTGCATGCCATGATTTTAAATTAATAGTATCAGGTCACCTACTGAGTATGATGAATACTCAACCAAATCTATTATTTTTTAGATCAGACAAAGTACAATTAGAAGGAGCTTCAGAGAGTGTTGTGCTACAATCAAGTGAGTGAAGGTAAGGCTAAGTGAGGAAATAATTGTACCAAATTTCATACTAAGTGATCCTTTTAGTATTTGATGTAAAATTGGTTGTAAGTAATTATTTGTAACTTGGGCTGTGATTAACAACTTGGTAATGATAATTATTAATTTTATATTTTGTCCAAAAATTTCCATGCGTGATTCATTACCTGTTCATTGAGATTAATTAATGGCACTCGGGGTTTTTCGTTAAAAAGTTTCAATTAAAAGAAAATTTTTGCTGCATTCATTTTGATTTTTTTTTTTTAAATAGAGATCAATCTCCCAAGTAAAAGCTTGTTATTTTAAAATTGCATTATAAAAACCCAGGTCATCATAGTTTTGTATCATAGCCCAAGCTCAAGTTATTCATAGCCAAGTTATGCAATAAAGAACTTGTAATCAATTTACATCAATAGGAAAAAATTTAGGATAGCACGACAAAATTCCTTAAAGATAGATATTGTTCTTGTAAAACAGATGCCACCAAAGAGAAGAGGAGGTGTAGCTCCAAAACCTATTAATCCCCCTACAATCTCTTTTGAATTTGGGAATGGGATGTGTAATGACCCCAATTTTTGTAATATTAAAATCCCATGAAAAGTTCAGTTTTGAAGATAATGGTATTTTGGTCATTTCACTATTCACCTTGACTGAACCAATAAATTTGGTCCTAAAAATGGTACCATTAGATGCATCTCGAAAAAAGGAATCCAACAAGATCAAAATCACCCAAAACGGAGTTAAAATGAGCAAGTTATGGCCCTTTGAAGTTTAGGGGCAAAAATGTAATTTTTATTAAAAACGGATTTAGCCTGCAAAACACAGGGGCCTGTTTTGATACGGGCACCCTTCATCTTCCACCTCCTAGAGGGTTCTAGAACGGCAGTGATTGGAGGAGAAATCACTGCCATTCTGGAGGTTTCTCCACCGCCATTCAAAGGCGGTGAGAGCCCCCTCTAGAACCCTCTTATAGCTCTATAAATAGAGCTCTTGGGTGCCTCTAATGGCAGCCCAAAAGCTTGAAGAAAAACCATTGTGGAGGAGTAACCTAGAGGAGAAACGAGGAGAAAAACCCAGCACCGAGCCAGGTATGCCCAAGATCCCTCAAAACCCATCTTCACAGTAGTATTAAGATCAATTTCCCTAGGTTTTTGCATGAAAAACCATGCAAAATGGAGCTCGGGAGAGCCACCAAGGACCTAGGGATGTTCCCTGGGCTGACTGGTTCGACAGGGTCAAACCAGGGTGTCTTGAGGATGCCCCGGTCCCCCAGACGACGGAACGTTCCAGTCGGAACGTAACACGTTGATTTCCGTTTGAAAGAAAGGCGGGAAGTTTAGCGCGTTTGCAGACGCACCCGCTGAGGTGCATGCTGCAAATGCGCAGCGCGATAGCAATACGGGCTTTTTCGTTCCTTTAGAAAAGCCGGGCATGACGCTGACGCGCAGCGCCTTAGCATTCCATCTTTTCACTCTTGAGACCCTTATGTACGTGTGACACTAAAACGCTTATAAGTTGAGATCTAGAGCTCCAATTGAGGTGCCGCAAAAGGCGTTGTGTCCGTGTCAACGATGTGGACACACCCAAACTATAAAATCCCTGATCAAGTCTCAATAAAAGGTAGGTATGAACCTTAGAATAGAATGGTGGCGCATGGCTGCTAGACCTTTGGAAAACTGAGGATACCAAGGCCCAATTCGGACCTTAGGACAACCATAGGCATAGGGATAGACCCTTAATGCCTAAGTGATAAGACCAACTACTCTAAAACCCATAAAAGATGGGCCCAACTAACCTTAATTCCCCAAACCATGTTCAGGAGCGTATGAGGACAAAAAGGGTTAACGCGACCTAGCCAGGTAGGTGCTCTATCGCGACTAGATTCTTTTAAAAGAACTATGATTGTTTTGCAAATACATGATTTAAGTATATGACTTGTTTAGCATGCATGTGACAAATGCTTTATGCATAGACATGTTTTGTATATACATTATGCATAGATATGTTTTGCAAACTATTGCATACATTGCATGATCTATGAGCATTAAGTTCTTGCAAAGATTGCATGTCCTTGAGGGTTGCCAAAAGACGCTAGAGTGCCGAGGGCCAGGCAGTTGTGAGGGACCCAAAGAGGATAGGTTTTGAAAAGAGGTTTTGGCTTATTTGATCTTATGTGATTTGGGCTAGTAAGCCTATGGGTGCTATGCCGAGGGGTCTGGGTTGGCCACCCGGCCTCTACCACTATTAGGTGGATGGGTACCATGCCCAAAAAGAGGCAAGTCCCTACGTCGACTGCATGTGGTACAGGGGGCTACCACTGGTGTCACGGCACTGGGTCGACGTATCATAGGCCCCGTGGAGGCTATGATCGAGTGTCCTTAGGTACCCGGGGACCACACGGCGAGGAGGTCATGGGCATAGTTGGACCCTATGGTTTATGGACGTATTTGCATTGCATATGGCATGATATGAGGTTGGTCGACCATACCATACCAGAAATCCATGAGTTGGATTCCATGAAGCATCTGATGCATATCATAATGTTATGATATATATGTATATGATACTTTCAATTTTTGGATTATGTGATCTAAGTCGTTAGTATTTCAGTTTGACAATGGATTTTGATATCCATATTGGACTTGAGTATTCAGACATGCACATGTTTTGAAAGAGCATATGATTTTAAAACATCTCATGCATTATAAAACTAGTAGTGATAGGCTCCTATTGAGTATAGTATATACTCACCCTATCCTTAACATTTTTCAGGATAGTTCTACTCATAAATAGAAGACATCTCAGAAGATATTAGTGGTACAAGCAAGTGAATTAAAAAGGAGACAGTTATACATGGAAGTAAACTCTCAACCCTTTAGACATGTATTTGTATTAATTTACAGTTGGGCTGTGTGCTGTGACTGGAAAGACTTGGGGAAAAATATTTATGATTTCTGAAGTTTTTCAAAAACTACTTTGGTTATTGTGAAAGCAAATGACACTCGGGGTTTTCAAAACGAGTTTAAAACTAAAGATTTTCTGCTGCATTGCATGGTTTTTGTAAAATGGTTTTCAAATAGGGATGCATCCCTGCCTTAGGAATTTAGATCTTGCATTTAAAAATGCATGCAAAAACCCGGGTCGTTACAGGATGGCTGAAGCCTTTCAACTATTCATGCAACATATGGGACAGCTCATACCTAATCAACTATAAGCACCTACGGTAAGAACCTCTTCTCCAAAAAGGATTGCTAATAGAATGGAGGCCCAATTTGAGCGATTTCAAAAAACGGTCCCATCATTCTTGGGAGAAGATGAGTCAGCAATAGTAGAAAAATGGATCTTTGACATTGAGAAGTTATTTAAGGCAATGAAAATTCTCAAAAATAGGAAGGCTGCCATGGCCAATTTCGTACTAAAAGGCCAAGCAAGTTTTTGGTGGGAAACAACCAAAAGAACCTACTTTAGTGATAATAATGTCATACCCTGAAGATTTCAAAATCGTATTTAATGAGAAGTACTTTCCACGTCATGTACTAAAAGGCCAAGCACGGCTTTTCATCTTCAAACTGACAGCCAATTTGAACGTACGATTCAAACATTGGAGGATATGTTAAGGGCATGTGCAATAGACTGGAAAGAGAATTGGGATGAGAGTTTACCCTTAATTGAATTTGCATATAACAGTAGTTTCCATTCAAGCACTAGTATGGCTCCATATGAAGCGCTCTATGGAAGACCTTGTTGTTTGCCCATGTGCTGGAATGAAGTGGGTGAAAATAGAATTATGTATTCAAAGTTAGTAGAATAGTGTGCAAATAAGGTGAAGCTTATTAGGAGACAATTGCTCGTAGCTCAGAGTCCACAGAAGAGTTACGCTGATAAATGAGGAAGACCATTGGAATTTGTAGATGGAGATCATGTTTTCTTGAAGATATCTTCGACTATGGGCGTTATGAGGTTTGGTGTGAAAGGAAAACACAGTCCTTAATTTATTGGCCCATTAGAAATCTTGGATAGGATTGGGATGACTGCCTATAGGATAGCATTACCACCACAATTATCGGAAGTTCACAATAATTTTCACATATCCATGCTGAGAAAGTATATTCCTGACCACACACAAGTACTTGAGCAGGTACCAGTCGAGCTACAACTAGACTTGACCTTGGAAACAAAACCAGTACAAATTGCTAATAGGAAGATCAAGAAGCTACAAAGTAAAGAAATTTCATTTGTTAGAGTTCTGTGGAGGAATGCATCTATCAAGGAGAAAACCTAGGAAGGAATACAAAATGAGGCACACATACCCTAAAATCTTTATGAGTAATGAATTGTAGGATTTCAAGGACGAAATTCTTTGAAGAGGGTAATGTTGTAATAACTCAAAAATTTAAGATATTTTTGTCAAATAATAGTAACACACTCTCAATCACAATCAATCATAATGTCTGAAATTTATGAAATTTTTATATCTTATCTATTTAGGAAAATAATTATATTGAACAGATGGATAAATGTTCTATTTTATTTAAAATATTTAAAGAGAGAATTTGTTAAAAATATCTTCATAACTAACTGAAAAAGGAGTTCGTATGAAAAAGTTATGAGCGTTAGAAGATGAAGGGTATTTCGTAATTAAAAGTTAAAAAAAAAAGGAAAGAGTCAAAAAATGTAGGGGGTCATTTTGATAACGACACCCCCCCCATCATCCCCGCGTAACCAACACGTGACCCTATGTCTACACTAGAAAAGTGGTAAGTGCCAACCCCCTTTACTCCAGTCTTCCTCTGTGGCGATGGAAAGAATGGCAGCACCACCACGGGAAAAACCGCCTCCCTCCTCTATAAAACCCCATCTCTCAACGTCCCGGGTACTTGATCAGGTCGACCAGATGAGGTGATCCGATCTAGACTGGCCAATCATCCTAGTCCATAATCAATGTCTAGGATTCCTCAGTGTTTCCACTGTCTTAGGTTTTCTAGGTTTGTAGGGGGCCCCTGATCTCATCAGACGGCACAAATCTCCCATTTGAGCTATCCACGAGATGGGTCTAAGGTAGATCCATTGGTAATGGTTTCATTAGTGATTTGTCAGCCGGTGAGACCAGATCTGGCTTGGATTAAAGGGGAAAATATTGGAAAGGAGAGAGGGAAGAAGGGTCTTACCTGGGCAGATGAAAGGGGTTTGACAGAGCTTTTTTTGATGTATACACGCTCAATCAGTGTTTGCCGTAACCCTAGGTGGTTAGTGGTGTAGACAAAGATGTGATGGAGGAGGAGGAGAGGTAACACACATCTAGAATGCATGCTCTGGAGCATCATTCGGGCACGTGTAGGAGTACGAGTGCAATCTCGGTTTGACTGGGATGCAAATGTGTCCTGGGAACCGTGACGAGCAAACTCTGTATTGATGCATTCTAGATCGTTTATTTGACCTACAGCACTAAAACTGCAATTAAGAAGGCTATATAACTCCGATCGATGATCTGAAAGGACCATTGCATTTGCCTTGACGACGCAAAGCTAATAATATAAAATTTAGGATCAGAGGACTATTTAATGTGAGCATAGCCTAAAAACCATAGAAATATCATAGATCTATAAGATTAAAGATGATCAGATCTCATAAATTGATCCATTGGATGCTGTAATATCCTTAATTTTAAAGATAAAAATAGAAAATTATTAAATAAATTAAAATAAAAAATTTATGGATGAAATTATTTCCTGAAAACATAATAATTAGAAAGTGCTCGTCGATACGAATCCAACGCCACCAAGAACGCGAAAAACGGAGCTCAAACGAGGGAGTTATGAGCCGTCAAAGTTGTAAGGGCAAAATGGTCTTTTGACAGAAACGTGTTACACAGGGGTCCAAATTGATAACGGCACCCCTGTCTACACACGTCTCTACCAGTCCGGCGAAATCGCCGGAGAGACGTGGGAAGAGCCGTGTGGGGAAGAGTTTCTCTTCCCCAAGACTCTAAAACCCTATATCTATGCTCCTCTAGGAGCCAAAACGCTCCACTTTGAGCGTTTTCCATGAATGATACGCAAAACCCTAGACCTGCAAAAATCTGAAGTTTCCGGCGAGTGGAGCCCCGGCAACACGAGCAACTCCGGCCAGGTGCAAGGTAAGCCTCAAATCCATGTTTTTCTGTATTTATTAATTAGAAAATTAATTAGAAAACCATTTAAAAATTAGGAAAAAAATCGGATTTTTGGGGGCTTTGTGCACGCTACTGTTGGAACGTGATTTCATAGACCAAACGTTGTCCGTTTGGAAATCACACCGTCCAACTAGTGCAAAAGACACCCAAGAGCAAACCCTTTAAATTTGGGAGTGATCCAACGGTGGAATTGCCCAGAAAACTCAAAAACCAGTACCTAAGGAGGTTTTAGGAACTTGGGAAAAATCGTTTAAAAACCATGGTTTTTGAGAAAATTAGTGCAAAAGGAGGGCATAAATGGATTCTAGAGAGAATTCTAAAGAAAATGGCGCAAAAATCACGCAAAACGGAGCTCTGTAGCTCCGCCGGAGGCGACCGGAATCCGGTCGTCTTCTCCGGCGTCGTCAACGGCGTCGGCGCCCTGCACTGACGCCAGGACGCACTCCATGACGCCCAAGGGACGACGTCATGTGATGTCGTCGTCGCATGCGTGCGCGGCGCCGCGCGCGTGCGGGACGGCCTCGGTGGGCTGTCGCGGTGGGTGATTAACAATGTTTGGAATGGTAATTATTCATTTTATATTTTGTCCAAAAATTGACATGGCATGATTCATTATCTGTTCATTTAGATTAATTAATGATACTTGGGGTTTTTCATTAAAATGTTTCAAATAAAAGAAAATTTTTGCTGCATTCATTTTGAAAAATTATTTTAAAAATAGAGATCGATCTCGCAAGTAAAAGCTTGTTATTTTAAAATTGCATTATAAAAACTCGGGTCGTCATAGTTGGTGTCAGAGCCCAAGTTCAAGTTATTCACAGCCAAGATTTGAAATAAAGAACTTATAATCATTTTACATCAATAGGTAAAACTTTAGGATAGCATGATAGAATTCCTTAAAGATAGATATTGTTCTTGTAAAACAAATGCCACTAAAGAGAAGAGGTGTAGCCCCAAAACCTATTAATCCCCCTACTAACTCTTCTAGATTTGGGAATGGGATGGTTGAAGCCTTTCAGCTATTCATGCAACATATGGGACAGTTCATACCTAATCAACTACAAGCACCTGCGACAAGAACCTCTTCTCCAAAAAGGATTGTTAACAAATCAGAGGCCCAACTTGAGTGATTTCAGAAAATGGCCCCATCATACTCGGGAGAAGATGAGTCGGGAAGAGCAGAAAAATGGATCTTTGACATTGAGAAGTTATTTAAGGCAATGAAAATTCCCAAAGATAGATGGTTGCCATGGCCAGTTTTGTACTAAAAGGTGAAGCAAGTTTTTGGTGGGAAATGGCTAAAAGAACATACTTTAGTGATAATAATGTCATACCCTGGGAAGAATTCAAAACCTTATTTAATGAGAAGTACTTTCCACGTCATGTACGGAAGCAAAAGGAGAAAGGATTGATGGATCTAGAACAAGGCAACCTCTCCATGCAGCAATATGAAAATATGTTTACGAGTCTTTGAAGATTTGCACCAAATGTGTGTGCATAGAAGAAAATCCGGCAGAAAAGTTTGTTGATGGGCTAAACTCAAGACTAAGAAATAGAGTGATAGGGTTTTAACCAACCACTGTAGCGAAAGCAGTAGAAATGGTGTCTCTTTTTGAAAAGGATTTTCAAAGAACACAGGCTAATAAGGATACAAAATTCAACAACAACGGAAGAAACACTAAAGGCAAAAGACCCATTCAACCTTCTGGATCTAGATACCCACACAAACGACAATTTGACAATATAAGAAGAAACTAAGAATCTAGGGCTTTCCCCCAATGCAACAGATATCACCTAAGTAAACCTTGTACCTTACCCCATTTTAAATGTTTTAACTATTGAGAAACAGGACATATAGCTGGAAATTGCCTTACAAAGAGGAAGGAGGAGGAACATAAAGAAGATCAAAATCCCCAAAGCCAAGGATGTGTATTTGCCATTGCTTTGGGACAGTCTCAGGTGTCCAACACAGTAGTAGAAGGTACACTTCATATCTATGATAGACCAGCCAAAGTATTATTTGATACTGGTTCTACTCATTCTTTTATATCATGCAAGTTTGCTTCTTCTATTGATAATATAGTTCATGACCTAGATTTCTCCTTAGAAGTTATGACACTCATAGGCAAGTCAATTTCCACACAAACATACTTCTAGGATGTTCTGCTTGAAATTGAGGGCAAACAGATGAACGTAGACTTAATCCACCAAGATATGATAGACTTTGACATCATACTTGGGATGGATTAGCTAGCCTCACATCATGCAACAGTTGATTGTCAAAAGAAGAGGATTATTTTTAACCTTCCTGGAGGAGAAGTGGTTTCCTTGCAAGGGACGAAAGATTATTCAAGAGCATGTGTTATTTTTGCAATAAAAGTGGCAAAGCACATTGCTCAATGATGTCAATTCTTTTTAGTTAAAATAGAAACCACTGAAATCAAAAAGTTCAAATTAGATGAGGTGGCTGTGGTTAGTGAATTTCCAGATGTGCTCCCTAAAGACTTACCACGGTTACCACCAAAAAGGGAGATATATTTTACTATTGACCTAATACCTAGCACAACACCTATATCAAAAGCACCATATCAGATGGCTCCAGCGGAGTTAAAGGAGCTGAAGACCCAGTTACAAGAGTTATTAGACAAAGGGTTCATCAGACCTAGTGTATCACCTTGGGGAGCACCAGTCCTTTTTGTTAAGAAAAAGGATGGATCAATGAGACTCTGCATTGACTATCGAATGTTGAATAGGGTCACAGTGAAAAACAAATATCCCTTACCTCATATTGATGACCTGTTCAACCAACTCCAGTTAGCTCGTGTCTTTTCCAAGATCGATTTACAATCTGGATATTACCAACTTAGAGTCATGGAAAAAGATATTCCAAAGACAGCATTCAGAACCAGATATGGACACTATGAGTTTAGAGTGATGTCATTTGGACTGACAAACACACCATCTGCATTTATGGATCTTATGAACTGAGTATTCAAAGCCTATCTAGACAAATTTGTTATAGTATTTGTGCATGATATTTTGATCTACTCAGAAAATCTTGAGCATCATAGGGAACATTTATGAGTAGTACTAAATACACTTCAAACACACAAATTGTACGCAAAGTTTAATAAGTGTGAATTTTGGTTGGAAGAAGTGAATTTTCTAGGCCATGTTATTTCCAAAAATGGCATTATAGTCGAGCCAGCAAAAGTTGAAGCTGTGGAAAAATGGACTACACCTAAGACAATGACATAAATAAGGAGTTTTCTAGGGCTTACGGGATACTACCATAGATTTATTGAAGGATTTTCACACATTGCCTTACCCCTAACCAAATTAACAAGAAAAGATAGAAATTTTGAGTGGGATGAGGCATGTGGAGAGAGTTTTCAAGAATTAAAAAGGAAGCTAACCACTGTACCAGTACTTGCTCTACCATCTGGAAGTGGAGGATTTGAGATCTATAATGATGCTTCTGGAAAAGGATTGGGCTGTGTGCTTATGCAAAATGGAAAAGTAATCACCTGCCTCTCAACAATTGAAAAAGCATGAGGTTAATTATGCTACCCATGACTTGGAGCTTGCTGCCATAGTATTTTCCATAAAGATCTGGAGACACTATGTGTATGGGAAAATTTGAAGTTTTCACAAATCACAATTCCTAAGTACATCTTTTCACAACAAGACTTGAACATGCAACAAAGGAGATGGATGGAGTATTTGAAGGATTATGACTTTTCTATTCATTACCATCCAGGGAAGGCTAATGTAGTAGCAGATGCCTTAAGTAGAAAGACACAAGGAATGTTTGCAAGTTTACTTTCCAAAAGCTGGAAGTTATTACAAGAGGTAATATAATGCATACCCGAAATAGTTCGTGGAAGATCCTTTATAACAAATTTGACTATGAAATCCACTGTCAATGAGAAAGTTAGGCAGATGCAAAAGGATGACGATGAAATACAAGCATTAGTTAGATAACTAGGATTCGTCAAGGAGACAGATGACAGTGTTAGCATGCAAGGAAGATTAATAGTGCTAGCCAATGATGAAATAAAGCAAGAAATTCTGAAAGAGACACATCCATCTACGTACACTGTTCATCTTGGTGGAACAAAGATGTATTAAGACTTAAAGAGACACTTCTGGTGCAATGGTATGAAAAGGGATGTAGGAGAATTTGTAGCACAATGCTTGACTAGTAAACAAGTTAAGGTTGAACACCAAAGATCGGCAGGATTGTTACAACCACTTGAGCTACCAGAATGGAAGTGGGACCATATTACAATGGACTTCATATTAGTACTACGTAAGACATCTAGGGGATATGATATGATATGATATGATATGATATGATATGATATGATATGAGAAATCGTTGATAAACTAACCAAAATCACGCATTTTCTCCCAATCTGACAAAATCAATCCATTGACAGCCTATCTCAATTGTATATTAAGGAAGTGGTAAGTTTGTACGGGATACCGCTCAGCATTATTTCTAGTAGAGACAGTCATTTTACCTCACAATTATGGAAGTCGGTGCAGAAGTCATTGGGATCTTCATTAAATTTCAGCACGGCTTTTCATCTTCAAACTGATGGCCAATTTGAACGTACGATTCAAATATTGGAGGATATGTTAAGGGCATATGCAATAGACTGGAAAGAGAATTGGGATGAGAGTTTTCCCTTAGATGAATTTGCATATAACTATAGTTTCTATTCAAGCATCGGTATGGCCCCATATGAAGTGCTCTATGGAAGACCTTGTTGTTCACCCATGTGCTAGAATGAAGTGGGTGAAAACAGAATTATGTAGTCAGAGTTAGTAGAACAGTGTGCAAACAAGGTGAAGCTTATTAGAAGACAACTGCTCGTAGCTCAGAGTTGACAGAAGAGTTACACTAATAAACGAGGAAGACAATTGAAATTTGAAGTTGGAGATCATGTTTTCTTGAAGATATCTCTGACTAAGGACGTTATGAGGTTTGGTGTGAAAGGAAAACTCAGTCCTCAATTTATTGGACCATTCGAAATCTTGGACAGGATTGGGATGACTACCTATAGGATAGCATTACCACCACAATTATTAGAAGTTCACAATGTTTTTCACATATCCATGCTGAGAAAGTATATTCCTACCCACACACATGTACTTGAGTAGGTACAAGTCAAGCTACAACCAAACTTGACCTTGGAAACAAAACCAATACAAATTCTTGATAAGAAGATCAAGAAGCTATGAAGTAAAGAAATTTCATTAGTTAGAGTTCTATGGAGGAATGCGTCTATCTAAGAGGAAACCTAGGAAGTGGAATCCAAAATGAGGGACAAATACCATGAAATCTTTATGAGTAATGAAGCACAGAATTTCTAGGACAAAATTCTTTGAAGAGGGTAATGATGTAATGACTCAAAATTTGAAGATATTTTTATCAAATAATAGTAACACTCTTTCAATCACAATCAATCATAGTGTTTGTAATTTACAAAAATTTTATATCTTATCTATTTTGGAAAATGATTAAATTGAATGGGTTGATAAATGTTATATTTTATTTGAAATATGTAAAGAGAGAATTTGCTAGAAACATCTTCATAACTAGATCCTACTCATGAAATGGATTCCAACTCCTCAAAGAACACTAATAAAGGAGTTCGTATGAAAAAGTTATGAGTGTTGGAAGATGAAGGGTATTTTGTAATTAAAAGTTTAAAAAAAAAGAAGACAAAGTGTCAAAAAATGCAGGGGTTGTTTTGATAACAACACCCCCATTGTCATCCCCACGTAACCAACACGTCATGCCGCATCTGTGCCAAAAAAGTGGCAAGCGTCGCCCCTCTTTCTCCGGTCTTCCTCTACGATGCCGAAAAGAATGGCGGCACCTCCATGGGACAGCACCACCTCCCTCCTCTATAAAACCCCATCTCCCCTCTCCTCCTCCTCCATCACATCTTCGCCTACACCACCGACCACCTATGGTTACGGTACGCCCTGATTGAGGGTGTATACAGCAAAAAAAGCTCTGTCAAACCCCTTTCGTCTACCCAGGTAAGACCCTTCTTCCCTCTCTTCTTTCCTCTCTCCTTTCCAGCATTTTCCCCTCAGATCTAGGCCAGATCTGGTCTCACCGGCCAACAAATCATCGGTGAAACCAGTACCAATGGATCTGCCTTAGACCCATCTCTTAGATAGCTCAGATGGGAGATTTGAGCCATCCGATGAGATCAAGGGACCCCAAAAATCTAGAAAACCTAAGTTAGTAGAAACACTAAGGCATCCTAGATGTTGATCAGGGACCAAGATGATTGGACGGTCTAGATGGATCACCTCATCTGGTCGACCTGATCAAGCACCCGGGATGCACACGCTTAACGCGCATCCAAAACGTGGCCTCCTGAGCATCCTTTGGGAGCGTGGGAGCATACAGGTGCAGTCTCAGTTCGACCAGGATGTAAGTGCGTCCTGGGAACCATGACATGCAAACCCTGTCTTGACACATTCTAGATCATTTATTTGGCCTACAACACTAAAACTGCAATTAAGAAGGCTATATAACTCCGATCGACGATCTGAAAGAACCGTTGCATTTGTCTTGATGACGCTACCTATTTATGCAATAAAATTTAGGATTAGAGGACTATTGAATGTGTCCATAGCCTAAAAAACATAGAAATCTCATTGATCTACAAGATTAAAGATGTTCAGATCTCATAAATTGATCCATTGGATGCATTAGAAGATCAATATTCCATGATCAACCCTAATTCACATAGATCAACCATCATAAGTGAGATCTAACTTTGAGACACACAAATCAGATCTTGAATGTGATTGCTTACATATTTCATGAATAGTCTTTATATATGCACTGCATACATGTTTTGAAACTAGTTGCATAAATTGCATGATTTATGATGATTGAGATTTGAAATATATGTATATTTTTTCAGGCTAATGAGCCAAGTGGATACTATGCTAAGAGGTTGTTTATGTACGGGGTTGGCCTCCCGGCCTCTAACCACCAAAGGTGGCAGGTATCACTGCCCAAAGTGGCACTGTCCCTTCCTCAACTACTGTGGTAAATAGGGACAACCACTGGAGGTATTCACGTACGCTTTTTGAGGACATATCCATACTCACTGTGGAGGCTATGGTGGGATGGTCTCTAGATATCGGAGACACACGATTCTAGAATACGTTCTGATCATGACCATAGCTAACCCTATGATTTCAGTTTTGATATCAACATGCATATAGCATTGAGATGGTCATAGACAAGTACTCGTGACCAGTCAGCTTGATGTGTTCACCGAGATATCCACATTCATGATATCTATTGTTGGGTTGAAATTCTACCATTTGATTTGATCGATTACTATTTAGAGATTTTTAGTAATTATTATTATTGCATGAATTATTGATTTTGAGCAGCTGGCTTAATGTGTTTGCTAAAAATTCTAGTGCATGAATTGATTGATTGCTACTATTTTCGTAATGTTTATATTGCTAATTAATGGATTCAATAAAAGTTCCATGGTTTGGAAATGTGTAAATGAGTTTTATAATTTATGCATATGTACCATGGTTACACAAAATGAAATTGCATGATATTATTACTTTTCTTAAAAAGTACGCCTCTTGCATGCCTTGTTTTCAAATTAGTAGTATCAAGTCACCTACTGAGTATGATGAATACTCAACCAAATCCATTATCTTTTAGATCAAACAAAGTACGATTAGAAGGAGCTTCAGAGAGTGTTAGTGCTACAGTCAAGTGAGTGAAGGTAAGGCTAAGTGAGGAAATAATTGTAACAAATTTCATACTGAGTGATCCTTTTAGTATTTGATGTCAAATTGGTTGTAAGTAATTATTTGTAACTTGGGCTATGATTAATAATCTTGGGAATGGTAATTGTTCATTTTATATTTTATCCAAAAATATCAATGGCATGATTCATTATCTGGTCATTCAGATTAATTTATGACACTCAAGGTTTTCCGTGAAAATGTTTCAAATAAAAGAAAATTTTCACTGCATTCATTTTGAAAAATTGTTTTAAAAATAGAGATCAACTCTCATGTAAAAGCTTGTTATTTTAAAATTGCATTATAAAAACTCGGGTCGTCATAATTGGTATTAGAGCCCAAGTTCAAGTTATTCACAGCCAAGTTATGAAATAAAGAACTTAGAATCAATTTATATCAATAGGAAAAACTTTAGGATAGCACAATAGAATTCCTTAAAGATGGATATTGTTCTTATAAAATAGATGCCACCAAAGAGAAGAGGAGGTGCAGCCCCAAAACCTGTTAATCCCCGTACTGGCTCTTCTGGATCTGGGAATGGGATGGCTGAAGCCTTTCAGCTATTCATGCAGCATATGGGACAGTTCATACCTAATCGACTACAAGCACCTGCGGCAAGAACCTCTTCTCCAAAAAGGATTGTTAATAGACTGGAGGCCCAACTTGAGCTATTTCAAAAAATGGCCCCATCATACTCGGGGGAAGATGAGTCAGCAACAGCAGAAAAATGGATCTTTGACATTGAGAAGTTATTTAAGGCAGTTCATACCTAGGAGAAGATGGCATCCACCCTAAGGAGAAGAGGTTTGAATGTAACAAGGTAAGAGAATAGGTGAAGGAAGAGGATGCCTCCTCTCTTTGGAGGAGGCATTCTCTTGTTCCATCCAAAATTTGTCTTTATTGAATTCCTTTTGCCCTTTTTATGTTTTGTTTCCTAAGTTTTCTATGATGTCCTAAGGTAAAGGTTGGGTGGGGATGAACTAGGATGAGGATTGGATGGCAAGGATGGAGGCTACCTAAGGTTTTCTTAAGGAGACATCAAGTGGAAGACTTTAGAAGGCATTAATGTGGGAGACGCTTAGAATATGGTAAGTTGGTTAGTATGGATGAGGTAAGGGACATACAGAGAGAGGAAGCTGGGAGGAAAGAGGAGAGAGAGGTGAGGTGAGGTGGGGAAAAGTGATTGGCTAGGTAGTTTCCTAAGAAGTGGGGATTGGTTTGATGGTTGGAATGGAAGTTTAGAAAGGTGCAAAAGTCTTAGAAAGATAAGACTCTTGAATGGAAAGTCAAATTCGTAGTGATATTTACTAGTGAGGTGGAAAGTAAGGAAAAAGTGCAAAAGGCAGCCCCAGTGCACAAAGCTCCCGCCTATGCGGGGTCCGGGGAAGGGGCGGGCCACAATGGCCTAAAGTAAGGAAAAAGTGCAAAGAAATAGAAAACAATAAAATTGAAGAGTATCTTCCTATTGGTCCACATGCTACCTTATCATACTAAATTTTCCCTCAATTATCTTCAAAATAACCTCATAAATCCTAAGCATAATTCTTTTGATTCTCCTCCAATCATGGCCTTCTATGTATCTTAGCCTATGTGGCTTGATGGCTAACTTTGAGAGCTCCATTGGCTTGGCTTCATGGATGGCTTAGATGGCTTTCATGACTTACCTCAATGGCTCAAATCCTTGGCTTTTGTGACTAGCTAGGATACTTACCTTGTCGTCTTGTTCATAGCTTGAATATAGCTAAGTAGCTTAAGTAAAACTCATGCAAAGGTGGTGAACTTTGCATAGCTTGTGCATGGGCCTACTTTAGCAACCTTTGAGTCCTTTTAATTACATCCATTGATTTTCTTAAAGATGATCTTGACTTTTGATCTTACTTTGAATTGATGATTTTTAGGTCTTGATTCAATTTTTTGTTCTTGATCTTCCATTTTCTTCTCGATCTATCTCGACTGTCGAATCATCATCTCGCTTCCTACAAAAAGTAAAAAATTCTAATTAAATCTTAAAAAATATGATAATCACATACTTACCTTATATTAGCTTTGAACCTACAAAATATCATTTTTTATTTATTTATTAGGCCAAAAATGCATGTGTTACGAATTTTGGTTAAAAATCCTATTTTACCCCTACAAGTTATAAAACATGGGGTAACTAATTGGGTGGCTTCTATGCAAAATTAAATACTTATCAGTAGCCTCAACAATTGCAACTTTGAAGAAGTTACATCTAGATAATATTGTTAGAGCTTGTGGTCACAAAGATAGGAACTTCTTCTCCAGAACATACACCTACATCTTTGGAGTACATTTTCACCTCTAGAGTTTACTCCAAAGTATGCTCTAACTTCTTTAGCATATTTCAATAGTGCATATAATGTTCAAAGCTATCTAGACGTAAGTCACCCTTGAACTACTACAACATCGTCCAAGTGATAAGGAATGAGTGCAAGTTGGCCACATCGCATTGAGATTAGGGAGGGCTCTTCCACCTAGTTAGGCTTCTCTTAGTACTTCAATGTCTAATTAGATGGGGCATCAAACCAAACAATTTGGCACTAAGACAAAGTGAAAGGACACCATGGATTGACGCACATGCTACTACATCTAGACGACTAAGTACAATGTTTAGGCACATCTGAAGAAGATCTCATCTCTCTATGATGCATTGATGATGTTTCATGATCTTAGACAAGCCCTTGTACACACACTAAATCATCTTGAAGATTATCGATCCGAGGTACAATAGTTTGAGAAGGTGAAGGAGGATGACAAGGGTGGAGATGATGAAAACATTAAAGTCCTTTAGAGTGTATGTCTAGAGCCAATCACTTTCACAGAAAAGGACGTCCAATCTAGGGTAAGAAGTCATAATTGCCCCTTTATCCTCATAGCTTGAGTTAATGGTGCATTGGGCACGAGGCTGATGATAGATTCGGGTCATAGTGAATATAGTCCTAGTTTGAATGTTCATTACTCTCAGCCTCGCAACCACATATATGATATTTAGAAATTGGATGATTTCAAGATTCAATTAGAGCAGTTAGAAGGCTATTAAGGTGGCTCATTTGAAGGGCAAATTGGAGAGATAGCTTCTGTGACTATTTTCCAACATCATCAATGTTTGTACCTCTTACAATGCCTTATTGGGTTGGCCATAACTTCACGACAACTTGGTGGGACCATTTAGACCCAATTGGTGCATCAAGTACTTTAAAAACACAAAAGATATTTGGGCAACGGTGTCTTCAATCGCCTATTCAAAATTTCACCTGCCACATGCACACTTTTATCTTCCTAACAATAGTAAGGCAAAGTCCAAGTCACCAAATCAAAATGAAAAACTAGAGCTTGTGAAGGTAGCCAAGCCACTGGTACTCCTTACCACTAAAGGGCATGTGAGATTGAAAAGTATGGGTAAGGAGCTACCAAAAGAAATCACCAAGCCCTTACAACCCTTGCAAAGGACTAAAATTGTTGGATCTATGTCCAAATTCATTGTTTGAGGGGAAAATAAGATTATCTTCACCATTAGTGGGATGCCTCTAAGATAAAATGCACTATTAATAGGGTGGCTAAGTCGAAACTTCATTATCACCAGTGCTATCATCAATCCATCATGATAATGCAGAAGAAGGGAGTACACCTGAATATGATGGCTATACTATCACCCTTTGAAGGCATGCTTATGTCTCATTAAAGGCACACTCTACATGGAGATAAAGATTGGTGATTCAAAGATCAGTATTGGGTACACTAAACAGAAATTGAATAGAGACATGCCCAACTTGTCAGTTAATATGGCTATCATAACTAAGGAGGAAGGCAATGATGAAGAATTCATTCTACCTGCACTGAAGGGGTTAGATGATGGTGGACCAATGATATGCTTGAAATCAATTTGAGAACAAAAGATGACATGTGTTTAACTTCCATTAGTTTGGATGAATGTCTAATTTTGCACAAGAAAGACACCAAATTAATTACCCATGTGTTACAGCTTATAAGGGTAAATTAGGATTTTGTAACGTATGCATTTTTGACATAAAAATTGATTAATTTGATATTTTGGAGGTCTGGAGGCTAATCTGAGGTAATTATGTGATTAATCATATTCTTAGGATTTAAATAGAGTTTTTTTTTTTTTTTACTTCTTATAAGTGGCAACATGGTGATCTGATGGCCAAAATCAATTGAGATGAAAATGGAAGATCAAGATTAAAAGTCAAGTCCAAGCCAAAAAATCATCTATCCAACTTGATATAAAGGTCAAAATCATCTTTAAGACAAGCAATGGATACAATCAAAGGAGCTAAAGGTGGACAAAGTAGCCCCAAGAAGTAAGCCACACATTTACACCACCTATACATGGGTCGCATGTAAGCCAGTAAGCCACAGTCAAACCATGAACAAAGTGACAAGATAAGGAGTTAAGCCAATGACCATGCCAAGCCTAAAAAACTTCCAAAGCCAACCATGAAATCAAGCTAATGGAGCCTTCAAAATTAACAATCTAAGCCACATAAGCTATGTGACATGAAGGCTAGGATTGGAAGAAAATCAAGGGGATTATCCATGAGATTTTAAGTGATATTTTGAAAAGAATTAAGGAAAAATTCATTAAGATAAGTTGACATGTGGACCAATATGATTACCCTTCTATTTTTCATGTTTTTACATTATTTTGCCATTTTTTTCTCACTTTCTACCTCACCACCAAATGTCACTACGAATTTCACTTTCCATTCAAAAGTCCTACCATTTTAAAACTTGTCCATCTTCCTAAACTCCCATCCCATCCCAACCAACCAACCAATCCCAACTTCCTAGGAAATCACCTAGCCAATCAATCTTTTCCACCTTACCTCACTTTCCTATCCTTTTTCTCCCCATCTCTTTCCTCCTACTTTCCCCTCTTTCCTACCTTCTCCCATCCACCTACTTACCATAATTGAAGGCAGTTAGTGAATTTTGAATGAGTGAGATGTCTCCTCCTAAGAAAATGGCATCTCCCCACCTACATGTAACCAAAGGTAGCCACTTATCTTATATTGTTTCCTTTTTATAAACCCTAGCTTACCCACGATCTTAGCTATTCAAATTACTTGTTTTTCATCTCCACCACACCTTTATCTTAGGTTTACCTAGAAAATATGGGTGAAAAATAATAAAAGACCCAAAAAACGAATTAAAGTTTGGAGCTTTTTCAGAAGAGAAAAAAGATGCCTCCTCCACTTATAGGAGGCCATCCTCTTCCTTCTCCCTTTCTCTTGCATTTTTGCATTGAACTTTCTTCTTATTTTGGGTGGCTGCTATTCTTCCAAGGTGTGTTGCATTTTTCCCAAGTGTTCCATACCTTGGTCTTGTCCTTTAAATATCTTGTCAAAGGTTAGTTGTTTCCCATTTTAGTCATGTCTCTTTGCTTGATCTTACTTCCATTGTTACTTAGTTCAGTTCCATTGTTCTTCTCTGGTTGTTTACTTAAGATTCAAGGTTGGTTTTTCCCTTGAAGTGACACCGAATGGAAGTCACCTTGAATATAATCTTTGCCTTTCCTCTTCATTGGCCATTTAGATCTCCTTTAGTTCATTGCTTGTTAGCCTTAAGTTTAATTTCATAATCCTTTGATTTAAGAGTTATAACTCTTTGGTAGTGACAATCAAAAGAGTATAGATACTAGATGAAAGTCTTTTTCCTTGAAATCTTATTGATTCTTATTTCTTGATTGTTGTTTTGATTATTTATGTTCCTTGTTTACCTTGTTGAAGTGCCTTAGTTGAAGCCTTAGATACTTGAGTTTAAAGGCCACTAATCTCTTGAAGTGACGGCCAAGAGATAGGGACCTTTTGATCAAGTTACTTACTCCTTGAAATCCTTAAGATCCTTGCTTTACCTTTGCTCTTATTCTCATATTCTTCATAGCTTTCTCTTGCTCTCTTTTGGATTCACATGCTTTCTAGCCTAGATCAGATTACATTGATGAAGAGTGAAGAAGTTAGTTGATTGATTATTTATTTTTGTATGCTGTGCACACCCTTTGGAGGGTGCACACCTCACTTGTTAATTGGTTATTCAATAAATTACATCTTTGTTTCAATGTTAATGTTACAAAGTTCATGAATATACTACTTGCCTTAGATTTTATGTTTCATGGTTGTTCAAATTAGTTCTTCAGATTCAAGTCCATCCATCATCCATCTCTTAATTGAGGTGTGATCCGTTTAGATAGTTGCTTGTTTTTATTAGAGTTTCTTGTTGCAGTTAAAATAGTCTCTTACATTTCATAATAGTTTAGTTCATCGCTTAGTTCATAAACCTTTTCCATGCTTCATGCATGCACTGTTTCCATAGTTATTTTCATGCATTATTTTCATATTTCCATACATATCATGTTTTTCATTTTTGTTTAGTTTATGTTAGTCCTTCATTCTTTAGGGCTAGTTGCATACTAAGACAGTTTCCATTGTGTCAAATTTTAGTTGTAAATAGTTTTAATTTTAGAAAGCTTTCATTTAGGGAAGTTTTTAAGTTTAGTACATTGACATTTAGTATAATTCCATCTTTCATATCTTGCACTTTTTTTTATTTTTTCATTATTAATTTAGGTTAAATGATTTCCTTAATTTTGTTTAGGTTTGATAGTTTTAAGTAGGCATCACTAATCACACAATCATTCAATTCCTCGTGGGATCGACCTACTTGCATGAGAATACTACAACATATTTGTTTGCTTGTGAATTTAAATTTCAAATCACAATAAGTTTTTGGCACCATTGCCTGAGATTTGCAATGTTTTGTGTAGTGGACCATACCTTAGATTTTTTTCTTCTAATATAGGTTTAAGGTGCATTAGTTTAGGGTTTTTGCCTTTATTTGCTATTTTTCCTCATATTGACCAATTTCTTTGATTTTTGTGCAAGGAAAATGAGCAAAGAAGCAGCGACGATCCTATGGGCCATGGCTTCAACAACATATATTAGGATTTTATTGCTTTCCTAGATTAGAATTTGAGTGAAATTATAGTGAGGTCCATTATAATTCTAATTTTAATTTTATTTAAATTTTAAATGAGTTGTATTAATACATGGCAAATATGAGGTATGGTGACTCACACTTGATCATCATCAGACCCCTCACTATGAGCAATTCTCACCCAAATTTTAATTATTAGGATAAATTTGCATTAGTTTAAACACCTATTTAACAAAGGTTAGCCTAAGCTCAGCTATAACTAAAGCATATGCTGCATGGTTATAGTGTCTTGTTTGTTAAGGTACCTGACCCTTTGCTAAGTAGCATATAGGTAGGAATTAGTTGTTTTTTGTTCTGCATTGCACGTTTACAAATTTATCATGGAATGGAACTTAATGCTAGTAAGGGCCCCACATAAACCTTTATAAGATAAGGATTGAATTTCATCACCAGCCCCTTGGCCCACCTAGGAATCAATTAACATCTTTGTATGTTGTGATACCAGCCCTTAAAGCTAATTTAAAATAAAATAGGAAGAGACTTAGGGTATCGAGCTCATAGGACTCTTTTTAGAAGAATGCAATATATTGTCACTCCAGTGACTTCTGAGCACTGTGGTTATAGTTGGTGTCTTAAAATCCAAGTGATTTTTGCACTCCTTTCGTTGATGTCAGTTGAGGTATAAAGGCCTCTTAACATGAGGATTGTATTAACCACTTTTGACCAGAACCCAATTAGTAAGCAATAGTCTAGTTTGGATAAAAGGAGGAGTCGTCTAGATCTTGGTCTAAGAAGCTACCACCTATGCAATAAGAAAAGAGACTCAAGACGCTACTCCATTAAAGGATACTAGGATTTGATTATGCATCATTTAGGTTAGGACTAACATTTAGATTACATCATATAGTTAAGGTTTCCCTCATACATATATATAAACTCATTCATTGTATATAATAATTTTTTTTGTCGCATACAAAGTTGAGAACAAGGCTTATTAAGAAAGGGGATAGATTTCATATATTAGATACATTGATGGATATGATAGATATTACGGAAATTCAAGTGCTTAGGATAATAGCTTCTAGGAAAGCTGGCCACAACCCCAATACCATAATGACTATACCTATTCTAAGCATCCCTATCCTACTCCTTCATGGCCATTAAGCTCCACATGCAACGAATACTATCAGGAGCTAGTGGATGCAACTAAGGATTCACATAACCTAGCAATGACTACTATCTTGAGACAAATTATAATGGATGGGCTAGGCATCATGAACAACCATGGTCTCAGGATTACCAATATCATGAACAACTACATGGTCCCACCCTAGTCAACACTACCATGCTTATCAAGAATATTAGGGTCAATCATCATGTGTTCAACCTACTCAGCCCTTTTAAGGATGCAACTGCTACAGCAATATGAACCCTACGTGTTGTTTTCTTTACATCATGAAGAACCACCATCAAAAGAGAATGTGCAGTATATTTGTGAGATAATAGAAGAAAGCATGGCTACCATTGAAAAGGTGAATGAGGAAATGAAACAAAAGATGGAGGAATGGGTAGAGGAAATGAAACCAATATGGGAAAATACTGATAGAAATATTGCTAAATTTATAAAAAGGATTGAGAAAATGAAACATATTAAGGATAATGAAGGGTCATTTATTATTAGCAATAGGATGGAAATATCTTATGATTATTCTGAGCCACAAGTCCACAATCATCCATAAAAGCCTCCAACTCAGATCTACACAAGCCATGTCCTACACCTTGTTATGATTATAATGGAGAGACTTCCATTAATGGAGAGAATGAAGGCATAGAAACATCCAACCCAGATCCTTTAGAATAATCTCCTGCTTATTTTTATAACTTTGATGAAGACACATCTATTTAGGGGGTAAATGAGTTGCTAGATACTGTGCATTTGATGAACACTTCTCAATGGCAAGTTAGAATAGATCCCCCTATTGGGCCTAAAATATGTGCATTTAAATGGGACCTACTGACCCTATTTAAACAAAAATTAGATAGCAATATAGAACCATTTGAAACCTTACCTATGCTAGCTAAACTGGAAGAAAAAGGGTCAGTTGATGTATTAGCCATACATCAACCTACTCTATGGTACACATTAGAAGATAATTAGGGTTTGAGCCAAACCATGTCCCTACCTCTATTAATATAAGAACTACCTATTAGGGATGTGCAAAATCAACTTATACCCCAATTTAAGATAATGTAAAGGAAATGGAGGAAAAAGATAAATTAAATACAATGGTTCATGTTATCCCTTACTTTGAACAAGAAGAGGACCATTTGGCTCGATATGGTCCAACAAAATGCACAGTGGTATACAAAGTCATCATGTTACCACCACCTCAAAATACAAGATGGGGAAATTATATTGACTATGGAAAAAATTTCAAGATGGGGGGGTCCTCAATGTGATCCCACTAGTTTAAAGTTGTGGTGGTCTAAAGTGTCTTATTATTACCACCACCAAAAATTTAAAGGTGGAGGAAATATATAGACTACTATGAGGTTTTGAAGTGGCTTGAGAAATCTTGCCAGTTCATTACTAAGGTTAGGATTAGGAAAAATTAGTTGAACTAGCTAAGTCTAAGTTTAGATGGTTAAGTTAATTTTCAGCCCTGTTTGGTTGAAGACATTAAATTTAGCGCTCACTAGGAAGCAACCTAGGAATCTTTTTTAGAAGGTCTCATTATTCTGCATTACCCTTTCGTCATTTAGGTATCCTATATTTCAAAACATTAAGGACAATGTCTAGTTCAGGTTGGGGGTGGTTGGGGGTGTAGAAATGAGATTTCTATATTTTTTAGCATTTTTGAAAATTAAAAAAATGATAAGTCCTCTATAAAGATGAGAATTTAATTTTTTTGTGTATTTAGCTATCTTACAAACTTTAACTTATTAATAAAAGTTTATACAATTAGTTTCTTATTTTATTCTTTTTCTAAAAGTGTTTCATAAAAAATTAAACTTAGAATATTAATTGCACAAAATAGCTATATATACTTTAAGTTGAAGAGAAAAATATAAATTATAGACCCTAAATAAGATCTGTAGAGACTTATAACCCAAATGATTTTTGAGCCATTCTTTCTTTTTTGAAGATTATACCTAAATTCAATTTTTTCTTTAATGAACATTAATTCTTAGTTGGTCTCATTATTTTTCATCTTGGTCAAACTATTGAGAAATCATAAAAAGACTATACCATATATCTCTAAGTTTATAATTATTCTTAAGTCATATGAAGCCTAGGAAATGATAGAGGTCATCCAAGTTAAACCTAGAGCCTTTAGCCTTCATTATATTATTTTTTGCTAGTAAGCCCATTGATCCTTTGAAATATAATCCTTTTTTCTTTGTTAGCCATATAACCTTTACCTATATTGAACCCCTATAATATATCCATTACCCATTTGTTTTGGAAATATGTGAAGAATATCTTGGAAAAAGTATGAACAATATAATACAAGAGATGAACATTAAAAAGGTGAAAAGGAGAAAAAGTTCAAAAAGGCTATATATAATGATAAGTGAAAAAGTAAAAGAAAAATATAGCCAATGAAAAAGAAGAACGTTCACTCATGTAAAGGAAAAATGGAGAAATTGTGAATACACTAATAGAAGACCTTTACATATTTTCTAGACAATCTTTCTTTACCTTTATAGCCATTCTTTCAATAACCCTTACCTAAGCCAACATCTCGTTAAGTCCTAACTTGATCTTAGTAGAAGTATGGCTTGGATATGGTTATAAATGAATAGAGAGTTTGGTAGAGTGTCTTAGTAGTTAATATCCTTTCAGTAGACCATTATCATGAAAGGAGAGGAGTGAGAGTGGAGTACCAGTAAAGATTGAAAACCAATAATTCCCTGTACAAGACCACTTTCAGTACGTAGGATCAATGATTCATGAGAGAGCAGAGATTGAGAGGAATGTTGCCCAGAGAATACAAGTGGGTTGGAACAAATGGATATCTGCATCTAGAGTTCTGTGTGATTGGCAGGTGCCACTCAAACTAAAAGGAAGATTTTGTAGAATGGCTATAAAGCTGACCATGCTTTATAGATTAGAGTGTTGGGTATTTAAAGAATATTATGCTCACAAGATGAGCATTGTATAAATGAGGATGTAGAGATGAATGAGTGACAAGACAATAAAGGATAGAATTAGGAATGAAAACATAAGAGGAAACTTAAGGGTAGCACCAATAGGTAACAAGATGAGGGAGATTACACTTAGATGGTTTGGACGTGTCCAATGAAGACCTAAAATGGTATCAACTAGAAGGAGTGAGTGAGACAATGCAAGTAGAAGGTTCTAAAAGGGCAAGGGGAAGGCCCAAAGAACGTGGATAAAAGTGGTGAGAAAAGATTTAAAATTTTTAGGACTAAATAAAGACATGGTAAATAGAGGGGAATGGAGGAACAAGATTCATGGGATAAGGTCTTGATGATGATGATGATGATGATGATGATGATGATGATGATGATGATGATGATGATGATGATGATGATGATGATGATGATGATGATGATGATGATGATGAGACCATTATCATTTTTTTCTAAGTTATGGTTCTTTTCTGTAGAATATGTGAGATTTTTGGATTTGATGAATAATATTCTACTCACATATTAATGAGAAATTTACACCTTTTTGAGTGACTTCTTCCTAGGTGACAAGTATATCCTATGAGAATTGAAACCAAAGCATACATTTGGACTATAATTTAGGTTATATTTGACTTGGATCCTATAATTATATATCAGCCATAGCACACACTCAGCTTCCAAAGTTTAATATAATAATGGGATATCTTTAGCTTAAGAATAGGATTTTGAACCTTTTTGTTTATCTTTATTAACAAGATAAAATTAGGAATTAATATAAGATGAATAGGAGAAAATTTTCTCCGATGAGTAAAGGACTATCATAAAAATTTTGAGGATTTTGTAGATATATTCACTGCAAACCCTCACGAGACATAACTCATCCATTAGGGGTAAGCTAGGGGTTTAAGGGCTTGTTGCATGTGCTAAATGCAATCATGAGTACCTACTGAAGTGACACTTTGTATCTTATTTGGTAAAATATTTTTTTGCATGTTTTGCTTGGGACAATCAAAATGCTAGTTGAGGTGTTTGATGAATGTCTAATTTTGTATTAAAAAAACACCCAATTAAATACCCATGTGTTATAGGGGTAAATTAGGGTTTTTGACCAAAATTTGTAACACATGCATTTTTCATCGAATGACTAAAAAATTTGATATTTTGTAGGTCCAAAGGCTAATATGAGATAAATATGTAATTAATCATATTTTTAATATTTAATTAGAGTTTTTTATTTTTTGTAGGAAGCGAGATGGTGATCCGACGACAGAGATCAATTGTGATGAAAATGGAAGATCAAGATTACAAGATTGAGTCTAAGCCTAAAAATCATCAATCCAACATGAGATCAAGGTCAAGATCATCTCTAAGATATGCAATGGATGCAATCAAAAGAGCTAAAGGTGACCAAAGTGGACCCATGAAGTAAGCCATGCATATTCACCAACTTTGCATGGGTTGTATGTAAGCCACCAAGTCATATTCAAGCCATGAACAAGGTGATAAGCTAAGGAATCAAGCCAACCACCAATCCAAGCCTACAAAGCTTCCAAAGCTAGCCATGAACTCAAGCCAATTGAGCCTTCAAAGTTAGCTATCTAAGCTACATAACCCATGTGACATGGAAGGCTAGGATTGGAGAAAAATCAAGAAAAGTATCCAGGAGATTCTAAGGGATATTTTGAAGTGAATTAAGGGAAAATTTATTAGGATAAGTTGGCATTTGGACCAATAGAATGAGACCCTTTTATTTTTCATTTCCTTCATTATTTTTCCACTTTTTCTCATTTTCCACCCCACCATCAAATATCACCACGAATTTCACTTTCCATTCAAAAGTCCTACCATTCTAAGACTCTACTGTCCTAAATTCCCATCCAAACCACCAAACCAATCCCAACTTCTAGGAAATCATTAGCCAATCAATCTTTTCCACCTTACCTCACTTTACTATCCTTTTCCTAGCAATCTCTTTTCTACCTTATCCCATCCACCTACTTACCATAATTGAAGGGAGTCAATCAATTTGCAAAGGAGGAGATGTCTCCCCCTAAGAAAAAGGCATCTCTCCACCTACATGCAATCAAAGCAGCCACTTATCTTATATTGTTTCCTCTTTATAAACCCTGGCATACCCACCATCCTAGCCATCCAAATTACTTGTTTTTCATCTCCTCCATATTTTACCTTAGGTTTGCCTAGAAAATAGAGGTGAAAATTTATAAATGATAAAAAAATAAAATAAAAAATCAAAGTTTGGAGCTTTTTCATTAAGAGGAAAAAGACAGTTCCTCCACGTAGAGGAGGGCTCCCTCTTTCTTCTCCCTTTCTCTTTCATTTTTGCATTGAACATTCTTATTTTGGGTGGCTGCTATTCTTCCATGGTGTGTTACATCTTCCCCAAGTGTTCCATGCCTTGATCTTGTCCTTTAAATCTCTCGTCAAAGGTTAATTGTTTCTCTTTTTAATCATCTCTTTTTGCTTGATCTTAGTTCCACAGTTGCTTAGTTCAGCTTCATTGTTCTTCTTTGCTTGTTAACTTAAGATCCAAGGTTGGTTTTTCCCTTGAAGTGATAGTCAATGGAAGTCACCTTGAATCTAATCTTTGTCCTTACTCTTCATTGGTCATTTGGATCTTCTTTAGTTCATTGCTTGTTATCCTTGAGTTTGGTTTCATAATCCTTTGATTTAAGAGTTAGAGCTCTTTGGTAGTGACAATGAAAAGAGTATAGCTATTAGTTCAAAGTCTTTTTCCTTGAACTCTTGTTGATCCATGTTTCTTGATTGTTCTTTTGTTTGTTTATGTTCCTTGTTTACCTTGTTGAAGTGCCTTTCGTTGAAGCCTTAGATCCTTGAGTTTAAAGGCCACTAATCTCTTGAAGTGATAGACAAGAGATGGTGACATTTAGATCAAGTTACTCATTCCTTGAAATCTTTAAGATTCTTGCTTTACTTTTGCTCTTATTCTTATATTCTCCATAGCTTTCTGTTGCTCCCTTTTGGGTCATATGCTTTTTGGCCTAGATCAGTTTACATTGATGAAGAGTGAAGAAGTTAGATGATTGATTATTTATTTTTGTATGGTGTACACACCCCTTGGAGGTTTCACACCTCATTGTAAATTTGTTATTCAATCAATTACATCTTTGTTTCAATGTTAATGGTGCAAAGTTCATGAATATACTACTTGCTTTAGATTTTATGTTTCATGGTTGTTCAAATTAGTTCTTCATGTTAAGTCCATGCATCATTCATCTCTTAGTTTTGAGGTGTGATCCCTTTAGATAGTTGCTTATATTAATTAGAGTTTCTTGTTGTAGTTAAAATAGTTTCATACATTTCATAATAATTTAGTTCATCCCTTCGTTCATAAAACCTTTATGTGCTTCATGCATGTACCTTTTTCCATATTTATTTTTATACATAATTCTCATATTTCCATACATATCACGCTTTCCTTATTTGTTTAGTTCATGTTAGTCCTTCATGCTTTAGTATCAGTTGCATACTAATATAATTTTCATTGTGACAAATTTTAGTTTTACATAATTGTTATTTTAGAATGTTTTCTTTTAGGTAAGTTTTTAAGTTTGGCATGTTTACTTTTAGTATAATTCCAACTTCGATATCTTGCACTTGTTTTTATTTTTTCAATTATTAGTTTATGTTAAAGGATCTCCTTAATTTTGGCTATGTTAGGTAGTTTAAAGTATAGACCACTAACCACATAATCATTCAATTCCTCATGGGATTGACCTCCTCACATTAGAATAATGCAACTAATTCATGGCTTGGAAGTTTAACTTTAAAATACAACAAGTGCCACATTGTGTGGAACATAAGGATGTGTTTGCATTGACATCTAATTATATGCATGCCTTGAATGGGGGTTGTCATGCACCAATTATCGATTGAACCTTTAATAAAATTGGTGACACAATTGTAGTGATACTTTAGGCTAGAACTGATTCCCCAAATTGAGGCTGAAGTCAACATGCTCATTGAAGCTGACTTTATGTAAAAGGTGAAGGATCCAAGATGGATCACTAACATTATGCCAGTGAAGAAAAAAAATGGACAAATTCATGACTTGTTAGACTTAAGGTGCCTAAATACTGCATGCCATATGGATCATTTCCCATTTTCTATAGTAGAGATTGTAATTGATGCAATTGTAGGCTATGAGGCCTTCTACTTTATGGATAAATCATCCCATTATAATCAAATATGAATTAGACTTAAGGATGAGGAAAGCATTGCATTTCGTACCCCAAAAGGAAATCTTTGTTATACAGTTATGCTCTTCGGTTTAAAAAATGGCACAACCACTTATCAATGTGCTATGACCCAAAATTTAATCGAATGTCATGTAATAAAATGAAGACCTACATGAATGGCCATGCAATAAAGAATGAGAATCAAGAGTTACATCTAAAAGAAATATCTCACGTCTTTGAAGGCTTCATAAGCACCAACTTAAAATGAATCCATTGAAATGTGCTTTTGGAGTCACCTTTGGAAAAAAATTTAGTTTCATTCTACAACACTGAGGGAGTGAGATTAACTCGACCAAAATCAAAGATATACAAGAAATTCCACCTCCAAGGAACCTTTACAAATTGAGAAACTTGTAAGAAAAATTGGTGTCTTTCATGAAATTTATCTCTAATCTTCCAAGGTCACGCAAAACCTACTCCCATTTAATGAGGATGTCCCATTCAAGTGGGATGAGGCCTACCAAAATGGCTTTCAAAGCAATAAGCAATTGCATTATCAACAAAAGGAAACTGAGAAATGTGCAACAATTTTTCATTTGGAAATGTTTCTATTATAATCACATTCTTGCTAGTAGACACCACAACTTGGATAAATGGTCTACTACAATATTTTCTAAACCTTTCATATCCTGAATGTCTAAATCAAACTCCTGTAGCAATAGTATCCATCAGATCGTCCTTGGTTTAGCATCTTTCTTAGAAAGAAGGTATTTTAATAATACATGGTCTGAACAGACCATAGCAGCCAACAACTCTTTTTCTATAGTAGAATAATTGAGTCGGGCATCATTGAGTGTCTTTCTAGTATAATATATCATATGGGGAGTTTGTCAATATGCTGCCCCAACACAGCCCTTGATCACGTAGTCTGAAGTATCACACATTATTTCAAATGGTGCATTCCAATCTAGCTATTGAATAATAGGCGTAGAAGTGAGTTTAGCCTTTAGGCGCTACTTATGTACAATTAATATCAAAGTCAAAAGTTGCCTCATTCGTAAGTAAATTACATAGGGGCTTAGTAAGTTTACCAAAGTAATTGATAAATCATTTATAGAGACCAACATAGCCTAAAATGAGCTAATTCCCTTCACTATCCTCGAAGGAGCAAGGTTAGAAATTAAATCCACTTTGGCTTTGTCTACTTCTTGCATAATGTGATATAATGTGGCCTAAAACAATGTCATTTTATACCATAAAATGACATTTTTACCCGTTTAGCACTAAATTCTTTTCCTAACACCTAGTAAGTACAAGTATTAAATGGTGTAAGCATTCATCAAATGAAGAAAAAACACCAAAAAATTGTCTACAAATACCTCTAAAAACCTCTCAACTATATCAGCAAATATGCTCAACATACACCTTTGAAAAGTAGCTGGAGCATTACAGAGTCCAAAAGGAATACGGTGGTAGGTGAAGGTCCCAAAAGGGCAGGTGAATATAGTCTTTTCCATATCCATAGGTGCTATGAGAACTTAATTATAGCTAGAGTATCCATCAAGAAAGTAGTAATAACTATGATAGGATAATCTTTCTAGCATTTGGTCAATTAATGAAAGAGAAAAGTAGCCTTTCCTCAACCAAGTTTAGTTTTTGGTAATCTATACAAACTCTCCACCTGGTGGTCATGCAAGTGGGGACTAACTCATTATTCTCATTTCAGATTTCTGTGACTCCAGACTTCTTAGAGACAACCTGAATTGGGCTAACCCAAGTGGTGTGAGATATAGGACAGATGACACCAATATCTAGGAGTTTAAGCACTTCGTCTCTTACTACCTCTTTCATATTAGGATGTAGTCTCCTCTATGTTTCCTTTGATAGTTTAGTATTTTCTTCTAGGTGAATTCTATGCATGCATATGACAAGGCTAATTCCTTTGATATACACTATGGTCCACCCTAAGGCTATCTTATGTTCCTTGAGAACATCAAGAAGCTTGCCCTCCTATTCTTGATCTAGGTTAAAGAAATATGATTACATGCAAGGATTCATCTAGAGGAACAGGTTCTACTTAAGGTCCCCATTTGGAGGTATCCATGATTGGCATAATATCTGAAAGATTATTTATATGATCTATGGACTGATCTATATTAAAATCACCATTAAAGTGTGTTAGCAATGCCTCAAGTGGGTTTAGAATAGATGATGGTGGATTAGCATCTTGAGTCAAACCTTCAATTAAATTGACTACATAGGATTCATCTATGTGTAGATGCTGATGGTTGGCATTAAAAACATTGAGTTTGACTTCCATATTGTCAAAGGACAAATTAATCACACCATTTCTACAATTGATGATGGTGTTGGACATTGGCAAGAAATGGAGGTATCGGCATTTGACTATCGGGATTTGATACAGCATGCGTATCTGGGAATATATAATATATAGGAATGTAAAACTGGTCCACCTATATTAAAACATCCTGAACCATACTGTGTAAAATCATTATTGATCTATTTACTAACTACAAAGTAGTATTGGTTGGCTTAAGGTCACTAGCCCAAGTTTCTCCTAGATAGAATACGCAACAAATTTACACTAGCACCTAAATATAGTAGTGCTCTATCAATGACATGGTCTCCAATAACACAAGAGATGGTAGGACAACCTGGATATCTAAACTTAGGAGGGGTCTTGTGTTGGATCAAAATGCTCACCTACTCTGAGAGGAAGGCCTTTTTTTGCACTTTAAGCGTGCTCTTTTGTGTGTAGAGCTCTTTGAGAAATTTGGCATAAATAGGAATGTATTTAATAGAATTGAGTAAAGGTATATTGATTTACACATGCTTAAACACATCCATTATCTCATGGAAATTAGTTCCTTTCTTAGCCTTGTTTAATAATTGAGGGAATGGGACTTTAGACACATAAAGTGCCTGCACTATAGGATCAGATAGAGTTGGAGATTTTTTCCTATTCTCTTTCTCCTTAATTTTAGATGGTTCATTCTCCTCTAAGTTTTTCTTAATCTACCCTACTTTATTATCAACATGACAACCACTCCTAAGGGTAGTTATGGACTTTGCTTGCTCATGTGGTCTACTTGAACTTGACATTGGCTAAATGTTGACTCTCATTACGGAATTGGTGCAGAACCTTAGTAATCTCCTCATTTTATTTTAGGAGTAAGTGAATATTGTCCTCAACTGATGGTTTCTTTAGTTGTTGAGAAAGCTGAAAACCAAATGTCTGCTAGGAAACTAAAGTTCTAGGAATGTTTTGTGTACAGGGTTCATAGATATACCTCCCTGGTAATTGTGCTTAGATCATAACAAATTAGGATGCCTAGTCCATCCTGGATTATAGGTCTCAGAGTATGGATACTACTAGGGTTGTGACATGCGTTCAAAGAATTTTCTTGTTCTAAAAGATATTCAATATACAATATATTAGATAGACGAGTTGTGGTTAAGTGTGCCTGGCTAGAACAAATAACACAAACCTTTGGTGGAGGTTTCATGGATGCATTGGCAGCCATGAAGGTATGGAACATATTTTCAAGCTTGTCCAATCATTCAACCATGGGGTCTAACTTATATGATATATTTGAGGTCACTCCTATTTCATACAAGTCTCCTTTCTTTTGTGCCTAGGTATTTCTCTCTTTCCTATTAGAATAATCTCATTGCTGAGAATTCTCACCTAAGGTCTCAAAAAAATTTCCAGGCTTCTGTCTCATTTTTCAACATGAAGGCCCCTCCACTAGCTACATCTATCATTTGTCTATTTTAAGGTATTAATGCCTCATAGAAGTATTGATCTTGCTGTCATTTTTCTAATCCATCCTCAGGATAGTTTTGTAGCAATTCATTCCACCTTTCCTAACATTCATAATATTGCTCATCTTCTCTTTGTTAGAAATTGATAATCTCCCTACAAAGGGCATTAGTCTTATGAATGGGGAAGAATTTGCTCATAAGCTTCTTAGAAAACTGGTCCCATGTGGCAATGGAAAAGGTCTCTCAAGAAATTTGCCATGATTTTGACCTTATCTTTCAATGAGATGGGAACAACATGTCTAATGGAATCATCCCAAACATTTCAAAATTTGAATGTAGCACAAAGATCAAAGAATTTCTTGAGTGATTGCAGTGCATGAGGTGGAAAGTAATGCGTATCAAAAGCTTGCTTAATGGCCTCCCATATCATCATCTCTCCAGGATCTAGTAGCATACGTGTAAAAGTCTGCCACCAAAAGCCTGCCTCACCCTTCAGTACATTGGCAGCTACCCAGATCTGATCCTCTATTGCAATCTTCATCATGTCAAATGTCCTCTCTACCTCAAATAACCATCACTCAGCCTCCTCAGTATCACCATCACCATAGAAGGGTGGCACCATCATCTGGAATTGCTCTAACAGTTTATCCTTCTTCTTAGAGTCACTCGTAGCATCACCCTCAGTGGTCTTAGGTGCTGATGCTGCCTGCACTGGGTGCATGGAATGAACAAACAACTCCACCGGTGCCAATGGAGGCGGTGTCGTAGGGTTAGGTTTCACAACCTGAACTGCAGTCCTAATTTGCTACTATATGAGGGGTATCAACCCTAGCATCACCCTATTCACCAACTCAACTTTGCAATACCCTTGATAAGAGGACTCAACAGGTGGGGCAACTAACGTAGCAGGGGTAGACCTTGTCCTTCTTCCAGGAGCCATCTATTAGGTATTCAAATATCACCAAGTGTAAGTTCCTCTCTCCTAGTTCTTTTTTCACTACAATTCATGGACTGTCACCTACGTATAAGTGGACCTTTATAAGGATTATGATGGAATAGACTGGGCTCTGATACAAACTGTAACACCCTGGGTTTTTATAACATTTTTTTTATAATAATAATAGTCAGGATCCCAAAATCAAAAGATTATATTCATTATTTTATTAGAACATTTACTGAAAAACCTTTGGGTGTTATCTCCTTTTTCCAAAAACATCATGACATGATTTAAAAGATAAATATAAGTACGCAACAATAAATTTAAGACAATGCTAATATCAAATCCAACGTCAAAATCAAATGCGCCTTTATTTTTAAAACAATAATATCCAAAAGCATAATACTATGGCCCAAGGTCTATCCATCATAATAACCCACCATAATTAAAGACAAGTCCATGATATATATATATATATATATCATAATCAAATCCATCTAATGAAGGTATACAGTCCATAAAATAGGTTCAAACAGTAATCCATCTAACCACTCACGTCGAGCTGTATATCAGTCAAATCAAGTGGTCCCCACTGCTATCACTGTCCTTCCACAGCCTTGCCCTTCCTGTTGCCGTGCTCAATATCTGAGGCATTGCAAAATAAAGCAATGCCTCAACAAACTATTTCTTGTGTAGGTACATAGACATTTAATGTAATAACAAGGGAAAAAAAAATCTAATAACAATGTTGATATAATGTGTGGGTCAATTTTCCATGAAAATATAAGTATCATAAGCAATGCTAATATAATCTCAAAACATCCTATACGATAAAACATGCATGTCATGGATTTAAAATATGATAATCTCGTGGATGTAAAACATTATATGATCCAATATCAATGAGCACACAATAACAAACAGAGCACCCCAAGGTACATGGGTCCCACTAGTGTGCCATACACTCGTATAATAGATCATGAGTACTCATATCAATCCTCTAAGTGTCATCACACCCAAGCATACAATAACATCTCCATGCTCATCATGCAAGCATACAGCACAATAGTATGGATCGTCATGCTGCAGTGGCAACCCCTCTAAGGTCTCAACCACCACTGCTCCCCATCGACACTATAATGGGAGACTTAACATCCGTCCCCATGGAAAAGCTCAGACCTGTAGTGTGGACTATCCATGTTACCAAACCCTACTGAAATCCATCTGTGGGCAGGTGTCTATCACATCACAAATCACATCACAATTTCAGAGAGTGGGTGGTCAGCCCTACTCCCTCTTAGCATGACATCCACCGAGTGAGAGCACCTGCCATAAATCACAAAACAAGAAAATCATGTATCTTGTAAGACCAAGAGCACTTGTGGCTCACAATCCCCAACGACCACTCCTCAACTCGGGGTTAGCCTCTCAAAGGACTAGTGCCACCAGGCCTCTACCATCAATGTTATGAAAACCAATCAATCTCAGTGATGCAATAAGGAAAGATAATTATTAATCATATATAAGATACGAGGTATCAGTATCATAAAACAATCAATCATAAAAACCCATTCAATACACCATCAAAATCTCAAATCGATCATAATATAAAACTTCAAATCTCACAAAATCATAGACTAAATAAACAAATGCCAATCAATCACAACCAACCATGATGATATGATAATGCAAGGTTTTAGAAATCAAAACATGCATTAAATATCATCACCTACCTCAACAAGAGATAACCCAAATCAAGCATGTAATCCTCTTAGCTTGCATGCTCAGATGTACTTGTCAATATCACAGTACTATTTTATGTTAATTATTTCATCTCAGTGGCATATGTGGCTATCCAATCGTTGGATCATTCTCTAAGATCTCTATTTATGATTTGGTACTTAATCCTAATGTTACTTGTTATTTATTAGTCTTATCTCATGTTCATCTGCTCATTTTTTTGTGCATCTATAATTTACACCTTGATCTAAATGTCAGATCATCCTTAAATCAACAATTTCCCAAGATTTGGGTTAAATCAATTGTCTATATCAATTACTAGAGTAATTACATCTACTCTAATCCTTAAAACCCTAAGTTAGTACCATATATTATCTGGTTGTTCAACTTCTAGGGCTTGATCACCCTTTGATCGGCCAGATCTAGGTGATTTGGTACTATTTTATGAATTTGACCTAACTAAATATAATTATATCAAATTTCTAATGGTAAAATCATGTCCACATCATCAAGACAGTTCCAACAGATCTTTTGGATCAAAGATCGAGCTTCTATAGCCTCCAGAATCTTAGAAAAACCATTCCAAATAAAAAAATCAGATCAAAATACATTTTTACACCGATTTGCACCAATGGATGGAAGTTTACACTAGTTTACTCTAGAAAAAAAGGTGGTTTACATCAACGATAGGTGTTTGCACTAGTTTACACTAACGCAAACTGACATCTTAGAGTGCACGTACTCCAGGATGCCCGAGTGTTCTGGTCGTCCAAGACATTCGTGTGCGTGCGACAGAGTGCCCACATGCACAGTTCACCTCTATACATCCTGGTGGGTGTCTTGGGAACACCGTCCATTGGGGATAATGAACCCTAGTTGTCCACCTTCTTTTTGCTTGATTGGAGCCCTAGATGCTCTGATTTTTTATCTATTTTCAGCATTCCTAGGGTTTTTGGGTTCAAAGATCACAATGAATGGTTCAGATCTACCATCTGAGATGTTCTTAATGTGGGTTTAAGCATGCTCCACAATTTTGACTTCCTAGGCCATCCAACTGCCATTCAGTCTAGATCCATCTCGAATTTGTGAGGGAAAAGTTAGGAAATGATGTGAAAAACAACTTAAAGTATGTGGCTTACCTGATTAGAGTCGGAGATAGGTGATCAAGGTCATCTAGCGCTTGTAAAATCCTGTGCATTTTGGTAGCATGTAAAGGGAAAAGAGGGGTTTTTCTCTGGTTGTTTGGTGTGGAAATGGAAATGGAATCTTGTTTTTATAGGTTGAAAACTGATCTTCTCGAATGGAAAAGTAGACCATCGTTTTCCTCCATTGGAGCTGGATGGGAATGGAAAGGGGTCTCGTTAACAAAACGATCCTGTCTAATTCGCATCCCTAACTAATTACCAATGTACCCTTACAACTTAAAATGGTCATGTCTTACTCATCAGAACTCCGTCTTCAATGTTCTTTATACCATTCAATTTTTGTCAACGTGTACTTTCTAGATTTAATGGTTTCAAAACCAAATTCTATGCATAAATTTTTTAATTAATTTACCTTATTTTTTTATTGATTTAGGGTCAAGATTTGAGGTTATTACAATTTCCTTTGGGCAAAGATAAAACAGGCGCAAAAGTTAGTCTTCTCTTTAAATCCTGAAAACTCCTCTCATAGTCATCTGTCCATGTGAATTTCTGCTCCTTCTTGGTCAATATCGTCAATGTTTGTGCAACATGGGAGAAACCTTCAATAAAACGTCAATAATATCCAGCTAAACCAAGAAAACTGCATATCTCAGTTACTGTCTTAGGTTTTTCCCAATTTGTAATTGCTTTTATCTTCTTAAGATCAACTGTAACATTGTCCTTAAATATAACACGACTAAGAAATTGAACATGCTCCAATCTAAATTCACACCTTGAGAATTTGGCATATAATTAGTGAGTTTGAAGAGTATCTAACACATTCCTCGGGTGTTCTTTATGATCTTCCACACTATTTGAGTAAACAAGGATGTCATCAATAAAGACAATAACAAATTTGTCAAGATATTCTTTAAACACTTAGTTCGTCAAGTCCATAAATGTTGCAGGTGCATTTGTCAACCCAAATGGCATCACAAGAAATTCATAATGATCATGTCGAGTTTGAAATGCAATCTTAGGAACATCTTCATCTCAAATCCTAAGTTGGTAATAGCCTAATCTCAAATCAATCTTAGAGAATACTTTTACTGATTACAGCTAATCAAATAGGCCATCAATATGGGATAGTGGATACTTGTTCTTCACAGTGACCTCGTTTAATAGTCTGTAATCAATACACAATTGCATAAGCCATCCTTCTTCTTCACAAACAAAACCGGAGCCCCCATGGTGACACACTTGGGCAAATAAAGCCTTGGTCCAATAGTTCTTGCAACTAGACCTTCACCTCCTTTAATTCTGCAAGGGCCATGCAATACGGTGCTTTAGAAATGGGAGATGTTCCAGGTAACAACTCGATGATAAATTCCATCTCTCGCCTCAGAGGCAATCCAGGTAACTCCTTAGGAAAAACCTTTTGAAAATCATGTATGCCATCTATTTCCTCAATCTAAGGTTCTAAACTTTCCTAAGCCACAACAGTAACCAAATGTGCCTGACATCCTCTAGACATTAGATGCATTGCTTGAATAGCAAAGATTATGCTAACACTTGATGTGTCCAATCATCCCTGAAATACAAAGGACTCTCCATTTGAGCCCAATAGAGTCACCCATTTAAATTTGTGCAATCTACTAGTGCTCCATATTATGCCAACCAATCCATGCCAAAGATAATGTCAAAATTAGTCATGCTTAGGAGGATTAAATAAGTACTAAGTTCTTTGCCTGAAAGCTCTACAGGTACGTCTCATAAGAATTCTCATGCAACAACTAGTTCACCCAATGGGGTACTAACTTCCTGACAATCTATGTACAATGATATCCATGCACAATGCAAAGTCACATGACATGAATGAATGAATGAATGAATGAGTAGAACTAGGGTCAATCAAAATACGTGCATGCTTGTCAAATATTAACAACGTACCTTTAACCATGGCATTAGAGGTGCAAGCATGGTCGATAGTCAAAGCAAAAACTCTCGCTTGACACTTAGGCAACTGCTCTATTCTAGCACCTGAGTCTATTTGACGTCATCTCTTAGGATAGTCCTTAATCTTGTGTCCCTGTTCACGACAATGAAAACATCTCTGATCACGGTAATAACATGTCTTGTTATCTACAATCTGTTGCAATGAGGACACTATTTGAAGTCCCTTTTTGTGTCTGGCCTATGGAATTGTCTTCTCTAGGACTACTGAGATCCTGAAGAGAAACTAAACCTCTTCCTTTCCCCATGGTATCCTCTACTACCACTATCCCAAAAACTTCCTTTTTCCTTGCCTCTCATCGTAGTTTGCATCTTTCGTTGTTCCTCCTAGGCAATGGAAGACATCTCCACTACCCTAGCCACACTCGTTGGTTGTGTCATGCAAACCTTACCCCCCAATCTGTGGTTCAACCCTTCTACAAACATTCGGGCTGCTTTTTCCTTTATAATGCACATGTCTGGGACCATCCTCTGGAACTGAGTGAACTTAACGGTCATGCTCCCTTGTTTGAACGCTGGGAAATCTTGCTCTTTCTTTGCTTTAACGTGGGGAGGGAAATATTTGTTATTGAAGACATTCTTAAATTCTTCCAAATAAACATCACTTCTGTCCTCGAAAAATGTTCTCCTTACAAACGACCACCAAAAAGAAGATGATCCTATCAAGACAAATGTCCCCACCTTCACCTTTCGTTCATCTGGAATATCCATGGCCTCAAATATCTTCTCTATCTCATGTATCCACTATTTTGTAGCTTCTGGATCGTCATTGTTAGTAAATGTAGGTGCAATCTTATTAAACCTCTCTAGTTGGTCATCCATCTTATTCTAATCCCCACCTAAACTTCCCTCACCATTGTTAGGAATAGACGAGGTTTGAGGCTGTGCTTGGGGCTGTTGTTGTTGTTGTTGCACCTGTAATTGCATCTATTGTTGTTGTTACATTAGCTGACTAAGGTTTTGCATCATGTAGGCCATGAAGCCTATCATCTGACTCCCCTAGTTGGATGCCTCAGTAGAGGGGTTTGTTGTCCTCTGACTCGTCCTATTAGGTGGCATCCTTCCCTTCATCACAAGATCCTTTCATGAGTTACTCTCAAACTCATTAATCACAACATCTTACTTTTGAGACTGCTTAAGGTCATTGGCTGTGAATGGAACGAACTTAGCCTCTGATACCAGCTATGATGACCTGGGTTTTTCTAACACTTTTTAAATACAAAAGACATTTACACAGTAAGATTGATCTCTAATAAAAATTATTTTTAAAGACCAAACAATAGTGGAAGAATCTTTTCTTTTAAATTCACTTTGAAAAATCCCGATTGTCATTTTTTCTTTTCCAAAACAAGGATTCTTGGTGAAATAAGTAGACATTTCTACCAAAAATTCGACAGAGTTTCATCTTTTTTTGCACATATGACATTTAACGCATGTCATTGCGAAGTACTTGATAAATATCCATTGACATTTTTGAAACATAATTGGAGACTCTGTCTCCTTTTCATACTTATAACATAATAAAAACAACATTCTCAAACCAAATAAACACCCAAAACTTCCACATCCCAGTCACATAAGTTATCCAAACTCCCATAATTACATACAATGCAATCGCTTTATTATATCTAATACAATAACTTGAAACACCAACCAATTCTTACCTGTCCTAGTCAAAAGCTTTCGTTGGCATGCTCTTATTAGTAAACAGCTCCTATTTCTTAGGAGTCTGCTACTCTGAGATATTGTAAACAAGTATAATATCTCAGCAAGCTTGCCCTTGTGTAGGTGGAATAAGATGCAATTTTATATAAACAAAATCATGATAATTCTATATAGATCAATTTGTCCATACTAAATCATGCAAACTACAATTCAGTTATCATTTAACTTGAAATATTTCAACATTTATCAAAATCACGAATTCATGCCACAATTGAAGAAATACTGATGCATCAGTATTAAAACACATTCTTTGAAATGCAAAGTATGAAATCACATGTCAAACTCACAAGTTATTTACATTTCCTAATACCAGTCTTCACTCTTACTAACCATTTCACATTACCTGATACTAGTCTTCACTCTTATCGCCCATTTCATGTTCACTTGACACTAGTCTTTACTCTTACAAGCCATTTCACATTCACCTAACACTAGTCTTTGATCTTACGAGCCATTGCACAATTTTTTAACATCAATCTTTACTCTTATGAGCCATTTCACAATCACCTGGTGTTAATCTTCGCTCTTATGAGCCACTTCACAATTTCCTGGTATTAGTTTTCACTTTATGAGCCATTTCACAATTACCTGGTGTCAATCTTTGCTCTTACGAGCCATTTCACAATTACTTAGTGTTAGTCTTTGCCTTATGGGCCATTTCACAATTTCTTAGTATCAGTCTTATATTTTCTCACATGGTTCACAATAATACATAGCTTAAGCATGAGTAGTTCAATCATGATTCAATTTTTTTTAGCATGCACATTCATCTTATTTTTTGCATAAATTGAAAAGACTTGTTTCAATTCTTGAAATTCATATACAGATACATATATATAGCAAAAATCTTAGCAATCATAATTCCACCTACCTCAAATGAAGATCTTTAAGTTCACTGATGCAATAATCTATTTAATTCGTGTACACCCTCCCGATCAGTCATACCTCTGTAACAACACAAACACACATTGAGATATACAATTCTAGGGCTTCCCTTAGCTTCCCTGGCATGGAAGTTTCCTCTAAGTTGGCTCCTGGCACTATTTGGCATAAGGCAAAGTGACAATGCTTCTTACTGTGCCAAGGGCATTTCATTAGCTATTGGTTGATAACTAATTGAATGATCAATGATTATTGGATTTTCAATCCACACCATTAGCCCTGGATTGGATATCCACCATTCATCTTAAGCGACTGCCAGTTACTTTCATAGTTTAGTGGCTTATCTTAAATTTTTTAAGTATCTTAACTTATTAAAGGTCAGGGTACACAATGGTGGCATCTGATCACAAATCAAAAATGTCCAAGTCCTTATTACTCTACTGTTCGATATAATGGTTTAAGTTTTTTCATCAATTTCAATCTAGATTTTTCAATTTGTGACATATCCTAGTAATTTCAAAGCTCTAAAACTCATTTGTGGTGTTTGATTGTCATTAGACAACATGAAGTTACTGTGCAAATAGTACTAGATCAGATAGTTGAGATTGTCCAATCGGTTTCTAGCCTAAATCGACGATCTCGGTTGAGTTCAAGATTTATCAGGCACTTATTTACCTATTCTTAGATTTAGAGTAAGAAATGGATAGTTAGATCATCCTAAACGTAGATTTAGCATGAAACTGTACGGATTTAGGAAAATACATCAAATCAACAGTTGGGTTTTTTAGATCATTACCTTCTGGGAGTGTTACTATGCTTTTTCCCTTCTAGAATGAGCTGGATTGACTCAAATCAATCGTGACACCCCTTAAAATTAGGCATGTGATGATCTCCCCTTTAATCTGGCATTCATTAAAGCACGAATCATTCCAAAAGCTTAGGGCTTTGGTTCATGCTCACTTGCTGAGGAGGTCAGTCAATCGGCTCGGATCGACGATCCAAGATGTTGCCTTCTCTGGCGATGCATGTGAACTTAGGTACCTGAAAGACCCTAAGTCCCTCTTCTTCTCCAGTATGGGTGGGCTTTTTGGCATGCAAATCCGGCACCCATCTCTTTCTTTCCTCTCTCCTCTCCTTCATTTCCCTCTCTCCTCCTTCTTCCCTTCTCTCCTTCTCCCCTGTTTCTCCTTCGTCAGGTTTTTTTTCTTCTTCTTGTCTATTTATCGGGTTTGGGAATAAGCAGACCCGACACTGTGTTAGGTTCCCTTAAGTGAGGGGGGTGCCAATATCAAATCTAGCCCCCTTCATTTAAGCAATTTAATTTTTTTATTTTTTTCATTTAATATTTGGAAAGTCATATCTTCTTTGTTTCAACTCTAATTTTGATGTTCTTAGTGTCGTTGGAATTTTTTTTTCGAGTACTACTCAAATTTTGAGGTTTCATAATTAGTTTTAACACAATACAATTAGACCTAAAAGAATTAAAATTGTGGGCTATTACACATACTAAGGCATCACGACCCATCATATGTAAGTGAAAAACTAAGGTATTTCTCTACACTAGTATTACTTGTAAATCTCTCAAACATTGAAATAAAAGTAACTCGTATTTTTCAAATTTTACATTATAAATTAAATCTCATATAGCATGGCTGTCCATAAGCATATCTTATGGCAAATAGTAGCCCAAAACATTTATCAAACTCACCCTTTCACTAGTAAAAACCATTGCTACATATTGAGCTATGTAGTACAGCAAGTGACAATCCAAAAACATAAAAAAACCATCCCTACATATTAAGGTATGTAGTATAGCAGGTGACAATAAAAAATAAAAATAAAAAAAAAATAAAAAATCATCTTTTTATTAGCAAAATAATAATTGTACTTTTAGCTATGAAGTATAAGAGATAGTAGTCCATAACATGCTTTAAAAAACTCATTTTTAAATAGGAAAAATAGTCATTATACTTTTAGATATAAAGCATAATAGATAGTAGTCCATAACATGCTTGAAAACTCATCTTTTTACAAGCAAAACAATCACTATACTTTTAGCAATATAGCATAATAGATAGCAATCCATAACATGCTTAAAAAACTCATCTTTTAATAAGGAAAATAGTGAATATACTTTCAATGGTAAACCATAGTAGATAGTAGTCCATAACATTCTTAAAAACTCATCTTTTTAGAATAAAAATAGTCACTATACTTTCAACTATAAAGCATAATAGATAATAGCCCATAACATGTTGAAAAACTCATCTTTTTACAAGGAAAATAATCATTATACTTTCAACTATAAATCATATAGACAGTAGTCCATAACAAGCTCAAAAACTCATCTTTTTACAAGTAAAATAGTCATTGTATTTTCAGCTATAAACATGGTAAATAATAGTCTATTACATGTTGAAAAACTCATTTTTTTAAAAGGAAAACAATCACTATACTTTCAACTACAAAGCATAGTAGATAGAAATCCATAACATGTTGAAAAACTCATCTTTTTATAAGAAAAACAATCACTATACTTTCAACTATAAAGCATAGTAGGTAATACTCCATAACAAGTTGAAAAACTCATCTTTTTACCAAAAAAAAAATCACTATACTTTCAGCTATAAAACATAGTATTTAGCATTCACAACATGTTGTAAAATTCATCTTCTCACAAAGAAAATAGTCACTTACTTTCATCTAGAAAGCATAGTAGATAATAGTCCATAACATGTTGAAAAGCTCATCTTTTTATAAGGAAAATAGTCACTACACTTTCATTTATAAAGCATAGTAGATAACAATCCATAACATGTTGAAAACTCATCTTTTTACAAGGAAAATAGTAACTATACTTTTAGCTATGAAGTGTAGTAGATAGTAGTTCATAAAATGCTGAAAAACTCATCTTTTTACTAGGGAAATAGTCATTATACTTCCAGCTATAAAGCATAATAGATAACAGTTTGTAACATGTAGAAAAACTCATATTTGTACAATAGAAAAATAGTCAATATAGTTTCAATTAAAAAGCATACTAGATAGCAGTCTAAAACTTGATTGAAAACTCATCTATTTACAAGTAAAATAGTCACTATAATTTATATTATAAGCATAACATATAGCAGCCTAAAACATAATTGTAAACACATCTATTTACAAGCAAACAAACACTATAATTTCTTCTATAAAGCATAACATATAATAATTCAATACTTAAGTGAAAACTCATCTATTTTCAAGCAAAACAGTCACCATAATTTTTACTATAAAGCATAACATATAGCAGTGTGAAACTTATTTGAAAAATCATCTATTTACAAATAATACAATCACCTTAATTTTTGCTATAAAGCATAACATATAACAGTCCAAAGCTTGAGTAAAAACTTGTCTCTTTATAAGAGAAAAAGGGTTGTTATAACTTCTACTATAAAGCATAACATATAGTAGTCTAAAACTTGATTGAAAACTCACCTTTTCCCCTGGAAACTTTGTAAAATAATCAGATTTATAGGTCTAAACATCACCAATATCATTGGTGCTAAAATCACAAATATGTCATGTTTTACCTAGCTAGAATTGCTTTTTCTATTGAATCTCTTAGTTAGAATCCTCCTCCTTTCCTTCTCTTTCTTTCGCTTCTTCTTCCTTTCTTTTTCTTTTCCTTTCCTTCTTTCTTTCCCTCTTCTTCTTTCTTTTTACTTCCTTAAGTCTCCTTCCCTGTATATGAGATATTGTAAATATTTAAACATTTACAATATCTTGCAAACTATGCTTGGTAGCGGATACAAAAATATACTACTTCACTAATATAAGAATACCCCTCTCAGTCATCATTCCTTAGTCTACCCATCTCATTTAATTCGATCATTAGATAGTTGAATTGGATCATGGGGTTAGTTCACTTAGTTGGATTATATGATTGGACCATAACTTTGCTAAGGTACTAAGCATACTTATATCATGAAGGTCTATAATTCTAGACAAAAGATCATGTATGTATACACATGTATCCTTAATACATTCTTGTACATCCACCTACCTCAAAGTGGTATTATGGTCTTGAGTCATACATCTCAACTCCATATTGTCCATCATGATCTTGATTAATACATCTGTCAACCATACGTATAAAGTTATTCTTCTAGACAAGTATTCTTTCTGCATGGGGTTATCCTATGAGGGAATGCCCTAACTTTCCTTCAATCATATATGATCAATGTTTCAAATCTTCTAAGTTCACAATCTACACTATAAGTAAAATCATAGAAAAATACTACAATCTACATTATATTTTTTTTGTTTTTGTTTGTGATCTTTCAAGATCTGTCTCTTAGATCTTGTTTGATCTTTCTTATCTTATTTACAATTTTTATTAGGATTAGATGATTTACTAACCTTTTATGCTCTTATTATTATTACTCAACCAGTTACTGTTTTACTTGTTGAGGATAGCTTATTCCATCCTAAGTCTAGACATCTCCTCTTATGTCAAATTGGCTAAGTCTTACTAGCTGAATGGTTGAACACAAAGTGGTTACTTCAATCCTCATGTAAGGAGGCATTTAGACCTCACAAACATCAACGGAAGGTGGTGGAAGAGGGAGGCTCTATTAGATAACCCCCTTAACCACCACATTCATCATCCACTAGGGTGACCTTAACTCAACCTTTCATAAGGTTCCTATTAGCATTTTAACCCTAAGTACTCTTTCTAATTGATTTTAATTAGATCCATGATCATTTAAATGTCATTCATGGTGTTTCGTTATTCTCCTAATTTAGGCCAAGGAAATGATATTCCTTATATTATCCTACTAACTATAGCCCTTACTATCATTAAGTTAATGTCATTTATTTCATGTAAATGTCCTTCAATTCTAATTACATTTTCTATGTAGTTTTTATAACATAAGCATTAAAGCATAAATAAAGCAAAAATTAAATCTACTAAGCAATAAATGACAATTATAATAGCATTCAATAATTCAAATAAAAATCTAACAAGCCATAACTATTCATCATGATTCAATGGTCATTATTCATCTTTCATCGCTTTTATGGTTTAGATCTTGATCTTTTCATTTTTCTTTAGATCTAACACATCTTCTTGATGTGATTTCATTATTAGATCATTGGTGCATCTCATCCAATGATCTGATCTTTCTTGATCTAACCGATCAAAAAGATCTTAAGTCCTTTTATCCCAAATCATCATCATCCAGTCCATAATTTCATATGATATTAACTTCATATCATCATCAAAATACATCCATACTATCCAATCATCCTTGATCAACTTGATCAAGGAGGTTACCATTCATTTTTATGGATCTTACTACTTTTTAAGGCTAGATCTCTTAATTAAACATAGATCAGTCACATATAACCATTGATTCCATGTTTTAAGTCATAAGATCATCAATGAATCATAATTATATGGTTTGATCATTCCAAATTTCACTAATCATAAGAATTAGTAATACTTTTCTTTATTAATAGAATTTTACATGCATCAAAACATTAATTTTCTAAGTTCAGTAGGTTCTACTCATTAAAAGGAATCCAACCCAACTTTTCAATCTCAATTTGGAGTTAAATTGAGACAAAATTGGGATTTTAAGATGTCAGCCCATTTTAAAGGCTAAATTTTAATCTTACTATTTTTGTTGATTTACTTGATCTAAAAACAAAAAAAAATATTGTGGTCATTATCCATAAGCTTTTGGGATCCTCTGAACCCATCCATCGGTTCAGATTTCAATTTTAGGATCATCTTGATCATGATCCAAGGTTGTTACTACAGATTTTTCTTATAATCTCAAATAAATATAATTTAAAACATACATTTCATGAGTTCAGTTACTTACAAAAGTTACAAGGAATCTACTAAAAGTTTCAGATCTAATATCAGAGCTATATTGAGTTCTTATTTGGAAAAATAAAGTTTCAGTTCAAACTTGGATGGCCTAGATCAATTCTAGGCTTACGATTTGTAATGACTCAAAATTTTTAATATTATTATAGCACTTTTACAACCACGATCAATCATGATGTTTGGTTTTTTTATTTTGGGAATTAATATCTGCTTAAATCACCTTAATAGGTGGTTGGATGTTTTATTTTAATTAAAATATGGAACAAAGGATTTTTTGAGAAAAATTAGTATCATTAGATTCTACACTCAAAATGGAATCCAACGCCTCAAAGAACACTGAAAACAGAGCTCGTATGACCAAGTTATGGATGCTTAAAGATCAAGGGCATTTTTGTAATTTAAACTTAAAAATGAGAAAGATTCGATAATGCAGGGTGTCGTTTTGATAATGACACCCTCCTCCTCCATTGTTGTCTTCTTCCTCAGGCCAGGCGTGCTTGTACAAAGCCGTAAAAATGGCGGCACTGCCATTGGGCAGCACTGCCTTCTCCACTCTATCAATTTCCCCACTCCCTCCTAAGATTGCATTTTCTCTACTCCAAAATGCTCCTCCTACAACAAGGGTTGCAAACGCATTCAAAGTCTCCGATCGGGTAACAAAGAGGGTTTCCAAGTACAACTTCTCTTCCCTCTTCTTCCCTTCATTTTCCCCCAGAATTTGGCTGGAGAACGCATTGGAGAAGATCGGTTCATTCTAAAACCCTCGACCATAGCGTCCCACAAACGTGGCGCACAATGAGCACCCAAAATGCGGTCCCTGATGGGGCCTTCAAGACCGCGCAGCATGCAGGCGGCAGTCCTGGTTCGACCAGGGCACGCGAGTGTCTTGGGAGCCATGATGCCACTGCCCCCGTGTCAAAGACGTCTTCGTATGATGCCATCCAAGACGCGCGCCTAGTGCGTTGTTCGGGCATGCGTACATGTGTAAACGTGATCTCAGTTCGACCGAGACGTGCACGTGTCCTCAGAACCATGACTCGTGGGCCCAGTGTGGATGAATCTAGTTTGTCCATTGATGTGCAACACTAAAAACACAATTAAGGAGACTATATAACTCTGATCGATGATCTGATAAAACTATTGCATTTGTAATGATGACACAGAACTAACAAGACTATAAAATTTAGGATCATAACACTATTTTGTATGACTATAGCCCAAAAACTATAGACATCTCATAGATTAACCATGTTAACAATAATCAGATCTCATGAATTGATCCATTAAAGATGTTATGAGATTAAGAGCTTAGGATCAACCCTAAAATTACATATATCCATCCTTAAAATATAGATATGACCCTTGGAATCAAGTACAAACCTATTCTAAGCATCAAGATAGGCAATCTAACCATTAAATATTAGATCCATAGGTGAGATCTAGCTTGGAAGCACGCTAAGCAAGGACCTATAGATCCTAAGAGGCAGATCTAGTCGTTAATCTATAAGTCTAAGTAATGATCCATAAAGGTTGAAAAATAATACTTGAATCCTTGTTATTAATTGATATACTGGGTTTCACAAAGGTAACTCATGGTCGAGTAATGAAGAATGTGATTCAAGGAACATAGAGGTAAGTAGTCTGATACTCCTACATTTTAATGCATTTCCAAATATACTTGATTTGTAGGTACTCTAATACTGTTAAGTTTTTAAATGCATTCCAAACTCTAAGTGATTTACTTGATTTTATCACCGTATTTAGTATGTTTTTGGGATATTATGTTCTTATACAAGCATGTAGAATTGTCTTCATGATTTATGGCCTTGAATACGATTTATGGAATAAGTAGATTTTATGCATTACTCGTATTGTTGAAAATAAATGCCTAAATTGCATGATTTCGATGATTGAGATTTGGATTTATCTATATATGCTTTTTGGGCTATTGAGCCTGGTGGGCACTATGCTGAGAGGTTATTATGTACAGGGTTGGCCTCCTAGCCTCTACCACCAAAAAGGTGGATGGTATCATTGCCAACAATGGCATTGTCCCTTCTGTGACTACTGTGGTAAATAGGGACGACCACTGGAGGTGTCACGGCACCCTTTCAAGGACATATCCATAATCACTGTGGAGGCTATGGTGGATGGGTCTCTAAATACTAGAGACACAGGATTTAGAGGTGTTCTGATCGTGAGCATAGTTAGCCTTATGATTTCAGTTGTATTGTTATGCATATAGCATTGAGATTGTCGTAAACAAGTACTCGTGAGCAGTCGATTTGATATGATTACCGACCCATCAGCTTGAGTTCCAAGTGGGCAGATCGCTGAATGAGGTAGCTTGCTGTGGGAACAAAACCGAAAGACCATGTGCATGATACTTATAGTGAGGCTAGCATCTGCTTAGAATGGCGACTATTTTAAGAATTTCATGATTATTATTTTCATTGACTCATTGGCTTGATGTGTTAGTCAAGATCTTATTATATGAATCAATTGATTTCTACCTTATGATTTTCATGACATTCTTATTGTGATTATAGCATTTCAGTGAAAGGATTCCATGGTTGAAATGTGTAAATGAGCTTATTTTTATTTTCATAAATATGCATGTTGCATGCTTTGTTTTCAAAAAAGTAGTATCATATCACCTACTGAGTATGAGAAATACTCACCCTAATATATTATTTTTAAAGATTAGCTCCACATAGAATTAGAAGAAGCATCAGAAAATGCTAGTGCTACAATCAAGTGAATGAAGAGAAGATAAGCATGAATGTAAGCAAACACTCTCCCTCTTGGACATGTATCTAAACTTATTACAATTGGGCTGTGAGCTATGACTAGATAGACCTGGGAAGACATTTATGATTTCCATAATTTTCAAAACTACCTTATTCATCTCGAAAGCAAATGACACTTGGGGTTTTCAAAATGAATTTAAAATAAAAGATTTTTTGCTACATTGCATTATTTTTTTTAAAAGTGTTTTCAAATAGGGATCGATCCCACCTATGAATTAATTATAGCATTTAAAAATGCATGTGAAAACCCGGGTAGTCACAGAGTGTGGGGGGGCGATCAGCAACCTACGCCTATTACCACCTATTGCTGGTGGTCAACGGAGGTGACCAACTATACACAAGACAGTCCAAATCTGGATCATCGGGTCACCCATGGCAGGATCTCCTCCGTCTTTGACCATCAATGGCCCAGATTTCATGTCCTGGGGTTTTTGGGCCCAAGGAATCCATCCAAAGGCTCAAAGATTTCATCGAGCCGTCCAAGATGGTAGATCTCAACCCTGTTGCTAGATCCATCATCTCCGACAGATCAATAGCATGGGAGATCTCCTAGAGGCTGGAAAACACAACCTAACTACCGGAATAGAAAGAAGGGAGGCAAACGCACCTACCTAACAAATTAGATAATCATCATGACATAATGAATCTCAATTGTCAATCCTCTCTTTTTAATAAAAATAAGTTTATAATTGATCTCATCCATCCATTACTATTTAATTTGAGATGATACTTCCTTTAATGAATTTACTACAGATCAATCTTAGCAGTCAAGATTACTCTTAATTTGCTGAAATATAAGCGGCCATTTAAATATCACAAGAATTTTAAAAAATAACATAAAGTTCTTTCGCATTTTGAAATCTAGTGTGGAATCTACTACACTCAACTCCTAAGCAAGTGAGACCACTTTCTTTTGTTGTTAAACTTGTACAAAAAAAAAAATTAATAGCACAAATATGTTATTCTTGGTGTACATATATGTTGAACTTTGTTTTCCAAGTTAAAAAGAATTATATTCATTTTGACTTTATTGGTTGTTACAAATCATTATATTCAATTCTTTTAACTACTTTCTTTGTAACTATTTTGGGTTTATTACATGACTATTATACATAACACTTTTTATTTTAAACATAGTTAATATTTTTAACCATCATAGAGTAATGATTATTTGGCTTTATGTGCAGCTACTTTTAATCCATATATAAAGGGAATTGTCTATAAGCCATTCTTTGCACCAAATCATTCTCTCATTTCTCTCCTTTCAGGTGTGTCTAGTTAGAGATATTCTTTGCCCACTTTTTTAAATTTGATCCATTTAGAGACATTCTCTATTCTCTTATTGTAATGCCCGAGCAATTTACACTATTTTTAACGAAAATTGAACATTCTATAGGAAATAAACTGAGTTAAATGTTTCACTTTATTTAAAATAGTAAAAGAAGGAATTTTTGAGGGACCTTAGAACCATTAGATTATACTCGAAAATTGGAATCCAACACCTCAAAAATCACCCAAAACGGAGTTCGTATGAAGAAGTTACAGCCATTTAAAGATAGGGGTATTTCTGAAAATTAAACAGAAAAACGAAAAACGCAGGGGGCCGTTTTGATAACGGCACCCCCTATTGTCTTCAACCTCTAGACCCCTCCAGAAACCCATTTTTCCTGATTTCTCTAGAATACACCAGGGGAAATGGTAGCACCGCCATTGAGGGGCACCACCTTCTCCCTTCTATAAAAACCCCATCTCCCCCTCTTCAAAATCGTGTTTTTCCAGCCGTTTGAGACTGGGGTTTCCAGCAAAATCGGAAACCCATCTCAACCCATCTCCCTGCATTTTCCCGGCAACGGCCAAGCCGTAGTCAAGCCAGCCATTCCGTTCCCGTCTCCCCATTTCCCCTCTCTTCTCTGTTCCGATCTGGGCATTGGGGTTTTTCCCCTTCTTCATGGTTTTCGGCGAGCAGGAGCATCATGGTGAAGAATAGGCACACCCATCGGCGATGGGTACTCTCCCAGACCACCCAGGTAAGCCCCCCACCCCTTCCTATCTAGTTTTTCTTCTTCCCTGCCCAGATCTACGCCGGATCTAGGTGTTATCCAGCTGGGGAGATGCTGTGGAAACCGGAGAAGACGGGTTTCCTCTGAAACCCGTCCAAAACCAATTGTCACGGGACGCACCCCGTGACACACACGAGTGACGCATCCCCTGGGGGCCAACATCGCGCACACACAAGCATACAATAGGCTTTTGACTCGTCCAAGATGCACGGGGCGTTCTGGGCACCAAGACAGGGCCCACCTGTGTCAAAGACGCATTTACAAGACGTTGACTGGGATGCGTGCTAAAGCGCGCTACTTGGGCATGCATGTGCGCGTGCGTACACTGTCCTAGGTGCGGCCTTCAGGTGCATGCGCGACATGGGGCACGAGTCCTGGCTCGACCAGGGTGCACGGGGTGCCTTGGGAGCTGAGACGCACCATGCTACAAGGTGCATCCGTGCGATGATGTGCGTCATAGCGCGTCACTTGAGCATGCATGTGCACATGCGAAACGCAGTCCCTGGCACGGCCTTTGAGCGTGCACACACATAAGGTGGTCGCGGTTCAACCAGGATACATAAGTGTCTTCGGAGCTGGGGCACGCGAGCCTAATGAGACTTTAAAGTTAGGATTAGAGGATAAATTACAGAGTTTAACTATGGGAAAGTAGATCCACACCATAGGATCTTGCCTGACGAATGAATTAGGCAAGGACCATGGACCCAATAGGCAGATCTAGCAATCTAACATCTAAATAGAGTGAAATTAATGAGGACTCCTTGTATCCATTCATACCCAAGAGTTTATAAATGAGACCCAGGGACGGGTTAAAGTGATAAAGGACGCAACTCTAGGAGACTTTGAGATAAGTGCTCTATCGCTACTAGACTTTTTAAAAGAGCCATGATTGTTTTATGCATGTTTTAAGTATAAGTTATATAACTTGTTTACCATGACTTAATTCAGCATACATATGATAAATGCTTTATGCATAGATATGTTTTGGCATAGATATGTTTTTCAAATAATTGCATATACATTATGCATAGATATGTTCTGCAAACATATGCATATATTGCATGATTTGTGAGCATTGAGTTTTTGAAAGATTGCATGTCCTTGAGGGTTATCAAAAGATGCTAGAGTGCCCAAAAGACGCTGGGTAGGCAGTTGTGAGGGACAGGCAGTTGTGAGGGACCCAAAGAGGACAGGTTTTGGAAAAGAGGTTTTCGCTTGTGTGATCTGATATGATTTGGGCTTATAAGCTCGTGGGCGCTATGCCGAGAGGTTTGGGTTGGCCTCCAGCCTCTACCACTATTAGGTGGATGGGTACCACGCCAAAAAAGGGCAACATCCCTGCTTTGACTGCATGTGGTACAGGGGGCTACCACTAGTGTCACAGCACTAGGTCGAAGTGTCATATGTCCCGTGGAGGCATTTGACCCTGTGTCCTCAGGTACCCGGGGACCACACGGCAGCGAGGTCGTGGGCATAGTTGGACCCTATGGTTTGAGGATTTATTTGCATTGCATATGGCATGACATGAGGTTGGTCGACCATACCAGATATCCATGAGTTGGATTCAGTGGAGCATCTTATGCATATCATTATGTTTATGATATATGATACTTTCGACTTTGATTATGCTATTCTTGAAGTCGTCAGTATTCCAATTTGACAGTGGTTTTTAGTATCGACATTGACCATGATTGTTCGAACCTGCACATGTTTTAAAGAGCATATGATTTTAAACATAGCATGCATTGCAAAACTAGTAGTGATAGACTCCTACTGAGCATAGTATATACTCACCCTATCCTTAACATTTTTCAGGATAGTTCCACTCACAAATAGAAGACGCCTCAGGAGATATTAGTGCTATGAGCAAGTGAATTAAAAAGTAGACAATTATACATGTAAGTAAACTCTCAACCCTTTGGACATGTATTTATTTACAGTTGGGCTATGTGTTGTGACTGGATAGACCTGGGGAAAAATTTATGATTTCTGAAGTTTTTCAAAAACTACTTTGAGTATTGTGAAAGCAAATGACACTCGGGGTTTTCAAAATGAGATTAAAACAAAAGATTTTTCCGCTGCATTGCATTGTTTTTTCAAAATAGGGATCCCGCCTTAGGAATTTAGATTTTTCATTTAAAAATGCATGAAAAAACCCAGGTCGTCACAGTTGGTATCAGAGCCCAGGTTTTATCCTTCCACAGCCAGTCCAGCTTGTCCAAGGGTCATAGACAATAGAGAAAATCAAGAAGAAGTAGTATAAGTAGGAGTAGTACAGATGACTACTTCTATTGGAGGATTACAATATTAATGCTCAAGGGAGTTCACCATAAATAAATAGGTGAAACAGAGCTTGGTTTCACAAATAATTAAGCAGAGGATAGTGCAACCCTTATCCAAAATCTAGTCTAAGATGACTTAAGGATTAAGGATTGTTGTGTATTGGTGCAAAGATGAAATCTCATATAAGGATCATATTATGATAAGAATTATGAATGAAGATGTTAATGAACTTGTTAGTAGATAGTTCTGACCTATAATAGATTAATCTCACTAAAGATGAGAACATCGAGAAACCTAGATGGCTATCTTACCATGATAAAGAATATCAGAATATGAGTACACTATCTCAAGGATATGATATGAGTATGATAGGGGATTTAAAAGACAGACTTTGAGAAGAATTTTGATGATAATCTAAGAGGGATGAGAATGCAAGATAATATTAGGAGATGACTGTGACTCGAACTAGGTCACAAAGGTATGGATCTTGAAGGACTTGGTTCAATTTTGGATATCTTAATTGGAGTCTTATGAAGAGTGAAGTGCTATCGACTAATAACTACTTGAGTATTATGGAGCAAATCAAGCGACATATTATGTGATTAAGAGAAACATAACACGAGTATGATAGGGAAATGAATTCGACCGAGTTGTCAAAAGATTTTTTATGATAATAATGGGGATGATAGATTTGTGATAATAGATTGATCCTAACATGAATTTGTAAGAAAATTATAGCATGATCAAAACGTCAATGTCATTATTAAGACATTGTATGAATTTTATTGAGGCTACAGGCAACTGAGGATTTCAATGATCTTAAGGCAGTTTAGAACTTCTGAAAAGCATTCAATTTAATCATATCTGTTAAGTAAAGGAGTATATGCAGTATCAATTATATGCAACAAAGCATGTAGAGACATTCATCCAAGTAGCCCAAATGAGGATTTTGAAGAAAAGAGAGAAAGAGATAGAGATGTAACTATAAGAATTCGATGAATATTGAATATTCAAAAGAAGAAAGATCATGACTTTGTGGAGATACATACAATTCTTTCATCTTGAATCCTATAGAAAGGTAGACCAAACAAACGAAGGAATAATACTAGATGAGTTGGTGATCTTATTGTAAAAGAGTATAAAAAAGAGAAAGCATATGGGGTTTAAGATTTTGAGTAGAGTATCGAATTTCAAGAGATTAGGCGACAAGAAATTTTCGAAGAGGAATGGTGACCAACTAGAAATTAAAATTCTACAAATGATTTGATATCAATTAGATTCTTATCAGATCCATTAGCTTATGAGGAACACCAATGCATATAGTCCATAAAAAGAAAATTTTGGTGATATCATACCTTGCCACTACATGAGTAAATAAAGGAATTAAGCCGGGACAGTAACTTGTCCATTTAGCAATAGGGTACCATCAAGGATCAAATTGAGGTCTTATTATCATAGATTGGGAGACCAAAAATCTTAAGACCATTATTTAGTCATTACCTTTAGAGTACTGTTGACTAAATAAAGGTATCCCACCCTAATTAATCAAGTATGTTAGTATTTATGAGTTAGTAGCCAAAGTTATATACTTAGAGGGATATTATAAGTATTTAGACTTGAGTTTCCCTTGAAAGAAGTACTTGTTAAACTAAGTCATTTGAGGGTATGAGGTCAGTTGATGAGGACAATTGCAACTAAGATAGGAGCAAAAATAAGAAGTGACTAAATTAATATGAAAGATTTTCCAAACCTTAATGGCTACCATAACAAGGTGAAGAAATTACTACTGACTTGGATTGAAAAGAAAGGTAGATAAGTACTGATCAATTTGGAGACCCCTGAGCTTATGACAAAGTGATATCTGGAAAGAGATCAACAGGTAATCGAATAAAGTCTTTCTATATGTCTACAAAAATGTTCCATGCTTACCTGAGTGTTTTTCAAAATTTAATGATTTAACAGCTTCAGCATAACTTGATGTAGTAGTTATGGAACGAGAACTGCTATTATAAGCTAAGTATGAGAAGGCACTTGAAGGATAAAATTTGAGGAATTGAGAAAATCACTAATTATGAGGATACCTCCTGACAATACAGACTGCATGGTTGACGATAAAGCCTTAATAAAAGATTGAACAATATATTGATATAGGGAATGGAAGGAGAAAAGTTGAGGTGGCTAGCACACTATAAGGTGAAGATGTGATGTTACGTGTCTTTAGACAAAAAGTTAGTTGTTATGAGAATATACCAAGTACGAAAAATCAATTGAAGGAATTTCTTAGGAACTAACCTTACTAGATTAAGTATAGAACTTTTGGATTGAAAGGTTACAAAGAAAACCATCAAGAAAAGAAAAGACAAAGAGGATGATGACCAAGGAATTCAACCATGACCTAGTAAGGATAATCAGTTATAAATAAGAGACTTTTTGCTTTACTTAAAGGGGAACATTATTGAAAATCCTAATGACAAATTGATGTGAATAGTGAGATAGGCCTCTAGACGAGAATAATTGACCCATGATGATGAATCGACCATTAACATTTGACATGAGTCTGGATAAAATGTTCATGGAGAAAAGCGTTTAATGAGTTCAATAGTTATGAAACTGGATATGGTGTTAGGACATTTTACTTTCAGTATATGATAAGGTCTTCGATGGGAGATGCTACTAATTGGCTTTCATGATTTTATGTAACTTTGGTCGAGGAATAAAGTCACATATGGAAAATGGCAGACAGTTGAAATTTGAATTTAATCAAGGGTTTGGCTGTAGAGCACATGATACCATGTCAGTTATTGAAGTATCTTAGGGACAAATATGAAAGATAAGAAGCAAAGTTAGACACAATGGAAAGAAGGTAAATTTTTGGACTCTTACTAATGACATATAACCAACCATTAGAAGGAGATATGAATGATCAAGAGATCATTAGATGAAAGATAAAAAGAAAAAGGGATTATCCTATGATATTCAAAATAGGAGAAATAAGATCATATGATCTCAAAGAAGTATGGAGTAATTTATACATGAATATAGAAGCATGATTCTACGAGGAGACTATCCTATACACGATGAGAAAAGTATGGGCATCTAAGGATTTCAAGATAGATGAATTACAGCTAGAAACTGCTATGGTTGAACTGGCATGTATAAGAGTGTGCATCAGAGTACGCAGTGAAAGCGGCCCTTATAGGTAAGGCCTTGTATATTGAACAATAAAAATGATACATTAAGGTTGAGCCTAGGTTTGATTCCTAAGAGGGAAATGCATTCGCAAGAAGTTATCTAAGAGACAAAATACCTTGAAAATGATAATTTATGGAATTTCGAGGACGAAATTTTTTTAAGGGGGTAATAATGTAATGCCTGAGCAATTTACACTATTTTTAACGAAAATTGAACATTCTATAGGAAATAAAATGAGTTAAATATTTCACTTTATTTAAAATAGTAAACAAAGGAATTTGTGAGTGAACATAGTACCATTAGATTCTACTCGAAAAATGGAATCCAACGCCTCAAAAATCACCCAAAACGAAGTTCGTATGAAGAAGTTACAGCCATTTAAAGATAGGGGTATTTCTGAAAATTAAACAGAAAAACGAAAAAAGATGAAAAACGCAGGGGGTCGTTTTGATAACGGCACCCCCTGTCGTCTTAAACCTCTAGACCCCTCCAGAAACCCGTTTTTCCTTATTTCTCTAGAATACACCAGGGCAAATGGCGGTACTACCATTGAGGGGCACTGCCTTCTCCCCTCTATAAAAACCCCATCTCCCCCCTCTTCAAAATCGCATTTTTCCAGCCATTTGAGACTGGGGTTTCCGACAAAATCGGAAACCCGTCTCAACCCATCTCCCTGCATTTTTCCAACAATGGCTAGGCCCTAGTCAGGCCGTCCATTCTGTTCCCATCTCTCCATTTCCCCTCTCTTCTCTGTTCCGATCTGGGCATTGGGGTTTTTCCCCTTCTTCACAGTTTTCGACGAGCAGGAGCTTCAAGGTGAAGAATAAGCACACCCATCAGCGATGGGTACTCTCCCAGACCACCCAGGTAAGCCCCCCACCCCTTCCTATTTGGTTTTGCTTCTTCCCTGCCCAAATACATGTCAAATCTGGGTGCTTTCTGGCTGGGGAGATGCTGTGGAAACCGGAGAAGACGGGTTTCCTCTGAAACCCATCCAAAACCAGTTGCCACGGGATGCACCCCATGACGCACACGAGTGACGTGTCCCCTGGGGGCCAACATCACGCGCACGTAAGCGTGCCGCAGGCTTTTGACTTGTCCAAGATGCACGGGGCATCCTGGGCACCAAGACGCGGCCCGCCTGCGTCGAAGACGCATTTGCAGGACGTTGACTGGGATGCTTGCTGAAGTGCGCTACTTGGGCATGCATGTGCACATGCGTACACTGTCCCAGGTGCGGCCTTCAAGTGCGCGCGCGACATGGAGCACATGTCCTAGCTCGACCAGGGTGAACAGGGTACCCTGGGAGCTGAGACGTGCCATGCTACAAGGTGCGTCCATGCGATGATGCGTGTCATAGCACGTCACATGAGCATGCATGTGTGCTTGCGAAACGCGATCCCTAGCACGGCCTTTGGGTGAGCACGCACGTAAGGCGGTCGCAGTTCAACCAGGATACACGGGTGTCCTAGGAACTAGGGCACGCGGGCCTAATGAGACTTTAAAGTTAGGATTAGAGGATAAATTACAGAGTTTAACTATGGGAAAGTAGATCCACACCATAGGATCTAGCCTGACGAATGAATTAGGCAAGGACCATGGACCCAATAGGCAGATCTAGCAATCTAACGTCTAAATAGAGTGAAATTAATGAGGACTTCTTGTATCCATTCATACCCAAGAGTTTATAAATGAGACCCATGGACGGGTTAAAGTGATAAAAGACACAACTCCAGGAGACTTTGAGGTAGGTGCTCTATCGCTACTAGACTTTTTAAAAGAGCGATGATTGTTTTATGCATGTTTTAAGTATAAGTTATATAACTTGTTTAGCATGACTTAATTCAGCATACATATGATAAATGCTTTATGCATAGATATGTTTTGCAAATAATTGCATATACATTATGCATAGATATGTTTTGCAAACAAATGCATATATTGCATGATTTGTGAGCATTGAGTTTTTGAAAGATTGTATGTCCTTGAGGGTTACCAAAAGATGCTGGAGTGCCCAAAAGATGCTGGGTAGGCAGTTGTGAGGGACCCAAAGAGGACAGGTTTTGAAAAAGAGATTTTCACTTATTTGATCTGATATGATTTGGGCTGATAAGCTCGTAGGCGCTATGCCGAGAGGTTTGGGTTGGCCTCCAGCCTCTACCACTATTAGGTGGATTGGTACCATGCCCAAAAAGGGCAACATCCCTGCTTCGACTGCATGTGGTACAGGGGCTACCACTGGTGTCACGGCACTGGGTCGAAGTGTCATATGTCCCGTGGAGGCATATGACCCTGTGTCCTCAAGTACCCAGGGACCACTCGGCGGAGAGGTCGTGGGCATCGTTGGACCCTATGGTTGTGACTAGATAGACCTGGGGAAAAATTTATGATTTCTGAAGCTTTTCAAAAACTACTTTGAGTATTGTGAAAGCAAATGACACTCGAGGTTTTCAAAATGAGATTAAAACAAAAGATTTTTCCTCTGCATTGCATTGTTTTTTCAAAATAGGGATCCCGCCTCAGGAATTTAGATTTTTCATTTAAAAATGCATGAGAAAACCCGGGTTGTCACACTTATCTTAGAGCTTGTTGGTGTAGCTTTAACATTAATTGCGTGTGCATGAATCAATACATGAGATGCTGAACCCATGAGGAATCTCATAGTTTTGTATAATTATTGGATTTTATTCAAATTACATAGCCTAGCCAAAGAGAAATTGATTTTATTAAACTAGAAAAGTAAATAACATGGGAAAGGAAGCATGCATGAATTTAGAACCTACTAATAAGGAAACTTGCTAAAATTAGCACTTTCTAAAAATAAAACTATAAACTATCTAAATTTACTCTCTAATGCAAAATAATTTAATAATGAAATCTAAACTAAATTGAGTAAATCTTGATCAACAAAACATGTATCAAAGACTTTAGGAAAGTGCTCATGGAATATGGAAATTGCGCACAATTCATGTTACTTTATTAAATTAAAATTTGTACAAAAATTGTGTGCATGTTAAATGAATATGGAAAGAAAAGTGCACCCTCTTCAAAGGCATAAAATTAATTATAAGTATTCAATTTTGTATAAAAATTACCCAATGTTATAAATTATAGGCATTATTTTAGGGTTTTCTCAAAAATTTGTAACACATGCATTTTTGACCTAATAATTCAAAAGTTTGATATTTTGCAGGTTCTAAAGCTAAGTACATATGTGAATTGTCATAATTTTCTAGGTTTTTTCATCTTTTATAGGTGTTTAGAAGGTGATCCAAACGTCAAGATCGATTAAGATCAAAATGAAAAGATCTACGCAAAGCCTAAATGGCATCAATCCAAGGTATGATCAAGATTTAAGTCCATCTTAAGGCAAGCAATAAGGCAATGGAAGGCATCAAAGGTGATTAAAATAGGTTCATACAAAAAGTCATACATTTCCATCACCTTTACATGAGAATTGGATCCATGCATGAGGTTCGCTAGTTTAATTAGAAAATCTAAAGAAGCCAATCCATTCAAACATTGAAGCCAAAGGACGTAACCATTTAAGCCATCTAGGAATGAACCATCAAAGTGAGCCATAAAGGCACATGGAACCATGCCTGGATCCAATTTCTAACAGTCTCGAATAGACTAAGATCCAATTTTGAAGAGTTTCAAATAAACTAAGATCCAATTTTGAAGAATTTCTTAGTGAACATGGATTCCATGTTTTTCTTTTTAAAGTAGGGGGTTGGTTTCAACCCCTTGAAATGTGGAGCTTCATTAGGGGTGTTCCACAAAAAAATTACAGCTTCCTTTCCTTGTTTCTTGCACTTCAATTCTAAGCTAGTTGCTTCCTTTAATTCCTTGCTTTGTTGCTTTGTCTTCTTGATTTACTTTCAAAACATAGAACTAGCTTATCTTTCTTTGATCTTTCACTCTTCCTATTTTTCATGCTTAATTCTTTAAGATCCAAGTTACTTTTTCTTTGGTAGTGATATCCAAGAAAAAATAGTAGCTTGAACCTCTCCTTACTTTGATCACCTTGTTTTTCCCTTATTTCTTTGCCTTGTTCCTTGCTTCTTTTCTCTACCTTTTGATTTGATTTTCTCTCTTGAATTCACATGCATGATATCTGATTTGTGATCATTGGAGTGTGTTTAATTCTTTCTTTTATCATGTTATAGGCTTTAGAAAAGTGTACAATTTCTAGCCTTGTTATCTATGTACATGTGCACCATTGTTGGATATAATTTCAAGTCAATGAATGAATTTGTTTTAAGAGCATGTCTCCTGATTAATTCTTGTAAGGAAGTACTTTTAATTTTGAGTATTATATTTCAGGAAAATGCTTGTTAAGTTTCTTTTAGTGCATTGCTTGAATTGAGTTTCATATAGACCATGTTGATGGAATTTTTCATTTTATGTTTTATGTGCATTGTCCAGCAGGCCATACACCGTTTTTACTTGAAATCTTAGTAACCCATTTATCTTTTTAGTTAGATTAGTTAGTGTTGTGATTAGCTTGGATGTTAGTTAGTTCTTAATTCATGATTTCTAGCCGTCTCTCACTCATGAACCATGTGCACAACTCCATGAGTCATGTACATGGTACTTGGGTGACTTTCCTTTAAGTGGATTATTGTTCTTTTGTTTCATGTTAGTTTATCATTACTTGTTTAGCTATTTAAATCTTAATTTACTATTAGCAAGTTTCCTTTTTAAGTTTTAGAAAGTTCCATTTTTAGAAAGTTTTAGAATTAGTAAAGTATTAAATTAGGAGAGTTTTCTTTTTAGTAAGTTTCCTTAAATTAAGCTGCTTAGTCTAATTCATTCTAGTTTTGAATTAATTTCTTTATTGAATGTATGATAGTTTCTAAGTCCATTGCATAGCTTCAATTTTAGGAAGTTTTTTTTAATTGTAGTTTGTAGTTTCATGCATATTTCCTTTCCTTTATCATTTACTTTCCTAGTTGAAATTCAAATCCAAGTCAATCTCTCTCTTTGGATGAAATTAAGTACTTTAAATAAGATCCATCCAACATACAAATTAGTGGTGAGATTCCTAGTGAGATCAACCACACTTGTATGCTAATACTATTGTGAGCAATAATAAAGCTATACCAAGTTTTTGGAACCATTGTCGAGGAATCACAACGTATTTGTGGTTGGATCTTTATTTAGATAGTTTATCTTTAGTCATAGTTTTAGGTTGCATTAGATTAAGACTTTTGGAATATTCCTATATATTTTTCTAATTTCTCAAGAATTGACATATCTTACTTATTTTGTGCAGAATTTGGCAAAGAAGTAGCAATAATCCTGTGGGCCAAAGCTTCATTAAATTAGGAATTACTTGCTTTCTTAGATTTGCTTTTTAATTGATCTTGTAGTGAGGCCCCATTGTAATTCGCAATTTCTTTATTCAATTTTAAATGGGTTGTAGTAATATAGAGCAAGTGTGGGGTATGGTGGCCCATACTTGATCTTCATTAAAAACCTCATTGTAAGCCTTCTTCACTCTATTTTATTTTCTTAGTGTAGTTGCATTTAGTATAATTTGCATATTGGTTGGTGGTGTAATTCATATAGATTAGGATCATCATTAAACTTGTTGCATCTTATTAGGTTTTTGCATTAGATTGCACCTATTTAACAAAGGTGACTTTGCTAGATTATAGGCAAGCATTAGTTTCCCTTTATAATTACATTGCATGTTTACAGTTTTATGGTGCATGAAATACACTGATATTAAGGGCCCCACAAAATCATCATAAGATAATGACTATATTTCATCACCATATCCTTGGCCCACATAGGTAATTAATCAATTTCCTTGTATGTTCATGATCCCAACCCTTGAAAACTTAATTTAAAATCAAGTAGCAAGAGACTTAGGGGTTTTGATATTAGGACCCTTTTAAAAGGAGGAGATCTATAGTCACTTTAGTGGCTTCTGAGGTTCATGGTTATAATGGGTATCCAAAATCTAAGTGATTTTCCACACCTTTCATCAATGGTGTTGAGGTCTAAATGCCTCCTTCCATGAGAATTCTATTAACCACTTTAGAGGCATTGTTAAGATTTAGATCTAAAATGAGGCATTGTTAAAATGAGGCATTGTTAAGATTTAGATCTAAAAGCTACCACCTTACACATTATCAAAGATCAATAATTCAGCTCATTAGTGGAATATTATGGATTGATTGTGCATCATTTCCAGTTAGGCATCACATTTAGTTACGACATATCAATTAGTTGAGGTTTTTCATTAAGAGGAAACAAAGTACTTAGCCTTGTATACACCGATTTGTTTTGTTGAATATAAAATTGAATACAATGACCTACCAAGAAGGAGAAAAGAAACCACTTTCATACTATTTTACTACCAAGCCAATACCTTATGAGAATAGTTATGAGCAAGGAATACTTCTGATCAATCCAACAAAAATGATAGATTATATGTTGTGATGGAAAAATAGATAATCACTTGAATATGTTCTTTACTTTTAAGAAAAATACTAAAGCATACCAACAACCCCAGTATGATAATTCCTACACTAAGTCATATCAACAACCTCAGTACGAGAATTATTTTAGCTCATATCAACATCCTCAGTATAATGACTATGTCTCTCTTGAATCTCCATATCCTCCCACTTTATAACCATCAACCTCCACCTACAAGGGATACTATTAGGAGCAAGTTGATGCACTTAGTACATTTCATAAATCTCGCAATCACTATTATGTTAAAACAATCTACCAAGACTATAATGGATGAGCTAGGTATCATGAACAACCATGGTCTCAATAATATCAACCATATCATGAAGAACCATTGTGGACCCAACTTGATCAACCCTACCAAGAATATCAAACATATCATGGAGAACAATCATGGTTTAATAATGTTTCAAACTTTTTGAGTACCCTAATGCCACAACACTATGAGCCATATGTGTGATGACCCAGGTTTTTATAACAGATTTTGTAATACATTTTTCAAAGGCAGGGCCTTTAGTAGTAAAAAAAATTTGCAAAACAAAGCAGCAAAAATTCTTTTCTTTTAGAACTTGTTTTGAAAAACCCAAGTCATCACTTCATACATAACATAAGTAGAATTTTTGTATAAGATAAAATTCCATTGAAGGAATATACTTTTATTAAATTCTAGAATCCATCCAGTGGTTCACAGTATAGCTTGGGTATCATTACAATACTTGTCCAAATTACATAATCCAAATTTCAAAGCACACCATACAATAAAAACTCTCAATACAATATAATGCTCTCAAATAAAAATACATGTCTTCAAGGGGTATATCCTGATGATTATTCTCCCAATTCTTCTTCAGTCTTCAGCTCCTAACTCTCCCTCTCTGTATCTAAGATTTTGTAAACATTCAAACATTTACAATATCTTAGCAAGCTATGCTTAGTAGGGGGTTCAAGAAGCATACTAATTTGACAGTATAATCCCAATACTTCATAATCCCATTATTCATACTCATGGATCAATCTCTTTACTTGGTCATATATATACATCCTTACACATAAATACTGTATACTTTGTATAGATATATATATATAGGGTCAAAACTATGAAAAATAGTTAATATCTCAAAACATCACCATACCCAGATTATAAGGAATTGATAGATCATCCAGACTCTACTGGACATACTCCCTCATTTGGGCAATATCGGTAATCCACGATTACCCAGCATCTTATCATGCCATATCATAAGGCATTTCACTATGCCATGTATCATAATGCAAAAATGCTCAAAGGACTACTATAAATGCAATCAAAATCCATACCAGCGCACCTGAATAACTGCCCAATAATCTACCTATACCATTCTTGGTGGAAATCATAATATCCATGTTTGTATGGGGGGGACCATGGCTATCACAGTGGTAGCCTTCCCATAATTGCCCTACCCAAATTTTAGCCTCACTTAGGCTGGGTATCCATATTATAACAAGTTTCGGAGAGTGGGTGACCAAACCCTACTAACTCTCCTAGCATAGCATCCCCAAGCATATGCCGGTTTAAAACAAAACCACAAGCCTCCATGCTTATATGTAAAGTAATTCTCATACGTATCAGACAATCTTTCTGTTTACTTAGGGCTGGAATATCTTTTAGTTCCCTATTCACTTAAGGTTTTTTTCCTCAATTCTAACTTAACCATTTCATATGCGTTTTGATTAGATCATAAGGGTTTTCAAGGGATTTAATACAAGTATTTACATTACAATTTTCAATATTTATACACTCTGAATAATCCTATATTTTTTATCCTATCTATATTCTTTTTTATAATCTTGTCCTTTGATATAAAGGATCTAGATCTTTTGTCCTATCATTATCTATCTCCCTCATATAGTGTTTATCCTATTGATCAATAGATCTGATGGTTAGAATGATCTTCTAATCCTTTAGATCTATGTATTTTCTATTCTAAGTCTTTGTATATTCCTTTTCTTTGATCTTAATCTTTCATAGATCCTTTGATCAATAATTTATACTTGTTGATAAAGATCAAGGGCTTAGATCTTCTATCATCTAGTTCTTCTTTGATCTAAGTTTAGTTGTATGATCATTCTTAAGGAGGATGATCTTAATTCTCTTCTTTGAATCATATTTGATCAAGTGTTTGGATTCTCTATCTAGATTTGTTTACAACATACATACATAGGTACATAACAAAATACGACAATAGGATTCTTATTGTTCTTAATCATTCAAGATCCTATGGATCTTGTTTAATCATCCTTATCTTACTTACAATTTTTATTAGGACTAGATAATTTACTAACCTTTTATGCTCTTATTATTATTATTATTATTATTATTATTATTATTATTATTATTATTCAACCAGTTAACGTTTTACTGGTTGAAGATAGTTTATTCCATCCTAAGTCTAGATAGCTCCTCTTATTTCCAATTGACTAAGGCTTATTAGCTAAATGGTTAAAAACAACGTGGTTCCTTCAATCCTCATGTAAGGAGGCGTTTAGACCTCACAAACATCAACGAAAGGTAGGGAAAGAGTGAGGCTCTATTAGAGAACCCCCTTAATCACCATGTTCAGCATTCACAAAAGTGACCTTAGCTCAACCTTTCATAAGGTTCCTATGAGCATTTTAACCCTAAGTACTCTTTCTAATTGATTTTAATTAAATCCGTGAACATTTAAAATGTCATTCATGGGGTTTATTATTCTCCTAGTTTTGGCCAAGGATTTGATAATTCTTATATTGTCCTACCAACTATAGCCTCACTAATATTAAGTCAAAGTCATTGACTCATCGTAATTGTCCATGAATCTCTATATTCCATTAGTTTACATTTTTGGTAATTTATGCTCATTATATCTTTACAACTACTTAACATTTGAATCTACTAATAAAATTTGACAATAAATAAATCATAAACTTTAAAGCATAAATCCAATATAAATTTAACAACTATTTATATTGCTTCCTATGAATGTAACTTAACCTAATGAAATAAAACTATACTTAAACTAGCAGATCCTAAGTTATGAAATACATGAAATTTTACTAGTAATCTAATAGAATCATGCTAAAATCTTAATTTCAAACTAACATGACCCTAAGATAATTAAATTATCAACCTATTATAACAATCTAATAACATATAGAGCATAGCATGCTAAAATTTAAGAATTACACTATCATGCTTCCTAATTTATTACATAAATCACATTTACAATTCTATTATCAAATAAAAGACAAGTAAACTAATTAGATTAAAATTATTAGAAACTTCTACTTATGATCTAAGATCTTGTCCTTTAGATCAATGGTTTTAATTAAATTTAGGGCTTTTACTCCATTAAGGTCCAAAGATCATATCCATTTGTTTTTATCACATTTAATCCATGATCTTACTAGATTCCATCATAATCCCATTCATACAACCCATCCAAAGGGTTTGATCATGCTTGATCTCATTGATCAAGAGGGTCCCCTTGTATTTTTAGGGTTTTTCTACCATAAAGGGTAGATTTCTTAATTTATCGTATATCTATCATAATAAATCATATATCTCACTTTATTTCAACATTATTTCATTCTTAAATCAGATCCCTAAGATCTAATCATCTTAGATATTGAAAATCATGAATATTGGAAGCTTATTTCTTCAAAACAAAAAGTTTCTTGAAGATTTTTATCCATTTTAGTGTTTTAGAAGAAAATATACATTATAAGATTTCCATAGCTTCTTTCTGATCTTGATTTGGAGTTCAGATGACTCCACAATTGAAGATTGAAGTTCACAGTCGTTCTGAGGCTCCAGATTTGATCTACACCCATCATAATGGATGGCCTAAATTGTTCAAACGGAGCGAGTCTGGTGGGGCAGAGTGGTCATCGTGCTTCCGTTACCGGGACGCAAGTCAAAACGCACTCCCCCGAGATTGCTGCTATCGCACAGATGTTATGTCAAAACATCATCGCACGTGAAGCACGTAGCTATAGATACTCCTACTGGGCGCATTTCCATGCAGCATTCTAGTGTGGCATCCCGAGAGCTAATCTTATTAGGAAGATTGGACAGGCCATTTTAGACTGTCTAATCAATTCTTTTTCAATCAAAGGCTCAAAACCTGATTAAATTTCATGAAAATTTTACCCTAGGGGTTTTGGGTCCTTCTGGATCGATTGGAGATTTAGATTTTCCATCTGAGCCCTTTATCATACAGAAATGAAGGGTTCTTGTCCTTACTTGATTTTTATAATTTTTAACCTAAACTAATTCTAAAAAATAAAATTATATAAACTAACATGAAATAAGTATGGAAAGATTTTCCACCTACCTGATTGGGGTAAACTTAGGTTTTGAAGCCCAATTTTAAAGAAATATTCTATTGATGATAAGATCGCCCGATAACCACTTGTTTTGTGATTTCCCATTGATTGCACCATTGGATCTTGAAATTTCTTCAGGAATTTTGTAGAAAAATAATTTAAGATCATATGGATGGTGGGATTGGTGATATTTGATTTGGAACAGAGGGCCTAATTGAATTTAGGTCTCTTGCTCCAATCTAGAGAGAGGAGAGAGAAAGTGAAAGAGAGAGCTTTCTGGAAATTTAGGAATGAGTTTAGTTCTCGTTTTTTAGGGGAAGCAACATAATTTTATGGTAATTTTTATGAACATTTTTGGAGGATTTTTGGGGCTGTATTTATAGATGTTTTTGAAATTTTCATAATTATTAGTAATAATTATGTTTTAATTCTTTTGAATATTAAATTAACATTGGATCCTCCTCTACCACCTCCTTCTCCACTATCAACTAGTAGTGGTTTGACCACTCATTACATGTTTTTTGGCCGTTGGATTCAATTGTGGGCCCCACAGAGGTGTGAAAGGACCATTTTGCCCTTTTATGGAGAAAATTTTGTTTTATTCTGTTGAACTTGGAATTGAGTGTACATAGTGGAGTTGGAATCATCTTTCCAAGTACATTATAAATATTGAAGTCTTAGATCTTAGTTATGGGTAAATTACCATTTTACCCTTTTATCCATAAAAATAGATAAAATTAGGAATTTTTCATTTTAACTCAGAATTGAGCTTACTTAGTGCCTTTTTGATCAATTTTTTGAGTACATTCATAATTTATAAGTTTTAAATCTTGTTTTAATCTCTATAAAAAGAGAATTTCCAATAACCTAATATTCCAGCCCAGAATTTTTAAAAATTCAAACTAAATTGATTTTCCCAATCAATTCACAAAAATTGGGGTTACTACAATGATCTTTGACTTAGAGATAGAAACATACTTAGATATTAATGATCTAAAGATCATTCTAAACATTAGATCTAGTGATCAATAGGATTGTTCAAATTTATATATTGACAATATGTATGGATGTACAGATCACATACATTAGTCAGGATCATGGAAGATTTGGGAAAAGAGATCACTCCTTGAAGGTAGGAGGATTTGATGAATGCATTCACATGAGATATATATGATTGAACTCATGATCTTATGTTGACAAGAGTAATGTTAATAATTGTATTAAATTCCTTGAAAACCTCATGATCTAACCAAAAACGTATAAGATGGCTAAGGACTAGACTATAAGTGAATAAGGAACTAGAAAATATTTCAGCCCTAAGTAAACAGACAGATGGTCTGATATATATGAAATCTATTTTACATACAAGCTTGGAGTCTTGTGAGTTTTTTTTAATAGGCATAAGCCTAGGGGGATGCTATTACTAGAGGAGTTATAAGGGTTTGGCCACCCGCTCCTTGAAATTTGATTATATGATGATACCTTGCCCAATGAGAGGCTAAAAGTCGAGTGGTGGCAATTATGGTAAGGCCACTACTATGAAAGTCCTGTCCCCCCATACGGGCAGTGACATAATAATTTCCACCGTAATATTAGTGGTGAATAAGGCAGTTATCCGAGCGCGCTAGTACGGATCAGACTACAGCATGGCAACCTTTTGATTATTTTGCACTATGATGCATATGAGAATAGGCATAGTGAAATGCCTTATGTTGTAGCATAATGAAATGGTAGGTAATTGTATATTACCAATATTTCCCAAAAAGGAAAATTCCAATATAAGATTAGCTGTGATACTAAATTCTCATAATAAAGAGAATTGATCAGCTTAGTTGGGAATGATATTTGACTACTTTCATAAATTTAACTGGTTTACTCATGAAGAGTATGTATGTATATAGATATACATAAATTACAAAGTAAAGAGTAGAGACATGAATATGTTGAGGGATAATGGGATTATGAAGTATTGGAATTACATTGTCAATTATTATACTTCTTGAATCCCCTACCAAGCATTGCTTGCTGGGATATTGTAAATGTTTCAATATCTTAGATATAGGGAAGGAGAGTTAGAACCTGAAGACGATAGAAGACTTGAAGAGAATAATCTTCAAGGTATACTCTTGAAGACAAGTATTTTGCTTTGTTGAGAGTTTTATTGTATGGTGAGCTTGAGTTTTGGATTATGTAATTTGGACAAGTATTGTAATAGATTTGGCTGTACTATGAACCACTGGATGGATTCTGGAATTTAATGAAAGTCTATTCCTTCGATGGAATTTTATCTTGTACAAAATATTCTACTTATGTTATGTATGAAGTGATGACTTGGCTTTTACAAAACAAGTTGAAAAGAAAAGAATTTCTGCTGCTTTGTTTTGCGAAAAAAATTTACACTATTAAGGGCCCTACCTTTCAAAATACATTACAAAACGTGTTACAAAAACCTGGGTCGTCACACTTTATTTCATCAGACACTATATAGTAAAGTAGGCCCACCTAAAATCTTACCTATGCTTGAAGAAGAGGAAGAAAAAGTGTCAATTGATGTTCTAGATCAACATCAACCAACTCTATGGTACACAATAGAAGTCAAGGATTTAAGCGCCACCATTACTCAACCTCCAAAAAAATAAGAACAACCTTTTAGGGAAATATAGAGTCAGCATAATCCCCAATTTCATTAAAATATAAGGAAGGAGGAAAATGATGAATTTAGTACGATGGTCATTATTATCTTTAAATTTGGTAAAAAAATGGGACGATTCCTCTCGAATTGCGCCTAAGAAATTTAAATGAATTATGGTCTTTCAAGATGTAATGTTACCACCACCAACATTTTCAAGGTGCAGGAATTATATTGACTACTGTGAAATTTTAAAAATGGGAGAGCATCAAGGTAGTCCCACAAATTTAAAATTGTAATGGTCTACTATGTCCTAATGTTATCACCACTAAAAATTTCAAGGTGAAAAATGTATGTAGACTACCGTGAGATTCTGAAGTTGCGTGAATAATTATCCCATTTATTTGATAGAGTTAGGGAAAATGAGGTTAACTAGTTAGATCTAGGACTAGGGCAAGGTAGGGTAGGGTACTTATATGTCCGGCTGATGATGTTAAATGTCAGTGGTTATTGGGAGGCAACCCATAATTTTTAGTGAATCTCATTATTCTACATTACCCATTTATGATATAGGTGTCTTATATTTCAAAACATTAGGCCAATATTTCGTTCAGGTTGAGGGTGTAAATATCATGAGATTTTGAGTTTTTCAAAAAAAAGAAAAAAATAGAGATTTTTCAAGTTTTTAGGTCTAAGTTCCTTTACTATGATAAGAATTGGATTATCTGAATACTTTAACTTCTTAATAGAGTACATATGGTTAATTATGTATTTTACTCATGTGTTGAAGTGTTTTATGAAAGTTAAATCTTCAAAAATACTTACACATAGTACATAGTCTAGACGAATAGATGGTTATGACTTAAAGACCTTAAATCATTGGAGACTTATACCCAAGTGAGTGTTAGGGACTATCATTTTTCTGAGGGTTATACATAATTCCATAATTTCAGCATACATAGATTTGAAAGATCTCAATGTTCTTTATTTTGGTCAAAATGCTAAGAATTAAAAGGAGTACTAACTTTCTTTCTTAAATATTTATTGACTAAGAAAGGTTTTAAGAAACCTAGGAACTGATATAGGTTATCCTTATTTTAGCCCAAAGATATAAAACCTATCTAGTATATTATACCACTAGTTAGACCCATTTGAGCCTTTTAGCAAGCCTTTTCTTTTCAAACCTTATTTACCTTGACCCAAAAACCCAGTAAGTTAATTATCCATTACCTATCATTGAAAAATGAGTAAAGATGGTTGAAAAAGTTCAATAAAACGAGTGCAAAAGAAAAAGTATTCTTCTCAGAATATAAGGAAAAATGAAAAGTGAAAAAGAAAAGTATTTGAAAAAAGAAAATGGAAGAAAAGTTGAGAGGAAAAATAGAGAAGCTATTCACTTCAAGTACAACCAAAAAGAAAAGTGTCCAAATATACATTGAAGACCTATATTCAAATTTGAAACTTTGAATCATTATACCCTTTCTTGTCAAAACCATTCCCAAGCCTATGTTTTGTCCTATTTAAAGACCTATTGATAATAAGATGGAAGCTAGCCTTAAGAAGATATAAATATGAAGAATTAATCTGAATATTTCTTATGGTCTGGGCAATGACATCTATTCTGAGGGATCACATCTCTTTGTCTCATTTGTGCTTTTGAGAACCATTAGTATCTTTGGATTCGGTCACATAGTGAGTGAATTTTGTTTGACCCCTTTCTTTGAGAGCTTTATTTCTAAGTATATGCAAGTGAGAATTTGAGGTCAAGAAGACTTTTTATGGAGCAATAAACATATCTATTTAGAAGTCCTCATTAATGTAGCTATATTCACACTACATTCTGAGATGCAACTGGAATAAAATGGCTTTGGCATGTAGATAACTTGTAGAATTTTTCATTTATCTTTGTTAAGTTGTTGAAGCTAGTAGAGTGCTAATGAATGATAAATCTTTGAGATAAAATAAAGGACTTAACCTTATAAAATTTTGTAGCTATATTCACTACAAACACTCATGAGACTTAACTCATCCACTAGGGGTAACATAGGGGTTTAAAGGCATGTTGCATATATTAAATGCAATCGAGAGTACCTATGAAAATGGAAACCATATGTTTTCATGATTTTTTAAATGTTTTCTTGGAAATAGTAAAATGTTGGTTGGGGTGTGTGATAACTGTTCAATTTTGTATAAAAAACAAATACCTAATTAGTAGTCTATGTGTTATAAATTATAGGCATTATTCTAGGGTTTTTTTGAAAATTTATGAAACATGCATTTTTAACCTAATAATTCAAAATTTAGATACTTTGTAGGTTCAGGAGCTAATCTAGAGTCAATATGTGAATTGCTAGATTTTTTTAGGATTTAATTAGGATTTTTCATCCTTTGTAGGTGTTGAGAAGGTGATCCAAAGGCCACGATTGACCAACATGAAAATCAAAGAACAAGATAAAAAAATCAACCCAAAGCCTAAATGACATCAATCCAAGGTATCACCAATGTTCAAGACCATCTTAAGGCAAGAAATAAGGCAATGGGAAGTATCAAAGGTGATTAAAATGGGTCCAAACAAAAAGCCATTCATTTCCATCACTGCATGAGGTTTCTTAGTTTAACTAGAAAACCTAAAGAAGACAAGCCATTCAAGCTTTGAAGCCAAAGGACTTAGCCATTCAAGCCATCAAGGAATGAGCCATCAAGCCACATGGAGTCACACTATTGGAGGATCAATTTGAATAATTATCTCATACTAAAAGTGTGATTTTCAAGGGATAATTGGAAGGTTTTGAGAGATATTTGTAAAAGGTAAGATGATCATTCATGGGTGGACCAATCAAGAGAGAAATCCCACTTTTCACTTTCCACCTTCCATTTTCCATCCTTTCCATGCACTTAATCTGAGGTTTCCATGATTTTTGATGAGGAGAGAGCCACCTTTCTAAAAGGGTGATGCCTCCCCCCTTGCTTAGTTGTCAATTTAAGTGGTTTCCTAAATAGGAAACCCCTAGATCTACTTCAATCCAAAGCACATAAAAAACCCTAGATCTTTTAACATCTTTCCTGCCATTCTTATTTCTCTTTTCTCTCTCTTTGCCATCAATCAATCACCACCTAATTAGAAGAATAGGAACATCATGCCACCTTCCTAAGAAAGTGATGCCTCCCTCCTTCCAAAGCTGGCAATAAGCCATGATGATTGCTTACCTAATTCATCCATGATATCTAATTTTATATAGTGATCATTGGAGTGTGCTTAATTCTTGCTTTGAATCAAGATCTTGGCCTTAGAGAAGTGCATAATTTCCAACCTTATGCACCATTGTTAGATGTAATTTCATGTCAATGAATGAATTTTTTTCAAGATCATGGTTCTTGTTTAGTTCCTATACAGAAGTATTTTTAATTTTGAGTGTTACACTACATGAAAAGTCTTTGTTATGTTTCTTTCAATGCCTTACTTGAATTTAGTTTTATATAGACCATGTTGCTGGAATTTTTCATCTTAGGGTTTATGTGCAATGTCCAGCACTCCATACACCTTGTTTGCTTGAAATCTTAGGAACCCATTTATCTTTTTAGTTATTTTAGTGAATGCTTTGACTATTTTATTTAGCTCTTAATTCATAATTTCTAGCCATCTCTCACTCGTGAAACTCCATGAATCATGTACATTGGGTGACTTTCCTTTAAATGGGTTGTTGTTCTTTTGTATCATATTAGTTTAGCATTACTTGTTTAGTTATTTGCGTTTAGTTTATTGTTAGAAAGTTTCCTCTTTGAGTTTTAGAAAGTTTTAGAATTAGGAAAGTTTCCTTAAGTTAAGTTGCTTAGTTCAATTCATTCTAGTTTTGCATTAGTTTATTTATTGAATGCATGTTAGTTTCTAATTCCATTGCATATCTTTAATTTTAGAAGTTTCTTTTAATTTTTTTTCTAGTTTCATGCATATTTTCTTTCTTTTGTCATTTACTTTCTTAGTTTAAATTGAAATCCGAGTCAATTTCTCTCTTTGGCTGAAGTTAAGCACATTAGATAAGATCCATCTAACATACAAATTTGTGAGATTCCTTGTGGGATCAACCTCTCTTGCGTGTTAATATTACATTGATTCGTGTTCTTACGAGTACTATTAAATCTACACTAACTAACCCAAATTCCAATCCAACATTCAGTATTCAATAAGTAGCATGCGTGTAAAACCAAAAAAGAACCAAGGTACAAGGGAGTGAAATAGATGATAAGGAGAGCAATGGAAAGCAAGGAATTCAAAGGAGAACAAAGAACAAGTAACTTGATCCTAAGGTTACCATCTCTTGGTTGCCACTACAAGAGATCAACAACCATAGGATGCAAGGATCTAAATCACACAACTAGAACAAATAAGCAAGCAAAACAAGGAAAGAACTTAAAACATGAAACTTGGAATCAAAGAAAAGAACAAGGAATGAAAATAAGTGAACTAACCTAGAAAATTAAGTTCAAAACAAGCAAGAAAGACAAGGAAAGAGGAATGGAACTTCAACAAGAATGCGTTGAAGCTTGAAGAAGGAGAGAACCATGCATTGGAGAACCAGCCCATAAAAGGGGTGTCGAACTCCTCATGGGGGGGGGCATGGATGCCCTAGATGTTTTTATTGATGAGTTTCGTATTCTATTTTTCTAGGACTCTATCTCTATGAAGGAGGAAAGAATGGAATAAGACTCTAGATAGGAAGGTGAGCGGAAGGTAGAAATAGATTGAATTAAAAAGTGGGATAAGGTCAAAACTTGCAAAGACAACCAAGGGAGAGGGAGGTGCCACTTTTTAAGGGATTTGGAGTGGAATCCCTTCTCTTAAGGTGCTTCATGTGGAGGGATGGAAAGAGACTAGAAAGAGGGATAAAAGGAAAGATGAAGGGAGAGGGAGAAAGATAGAAAGAAAAAGAGTAAGGACTCTTCTCCTATTGGTCCTCCTTAGCATGCTATCTTACCATGTTTGATATTCATCGAACTCTTTCCGAATTATTCTCTTCAAAATCCATGTTTCTAGCATGGATAATTGCTTGAATTCTTCATCCAATAGTGTGGCTCTATGTGGCATTGGCTTAAGTGGCTTGGTGGCTCACTTTGATGGCTTAAATGGCTTGGCCTCATGGCTCAAATTCTTAACTTGCTTAGCTTCCTTAGATTTTCGTTGATGGCATAATTAGCTTTCATGGCTTGAATTCTCCTTTAAAGCAATTTTGGCCTTTAATTTGTTCTTTTAACACCTACACAAGAATAAAAAAACCCTAATTAATACCTAAAAAATTATGATAAATCACATACTTACCCTAAATTAGTTTCTGAACCTGCAAAATATCAAACTTTAGTATTATTAGGTCAAAAAAGCATTTGTTATGAATCTTGAAAAATCCTATAGTAATGCATATAATTTATAACACATGGACTACTCATTGGTATTCTTTTATACAAAATTGAACACTTATCACCTGTCCAGTTAGAGAAATTCTATTTCAAGGGTTCTTTCACTTGTAAAGTCCTCTAATTCTAGAGTTCAAGCTAAGAAAGATGAGACCAGAGAGTGTTTTCCCTAGCATTCTAGCTCTAGAATTACTGAGCTTGTGAAGTTCTTATTGTTTATAAGAGTGTAACAGATCATGGTATGCTCATGTTATTCAGTTTCTCACTAAAAATTTAAATTCTTGATGTATGAACTTGTTTCTAATGTGATCTAGATTCTAATTGTGTTTTCCAGAGCATCATACTTTTTGAGATCTAAACGTACTTATCTCTTGGAGATTTGTCACAAAAAATAAGAGATAAAGATTGTTTATGTTTTCTATATCATCATCTTTTTTGAGATACTAAGGTAATTATCCTATGGAGATCTATTACAAGAAAAAGAGAAATTTGGTTGAATCCCAAACATAAAATTGTTGAGATCCCTTACACATTTTGGAGGAATCAACTCTCTTTAAGAAGTAACATTTGCAGTGAACCACAAAGCTAGGTTCCAAGAATTTAGTCTATGCAAATTAAATATTTTTCGACAACAAAATATTGTAAATAGGATAAGAGGAGGTGGATGTCAAAGATTAATGTGAGTTCTTAGTACTTCCTATTAAAGGAAGTTTATTGGAAACCATATTCCAAACTTAATGGTTGTTGTTTGGTTGCAAACAGTACCTCTAAGATTCAAAGCCTTGGTTGGTTGGTAGGATTGTGCAAAACATTGACTCTTGGCATGATAAGAACAAAGGAATAGAATGTCATTAGATGATGTTTGATGTGCCACTACTACACTAGAAAATTTTGAAAACAGTTAAAGTATATGTTGACGATAGTTTCAGAACTATTTTCTTTGAAGTAGTCTTTGAAAATCGATTGAAAAAGAAGACAATTCCATCTTTAAAAGATAAACATATAAAGACAGTTACCACAACTATGTTCTTAAGTTTGAACATTTGAAGATGGTTTTCTAGAACTATCTTCTAAGTTTAAACATTTAAAGATGGTTCTGGAAAACTGTCTTTAAGTTTGAGCTTTTAAAGGCAATTCTAAAAAACCATCTTTAACTATTTCTAAAAAAAATATGTTTAAATGTCCAGTATTGTCTTTAAAGCTTCCTATTTTTTTTTTAAATGCTACATATGGCAATGTTAACTTGCTATTTCAGTGTTCCTGCACATTCAATGAATTGCTAATAATATAGTCTTCTTACAATGTTCAAAGACAAGAAAAGAATTTGCATTCACTTCTACATTCACTATAACATCCACACATTCAACATCCATGCTCATTTATGTAAAACCTGACTCTATATAACATGCTATTAAAATCTTCTTTCACATTCAATACCAGTATACAATGTTTCTACTGTTATAGTCTTCATGAATATTCAAAAGACTTAACAAAGAAACTACAACATTCGCATTTACTTCTCATTCACTTCAGCATCCACATTCAACATCCATATATGCACATTCATTTGCAAACATAAAAATTTGAAGAGATTCTTAAGTGTTTAATTTTGGTTAAAATACCCCTAATTTAACATTTAATTAGATCACCTAAGCAATCAATTTTATATTTTTTATATAAAATATGAATTTTAGCTCCAATTGACCATCCAATCATTGATTTGCTAAATTTAACGATCAGATGATCATTAGAGCTAATCAGAGGTGTAATGTATGGTTTACATGATTCTAATCTAGTCTTATGTTTTGCATATCAACCAAAATAGGCTTGGATGGCTTAGATTAAAATTCAAGGATGCAGATCATCCTAAAGGGCATTGAGTGGACTAGATCACTCACAAGGGAAGATATAATAGAAAATCCAAGAAAAGGACATCCAAAGAGAAAAAGGAAACAAATTAAAGAGGAAACTAAGGAGAGTGGGAAATAAACAAAATTATAAGGAGGAGAAGTAGAAGAAGGTAGAAGGCAATCAAAGACCATCCTCCCCCTTTTCTGGACCATACTGACAAGCCGACCCCCCCTTCTCTCTCTCTCTCTCTCTCTCTCTCTCTCTCTCTCTCTCTCTCTCTCTCTCTCTCTCTCTCTCTCTGTCTCTCTCTCTCTCTCTCTCTCTCTCTCTCTCTCTCTCTTCCCAATATCCAACAACATGGGGCCTATCTATTACTGCCTGATACCCATCACTACCACTTCCCCTCTTTTCATCCCTCTCTCCCCATGGATCGTAGGAGGCAGCTAGAAGGAAACCCACCCACGCGCCCCCCGGCCCTTTCTCTATCAATCTCCCTTCTTTCTCTCTCTCTCTCTATTTCCCCTCTCACTTCATCGACGCAACTCCCCTTTCTTCTCCTCTTCTCTCCCTCTATCTACCATGCTCTTTCCTCTGTCACTACTAATGGAACAGCACCACCACTATACTCTGCTTGCTCCAATAAGTGCACGAAGCACCCCCCTCCCCCCTTTCTCTTTAAATCTTCATTCTCTCTCACTCTCTCTGACCTGATCTCTCTCACGTTCCCCCTCTCCTCTTCACTTTCACTCCACTACCCACCTCCCTCTCTCCCTTTTTTCTCCCACCATCTCTGGCCTCTCCTATTCACTACACCATCACAACCCTTTCCTTTCTCCCTCTCTCTCTACTCTGCCTCCTACTCTCACTCCCTTTGTCTCCCTCATGTCAGTCATGCCCCACCCCAGCACCTCCTCATCTCCTCCGACTGAGCCAATCGTGTGTCACCAGCCACCCGACCAGAATTGTCACCTGACTCTCTTTCTCTTTATTAAATGCAGTGCTCTACCTCAGCACCTCTACCATAACCCACATCAATCTCTCTGCTCACCATCTCTTCACTACAGGGAAGACCTATAGCACCATTCCTACTCCTGATCTCCATCCATCTCTCTCGAGCTTCATGTAGGTAGCACAAAACCAGCAAAACTCTCTCTTCTAGACTTCTCTCTCTCAACTCTTCCCTGTCCTGAAAACCAGCATTGGTTGCTTCCAAGCCACCTGCACCTTCTCCTCTCTGTTCACTGGCATCTTCTCCGACGGCAACTGCTCCGACCCAACCGTCTGCACCTCAACTCTTCTAGCCAAAGTCATCTTCTTCGTTGCTCTCCTCTGGTTTTTACGAGAGTTTTTAGGAAATTTCAGGAAACATTCCAATTTTTTCCCATGCTTGAATAATTGAATTTACATTCCATATCCCATACTATTTTTATTCCTGTTTTATGTTATTCTCATTCTGGTAATTCACGTTCTGTCTTATTTCATTACTGCTTAAATTAACAATTCTGGTGTAACAACGGATAATCTTTAAATTATTACTTATTTTACTTCAAAAATTCAATTAAATTTCATTGAATAGTGTTAGGATAGTTTCTAGAGTAAGTAATTTTCCTGATCTTCATTTTGGATTTTGAAAACCGATCTAAGCCATTGATCATGAAATTCCTTAATTTGCTTAGATCTGTAACACTTTGATGAATCTGACAAATTCATTTGTCAAATCACTAATCCCGTATATGTTGAACATATTTAAAGAGTCTAATCAAGGTTTCTTAGACCCGTAGTGAAGAAATTGGACAGTATTAATCTAGGGAATTAGATTTTCTTAATTTCTTCTAGTTTTAGTTTTAATCAGGATTTTATTGTTTCTTTTTCTGTTCTTTCTAGAATTAGACTTCTAGAAATTCACTGTTAAAATAAAAATGAAGTCTGAATTTTTCCTGTTAATTTTTGTCAATTGATTGAATTTTAAATAAATAAATTTTTTTTAAAACTCAAAAATTTTAAAGCGAGTCCCTATGGGATCGACCCGTATTTGCATAGCTATACTACAATAGCTCGTGCACTTGTGAAAAATATCAGCAAGTTTTTGGTGCTGTTACCAGGGACTTGCAAAGGAGTTTTTATAAAATTTAATCCAAAATCCAAAAAAATCCAAAAAATATATAAAATATATAAAAAATTGAGAAAAAAAAAAGTGTAGGAATTGTAGAGTTTCAGAATTTTAGGTTCATTTTTCAATTTTTTTTAGTGCATAACCACCTAATTTCCTAAAACTGGTACTTATTTCTAATTTTCTTTTTCTGGAAAACAAGAAAGTTGAGAAAATTGGCAAGAAAATCTTAATCAACATGGAAATTTCCTTGCTTTCCAAGATTAGGATTTTTTTTTCCTTTTTAGTGAAGTTTGTAGTGAGGATCCTTGTAAATTGTAATTTCCATTTTCATTTTAAAGGGTTGTCTAATACAAGGCAAGTGTGGGGTAAGGTAGCTCACACTTGATCTTCATTAGAAACCCTAATGTAAGTTTTCTCACTTATTTAATTCCTAGATTAGGATTTGCATTTAGAGTAAATGTGCATTGTTTGGTAATGTAACTCATATAGAAAGCATCCTTTATAATTGTTGCATTTTTAGGATTTTGCATTAGTTTATTGCTTTTCATTGCATCTTAGGACACGGTTAATGCTTTTAGATGATATATATGCTTATCAAACTGCCATGGAGTGTGGAATTAATTAGTAAGGGCACCCTACCCCCATAAGATCAAGGGTGGATTTCATTACCACTCATTGTTCCACCTAGGATAATCACCTCAAGCGCATTACCCTAACCTTCAATCAAATTAAAATCAATTAGAAGAGACCTATAGGGCCATCACATGCTCATACGACCCTCTTACCAAGACGAGATTTATTGTCACTCCAGTGGCTTCTGAGCAATGTGGTTATTGAGGGTTGTTTAATAGAGCCTCGCTCTTCTCTCACCTCCTGTTGACATTTGTGAGGTCTAAACGCCTCCTTACACAAGGGTGGTATTGACCACCTTGTGCAGAACCTAACTGATAAGTAATAATCAAATCTAAAGGAGAGGAAGAGCACTAGATTAGGCTAATTAAAAGCATTGTCCCCACACAAAATCAAGAAAATCAATATGCTGCTTCTTAGCCTCAAGGATAATATTGTGCCCTTTGTTTGTGCATCTTTCTAGGAAGTTAGGTTGCATCATGTAGGTTAGATTTCATCTTTAAAAAGAAAAAGAAAGCAAGAAGGGAATATATTTGATGCCTAGATGGATCGGTTAGATCTTATGGAAAGTCAATTGCTTAGGCTAATTGCTTCTAGGCAAGTTACACCACAACCTCAATAACATAATGATTATACCTATTTTGAGCATCCCTATTCTACTCCTTCCTGGCCCCCATCAAGCTTCACATCCAATGAATACTATCAGGAGCTAGTGGATGCACCTAATGCATTCACATACCCTAGCAATTTTTATTCTGAGACAAATTATGAAGACTCTAATGGATGGGCTAGGCATCATGAACAATCATGGTCTCAGAATTACCAATATTAGAAAGAACCATAATAGTCTCACCTTGGTCAACACTACCATGATTATTCTGAATATCAAGGTCAACCATCATGTGTTCAACCTGCTCAGTCCTTTTTCAGTACCTCGATGCCACAACAATACTAACTCTATGAGTCATTTCCTCCACGGGAAGAACCACTATTAGAAGAAAATATGCAGCATATGTGTGAAATAATAGCACAAGGGAACAAGGAAATAAGATAAATGATGGAGGATTTCACTGAGGAAATAAACCGGAGGGAGGAATTTGAGGAAACACTGAAACAAATTAGGGGGTTTATAGAGCCATTTATTCTTGACACTAGGATGGAAATTTCTTATCATCCTTATGAGTCACAAAGTCTACAACCATCCTTAGAAATCTCCAACTTACATATACTTGAGCCATGTCCTGATTCTGATAATGATGAGACTTCCATTGATGAAGAAAATAAAGCTTTAGAAAATCCAACCCTAATCCTCTAGATGCCTGTCCTACCTATTTTTATGACTTTGATGAAGACACATCTATTGAGGAGGTGCATGAGTTGTTGGAAATTGTGCCTCTGATGGACACTTCTCGATGGCAAGTCAGAGCAGATCCTCCTATAAAGCATGAAATTTAGATTGTGCCTTTCAATGTAGAAGATGTACCTAATTGGGACCTAGCAGCCTTATTTGAACAAACATCAGATAATATAGGCCCAATTGCTACCATACTTGTGCTTATCAAACAGGTAGAAGCAGAGTCAGTTGATATGCATCAACCTACTTTAGGGTACACATCAAAAGATAACCAGAGTTTAAGCCAAACCTTGTCCCTGCCTCTTGTAATACAAGAACAACCTATTAGAGAAGGCCAAAGTCAAGTTATTACCCTAATTTAGGATAATGATAGGAACACTGAGGAAAAAGATAAACTAAATAGAATGGTCATTATTATTCCTCAATTTGGTCAAGACAAGGACTGTTTGTCACCATATGGTCCAAGGAAATACACGGTAGTTCATGAAATCAGTGTGTTACCCTCACCTCAATTTTCAAGGTGGAGCAATTATATTGACTACCATGAAATATTGAAGATGGGGGATCAACAATATGGTCTCACTACTTTTACATTTGCGGTGATCTACTGTATTATATTCATATCACCACCAAAAATTTCAAGGTGGAGGCCATATATAGATTACCACAAAATTCTGAAGTGGCATGAGAATTCTCGCCATTTCATCTTAGGGTTAGGATTAGGACAAATAAAGTTGACCCAGTTAGCTCTAGGTTTAGAAAGTTAGGAAATGTCTGGCTGAAGATGTTAAACTTAGCACTTATTGGGAGGCAACCCAAGGGTTTAGAGTATACATCCCTCCACTTTCATATAGAATCCTATGTTTTCAAACATTAGGGACAATGTTTCATTCAAGTTGGGGGTGTAGATGCACTAGATATTTGAATTTTCTTGAGTTAAAAAAAAAATATTGAAATTTTTTTTTTAAAAAAGTTTTTAAAGAAGAGTTCCCTTACTATGATAAGAACTGGATGTTCAGAATTTAGTAAAGATACTATTTTTACCTCTTAATGGGAATGCATATGATTAGTTTTGCATGTCATTCATGTGTTGAAGCATTTTATGAAAGTTAATTCTCGAAAACCATTTACACACAGCACATAATCAAGACTAATATAGAGGTATGACTTAGAGACCCTAAGGAAAACCAATGGAAATCTATAACCTAGTGAGAGTTTGAACTATCTTCTTTGAGAGAGTTATAAGTAATTCCATAATTTCTTCAGCGTACATACATTAGTGTGATCCTATTATCTTTGTTTTGGTTAAATATCAAGAATAAAGAGGAGTAATAGCTTTAATTCTAGAAATTTATTGAATCTCATAGGCTTTAGGAAACCTAGGAAATGATATAGGCCATCTTTGCTCAGCCTAGAGACATAAAGCCTACCCAATATAGTATACCACTAGTTAGCCTTTTGAGCCTGTTATTAAGCCTTTTCTTTCTTAAACCTCATTCACCTTAGCCCATAATAACCCCAAAATAAATAACCACTACCCATCTTCAAAATGAGTAGAGTAGAAAAAGTTCAAAAATAGGACAAAAAGTCAAAGAAGTGAGAAAAAATTAGTTGTCTTTCTTCCAAAGAAGAAAAAGAAAAGAAAAAGAAAGACCAAAGTCTGAAAGAGAAATTCACTTCAAGTACAAACCAAAAGCAAAGTTGTCCTAGCAGATATTCATTGAAGACATCTACTCGATTTTGAACCTTTGAAATCTTTGTACCTTTCTTTTCTAAACTTGTCCTAAGCCTACATTTCTTCCTAGTTAAAGACCTATTGATCTTAGGTGGACATAGCCTTAATGAGAAGATGAAAAAAAAAAAAAACAAAATTAAGGTAAAAGACCCCTAATATTCTTGGTGAGAACATCCGCTCTTAGGGATGACTTTCCTTTGTCTCATGAGGGTTTAAAAGAATTATGTGAACCATCCGCTTATTGAATTCGATCACATAATAAGAGAAATATATTTAAACCTTTATCTAAAGTTTTATTTCTGAGCATATACCTGTGAGGATTTGAGGTCAAGACATATTTCCAATGAAATGTAAGCATATTCAATTACAAGTCAAGAGTTATGTGGTTGTACACACACATATGCACTCTGAGAAATAGCTCTAATAAAATATCTTTAATATGTGTATGGTGTGTAAAATTGTCAAATCCTCTTCATTAAGTTGTGAAAAACTAGTCAATTTGCTAATGAATGAGGATTCTCTGAGATAAAATAAGAAACTTGATTTTATTGAATTTTGTGGGTATATTTACTGCAAATCCTCATGAGGCCTAACTCATCCACTAAGAGTAACCTAGGGGTTCAAGGGCTTGTTGCATGTTCTAAATGCAATCGTGAGTACCTACGAAAGTGGCATCTTGTACCAGTTTTGTGTAAAAACGTTGTCTGCATATTTTACTTGGGACTAGCAAAATGTTAGTTGGGGTGTGTGTTAAGTGTTTAATTATGACTAAAAGACCCTTAATTTAGCATTCAATTAGATCATCTAACCGTTCAAAAGTGTAAATTTTAGGTTGATTTTTAATTTAGCTCAAATTGACCATCCAAACTTTAATTTTTCAAAATCAATGGTCAGATGATCATTAGAGCTTATTAGATGACTAATGTGCGGTTTAGATGATTCTAATTTAGATTTTTATTTTGCAAATCAACTAAAAGAGATTGGATGGCTTAGATTTAATCTCAATGGTGCAGATTAGTTGAAGATCAAGAAGGCAAAAGAAGAGGTTTCCTAGTGGAAGAGGAGTCCTAATTCGGTAGAGAAACTCCTAATAAAAATCCACCTCTAAAAGGAAGGAGGTGGAGCAAGATTAGGAAAGGGTAAACCTTATAAAGAGGGTAACCTAGGGGGAAGGGGGAGTTTTAGTTTTTTTTTTTTTTTTTGGTTGTGTTTCTTTGGTTACGTTTCATTCTATTGAGAGTGCTTTCTTTTCTTGCTTTCCATCCATTGTTTTCTTCCTTTTCATTGCATAAGCCAGGCATCCTTGCCTAGGCTTCTCTGTTCCAAACGATGCCCAGACCAAAGGCATCATTTTGTTTTATTTTCTCACTCCATCACACCCATCTCTCCATCTCCTATTTCAGTTTTTTTTACTCCGTGCATTTTTCTTTCAATCTCTGTTCACTTCAACATCGCACATCTCCATTCACTGCTCACCCCATCTTCCTTTCATCACCATTCCAGACCAAGTCTCGGTTGTTGTTTTTTTTCTCTGCTCCCATCGCACTGTGCGACACCACCAAACCACATAGCACCAACCAAATTCCTCTTTTCTCTCCTTTCCTAGGCCACCTTATCTATCTCTATCTCTCAAACTAAACCAGACCTCCCATCATCTGCTTATATCACACAAACCCAATTCACCACCTAGTCCCCCCTTTGTTTTTCATCTATTCATCGACAGTCTCCACGCACTCCCCTACTCCATCACCAGCAACCAGGCGTCATCTCCATCTCCCTTGTCCTCCATCTTCACTGCCCAGTTATTCTGCTCCAAGGAGTCGTGCAAAGCCCCATCTAATCTGGATGGCACAGACAACGACCCAGTCCAAATCAAGTCCGGCTCTAATCCAGAAGGCCCAGGCATTGTCTCTGGCAGCAACCGCTCCAGCCTAGGCATCTGCACCTCAACTCCTCCAGCCAAAGTCATCTTCTTCGTTGCTCTCCTCTGGTTTTTATGGGAGTTTTTGGGAAATTTCAGGAAACATTCCAATTTTTTGCCTTGCTTGAATAATTGAATTTACATTCCATGTCCTGTGCTGTTGTTATTCCTGTTTTATGTTATTCTCATTCTGGTAATTCACGTCTTGTCTTATTTCATTACTGTTTAAATTAATGGTTCTGGTTTAATGACGGATAATCTTTAAATTATTGTTCATTTTACTTCAAAAATTCAATTAAATTTCATTGAATAGTGTTAGGATAGTTTTTAGAATAAGTACTATTCCTGATCTTCATTTGGGATTCTAAAAACCGATCTAAGCCATTAATCATGAAATTCCTTAATTTGCTTAGATCTGTAACACTTTGATGAATCTGACAAATTCATCCATCAAATCACTAATCCTATATATGTTGAACATATTTAAGGAGTCTAATCAAGGTTTCTTAGACCCGTAGTGAGGAAATTGGATAGTATTAATCTAGGGAATTAGATTTTCTTAATTTCTTCTAGTTTTAGTTTTAATCAGGAATTTATTGTTTCTTTTTCTGTTCTTCCTAGAATTAGACTTCTGGAAATTCACTGTTAAAATAAAAATGAAGTCTGAATTTTTCCTGTTAATTTTTGTCAATTGATTGAAATTTAAATAATTAAATTTTATTAAAAACTCAAAAATTTTAAAGCGAGCCCCTATGAGATTGACCCATATTTGCATAGCTATACTACAATAGCCCGTGCACTTGCAGAAAATATCAACTCTTGCATGCATGCATGGGAAGATCTAACACCTTTACTTTTGATAAGAATAACCTCTTTAGTGTGGATAAGGTCTAGCAATGCTTTAGGGTTTATAACTACTCTGACTTTGATAACAACTCCCACTTATCATTCTGATCCTTCTAACTTCATGGTCTATGGCATGTGAGCCCATGATGTTGCTTGGATAGTGGTCTTACTCTTTTTTAGGATTTTTAGTGCCAAAATGGTTTTTTTTGTTGTAGACTAATCCTGAAAAATGTAAAATAAACCCTAATTAGTGATATCTAAGTGAATTACAAGGTTAGAATGTGCTAAATATAGAGGTATTACAAGTCATATTGCTAATTATATCAATTGGCAACTAAGCTGGTCCAACTATTTTATTGAATTCTTAAGTTATCAAAAAAAATTTTAATAAAAGCAATGACAATTGAATGCATATCCAACATACTTTATTACTTCTGGTCATGTTCTTATCACCATCTAGCCCAAGGATTATGATATATTATGATATGGAACATCTAGGTGATCTTGAACCTATGTATATTAAGTGGGATGACTATTATAATTAAATATACATTTGCAATTAATAACAGGTGAATGAAGAAGGGTTAATTCATTTTACCTTATGACAGAGCCAAGTAGTGAAAGTGGAACAATGCTCATATTGCAATCACTTCCATTTCTTTACATAACTTGGATACCTCACTTTTAGGAAGGCCATGTGCTCATGACAAATGAAAAGATGTAAAGCAAAATATTACCCTCAATTTTTACACATATAAAATAGAGAAAAAATGTGAAATCAACTAGAGAGAAAGCGTCAACTTAATGTATGGCTAGACTTCAACAAAGTTGTTTCTCAAGACATAACAATGGCCTAGTCTCAATCTTTACCTTCCATGGTTAATACATGACCACTTGAGAGAGGTTTACCAACATTTCGATCATCAAATCTACATAATCATTTTTTTATTGAGATTCTAATTAGCATCCACTCTTGATATTCCAAACTCCACTACTTTTGCAATGTAACATTTAGTGATACACTACTCAAATTGATTATGATTTCATACCTATCATTTTACAACTTTCATGCACCTCTTAAACGGCTACAACCATCACAAGTAAACTGGCTTATAAGAGTCTCACCTCATTAATAAGGTGCACTATTAAGTGTAACATGATATCAAAGAAGGATGGTAAGAAGATTGTCTCAAGCTCACATAAAGTTGTCACTAGATGGTCTTGGATTTCTTATAATTTTGAAGCATTCATAACCTTCTTGCATAAAGCATTGAAGAAGTAGCATAATTTTATAATAGATCCTCTAACTTTAGTAGGCAACATGGAACATATTGCAATAGGTAAGAGTTATTACATCAATGCATGGCATTCATGTGACTTCATCCCTAATAATTTCAACTCAATAGGTAAGAGTTATTACATCAATGCATGACAATCATGTGACTTCATCCCTAATAATTTTAACTCTTCCATGGAGACAATGTCTCTAAAGCTTGAAGAGTTGTTGTCTAGGACTTTGAGCTCTAATAGAATTTTACACTCTATTCTTCTATCCTTTTTGTTGAGCATATAATTTTTTTAGTCAAGTATGTTCCTTAGCTGCCCTTATCCTATGGATTTAGCCTTCTCTTTAAACACATCTTCATAAGATTTAATCAAGCTGTAAGTCCCTCCTTTGTTTTTCTTGCCATATCAAGCAAGGTACCAATCAAGATTTTTCTCACATGCTTCTCAATATGCATGACATCAAAAACATGGTGTGCATGCAGATATTTCTAGTACACAAGTTCAAAACATATTGACTTCTTCTTCCGACAACTTTTTGAGTTGCTGTCACATCTAGTTGCTTTCTTCTTCTCCCATAAGATATTATGGTTTTCAACTTGTTCCAATGCTTTCATCCTATCAACATCTTTGGAGATGTCCTTATATACACTATCATTAAATACCCTTTCTTAAAATTCTATGGATGGTCTTTGCACAACCATTTTTTTTTACCAAGGCATGTCATTTTCTTACTATGTTTAAGTCATATGGCACATATTTGGTCACTATAGATAGGACAAGCATTATATCCCTTCATGGTGCATCTAGTCAGATTATTGTATGCAAGGAAGTTGCTTATTGTCCACAATATACATCTCTTATGGTGAACAACTCTTTTTTATATGCATCATAAGCTTCAACCTGTACATCCCATAATGTATTTAGATCATTGATCAGTGGAGCCAAGTATACGTTAATGTCATACCCTAGTTGCTTGAAGCCTGATATCAACATAGCTAACGTCATGAACTTTCTCTTTATGCATAGCAACAGTGGGAGGTAACAAACCATTATAATAGGCCAACAACTATACTTGTTGCGCATGGAATTAGGAGAATTAATCACATCTCCAAATATTGCAAGTCATAGGTTTCTAAGTTCTTCTCCAGCATTAGACCACAAGAAGTCTATGAGCTTCTAGGCTATGTGTGACGACCCGGGTTTTATATGATGCAAATTTGATAATAATAATAATAAAAGTGAGATCTCTTGTTTTATAAATATGAAATGCATGAAAATCATTTTGTTTTGGAAAACAATCTTTTGTATAAAACCTCGAGTGTCAAAACACATTTTTCAATTATCTAGCCATGGCATAGTTTTAAATTGGATCTATTCCCAAGAAAGTGTTAGTCACAGCCTCAGCTATAGAGAGTAACTATAATCAAATAACATTGAAAGATAAGGTAGGGGTTTACTTACTTGCACTTGTCTGGGTCTCTTTTGTCACAAACATTCCTTGTCCTTAAGTGTTTACTTTGTGTCTGAAAAATGTTGAGGATTGGGTGAGTATATACTTATACTCAGTAGGAGTCCATCACTACTAGTTTTATAATGCATGCAATGTTTAAAATCATATGCTCTTTCAAAACATGTGCATGTTTGAACACTCAAGTTCATTATCGAGATTAAAAACCATCATCGAATTGAAATATTGACGACTTAAGGAAATCACATAATCCAAGTCGAAAGTATCATATATATATATATATATATATCATAACATAATGGTGTGCATAAGATGCTCCACTAAATCCAACTCATGGATATATGGTATGGTCGACCAACCTCATGTCATGCCATATGCAATGCAAATAAATCCTCAAACCATAGGGTCCAACTATGCCCACGACCTCACCGCCGTGTGGTCCCCAGGTACCTAGGGACACAGGATCATATACCTCCATGGGGCATATGACACTTCGACCCAGTGTCGTGACACCAGTGGTAGCCCCCTGTACCACATGCAGTCAAAGCAGGGAAATGCCCTTTTTGGGCGTGGTACCCATCCACCTAATAGTGGTAGAGGCTGGGAGGCCACCCCAGACCTCTGGACATAGCGCCCACGAGCTTATTAGCTCAAATCATGTACGATCAAACAAGCCAAAAACCTCTTTTTCAAAACCTGTCCTCTTTGGGTCCCTCACAACTGCCTGGCCCTCACAACTGCCTACCCAGCATCTTTTGGGCACTCCAACATCTTTTGGTAACCCTCAAGGACATGCAATTTTGCAAGAACTCAATGCTCACAAATCATGCAATATAATTATTTGCAAAGCATGTCTATGCATAATGTTTTTATCCTATGCATGCTGAATTCATTTATATGCTTAAACATGTCATCAAATAAGTCATGCTAAACAAGTCATATACGTATACTTTAAAACATGCAGTCTCAAAACAATCATGGCTCTTTTTTAAAAGTCTAGTAGTGATAGAGCACCTACCTGGCTAGGTCACGCTAACCCCTTTGTCCTCGTATGCTCCTGAACATGGTTTGGGGAATCAAGGTTAGTTTGGCCTATCTTTTATAGGTTTTAGAGTGGTTGGTCTTACTACTTAGGCATTAAGGGTTCATCCCCATGCTTATGGGTGTCCTAAGGTCCTAATTGGGCCTTGGTATCATCATTTTTCCAAAGGTCTAGTGGCCACGTGCCACCATCCTATTCTAAGGGTAGTGCCCACCTTAGATTGGGCCTTAATTAGGGATTTTATAGCTTGGGTGTGTCCACGTCATCAAGACGGACACAATGCCTTTCGCGGCGCCTAATCGGAGCTCTAGATCTCAAGTTATAAGCTTTTTAGTATCACATGTACATAAAGGCCTTTAAGAGGTGGAATCCCAGAATGCTAGTGCGTTGCACGTCAGCGGCATGCGTTCCAGCGGGTGCGTCTACAGACGCACTGGATTCCCGCCCCTCTTTTTCATTTGTGGGCGCGTCAACGGATGCGCCCACTGGTTTCTCTCGAACGCGGACAACGTGTATCATCCAGGGGGAACGTTTCGTTCGTTGGGGGACCGGGGCGTCCCAGGGATCGTCCTTGGGTCCTTGGTGACTCTCCAAGGCCCATTTTTGCATGATTTTTCATTCAAAAACTTAGGGAAACTGAGCCTAAGACTAATGTAAAGATGGGTTTTGAGGGATCTTGGGCATACCTAGCTCGTTGCTAGGTTTTTCTCCACGTTTCTCCTCTTGGTTGCTTCTCCAAAATGGGTTTTTCCCAAGCTTTTGGGCTGCCATTAGAGGCGCCCAAGAGCTCTATTTATAGAGCTATAAGATGGTTCAGGAGGGGGCTCTCACCGCCCTTGAATAGCAGTGGAGAAACCTCCAAAATGGTGGTGATTTCTCCTCCAATCACCACCGTTCTAGAACCCTCTAGGAGGTTGAAGATGAGGGGTGCCCGTATCAAAACGGGCCCCCGTGTTTTGCGGGCTAAATCCGTTTTTTAGTTAAAATTACATTTTTGCCCCTGAACTTCAAAGGGCCATAACTTGCTCATTTTAACTCCGTTTTGGGTGATTTTGGTCTTGTTGGATTCATTTTTATGAGATGCACCTAATGGTACCATATTTAGGACCAAATTTCTGGGTTCAGTCAGGGTGAATAGTGAAATTACCAAAATACCCTTATCTTCAAAAACTGAACTTTTCATTGCTAACTTGGGATTTTAATGTTACAAAATTGGAGTCATTACACTAAGCTATCTTTTAGATGGCATTTATAGCTATCAGATACTTTCTCCTTGGCATTCCATACTAGTTTCTTTAATGTTTTCATAATAAGAAGCATTATTTTATAGCTTGGAATAGGGAGAAAATGCCATAAGATCTTTGTAGGCACGTCTTTCAACTTTTCAGTTGAATTCTTCTTCAACTTCGATCTTGACTGCCTACAAGTTGGACATATAGTTTTAGCCTTGTGCTTTTCTTATATGCAATCATCAAGACAAGCATGTATCTTCTCATATGTCAACCTAAGTGCAACTAGGGTTTTCTTTGCCTCAAATGTGGACCTCGCTAGTTTGTTCTCCTTTAGTAGCATTTTACCCACTACTTTTAAGAGTTCTATAAAATCTTGATCTAAAAACTAAATCTTGGTTTCACATTGTAAAGTTCTAGCACTGTTAACAACTAGATGCAATCTGTACACCTAAGATATAATAGCCCATTGACTTCCTCCAATGTAATCAACAATTGTTTAGGGTCATCCTAAGTCTTAAGACATTGATGATGTTGTACTATCTATGACACTTCCTACAATGTCTTGATATTTGCATCTTTTAACCCTTGTAGAGGGCCTATGAGGAAGTTCTTCTCCATGCAAGATCCATTGCAATAGCTTTCATCAACTCCATTGAAGCAAAAATCTTCTCTTAACTTGCATACAATTATCTTTTCTACATTTCCACATCTCAAACAGAGTGCTTGCAATTATAATAACCTGTTGTCCTAAGTACGAATTCTATGAACTTTTCTAATCGATCTTCATATTACCTTGATTATGTTGCTATAGTCATCTAAGAATATTCGTCCATTTTTTCAAAAATTTGAAGCTTAGATCTGCAATGATTTTTTAGACATGAAAAGATTGATGAACTATGTTAAACATTTTATTAAACTATGGGAACACGAAAAAATTTAATGCTGTAAAAAACTAATTACATGCATGCATATGGAGATTTCCAATCATACAATTATATATTAAACATGACAAACAAAAAAAGACTTATCTACTCCAATCGATATTGGCTGAGCTAAATAGTGTAGTTCGAAGACAAAACTGTATGTAGCTCCAATTCAATTGTAGGATTCTAGTCGAAGCTAGCAAGAAAAAAAATGCACCTAGATGAGCTTCGGTCTATGTATGTACATAGTTTGATATGCTACTAAATGAAACAGTCAAATGCAGGAAAAGAAGCTAATTGTAGGACATTATGTCTTGTAAGAAATTTTTTCAAGACGATTAAAGAAAACCGTCTTTAAAAGTTGGATTTTCAGTGATGGTTAAAATAAACTATCTTTAAAAGTAGGATTCTTAGTCTTCTTAAGTATAATTTTTATAGACGGTTATTAATGACCATCTTCTTAAACTTTATTTTTTTAAAGATAGTTCTTCCAAACTGTCTTGTTAAGTCCTTCTAGTGAAAAAATGTTCTTCCCATGAAACTTTTTAAGACGATTCTTGGAGAATCCACTTCTTAAGTTTGGTTTTTAAAGATGGTTTTTAATCACTATCTTCAATTATTTTTATGAAGATGATTAGTTGAAAATTGTTCTTTTTACTATCTAAAAAAGCACCAATTTTAGTAATGTGTAACTAGTTGTAAGATGATGTAAATCATCTTCTTGTACATTGTTACTTTGCTACATGAGTGTGATTTCAAGTCTTTAACTAGTTAGAGGTGGAGTGGGCTAGTAAGCCACTTGTCTTTAACTAGTTCGAGGTGGGTGGAGCTTGTGATGATAGCCAATGTTGCTAATCTAATCACTTCATGGAGACTGAAACTTGGTTAAGGTAAGGTAAGAAACTATCTCTTGGTGCATGGATGAACTATTTCATTTGAGATTGTGAGAAAAAAAAAAAGGACAATAAGGGGCTAAACAAAAGGCTTGTAGAGACTTTGGCTAGGATGCACTCTTTAGAATGATCCAAATAGTCCTTTTTATAGGCTGTAAATGCACCAAATTATTTTCTTCTCTTTTGTTGAACCAAATTTTTTTGTTTGCAAATGTTGTACTTTTGATTTGTATCCTTCAAATGAATTTCCAAGAGGAAGAAAGAATTATTTACATTTGCTAGCGAATGTATCCCTCGAATGGTCAAAGGTGGGAAAGGAATGATTTACATTTGACAGCAAAACTTCATATATGAAAGAATTCTAATCATCAAAGAATGAGGAAATTTTATCCACCAATCATCCATAAGACACCCAACAAGATGAATGTTTTGGATTGTCAAAATAGTACGTTCCATGATTTCACCAATCTAAGCAAACACAAACTAGTTTTTGTTGGTCAAAATGCTAATGAGTAAAGATAACATCGGTCTATTGATGTCTAGATAGGTTAACGGTTGTAAATACACTCATGTATAATTGGGTTCTTACCATGACCATGATGTTCTTAAGGTTAGAATTATCAAGTTTTAATTGTTTTCAATCTCATGATGCTAAAGAACATGGTTTACTATGAATGTGTTCGTCTCTATAAAAATCAAGTCAAAATTCAATAGCAATAGGTACATGTGAGACTATCCGGTTTGATAAAACCTTCAAAGAAACCTTAAAAGTCACCATAAGAGTCGAATGCTGGAGTCGACACCTTTGTTTGATATGCATAGAATTTTTTTGGAAGATCTAAACCATTTCATCTAATTAGGTATAAAAAAATACGTAATTTATGAGGAATCAATGTAGTCAAATGATTCTAACTACTTATTCTACGTCTAAGAAAAAAATTGATAAAATTGGACAGCTTACATTTCCAACTCAAAAAGAAAAAAGGCTAAAAGAATTTAATGGGCATAAAATTTTATATGTAACCTACCTAAGCCATTCCTTACATATGAACTTCTTAGATCTTTTAAAAAATTTCACCTTGCATGTGAAAAGGGGCGTTGACTTCTTTCAAAGCTCAAGAGCCTTGTCTTAGAACCAATGCCTTCTAGCACTACATTGCAAGGATGAGATTCTCAACTGAGTGACCAAGGTTTGAGGCTATTCAAGTGTGTGTGTGTGTGTGTGTGTGTGTGTGTGTGTGTGTGTGTGTGTGTGTGTGTGTGTGTGTGTGTGTGTGTGTGTGTGTGTGTGTGTGTGTAACTTATAGAGAAAAAAGGGAAAAAAGTGTGGCATTAACTCCTACCAAGACTCTTTCATGTTTGAAAAAGATGTGTTTCCATCATATTTGAGAACTACTATAGAAAATAACACTTGCAAGGATGAGATTCTCAACTGAGTGACCAAGGTTTGAGGCTATTCAAGTGTGTGTGTGTGTGTGTGTGTGTGTGTGTGTGTGTGTGTGTGTGTGTGTGTGTGTGTGTGTGTGTGTGTGTGTGTGTGTGTGTGTGTGTGTGTGTGTGTGTGTGTAACTTATAGAGAAAAAAGGGAAAAAAGTGTGGCATTAACTCCTACCAAGACTCTTTCATGTTTGAAAAAGATGTGTTTCCATCATATTTGAGAACTACTATAGAAAATAACACTTGCTTCTATAAGAGTAACTATAGTCACCCCTTTCTTTACCACATTTTAGGCTATTTTTCTCAAAGAATAACCAAAAACAAAAACTTCTTAGCTCATGTTCATCAATCAAAAAATTAAGAATAAATGACTTAGAATTCTACCACAAGAAAAGGCCCAACCTTCCCAACAATGCAATTTTTTATCCATAAATGAAATAAGGTACCACTACAATAAGAAATGGAGCCCTCCAATCAATTGACCCCACAACAATAAAGGAAAAAGGTATTTGCTTGTCTCTCGGACATGCCTAGCCGTGTCCTCATTTTATTCCTTTTATTAGGAAATGACGCATGTTCACTAAGGTACCTCCCACAGGCAAAGGAGTTGCCCCCAACTAGCCCCTAAAGATGTTGGCATTAGTTCTCTCATAAACGCAAAGGGGAGGCACCCCTTTCTCTCTTTACATGCCAAAGCATATATTAGATCTAAAAAATAATGAGATGCCCTAAAGGAGTAGTATATCATCAAGCTTATGTCATCTAAAAGTAATGAAATTACTAAAATGGGTAGTCAGGCCATTGCTAGCTCAGCACCACATTGGTCTCAACCCATTTGCAAGCCAATATGAGTGACATGTTAGCATAAAAGGATTGTTGCATCATTAAGGAGGGAAATGACATAAGTTCACTAAGGTACCTCACACAAGCTAAAGAGTTACACCCAACTAGCCCCAGAAGGTGTTGGCATTAGTTCTCTCATAAACGCAAAGGGGAGGCACCCCTTTCTCTCTTTAGATGCCAAAGCATATATTAGATGTAAAAAATAATGAGATGCCCCGAAGGAGAGGTGATATCATCAAGCTTATATCATCTAAAAGTAATGAAATTATTAAAATGGGCAGTTAGGCCATTGCTAGCTCAGCACCACATTGGTGTCAGCTCATTTGCAAGGCAATATGAGGGACATGTTAGCATAAAAGGATTTTTGCATCATCAAGGAGGGACCCACTAACTCTCACAAAATGGATTGCCTCAACTAGCCCAAAAATTGCTGATAGTAATTCTTGCATTTAAATGCAAAGAAGGGTGCCCCTTCTCTCTTTCCACATGTTAAAATAGGCATTAGATATAAAAACGATGAGGTTCTCTTAACAAGTAGTGACATTATCAAGCTTAGTTATGTCATTTAGCTAAATAGCAAACCAGACCATTTCTAGCTCATCCCACATTAGTGTTAGTTCATTTGTCATGTCAATATGATTGTCATATTAGCAAGAAGGATTGTCACAACATAAAGGAGGAGTCCACTAACTGTCACAACTGCCACTATGACCTTGATGGAAAGTTGGCCCTCCCCCAATTAGTTAGGAGCTCATTCTTATCTTCCAACATGAGCTAGTTAAGGAGCCATCTCTTATGGGAATAGTGTACCACTTCAATAGAACTAAATCAACATGCCACATGAGTAGGATTTCATTTATAAATACCAACCTAAAGGAAGATAAGATTTGGAATCTTTGAAAGTACTTTAAAATATCTAAGAAATGCTCATAGAGTTTGTTTTGATTGGAGCAACAATAGGTTCTATTCAAGTTTTGGTAGGAGTGGAAACCATTGACTTTAGTTGGACGGCAGCTTGGTGATGAAAATTACATTTTACATTTTCCGATGTTGGTTAGTGTTGGCATCAAGATTCTCACATTTTTTATGGGAAATTAATGTGTATTTTGGAAGGGTAATTTTATCAAAACCCCTCTCCTTTCCTCTAAATAAAAAACAAAAGTCCTCTGTGAGGGCCATTTTTGTTTTAAAGCATTTAGGAGTCTCCAAAAGAGAGAATCCTTTATGTTTGGTTCTCTTACAGATGTTTATCTTTAAAAAGATTTCCTAGGATCTGACCTAGGATTCTCTTTAGCTTGAAATATGGCCCACTTTATCTAAATGAGGACCATTGAAGTAAAATGAAAGCAAAAGTTTTCATTTAGGGGATCCTATGATTGAAAATTTCTAAGACTCTCCCAAAGAAGGAATCATTCATATTGGTTGCCTTTGAGTTTCCCTTAGGCCTAAGGTCCTTCCTAGATCTCTTAAACCAACTCCCCGTTGTCTAGACAAGTGGGACCCATTAGAAAAAGAAAAGAAAACACCTCTATGAGAACTACTTGTGTTTGAAATGACTTAGGACTTTCATGGAGAGAAAGTTGTGTCTACTCTAAACTCTTCAGAAAATATCTACCTCTCACAATGGAACCCAATTTATCATGACAAGTGGGACCCTTTATGATAAAAAATTGTCCCAATGGGGGTTTCCTTAATTTTAAAATGTTTAGAGAGTCTTTTGTGTTGTAACCTTTGAAAGGTACTCCATCCTTGTAGATTCCCATGAACAATAGGACTTCTTTTAGATGGCCTAAATGGGACCCATTTTATCATAAAAAAAGTCCCCGTGGTGGCTTTTTTAATCCTACATGTTTAGCACTCGCTCAGGGTGAGGGTCTTTAATGCCAGTACATCTTAGATGATACCTTTATCTAAAAGGTCTCTTGAAAGGTGCCTTAGAAAAATTGCAAACTCTCACAAAGCAATACATAAATAGGATTCACTTTGATTAGCAAGTAGCATCCATTAAAAAAATGGCCTTAGGGGTTTTTGTGATGTTTCAAAAGTTTAAGATTTTCTTTGGGGAGAGTTCCACTTGTTTACAACTTCCTAAAATAATTTCTAACCAAGAGACTTTATTGTAGCAAACTACAAGTCTTCTTGGTATGTCAAAACTCTTTCTTGCTAGTTAGAAGATTAGGAAGGTCTAGTCCACTAATGTACCATTCTAGCTAAAAAGCAAAACATGAAACAGACCCAATCCTACTAGGTTTCCAAGACCGCCTCAAGCTATTTTTCATTTCAAAAATCAAGAGGGGATCATGGGTAATGGGGCATACCATTTCCCTTTGTTTTACTATCCCAAAGTCCACATTTCTAGGAGAGTAAGAGAATGGAGTGCCTCCTTGGGAATCCTACCCTTATAAACTTCTATATATTTAAAAGACGTGAAGTTTCCTATAGGAATTTTACTTCAAATCAAATTTTAAATTCGCAAGGGTGAGGGGTGGGTGCGCACCTAAAAGCCTTAAACTCTTAAATGTCTTTAAAACCATAAACTACTTAGGAGTCCTAACCCTAAAACTCTCTCTCTCTCTCTCTCTCTTGATCCCATATTTTTCTTTCTTCTCTCCCCATGTTTTCTTTTCTACTCCCACTTCCCCACTCTAGCATAACTTTTCACCTTGTTGTCTCAAACTCTCACTCTCACACACAACTCTTATTCCTTTGCAAACCCCATTCATTCACAACTATTTCCCTACTTCTCTCTCTCACTCCACCCATTCCCAATGTTTTATCCCACCTTTTGGCCTCCCATCCAATCACAGCCTTTGTTCCCTCTCTCACTCCTACATTTTCTACCTTTCCCATCTTTCTTTTCCACTCTCTCACTTACCCACCAAGCTTGTAACTCCTTTGAGAGTTGGGTTACAAGAAACTTATAAACACCCCCCTCTTACACCAAAGCCAAATAGAGATAGAAGCATATGAAGGGAGGGTGCAAAAAGATTTTTAGAGAGTACAAATGTATTTTCTTAGAGTTTTAACAATGTGATTTTCTTTCTTACTTACTTTTTGTGTTAGGTCTCTCTCTCTCTCTCTCTCTCTCTCTCTCTCTCTCTCTCTCTCTCTCTCTCTCTCTCTCTCTCTCTCTCTCTCTCTCTCTCTCTCTCTCTCTCTCTCTCTCTCTCTCTCTCTCTCTCTCTCTCTCTTTCTCTCTCTCTCTCAAAGCATATGAAGGGAGGGTGCAAAAAGATTTTTAGAGAGTACAAATGTATTTTCTTAGAGTTTTAACAATGTGATTTTCTTTCTTACTTACTTTTTGTGTTAGGTCTCTCTCTCTCTCTCTCTCTCTCTCTCTCTCTCTCTCTCTCTCTCTCTCTCTCTCTCTCTCTCTCTCTCTCTCTCTCTCTCTCTCTCTCTCTCTCTCTCTCTCTCTACCCCCTAAGCTTTAGCACACACTCCAGTTTTTGGGTAATGCTTGCCATGCTTCGGAGAGTTTTCTACTAAGGCAAGGTTTGACATATTTTCCTTTCGTGGGTCGAGCTCGCTATGGTCCAATAAGATCCCTTGAAAAGGTACAGTGATAGGCCCCATTAATAACCAACCTTTTGTCACTACTAGGTGGGCTCCGTTATAAACTAAAATGGGTGGACCCCTACTTTCTAGGATAATCAAAGAGTCCCATAATTCTATGACTCCTAAAGTAACTCAGACTCTTAGACTTATAAAACAACTTGAAATTCTAAATTAGATCAGAGTTTTGGATTTGGAGTACTCCTAAATTGGTGATAATTCTAATGAGTAAAGGAATCAGGTAGAAGTTCAATTGGAAGTAAGTCCTAAGACCAGTAGGCCCCAATTGACATACATGACTAGAAGCCCACTTTCTTTTTTCTAAGAGAATATCGCAGCCATAAGATTCCTAAAATTAAGACTCCCAAATTGACATAAAGTTGTAAACTTCTAAATCCAATTAAAATCCTGTAACTCAAGTCTTCTAAATTCAATCAAATTCCTATAGGCCAAGACTTTTAAATCTAGTCAAAGTGCTCAACACAAGACTTTTAATTTCAATTAAAGTCCTACAACTTATGACTTCTTATACAAACTAAATTCCTATGATCTAAGACTCCTTGTCTAAACATCAAACCTATGTACTAAGCCTTTTGATATATAGAAATATTACACTCACACCTCTACATTTAGTAGGTTTTAGCCCAAAACATTCTATAACTATCATTACTTAGGATTAATTCCACATTTTGTAGGTCTAGGGGACAAATGAGAAAAAGGGACAAATTTAACAATATTAACCCTAAAGAAGATCAAAACTACTTTCCAAGCTACATTATGGACCAACATATGCCAAATATGAGGTCCAAAGAGTGCAGTTATCAAAGTTAGAGTAGTTATAAACTCTAGGTAGACGATCAAGCCTTATCCATTCAAAATAGGGTATTTGTATCAAAAGAAAAACTCTTCATGCATGCATGCAAGCTATCCACCACCTTGGAAAACTTCTAAGACAAGATCAATTCACATATATTGGAATTAGATACAATGAGAGCTTACTGAAACAAAACAAGTCAAAAAATCAAGGCCCACATGAAAACTTCTTCCTTACGCTCTCTCACCTATTCAACCGAAGGAGGATACCACCTAAGGGAGTGCACGAATTTCTCATGCAAGGTGGTGAATCCCACTTGGTTTCACTTGAAATACATAGAGAAATAAGTAAGGATTAGCAAAGAAAAAGGAGGAGGAGAAGGGAAATATAATTTACAATTGAAATTCATATTCCTTTTCAAGCACTTAAAGACCAAGATCTATCTTTATTAATGTAGATTCAAAGAAACCAATGGATACTTAGTGAAGTAAGGATAGATCAATGAGAAGCTATACTGCAACAAAGACTAGAATGAGAGTCCATTGGTAGAGATTTTTTCTATGGGCTGCCCAGCTATTTTTAAGGAGAAAACATATCTAAATTCCACGGGGTAGATGTCACACCTTGTTTAAATTCTATTGGCTAAAAGGAATTATGGTGGAATAGGAGAAAAAGAAGGGTAAATCAGGAGTATATAAGAAGATATCAAAGGAATCTAAGCCATCCATTTGAGGCATCTCTATCCAATGGTGGAGAGTAAAGAAGCTATCAAAGAAAATCCTTTTGGATAAGAACACACCAATGGAATCTCACCCACTCAAGTTAGGATAATTGTGATCTAAGGGCGAGGAATGAAATAGAGAAAAAAATTTTAACCTTAGTCATATTTCACTTATTGAAAAGTCAAACTAAACCCTAAAGGAGGAAAGATCTCTACTATACATTATACTCCAATGGCTCACATTCATTTCAAATTTTCTAAACTCTACCCACCCAAGGTGAGTTCTACACCTCCCACCCTTTTTCCTTTCCAATTCCACTTATTTTTTTAGATTTTCTCCCCTCCTTTCTATCCTCTTTCCCTCCTTCCCATCCTCCCATATCATTTTTCCTTTCCTCCTTATCTCCTTCCTTCTCATCTCCATCCAATCCACAATGGATTCCATGCCCCGCTCCCCACCTGCCTTCTTTCTAATCTCTTTTCCTTGCTTAAATCCACACCATCTATCCCTTCTTTCACCCTTATGATCTTCACCATCAAATCCTTAGGGCTGTCAAATAAAAAAATTTATTTATAGGGGATGAAGTACAATGGGATCTATCTTTCAACTTTCCTTAAAGTTCAAAACCCTAGCTAGAAGATATAGAGGAAGGAAGATCACCTACACCCAAGCTTTCACTTGCTTTTCACACCCAATCCCTTGGAGAAAGAGGTAAGTGTTCTTGACCATAATCCCCACTTCCTTACTTTTTTTATTTTTTTATTAATTCTATTTCTTGTTTTTCTCTTTTTCATTGCATATGCATTCACTTAGATTTGCATGCATCCACCTAGAGCTAGAAGTATTTTTATTTTTTATGTTTAGATCCCTCATAGCACATGCACACACTTTAAAGTTGGTTAATTGCTATTCTTCCTCTGTTACACCACCTTGCATTACATACATGAAGTATTATCTCATGCATCCTCTCATCTTCTGCTTTTTGCTTTAGCATGCATCCTTAACCATAGATTGCATGCATTTGATGCTTTTACCTTGCTTGCACTCTCTAGATAACATGATCACTCATGTCTCTCTTGCACACCTTTTGCATGCATATTTCATCCATTGCCTCACACACCTTGCATCTTTCACGTGCAAGCACAGCATTCCATGCACAACTCTTGCATGTGTATTTCATCTTACTCTTACACACCCACTTCCTTTAGCTTTACATGCATTAAGCATTGCATGCATTTCCATCAATATTGCATACATTAACACTCTTAGTATGAGCATGCAAGCCTCCTTCGATCCTTAAATGTCCATTCAACTTTTATCCTCACATTACCATTACACACACAACTCTCATATGCTCCCATCTCTCCACCACCTTAAACATAGCATGCACCATTACCTTCCTTCCACTCCCTATTGGTACATACACACACCCTCCACTTATACTTTCTCACTTGAATGAAGACTTCATGCTTTATTCTTGCATCATTCTTTCTTTATTTATTTATTTTCTTTTTATGCCATTTTGGAATACATGAATGGGAAATAAGCCTTATGCCCTTCTATTGTAGCAAGGAGTCTTTCCATTCCTAAAGTAATGATTGAGAGAAAACCAAATCATTCCATAAATCCATCCAAGTTACTAGCTAAAGGCTTCATGTTGAAGAGTAGGATTACTTCCAAGGTAAATTTCATGTTTCTTTCACCATCTCTTAAGGCTTGGTGAGCCCTAAACCAAAGGTCACCATCTCCCTTTTACTTTTATTTTATTCTAGTTCATTCTTAAGGTAGAAAGCCACCTCTATGGGTGTCCCTAGCTTACAGAGGAGACCTCTAAACTCCTCTATGCTTCTCTCCTTAAAAGCTACCCTCTATTATAAAGTATCTAGCTAAGGAGAAGCAATATTTTTTATAATTCCACATCATATTCTTATTTTTCTTCTTATAAGGGGTGGTGATCTTTCAGGAAAGTTGTTAGATGCCTCTTTTCTTGGCTATCCTATCACTTCATTCCTAAGAATGATTCAAAAAGATTTGACTTTTAGGTTGTGGCTAGGTTAAGGAGATGAGAAAAGCATGGTAGTAAAGTAGTGTAATATGGGTTGAAAAGATGTGTACAAGCTCTTATTGAGTGACACAACAAGAAAGCTCAACAACAAAATTCAAGCCCAAGTTGAAAAAGTTTACTTGCCTTCTTTCTTTTTATGGCTTTCTTTTATTGCTTGTGTAAAAATTGTTTGTACACATTCAATTAAAAGCATCTTTTAATTCGTAGTTAGTTAGTATGATTTATTTTCTTAGCTAGTTTTAGTATCTTGTTTCCTTTACTTATTTACTGGCTTTCTTACTCAGTTATTTGCTTTATTTTACTTACTAAATTCAATGTTTAAAGTTCGTTATTCCCTTTAAAAGATTAGATAGGTTAAAGTAAATTAACCTAACTCTTAATTAAAACTCCTTAAAAGAGTCCCAATGGTATTGACCTTTATTTTCCAACCTATACATCAATAGAACCATGCATTTGGGGTAATTATCAAAGCACATCAAGTTTTGGCATCGTTGCTGGAAACTTGCAACAGAGTTTAATTAGGTTTTAGGTTGTAATAATTTACCACTAGTCTTAGTTTTAGGGATACATTTAGATATTTGCATACTTTCCTTATTCCTACAAATTTGATACTTGCCTTTTTATTTCTGTTGTAATTTGGACAAGAATAAATACTTGAAGAAAGACCTTAGGATAGCTTCTTCTTTTTTATTTGAGTGGATTGTAGTGAGATTGAATTTATAATTTTTACAACATGATTCATTCATTTGAAAAGGGGTTGTAAAGATATAAGTCAAGGGTGGGCCATCCTAACGTAGAAGAGGAGGTGGCATGTACATGGACCCACCCTTGTACGAGAAGACTAAATCCAAGAGCCCATGTGAGCTTTCCTAACTTCTTTCTAATTACTAGATCAGGGTTTACATAATTACTTTAATTCTTGCATTGTGGATGGTAGAGTTATATCATATAGGTTGCAGTCATTATTTGCTTGTTGCATACTATTTAGGGCTTGTTAAGTGTTCAAGTTTGGTCAAAATACCCCTAATTTAGTGTTCAATTAGAGCATCTAGGCCATTAATTTCAAGATTTTATATAAAATATTTTATTTTAGCTTTAATTGGCCATCAACCATTGAATTGAAAGATTTAGTGGTCGGATGATCATTAAAGCTAATCAGAGGAATACTGAACAGTTCAAATGATTCTAATTGGGTCTTGTGCATTGCAGATTAATCGACTCAGGCGTGGACAATCCAAATCAAATCACAGAAATCAGATGAGGATAATTAAGGTTCCTGAAAACAAAAAAAATTTGAAGACTCTAGAGTTCTACCAAGACTGGGATGCTAGTGGACCCCACCCCTCTCTATCTCTGTATCCTCTCTATCTTATCACTCTTTTCTCTTATCTCTCTACTCTCTCCTCTCTCCTCTCTCCTCTTTCCTCTCTTTTCTCTTTCTCTCGTATCTCCCTCTCTCCCACACATCTATCTCTCCATCTCTACACGTCTCTCTCTTCCTTTTAATTCCCCTTCCCCTCTCTCTTGAAGACATTTTTCTCTTTTTGGGGGCTGGCTGGCTCACTCTTCCCACTTCTTTTTCCTCTTCTCTCCCACTTCTCTCTTATTTCTCCTCCTCCTTATCTTTCTTCTTCTCAACTCTCTCTCTCTCTCTCTCTACCACACCACCCCACCTCACTGCTCCCTCTACATCTTTCTCTCACACTCTCAATCTGGTTCTCTTTCTCACTCCTTCCCATCTCAATCTCATCACCAAGCACTGCTCACCAGCCCTACTTTGCTTCATCTCTCCAGACCAGACAAACACAGGCTGGCGATCAATGCCTAGGAGCCAGCCCTCCATGCGACCCTCATCTCCACAGGCAACACAGTCTAGCACCGCACTCACCTTCTTCTCTCTCTCTCATGATTTCCATATCACCATCCCCTACAGTCAATCCCTCTTCTTCTCTCTCTGTTCTACGCCCACCAAGCCAAGCCGAAAAACCCTTCTGCTCTATCCCTCTCCGGCATTGTCGTCAGACAGCTCTAAGGAAGGGGCCCGGGTCGGATTTCATCCTGGGTAGTCCTTTTCCTCCTTCTCCTTCTTCCTCTTGTTCCCCTTGCTTCCCTTCTCCTCTGCTTCCCTTTTCTTCCTCCTTAGTAGCCACACGGTTTAGGGAGATAAAACCCAACTCGGGTTTTCTCCCATCTCTTCCCCTCTCCTTTCCTTTCTCTCCTTATTCCCTCTCCTCTTCTTCTCGGGCCAGCTTTTCCCCCTTCTTCTTCAAACTGGACGGTCCAAGGGAGGAAACCCAAGTCGGGTTTCCACTCTCGCGTCCCCACTTCTCTCTCCCTCCTTCTTCTCCTCCTTCCTCTTCTTCCTTCTTCCTTCTTCCCCCTAGCTTCCACTATTTTCTCACCACGTTTTCCTAGTTTTCGTTTAAAACCAGAATTTTAGGAAAATTACAAATCTACCCTATCAGATCTCAGTAATTCCACCTCTGTCCTTTTTCGATAATACCATCCATGTCCCCAGTTTAATTCCGTCAATGTCCCTAGTTTAATACCATCTGTGTCCCTAAATATCTTGATTTTAAATTATCCACATTCTGACTATCCAGGGATAGGCTTATCCAGGATAGCTTATTTAGTTGCATTTTATGTTTTCTTTTTAATAAATAATTGTGTAAATTGCAACAATTGAATAAATCTGGATTTTAGTTTATTCTTAGTTTATTTCTAGCATATTCTTTATTTTTATTCTTTTATTAATTGAATTTTATTGAAAACTCCATCATTTTAAATCAAGTCCTCGTGGGATTGACCCGTACTTGCATAAGCTATACTACAACAGCTCGTGCACTTGTGGTTAAACAATTAACAAATTTTTGGCACCTTTACCGACGTTTTTGGTCATTGTATTAACCACTTCACACGCCGTGATGTTTGTGAGGTCTAAACGCCTCCTTACACGATGGTTGTATTAACCACTTTGGTTGGAACCTAATTAGTAAGCAGTATTCAACTCCTAAAGAGAGTAGGAGTGTTAAATTAGGCTAATTAAAAGCATTGTCCCCACAGAAAATCAAGAAAATCAAAATATCTATGCTTGTTAGCCTTAGGGGATTGCTTGATTGTGTCCTTGATTGTGCATCATTCTAGGCATTTAGGTTGCATGATTTAGGATAGTCCTCTTTTTAAAAGAAAAAAAAAAAAAAAGAGAAGACATGATCAGTTGCACCTAATGAATAATTTAAACAATGATCAAAAGAGTAATTTACACCCCAACATTAATAGAGAAGATATTTCCCCATGGAGAAACAATCCACTCTTTTATGATGATGAACCACCTTTCATATTTGATAATTATGATGTTTCCCCATGGACAAGAATCCTCTCTTTAATGTTGATGATCCTCCACCTCTATTTAATGATGATATACGTCAATGGAGGAATCAACCACTTGGAAAGGACCAACATAAAACACATGAGAATAATTGGCTTAACCAAAATTTTTGTGGGAAGACACTAAGAGACTATTTGCAGCCTAATTATACCAGCACACTTTCATGTATTTACCTCCAAATGTTGGTATGATTGACGTAAAGGTGGGAGTAATTCATTTACTTCCCAAATTTTATGGGTTGGATAGTGAGAATCCTTATGTGCATTTAAAAGAATTTGATGAAGTGTGCACGACTTAACATACACATAACATCAAATTATATATGGTAAGACTCAAAGTATTTTCTTTTTCCTTAAAAGAAAAGGCTAAGATGTGGTTTCATTCATTGCCATCAGGTTCCATACAATCATGGGACGAAATGACAATGAAGTTCTTGTCAAAAACTTGTTAATTTTTTAACCGCAAGTGCATGGGCTACTGTAGTATAGCTTATGCAAGTACGAGTCGATCCTACAAGGACTTGATTTAAAATATTGGAGTTTTCAATAAAATTCAATTAATAAAAGAATAAAAATAAAGAATATACTAGGAATAAACTAAGAATAAACTAAAATCCAGATTTATTCAATTGTTGCAATTTACACAATTATTTATTCAAAAGAAAACAGAAAATGCAACTAAATAAGCTGTCCTGGATAAGCCTATCCATGGATAGTCAGAATGTGGATAATTTAAAAACAAGATATTCAGGGACACAGATGGTACTAAACTGGGGACATAGATGGAATTAAACTAGGGACATGGATGGTATTATCGGCAAAGGACAGAGGTGGAATTACTGAGATCTACTAGGGGCAGATTTGTAATTTTCCTAAAATTCTGGTTTTAAACGAAAACTAGGAAAACATGGGGAGAAAACAGTGGAAGCTAGGGGGAAGAAGGAAGAAGGAAGAAGGAGGGAGAGAGAAGTGGGGAAGTAGGAGTGGAAACCCGACTTGGGTTTCCTCCCTTGGACCGTCCGGTTAGGAGAAGAAAGGGGAAAAGGCTAGCCTGAGAAGAAGAGGAGAGGGGTAGAGATGGGAGAAAACCCTGGGCTATTTGGCTACTAAGGAAGAAGAAAAGGGAAGCAAGGGAAATAAGAGGAAGAAGGAGGAGGAAAAGGACTATGCAGGATGAAATCCGACTCAGGACCCTTCCCTAAAGCCGTCCAACAGCAATGTCGGAGAGGGGTAGAACAGAAGGGTTTTCCGACTTGGCTTGGTGGGCACAGAACAGAGAGAAGAAGAGGGATTGACTGCAAGGGATGGTTATATGGAAATCAAGAGAGAGAGAGAGAGAGAGAGAGAGAGAGAGAGAGAGAGAGAGAGAGAGAGAGAGAGAGAGAGAGAGAGAGAGAGAGAGAGAGAGAGAGAGAGAGAGAGAGAGAGAGAGAGAGAGAGAGAGAGAAGAAGAAGAAGAAGAAGAAGAAGAAGAAGAAGAAGAAGAAGAAGGTGAGTGCGGTGCTGGACTGTGTTGCCTGTAGAGATGAGGGTCGCATGGAGGGCTGGCTCCTAGGCATTGATCATCGGCCTATGTTTGTCTAGTCTGGAGAGATGAAGCAAAGCAGGGCTGGTGGGCTGTGCTTGGTGATGATATCGAGATGGGAAGGAGTGAGAAAGAGAACTAGATTGAGAGTGTGAAAGAAAGATGTAGAGGGAGCAGTGAGGTGGGGTGGTGGGTAGATAAGAGAGAGAGAGAGAGAGAGAGAGAGAGAGAGAGAGAGAGAGAGAGAGAGAGAGAGAGAGAGAGAGAGAGAGAGAGAGAGAGAGAGATGCGTGGAATAGAGTTGAGAAGAAGAAAGATAAGGAGGGGGAGAAATAAGAGAGAAGTGGAAGAGAAGACGAAAAAGAAGTGGGAAGAGTGAGCCAGCCAGCCCCCAAAAAGAGAAAAATGTCTTGAAGAGAGAGGGGAAGGGGAATTAAAAGGAAGAGAGAGACATGTAGAGAGGGAGATAAGGGAGATAAGAGAGAAAGAGAAAAGAGAAAAGAGAGGAGAGAGATAAGAGAAAAGAGTGATAAGATAGAGAGGATAGAGAGATCCAGAGAGGGGTAGGGTCCACTAGCATCCCAGTCTTGGTAGAACTCTAGAGTCTTCAAATTTTTTTTGTTTTCAAGAACCTTAATTATCCTCATCTGATTTCTGTGATTTGATCTGGATCGTCCATGCCTGAGTCAATTAATATGCAATGCACAAGACCCAATTAGAATCATCTGAACCATTCAGTATTCCTCTGATTAGCTTTAATGATCATCCGAGCACTAAATCTTTCAATTCAATGGTTGATGGCCAATTAAAGCTAAAATGAAATATTTTAGGTAAAATCTTGAAATTAATGGCCTAGATGCTCTAATTGAACACTAAATGAAGGATATTTTGACTAAAATTGAACACTTAACACACCCTCGACCAGCATTTTGCTAGTCCCTAGCAAAAGATGCGAAAAAAAATCAACTCAAAATTTTTTTTTCAAGTCATCTCCATTTTTTTTTCTTAGAGAATTATTTTAAATAAATCTATCAACTTTAGCAAACTAATAAAGATGACTGAATAATTCAAAACCCTACCCATATGCTAAAAATATTCCACTTAAGCTCAGATCTCAGAGTGATTTTGCATATACAATCTACACATAGAATAATCTTTATCTCTAAGTGGACTTCTAACTTTTGAACTCCATCTGAAATATGTTTCGACCTCAATCCTTACTTATGACAAACGCTTAGAAATAAAATCTCTCAAATAGAGGGTTTAAATCATATCTCTCTTTTGATTATGTGAGAAGTGTCAATAAAAGCAAATTTATCTCACATATACTCATGAAGAACGAGAATTACTAAGAAATATAATTGTTTTGATCCCTTTGGAATAGATGCCATTACCTTTGAATATTTAGAAATATCACTCTTTTAGATCCTATCCATTCATTTCCTCATCAAGACTATATTCCTCCTAAAATCACTAAGTCTTTAACTGGGACAAAACATAGGCTTAGAACAGGGTACCAAAGAAAGGGTATAAGGGTATTCAAAGTTTCTTCACAAATAAGTAGAGGTCTTCTCTTAAAGTTGACAATTCTTCTTTTCTTTGCTGAAGTAAATATTTCTTTTCTTATTTATTTGCATTCTTCAAACCTTCTTTTTTTCACACTCTTCTTTTTTCACACTTTTGAATCACTTTAAAGAATATTTCTTTTCTTCATATCCACTTTTCTACTTTCATTACAACTAAAAGGTATTTCTTCATTCATTTCTAACTTATCTTTCAAAGAAAATAGGTAATGGATAATTTATACTGGGTTAATATGGGTAAAGGGTAATTTGGGAGACAAAAGAAAAAGCTTATTTTGAAAGGCTCAAATTGGCTGACTAATGGTGAAAATACTTTTCGGTAGACTTTATGTCTCTAAGTTAACAACAAGGATGGCCTAAATCATTATCTAGGTTTCCTATAATCTATCAAATTCAATGAACTTCCAGAATTTTAAAGGTAGTATTCTAATTATTCAGGTAATTAGCCAAATTTAAGAGTTTGGGATCAATTTTCTTTAAGCACGCTGAAGAAAATTAAGAACATTTATAACCTCTAAAAAAGGATGAATGGCTCTAAAACTCACTTAGGTTATAGGTCTCCACTGAATTTCTTTAGAATTTCTAAGTTATAGTCACTTATCAATCTAGACTATCTATATGCAACTGCGTGTACAGATGTGATCTGAGACTTTGCTTTCATGAAATACTTTAGAAAATGAGTAAAATGATGAATTTATCATATTCAATTTCATTAAGAAGCTAAAGTTATCCAGATTATACTTCAAAAAATCCAATTCTCATCATAGTATAGGAAAATGACCTAAAAATTTTCATTTTTTCAAATTTTTGTTTTTTGAAAAACCAAGGAAATCACCTAAAAAAATCTAAAAAAACTACAATTTGCTAGAATTCTACACCCCCCAACCTAAGAGAAACTTTGTCCTCAATGTTTTAAAAATAGGATGATGATAATGCATTGAGAAATGCAAAAAACTAAGCTACATACTTTATTTTTTAGATGAAAATTTTCAGAGGAAATATTACTGAGTTTGAAAATTCCCTGGGTCCCATACGAAATGAGCTGGACAAGCCTTTGAAAAGGAATGATGAATAAATATATCTTGCAATTTAAAATTTTTTATTTTATCACAAGGCAAGATAAATTTATCTTCAGGCTACTTCTCAAAATTAGAGACAATTGCATGACATTATCCATTACATATTTTCTTTGAAAAATAAGTTAGAAATGAATGAAAAAATACCTTTTAGTTGCAACGAAAGTAGAAAAGTGGATATGAAGAAAAGAAATATTCTTGAAAGTGATTCAAAAGTGTGAAAAAAGAAGAGCGTGAAAAAAAAAAAAAAGGTTTGAAGAATGCAAAGAAATAAGAAAAGAAATATTTACTTCAGCAAAGAAAAGAAGAATTGTCAACTTTAAGAGAAGACCTCTACTTATTTGTGAAGAAACTTTGAATACCCTTATACCCTTTCTTTGGTACCCTACTCTAGGAGGAATATAGTCTTGATGAGGAAATGAATGGATAGGATCTAAAAGAGTGGTATTTCTAAATATTCAAAAGTAATGGCATCTATTCCAAAGGGATCAAAACAATTATATTTCTTAGTAATTCCCGTTCTTCATAAGTATATGTGAGATAAATTTGCTTTTATTGACTCTTCTCACATAATCAAAAGAGATATATGATTTACACCCTCTATCTAAGAGATTTTATTTCTGAACGCATGTCATTAGTAAGGATTGAGGTCGAAACATATTTCAGATGGAGTTCAAAAGTTAGAAGTCCACTTAGAGATAAAGATTATTCTACGTGTAGACTGTATATGCACACAATCTCCCTCTCTCCTACACATCTATGTCTCCATCTCTACATGTCTCTCTCTTCCTTTTAATTCCCCTTCCCCTCTCTCTTCAAGACGTTTTTCTCTTTTTGGGGGCTGGTTGGCTCACTCTTCCCACTTCTGTTTCCTCTTCTCTCCCACTTCTCTCTTATTTCTCCTCCTCCTTATCTTCTTCTTCTTCTTCTTCTTCTTCTTCTTCTTCTTCTTCTTCTTCTTCTTCTTCTTCGCTCTCTCTCTCTCTCTCTCTCTCTCTCTCTCTCTCTCTCTCTCTCTCTCTCTCTCTCTCTCTCTCTCTCTCTCTCTCTCTCATTTCATCGAGTTCTGGTTCAATGCTGGCAACTACCCTTCTCCAGCTTCTCTAAGTCGCCGGACGTCACCAAGGAAGGAAACCCAAGCCGCATTTCCATTCCCGACATTTCTTCTCCTTCCTCCGTTTCTCGCTCTTCTCCCTTCTTCTTTCTTCCCCCATCTTCTCCTCCGGCGTTGTCGTCGGACAGCACTAGGGAAGGGGCCCGAGTCAGATTTCATCTTGCGTAGTCCTTTTCCTCCTCCTTCTTCCTTTTATTCCCCTTGCTTCTCTTCTCCTCTGCTTCACTTTTCTTCCTCCTTAGTAGCCGCACGGCCCAAGGAGAGAAAACCCAACTCGGGTTTTCTCCCCATCTTCTCCTCTCTCTTCCCCTCCTCTTTTCTCCCTCCTTCTTCCCCCTTGCTTCTACTGTTTTCTCCTCTTCTTTCCCACATTTTCATCTGGTTTTTCATTTAAAACCAGAACCCTAAAAAAATGACAAGTTTGCCCCTGGCAGATCTCATTAATTCCACCTCTGTCCTTTGTCAGTAATACCATCTGTGTCCCCAGTTTAATACCATATGTGTCCCTGAATATCCTGATTTTAAATTATCCACATTCTGACTATCCAGGGATAGGCTTATCCAGGACAGCTTATTTAGTTCTATTTTCTGTTTTCTTTTGAATAAATAATTATGTAAATTGCAACAATTGAATAAATTTGGATTTTAGTTTATTCTTAGTTTATTTCTAGTATATTCTTTATTTTTATTCTTTTATTAATTGAATTTTATTAAAAACTCCATCATTTTAAATCAAGTCCTTGTGGGATCGACCCGTACTTGCATAAGCCATACTACAATAGCCCGTGCACTTGCGATTAAACAATTAACAAGTTTTTGGCACCGTTGCCGACGTTTTTGGTCATTGTATTAACCACTTTACACGCCATGACATTTGTGAGGTCTAAACACCTCCTTACATGATGGTTGTATTAACCACTTTTGTTGGAACCTAATTGGTAAGCAATAGTCAACTCCTAAAGAGAGTAGGAGCGTTAGATTAGGCTAATTAAAAGCATTGTCCCCATAGAAAATCAAGAAAATCAAAATATCTATGCTTGTTAGCCTTAGGGGATTGCTTGATTGTGTCCTTGATTGTGCATCATTCTAGGCATTTAGGTTGCATTATTTGAGAAGACATGATCAGTTGCACCTAATGAATAATTTAAACACTGATCAAAAGAGTAATTTACACCCCAACATTAATAGAGAAGATATTTCCCCTTGGAGAAACAATCCACTCTTTTATGATGATGAACCACCTTTCATCTTTGATAATTATGATGTTTCCCCATGGACGAGCAATCCTCTCTTTAATGTTGATGATCCTCCACCTCTATTTAATGATGATATACGTTAATGGAGGAATCAACCACATGGAAATAGGAGAAAGGACCAACATAAAACACATGAGAATAATTGGCATAATGAAAATTCTTGTGGGAAGACATTAAGAGACTATCTACAGCCTAATTATACCAGCACACTTTCATGTATACTTTTACCTCCAAATGCTGGTATGATTGACTTAAAGTTGGGATTAATTCATTTACTTCCCAAATTTTATGGGTTGGATAGTGAGAATCCTTACATGCATTTAAAATAATTCAATGAAGTGTGCACGACTTAACATACACAGAACATCGAATTAGATATGGTAAGACTCAAAGTATTTTCTTTTTCCTTAAAAGAAAAAGCTAAGATGTGGTTTCATTCATTGCCATCAGGTTCCATACAATCATGGGAAGAAATGACTATGAAGTTCTTGAACAAGTTCTTTCCTAGACATAAGACAAATGCTCTCCACCAAAATATAATGAATTTTACCCAAATGAATTATGAAAGTTTCTATCAATGCTGGGAAAGATTTAAAGAATTATTATTAACTTGTCCACATCATTGATATGAACTTTGGCATATAATTAGCTTCTTTTATGAAGGACTTAAATATGATATGTGTCAGTTTGTTGAAATGATGTGCAATGGTAATTTCTTAAACAAATAACCTAAAGAGGCGCAAGAGTATTTGGAATGGTTAACAGAGAGTGCACAAACTTGGGCTGATTAAGAAGAAGTAGGTTCCTCAAACAAGCCTAAGTCCACCACCACATCCTCTAGGGGAGAAATATATGCTGCAACTAAAAAAGATGATATGAAAATAGCATCTTTAGATAGAACAGTTAAGGCCATGGAAATGGAAAAATGTCCCTCTAAGAAAGTTGAACAGGTGTGTGATATTTGTGAAAGTAATACACACCTCACTCAGGAATGTCCCATTGATAATGAATCGACACATTCTTATGAGCAACATTTTTCCCCTTTAGAGGCATATAGTTCGAACTGGAGTAATCATTCTACTGTCACAAATGAATTTAATGCTTCATAGAAGGCCCAACACCAACCTCATTACCAAAAACAAGGACCACTTGTTCCTGGACCTTACCTTCCTCCACATAAGAGGAAAGTGGAGGATAATTTTAATCTAGTCATGTAATACCAGGAGAAGAAAATTGCTCAAATTAAAGCTCAATTAAAAGATAATACAAATTCCATGATTGAATTGAAGGACATGATGTCTCAAATGCTACAGACCATTAATAAAGAAGAACGTCATGTCCCACCAAATGAATATCTTGATGATATGGATGTAGGAAACGAGATTAATTCTTCATTTTCAAACATGGAACAAATAAAGGCAGCTACCATTATTCATAATTGGGCAATTTGGTCCTAAAAAGGCTAAAATAGTATCAAAACTTGTCAGAAAAAGAGATGAATTTATTGATCAGGAAAATGTCATGCCCACCGATCAATATGATATACTTGCTCCATTTCCAAAAAGGCTGCATCAAACTCTCACAATTGCCTCTAATTTTGAGAAGTAGCCTGAAGATAAATTTATCTTGCCTTGTGATAAAATGAAAATTTTTTAATTGCAAGATAAATTTATTCATCATTCCTTTTCAAAGGCCTGTCCAGCTCATTTCTATGGGACCCAGGGAAGTTTCAAACTCAGTGATATTTCCTCTGAAAATTTTCATCTAAAAAATAAAGTATGTAGCTTAGTTTTTACTTTCTTCTTTTTCTTTTTCAGATTTTTTTCTATATCTCTCAATTTTTTTTACATTTCTCAATGCATTATCATCATCCTATTTTTAAAACATTGAGGATAAATTGTATTTTTTTTAGGTGATTTCCTTGGTTTTTCAAAAAAACCAAATTGAAAAAATGAAAATTTTTAGGTCATTTTCCTATACTATGATGAGAATTGGATTTTCTGAAGTATAATCTGGATAAATTTAGCTTATTAATGAAATTGAATATGATTAATTCATTATTTTACTCATTTTCTAAAGTATTTCATGAAAGCAAAGTCTCATATCACATCTGTACACGCAGTTGCATATAGATAGTCTAGATTGATAAGTGACTATAACTTAGAAATTCTAAAGAAATTCAGTGGAGACCTATAACCTAAGTGAGTTTTAGAGCCATTCATCCTTTTTTAGAGGTTATAAATGTTCTTAATTTTCTTCAGCGTGCTTAAAGAAAATTGATCCCAAATTCTTAAATTTGGCTAATTACTTGAATAATTAGAATACTACCTTTAAAATTCTAGAAGTTCATTGAATTTGATAGATTATAGGAAACCTAGATAATGATTTAGGCCATCCTTGTTATTAACCAAGAGATATAATGCCTACCCAGAAGTATTTTTACCATTAGTCAGCCAATTTAAGCCTTTCAAAATAAGCCTTTTCTTTTGTCACCCAAATTACCCTTTACCCATATTAATCGAGTATAAATTATCCATTACCTATTTTCTTTGAAAAATAAGTTAGAGATGAATGAAGGATCTTTTAGTTGCAATGAAAGTAGAAAAGTGGATATAAAGAAAAAAAATATTCTTCAAAGTGAGTCAAAAGTACTGAAATATAAAGAAAAGAGTCTGGAAAAAAAAATGTGAAGAATACAAAGAAATAGAAAAGAAAAATTGTCAACTTTAGTAGAAGACCTCTACTTATTTTTTTGAAAAAATTTTGAATACCCTTATACCCTTTCTTTGGTACCCTGTCTTAAGCATATGTTTCATCCTAGTTAAATACCTATTGATTCTAAGAGGAATATAATCTTGATGAGAAAATGAATGGATAAGATTAAAAGAGAAGTATTTCTAAATATTCAAAGGTAATGGCATCTATTCCAAAGGGATCAAAACAATTCCTTAGTAACTCCAGTTCTTCATAAGTATATGTGAGCTAAATTTGTTTTTGTTGACTCATCTCACATAATTAGAAGAGAGATATGATTTGAACCCTCTATCTGAGAGATTTTATTTCTGAGTGTATGCCATTAGTAAGATTGAGGTCAAAACATATTTCAGATGGAGTTCACAAGTTAAAAGTCTACTTAGAGATAAAGATTATTCTATGTGTAAACTGTACGCACACACTCACTCTGAGATCTGAGCTGAAGTGGAATATTTTTAGCATATGGGTAAGGTTTTGAATTCTTCAGTCATCTTTATTAGTTTGCTAAAGTTGATAGATTTATTTAAAATAATTCTCTGAGAAAAAAATGGAGATGACCTGAAAAATAATAAAAAAAATTTGATCTGATTTTTTCGCATCTTTTGCTAAGGACTAGCAAAATGCTAGTTTGGGGTGTGTTAAGTGTTCAATTTTGGTCAAAAAACCCTAATTTAGTGTTCAATTAGAGCATCTAGGTCATTAATTTTAAGATTTCACATAAAATATTTCATTTTAGCTTTAATTGACCATCCAACCGTTGAATTGCAAAATTAACGGTCAGATGATCATCCAAGCTAATTATATGGAAAATGAATGGTTCAAATGATTCTAATTGGGTCCTATGCATTGCAGATCAATCGACTCATACGTGGACGCTCCAGATCTAATCAAGGATATCATATGAGGATGATGAAGTTTCATGGAAAAAGAAGAGTTGAAGAGTCCTAGGACAGGACAAAGTTGAAGACTTGCAGAGTTCTAGCAAGTCTAGAATTCTAGTGGACCCCACCCCTATTTATCTCTCTATCCTCTCTCTCTTTTCTCTCTTATCTTTCTTCTTTCTCTCTCCTCTCTTTTCTCCCTATCTCTCTTCACTCTCTATCTCTCATGCCTCTCACACTCTCTTATCTCTCCTATCTCTCTTCAATCTCTCCCTCACACATGTCTCTCCCTCCATCTCCCCCTCTCACAAGTCTCTCTCTCATCTTTCCCACTATTCTCTCTTATCTCTCCCCTCTCTTTTCTCTTTCCCTCTTATCTTCCTCTCTCCTACACGTCTCTCTCTCTTTTTAACCCCCCTTCTCCCTCTCTCTTGGGGGCGGCTCTCTTTTGGGCTGGAGAGGAGAAAAATGGCCAACCCCTTCTCCTCCTTCCTCTTTCTTCTTCTCCTATTCTCTTCTCCCACTACTCCTCTACCCTCCTTCTTAATCTCTTGGCCGGCACATTCTCCTCCTCTCCTTCCTCCTCTCCCTCTCCCAACGTACATCTCTCACTATTTCTCTTCAACCCAACCTGCCTCCTCCCATTCTTCTCTCTCTCTCTCTCTCTCTCTCTCTCTCTCTCTCTCTCTCTCTCTCTCTCTCTCTCTCTCTCTCTCTCTCTCTCTCTCTCTCTCTCTCTCTCTCTCTCTCTCTTATTCCTCTGCCTCTGCTCCAGCACCGCACCAAACAACACCCCCAACGTTCCCTTCTCCTTCTCCTCCAGGCATCATCTGCCTCTCTTATTCCTCTGCCTCTACTCCAGCACCGCACCAAACAACACCCCCAACATTCCCTTCTCCTTCTCCTCTAGGCATCATTTGCCTCTTCCCTATCCATCACCGGTCCAGGCGTCATCTTCCCCGCCCCTAAACCAAACGATGCCCAAAAGGGGAGTCATTTTTTTTCACCAAGATCCAGCACCCCTGGCGTCCTTCATCTTCCATTATTTTTCTCACTCCAGTACTCAGTGTCATCTCCTTTATCTCGCAGATCTTCTCTGGTTCTTTCTCTAGCGCTCCACCCTCTTCCACGAGTCACACATCTAGACCCATCTAGGCGGTCTAAACCAGCATTCCACTCCCATGTTTTTTTCCCTGATCTCTTCTCCTCTCCCTTTCCATTCTTTTCCTCCTTCTCCTTCTCCTTCCCTCTCATCCCCTTCTTCTCTCCTCTTCCTCCTTCTTCCCCATGTTTTCATCTAATTTTTGAGTAAAAACTAGAACCCTAGAAAATTACAAATTTGCCCCTGGCAGATCTGAGGAATTCCAACTCTATCCTTTGTCTGAAATTCCATCTGAGTCCCTAGTTTAATTCCATCTGTGTCCCTGTGCTATTCTGGTTTTACATTATCCACATTCTGATTATCCAAGGATAGGCTTATCCAGGACAACTTATTTAGTTGCAATTTCTGTTTTCTTTGGAATAAATAATTGTGTGCATTACAAAATTGAATAAATCTAGATTTTAGTTTATTCTTAGTTTATTTCTAGTATAGTCTTTATTTTTATTCTTTTATTAATTGAATTTTATTGAAAACTCCATCATTTTAAATCAAGTCTCCGTGGGATCAACCCGTACTTGCATAAGCTACACTACAATAGCCCGTGCACTTGCGATTAAACAATCAACAAGTTTTTGGCGCCATTGCTGAGGATCGAACCCTGGTCACTCGCATGACATGTGGGAATACTCACCACTATACTACAACGACCAAAAATTCCCCTCCTGTCGTTGCTTTTTAAAATACAATTGAACACTACAACGTCGTGCACTTGCCGGAATACTCACAAAAGTGTTCAATTTTGGTCAAAATACCACTAATTTAGTGTTCTATTAGAGCATCTGGGCCATTAATTTTAAGATTTTACATAAAATGTTTCATTTTAGCTTTAATTGGCCATCAACCATTGAATTGAAAGATTTAGTGGTCAGATGATCATTAAAGCTAATCATAGGAATACTGAACGTTTTAGATGATTCTAATTGGGTCATGTGCATTGCAGATTAATTGACTCAGGCATGGACGCTCCAGATCGAATCAAGGATATTAGATGAAGAGGATGAAGTTTCATGGAAAAAGAAGACTTTGAAGAGTCCTAGGACAGGACAAAATTGAAGACTTGCAGAGTTCTAGCAAGTCTAGACTTCTAGTGGACCCCACTCTCTCTTATCTCTCTTTTCCCCCTCTCTTATCTTTTCTTTTCTCTTATCTTTCTCCTCCCTTATCTCTTTTTCTCTTTCTCTATTATCTCTCTCTCTCTCTCTCTCTCTCTCTCTCTCTCTCTCTCTCTCTCTCTCTCTCTCATCCTAGATTTTCCAGTTGCCTAATCTCCTTTCTTTCTCTCTCGTTTTATCTCTTCCACTGACATCCAATCTGCTATGTTCCTCTCGCATCACCTCTATTCCCTGCTTCATCTCCTCTCCTCTGCTCTTTCTTTTTGTCATCTCTTTCTCACCGCCTACCACATGCCGCTAGATTTTCTCTATGTTGACCGTGTCCGAGCCAAACTACCCTCCCATCTCCCTCTCTGTGGCATCGTCGACTGGCACCTCTCTCTCTTCCTTACCCCTATCTTTCCCATTGTCTCTTTCCCTCTAGATCTTCCTTTCATCCCCTCTACCTCACCGCTCTTTCTCTTTCCCCATCTGCACAATCAGTACTGCCTGAACCCTGCCCAATGCGCTCCTCTGCTTCCCCTTGTCTACGTTCCACACAAACCCTCTCCTCTCTGATCTCCTTGTTCCCCTCATTCTCCTTTATTTCCCACTCCTACCCTGTCTCTTATCTTCAGCACGCCTAGGCACCCAACGGCCCAGCACCGCACTAGCTGGATTACCCCCTACTACATCTCTCCTCTTTTCTCTCTCTCTCTCTCTCTCTCTCTCTCTCTCTCTCTCACACACACACATTCTGATTCCTTCTTCCCCCTGCTTCTCCAGTCCAGCCAGCTGCTGGAGAGAAAATCCAGATTGGGTTTTTTTTTTCCCACTCTCTTCTCCTTTACTTTCTCCTCTTCCTCTTCTTCTTCCCTCTTCTTCCTCCTTCCCTATCCTCCTCTCTTCTCTGGCTCAGAAAACCCAGATCATCTGGCTCTGCACCAAACGATCCAGTAGTCCCTGGGCACATACCCATTCCGACCAGCCCAAGGAGGAAAACCCCCTCCTTCTTCTTCCCATTTCTTCCAGTTCTTCTCCATCATTTTTTCCTGGTTTTTAAGTAAAACCAGAACTCTGAATAAAATTACGAAGTCTGCCCTTGCAATTCAGAGTAATTCCAATTCTGTCCTTTGTTTGAAATACCATCTGAGTCCCTAATTTAATACCAACTGTGTCCCTGTGCTATTCCGATTTTAAATTATCCACATTATGATTATCCAGGGATAGGCATATCCAAGACAGTGTTTAGTTTTATTTTCTGTTTTCTTTTGAATAAATAATTGTGTAAATTGCAACAATTGAATAAATCTGAATTTTAGTTTATTCTTAGTTTATTTCTAGTATAGTATTTGTTTTTATTCTTTTATTAATTGAGTTTTATTGAAAACTCTGTCATTTTAAATCTAGTCCTCGTGGGATCGACCCATACTTGCATAAGCTACACTACAATAGCCTGTGCACTTGTGGTTAAACAATCAACAAGTTTTTGGTACCATTGCCAAAACCAAAACCAAAAAGATCTTTCATTGTATGCCCTTTTGGATATGCGACGAAACTGGTAAGTTAGTCTCGTACGACCAAAAAGACAGACCAACAATAGCTGATCAGCGATCAAGGGGTAACTCACCCCATGGTAGTGTCAGAGGTGATCAAGGTCCCCCACTCATCATGAATGAGGACTCACCACCTCTAATTGATGATCAATATCAACCTCCACTAAGGAGGAATAATCATCAACAAAGAAATTGGGGAAGGAATGGAAATAGGGAATGGGACCAACAGAGTGACCATGGAGACAATGATGCTTATCAAAATCCTCATGGAAGGACTTTAAGAGACTACCTTCAACCTACACACACCAGTACACCATCTTGTGTTATTCTTCCTCAACATGCTGGTGCGTTAGAATTAAAAATGGAAGTAATTCAATTACTTCCCAAATTTCATGGGCTAGATAGTGAGAGTCCTTATTTGCATCTTAAAGAATTTGATGAGGTATGTAGTACCCAAAGAACCAAAAATATAGGTCTAGATAGTGTTAGGCTTAAGCTATTTTCTTTCTCTTTAAAGGAAAAAGAAAAAATGTGGTTTAATGCACTGCTACCAGGTTCCATAAGGACCTAGAATGAAATGACTAGGGAATTCTTGAAAAAGTTTTTCCCTACACATTAAAAAAATACACTCCATCGTAAGATAATGAACTTTACACAAAAAGATAACAAGCGTTCTACCAATGCTAGGAAAGGTTCAAAGATCTATTGCTTACTTGCCCACATCATGGCTATGAACCATGGCATATTATTAGCTTCTTTTATGAAGGACTTAATTTTGACATGCGCCGGTTTGTAGAGATGATGTGCAATGGTAACTTTCTAAATAAACAACCAGATGAGGCAGAGAAGTATTTGGAATGGCTAGCTAAAAGTGCACAGACCTGGGCTGACTCAGAAAGAGTAGAACATTCAGATAGACCCAAGCCCACTACCACATCTACTAGAGCAGGCATGTATGCCATGTCTAAAAAAGATGAAATCAGTGCCAAAGTGGCAACCCTAGCTAGAAACGTAGAAACCATGGAAATGGGGAAGAAAACCTCAATTAATGATGAACAAGTGTGTAGCATTTGTGAAAGTACATCACATCTTACTTACGAATGTCCTACAATCCCTGCTTTTCAAGATGTACTTCATGATTAGAGACATATAATTATAAAAGACCTTTCTCCCCATATTCAGAGACATATAATCTCAACTGGAGAAACCATCCAAATTTCAGTTAGAGAAATGGACTTAATGCAAATGTCTCACAACCAAGCTTTACTTACCCCCACCCAAAAGGCATGTAGAGGATAATCAAGTTACTCAGAACCAGGAGAAGAAAATTTCTCAATTAGAAAAGTCAGTGAATGAACTAAAAAATATGATGAGTCAAATGATGCAAAGTATGGAAAAAGGAAAGTTCCCAACTCAACCACAAGCAAATCCTAAGGGAGTGCATGCGGTTAGCATTAATGCATATGATGAAACATCTAGCTCTACCATGGAACAGACTAAAGCTGTTACTATTCTTAGGAGTGGCAAAAGAGTTGAGAAAATGAGCCTCAAAAGACTAAAAAGGTAGAAAAATCTAAAAAAGATAAAGAAAACTTCAAAGAAAAGGATCCCACTCCACCTATTGAGCCATGTCCATTCCTGCTCCATTCCCTCAAAAGTTGCATCAAGCCCTACAGTTTGCCTCTAATGATGAGATTTTAGAGATTTTCAAGCAAGTCAAGATCAACATACCAATCTTAGATGCTTTTAAAAAAATCCCATCATATGCCAAATTCTTAAAAGACTTATGCACCATAAAAAGAAAACTAAATGTCCAAAATCAAGCATTTTTTTACTGAATAGGTTAGTTCTATTCTTCAACACCATACATCACCAAAATACAAAGATCCTGGTTTCCCCACTCTTACTTGCATTATTGGCAACTGCAAAATTAACCAAGCTCTTCTTAATTTAGGATCTAGTGTAAACCTATTACCATACTCGATATATGAACAGTTAGGTCTCGGTGAATTGAAACCTACATCTACCACGCTCCAGCTAGCTGATCGTTCTGTAAAAATACCGAGAGGGGTAATAGAGGATGTGTTAGTTTAGGTAAAACAATTTTGCTTCCCTGTAGATTTTTTGGTTCTAGATACACACCCGGTGCTGGATGAGAAGAATGAAATACCAGTCATCCTAGGATGACCATTTTTGGCTATGTCCAATGCTTTAATCAACGTAGAAATGGTGTCATAAATTGTCCTTTGGCAATATGACAATAGAGCTAAACATCTTTAATATCTGTAAGCAACCTGGTGAAACTACTGATTTGCACAATGTTAACATGATCAATTCAGTTGTGCAAGATCAATTTCAATCATCTTCCTTGTCGGACCCACCAGAGGCCTGTTTGGCCCATTTTAATGAGTTTAATGAGGACGCATTAATAGAGGAAGTTAATGCCCTCCTTGATTCTATTCCTATCATGGATACAGAAAAATGGAAACCTCATTTCGAGGAGCTTCCATTGAGTGAGATCACTCCCTCCCATCATCAGTAGAACCCATTACATAGCCTGAAATTCCAAATAAGCATTTTAATACAGGCTATGTACTACAAACATTATTTGAACAACCATTAGATAAGAAATTAGGCCCACTTGATGTATTGCATGTGCCAATAGATCAGGAAAAGAAAGAGTTCATTGATATACTGTCCATACATCAACCGACTCTAAGGTACACACTAGAAGATGACCGGGATGTAAGCAAAACCATGCCCCCTCCTCTATTAATACAAGAACAATCTTATAAGGAAGGGCAGAGTCAGCTTCTAGCTCAATCTCAGGAAAATGTAAGGGAGAAGGAGGACCATTCACATCTATATGGTTCAAAAGAATTTAAATTCACGGTAGGTCACATTGTTATAGAGATTCCACCACCTAAATTTTCAAGGTGGAGGAGTTATATTGATTACCGTAAAATTTTGAAGATAGGAGATCATCAAAGTGGTCTCATTCAATTTACATTCATGGTAGTCTATTGTGTTATAATTCTACCATCACCAAAAATTTCAGGGTAGATGAAATGTATAAACTATCATGAGATTTTGAAGTGGCGTGAGAAATCTTGCCATTTCATTATTAGAATCAGGAAAACTCAAAGATAAATGAGGATATGTCTGTCTGAAGACGTTAAACTTAGTGCTCACTGGGAGCCAACCCAGAGTTTTTCATTTTTGTTATTTTCTGCATCACCCATATTCATTTTAGCTCCTACTTTTTAAAACATTGAGGACAATGTTTCTCTCAGGTTGGGGGTGTAGAATTCTAGCAAATTTTAGTTTTTTTTTCAATTTTTAGGTGCTTTCCTTGGTTTTTTCAAAAAATAAATGAAAACAATGAAAAATTTTAGGTCATTTCCTATACTATGATGAGAATTGGATTTTCTGAAGTATAATCTAGATAAATTTAGCTTATTAATGGAATTGAATATGATTAATTCTACATTTTACTCATTTTCTAAAGTATTCTATGAAAGCAAAGTCTCAAACCACATCTATACACGCAGTTGCATATAGATAGTCAAAATTGATAAGTGGCTATAACTTAGAAATTCTAAAGAAATTCAATGAAGACCTATAACCTAAGTGAGTTTTAGAGCCATTAATTCATTTTGAGAGATTATAAATATTCGTAATTTTCTTCAGCATGCTTAAAGAAAATTGATCCCAAACTTTTAAATTTGGCTAATTACCTGAATAATTAGAATGCTACCTTAAATTCTAGAAGTTCATTGAATTTGATAGATTATAGTAAACCTAGAAAATGATTTAGGCCATCCTTGTTGTTAACCTAGAGACATAAAGCCTACCTAGAAGTATTTTTACCATTAGTCAACCAACTTGAGCCTTTCAATATAAGCCTTTTCTTTTGTCACCTAAATTACCTTTTACCCATATTAACCCAATATAAATTATCCATTGCCTATTTTCTTTGAAAAATAAGTTAGAGATGAATGAAGGAATATCTTTTAGTTGCAATGAAAGTAGAAAAGTGGATATGAAGAAAAGAAATATTCTTCAAAGTGAGTCGAAAGTACTGAAATATAAAGAAAAGAGTCTGAAAAACAAAAAGAAGAAAAAATATGTGAAGAATACAAAGAAATAGAAAAGAAGAATTGTCAACTTTAGTAAAAGACCTCTACTTATTTTTTTGAAGAAAATTTGAATACCCATATACCCTTTCTCTGGTACCCTGTCGTAAGCCTATGTTTTGTCCCAATTAAAGACATATTGATTCTAAGAGGAATATAATCTTCATGAGAAAATGAATGGATAGGATTAAAAGAGTGGTATTTCTAAATATTCAAAGGTAATGGAATCTATTCCAAAGGGATCAAAACAATTCCTTAGTAACTCCAGTTCTTCATGAGTATATGTGAGCTAAATTTGTTTTTATTGACTCGTCTCACATAATTAAAAGAGAGATATGATTTGAACCCTCTATCTGAGAGATTTTATTTCTGAGTGTATGCCATTAGTAAGGATTGAGGTCAAAACATATTTCAAATGGAGTTTAAAAGTTAAAAGTCTACTTAGAGATAAAGATTATTCTATGTGTAAACTGTACGCACACACTCACTCTGAGATCTTAGCTTAAGTGGAATATTTTTAGCATATGGGTAAGGTTTTGAATTCTTCAGTCATCTTTATTAGTTTGATAAAGTTGATAGATTTATTTAAAATAATTCTCTGAGAAAAAAATGGAGATGACCTGAAAAAAAAAAAAATTTGATCTGATCTTTTCGCATCTTTTGCTAAGGACTAGCAAAATGCTAGTTTGGGGTGTGTTAAGTGTTCAATTTTGGTCAAAATACCCCTAATTTAGTGTTCAATTAGTGCATCTAGGCCATTAATTTCAGGATTTTACATAAAATATTTCATTTTATCTTTAATTGGCCATCCAACCATTGAATTGCAAAATTAACGGTCAAATGATCATCAAAGGTAATTAGATGAAAAATGAATGGTTCAGATGATTCTAATTGGGTCCTGTGCATTGCAAATCAATCGACTCAGGCGTGGATGCTCTAGATCGAATCAAGGATATTAGATGAGGATGACGAAGTTTCATGGAAAAAGAAGAGTTGAAGAGTCCTAGGACAGCACAAAGTTGAAACTTATAAAGTTCTAACAAGTCTAGAATTCTAGTGGACCCCACCCCTATTTATCTCTCTATCCTCTCTCTCTCTCTCTTCTCTCTTCTCTCTCTTATCTTTCTTCTCTCTCTCTCCTCTCTTTTCTCCCTATCTCTCTTCACTCTCTATCTCTCACGCCTCTCACACTCTCTTATCTCTCCTATATCTCTTCAATCTCTCCCTCACACACATCTCTCCCTCCATCTTCCCCTCTCACAAGTCTCTCTCTCATCTTTCCCACTATTCTCTCTTATCTCTCCCCTCTCTTTTCTCTTTCCCTCTTATCTTCCTCTCTCCTACATATTTCTCTCTCTTTTTAACCCCCCTTCTCCCTCTCTCTTGGGGGCGGCTCTCTTTTGGGCTGGAGAGGAGAAAAATCATCAACCCCTTCCCCTCCTTCCTCTTTCTTCTTCTCCACTTCTCTTCTTCATCTTATTCTTTTCTTCTCCTATTCTCTTCTCCCACTACTCCTCTACCCTCCTTCTTAATCTCTTGGTCAGCACATTCTCCTCCTCTCCCTCTCCCAACGTACATCTTTGACTATTTCTCTTCAACCCAGCCTGCCTCCTCCCATTCTTCTCGTTCTCTCACTCTTAATCTCTCTCAGTTCTCTCTGTCTCTCGTGCTTTACCCCTCTACTTCTCTCTCACACAGCTCTCTCTCTTATTCCTCTAGCTCTGTTTCAGCACCGCACTGAACAATGCCCCCAACGTTCCCTTCTCCTTCTCCTCCAGGTGTCATCTTCCCTGCCCCTGAACTAAACGACGCCCAGAAGGGGTGTCATTTTTTTTCACCAAGATCCAGCACCCCTGGCGTCCTTCATCTTCCATTGTTATACTCACTCTAGTACTCAGTGTCATCTCCTTCATCGCGCAGATCAAAACCCGGGCTTCTCTGGTTCTTTTTCTCTTACTCCACCCTCTTCCACAGGTCACACGCCCAGACCAATGCGGGCGATCTAAACCAGCATTCCACTCCCTCATTTTTTTTCCCTGATCTCTTCTCCTCTCCCTTTCCATTCTTTTCCTCCTTCTCCTTCTCCTTCCCCCTCTTCCTCCTCTTCTCCTCTTTCCCCACATTCCTTTTCTCACTCCCATTTCTCCCTTGTTTTTCTCCAGTCCAGCCAGCCATCTTTTCCCTCTTCTTTTCCGAGTCGGACGCCCCGGGCCCCATCTTTCTCCTCTCCCTTTCCATTCTTTTCCTCCTTCTCCTTCTCCTTCCCTCTCATCCCCTTTCTTCTCTCCTCTTCCTCCTTCTTCCCGATGTTTTCAAGTAAAAACCAGAACCCTAGAACATTACAATCCCTAGCAGGGCTATTGCATTAGAAAGCAACTACTTAACAAGGATAGCCTAAGATTGACTATAACCTAAGGGACATAGGCTGTAAGGGTTATAATGTCTCGTCTATTGAGATCTTGACCCCTTGTTAAGAAGTATTAGATTTACCACTTTCCTTACATCATAAGACACATTTATAGCTTTACGGTGATTTATATGTTGATTGAACTGTGTGAGATTGTTTAAAATGTTAGTAAGAGAACTTAGCCCCATAAGAACATGGGTAGATTTCATCACACGTAAGACCTTAGCAACTCACAAATTCATAGGACCCTCTTAGAAGGAGGTAGACTACAATCACTCTTGTGGCCCCTATCTAATCAACTACATTAATATTTAAATAACTTGCTCTGCTAACATATTTTATGACTTAGACTGCCTACAGATGACTGAGGAGGGTGTGAAGTGATTGTTACAATCAATAACTAACTAGTAAGTAGTAGGATAAATCAAAAACACAAAAGGAGCTACCTAGGTTAGAAATAATCTAAAAGTCTCTCCCATTAAAAAATTCAAGATAAAAAGCCTTTCATCTTGTTTACTTAGGGATAGATTAATTGTGTGTCCTTGTTTGTTTACTTATTTTAGCATATAGGTTGCATATTCTAGTTTAGTACTTCCTAGACTAACCAAAAAATAAAATTCTTTTGTTGTATACAACTACTTATCTTTGTTGTACATAAACATAATTCCACTACACCATCCATTGGTGTATGCACAGTTGTCGATCACTTAATCCTGATCAAATACCTTTAAATATAGAGATGAAATGGATAGCTAGACAAGGCCATAGGAGTTAATAAGATCAAGAGATCCTTGCCATAGAAATGGCCAACAAAGTAATTAATAGAAGTGAAACTGCTAATAGATTACACCTATCAAGTTCAACGCATCATCTTGTATAGCTTTACTTGCAAACCATTGAAAGATTACTCGACACCTATCCAATTCAACTTGTCATGTTATATAGCTTTACTTGAGTTGAAACCAGGAGTTATTCAATTCTTGCCGACTTTTTATGCGCTAGACAAAGAGGATCCTTACCACCATGTCAAGGAATTCCTTTACCTTTTATTCTACTTTCAAATTTTGCAACTTATCTAATGACTCTATTAAGTTGAGACTATTCCCATTTTCCCTAAAGGATAAAGCTAAGGCATGCTTCAACTCTTAAAAGTAGGGTCCATCATCACATGGGATCAGCTTTTGAGGAAATTCCTGAATAAGTTTTTCCCAATCCAGCAAACCAATGCCCTTAAGTGCAAAATCATAAATTCTGAACAAAAGGAGAGAGTGCATTTCTATAAATTTGAGGAATGTTGGAATGACTTGCTTCTAATATGACCCCACCATGGTTTTGAAAAGTGACAGCAGATTCAATATTTCTAAGAAATTCTAATGCCATAGAACTGATATATGATAGAAGTCACTAGTGGAGAGACTTTCATGACTAAAATCAATATGGAAGCCTAGAATTTCTTTGAGTTACTTGCTAACAATTTTTAGCAAAGAGGTTCCTCTACCTTAATGAAAAGAAACTCACAATTGCAAAGGAAAGGCAAATTGTATGGAGTAGGGATCACTCCAGACCTTAAAGTAGAGATCTTGACACATAAAGTAGATAAGATAGATGATCGAACCCAACAATTAGACATGTTCATGATGAGCATATCTTCTATGCAACCTTAGTCTAAGCTGTGCTCAATCTATTCTAGTCCCAATCACTCCACTCATCATGTCCATCTAGCTCTAGTTTTCCTAATTTTTTTTAGAGTAAGCAAAAGCTCTAAATGCATATCGCTATACTAGCAAAAATAATCCTTATTCTAAGACCTACAATCTTGGATGGGCTAGGCATCCAAACCTTTTGTAGTCAAAGAATAACCACCAAGGGGGTCCACTAAGGAATCCCCCCTCAAAAATGTTTTTTGAAAAACAATATGCCTTGGCAACAGTAGCCTCCTCAATAGTTTCCACAACAGCAAAGGAAATAATAATTAGAGGAGATGCTAGATATATTTATGTAAGGATCTATGCAATTCCAAAATAGCATCAAGTTGAACTTGTAGGCCAACTTGCAATCTATTACGAAGTTGGAGTATTAGATGGGTTAGCTATCTGTTACTCTACAAGAATGGTAAAAAGGTAAGTTCCGTAGTCAACTAGTGCACAACCCCAAGGGTTAGTATGAGATTGGCTCAGCATTATTAGATTAAGCCATGTCAATCACAATCCTTAGGAGTGAAAAATGAGTAGATAACCAGGTAGGCTAGACTAGGAGAACCCCACAGATTAAGGAAAAAAAGAAGCCTACCCAATCTTAGAAGGGAAAAGAAAAAGTTTAGCCACCTCCCTCTTCATCTAAACCCCTTCTTAATACTCCTTATATTCCTAAGGAGCCTTACCCTCAATAATTGAATGTAGCAAAGAAGGAGAACAACTATAATGAGATAATGGACATTTTTAAATAGGTAAATATCAACATTTCATTACTTAGTGCTATAAAAGAGTTCCTTTGTTATGCTAAATTCTAAAGGACCTTTGCACACATAAGCACAAGCTTAATGTGCAAATAAAGGCCTTCCTCGTTGAACAAGTGAGTTCCATTCTACAACACCCAACCCTTCACAAATACAAAGATTATAGACTCTCTACATCTCATGTGTCATTGGGGAGGCACAAATTTTACAAGGAACTCCTTGATTCAACAGCTAGTATTAACATGTTTCCATATTCAATCTATGAGCAAATAGGCCTACGTGAGTTAAAACCTATCTCTACCAACCTATAACTAGTAGACCTATCTATCAAAATTCTTAGAGGACTAGTAGAAGATGTCTTGATACATGTAAATAAATTTCTTTTTTCAATGGACTTTTTGGTCCTATACATAGAACTTATATCTAGTCCAGATATGAAATTCCTATCATCTTGGGCTGACCATTCTTGGCAGCATCTAATTCCATCATCAACTATTAGAGTGATATTATGAAATTATTTTTAGGCAATATGAGATTAGAGTTCAATATTTTTAATGCAACATAATAGATGGACTCAGTAGAATCTTTTGCATGAATGTAATAGAAAGTATAGTTCATGATAGTTTACCATCATTCGTACATTATGATCCACTTTTGGATCCAAGTAGTCTTAATGAGGAAGCAAACCCATTACCTAAAGCTACATTGGTAGTGGACGCTCCCAAATAGTGACCATTAACAAAGACCTTGACACTACCTTCCAGTGTTCAGGACTCACCTGAAGAAACACCCACATTAGACCTAAAACCATTACCAGAAAGCTTAAAGTATGCATCTTTAGTTCCCTCTGAAACATTGTCTATGATCATCGCTTCAAATATCAATCAAGAACAGAAGGTAAGCTACTTAATGTCCTCTAAAGACATAAGATAGCAATTAGGTAGTCCATCTCGAAATAAAGGGAATTAGCTCAAGTGTTTGCATGCATTGAATTCATTTAGAAGAGAATGCAAAAATGCCTAACGAATCACAAAGGACACTAAACCCTCACATGAAGGAGGTAGTTAGAACAGAGGTGCTTAAGTTGTTAAATGTAGGCATAATCTACCCAATTTCTGATAGTGCCTAGGTCAACCTTGTTCAAGTTGTCCCTAAAAAATATGGAGTCACAATAGTTAGAAATGAGGATAATGAACTAATCTTCACTTGCATAACAACCGGGTGGAGAATCTGTATTGACTACCGGAGACTAAACTCAATCATGAAAAAAGATCACTTTCCTCTTACCTTCATTGACCAAATACTAGAAAGGTTAGCTGGTCATGAATACTATTGTTCCCTTGATGGATATTCTCATTACAACCGGATTCTTATAGTACCAGAGGATCAAGAGAAGACTATGCTCACTTGTCCTTTTGGGACATTCGCTTACACATGCATGCTTTTTGGGCTATGCATGCACTAGTGACTTTTCAAGGGTGGATCATGAGTATATTCTTATATATGTTGGAAAGATTCCTTCAGGTGTTCATGTGTGATTTCTTAGTGTTTGGATCTTATTTTGATAAGTGCTTGGCCTACCTAAGAAGGTGTCAAGAAAAGAATTTGGTCCTTAATTGGAAAGAATGGAACTTCATGGTGAAAATGTCATACTTCTAAGGCATATCATTTCACAAAATGGCATAGAGATTGACAAGGCCAAAGTGGACCTCATCTCTAATATTTTTCCTCCAAGGACAATGAAGGAGATCTGCTCATTCTTAGGCCATGCTGGTTTTATTGACATTTCATTAAAGATTTTAGCAAAATTTCTAGGCCCCTTTGTAGTCTGCTAACAAAGGAGCCGATTTTTAACTTTGAGGAAGACTGCATGAAGGCCTTCAAACATTTGAAAGCTGACCTCACCTCTGTGCCTATTATATGACTACCATATTGGAGCGAACCATTTGAGATCATGTGTGACACCTTCGATTACATGATCTAAGGTAAGCCACATCTCATCTGATGGATTCTTCTGCTTTAAGAATTTGATATAGAAATTCAGGACAAGAAAGGTTTCAAGAATGTTGTAGCAAATCACCAATCTAGGATCATAGTTGAGTCTTCTTATGAACTTGTGCCCATTAAAGAAATGTTTCCAGATAAGCAACTTATGTAGTTTTCTCAATTACCTTAGTATGCCAACACTGTTAACTATCTTGTGACCATTAAACTACTGGCTAAAGCAAAGCAAGATGTATCCAATTTTCTCTCCAAGTTAAATACTTTATATGGGACGATCCGTTCTTATTCAAGTATTATCCCAATTAAATCATTAGGATATGTGTTCCTGATAATGAACACAATAAAATAGTCTACTTTTTTCCACAACCATGCTTATTGAGGCCATTACAATGCTAAGAAAACCACTGCAAAGATTTTGCAGTGTGGATTTTAACAGTGCATGTTTTTAAAATATTCTTGTACCTATTGTAAAGTATGTGATTGCTACCAAAAGTTAGGGAACATTGGAAAATGGGACATGATGCCATTAAACCCCATCTTAAATGTCCAAATCTTTTTTGTTTGGGTCATCAACTTCATGGGTCCCTTCCCTAACTCTTTTAGAAATTTGTACATCCTAGTGGGAGTGGACTCGTGTCCAAATGGGTAGAGGTAGTAACGCGTAAGACAAATGACCACAAGGTGATGGTCTAGGTTTTTAGAAAATTATCTTTTGACATTTCAACACTCCATTTCCATTATCAGTGATGGAGCGGCCCTTGATGAGTTATGCTCTCAATGAATCAGCCCATCTATTATCAAAACTATCTATCCTCACAAGGCCATCTAGATAGAGAAAGATGGAAAACTTTTCAAATTTAATGGTTAGAGATTGATACCATATTTTAAGTGAGAAACCTTGATGAAGAGGAGGAACTCCTACCAGAGGAACTTATTTATCAAGACTAGATACCACAATACGTCATTTTTATCATAGGGCAAGACTAGTAGAGTTATAGTAGTTTTCATTTACATCTTTCTTTTTCATTTTTGTGGATACCTCGATAGATCAATGGCCCATAACTAGAGTGCTGGTATTATCCTTCTAACCCTTCCCTCTTTACTTAATCCATGATTTTAGTGTGAAACATAGGGGACAACATCTAATTTAAGTCCAGAGTAGGGTCTTTCAGATTTGATATGTCCAAAATCTTTATTTTTTGAGTCTTTGTTTCTTAACTAAAGCCCCTTTACAAGGATGAGAATTCAAATTTTCTAAATATTTAGTTTATTTTGAACTTTAGCTTATTAATAGATCTGTATACAATTTTTTTTCATCTTTTTATCCTTTTTTCTAAAGTATTCCATGAAAAATTAAACTCGAAATAATCATTGCAAAAAATGGCCATGCATATATGGTTTAAGTTGAAGAGAAAATATAACTTAGAGATCTTGAGGAAGATATGTAGAGACTTATAACCTATGTGAACTTTAGAGACATTTTTCCTTTTTGAGGGTTATACAAAAATTCAAAGTTTTCTTTGGCAAGTAAAATTTCTTAGTTGGCCTCATTATTCTTGTCTTGGTTAACAATTAGGAAATCATATGAAAGACAATACAATTTATCTATTGATTTTATGGTCATTTTTAAGTCATATGAAACCTAGGAAATGAAAAAGGTCATTCTTGATAAACCCCAAGCCTTTAGCCTTCCTATGTTATTTCTCCACTAGTTAATCTCTTGAGCCTCTTTAAAGAGCATTTTCCTTATGAGCCCATTAACTGGTACCCTTACTAACCCCCATAATATATCCATTACCTAGTGTTTTTAAAAATATGTAGAGATTGAGAAATATCTTAAAGAATAGTATGATTAATACAGTTCAAGAGATGAACATAAACTAAGAAAATTTCAAAAGAAAAAGGTAATATTCATAAGTCAAGGAAAAAGATGAAAAAATAGAAAAATAGAAATAGATAGCCAAGAAAAAGAAAAATGTTCATTCTTATGAGTAGAAAAGAAATTTGAGAATACTTTGTAAAAGACCTTTAAACATCTTTCAATACACCTTTGTGTGTCCTTATAACCATTCTTTTCATAACCCTATCTTAAGCCCATGTTTCGTCCTATTAGAAGTCCTAACGTGTTTTTAGGAGCAGTATGATTTGGATATGGTTATAGATGAGTAGGGAATTTGGTAACATGATACACATTCTTAAATAATTGATGTCCTTTTCATGAGACCATATTAGATTTTTTAAGTTATAGTTCTTTGGTATGAAATATGTGAGAATTTTGGCCTTAATGAACATTATTCTACTCCCATATTGAAGAGAGATTTAACCATTTGTGAGTGAATTCTTTTTAAGTGTCAAGAATACCTATGAGATTTGAAGTCAAAACATACTTTTGGATTGTAATTTAGGTCATAATTTACTTGAAAACCACAATTATGTATATATTATCTATATATGTTCACACACTCACATTCCAAGGCTTAGTGAAATAATGGAATATCTTTAGCATATGAGTAGGATTTTAAACTATTCATAATTTCTATTAAAAATCTAAAAATTAAAATTAATTATTGTTGAATACAAGAAAATTCTCTAAGATACATGAAGGGCTTTTATAAAGTTTTTAAAAATGTTTATGGGTAACATTTCTAGAAACTCTTACAAGACTACAAGTCATCTATTAAGTATAACTTAAGGCTTTAAAGGCTTTTTGTATATGCTAAATGCAAATGATAGCACCTATCAAAGTGGTTATGACTTTTTTTAGACTTTTCATTTTTTATTTTTTTTTATTTTTCTTAAGGATTAGCAAAATCTAAGTCTACGAATATATATATATATATATATATATATTACACTCATACCCCTATTTTAGTTGGTTTTAGTCCAAAATTTTCTATAAATATCACTAATTAGGGCTACTTTTACATTTCATAGGTCTAGGGTACAAATGAGGGGGGGGGGAGGAAATTTTGAAAATTTTAACCCTGAAGAGGAGCAAAACTACCTTCCAAGCTACATCGTGGACCTACACATGGAAAATATGAAGTCCAAAAATTTCAAAATTAAAATTGATTGCCGTTATCAAAGTCAAAGTAGTCAAAAATCCTAAGTGGAAGATCGAGGTTGTCCATTGAAAAAAGGGTGTCCATATTAAAAGTAAGGTGACAGAACTCTCCATGCATGAATGCAAGCTATCCACTACCTCGGAAGCTTCTAAGGGAAGCTCAATTCACATTCATTTGAATCACATACAATGAGAGCTTTCTGAAATAAAATAAGTTAGAAAATTGGGGCCCACATGAAGACTTCTTGCTTACAGTCTCTCTCCTACTCAACCGAAGGAGGGAACCAGAGTGCATGAATTTCTCATGCAAGGTGGTGAATCCCACTTGGTTCCATGTGAAATACATAAAGAAATAAGTAAGGATTAGTGGAGAAAAAGAAGAAGGAGAAGAGAGAGACAATTTATAAGAAATCTATAGTTAAAATTTATCTTACATTTGAAATTCCTAAAAGCCAAGATCTATCCTTGTTAATGCAAATTCTAAGTAATCAATGGATACTCACTCAAGCAAGGATAGGCCAATGAGAAGCTACGCTACAATAAAGACTAGACTAAGAGCCCATTGATGGAGATTTTCTTGGTGAGCTATCCACCTATTTTCAAGGACAAAGCACATCTAAATTCAAGAGGGGAGATGTCCCACCTTGTATAAGTCCTATTCACCAGAGTGAATTATGGTGGGCGAGGAGAAAAATAAGAAAAATAAGAAATGAATAAGGAAATATTAAAGGAATCTAGGCATTCCATTCTAAGGCATCCCTATCTAACGTTGTAGAGTAAAGAAGATATGAGAAAATATCATTTTAGATAAGAACACTCCAAAAAATCTCACCCACTAAAGTTAAGGTAATGTTGATCTAAGGCCTAGGAATAAAGCAGAGAAAAATAACAAACCCTAGCCACATTTCCCTTATTGAAAAGTCAAACCAAACCCTAATGAAGGAAATATCTCTACCATACATTATAATCCAATGGCTTTCATTCATCTCGGATTTTCTAAACTCCACACACACCCAAGGTGAGTTCCAGCCTCCCACCCTTTTCCTTTCCAATTCCACTTATTTTCCTAGATTTTTTCCCTTTCTTTCCATCCTCTTTCCGTCCTAGCCTATCCTCCTTCCCATCCTCACATATCTTCCTTCCTTTCCACCTTATCTCCTTCCTTGTCATTGCCATCTATTCCACCAAAGATTCCCCATCCAACCCCCCCCCCCCCCCCCCCACCCACCCATATCTCTTTTTCTTGCTTAAATCATCATCATCTATCCCTCCTTTCACTCTTATGAGCTCCACCATCCATTCCCCAAGGCTTCAACTATAAAAATTTATATATAAGGGATGAAGTACAAGGAGATTTATCTTTCAACTATCCTCAGAATTCAAAGCCCAAGCTAGGAGAAATAGAGGAAGAAAGATCATGCACACCCAAGCTCATACATGCTTTTCACATCCAATCCCTTGGAGAAAGAGGAAAGGGTTCTTAATCATAATCCTCACTTACTTACTTTTTCATTTTTCTTTTGATTCTCTTTCTCATTGCATATATATTCACTTAGATTTTCATGTATCCACCTAAAGCTACAAGTATATTTCTTTTTATGCTTAGATCCATCATATCACATGCACACCATCTAGCTTATTATTCTTCCTCTCTTTTCACCACCTTGCATTACACACATGAAGTATTATCTCATGCTATCCTCTCATCTTTTGTTTTTTGTTTTAGCATGCAACCTTAAACTTAGATGGCATGCATTTCTTTCTTTTCCCTTGCTTGCACTCTTTAGGTAACACACATCACTCCTTTTTCCCTTGCACACCTCATCTCTTTTTCATGCATATTTCATCCATTGCCTTACATGCCTTACATCTTTCACATGCAAGCATAGCATTCCGCACACAACCCTTGCATGTGTATTTCATTTTACTCTTACACACCCCACTTCCTTTAGTTTTACAAGCATGAGGCATTGCTTCCATTTTCAACTATATTGCATGTGTCAACACTCTTAGCATGAGCATGCAAGCCTCCTTCCATCCTTGCATGTCCATCCTCCCTTCATCCTTGCATTACCATTACATGCACCACTCTTGTATGCTCCAATATCTCCACCACCTTAAGCATAGCACATATCACTACCTTCCATCCACTCCTAGTTCCTACATGCACACACCCTCCACTTATACTTTCTCATTTGCATGCACAGCTCATGCTTTATTCTTTCATGCATTCTTTCTTTCTCTATTTTCTTTTCTTTTTATGTGATTTGAGAATAAAGGAAAGGCAAAGAAACCTTCTGCCCTTGTATGGCAGTAAGAAGTCTTTCCATTCATAAAGTAATGGTTGAGAGGAAACCAAATTTTTACATAAAGCTATCCAAGTTCCTATCTAAAGGTTTCATGTTGAAGAGTAAAATTACTTCAAGGTAAAGTGCCTAGTTCCTTCACCATCTCCTAAGGCTGAAACTAATGAGTCCTAAACCAAGGGCTACTAACTCCCTTTTACTTTTATTTTGTTCTAGTTTATTCTTAAAGTAGGAAGCCTCCTTTATGGCTGTCCCTAGCTTAAGGAGAACGACCTCTATACTCCTTTATGCTTCTTTCCTTGAAATTACCCTATATTATAGAGTACATAGCTAAGGAAAATCAACATTCTCATATAATTCTATTCCATATTCTTCTTTTTCTTCTTACAAGGGTGGTGATCTTTTGGGAAAGGTGTTAGACGACTTTTTCTTGGCTGCCCTAGCACTTCATTCAAAAAGATCATTGGAAAAGGATTTGACTTTTAGGTTGTGGCTAGGTTAATGAAATGAGAAAAGCAAGGTGGTCAAGCAATGTAATTGTGACCCGGGTTTTCTCATGCATTTTTAAACGCAATATCTAATTTCCTAAGGCGGGATGCATCCTTATTTGAAAACCATTTTATAAAAACCATGTAATGCAGCGGAAAATCTTTTAGTTTTAAACTCATTTTGAAAACCCCGAGTGTCATTTGCTTTCACAACAACCAAAGTAATTTTTGAAAAACTTTAGAAACCATAAATGTTTTTCCCCAAGTCTTTCCAGTCACAACACACAGCCCAACTGTAAATAAATACATGTCCAAAGGGTAGAGAGTTTACTCACATGTATAGTTGTCTCCTTTGTTTATGCACTTGCTCATAGCACTAATATCTCCTAAGACGTCTTCCATGAGTGGAACTATCCTAAAAAATGTTAAGGATAGGGTGAGTATATACTATACTCAGTAGGATTCTATCACTACTAGTTTTGCAATGCATGCTATGTTTAAAATCATGTGCTCATAAAAACATATGCATGTTCGAATAATCATGTTCAATATCGATATTAAAAACCACTGTCAAACCGGAATATTGACGACTTAAAGAAATATCATAATCCAAGTCGAAAGTATCATATATCATAAACATAAAGATATGCATCAGATGCTCAACTGAATCCAACTCATGGATATCTGGTATGGTATGGTCGACCAACCTCATATCATGCCATATGCAATGCAAATAAGTCCACAAAACCATAGGGTCCAACTATGCCCACGACCTCACCGCCGTGTGGTCCCCGGGTACCTGAGGACACAACATCATAGCTTCCACGGGGCATATGACACATCCTTTGTCGTAAATCATGCAATTTATGAAATCGATTGTAAAACATGCATGCAATGCTAGTCTCGCATTCAAAGTCATAACCCTGCCTAGAAGCCTGACAGCCTAGAAGCCTACCAGTCTAAAAGCCTACCAACCTAGAAGCTTGTCAGCTCTCTCTGGCCCACCCTCATCGGCCCGCTCTCACCACCCTTGAATGGCGGTGGAGAAACCTCCAGAATTGCAGTGATTTCTCCTCCAATCACCGTCGTTCTAGAACCCTCTAGGAGATTGAAGATGAAGGGTGCCCGCATCAAAACGAGCCCCTGTGTTTTGCAGGCTAAATCCGTTTTTTAATAAAAATTACATTTTTGCCCTTGAACTTCAAAGGGCCATAACTTGCTCATTTTAACTCTGTTTTGGGTGATTTTGGTCTTGTTGGATTCTTTTTTCTGAAACATGCCTAATGGTACCATTTTTAGGACCAAATTTTTGGGTTCAGTCAAGGTGAATAGTGAAATGACCAAAATGCCCTTATCTTCAAAAACTGAACTTTTCATTGCTAACTTGGGATTTTAATATTACAAAATTGGAGTCATTACAATAATATAGGTTGAAATGATGTATACAAGCTCTTATTGAGTGACACAGCAAGAGAGCCCTGTGGTGGAATTCAAGCCTGAGTTGAAGAATTTTACTTGCTTTCCTTTCCTTTTATTGCTTAAATAAAAATTCTTTGTAATCATTCAATTAATCAAATATGTATTTTAATTCTTAGTTAGTTAGTTTGCTTTATATCCTTAGTTACTTTTAGTATCTTGTTTCTTTTATTTATTTACTGGCTTTCTACTTAGTTATTTTCTTGAGTTTACTTGTTAAATTAATTCTTAAAGTTCTTTGTTTTCTTTAAAGGATTGGCTAGGTTAAAGTAAAATAATGTAACTCTTAAATAAAACTCCTTAAAAGAACTTGAAAAAATTAATTTAACAAGAACTTGTCAATCAGAAATATAGAGACTTTAAAATCATGACATGAACTACAAGTCTAATGACTTGGAGTCCTAGAACACTTGAAATTCTAGTGACCTATGAGTCTTGAGATGACTAGAAGTCCAAAGACTCAAGAGCCCTAGACCAATTGAAACTCTAGCTAGTGACCTTAGAGTCTTGAGATGATTAGAAGTAAAAAGACTCAAGAGTTCTAACCTATTGAAATTCTAGTGACTTTAGAGTCCTAAGATGACTAGAAGTCTAGTAACTCAAGATTCCTAAACCAATAAAGAATCTAGTGACTTTAGAGTTCTAAGATGACTAGAAGTCTAGACAATTTACTAAAATTTTAAAGGACTTTAGAATCTTTGGAAGGACATAATTCCTAAAGACTTAAGAGTTTTTTGAAAATTTAAAGTCCTAAAACTCAAAGATTCCAAGAAATCAAGGACTCGCTAAACAAGCCCTAGTAGCTCGAATAGTCTTAAAATATAAGGACTCTAACTAGACGGGTCCAATAGACCTAAGAAGATTCAAAATGAAAGAGGATTTTGACAGGAAGAGTCTCATCAACTCACAAGCCTGAACTATGGAAATTTTTTTATCAAATATAACAAATTGTGTTTGAAAAGTTATGCCACGACTCCATAGAGTTAAACCTTGTAACCTCATGTTAACTCTATACCAAATACGAGACAATAAAGCTTCAAAGGCCACTCGCTCTCATTGAGTTAATGCAATACTTTGAAAGATACACATCAACCTCAACCAGTTCACATTGTAAAATTGAGCTAGCAACCAAATCATGTTGTAAAACTAGTCCAAGCGTATGTATGAAGATAATTGAAGCCAAAAATTTGTGTCTTCAATCTACCTATATTTGAGGGTGTTTCTCTTTTATTTATGTAATGTATTCAAAGGGAATGTAGTTAATGGCTACAAGTGAATGAGAAATATAATCACAACACTTGATGTAACTGGATGAATGTACTAACATCAATTGATATAGTAAACTACAAATATAAATCTGTTTCTCTCATAAAAATTGACCCTCATGTTTCTTTTGTGTGATTGTTTGTATCCATCATGCACAATGCAAAATTTGACATAAATAGTTAGATAAATAGGGGAAGCACCTTATTCTCTTATTCATCACCTATGTCTACTATTTATGCAAAATAATGTCCCCTATTATTACAAAGAAACTAAAAGAAACATGGAAAAGTGAGGATACCTATATTTTAGCTTTCTACCCAAAGTTTTGATTCTCTAGATTCAAAACTTAAAAAGATAGAATATTAGTGACTTGAAATGACATATTGGATTAGAGGGCAAGATAGTGAATGGTCTTATCAATACGCAAATGCAAAAACTCCTTAGGAATTAATTGCTTATATTCATCATTGTAGGAATTGGGTTCAAGCTTTCTCCAACCCTTTTTTTCAATGGACTCTGGATGCGGTTTATTTAAAAAATTCCTAACTCTATATCTACCTCATACAAATGTTGAGCTATAAGAAGCAAATCAAAATGATGTTATGGTTCCTTTTTGTCCAGCTAGGCTTTGATTTATGACGCCTTTGAGTACAATCACGCATTGCTGACTTCAAGGATGCACCACTTTAAAGATGAGGGCTTGTATGGGCAATTTGTGAATATTGATAGTACAATGATCAACATTCATGAAGGGATGAGGATCACAGTAGGTTTCTGTGTGATCTTTATTGACACGGGACTTGCAGCCCCTGCACAAAAAGGTAATCCTTTGAAAATTTTAATTCCTAGAGGAGGAGGAGGAGAGAAGGTGAATTTTTCATTTTATATAGGGGAGATATTGTGAAGCCTAGAGGTGGAAGTGCAAATCATTTCTAGCGAGTTCCCAATAGCGACTTAGCTTAGTAGCTAAACTCTTTCTATTGGTATGGAGCTATTAGATGCTTCTAATCAATGGGAAGAGGAATGAAAAAAGAAAAAGCTTATGATGAACATATGTCAGAGTCAATCGTTTATTATAACTATCATTCCAACAAATTTCAATGCTCATCCTCAATCTGTTAGAGCGAACTTTGCAAAAAGAATGACCATTTAGCAGCTCTATTCTATCTCTAATATAGGAAGCTGCTATTGGCTTCCAAGAGCAAATAGGGAGTTCTCGAAGAGAAAGCAGAGCTAAAAGAAGATAGTGAAATTTTATCTTTGTTTTTCCAGCATCGAGATGATCAAAGATACATGCACTGGTTGGAAAACTTGCACAAGGCAGTTTTTACTTAAAACAATTGAGAATTGCTTCTTCCTTTGGTTACTCTTTGAACGTTCCCCACTCGTTTCCCTTTCAAGGGTAATAAAGACTTATTGCTTTGAATTGTGATTGCTTGAAAACAAACCCTATTTGTTCCGGTTATTGTTAATCTGGTTCCTAATACGATATGAAATTCCTATTCATACTTTCTTGGTCACCTTAGGGGGCTTAGAACTTGGAGTTGTCATAATTTTACTATTTTGGTTCCTAACACGATACGAAATTTCTATTCGTACTTGCTTGGTCGCCGTAGGGGGCTTGGAACTCAGACTCGTCATGTTTGCTCAAGTGAGCCTGCATGCTAGATCTCAACAATAGAGGATCTCGTCTTAAAATGCGACATTAGTACCGTATGCAGGAGCTGCATGCCTGATGATTTATATCAGTGGCCACGAAGAAAGTACGCAATAATTAGCATTAACAGTCTGATTTGTGGGCCTTCAAATGAATAGATAGTTATCTCTTCTGTGTGTTACATGCCAAAAGTAGACTGTTTCAACGTTTATGACTATTTCAGGTTTGCCCATCTTGCTTCCCCACGTTAAGGCCCCACTATAAACAGCCTTGAGTCCAGGGTCGCCATGAAAATTGCCTCCTGTAGAGTGCCTCAAGTATTCTTTCAGGCTAAGATTTCCTAGAAGTTACTGTTAAACATCAAATACGTAATGGCCCTCCTCTTCCCGATGATTTCTCATTCTCAAAATGTCGGCCCACCACTTTTAACTTAAATTACAATCTAGATCTTATATTTTTAACTATTTTCAATGGCCGTGATCCAGTATTCACCAGATCATGCTCCAATCAAGGCTACTTTTGTCATGCTCGATTATTCCAAGAAGGGCAATCAGGGATACGTCTTGGACGTGAGTTCCAGGACCCGCATTGAAATGGAAAAGCCATGAAAACTGCTCACGGCTAACAAACCACATATTCGTTTTAGTAATTTTTGGAATAGACTATACATTTCTTTCCAGAAAAATATATCCCAAATCTCCTATAAATAGACTCAAATTAGGTTCAATGATTGCTATCAAGAGTAAAAAAATGGCTAAGGCTACGATTGCTCTAGTTTTGGTTCTAAATGGTCCTTATTGCCATGCATGCAGCTGGGGCTCTCACTATCTGCAACATGGACGTCACCCAGCAGGCCGGATGCCTTCCAGCGATCATAGGCCGGTCTCCCTCGCCACCATCTGATGCCCGCTAACTTGCATTGTCTCTGTGGCTACAAGAACTACCTACTCCCATTTATGGGCGTTGATCCAAAGCTGGCCACTGCTTTGCCTAAGAAATGTAACCTGACATCTCCGCCGTAGTGTCAGGGTAAGATCTCTGGCTCCTTTAAACTTCGGGGAATTCTTAGATGCAACGAGTTTGACAGCAAATGCATTTGTTCTTTACAATTCAATCTAACCCATCGAATTGTCAATCCAAAGATTTGGAACCACGACGGGTTCCAGCAAATGCTCTTATGTTTTTATCATTTTTCTAGAAATTCTAAAGAGCATTTTTCTTTTAACTTATTTTTCAGATTTTTGTTAATAATATTCTAATGTTTTCTTTTCAAATTTTAGCTATTGCAGAGCCTTGAGGTGCTACTCGTCGTAAGCTACGACAGTGGGCATGCAGAGGCGTTTTACGTCTCATTTTGTATTAGAAATATTTATGAACTATGTAAGCCATTTAGTCTTTATAATACAAGTAATTAAAATCTCGTATTATGTTGTGGTAACCCCATTTCATGCATGTCTGTTCTCTCGATTAAATACAACACAGAGCAAAAGCCTTCTGAACGAGTGTGGATCAGGTGTAGATCTTACGATTTAGAATTTTTGTCCATCAATAAAAAATAGAAAACATACAGGACAAATACAATTTACAATGGTAAAGATGATTGATCGAAGTCACCACTTAATACTAGCGAGTATTACACCGCTCGATAACTGGCGGTATGCCCAGCATTTGGTTCGTTGTTCCTGTAGTCCCTACATTCGTTACATGATTTGTGGTAGATTCACGGTCGATAAGTGGAGGACTGTTAGTCAAGAAGGACTTGAATTCTATTATGAATTCCACCCTTTTGTGGGATGGACTCTTTAATTCACCGGTAGGCGAGTTTATCTCAAACTGCTATGCGACACAAATCTTAAGCACAAGCAAAGTAATTATTAAAAGTGAACTTAATAATTCTAATACGAGTAATTTAACAAATAAATTCAAATGCGGTATATATAAAATTGTTTTAGTATTTTGCCTTATTTGGTAGATATGGATCTGTACACTGGATTACATGAGTATTTGAGATTCAAAGACGTGAGTGCCTCAATACCATGAATAAGGTCGTAATGAAGACTAAAGTGAGAAAACAATATATGAATGCTTTCATCCTTTGCTTTTGAAATTTTCGTGGGAGAAAATCTATTTCAAGACAGACATAAAAAACCCAAATAAGTAGTTCGAAAAACAATAGCGATGAGAGAGAGAGAGAGAGAGAGAGAGAGAGAGAGAGAGAGAGAGAGAGAGAGAGGATTATCATTCCACCTAAATGCTTAAGCTGATAGGAAGTGAGGCAAGAATAGTAATATCTCTAACATATCTTCTCAAGTGTAACGTCATTTTTGAGCTCTTGCATTGTGGATTTGATAAATGAGAGGTCTTAATCAAACTCGTAGCCTCTCGGTCAATAAAGCTCTGATACCATGTGGAATTAAGCTAAAGTTGATAGGAAGCCAGCCCTAGTAATGTCTCTAACAAGAGAGAGAGAGAGAGAGAGAGAGTGAGTTACTACTGGGAGGGCAAATTTTGGAGCGGTTCTAGTTGATATAATCTATATCTTTACTAAAAGGATAATAGAGATATATATAGAGAATCCCACCGTGATTATAGCATAAAATATCTGTTATAATCCCATGATTACAGCAGGAGATATCGGCTATAATCATGTGATTACTGCTTATCCTAACACTAGTATTGTGTGTATATCCCTATTTTTTTAATGTAAACTTGCATTGAAAAACTCCAAATGGAAATTAAATTACATTCACCAAAGCTCATTAAAATTTGTCACTCTTAAGCTTGGAGACGTTGAAATTGGTGATTTATTACTTTACAATGAAAACGTCATTCCTTAAGCATCTCTTCATCACCAATTGCTTCAACATCACATTCGACAGATGTTCTTAACAGGCCTTCAACAATTTGTATCAAACTACGGAAGTATCTTGAAGAAGGCGAATTGGTCAGACATTTAGGAATATTGGATAAATGGGCCTTTTCGGTAGATGCCTCAAATATCATTATAACCCTCATTCATGCCTTCAAAGATATTGGATTTCACATACCAAATTAGCACCTTCCCCTCATAGACATGGCATGTATATAATCTGAGCCCCTTTCTAAGTGGTTCATGAGCTTTATCTGAGCTCTGCAATTCAATGTTATCTATATAAGAGACACAAAAGAGACTAAATAAACCAAAAATGGCTGAACTTTGCAATAATGAAGCTGACTAACTGATGGTCCAATGAACGGAACGTTCATTCCACCCTTCTGTGTCAATTGAATTGCAAACTCTGTACTGTTTCCCATTATTCCCATGAGGTAAGGAGAAGAATTCAAGTACTTGCTACGAGGAAACACCACCTTTAGCATAGAGACGGTTCAATTGGTACATAAACATCCTATCTTTCGATTTTCCATTGATTCACTGTTATCAAATGTACCTTTTTCCTTAAAAAGGGAGTAAAATGAAGGAGAAATTACAAAACATTCAACATTCTTCTCCAATGACACTAGATAGTTCCTGGAAGATTTCTACTCTTAATCACTGCGTAAAGCTTCAGCAATTTATCAAGTGCCGTGTGATCTTCCTCGCTTGCTCCGGGGCTTTTGCTACTATATATAAGCAACCATAGAGAAGGCATTGTTCCTAGAAGAGGTCAAGCTCCCTCGAGTCAAAGGTGAATGAAATATTTGAAGACATCTTCCTTGAACGGGCTCCATTTTGAGCTTTAGAGAAGGGAACCTATCTCTTTTTTATCCAAAGATGGTAGCTTTTCTGCGTTTTGATTCTTTTTGGCAGACTCTGAAGGAGGGGGAATAGGCTAATTCATTATTGAAATTTGTTTGTATGAAAGAAGGATTGACGAAGTGTTGCGAAAAGTTAGAGGTTTCATGATAAGATAAATAATAGGCAAGTAAAGGTAATAATTCTAGAACAAGGAAAACATGCTTCCATGCATCATCTCAAGCTAGGTATATGTGATGTTGCTTCCATTGCATGCGATCATGGGTTAGAACTTAAGAATAATTGAGGATCAACTGATGTAATCTGAACACTACCCAATTTCATATAGTCCAGTACATGTTTAAGATGCATCCCTTGTGGTGGAGGAACTACCTCTCATTTATTCCATGTGTTTAAATGCATCTTATAGAAGCATCCCTTGTGAAAAGAGCAGTAAATATCTAATGGACGAAATCAATGCCGGCAGGAGGGGAATCGCCTTAGAAATTTTAAAAATCCAAATGAATCTCGGTACGTGTAGATGCTCTTGAGCGTCCTTAGGAGTAGAGACTATCCTAAAGCATTTTATATTTTTTACTTTTTTTTTGAAGATCTGAGCGTTCATCATGTACAGCATATAGTTAACTAACCCATAAGAAGTCATCATATTTGGATAATCCTAGTAACTTGTTTTAGGTTTTTGAAAAATAAAATAAGATAAAAGGTTGTGATTTTTAACCCAAATAAACATAGGCTAAAAGCATTCAATGGTTATGAAATTTGATTTCTAGCTTATCTAACCCATTCCAAACATGATGAATGACTTAGAACTACATAACATAATCACCATAACTAAGAAAAGGCAGCGTCTACTCCTTAGGATGCTTACGAGTGTCTACACCTACATCAAGTCACTCCAAATAACTTGTGCAAGTCTGGTTTTCAAGAATCCCCAAGTTGTTCTCTTTTTTTTTCATTTTTGCAAATTTTCTATTAAGTTTTCAAAAACTTTGTAAATTTGACATTTCATTTATTTTTTCTATTATTTTTTACTAAATTATAATATTACACTTTCTTCTTCCTGCAGTCCCTATTTCTGGCATATTTTTCGGTTTCCCTTGTTCCACTCTTTGTTTTTGGGACCCGCCCCCCAACCCCACTCCTCCATGCTGCAGCCCCCAACCCCACGCCCACGGTCCCCACCCTTGCCCCCTGCCACAGCAATCCCGATCCCAGCCTTGCCCCCGCCCCCACCCACAGCGGTCCCTGCCCCCACCCTTCCCCACCTCCCCACCCACTGCCTCCCCAACAGCTCGTGCAGTTCCCCCACACCTGGCAACCCCCACCCCCCAGCGCTGCCTACCCCTACCCCTACCCCTTCCCCACAACCCAACAAACCACACCCCCCCCACCCCGGCAGGCCCCACGCCCAGCCAGCTTTCCTCGCCCCCACCCTTCTCTCGGTGCCCAACCCCCATGCCTAACTACCCCCGCCCTTCCCCTGGTGCCCACCCCCAGCGCTCCCTGTCCCTTTTCCCCACTCCCCGTTCACTGCCTCCCCCGGCAGCCCCCACGCCCAGACAGCTTTCCCCGCCCCCACCCTTTCTCCAGTGCCCAACCCCCTTCCCATAGTTCCCAATCCCCATGCCTAGCAGCCCCCACCCTTCCCCGGTGCCCACCCCCACGCCCCCACTCCCTGCCCCGTCCCTACCCTTTCCCTCCCTCCCCTCTCACCGGTCTCCCCTTCCCCCGCCTCAACCTCAATCCCATTGAAAACTTAATGGAAAATTTGCAAAACTGAAAAAACGTTGGATTTTCTTACAAAAATGCCATAAAGTAATGCAAATCTACAAAAAACCCTTTTTTTTGTGAGAAAGTTATAGAGACACATGCATCCATGCACAGTCGTGAATCATAATCACCCAAGTAAGAGACTCCTCTTAGGTAAGTGTACAGACTCTTGAGTATATGAGAAGAAGTCCACCCCCTTCTTTTTTCATATGATTATTTTTCTTGTAGATCTAAGCTGTTCATTGTGTCTTCCATACCAAAATAGGTAACCCAATATAACTCTAATGCATTTAAATGATTTTAACTACTTGTTTTCAAACCTTTAACAAAATTAATAAAAATGAATGGTGACTATTTCTTGCTTATGAAACATAGGCTAGAAGTAACCCATGGATAAGAAATATGATCTCTAACCTGTCTTAGCCATTTTAATATGACGAACTGTTTAGATCTATAAAGCAAAGTTTCATTACGCATGAAAAATAGGTGTGGACATCTTCTCATGCTAAAGAGCATGCATGAGCGTCCCTGGACTTTTATGTTTTGCCAAGATCGAAAATTTGAAAGTAATATTAAGGTGGTTTGAAACTTTAAATATTGGAGATTATCTCTATGACTTCTAAAAGAAGTCCATTGTAGTTGAACTTCTATGTCAACACTAACAGTACATTGATTAGATTAGATATTGATTTGTAATTATTCATACATGTACTCCCGTGAGAGGAGAATACTGCTGTAATCGTGGACAACCTCTCCTATAAATTCATACCTATGTAACGAGGAATATCAAGAAAGTGAAAGCTAGCATTCTCTGACTTTATTCTTGCTTTTTTACATGTATCAGAGGATAGCCATCTCTGAAATCGTTCCTGGTCCTACTTTCCTTTCAACAGTGGCTTTTAACAATTCCTCAACACCTCTGCATCTGCTGATTCAACCAGTTCCACTGTTCTTCCCTTTAAGTCCCTTTCTATTACCCATGTTACCCACCATATCTCAACCAAACTCGATCAGTCCAACTACATTATCTGGATTCGTCAACTCGTCCATCTTCAAAGGACAGGAGCATCTGAAATACGTTGACGACACTTCTTCTCCACCACCCAAGCTCATCCCTCGTCCCAGCAGCAATGATGAGATTCCTAATCCCGTTGCAATATGAGAACGCAATGAAAATACTACAATGTCCTGGATCTTTTCTACACTCACTGAACCAGTTCTTACATAGGTTGCTACTCTACCATCATCATAAGCCATCTGGTAAGCTCTTGAGTGAACTTTCTCTTCTCGCACTACTGCGAGAATTGTTCAACTAAGGGGATAACTTCAAACTCTCTGCAAAGGATCCATGTCCTTCTCCGACTATCTTCAAAAATTAGATCAATTTCTGATGCCTTAGAAATTGCTCAGGCACCTGTCTCTGATGCTGATCTAGTGTTATATGCACTTTCTGATGTTCAGACAGCGTCCTACGCGAGTCTTACTACTGCTATATCTGCTCGGGATCCCTCAATTTTTTTTTGAAGTTCACTCTCCTCTAGTAGGACATGAGTCCTTTCTAGAGAGAACCGATCGAACTACCTAAAGAACAAGTTCAGGACGCTGTCTTTCGGGCCAAGTTCCACGGAGGAAAATTGTGCTATCATCCCGAAGGACGTGGACCCTCCCATATAGGTGACTAAAACAACTATTGATCCCCTAACTTCAAATCTCCAGGCATTCTAGGTCCTACCTCAAAGGATGACAAACAGCCGCTTATTTGCAATATTTGCCAGAAATTATCGCTCACGTAAAAGCAATGATGATGCCTTGACTGGACCGCTTGCTGAATTGCATCTCAGTACTCTAGATCAACAGTGGTATTTTCACTCCGGCGCCACAAACCATCTTGTAGCTGACCCTTCTCTCCTTACTAAAAGGGAGCCCGATGCACGAGCTCCCGCATATGTAAGGTCCGGAGAAGGGGCAGACCACAAAAGGCCTATAATTAGCAGCCAAGGCTCCCTTTCACCATTCTCTCCTTACTGAGAGCTAATAAATCTTTCATAAAAGTTAGTAATGTATATAAATCTTAACTATATTTTCATTTTTCATTCTTGGCAATACACAATTCACGATAGACGGTCGTGGAGATTACTTCACATGAGAACGAATAATGGTGGCTTGTGCCCGCTACATGGATCTCACAGTTTCCATCTTTCGTCAGCATATTTTACAAGAAAAATTTTAAGCCATTTCTAGCACATGAGATTAGGCGAACCTGCTAATCTCGTGTTGCCGAAACTCGTTAAGAACAAATCATTTCGCTGAATAGTCCTAATAAGAACTAGCACTTGCCCAAGTTGTAAGGCGGGCAAACAGTGCTAGGTGTCGTTTTTAACTTCTTCTGTCCATTGTAGTGATTGTTTAAAACTTTTCACTTGGATCTTTGCAACTAGCACCTCAACTTAGCACATCAAGACATAAGTATTACCTACTTATTGTCGATGAATTTTTCAGATTCAGCTGGATATTTCCTTTGTTCATTGATCAATAACTGTTGTTCATTCCTGTTTTAATGAATTTAAGATATTGGTTGAGGATATAATAAACAAGATCATCGTATCTCTACGAACAAAAGGAACCTAAAATGGAATTCACCAAAGCATGTCGTGCATATATAGTCCCCAACAAAATGGGCTTGTTGAAAGAAAGCACAGGCATGTTATTGAAATGGGTTTGTCTCTCCTAGATCAAGCCAATTTGCCGAAAGATTATTGGCTCGAAGCATTTGAAATCAGTGTGTATTTAATAAATACATTACCCGGTCCAATTCTCAAAGGAAAATCTCCCTATGAATATGGGCAAGACAAAGATTACAGTCAATTGCCGGTTTTTGGGTGTGCGCGCTACCCGTTGATGGTCACGTACAACAAAAGTAAACTTAATCCATGAACTAAGCAATGCATTTTTCTGGACTAAGTATAACACAACGAGTTAAAAATACCCAGAGCCGAACACTGGTAAAATCTGTCTCTAGGCACGTTGTTTTTTGATGAGACACTTTACTTTCGCATGTTTGCGAGGTCAACAACCATCCCTTCTTGCCACTGGCACCATCCTCCAGTGGACCATGTCCTTAGCTCCACAGATAGCTCAACTACCTACGCCACCCATTCCCTCCGCTGCCTCTGAAATTCCAGTATCCAACGATAACATTATCCAGATCCTTCTTCCCCACAAGTTGAGCCACATAACACTCATATTCCCTTTTCATTTACCACTACACCAAACGTTGGACAAGCCAATCCACCGTGCCTCCACCTAACTCGCCGCTCATAATATCTGGTCCCACTTCAACACCTATTGCCCCTACAAAGACAAATAACCACCCCATGATAACACGATCAAAAGCCGGGATCACCGAGCCCAAAGCTTTATACACCAAATCATCACCGCATTATTTCAGCATGCAGGTTGATGACTCGAGTTACTCCACCTGCTTCTCTGAGGCATGGAAACTTGCAATTTGACGTGGAGCCATGGACAGAGACGGGAACGCTCTCATTAGACAGCATACTTCGACACTTGATTGCCTTTATCCGGAACTAACATTGTGCCATGCAAGTGGATTTTCAAAACAAAGAGACGAGACATAGAGCGAGGTTAGTGGGAAATGATTTCGACAACAACCGGGTTTGGACTTTAATGTTTCAGTCCTGGTCGTCAAAGCTCCGACAATCCGCATAGTTCTGTCTCTTGCTTGCTCAAGTTATGTATTTCTTCACAGTCCTCTTCAAGAACCGGTTTATATGCATTAGCCACCCAGTTATATCGATCCATCGAGGCCACATCATGTTTGTCGTCTTCACAAAGCCATCTGTGGGCCCAAACAAGTGCCGTATGCATGGTATTCTCATTTCAGTTGTGCTGTACAAAAACAAGGCTTGAGAAGCAGTTCTAGTGACTCCAGTCTATTTTATTGTCATAGCTCTAATAGATGCATCATCCTCCTGTTATACATTGATGATGTCATGCTTATGGGTAGAGATAATAGAGCATTGTTTAAAAACTAGGTGTTCCGACTTCGGGATTGGTCGATCCAGATTCAGACCTAGTCAGATCACCCAAATAACTCGATGATGTCATCGTAAAATTGACTCGGTGAATCAGGTGAGTTGGATCTGAAAACTCAGACGAGTTTTTGAATGACATCTAAGTTTCTTGGTGACTCGGTAAGTTTTAAAATTTTACCCCTCTTGATAGACGAAGGTGAACAAGAGGACTTTGTGTGTGATTTCCTGCTTCATTAATCAACAAAATTTCCTAAAATTGATTGTTCTATGTAGAAGACCCTAGTCTTAGATTTTCAATTTTTATTCGAACAGACATCAAACAAAGAACTTAAAGTCTGCTACTTGTTAATGTTCTTGTGAATAGCAACAGTTTTGCTTGTGTTTTGAACTTGAATTTTTCATTAATTTAATGTAACTTTAATTGATCCAAGCATTGATTATGTCTAATATAAGTTACAAAGACTTTTATATCAGTTTTTAGTGACAAATTAAAGTTTAAATTATTGAATTTCATTGATGAAGCTTAACAAATATACTATTGCAAGGTTGATAAACATAGTATGTTTATGATTAAATATATCACTATTGATTTTTTTATTTTTTTTTTAAATCTAATCATTTCATTAGATTTTTTGCTATTTAATTGTATTAGATACCAAGTTTCAATGAAAATTTTCATTGGAAGTCATTGAATTTAGTGGCCAAAGTCGGCAATTTAATCAAGGGTTACTGTTCTAAAGTATAGAACTTGAATATAAAAATAAACCCATTGTTTCTTCTTCCATTCTTCCTCACCAACATATTACTGTCAAAAGCATCTTTATTGCTCTCATAATTCTCTAAGATGGAAATAAATACTATTTTAAAATTTTCTAGTGTATGTGTTTTTTTTTATATTTGTTGATATTAGTTTAATTTTGTTTGATTGCTTTCATCTATGCATTATACAAACATGTATTCTTACTTGAAGTTAGAAATCCAAATCTTTATTTTGCAAGTTTATCATTGCCATTAGTTTGACAAATTTTATACTTTTTATATTTTAAATATTTTTATTATATATATGATTGTTTCAATATTTAATTATTTTTGTACTGGATCACTAGTAGGATCACTCAACTCAGTGGAAAACTAGGATTGGTAGCTATGCGATTTTTCTGAGTTTTTAAACACTACAATAGAGGTACTTTGGATCTCACTTCCTTTTTGTAGATCTACTCACTTTAACATGTATCACCTGGCCCTCTTCATTTCTTTCTTGGAATGGAGGTTAAGCACACAAATTGCTTGGTCATCTAAGTCAAACTAAGCATGCCAACCTTCCCAAGAGAGCAAATATGTTGGATTGCAAACTTATAGCATCTCAATATGCTTGCCTTGGATGATGACGTAGGATAATTCATGTAATGCAAAAGAGGGGGGCCCTTTCTCGTCTCCCAAGCAGCGGTGAGCTTTAGCACTAAACATACTAACGGGATTCTCATTCGAACTATGCACTATATCGTAGTCTAGTTGGTGCATTGCAATACCTCACACTAACATTAGTTTTGCTATTCTCCAAGTTCATCAAATCATGCAACAGCCAACACTACTCACTTTGAAGCCATTAAGCATATGCTGAGATACATGAACAAGGACTACATCTCTCTGCTAAGCATTTTAGTCATTGAAATATCTTTCTGTACATGCATATAGTGACACAAATTGGGCTGGATCACAACATAATTGTCATTCAACAACCTGCAATTTCATTCTGAGGACCAAATCTCATTATGCGGTACAATGAAAAACAACCAACAATCCATAGAATGAGCACTAAAGGGAAGTATAGATCTCTATCATCTACAGCTATGAATTTTTGCCAAGTGGAGTTCATGCTTTCGAATCTTTGTGTTCCCTATATACCCCTTTGCAATTATTCTATGACAACATCAGTAGTATCTTTATGGTTGTAATCTAGTGTGCCACATGCAAACTAAATATATAGAGGTGGACTACCATTTTGTTCTGGAATAAGCCGCAAAAGGTCTACTAAAAGTCTTGTTTATAGCCACTACAAATTAATTGATTGATGGTTTGGCCAAGAGCTTATCTATTAATAGGTCTAGATGGTTTTATGACAAACTTAAAGTTTCTCCAATGTTGGGTCTGCGAAAGGGTGTAAAAGGATAACTCTACATCCTTCAAGATAAGAATGATCTCTCATTCAAGCTAATCATAGTTGACCTTCTATATCAATACTATAATAGTCCATTGATTGGATTATATAATGATTTGTAATTATTCATGCATGTATCCTTTCATAGGAATATACTACTATAATCATGGAGAACCTCTCCTATAAATTCATACCTATGAAATGAGAAATAGCAAGAAAGATAAAGCTATCCTCATACTTTATTTTTGCTTTCATATAGGTTTGGTATCTTCATTTCATTCCTCCTAAATGCAATCTTCTTTCCAAGGCATGTTCTCCAATAGTAAACATCTACTTTCATCTTTGGCTTATGATACATGTCCCATTTGTTTAATGACAATGAACAAGGTATTGATTTTGGAAAATGTGAGGGACACCGATTTCAAATAGCTAGAACACCTAGGCAGGTGTCATTTGATATTTTGTTTAAGTTACAAAAAGTGACAAATAGATGTCAAATGAGTGTTCATGATATTTGAAACAGGTGTTCCTATTAGTATCCTTAATTTTAGGTAGATTTGTTGTATATTCTATGCATACTCCAATAAGTGTCCTACTAAATTGATGGAAGTGATAATTTATGCACTAAGTTAAAGTGTACACTCTATAAACAAGATCTAACCCACAATACCCACTTAGATTATCGTAGTTTCTTGGTTTTTTATTTTTAAATTAATATTATCATTTGCTATTTATAGAAAAAAATTACAAAGTAAACTACCTAGTAACCCATCATCCTAATTCCTAAATCTCCTTGAAATATCTCAATAAGGGGGAGGAGAGGTGGCTTGTTGTCTGTGACTAGTTGTGCTATTGTCCAAGCACAAAAACCAATGTAAACCAATGGTTACAATGACGCACCTCACCAGTAAGTAGGTCATGAATTCGAAGTAGTGCATTGCATCCCTTAAGGGGAAAGAATGGATGTTATATTTGACAAGGGTGTATATATAATATATACAAAGAATTACTAGGTGTATGGGTGTTATAGGTTAAAAAGAGTGTCACATATAGTTGATTTTCATGCTAAGTGGATGAGATATCCAACTCATGTAACCTCTTGAAAAGGTTGCACATTCCACACAAAAGTAAGAATAAGTAAGATTCTAGCTAGTATGGAAGTTTCTTTGATTCTGAATATTTAACTTCTTTATAGTACTAAATTAAGTGAAAATTGATGCTTTCTTAAATAGGAAGATGGAGATGTTTATGGAACCCAAAGTGAAATTGGGTTTTCTTCCATAGTTAAGGGATCATTCGAACCATTATGGCCCTTTTGGGAATTGTTTCTTTTTCTACTTAATGTAATTATACGTCTATTTTGATTCTTTCTTGTGGTGATTGGTTCCTAGAGGCTGGATCATTCTATGAAATGGTTGGTGGGAAGAATATTTAGTTGATACTTTGATAATCCACTTCTTCCACTTAGTGAGCAAAAGAGTCATGTTCTAGTTAGTCAAATTTCATAATGAGATACTCACATTTGAGACTTAATTAGATAAGCAGTCCTCTATATAATTTGACCATAACTTTCTTGCTACTACCCCTTTTAGTATTTGCCTTGTTGTAACTTAGTTTACCTATTTAGAGCAATGATATTTAAAGACCAATCTCCAACAAAGACACTCATTTTCCCATAGATGGGCACAATTTTTGTAAGACTTAATCCATTCACCTTATTAAGCCTCCCTTATATAGCTTCACACTAATAATTATGATGATTGGATGATCTTAACCTATGTTATCATTGGGTTGAAAATCATACTTATTGATTCTTAGAATTGAAAAAAAGGCAAATATCAAATATTGGCATGACTTTTTAGATGTAGCCTAAACATTGTGGGTCAAACAAGATGAATGGCTTAGATCTAGGAAGAAGACGTCCTAGGTATACCTCTGCCATGGAGTATGCGGGAAACAAACTTACTTCATTGAAAATCAATCATGTGGGGTAAAATCACATAGCTAGTATTCAATATTTAAAAGCACAGAGTTCAGCTTCTTTAATTGAAGAACAAATTTATCAACTATTATTTGTAGATCTAGTTAGAAATCCAAAATAAAGAATCAAATTTCACCCCCTCATAACATTTTTCTTTTGGTAAACTAATTATGTTTTTTTGTACCTCTTCCCAAAAGTCTTAAAAAAATTTCCATGCTAATTTATCCCCAAATCCAACTTTGTAACTAGCAAAATGCTAAACCAAAGCACTAAATCAAAGAACTAAACTGAAGTGCATCCACTATTGCATGAAGGGGCTCAACCTTTGGATGATTCATCTGTTTAGCTATTTTCTCTCACTTTGGATGTTGATTGTTTTAAAAGCACGTGGATAGAATGATTGTAGCATCTGATTACAAGAAATTGAAAGTTAGAAACTATATGAACAAAATTCAAACCCATTCTAGTCTAGTGCCAAGAAGAGCCTCTCATGGTGGTCTAGTAGCTCTGGGATTTGAGGTGCTTATGAGTGTGTTTAATATTTTACAAAAAGAAAAAAAATTTAACAAATCAAAGTTAGGGCTTTAGCATGTTGGAATTTCCAATCGTCATGATTTTTGTGGGCGAGAGATCAAAGTTGGAGCAACGAGGCTGATCATCCGAACGTGGATCTCTTCATGCGAAATTTGAGGCTGTTTGTTTGACATTCCTCTTGTAACTATGGTCTGAAGTCCAAGCTTACAAACATGGGATTTATTTGCCGTCCAAATCTATCCCAATCAAATCATCATAAGTGCGCTTACCAACTTGGAGACGTACAGCCATCTGCCGGGCCGGACAGAAAGGGAAAAATGGAAAACAAGAACAGATCTCCCTTGCGGCTTCCTTTCTCAAACCGACAGTAGAAGGGAGAAAACTTTCGGGAAGTTCTCAATCCAACGACCTAGTATTCATTCGATGGCGGAAGATCTGGTTTTGGACACAGCAATCAGAGACTGGGTTTTAATCCCTCTCTCTGTTGTCATGGTTTTCATTGGAATCCTTCGATACTTCGTCTCCAAACTCATGCGTTCTACTCAGCTTCCTGACGAAAAGATAATCAAAGAAGGGTTCGACTTTCGACGTATTCTAACATCAATTGAAGAGCACATATCGTAGTTTTTGTTTATGGTGTTTGATTTTTCTGGGATTTTTTCATGGATTCTTATGTTTTGTGATGGTTTCAGACAGGTTGTTATTAGGGCGAGGAACTTGCGCTCTTCTGCCAATTTTATACCTGCTAAGTCGTTTCGGTCGAGAAAGGCTTATTACAGCAACGAGGTAGTGTTTTTCATATATTTTTGTATATTAATATATTTTGATGATAAACTTATGTGGAGTGATTCATAAACCTTTTGATGTCTGACATGTTCAAGTTAATGGCAATACGTAGGAGATGTGGAATCTTCATTTATTAACCAAAAAGTTGGGTTTTTTTCTTTGTTTTTCTATTGAATTTTGTCGATTAGGGGATTGGAGTTTAATCATACATTAACCAAAAATTCAGCCATTTCATCCTGTTCTTAGTGATGTTTGACATGTGCAAGTTAATGGGTATATGGAGGAGAGAAGGATAAATTGGAACACCTGAAATTTCAAATTTCGGAATTTTATGTCTTTGGGGATTATAAATATTCATATCTTAAGAAAAAAATTCATTCTTTTGATACTGTTTGTAGTGCTGTTATGCAGCTATTGGATTATACTAAGATATCAGTTACAGTTTAGCTACGGGTTATATTGCTGCTTAACGACTTTCTCTTGTAAACTCATTTGTGGGTTCTTGTTTTATCGTTTGTGCATTGAATCTAAGTATGTCTTAATTTTTTGATCGTGAATGCCAGAGTTTAGTTTAGTATGACCTCGGTTGCCAACTTCTTCTTTTCCTCATGTAGTGGAGAATTGACATTTTTGTAATGATAGGAAAATGGATTGCTGCATGTTCCAAAAGGGCAGGCACAGAATCCACAAGCACAAATGTTTTCTGATCCGAATATGGCTATGGATATGATGAAGAAAAACCTTTCGATGATCATACCACAGGTACGTTGCTGTATGTATGTTTTTGTTGTGGCATATTCACTAGCGTGCTTAAATTGATCACTAACTACTTTCTGTTTTGTTATTCATTGTCATTCAGACGCTCACTTTTGCATGGGTGAACTTCTTCTTCTCTGGTTTTGTAGCAGGTGCATTGTTCTACCCGATGAATAAAGAATTATAGCTTCTTAGTCGTCTATGGCTATTGCATAGTCGTGGCTTGTCTGAATGCTGCCATTGTTTTCCTGTTATGTTTTTGGCTTATTCATTCTTGTATGTACGCACGCTTTCTGTCAGACTACTAAACTGTAGGCCCCCCCCCCCCCCCTTCCCCCGGCAAAACTGTCTTGAGCATGCTTTTTGTTACTTAATTGCCTTATGTGCTCTATTCCTGTTCTTCACTTGTATGTGATGGATTTGTCTAGTGGGATATTCCTTGGCATGATATGGATGTTGAGCTCTATCAGCTCCTCTTGAAGCACAGCCTTAGAAAGTGGCTGTTTTGGTAGAATCAGGCTTACAAATGTGAGAGACCAGCATGGTCAGCCTACAAACAGCATTATGTTGATTTACCAAAATTCTAATTGCAGAATCAGCATACTATAGACTCTTTTTGGTCTACGCCTTCCTTGGACCCTGCATATGCGGGAACTTCGTGCACCGGTTTGCCCCTTTCATAATTGAATAATAAGCAATAACCATCTGGAATTTTTCATTATATATATATTTGGAAGAAACTTCATCTGCCTTGTCAAATGGTAGAATTTCTACATGACAAAAATATATATCAAAATAGGCAATAACCATCTGAACTTTTTCATTATATATATATATATATATATATTTGAAAGAAATTTTATCTGCCTTGTCAAATGGTAGAATTTCTACATGAAAAAAATATATATCTGAAAGAAACTTCAACTACCTTGTCAAATGATAGAGTTTTCTACATGGCAAGCTAGTCTCCTAGTAAATGGTGTTAAATGTGTAACTGGAAAGGAAAAAACAATGATATTGAGTGATTCTTATGTCCATAAATAAGGATAGAGCACTCATATAGGGCAGCCCCGGTGCATGAAGCTCCCGCCTATGTGGGGTCCGGTGAAGGGGCAGACCACAAGGGCCTATAGTAGGCAGCCTTACCTTGCATTTTGCAAGAGTCTTATATTAGGATCTTAAATGTTTTCAGAGAGCAGTATGACTTAAAAAAACATAGGAGTATGCTTAAACTGTAAGCTAAAGCTGAGGTGGTTAGTCGCAGTCTGTTCGCCATCTTATACTCGATATCAAGGTTCTCAATTATACTTCATTAAAAATAATTGGTTCTTTGGGTTCTAGTTCAATTTAACCTGGTAAAATTGATGGAGCCCATGAACCATTTAGCCTTTATTCCTTACATGTCATTTCAGCATCTAGTGCTGGTCTAGCTTCTATTAAATGTGGAACTCTGTCCACATCGAAGAAGAGTCTATGATGGTGCTGGACATTATCTGATACAACCCCCAGATGAAAATTCCCATTTAGATACTGGTAAATCCATAAACATGATCCACTAACACTGGTACTTATGCTATAATCATGTTTATTGTACACAAACAATGATGGACAAGCTATGCTGTTAATGGATGTATCAACATACCGGCTGACACAGTGAGTTATTTTTGATGCCCACTTGCTTCCTCCTACCATTGCCAATGTCTTCTTTCTTGTTCCCTGAAGTGAGACCGGTGTAGGATTTGGTGAACTTGTTATTGGTATGGCTGATGGTGTAATGATTAAAAGTAGTTACTTCTTTAACTAACTTAGAGTTTACAATGTTCAGTAAGTGGAGAAAATGAAGATGAGGAATTCAAGTCTGGAACCTAAGAGAGAAAAGACCTCGTGAAAGAGTAGGAGTGGAACATCAGTCAAGATTGGTAACCAAAAAGTCCCCGTGAAAGACCTCTTTTGGTACTTAGGATCATTGATCCATGAGAGTGGAGAGATTGAGAGAGAGGTTACTCAGAGAATCCAAGCGGGTTGGAACAAATGGAGATGTGCATCTGGAGTTTTATGTGATTGGCAGGTGCCACTCAAACTAAAAGGAAAGTTCTATAGGATGGCTATAAGGCCGGCCATGCTCTATGGATCAGAGTGTTGGCCAGTTAAGGAACATGATACTCATAGGATGAGCGTCTAAAAAATGAAAATGTTGAGATGGATGAGTGGTAAGACAAGAAAGGACAAAATTAGAAATGAAAATATTAGAGGAAATTTAGGGGTAGCACCAATAGGTAATAAGATGAGGGAGATTAGGCTTAGATGGTTTGGACATGTCCAAAGGAGACCAACAACGGCAGTAGTTAGAAGGAGTGAGGCAATACAAGTAAAAGGTTCTAAAAGGGTAAGGGGAAGGCCCAAAAGAACGTGAATAGAAGTGGTGAGGAAAGATTTAAAAACTTTGGAACTAAATGAAACCATGATATTTGTTGAATATAGCATAGTATTGTATAGCTTTACTTAGCCTTAGTCTTAGTTTTATTTTATTTTTAGTCCCACATTGTATAGTTAGGAGCATGTAACTATCCTTGTTTAGTATATATATGTGGTAAGTGTGAGGTGCAAAATTACCAACACACATTCACCAGATTGTTGTTGCTGCCGATCTTCGCCGCAGACCACCCAGATAAGTAATCATGGCTTCTAAAAATGGTATTTTCACTTCCGTAATTTCTGAATCTCCTGTTATTACGTTGGAGAAATTAGTTGGTAGTGCAAATTATCTGTCTTGGTCTGCCTCTGTAGAATTATGGTTTATGGGTCAAGGTTATGAAGACCATTTGGTCAAGAAAGAGGAAGATATTTCTGTTGCAGACAAAGTGCAATGGAAAAAGATTGATGCACAATTATGCAGCCTATTATGGCAATCCGTGGATCCCAAAGTTTTACAGCATCTTCGTGCCTATAAAACATGTTTGAAATTTTGGACCCAGGCCAAGGGCTTATACACGAATGATATTCAATGTTTTTACAAAGTTGTTTCTGACATTGTTCATGTTAGACAACAGGACATGGATCTTTCGACTTACATAGGAAAGATTGCGTCCCTTAAGGAGTTCTTGTCTCTAATGCCTCCTATTGATGGTGTAGAAGCCCAACAAACACAGACTAATAAGTTTTTCATGGTGTTGACTCTCATTGGGCTCCACCCTGACCTTGAATCCGTCAGAGATCAAATTTTGGCTAACCCTTCGGTGCCCTCATTGGATGAAGTATTTGCCCCTTTGTTGCGTATCTCCTCTACTCAGGCAGTTACTTTTGATGGCCCTTCAGATTTCTCAGTTTTGGTTTCTCTGGCAAACACTAAAGGTGGCCGTGGTAGTGGTCATAACTGAGGACAGTGTCCTCTGTGCACATATTGTAATAAGAGTGGACACACTCGGGATTGGTGTTACCAACTACACAGGCGACCTCCTCGCACTGCTAACATCGTTCAATCATCTGACATCTAGTTACCTGATTCATCTGAGGGCCCACATCTCAAAATATTACCCTGACTGGTAGTGACTATGATGCATATCTCCAGTATCAGGCAGCCAAGTCATCTTCCGTTGCTTCCGTCTCTCAGACTGGTAATCCCAGTGTTTGCTTTACTCAGTCTTCTTCTATTGGCCCGTGGATTCTAGACTCTGGAGCTTCTAATCACATATCTGGTAACAAACACCTTTTCTCCTCTCTCACTTGTCCTTCTACTTTACCTACTGTTACTCTGACCAACGGTTCCAAAACTGTAGCTCTTTGGTTTGACTCATCCCCTTCCTACTCTTCATCTCACCTCTGTACTTTATGTACCTGAGCGCCCGTTTAATCTTATTTCCATAAGTAAAATGACCCGCACTCTTAATTGCTCTCTCACTTTTTATGATAAAACTGTAATCTTGCAGGACCAGGGTACGGGGAAGACAATTGGTACAGGGTGTGAGTCTCAAGGTCTTTACCATCTCACATCACCTGCAGCTCCTGCCGCTTGCATCTCCACTGATTCTCTTGCTCTTATTCACAATCGTTTGGGCCATCCAAGTCTCTCCAAACTTCAAAAGATGGTCTCTCATTTTTTTACTTTGTTGTCTCTTGAGTGTGAGTCTTGTCAGCTTGGAAAACATACTCATGTTTCGTTTCCAAAGCGTCTCAATAATCGGGCTATGTCCCCCTTTGAACTTTTCCACGCTGATGTTTGGGGTCCTAGTCGTACTATTTCTTGTTTGGGTTTTCAGTACTTTTTAACCTTTATTGACGATTATTCTCGATGTACATGGTTATTCCTTATGAAGAATCGATCTGAATTATTCTCAATTTTTAAGCAATTTTGTGCTGAAATTCAAACTCAATTTAATGTTGCTATCCGTGTTTTATATAGTGACAATGCACGAGAATATTTTTCTGCACCTTTTTCTTCTTTTATGTCTCAACAAGGAATTATTCACCAGTCATCATGTGCCTATTCTCTTCAACAGAATGGAGTCGCTGAACGCAAAAATCGTCATCTCATAGAGACAGCCCGCACTTTACTTCTTCATAGTCATGTTCCTTTAAGTTTCTGGGGGGATGCTGTTCTCATTGCTTGCTATTTAATTAATTGTATGCCTTTTTCTATGTTGCATGATCAAATTCCCTATTCCATTCTCTTCCCCACACAACCTCTTTATCTTCTTCCTCGTGTTTTTAGATGTACTTGTTTTGTACACAACCTTGCACCTGGGCAAGATAAGCTTTCTGCTAAGGCCACAAAATGCATCTTTTTGGGATATTCCATGCTTTAAAAGGGGTATCGTTGTTATTCTCCTGACACTAATCGATATCTTCTCTCAGCATATGTAACTTTCTTTGAGCAATCACCATTCTTCTCATCCACTGTTGAGCCACTGTCCATTTCTAAAATTTTACCTCTTCCCTATATTTCCACACCTGCGGATGATGTCTCTCGTCCTCTTCAAGTTTATCATCGCCGGCCTCCTCTTGAAGCTGTTGCAGGTTCCACTGAAGTCCTTGATGACAATCTCCCTGTCCCACTGGCTTCACCTACTTCGGCCCTGCATTCGGTTGACAGCTTGCCTATTGCTCTTCGAAAAGGTGATCGATCTACTCGTAATCCTCATCCTATCTATAATTTTTTGAGTTACCATCGATTATCTTCACCCTATTATGCATTTATTTCTTCCTTATCCTCTATTTCTGCTCCCAAAAGCACCATTGAGGCTCTTTCACATCCTGGGTGGAGACAGGCCATGGTTGATGAAATGAATGCTTTGCATGCAAATGAAACTTGGGACTTGGTTCCTTTGCCACCTGGTAAAACGATAGTGGGTTGCCGTTGGATATATACTGTTAAGATGGGTCTTGATGGACAAGTTGATCGACTTAAAGCCCGCCTCGTTGCTAAGGGCTATACTCAGATTTATGGTCTTGACTATGGTGACACCTTTTCCCCAGTTGCGAAAGTTGCCTCTGTTCTATTATTCCTCTCCATGGCTGCCATGCGGCATTGGGTTCTTTACCAACTGGATATTAAAAATGCTTTCCTTCATGGTGATTTAGTGGAGGAAGTTTATATGGAGCAACCGCCTAGCTTTGTTGCTCAGGGGGAGTCTGGTTTAGTGTGCAAATTGCGCCGTTCTCTATACGGTTTAAAACAATCTCCTCGAGCATGGTTTGGAAGATTTAGCTCTGTTATTCAGGAATTTGGAATGCTTCAAAGTGAAGCAGATCATTCTGTTTTCTATCAGCACAACTCTTCGGGTCAATGTATCTATCTAGTGGTCTATGTGGATGACATTGTCATCACAGGCAATGATCAGGATGGCATTCATAGACTTAAACAACATCTATTCCATCACTTTCAGACTAAAGACTTGGGAAAACTGAGGTATTTTCTGGGCATTGAGGTAGCTCAGTCTAGTACAGGTATTACTATTTGCACAAAGAAAATATGCTTTAGGCATCTTGGAAGAGACTAGTATGTTAGATTGTAAGGTTGTAGACACACCTATGAACCCGAATGTTAAGCTTGTACCAGGACAGGGGGAGCCTTTAGCAGACTCGGGAAGATATCAGCGACTTGTGGGTAAACTGAATTATCTCACCATTACTCGACCAGATATCTCTTTTTCTGTCAGTGTAGTCAGTCAATTCCTACAGTCACCGTGTGATAGTCATTGGGATGCTGTGATTTGCATTCTTCGATATATTAAAGGAGCACTAGGTCAAGGTGTGTTATATGAAGATAAATGCCACACTCAAATTGTTGGGTACATAGATGCTGACTGGGCTGGTTCTCCTTCAGACAGGCGTTCTACCTCCGGATATTGTGTTTTTGTTGGAGGTAACTTAGTATCTTGGAAAAGAAAGAAACAAAATGTAGTTGCCAGATCAAGTGCAGAAGCTGAGTATCGAGCCATGGCTATAGCAACATGTGAACTTATTTGGCTAAAACAACTACTCCAAGTGATGAAATTCGGAGAGGATAGAAGTATGAAACTCATATGTGATAATCAAGCAGCCTTACATATTGCATCTAATCCAGTTTTCCATGAAAGGACCAAACACATAGAAGTGGATTGTCATTTTATTAGAGAAAAGATCTTGTCGGGATGTATTGCTACTAGCTTCGTCAATTCAAATGATCAACTAGCAGACATCTTCACAAAATCTCTCTGAGGACCTCGAATTAAATTCATTTGTAACAAGCTTGGTGCATATGACTTATATGCTCCAGCTTGAGGGGGAGTGTTGAATATAGCATAGTATTGTATAACTTTACTTAGCCTTAGTCTTAGTTTTGTTTTATTTTTTGTCCCACATTGTACAGTTAGGAGCATGTAACTATCCTTGTTTAGTATATATATGTTGTAAGTGTGAGGTGCAAAATCACCAACACACATTCACCCATTCTAAGGGTTTCTCTCTATCTCTCTCTCTTGGCTCTACTTTAACAATATTTAATAAGGTGGAATGGAGGAATAAGATTCATGTGGCTGACCCCTAATTGGGATAAGGTCTTGATGATGATGATGAACCTAAGAGAGAAAACAGAAAACTGTGATTCAAAATTTTAAACAAGAAACAGAACGGACAACAAAACACTGAGTAGAAAAGGGTGAATGTACTATAATACTGAATAAAATATGAATGGCAATGAGAGATGACATCTACCTTAAATGGGTAGCCCAGTGCATGAAGTTCTCGCATATGCGGGGTTCGGGGAAGGGCAGAATACAAAGGGTGTATAATATGCAACCTTACCTTGCATTTTTGCAAGAGGTTTTTTCCACGCCTCAAATGCATGACCTCTAGGTCACATTGCAATAACACAACTGCTGCACCAAGGCTCCCTTCAGATCACATCTACCTTGAAATAAGATTTATATCATAATGTTTGCCGAAGAATTTTCAGCCAGTTGGCACCTGACGCAACCCTCCTTTATCCGGGCTTGGGACTGGCAGTGAGATCATAAAATCACACAGGTGGAGTTAGGTGGCATCTACCTTAAGGCAACGAAAAAGTGAAATGCAGTCTCAGTGAATGACAATGAAAGTGAAGTGTTGTAATGTGAACTCAAACAAAACAACTACAAAAATAATAATCGCTGCTGGTATCATAGAAGGTTATGCTCAAATGCAAGCATATATGTCCATCTGCATTTATTTCCTTTCCATAAGTTTCTAACTGTGGAAGCCGCAGTATGCATTGATTCTATTAGAGTTGTAAGGCCTGTTGTAATATGGAACTTAGAAGCATGGGCCTTCTTGTTGCTGTTTGTTTATTGCTTTCTGATTGCTTGCTGTTTTCATACTTTTTCAGCAAAAATTCCTTTCCCTCTGACCCAGAGGTTCAGATCTATGTTACAAAATGGGATCGACTTAAGCACTGTGGATGTTAGCTACGTCAGCAGTCGTTCATGGTATTTGATCAATTTCTGATATGTATCAATAACTGTTACTTCTGCTTCTCCTTTTTATGAGATTCAGCTTCAAAATGAAACTGGTACTATATTTATCATTTCTAATGAGTCTCCATTACTTCTATTAGGTACTTCCTGAATCTATTTGGATTAAGGGGTCTATTTAGTCTTATTCTGGGAGAAGAAAATGGTAAGTAATTTTCTCTTTCTTTCTTCAGAAAGAAAAGATATAATAATTTCATCTCTCTGTGTTTCCTTTGTTTTCCCTGATGTCTGATGATGTAGACAAAGATATAAAATGAATGGGCTTCCAATTTAGATAGTAGTTTCATAACATTTTTTTGTGGAACTCATTTATAGTTTGCTGATTCAGCCACCGATGACACACAGCGGATGATGCAAATGAGTGGGTTTGGATTTGATCCTTCAAAGGTACAATGTATTGCACTTTTAAATCTTCTGTTTGACTGCAGAACTGACGGCTTGTCATAAATACTTCTCTGATAGTTCTTGGCTATTAATAGTATCTAAAAAGTGTTTTAGGTTTAAACTTCATGAGAATTATTTCATGAGCCTGGATTAATTGATTCTGAACTCACATTATTTTAAGAGTTCATGTACTATTTCTTTAGGCTCATTTTATCCAAAGATGATTTTTTTCATGGAAACAAATGGGTCGGAATTGAAATGAACTTGTCAGCTCTGAAGTCAAACACAGCAATTTTGCAGTTGATACTATGAGTCACTCTGCAACTTTGATGTCAATGTGGAATTCCAACATGTGAATGTGAACTTTGCATTGTCTCCAGTTGTGACTGTGCTTCTTGGTGTTTGCTATCATGTTCACCAAATAACTACATCTTAATTATTCATTTATTTCTTTGCTTGTTTAAACTCTATGTCACATGTTAAAGGCTGGATATGATTTTACCTAGAGTTCTAGGTAAAACTATAATTTTACATTCATTTTAGATGTTAATCGACATTGTTTTTTTGTAGGAGAAAATTAGAGCTTTTGATTTCAAATGTCATTTTCACATAATTGGTGTCAAAAGACTGCATGAGACAAATATATTGTTAAGAAGCATTAGCTTATTGTACATAAAGAAGAGGAAATTAGAGAAAAAAAAACCAAACCAATCCTTAAAGTTGGTCATTTGTTGCCCAGAGACATCCGGAAATCCAAATGCTTCATCCATGAGATACCAACCTTGAAAACAAAAATATTTCAGGAATCCCCATTGTGAATTGTTTATCACTTCGAATTGAAACCTAGTAGGGCCAGTATGGCAGAGCTTACCTCACATTTGTGTTTCATTGTTCTATATTCCTCTCTGTGGTATAGATTGGAGGTGTTCCAATGGCCTTGTTTCGGTCTGCTTTATGTAGCCTAGCTAATTCTTTCATATATTGTTATTGCTTAGAGCTTGACTGCAGAGAAAGATAGTCTTGACATAGTTCAGCATGAGTGGGTCCTGCCGAGATTTGAGCAGCATGCTGAAGCCGTCTTGAAGAAACTTGTCCAGTGATTAGATGACTCTAGAGAATTTGTCTTCTGTTTCCATTTTCTTCCTTTTCTTTAACTGTCACTCGTGACATGCTTTATAGTCTCTACATTATTATAAGTACTTTGAAGTTTACTACATTTTGTCTCGAGAAATTATCCACATTCGTAGAAGTGACTAATTTCACTTCAGTTATCAGTGGCAAGTCCTCCAAACTGTAGACCTGTTCTGTTTTCTCTGTTATCCAACATGCATGGCTCTTATTAATTCAGTTGAGTGCTGATTAGTTTGCATGGGATCATCTATTGATTGAACAGAGCTTTTTGTTTTTTGGAGTGATGGACACCTCCATTAGTAGTCTCTAACCAGTGACCTACCATATAAGAGGTTTCTTCTTGCGCCTCTACAGTAGAAGGCCTCTGCTCGATTGAAATAAGGTTTCACCAGTGATCCATTCATTTTGATTACACATTTGCAAACTTGTCTGGGAGATGTACTCAAATTGTCTAAATGAATGAACCATGCAGTTGCAAGTCATAAGAAGGCTACTAAATTAAGAGCGCTTTTTTATTAGAGGAGATATGAAAGGGATTGTCAAGCAGGAGAGATTAAAAATTAGCCTTGGCATTATTTTAGCAAGTAATTAGAAATATTCAGCCAATTGGATACTCTTGAGGAATATTAGAACGTTAATTAAGAGGTAAGCAGCCCTACTTAATCGCCCGCCTTCTAGAAACCCCTCCACCATGGGCAGCTAGTACTTATAGTTGGGGCTGCATACGAAAGGGCAAAACAGAGGAAAAAATAGACTGGTTTGATCAAAATATTATAGAAGGCTGGTTATTTCAAGAGACAATAAAGGTAGGGTTAAACAACTCAAACAAGGTGGAATAATAAACTTATCCACTCTATGCCAAAAGATAATATCTCTACCTATAGATCAACACAAGTTCGTCTCTATAGAGCAATGTTAGAAAACACCGGTGGATAGAAGTTAGCATTCCCCCAACCTTCCATTTTCAAAGGTCCTCTTGATTTAATATAAAAATAGCTAAGAAACTAGAATTTTTATTGAAGTAGACTGCTCTACTTGGATGAAGGTATATATAGAGGGTTTATTTCATTTCAAGAAGAAAAGATCTCATAAGAATTAGTGAGATTTCAAATCTTGTCAAAGATATAAGAAAGAAAATCCTTTTCTAATTTAAATGAATCCCATTTGGAGAGATTACGTAATAAAAAAGATCCTAGTAACTAAGGAAACAACTCAAATCCTCTCTCTATTTAAAGGAATCCTATTTAGAGAAATTATATACTATAAAAGATCCTAGTAACTAAGTAAACAAATCAAGTAGATTATGTAATAAAAAAGATCTTAATAATTAATGAAACCAACAAATTTCTTAAAAAATAAAATGTTGCCTTGAAAACTGATTTGACCTAGTTGTAGCCCATCTTGGACTTGGTTCTATCAAAGGGCTTAGGCGGGCTTGGACCTAGGTTGTGCTTGGGCCTAGACCAAGCCTGCTGTATTTGCCAGATTAATTTTATGTCTTCAATACTTTGATGATTCTTTCACTGATTAGAAGTGCCAGAACTATGAATCATTTGAGACTATTGTCTTACTGCTAGTATCAAGATCCTTTTTTATTTTAACCAATGTGAGCTAGCAAACTGACAGCCTTTTGATAAAATTTTGAAGACCAAAGGGTGACTGTGGGAGCTGCTGGGCTTGGCTTCATCAGATTAATTTTATTATTTTATTTTATTTTAGTTTTGTTCTTCTAAATTTTCTTTTCTGATTTTTGGATGGACCAATGGTTGGTGCAATATACATTTATAGTGGTTATATGGAGATGTGCTTGGAAAAAGCACAAGATAAATCATGCTCTACCTTACGCTCAAAACTCGCAAGCCTTTTCATATAGTAAAATAAAGGCGTACCCAATGCACATCCCGGATTGCTTTTTCATATCATTTTCCTTGTAAATAATGCTCGTGGATTTGGCGGGCTAAAAATTTAAATGTGGACAGGATTTTAGCCTATATGGAACCTTGTTAGCTCAGGATAGACTGGCACCTGGAAAATTTTAAAGTAATCTATAATTTCATTGTAGGCTGCCTCAGTTCTCAGAAGCTACAAAACAGCTACTAGACAATGAGCTAAGTTATCAAAAGTACATTATGTCCTTAGCATGCTCATTCAGATTTGCTTCCTTCCTGTCTACTTCACGTCATTCCATAACCAAAAACAACGTGGAAACTTAAGTAAATCATACTTGAAACTTACCATAAAGTCAATTTAGGCATGTTATGGTAGGTTACAGAAAGAAAATAAAGTTTTTCTAAAGCATCCAAGTTTTCTTTCCTGCTAATGAAAGGAGAACGTAAAAAAGTAAACAGGACTTGTTTTCTTATGATTTTTGTTAGCACTAGTCATATTGGCTAAGCCACCAATTTCTTAGTAGTGCAACAGGAGGTTAATAGTCATGGAGCCTGCTGTCAAACAACACTAGGGTACATTTTCAAACTCCATTTCTTAGGTTTGCCTTCTTCACTTGATAGTTACTATCGTGGAAACTACTCTTACACCCAACCTCTGCCACAAGCTCCTTTTCTTTTACCCAATCCCAACATCAGCTCCTCCTTTCCCAATCTCCCTCTTCATTCTGCAACATTCCTTTTCCAGCTCCATTGCTCTGCAGTCAAGACTTTCCTTTTCTCCGTCACAAACTCTTCCCCAACTTCCCCTTCTCTCGTAATCCCCGTATGGAACCGGGCACCAAATCGGTGATTTCCTCCCCAAGCCTCAGCTTCCCAACAAAGAGCATCTGAATTACCCCCCTCACGGGCAATCGCTCCTTCTGGTCAGCATGAACGCAAGCCTTGCTCATCTTATAGCAATCCAGGGCTCGACAAGCCTCTTCCCTTTCCGACTCTGTCAAATGCTTGTGAGCTTCCAAATATACATCAATGGCACGGTAAATGCCATTGGAACAATGATCGACGACATTAGAAGCTGTAGATGACAGCTCCACGAGGGAAACAAATGTCTCCTTCAGATTCACATTCTTCGCCACCTCAGCCAAGTACTCGTCGTCTAGCTCCAAGGCTTGGATTAGTCCGTCTGTGTCCTGAGAATCATAATGCGAAAAGAAAATCTTCAAGATCCTGACTACACAATCGATGTCATGAGTTTCACTTGAGTAACCGTGAGATAGTATCAGAAAATCTTCAGTCAGAGCTTCGTTTAGCTGTTTACCTGCCCTGATCTCCCACCCATTTCGGCAAATGAAGCTAGCATGGGACACATTTGCCCATCGGAGTAATTCGAATAGGAATTGCATGGAAGGACTCCTCTCTTATCAGGTAACAGCCTCTGTACTGCTTCAATCTTCTCTTTGGGGACTCTTATCATAAGCAAATTGTCCAGCCTTTACTTCTTCGACCGCCTACTTTGCATATCGAAATAGAGAACTGGCTATGTATTCCGATGGGATATCGTACTTGATCATTACCCACATGACATGCTCATAAATTCGGGACACAATGTAGTTAGATCCTCAAACCAACAGTCATTTGCAAAGAGCTCTCCTTGCAGCAGGCCTACGAAGGCTGATGTTATCTTCTTCAGTAGGACTCTGGATCGGTTTCCCAAGAAGATGTGGATCAGCAAGGGCCTTTGTGGCAATCGAATTCAAGAAAGGATCGACCAATCCAAGACGCGTTGCTTGTGCAAGAACAGATTCACAGGTTCAAATAGCTTTAACGGGCTGATTCTTTCCAATCAGGGGAACACTTTGTTGTTGTAGGAAAAGGTCCTCTTTGTGAGATTGTTGGAGACGTGATCCTCAGTCATTTCTAAGTTGCAATGCAAGCTATAGGGATGACATTTTCAGCGTTAGATCTAGTTCGAATCCGTTGCAGAATTTCACCATATGATCGAATGTTTTCGCATCGGCAGGGATGTCCGTGAATGAACAAGAGAGCTCTTAGTGGGTCCTCTTTATCTCTTTGAGTATCGCTGCTAGCTTAGCCGATTTTGAGATCAGATTCATCTGCAGCATGAATGATAAGATTGAAAACACAGATTAAGAAGGATAGGAAGAGAAGAAGAATTTAGAATTTCAGTCTTCATTTTATATGTTTTCTCATAGAAAAATGAAACAGAAATTGGGCAATGAGATTGTTGATCATACTTGCTTTAACTGGAACGTTTTTCCATACACATGGAACAGAAGAAGAGAGTCAGCTTCTTCTCTACACCATCAGCCCCAAAGTCAATATCGAGACAGAGAGAGAGAGAGAGAGAGAGAGAGAGAGAGAGAGAGAGAGAGAGAGAGAGAGAGAGAGAGAGTCTGCTGTAGCTGTTGTAGACGGCCATTTCCGTCACTTCTCTCATTGGGAGCTTTCGCACAGGCTTTCTGAACAGATGAAGGCAAAATTTTTGTTGTGAATGCATGCAGATCGATAGACAAAAAGAGGCCTAACTGTACCAGAAGACTTCTAATTCAAATTTCAAATGACCAAATATTTCGGACCAACATGTTACAAAACGGGCGAGTCAAGGAAGAACTCGATAAGTTCTCTCTCAGATCTTTGAGCCGCTTGAACCAACATGATATCCAGGCCATTTATTTTGCGTGCTCCATCCTAAATGAAGGTGAGAACCTGGAAATACTAATCCGGGGATTCTAAATGGTAGAGAACGCTCTGGAGCTGGTGAAGATGTATATGTTACGCTGGAGCCTTTTCATGGCCATTCGTTTTGTTCTGCATGCAAAAATTGGTTTACCTGAGAGAATACATTCATTTGGATGATGCTAATCACTTGTTTTGCTTCTTTGATTATTATTTTAGAAAAATAAATAATCATGATTTTTAACTCAAATAAACATGGGAAGAAAGCTTCCAATGAACACGGAATTTTATATCTAGCCTATCTCAGCTGTTCCAAACATGATGAATGGCTAGCTATGTGAAAAACTTTCACAGTGCATAAGAAAAAGGAGTCTTCCACTTCTTCAAATGCTCTAGTGTCTATTCCTTGAGACGCTTAAATAGTAACCTTCGATTTCTTTTCCTTGGGCTGTAATATCTTCACATCCTAGACCAAACATTTCTTCCATTAGGTAATTCCAACATATGCTTCCTTAAGCTAAAAAATGGATATTAAAACGGTTTGCTCTCTGATTTTAGAACTAAAAGAAATAGTATCTAGGATCATTCCAATAAATGAGATCCGCTTCAATCTCATGTGAATCTAGTACTTGACCCTATAGCAAATTGAGTAATTCATCAAGTTCTATTATTAGAATCTGAACCCAAGACCTCCCACGCACTGATATGTCAAATCATATACAATTCACCTAGAAATTAACATGTGCATTAAAAATGAAAATTATTGGTATAACAAAAGTAAATAAGATATTATTAAAATTTCTACTCAAATAATTTCTAGTCATGTGGGTTAACTGAACTCGCTCATTTCCGAGTTAAGCTGAGTCTTTAAGTTTTAAAACTATGCTTGAGGATAATTGGTGCTATTAAGTTCTTCAGTAAACCTAGCTTACTTTGCACGGATAAATCATTCAAGCTGAGTTTTTAAGTCCTTGGAAAGATAGGATTTTAAATAAAAAATGGAAAGTGATACACTGAGACTCTTTTGCCAGTTTTAGAGGTGAGGCTCCGTCTTAAGAGAACACGTCCTATTTAACTTAAGTGGTTACCGCATTTTACCAGTGAAAATCATTTAATCAGAATATAAGTTTAAATACATGGCAGGCTGAGAGTGAGCCTCATTTTAAACCCTGGCAAAGCGCCTTATTTTATTATTTCTGACGAAAAATTCTATGCAGAAATATATAATTAAACTCGTTTATGAAACAATTTTGGAACCTACATGTGCCAGGGCACGGTCCGATCCCTTGACCTGACAGCTAGTAGTGACACCGTAACATAGGGCAATCCTAGACCTTTGATCCATGAAGCCTGATCATTGTTAATACTATTTTCTACATGCTTGACACCGGACTAGCCATGTCGATTATTTGTGGCGAACCACATATTTAACGGCTAGGATTTTGAATCACACAAAACAGAAGTTGTGCTACTCCCTAAATCGTGCCGTCTCCGCATGAAAAAGGGGACGCGCACATACGACAGTCCCGGTTCTATTACGCGGGGGCAGGCTACAGAAGTAACCAAAAGCAAAGTAGAGCTAACATAAGGTGGATCCACACATTTGTACTTGGGAATATGACCGGGCAGAACTACGAGGTGCGCCCATTCTTGCAGTGATCAGCGTGCTATTGAACAGTGACTGCATAAAATTTTCCCCGACTTGCGTTTCTAAATAAATGATCTGTTTAAGACTCTCCAACGGTCCATCTAAAAGCCACAGATCAAAGGATTAGGATTGTGAAATGGTAGCAATTTATGGATATGGATCATCCACAGGATCAAACTACAAAATAGATGATATGGATCATTCAAATGGGTAGACCCTATAGTGCTCGCGCTGAACCATTCCCTCACATCTTAACAAGTAAAAGTATTCACATCTAGCTACATATATTTTCTCCTAATAGTCATCTTTAAGAATGGCAATGGGGCAGGTCAAAGCTGTGACCCGCCACCACCCCGTACCTATTTGGGTGGGGCAGGGCAGTAAATTAAGTCCTCAGCCCACGTTAGGGCAAAAGGATGTGACAAGAAATAGGCCTGGGATAGGCATAGAGATATGAGAAGAAAAAAAAAATGGTGATCTGACCCATTGTTTACGTACACATTATATACCAAAAATGCCTATGTGTAATTAGTTTTCCCTAATTAAAAATTAAAGACATTTTTGTAAAAGATCCTAATCTACTTCTTTCTCTTAGTTTCCAACCCTCTTTGGCCCATTCACTCTTATTTTGCTGCCCTCCTCTCCCACTCATAACGGCTAGTGAGCCAAGGTTGCGTCAATATGGGTACCAAGGTTGAGTCAATATGGGGTTTTCACGTGCTGCCCTGGCCCACAATAAAATCTAAATGACCTGAGGTGAAGATCATTCATTACCATCCCTAATTTTCTCATACTAGTTCATTTATTTGTATCGAAGAGTTATTATGAAACTACCTGCCTAAAATCTATTATTCTAATTCCTAAATATACATCAAATCTCCTAATTCCTAAATATACATGAGATCTCCTAAAACCTCCTCCAACCACACCGAGGAGAAGTGAGTGCGACCAAGTGCAGCGAGATGGCTTTCCTTATGATTCGCTCCTACTTGACCCGTGCATGGCCACAAGTTGTGCAGGCCTATAATTTCCAATTGCCCAGGGCTATAATCTGGTTTATGAGATTATGCATGCATTAGATGGATTTTACTTGTGACTCTCTAGTACTGGAGTCATGCATTATCGATCGATCCTAAGTTGTAATCTGGTTTATGGAATTATGCATGTATATTTTTTAATCTTCCTTATTAGATAATCTTGCTGCAACCAATGGTGCTAAGTGGCTTTTGGCTTACGATTTTCTCATACTTTGAAATCATGAATGATCTTCAGACCCCGGTTGCCCAGACTTTAATCTTGTTTATGGGATTATGCATGCACTCGACATAATTCACCTTATCCTATAATAAACATATGGGGCAACACCTAACAGCATCATCACATAATAAACTGGATTATATGTAATAACTCTAATTTTTAAATTCCATTTCAAATAATTTTTAATTAATTTTGATAAAATAAAAATTTAAAAATTTTGTGTTTTAAGTTTCATAAAATTGACTTTTTGAAAGACACCTAATTGAACCCCAAAACTTTAAAATTTGGATTGTACTCGAGAAAAAAAATATCCAAGGACATAAAAAAGACTAAAATTAGAGTTTCGATGAGGAAGCTATGACCTTTTGAAGGTGAAAATCATTTTAGTATAAAAAAAAACAGAGACAAAGATTTTTATTCAAAAGGAGAGTCCATTTTGATAATGGCACCCCCTCCTACTTAAGTGAATCAAGAACAAACCTAAACTCGAACTCGACAAGCAAAGAAAACCCTACAGGGAGAAAACGGGAGAGAAAAAGAAGAAAGGTGGAAGAGAGAGAGAGAGAGAGAGAGAGAGAGAGAGAGAGAGAGAGAGAGAGAGAGAGAGAGAGAGAGAGAGGAAAACCAGACCATTGGAGGAATCTATCACACCAGAATTTAGGGTGCCAGAGTTACAGTTGTCACAAAAGAAGACAATGGCTCGGATTGATGATCTGAACCAATCATTTCTCCAACGCTAGAATACAAGCAAAATCCCCTTGAAAACATCAAGATCGGGGCATCTTCACTGTGGGTTTTTGGAGAAATTGGTGATGCCGACGACAATGGATTGTCCTACATCACAAAATCTTGCAAATCATCACCTTTGATGATTGTTTGAATGGGAAAAAATCCCATTTCAGGTGAGTAATTCCATGATCCCATGTCTATAATTTGAATTTTCTTTCTTAGGGATTTACATGCTACATCTAAGTTTTATGGATGATTCAATCATTGATTTTCTTAATCCATGATTAAAAGTACTAAAATGCATACCTGATATAGCTTGAATTTGGCTGAGGTTATCAATCTAGGCTTGAAACAGACTAGACAATCTCAGCCGTCTAATTAGTTATTATGGAAATAGTATCTAGTAATGTTAGATCTATGATTAGACAATACCAGTAAGTTATCCATCCCTAAATTGATAGAATGGATCAAAATTTTTTTAATGATCCAGAAGTGAACAAATCAAATGATCTAGACCATCCAATCTATCACTATTTAAAATAGTGACCTTTTGACGTCTGATTGATGATTAGAAGCAACAGTTGAATTATTGAACATTGAATAACCAATATAATCACTTCGAATACATGGATCATGAACAAAATCATTAAATCATAACCTCTGATTGTATGATCATGACCTTAAGCTTAGATTTAAACACTGAGAGTATTAGCTCAAACCCTAAAACACTAGGTCAGACCACTATAATCTATTGGATTCGACTCTTTATACCTAGATCATCCACCAATGGGGTTATCTAATTTGTAATATAAATCTAAGCAATTAGATCATTAACTGAAAGAATGGATGACAAAATTGAGATTGATTTGATCATATCTCACTTATGTAATCTATGATCAATGGAATGTAAATGGCTTATGAATGATCTGAATTGTTGTGTGATAATCAATGGCTTTGATATGTTTCATAACTCGATGAATGTTGGATTGACAATCCATGGCTAGAAACGTAGATCAACAACATAAATAGTTGAGAACGTGCAATTTTGGTAGTTTATTTTTGTTGAGTCATGTAAAATTCAGTTAAGATCAATAATTGGTCTAAAAATCTAATTGTTTGAGGATTTGGACCTTTAGATCATTATGACATATGAGCTTTAAACATATATGTATATAAAAAATATAACCTTTATGAGCTATACAAATTTATGCGTAGTTTGACCAAATTGGGGTCATCATTATGGCTAAAGCTAAAGGGGAGAACTTATTAGAATTCGCCAAGGAGGTAGGTAGTTTTAATATCAATATGCCTTACAGTAAAACATGAAAACTATTAAAATTATTTCTTTTTATTAAAATGCATTTCATGATATTTTTAACTTTAGACGGTTGAATTTGTTTTTCATGCAAAGTATTAGTTCTGAAATACCATGTCCATTCATTATATGATTGAAAACGCGTTATATGAAAATGTGTTTGCAAATACATGAAATTCATCACTTATGAAATGTCGAGGAGTGTGAAATCCTCAGACTCCACTCATGTGAGGGTTGCTTTTACATGGCTATATTATATCATGAAACTTAATTTGTATGATTTCACTAGTGCATGGATTTCTATGGTTTTATCAATTATATTGGCATGTGATAATGCCTAGTATTATTATGTTATGAGAGACATATTAGAGCTTGTGGATGCTATACTAGGAAGGTTGAGGGCTAATCATCCCCCTTCTAAGACTGTATATGTGTATTAGATACTTGACCAAAAAGGTCAAACCCAAGTTACGATGATATCATGGGCAAGATCATGGCTTGAGACATTGTGTACCCATTGCTTGCACTATGTAGGAAGTCTCACCACTTGATATTGCTGCGATAGTCATGGATTTGATTGGGTCTTGTCCATCTCACATATGGTCTATTATTTTCGAGATTTGGGACTTGCATGTAAGTAGTGCGATAATGCTAGAGGTACACAACACCCTAAGACTTTAAGTCTATAAATGTAACAACCCTCAATTTTGGATCATTTTCTACATATTATATTATGTTTTAAAAGATGTAAAACTAGAATTTAATTCCATGGAAATTGAATTTCATGAAAATGACCTCGTAAACTCAAAATTTTGGACTTGGAACTATCAAATTTAGAATGTATATGTTGATATGATTCCAACGACACTAATTTTACATGAAATAGAGATTGAGATAGAAAAACCCAAAAATTTTACTAATTTAGATGAGGCCAAATTTGATAATGGCACCCCCTGTTTTATCAGTTTTGGGCTAGGGTGATTGAAAACAGGACTAGATGAGGGACGTGAAAAAGGGGAAAACCCTAGCGATTGCACCATCCCCTCCTCCATCCGATCTCCCTCACTAGCAATTTCCCCTCAATCACTAACACAAGCTAGCCTTGCGCCATGGGAATTGTCTGATACCGGCATGAGACCCACTTCTCCTTCTTCTTGCACGAGTGATGGTCTGTTGGCCAACGCATCAGGGCAAGAAGCACCCTCCCTATGTGCCGATCTCCTCCCTTCTCTGGCTTGCACACCCACCGAAGCATGCTACCATTGAAAACCCCCTCCATTTACCAGTATTGGCACCCCATTTCCCCCCTTGTTCTCTAATTTACTTGGCAGATCAACCCAACTAGTAGGTTGGCCATGCTTTCCATGCTCCCTCGGCCTTCTTTAAGATGGGTTTCAGGCAGTGACCAAGTAGCAACCATTGCCAGCCCTCATCCTCTCCCCCTTTTCTCCCTTCTCCGGCACAACCTAACTCGCGTAACAGGCTGGTGCACCTGATTTTTTCCCCTTCCATGTCGGCATTTTTTTTCCTACTTCTCCTGCTACTCCCCCATTTTTTGGCATGGTTAGGCTATTGGGTGGCTTGCTTGCTAGGACCCAGTTCCCCATTTTCCCTCCTCTGTCAGGCTCAGGCATGAACAACTAGGCAGCCACCACCTCCTCCCCCATTTTCCTTGTTTCTGGCAAGTTAGTTTAATTGACTCGCCAAGTAAACTCGCTCCCAACTCGTTTCGGGGGGAGCGAAGTTGACTCAGTAAACCCTTGAACTTTGAACTTCCACTTTGACCAATCCAAGAAGGATCTTGGAGATTCAAGGAAACCCTCTTGATCCTTGCAATGTGAGAAACAACACCCATCTTCCCATTTATTGATCAGGGAAGATTCGACTATTGATTTTGATTAGAACTTCAATAAAACTTTAAATTGTCTGATATGTGATTATTTGACCTTATTTTGTAATCTAAATAGTCCATTATGATCCTCATGAAGTGTAGATCAAGATCCATATAAGATATTTGGGATCTGAAGCATTCTTGGAGATGAATTAGCTAATCTTGATCAATAGTTGAGATCAATAGAAAATCAAGGTATGAAATTGGATCAAATTCTAAGATCCATACCACTTAGATTACTGAATTGGATTATTTAGTTAGAATTACTAATTCATTATTTAATTTGGGGCGATCAGGTGAAAAAATTGTGACTAGATCAACATGGATATATGAGATTGGGCACACTTGAGGCTATTAGTTGACGATCGAGCCAAGCAGAAAACCAGATGTTATTCAAATTGATTTGTACAAGGTAAGATTACTATCTTAACCATTTGATTTGACCGATTTGACTATAATTAGATAAGATGGAGCATGAATTGCATGTAAAAATGCCTAATTGGTTAATTAAGTAATAAATTATCTAGGATTGATATGATCTGATCCTAATAGCTCTAAAATATGCAATGACATAATTAATATGAGGAACCAGATGGTTATAAGTGGGTCAATTTAGTATTATTTGAATTATTAGCCAATTAAGCAGGCCCCACCTTGAGATTCTATGGTTGGAAATCATTGGATGGACTTGAGTGTGATATATTGAAATATAAAGATATAAGGTTGTGTAATTAAGAATCCAACTTAGATAATTTGGATTCTAAGTGTGACATGGATGTGATATGTATTCAGGCGATGGGATTGTGGTGGATAACAAAAGCTTTTGGAGTCTGGCTAATTTAGGAGGTATAGACGAATGGTTGTTCGTTTGAGGTAGGTGACTACATTTAGTATTGCTATAATTTTATAAATCATGATTGTTCACTTGACTACTTTATTCACATGGATAGTTTGATATATGGATATGCCAACCTTATGATTTTCCTAAGATTGTCATTCAGCATGTGTTGCTGATATTTAACTATCTTTTCTATTTACATGATTCATGCACGGTTCCTGATACATTGTATTCTACATCGATTAGATTATTTGATGATGTTATACACGTATTTTCGATGCATGATTTTTTATACATTAAAATACTTTATCGATGTGAATTTGTCAAGGATAGTTGCTAATTTATGACAGGTGTTTCTACTTGATGGATGCTATGTTAGGAGGATTGTAGGGTTGGCTGCCCACCCTCTAAGTTTATATATTATAGACACCGCCTTGACAATGGGCACTACGTGTGGTTTGTGGTAATTATGGGCAGGACACCCTCGCACAACTAACTCCCATGCCTCTTTAGACACTAGTCTCCCATTTCGATGTCAACGGTGAGTGACAATGGTTTATACCACAGAGTGGTTGCCACTGCAGTATAGTGATCCATGCACTTATTTTGTGTGCATATGTAGTTACAAACATACTTAGGTGGTTATACCCAAATGCACCCACAGTGTGACAATGCATCCTCGGGGTGAAGCCTATATGGGTAGGCCTACGGGCTGAGTGAGCTACCTAGTGTGCAAACTACAGGTGAGGAACCCAAAGGGTTGGTATGAGTACTCATGAACAGATATGAGAGTGTGGTGGGACACTCAAGAGACATGGAAATGCATTCATGTTTTGATATGATGAATTTGATTGTATTTGACTCTACTAGTAGCATAAGCATGTGTTATTCATGTTATACATGCCATGATATTTGGATATGATACTTCTACAATTATGCATCAAATTATATTCTCATCGGTTTTGTATTTAATTCTTACTCCTTATTATTCATGCATTGTTTCATCTTTGACATCTGATGATTCAAAGTTTTATATGAATGTTTCATATCCATGAGCTTTATTAGAAACCCTGATCTTTATACATCGCCCTACGTATTCTTTAATTGACACAAAATGTGGTCACCTACACAAGTGATTGCTTGTTGAGGAATTTCTTTGGTTTACAATGCCTTAGATACAAAGAGGGGCAGCATGTTTGACATACTGACAAAGCAGGCGAGGGCTATAGTGGCCATCAGCAATGTATAGAGGAGATTTCAAGAATGGAAATGGTTTGTTCAGAACCTTTAGTTTTTATTTATGGAATGCATATGTGTGTGTGATTTACATTGTGACTTAGATGTAATGATGTATCCATGTTGGATGTGATGGCTGTGCATGTACAGACCCTGGGAAATATTGCTGTTCTTTTTATTTTTACTTTACTGTTGAGGTTATGGTTTTATCGATATTTGTAAATGATCCAAATGGATGTGTATGGAGACTGAGTCTCCTATGTGGTGTGTTTATGTTTATTGTATTGTATCAAGTATGGTTGTATTGCATGGATTATATGCGATGGTCTAAAATATAGAAGAGACTGTAGAATTTTCGATAGAAATGGAAATATCATTTCGCCTCTAAATTCATGATTTTGTGGTTGTATGATTCTAGAAATTTTGGAAATGAGCTCTTTTTATTTGAGTTTTGGTTTTTAGTGGATTTTAAAATTAAAGTTTTAAAATAAGGATCCCGACATTTTAAAATTTAGTTTTATATTATTGTGTAAAACTTGGGGTGTCACAATTTGGTATCAGAGCTCAGGTTTCTCCATCATAGCCATTTCAACAAATCCAAAAGTCATATGTAGTCCATTGAGTGAGGTACAAAGATAACTCATTTGGGGGATGTCGATGCCATTATGAATGTTGGAAGAGTTTCTTTAGAAAAGATGAGACTTTAAATCCTTGCATGAGTATACAAAGACATGCACTTTCAGGGAATGTGTATGATTCTTAGAGTATGCAATTTAAATGGAGATTATAAATTGGTAATTTCTAGTGAGAACTTTATTATATGATAGAAGATATATTTATATGGATTTCTTTTGAGAGTTCAAGTTCTAACTTGAATGGTGTGAATAAACTTCTAGGAACCCCCCCGAACAATTATTGTAATAATAATAGTATGATAAGAGTGATGAAGGATAAAAAATGATTACAACTAATGAGAACTCGAGAAAGTTAAGAGGAGTATTGTATTAATTTAAATTTGAAGTGGATTTATTTGATGAATAAATACTAGTATGGTGAAAATTATTAAAAAATTGATGAAGTAAGATCCTAATGTTTCTATGGATGAATTATCTAAATTATGAGATGAAAATTTATGAGTTCTTGTGCATATAGAAATATTGATAGATGGTCATCAATGAGAAGTGAATGCTTATGAATTATTCTGAGGGTTTTATTTATGATTTCGAGATGCATAGCACTTGGTGGATATAACAACTATTTTGCAATAATAGTTAATAGTGATGATGTAAATTAGATGGTAAGGAATAATATCAAATAATCTACTAGTTAGTGGAAGGGATGGTAGAAAAGGTTAATTTGAATATTACACTATATGTGAGTATTTGATAAGTTTGGTTAATTGATTTCAAATCAGAGGCATCTATCATATGATGTGAATCAAGTAGAGATACATGCTGATTGAAGTAAATATGGAGAAAAGATATTGTTGTGAGAATAAGGTGAGATAAAACTTAATGAGTTCTTACGCATACAAAAATATTAATATCAGACATCAATGAGGAGTGAATACTTATAAATTGTTCTGAGGGTTTTAATTTTGATTTGAAGTGCAAATTTCCTGGAGGACAAGGCAATTATTGTATAAGAATAGTTGTTAAATGGTGTTGATTTTATAATGGATCAACTAGGAAGAAAGACATATGAAGTGAATGAGGTAAGATGAAATTTATTATAATTAATTTACATCCAACACTGATAGAGATGATAATGTGGTGTCTGATGACTAAAGAAGTATTATGAAAGATCAATTTCATTGGGTGTGAAATTAATAGAGTTGTAAATAATTTTGATTGATATGACCATGAAATAATTCATTCGTTAAAAGTAATGGAATGGTGGAGATAAGAACACTGAAAATATAATTATGAGGGTGCTGTTGATGGTTGTTAAGAGGACATGTTCCTCCATTGCTAAGACTTTTATCTAGAAGGCTCTTAAGAAGGCCTATAATGGTCAGTATCTTTGCCTTATGGGTAACTGGTGATATAAAGAGAGTTGCCGCTTTAAGCAAAGAAATTAGACGGTTTAGTAATATTGAACCAGTTTATATAGTTGAGAAGGTTTACCCCTAACTCCTTCACCATGGAAGTTATGATGTTGATAAGAGAGTTTTTTAAACTTGTAAGTACTTTCAAGGGGTATTGGTGGAGATGATGAGTGAGAGTATAGATACTAATCTCATCTTACTCAATTTGATTGATTATGATATCATCCTTGGGATGGATTCTATTTGTTGCAGGACAGTTGATTGTAGTGAGAAGAAAGGTACTTTTAATATACTTGGATAGCTCATGAGTAAGAAGGGGCATCATTGAGGTTTGTGTTAACTTTGCCTTGAAAGCAATACATCACTTTTTGGATGTACCAAGTCCTCCTTGTTAGTGTGACAGTGGATGACAAAGAACGACAATAGATTGAACACACAGAACAATTTGGAGAAACTTGCAATCTTTCCTAAGGAGGTTCAAGGATTTCTCGTTGTGGGAGATTGATGTTGTTATTGATTTGGCATTAGACACAGTGCCATTTTCTAAGGTGTCATACAAGATGGCCCTGGCTGAGTTGGAAGGGTTCCAACTATGGAAGTTAATTGATAAGGGTTTATCAGACTTGGTGGGTCTTCATAAGATGCAGTAGTCCTCTTCATGAAAGAGAGATAGACTCTTATTGTTATGAATAGAGTATCATTTGTCTGATAACACAACAGTGGAGAATCTATATTCTCTATCGTATACTAATGATATATTTAATCCACTCTGGTTAGTGCATGGTGTTTGTGGAGATTGATTTGAGGCATGGTTATCATTAGTTGAGGATTGTGGAGCAAGACATCTTTAAGATGATTAGGAGAATTGGTTATGATTATTACAAGTTCTAGGTGATATTAATTGATTGACAGTATGTATGGATATGAGGGGTTGAATTTGTTAAGGTTACTTGGATGAGTCATGATTATGTTATTGGATGATATTCTATTATACTCCATGGCATGGAGGAGAATAAGAAATATTGGTGCATTACTATGAGTATCTGAATGTCTCATCTCTTGCTGTGAATATATGCGAGTATAAATTATGGCCAAAGTAATGTCTCCCCAAATACAACAGTGGAGAATCCATATTCTCTATTGTGTACTGATGATCTATTTAATCTACTCTGGTTAGTGTATGGTGTTTGTGAAGATTGATTTGAGGCATGGTTATCATCAGTTGAGGATTATGGAGCAAGACATCTTTAAGATGATTAGTAGAACTGATTATGATTATTACAAGTTTTGGGTGATATTAATTGATGGAACCAATGCATTGGCAATATGTATGGATATGATGGGCTAAATATGCAAAGGTTACTTGGATGAGTCATGATTATGTTAGTGGATGGTATTCTTTTTTTTACTCCATGTAAGGGTGGCAAAATATGACACGACATGGTAACACGACTCGAACCTGACACGGATTTAGCAGGTTAGGGTTGAGCCTTATCGTGTTCGTGTCATTTTCAGGTTGACCCAAAAATGACACATCATAAATTGTGTCGTGTTTGGGTCAATCAATGTTGACCTGTCAGGTTGACCCATTTGACACCCAACATGGTAAAACTTCAAGTTGAACTGAATGACACGTGATCTTGGCTAACACTAAATAGATGGTTTTTGAGTGACAGTCCTATATTTGAACTGATAAAGGACAGGACAGTACGTTATATAGGATGGTTAGTAAGTAATCGTCCTATATAATAAAAGGTTTTACTATCATACATTTATAAATTATATAGGTTCCTAGAGGCTATAGGATGGTTAAGACAAAACCGTCCTATATTTTATATGTTCTATAAGGTGGTTGACAAGTAGGCGCCTTATATTTATATGTTATATAGGATGGTTATTAAATAACCGTCCTATATATTAGGGTTTATAGGAAAATTATTAATTAACTGTCCTATATTTTAAGATTCTATAGGACTGTTATTTTCTAATCATCCTATATTTAATAAGTGATATAAGATGATTACCAAATACCCATCCTATATTAGTAAAAAGGGTATAACTTGCATTACTGTCCAAGTGTCCAGTGTGTGATTCCACACACAGTTCTCTCTTTCCATTAGGCATTAGTCCATCCATTACACCCAACTTCACTCCTCAGTCCTCACATATCAAAACCTTGTCTTGACTCTTAAAGGCATGAAGCCTTGAACACACCAACCTCCCATCATAAAAAATTTGAAATAAAGCAAGCAGAGCACATTGTACTGTGCAGTCTGTACACACAATCACATTGACACATACTTACTTGAATCAAAACAAAAAATGGAATACAACCATAGTAATGGACTGATGTGTCAAAATAACACATTCACATTCAACCTGCTATATTTAAAATCATTGTACACATTCACTTCTACTCCATATATTTCACATTATACACAACTTCACTCCTTAGTCCTCACATATCAAAACCCTGTCATGACTCTTGAAGGCTTGAAGCCTTGAACACACCAACCTCCCATCATTAAAAATTTGAAATAAAGCAAACACACTATACACAGAATCACATTGACACATACATACTTGAATCAAAACAAAAAAAAGAATACAACCATAGTAATGGGCTAATGTGTCAAAATAACACATTCACATTCAACCTGCTATATTTAAAATCATTGTACACATTCACTTCTGCTCCATACAGTTCACATTATACACAACTTCACTCCTCAGTCCTCACATATCAAAACTCTGTCTTGACTCTTGAAGGCTTGAAGCCTTGAACACACCAACCTTCCATCATTAAAAATTTGAAATAAAGCAAACACACTGTACACACAATCACATTGACACATACATACTTGAATAATAAAAAAAAAAGGAATACAACCATAATAATGGACTAATGTGTCAAAATAACACATTCATATTCAACCTATTATATTTAAAATCATTGTACACATTCACTTATGCTCCATACAGTTCACATTGAATTGAATAGATAAAAGCACACCCAATCACCCATACTATACATGATACAACCCATCTGATGATCTAAGCCATCATTGAAATTTGAAAGTTTGAAACAAAGAAAGTACATACATTAAAACAGTGTACTTCAATCAAAAGAAAAATAGAACACATCCATAGAAATTAACTAATCTTTGTATTATATTTGAGTAAAATGTATATACATAAATGATGATACATTCATTTATATCACTGAACTACAAATTAAAATTCATAATATGATCTGTCCATTCCATTCTAATATTGTCTAGATCCAACTGGGAGTAACTCTTGCTTCCTAAATCCCCCTGCAAGAAACATATAATAACTTAGTTCAGACATGTAATCCTGGATTCAGTCAGGAAATATACAAAACAAAAGTGTAACATTGGTCGGTAAGTCTTACCTTTCTCAATTGTGAGATTGTAACTCCATTGCGAATGAGGGTTCTCATGTATCTGAGAACATAATACCCACACTCCCAATTTGATTTTTGTTTAGGCCACTGCAGAACAATGTCACCAAAGACAACAAAAAAGGTTCAAAATATCATGTCAAATAAGTTCAAGTTTAAAATTATATCAAAGAGTCTAAAGAGCAATAATTAGTAAACCTTACCTTGGCCTTCTTCTAGTTGAGTTTTGGTGGGTGGTCAATACGTTCCCACTCAGCCCATTTATACCATGCTCTACACACATATAATTGAAAAGTATTAGATTATGAATATTATGATATTTTCCAGGTGAGTAGTTATATTATAATGAAAGGAATAATAAAAACTTACTTCTTTATAATTTCCATCAGGTGTTCCCAAATATGCGCTCCACATGAATAAAAAAAAATTGCATGGCCACCATGCACATCCAAAGGTAGCAGCATCCAATGGGACCTATAAAAACAATAATTCAATTGTATGTTCTCTAATCTTAACTGATATAGATATTTATGTGTATGAATTATAAAATTGAAATGACATAATCCAGCAACATATGTTACAATGTACCTGCAATTTGGTAGGGAATCAATAAGGCTGCTCCTTCTCACAACCCATGAGCCCAGGAATGATATCTTCACTTTGTTTGTCCGCAGGAAAATAGTCCAATCGACAAACAAGAGAAGGGTCAAGGAACTTGTAAATGTCCTTGACCTCTAATCTTTGCAAGATATCATGCAAATACCTGCATTAGGAATTTGGGTTAATGTCAAATAATTATCAAGTGTTATTAAAAAAGCAAGTAATGTTGCTTTGATTCTTAATAGTCTAACTTTAGTAGAGTAGTTACATGATGACATACCCTATATAGACTACGATGTGCATGTATTCCAATTGCACCATATTACATATGGCTAAGAGGTCTTCCTTGAAGAGTGGAACCTCAACCACATCATTTGAGGTTCCACTTGATCCCTACACTGTAGATGTAACATTTCAGAAATTAGTAATGAATATATACAACATATACTGGTATACTAGCATATATAAAAGAAGAGAGACAATGAGATCAAATTATAATATTTTATCATATATTGGGATAAGGTCTTGATGATCATGATGATGACACTGAAAAGAAACACGTGAATTCCATAAAACACCTCTAACCATTACTTCAAGTAAGATTACAAGTTCTAACCTAGGATAAGATAATAAAACTTTTTGATCTCTAATCATTACTTCAAGTAAGAATCTAAGATCACAAATTCTAACCTAGGAAAAAACAACAAAATTTTTTGAGCTTGTGGGCACCTAACAAATGTTGACAATGAGCTTGTGACTTGTGAGCACCTAATAAGTGCTTTGAACTTGTTAGTTGTTGCATTGTTCAAGTCCACACGTAACATGATACAACTATGTAAATATATAGAATTAGTACTACCTGGGAAGGCTGGGATGGGGCTACACTTACCACTACGCCAGAATTTACTGGCAGGGAGGTTTGCTTCAATTGCCCCTTGTGCTGCTTCTGGTGATCCTACATGTTGCAGACAATATTAATCAATTAACAATTTAGGATGACTTAAAAAAGGTAGCAGAAAATGATGCCATGACTACAATTAGAATATATGTACCTTGGAATTAGATATCATTGGTTTGATGTGCTTCTCTGGCCAACACACATTATAGTCAATTGCATCCCTAACTGTTTTAACATCATCCCCTTAGATTGGAAAGGGAAGGGGAGCATCTGGTTGAATGGCAGCAATAATGCACATGCGCTTAGTGTCTGGAGGCATCAACTTGCCATGCAAGGTGGCAGAAGTCATGGGCTGAACCTCGTATAGTGTTGCCACAGCCACATAGTTCTCATATGTATGTAGCTTCAACATGCACTAACCCACCTGCATTTGAGAAATGACACACACACACACACACACACACACACACACACACACACACACATATAATGATTAGTGATGTAAACTAAAAAGGTTACTAAATAATTAAACATTGTAAAACTAAACATGTCAATATACATACCTCACTGATTAGGACATCACCTTCAAGTACTTGCTCTGCCACCTCTTCATTTGATGGAGGACTAAGAGTGTAGCTATTGTCAAATTGGGGTGGTTGAACTTGAACTTGAGGTTGAGCTTGAGGGCCAACATCCTCACATGAGGTTCTTCCACCACCTTGGAGTTCCTTCAGTAATTGGTCTTTGACCTTGCTATATATCTCCACAACAGTTTGCTTCTTCCATTCTTCTAATTCTTGTAGCATAAGAGCCTGTTGTTTAGGGAAGAACTTGGAAGGAACAACACTACGACCTTGGCCCCTTACCTGGCCAGGGTGCTCTTCCTTGTTGCCCATTTCCCTATACAGGATGTCCCCCTTTGCAGCAGTGATGCTAAGAGTCCTTGTAGTTGCACTTTTTAAGGTCAACTCTTCATGCAATTCTAAAGATCATAACATAATCAAATCCTTATTATATATATAATATTTATATAATGCAAGAGTATAAAAGTATAAAACTAGTTAACTAGGCAGTAGGCACATAAAATAAAAGTATAAAATTTAAAGTCTTAAACCACTTACAATTCTTGATGCAATTACTGCAGTTGTCTCATTAGCAAAGGTGTGGGAGTTACGCCCTTTCAAATGTGCCATTTTCTATAGAAGAGCACAAATGATGGGCACCGTTGTCCCAGCCTTCTGTTGCTGTTAAGAGAGACACTAGGTCAGACTTAATAAAATAAATATCTACTATGATTAGATAAATGAAATGTGACATGATATACTTACTTCATCTGCCTCTAATCTTGCGTAGCCAACCCTTGAAAGGTGGTGCTGCATATGATTCTATGTACATGCATTTTGTCCTTTTATACACTTTGCCTGGACATCAAAGTAATGTAATCAAATATAATAATTTCAAGAATCAAAATTTTTCTTGGCTAGTTCAAGTTGTGATTACCTCAAAATAAGGAGATAGCCTATATTGTACAAATTGATTCCATGCTTCCTGATCAATGAAGCAGGAATACAAGTGAGGGACCATGTTAAGCCTAGAAGGATCATTGGAATTTGGAAGTATGTACTTCCTTGCAAGCTCACTCTTCCATTTCCTCCATTTTTCACCAGCTCATAGCAATGCTTGCTTCTTGCACTCATCGGATATGTCAAAGGTAGATTACAAAACAAAAAAAGAAGCAGGTTTAGTGACTACTGACTAGCGAGTAGTGACTTAGTGTATCATGATTCATACACAAACAAAAACAAAATATATAAATATAAGGGACATATTATGTTATATGTAGGAAGAATTTACATACCTTGGCCATTTTTCATATTGCATCTTTGACTTTTGGCGATACAAGTCTCTAATCAGTCATTGATACTAGCACAAGTGTTCTAATAGTGCAACATATAAAGCTAGCATAGGCATATGCAGTACAACCTATCAGTTGGCCTCTACTATTGAATTGTATAGTTTCTTTTATTCCCTTTGATGATCTCTTATTTATATGATCCATTTGTGTTGGCCCCTGGCCTTTCTCTTGACATTGAGGTGTTACTAGTGGACATGTGCTTGATAGCCTTGATTGTTCTGCTTCTGTGTGTTGTAATTGTTGTTCTTGTTCTACTTCTACCTCTTCTACTTGTTCTTGTACTACTTCTTCATGTTCTTGTTCTAATTCTACTTCTTCATGTTCCATGTTTGCTTCACAAATAAAAATGAAAATGACTATAGTTAGAAAAGTGAAAACTGGAAAATGTAAGTGAAATAACTCAGTGCATTAGAAGCGATGATCAAAAGGTATTAGTTAAAGATGATGAGATCAAACAAAGGTGGGAAACATACTTGCAAAAATTGTTAAATGACAATGGCTCTGAGAATATAGGGATGGAAAATAATATAAATCTAAATAACATTACATATTATAGATATGAATGTAGGATTAGAATACCTGAAGTGAAAGACGACTTGAAAAAGATGAAATCAGGAAAGGCCATGGAGCTCAATGGTATACCAAATTACTAATAGAGGTTTGGAAGCATATGGGAGATATTGGGGTAGTTTGATTGACCAAGTTGTTTAACAAGATTATAAAATCAAAGAAAATGCCTGATGAATAGAGGAAAAGCTCTATTGTACGAATCAATTTATAATAAGAATAAGGGAGACATACAGAGCTGCACTAGTTAATAATTATCGAGGGATCAAACTTATGAGCCACACTATGAAACTTTTTGAAAGAGTGATTGAGAAGAGGCTATGACATGAAACAAGTGTATCGAAGAATCAGTTTGGTTTCATGCTACTTGCAAATGTAGGGGTATATAGAGTTATAGACATAATTAAAGATATGTATGATAGTATGAGGGAGATAATAAATGTTAAAACCACTAATGGTGACACTAGTGATTTTCTTGTCATTGTAGGATTGCACCAAGGATCGGCTTTGAGCCCATACCTTTTCACATTAGTTATGGATGATTTAAGAAAACATCTACATGAGGAGGTTCCCTGGAGCATGATATTTGCAGATGATATAGTCTTACTTGATGAAACAAGAGAGGGTACAAACATAAAGCTAGAGTTATGGAGAGATTAAGATTCATGTGGCAGACCCCTAATTGGGATATGGTCTTGATGATGATGATGAGTCATGCAGGTTGCAGATGAAGAATATTGTTAACCTTAACAGTTTTTAACCCTATATTGTGAGATGTAATGTAATAAGAGTGCTACTACTCGCTACATAACAAAAATAGGGCAAAAAATGGTGACATTACATAGAGTTTCCAAGAGCATAACAGAACTTGAACCAGTACCTGATGAACCTCCTTCCATTGTGGTCGCCGATCGATTTCTGACTTCTAAGTTTTCCCCCTTGCTCTCTCACTCTCTACTTCTTCTCTACCCTTGATCTGGTTGCACTTGTTCTCTGTCCCTTTCTCCTTCTTCTTCTCACTGACACTCTTCTTCTAGTTTGTGCGTTTGCCTTGGCTCTGGTTGAACTGTTGAAGGGGGTTTGGTCTTGGGGAGAGCTGGACACTTCGAAGGACTTAGGTTAGGGAGAAAAGAAATGCAAAGGTTAACAGTGAAAGGCAGGAGAAAGAAAGGTTTAATGTATAACTGAAAGATAAATATAGGACGGTTCTACAAAAATTGTCCTATATTAAGATAATTACAAGACGGTTATAAACTAACAGTCCTTTATTTAGTAACAATCATAGGACAGTTTAGGAATAATCGTCCTATAAGTATAAGCGGAGACTAAAAAAATAGGACGGTTATGGAATAACTGTCCTATAAATATATAACAATATAGGTTGGTTGTTACATAATCGTCTTATAAGTAACAAGTGATATACAAAATATAGGACCGTCTTATATTATTATGTTATAATGGACGGTTTTGCTTTAACTATCCTGTAGTTCCTTAAAAAATAAAAAAATAGTTATGTAAGTAACTCATACTCATTACTTGTTAAGGACTTGAGGTTGAGGATGAGTAAAGAAAGAGTTATGTAATTAACTAATCTTAGTTGAGGATGTGCTTAAAAAGAGTTATGTAAGTATGAGTAAAGAAAGAGTTATGTAATCTAATGAACTCATCTTAGTTGAGGATGAGCTTAAAAAGAAATAGTTATGTAAGTATCACTGCATGAGTAAAGAAAGAGTTATGTAATTAACTCATCTTAATTGAGTAGAGTTGAGGACGAGCTTAAAAAGACAGAGTTATGTAGGTATGATTGTATGAGTAAAGAAAGTGTTGTGTAATTAACTCAACTTAGTTACTTAATTGAGGACAAGCTTAAAAAGACAGAGTTATGTAGGTAACTCATACTCATTAGTTGTTGAGGTTGTGGATGAGTAAAGAAAGTGTTATGTAATTAACTCATCTTAGTTGAGGATTAGCTTAAAAAGATAGAGTTATGTAAGTAACTCATACTCATTAGTTGTTGAGGTTGAGGATAAGTAAAGAAAGAGTCATGTAATTAACTCATTAGGTGAGAATGACTGAATAAGAATAGAAGTAGTTATGTAATTAACTTAGTAGTTGAGAATGAGCATAGAAAGTGTTATGTAATTAACTCATTAGTGGATAGTGAGTATAGAAAGGGAACAGTTATGTAATTAACTCATTAGGTGAGAATGAGAATAGAAGGAGTTATGTGGTATAAAGTATAAAGTATATTGCTATAATAACTCATGAGAAAATAACGTGGTGAAACTAAAATTAATTCTAGATTATGGTCTATAGTGAAAAGAAGTACATTTGGCATTGATGGTAAAATGATCATGAGAAAATAACAAATGTTGAATGATATTACTAAGGGTGACTTACTACCATATACTCTACATGGATCATGGATGAATGACTTATTCCCAATCTATTATCAACAATTGGGAGTTAGAAATGAGAAACATTAGTAAGAAATGAAAACAAATCTTGAGTTATATAAGTTGGATAAATGATATTCATGAATTTGATGACAAAGAGATATATTAGATCAGTTGGTGATGACATATGGAATTAGTATAAGAAAATCAAGAGCAATTATAATTTTATACAATATATGACAGTTAGTCACTTATACAAGTTGCAAAACTTGTTAACTAATTATCTAGTAAGTGTAACTTATAACTGACAAAGTGTAGCTAATCTTAAAATGGATGATAAGAGAATAGTAAGTGAGGATAAACTTAAGGCCATATGATATAATGAACACTATCATAGTCTAGGATCAAGAGAAGGTGAGAAAGATGTGTTTAAACATACAAAAATAAGACAACAGAAGGGTAAGGACATATACCACGTTAAGTGCATTAGATTAGAACTTAGAAGTGATGATCAAAGGATACTACTCATACTAGTCAAGTCTGTCAAGACTCAAGACTCAAAGATGACTACGAGATCAAACAAAGGTGAGAATTTTACTTTCAAAAACTACTAAATGACAATTTCCCTAGATAATTAGTTAACATGTTATGTTTTCATTTTGTTTTCCCGCCACTGTAAAGGGGGCCCACACATCAGATAGGACATCAAAGACTCAAAATATTTGACAAATGATTGAAGTGTAAGTTTCATTAATTCCAGTTACCACTTGTCAGTTTGGAATTGGACTATTGGAGGAGGGGAGGTAGTCTGTCCCTGTTTGGCAGGCCAGCATCTAGGCTAGGCAGTCTGCTGGTCTGGGTAGACTGGTCACTAGCACATCACACATAGTCACACTCCCATGGATATGCTAAGTAAATAAAGGACTGTTAGATAAGAACTATCATATATTTTCAACATATATAGAACAGTTTGTTTCTAACCGTCCTTTATGTTTGTAAAATTATAGGACTATTATTTCTTAACTATCCTTTATGTTTATAAAATTATAGGACTATTATTTCTTAATCATCCTATATTTCTAAGTAAAATAGGATGGTTATTTGTTAATCGTCCTATATTTCTAAGTAAAATAGGACAATTATTTGTTAACCGTCCTATATTTACAAGTAAAATAAGATAATTAGATGTTAACCATCCTATTTGTTTTTCCAAATATAGGACTGTTATGTTTTAACCGTCCTATATTTATATTAAAATAGGACAATTATTAATTAACCATCCTGTAATATCGACGGTTACATTGTAACGGTCTTTTATTTTGTTATATTATAGGACTGTTGTTATTGAGTCGTCTTGTATTAGGTTTTTAATTTACCTTTTATTTAACATGATTGATCTAATCAATGGGAGCGAGTTTGATACTGAGAGAGGAGTAATACATATACATTTACTAATTTACACTTAGATCTTTAGCGTGAATCGATTAAAGCCCAACCCAACCCAAGTGCTTTTACATCTCTTTTAGAATTTTCTTCCCAAACTCGTCAAGACTTCAACCATTCTAACACAATGAGCAGCACACCTACAACACCACATATATGTGTTTGTTTTTTGTTATTTCTATATGATTTTGACTCTTTTCATTCCTCACTCCCTTGTTTGTTATTGGTGTAGTGTTTACTATGAGTGTGAACTAAATTTTGTTTGTCATTTGCAATATAGGCACAAGTTGGGAACACTGATGCTTCTGATAATTTGAATATGTTGCACGACAACGATGATGATGAGCTTGCTGATTTGCAGAATGTGGAGTTAGTTTCAAAATCCACCAGAGGTAAAAAGCATAGGAAGCTAATGTCTTCAGTTTGGAATTTTTTTAAACACCTTTCAGTATTAGAAGATGGAAGGCAAATGTGTAAATGCAAGAAGTGCTCTGCGATATATATTTGCCATAGTAAATTTGGTATTAGTAACTTAAAACATTATATAAAGACTTGTCAATGGAGCTCTTCTCGTGATATAGGTCAGTTGCTTTTATATCAAAGTTAGGGGAGTATGTCACTAAGTTTAGCTTCAGATAATAAGTTTGATCCTGAAGTTTATCGTGAGTTAGTAGTAGCTGCAGTTGTTATGCATGATTTGCCTTTCCAATTTGTTAAGTATGATGGAATTAGAGCTCTACTAAAATATTTGCTTGTAGATTTGCATTTGATTAGTAGAAATACAGTAAAAGCAGATGTTCTGAGAATGTATAAAAGAGGAAAAGGAAAGATAAAAGAGATGTTAGAGTTGGCACCTGGTAGGATAAGTTTGACATATGATTTGTGGACTTCTTGTATTATCGATGGTTATATAAGTCTCACAACACATTTTCTAGATAGTCAGTGGGTCTTACACAAGAGGATATTAAATTTCTGTTTCGTACCACCTCCACATAATGGAATATCATTAGCAGAAAAGGTATACTCATTATTGTTAGAATGGGGGATTGAGAAAAAGATTTTTTCAATCACTTTAGACAATGCTTCTGCTAATGATTCTTTTGTTGAGCTATTAAGGCATCAATTAAACATCAAGAACACTCTTGTTTGTGGTGGAGAGTTCCTTCATCTTCGTTGTTGTTGTTGTTGTTATCATATTTTGAATTTGATTGTGTAAGATGGTTTGAAAGAAATTGATGATGCTATTCAAAAAATTTGAGAGAGTATTAAGTATGTTAAAGCATCACAAAGTAGAAAACAATTTTTTTTAAAATGTGTGAATCACATGTCAATTAAGACAAAAAAGGCTTAAGACAAGATTGTCCTACCAGATGGAATTCAACTAATGTGATGCTTGAAAGTGCTCTTTTTTTACCATCGTGCATTAAGTGACTCAAATTATAAGCACTATCCTTCTTTCGATGAATGGGAAAAGGCTGCAAAAATTTTGAAGTTTTTTATAATGCTACCTGCATGTTTTCTGGATCCAAGTATCCCACAGAAAATCTCTACTTTCATGCAGCATTTGTAATTTATTTGAGTTTAACACAATATATGAGAAGTGATGATGACTATATGAAGCGTATGTCCACCCAAATGTTTGCCAAGTTTTCAAAGTACTGGTCTAAATTCAGCACCATTTTGGCAATTGCATGTGTGTTGAATCCTCGATATAAGCTTCCTTTGTGGAATTCTCATACAATAAATTGTTTGGTAATGGTTGCTTTGAGTTTGCTTAAGTTCGGGAAAAGTTATTCTCTCTCTTCAATGAATATATGGTTAAGAGTTCTCCTATTCCTTTCTCATCTTTCCCAGTGGCTAGAGGTACTGATGATAGACAGAACTTGTCATATAGTGAAGAGGTTTTAGATGTCATGAAGGTAATTATATTTATAATTGTATCTTTCATTATATGTTGCTTAGCATATTAAAATTTACTATGAATTATCTTAGAGTAAGTTGAAAAATATAATTCCATTTGCATTAGGAATTTGATTCATTTAAAAGTGAAGGAGATTCTTTGGCTATGCAAATATCACAATTGGAGCTTTATTTGGATGAACCAAGATTGTAAGAGTCAAAGCTATATATTCTTGCATTCTGGAAAGGCAATCAATATAGGTTGGTTGACTAATAATCTCTTGTCTCATGAAAACACTATCTTTTATAATCATATTTACATTTATATTTGCTTCAAATGTTGCTTTTAGGTATCCTAAACTTGCTACCATGGCTCGTGATGTCTTGAGCATTCCCATATCTACAGTTGCATCATAGTTTGCTTTTAGTGTTGGTGGTCGGGTTCTTAACCAATATAGATATACTTTAAATCCAGATACAATGCAAGCATTGATTTGTGTAAGAGATTGGCTATATGGATTGAAAGGTAATAATTTATGATTTTATATTTAAATTATATTTTATATGAGCTTAGTAATTATTAATGCTTGTTTATTCTATATGATTGTAGACTCTGCCATTAAAATTGCCATGGACGAGCTTGCTGAGGACATTATAAGCATAAGTAGTAGTGCAGGATCACCTCAACCAACTGAAGACTCTGGAACAATTTATTTTGATTAATTTGTATAATTTTCATAACTTATATTATTTTGTTGTGTTTGATACATTGATGGAAGTGGATTTCCCTTATGTGCTACTTAATCCCCAGTTATTTACTACTATTGCTGTTGTTTGATTCATTTGAATCTCTTTTAGACCTCATGTGAGTGGTGTAAAGTACTGTGTTGCTTCTAAATAAAATATTATAGAAACTTTATTGGTAATTTGGTATGGTTCAAGGTTCACTAATACTAGTTGGTAATGCTTTTCTATGTAATTGTCGTATGGATGGAGCAATGACCAATGATAATGAGCACGAAATGAGTTGGGGAAATGAATTCCATCCTATCAATCCATGTGGGGATTGAAAGTTCTAGTTCATAACTGAAAGACCCATGCCATCTGGTCTTCTTTTATTCTTTCCATTCATTGAAAAGTGTACTGTGAGGTCCTCTACCTGTCCTCACTCCTCGACTACATTTGCTACAACAATTCCATTCATTGGTTGTGTGCTAGCTTCGTTTGCTAGCTAAGGCTCTTCACCCTACATAAGAAAGCATGAATATGAAGTTCTTGTGCTTGAATAAGGACATCTTACAGCTTACTCAAGTTAAGCATTTAGATTTAAATGTCATGCCATGTTCTATTGTGCTGAACCCAAGCACTGAAAGTTTGAAACAAGTAGATGCAATTTTTTATTTCTACTACAAAACCTCATTGCATCAAGGCATCATCCCCTTCAAAAGATCAGAAGTATCCATTTGGTGCCAACTTTCAGAATTAGAAGATTATAGATAGTCGTGCTGGTACTTAGTATAAGTTAGATATATATAGGACGATTAATAAGTAACCATCCTATTAAAGGTTTTAAGTAGTATTATATTTAGGCTATAGGATAGTTAATACATAACTGTCCTATATTTTTATGCGTTCCATAAGACAGTTAATAAATAGGCATCTTATATTTGATGTTATATAGGATGATTATAGGACGGTTATAAAATAATCGTCCTATATTTTAGGGTTAAACCGTTAAGGAGAGTTTTTAACTAACTCATGTTAAGGAATCGAGTCATTTCATGTCATGTAGTGTCGTGTTGTATTGTTTCGTGTCATGTCATCCAACATGACTTAGTCACTTAATCATGTTACACGAGTCATGTTGTGTCAATTTTTTAAGAATCGGGTCGTGTACGAGTCATAGGTTTTTGACAAGACTATTAATTGTGTCATGTTTGTGTCGACACAAAGATGACCGGCCAACCCGAATTGTTAGGCCTAACTCCATGGCATGGAGGAGCATAAGAAATACTAGTACATTATTATGAGTATCTGAATGTCTCATCTCTTGCTATCAATATACGTGATGTTGTTCTTGATTTGGCATCAAACATAGTGCCATTTTCTAAGGTATCATACAAGATGGCCCCAACTAAGTTGGAAGGGTTCCAACTACGGAAGTTAACTAATGAGGGTTATATCAAACCTGGTGGGTCTTCATAAGATACAGTAGTCCTCTTTATGAAAGAGAGATAGACTCTTATTGTTATGAACAGAGTATCATTTGTCTGATAACACAACAGTGGAGAATCTATATTCTCCATCGTGTACTGATGATCTATTTAACCCACTCTGGTTTGTGCATGGTGTTGGTGGAGATTGATTTGAGGCATGGTTATCATTAGTTGAGGATTGTGCAGCAAGATATCTTTAAGATGATTAGTAGAACTGGTTATGATTATTCTGAGTTCTAGGTGATATTAATTGATGGAACCAATGCATTGACAGTATGCATAGATATGATGGGATAAATTTGCAAAGGTTACTTGGATGAGTTATGATTCTGTTAGTGGATGATATTCTTTTATACTCCATGGCATGGAGTAGCATAAGAAATACTAGTACATTATTATGAGTATCTAAATGTCTCATCTCTTGTTGTGAATATATGTGAGTATAAATTATAGTTAAAGAAGGTGAATTTCCTTGACCACAATACCTCTATTGATAGAGAGATAGTTTATTGAGATTGTGATGGGCTAGAATTAAGCCCAATTTAGTGACTAAGGTTGATAGTTTCCTTAGTCTAGTGAACTGTTATCACTGGGTTATTGAGTTCTCAAAGATAGCAGTGACGTGGATGCTGTTTATTATTACGCATATAAGCTTGATTTCTCATGAGGTGAGAGGTGTGACAGTGACATATGTTTACTACAAAATCATTTTCTTATGTGTAATCAGTTTTTGAATTATGACTTATACTTATGAGTAGCCGATGAGGGCGGCCTAAGAGGGTGACAGATGAGGGCGGGTGCGAGAGGCACTGGCAGGCTTTTAGGTGCTTACAGCATGATCGTGTTGTGGATTAGTTTTGTGTTGGTATATATTGCCTATTGATAAATGATATGCTTTGGTTTTGATTGGCATATATTGCCTATTGATGAGTAGATGTGCTCTAGTTTTTACTGGCATATATTGCCTGTTGATGAGTAGATATGCTCTGGTTTTGTAATACACACCATTTTGAGAAAATATATAAATGCCTAATTACACAAAATTTTGTGGAAATTGAAATTCTAGGAATTTAAAATTTTTTACAAATAGAATCATGGACTGAAACCTTAATATTTAGAATGTATATGAGAAATGGAGTCCAAAGACACTAAGAACGCTAAAATCATAGACTAGATGAAAATTTGCTAATTATTTTAATTTAGATATTTAATAAGTTAATTAAGGAGGGAAAAATAGAGATTTCACATGTGGGGCCCACAAAATTGGGAGCTGAAACCTACAACCTGACAGGCATTAATGAGGTGTGGTGGTGATTATCAGCCATTAATGCTAGTAATAATTTTGACATTTAATGAAAATAAAAAAATAAAATAATTTAAAAATAAAAGACATTTATGGGGCCTTTAAATGCGCCTCCCCCCCTCATTTATTTCTCTCTTGTTTTCCCCCTGCATTTAATCTGCTTGGTTCCCCATGTCACTGACAACAGCGTTAGAGATGACGTCCTGACGCTGACCAACTACTGCAGTGATCGTAGTGCCCATTTCTCCCTCCTACAGAGATGAAACTTGGTGTTTCCTGCCAGCCCCAATGAGATAGGCCCTACCATTCTCCCTCCTATAGAGACGAAACTTGGTGTTTTCTGCCAGCCCCAATGAGGTAGGCCCTACCATTCTCCCTCCCCTTTTTTGGTTTATCACATTCTTTGTTTTTCTGACCTATTAACACCAAAAACAGCAACAGAATGCCGTTTTTCAATGAAAGCTGAAACTTACTATTTTTGTGAAAAGCAATCACTATAACGATGCCAAATTAGTGATCTGAACCATTCATCTTGTTCGTCATGAACTTACTAACAAATCCCTTTCTTTTCATGGAAATCCAACGTGTAATGATCAAAAAGTGAAAAAATAGTAAGAGGGGAAAATTTTCTAAATTGCATAAATCTGATTAAAAAACATAGATTTAAGCAAAATCAGTGGATAAAAAAACATTATAAAACTAAAATCATGAAATTTTGAACAAAATGACATAAAAATCATAAAGTTTCATGACTGTATGTGTCATTAGCAGCGACCATAATCTGGTCGTCTTCTTAGGCAGCGGTGATGTTTTTTGGTGATCACGGGTGTACTAATCTCGATTGATTTCACCATGACGAATGGTCTGGATGGATGATCTGATCCATTCATTGTGTTCTTGGACCCCCAAAACCTTAAGGAGAGGAAAAATAGTAGAAAAATAATAAGATCTGGATCGTAGATTGAGCTAAAGAATATTGGACGGCCGGGGTGCGTCATCCTCGATGGGCGATGCGTCTAGGACGCCTGACGGAGATGCACAGCGGTGATGCACATGCTGGTAAGACCGTACACTTGCAAATGACGCGTTCATCATTTCCCACTGCGACGGAACGCCAGTGCGTCTTGGTGACGGAGATGCACGCAAGGTGCGTTCCAGGTGCACGTTATGCGCGTCTACATCCTGGCAATAGAGATGCACGCGGGATGCATTCTGGTCACGCATCACACTTACATGTGTCCCCATGACGCCGACTTTAAATTAATTTAATCCAAAAAATTTCTGAGCCATTCAAATTGATTTGAAATCTTAAAATCTCAATTATGAGGGCTACAAAGGCCCAAATCATGATCTGAGACATCTGTTGGATTCATCTTGACGACATAGAACTAAATTTAATATCAAAACTTTGATTTGAACACTTTTAAACAGATCAAATCACAAAATCTTAAAAACTAAATGTATACATTAATTAGGTAGATGATCTAGTGAAATTGATGGACAGATTATAAGTATACATCAAGAAAAGTGATCTTGACTACCAATCTAATCATGAACCTTAGGACTAACTGATCAGGATATGATCTGACCATCAGATCAACATATCATTATAGACATACACATAGATTACTAAATAAACATAGAAATTAGATTGATTATGATGAGAAAGACTAGAAGTGATGATCTAATGTTAGATCTAAGTAACAAAGAATGATCCAACAGTTGGATCATCTCCAAACCTAACAAGGTGAAAGTAATAGGTTCTCTAATGATCAAGGGATACTAATTGACAAATCATAACTTAGATTGATGATCAAAGTTGATAGATGAGCATCTAGATGTTAGAAAAACCAACATCTAGTCCATGATTAACTTGATTAAGGGTTAATCAGATGATCTAGACCGTTAATCTAGGATTAACTACTAAATCAGAGAGATCTTCACTTGAATTAATGTACTTTTGGGGATTTAAGAATACCAAGTGAATGGATAAATATTATGATGGATAATAATGACACAAATTAGAGTGGCAATGGTTTAACATGGTATTATGGTCTAACAGGTCTTCAAGCACACGAGTTGAGATAGTTTAAGCCCTTGATTAGAAGTATGGTTGATTTGAGGTAGGTGATTACATTTAATAATTTTCCTGATTTCATGAATCATGACATATTACTTGGAAAACTTAAAATATGAATTTCACTCTCTATCATGTTTTCATGAGAATACCTTCATCATATATGATTGATATTATGACATCTTGATCCACATAATTTATCCATATTTTAACACATGACTGATTATATATTAACATGTCTTTTAACATGATCTTCTTGAGATTGTTTACACATGGGAGTTTTTATGGCTTATATTGTGTTTTCACTGTTTCATGATAAGTGTTTTTTCCCAATCGGTGCTATGCTAGGAGGATATTAGGGGTGGCCACCTGCCCTCTGAACTTATAAATGATAGACACCATCCCTGATATGTGGGCAAAATACATGCAGTTTGTGGTAATCATGGGTAGGCCACCCACGCACATCCGACCATTTCCCATACATGATGGATAGTAGTCTCCCGTGTTGGTGTCGATGGTGAGCGGCAGTGGTTGATACCCTGGAGTGGTTGCCACTGCAACATAATAGCTCATACTCTTATTCTGTATACTCATGTAGTGCATATATGTATACCCACAGCTTGACGATGCACCTTTAGGGTGAAATCTATGTGAGTAGTCAGATGTGGGCGGGCCAATGGGTTGTACGAGCTACAGGTGAGGGACCCAGGGTTGGGAATGAGTATTCATTGCCAGTGATATGAGTGTAGTGGCACACTCTTAGGGCATGATTATGTATGAGAACCTTGTTATCATGACCTGCATCCATATGTTTAGATGATAAAATTGATTTCACTTGATTCTGATAGATGTATAATCATGCATTACTCATGTCTTGCATGCCATGACGATTGGATATGATATTTTTGTGTTTAGGCATAAACCATGCTTTAGTTGCTATCATTTTATTCAGACTCACGATCTTCTATGCCCAAATTACTTTAGATGCTTGATGATTTGACATACTATATCATGTTTTACCCCATGAGATTTACTGTGACATCGATACTTTGATACCACACTATTACATTGCATTTTGTATTAAATGTGATCACTTAAACAAGCAATAGCATACTGAGGCATTGCTTTGTTTTGCAATGTTTTAGATTTGGAGTGCGATAGTAGTAAGGGCAAGCAGGTGGAGCAGCATTAGAGAGAGAGGACTACAAGGACCATCTACTGCACCAGAGATTAATTAGATATATGCTTCATTTTACTTGCCATTGAACTTGTTTTTGGGCTATACAGACACACTTGTTTTATGAGGATGGGATTGGATTCGAATCTTATCTGTATAGTGACTTACATATTTGAGTGGATGTGGTGATTGATGGATAGGACCCTGGGGTTTATGGATATTTGGCGTTATTGTTATCTCTTATCATGACCAGTATTTAATTAGACTTAGTTTTTGGTTGAGCATGCTCTGTATTATATTGCATCAGTTTTATTTATCATCTTGGATTTGGATTTGGATGACCCTTGGGATTTTCTTTCAAATTTTTCTTTGAAATGATTAGTGTAATTATATTAAATATTAGTTTTCCTCTTTCAAGGATCCCAGCTATTTTATTAAACAATATTATTATTATATAGAAAATGGTTTTAGAAAACCTAGGGCGCCACAGGTTTTGATTGGCATATATTGCCTGTTGATGAGCAAATATCCTTTGATTTTGATTGGCATATGTTGCTTATTGATGAGCAGATGTGCTATGGTTTTATTGGCATATATTGCCTGCTCATGAGCTGTCATGCTCTGGTTTTGATTAGTATACATTGCCTATTGGTGAGGTAATGTGATCTGAAATAGATTTAGCATAGAATTGCCTATATGTGAGTTGAGGTACTCCAAATTTTGTTGATATGGTGATTTTACTTATACTAAAGTTGTACACAAACAATTAACTCCTAGATGAGAGTATGGTTTATAGTAATTGCATTATATGCAGTTATGATGCGTTCTAACCATAATATGAGTTATTTGAGTCAGAATGGTTTGACACATGCATTGGTTTCTATGTATGAGTTGTTATCTGAGGGGATGACATGGCATGAATTATTTATTGACATTGACTCTGTAATTATTAGTACGATCTATAGATCTTGTGAGATGGGATGCTCCTAGAATTGTTTAAAGAATAACATGGAAAGAATTTCGTAAACGAAATTCCTATAAGGAGGGAAGAATGTAACAACCCTCAATTTTGGATCATTTTTAGTATATTTTATTATGTTTTAAAGGAAGTAAAATCAGAATTTAATTCCATAAAAAATGAGTTTCATGAAAATGACCGCCTTATAAAATAAAAAATTTGGACTTGGAATTATCAAATTTGGAATGAACGTGTCAATAAGATTCCCATGACACTAATTTTGCATGAAATAGTGTGTGGTAGAAAAACTAATTTTTTTTTACTAATTTAGAGGGGGCTGAATTTGATAATGGAACCCCATGTTTTATTAGTTGTGGGCTAGGGTGGTTGAGAACGGGATTAGACAGGGGACGTGAAAAAGGGGAAAACCTTGGCGACTGCATCATCCCCTCCTCCATCTGATCTCCCTAACTAGCAATTTCCCCTCAATCACCGGCACCAGCCTGCCTCGTGCCATTGGAATTGTTCGATACTGATGTAGGACTCGCTTCCCCTTCTTCTGGCACAAGTGACGTCTACTGGTTGACGTGTCAAAGCAAGAAGTCCTCTCCCCATGTGCCGATCTCCTCCCCCCTCTAGCTTGTGAACCCATGTGGTCCTGGCAGATGGCCCACCTAGTAGGCTAGCCTAGTCTCTTTAAGATGGGTTTTAGGTGGTGCTAGAGTAGAGGCCATTGCCAGCCCTCATCCTCTCCCCCTTTTCTCCCTTCTTCGACATAGCCTAACCCACATAATAGGCTGGGGTGCCTGATTTTTTCTCCTTCCCTGTCGGTGTTTTTTTTTCCTATTTCTCCTACTAATCCCCCATTTTTCAACATGACCAGGCTATTGGGTACCCAACATGCCAGGACCAGTTCCTCATTTTCCTTCCTCTATCAAGCTTAGGCACGAACAACTTGGTAGCCACCACACCCTTCCCCATCTTCCCTATTTCTGGCAAGTTAGGTAGAGTTGACTTGTTAAGTCAACTTGCTCTTGACTCATTTTGGGGTAGTGGAGTTGACTCAGTGAACCCTTGAAATTTGAAGCTCCACTTTGACCAATCCAGAAACGATATCGGAGATCTAAGATAACCCTCATGATCCTTGCATCGCGAGGAATAATACCCATCTTCCCATTCATTGATCAAGGAAGATTTGTCCATTAATTTTGATCAGACTTTAGATTGTCTGATATGTGATGATGTAACCTTATTTTATGATCTAAATAGTCTATTAAGACCCATACAAGATATTTGGGATCTAAAGCATTCTTGGAGATGAATTAGCCAATCTTAATCAACAGCTGAGATCAATTGAAGATCCCGGTATGAAATTAGATCAAATTTGAAGATCCATACCGCTCAGATTACTTAATTGTATTATTTAGTTAGAATTACTAATTCTTTATTTGATTTGAGGTGATCAAGTGAAAAATTGTGACTAGATTAGCATGGATCTCTAAGATTGGGCACACTTGAGGCAATTGGTTGGCGATTCGGCCAAGCAGATAGCTAGATGCTCTTTATATTGATTTGTGCAAGGTAAGATTATTATCTTAACCATTTGATTTGACTGCAATTAGATAAGATGGAGCATGAATTTCATGTAAAAATGCCCAATTGGTTAATTAAATAATAAATTATTTGGGATTGATATGATCCTAGCCAAATAGCTCTGAAATATGCAATGACATAATTAAGATGAAAAATCAGATGGTTATAGGTGGGTTGATTTAGTATGATTTAAATTATTAGCCAACTAGGTAGGCCCCATCTTGAGATTCTATGGCTGGAAATAATTAGATTGACTTGAGTACGATGTATTGAAATACAAAAATATAAGGTTATGTAATTAAGAACCCAACTTAGGTAATTTGGATTCTAAGTATGACCTAGATGTGATATATATCCAAATGATGAGACTATGGCCGATTGAGCTAGATTTGGAGCACGACTGATTTGAGAGGTATAAACAAATAGTTCTTCATTTGAGGTAGTGACTACATTTAGTATTCCTATGATTTTATAAATCATGATTGTTCGCTTGATGCCTTTATTCACATGGACAATTTGATGCATGGACATGCCAACCTTATGATTTTCCTGAGAATGTCATTCAACATGTGTTGTCGATGTTATACTATCTTTTCAATTTACATTATTCATGCACCATTCCTAATACATTGTATGCTACATCGATTAGATTATTTGATGATGTTATACTTGAATTTTCTTTGCATAAATTTTGAAATGTTAAAATACTTTATCGACTTGAATTTGTCAAGGATGGTTACCCATGGATCTTTGATACTTGGTTTCATGTTTTTACTAATTTATGATGGGCATTTTTCCCCAGTGGATGCATATTAAGAGGGTTGTAGGTTTTGCCACCTGCCCTCTGAGTTTATATATTATAGACACCACCGTGACAATAGGCACTAGGTGCGGTTTGTGGTTATCATGGGCAGGCCACCCTCGCACATCTGACCAACTCCCATGCCTTGGTGGACACTACTCCCATTTTAGTGTCGATGATGAGCAATAGTGGTTTATACCCTGGAGTGGTTGGCACTACAGCATAGCAATCCATGCACTTATTCTGTATGCACATGTTGTTATAGACATATCTGGATGGTTATACCCAGATGCACCCACAACATGATGACACATCCTCATGATAAAGCTTATATCCACAGGTAAATGTGGGCCGGCCTGTGGGCTAAACAAGTTACCTGATGTGTGGGCTATAGGTGAGGAGCCTAGAGGGTTGGTATGATTACTCATGACCAGATATGAGATTGTGGTGGGACACTAGAGAGACATGATTAGCTTGCATGCTCTATTATTCATGATACGCATTCATGCTTTGATATGATATATTTGATTGTATTTGACTCTACCACATAAGCATGCGTTATTCATGTTATGCATGTCATGACATTTGGATATGATACTTCTACATTTATGCATGAAATCATATTCTCATCGATTTTGTATTTGATTTTGACTCATTATTCATGCATCATTTTATCTTTGATATATGATGATTCAGCTTTTTATATAAATGTTTCATATCCATGAGCTTTATCTTATACGTCACACTATATATTCTTTAATCGACACTAAATGTGGTCACCTACAGAAGCGATTGCTTGCTGAGGCATTTATTTGGTTTGCAATGCCTTAGATACAGAGAGAGGTAGCAGGTTCGGCATACTGACAGAGTAGGTGAGGGCCATGGCGGCCTTCAACAATGTACATAGGAGATTTAAAAAATGAAAACAGTTTGTTCAGAACCTTACTTTAGTTTTTATTTATGAACTATATATGTGTGATTTACATTGTGACTTGGATGTGATGATATATCCATGTTGGATGTGATAGCTATGCATGGACAAACCTTAGAAAATATTGTTGTTCTTTTTTATTTTTACTCTATTGTTAAGGTTATGGTTTTATCGATATTTGTAAATGATCGAGATGGATGTGTATGAAGATTGAGTCTCCTATGTATGTTTATGTTTATTGTATTTTATCAGGTATCGTTGTATCGCATAGATTTTATCCAATGGTCCAAAATAGAGAGGAGACTCCATAGAATTTTTAGTAGAAATGAAAATTTCATTTCACTGCTAAATCCGTGATTTTGTAATTGTATGACTCTTGGGATTTTAAAAATGAATGCTTTTTATTTGAGTTATTGTTTTTAGTGAATTTTAAAATCAAAGTTTTAGAACAAAGATCCTGACATTTTAAAAATTGGTGTTATATTATTGTGTAAAACCTGGAATGTCACATTAATGAATACTCATGACCAATGACAAATAGTCAACAATAATGAATACTCATGATCAATAAATGAATACTCATGACCAATGACAAATAGTCAACAATAATGAATACTCATGATCAATAACAAATAGCCAAACTTCATTAGTTCTACAGTCCTCGAAGAGGTTCAAATGGTGTCATATATGTAAACATTACACATTTTAAATATCTTTCGTCCATTGATTTATGAGTTGATGCATGACATGAGACATTGTATTTAAGTGTAAAGAAATAATATAGAAAAGCAAGAGACACTGCTAGAGACCTCAAGAGAAAAACATAGCAAATAGGTTTCCAACATAGTTGATAATTTTGTTAATTGATGTAATACTTTGATTTATCATGACTCTAGGTTTATGGACAGGTGAATATATAAAAATTGAATATTTTGGCTATATAGACCTAATTGATCTTGGTCTTGATCTCCTCCTTCATTTCAATTAAAACTTAATTTTTACACATGCTTAAATATTATATATTTATATTAAAAGTCAATTTTTATACACGCTGTAAAAGATTTTATAAAAAAAATGTTTTAAAAACCTGTTATATGAACCTTGCTAATTTAGCCCATAGCCATTAGATCTACACGAGTCAGCATCAATATATCTACCTTGTGTTTATAGAAGCATAACCCAGAGAACAGCCAAAACTTAGCTCTTCTCATTTCCCCATTTGCACTATTTGACCAGGGTACAAGAAATTGGGTCATTGAACACTTAAAAACCAGTCTCACCCTATAACAATTTGTGCTTCACATGATCAACAATACCGAAATTTCTACACAATTGTACAGGATATGGTAATTCCACTTACGGTGGAACCAAGATACTTGGTGGTGCACCTTCCACTACGGATGGGATTCCGGGGCTGCAGTGCCCAGTACCGGCATTCTGATGTTCTTGTCGGTTGTACGACACCCAGACTTCTTTTTGGTCAGGCGTTTTGGAGCCGTCATGCTACGAGACTGTTTGATTTGGCCCGCCGAAGACAGGCCTCATGTAAGCATCATCGAATCTCCTCCAATAAGTATGTATGGTGTGTGCAGGCGTCTCCATTAGCATAGCTATACTGTTCTTGGCGCGGATCATATTCGTCGTAGCAGATTCTTCAAAGGAGAGCAGAGGCAAGGTTATATCTTCTTTCGGGGAGTTTGGGTCCAAACTTTGATGGTTCTCTTGTGCACGATGAGGAAGTAGGACGCTTATAAGCGGCTTTGTCAGGAAACCAAACACCTGAAAGATGTTCATGTTGGAGGCCAATCAGATTATATTAGACTGCAATAAAACAGATTCAAGTATGCATTCTAGTCTTGTGATATATACATACTGGTTAGGTTGGACTCGGAAGTTGGATATGAAATGGAATAAATTAATGTAACCTAAAATTGATAAATCAGTTTCAAAGCAGAGCAATACAAGCCAAATAAGACACAGGATGAGAAACACAAAAATTACGAGGAAGGAGGCATTCACACTTTTCTCCTCTTGACAGAGGGTTCATGATTACTAAACACGAAGTGATAAAAATTATATGTGGATAAAAAAATTAACTATCTGAAACTTCGGTTGCTACCTATAAACTTCCGATTCTTACTGTAGAAGATATGCACCAAAAAAAACACCTGTAAACTAAAATTTGCTACAAATTCCAGAAACAATACCAAATCCTAATCAACGGTTGTGCGCCTAACCTACTGAAATTTGAAAATGATAAAATGCGAGAAAATGAATGAGAATAATACTCGAATTTTCTAGGATGAGGCTTTCTAGCCTTAGTGGTAGGAGTCCTTTCAAAGAAGAAACTTTAGATTGTTTGCTAAAACGGGACAATAATTAGTAAAAGCCTAGTCTAGGCCGTCTACAAATCATAAAAGCATAATGGGCTTGATGTTTTAGCGATCCAAACCATAAAAGCTATGACCCAAATTTTTTTTAAATTATATGGTAGTGTTAAAACTATGACCGGATATCTCGTGCAGGCAAAAACTCCAAGACGACCCACTTTACAAGATCTAAATCATTGACGACCTCACTTTAGAAAATCTAAATCATTTACCCATGGCTTAGATAGCATATGATCCAAAAATCTCATCCAAGATGGATGGAATTAAATAGATGAGAATAATAGGCCATATAAGTCACGAAAACAAATTGTATGGTTTAAATATTTTAAATGTCAAGCAGATCTTAAATGGCCTATGATTTGAAGGGGTTTAAATCTTTTAAAATGTAGGCCCAAGTCTTACATTACCTATGATTTGAAAGGTTTAGATATCCTAAAATTTGGACACAAGTCTTACATGGGTTATGATCTAAAAGGTTCAGATCTTCTAAATTGTGAGTCCAAATCTTTATATGAATTATGATTTAAATGGTTTGTTTCTTCTAAAATGTGGGCCCGGCTATATGGCCTATGATTTGAATGGTTTAGATCTTCTAAGATGTGGGCCGAACTCTTCCATTGCCAATAATTTGCATGATTTTAGATCTTCTAAAATATGGGCCACCTGTTTAAATCTTCAGGAGATCCATGCTTTATATCAAGGAAGTCATCTAAATTCACGTTATTTACAACCAATAGATCTACGGAAGATTAATGATTTATATTGAGGAAATCGTCTAAATGCATGTTATTTACAACCAATACGATTTAGGGTTTGTTAACTAGAAACTAACACATGATATAATGACCCATAATTGATTTACTCCCCCTGGCGAAAATAAAAAAATGTCAAATAGGCAGTTGCGTGACGTCCTAACTATTTCGTAGTATGCGTATCAACAGCATATATATATATATATATATATATATATAAACAAACTCAATACAACTCTCCATGCAGCCACAACCACCCACACCCATATATATATAGGTACTCAATGTGATGTAGTCTAGGCCTTTTCACGAGCTTTTTACATGTGAAGACTAGGCATGAGAAGGGGAACGAGGTGTCATTTCTACTTAAGCCCTTTTCCTCCGAAACTTATTCTTCCACAAGTAATACGGGCAGGGCTAAGAGGTGCAATGGTCTTGTTCTGGTTCGATATTAGGAAAACTAGAACCATACATTAAGATATCAGATAGCTTGGAACCGTATTGTTAGAAGTTTGATTGCTGGGCTCAAAAGCTAGAACCTAGTTTTCGGCTCTAGTCCACTTCTGTCTCATATATCGGTTCTAATGTAAAGGGAAAAAGATAGAACACAGAGATCCTAACATGCCAAAGTTCTGGCTATGCATTAGTTTTATATATTTAATTATTTATATACCAATTAACCATGAGTTTGTTGGTTAAAAGTACATAGGCAAGCAAAAACACAACATAAGAAACAACATAATAAAAGTATATATCATGCCACTAACTACAATATAAGTTAACAATGAAAGAAATTCAAAGTAGGGAAGATTTGATGGCTTTGGTTGGTTGGGGAGGGGAAGTATATATTTCTCAGTTTTGATTTTCCCCAATTGTACTTTATCCTTATGCCACTGAGATTTTCAATTATTTGTGGATGAACCCTAATGGGTCATCCATAGGTGATCCCAAAACTAGGTGCCAACAATAGAATGAAATAAACTAAAAATAAGTATTTAATTTACTTCAAATTACTATTTACGCTTTTTTAAAATTCAATAAAATTATAAGGTATTTTGGTGTAACAATTAATGTTTAGTGCAATAGTGAGCTCTAGAGCTTTCAATTGAGAATGTCATGAGTTTGAGGCTCTTAAAGGCTCCTAAAAGGAGATGTGTGAGTGAGTGCATTAGTCAACCATTTAAAAGAATAATAAACAAACATTTAATTTAATTTAAAATACTATTTACCTTATTTTAAATTTTATCAAATTATAAGGCATAATTCTGAAGGGGAGCCTTTGCACAGCGGTTGAATTATTATCATGTGAACTAAAGTTATGGGTTTGAGAAAATAGCCTTTTGCAAAAATGCAAGGTAAGGCTACATACTCTATAACTTTTGTGGTCCACCGCTTCCCCAGACCTTGGGTAGATAGGCACTTGGCTGCCCTTTTGGTTTTTTTGGTTTTGGTTTTGGTTGAGGCATCTGGGCATAAAACTAGAAGTGGCTCCATATGATTTAGTTCTTTATGGTTCAGTTCTTTGAAATGGGAACCAATCTTGTACTTCCTATTCCAATTGAAGAATCATATATAAGGAATTGCCAAAGTACTAGAAGAAGAAATTTCTAAAAATTGATATCGTACCAGTGTAGTGACTAGCACAACCATATCTGTACTGGTGAGCATCATAGCATGAACTGGATTAACAGTAACCCCAGAAAAGGTAAACTGCAAAAGGAACAAGGGAGAACAATAAATATCTAAAATTGCAAGGAAGTTCATATTCCTATTTCAGTTAACTGTAACCCTAAAAAAGATGAAATGCAGAGAGAAAAATAAAACATCTAAAATTGCAAAAGAAGTTGAGCTGCTTGCTTCAATCAATTAAATCAATCACCTGATTGAAGGCCAATGCAATAGAAACAGGGCCCCTCGTGAGGCCAGCCCACCAAATTATTATCTGTGAAGGTTTTGATGAAGTTTAGAAACATAAAGCAAACTCTTTTAACATGAATATACAAAAATATCACCTGGTGTTTTAATGTTATCGATGTTCTTGGACAGGTTGCACTCATATAATTGGATAGAATAGAGAGGGGAAACACAAATGCTGCTCGTCCAAGTAATACCAGAAAAATTATAGTAAGATACATGCTAATCTTTGTCTTGGCACTACAAAAGAGAGATGGAGATCACTAAGTTAGGAGGAGAAGATATTATCTTGTACATGTAGAAAGATCATGGAGACAAAGAATTCAATGCAGATATTAGTTTAACATAAAGATTCTAATCAAACTTGACAAATTGATGTCACAAGGAATGAAATATAAAAAAATGACTTCATTTTCCTCGCTTCCATCTCTTCCTACCATAAAGGACTTACAAAATTCAAAGGTCATACATATGCAATGCCTATCAATTATCTAATGTGTAATTTCATTTTGTGTGTGTGTACATGTGTTTAAAAAGATCAAGGTGGGTGAAGGAGGAATTTTAGAGAGAACATCTTGACAAATAGGAGATGGTACCTTGTTCATTTCGATTATGTGCCTTGGATATTAGGGTAGAACATGTTTACCGACAATTCCATAATTACCCTTGTCAATCCAGACACGGAAATACTAAAACAACCAAGCAATATAAAAGTTGATATTTAACAATAACAGAAATATCTCTATGGTATGTCACATTTGAATTTGTTATAGGAATTGATGAAAGGTTTAGTTTTGAAATTTGATTCAAATGAAGATTACTCCTTGATTTCTGAAAATTAGGATATCAAATTGTATTAAATACACAAATAACTAAGCATGAAGTAATCGTTAGGAAGAATATAACACCTTGACTTAGTCATTTTCCATTTTTCGATGTCGAGGGAATCCATTCCCACATAAAGAAAAATGAATGTCTCTGCAACAAATGACATTGTCTCAAACACATGCCTGCAAGATTAATTGATAGAAATCTATGAGCTCACTCTGTAACAGCTTACCAATAATTCTATTTAGGAGTTAAAAAGAATGTCTAACTTAAGATTTTTACAAACAATAACAAACAACTATTTCCATCATTTTAGCATCTATTCTAGAGTTCCTAGTTGACGATGATAAGCCTTATAGGATAATTGTGATGCTATTCTAGGACAATAACTCCAACTATACACAATTAAGAGCATTTAATTTCTAGGAATAAGTATGGCATCCAAACACATGTTAAGTCAGCAATCAGCTACTCACCTAGTAGTAATTCTTGAGTTTTCAGTCACATTATGCCATGTGTAATGCGACATGACAATCCCACAAAAGAAAACTGTCATAATCCCACTCAAGTGTAACAACTGCACAAATAATACATAGGTGAGATTTGAGATTGATAAGCAATGTACATTTAGTTTCTTACATGCATACGGAGACAAAATAAAGTAGGAAGGTGCAAAAGCTCATCTTAGGCAAATAAGTGACTTTTTTTTATCTTTTATACATATCCTTGACTGATCACATGCTCTGGGTCAAGGGAAGTGCATTTGAGTGCAGGTCCATTCAAATAATTGTTTTGTGCCTATATATATATATATATATATATATATATATATATATATATATATATATATCAATCTTTTATATATCTTCTCCTTTTGCACATAAAAAGACCTTGTTGACCTCTTAATACATACCTTTTTCAATATTCCATTTGGAACTAGAAATTCATATTCCTTTTGTATATCATTTTGCATTAAGTTGCATGTAAATGATTTTGACCCATACTCTATATATTTTTAAAGATGGAAGTTGAGTATTAAAACAAGGATATAAACAATTTGCCTTCCTCACCTCTGCCAACATATAAGATAAATATGCCATCAAAATCATTAGTGCGATTTCACGATCAGTCGAATGCCTGTTGACATATCTAACTTCAGCATGTTGTTCACATAGTAATTGCATGTCAATCTTGTTCTTATGCAAGCACAAAGAGAAGCAAAAAGAACAACTAAAAGAAAGAAAAGAAACAAAAGTGTCATCCCATCTACTCCACATCAAAAGTTATTCATGGACTAAGGAAATACTTACCTACCAATATATAAAGTTTTGATTGTATATGCAGTCAACAACCCTGTCTGAAGGAAGACAACAAAGAACCGGTGAAGATGAAAGTCATAAAAGTAAATATAAAGGGCATGACTAAGTTGGAGATAGAGTTAAATTGGTAAAATCAATCTTATAGACATTCTACATATTGTAGTCTACAGGCAACCATTGATGCAGTATCAATATCCATTTGGAAGTGTCCCTGCTACCTAGTAATACATGGAATATAAAAAAAGAAAAAGAAAAAGGAATATATAGCTAAAACAAATCACCTATCTATGTTGAAGCTAGAAAAGACTTATAGAAATCAACCTTAAAGATAGATTGTGTATATAGCTACACGTATTCATGAGTGTGGTGTTATTACCAAGTAAACATAGTTCTTTGTAGAGATGTATAACAACACTTAGGACAGAGTGTCCACCACTTCCCATCTCAAATCCCAATGGACATTGTTATAAGAAAAAAGATACTGGTAGAACCTAAATAATTTATTCATAACCAGAAAAGATGGGATCTTTAAATAAAATCATAGAAAGCATAAAGGAAATCCATAGAGCTAGCAGCCAAAATATCAACAGTATCTTGCAAGAACATACACCCATCAATAGAACTACCAGCAATAAGGCCATACCAAGTAACAAAATTTTTTTTTCTACATAGTGAGTGGCGTATTTAACTTACCCCTACTCCAAGGATAGTGCTGGTTGAAAACAAGTAGAGGAAATCTACAAATACATGAAATGCTGTCCAAATGTCAAGTTTAGATACATCAATCTTTTGAATTGCATTGAAGAGAACTACAGACGTCGCATCATTCACCACTCCTTCCCCAAAAACCAAGCTATACAACAGAGGAGTTTCATCTTGATGTAAGATCTACATGAAGCAACCATATTGACACTGCTTACTACTAGGTTTAATATTTAGTAGAGAACAATTTTTTATTTCAAAAAATAAAGAAAAAAAATAGTTAGATGAGTGTACCTGTAGTGTACAAACGGTATCTGTTGATGAAAAAATTGTCCCAATTTCTGAATGAACAATAGATATTAATCATACTCTATTTGGGTACTCACTAGTTAGCTAAACATCATAGAGGAAACAAAGACATGACACATAACATACTCAGATCATAAAGAAAGGATGAGATTTCACACCAAGATAGTCTTGCGCCTCAAGTCCATCGAATCCGAGCTTTGCGAACAACCACCAGCTGCCTAGATCAACCAAAAGGAATCCAACATAAAAGACTTATCATGAAAAATAGGTCTCATCCAGGCATGACTGATAGAGATAGTAGGATTGTAGAGAATTCTTAAAAGGTTTAGGATGCACATATAAAGATTTAATAGGTAGATCCAGAGTTTAATTCTCAGAATAAAATAAAAAAAAAGACAGAGAAAAAGCTAGATCCAGACTAACACATAATCATTTAGCTATCAAGAAACCATCTATTAACACATTTATATAAAATGTAAGCACACACATTAATATGCATGAGATGTTTAGTTATACCTACTGAAATGATGGCAAAGGAAATGAAAACACCAACCACCCCAAACAATATGATAGTCAAGAAGTTTTGGAAGAACTGCTTCTTCTTAACCTGAAATCTGTAAGCAGCGAACGTGAGAATAACATGATAGCTAATATGAAGAGTGCATATAATATGGAAGAAAGCTACACTTACCCAGCATTGAAGATTATTGGGGGAAGAAGGTAAATGAAGAACAAGTTCTCATTGAATCTTAGAATGTGGGAATTCTTGCCTTTGCTCACAAGCAAGATCAGGGTACCAATAACACATCCCTAAGTAGGAAAAGAAAAGTGCCATGAGTATATACTTTATCTTAATGCAATCAAGATATAAATAAAGCCTAGCTACTTATCTATGAAATTTCTAATTTGTCAACCACAAACTTAATGCTAGAATCTTGAAGACATAAACAATAACTTATATATATATATATTGGTTGGCAAGTGAGGTTTTCATGGATAACCCCAAACCTATGAGCAACTTGAACCAGTGACCTAGCATATGAAAGCTCCTTGTTGCACCAATATAGAGAAGGCTAAGATTGAATATAATTGCTATTACACTATAAAGACATGCAGAAGGTAAGCAACATAGCTCAAGCATTAGTTACATATTAGGAATAAGTTATTTTTTGTGAAATTTCTAATTTGCTAACCACAAATTCAATGATAGAATCTAGAAGGCAAAAGCTACAATAAAATAAAATAAAATTGTTATTTTTAGTCTTTGGTAGGCAAGTGGCGCAACGATAGACTTGTCATTGTGTGACCTACATGTCATAGGTTTGAGGAGTGAAAACATTCTCTTGCAACAATGCAAGATAAGGCTGCATACTATGTACCCTTTGTGGTCTGCCCCTTTCCTTGAACCTTGCATACGTGGAGCTTCATGCACATGGTTGCCCTTTTCTTAAGGTGAGGTTTTTATGGATTACCCAAACTCATGAGCGACTTGAACCGACCTAGCATAGGGAAGCCCCTCCTTTCACCAATATAATAGAAGGCTAGGATTGAATAAAATTGCTACTACACTATAAAGACATGTAAAAAGGTAAGCACCATAGCTCTAGTCTTAGTAATACACTAGAAATAAGTTAATTTTGAAGTGGTATAATGCCTCTCATGTCAGCATAAATATCTTCTCAGTTGATTGTGCTTTGGTCCATACTTGTCAAGTGGGCAGAAAACAATAGGATGATAGTTACTAGCTCAATCTTAACTAGGCTGTTGGGCTGTCTAGCATAGGAGTAATAATTCATCAATGGTGTGCTCCATGATCAATTACTATCTATCATGCTATTTGCAGCCTTGAACCTTCAGTAAAGCTATTTTATTTTAGGCAACCCAAATTCTATACTTACGCAAGAAAAATGATAATCAGCCAAGAACATGCTTGCTTGATTAAGAAAGCCAATTTTGGGTCCATATATAGAATGAAATGGAGGAACTAGATTCATGTGGCTGACTCCTAATCGGGATGAGGTCTTCATGATGATGGTTATATATCTGCTATCAGCATCATTCTAATGACAGGCCCATCACACTAACACCAATTTGACCTTGATTAGAAACCTCTAGACACTTCATCCACAAGGCCTTGTTTAGCATTTTTTTTTATAAAATGCATGCCATTGATTTTCACTAGATATATCCTGTGGATGAGATATCCATTTGGCATGGGACCAAAGACTCATGAGTTCCATATAAATGGTATGTAATTTTAGCATTATAGTTCCACAAAGGAACTTTTTCATGAGGGGCCCACAAAATTGCCATGCTCTCTTCATTCTTCTTGTGGTAAAAGGGAGTGTATTAACTTCTACACAACTCTCGCCCTTCTATTATTAGAAGCCATAGAGGAGGTTGTGCACTTGAAATCTTATTCCAACATGAGGAATTCAATTGTCAAAACTAGAATTTAGAAGGTTGTACACGTATTGCCACATGTAATCAATTTCCCTATGGCGAAATTCAATCCTTACTATAACTAAAAAAGTACCTTAACTATTAAATTCTTACCAAATGAGGGCAAGAATTTAATTCTCTTCCATTTAAACTTGGGGGCTTTGGCCTAAACTCTCATCGATTTTAAGTTTTGGTCAACTATCAAAAGTAGATCCCATAGATTTTCATTCTATGGAGTTCGATTCTAGGGATTCATTTCTCACTCAAGAATTACATTCCAAGTGTATAACCCCTAAGTAACATCTCTATATGCACGTAATGGATTTTATATATGTACTTCCATTAAGAGTTAGATATCTAACCTAACCAAGCCTTCTTGAGTTGGATTAAGTCTAGGTTAGGTAGTACATAACATGTCCTATTAAGTAACTCTGAACCTGTTTTTATAAGCCTATTAAAGTTCCACTTAAGTTTTTTGTGGGACCTACAAATTATAGAACTTGACTAGGGCTTTTTTAATGGAAAGCAAAATGTATTAGAATCCTTGTATCTTCAAATGCCTACATAGCATAATATTGGCATATGCCACCTACTATAATTTTAGCAATTATTTTGGAAGATCTAATCAATTCAACTTGTTTGGACTCTACTAGATTACCTTCACACCAAAGATCACTTTGACTGGATTATGGTATCCTATGTTTCTTTATGCTTTAAATCTAAGTCATTTGCATTTAAAAAAGTTAGAGTAGTGGTTAGGATTATCTAATTGGCATGATTTTTTATAAGTAGAGTGACCACAGGAGGATGAGCATAGTAACATATTTGATCTAAGAAAAATATACAAAAAACCTGAAGTCTAAGGTAACATGCTATCCAAGACTCAATATACTAAAGGAAACAAACAATTAAATACACAAGAAAAAGAGAACAGGAAGAATATAGGCCCCACACTAAAAAACAATTGCTTTACATTTCTTTAAAACATTTACCCTGCTAGGTAAATACTCACATCTGCGTAGACACACCCTTGCCCAACCTTGAACTCATGACCTACAACATTTCTATCTAATCCCTTCTGTGATCTAAGAAATCTCATTCGATCTTGGAAATTTCTTCATTAAGTGGGGAATCAATAACCTTATGTAAAATTATCAATGGTAGTGATCATATTTCTTGCCAGCGGATCAATAAATTAAACATAAAATAGCCCTAAAGCAGGGAAATGACACCTTCGTCCCTCTTTTAGACAAGATGATGCCTTCCTCATTTATCAAACTCAACCCACTTCCATCCTTGAAAGCAATTAGAAAATAACAAACGAAAATACCCTTCACTTTAGTTTAAAGTTTTTCATATAAGGTTTTTCTTTCGGTATTTAGAAAAATTGGGCCCCACCTATACTTTAAATCCCACCTCATCCTTCATATCTAAGATGGGATCAACAAACTAGAGATTTTGATCATAAAATGTGGGCCCACTTGTAAATGATAATATGCCATGTCATCAAAATGCAAAAGTATGTAACCATCTAATTCTTGTGATGAAACAAGCTTATTTGCTACTTGGAAAAAATTGAGCCGCATTGAACTTTTGAATCCACCGCATACTTTGCCCTGATGTACTTGTATCTTCTACTCTATCTCATCTAAGTTTACAATAATAGAGAAATGTATAGCACAACAATATATCAAGTATCGTGTATCCACCCACTTCTGCATGAATGAACTCTCTGACCTGTTCATTTGATTGCTTTGAATTCCTAAATCGAAAATCATGATGATTGAATGACTAGTATCTGACAGACAATGTTTTTTTTTTTTTGGGTTGATTGTAGATCTATATGTGAAGTGCCTCGTTGTCCATTTCTTATGATAAAAAATATAGCTATTCACATGTTAGAATCATGGAGTTTGCATGTGTTTGAACTATTAGCCATCCAAATGCAAAGGCAATAAGGTGAACAGATTAAATCATCCAATGTTGGGGCCACTCAAACAAAAGTGGGTGACTACACGAGTACTCAAAGTAACAATGGAGCCTGTATTTATGATCAAACTGTTATTTCCTTTCTTAGATACAAAGGAAAGAAGGTACAAAGGACAAGGAGCCTCTAAAGTACCAATGAAGCAAAAAGTACAAGTGTAGACAAGTTTTCTAAGTACCAAGAACTCATGGTCAAAGAAAACGTAATACGAAAAACTCTAAATTAAAGTTGAAGGTATTTGGTAATTTTTCACTTTCGATAGCTGTTAGGACGACAAAGAGGAGATTGAGTTGAGTTTGGTCACATTAGATACCACGGCTATTTTCCAACAATAAGGTGCATGTTTAATTCGCCACTTACCCTTTGGCTGGGGATTAGATCTACGAGAGGATGCACGTGATTTGCTTTCCAATTCTTTACTTGTACCAAAAGAAAAATAAAATAAAAAAGTCGTTCGATAAAGTAGGAATGGCAGTGTCAATTCCTTGCTTTAGGAGGAGGCATGCCCAACTCCCTAAGACAATGTTAATAATGCTTGAGATGTGATAAGATAACTTGAAGCGACGTGAGATGAGATATAGCTTGACATGATTTGAGCTGGGTAAAAAAGGCCTAAATTTGGCATGGGATGAAGCAAGGTAACTGAAAATAGCAATAGAACTTCACTGAGATGACTTGGCGGAGATGGATTGAGATGAGCTGGAAGAAATGGGTTGAGATGATTTGGAGGATATGGTGAAGATGACGTGATATGGTTCATTTTCATCTCAACAAAAAAAAACAAGGGCGAGGGCTGAATTTTGGGACATAACTCTATTTTACACTATGTATGAGATGAGATGGAAGTGACAAGCAAACAACTAACAGTGATCTAAATGAGATTGAGATTTCTCATTGGAAGCACCAGCAAGAGCAAGTTGGGATAGTAAGCACCAATAACAGTGGGCTGAGATAAGATACAGTAATATCTGCTCGTATCCTGTTAGTGGTCCTTGAGATGAGATGAAAGCAACTAGCAGTGAGATGAGAAGAAATTACTTCATCTCATCTCATCTCATCTCATCTCATCTCATCTCAGCTCAGATCAGCTCAGCTCAATCACCTTTAACAGTTGTATAGCCCAACTCAGCCCTAGATGATTACCACAACCCAAGCACCACTAACACCCCGGAAATGTTTGGTTGTTAGTTCTTAAATAGTCTTGTCAAGCTTCAAGTCTCCAAATATCATACTGGACAAATAATCTGCATTGTTCTTCCGTGCCAAACAGCGACATTACCTACCAACCATTGCTAGACAGAAATGGGAATGGGGCTCATCCGCGTCATATTATTTTGAGTTCTAAAGAAGACCAACCAGTCAAAACGATGCCTTTTTCTTTTGCATTTACTTTTTATTTTATCAGCCATCCATCTGCTGCTCTCGGATCAGATGGCTAGAACAGCGCCACCTAGCACCATCCAGCCGGTGCACCTGGGACACCATGACTGGAGACCATTATCATCAATGGGTTCCATCAACAAAACTTGTGTCCAGCTATGCATTCCCCTTTTTCAAAGACAGAAAAGAAAAAGGAAAAAATCATGGAATCCCAGCAACGAGAAGATGAAGAATATTTCAGGCAAACTTACAATTAAAATAGCAGTGGTAGATTCGTTGACCCATCGATTCTCTTCAAATAAATGGCCAACCAATATGCAGAGACAAAGGACGGCTACAAATATAGATATAGAGACGACGTGGCTATGATCTGTGTCGTTCACAGGGATGCCTGGAGATGGAATGATCGCCATTAGAGGAGCTCCAACATGACCAAAGTTCTCTTCGTTCTAGAGAAGAACAAACAGACGTTTTTGTAATTCTCTCTCTCTCTCTAACAGTATTTCGGGGCTAAAGAATCGCTCAGACGGAGGTAAAATGAAAATTTGGTTGTTATGATATGACACGTTTTCACAACTTGCCACCCGGCGTTTGCATGCCATGAAGCGTGTCATGAAACAAATTAGAGAGAGAACATCTTGCAGGAGAAAGCTGCGGCTGATTTGATTGAAAAGCGGTAGTCAAAACTTTTGTCTTCCTAAAACGCCTGAATAGAGATGGAGAATGCAGAATCGTCTCAAAATTGTAGGTTTAGGCGTGTCATCTTTACCGTCAACTTACTTGGTGAGGACTAAAAAGATATTCGGGTTTTAAGGCGTAGAGGGCATTTCCGTAATTTGATGGAAAAAAATATGATTTCATGAGGCCTTTAATCAGCTGCCCTCTCGACTCCCAAAGTCCGCCATTTCTTTCTCGTTCCCGGCGGTTTCGCAGGGCATCATGCGAATCGCCGTCCAAAGCTCCTTCGCAAGCGGCATCTGACATGATATGGGTTTAGATTTACTATTTTTATTCTATTTTAGATCTTCTCTTGCTACTATTGCTTTTGTTGACTGCTGTTAGACTCTTCCTTCCAAGTAAAGTTTCTAATTTCCCTCCATGAGAGGGGAGTTGGGTCTTCTGAGATGGATGTTGGGACAATCTCTGCCACATATGTAGTTGCTCTCTGTTCCTTTTGGTCTCAAATTTTTTAAGAGGATCTTGTGTAGGTTTGGAGATTTTACGTGGGAGAGGTGGGCAGTGCAACTCCCTGGAACTGACCGTGCAGTTCATGCGTTGATGCTGGTGCTACAGGGTTTATGACATTGAAAGCGTCTCAATTCGATAGGGAATCTGCAATAAAGAATTTAGGAGAATCTTAAAACTCTTAAAAGATGTTACCGATTGCCTCTTTCCTCTGAATTAGAGTGACCTTCTTGCTCTTAGAATTCCAACAGGACAATAGTTGTCATCAAAATCTTCAGGGGTTTCTGAAAGTCACCTGTATATCAAACAAATTTGCTACAAGATATTTCACAATTGATTGGAAACTTTCTGATTCTTAAGCATATTAAATTGATTATGAATTAATATTGGCATGGCCTCCTACCCATTGATTGGAGATTATCAAATCTGCCACATCAAATTCTGAGATTAGTGTTGAAGGCTCAAATTTACCAGTCTAAGGATTATTAGAAAGATCAGTTTGGCATATGCTTAAACGGACAATTAACCAACCTTGAAATTGTAAGCTTGGGGATGACAAGCTTGTTTTTGTCCGTGTTCTGTTTGTCACTTCTATAATTAACATTTACTTTTCACTCAGCATGGCTTGCCTTTTTCGATAAAATATACAGCCTACATGGTTTTCATAGTTGAATGGAAACACTAAGCTCAATCAGACATGCAGAGCGTTGATAAAATAATATTAACCTAATGTATACACAACGATCATTTCAGACTCGTTGGAATCAAGTTAAACAATACCTGGAATTAATGCATCATGATTCTTTATTTTTACAGCCTACCCAAGGTCTTTCTACAATATACTATATCATAATATCAAGTTTTTGAAGAAGAAAAAGATAAAAAAAAAAAAAGAGTAAAAAAGATTTACATGATTCCATTTGAATTGACATATGTTTATGGGCTCACACTAGTTTTATTATCTCTACAGTCAGAAAATAGCTGCCACAAGATATCTCCACTCTCTAGAAAACCTAGGATCACAACCCCCCCCCCAAGGGCTCTATCCTCCAGCCCCCTACAAGATGTGCCAGAGCCCTGTGACTTCCACTGGGGATTTCACCTTTGGACCTTAGGTTCATAACATAACATAATTCGATATAGGCGCACGAGATCAAGTCAATCAAGCTCCATACAATAGTTCTCTCCTAACTATAAAAGGAAATTTTCAATTCATCTCATCTTGGAATAGCTAAATATCCATTAGTGCAATGATAAGAGCCTTCACCTAGAGCAGTTCATCAATAGTAACACAATTCAAGTATTTAAAGACTTCTAACATATACTAAGAAGGAATTTTTTCCTAATGCATAAATTTGTCAGCTTGAGTTATACCAAATGCAAAACTCAAAATTATAAGCATATAGTGTTGAAAATGTCAAGAATGTTGCTAGTGGTTAGTACATGGCTCTATGGAGGGTGTGGGAGGCATTATCTATAACCATGATGTTTCATTTTTCATGCTTTCTCATGGCCTCTAAATTTCAACATTCTAATGAAGTTGCAGTTATAGCACTTGTAGTTGGATTGAGGTTTTTCTTCTTAGATTTGGAAGGATGTTTGTTGTTGGATTGAGGTTTTTCTTCTTACATTTGGACGGATGTTTGTTGGTGTAAGGAGATCCTAATGCTATTTCATGGACCAACAAAAGTCTGGGGTCTTTGGCATCTTGGATCTTTATTGATGAGATTCTTTGCCTTTCTACTAGTAATATTAATTTTGACTTGTCTATGTGTATTTAGGTCTACAAATCATGTAGATGATACCATAGCTGATACAATAGGAATGTCAGATTTGATGTAAGGCAATCTTTGCCTCAAATGTAACCTCTATTTCTGTGATGAGTACATTTACCTTCTTCAAAACACAAAATTGTATAGATTGTGCTCCTCATCAGCTGCATACAACTTCTATCAACAAGGTATCAACGGTTTTTGTCTCTTGTTATGCAACTTTTGTAGATTCCTTGCATATATTTGTGAAGGAATCAGTTCTAAAACTTTCATGGGCTTACTTCAATATCTAGAAAGCAAAGAGACCCAAAATCTTCCATTTTTGGTTTCCTACTTGAAACAATTTTTGATGTTTGCTACCATTTTCATTGATTCTTGTGATTATAATTCCGTCAAATTGGATAAATTGTCGAAAGCACTACTATGTCTTCACCTAACACAAAGAATGATGTTATCATCTTTACAAATGAGTTGACTTCTTGCTCGTATGCATGTATGTGCCTTAACTAATTCCATTGTTCCCCTTAATTTAGCGTCCAGCAACATGTGTAAGAAGGTTCCTTATTTCCTCTTATAGTAGCTAGCTTTATCATTGGACATTGGGTCCCTTGACTTACACTACTACATAGGAGGCTTTTTAAGTTGATATAAATAAGTACATTTTATTCAACTAACTTTGTAAATATTTTCTAAGTCAATTTTCAAAAAATGACTTTAAAAGTCATACTTAAGAAGTCAATTAGTCAAAAATAGACTTTTTTAGTTTAGCTGGAATCACTTCTTTTCTTTTTTTTTTTTTTTTTTTTCTTTTTTTCAGGAATAGACTTTTAAAGTTATTTTCCAAAATTGACTTTAAAAGTATTTTTTAAAGTCATTTTTTAAACCAATTTTTTAAAAGTCGCAACTTTTAAAGTCATTTTCAAAGTAACTACTTTTAAAGTCAGTTTTGGAAAATAACTTTAAAAGTCTTCATTCTAGAGCTAAGAACAATCATAAGCAATATCCTAAGCAAGTTTGGAAGATCGGCTAGTCTAAGTTGGTTTCAATTTTTAGTAGAGCCATGCTGAAGAACTTGAATATATTAAGGCAATATACATTCTTCTAGTAGTGGCACCTAAGAACCACATTTGCTGATATGAATTTTTTTCTTTTAGTTTTAGTTACATTCGATTTTAGATTTATCTCCTAATATGTGTTAAATTGGCCCATATCACTTAGAAAGTTTGCTACTTGTTTTGAAGAAGTAGAATGACTACAAGGAAAATTAGGGCACAACAAAATGTTATCCATCATCTCTTACTAACATTGTAAGAAATGGTTGTAGTAGGGAAGTAATTCCAATAGGTCTTGGCATTTGATTATAGTCATAAAATGTATGTAGAAGCCTTGGTTAGAAAATTGTTATCTGTTATGCCTTTTCAATGTGAACAAATTTGTTGCAATAGGTTTTAGTGGCAGAAACTGATCGTCAGGCAACAATACTGTGACACCCCGAATTTTTCTTCACAATATGATAATAATGTACAAAAATAGTTGGGATCCCTATTTTTGAAAGAAACATTTCTAAAGTGACCAAAAATAAAAACTTAAACAAAAGCATTTCTTTCAAAGTCCGGGGAGTCATACAACCACAAAACTACGGATTTAATAGTGAAATGGAATACCATTTCCACCAAAAATCTGACAGAGTTTCCTTTGAAACTTGGACCATTGCACATGAGCAGTGCAATACAAAATCACCTGAGAGATTCTGGTTTTCCTCCTTTTCCCTCCATTTTCCTCTCGCGTTCTTCCCTTCTATGTTTTTCATCATTTTCCTAGTTTTTTCGTGAAAAACCAGAACCCTAGAAAATTCCAATTCTGCCCTTGGCAGATCTCAAAAATTACAAATATGTCCTTTTGTTGAAATTCCATCTGTATCCTCAGAAGAATTTCATCCATGTCCTTGATTTAATTCCAACAGTGTCCTCAAAAGAATTTCATCCATGTCCCCGATTTAATTTCAACTGTGTCCTCACTTTAATTACATATATGTCCTAGTTTTGTTTTATTCACATTTTGACTATTTAGAGACAGTGCAATCCAAGGACAAGCTTATCCAAGACACCTTTTAGTTTTATTTTCTGTTGTCTTTTGAATAAATAATTGTGCAAACTGCAGAAAGTGAATAAATTTGGATTTTAGTTTATTTTTAGTATAGTCTTTGTTTTTTTTCTTTGATTAATTAAATTTTATTGAAAACTCCATCATTTTAAATCAAGTCCTCATGGGATCGACCCATACTTGCATAAGCTACACTACAATAGCCCGTGCACTTGTGGTTAAATAATCAACAAGTTTTTGGCGCCGTTACCAGGGACTTGCAATGGAGTTTTTATAAAATTTAATTAAAAATCCAAAAAAATTCAAAAATTAGAAAAAAACTAAAAAAAATTAGAAAAATCCAAAAAAATAAATAAATAAGGAATTGCATTTTAGGCATTCTTAGGTGCATCTTTAGACATTTTTAGTACATAACCACTTTATTTTCTGAATTCGGTACTAATTATTATTTTTCTTTTTCAAGAAATTGGAGTGGAGCTTCATCAATTAGATAGATTTTTCTTGCTTTCCTAGATTAGGAATTTTATTTTTGAGTGAATCTTGTAGTGAGGCTCCTTTATAATTTTCATTTTTAATTTTAATTTTTAAAGGGTTGTAATAATACAGGGCAAGTGTGAGATAAGGTGGCCCACACTTAATCTTCATCAGAAACCTCAATGTAAGTCTTCTCACTCATTTATTTTCTAGATTAAGGTTTAGAATAATTTGCATTGTTTGGTAGTGTAACTCATATATGAAGCATATGTTATAATTGTTGCATTTTAGGATTTTGCATTAGTTTATTATTTTTAATTGCATTTTAAGACACGTCTAATGCTTTAAGGTGGATTTTATGTTGATCGAATTGCCATGGTGTGTGAAAAATAATTAGTAAGGACACCCTACCCCACAAGATCAAGGGTGGATTTTATCACCACTCCTTGGCCCACCTAGGATAATCACCTCAAGCATGCAACCCCACCGTTCACATTAAATTAAAATCAATTAGAAGAGACCTATAGGGTCATCACATGCTCGTAGGACACGATTTGCTGTCACTCCAGTGGCTTTTGATCATTGTGGTTATTGGGGGTTGTCTAATAGAGTCTCGCTCTTCCCCCACCTCTTGTCGACATTTGTGAGGTCTAAACGCCTCCTTACACGAGGGTTATATTAATCGCTTTGATTAGAACCTAACTGGTAAGCAGTAGTCAACTCTTAAAGAGAGTAGGAGCGTTAGCTCAGGCTAATTAAAAGCGTTGTCCCCATAGAAAATCAAGAAAATCAAAATATTTGTGCTTGTTAGCCTTAGGGGATTGCTTGATTGTGTTCTTGATTATGCATCATTCTAGGCATTTAGGTTGCATTATTTAGGATAGTCTTCTTCTAAAAAAAATAAAAATAAAAAAATAAAAAGAAATGAAGAGAGAAGACATGATCAGTTGCACCTAATGAATAATTTAAACACTGATCAAAAGGGTAATTTACACCCTAGCATTAATAGAGAAGATATTTTCTCATGGAGAAACAATCCACTCTTTAATGATGATGAACCACCTTTCATCTTTGATAATTATGATGTTTCCTCATGGACGAGCAATCCTCTCTTTAATGCTAATGATCCTCCACCTCTATTTCATGATGATATGCGTCAATGGAGGAATCATTCTCAACCACATGGAAATAGGAGAAAGGACCAACATAAAGCACATGAGAATAACCAAAATTCTTGTGGGAAGACACTAAGAGATTATTTGTAGCCTAATTATACCAGCACACTTTCATGTATATTTTTACCTCCAAATGCTGGTATGATTGACTTAAAGGTGGGAGTAATTCATATACTTCCCAAATTCTATGGGTTGGATAGTGAGAGTCCTTACATGCATTTAAAAGATTTCGATGAAGTGTGCATGACTCAACATACACAAAACATCGACTTAAATATAGTAAGACTCAAACTATTTTCTTTTTCTTTAAAGGAAAAGGCTAAGATATGGTTTCATTCAATGCCACCAGGTTCCATACGAACATGGGAAGATATTACTAGGAAGTTCTTGAATAAGTTCTTTCCTAAACATAAGACAATTGCTCTTCGTCAAAATATAGCAAATTTTACCCAGACGAATAATGAAACTTTCTAGCAATGCTAGGAAAGATTTAAGGAATTATTGTTGACTTGTCCACATCATGGATACAAACTTTGGCATATCATTAGCTTCTTTTATGAAGGACTTAAATCTAATATGCATCAATTTGTTGAAATGATGTGCAATGGTAATTTCTTAAATAAACAACTTGAAAAAGCACAAGAGTATTTGGAATGGTTGGTAGAGAGTGCACAAACTTGGGTTGATTAAAAAAAAGTAGGTTTTTCAAGTGAGCCTAAGACCACCACCACATCCTCTAGGGGAGAAATATATGCTATGACTGAAAAAGATGATATAAAAATAGCATCCCTAGATAGAACAATTGAGGCTATGGAAATGGAGAAATGTCCTTCTAAGAAAGTCGAACAAGTATGTGATATTTGTGAAAGTAATACACACCCCACTCAGGAATGTCCTATTGCTCCTACATTTCAAGATGCTCTTCATGAATTGACACATTCTTATGAGCAACATTTTCCCCCTTTAGAGACATATAGTTCCAACTGGAGTAATCATTCTGCTGTCATTAATGAATATAGTGCTTCACAGAAGGCCCAACACCAACCTTATTACCGAAAACAAGGACCACTTATTCCTGGACCTTACCTTCCTCCACATAAGAGGAAAGTGGAGGATAATTTCCATCAAGTCATGCAATACCAAGAGAAAAAAATTTCTCAAATTAAAGCCCAATTAAAAGAGAACATAAATTCCATGACTGAATTGAAGGACATGATGTCTCAAATGCTACATACTATTAATAAAGAGGAATGTTCTATTCTACCAAATGAATATCTTGATGATATGGATGTAGGAGACGAGATTAATTCTTCATTTACATATATGGAACAAACAAAGGCAGCTACCATTATTCATAATGGTAACATAATTGAGCAATTTGGACTTAAAAAGGCTGAAATAGTATCTAAACTGGTCAGAAAAAGAGATGAATTTATTGATCAGGAAAATGTCACACCCACTGAGCAATATGACATCCTTGTTCCATTTCCAAAAAGGTTGCATCGAACTCCTACAATTGTGTCTAATTATGTGAAGCAGCTTGAAGATAAATTTATCTTGCCTTGTGATAAAATAAAAAATTTTAAATTGCAAGATAAATTTATTCATCATTCCTTTTCAGAGGCCCGTCCAACTTATTTCGTATGGGACCAAGGGAAGTTTCAAACCCAGTAATGTTTTTCCTCTGAAAATTTTCATTTGAAAATAAAGTATGTAGCGTAGTTTTTACTTTCTTATTTTTCTTTTTCAGTTTTTTTTGCGTTTCTCAATGCATTATCATCATCATCATACTTTTTAAACATTGAGGACAATGTTTCTCTCAGGTTGGGGGGTGTAGAATTCTAGCAAATTCTATTTGTTTTAGTTTTTAGGTGATTTCCTTGGTTTTTTCAAAAAAAAAAATGAAAAAAATGAAAATTTTTGGGTCATTTCTTATACCATGATGAGAATTGGATTTTCTAAAGTATAATTTGGATAACTTTAGCTTATTATTGCAATTGAATATGATTAATTCATCATTTTACTCATTTTCTAAAGTATTCCATGAAAGCAAAGTCTCATATTACATCTGTACATGCAGTTGCATATAGATAATTTAGATTGATAAGTGACTACAACTTAGAAATTCTGAAGAAATTCAGTGGAGACCTATAACCCAAGTGAGTTTTAGAGCTATTCATCCTTTTGAGAGGTTATAAATATTCCTAATTTTCTTCAGCGTGCTTAAAGAAAATTGATCCCAAACTCTTAAATTTGGCCAATTACCTGAATAATTAGAATACTACCTTTAAAATTCTGGAAGTTCATTGAATTTGATAGATTATAGGAAACTTAGAAAATGATTTAGGCCATCCTTGTTATAACCTAGAGACATAAAGCTTACCCATAAAGTATTTTTACCACTAGTTAGCCAAGTTAAGCCTTTTAATATAAGCCTTTTCTTTTGTTACCCAAATTATCCTTTACCCATATTAACTCAATATAAATTACCCATTACCCATTTTTCTTTGAAAAATAAGTTAGAGAAGAACGAAAGAATATCTTTTAGTTGCAATGAAAGTAGAAAAGTGGATATGAAGAAAAGAAATATTCTTCAAAGTGAGTCAAAAGTACTGAAATATAAAGAAAAAAGTTGAAAAAAAAAAGAGTTTGAAGAATGCAAAGAAAAATAGAAAAAGAAATATTCACTTCATCAAAGAAAAGAAAGAATTGCCAACTTAAGTAGAAGACCTCTACTTATTTTTTGAAGAAACTTTGAATATCCTTATAACCTTTCTTTGGTACCCTATCCTAAGCCTATGTTTCGTCCCAGTTAAAGACCTATTGATTCTAGGAGGAATATAGTCTTGATGAGGAAATGAATGGATAGGATTAAAAGAGTGGTATTTCTAAATATTCAAAGGTAATGGCATCTATTCCAAAGGGATCAAAATCATTAAATTCCTTATTAACTCCCGTTCTTCATGAGTATATGTGAGATATATTTGTTTTCATTGACTCTTCTCACATATTCAAAAGAGAGATATGATTTGAACCCTCTATCTGAGAGACTTTATTTCTAAGAGTATGTCATTAGTAAGGATTGAGGTCAAAACATATTTCAGATGGAGTTCAAAAGTTGGAAGTCTACTTAGAGATAAAGATTATTCTATGTGTAGACTGTATATGCACACAATCACTCTGAGATCTGAGCTTAAGTGGAATATTTTTAGCATATGGGTAAGGTTTTGAATTATTCAGTCATCTTTATTAGTTTGCTAAAGTTGATGGATTTATTTAAAATAATTCTTTGAGAAAAAAGTGGAGATGACTTGAAAAATAAAAAATTTTGAGTTGATTTTTCGCATCTTTTGCTAGGGACTAGCAAAATGCTGGTTGGGGGTGTGTGTTAAGTGTTCAAATTTGGTCAAAATACCCCTAATTTAGTATTCGATTAGAGCATCTAGGCCATTAATTTTAAGATTTTACATAAAATATTTCATTTTAGCTTTAATTGGCCATCAACCATTGAATTGAAAGATTTAGTGGTCAGATGATCATTAAAGCTAATTAGATGAATACTGAACTGTTTAGATGATTCTAATTGGGTCCTGTGCATTGCAGATCAGTCAAATCAGGCGTGGACCCTCCGGATTGAATCAAGGATATCAGATGAGGATAATGAAGTTTCATGGAAAGAGACTGAACACTTTGAAGACTTGTAGAGTTCTAGTAAGACCAGGATACTAGTGGACCCCACTATCTTCTCTCTTTTATTTTTTTCCTCTTATCTCCCTATCTCTCTTCAATCTCTCCCTCCATCTCCCCTTCTCACATGTCTCTCTCTCTTCCCCACTATTCTCTCTTATCTCTCCCCCTCTCTCCATCACTGGCCAACACTGGTGCGTGACACACCTTCGTTGGCTAGCACTCTTCTCCAAACCCCGGGTAGGACCTATTGGGCTGGCAGATCAACCCCCCTTCCTCTCCACTCTCCACTCTCTTCTCTCCAATCTATCCATCTACTCTCTCTTCACCGTCATCTCTTGGTCTAGCTAACTCCTTCCCTTCTCCTCTATCTCTCTCAACCGCACTACAGCACTGCCCTTCTCCCACGTCGTCATTGCCGTCGGATTGATTAGAGGAAGAAAACCTAGATTCTGGTTTTCCTCCTTTTCCTTCCATTTTCCTCCCGCGTTCTTCCCTTCTTCCCCTTCTCTGGTTTTCATCATTTTCCTAGTTTTTTCGTGAAAAACCAGAACCTTGGAAAATTTTGGTTCTGCCCTTGGCAGATCTTAGAAATTACAAATATGTCCTTTTGTTGAAATTCCATCTGTATCCCCATAAGAATTCCATCCATGTCCCTGATTTAATTCCAACTGTGTCCCCAGAAGAATTCCATCCATGTCCCCGATTTAATTTCAACTATGTCCTCACTTTAATTACATATATGTCCTAGTTTTGTTTTATTCACATTTTGACTATTCAAGGACAGTGCAATCCAAGGACAAGCTTATCCAGGACGCCTTTTAGTTTTATTTTCTATTGTCTTTTGAATAAATAATTGTGCAAACTGTAGAAATTGAATAAATTTAGATTTTAGTTTATTTTTAGTATAGTCTTTGTTTTTATTCTTTTATTAATTAAATTTTATTGAAAACTCCATCATTTTAAATCAAGTCCTCGTGGGATCGACCCGTACTTGCGTAAGCTACACTACAATAGCCCGTGCACTTGGGGTTAAACAATCAACAAATACATATCATAAGGGAGACTCAATTTCCACACCCATCCACAACCAAATGTTGTTTTCAATAAAATATACTCCAACAAAGAATAAGAAAATATAGCCACTACCAAATACCCAGGGTCCCTCCATATAGCCATCACATCCAACATAAATCCACATTCTGACATCCAGGTTACATTACATTTTTAATTAAAGTACAACCCATACTCAAAACCTAAAGTGAGGTCTTGAACAAACCTGGTCATCTCTGAACATCGTCTGTGCTTTGTTGGAAAGCTGCCATATCTTTTACCTGCTCTGTCAGCGCGTCAACCTGTTGTCACTCTCTGTATCTAAGGCATTGCAAATCAAAGCAATGCCTCAGCAAGCTATGCTTGTGTAGGTGATATACATTCAAAGTAAACTCAATAAAAATAAATCACATGGTGCAAGGCATAAGATCGTAAGATGATCAAACTTATACATAAAACCTTAAATTACCCGATGAAGGACATACCAAGTCCATGAAATAAATGAGATATCATCAACTATGATATCAGGACATGCACAATCCTAGAAAATCTAGAAACACGTGAATGCATGTCAAAAGTATCAAACATCATACACTATCAAGGCCTATGAGTGTCTCAAGTACACTCATGGCAATGTGGGGTCAGCTCTTTGTACCATTCGCTTTCACCCTTGCACCCTCACAGCACTCAGGCACTCACGGGAACGATGCGTACCACTTTCGCTTTCACCCTTTCACCCTCATGGGCACTCAGGCACTCACAGGGTGAAGAAATGCATCCTACCACAGGATCAATAGTCTCAAATATCAAGTCAGAGCGACTCCCACATGTCAAAAAGACTAACAATCAAGTGAATATCATGAAAGATATCAAGAACAGTGCATGCAATAACCACCAGAAAGATAGCACGCACATGAGAAGCTACATACTGAAATCAATCTCATGCATATGGTAAGGCATAAATCACATGCCTCAAAAACTCAAATCACCAATTGAGAATCATGGAAAAATTGTGAATGAAATCACCCACCTCAGTATCGCAATATCCCAACCAAATGTGTAAACGATATCAAGGTGTATGCCTTGATGTACTTGTCATGCCATAAATCATGTCATGGTTAATGCATATAACCAAAATCTAAAGCCTGATCATCTATTGATCAGCTTAATCTGAATCATCTAATAACATCTAGTAGTTTTTCTATTAAAAAGTTACTCCAAACTAGATTTTTATCTTAAATCCTGGTTCGCCTTGTTGAGATGATCACAACGCCTCTTTCGAATCGTGATTTGGACCTCTGTAGCTCATAAAATCATGTTTTAAATGAATAAAGGGTCAAAACCCTCAAAATAAGAAAACAAGCTTGCTATACGGCGCGTTCTGTCTGCACGCGTGTGGCGGGCACGTCAGTGGATGTGCTCTGGCGTGGGGCTAAAGCAGCGCGTATGGAGCGTTCTAGCCGTCCGCATGGTGTGCGTTCGTCGCACCGCATGGCGCTCTCTTGTCCATGCATTCTCTTCCTGTTCAGGTCGCCGTTGCCGGAGACGACCATCGGACTGGTTCGCCATCGCTGGCGACCTCAGGTGCTCCGTTTTTTGTGATTTTTACACCTGTGTCTAGTTTTTCAAGTACATTCCATTTCCACCCTCCATTTTCACAAATTCATTCATTTCTTATTGGTTTTTTTTCACGAATTTTGTTTTGTTTCTAAAAACCCTTGTCTACTATTTTTGGGGTTTTTCGGCATCTCTAGCCATTCGATCCCCATGAAATTTCATGGGTTTGTTTCTTGCATCGTCACGTACAAGATGGATGGCCCAGATTCTCATTTGGCACCGTTCCATCAACTTATTTTGAAAACAATACTAATGCACCTCCTCACCAGAAAAAGGCAATCCACGCCATTTTTCGGCACTAAAACAATGAACAAGCATAATGATTTGAGATGGGGAAAAGCATGGGGGTTGGCCTACCTCAGTCTAGTAGGTCACTCCCAATGGCCTTCCGAAGATTGACGGCGTCCTCGCCGTGAATTGGTCGCTGGGGGTAGCTTTTTCCGGTGGCTTGCATAGCGTAGAGGGTACGGAAAAATGAGAGAAGGGGGGAGGATGTTACAAATACTGAGGGAAAAATTAGAAGATTGATGGCAGAAAGAATAGTTGTACATCTATAATTTTGTAGGAAAATTAGTGTATTCATAGTTAGAGTAAAATTGATGGTAATTCCCTTAAAGGGAAAATTATAAAGTTATATGTTTTAGTTTTGAAGGCAATCTGGAACCATTTATTAGTAGTCTCATCTACCTCTAAATATGGGGTCGTAGTTTAATAGCCATGAGATATTGAGATGTATGGTAGTTTCTAGCAACAGGGGTTCGTCTACCACAAAATCTTTTGGTGACGATGTTTGGCCCTGTAGGGGCATCTTGTTTCTATCACTTGTAGGATTTCTTCTTTGTAGCCCATAGCTTTAATACTCTTGAGTCAACTTTGAAAACTTGTCCAAGTTACCTGTTGAGTTGACTTGCTGCATAAAAAAAATGGTTTGTTTGCTTTTTGATTTGGACTTAAGATCTTTAAAATAAAATACGCATTTATTACAAATGCACATAAAGCAAAATTTTAAATATGACTAAAATATATATTATTAAATATTCCATTTAAGTATTTTCTAGTCACCCATTTGTTGAGTGAACTCAACTTGCTCTGAGTTGAGTCGAGTTTTTTGAGGTTGTAAGCTGTGGTCCATGGGGAATTGTAGGTAATATGCATGTTCTTAAGTATTGGCATCTAAATTTCTACAATCTTTATGATTTGTAGTTGGTTTGTCCTATGTGGATTCACTTACCTTGGCTTCCTTTGAGTTTTGGTTTGAAGAAATATTGTTTAAAATTCTTCCTCAACTAGTGAGCCCTAAAATCAAATAATTGGACTAAAAGTCATGAATCCTTTTTGAAGAATTTCTAGGCAAAGGTACGTTTGTCCTTGCATTGAAGTAAGTGACCCCTTTTCTCCTCTTGAAGGCATTTGACAACCTTAGAGATTGTAGTTGGTAAGATTTTTTTAGTCATACCAGTACTAAATGCTCTAAAACATTTAGAGTTCATATTGAGGTCTCTTTCCACTACTATATCGTAGGGTTTTAAGATGGTTAAAAACATAGATAGATTACGATTCAAACTGGGTATAAAATAAGATGGTTACACCAATTGTCTTAAAAAGTTTTAATTTTTAAGATGGTTAAGAAAACCATCTTAAAAAATTTCATACTTCTATTACGATTCTTGATAACTGTCTTAAAGTCCCACAATTTTTAAGACAGCTAGGGAAAATAGTCTTAAACAAGTGAGACTTCTATATTTTAAGATGGTTTCCTAGAATTGTCTTAAAAAGTGAGACTTCTTAGTGACTCTTTAAGACAGTTCTGAGGGAACCAACTAAAGAAATTCATAGCTTTTAAGATGAATCTACTGAGTTGTCTTAAGAAGATCATACTTTTTATGCCAAATTTTCTAAACCATTTTATAAAAACATACTTTTTAAGATGGTACTTTTTTTTTATCTACTTTAAAGCATTGTTAACCTATTGCTATTACAAACTTCCTACAAATTCAATGTAGTTTACAATTTTCCTACTCTTACAATATTATTGCAATCTTCAAATAGTTGAATTAAGAAACTACAACATTTGATCATTCACTTCTACATTTAACATCCATATCGCTTCCAATTAACATAAAAAAAATTCAAATACATAAAAAAAAACTTGACAAGTTCCTACATTCTACATTCTACATTCCACACATTCACTATAATCTTTAAATTCATGAAAAAGAAAAAACTCCATCATCCACATTGTACATTCTATATATTTACTACAACATTGACATTCACTTCCAAAATCCACTTTCGACATAAAAAATTCAAAGACATGAAAAAAATACTTCACAAGTGGCTACACCCTACACTTCTCGATACACTTCATTTACTTCTGCCTCATCTCCTCATTCATCCTCTTATTCTAAAAATGAAATCACATATACTTCAAGCATATGAAAAATAGAAGACACATTCATGTGAATGAAGAATTTTAGTTTTGCATTAATTAATTTAAACTTTTTATATTGACTTAATTAGTACAAGTTTTATAATCTAAACAAATTACATACTCGCCCATTTGCATCTAATGTCATCCATATCTATTTAGAAGTAATCCTTGGTTCCGTAATTGGGTAGCACAACTAACCACAAGACAACATATTCTTTAGTTGGAATGCATCAAAAGTTGTGAAAAAATGTAAGATGATGACTAATAAAGTATCTTACCTTTCTCATTTGTGTGACCCTAACACCATTGTGTACTAAGGTTCTAATGCATCTCAAAACATAATATTCACACTTCCAATTAGATTGTTTTCTAGGACACTACGTACTTAAGAAAATAGAAAGGATCAATAAATCAATATCTTGTCTAATTGTAACTTTAGTTTATATATAGAGTAATTAACTAGTTTTCCTTACCTTAACCTATTATGACAATTTTGGTGGGTTTGGAGTCTTAGTTATTTGAGCCCATTTAAACCATGAACTTCAAATTTATAATTCAAATGCATTGGTGATATCAAGAAAATATTAGTTATTAGCTATTAAACTATTATGATACATGAAAAGGTTAAAACTTATTTATCATTTCCATCGACAAGGCACAAATGTGAGCTCCACAAAAATTAAAAAAATGCATAGGCACCATGCACATAAAAAACCATCAACATCTAATCTAACTTATATATGTAATCATATGAATTATAATTAAAGTTTACAATCCTTAAATTATATTTTTGTAGAACATAATTTAGCAAGATAACAAGTTAAAACGTAGCACCATTATAGGGAACTATTAAGGCTTGCCCCTTCACGCAATGGAAGAACCCTGACAGAATATCTCCAACTCACCTCTCTATAGGCCATTGCTCTCTGACTCCACAAATGATTAGGTTCAAGTAATTGGTAAAAATCCTTGACCTCTAATTATTGCATTCTATAATGTAGGAAGCTATAAAAAAGAAATAATTATTTACCAATTAACATGTAATGTCAGTGTTGTTATTGAAGAAGATATTTCCATATCAGATGTAGGAGAAAATGCACCAATGTTGAGCTGATCCCATTGACAAAACTCTTACAAGGTCCTCTACTATGAGTGGTACTTCAATTTGGTCATCAACAAGCACTTAAGGCTTTATCTGTACCTGGTTGATTACCTTATCTTTTTTAATAATTTTGTAGAGGTTCCTCAAGTATAGAGACATGTTAGATGGGATTTCTAGCTAATCCCTAGATGGTTGTTGTAAATTCATAGAAATTATTAATCAATAATTATTCATTATAGACATATTTTTATCGTGAAAATTAAATATAAATACTAATACTAGTTCACCTACTAAGACAATAGGTGCTTGTACAAAGGAGGTCAGCTTCGTTGGCACTTATTATTGTTTTTTATTAACATTAGTTGTATATAATAAACAGTTAAATTGAGGTCGATAAGAAATAGTGTTGAAGAGGGCAGTATGAAACCTTAGATTTAGGGGAATGAAATGTAAATCTAGTCAAGCAACATCGTATCCAATGGCTTCCTCAATGGTAAAAACATAATTTTCTTGTATTAGAAATGGTAGGAATGCATCCTTTTGATAGGCCCCAGCAATACACACATGCTTAGTGTGTAGATGCATCAATGGCTGGTGCAAAAACATAGAACTAATCTCATACCACGAACCAATTATGACCATGTTTTTAGTGGAATTCAAGGCAAACAAGCACTGACCTACCTATATGAAAACTGGAAATATTGGAGACTTTGGAATGAATAAGGTAGGACAATTAATTGAGTAATAAAAAAGTAAACATGTTTACATATGTACCTTCTTGGCAAGAATTTCTCCTTTGAAACATGCAAGTTGCTCTTTCTGATCTTCTTTTGTATGAGAATTATAGCAACATGTAACTAAGGTATAAGACTAGGAGGAACTAGCTCTAAATGATAAGTATATAATTTTACTTAAAACCACCTAATTAGTTATCCATGTGTTACAACTTATAGGAGTAAGTTATGATTTTTGACCAAAATTTATAACGCATGCATTTTTTACCTAATGATTAAAAAATTTGATATTTTGTAGGTCCAGAGGATAATCTAAGGTAAGTATGTGATTAATCATATTTTTTTAAGGATTTGATTAGTGTTTTTACTTTTTGTAGAAAATGGGATGATGATCCTATGATCGAGATCGATTGGGATGAAATTGAAGATTAAGATCAAAAGATCAAGTCAAACCCTAAAAGTCATGAAACCAACAATCAAGATCATCTTTTGAACAAGGAATGGATGTGATTAAAGGAGTTAAAGGTGGACAAAGTGGGCCCATAAAGTAAGCCATGCACTTCCACCACTTTTTGCATGGGTTGCATGTAAACCACCAAGCCTTATTTAAGCCATGGACAATGTGACAAGTTAAGGAGCTAAGCCGACCACCAAGCCAAGCCATTCAAGACATTTAAGCTAAGGAATTGAGCCATGAACCCAAGCTAAGAGGGCCATCTAAGCTAGCCATGAATCCTAGCCAATGAAGCCCTCAAAGTTAGCCATTAAAGCCATCAAGCTAAGTTATATGGAAGGCTAGGATTGGAGAAAAATCAAGAGTATTATCCATGAGATTCTCAGATATATTTTAAACTAAATTAAGGAAAAATTCATTAGGATAACTTGGAATATGGACCAATAGGATCAGACCCTTCTATTTTTTTTATAATAATTTTCCCACCTTTTTATCACTTTCCACCTCATCACCAAGTAGCACCACAAATTTTACTTTCCATTCAAGAGTCCTATCATTCCAAGACTCCCCCACCTTCTTAAACTCCCATCCTAACCAATCCCCACCTCTTAGGAAATCACTTAGCTAGTCAATATTTTTCATCTCACCTCTATTTCCTAAGTTTTTCCTACACATCACTTTCCACCCGCTTCCCTCTCACATTCTTTCTTTCTTCCTATCTCATTCCTGCCTCAACCAAATACCCAACTTCTTATTTTGAAGGGAATTCAACAATTTTTGAAGTGGGAGATGCCTCTTCTTAAAAAGGTGGCATCTTCCACCTACTCCACTTTTAAAAAGGGCAACCACTTATCCCTTATTTCCTCTTTTGAAACCCTAGCTTCTCACTTATCTTAGGAATAAAAAATTGCATGTTTTCATCCCCACTACACCTTATTCTTAGGCCACCCAAGAAAATATAGAGGAAATGTATAAAAGACCCACAAAGATAAAAAGTTATGGGCATCTTTCTAGGGTGAAAAAGTGTAATAACCCCAATTTTTTGTTAATTGATTGAGAAAATCAATAAAGTTTGAGTTTTCTGAAATTTTAGGCTGGAATATTAGGTTATTAAAAATTCTATTTTTATAGAGATTAAAACATAATTTAAAACTTAAAAATTATGAATGTACTTGAAAAACCGAGCGAAATGACACTAAGTACATTCAATTCTGAGTTAAAATGAAAAATTCTTAATTTTCTTCATTTTTATGAATGAAAGGTAATTTTACCCATAAATGAGATCTAAGACATCAATATTTAGAATGTACTTAGAAATATGATTCCAATGCCACTAAGTACACTCAATTTTGAGTTTGGGAAAATGGTCCGTTCACACCTTGTGGGGCCCCACAAGGGACCCACAAACGAATCCAACAACCAGAAAACATATAATGAGTGGTCAAACCACTACCAATTGCTAGTGGAGAGGAGGTGGTAGTGGAGGATCCAATGTTAATTTAATATTCAAAAGAATTGAAACATAAATATTATAAGTAATTATGAAAAATTCAAAAACCTCTATAAATACACCCCAAAAAATCCATAAAAAATGTTCATTAAATTTCTCATGAAATCATCTTTCTTATCCTAAAAGCCTAGATCTATATTCTTTTCCAAATTTCCAAAACTCCCAAAAGCCTCTCTTCTTACACTTTCACTCTCGTCTCTCTAGATTGGAGCAAGAGACCTAAATTCAATTAGGAACTTTGTTCCAAATCAAATCTCACAAATCTCACCATTCAAATTGTCCTAGACTACCTTATCTACAAAACCGCCAAATAATTTCAAGATCCAATCGTGCAATCAACGAAAAATCACAAAACAAGTGACTACCAGGCTATCTTATCAACAAAGGGTATTTATTTCAAATTGGGCCACAAATCTACATTTTTTCATCAATCAGGCAGGTGAAAACACTTCTTATACTTATTTCATGTTATTTTTATTTTTTTGAAATTAGTTTTAGGTTAAAATTTATAAAAATAAATTAAGGACTAGAACCCTTCAATTTTAGATGATTGAGGGCTTAGATGAAAAATCTAAGCTTTCCAATCGATCTAAAAGGGTCCAAAATCCTTAGGGTAGAAATTTTAAGATTTTTTTTATCAAGTTTTGAGCCTGTAATTGACGAGGAATTGATTGGATGGTCCAAACGAACTATCCGATCTTCCTAAGGAGATAGGATCCCGGGATGCGTTGCGGGAGCATTTCCATGAGTGTGTGCCATGTACGATGCTGTCTCGAAGGAATGGCCGCATGACAGTGCTTATCTCAAGGAGTGTGTTACGGTGTGCGTCCCGGTGACAGGATCGCGCTAATCTTTCTGCTTGACTAGCCCACTTGCCTGATCAATCTGGGCCATCTATTCTACTGGGCCTAGATCAAATCTAGACCCTTGAAACGATTGTGAACATCACAGTTCAATTGTGGAGTCATTTGAACTCTAAATTGAGATCGGAAAGAAGCTATGGAAACTTATAACTTCTATTTTCTTCTGAAATCATAACATTTAGAAAATTCTTCATGAAATTTTCTGTATTTAGGAAATCAGCTTCCAATTTCCAAGATCTTCAAGTTCTAAGATGATTAGATCTTGGGGATCTGTTCTAATGATGATATAATATTGAAATCAAGTAAATTCCATGATTTATTTTGATAGATATAATATAAAATGAGAAATCTACCCTTTATGGTAGAAAAACCTTAAAATGCAAAAGGACCCACTTGATCAATAAGATCAAGTATGATCAGACCTTTTGAGATGGATTGAATGAATGACATTATGATGAAACCCATTGAGATCATGGATTAAATATGACAAAAACAAAGGGATATGATCTTTAGAGCTTAATGGAGTAAAAGCCCTAAAATTAATTAAAACCCTTAATTAAAAGGAAAAGATGTAAGATCTAATGGTCGGATCATAAGTAAAAGTTTATAATAATCTTAATCTAATTAGTTTAATTGTCTTTTATTTGAGAATATAATTGTAAATGTGCTTTAGCATGATAGTATAATTCTTAAATGTTAGCATGCTGTGTTCTATATTTTATTAGTTTGTTATTAGGTTGATAGATTTAACTCCCTTATGGCCATGTTAGTTTAAATTTGAAGTTTAAGCATGATTCCATTAGATTAGTAGTAAAATTTCATGTATTTTACAACTTAGGACCCATCTTAGTAAATTGGAGTATAAATGCCCTTTGAATGATATAGATGTACAATTCTCTTATGATTTAAAGTGCATGATTATTTGAATTGTCAAAGTATAGTATAAGCATTTTAATTATCTTTAAGTTAGTAGATATAATTGTTTAATTAGTGGTTATGTCTCAATATTCATAAATCACCAAAAATGAAATCTAATGAAATCTAGAGATTCATGGACAATTAAGATGAGCGAATGACTTTGACTTAATATTAGTAAGGGCTATAATTATTAGGACAATATAAGGATTATCAAATCCTAGGCCCAAACTAGGAAAATAATAAACCCCATGAATGGCATTTTAAATGTTCATAGATTTAATAAAAATTAATTAGAAAGAGTACTTAGGGTTAAAATGCTCATAGGAACCTTATAAAAGGTTGAGTGAAGGTAACTCTAGTGAATGCTGAACATGGTGGTTAAGGGGGTTCTCTAATAGAGCCTCACACTTCCCCTAGCTTCTGTTGATGTTTATAAGGTCTAAATGCCTCCTATATGATGATTGATGTAACTACTTTGTGTTCAACCATTCAGTTAGTAAGTTTCAGCCAATTTGACATAAGAGGAGCTGTCTATGAATAACGTGATTATGAAGTATTAGAATTATATTGTCAAATTATTATGTTTCTTGAATCCCCTACCAAGCATAGCTTGCTGAGATATTGTAAATGTTTCAATGTTTACAATATCTCAGATATAGAGAAGGAGAGTTAAGAGCTCAAGACTTTAGAAGACTTGAAGAGAATAATCATCAGGGTATACCCCTTGAAGACATGTATTTTGTTTTGTAATGAGAGTTTCATTGTATGGTGAGCTTTGAGTTTTTGATTATGTAATTTGAACATGTATTATAATGGATTTGGCCTGTACTATGAACCACTGGATGGATTCTAGAATTTAATAAAAATATATTCCTTCAATGGACACTTATCTTGTACAAAAATTCTACACATGTTATGTACAAAGTGATGACTTGGGTTTTTTCAAAACAAGTTCTAAAGAAAATAATTTCTGTTGCTTTGTTTTGCGAATTGTTTTTACTACTAAGGGCCCTGCCTTTGCAAATGTATTACAAAATGTGCTACAAAAACTCGGGTTGTAACAGTTGGTATTAGAGCCATTCATCCAGTCACAGTACGATACAAATATGTCCAAAGGAGAGATGATAATACAATTTTAGATTAGGATGGAAATAGTTGTATAGAATACTAAAAGAAATTTTGGTTTATGAGCAGATGCCACCAAAGAGAGTCACAAGGCAGATAACTCAAAATACTCCCAAAGACAATATGGAGAGATTAACCATGAATAATGTGGAAGAGATGGTAACAAGGGTATTGAGGAACCTTCTTCCTCACATTCAACAACCCCAAACTTCATCACCTCTAGTAGAGATACCAAGGATGCAGGCTCAGGCTCACCCTGAAGTGAGATGCAATGACCAACACCAACACCAGCTACTCCCACACTAGTATAGGGGCAATCTTCCCTTGTACAAAGAGAATAAGTTAGAAAGTCTCCATTAGCACTGGAAAAAGTTGACAAAATGATGGAGAGATTTCAAAAGATGGCTACGGTGTATAATGGCAAGGGGGAAGCTGAGAAGGCTGAGGAATGGATGTATGAAGTAATAGAAAGGACTTTTAGTGCACTACGTACTCCTCCAGAGTTGAAGGTGAAATTTTCCACCTATCTATTAAAACAAGAAACGACATGTTGGTGGAGATTAGCTAACAACACCTTCTTCTCAAATTCTAAAGATACTACATGGGAGGAATTTAAGGAAGTCTTGAATCACAAATATTTCCCTTCTCATGTACAAGCAAGAAAGCTGATAGAGTTTATGGAACTAAGACAAGGGAACATGTTAATGGTAGAGTACGATAACAAGTTCACGCAGTTAAGGAGATTTGCGACTCATGTGTGTAACACTGAAACACTGTGACGACCTGGGTTTTCTCATGCATTTTTAAATGCAATATCTAATTCCTAAGGCAGGATGCATCCCTATTTGAAAACCATTTTATAAAAACCATGCAATGTAGTGGAAAATCTTTTGTTTTAAACACATTTTGAAAACCCCGAGTGTCATTTGCTAACCAAAGTAGTTTTTGAAAAACTATAGAAATCATAAGTGTTTTCCCAGGTCTATCCAGTCACAGAACACAGTCCAACTGTAAATAAATACAAATACATGTCCAATGGGTAGAGAGTTTACCCACATGTATAGTTGTCTCCTTTGTTTATTCACTTGCTCATAGCACTAATGTCCCTTGAGACGTCTTCTATTTGTGAGTGGAACTATCCTGAAAAATATTAAGGATAGGGTGAGTATATACTATACTCAATAGGAGTTTATCACTACTAGTTTTGCAATGCATTCTATGTTAAAAATCATATGCTCTTAAAAACATGTGCATGTCCGAACAATCATGTTCAATATCGATATTAAAACCACCGTGAAACCAGAATACTGACGACTTAAAGAAATATCATAATCCAAGTTGAAAGTATCATATATCATAAACATAATGATATGCATCAGATGCTCAACTGAATCCAACTTATGGATATTTGGTATGGTATGGTCGACCAACCTCATATCATGCCATATGCAATGCACATAAGTCCATGAAACCATAGGGTCCAACTATGCCCACGACCTCGCCGTCGTGTGGTCCCCGGGTACCTGAGGACACTCGGTCATGCCTCAATGGGGCCTCTGACACGTCTTCGTCGTAAATCATGCAATCTATGCAATCGGTTGCAAAACATGCATGAAATGCATAAAATCTGCTCATGCTAGTATTGCATTCAAAGTCATAACCCTACCTAGAAGCCTGCCAGCCTAGAAGCCTTGTTAGCTCTCTCTGGCCCGCCCTCATCGGCCCGCCCTCGTCGGCCCGCCCTCATCAGCCCACCCTCATCGGTCAAGGCTATAGTTATCATGCAATCTATGCATGTAGCACATGTCTTGGCAATACATGTACAATGTATTTTTCAAAACCTGTCCTCTTTGGGTCCCTCACAACTGCCTACCCAGCGTCTTTTGGGCACTCCAGCGTCTTTTGGTAACCTTCAAGGACATGCAATTTTGCAAGAACTCAATGCTCACAAATCATGCAATATATGTAATTATTTGCGAAACATGTCTATGCATAAAGTATTTAATCATATGCATGCTGAATTCATTTATATGCTAAACAAGCCATAACATAAGTCATGCTAAACAAGTCATATAATTTATACTTAAAACATGCATTCAAAACAATCATGGCTCTTTTTAAAAGTCTAGTAGCGATAGAGCACCTACCTCAAAATCTCCTGGAGTCGCGTCCTTTAGCACTCAACCCGTCCCTAGGTCTCATTTATAAACTCCTGGGTATGAATGGATACAAGGAGTCCTTATTAATTTCAATCCATTTAGTCATTAGATCACTAGCTCTGCCTATTGGATCCAAGGTCCTTGCCTAATTCACTGCCAGGCTAGCTCCTATAATATGGACCTACTTATTCAGTAGTTAAATTCTATGAATGGTCCTTTGATCCTAATTTTAAAGTCTCATTAGGTCCGCGTGTCTCGGTTCCCAGGACACCCGTGCATCCTGGTTGAACCGCGACCACCTCACGTGCATGTGCGCCTAAAGGCCGTGCCAGAGACCGCATTTTGCACATGCACGTGCATGCTCAAGTGACGCGCTATGGCGTGCATCATCACACGGATGCACCTTGTAGCATGGCGCGTCTCAGCTCCCAAGGCACCCTGTGCATCCTGGTCGAGCTAGGACCCGTGCCCCATGTCGCGCACGTACTCGAAGGCCACACTTGGGACAGTGTTCGTACATGCACAAGCATGCCTAAGCGATGAGCTATGACGCACATCATCGCACGGACGCACCTTGTAGCATGGTGCATCTCAGCTCCCAGGGCACCCCATGCACCTTGGTCGAGCAAAGACCCGTGCCCCATGTTGCGCGGCACCTGAAGGCCGTACCTGGGGCAGTGTACCCACTGTCGTACACCTAGAACCCGTCCTAGGGACCCAGTCCCAGGTGCACGTGGTGCTTGGCGTCCTTGGGACGCCTGGGTCGTTCATGGCTGGCTGGAGCCGACATTGTCTTCTTTGGCTGGAAAAAGGCCAGATCTGGCGTGGATCTTGGCCTGGGGGAACTAAAATGGAGGAAAGGGAAGGTAAGGAGGGGCTTACCTAGTAGCTAGAGATGGCGCTCCTCCTGGTAGGTTGCCTGCCTAACCCTTGGTGCTGGAAAACTCGAAGAAGGTAACTCCCATGTTGTGCAGGGTTAGAATAAGAGAAGAGAGGGGAATGGGGAGATGGGAATGGCTGGCCTGACTTGACCTGGTCATTGCAGGAAAAATGCAGGGAACTGGGTTTCTGATTCTAGCAGGAAACCCCATCTCCAATGGCTGGAAAACCACGTTTTTTGGAGAGGGGAGATGGGGCTTTTATAGACAGGCTATGGTAGTGTCCCTCAATGGCAGTGCCGCCATTGGCGGTGGCAGATCCCTCTAGAAAAATCGGGATCGAGGGTTTCTGGGAGGGTCTAGAGGTTGAAGATGACAGGGGGTGCCGTTATAAAAACGCCCCCCTGCGTTTTTCGCCCTTTTTCGTTTTTCTATTTAGTTTCCAGAAATACCCCTATCTTTAAATGGCTGTAACTTCTTCATACGATCTCCGTTTTGGGTGATTTTTGAGGTGTTGGATTCCATTTTTCGAGTAGAATCTAATGGTACTAATTTTCCTCACAAATTCCTTTGTTTAATATTTTAAATAAAATCAAACATTCAGCACAGTCCATTTCCCATAAAATGTCCAATTTTTGTTAAAAACAGTGTAAATTGCTCGGACATTACAAACGCACACAGTGAATCAATTCATTGAAGGACTACACTTAGGGCTAAAAGTAAAGGTACTTTGTACTAAACCCACGACCTTTGCAGAATGTGTGGAAATGGCTTCCAAGTTTGAAGAAGAATACAAGAAGAGTCAAACCACCAAGTTTAGTGGGGGAGGAAATAATAACCCAAAGCCCTTCCAAAAGAATAAAAGACCTTGGAACAATTTTAAGCCCCAAAGAAATTAGAGGAATAATGCACCAAGGCAAAATAAACGATCATGTCCAAGATGTAGAAAATTTCACCAAGACAATATCTGCCTAGACTTAAACAACAACAACCACAATAGTTTTTGATCAAGTGCCATAATTGTGGAGATTATGGGCACATCGCAACCTACTATACCAGATCACTGGTGGTTAAGGAGGCAAAACTAGAAATTGCCCCTCGACACTAAGGGAGGGTCTTCGTCATCACTGATGGCCAGGTTGGACCATCTAATGTTGTGACTTGTAGCTAACAACTATGCCAAAGTACTATTTCATTCTGGATCTATGCATTCCTTTATATCTTGCATATTTCAATATAGTATACAACTATTAGTGAAAAACTTTGGATTTAATCTAGATGTAACAACTCCAATTGGAAAAACAGTTAAATTACAAGAATACTTGCATAATGTACTTGTAGAAGTATTGGGAGAAAGAATGGACATAGACCTCATTTTACTGAACATGGTGGACTTTGACATCATACTGGGTATGGATTGGTTAGCAAAATACTGGGTAGTTATGGACTGTCATAAGAAGAAAATCACATTTAGCATATTGGGTGAGGAAGTATTAGTACTCTACGGGAAACATAATGACTTAAACAAATCCATTACCTCAGCTATGAAGGCAATCAAACATATGTCCAAGGGGTGTCAGGCATTTCTAGCAACAGTAATTTCTTTAGATGTTGAACAGCCCAGGAAAACAGAAATTGAAGTAGTTAGGGAATTCCAAAATGTTTCTTTAGAAGAACTACCAGGATTACCCCCACATAGAGAAATTGAGTTTACTATTGAAGTAATTCCTGGTACAACTCCAATTTCTAAAGCACCTTATAGGATGGCCCTAGCAAAGTTAAAAGAGTTAAAAGGTCAGTTATAGGAATTGTTAGACAAAGGGTTTGTTAGGCCAAGTAGTTCACCATGGGGAGCACTAGTAATATGTGTGAAGAAGAATGATGGGTCTATGAGATTGTGCATTGATTATAGAATGTTGAATAGTGTCATAGTGAAAAATAGGTATCTCTTACCTCGCATTGATGATCCCTTTGATTAACTCCAATCTGCTAAGGTCTTTTCCAAAATCGACCTTAAATCAGGATATCATCAATTGCATATTAAGGATGAAGACATACCCAAGTCAACATTCAGAACTCAGTATGGGAATTACAAATTTCTAGTCATGTCTTTTGGGCTGAACAATGCACCAGTAGTGTTTATGGATATGGTGAATAGAATCTTCAAGGAATTTTTGGATAAATTTGTGGTTGTATTTATTAATGATATACTGATTTACTCTACCAATATCAAGGAATATCAAGAACACTTACGAATTGTACTAAATACCTTTAGAACACATAAACTATTTGGTAAATTTAGTAAGTGTGAATTCTGGTTAGAGAAGGTTAATTTCTTAGGTCATGTAATTTCCAAGAATAGAGTAGAAGTGGACCCCACCAAGGTTGAAACAGTAATGAATTGGGATAAATCTAAAATAGTAATAGAAATACAAGTTTTCTTGGACTGGTAAGATACTACCATAGATTCATTCAAGGATTTTCCCATATAGCCTTTCCTTTGACTTCATTGATCAGAAAAGGGGTACAATTCACTTGGATAGAAGAATGTGAAAATAGTTTCTAAGAGCTAAAGAAGCGGTTAACTACTGCACTAGTATTGACTTTATCTTTTGGAAGTGGGGGATATGAAATATACTGTGATGCTTTAGGCAAAGGGTTAGGAGGTGTGTTGATGCAAAATGGGAAGGTCATTGCTTATGCATCTAGACAATTGAAGAAACATGAAATAAATTACCCAGTACATGACCTAGAATTGGCAGTTGTAATTTTTTCATTGAAAATTTGCAGACATTATTTGTATGGAGAAAAATTCAGTGTATTCATAGATCATAAAAGTCTTAAATACATCTTCACTTAGGCTGATTTGAACATGAGACAAAGAAGGTGGATGGAGTAAATCAAGGACTACGATTTCGTTATCCAATACCATCCTAGAAAAGTGAATGTAGTAGCTAATGCATTAAGTAGATAGCCAAGAGTTGTACTCACAACGATCACCATTAAATAAAATTTTGTAGAAAGAGTCCTTAAAGCCCAAGAAGAAGATATAGTAACTCATGAATTGTATAAGAAGAAAGGATTTTGTAAAGGTATAGATGGGGGTATACGTTTTCAAGAGAGAATGGTGGTTCCTTTAAATATACTTGAGAAAAGAACTGTTAAAAGAGGCCCATCAATCAAAATTTTCCATACACCTTAGGGGTATAAAGATGTATTAGGATTTGAAAAGAAACTTTTCGTGGGACGGCATGAAAAGAGAAATAGGAAAATTTTTGGTTAAATGTCTAAATTGTCAACAAGTAAAAGCTGAACACCAAAGGCCAGCTGGAATGTTACAAACACTGAACTTCCATAATGGAAATGGAACAACATCACTATGGATTTCATATCAGGATTGCCAACGACCTGGGCAGGTCATGACATGATTTGGGTGATCGTGGATAGGTTAACAAAGTCATCACATTTCCTTCCAATTAGGTAGAACCAGTTAGTTGACAGTCTAGCTAAGTTATACATCAAATAAATAGTAAGTCTTCATGAGATTCCACTATCCATCATCTCTGATAAGAATAGAAGATTTACCTCAAGATGTTGGAAGAGTGTTCAATAGGCCTTGGGAACCTCACTTAAATTTAGTATAGCATTTCACCTCCAAACATATGGTCAATTAGAAAGGACTATTCAATCTTTAGAAGATATGTTGAGAACATGTACATTTGATTGGAAAGCGAATTGGGATGAACATTTTTGGTTAGTAGAATTCTCTCTCTCTCTCTCTCTCTCTCTCTCTCTCTCTCTCTCTCTCTCTCTCTCTCTCTCTCTCTCTCTCTCTCTCTCTCTCTCTCTCTCTCTCTCTCTCTCTCTCCTATTCTCTATGGGCGTGTCCCCTGATGCACCTGGGTAGACGACCCCATGTTTGCATCAGGCGCGTTCAGGGACGCGTCATCCCCGATGAGCCAGGGTTTTCGCCTAAGAAACCCTATTTGAATTAGCCATCATAGTTGAGCCGTTAAGTTTCAATCTCCACCGTTGGATTTGGTTAGACAGGGGTGATCTACAAAAGCCCTTTAGTTCCATGATGATCCACCTTATGGATCATTGGGAAATCCCAAACGAAGAACCACTCTAGTACTGGTGACTGTCTCCGGCGGGGTTTTTAAGCAATTTCGACCAATCTGGCCATTAAACGGTGATCTTGCACCATTGAATGCCTTCACCACATGGTGTTCTTCAAAAGCCCCATAGTCCCCCACCTACTTCGGCAACGACAATGGCTAATTTCATGACTGTATGCATTTGCTGGCATCTAGGGTTTTCTTATCTTCTTTCTAGTGAAATCTCTCTCTCCGATGAAACTTTCTTCACCGGACCTGACCAGGTAAGTCACCCTTCACTCCTCTTTCAATTTCGGCAGTTTCTTGGTGTTTTTCGGCCACCTGGAGACCTCCCCTAGTCATTTCTCCATTGGGAATGATGGATTTTGCATGAAGGGTTGAGATCCCATCCATTCGCTGCTCAGATGCAACTTCTAAGCAATTGGATGGATTCTTGGGGCCCAAAAACCTCAAGAGATGAAATTTGGGTCACTGAAAGTCAAGGATGGAGGAGATCCGGCCATGGGTGATCCGATGGTCTAAATTTGGACTGTCTCACCTATAGCTGGTCACCTCCATCGACCACCTATAATAGGCTGTAACGGGTGCGGGCCGTTGGTCGTCCCTGCACCTGAAGCCCAAATTTGATCTAGGCCGTCCAGTTTTGAGCTGAAAGCTTATTTCTTCAATTAAGAGCTCAATATAGCTTTGATTTCATATATGAAAGTTTCTATAGGTTCCTTGTCTTTGTAGAAGTTACTGAACTCATTAGATATGTGTTTCCAATTGTATTTACATGTGATAGTTAGTAAAATCTATACCAATGGTATTGGATTATGATCCAGATGACTTTAAAATGAAAATATGAACTGATGGATGGGTTTTAGAGGGTCCCAAAACCTTAAGGATCATGATCATAGTAAAATTTCTGGGTTTCCAGATCAAGTAAATAAACAAAATTCAACCCTTAAAATGGGCAGAAATCTTAAAATCTCAATTCTGTTCTCAATTTAACTCTAAATTGAGATTAGAAAGTTGGGTTGAATTCTTTTTAATAAGTATAACCTACTAAGTTTAGAAAATTTATGTTTTGATGCATGTAAAATTCTTTTAATAAAGAAAAGTATTACTAATTCTTATGAATAGTGAAATTTGGAATGATCAAACTCTATAATTTTGATCCATTGATGATCTTGTGATTTTAAAATGTAGAATGAATGGTTATAAGGGACTGATCTATGTTTAATTAAGAGATCTAGCCTTAAAAGTAGTAAGATCCATAAAAAATGAATGGTAATCTCTTGATCAAATTGATCAAGGATGATTGGATAGTATGGATATGTTTTGATGAAGATATGAAGTTAATATCATATCGATTTATGGACAGGATGATGATGATTTGGGATAGATCAAGATCTATGCACTTAAATTGGATAAAATGACTTAAGAACTTCTTGATAGGTTGGATCAAGAAAGATTAGATCATTTGATGAGATGCATCAATGATCTAATAATGGAATCACATCAAGAAGATGTATTCAATCTAAAGGAAAATGAAAAGATCAAGATCTAAACCTATTGGATCATGATGAATAGTTATGGCATGTTAGATTTTCATTTGAATTATTATTGTCATTTATTGTAGATTTATTTATTTATGCTTTAATGCTTATGTTATGAAAATTAAATTGAAAATGTAATTAAATGAAAATAGAGTTGAAGAACAATTACATGGAATGAATGACATGGACTTAATGATAGTAAGGGCCATAGTTAGTAGGATAATATAAGGAATATAAATTCCTTGATCCAAAATAGGAGAATAATGAAACTCCATGAATGACATTTTAAATGTTAATGGATTTAATTAAAATCAATTAGAAAGGGTAATTAGGGTTAAAATGCTCATAGGAACCTCATGAAAGGTTGAGTTAAGGTCACCCTAGTAGATGATGAATATGGTGGTGAAGGAGGTTCTCTAATAGAGCCTTGCTCCTCCCTCACCTTCTGTTGATGTTTGTGAGGTCCAAACGCCTCCTTAGATGTGTGAATTAGGATCATGATGGACAATATGGAGTGAATACCACTTGAGATGTATGAATCAAGACCACAATATCACTTTGAGGTAGGTGGATGTACAAGAATGTATTAAGGATTCATGTGTATAAATACATGATCTTTTGTCTAAAATTATAAACCTTCATGATATTAGTATACTTGGTACCTTAGCATAATAATGATCCAATCACATAATCCAACTAAGTGATCCAACCCCATGATCTAATTCAAATGAGCCAATATAATAATCTAATCAAATGAGGTGAAAGTAATGAGATGGGTAGACTAAGGAAACCTTAAGAATAGGGTATAGAAAATATTCGAGCCTTAGTTAAGCAAACACATCGTCTAATATGTACAATATATTTTACATACAAGCGGATGGCTTATGATTTGGTTTTACACAGTCCTAGGACTGGGGATGCTATGCTAGGGAAGTTTTGAGGGTTTGACCACCCGCTTCCTGATACTTATATGATGGATACCATGCCCAAAGAGAGGCTAAATGTCAGTGGGGCAATCATAGGAAGGCTGCCGCTGTGATAGTTAGGGTTCCCCTATGCAAACCTGGATTTTGTTATTTTCACAATTGGTATTAGTGGATTATTATGCAGTTATCCTAGCCCACTGTATGGATTGAGACTGCAGCATAGTAGTCATAATGTATTTTTCTTTATGATACACATATGATAGGCATAGTGTAATGCCATGGCATGATGAGATGCCATTACATGAGTTCCTGGAAAAAAAATCCTTGTATGAGAATTAGCTGAATATTGATCTCCTAAGTGGAAGTATAGCCAGGGGAAGGAACAAGTTTTGAGCAATCTTTACTATTTTAACTAATTTATCCTACACTACATAAATGATGTATATACTCTATGTTGAGATAACTCATGAGTAGATAGCCATGATGGAATAATGACTGAGGTACGTATTCTTATATTGGTGAAGTAGTATATTTGTATATCCCCTACCAAGCATAGCTTGCTGAGATATTGTAAATGTTTCAATGTTTACAATATCTCAGATGCAAAGAAGGAGCATTAGGAGCTCAAGACTTAAGAAGACTTGGAAGAATAATCAATTAGGATATATCCCTTGAAGACATGTATTTTTATTTGAGAGCATTGTATTGTATTGAGAGTTTTTAATGTATGGTGAGGTATGAAATTTGGATTATGTAATTTGGACAAGTATTGTATTGATACCGGGCTCTACTATGAACCACTAGATAGATTCTGGAATTTAATAAAAATATATTCCTTCAATGGAATTTTATCTTGTACAAAAAAAAATTCTACTTATGTTATGTATGAAGTGATGACTTGGGTTTTTCAAAACAAGTTTTAAAGGAAAGAATTTTTGTTGTTTTGTTTTGCAAATTTTTTTTACTAAGGGCCCCTTGCATTTGAAAAATGCATTACAAAATGTGTTACAAAAACTTAGGTCATTACAGTTGGTATCAGAGCCATTCATCCAGTCACAGTACAGTACCCTTATGTCCAATATGAAGATGACAATCCAATTAGAGGATGAGAAATAGTGAGCAAATAAGAAATAAGTTATTATTTGATGAGAATGAGTTATGTGATCAACTCATTAGTTAAGAATTAGTATAGAAAGAGTTTACTCATTAGTGAAGGATGAGTATAGAAAGAGTTAGACTCATTAGTGAAGGATGAGTATAGAAAGAGTTAAACTCATTAGTTGAGGATAAGTATAGAAAGAGTTAGTGTAATGAAGGAATAGTATAGTACAAGTAGATATTACTTAGTGAAAGGACTAGAAATACTACTTAGTAAGTAAGAATCCCAATAGAAGGAATAGTAAGATATAGAAATCAATAAGGAAAATATTATAATAGATAAAGATGTAATGTATGATATTAAGGTCTAACCTAAAGTCCTGAGTAAATATTCATATGTAGATATAATGTACACTAATACTAGTATGTATATAACTACTATTAAATGAAAGAATGGAGACTAAGAGAAAGAATTGATAAATGAAAAAATATGAGGGAAATAGTGTAGAAGGAAAAACTTCAACCTTTATAGGAAAAGAGAAATAGAAAATTATGAGAAATAGGGGTTAAAGATGAAACCTTATAATTATTATAAAATTCAAAATTAATAATAAATATATAAATAAATATAAATGTAAGAGTTATAATTGCTACATATATAGTATTATGGCAATTAGTTAAATGGATTTAATCATCAAAATAGAGATGATATTATTTGAAAGAAATTTAAGGAGATAAGTAAGAAATTTCAAAATTTGTAAATAAAGATAGTTTTAAATAAAGATGAATAAGGAGATAAGTAAGTATTTTCTCTCCAAAATTAGTAAAGGCAAAGGGTTTAATAAAGAGATGATAAATTTTAGAACATGAAGAGATGATCTTTAAAATTAGAATAAAATGAAAAGGAAGAAGAGAGTTAGATATGCTGAAAGGGAAAAAATATAATCCCAAACTTATTACTAAAGATAATTGAACCATGAGAAGTTATGGTTAACAAAGAAATTATAGCCCAATATATGATACAACAAATATGAAATCACTAAGTTAGAAATTATATTGGTATGATAAATCAATTGTGAAAATTAGCACAAAAGGATTATCAAGGGATAGTGATATGATAACTTTGGTGATATTGAAAATAATTTTGGGACTCTAGTTAAGAGAAGTACATTTGGCATGGATGGTGAAACAATTATGGAAAATAAAAGAGAAATATTGATATGATGATTTGGGAAAATATGGTTATTGATTATCATAAAGAGGAGTACATCTTATTGATCATGGCAAATGAAAAGCTATATATATGAATATAGATATTAATTCTACTTACATGATAGAGTTGGTGATATTGAAAGATTTAAGAAATATATTAAGGAGAAATATATTTTGGAGGAATGGTGAAATAAAACATGAGAAAGGAAGAGCTATAAACAAATATTGGTTGTTAAATTTAAGTTTAAAGATGATTACGAATGAGGTATAAATCCAAATTTTTGGAGAAATAAGTTGCTAGAAATTTTGAGATATTTTGAATATCTTCAATCTTACATGAGATTGAATGAGGAAATCTCTATAATAGTTGAGGAAAAGAACATCAAATTATTTGAATGAGTTGAAAGAACAAATTTTAAGGATTATGAGTGATTATAGAAATTACATTATGAAAGTAACAAATTTTCTTGGGAAAAGAAAAAGGAAGAATTAATGTAAGGATGCATTGAACATAAATGATGTTATTGAAGAAATTGAGCACCCTTTTACTCTATAAGGACGAACATTTTCCAATTTATTATCATCAATTGGGAATTGGAAAGGAAACATCATAGTATGAAATCAATACAAATTTTAAGTTATATGAGTTGGATAAAGGATATTCATGAATTTGAGGAGAATGAAATATATTAGATGAAGTGGTGATGATATATGGAAATGGATTTGAGGAAATCAAGAGCATTTATAGGATATATGTTAAACACTTACAAAATTTGTCAATTATCTAGTAAGTGTACATGTTGATTGAAGAAAGCAAAGTTTAGGGTCATATAAATTTTAAGGATGATATGGAATTTGACCCAACAAAGGTGGAATATGATACTAAAATATGAAATGACAATAGTTAATAGTACATAGTCGGCAGAAAAGTTACATAGATAAGAGAAGTAGAAACCTAGAATTTGATGTGGGGGAGCATGTATTTTTGAAAGTATCACTAGTCAAAGGAGTAATAAGGTTTGGAAGCAAAGGAAAACTTAGTCCTAGGTTCATCAGTCCATTTGAAATCCTAGAAAGAGTTGGTCTAGTGGCTTACAAATTAGCCTTACCACCCCAACTCTCAGAAATACATAATGTCTTTCACGTATGTATGCTAGGGAAATACCTACAAGATGACACACGTGTACTTCAAAGGGTACTAGAGGAGTTAAGCTAGACCTAACCTTCGAAGAGAAGGCGATACGGATCTTGGACTGCAGGAACAAAAATTAAGGATCAAAACCATTCTGCTAGTCAAAGTCCTATGGCAACATCACTCTGTTGAGGAAGCCACATGGGAAGCAGAAGTAGAAATGAGAAAGACACACCCTAGTCTATTTGATTAAGTTCTTATATTACAAATTTCGAGGACGAAATTATTGTAAGGGGAAAAGATTGAAATAATCCCAATTTTTATAAATTGATTGAGAAAATCAATAAAGTTTGAGTATTTATAAATTCTAGGCTTGAATATTAGTTTATTGGAAATTCTCTTTTTATAAAGATTAAAACATGATTTAAAACTTATAAATTATGAATGCACTTGAAAAACTGAGCAAAAAGACACTAAGTACGTTCAATTCTAAGTTAAAATGAAAAAACCCTACTTTTCTTCATTTTTATGAAAGAAAGGGTGAAATGGCAATTTTACCCATAACTGAGATATAAGGCATCAATATTTAGAATGTACTTAGAAATATGATTCTAACACTACTAAGTACACTCAATTTTGAGTTCGGGAGAATAAAATGAAATTTTCTCTATAAAAGGGCAAACTTGTCCTTTCACACCTTGTGGGGCCCACAAATGAATCCAACGACCAGAAAACATGTAATGAGTGGTCAAACTACTACCACCTTCCAGTGGAGAAGGAGGTGGTAGTGGAGGATCCAATGTTAATTATGAAAAATTCAAAAAACCACTATAAATACACTCCCAAAAATTCATTAAATTTCTCAAAAAATCATCTTGCTTGTCCTAAAAAACCAAATCTAGATTCTTTCCCAAATTTTCAAAACTCCCAAAAACCTCTCTTCTTGCACTTACTCTCTCCTCTCTCTAGATTGGAATAAGAGACCTAAATTCAATTAGGCACTCTATTTCAAATCAAATCTCACAAAACCCATCATTCAAATTGTCCTAGACTACCTTATCTACAAAATTCCCAAATCAATTTAAAGATCCAATAGTGTAATCAAAAGAAAATAAAAAAACAAGCGACTATCAGGCTATCTTATCATCAAAGGATATTTATTTCAAATTGGGATACAAATCTATGTTTTTTCTCCAATCTGGTAGGTGGAAACGCTTCTTATACTTATTTCATGTTATTTTTAATTTTTTGAAACTAGTTTTAGGTTAAAATTTATAAAAATAAAGTAAGGACGAGAACCCTTCAATTCTGGATGATGAAGGGTTTAGATGGAAAATTTGAGCGATCCAATCGTTGCAAAAGGGTCCAAAACCCCCTAGGGTAGAAATTTCAAGATTTTTTTTTATTAAGTTTTGAGCTTGTAATTGAAGAGGAATTGATTGGACGGTCCAAACAGGCTGTTAAATGTTCATAAGGAGATCGGATCTTGGGATGCCATGTGAAACGTCGCACGAAAAACGTGCAACGTTTCTATGTGCGCAAGTCGCATGCGACACCGTCCCCACAGAACGGTTGGGCGATAGCGCTAGTCCCGGGGAGCGCGTTATGGCATGCGTCCTGGTGACGGGAGCGCACCAACATTCCACTTCACCGGCCCACTTCGCTTGATCAATCCAGGCCGTCCGTTCCACTAGGGTCAAATCAAATTTGGACTGTCGAAATGACTGTGAACTTCATAGTTCAATTGTGGAGTCATCTGAACCCTAAATTAGGATCAGAAAAAGCTATGGAAAGCTTATAACTTCTATTTTCTTCTGAAATCATAACATTTTGAAAATTCTTCATGAAACTTTCTGTATTTAGGAAATAAGCTTCCAATTTCCAAGATCTGAGATGATCAGATCATGGGAATCTATTCTAATGATGATATAATGTTGAAATCAAGTGAATTCCATGATTTATTTTGACAGGTCTAACATAAAATGAGAAATCTACCCTTTATGGTAAAAAATCCTAAAAATGCAAAGGGATCCACTTGATCAATAGAATCAAGTATAATCAAACCTTTGGGATGGATTGAATAAAGGACATTATGATGGAATCCATTGAGATCATGGATTAAATATGACAAAAACAAAGGGATATGATCTTTGGACCTTAATGGAGTAAAAACCATAAAATTAATTAGAACCTTTAATTAAAAGGAAAAGATCTAAGATCTAATGGTTGGATCATAAGTAAAAGTTTCTAATAATCTTAATCTAATTAGTCTAATTATCTTTTATTTGAGAATATAATTGTAAATGTGCTTTATATTGTAAATTAGGAAGCATGATAGTATAATTCTTAAATGTTAGCAGGCTTTGTTCTATGTGTTATTTGTCTGTTATTAGGTTGATAGATTTAACTACCGTAGGGCCATGTTAGTTTAAATTTGAAGTTTAAGCATGATTCCATTAGATTAGAGTGTATTAGGATCCATGTGTTATTGCATGCTATGTTCTATGTGTTATTAGTTTGTTATTAGGTTGATAGATTTAACTACCTTAGGGCCATGTTAGTTTAAAGTCATTCGCTCATCTTAATTGTCTTAAAGTTAGTAGATATAATTTTTTAATTAGTGGTTATGTCTCAATATTCATAAATCACCAAAAATAAAATCTAATGAAATATAGTGATTTATGGACAATTAAGATGAGCGAATGACTTTGACTTAATATTAGTAAGGGCTATAGTTATTAGGACAATATAAGGATTATCAAATCCTTGGCCCAAACTAGGAAAGTAATAAACCCCATGAATGACATTTTAAATGTTCATGGATTTAATAAAAATCAATTAGAAAGAGTACTTAGGGTTAAAATGCTCATAGGAACCTTATAAAAGGTTGAGCTAAGGTAACTCTAGTGATTGTTGAATATGGTGGTTAAGGGGGTTCTCTAATAGAGCCTCACTCTCCCCCTACCTTCTATTGACGATTGTGAGGTCTAAACGCCTCCTTATATGAGGATTGAAGTAACCACTTTGTGTTCAACCATTCAGCTAGTAAGCCTTAGCCAATTGGAAATAAGAGGAGTAGTATAGACTTACGATGAAATAAGTTATCTTCAACCAGTAAAACATTAATAGGTTGAATAATAATAATAATAATAATAACAGCATAAAAGGTTAGTAAATTATCTAACCCTAATAAAAAATTATAAGTAAGATAAGGATAATCAAATAGGATCCATTGGATCATGAATGATTAAGAATAATAAAAAGAAATAAATACTTCTAGATGATGATATATATATTGCTTCCAACTTAGACCAAATAGAATAGAATATCTTAGATCAAATAAAAGATCTGAACCCTTGATCAAATATGATTCAAGGAAGAGAACCAAGAACCTCCACCTTAAGGATGATCAAACAACTAAACTTAGATCAAAGGAGAACTAGATGATAGAAGATCTAAGGTCTTGATCTTTATCAACAAGTATAAATTGTTGATCAAAGGATCTATGAAAGATCAAGATTAAAGAAAGGAATACACAAAGCCTTAGAATAGAAAATACTTAGATCTGAAAGATTAGAAGATCATTCTAACTATTAGATCTATTGATCAATAGAATAGACACTATCTAAGGAAGACAGATCATGATAGGACAAAAGATTTAAATCCTTTATATCAAAGGACAAGATTAGAGAAAGAATATAGATAGGATTATTCAGATTGTATACGTATTAATAGTATGTATGGATTTATTGATAGTATGTATGGATTTACAGATTATATACACTGTTAGGATCATGGAAGATCTGAAGAGATGGATCACTACTTGAAGGTAGGAAGATTTTATGAATGCATCTACATGAGATGTACATGTTGAATACATGATCTTATGTTGACAAGTGTAATGTTAATACTTGTATTAAATCCCTTGAAACCCTTATGATCCAACCAAACACATATGAAATGGTTAAGTTAGAATTGAGGACTAGACTCTAAGTGAATATGGAACTAGAAGATATTCCAGTCCTAAGTAAACTGAGAGATTGTCTGATATGTATGAAGCCTATTTTACATACAAGCATGGAGGCTTGTGGTTTTATTTTAAATAGGCATAAGCCTAGAGATGCTATGTTAGGAGAGTTATGGGGGTTTGGCCACCCGCTTCTTAAAATTTGATGATATCTTGCCTATGAGAGGCTAAAAGTCGGGTGGGGCAATTATGATAAAAAGGTGAGAAAAACATAAAAATATAGAAGGGTCTCATCCTATTGGTCCACATGCCAACTTATCCTAATGAATTTTTCCTTAATTTCCTTCCAAATACCCCTTAGAATCTCATGGATATTTTACTTGATTTTCCTCCAATCCTAGCCTTCCATTTGACTTAACTTAATGCTTTGATGGCTAATTTTGAGGGCTTCATTGGCTAGGCTTCATGACTAGTGTAGATGGCTCTCTTAGCTTGGCTACATGACTCAATTCCTTATCTTGAGTATCTTGAATGACTTGGCTCCTTAACTTGTCACCTTGTCCATGGCTTAAATATGGCTTGGTGGTTTACATGCAACCCATGCAAAAGGTGGTGAAGGTGCATGGCTTACTTCATGGGCCCCACTTTGGCCACCTTTAGCTTTATTAATTACATCCATTGCTTGTCCAAAATATGCTCTTGACCTTTGGTTTCATGATTTTTAAGTTTTGACTTGATCTTTTGATCTTGGTCGTTGAATCATCATCCCATTTCCTACAAAAAGTAAAAATACTAATCAAATCCTAAAAAAATATGATTAATCACAGACTTACCTTGGATTAGCCTCTAGACATACAAAATATAAAAAATTTGAGTCATTGGGTAAAAAATGCACGTGTTACAAGTTTTGGTCCAAAACTATAATTTACTCCTATAATTTATAACACATGGATAACTAATTGGGTTATGCAAAATTAGACACTTACCATACCCCCAACTAGTATTTTGCTAGTCCCGAGAAAAACATGTCAAAAATTATTTTACAAAAACTAATACAAATGATACTCATGATTGCATTTAGCATATGCAACAAGCCCTTGAACCCCTAGGTTACACTTAGTGGAGAAGTTAAGCCTCGTGAGTGTTTGTAGTAAATATACCCACAAAATTCTCAAAATTTTTATGGTAGTCCTTTATTCGTCTGAGAAATTTTATTTTTCTTTTATTTAGCTTATATCAAGTACCTAACTTTATCTTGCTAATAAAGATGAATAAAAAGGTTCAAAATCCTACCCTTAAGCTAAATATATCCCATTATTTCATTAAACTTTTGAAGGTGAGTGTGTTATAGTGGATATATAATTATAGTCTCTAAGTCAAATATAACCTAAATTACCATTCAAAACTGTTTGCTTTGACTTCAATTCTCATAGGATATACTTCTTACTCAGAAAGAAGTCATTTAGAAGGTCTTTATCTCTCCTTAATATGAGAGTAGAATGTTGTTTATCGGAGTCCAAAAGTCTCACATATTTCATACAAAAGAACAATAACTTAGAAAGAATGATAATGATCCCATGAAAGGATATCAACTATTAAGAATGTTACACTCTACTAAATTCCCTATTCATTTATAACCATATCTAAGCCATACTTATCATAAAATCAAGTTAGAACTTCTATTAGGACGAAACATAGGCTTAAGTAAGGGTTATCACAACTTTTCCATTTATCTTTGAAGAGTGAACATTTTCCTTTTTCATTGGCTTTTTTTTCTTTTGTTTTTTCACTTGATTTTGCATATAGCCTTTTTGTATTGTTCCTTTTTTTTTTTTTTTTTTTTTTTTTTTTTTTCTATGTTCATCTTTTGAATTGTACTGTTCATATTTTTTCAAGATATTCTTTAATCATCTCTACATATTTCCAAAACAAATGGGTAATGGATATATTATAGGGGCTTCAATATAGATAAAGGTTAATTGGATAACAAAGAAAAGGCTGATATTTATATTCTCAATGGGCTAACTAACAAAAAATAATATAGGGAAGGCTAATGGCTCTGGGTTTAACAAGATGGCCTCTATCATTTTTTAGGTTTCATATGACTTAAAGATGATAATAAACTTAAGAGATATATGGTATAATCTTTTGTGATATATCAATAGTTGACTAAGATGAAAAATAATGAGACCAAGTAAGAATTAATGTTCACTGAAGAAAATTTTGAATTTATGTATAACCCTCACAAGAGGAAAAATGACTCAAAACTCACTTGGGTTATAAGTCTCTACGAACCTTCTTTCGGATCTTTAAGTTATATTTTTCTCTTCAACTTAATAAGCTGAAGCTCATTAGATATATGAATATTTAGAAAATTAAAGTCTCATCTTTATAAAGGACTTATAATTTTTTTTTTTTTTAAATACAAGAAAGTTTAGAAATATCATGTATATCTCTAAACATCTCAAGCTCTACAATGCCATAATTATATCTAGCTTTAAATTATCATGCAACTTGTTTTGGAGTTGCACTTTAAACTACAAGTAGGCTCCTCATTGTTAGCTTTAGGTACTTATCAATAAAAGAATGGAAGAAAGAACATTGTGCCCTTAGCCCTTGTTGGTGCTCCTTATTGCCTTAAGACTTAGACATGATACTGTCCTTTGCAGCAATGAAGCTTAGTGTCCTTATAGATGCGGTTTCTTAGGTCAACTCTTCCTATGAAATTTAATTACAAGAACCTGATCTATTTTATTAATTAATCTATAATTAATCTATATATTCAAACAATGTAAGCAATGTGTAGCAACTTCATTTAATAGCCCTTCGTATGTGCCATTTTCTAAAGGATGGGATGATTAATGAGATTTGTAGTCTCAACTTTCTTTTGTTGTCAAGTGTGACATTGAACTTAGGTAATTAAACATTTGTAACTATGGTATAATTAGAAAGAAATAAACTCTCACAGATACTTACTTCTTGCTCTTCCAACCAAGTGCAAACCAACCTAGAGAGGTGGTGCTACAAATGATTGATCTCATGCACCTTTCTTCCTTTCTCACTCTTTACTTGCACATTTGGTGCAATTAAAATTAATGTAATTAAGCATAATTGGATGTTGTAATTAATTCAACCAAACATTGGTTTAGCATATACCTCAAAATGAGAAAATAGATGGCACATTACAAATTCATTCTCTGCTCTTGATTGATGATGCTGGAATAAATGTTAAGGATTGTTTACAACCTTATTAGATCATCTACATTTAGTAGTATGTAGTTTCTAATAAGGTAGTTCTTTCATTTTCTCTATTGTTCACTAGCTCTTTGTAAAGTTGCATCTTCTTGTCATTAGATATGTTGAAGGTAGACTACAAGTTGCAAAAAACATGTTACTTTATTTGAAAATAACAAGATAGGGTACATACTATGGTATATAATACACAACATTTACATACCTTCACCATCTCCCATATTGAATATTTGATTAATGGTGACACATGTCTGCAATCAACAATCATCTAGGCACCATGATTCTAAACATATAGCAAAAGCAACTGATATAGGGTGCTACATGGTCAACATTCTCTTAGCCCTTACTATTGTATAGGATATCATATTCTATTCTCTTTAAAATTTTTTTTAATGATCTTTTCCATTTTTGTTCACCCCCCATCCTTTCTCTTCTGAGGGCTACTTAGGTTGGATTGTTCTTCATGTTCTTCATATTTCATTTTTCCTACACAAGGTAAAACATTTCATTTAAAACAAATGCATTAGAAATCACTTCTACATTCGATGAAAAGGGCAACCTAGAGCACAAAGCTCCCATGTATGTCGGGCTTGAGAAGGGGCAGACCATAAAGGGCCTAAGTATGCAGCCTTATCTTGCATTTATGTAAGAGGTTGTTTCTATACCTCAAACTCGTGACTTCTAGGTCACATGGCAACAATTCAACCGTTGCACCAAGGCTCCCCTTCTACATGTTTAATAAATCATTCATTTTCATTTTGAAATGAAAATTCTTTAACAATAGGTCATGAAACTATAATTCTTCTTACTATTACAATTTAGTTAAAATAGTCATTATACCTATACACATATAAACTTCCATAGATACATTTCAATTTTTTATCTAACATACTTAGATAACAAACAAGAACATAATAAAATCAAAACAATGACATCAAATCCATGTAATGCATTTAAAATAATAGATTTTGACACTAAAATAAACCCCTTATTTCTACCCAAAATCCAGTAGAATCTCATCTGGTTTTTGGACTCGTACATTTAAGGCATGTGATTCACTTGGTAATCCACCATTTCACATTCCAAAATATAAATGAAGACTTAGTCTCCCCACCATTTTATTGGAAACATGACCCGCATTAAAGGAATATGAAACAACAAAGTCTATGCCTAGCTAAATTAAAGTTGCTAAATCATCATAACTTGGGAAACATGACTAGAAGCAAAAGTAGACCCCTAGTTAAAAAACAAAAGTAAAACATGCTAAATAAAACATGATAAATAAATGAGAAAACATACAATTGTACTAGCTAATATTTTATCTTGCCCACTTACAATTTGCTGCACAATGAACATTCTAAAAGAAGTAACATTTAAGGAGGAAGTGTGGTAGCAACATATTAGGAAGACTTATCTCATTAACTATCTCTAAATGTAATTAAAACCAATCTTAGCTATGTTATCTGTGGGTAGGATGGGTGTAAAGATCTATTTGCAGTGAATATGACCCTCCATGGAGTGAAAAGTTGTTATCTTTTTGTATTTCCTGGTTCATGCTTTTTAGACTCTTTTCTATAATGCTTTTTGAACTGGAAATTAAGATACATACAAGATGAGGTTAGGATGAATTTAAAATTTGATGTTATTAACAACCAACATTTTAGTGAACAATAAAAGATTTTTAAGATGCTCCATGGTTACTTAAAGGATCATCATTTCAAACTATGAGACTATTTTGGAGAGTTGGAAGCTAGGAATCCATGTAGTACTACTTAGTTGTTTTTAAAGAGACCTACACCTGACAATGATGTTGTTTTCCACAGACTTATGTACATTTTTATGGCTTGTTTAAGGAGTGGAAAGATGAGTGAAGTGTATTAATTGCTATAGATGGATGTTTCTTGAAGTGGTTCTGTCAAGGCCAATTGCTTTGTGTTGTGGGAAGGATGCTAATGATCACATGTATTTGTAGCATAGGCCATGGCATTGATGAAGAATAAAGATTCTTTGAGATGCTTTCCACAACTGCTTCTTAGTGACTTGGAGATTGGTTATGAGGGCCTTGGCCTCACAATAATTGGTGACAAGTAGAAATTCTGCTATAGAAATATGTGGCTAGATTTCTTTCGAATGTGTAATTGGTATGTGTATTTGAAGCTACTCCAGAGTAAGTATGTGAATCATCATAATTTTCTAGGATTTATTAGTTTTTTTACTCTTTTGTAGGAAGTGAGAAGATGATGAAATGGCCTATATTGCCTTTCGAAGAGTTTTTTGCAGGTCAAGCTATGCAGTTAGCTCGCCGAGGGTGAAGGGAGTGACACACCCTTGTTGGCGGTTGCAGCCCTAGAAGAAATTGGAAGAAAGCAAAGGTGATTAAAATGATCTATGTAAAAATCCATGCATTTCCTCCACCTTTGTATGGGAACCATGCAACCCACTTAGCCATTAAAGGCATCAAAAAGGGTGATAAGCCATCATGAACTACTCAAGCCTTGAAGCCACTCAAGCCACCAAGGAATGAGCCATGAAAGGGATCCATCAAGCCAAGGAGGAAAGCCACATTGAGCCACATGATTTGAGCATCAATTCAAGCAACTTTTCTATTTTAAAAGTGTGATTCTTAAGAGATTAATGTAAAAGTTAAGATGATCATGCATTAAGGGATCCATCAATAGTAAAAAATCCACTTTCCTAATCCATTTCCTATCACTAATCCAATAATCTTACTAGGGTTCCATGTTTTTAAGTCAAGGAGGGAGCAACCATCGAAGAGGAGGATGCCCTCTTGAAATTCAAGTTTTTCACCTTATTCTCATGTTAGTTTTAGGTTTAATTTCCATAATTAGTTCACCCACTTAGCTTTATTTTCTCTTTAATTCCATTTTGGGTTTTCTTTTCATGTCACCATACTTTATTTTGTGAGCATTATATTGCATTGTCATATTGCTTGGATAGGATTTTATGCTTAATAATTGGATGCAATATTCAGTAAAAGAACATATGTATTATGCATCCAATTTTGGGTGTAATTTGGAGTTGATTCACTAAATTTATTTGAGATTTCTTGTCATGCATTGTTTCTTTCATAAAATTTCTTTATATATGGTTTCCTTGCATAAAATTTATGGTCTCAATTGCTTCCTTAAGCTTGAATTATTTGATGTTCTTAAGTAGTTGAAATCTGAAAATTTTCTCCCTTTAAATTTGTGCCTTGTTTCATGCCACCTAAACACCCTTTTTGCTTAAATCCTTAAGAACCCATTTAACTTGCCATGTTGTTTATTAGATACATTAATTATTTTTCCACAATATTTCACTTTAGATTTATCAATTTTGGTCACTTTTTCACCTTAGAACCATGCAGACAATCCATGGATAATGCACATTATACTAGGTCAATTTCCTTTTTGATATTTGCTTAGTTTAGTTGCATGATCTTATTTTTGTAGTATTTAATTAATTTTTTGCATCCTAGTTTAGATTTACAAAGTTTCCTTTTTTATTTTTGGAAAGTTCCATTTTTAGGAAGTTTTAGGATTTAGAAAGAGTTAAATTTACAAAATCTCTTTAAGTGCAGTTTCCATTCACATGCATGTGTCTAATTTCTTATTAAAGTTAATTATATCTCATTTTTAAGTTGTTTATTCATGTTATTGTAGTGCTAAAAAGTTTCCTAAATTAGTTTTAGCGTTTTTAATTCTAGTTTAGGAAAGTGTCATTTTTAGCAGTTTCCTTTAGTTTAAGTTTCTTAATTTGATTCATCCTAATTTATCATTAGTTTCCTATAGTTAATTGTACATTAGTTTGGTTAGATTCTACTTTTATTGTTTAGTTTTGGTTTTTAGTAAGTTTTTTTAAGTTTAGTTTCTAATTCCATGCATGTTTCCTTCTTAGTTGTTTTAAATTCCTAGTTTAATCACATCTGTATCACTTTGGTTGAAGTTAATTGATCTAAATAAAATCCAATACATTGAAAATTTGTGAGATTACTCATGGGATCGACCTTGCTTGCATGAAAATACTATAATTAATTTGTGTGCTTGTGAGTAAATTTAAAGTTACACCAAGTTTTTGACGCTGTTGGTGGGGAATTGCAATGATTTTGTGCTTGGACCTTTATTAGGTCTTTTATCTTTAGTCATAGTCTTAGGTTGCATTAGATTATGATTTTTGCATTGCATTTGCATATTTTTCTAATTCCTCATAAATTGATCCATCTTACTTGTTTTTTGTGAGGGGAATTTGGCTTAGGAGCGACAACGATCCTGTGGGCCAAAGCTTCATCACTTTTGATAGCTTTCTTAAATTAAGTTTTTCCTTTTGAGAGAGCTTGTAGTGAGGCCCCATTGTAACTTGCAATTTATATATTTCAATTTTGAAAAGTTTGTACTAAAATAGGGCATGTGTGTAGAATGGAGGCCCGCACTTGATCTTTATTCGAAGCCGCACTATAAGCCTTCTTCACTTTCTTTTACTTTTCTTATTGTAATTGAATTTTATTTAATTTGCATATTCATTGGTAGTCTAATTCTTATAGTTTAGGGTCATTCATCTTAATTGTTGCATCTTATTTAAGGTTGTTGCATTAACTTGCACCTATCTAAGCTTTGTTTGGATAGCATATAGGATGCATTAGTTTGCTTTCTTGTATTGCATTGCACACTTATTGCTTTATGTTGGATGGAACATAATGTTAGTAAGGGCCCTAAGTAGCAAGAGACCTAGAGGTTTGAGCTCATAGACCCCTTTTGAAAGAGTGATCTATTGTCACTCTAGTGGCTCTTGAACTTTGTGGTTATAGTGTGTATTCAAAATCCAAGTGATTTTCCAATACCTTTTAATGATGGTTGTTGAGGTTTAAATGCCTTCTTCCATGAGAATTGTATTAACTACCTTAGGCATGACCTAACTAGTAAGCAATAGTCAATTCTCGATTAAAGGAACTATCTAACTTTAGGTTAAAAGCTACAACCTCATAGATTACCAAGATCAACATGACATCTCATTAGGATTAGGGAATGTTTGCTTGTGTAGCATATAGGGTTAAGAGTCATTTAGATTTAGGTCACATCATTTAGTTAGGTTTCATTATAGTGCATGTAAAGACATGTATCTCAGAACACTGAGTTAACACCATTAGATCCTAAGATTGAATGTACTCATAGGCTAGGGTTAAGAAATTAAATTCCTAAGCCCAAGATAGACCTACTAGTTGAAGTCAAGCATAAGGATATTAGAGATTTCTATGCACCACTCTAGTTGAACACTCCATCATGCATCATATTGCCACCTACAAATGCAGACCACTTTGAACTTAAACTTGGAGTAACACAATTACTCTCATGTTTTAATCGTCATGAGATAGAAGAACCCTACCTACATGTCAACAAATTCCTTGATAGTTGTGCCACATTCAAAATGTTTTAGATGATTCTATTAGACTTAAGTTCTTCCCCTTCTCATTGAAGGATAAGGCCAAATCGTGGCTAAATTCTTTAGAGGTCAGTTCCATTGCCACATGGGACTAGTTGTCTAAGAATTTTTTGAACAACTTATTTCCTATTCATAAGACTAATGCTCTTTGTTGAGAGATCATTAATTTCAAACAAAGATCCAACAAAGAGATGATGAAAAACATTATGAATGTTGGGATAGATGGAATAAATTAGTGGAGAAGTTCTCTTATCATGGACTTGAAAAATGGTAGTAGGTTCAATATTTCTATGAGGCATTAATACCTGAAAATAATTAGATGGTAGATATAGCTAGTGGTGCAGCCCTCATGTAAAAAAATGAGATAGAGGCTTGAGAAATTTTCCAAACTCTAATAGACAATTCCTAGGAATGAGATTATTCCAATAGGAGAGATAGACATATCCAGGATCAAGAGGAAGAAGGCATATATAATATGAGTAACCTTAGACATGTCTTATAAGCTTGACTTTGTAGTTGAAATAATAAACAAACTTGAATCTTTAGGTGGGAAAATAGACAAGCTTAAAAATATGTTTCATTCATGGTTGTTGCTAACATATCCTCTAAACCTCTACAAGAGGTATGTGGTACTTGTTCAAGCCTAGCCCACACAACCACAAGTTGTCCATCAAAACAAGTGTTCCCTAAAATCTTTTAGAACATGTGAATGTAATGAATGCATATAGCAGTCCTAGCAATAGTAATCCTTATTCAGATACCTACAATCTAGGTTGGGTTAGGCATTCAAATTTTTCATGGTCTAAGAATAATACCTAAGGGAGTCCACCATGGATTCCCCATCCTCAAACCTTTTTTTGTGTATTTTAAGTTAAATCGCGAGTGCATGAATTGTTTGCAATAAGTATGCTAGTCAAGTCGATCCCATGGAGAGTTGAACTAATTTGATGGTAGTGGTCCCTACTTTCAAATATCTAGCCTAGCCAAAATTTAAGAGGTAGTTTTATCCTAAACTAGGATTGGAAATTTACACATTAAATTGGAAACTAAGGAAAAACAAGAAACATGCTAAATTGAAAATTTTCCTAAAACATGCACTTTCTAAAACTAAAATTTTCCTAAATTAAAAACTTCTAATTTTATGACTTTCCTAACTAAAAACTTTCCTAAAGTGGAACTTTCTGAAAATGCAATTTATCAACTTTCCTAAAATAACTTTCCTAAACATGAAATTAACAACTAATTTAAGGAAAACATTCTTTAACAAACTACTTTCCTAATCATACAAACTAAGAAAAGTAAGCAACCAAATCAACTATTTTTAACAAGTGTGTCAAAATTAATTACTTTCCAAACTAACTAAGATGCAAACTAATAGAATCTAACAAAAACTAAACAAGAGAAATAAAGGAAAAATTATTACTAATAAACAATGAAAGGAAAACTAGCCAAGCATCATGCATGTTATCTTGGAATGATATACATGATTCATTGGATAGGAGTGGATTTAATCAACTACTTTGGAAACTTAAGCATGCAATCATATTCTAACATTAACTAAGCTATCTAACAATCTAGTTGGGCTCTTGAAAAATCAATTGAACATGATTGCATGGTGTCAGAAATTAACATACACCATTGACGCAAAGAAATTCCAGCAGCAAGGTAATTGACACATTCAAAAAATAAAATGTGTAAAACATGGAATTAATCACTTCTAATGTAATCAAACATTCAATAACAAAGATAATTGACTTCTAGACACAAACATGAAAGGAAAATTCCAACTAACTTTATTGAATCAAATAAAAAAGTCATCAACATAATACCTCATACATGTAATCCAATTCTGAAATTTAAATTCTATTACAATGATGTTCACTTAGTGTTATTCAATCCTTAATTACAAGCCAATTTCTTCTTCAATTGTTCCAACATTCACTCATGAACATGTATACTTGAAACCAAGGAAAAATCCTATGACACAACAACCAATGGAACTTAAGCAACCAAAGCTAGAAAATCAAGAGGACTGAAAGAGAATAAAGATGGAATGAAAGGTAAAGAGAAAAAGTAGATTCAAGATGACTTCCATTAGCTGTCATTCCAAGGGAAAACTAACCTTGAATATTAGTTTAAAAGCAAGGAAAGAGAAAGGAAAACAAGGCAAACTAGCATGAAAAGAAGTAAATTCTAGTAAAGAGAACAAGGAAGCTAACCAACCTCCAAAGATGAATAAAAAAACCCCAAAAATCCTAGGTTGAATTGTAACATTCACCATTTTAGCATTTTAGGAAAAATTTATTTGTGAGAATAATATAATAATAATAACATAATAATAAAATAATAATAATGATAATATATATATGAAATTAAGAGGGGGGGCCGGGGGGTGTGTGCCTTAAATGCACTCCCCCCCCCTCTCTGTTCCTCCATACACTCCCCCTTCTCTCGTTTCCTAGAACCGGCCACCGAAAAACGTATCCCTGGCTATGATCCGACAAGGAAGATAGAATCCTGGGGGCATTGGTGACAGAACAACTCAGGTAGGTCGCTTGTATTCCTCCCCAACCCCCCCCCCCCGCCTTGTTCAGTGCCGAAAAATGGCGTGAACTACTCTTTTTCGATGTGTTTTGTGAGTTACTATTGCCTTAGGAATGTAAAAATGCAAGCAACACACCCATAAAATCTCAGGATGATCGGATAGCTAGAGATGCTGGAAAACCACAAAAACAGTATGTAAGGGTTTTTAGAAATGAAACAAAAATCATGAAAAAACGGTAGGAAATGAATGAATTTCTAAAAATGGAGGGTGGAAATGAAATTTATGTGAAAAATTGGACAAATAGGTGTAAAAATTGCAAAAAGTGGAGCACTTGGGGTCGTCAGCGACCGGATTCTAGCGGTCGTCTCCCACGATGGGACAGAGACGCACGTGACACGAGTCATTGCCAGGCGTGACGCATGGTGCGACGTGCGCTCCACACGACACTGTAGGCGCATGCCATGCGGGGGACGCATGATGGGCCACGCGTGTGCCACATGTGAGGACGGTTGTGCGCCACGCGGGGGACGCAAGCACCACGTGTGGGATGCACGGTACGACACACGTGCACCACGCGTCCTTGCATGCACGACACACCCGAGTGAACGGCACGCGTGTTGCAGATGCGTCGCATGTGCGATGGGCCACTTTTTCTCAAAATTGAGAGTTTTTGATCATCTATTCACCAAAAATGTGATTTTGGGGAGTTATAGAGGTCCAAATCACGATCTGGAAGAGGCATTGTGATCGTCTCAACAAGGTAGGCCTAGATTTAAGATAAAAATCTAGTTTAGAGTAACTTTTTAATGGCCAAACTACTAAATGCTATTAGATGATTTAGATCAAGTCGATCAATGGATGATCAGGCCTTACACCTTGGTTGTACACATCAAACATGAGATGATCTAAGATATTTGAAGGCAAATCTCATGGAATTTCCAAGAAAAATGACCCTGATGATCAAATTAGGCAACAACCTTAGGATGTGCTGATTAAGAATGATTTGACTGTTAGATTGACACATGATCATAAAGATACGTGTGAATCACTGAACACAATAGAAATTTTTAAGAGTTATGATGAAAATGAGAGGTTTAACAATCAATAATGATTTATGGCATGACAGGTACATTAGGGCATACACCTTGATATCGTTTATGCATTTGCTTAGGATATTGCGATATCGAGGTAGGTGATTTCATTCACAATTTTTTCATGATTCTCAAATGATAACTTTGTGATTTGAATTTTTAGGCATATGATTTATGCCTTACCATATGCATGAGGTTAATTTTAGCATGTAGTTTCTCATGTGCGTGCTCTCTTTTGGGTGGTTTTTGCATGCATTGTTTCTGATATATTTCATGATATTCACTTGATTTTTGGTATTTTTGACATGTGGAAGTCGCTCTGTCTTGACGTTTGAGACTATTGATCTTGTGGTAGGATGCATTTCTTCACCCTGTGAGTACTTGAGTGCCTGTGAGGGTGAAAGGGTGAAAGTGGGCGTGCAACGCGACTTTTTGTGAGTGCCTGAGTGCCGTGAGGGTGCTGCAATGGTGAAAGCAAAAGTAGAACGTGTCATTTTCGTGAGTGCCGGAGTGCCCGTGAGGGTGCAAGGGTGAAAGGGTGAAAGCGAATGGTATAGAGAGCTAACTCCACATTTCCGTGAGAGTACTTGAGACACTCATAGGTCTTGACTGTATATGATGCTCAACACTTTTGACATGCCTTCATGTGTTTCTAGATTTTCTTGGATTGTGCATGTCCTGATATTATGATTGATGATACCTTATTTATTTCATGGACTTGGTATGTCCTTCCTCGTGTAATTTAAGGCTTCATATATATGTTTGATCATCTTACGATCTTTATGCCTTGCGCCATGTGATTTTTTTATTGAGTTTACTTTGAATGTATATCACCTACACAAGCATGGCTTGCTAAGGCATTGCCTTGTTTTACAATTCCTCAGAGTTGGAGCACGACAGTCAAAGAGGGAAGTAGGTGGAGTAGTGCGGATTTGGACGAGGATCTTAGGACTCTATATTGTTTGCATTTGAAGACATAGTAGTGTACGTTCTTAAGTTGGTATCAAACTTTTGGCTCCCTATCTAAATATTGTATATATTGATTGATTAGACCCATACTACTGTATAGTGTGCATACACTCACACATAGATGATGTGGTGATCTTGGATGGACCCTAGAGCTTTGGCACTTTTATTATCATGGTTTCTTGTTGTTTGCATGATTTCTCGTAGTTTTGTATTTGAGCATACTCAGTGTGTCTGAAAGTAATTTGGTATAGCATTGCGGTTTTGAGGTGTAAATGACCCTCGGGGTTTTCTTTATAGGGCATTTTCCTTGATGCCGTGTAAAATTTTTAATTATTTGAGTTATTTTAGGGATCTTGCCTATTTTGTAATCATAAAATTTTTACTATTAAATTATGTATGTTGGAAAAGATTTTTCTGAAAACCCGAGTTATCACATGAACACTTGAGGAAGAAGCATACACCTTGAAAGGAAGTGGAAGCACCCAAAGACTCCACAAAACAATAAGAAAAAGAGGTAAAAGTAGGCTCTAGGAAGAGGTTGTCCTCCATAATGGAGGAATTTGCTAGGTTTTTATGCTTTTTCTCCTACTTTTCTAGTATGCACTAATGCTAACGTGTGGTGGGAATTATAATGTGTCAATTTGAATGGCTATGATGGGGGAAAAGGTAAGATATCAAATAGGAAGGTGTGGGGAAGGAGGTGGCTGCCTTAAGGAGGGGAGTAGGTGGGAGATATCACCTTTTTAGGAAGGGGAGTCTCCCCACTTCCAAAGTCATTGAAGAACCTTTAAGTTAGGAAAATGGGTGGGGATTGGATGGAGGGTGTTAGGTGGAGAGTTGTGGTTGGTTGGAAAGTTTCCTAAGAGGTGGAATGTGATACAGTTTTGGAAATATGCAACTCCACAATGGAAATTCGTAGTGCATCTTAAGGGTGAGGTGGAAATTAAGGAAAAAGTAAGAAAAACTCTAAAAATGGAATGCTCTTATCCTATTGGTATGCATTCCATCTTATTCTAATAGATTTCATTAATTTATCTTCAAAATATCTCATGGATAACTGTTTTGAATCTCCTTTAATCCTAGCTTCCATTTAGCTTAGCTTGATGGCTGAGATGGCTAACTTTGAAAGCTTCATGGATGGCTTAGGAAGCTTTCTTAGCTTATCTTCATGGCTCCATCCCTTGGCTTGAGTGGCTTATATGGTTTGGCTTGAATTCCTTACCTTGCTATCTTCTTTCATGGCTTATATGGCTAAGGTGGATTAAGTGGCTCTATGCAAAGGTGGTGGGAATGCATGGCTTACTTCATGGCCCTACTTTGGCCATCTTTAGCTCCTTCAATCACATCCATTTCTAGTCTACAAGATGATCTTGGGCTTTGGTTTATGTTAAAGTGATGATTTTGAGGCTTTGACTCGATCTCTTGATCTTAATCTTCAATTTCATCCTAATCGATCTTAGCCGTTGGATCACCATCTTACTTCCTATAAAAAGTAAAAATCCCTAATTAAATATTAAAAAAATATGATTAATTACATACTTACCTTGGATTAGCTTCTGGACCTACAAAATAACAAACTTTATAGTTACTAGGTAAAAAATGTATGTATTATGAATTTTGGTCTAAAAACGCTAATTTACCCTTACAAGTTGTAACACATGGGTAACTAATTGGGGGTTTTTTATGAAAAATTAAAAAATTATCGCCTTCCTCATGCTCAAGTCACACAAAAACCAATTTCCACAATGACTAAGAATACCTTCCTTGGAGGAAACTCTAAATTTATTCATGCATAATTCTATACAATTATAAAGTTTCCTTGAAATCATAAGATCTAAAAAAATGGTGTTGAAAACATCACATTTTAAGATTATCAACTATCTTTAAAAAAATTCCTAACAATTCCTTTTACACCCAACAAATGAGATGTTTTTTTTTGTTTTTTTTATTAGCTTTAGATCTAACACAAGTACATACTAAAAATTAAATGTGAGAAAATTAGAGAACCAATCATACATCTATAGAGTTTAATGTTTACATACTCTAACCATTTTCATCTTTGTTCCATTTGATTGTTGGCTTCATGAGAGTCTTGATTGGTTTTACCTTGTGCATCTTGAACTTCTTTAGTAGCTCTCTTACATATGAGCCTAATTAGTGAATATACCTTCTTTGCTTTGTTTGATTTACAATCCTAGAAAGAAGTTACGTTCTCTCATCATATTTATTTCAAAACCAGCTTGCAAACATTCAGAAAAATCTTGGCACCTAGACTCATTTGTAGCACTAAAGGTAATATCTTCTACATAGATTTGGGCTACAAAAATATTTTTAAATTCAATTGCACACACACATATATACAACATGCACAAATAAAAATAACACAAAGAAAAAGTAAATTTTGGGATAGCTCCTAATAGCACATATATCAAATATTACATAATCCATCTCACTCTCATTGGCCATATTGATTGATGGCATTGTTTTAATTAATACAAGCCTTAGATTTACTATCAAGCACTTTTCTATAAGATCATGAGAAATTTTGGAACCATCTCATTAAAATTTGGCCTCTCAGTATTCAGCTCGTGCCACACTCTTATAGGTCCTTTGTTAGTAAAGCTTCAATATCAAACAAATTATGTTAAACCTTCTACATTGTGTACTTTACATTTGAGTGTAGATGCATAGGAGAAAGATAAACCTAGCTTCTCTCTAATTTAATCAAAGGTGCAACATCCTTTTCCTCTGCAAAGATGGATCAGCCAGTGCCTTATGATTTGTAGACATTGTATAGCCTTTTGTCCCCATCTAAGCAACTTTCTCCTACCTTGACAAGGCATGGTTTACTTCAACCGTTTTGCCAACGCAGTCCTAGTGTTCGTCTGATCCTTTGTTGACTTCACAACTGAAGCATCCATGCCTTCAATTCTATACACTTTCCTATTACCTATATTCACTAAGGGCTTTAGATGACTAGCATTGGACCTATTCTTCATTTTTTCATTTCAAGAGGTGTCTTAAGGTACTCAATCTATAAACAACTATGATAGTGATATACACATTACCTATATCACCACTGAACATGCTTTAAATTAGGAAAAGGGAATAATTTGTTGTGCTTTGATAGATTTGGTTTTGGGTTCTAATCATAGATCAACCATAGGACTGAGTGTAATACATTGAATTTTTAATTCAATGATATATTAGTTGCAAATTTTGCCACTAAGAATTAAGTTGGCTTAGATAGTAATATTATGTAGATGACAAACTTTGGTTTAGAGTTCAAAACACTATACATTTTTGCATTTTCTTAAGATGGATGTTTAGAATTAAATTGTGATGGAATGATCTTAACTTTAATTGGACCAAGTTAATTAAGTTAAGTGTACACACATTTTTTGGCATAGCAGGTTAGGATGAGTTATCCTAATGGTAAGTATAACTAATGCAAAGGAGACATAGGTGTTGAATCCTATAAGAAATTTCTGTTTAGGATTAAATTCCCTAAGAGGAATAATCTAATAGCTAAGATTGAAGTAATGGAAAATATTCTAGAATAGAGAGTGAAAGTTACCACACTTAGCATGAGAGAGAGGGGGTTGCACCACCTTTTCAAGCCTATCAAATAAGAGACTCGGTAGCCAAGCAAAGGGGGAGGTGGCGTATCTTTAGACCTCCACCCACATGGTAGTGAAAAAGAAAGACTTGGATAGGGAATCTAATGGAGTTAGTAAGTGGTTTAGCTGAGGTTTTAGGGTTTATAAGAGTTTGTTTAAGGTGTATCTCAAAATAGTATTAGACTTTCTAAAAGTGTGCATTAAGTGGAGCTAAATTGATTAGTAAGTAGTGGCTTATACCTTGGACATCAAGACAAAGCATTAAACTAAGAAACCATATACTCTATATATAAGGTGGGATGTCCAGCATAGGGGGTCCTTGGGCTGATTCCACATTGGAAAGAGAAAGTGAATAGAGGAAAATCATGAGGAATTGAGGAGAGAAAGAAGGTGAGAAAGGTGGAGATCTTTGGAGCTTGAAGAAGACTTGATCAAATACATCGCTATTGTGGAAAAGAAGACTGTAGAAGATTTTAGAAGTTACTGATTGAGAGGTAAGGGGCTTGGAAATCTTTAAGTTATGTTTTTCCCAAACATATATGATGATCTTGAGGAAAAATTTATAAGATTTTGTATGGTTTAGGCATGGATTTTACCATGAGTTTGGTTGAGATTTCAATGTGTGTTTATGTGCTTAAATCTTGAACTGTTTTTCAATAGTGTTTTTGTGGATTGTGGCTCATGTTTTTGTATGATTTATTTTATTATTCAAGGCATATTTAAGGTTGCAAAATCTCTGGTTTTTATGCCATGTTAATATTCACCATGAGCAATTGTTGAAATCTGTTCAATCTATTCAAAATTTGGGAATTCCTATGCTATGTTTTTTTGTTTTGGACATTTGGCCATAGGAAATTACATTTATTATTTATGGAAAACTTTACCATTATACTTTCATTTGGATGATTGAGATTGTGAGATAAAATATATGATAAAACTATTAGTTTATATGGTGATTTTGGTTGAGTTTTAGATGCATTTTTCACCTTGATTTGGGATTCATTGTTTTAGCCTATATTATAACTTGTGTTTTGGGAATGTTTTGTTAAGGTAATATAAGGAGAGAAAGATTAAAACGTGTGCTTTTAGGTGGTAAGAATTCTCAGTAAAATATTTCATGCCCATAGCTAAAAAGCCTAGAGTTTAAGGCAAAATTTTCAATGTGTATTTCTGCTCATTGCAATGCACATTTTGAAACTTGAAAATTTTTATGATTTTGAATACTATTTGACTCTATTTTTTCATGGATTATTTTGGTAACTTAAATTATTATAAAATTTCTATTTTCAGTAGTTACTAGGTGTGGGAAAATAGATTGTTAAAGACATCCTTTTTACTTAGGTTATTTAGCCTTGTTTTTAGGTAGTTTTGAATTGGGTTTTGGATCTATCTTTTAAAAAGGATTTCATACTTTTGTAAAGAAGAATTTTTTTTCTAGATCATCTATATTTAAAATTATAAGTAATTCAAGAGAAAATTTATTAAAAATGAATCTTTAAAGTTGGTATTTTTACATGGAAGTGTTTAAAGCATGAAAAAATAGTGTTTTTGGAAAGTTAAGATTCAACTATGGTTTCAGGCTTTCCTTATATATTAATTGAATTGGGAATAATAATGTAATGGTTTGATGCATTAAATAATTTTTGGGTATGATTTTGATTAGTCATTAAGCCTAAAATCTCAATATTTTCATAAGAAGTCCTAGGTGTCTAATCCAGTCATATTTAACCTAGTACTTTGTAAATTTAACTTTGTTATCTTTTGGATTCTTTTTGCTAATGAAACATATGTGGCATTAACTAATTTGAGTAAATTGTAAACTCTAAGCATATCAAATTGGGATCATAATTTAAAGCCATGAAAAGTTGAGAGTTGAGAGACTTAAAGAACTATATTGAAGGAATGCAAAGTATGGAATCTATGTTAGACGATTATATAATGTTTAATCTCTCATGAAAGTATATGCTATGCTTAAAATGTTATGTATCATGATGTTTTTCTTATGATTGTGTTCAACTCATGACAGTTCACAAGTGAGAAGATAATGATGCATTGTGGAGATTTCTTTGACTCATGATAGTTCATGAATGAGTTGTGCTCGATGATGATGTACTTGGGAATATAGTCATTGTGAGAGGGTTGAGGCTCTTGGGGAACTATACTAGGAGGGTTTAGATTGGCCTTAACCTCCAAAAAGGATACCAATCCAAAAACCATGGACTACTTCAAAAGTATGTGTCATGGGCGGACTACTTCCTGCCTGATATAGTGGCCCCATGGGGGCCAATGTTTAACTATATGTATCCATGATGAAATGTAGTTGGAAGGTGAGTTTCTTCACAAGTATGGACATGGAAAGGACATGTTGGCCTTGCTCGAAGGTTTAGACCACTTGCCCATATGGCTTATGGTAGGACAATATCATTTTTATATGTTAGATATTTTAAGATTATCTATGATGCTTCTTTGATATTAATGATTAGTTTAAAACTATGACATGTAGTTTCGTTACATTTGATGATTCTTCATGCATTAGTTTTTATACATTAAAAAATATATTGGTTCTAGTTTTAAAAATAGTTTAGAGGTTTCCAAATTGAGTGGTTGTACTCACTTACAAAACATTTCAGGTAAAACATTTGAAGAGTAAAGTCAGGTAGCAGAAGAAAAGAAGTGTTTAGCATAGAAAAAATCAAAGTATGAAGAAACAATAGTAGAAGTTTAGTTTGATTTACTTTATTTTTTTCCAAGGACAATGTTCACAAACATGTAATAAGTATCTGATTCTATTTAATGTTTGGAATTGTAGATTTCATGTAGTTGTTTGGGCTATGTACAATGGATCTTGTTATGTGACATCAGGCTTGAAGAAGCAGTTTTAAAATAGACTATGTAGTATGTTTCTATGTGTTTTAAAAAAATTTCTAGAATTTTTTCATAAGAATTTGAAAAACTATCTCTAAAACCTGGGTCGTCACGCTTTGTAAATTTTCTTTTTTCTACTTCTTATACTTCTTCTTCTTCTTTAGGTAAAGTCCAATGGTGGATGGAGACAATAGATTATAGTGTTTGAGAGTTTGGGGAGGGGGGATAGTGAGAGAAAAGAAAAGAACAAATATTTGTAAAGGTTTTTTAAAGGATTTTTAAAAACTATGTTAAATTTTTTTAAAGATGATTGCTATAAATAGTCTTAAAAGCAATGCTTTTGAGGCAATTTTCATAAACCATCTTGTTTTATGAAACAATCTTGTTTTTTTCCATTTTTTTAAGATAATTTTTAAACCATTTACTTAATTTATTCCTAAAAATCACAAATTTTTTCTCCCTTAAATGACTTCTCTAGTTCGACTATGCACTTGAATCAAATATAACTATACACACACACATATATATACAAATATAATATATATATATATATATATAGTATATTGATATGAACCAAGTGGCATACATAAATAAAAGTAACATAATAGCACATCCAAAATTGGGGACAACTTCTTTAAAGGAGGGTTTTGCATCAGGTGCTAGCCAACAAGTAAAACCGTTGGAAAATCTCATGCATGAATTGATTTTTGACATTCTCTTAGGCTATGGCATTCCCCATTAGTGAACAGGCATCATCAGATCCTAGATATAGTGGAAAATGGACAAGGGATACTAGGGCATTCCCTTGGAAGTGACATGCTGCATTGGATCCCAAGTTTAGTGTTGTATCTTTTACTTTAACTCATAAGAACACTAATCACTATAATAATTGCATGCTAGTAAGGTTGATACCATGAGAAATCTAACAGTTAGTGTCTTAGTTGAATCTTATTTAAATCATCTAACCTAGCCAAAAGAGATAGTTTTGACCCTAACTAAGGAATCAAATTAACACAAAAGCTTAAAAATGTATGAAAGGTTTCTAAATATAAAACATCCTAAAACTAAACATGGAAACTTTCCAAAACTTATCTAACATGTACACTAAACCTAAACAAGGAAGGACAAAATCTAGCCATGAACTCAATCTAACCTAGTATGCAACTAAATCAATCAAACTACTCATAACCAATTAAGGAAAAAAAAAAATGCACATGACTATTGTAAGCTTAGACTTAAGATGCAAACTAACCTTGGATTAATGGAACAAAGATTTGGGCACATGAAACTTGTATGCAACTAAGATGGACTTCGTGCATGAGTGAGCAAGAGTATGGTGCACATGGGAGACTAAATAAAAGGGGACATGGAAACTAGTAGGTTATATTGCAAGAATGGGACTTAAATGTTTCTCATGGGGGATAGATGAAAGGAGACATGGAGCGCACACATAGGAGAAAATAATGTATGATCCTATGAAGATTATGCATGATACTATGATGGAAACGTAGAATGATATGAAGAGAATGGTGCGTATGGAATGTAGAATCAAATGCTAACTTCATGTGAATTATGCACATGATTCAATGGACAATTAAACTCAAATCACTTGATAAAAAGATGTGCATGGAATCACTTTTATTACTTCATAACTTTCCTTACAATTCATTGCCCAATATATAATGAAGAGTAAACATAAGGAAAGGAATCTTGTGCACTATTTCAAAACATAATTTAACATTCAGTCTTCATCATAACATCTCTAAAGTAAGATGCGTGTATGACTTAATGGAGAACTAAAGAGGAGTGAACAAATGAGAAGGGAAACAATAGAAAGGAATGAATTCAAGGAATTGAAGGCAACAATTGAAGGTATAAAACTTAAGGAATCAAAACAACAAACAAGGGAAGAGAGAACACTAAGGAGGAGGCATGGACTACTACTACAGTGGGCTTGCATTGAAGAAAAGAGGAGGAGAAGAAGATGCAATAAATGTGGAGTGCATTGAAGGAAAGTGGAATACATTCCACCTCCTCCTAAGTTGATTTCCATGTTAAAATCTTAGAGTGTTTTATATTAGATGGGTATTTCCTTTACTTCCTTTACTTGAAAACATCCAATCTAAGAGTGGGGTAGGGAATAGAAAGCTTTAGTATGTAGGACAGCTAAGTGGGAAAGAGGTGAGGTGGTGAGAGAGGTAAGGTGGAGGTGCCTACCTTTTATGACTTGGGTGTCTCCCACCTCTTCTGTTTTCACTTCACATTGGAAACCCTAGGGAACTCATAGTGGGATTTCCTTTTGATCTTCATAATAAGGGATCCTAAATTGAGATCTAAAGGATGAGACATAGCTCAGATAGATGGGAATAGAAGGTAGTGGAGCGGATGAGGTAAGGAAGGGAGCGAAGCTCTTATTTTGTAGGATATGTGCATGGAAGTCCCTCCTTTAAGATTTTTCACATGGAATGCCTAATAAAGAATGGAAAGTGAGAAGAAAGAGAGGGAAAAAGTGATAAGAGAAGATAAGTTAGGTGGCAAGGAGAGATTGGCCACCTAAGATAACTAAGAGGAGGGAAGAGTAGATGGAAGATAAGGTGTGGAAGGAGGCTCCTATTTTGTAGGATTTAGGTGTGGAGCTCCTTCCTCTATGGTTTTCGAATCAAAGATCAGTAGAGTGACAGAGATAGAAAAAGGGGTAGCCCCAGTGCACAAAGCTCCCGTGTATACAGGTTCTTGTGAAGGGGCGAATGATAAGGGCCAATAGTACGCATCCTTGCATTTTGCAAGTGGTTGTTCTAAGCCTTGAACCTGTTACCTCAAGGTCACACGACGACAACTCTACCACTACGCCAAGGCTCCCCTTCAATAGAATAAGAGAGATATGGAGAGAAAAAGATGGGAAAGAGAAAAGGAATCAGAAACAATGGGAATGAAAGAGCAATAGTGTTCTCTTTTCCCACTGGACTACATGTGCATGCTGTGATAGTCTTCCTCTAATTCATGCTAATTATCTCTTGAAAATTCCAATTTTTGCATGGATAATTGCTTATAATTTGTCTACCAATCATGGCACTTCATGTGTATGACTCATTTGCCTTAGTGGCTCACTTCAATAGCTCATTTGGCTTGATGGCTTAGATGGCTAATTCCCTTGGCTTGTCTTGTATACTTGGCTTCATGGTTCACTTAGCTCTTCTAGCATGGTTAGGTGGTTGACATGGCTCCCACGCAAAGGTGTTGGAAATTGCATGGCTTGTACATGGGCCCACTTTAGTCACCTTTGGTTTCTCCAAACCCATCCTTTGTTTTGCCTTGAGATGATCTTGATCTTTGATCTCACTTTAGATTGATGACATTTAGGCCTTAACTCAATCTTTTGATCTTAATCTTCAATTTTCATCTTGATCAATCTTAGCCATCAGATTACCATCTAAATTCCTCCAAAAGATTAAAAACTCTTATTAAATCCTAAGATACTTACCCTGGATTAGCCTCTAGACCAGCAAATCATCAAATAGTTGGATTATTAGGTCAGAAATACATGTGTTATAATTTTCAACCAAAAACCCTAATTTAGCACTATAAGTTATAACACATGGGCAACTAATTGGGTAATTTTTATACAAATTTGGACAAATCATCCCACCCCCAACCAGCAATTTTCCTGTCCTAAACAAAGTATATGAAAAATTATGAAAACAAAATGGTTATCATTTTCCTAAGTACTCACGATTGCATTTGTAGTGGAAGAGTTAGGCCTTGTGAGAGTTTACAGTAATAATAACCACAAAATTCCATAAGGTTGAGTCCTTTATTTTATCTCAGAGAATCCTCATCTATTAGTACTCTACTTGTTTTAACAACTTATTAGAGATGAATGACAATTCTACAGGTTATCCACGTATCAAAGCCATTTTATTATAGTTATCTCTCAGAGTGCATGTGCGTGTACAACTACATTAGTCATGACTTCCAATTAGATATGCTTTTGTTCTATTGGGAATATGTTTTCACCTCAAATTCTCACATGTATACTCTAAAAAATGAATCTCTTAGAAAAATGGTTAGTAAACAAAACTAATGGTTCACATAAAATGTAAATACTGAAGAGTTAAAGGAATATGATCCCTAAGAATAGATATTATTACCAAAACTAGTAGGGGTAGTTTACCTTAATTCCTTCTTTTTATATCCTCACTAAGGCTACCTTCCACCAAAGATTGATAGGTATTTAATTAAGATGAAATGTAGGCTTGGGATAGGTTTAGAAAAGAAAGGTATAAGGATTCAAAATTTCAAAATTGAGTAGAAATCTTCTTTTGAGTGTTGGACAACTTTGATTATACTAAAGTGAATATCTATTGTACTCTTGCCTTTCTAAGATTTCTTTCTTTTCACTTTTATTTTGGATTCTTTGAAAGAAAGACTCTTTTCTTTGCATGTCTTTTGGTATTTTCCACTTCTTTAATTTTTTTCCTTTTTGTACTTTTTCTACTATCTCTACTCTTTTTTGAAACTAGGTAATGGATATTTATTTTATGAAAATTTTCTGGGTTAAGTAGGTGAGGTTAACAAAGAAAAGGCTTATTAATAGGCTCAAGGGGCTAGCTAGTGGTATAATATGCTGGCTAGGTTCTATCTCTTTGAGCCAAAACAAGGATGCCTATATTATTTCCTAGGTTTCTTAATGGTTGTCAAATTCAATAATTGCTCTGGAAAGAAAGCTACTACTATTTATTCTTGGAAATTAACCAAAATAAAGATAGATGATTACACAAAGTTTTGTACACTGAAGAAAATATGAAATTACTTATTACTCTTAGAAAGAAGATAGTGTCTAAAGCTCACTTGGCCATCAGTCTCCACTACTTTTTCTCTAGGTCTCTAAGTCATACCTCTCTATTAGTCTAGACTATGTGCTGTGTGTAAGTAATTTCTAAGATTTAACTTTCATAAAATGCTTTAAGACATGAGTAACATGCAAGATTAATCATACACACTTCCATTAAAAGGTTAAAGTAGTAGAATTACTAAGATTCTAACAATTTAATTCTCATCACAATAAGAGAGCTTGACCTTAAATTTTTTTTGAAAAATATAAGAAAACTCAAAAATTGTCCCCAAGGTTTTGAAACATAGGATCCCATATGAGGAAGGAATGATATAGAATATTAAAACTCTAAAAATCATTGGGTTGCCTCCAAGTGAGAGCTAAGTTTTACATCTTTAGCCATATATGATGGAGATAAGTGCAATACATGCAATGTGCAAGGTGTTTTGGACCATGCTAAGATGGGTCATGGTAGATCGGTGCCTTTAATGATGTTTCCTCTACCTCAGTATTTAGATATACCGTTGCTTGCTACTTCTTGCTGATCTTGAATCTATGTATACACATACTAAGTAGGATATATGATTATTTCAATTAAGTAAGATTATATATGTATATACACACATACGTACAAAATGTAGTTTACTAATATTAAGTGTGAATTCTTTGATTTTACCTTCTTGTAGAGTCAAGTATTGAAAGTACAATAATGGTCAAATTGTAGCCACTTTTGTTTCTTTGTGTAACTTAGATTCTTTGCCTCGAGGACATCCATGTTCTCACTGCACACATAAACACAAATTAATGGAGTGATCAAAGAAAATATAACCATCAACAATTAAATTTTAACAAGTGCATGATCAACTTACTCAATGTATGGTTAGAGTTCAAGGTTGATATAGGACCACTAGATAGATGTTCCCCAACCTTGGGATCATGAAATACGATCTATTGTTTCTTTCTTGGGATTCCCATTGCATCTACTTCTGATAAGTACTCTATGCAAAACTCCACTGTTACCTCTGTAATATAACATTTGGCTATACACCCCTCTGGCCAGTTGTGATTATATATATACCCTTTTCAATTTTTCATGTACCTTTCAAATAGGTACATCCATCATAAGTAAATTGACCCACAAAGTCTCATCTCATCAATGACATGCTCTGTTAAGTGTACCGTGATGTTAAAGAAGGATGGTGGGAAGATTGTCTCAAGCTTACATAAAGTTGTTACTAGATGACCATGAATTTCTTGTAACTTTGAAGCATCCACCACCTTCTTTCATAAAGCATTAAAGTAGCAGAATTTGTAATAGCTCCCCTAACTTTGTCTAGTAACATCGAACATATTGCTATAGGTAGGAGTTGTTGCATCAATGCATGGAAATAGTCAGACTTCATCCCCAACAATTTCAGCTCTTCCATGGAGACAATGCTTTTAAAGTTTGAAGAGTAGCCATCTGGGACTTTGAGCTCTGACAGGGTTTTTCACATTATTCTCCTCTACTCTCTATCGAGTGTATAATTTGCCTTAGGTAGGTATGTTCCTTGATTGCCCCTATCCTCTGGACACAACCTCCTCTTCAAAACCATCTTCATAAGATTCATTTGAGCTACAAGTCCATCCTTTGTTTTTCCTATGATATTAAGCAAGCTACTGGTCAATCTTTTACACACATTCTTCTTAATGTGCATGACAACAAGCACATGGCATAGATGTAGTGATTTCTAGTATGCAGGCTGAAAGAATATTGATTTCTTCTCCCAACAACTTCTACAATTACTTTCACCTACACATTTACTTGATTTCTTCTTTCCCCACAAGACATTAATATTTTCAACATGTTCCAATACTTGTCATCCTGTCAACATCTTTGGAGGTGTCCTTATCTCTACATTACTATTAAATTCTCCCTACTTAAAATGATGTGGATGGTCTTCATGAAACCATTTTCTGTGGCAAAAGAATGCCATTTTCCTGACATGTTTTAGTTGTATAACACATATTTGATCATAGTAGATAGGACAAGCATTGTATCCCTTACAGTGCATCTAGAAAAATTACCATATGCAGGGAAGTCACTTATTGTCCACCCATAGTATAGCCTTTAAGGTGAACGAGTCTTTCCTATATGTGAGGTATGCTTCAATGCCTACATCCCATAATGTCTACAGATCATCGATTAATGGAGACATGTACAAGTCAATGTGATTCCCTAGTTGCATTGGACTAGATATCAACATAATTAACATTATGAACTTCCTCTTCATGCATAGAGATGGTGGTAGGCCGTAATAAACTAATATAATGGGCCAACAACAATACTTGCTACTCATAGAACTATGAGGATTAATCCCATCCACATATAATACAAGTTGTAGGTTTCTAAGTTCTTCACTAAAATTAGGCCACATGAATTCTACGAGCTTCCATGCTAGGCTATTTACTGGATGACATGAAAAACTATTAACTACTCTGTCCTTGGCATGCCATACTAATTTATTTGTTGTTTCTATTATATAGAACATTCTTTTGAACCTTGGAATAGAGTCCATAGGCCTTTGTAGGAATGTCTGTAACTTTCTCAATTGAATTCTTCTTTAACTTCCATCTTGTTTGTCTACAAATTGGGCATATAGTTTTATCCTTGTACTCCTTCCTACAGTAGATGCAATCATTGGGACACTCATGTATCTTCTCATACTTCAAACCTAGTGCAGTTAGGGTTTTCTTTGGCTCTCAAGTGGACCTGTCGCAAACTTATTATCCTTCGGTACCATCTTACTCACTACTTTCAAGACTTCTGTAAAACCTTGATCTGAAAAAACAAATATTGATTTCACATTGTAAAGTTCTACCACTACAGACAACTGGGTATAGTCTTTGCACTCAGGGTACAACAGCTTATTGGCTTCCTCTAATGTAGTATGCAATTGTTTAGCATCATCGTGGAAGTCATTGTATGCATCTCGAAAAATCAGTGCAACTGTACTATGTCCAACACTTCTTACAATGTCTTGATCATATCTTACAGGCCTTATCAAGGGCCTATGCGAAAGTTCTTCTCCATGCCAAATCCTTGGGTGATGGGTTTTATCAATTCCATTAAAGAACAAGTGTTCTCTCAACACCCATACAGTTACTTGTTTCAAGTTTCCACATTTTGAGCTTGGACAATGCATGCAACTACGATCAACATTTACTCTAAGTGTGAACTCTATGAAATTTTCTATTCTCTCATACTCTCTTAATGTTCTTGTTGTAGTCATCCAAGCATAATTATCCATTATCACAAAAAAATTAAGGCCAATCTGTGTGGAGACTTGTTAGACATGAAAAGATTAGGTATGACATTTTATCAAACACTAAGTATACAATAATTAGAAGTATTTGAAATAACTACATTAAATGAAAATTTTCAATTAACAATGAAAAAAATATGAAAAATACATTAAAAAAGAAAATTAACTTTAAAAAGAAAGGTTTTTGACCAGAACCTTGTAAAAATTATTCAAATATGCATAACACATATGAGACAAACAAGGAGATACTAACCAGCACTCAAAAATTGATATCGACCTTGAATTTGTAATTGTAGTTCCAATTCATAGTTAGGATTTGGTTGAGGATAGTCTAACAGAAATCTGGCTTAGTTTTTGTGTATAGATCATGAACATATTTAGAAAAACCATGGTGAAAGTCGATGAAATAACTCTTAAAATAGACTTGTAAATTTAAAGTCATTTTCTATAAACAGACTTGATGAAGTAACTTTTAAAGTCATTTACAAATAAATGACTTTAAATGTCTAGACTTCCCCATTTAACTACAAATGACTTTAAAAGTCAAGAACTTTAAAGTCGTTTACAGCAAATTATTTTAAAATTTTATATATTTTAACTTGATATATATATTTGATTTTTGTACATTACAATATTTTACATAAATACAATGAAACCAAATTTGTTTATGATGCTCAGCATTGATTCATGCATTCTTTATTTTGTAATTACATCCAATGTTACATATTATTAGATCATATTAATACAAGATCAAAGAACGAATCTGCTCTTTTTCATCAAAATCTCACCTCCTAGTATTCAAGTAACACCATTCTTTGGGAAGAGAGAGTGTCTTGCAATTTCCTCAGCCAAAACTTAATGGTATAACCACCACTCTTCCCCAAACCCTAATTTTGGATGAGAACCACAAATAGTGAGGGTTAGAGAGAGAAGCAATTGTCCTTTGCAATGAAATTAAACAATTTTTGCAAAATCATAACTATCTAACATACTTCTTAACGCTATCCTCTTTAGTGAGAAAACCTACTTGATCTACAAAATGAAATCAGAGAGATTTAGTAACAAGAAAGCAATTCGTGATCAAAAGAAGTTATGGTTTACTGACAATTTTTTTCATGCCACAACATCAAAATATCCAAAATGGAAAGCAAGAAGGGAAAAAGAGTGAGGCATACGGACCATAGGAGGATGCTGTCATGCCACCCTTGTGAAGATGTGGATAGAGGAAAAAATGAGATCAGGTTGGTTTTTTATAGATGAACAAGGACTTTTGAAGTTGTTTAGTACTAAATTACTTAAAAAGTATATGTAGGAAAGGACTTTTTATGTCATTTGACTCAAGCAACTTCAAAAGTAACTAACTTTTACAGTTGTTTAGTGTTGAACAACTTCAAATGTAATTGACATTTGAAGTTGTTTAACATCAAATGAGTTTAAAAGCCCTTTCTAGCATAAAATAATCTTCGCACCAAATTTATGTGTATACCTTTGAAGTTGTTCCGCTTAAACGACTTCTGAAGTTATTGACATTTAAATTCGCTTAGGTCTAGATGACTTCATAAGCTATTGAATTTTCAAGTCATTTACAAGTAATCAACTTTAAAAGTCCTTTCCATGAAAATTTTCCTCTTCGCACTAGACTTTTAATGTGGTTTTTAATTAAATAATTTCTTATGTCTATATTTTTGAAGTCGTTTATTTCTGACTTGCAAAATATTTATGAAGTCAACAGTCAATATAATGACTTCTTTATATCAACTTTAAAAGCCTCTTGTGTAGTAGTGGTTAATCAATTCTAGGAAGGGTTTCAGCCGTTGTCAGTTAATCTTTGTGATTTTAGCATCCTTTTCTATCTTAATGGCCTATGAGGATATAAGATACGTACTGTGTAGGATCATATCCATCGAGACCTAAGTTTCCTTGGGAATAGATGCAACCTGGAATTATAAAATAAGACCTTTTGTACTGGGGTGAAGGACTTAAGATTTGTCTATCATGATTAATCTTCATACGATCTTTGTGTAGCCATGTAGACTCATATGCATCTTTCCTCAACTCATCCAACTCATTGAGTTGGAGTTTTCTATGTGTACTAGCAACTTCTAAATCAAAATTGAGCTTTTTGATAGCCCAATATGCCTTATGTTCTAATTCTACTGGTAAATAGTGGGCCTTTCATTGACCAAGCAGTTGGGTGACATGCTTTTAGGGTTTCTATTGTAGTGTGATGTGAAGCCTTGGCCGATGAGGGCGGGCCAAGAGGGCTGACAGGCTTCTAGGCAAGGTGAAAGACTGAGAATTAGTCCCACATCGCTAGGGGGAAAGTTACTAGGCTCTTGATAAGAGTGATGAGGACTTTCCTTGCAACGAGGCCTTTTCCCTGGGCAACTGGGGAAGAACAAAACCGTGCAGGGTGTATGGGCACTCCGGCACGGACAATATCGTTGCAGGGTGTGGGCCCTCGGGCTGTTACAGTGGTATCAGAGCCAGACCCCGACCCGGTGTGGGTGGCTAGCCGCACGTGGGCGCTCGTGTGTGGTAAGACACGCGGGGACGCGTGTCCCCTAAGGGGGAGAGGTTGTGAAGCCTTGGCCGATGAGGGCGGGCCAAGAGGGCTGATAGGCTTCTAGGCAAGGTGAAAGACTGAGAATTAGTCCCACATCGCTAGGGGGAAAGTTACTAGGCTCTTGATAAGAGTGATGAGGACTTTCCTTGCAACGAGGCCTTTTCCCTGGGCAACTGGGGAAGAACAAAACCGTGCAGGGTGTATGGGCACTCCGGCACGGACAATATCGTTGCAGGGTGTGGGCCCTCGGGCTGTTACATGTGATAAGCCCATAAAGCATCTTTAAGTCTCACAAACCAGCCTTTCCTATTTGAATTGACTATCTTCTCTAAAATATACTTCATTTTCCTATTTGAAACCTCTACTTGCCCATTGCTTTGAGGATGATATGGGGTATCTATTTTATGGTTTACACCATGCTTCTTCAAATATGTTTTATTTTAATAATTTGACCACCACCCTGTGGTCATTAGTCTTTCATGGTATATCTTCCACCCATATGGGCGTATAGTCTACCCTCATGAGGATGTACAAGTATCCAAAGGAGTAGGTAAAGGGCTAATAAAATCATTCCCCCACACATCAAAAGCAACACGAATGGGGTTTAAGGGAATCTTATTTTTCCTTCCTATACTTCATAATCTTTGGCACCTAGAACTTGGTGTTCAGTAAGCATGTGAATACTTAAAAAATTATTAGCTAATAAAAACCACACTACAAAATCTTTGCACTTGTCTTTCTAGAGCTAAAGTGGCTCCCACTAGCATGATCATGACATAAGGAGATGATTTGTTTTTGCTCATTATCAAGTATGCATCCCCTAATAACCTAATTAGGATAGTACTTAAATAAGTATGGATCATCCTAAGTAAAGTATTGAACCTTGACAATAAATCATTTTTTGTCTTGTTTGGTCCAATGATTAGGAATTGTCCTATAACAAGGTAGTTGACTATGTCTCCATACCAACGTAATTAGGAAATGTGCCATAACTATTTGTTTGAAAAAGCTTCTGTTATAGGTGCACTTTTACTAGTATTCTTCACCACTAATTTGGAAAAGTGGTCTACTGCAACATTTTTGGGATGCTTCTTGTCCAAAAATTTAGGATTGAATTCTTATAACATATCCATTAGATTAGACTGGGTTTTACATCCTTTTTAGAAATGAGATATTTCAAAGCTGCATTGTTCGAGTATACTATAACTTTATACCCTAAAAAATAAGACCTATACTTATTAAATGTGAACATGATTGCTAACAACTCTTTTTTTGTAGTCGAATAGTTGAATTGTGTGTCTTTGAGTGTTTTACTACATAGTATGTCACATGGGGAAGTTTGTCAATTCACTTCCCAAAAATAGCCCCTATGGGGTAGTCTGGCGCATCACACATTATCTCAAATGGTGCACTCCAGTCAAGTAGCTAGGTGATAGGCGTAAAAGTCAATTCAGCCTTTAGGAGCTCAAATGATTTTTTACAATCATCGTCAATGTCAAAAGAGGCCTCCTTTGTAAGTAAATTAAGGAGGGGCTTAGCAATCTTACTAAAATCTTTGATAAATCTCCTATAAAACCTAGCTTAGCCTAGAAAAGAGTGGACTTCTTTCACTGTCCTTGGTGGAGGAAGGTTAGAGATTAAATCTACCTTGGCCTTATCTACCTCTATACCATTTTGTGATATTATATGGCCTAGAACAATGCCATTTTGCAGCATAAAATGGCATTTCTCCCTGTTCACTACTAAAATTTTCTCTTACACCTTGCAGGAACTAACTTCAAATGGTGTAAGCACTCATCAATGGAAGAACTAAAAACTAAGAAGTCATCCATGAACACCTCTAGAAACATCTCTACCATGTCAAAAATATAATCTCTACCATGTCGGAAATATACTCAACAGTGGTTGAAGCATTATAGAGTTTGAAAGGCATAAGTTGGTAAGCAAAAGTCCCAAAAGATTAGGTGAAGGTGGTCTTCTCCTAATCTTCAGGTACTATAGGAATCTGGTTATAACCAAAATAACTATCAAGAAAATAGTAATAATTATGACTGATGTCAATGAAGGGAGGAGGAAAGTGGTCTTCGTCATGACCTCGTTCAATGTGTGATAATCAATACAAATTGTCAACCCAAAGGTCATGAGAGTGGGCACTAACTCATTTCCTCATTTTTTTATTGCCATGACACCATATTTCCTTAGGACAACCTAGACGGGGCTAGCCTAAGTGCTATCAGAGATGCGACTTATCATTCCAACATCCAAAAGTTTAAGAACTTTATCTCTTACCACCTCCATCATGTGAGGGTTTAGCCTTTTTTGTGTTTCCCTGAATGGTTTGGAGTTCTCTTCCAGGTGGATCCTATGCAAGCACACAGTTGGTTGGACTAATCCCGTTAATATTTTCTATGGTCCACCCTAGAGCAATCTTTGTTCTTTGAGAAAATTAAGAAGCTTTCCTTCTTATTACTTGTCTAAATCTAATGCTAGAATGATAGGTAAGTTTTCATTTGGTCCTAGGGAAGAGTATTTAAGATTATCTAGTAAATTCTTTAAGGCCCAAAAAGGTCGTTGCTCTATAGATAGTAGAGGAACTAATTCGAATGGTGGGAGTGGTTCCACATGAGGTCCCCATTTGGAGGTATCCATGACTGGTGCTGCATCTAATCGATTATTTACCTTCACAATGGTCTCATCTATATCCACATCACAATTAAAATGCATTAGACAAGCCTCAAGTGGGTACTAGATTGATGATGGTTGATTAGTGTCTTGAATTAGACCCTCAATTAAATTGACTTCCTAAGAATCATCTAAGTGTTGTTGGTCTGCATTAAATACGTTGAGCTTGACTTTCATATTGCTAAACGAAAGCTTCACCACACCATTCCACAATTCATAATAGTGTTGGATGTCACCAAAAATGGGCATCCAAGTATAATTGGAATTTAACACTAAGGTTGGATATAGGCTGGGTGTCCAGCATAGTGAAGTTGACAAGATAGTAAAACTAGTCCACTTATATTAAAACATCCTCAACCATACCACTTGGTATATTTACTGATCTATCTACCAATTGTAACATGATGTTGGTTGGTTTGAGTTCACCAAGCCTCAGTTGCTCATAGACAGAATATGGCAATGGGTTAACATTAGCCTGTAGGTCAAGCAATGCCCTATCTATGACATGGTCATGAATAATGTATGAAATTGTAGGACATTCTGGATCTTTAAACTTAGGTAGGGTTTGGTGTTGGATCAAAGTACTCACCTACTTAGTGAGGAAAGCATTCTTTTGTACATTGAGATTTCTCTTTCTTTGTGTAGAGCTCTTTCAAGAACTTGCATAAGTAGGAACATCCTTGATAGCATTGAGTAATGGGATGTTAATTTGCACATGCTTGACGACATCCATTAACTCATTGAAGTTTATTCCCTTCCTAGTCTTGTTTAGTAACTAAGGAAATGGAGCCTTATGCCCATTGGGCTCCTCCCCTATAGGTTCAGTAGGAGATTTCTATCTTTTCTTTCACCTCTGTTTCGATTGCCTCATCATCCTCTATATTTCCCTTAGGCTTCCTTACTTTGTTGTCAACCTAACAGCAACTCTCAATGGTCGTTATGGATTTGGCTTACTCATGAGAAATATGGGTTTGTGAACTAGACCCTATCCCAAATTGGCCCTTAGGGTTAGGGATGGGTTGACTAGGAAACTGTCCCTTGCCTCTATTTTGTAATGCAAAAGACCATTGGCTTACTTGCATTTTTAACTTGGCAATGGCTTGAGAGTTGACGTGGGCGGAATGTCAACTATCATTCTCCAATTGATGTAGGTCCCTGTTAGTATCTTCATTTGGTTTCAATGATCTTGCTATAAGTGACTATATGTTCTCCTCAAAATTTGGTTTCATGGTTACTAAGGGAGTTGGAAGCCAGGTGGCTGTTGGGGAATTGTTGCTCTAGGAAAATTTTAGATAGTGGAGTTCACAGATGATCCTCCCTGGTAGTGTTCTTCAACCATGATAAATTAGGATCCTAGCCCTTTTAGGATTATAGGTCTTAGAACAGGGGTTGTTACTAGGATTGGAGTATGCATTCAAGGAATTTGCTTGTTCTAGAAGATATCCATTGAGCACTCTATTTCATGGACAAGATATGGTCACATGTGTTGGATTGGAACAAAGAGAACAAACCTTCTTTGGAGGCTTAATGGATGTAGCATCTGTGAGGGTTTGAAGCAAAGTTCAAGTTTGTTTGCTCTCCCATCAAACTTGTCCATTCTCTCTATCATAGAGTCAATCTTGTATGATAGATCTATGTTCACTCTTATCTCATATAGCTCTCCTTTTATTGGAGGCTGGTTATTTTTCTCTCTTCTATTAAAGTAATCCCATTACTGAGAATTATCTGCTAATGTCTATAAAATCTCCCAAGCCTCTTTCTCATCTTTTAGTATGAGGGCCCTACACTTGCTGCATCAACTATTTGTCTATTTTGAGGCATTAATGTATCATAGAAGTATTGAACTTGCTTCCATTTCTCAAAACCATTATGTGGACGCCTCTACAGCAATTTGTTTTACTATTCCAAGCATTCATAATATTGTTAATCATCCCTTTTCTAGAAGTTAATAATTTCCTTATGAAGGGCATTAGTTTTATGAATGAGGAAAATTTTATTAAAAAACATCCAATATGGTCCAACATGTTGATGGGCCAATCTCCAAGGAATTTACCAATGACTTAGCTTTATCCTTGAGCAAGAAAGGAAACAACCTAAAGCCTAATTGAGTCATCTAAATTTTTTTAAAATATGAATGTGGCACAAATAATAAGGAATTCCTTGATATGTAGGTGTGGATCCTTTCGTTCTTAACCATAAAAGGTTGGGAATAACTGTATGACTCTTGATTTTAGTTCGAAATGGTCTAAATTTGTTGGAGGTAAAGCAATGCATGATGGGGTATTAAGTTGGAATGGTGCATAGAAATCTCTAATAGATTTGTGCTCGACCTACTAGTGGATCAACCATGGAGATAGGAACTTGGGTCCTTACACTTTCCTTAAGGATATGTTCAACATCTAGGTCTAAAGGTACTGGCCCCATGTTTTGAGATTGACGCCCTTGCATACACTAAAGTCTTACCTAACTAAATAATGTCACCAAACTCTATGCTAACTCTAACTCTATATGATGTGAAATCAATCCTAGTAAGTTGCTAATCAAGCTATTTTGATTATATTTTGCTACTGCGTAGAGTGGTAGCTTCTTAGACCTAAATCTAAATGGCCCTTCCTTTTTATCCAGACTTGACTATTGCTTACTAGTTAGGTTCTGCTATAAAGTGGTAAATACAATTCTCGTGTCAGGAGGTATTTAGACCTCAACTAATGTCAATGTGAGGTGTGAGAAAATCACTTAGATTTTAAGACACCCACTATAACCACGGTGCTTAAAAGCCACTGAGCGACAGTAGATTGCCTGCTTCTAAAAGGTTCCTATAAGCTCGACACTCTAAGTCTCTTGCTACTTCATTTTAATCTAATAGGTCAAGTATTGGGAATGCAATACAAGAAATTTGATTGATTTCCTAGGTGGGCCAAGGATCTGGGATGAAATCCTATCCTAATCTTATGAGGGTTCTTGTGGGGCCCTTACTAACATTATAATCCATTCCACGATAAAGCATTAAATGTGCAATGCAAAAGAAAAGCAAATAATGCCTACCTATATGTTGTTTAACGAAGGGTCAAACACATTTATAGATAGGATATTAGAACCATGCAGCCTATGCTTTGGTTATAGCCGAGTTCAAGCTAACCTTTGTTAAGTAGGTGCTTACCAATGCAATAACCTTAAATAAAATTCAACAAATATAATAGATGATTCTAATCTATATGATTCACACTACCACAAAAAAAAAATGCATTTTACTCTAAATGCATTTATTCTAGAAAGTTAAAATAGAGTGAAAATTGCTTATAGTGGGGCTTTTGTTGATGATCAAGTATGGGCCCCATACCACACACTTGCCTTGTATCATGACAATCCACTTAAAAATCAAATAAATTGCAAATTACAATGGGCCTCAATAAAAATTTCACTCAAACCCTAATCTAAGAAAGCAGTAAAGCTCTAATTTAAATTGATGAAGCTTTGGCCTATAGGATCGCCATTGCTCCTTTGCCAATTTCCCTTCCCACAAAATCAAACAAAATATGGTCAATTATGAGGAATTACCAATAAATGCAAAAATTGATGAAGAACCCTAAGATAATATAACCAAAACCTAGACTAGACGTAAATAATCAAAATTAAGATCCAATACATTATTTGTTGCGATTCCTCAGGAACAGCACTAAATACTTGTTGTATGTTTTACTTTAACTTGCAAGCACATGAATCACTATAGTAATTGTAAGAGAGTGAGGTAGATCCCATGAGGAATTTAACTGTTTGTGTGTTGGTTGGATTTTATTTAAATAATCTAACATAGCCAAAACAGATAGTTTTGGCCTAGTCAGGAATTAATGAAAACTTAAAAATGTATGAAAATTTTTAAATATAAAACATCCAAAAACTAAACATGGAAACTTTCAAAAACTAATCATGAACTAGATCTAACCTAGCATGCAACCAAATTAATCAAACTTCATGTAACTAATTAAGGAAAAAATTCCACATGACTATTTTAACATTAGACTTAAGCTGCAACCTAACCTAGGATGAATGGAACAAAGCATTGGGCACATGAAACTAGTATGCAACTAAGATGCACTTCATGCATGAGTGAACAAGAGTATGGTGGAGATGGGAGATTAAATAAAAGGGGACATAGAAACTAGTAGATTATAATGCAACAATGGGACTTGAATGTTGCGCATGGGGCATGGATGAAAGAGACATGGTGCGCACCATTAGAAGGAGAAAAGAATTCATGATCCTCCGAAGATTACACATGATACTATGATGAAAACATAGAATGATAGGTGAGAGAATGATGCATATGGAATAAAACTTAGGGTGAAATGCTTACTTCATGCGAATTATGTGCATGATTCAATGATCAATTAAACTCAAATAATTTAATAAAAATATGTGCATGGAATCACTTTTATTACTTTGTAACTTTACTTACAATTCATTTCGAAACATACAATGTTGAGTAAACATAAGAAAAGGAATCTTGTGCACTATTTCAAAAAAATTTAACATTCAATCTCCATCATAACATCTCCAAAGTGGAATGCATGTAAGACTTAACGGAGAACCAAAGAGAAGGGAGTGAATGGATGAGAAGGAAAATAATAGAAAGCAAGGAGTTGAAGGTGACAATTGAAAGCATAAAACTTAAGGAATCAAAACAACAAACAAGGACAGAACTAGGAATGAAAACCATCTTAAAATAAGCTTGAAACAAAAAGAGAGAACACCAAGGCATAGGCATGCGCTGTTGATACAATGGGCTTGCTTGAAGAAAAGAGGAGGAGAAGCAGAAGGGAGAAAGGTGGAGTGCTTTGAAGGAAACGAAGGAGAAAAATGGGATGTGTTCCACCTCCCCCTAGGATGATTTCCATGTTAAAATCTTAGAGGCTTTTATATTAGTTGTGTATTTCCCTACTTGATAAGATCCGATCCAAGAGCGGGGCCAGGGAATAGGAAGGTTTAGCATGCATGATAGCCAAGTGGGAAAGAGGTGAGGTGGTGAGAGAGATAAGGTGGAGGCTCCTACTTTTTAGTAGTTCAGCATCTCCCACCTCTTCTCCTTTCCACTTCACATTGGAAACCCTAGGGAATGCTTAGCAGGATCTCCTTTTAATCTTCACAAGATGGAATCCTAAGATTGAGACCTAAAGGATAAGATGTGGTTTGGAAAGATAGGACTAGAAGATGATGGAGTGGCTGAGGTAAGGAGGGGAGGGAAGCTCCTATTTTGTAGGATCTATTCGTGGAAATCCCTCCTCTGAGATTTTTCATGTGGAATGCCTAATAAAGAATGGAAAGTGAGAATAAGGAAAGGGAAATAGAGATTGGGGAAGATGACTTAGGTGGCATGAAGAGATTGGCCACCTAAAACAACTAAGAGGAGGGAAGATTATAAGGGAGATAATGTGTGGAAGGAGGCTCCTATTGTGTAGGAGTTGAGCATGGAGCTCCTTCCTCTATGGTTTTCCATGTGAAGATCTAATAGAGTGAGAGAGATATGGAGATAAAATTATGGGAAAGAGAAAAAGAATGGGACAGAAAGAAAAAGAGGGGACTCTTTTCCTATAGGACCACAGGTGCATGCTATGATAATCTCCTTCTAATTCTTGTCATCTCTTGAAAATCCCAATTTTGGAATGGATAATTGATTATAATTCTTCCTCCAATGATAGAACTTGATGTGTATGACTCATTTGGCTTAGTGGTTCACTTCAATGGCTCATTTAGCTTGATGGCTAATTTCCCTTGTCTTGGCTTGTATGCTTGGCTTCATGGCTCACTTAACTTGTCACCTTCTAGCATGGCTTGTGCATGGCTAGGTGGCTTACATGGCTCTCATGCAAAGGTGGTCTAAATCACATGGCTTGTGAATGGGACCACTTTAGTCACCTTTGATTGCTCCAACTTCATCCTTTGTTTGCCTTAAGATGATCTTGATCCTTGATCTCATTTTGAATTGATGACTTTTGGGCCTTGACTCAATCTTTTGATCTTGATCTTCAATTTTCATCTTGATCAATCTAGGCTATTGGATCGCTATCTAGATTCCTACAAAAGATTAGAAACTCAAATTATGATTATTTATATACTTACCCGGTATTAGCCTTTTGTACTTGTGAATTATCAAATACTTGGTTTATTAGGTTAGAAATGCATGTGCTATAATTTTTGGCCAAAAACCCTAATTTATTAATACAAGTTATAATACATGGGCAACTAATTGGGTACCTTTTTAACAAATTTGGACACTCATCATGTAGTGGAAAATATGCAAGGGTTTCTAGAGCTTTCTCGTGGAAGCGACACACTATATCAAAAGCTAGGTGTAGTGGAATGTATTCACTGGTTCATGTGTCATTCCAGAAGTGCTCAGGTAAATAAGCAAGGTCAGGAGAATAAGAATTGTATTGCTACATGGAATATGGATACATTAACATGTAAGAGTCTAGACTTAGTAGATATGATGAGACCTAAGAAAGGCAACATCGATTATGTAATGACTCCAATTTTGTAATATTGAAATTCCAAGTTTAGCAATGAAAAGTTCAGTTTTAAAGATAAGGGCATTTTGGTCATTTCACTAGTTTCCTTGACTAAACCCAGGAATTTGATCCTAAAAATGGTTCCATTAGATGTGTCTCAAAAAAAGGAATCCAACGAGACCAAAATCACCCAAAACGGAGTTAAAATGAGCAAGATATGGCCCTTTGAAGTTCAGGGGCAAAATTGTAAATTTCACAGAAACGACTTAACTTGAAAAACACAGGTGCCCGTTTTGATACGGACACCCCGTCGTCTTCAACCTCTAGAGGGTTCTAGAATGGCGGTGATTTGGGGAGAAATCACTGCCATTCTGGAGGTTTCTCCACCGCCATTCAAAGGCGGTGAGAGCCCCCTCCAAAACCCTCTCTTAGCTCTATAAATAGAGCTCTTGGGTGCCTCTAATGGCAGCCCAAAACCTTGGAGAAAACCAGTTGTGAATCAGTGACCTAGAGGGGAAAACGAGGAGAAAAACCTAGCAATGAGCCAGGTACGTTCGAGATCGCTGAAAACCCATCTCCCCCATAGTTCCAAGGTCAATTTCCCTAAGTTTTTGCATGAAAAACCATACAAAACAGAGCCCAGGAGAGCCACCAAGGACCCAGGGATGTTCCCTGGGCCACACTGGTTTGACAGGGGTCAAACCAGGGTGTCCTGAGGACGCCCAATCCCCCAGACGACGGAACGTTCCAGTCGGAACGTTCCACGTCGTCTCCGTTTGAAAAACCAAACGGGCGCGTCCAGGGATGCGCCCGCTAAAGAGACAGACGGGCGGAGCGTACCGAGCGTCTGCAAATGCTCCCGCTGAGGTGCATGCGTTGATTTTTGGTTACTTGAGGAAGCCAGGGTGCACGTCGCAGATGCGCAGTGCCCTAGCATTCCATCTTTTTATCTTTAAAACTCTATGTACATACGACACTAAAATGCGTATAACTTGAGATCTAGAGCTCCGATTGAGACGCCACAAAAGGTGTTCTGTCCATGTCGACGATGCAGACACATCCAAACCATAAAATCCTTGATCAAGGCCCAATAAAAGGAGGGCATGACCCTTAGAATAGGATGGTGGCGTGTGGCCACTAGAACTTTGGAAAACTGAGGATACCAAGGCCCAATTAGGACCTTAGGACACCCATAGGCATAGGGATGGACCCCTAATGCCTAAGTAATAAGACCCAACTACTCTAAACTCATAAAAGATAGGCTAAACTAACCTTGAGTCCCCAAACCATGTTCAGGAGCGTACGAGGACAAAAGGGTTAACGCGACCTAGCCAGGTAGGTGCTCTATCACTACTAGATTCTTTTAAAAGAACTATTGTTATTTTGAGAACATATGTTTTAAATATATGACTTGATTTGCATGACTTAATTCAGCATGCATGATAAATGCTTTGAACATAGCCATGTTTTGAAATGATTGCATATACATTATGCACATATATGTGTTGCAAACAAGTGCATACATTGCATGATTTAAGTACTTGCAAAGATTGTATGTCCTTGAGGGTTGCCAAAAGACGCTGGAGTGCCGAGGGCCAGGAAGTTGTGAGGGACCCAAAGAGGACAAGTTTTAACAAGAGGTTTTGGCTTATTTGATCTTATGTGATTTGGGCAAGAAAGCCCATGGGTGCTATGCCGAGGGGTCTGGGTTGGCCACCCGGCCTCTACCACTATTAGGTGGATGGGTACCACACCCAAAAAGAGGCAAGTCCCTACATCGACTGCATGTGGTACAAGGGGCTACCACTGGTGTCATGGCACTGGGTCCACACGGTGAGGAGGTCGTGGGCATAGTGGACCCTATAGTTTGATGACTTATGTGCATTGCATATGGCATGATACGGGTTGGTCGACCATACCATACTAGAGATCCATGAGTTGGACTCCATGAAGTATCTATTGCATATCATGATGTCATCATATATATATATGATACTTTCAATTTTGGATTATGTGATCTTTTAAGTCATGAGTATTTCAGTTTGATTATGGATTCTTATACTAATATTGAACTCGAGTATTCAAACATACGCATATTTTGAATGAGCATATGATTTTAAAACATCTCATGCATTTATAAAACTAGTAGTGATAGGCTCCTACTGAGTATATTATATACTTACCCAATCCTCAACATTAAGGGCAAGGAATGTTAGTACTAAGAGACATAGACTAAGTACAAGTAAGTAAACCCCTATCTTATCTTTCAATGTTACTTGATTGTAGTTACTCTCTAATAGTTAGGGCTGTGACTAACATTTTCTTGGGAATAATATTGATTTAAACTTTTCCATGGCTAAATAAATTGAGAATGTGTTTGAACACTCGGGGCTTTTATGAAAGGTTGTTTTCCAAATGAGAAAGATTTTCATGCATTTCATATTTATAAAACAAGAGATCTCTCCTTTTTATCAAAATTGCATCATATAAAAACCCGGGTCGTGATAGATTATATCCAACAAACCTAGTGGAAAGGGCTAAAACTATAGAAATTAATGGATATAAGATTTGGCACGTAGGGATAGGCTAGAGAAAGAATTAATGGATAAGGTTTTAGGCGTTAAAAGAACCAATGATACAATTATACTAATAAAACTTGTTTTGGGAGAGAAGATTTATAAGTGCATAAGTACCATACATATGGTTAGAATGTAGAATTAAGAGACAATTTGGTAAGATATGGAGGGAGTCATGAAAGAAATTCCCAACATGGAGGGGATATTTATAGGATTGCACTTTAATGGTCATGTAGGAAAACAAAAGTTAGGATATGATGGGGTATGCAGAGGGTATGTTAATAGAGAAATAAATGAGATAGGGGAAGTTATACTTGATTTTGCTTTAGCATATAACCTAGCTATAGCAAATGCACACTTTAGGAAGAGAGATGAAGCACTTATTACCTTCAAAAGTGGACCATATAAAATCCTAATAAACTATTTTCTACTTAAGATACTGAAACATCAATGTGTTAGGATTATGAGGTGATACCAATCCGAGTCTAGCATCACAACATAGGTTAATGATTGCAGATATCTACATTAAAATATGGAAGAAAGGAAATAAACTTAATAGGTATCCAAAAATTAAGTTGTGGAACTTAAAAGGAGAGAAGAAATCATCATTTACAAATAAGTTGATGGTAGAAGGAAATTGAAAGAATGAAATAGAAGTAAACAACATGTGGACTAATATGGTCGAGTCCATTAAGAAAGTGGCAAAAGATGTGCTAGAAGTATCTAAAGGAAAAGGGCAACTAGTAAAAGAAACTTGGTTGTGAAGTGAAAAATTGCAAAAAGTTATTGAAGAGAATAGGTGTGTTTTAAAGCATGGCATGGGACTAAAAATAACAAAAACTTTGAGGAATATAAAAAATACTAAAAAGGATGAGAGTAGTAAGTGAGGCTATATTCAAGGCATATGATGATCTCTACAATGGATTAGGATCATGAGAAGGTGAGAAAGACGTGTTTAAACTCCAAAAAAAAAAAATTGAGAATAGAAGAGTAAGGACTTAGACCATGTTAAGTGTGATGAGCATCCAATTTTTTTATAAAAAAGTTCCCAATTACTAATCCATGTGCTATAAATTATAATGCATTATCATAGGGTTTTTTGGAAATTCATAACACATGCATTTCTTAGCTAATGATTCTAAAGTTCTATATTTTGTAGATTTAAGAGATAATCCAGAGTAAATGTGAAAATTATCATAATTTTCTAAGATCATTCCAAGGTAAGAAAATGAGTTCAAGGAAGCAATCGAAAGAATCAAAGGTGATTAGAATGGGCCCATGAAACATCCATACAATTCCATCACCTTTTGTATGAAGTAAAGACATGAAAGCCACCTAAGCCATCAAGGAAAAGCTAGGAGAAGCAAAGAAATTTGAACCATTGAAGTCAAGGATGTGAGCCATGAAGGCAAGCCATAGGAGCTAATAAAGTGAACCTTGAATCCATCTAAGCCATGCCACATGGAGCCACACAATTGAAGAAGTTTTTGAGCAATTATTCCATGAAAAAATTAAGAGGATAATTAGAAGGAAAGTTGACTTGTCAAACAAGGATAGGTGGCATGCTAAGGTGGACCAATGGGAGAAGAGTCTTTGTATTTTTTCTTTCTTTCTTTCTTTCTCTCTCTGTCTTTCCTTTTCTTCTTCAACATTCTCTCTCTTTCATACCCTTCCATTTAAAAAATCTTTTAAGTAGGGGAGTTCTAAGAATTCTCCTTGAAAAATGGTGCCTCCCCCTGGTTGTCTTAGGATTTCACCTCTCCTTTCCAATTTCCATTCACCTTTCTAGATTCCTTATCTCACCCAACTACCCTACTTTCCCAAACTCTATCCTATATGCCCTTTCCCATGAGGACTCCTTTAGAAGTTGAAAATCCATGTAATGCTAAGAGATTCCCCCCATAACAATTGAGAGGGGAAGGACGCCCCCCACCAACACACACACACAAGAGCCTCCATGCCTCTTTCCTAGGCTGCTTCCCCTTGATTCTCCATGCCTACTTCTTCCTTGTTTTGCACTCTAAGTTCCAAGTTAGTTCCTTAATTATTTCCTTTCATTATTGCTTGATTTGTTCTTTGTTTCATGCGACAAGTTTTTTCCTTGCTTTCCTTGGTTATTTGATTCTAGTTTGTGCTTTGATCCTTGTATCCAAGGGCCACTATTTTCTTGTAGTCACAGCTAAGAGATAGTAGCCTTTGCATCAAGTTATTTGTTCCTTGAAGCTCTTTAATTCCTTGGCTTTCCACTCCATCTCTATTTCATTCTCTTGCTCTTTGTTTCTCTTTTGGGTTCCTTTGCATGTTAAGTTGGGATTTGATTGTTTGATTACATTAAAGAAGATTGAAGCCAAGGTTTTGGAAAACCTTCATGTTTGGATGAGGTGCAGCTGTCTTTGTTTATGTTTCATGTAAAATGCCCATCTTTTTGTATAATTTTCAAGACAATAACCAATATACTTCATGCAGCCCTTTCATAGACGTTTATCATGGAATTAATCATGTGATTCTTATGTTTTGTGCTACAATAACCATGAGTACAATGCTTTCCAATTCCCATCTTTTGTTTCATACAAATATTCACTCTAAAGAATCATGCACACAACTCTTAGTGTCATGCACACCAATCTTGATCTTGTTTAAGTTAGAAAGTTTCCTTTAGTTCATGTTTCCCTTCTCATTTTGTAAATCCTAGTTTAATGAATACAATCTTTCCTAGGCTAGGATAAGTGATTTAATCAAGATCTAGTCAACATAAAAATATATGTGATTCCTCATGGGATCGACATTGTGGTGACCGTTATCCCTGAGGCTGCTATTCAGTGTAATTAAACTTAGCAGTTGGATTATGCAAAGCCAACGTGGCTTATATATATATATATATATATATATGGTTTAAATGGAAGTAAAGATAGAGCTAGATGCTCTAGTCCTATGATAGATATGGTTTAAATGGTTGAATTTTAAACATGTCATTCTTCCAAAATTTTAGCAGAGTCTCCTCTGTTTTTTAGACCTAAGCATTTAATCCATGCCATGTGGTTCACCTGACAAATAGTATAACACTTTTAAATGTTTATAGGAGAATCAATCTCCACACAATTCACCGTAGTACATTTACTAAAACGCTACTTGCTAACTTGAAGTTCTAACTGAATCCCATGCACACATCATCAACTTAAAAATACATACATATGTTTAGTACCACACATACATATATAACACAAAATATGACAACATCAGCCACTCAAGCTTGATTCATTTCCATCAAAAGCCTTCCCTTTATCAACTTGATTGATACTTGAAAAATAATAATATGAGTTGTGAAGCCCCATATGGAAAAAGAACTAAACACATTCACATCCTACTATCCTTGTTGGCATTTAGCTCTACTCCCCATTCATGTCCAACCACAAAACATTCATTTCCATTTTAATAGATAATTAACAAACTCATGAAAATGTAGTTTTAGGTATAACATGCTGGCATCTAAACAAAATTTTAGTTCATTCCAAATTCAAACTATAGGGCAATAAGCATAGGATTAAGATAAAATCGTACATGATAATAAACAAGCATGATATCATCATATTGATAAAGTTGTCATCTCCCTCAAGGTTTACCATCTAAGGCGATCCACTATAAGTGTCATGCATAAGGAAACCAAACCCTTAGGATTTACCATCTTGGGGGACTACACCATGATTCCAAATAACCATGTAGCTCTTTACCTCATGGTTTACCATTTTAGTGCTAGGTTCCCTCAGGATTTCTCATCTTTGGTGGTTCAGCCATAGTGGCAACCAACCAAGCAGCCCTTTTCCTCAGAGTTTACCATCTTGGAAAACCAATGTCTAACCACTCACCCCTTAGGATTAATCATCTTGGGTGGCTCCATCATGATCCCAAATAATTAGGTGGCCCTTTCCGTCCAAGGTTTACCATATCAGGAGGCTCAATACCTGACAACTCATCACTTAGGGTTTACCACCTTTGGCGACTCCACTGTAATCCCAAAGTACTAGGCAACCCTTTCTCTCTAGGTTTGCCATCTTAGAATGCATCATCAGTCTATCGAGTGGCCCTTAGGGCTTACTATCTTGGGATTGACAAATTTTATCACAATTAACATCATCATAATAGTTAAGCATGTTTAATCAAAATATCACATGATAATTTTTAACAAGTAAATGAAATTCATATTGTCCATGCAATCTATATGATAATCTATAGGTTTTTTGTATCCATAATCTTAAATGTAAAGTGAGTACAGATCAACAAGAATTTAAGGATAAAGAAAGGTTTAGGATTCTTACCTTTGTCTGAGGTACAATCCACAATTCATTTACCAATTTCATTCAAATCATATTTAAAACTTGAATTTAGAATACCAGTTGTAAGTAAATTGCACAATTTTGTGTAAATTACTATAATTACTATTAAGTGTTTAATTTTGGCTAAAAGACCCCCTAGTTTAGCATTCAATTAGATCATCTAACCGTTCAAATTTATAAAATTTAGCTCAAATTGACCATTCAAACCCTAACTTTTCAAAGTCAACAGTCAAATGATCATTAGAGCTTATTATATGATTAATGTGTGGTTCAGATGATTCTAATCTAGTCTTTGGTTTTGTAGATCAACTAAAGAAGGGTCGGATGGCTCAGATCTATGTTCAACAGTGCATATCAAGTGAAGATCAATAAGGCAAGACTCTTAAAAGGAAGAGGAGTCCTAAAAGGAAGAGGAGTCCTAAAAGGAAGAAGAGTCCTAAATGGGAAGAAGAGGAGTTTCCTAATAGGAATCTACCTCTTCAAGGAAAGAGTTAGAGGAAGAGTAGGAAAGGAAAAAGGTTATAATGAGGGGAACTGTACAGGAGTAGGGAGTTTTTTGTTTAGTTGTTTTCTTTGAGTCTCCTTTACTGCCACTTTCCTCTTCCTTGTTTGTTTGGAGTTTTCCTTGTTTACTCATCTCTTTAACGTTAATAGCCCTCTCTTCCTTTCCATCTGTCTACTGCATCATCCCCAGCACCACCTTCTCCACCCACCCCTTTTCATCATTCGCCGCTTAACTATGCAAGAGCTAGCTTTGTTCCAAACGATGCCCAGAAAAGACGTCATTTTTATCTTCACTGCCCTCTCATCCCATGCACTCATCTAGTTTACCTCTACCTCCTTTGCTCACATTGGCCCTCACCCTTCTTCTATTTGCAATTTCTAGGACCGTGCGACATTCCTTTACCTCCCCTACTTCCCATCATCTTCCACTCTTCCCAGCACTCTCTCTAACATCTACCCATCTCCATTCACCGCATCAGCCTTCTTCCTCTTCTCTTCCTCTTTACCCTCTCTATTTCACGTTCACAACCCAACATTGCCTTCGCATCAGCCTACAACTCATCACCGCACATCCCATCCATCTCCTCTCATCATCTTCAACGCACCTATCTCTACCAATCCCCCTCCCATCTCTCAGCTTTCTATTCTCACTTACCCAGCATTGCCCAGACTTCCTCCACAACCCAGACTTTCTTCGCACCTTCTACTCTTCACTAGATCTAGTCCCCTAATCCAGCATGTATAGCCAGATCACCACACTTTCCCTCTCACGCACCCAGATCCTCCATTTTCTCCTATTCCCCATCTCCACCTGCCCACCATTCGTATGCCTAGACCAGGAGTTCCCTCATCACTGGCCCAACACTCCTATGCTCCATCTCTTCTAGAACTCAAAATTGTATTTTTGTTGCTCTAGATGAACCAGATGACGCCCAGAAAAGGTGTCATTTTTTTTGTTTCACTTCAGCCCTCCACCAGCTCTTGCCATGCGCATTTACTCCGAACGGCACCAGACAACTCCCATCTCCATCGCTGTCTGGCCAGTTCAACCAGTTCGGTAAGCTCGATTTCCTCCACTTTTGGCATTGATCACCACCTTCAACCTTTTTCCTTGGTATCAGACGTACCAGAGAAGGAAAACTGAAATGGGTTTCCTCTTGGGTCATCCTTCTCCATCTCTTTTCTCCTCCAGCTCCATCTCCTCCCTTCTCCGGCTTTCTTCTCCACTAGGATCTAATCTGGTTTTTTCTTAAAAACCAAAATTTTAATCAAATTCCCTTTTTTCCCTTCTTCCTTTAATTAAAATTACATGTTTGTCCTTTTTCTTTTATTACATATGTGTCCTCTTTTTATTGACATCTATGTCCCCATGCTATTCAAGTTTTATTTTATCCATTTTCTACTAGTGTTATCTAGGGACAATGCTATGCATGAACAGTGTTATTCAGGGACGTTTAATTAGTTTTATTTTATATTTTTTGGACTTAAAATTTATGTAAATTAAATCATTTGAATAAAGTTGAAGAGGTAGTTTAATTATGTTATTTTCTTTTAACTTTTGGATAATTATATTTTGTTTAAACTCCTTATTTTTAAAGCGAGTCCCTATGGGATCGACTCATATTTGCTTAGCTAGACTACAATAGCTCGTGCACTAGTGGAAAACATCAACAAGTTTTTGCCACCATTGCCGGGGACTGTTTGTCACCATAAGGTCTAAGAAAATACACGATAGTTCATGTAGTCATTGTGTTACCCTCCCCTCAGTTTTCGAGGTGGAGCAATTATATTGAATACCATGAAATAATAACAATGGGAGATCAACAATATGGTCCCACTACCTTCACAATTGTGGTGATTTACTGTATTATATTCATATCACCACCTAAAATTTTAAGTTGGAGGCCACATGTAGATTATCGCGAAATTCTGAAGTGGCATGAGAAATGTCTCCATTTCATCTTAGGGTTAGGATTAGGACATATAAGTTGACCCAGTTAGCTCTAGGTTTAGAAATTTAGGTTAGGTAATGTCTAGCTGAAGATGTTAAACTTAGCACCTATTGGGAGGCAACCCAAGGGTTTAGAGTTTACATCACTCAACTTCCATATAGAATCCTATGTTTTTCAAACATTGGGGACAATGTTTCATTTAGGTTGGGGGGTGTAGATGCACATAAAGATTTTGAAATTTCTTGACTTAAAAAAAAAATGAAAATTTTTGAAAAAAATTAAAATGAAAAAAATTAAAATTTTAAAAAAGAAAAGAAAAGAAAAAGAAAAGTTTTTAAAGTAGAGTTCCATTTTAATGTGATGAGAACTGGATGTTTAGAATTTAGTAAATATACTATTTTCACCTCTTAATGGGAATGCATATGATTAGTTTTGCATGTCATTCATGTGTTGAAACATTTTATGAAAGTTAATTCTCAGAAACCAATTACATACAGCAGATAATCAAGACTAATATAGAGGTATGACTTAGAGACCTTGAGGAAAACCAGTGGAGACCTATAACCTAGTGAGAGTTTGAAACTATCTTCTTTTAGAGAGATATAAGTAATTTTCTAAATTCTTCAGCGTATATACATTAGTGTGATCTTGTTATCCTTGTTTTGGTTAACCATGAAGAATGAATAGGAGTAATAGCTTTAATTCCAGAAATTTATTGAATTTAATAGGCTATAGGAAACCTAGGAAATGATATAGGCCATCCTTTCTCAGTCCAGAGACATAAAGCCTACCTCATATAGTATACCTCTAGTTAGCCTTTTATGCCTGTTATTAAGACTTTTCTTTCTTAACCCCATTCACCTTAACCCAGAATAACCTAGTAAAATAAATAACCACTACCCATCTTCAAAATGAGTAGAGTCGAAAATATTCAAAAATAGGAACAAAAGTCAAAGAAAAGAGAAAAATTAGTTGTCTTTCTTACAATGAAAAAAAAAGTGGGAAAAAAAGAAAAGAAAAGGAAAAGAAAGACCAAAATTTGAAAGAGAAATTCACTTCAAGAACAAACACAAAAGTTGTCCTAGCAGAGATTCATTGAAGACATCTACTCAATTTTGAACTGTTGAAATCTTTATACCTTTCTTTTCTAAACCTGTGCTAAGCCTACATTTCGTCCTAGTTAAAGAGCTATTGATCTTAGGTGGACATAGCCTTAAAGAGGAGATAAAAAGAAAGAATTAAGGTAAAAGACCCCTAATATTCTTGGTAATAACATCCACTCTTAGGGATCACTTTCCTTTGTCTCATGAGCATTTAAAAGAATTCTGTTAACCATCAGCTTGTTGGATTCGATCACATATTGAGAGAAATATATTTAAACCCCTTATTTGAGAGTTTTATTCTTGTGTATACTTGTGAGGATTTGAGGTCAAGGCATATTTCTATTGGAATGTAAGCATATCTAGTTAGAAGTCAAGATTTATGTGGCTATACACACACATATGTACTCTGAGAAATAGCTCAAATAAAATGTCTTTAATATGTGTATGGTGTGTAAAATTGTCAAATCCTCTTCATTAAGTTGTGAAAAATTAGTAAAGTTGCTAATGAATTCTCTGAGATAAAATAGGGGACTCGACTTTACTGAATTTTATGAGTATATTTACTGCAAACCCTCATGAGGCCTAACTCATCCACTAGGGATAACCTAGGGGTTCAAGGGCTTGTTGCATATGCTAAATGTAATCATGAGTACCTACAAAAGTGGGACCTTGTACTAGTTTTGTATAAAATAGTTGTCTGCCTATTTTTCTCTGGACTAGCAAAATGCTAGTTGGGGTGTGTGTTAAGTTCTTAATTTTGGCTAAAAGACTCCTAGTTTAGCATTCAATTACATCATCTAACCATTCAAATTTACAAAATTTAGCCAGATTTTAAATTTAGCTCAAATTGACCATTCAAACCTTAATTTTTTAAAATCAACAATTAGATGATCATTAGAGCTTATTAGATGATTAATGTGTGGTTTAGATGATTCTAATCTAGTCTTCAATTTTGTGGATCAACTAAAGAAGGGTCTGATGACTCAGATCTATGTTCGACGGTGCATATCAAGTGAAGATCAATAAGGCAAGGGTCCTAAAAGGAAGAGGAGTCCTCAAAGGAAGAAGAGTCCTACATGGGAAGAAGAGGAGTTTCCTAACAAGAATCTACCTCTTCAAGGAAAAAGTTAAAGGAAGAGTAGGAAAGGAAAAAGGTCATAAAGAGGGGAATTGTATAGGAGTGGGGAGTTTTTTTGTTTAGTTGTTTTCTTTGAGTCTCCTTTGCAACCCTCTCTTCCTTTCCATCTATTTATTGCATCATCCCCAGCCCCACCTTCTCCACCTAGCCCTCTTCATCAACCGTCGCATAGCTAGGCAAGAGCTAGCTCTGTTCTAGACAACACCCAGAAAAGGCATTGTTTTTATCTTCACCACCCTCCCATCCCACGCACTCATCTAGTTTACCTCTACCTCCTCTGCTCACATCAGTCCTCAATCTTCTTCTATTTGTAATTTCCAAGACCATGACACATTCCTTTACCTCCCCTACTTCCCATCGTCTTCCACTCTTCCTAACACTCTCTCTAACATCTACCCATCTCCATTCACCGCATCAGCCCTCTTCCTCTTTACCCTCTCTATTTCATGTTCACAACCCAACACTGCCTTTGCATCATCCTACAACTCATCACCGCTCCTCCCATCAATCTCCTTTCATTATCTTCAACGCACCTATCTCTACCAGTCCCCCTCCCATCTCTCAGCTTTCTATTCTCACTTACCTAGCATAGCTCAGTGTTCCTCCACAACCTAGACTTTCTTCCCACCTTTTGCTCTTCACCAGATCTAGTCCCCTAATCCAGCACATACAACCAGATCACCACACTCTCCCTCTCATGCACCTAGATCCTCCTCTTTCTTCTATTCCCAATCTCCACTTGCCCACCGATCGCACGCCTAGACTAGGAGCTCCCTCATCACTGGCCGCATCTTTTCACCATCCCGACACTCCTCTATTCCATCTCTTCTAGGACTCAAATCTGTATTTTTGTTGCTCTATACAAATCAGACGATATGTAACTCCCGAGCAATTTACGCCATTTTCAACAAAAATTAGACAATTTATAGGAAATGAACTAAGTTAAATGTTTCACTTTATTTAAAATAGTAAACAAAAGAATTTGTGAGAAAACTTCATACCATTAGATTCTACTCGAAAAATGGAATCCAATGCCTTAAAGAACGCCAAAAACGGAGTTCGTATGAAGAAGTTATGGCCGTTTAAATATCAGGGGTATTTTTGTAAATTAAACAAAAAAAACGAAAAAGGACGAAAAACGCAGGGGGCCATTTTGACAACGGCACCCCCTGTCATCTTCCACTTCCAGACTTCTCCAGAAACCCATTTTTTTCGATTTCTCCAGAACACCCCAGGAGAAAGGGCGCCACCGCCATTGAGGGGCACCACTTTCTCCCCTCTATAAAAACCCCATCTCCCCCTCTCCAAAAACACCTTTCTTCGACAACTTTTGGACTGGGGTTTTCAAAAAAAACTGGAAACCCGTCTCTCTGTGGTTTTCGACAACGGCCAGGCCCAAGTTAGGCTGGCCATTGCCATTTCCCATGCCCCCTTTCTCCTTTCTGGTCTGGCAATAGGGTTTTGCCCCTTGTTCAAGTTTTCCGACGAGCAGACACACCATCGGGGAAAAAGGGCGTTTCCAGGCTACAGGTAAGCCGTTCTTACCCTTTCCTCTCTGTTTTGCTTCCCCAGGGCCAGATCCATGCCAGATCTAGTCTTTTCCAGTCTTTTTCTAGCAGAGTTCCTGGCCGAAAAACGTTCCAAGCCAGCTTGGGCCAGCCCTGCATGAACCAGGCGACCCAGGGACACCATGCTGCACGTGCACCTGGGACTGGGTCCCTGGGATGGGTTCCAGGTGTACGACAGTGAGTACACTGTCCCAGGTGCAACCTTTAGGTGTGCGCGCCACATGGGGCACGGGTCCTGGCTCGACCAGGGTGCACGAGGTTCCCTAGGAGCTGAAATGCACCATGCTACAAGGTGTGTCCGTGTGATGATGCATGTCATAGCACGTCACTTGAGCATGCATGTGAGTGTGCAAAACGTAGTCCCTGGCATGGCCTTTGGGCGCGCACCCATGTAAGGCAGTCGCAGTTCAATCAGGATACACAGGTGTCCTGGGAACTGGAGCATGCGGACCTATTGAGACTTTAAAGTTAGGATTAGAGGATAAATTACAGAGTTTAACTATTGGAAAGTAGATCCACACCATAGGATCTAACTTGAGGAATGAATTAGGCAAGGACCATGGACCCAATAGGCAGATCTAGTGATTTAATGTCTAAATAGAATGAAATTAATAAGGACTCCTTATATCCATTCATACTCAGGAGTTTATAAATGAGATCCAGGGACGGGTTAAAGTGATAAAGGACACGACTCCAGGAGACTTTGAGGTAGGTGCTCTATCGCTACTAGAATTTTAAAAAGAACCATAATTGTTTTGAGACTGCATGTTTTAAGTATACGTATATGACTTGTTTAGCATGACTTATTTTATGACTTATTTAGCATATAAATGAATTTAGCATGCATATGATAAATACATTATGCATAGACATATTTCGCAAATAATTGCATATATTGCATGACTTGTGAGCATTGAGTTCTTGCAAAATTGCATGTCCTTGAGGGTTACCAAAAGACGCTGGAGTGCCCAAAAGATGCTGGGTAGGCAGTTGTGAGGGACCCAAAGAGGACAAGTTTTGAAAAAGAGGTTTTTGGCTTGTTTGATCGTATATGATTTGGGCTAATACGCTCGTGGGCGCTATGCCGAGAGGTCTGGGGTGGCCTCCCAGCCTCTACCACTATTAGGTGGATGGATACCACGCCCAAAAAGGGCATGTCTCTGCTTCTATAGCATGTGGTACAGGGGGCTACCACTAGTGTCACGACACTGGGTTGAAGTGTCATATGCCTCGTGGAGGTATATGACCCTGTGTCCTTAGGTACTCGGGGACCACACGGCGGTGAGGTCGTGGGCATAGTTGGACCCTATGGTTTGAGGATTTATTTGCATTGCATATGGCATGACATGAGGTTGGTCGACCATACCAGATACCCATGAGTTGGATTCAGTTGAACATCTTATGCATATCATTATGTTTATGATATATATGATACTTTTGACTTGGTTTGTGTGATTCTTTAAGTCATTAGTATTCCTATTTGACAATGGTTTTTGATATCGATATTGAACAGGATTGTCTGAACATGCACATGTTTTAAAGAGCATATGATTTTAAACATAGCATGCATTGTAAAACTAGTAGTGATAGACTCCTACTAAGTATAGTATATACTCACCCTATCCTTAACATTTTTCAGGATAGTTTCATCCACGAGTAGAGAACACCTATGTTAGTGCTACGAGCAAGAAAAATCAAAAGGAGACAATTATACATGTAAGTAAACACTCTACCCTTTGGACATGTATTTGTATTTATTCTGATTGAAATTTGTGTCTTTGTATTGGATAGACACAGGGAAAAACATTTATGATTTCTGAAGTTTTTCTAAAAAAAAACTACTTTGGTTGTTGAGAAAGCAAATGACACTCAAGGTTTTCAAAATGAGTTTAAAACAAAAGATTTTCCACTACATTGCATAGTTTTTATAAAATGGTTTTCAAATAGGGATGCATCCCACCTTAGGAATTAGATATTGCATTTAAAAATGCATGGGAAAACCTGGGTCGTCACAGTTGGTATTAGAGCCCAGGTTTTATCCTTTCACAGCTAGTCCAGCATGTCCAAGGGTCATAGACAAATGAGAAAATCAAGATGAAGTAGTATAAATATAAGTAGTGGAGATGACTACTTCTATTTGAGGATTACAATATTAATGCACAAGGCAGTTCACCATAAACAAATGGGTGAAACCTAGCTTGGTTTTACAAATAATTAGGCATAGGATAGTGCAACCCTTATCCAAAAATCTAGTCTAAGACGACTTAAGGATTAAGGATTGTTGTATGGTGCAAATGTGAAAACTCATATATGGATCATATTACGATGAGAATGATGAATGAAGATGTTAGTGAACTTGTTAGTAGATAGTTCTGACCTGTAAGAGACCGATCTCATCAAAGGTGAAATTTTTTTTTGAAGAACCTAGATGGCTATCTTACCATCATAAAGAATATCAGAATATGAGTACACTATCACAAGCATATGATATGAGTATGATAGGGGATGTAAAAGACAGACTTTGAGAAGAATTATGATGATAATCTAAGAGGGATGAGAATGCAAGATGATATTAGGAGATGACTGTGACTCGAACTAGGTCACAAAGGTATGGATCTTGAAGGACTTAGCTCAATTTTGGATACCTTAATTGGAGTCTTATGATGAGTAAAGTGCTATCGAATAATAATTGCCTGAGTATTATGGAGCAAATTAGAAGATGTATACGAGTGACAGATTATGTGAATAAGAGAAACATAACACGAATATGATAGGGAAATAAATTCAACTGAGTTATCAAAAGATTTTGATGATAATACTAGGGATAATAATAGATTGATCCTAACATGAACTTATAAGAGAAGTATAGCATGACCAAAATGTCAATGCCATTATTAAGACACTGTATGAATTTTATTGAGGCTATAGGCAATTGAGGATTTCAATGATCTTAAGACAGTTTAGAATTTCTGAGAAGCATTCAGTTTATCATATATGTTAAGTAAAGGAGTAGATGTATCATCGATTATATGCAACAAAAGACATTGATCTAGGTAGACAAAAATGAGGATTTTGAAGAAAAGAGAAAGAGATAGAACTACCAGTATTCAATGAATATTGAATATTCAAAAGAAGGAGATCATGACTTTACAAAGATACATACAAATCTTTCATCGAGTGGGAAGATAAACCAATCAACTTCGAAGGAATGATGATAGTTGAGTTGGTGATGATCTTATTATAAAAGAGTATAATAAAGCATATGGGGTTTAAGACTTTCAGTAGAGTATTGAATTTCAGGAGATTATGTGACAAGAAATTTTTAAAGAAGAATGGCGACCAACTAGAAATTAAATTCTACAAATGGTTTGATATCAATTATTACAATTAGATTCTTATCAAATCCATTAACTTATGGGGAACACCAATGGATATAATAAAAAGGAAAATTTGGTGATATCCACCTTGCCACTACATGAGTACATAAAGTTCTATTGAAAAAGAAAATAAGACAGGACAACGACTAGTCCATTTGTTTTTCTGCAACTCGGGTGTGATCAAGGATCAAATTGAGGTCTTACTATCATGTATTAGAAGACCAGAAATCTTAAGACCATTATTTAGTCATTACCTTTAGAGTACTGTTGACTAAATAAAGGTATCCCACCCTAATTAATCAAGTATGTTAGTATCTATGAGTTAGTAGTCGAAGTTATAAACTCAGAAGGATATTATAAGTATTTGGACATGAGTTTTACCTAAAAGGAGTTACTTGTCAGACTAAGTCATTTAGGGGTATGAGGTCAGTTGATGAGGACAGTTGCAACTAAGATATGAGCAAAAATAAGAAGTGATCTAAACCAATGTGAAAGATTGTGCAAACCTGAATAGATACCATGACAAACCATAGAAATCACTGTGGGTCTAAAATATGCTGATGACTTGGAGTGAAAAGAAAGGTAGATAAGTGCCAATCACTTTAGAGACCCTTGAGCTTATGACAAAGACATATCTAGAAAGAGATCAATAGGTAATCAAATAAAGTCTTTCTATATTTCTACGAAAATGTTCTATGCTTACCTAAGTGTTTTTCAAATTTGATGATTTAATAGCTTTAGCATAACTTAATGAAGTAGCTATTGAACAAGAACTGCTATTATAAGCTAAGTATGAGGAGGCACTTGAAGGATAAAATTTGAGGAATTAAGAAAATCACTACTTATGAAGATACCTCCTGACAATACAGACTACATGGTTGACGATAAAGCCTTGATAAAAGATTGCACAATATATTGACATAGGGGATGAAAGGAGAAAAGGTGAGATGGCTAGCACACTATAAGGTGAAGACTTAATGACATTGCCTTTAGACAAATAGTTAGTTGTTATGAGCATATACCAAGTACAAAAAATCAATTGAAGGAATTTCCTAAGGACTAACCCTACCGGATTGAGTATAGAACTTTTGGATTGAAAGGTTATGAAGAAAACCATCAAGCAAAGAAAGGACAAAGAGGATGATGACAAAGGATTCAACCATGACCTAATAAGGGTACTCGGCTATGAGTACGAGACTTTTTTTTTTGCATAAATGGGAACATTATTGAAAATCCTAATGACAAATTGATGAGAATAGTGAGATAGGCCTCTGGACAAGAACATTTCACCCATGATGATGAATCGACCATTAACATGAGTTTGGATAAAATCTTCACGGAGAAAAGCGTTTTATGAATTCAATAATTATGAAACTGGATATAGAGTTAGGACATTTTACTTTCAATATATGATAAGGTCCTCGATGGAAGATGCTACTAATTGACTTTCATGATTTTATTTTGATGTAAATTTGGTTGAGGAATCAAGTCATTCAAAGTTAATCAAGGGTTTGGCTGTAGAGCACATAATACCATATTAGCTAGTGGGGTATCTTGGGAATAAATGTAAAAGATAAGAAGCAAAGTTAGACACAATAGAAAGAAGGTACTTTTTTTAGACTTACTAATGGCATATAACCAACCATTAGAAGGAGATATGGATGATAAAGAGATCACTAGATGAAAGACAAGAAGAAAAAGGGATCATCCTATGATATTCAAAAAGGACTATGAGAAATAAGATAATATGATCTTGAAAGAAGTATGGAGTAATTTATACATGAATAAAGAAGCATGATCCTACGAGGAGACTATCCTATACATGATGAGAAAAGTAAAGGCATCTAAGGGTTTCAAGATAGATGAATTACCGCTAGAAACCGCTATTGTTAAATTGGCACGTATAAGAGTATGCATTAGAGTACACAGCAAAAGTGGCCCTTATAGGTAAGGCCTTGTAGAAGGAACAATAAAAATGATAAATTGAGGATAAGCCTAGATTTGATTCCTAAGGGGAGAATGCATTCACCAAGAAGTTATCTAAGAGACAAAATACCTTGAAGATGATAATTTATGGAATTTCGAGGATGAAATTCTTTTAAGGGGTTAATAATGTAACGCCGGAGCAATTTACGCCATTTTGAACAAAAATTAGACATTTTATAGGAAATGAACTGAGTTAAATGTTTCACTTTATTTAAAATAGTAAAAAAGGAATTTGTGAGGAAACTTGGTACCCTTAGATTCTACTAAAAAAATGTAATCCAACACCTCAAAGAACGCCGAAAATGAAGTTAGTATGAAGAAGTTATGGTTGTTTAAAGATCAGGGGTATTTTTGTAAATTAAACAGCAAAACGAAAAAATGAAAAAGGACGAAAAACGTAGGGGGCCGTTTTGATAACAACACCCCATGTTGTCTTCCACCTCCAGACTTCTCAAGAAACCCGTTTTTTCCTATTTCTCCAGAACACCCCAGGGGAAAGGGCGGCACCGCCATTGAGGGTCACTGCCTTCTCTGCTCTATAAAAACCCCATCTCCCCCTCTCCAAAAACACATCTTTTCAGCAACTTTTGGACTAGGGTTTCAGGAAAAAATTGGAAACCAATCTCTCTATGTTTTCTGGCAACGGCCAGGCCCAAGTCAGGCCAGCCATTGCCATTTCCCGTGCCCCCTTTCTCCTTTTCGGTCTAGCAATAGGGTTTTCCCCCTTGTTCGAGTTTTTCGGCGAGCAGACACACCACCGGGGAAAAAGGGCGTTTCCAGGCTACAGGTAAGCCGTTCTTACCCTTTCCTCTCTGTTTTGCTTCCCCAGGGCCAGATCCATGCCGGATCTGGTCTTTTCCAGTCGTTTTCCATCTCTCTATGTTTTCCGGCAACAGCCAGGCCCAAGTCAGGCCGCCCATTGCCATTTCCCATGCCCCCTTTCTCCTTTCCGGTCTGGCAATAGGGTTTTCCCCCTTATTCGAGTTTTTAGGCGAGCAGACACACCACCGGGGAAAAAGGGCGTTTCCAGGCTACAGGTAAGCCGTTCTTACCCTTTCCTCTCTGTTTTGCTTCCCCAGGGCCAGATCCATGCCGGATCTGGTCTTTTCCAGTCATTTTCCATCTCTCTATGTTTTTCGGCAATGGCCAGGCCCAAGTCAGGCCGGCCATTTCCATTTCCCATGCCCCCTTTCTCCTTTCTGGTCTGGCAATAGGGTTTTCCCCCTTGTTCGAGTTTTTCGGCGATCAGACACACCACCGGGGAAAAAGGGCGTTTCCAGGCTACAGGTAAGCCGTTCTTACCCTTTCCTCTCTGTTTTGCTTCCCCAGGGCCAAATCCATGTTGAATCTGGTCTTTTCCAGTTGTTTTCCATCTCTCTATGTTTTCTGGCAACGGCCAGGCCCAAGTCAGGCTGGCCATTGCCATTTCCCATGCCCCCTTTCTCCTTTCTGGTCTGGCAATAGGGTTTTCCCCCTTGTTCGAGTTTTTCGGCGAGCAGACACACCACCGGGGAAAAAGGGCGTTTCCAAGCTACAGGTAAGCCGTTCTTACCCTTTCCTCCCCGTTTTGCTTCCCCAAGGCCAGATCCATGTCGGATCTGGTCTTTTCCAGTCGTTTTCCCGCCGGGTTCCTGGTCGGAAAACGTTCCAAGCCGGCTTAGGCCGGCCCTGCACGAACCAGGCGTCCCAGGGACGCCATGCTGCACGTGCACCTGGGACTGGGTCCCTGGGACGGGTTCCAGGTGTACGACAGTGCGTACACTATCCCAGGTGCGGCCTTTAGGTGCGCGTGTCACATGGGGCATGGGTCATGGCTCGACCAGGGTGCACGGGGTGCCCTGGGAGCTGAGACGCGCCGTGCTACAAGGTGCATCCGTGCGACAATGCACGTCATAGCGCGTCACTTGAGCATGCATGTGCGCATGCAAAACGCAGTTCCTGGCACGGCCTTTGGGCGCGCAAGCACGTAAGGCGGTCACGGTTCAACCAGGATACACGGGTGTCTTGGGAATTGGGGCACGCGGACCTATTGAGACTTTAAAGTTAGGATTAGAGGATAAATTACAGAGTTTAACTATTGGAAAGTAGATCCACATCATAGGATCTAGCCTAACGAATGAATTATACAAGGACCATGGACCCAATAGGCAGATCTAGTGATCTAATGTCTAAATAGAATGAAATTAATAAGGACTCCTTGTATCCATTCATACCCAGGAGTTTATAAATGAGATCCAGGGACGGGTTAAAGTGATAAAGGACGCGACTCCAGGAGACTTTGACGTAGGTATTCTATCGCTACTAGACTTTTAAAAAGAGCCATAATTGTTTTGAGACTGCATGTTTTAAGTATACGTATATGACTTGTTTAGCATGACTTATTTTATGACTTGTTTAGCATATAAATGAATTCAGCATGCATATGATAAATACATTATGCATGGACATGTTTTGCAAATAATTGCATATATTGCATGATTTGTGAGCATTGAGTTCTTGCAAAATTGCATGTCCTTGAGGGTTACCAAAAGACGCTGGGTAGGCAATTGTGAGGGCCAGGTAGTTGTGTGGGACCCAAAGAGGCCAGGTTTTGAAAAAGAGGTTTTTGGCTTGTTTGATCATATATGATTTGGCTAATACGCTCGTGGGCGCTATGCCGAGAGGTCTGGGGTGGCCTCCCAGCCTCTACCACTATTAGGTGGATGGGTACCACGCCCAAAAAGGGCATGTCCCTGCTTTGACTGCATCGCTACCACTGGTGTCACGGCACTGGGTCGAAGTGTCATATGCCCCGTGGAGGTATATGACCCTGTGTCCCTACGTACCTGGGGACCACACGGCGATGAGGTCATGGGCATAGTTGGACCCTATGGTTTGAGGATTTATTTGCATTGCATATGGCATGACATGAGGTTGGTCGACCATACCAGATATCCATGAGTTGGATTCAGTTGAACATCTTATGCATATCATTATGTTTATGATATATATGATACTTTCGACTTGGTTTGTGCGATTCTTGAAGTCGTTAGTATTCCTATTTGACAATGGTTTTTGATATCGATATTGAACAGGATTGTCTGAACATGCACATGTTTTAAAGAGCATATGATTTTAAACATAGCATGCATTGTAAAACTAGTAGTGATTGACTCCTACTAAGTATAGTATATACTCACCCTATCCTTAACATTTTTCAGGATAGTTTCATCCACGAGTAGAGAACACCTATGTTAGTGCTACGAGCAAGAAAAATCAAAAGGAGACAATTATACATGTAAGTAAACACTCTACCCTTTGGACATGTATTTGTATTTATTTACGGTTAAGAATTTGTGTCTTTGTATTTGGATAGACCTGAGGAAAAACATTTATGATTTCTGAAGTTTTTCAAAAAAAAAAACTACTTTGGTTGTTGAGAATGCAAATGACACTCAGGGTTTTCAAAATCAGTTTAAAACAAAAGATTTTCTGCTGCATTGCATGGTTTTTATAAAATGGTTTTGAAATAGGAATGCATTCCACCTTAGGAATTAGATATTGCATTTAAAAATGCATGGGAAAACCCAGGTCATCACACGGTACCCAGAAAAGGCGTCATTTTTTTTTTCATTTCACTTCAGCCCTCCACTAGCCTGTGCAACCACCATCTACTCTGAAGCACACCAGATGACGGCCATATACTCCGGACAGCACCAAACAGCCCCCATCTCCATTGCCGTCAGGCCAGTTTGACTAGTCCAACAAGCCTAATTTCCTCCATTTATGGTTTTGATCACCACCATCAACCTTCTTGCTCGATATCGGATGTACCAGAGACAAAAAACCGAAATGGGTTTCCTATTGGGTCCTCCTTCTCCCTCTCTTTTCTCCTTTGGCTCCATTTCCTCCCTTCTTTGGCTTTCTTCTCCATCGGATTCTAATTTGGTTTTTCTTAAAAACTAGATTTTTAATCAAATTCCCTTTTTTCCCTTCTTCCTTTAATTAAAATTACATGTCTGTCCTTTTTCTCTTATTACATCTGTGTCCTCTTTTTATTGACATCTATGTCCCCATGCGATTCAAGTTTTATTTTATCCATTTTCTGATAGTGCTATCTAGGGATAATGCTATCCACGGACAGTGTAATTCAGGGATGTTTAATTAGTTTTATTTTATATTTTCTGGACTTGAAATTTATGTAAATTGCATCATTTGAATAAAGTTGAAGAGTTACTTTAATTCTGTTATTTTCTTTCAAGTTTTGGATACTTAAATTGTTTAAACTCCTTATTTTTAAAGCAAGTCCCTTTGGGATCGACCCATATTTGCATAGCTATACTACAATAGCCCTTGCACTTGTGAAAAAACATCAACAATTACTTCAAGTTCTCTACTCATAATGTCATTGATCTAACATCTAATATCTAAATTTAGTATTAGGACCCCAATTGGCTGCTATCTACTAAGATCAACACCCTTGGTCCCTAATCGATGGTCCAGATATAGTGCGTACCTCTAAAGGTTTCAATTTCCATCATTAAAGGTAAGTTATTTGGAAATTCAATGATTTCAATTATAATCCATTGTCTGATCACTTTTCCTAACCTTCAATCATCGTTGATCAAGTTTTGGACTATCATGTCAGACCTCATATTAATTATCTTGTATTTGACTAGTTATTATATCATATCTCAACACGATGTGTAATTAGAGTCACAAATTATATAGATTTGCCTTCCAATCATTTTTAATAGTTAGATGCAAAGATCTAGGTTTTCCCTATACATTATCAATTTTTCTAATCAAAATTTCAACGATCAAATAGTCTACAATTAAAGATTAGTTTCCACAGATGAAAATATTATGTATGAATTACCCAAATTCCTAAAATTTCCACTTTTAAGGTCTTGTAGAAAAACCTCACCATCGCTAGAGGAGGTGACTAGATTTCAGTTGTTGCTAGCTACGTACACAATGTAAGAATTTCACTAAAATGAAAAAAATTGTTTAAAATTACAAGAATTAGAGTTCTATCTAGTTTCCATCCACAAATTTCATCAAAATTTTAGGTTATTGGCCGAATTTTATCAACATTTTTAAAATTACCCAATGTAATAATCCCAATTTTTGTAAATTTTGTAAATTGATTGTGAATATCAATTTAGTTTGAATTTTCAAAAATTTTGGACTAGAATATTAGGTTATTGGAAATTCTCCTTTTATAAAAATTAAAACACTATTTAAAAGTTATAAATTATGAATGTACTTGAAAAACGGATCGAAATGAGACTAAGTACGTTCAATTTTGAGATAAAATGAAAATTCCCTAATTTTCTTCATTTTTATGAATAAAAGGGTAAAATGGTAATTTTACCCTTAACTAGGATCTGAGACATCAATATTTAGAATGTACTTATAAATATGATTCCAATGCCACTAAGTATACTCAATTCTGAGTTCAGGAGAATAAAATAAAATTTTGTCCATAAAAGGGCAAAATGGTCCTTTCACACCCCGTGGGGCCCACAAACTAATCTAGTGACCAGAAATCATGTAATGAGTGGTCAAACCACTACCATTTACTAGTGGAGAAGGAGGTGGTAGAGGAGGATCCAATGTTAATTTAATATTTAATAGAATTAAAATATAATTATTACATGTAATTATGAAAAATGTAAAACTCCTACAAATACCACCCAAAAAATCCTCCAAAAATGTTCATTAAAATTCCCATGAAATCATCTTTCTTACTATGAAAAACCAAATCTAGATTCCTTCCCAAAATTCTAAAACTCCCAAAAATGTGATATATATATGATGATACCATGCCCAAAGAGAGGCAAAATGTCGGGTGGGGTAATATGGGAAGGCCACTATTGTGACGATCTGTCTACCCATATAGAAATGACATAGAATATTTCCACACTTGGTATTTATGGAGTATGAAAACAGTTATCTGAGCGCATTGGTACGAATCAGACCGCAGCATAGTTGTCCTTTGAGTACTTTTACATTATGATGCATGGTATAGTTAAATGCCTTATGATATGACATGATGAGATATTGAATAATTGTGGATTACCGATACTATCCAAATGAGGGAGTATTTCCACTAGAGTCTGGATGATTTATCAACTCAGCATAAGCTGGATATGATTATGTTTTGAGATAATAACTATTTTTCACAGTTTTGACCGTATGTAGATATCTATAGACAATATACATTATGTATGCATAAGGATGTACATATATGACAAAGTAACGGGATTGCTCCATAAGTATGAATAATGGGATTATAAAGTGTTATGATTATACTATCAAAGTTTTATGCTCCTTGAATCCCCTATCAAGCATAGCTTATTGAGATATTGTAAATGTTTCAATGTTTACAACATCTTAGGTATAGAGAAGGAGAATTAGGAGCTCAAGACTTAAGAAGATTTGAAAGAATAATCAATCAGGGTATATCCCCTAAAGACATGTATTTTTATTTGAGAGCATTGTATTGTATTGAGAATTTTTAATGTATGGTGAGGTTTGAAATTTGGATTATGTAATTTGGAGAAGTAATGTACTGATACCGGGCTATACTGTGAACCACTGGATGGATTATGGAGTTTAATAAAAATATATTCCTTGAATGGAATTTTATCTTGTACAAAAGTTCTACTTATGTTATGTTTGAAGTGATGACTTGGGTTTCACAAAACAAGTTTTAAAGAAAAGAATTTTTGCTACTTTGTTTTGCAAAAAAAATTTACTACTAAGGGCGCCCTGCCTTTGAAAAATGTATTACAAAATGTGTTACAAAAACTTGGGTCATCACAATTGGTATCAGATCCATTCATCCAGTCACAGTACAGTACCCTTATGTCCAATATAAAGATGACAACTAATTAGAGGATGAGAAATAGTGAGTGAATAAGAAGTAAGATAGTATTTGATGAGAATGAGTTAGTGATCAACTCATTTGTTAAGAATGAGTATAGGAATTGTTATGTGATTAACTCATTAGGTGAGGAGTTAATGTAATTAACTCGTGAACTACTAGTGGAGTATACGTAGATATTACTTAGTGAAATAACTAGGAGCACTACTTAATAAGTTAATGATATCAATATAGGGATTAGTAAGTTTAGAAACAAGTAAGGAAAACCTTAGAATAGAGGAAGATGTAATATATGATATTCAAGTATAACCTGAAACCTTAAGTAAAGATACCTGTAGAAATAAAATACATTAATATAGTTATAATGGAGACTAAGAGAAAGAGATGATAAATTGGAAAAATAGGATGGAAAGGAAAAAGAAGGATAAAATCCAACCTTTATAGGAAATGCGAAATAGAAAGTTATGAGAAATAGATATTAAAGATAAAACCTTAGAATTATTACAAAATTCAATAATAATAATAAATAATAAATATAAATGTAAGAGTTACAATTACTAGATAGACATAGTATTATGACAATTAGTTAAAGGATTTAATCATCAAAATGGAGATGATCTAATTTGAGAAGAATTTATGGACATAGGTAAATATTTTCAAAATTTGTGAATGATAAGAGTTTTAAAAAAGATAAATAAAGAGAAAAATTTTAGAGGAATATTGATTCAACTATATGATAGAATTGAAATATGAAAATAATTAGGAACTATAATTTGCATTGATGATAGAATGGAAAGTGAAGACCTATAAATGAATATGGATATTAATATGATGAATTTAGGAATATTGATTCTACTTATATGATAGAAATGATTGTATGGAATACTGATAGGAATTTTGGTTTATGTCATAAGGTAGACAACTCAAAATACTCCAGAAGATAATATGGAGAGATTAACAATGGATAATGTGGAAGAGATGGTAACAAGGGTATTGACGAACCTTCTTCCTCACATTCAATAGCCCTAAAGTTCATCACCTCCAGTAGAAGTACCCAGTACTTAGGCTCAAGCTCAACCTGAAGTGAGACACAATACCCCAACACCAACACCAAATACTCCCACACTAGTACAGGGTCAATCTTCCCTTGTACCAAGTGAAGAAGCTAGGAATTTTCCATTAGCCCCAGAAAAGGTTGACAAAATGATGGAAAGGTTTCAAAAGACGGTTACAGGGTATAATGGAAAGGGTGAAGCTATGAAGGCTGAGGAATGGATATATGAATTAGAAAGGACTTTCAGTGCACTACGTACTGCTTTATAGTTGAAAGTAAAATTTGCCACCTATTTATTAAAACAAGAAGCTGCATTTTGGTAGAGATTAGCTAACAATACCTTCTTCTTAAATTCTAAAGATACCACATGGGAGGAATTTAAGGAAGTCTTCAGCCATAAATATTTTCTTACTCATGTACAAGCAAGAAAGCTGATTGAGTTTCTAGAACTTAGACAAGGAAACATGTCAGTGGTTGAGTATGATAATAAATTTACACAGTTAAGGAGATTTGTTACTCATGTGTGTAACACATACAATGAATCGGTTCATGGAAGGGTTGCACCCAGAGATGAAGGTGAAAGTAATGTGTACTAAAGCCACAACTTTGGCAGACTGTGGGGAGATGGCCTCAAAGTTTCAAGAAGAAATACAAAAGAACCAAATCACTAAATTTGGTGAAGGAGGGAACTATAATCAAAGGTCTTTTCAGAAGGGCAAGAGACCCTTAAGCAATTTTGGACATCCAATAAATCATACAAAAAGAAGGCCATGTCCCAAATGTAGAAGGTTCCACCCTGGAAATATGTGTCCTACTCCAATACAGCAAAGGCCCTATCAAATGATATAATTACAGGGAAATTTGGCACATTGCTAACAATTGCAACAAAACTTTGGTAGTTAAGGAGGTGAATCTAGAGAATATCCCTCGGCATCAAGGAAGGGTATTCGTTATCACCAATGGCCAGGCTGAACCATCCAAAGGAAAGATGGAAGGTACTATGTTTATGCCTTATAGTGATGCAAAAATTTCTTTATTATGAATTTGCATCAATCTATCCTTGGAAGATTGTTACAAAGAACAATAGTTGAAATTATAGAATCAAGAAATATGTCATTTTGGAAGATAGTCTAAGGACTACACATATTAGGGAAAATATGCTAAAACTATATATGTTGAAAAGGAATGAGGATGAGCAATAGATGTTAGAATAGAAAAGTATAAAGTATTGAAAGATTGGTGAAAATGAGGGATAGAGATTTAGCATACTAGTAAAGAGAAATAAGAAGTGGTGAACAAAAGGGAAACTCAATTTAAGAGCTATTAATCCTTTTAAAAAGTCTAGCAAAGAATTAGGATAAGTGATTAATGAATTAGCATTGTTAGTGAGATGTGTGTTATGTCCCAAAAATAGGATTTTTACCTTTAAGAAGAAGATAACATGAACTATGAATGAAAGGAAATGGAGGCTTCCTTAAGTGGCAAGGTCACATGAGCAAACTTTGTACGTTTAATTCTAAGTTAAAATGAAAAATCCTTAATTTTCTTTATTTTTATGAATAAAAGGGTAAAATAATAATTTTACCCATAACCGAGATCTGAGACATCAATATTTAGAATGTACTTAGAAATAAGATTCCAACGCCACTAAGTATGCTCAATTCTGAGTTCGAGAGAATAAAATGGATTTTTCTCCATAAAAGGGCAAAATGGTCCTTTCACTCCCCATGGGGCCACAAGGGGCACATAAAAAAATTCAGCGGCCAAAAAACATGTAATGAGTCAAACCACTACTAGCTACTAGTGGAGGAGGAGGTGGTAGTGGAGGATCCAATGTTTATTTAATATTTAAAAGAATTAAAATATATTTATTATAAGTAATTATGAAAAATGCAAAACACCTATAAATACCCCTCCAAAAATCCTCCAAAAATGTTCATTAAAATTCCATGAAATCATCTTTCATACTCTAAAGAACCAGATCTAGATTCCTTCCCAAAATTCCAAAGCTCCCAAAAATCTCCCTTGAGAATTGGAACAAGAGACATAAATTCAATCAGGCACTCTGTTCCAAATTGAATTTCACAAATCCCACCATCTATACAATCCTAGACTATCTTATCTACAAAATCCCCTAATCAATTTCAAGATCCAATGGTGCAATCAATGAAAAATCACAAAACAAAGGACTATTGTGCTATCTTATCATCAAAGGGTATTTATTTCAAATTGGGCTTCAAATCCACGTTGGTTCCCCAATCAGGCAGGTGGAAACACTTCCTATACTAATTTCATATTGTTTTATGTAATTTTTATTTTTCTATAATTAGTTTTAGGTTAAAATTTTTAAAAATAAAGTAAGGACTAGAACCCTTCAATTATGGATGATGGAGGGCTCAGATGGAAAATCTAAGCCATCCAATTGCTCCAGAATAGTCCAAAACCCCCACTTTTGAAGTTTCAAGAAATTTTATATAGTTTTGAGCCTTTGATTAAAGAGGATTGATTAGACTATCCAAAACGGACTGTTTGATCTCCCAAATCAAATCGAGATTGCGGGACGCGCTGCGAAATGCCGTAGAAGACACGCCCTATGGAAGCGTCTTTGTGCGGGCATGTTGCAAGCAATGTCATCCCAATGGGACGATCGTGCAACAGGGTAAGTCAACAAGGGAGCTCGTTATGAACGGTCCTGGTGACGGGCGCAGCGACCTCTCTGCTCGATCAATTAGGGCCATCCATTCCACTTGGCCTAGATCAAATTTGGACCCTAGGAATGATTGTGAACTTCACATTTCAATTGTGGAGTCATTTGAACTCCAAATTGAGATCAGAAAGAAGCTATGGAAAGCTTATAATGTCTATTTTCTTCTGAAACCATAATATTGATAAAAATATTCTAGAAACTTTCTATTTTCAAGAATTAAGTTTCTAATTTTCATAATCTTCAAGATCTGAGATGATCATATCTTGGGGATATGATTTACTAAAGATATAATATTGAAATCAAGTGATATCCATGATTTATTTGGACAGATCTAAGATAAATTGAGGAATCTACCCTTTATGGTGGAAAAACACTAAAATTACAAAGGGACCCACTTGATCAATGAGATCAAGTATGATCAGATCCTTGGGATGGATTGAATGAAAGATATTATAATGGAATCCATTCAGATCATGGATTGAATATGGCAAAAAAACAAAGGGATATGATCTTGGACCTTAATAGAGTAAAAGCCCTAAAATTAATTAAAACCCTTGATTAAAAGGAAAAGACCTAAGATCAATGGTTGGATAATAAGTAAAAGCTTTAATAATGATAAATAGGTTAGCTTGAGTTATGCATTGATTTCATTTGATTTATTTCATGAATATAGGATCCATGATAGATTATTTTAGTATAACTTCATTTCAAATGTCCATAAAATTATTCATGAATGATGAATTGTAACTTAGGACCATGTTGGCATGATTTCATGCAATTGTAACTTAGGACCATGCTAGGATTTCATGTTAGATTAAACTATGGTATGAGATGGTACCTTAGGTCCATGATAGTTTAATTTGAGTTTATTAGATAAAGTACATTACTTAGAAATCATGCTAATGTAATCTTAAGTACCTTGTACCATTATCATTAGGTTATTCAATTATCCAGTATTATGCTTTAAAGTTATAATTCATTTATGGTTAAATTTTATTAATAGATTTAATTGTTATAGTAGTTACGAGATAAAGAGCATAAAACACTAAAAATAGAATCTAATGAGAAAGTAGAGTTTCATGACACAAATAAGAGTGAATTATTTGACTTTGATTTTAATTAGTAAGGGCTATAGTTAGTAGGACAATTTAAGGATTATCATATCTTTGGCCCAAACTAGGAGAATAATAAACCCCATGAATAATATTTTAAATGTTCATGGACTTAATTAAAATCAATTAGAAAGAGTATGTAGGGCTAACATGCTCCTAGGAACCTTATGAAAAGAGGAGCTAAGGTCACTCTAGTGAATGGTGAACATGGTGATTAAGGGAGTTTTCTAATAGAGCTTCGCTCTTCCTCTACCTTCAGTTGACGTGGGTGAGGTCTAAACGCCTCCATACATGAGGATTGAAGTAACTACTTTGTGTTCGCCCATTCAGTTAGTAGGCCTTAGCCAATTGGAAATAAGAGGAGCAGTCTAGACTTAGGCTGAAATAAATTATCTAACCAGTAAAACATTAACTATTTGAATAATAATAAGAGCATAAAAGGTTAGCAAATTATCTAACCCTAATAAAAATTGTAAGTAAGATAAGGATGATCAAACAAGATCCATTGGATCTTGAATAATCAAGAACAATGAAAAGAAATAAATACTTCTTGATGATGATATATATATATTGCTTGCAACTTAGATCAAATAGAATGGAAGATCTTAGATCAATTAGAAGATCTTAGATCAAATAGAAGATTCAAACCCTTGATCAATTATGATTCAAGGAAGAGAACCAAGATCATCCTCCTTAGGGATGATAGAAGATCTATCTTTATCAACAAGTATAAATTGTTGATCAAAGGATCTATGAAAGATCAAGATCAAAGAAAGGAATATACAAAGACTTAGAATAGAAAATACTTAGATCTGAAAGATTAGAAGATCATTCTAACCATCAGATCTATTGATCAATAGGATAAACACTTTCTGAGGAAGATAGACAATGATGGGACACAAGATCTAGATCCTTTATATCAAAGGACAAGATTAGATAAAGAATCTAGATAGGATAAAAAAATATAAGATTATTCAGATTGTATATATATTGACAGTATACATGGATTTACACATTACATACATCAGTCAAGATCATGAAAGATCTGAAGAGATGGATCACTACTTGAAGGGAGGAGGATTTTATGAATGCATCTACATGATAAGTACATGTTGTATACATGATCTTATGTCTGGAAATGTTGACAAGTAGAATGTAAATACTTGTATTGAATCCATTGAAAACCCTTATGATCCAACCAAAACACATATGAAATGGTTAAGTTAGAATTGAGGAAAACCCTAAGTGAATAAGAAACCAAAAAGTATTCCAGCCTTAAGTAAGCAAATAGATTGTCTAATAAGTATAAAATCAATACAGGGGAATCATTCATATAGAATGGTGATCCCTAACCTTGTATGAACATGGGTACCATTCATTGTAAATGATGATCCCTAAGTTTGAAGTGAAATCCTATCCTCAATATAAGAATACCAAAATACGAGGATGATTATATAAACAGACAAGATGTTTGATAAGTAAAAAGATTACATATAAGCATGGAGGCTTGTGGTTTTGTTGTAAACGGGCATAGGCTTGGGGATGCTATGCTAGGAGAGTAGTAGGGTTTGGCCACATGCTCTCCAAAATGTGATATATATGATGATATTGTGTCCAAAGAGAGGCAAAATGTCGGGTGAGGCAATATGGGAAGGCCACCACTGTGACGGTCTATCTACCCATATAGACTTGATGTAGATGATTTTCCACACTTGGTATCTGTGGAGTATGAAAATAGTTATTCGAGTGCACTGGTACAGATTAGACTGCCACATAGTAGTTCTTTGAGTATTTTTGCATTATGATGCATGGCATAGTGAAATACTTTATGATATAGCATGATGAGATGCCAGGTAATCGTGGATTACCGATACTAACCAAATGATGGAGTATTTCCAATAGAGTTTGGATGATTTATCAACTCAGCATAAGCTGGATATGATTATGTTTTGACATATTAACTATTTTTTATGGTTTTGACCACATGTATATATCTATACACAGTATACTATATGTATGCATAAGGATGGTCATATATGACGAAGTAAAGAGATTGCTCCATAAGTATGAATAATGGGATTATGAAGTATTATGATTATATTATCAAAGTTTTATGCTTCTTGAATCCCCCACCAAGCTTAGCTTGCTGAAATATTGTAAATGTTTCAATGTTTACAATATCTTAGATATAGAGAAGGAAAATTAGGAGCTCAAGACTTAAGAAGATTTGGAAGAATAATCAATTAGGGTATATCCCCTAAAGACATGTATTTTTATTTGAGAGCATTGTATTGTATTGAGAGTTTTTAATGTATGGTGAGGTTTGAAATTTGAATTATGTAATTTGGACAAGTATTGTACTAATACTGAGCTGTACTATGAACCACTGGATAGATTGTGAAATTTAATAAAAACATATTCCTTCAATGGAATTTTATCTTGTACAAAAGATCTACTGATGTTATATATGAAGTGATGACTTGGGTTTTTCAAAACAAGTTTTAAAGAAAATAATTTCTACTACTTTGTTTTGCGAAAATATTTTATTATCAAGGGCCCTACCTTTGAAAAATGTATTACAAAATGTGTTACAAAAAATCGGGTCGTCACACCGAAACTACTATTTTTCTCAATTTATGGTGTCATTACTTGATGAATCTTTGTGAAATTAGAGGGGTGTTCTTTGAAATTTCACTAAGAGTAGCATGGATGGTTTGGATCATTGATCTAACACCTATAATTTATTGCACTCACTAAATCTAATGGAATTTTCCTTGTCTTAGGTCGCCAAAAAATGAAAACAGTCTAAGACCCACCAGTTTGGGAGGATAGGGATGGGAGAGGTGGAAAATGAAAGGAAAAGTAGGAAAAGGAGAAGGAAAGTAGAAAGTAAAAACAAGGAAGGAGTGGGCAGCCTACCTATCGTTGGTAAGTAGTTTTTAAGGGGGAGGTGACCATTGTGATGGAGTGCAGTTCTAAGAGGAGGAGATGCCATCATTAGGTCTTACCAAAGAAGAGGATCAATTGGGTTTTTCTTCCAGTCGGTCGGCATGGGTTAGGGAGGAGTAATGAGGGAAAGATTTCAAGCAATGACCTTTTCCCTATTTTCCATCACCTACTCATGGACAGGGGGTTGAGTCCATGTGCTGAGTATTACTCCTACACATCTACTTGCTTCCACCAACTCATTGTGTTAGAATAGCCGAACGTAGGGAGTGCCATTATCAATGACAACCCCCTCCTTTCACTTGTAAAAGTTTTAGATTTTTGGGTATCGGTCTCCGTTCCATGCAATCATAGTGTCGTTGGAAGGCTCTCATGGAACACAATCAAATAATCGACATTTCTTCATCTATTTTTAATTTTTAATTACTTTTTAAATTTCCTTTATAATTACTTGAATTTTTATTGAATTTTCAATTTTAATCAAAATTTCATGAAATTTGCTATGAATCTAAAATGGAATTTTAGGTCATTTAATTTGCAATGAGATATACAATTTAATAGGTTCTGAGGACTCAAAATTTATCCAAAACTAACTTCAATTTATTCCTAAACTCATGTGGCGCCCACCTTTTCAATCTTGTCTTAGTTGTCCTATTTCACCAAATTTGCAAAGGTTAAAAGTTAATTATATATTTAACCTAATTTTTTGGTCACTAGTGTGACAACACCTACCCCCTTAAAAAAATTTGTCCTCAAAATTTAAATAGATACTTGAGTCCTCGAATAGTTTGGGGTATTTTCGTTGGATTTTTGACCTCTACTCCCACATTGCTTCCTCTGCCCTATGACGTTGCTATACAACTTTTACAAGTGGTATCACTTTTCTATGCAAACCATGTTCTCTTCGGTTAACCACTTGTATCGGCTTCTTCTCATATGAAACATCCTCTTAGGTGACAAGATATTTCCAGTCAAGAACATGAGAAGAGTCTATCCCATACTTCCACAACATCAAAATGTGAAGAAAAAAAAACAAAAACTTCATAAATTTGCGATAGCTGTGAAGGCAAGGCTAAAAGATAATCAACTTCTTCAACCCATTCTAGAATCTCAAATAGTCCAATAAATCAAGGAGATAGCTTCTCGATCATGCCAAAACATGTCACTTTTGGTCTTGACTGAGCTTTTAGGAACCTGTGATCTCTTACCTCAAACTCCAATAGTCACCTCCTATGGTTAGCATAGCTCTTGGTTCTACTCTGAGCTGTCAACAACCATGGTCTAATTCATTTCACCTTCTTTGTAGTCTCTCATACTAACTCAGGGCATAACAGTGATGTCTCGCCAACCTCTACCCAACAAACTAGGGATTAGCACGGTCTATCATACAATGCCTCCAATGGTGTCTTCCTAATATTGGAATGAAAATTGTTATTGTATGAGAATTCTACCAATGGTAGATGTTCAGCCCACTTTCCTTGAAAGTTTAATACATAAGCTGTTAACATATCTTCAAGCACCTGAGTCACTTGCTCAAACTATCCATTCATCTAGGAATGAAATGTCAGAGCTAAAGTCAACTTTGTACCCATTGGTTCCTGTAAGCCCTTCCATAATTAAGCAGTAAAGGTTCGATCTCTATCTAACACAATGGATACAACTACCCCCATGTAACCTTAAATCTCACTTACGTACAGCTGTCTCAATGTCCCAAGTGAATTACTAACCTTCACTGGCTGGAAGTACTCACTTAGTCAATTTATCAATAATCACCCATATGTTGTTCCAACTTTTCCTAGTACATGGATGACCTACCATAATATCCATGGTGATGTGCTCAAACTTCCATTCTACCACTGGCAAAGGCTATAGTAGTCCAATAGGTTTCTAATATTCTGCTTTAACCTACTGGCATGCCAAACATGAAGCAACAATTTCAACAATGTCCTTCTTCATGCCTTTCTACCAAAAGTGAGTTCTAAGGTCACGATACATCTTTGTCCTACCAAATGTATAAAAAATTTAGACAGGCATGCCTCACTCAACAATTCTCTCTTGAACTCATCAACTAGTAGTACCAAAAGTCTACTCAAATACCGTAACCCACTAGAAGAGTCCAGGGTCCAATGCTCGATACTCTCACCATGTTCTAGTGGGGCTCTAATACTCTTAGCCTCATCATTATCTATCTGAGCCTGCAAAAAATTTTGTAGTATAAAAGGTTGAGCAATCATTTGACATAAAAATGCACAACTTTTTGATGACCCAACGTGCAAGTCATAATCGATCAATAACTCATGAGCCTTCCATTTGAAACCTCAGAGTCCTACCATCAAACCTCAAGACTTTCTATTCAGTGCATCTACAATGATGTTTGCCTTTCCTAGGTAATACTGAAGTGTGAAATCAAAGTTCTCGAAGTACTCAAGCCATATAATATACCTTAGATTTAAAGCTTTCTAACTAAAGATGTACTTCAAACTTTTGTGATCAATGAACACATTGAACTTGTCATTGTACAAATGATGGTTCTAGAGCTTCAATGCAAACACCACTACTACTAGCTCTAGGTCATGAGTGGGGTATTTCTTATCATTTGGCTTCAACTGATGAAAGCCACATGCTACCAGTCTTCCTTCCTGCATTAGGACACATCCCAATCCCAAGTGTTAGGCATCACAATACAAAGCATAACCACATCTTGCTTAGGGATGATAAGCATTGGTAGCAATATCAATCATCACTTTAGCTCCTAGATTGCCTACTCACCTGAATCGTCCCATTCAAATACCACGCCCTTTTTGGTAGACCTTATCAGGGATGTTGCAATTCATGAGAATTTCTTCACAAAAATCCTATAATTACCTTCTAACCCAAGAAAACTCCATGTAATAACCCCAATTTTTGTAAATTGATTGAGAAAATCAATTTAGTTTGAATTTTCAAAAATTCTGGGCTAGAATATTAGGTAATTGAAAATTCTCTTTTTATAAAGATTAAAACATGATTTAAAACTTATAAATTATGAATTTACTCAAAAAATTGATCGAAATGACACTAAGTACGTTCAATTCCGAGTTTAAATGAAAAATCCCTAATTTTCTTCATTTTTACAAATAAAAGGGTAAAATGGTAATTTTACCCATAACTGAGATCTAATACATTAATATTTAGAATTTACTTGGAAATACAATTCCAACGCCACTAAGTATGCTCAATTCTGAGTTCGGGAGATTAAAATAGATTTTTCTCCAAAAAAGGGCAAAATGGTCCTTTCACACCTCAATGGGGCCCACAAATGAATCCAATGGCCACAAAACATGTAATGAGTGGTCACACCACTACCAGTTGATAGTGTAGAAGTAGGTGGTAGTGGAGGATCCAATGTTAATTTAATATTCAAAAGAATCGAAACATAATTATTACAAGTAATTATGAAAAATTCAAAAACATCTATAAATACACCCCCCAAAAATCTTCCAAAAATGTTCATAAAATTTACATTAAATTATCTTGCTTCCCCTACAAAACCAGATCTAGATTCATTCCCAAATTTCCAAAACTCTAAAAAATCTCTCATCTTTCACTTTCTCTCTGCTCTCTAATTGGAACAAGAGACCTAAATTCAATTAATGTAATGCCCAATGAATGATCCTTTGATTTGTAATAGAGTAATAGAATACTTTCCATGTAAGATTAAGATAGGAAGTAGATCCTTCTAGGCACTTACACATTGAGACATGAAATAAAAAAAGGGGGGGGGGGGGGGGGGGAGAGCGCAAGTATCTAGCTTTGTGTAATTCTTTCTCAACCATTCCGCTTTTCTTGCTCTATTCATATCCATTCACTATTACTCTGATAAATTCCATATCATGTAAGGATAACGAAAAAAAAAAAAATCTTTTCTATTGATATGAGGCGGATAGAAAAAAAAAAAGATTGAGTGAATAGATGAATGAACCGGATCTATGAAATTTTGGGATTCAAACCAATCGGATGGTTTTCATTGGGACTCCACCAATAAACAGGGGTCAATCTTTTTTATTGTATCCCCTATTGAATAACAAGAAATTTGATATTTTCTTCCTTATTTATTCCCCCATCCACACTTTGTTTTTTATCTGTGTAGTGCCAATCCAACACAAATATTTATTTTCTTTAAGTAAATTTGTTTTCTTAACATTCAATTCATATTGACAATAGTGTATCGAACAAATATAATCCGATCGTGGATAAATAGATCCATTTATCCTAGTCCCATAAGTTTGTTTCTTTACTTCATTTCACTCAAATTCAAATGGTGAATTTGCTAAATTCGCTGCGAAACAAGAAGTGTCTTCTTACTGATTAATGAAAAAAAAAATTCAATTAAATATTGATAAAAAAATATGAGTAGTTAATAAAGTTTGACATTTATTTAGATTGATTATTTACATTGAGCTGAGAATCCATTGTATTTTAATCTAATCTCTTAATTTTGATGTTCATAATTGATCATCAAATTTTCTTTTAGATTCCTTACTATTACTGGCTCAATGTTTTGATGGGGTTGAGTAATCCCAATTTCTTTATTTATTTTTTTATTCTGATCATATCTACACACCACATTGCTTCGGGTTGCTAACTCAATGGTAGACTACTCGGCTTTTAAGTGTGGCTATGATCTTTTACACATTTGGATGAAGCAAGGAATTCGTCCATACCATTGGTATAGTTTGTAAGACCGCGACTGATCCTGAAAGGGAACGAATGGAAAAAACAGCATGTTGTATCAGTGGAAAACTTTGTTGATAATACTTCATCCTTATCGGGTCGGTACAAAATCTTGTTTTGATTCTTGGCAGGGGACTAAATCAATTCACTGTTGGGTCGAATGAATAAATGGATAGAGCTCTATGTCTCCAATTATAGGAAACCCAAAGTAACGAGCTTTTGTTCTTAATTCGAATGATTACTTGATCTAATTAGACGTTAAAAATAGATTAGTGCCTGATGCGGGAAAGGGTCCTCCTGTGAGTGGATCATCGATTCCTTTTTTTGATGAATCCTAACTATTAACTATTCTTTCTCCATTATGGACTTTCTCCATTATGGAGTGGAAACGAATGTGTAGAAGAAAGAGTATACTGATTAATTTATTCCAAAGTCAAAAGAGCGATCGGCTTGCAAAAATAAAGGATTTCTAGTCATCTCTTGTAACTAGAATGAAAAAAATAAATAAAAATTGGATGGAAAAATAGAGGATCCGTTGATTGGTCGTCTTGTCTCCCGGGTATTTATTCTTTTCTTAATCTAGTCTTTTCTTATTCTATACATACCTTGTTTTGACCGTATCGCACTATGTATCATTTGAGAATCCAAGAAATCCCTATGCTTTTGGTTCAAGTCTAATTTCAAATGGAGGAAGAATTACAAAGATATTTAGAAATAGATGGATCTCGGCAACAATACTTCCTATATCCGCTTCTCTTTCAGGAGTATATCTATGTACTTGCTCATGATCATGGTTTAAATGGATCGATTCTTTACAAACCCACGGAAAATTTAGGTTATGACAATAAATCCAGTTCACTAAGTGCGAAACGTTTAATTACTCGAATGCATCAACAGAATCATTTGATTTTTTCGGTTAAAGATTCTAACAAAAATCTATTTGTGGGGAAGAACAAAAATTTGGATTTTCAAATGATATCAGAGGGTTTTGCAATCATTATGGAAATTCCGCTCTCACTACGATTAGTATGTCCCCTAGAAGAAAAAGAAATAGCAAAATCTCATATACGATCTATTCATTCAATATTTCCCTTTTTCGAGGAGAAATTCTCACATTTAAATCATGTGTCAGATATACTAATACCCCACCCTATACACCTGGAAATCTTGGTTCAAACCCTTCGTTGTTGGATACAAGATACTCCCTCTTTGCATTTATTGAGATTCTTTCTCTATGAGTCTCGTAATTCGAATAGTCTCATTACTCCAAAGAAATCCATTTCCATTTTTTCAAAAGAGAATCAAAGGTTATTCTTGTTCCTATATAATTCTCATGTATATGAATACGAATCTATATTAGTCTTTTTCTGTAAACAAGCCTCTTATTTACGATCAACATCTTCTGGACCCTTCCTTGAGCGAACACATTTCCATGGAAAAATAGAACATCTTATAGTAACACTTCGTAATGATTTTCAGAAGACCCTATGGTTGTTCAAGGATCCTTTCATCCATTATGTCAGATATCAAGGAAAATCGATTCTGGCTTCAAAAGGGACTCATTTTCTGATGAAGAAATGGAAATATCACCTTATCAATTTATGGCAATGCCATTTTTCCTTGTGGTCTCAACCGAAGAGGATTCATATAAACCAATTATACAATCATTCCTTCTACTTTATGGGCTATTTTTCAAGTGTACGAGTAAACCCTTCGGTGGTAAGGAGTCAAATGCTAGAGAATTTCTATCTAATAGATACTGCTATTAAGAAATTTGATACCCTAGTCCCAATTATTCCTCTAATTAGATCATTGGCTAAAGCGAAATTTTGTAACGTCTCAGGGCATCCCATTAGTAAGCCGGCCCGGACCGATTTATCCGATTCTGATATTATTGATCGTTTTGGGCGTATATGCAGAAATCTTTTTCATTATCACAGCGGATCTTTAAAAAA